>CM053156.1:7525000-10025000 GCA_028571685.1 Heterohyrax brucei
CAAACCTACATGAGCTACTGTTCCATAAATTTAATGCAATGTAATGTAATGCAACATAATCACTTTGCATAATGTAATCTAATCTAATATAATCATGAAGTCATTTGAAAAGGGCATTTCCATGAGTGTATTTTGCCTTCAGACTACATTGTTGTTATATGCTGTAGAGTCAGTTCTGATTCATAGATATCCTGTGTACAACAAAATGAAGCTCTGTCCTATTCTGCATCATCTTCCCATTGAAACCATTGCTGCAGCTGCTGTGTCAGTCAGTCCATCTCATCAAGGAACTTCCTGTTTTTCTCTAACCCTCTGTGTTGCCAACCATTATTTTCTTCTCCAAGGAATGTTCCCTGCTGATAACTTGTCCAAAGAAATTGCTGTAAAGTCTCTTCATCCTCGCATCCTCACATCCTCAAGGGGAATTCTGACTGTACTTTTTCAAAGACAGAATTATTCAATCTTCTGTCAGGACTTGGTGTAGTCAATATTCTTTTAAACACCGTAATTCAAAGATACCAATTCTTCATTCTTCTTATTCGTTTCCAGTATTCACAAGGATACAAGGCAATTGAAGATGCCATGGCATTATAGAGTTTCCAAGGAGCACCTGGTGGATTTGCACTGCAGACCTTCTGGCTAGCAGCTATAGGCACTTAACCACTATACCACCAGGGTTTCCAAATGTGATACAGTTCCTGTTCAATTTGTTATTCTCACCATCATAGACCATAGTTTTGGTCAATTCAAAATGGATAATACTGGACAATTTCAGTATGCTAATGCCTGGGATATGTATCTTCAAGTGTTCCATTCTGTTTTTGACAACTTCCGGTTTTGCTAGATACATATACCATGGAAATCATTTAAGTCAATTCTGCTTTAAGCACCCAGCTCTTTCCCCAGTCATATTCAAGTCTATTTCCCCAGCCTTCCAACGTGAGTGACTTATCCTTTCAATCTGTATCAGACTGCTCTTATTCATAAAGTTTTCACTGGCTAAGTTAAAACGAAAAAACAAAAAAAACACTTGCTAAGTTTTTCTTTGTCTAGAAATCTGTCTGCTAAGAGTGGCCCTGCTGGTACTTGATTTAACGGTGATGTAGCCTCCAGCATCCCACTAACACTCAAGCTACCACAGTATGACGAACTGACGGACAAGAATTGGTTCAGATTATAAATAGATAGTCTCACTGTCTTCACTCTGTACTCTTTCCATCACCTGACCTATGAATTTTGGTACACAAGCTTGTAAGAACTCCACATGCCTGTTGACCTATGGATTTTCGGCTTGCCTGGAATGAATCATTGTCTCTCTGTGGATATAAATATATCACACTTGTCCTGATTTTTCTACAGGAACACAAGACAAGCATTAGTCCTTCAAAAGTCCACTCCTTTGTACTTTTGTGTTTTAAAAAAAATTTTCTTTAAATATGTATTTGAACGACAAAAGTAATATGCACTAAAACAACATAAAAACCAAAACCACAGACTTCGAGTCAATTCTGACTCACAGCAACCCAGTACGACAGAGTAGAACTGTATGATACAGTGTCCAAGGCTATAAATTTTTAAGAAAGGTGATTACCACATCTTCTCCAGTGGAGTAGCTGGTGAATCTGAACTACTGACCCGTTGGTTGGCAGCTGAGTTCTTTAATTGATGTGCAACCAGTGCTCCTCTAATTATGTAGTAAACCAAAACCAAACTAAATCCACTGCTGTCAAGTTGGATCCTTGGTTATATAAATTCACCAAAAGGGCAGAAGCAGAAAGAAAAATAGCTGTAGCCCTCCACCCTGCATCCCTTTCCCAGACATAGTTATTGTCAAGTGTTTGGTTTATATTCTTCTGTTTTTTTTCTTGTACTGTATGTTTATTTTTTGATGACACAAACACACTTGACTATGTAGATAATAACAAATTAGAGCTAACATTGCAAAGAATGGAAATTCCAGAACACTTAATTGTGCTCATGAGGAACCTGTACAGAGAGCAAGAGGTAGTTGTTCAAACAGAACAAAGTGATACTGCTTCATTTAAAGTCAGGGAGATGTAGCTCAGGGTTTCATTCTTTTACCATACCTCTTTAATTTATATGCTAAACAAATAATTTGAGAAACTGGACTTTATGAAAAAGAGCAGGGCATCAGGACTGGAAGAAAACATATTACCAACTTGCATTATGCTAATGACACAACCTTGCTTGCTGAAAGTAAAGAAGACTTGAAGCACTAACTGATGAAATTCAAAAACCACAGCCTTCAGTATGGCTTATATCTGAACAGAAATAAAACAACAACAAAAATCCTTGAGATTGGACCAGTAAGTGTAATCACCATAAATTAGAAAAGATTGACATTGTCAAAGACTTCATTTTACTTCTATCCGCAATCAACACCCGTGGAAATAGCAGCCACGAAATTAAATGATGCATTGCATGGGGCAAATCAGCTACACAAGACTACTTTAAGGTATTGAAGAGTAAAGATGTTACCTTAAAGACTAAGGTGCACCTGACTGAAGCCACGGTGTTTTAAATCACCTTGTATGCATTCAAAAGCCGAACTATGAATAAGGAAGACCAAAGAAGAACTGATGCCTTTGGGGTATTTTCAAAGAATATCGAATGTACTGTGGAATGCCAACAGAATGAAAAAATGTGTGGTTCCCCTGGGAGCATGGCCCCTGGCCCTGATGCTGCCCTTGCCCATAAATCATAATGAAAGTCCACTCTTTGGACACGAATGGATTGGACTCAGAAATGCAGAGTGACCATATGTTGGATGCACTTTACGGTTCTATACATCTATAGGATATTATCCTGCTGACCTCTGGTTGGAAGAAGGAGAGTGAGTGGAGAGGAGGGGAAAGGAGACTGTTGGGAGGACGAGACATGCATGGAGCAGAGAAGAATAGTGTGCTGTCACCGGACAGGGAGAGCAGTGGAAGCTGCATATAGGTGGGCATGTAAATTTATACAGGAATGTACATTCTCACTCAGTCATACTAAATTAAAAAAAAAAGAAGAAGAAAACAGCACTGGGATAAGAGCACATGTCTTTCAGACCTGAGGTTCCTGCACCAAGATGATCCCTGAACAAAGACTGATAAAACACAAGGACTTTTCTCCAAAGCCAACAGAGGGAAAGCCTTCTCCTGGAGCAGACATCCTGAATTTTGACTTGTAGCCTACTGAATTGTGTAAGAATAAGTGTTCCTTTGTTAAATCTACCCACTAGCTGAGTAAAAGAACAAGTTTATACAATAATTGAAAAATGTTAAGAAAAAAACAGATTTCTAAGAACAATTGAATCAATAAATAAATTATAGTCCATCCAAATAAAAGAATATTCTTCATTCATTAAAAATTGTAATGTAGGGCATTAATGATGTGAAGACACACTGGTGATACTCTCCTGTGTGAAAAAAAATTGAGTTACAAAACAATATGTGTAGGGCAATCTCATAAGTTGTGTGTATGTATTTGTGTGTATGTGTAACCAAAAAAAAAAAAATACCTAAAATAAACATGAAAATATTTTTAAAAAAATGTATCTTGGAAGAAGAGCCAGAATGTTCCTTAGAAGCAGAGATAGCAAGACTACATCTCATGTAACTTGAACCTGTTATTAGGGGAATCAGTCCCAGGAGAAGGATATTATGTTTAGTAGATGGTCAGTGAAATAGAGGAAGACCCTCCGCAAAGTGGAGTGGCCCAGTGACTGCAACAGTTGGCCCAAGCATGACAATGATTGTGAGGATAGGGAAGGACCAAGCAGTGTTTCCTTCTACTGTACATAACATCCTATGATTTGGAACCCACTGGATGGCACCTAACAACATATGACATTATGTTAGGAGTGAATTTTTTCACGGTGAAATTATGGTAATTTTAGAAAACACTTCAGTGGTAGAAAGATGGCCATAGAATAATCACAAAAACAGTGTCTTTATTCTTTTGCTTTTAGGGCATCTCCCTGGGCTGGATATAATGTTATCAAGGATTTTTTTCCTAATCTGTTACTAACTGGCTGTGAGAAGTGGACAAATCAAACCTACTTTTTGGTCCTGTCTTCCTAATGTCAAATCTTGGTTTTATTTGTGCATCTTGCTGTAACCTTGCATACAAATATGTAAAACTGTTCTATTCTTGGCTTTCTGAGATTACGTCAGAAGAAAAGAAAGAAAGAACAGTCTTGAGTTGCAATCTGCAAGAATTCTATGGTTTTAGGAAATTTGGAACACAGCATTTTGGCAAACTCACTGATAGAAATCCATGTTTGTTTCCTTTTTAAGAAAGTGTGATCCAACAGCAGGCTAAAATTATTTAACAATATCATTTATATCACACACAAGTAAAATTTTCCTAAAGATAATTCAAAAACGATTAGTGGGTGCCTACATCGACTTGGGACCGGAAAAACCGGAGGGCACTCGGCCACCACCAGTGGTAGCCGCGATGGAGCTCACTAAATTGAGGCTCACTGGCAATATAAGAATAAAAAGGGATGCATCCTGAGATCTCCACTAAAAGACCACAATTGATGGTCCAGCGGTTTTGGGGTTTCCCTAGGAGCATGGCCCCTGCCCTGATGCTGCCCTTGCCTATAAATCATAACGAAGGTCCACTCTTCAGACATGAATGGATTGGACTCAGTGATGCAGAGTGACCATATATTAGATGCACTTTATGGTTCTATATAGCTATAAGATATCATCCTGCTGACCTCAGGCTGGAGGAAGGAGAGTGGGTGGAGAGGAAGGGAAAGGAGACTGTTGGGAGGATGAGACATGTATGAAGCAGAGACGAATGGTGAGCTGTCACCGGACAGGGAAAGTAGTGGAAGCTGCATATAGGTGGGCATGTAAATTTATATGTGAATGTACATTTTCATTCAGTCATATTAAATTAAAAAAAAAGAGAGAGAGAGAAGAGAAATGATTGTGGCAGTACAGTGACAAGAAACTTCAAGAAATTCAAGATGAATCCAGAGGAAAACAAGGAACAAAGTATATTACCTCTGATTGCAGATGGATCTTGGCTGAAAGTGGATAGTACAAGGAAGAACTTTACCTGTATTTTATTGACTATGCAAAGATGTTTGTCCATATGGATCATAGCAAATTATGTATCACATTGCAAAGGGTGGGAATTCAAGAACACAATTCAGTTATGCTCATGAGGAACCTGTACATAGACCGGGAGGCAGTTGTTGAAACAGAGTGAGGGGATACCACATGGTTTGAAATCAAGAGATGTATGCATCGGAGTCATGTATTTCTGCCATTCTTGTTTCTTTATACATTGCAACATTCCTGGGAACTTTCCAGGTGTGGCCTCCCACTACTTTCATCATTTTTAAATCAGTTTTTTCCTGGAATTTTTTTACTCTATTCGCCTATAAAAAAACAGCAAAATTGAAGGGTTAATAAGCTGGTGGAATGTGATGCTACATTATTTTTGTTCAAATAAGAAAGGAAATGAGAGAGAGAGCAGGCAGTGAAATCTCTCATTTAAAAAAAAAAAACTATCACTTTTTCAGCAGTTACAAAACTGCTCAAGTTAGGTGGTGTATTTTGAGGAAGGCAAGAATCAATGTCACACCTATTTTGATTTTACACTTTAGGCTGCATTAGAGAAGTCTGAGAATATTGTATTGTAAATCTCAGGTGGATCACTCTTAATGTTTTTTACCTAACTGGAATTTAGCAGAAATTCCAATGAAACGTGATATAGTTTATTTCTTCAAAAGTTCTAAATTTTAGTTATTTTTATTTTTTTCTTTTTCTTTAGTTATTTTTACTTTAAAATTATTAAAGTAGGAAACTGGAGGAAGATATACCAGATCCTGTTAGCCAGATGTCGCAAGAAGCTTGAACAAACATTTTTGTTCACGATGCAATCAATGAATATTCTCTTGGGTTCTGCTTTTATACCACACACTCAGTTAAAAAGTAAAAATCTAGTGAGTCAAAAGTGAGCAGTTTAACCAGGCCTGCTGCTAATAGGAGACATTTAAAAGAATCACAAAGGAAGTAACTGTAGTTAAAGGCCATTGGAAGACCTGAAGAGACCCTTTCTATAGAACTCTGATCTGGAGTTTTTATTTTTCCTCAAATGTTAGAAAAAAAAATGATAACACTCCTTGTGGTGCAGCAATTCAGAGAGAGAGAAGGGATTTTGAAAGCAGTCCTTTTGCCTATTAGAGAACTTCATTTCTTGACATTCCTACATACACAGGGATCCACGTACCAATAAACGAGCAGAAGCTAATAATGATGCAATTCAAGTGGTGTACTCTGTAAAGTCTGAACTTTGCAAAGGAGCAGACTGAAACAGATACTTCTCTGCCATTAGTATCAAATCGCTTTGGACACAAAAAATGACCCTACCTACGTCAGAATGGTTCAGTCGATCAGTGGGGTCTTTTACCAAGCTATGACAGAGACAAAGATCAGGAAATAGTACAGAAAAGAGCTTCCTAAAAAGCAGATCAGAAAACACTAAGACAAAAGTATTTATCATGACTACTTTTGGTTAAGCATCCCAGTGTTTCCTTGGGAGGAGAGATTGGTCACTAACACACAAAATAGACTGCGCTTTGATTTTAGTGCCCTGATAAGCTAATAATGATTTCCTGAAGACACTTTCTTCTGCAGGGTGGGCTCATTCTTTTCTAAACAAAGTGACATAGTTGTTGCTGCTGCTGTCATTGTCAAATCCTGTTACTAAGGGGAAATACCTGAACTGAATGATCTTAACTGACTGTAATTTTAAAACCTTAGTGTTAATATAGAGAGAATAAGTCCTGAGTGGAGCTTCAGCGTCAGTTTCTGTTCCAGAACACATCACATTTTAGACATTAACGTATCGTTATTTCAGTGCATTCTCCTCTTTCTTGACTTAATGATAATAAAAGAAATTCACTTTACTGAAGTGTGCTATGCCATATGCTCTGAGTTCTGGTTGAGCCATATCCAGAATGGTGTGGCTTCCCATGAGCAGATACACATTTTATTTTTAATTAAAATAAACACATTAAAAATTAAAATTATATGTAATGTAGCCCCCCAATGGATAGCTACTCTTATAACTGTTGTGTTTGTCTTCTGATTTTTTGTCCCTTATACTTTACAAAATTTAATAACATGATGTATGAACACAAGTCACTGTCTGATACATTTCATTAATATACTTGGCTGCTAGGTTCAAGTATACCCAGAGGCACTTGGAAGTAAGGTCTGATACCCTACTTCAAAAAAAAATCAGCCACTGCAAATCCATATGTTTGTCATGAGACAGAATACTGACACGTGGGATAAAGCATTCTTTTCTCATTTTATTGTGATTTTGCATATAATGACATACTTTTAACACATTATCTTAAGTCTCCTTGCTGTGAGATGAATATCAAAGTTTACAGATACATCAAAATTTATGTAAACATTTTATATTTTGTGACAATAATCATATTTCATAATTTTTAAGTTATAAATGTTATAAGTATATGGCCAAGCCAAGTACCATGAGTCGGAGCCGACTCATGGCGACCCTATATATTAGTTACAATTTTACATGTGATTATTTGCTTGAAATACATTTCCAGAGCTAAAATACACATGACTTTTAAACTGTCATGATTAATTGTAATAAACTGCTTTATGGAAAGGTTATTCCATATGCATATTCATATTATTAGGGTAATTTTCTCACTCTGCCTTCAAAAATAATTGGTATTACAATATTAAAATTTCTAATTTCATAGGAGAACAAAGAGAACACTGTTACTCTTTAATTTTAGTATCTTTTATTTCTGGTTAGATTAAGTTTTTTAAAAAAATTATAAATTAACCACATTTTCTTAATTGATAAATATTTTATAACTGTATTTGGCTCATTTTTCCATTGGAATGTTATTAGTTTTACAATTTATCTGCAGAGGCTATTTTGTATTAGTAGTCTCTGGGTCCTACTAATACTAGCACACAACTCTTCGCTGAAAAGTTGGAGGTTTGAGCCCACGCAAAAGCACCTCAGAGGAAAGCCTTGCTAATCTACTTTCGAAAACTTGGCCACTGGAAATACCATGGCACTCAGGTCAACTCTGCCACTAATAGGGTTGCAACGAGTTGAAGTCAAGTAAAGGGTAACTGATTGTACTAATTTATTTTGTATGAAGGTGGTTAAAGTTTAGCTTATCATATTTGGAAGTTGATCATTATCTTAAATTTCTGATACATAGGAATTTTTATAAACATCCTTACCTCTTGTTTTCCTTGCTGTAACGTTTGTGTCATCTGCTTAGAATATGCTCCTCAATCTGAAAACAAGTCATGTTTACTTCCTTTTATTCCAGTTGTTTTATGAGCATATCATTTACTTTGATTCTTTAGCACAGCTGGGAATTAGCTTGCTTTAGATTTCAAGGTGTTTGTTACCTTACTTTCTAGTTTGTGATTGAATTTTCGCATAATGCAATTATTTGAACTCACACTTATATTTTATTCCTTCTGTTTGTTGCTTGGAATTGTCATACTTTAATTGCCAGCCAGCCAAGTGCCGTCGAGTTACTTTGTAACTGTATATAACAAACACCAACAAACCCACTACTCTCGAGTTTATTCTGACCCATAGCAACACTACAGGACAGAGTAGAACTCCATAAAGTTTCCAAGGAGCACCTACCAGGCTCAAACTGCCAGCCTTTTGGTTAGCAGACACAGCACTGAACTACTATGCCACTAAGGTTTACATTACATATGTAGTTATATATAAAGTAACATAAATTTTACATATAATAAATATCTTTTCATCGTATATTGGAAATATTCAAAATTCACAAAAGGAGAAAAATATAGCAAGCCCCAATTACACATTAGATTGCTTTGACAATTATTTGTTGTATTGTCTTGTTTCATCTCTTTTCCCTGCACTTCTGTTATAGCTTTAGACAGAATATTTCCCTATTCACTTCTAAAATAAAATTCAAACATACAGAAAAAAAATGCAAAAAAAAAATTATGTGTCCTCCACATCCACTCACCATTTTGTTAATATATTTTGCTGCAATATTTGGAAGTAAGTTTCAGAAACCACAGCATTTCATTCCTAAATGGTTCATCATGTAACTTCAAAGACTGAGGAAACTCACAGGAATATTTTGCATATTCTGTATCAAGTATCAAGTAATATTATATAACATAAAGTTCGCATTTGGAGACCCTTGTAGCATAGTGGTTAAGTACTGCATCTGCTAACCATGAGGTCAGCAGTTCAGATCTTCCAGGCACTCCTCGGAAACCCTATGGAGCAGTTCTGTTCTGTCCTGTAGGGTTACTATGAGTTGAACTTGACTCAATGGCAGTGGGTTTTTGGGAAAGTCCACATTACATTTTGAAACTGTGGTCATCAATTATTTTCTTTAATATCACTTCAACGGTGGATTGACTTTACTGTAGTCACTTTAATATCTTAAGGTAATATGTAGCATTTTTATTTTTTATAGTCTATACGATTTGTTTGAAAAAGTCACAAAATCTCATTTTGCGTGATTGCTTTTATGAATAAATTCAGAGACTGCGATCATAGATGCAATGTTACATGCTTTCCATTGTATCATACTCTAATCTACAATGTGAGTTTGTCTTATAGGTTAAAATAAAGGTGTTAACCTTAGTTAACTCTATATACATCAACATTTTCTGTAAACACATTATATTTCCCTTTGGAATTAATAAGAAATCTATGGGAGGCTGAGTGGATAATTTGTTTTTCAAGAGTCATTGATGTATTAGTTGTCTGGCTCCATTCAGGTATTAACTACCTCAATCAACTATTACAGTGCCAATTAAAAAAATAAAAAGACAGCTTTCTTCTTTTCTCATCACTTTTTTATTATCTGACATGTTTTTCTCTACTTCTTCCTACCTCTCACAGGTTTTCTGTTTGTTATATAATGTTGTGCTCATGAATCCTTTATGTATTCAAAATATTATAAACTTAATTGCTGTTGTTCTTTCTGGTAATATGCAATTTTCTCAGATTAGGCCTACTGACACCGCTGAGCAGGAATGGAATATTTTCTGACATAACTCTGCTTGTCTCTTACCACTTCTGTAATTTCAGTCTCCAAAAGACGTTCCAGACTCAGTTTTATTTTCACAGCCACAGATCTGGACTGAATTTTCTTCAAGAAGCTCCAGCCTCTTTTATGGGAATGGAATTGAGATATCAATATCTGGACAACTTGTGTGCTTACTGCTTCTGGTGTATTATATATTCTAGACTCTTTCACTGGACAGAATTAAAAGGCATTTTAAAGAATCATGGCTTTATACTGATTTCTCCAATTCCAAATGAAAATCACAAGATTCTTTCTCTTGTTCTGACATTCCACATAGTTACTTCCCTTCTGTCAAGGTGGCAATGCCTGTTCCCACCAATATCACTCTGTGTACTAATTTGTAATATCTTAGGGTGTAAACAAAATAACTCCAAAATCATTTACTGCGATCACCGCCAACAGAAAACTTACAAAGTAATCACTACTAACTGTTGCCTGAATGTTACTTAAAAAATATTTTGTCTTTAGGATGCAGCCTAGCAAGAGGATATATTATAATACTATATTCAAAGTTGCCTGAATTAATTCATATTTACATGAGGGTATGTGTGATTTTGCTATGATCTGATACATTGTTATATTAATTTTCTACCTTTTTCCATTCAATTTTGTTTTGCTTTTTTATTTGATTTTTTTAAATATGCAATGTATCAGATGCGTTGGGAAATGTATCCACTGTAAAATGAACATTATAAAATTTTTTAAAAAAACAAAGAAGTTGAAGTTTTTTCAGCATCTTGAACTATGATGAATTAATTTAAAAGTATTACACACGTATGATATAACCTCAACATATACACTGAGAAAAAGAACTGACTCAAATTACTTCAGTTACTTTGGAAACTCAAATTCCACCAAACACTGTAAAATTGAAGACCAAAACAAAAGCACATAAACACTCTTTTATTTTGTGTAAATTATTTCCCATGGGAGTACAAGTTTGCAGTTCTACATCTGACTTACATGGATCCTAGGGATGAACAAACAAGTAAATGCATTGTAGATAACGGAAGGCAGGTTTCTCACTCTGAACCAAAGAGGTGACAAACAAATTAGGAAGAAAGCTAGTATGAACCGTGCAGTGATAGATCAAAATCTCAGATATCGCTACGAACTCACGTCTGTATCCTCTCTCTCTCTCTCTAGCTAAACATGCACGTGTATTTCCTTCTATATCTATTTACCTATCAACTACAGAACTAATTATAGACATGCAGGTGCATATGGGTAAGTATACATACATATATTTGATACATTTCCATCTTCATCTGTTGAAAGAACCTGGAAGAAGTGACCCTTCATTACCTCAAACATACCCAGTGCCCAGAACTTGGTTTCTAAACACCAATCTTCAATACAGAAAGAAAGTTCCTTACAGAAATTGCTGAGTCCAGGATGTGAAATGGGAAAATACAATATAACTCTAGAGTGTACTTTCAGGAAGAAAGGATATTAGTCTTCACCTCCTGGAAAGTTCATAAGGAGTGTCCACATGTACTATTTGGAATTCTTCCCTAGGAAATAGTTATCCATTCTCCTTCATTCATTTATTTACATTTATCATTATAAATATACATAGCTATCAGATTTCTTTTGTATCTGTTTTTGTTGGGTTCCATCCAGTCAATTTTGACTCATAGCGAAACCCATAGAACAGAGTAGAACTGCACTAGGTTTGCTAGGCTGTAATCTTTACAAGAGCAGATTGCCAGTTCTTTTCTTCATTGGAGTCACTAGTCATTTTGAATAACTGACAGTTTGTCAGCAGCCGGGGACTTAACCTTTGTACCAACAGGGATCTCTTAGGTTATGAATAGAGAAGTAATATTTGTTTTATTTTTTCAGTTATAATGTAACACCGTCTTTTGTTATTTTGTTGTTTAAATAGATTCAGAATTTGGATATTTGGAGCTCCATTACATTGGCTGTTATGCTGGTTAACATGCCCTAACTCTGGATACACAGCAAGAGATAGTTGGATCATGGGGCCAGGAATGTCCTGTAGAGAAGTCCATTCAATTGGACAGCATCAAACCAGTGACAAAAAGATGTCCCTTTAGCATAGAATTCTTTCAAAAGTAACACTTAAGTTACAAATAAATACAACCTTTCAAATTATTTTGAATTTAAATCAATTCTAGTTGTTCTTTTATTAACAATAAAAATTGAGCAAATGTGTCAACATTTTTACACAGCATTTGTTGTAGTTGTGTCGAAGTAGAACACACAAATAAAATCTGTTGATAATAGAAACTTACCAGGGTGAAAACAAGAGCATCTGCTGTGATATGAAAAACCGGAATCCTCATCAAAATAATTTTGCTTATTAAATAATTCATGGAGAGATGCAAGATTAAAATAGGTGTTCATTGATAAAACTCCAACTTCTACAAAAGCCAGTTTATTTCCTTTTAAACAAAGTAGGATCATGAGTTTTAAACATAATAACGTCTAGAAAATGTTGCTACTGCTGCCACTGTATATGCAAGAAACAAAAATTGACAATGATAATGCATCCCTTTCCACATTAGTGGAGTCTATAATGTGTTTGGTAACAATAATTGGTGATATCAGTGTGTGGTGCTTCTAATAAAACATAGAATTTTGACAAATTCCTAATTATTTTCCTTAGGTGAAGAATATCCTTGATTTACTCCACTGAATGGCTTTACTATGGTTTGTGTATCCATTTACCTATTGATTGACATCTTATCTCCAATTTTGAGCAATTCTGAAGAAAGCTGCTATACACATTCATGTTCAAGTTTTTATGTGGAAAGCTCAGTTTTTCAGTTGTGAAATACAACAGATATGGTACAGTCAATTTAATGTTAATGAACAATGTATTGAATTATTAAAAGTTGAAGTGTTGAAGCCATCATTCTAATTAAGAAATAGAACATTGCCAGAATTCCAGAAACCCAGAGAATAGCCCTTACCAACTATATATGCACACTTTTAACAGTTATTGTGATTGTTTACAGTATCAAGTTTTTTTCAGTGTGTTCCCACTGAAGTATATATAAATCATTATAAAATATAATTTACTGTCACTTTAAGTCCTTGTGATCATTGAATAGGATTTTTTTCTGGTTTATTTTTCTCAGCATTATATTGATTTGATTTAGACATATTCTTATGGGTTACTGTAGACTTTTCTCTACTGCGCATAGCATTCAGTTATATACAAATGGAGGGGAGGTTAGGGTAAAATAGCATAGGATAGGATAGGACAGCATATTGATTTATTTTCAGTTTATGGCTAATTTGACAATAATGATAATATTTTTAACATTTCATTCCATGTCTATAATTAGATATTTTCCTTGATAATATTTCCAGAAACAAATTGCTAACTCACAGGTGATGTTAACCTTAAATTTTCTAGAAATGCTTTACGGTTGTGCATCATGCTCTTTCCGTGCACTTTCAATCAGTAGTTCAAGTTCCAGTGTTTTGTGTATCTGTCAGTACTTGACATGGTCAGATTTATTTTAGGCTATCAGCTAGACACGTAGAGCATGATATGTCTCACCGTGGTTTCAAATTGCATTTTATAATTGCTAAACAATTTGTATACTTGTTTTTAAAGTTTATGGGTCATTTAGATTTCATCTTCTTGCTCGAGCTTTCAGTTTTCTTTGAGGTTGTGTTCTAAACTCCTAATTAAATTTTTAGGAGTTTATTTTTGTTTTTGTAATACATTCTAATTTAAATCCTTGTCAGGCAATATGTATTGACTATCTTCCACCAATTTTTTGTTTGCATTATTTTTCTTGATAGTATGTTTGATGAGAAGACAGTAATTTTAATTTACTCAAAATTGCCTATCCTTTCTTTGATATTTTATGGTTTGTACATTAACTTAGAAGCGTTTTGATTGAATTGTGTTCATGAGTATGTATTTCCTTAATTTGCCTTCAATATTAGTTTGGTTTAAATTGTTCAATCCCTCATCATCAGAAATGACTTCATTTTAGGCCATCTGACTAGTCTTTAACGAAGTTGTTAGAGAATACGGGTTATTATCTGCCTTATCAAACCACCCCCCTCAATTGAAACAAAGCAGAAGCCACACCGCCAGGTGCAAGACAAACAGAAAGTGGAACGTATTGTCTGCCCAAACAAGCAGCAATAGCTACCTGAAGACTATGAGCTTCCAGGTCCCCGGAGGCAGGGAGCTTTTATGCCCTCCTGTCCCAGGAGGGATTAGCACCACAGTTCCAAAACTCTGAGCTTCCCACACCCAGATTTGAAGATCCAGGCGTGAAGTTATGCATTAAAAGAATTCTTACTTCTTAAGTGGATTGGGGCTCACCTTTGTCTGCAGTGAAGTTCAGGTCGCAATCCAGTTCTTTGGATTCTGTGCGTGCCTTAAGATTTGTGCATGAAAGGGGTTTTCCACCAAATTCAGACTAAGCAAATAGCTGCAGTGAGGTAGGGCCAACTCACAAACAGAAACCTTAGCTTGGCAGGTGAGGGCAGGAGAGAACAACCCGGGGGAATGGGGTGCATGTTGGTCTTTTGGAAGTTAACTGATAGCTACATTTATCAAAAAATGAATTAAATATTTTAAAATAATTACATTAGCCATTATTTCCTATGAATGTTATTTCAAATAAAACTTTTTCTTATGGACTTGCCAGTGATGGGTGAGCTGTTAAAGTGAGTGGTTTACTGGACTGTCTATTTTCCTATTTATTCACTGGAGAAAGAAAATAATAATAAGCATCTTATTTTTATTAAACTTGTCAGGTAGTTTCTCTTGCTTCTGGAGCTTTGGTGGCAAACTTACAGTTCATAAATCTTTCAACAAAGATAAGTTATGAATAATAAAGAGGTTATTTACTTTCTTATTTTCTAGGGCATGTAGACACATATCTAATTAATAGGTCATGTTGAATAATTAACTGAACAAAGTTAAGACTAGGAAACAAGGCATTTCTATTCCACTTAGAATTTTAAATGCTGGCAATAATACTACTGTGTTTTGTTTTTAAAATACCTTTAAAATATTATTAGAATTAGACTGTATAGCTTTGACATACGTCAAAAGATGTTGGATAATGAGTTGCTCTGCCGATGGCATGTTATTTTTGTGAGACTCATAGAAAACTGCAAAGGATTGTACAAGTGTAACTGATACCTGTATGTTGTACAAGCACAGCTGATAGATGTGATAAGAATACAAAGCTCTGTTACTCGCCCCCCATCAGTTTAGTTAGAGGGTATGCCATGAGCCAAGTTTTATCTCTGTTATTGGATACAAATTCTGGTAGGCCACGTGATTTTCCAGTTCATCGTTAGACAATAGGAAGTTCTAGACAATAGGAAGTTCTTACTTCGTTTTAATCAAGTTAGTAATTCAACACTGGCAAATGTGGAAACTTTTAAGTGGAGAGGAGAAGCCATGTTTCAGTCAAGTTACTTTCTTCTTTGATATATCTGCTAAAGTTTCCTAACGAAATTTCAGAATCTTTAGTAATCTTTTTTTAGATTCTGAAAATTAGCATGAAAATGTTCTTTGCCCCTTTGGTAAAGGTGTCCTGGGAAGAAACACTTCTCCCTATAGAAATCTGTGTTAGTCTTCTGTTTCTCAGCATTTTAAAATTTTCTGTAGGACTAACAATCATTTAATAGTTTTTGATGTTTTATTTTGAAATTTCTGGAGGCTGGTCTAATAACAATTTAACAGAACTGTCTATGAAGATAGATACAATCTTTTGTGTTTCAAAACTGTAAGCATCAGCTATACCAGCTCTGAAAATTAAGTCTGTGAACTCATCCTAGGAAAAAGTGCTACATACCTCATTGCTGAATATCACTATGGTCACCTTCCTGAAGTACTCCTCTTGGGAAGCTATGCACTGATGCCAGTGCCCAGACCACCCTTAAAAGCAATTTTGGACCTCTTTCTTTGGAGTTGGAATCACAGCTCTCATCATATTACCCTGGATGTCCTGTGGGTCATCAAAATGTCTTCTTTCCAATATTTCCTTTATCTTTGGGTAAAGAAAAAAAGCCTTTGGGGGCCAGATCAAGTGAGTAGAGAGGGTATGCCAATACAGTTATTTGTTTACTGGCTAAAAACTCCCTCTCAAAAAACTATACAATTAAATTCATGAACTTGACACCATGCCACCATGAGCAATCGCCATTCCATAAAGAGTTCTAAAATTGCAATGGAGGGTGGACTAGGTGCTGGCATTGGTGTATAGCTTCCCAAGGGGAGTACTTTAAAAGTGACCATAGTGATATTCAACAATGAAGTTTGCAGACTAAATTGTTGGACCTCATATGTGGTTCTTGAGCACTTGAAATGTGCCTTGTGAACCAGATGTTCTGAATTTAAATGTTATCTAAATTATAATGTAATTCAGTGCAGAAAGATTTTGCAAAATAATTTTGTTATTAATAGTTGTATCTAAAAAATAAAACACTTAAACAATTTTCAACTGCATTTTCCCCAAACAACTGTCAATTTCTCTTAATGTGGTGGCTTGTATTTTCCTCTGTTGCTGAAAGATTATGCAACTGACATCTTCAATCCTATCAGAGTCACCCATGTTGGACAGGCTAAGCATCCATACTAAGACAGACAGGAAAGAAGGACCTGATGGTCTACTTCTGAACAATTAGCCAGTGAAAAAATTATAAATAGCAGAGAAACACTGGCTGATGTGGAGCCAGAAAGTGAGCCCCCAGATTGGAATGCACTCAAAACATTGGAGAAAAGCTGCCTTCTCAAAGTGGGGTCAACCTTAATAACTTAGATGGAGTGACAATTTCAAGACCTTTACTTGCTGATGAGGCATGTAATCAAAATGATAAGAAAAGATATAAACATCCATTAAAAATCAGAAAGTGAGAATCAAGAGCAGTCACACAAACAGAAATATTCACATGAATGTCTGTGCCGCACAGTCCACAACTGCAAGAAGATGGGCATCCACAGATGCCCAACAACAGATGAATGCGTAGACAAACTACGGTCTATATACTTGACAGAACATCATGCAATGATAAAGGACAGGGCGATTTTAGGAAGAATCTCGCAACCTGATTTCAATTGGAAGACATTATATTGAATAAAATCAGTCAGCAGCACAAGAACAAATATTGTATGAGTCCTCTACTGTAAGAACTTAAAAACAGACTCATGTACAGAAAAAAAGACTCTCTGGTGGCTGCAAGAGAGGAGAGGGAGGGAAGGAGAAGGCTGGTTATAGATTAGACAGTTGATAGAAATTTGTTTGGGTGAAATCAGCAACAGCACACAGTAGAAAGAAGATCAACTTAATTGGGCTTCAACATAAACTGAAAACTCTTCTAATCTTAATTCAATATTGCAAGGACAGAGTAGCAGGGGAGGGTTTCTGGGGACCTGTTCTCAGGGGACATAGAGGCCAATTGGCATAACTAGCCTATTGCTAAGAGAGTCTTCTGCACCCCAATTGGGGAGTGGTGTCTGAGTTCTTAAAAGCTAGCAAGCTGCTGTCTGAGTACACCAAATAGTCCTGACTCAGTTGGATTAGATGATCACCAAGGACAACAAAGAGATGGGGGAAAAAGAGCCCAGAAGACAGAAGGAACAACATGCATGGGTGACTGTATCAACATGTGACCAGAAGAGCAAGAGGGTGCCCGACGACCACCAATGACAGCTGTGATAGGGTACACAATGCCGTGTCCCAGTGGGATCACAAGAAAAAGAGGTGTACATCTCAAGAACTCCACTAAAAGACTGCAATTGATGGTCTAAAGGCCCAGGAGTTAACTAGGAGCCTGGCCCTTAGATCTGCTGCTGCCCAAGATCATAAATCATTACTGAGCTCAACTCTTACAATAGGAATGGATTGGACTCAGAGACACAAAGGGACTGTGGGTTGTGTCCACTTTATGGTTCTATACGTCTACAGGATGCTGTCCTACTGGCCTCATACTAGAAGGGAGAGGAAAGGGTAGAAAGGAGGGGACAGGAGATTGTTAAGAAGATATGACATGTATAGAATGGAAGGGAAAAGTGTGCTGTCACTGGGGAAGGTGAGCAGAAGGAGCTGCAGACAGGTGGTAATGCAGATTTAACTTGGAATTTTTACTTTCACTCAACTACAATTAAAAAAAAGGAAAAAGAAATCAGAAAGCGGAATGTATAATATATGAATCTAGGAAAATTGGATATCATCAAAAAATAAGTGAAACATAAATACTGATATTGTGGATATAAGTAAGCTGAAATTGACTAGTATTGGCCATTCTGAGTCAGACAAGTGTATATCTGCTACACTGGGAACAACAAATTGAAGAGGAATAGCATCGCATTCATCCTCAAAAAGAACATTTCAAGATCTGTCCTGAAGTACAACAATGTCAGTGATACAATAAGATTCATATGCCTAAAAGAAAGGCCAGTTAATAGAATTGTTATTTAAATTGATGCATCAGCTACTAATGTCACATATGAAGAAATTAAGGATTTTTTCTTTTTTAACCAACTTCTTAAGTGTGAAATTGATCAAACATGTGATAAAAATACACTGATAATTACTGGTGATTTGAAGGCAAAATTTGGAAACCAGGAAGAAGGAATAATAGCTGGAAAGTATGTCCTTCGTGATAGAAAAAAATGCCAGATTGCATCATAGAATTTTGCAAGGCCAGCAATTTCTTCATTGCAAATACCTTTTTAAGTCAACCTAAATGGTTACTATACACTTGGATAGTGACAGATGAAATGCAGAACAGTCAAATGGACAAAAGCGTAATAATATTATCAGTCAAGAACAATGCCAGGGGTCAACTATGGAACAGACTGTAAACTTCTAGTGTGTAAATTTAAGTTCAATTTGAAGAAAATCAGAACAAGTGCATGAGAGTCAACATATGATGTTGAGTATATCCTTCCTTAATTTAGCAGACCATCTCAAAAATAAATTTGATGACTTAAACACTAATGACCTGGTCCAGATGAATTGTGTGATGACATCATACATGAAGAAAGCCGTAGGTAGTTTAAAAGACAGGAAAGAAAGAAAAGACCCCCCCAAAAAGATATTCTGAAATGTGCTCTTTAATGTAGAATAGTTAAACCGAACAGACAAAATGATGCAGTAAAATAACAGAAGATTTTGAAGGACAGCTTGAGAAAACAAAGTATTATAATGAAATATGCCAATACCTGGAGATTCAAACTGAAAAGAGAAGTACGTGCTTGGAATTTCTCAAGCTGAAAGAACTGAAAAAAAAAAAGTCAAGCCTCAGTCGGCACTTGGCCTGGCAGACGCAGTACGTAAAGAGTCTGTAGGTAAGATACTAAACCCTACAGAAAGCATCAAAAGAAAAGGCACTGAAGACATTGGCAAAAAAAATAAAAATAAAAAAGGCTCAGGAATCAACAGAATATTAATTGAGAAATTTGCAGAGATGGAAGTGCCCATTCATCTATGAGAAGAAATTTGAAAGACAATCAGCCCCCTGAAGACATCTGTACCTGCCCACTTCAAAGAGAGCTGACACAACAGTGTGGAAATTATAAAACAATACCACTAATACCGCACACAAGTAAATTTTTTTGAAAGTCACTCTAAAGCAGTTGTAGCAGCACAGCAGGGAACTGCTGGAAATTCAAGTCATTCAAGAAAATCTAATACAAAAGTGTATGTGGAAAAAGAGTCACCATCGCCAGTGATAGATGGATTATGTCATAAAGCAAGGGAATACCAGAAAGATGTTTTACCTGTGTTTTAACGACTACATAAAGACATCCAACTATGTGGATTATAATAAATTTTGGAAAACACAGTGGAAATTAAGAATTCCAGAGTATTTAACTTTGCCCATGGGTAACCTGTACGTAGACCAAGAGGCAGTCTTTCAAACAGAGCTAGGGAGTACTGCGTGATTTAAAGTCAGGAATAGTGTGTTTCGGGTTGCATCCTTTTGCTACACTTATTTAGTCTGTATTCTGATCAAATAATCCAAGAAGCTGGATTTTATGAAGAACATGGCCAAAACAATGTTGGAAAACTCACTAAAGTGCTGTGATATGCAGATGATACAGCCTTGCTTGCTGAAAATGAGGAGGACTTGAAGTACTTACTGATAAAGATCAAGACCATAGTCTTCAGTATGGATTATACTTCAACATAAAATCTTCACAACTGGACTAATAAACAACACCATGATAAATAGAGAAAGTCTGGAATCATTAAGAATTTCATTTTGCTTGGATTCATAATCAATGACTGTGGAAGCATCAGTCAAAAAAAAAAAAATCAAGTGAACAAATCTGCTGCAAAAGACCTCATTCTTCAAAGCAGTGAAAAGCAAAGACTAAGGTGTGCTAGAACCAAGCCTTGGTGTTTGCAATCACACTGTAAGTATTCAAAAGCTGCACAATGAATAAGAAACATTGATAAAAAATTGATGACTTTGAATTATGATATTGGCCGAGAATATTGAATATACCTTGGACTGCCAGAAGAAGGAACAGATCTGTCCTGCAGGAAGTACAGCCACAATGCTCCTAAGAAGCAATTATGATGAGACTTAGTGTCACCTACTTCGGACATATTATCAAGAGGAATCATTCCCTGGAGAAGGGCATCACGTCTGATTAAGTAGATTGTTAATGTAAGAGAGGAAGGCCCTCAGTGGAATAGATTGACACAGCGGCTGCAACAATGAACTGAAACATAACAAGCATTGTGGACACGGCACAGGATGGCACAATGTTTTGTTTTATTGTACATAGTCTCCGTGAGTTGAAACAGAGTTGATAGCAACTGACAAGAACAACTCGTGTTTTGATGCCTGGAAACTTTACGTTCAGCATCCTATTACTTAAGAATTTCTGTTGTTACTTTTTTGACAAACTTTTTTTCTTTGTTTCTCTAGGAATCGATTTCTGGGTTTGTGGAAGTATGGTGACTTAACCAAGGCTAACTACCCTTTGGTCTCCTTTGACCTTGAAGGAGCTGGTTCCCTAGTGTCACTTACAGGTCAAACAATAGGAAGCAGCTTAGTAGAAAAGGGTTTGCCTTATGCATTGAGTTCCCTTGCAAATTTATCCTTGTGCAGCCCACTTTGAGAAGGAAGCAGAACTACTAGATCTGATTAGAGGTTGTGTTTTAGTAAGTATGCAGACTCCTTGGTCTTTCTGTTTCTGTAAACTAGGGATACTGAAAATCTGCCCTTGCACTGATGTTATTTTCTAGGACATTAAAATTAAAATTCTCTATATAGTCAGTTTTCACTGTCCACTCTTCAGAGATCTTTCTGATATGTTCAGAGAAGTAAATTCTATTATACTAATTTTTAGTGTTTCTCTAAGTGGTTTAGGTCTTTGACAAATTGTTGTTAGAATGATGTTTTCAGTAAGAACACTGGCAACGTTTTAAGTTTTAGGTCATGATTCTTAACAAGATAGAACAATGAAAAACAAAAATAGTTACATCTAAAACTGTTTAACCCTTATTTAATTTTCAGGTGACTAGCCAGACTGTACTATTAGTTAAAAAGAAAATACTAGCCTTTAAAGAGTACGTTTTGCAGAGAAAATGTAATTTATCTGAAAGTTTTCTGAGTCAAATTGTGCTGATCTGAAGGATTTCTTCAGGAGTTATCCTTTGCTTTTGAATAGTTTCCAGCTCATAGCATGCCTGTGGGACAGAGTAGAACTGTCCACATGGGGTTTCCAAAACTGTAAATATTACTAGGGGGAGACTGTAGCATCTTTTTTTCTTAGAGCAGCTGGTAGGTTCAAACTACTGATCTTTCAGTTAACAGTGAAGTGCTTAAACATCATGCCACCACAGATCCTTCTCTTTTGGAGTTAATAGACCAAAATAATTTTGTGCTGTTTAAATTCAGTTTTCAAAACTTGAAATAGTTAATTCAATTATTAAATGATATTCTAAAATGTGTTATCATTAAGTAATTGCTAAAATATTTATGTGATAATATCATTAGGGAAAAAATGTAGAATTGGAGGCCAAGTAATGATGTTAGATGGATTTGTTATATATTACATAATGATGTCCTAAGTACAGTTATCAATTTACTAATTTTATCTTTAGAGGATGTATCTGATGATCTACTTCAGACTTTCTCCTCATCCTTTGTTCTTTTGGCAAGGAAAAGTTGGGACGGAATGTCATTTGTCCTTGTTATCTGCAACTTTCATTGTTTCTGACTAGGCTATTTTTCAGCTCTGCAAACAGACAAGTTAACTTTCATGATAACTGATACTGATGCAAATATTCTGCCCATGGACATGTAAATTTTGTTCAGCTAAGGTTATTGACTTCCTTTCCTCACTGAAGAAGGAGACAATGTTGCATATATTAAGCAAATTTATTTCAAAGTAACTCTTGATCCATAAAGTAAATCTGTTCTTTTGATATTCTTTTGTGGCAGCTATAACACATTTCAAATATCCTTATTAAAAGAGAGTTAAATAAAATATCCACACTTGCTCATTTATAGTGTATGAAAGAGATTTTATTCTCTATTTAAACTTATCCTATAATGCAACACAGTTACCCATGATGGAGACAAAGTTGTAGGTTTACTGGTCTTATTTGTGAATGGCCCACATATGGGAGAGAAAATATACGGTATATGACAGCTCTTTAAGTAGAATCTGGGCTTTATTATGGGTGATAATCAACTCAGAGTGTCTTTAAGAGTACCCACTGCCATCAAGCGGGGTCTTTAAGAGTAGTAAATATAAAGTCCTTTAATCTGGGTGTTTACCCAACAATTAGGCTTTATTCCTTTCCTTCAGTGGCAGTGGGTTTTCTTAACACTTAGCTGCTTGAAACACTTTCTGGTACATGCTAGGTAGGCTTTAATGATAAATCAGTAGTCTTTAAAGCCACATTATGAATGTACCACGTGCTACTAGAACTGGATGTCCTGCAATAGTGATGAACCGATTGTCATCGAGTCAAAACTATGATGAATAAAAACAAAAACCAAATCTGTTGCCACCAAGTCGATTCCAACTCAGAGCAACCTATAGGACAGAGTAGAGCCACCCCATAGAGCTTTCAAGGAGTGCCTGGTTGATTCGAACTGCCAACCTTTTGGTTAACATCTGTAGCACTTAACCACCATGCCATCAAGGTTTCCACGCTAATGAGTATAGAAATTTTAAAAAAGATTTAAAATTTTAAAAAAGATTAAAAAATATATATCAATTGCACAAGATGAAAAAGATATGACTTTGAATACATCATATATCCCTGCTGCTCTTGTTTCTGTGGTCCGTTTCAGAGGCTGACAGTTTGAATCTACGAGGCATTCCTTGGAAACTCTATGAGGCAGTTCTACTCTGTCCAGCAACAGGGTTTTTCACTTTTTTCCAAAGATAGTTTTGAAAAAGATTTTCAGATGGTCTTCATGTCACTCCTTGCTCAAAACTCTCCAGTGAGCCTCCTGCATCAGCCTGAGTTCAATGTCCATCAGTATCTTGATTGGCTTCCCCAAGGCATGCTTCCCTACCAACAGATTAATTCTCATGATGAAAACTTACCAATGGCCTCCACTGAGTTTAGAAGAAAGCCAAAACATCTAGACAAGATCTAATTTCAGTCCTGTTTATTTTTCTGGTGTATGTTTCTTTCTTCATATTGCAATGTTGTCACATTAAATGTTTCCCAAATGACACATATAATGTGTCAATCTGTGATTTTTGTCTGCTGAAGATGATCTTCACTTAACTTTTTCCATTGATGTGTATATACCGAGCTCTCGGTGAGTAATTTATGAAAAGCTAAATATGATAGATAAATGAATTCACTGGGTATGTGTCTAAGGGTTATGGACCTGAATCACCCATACAACTAGGGATTAAGTCAGAAACCTCTGGTAAATTTGAACTATGGATGGTGTATGTCTGTATTTCATGAGTACATTAATTCAGTGAAAATACCTAAAATTCAACAGTAGATGAGATAAATTCAAATATTCAGAAGTGTATCTACTATTTGAATTATATCTTCAAGAAAAACATATCTCAAAGCTAATAACCAGTCAGTACTGCTCATGGACTATTGTGTGTGTGTGTTTGTGTGTGTCTGTGTGTGTACACACATGCATAGGGTCTTGGGAATGTCCTCCAGATGGTATGATAGGTAGAGGGATTTTCTCCCTTTTTTTCTTAGCATTAAAGTTCTGGCTATCCCTGTGGCTATGCGTGAGTAAAGTATCCCTGTGGCTATGTGTGAAGTTTAAAAGCTTTATTCTTGGCTTTTAAAAGTTCCTTTTCGCATAGTAACATTTAGAGATGAATCTAAAAGCAAAATTACTTTTAAGCTTGGAGTTTTGCTATGAAGATTACTTTCTTTGGTAAAAAGAATCCCAACCAGTATCTGAAAGCAGGTCTCCATGGGCACGCTATGATTTGAAAGTCTGTTTTTCATTTTTTCTGCTTTTCCTTAGAAAGATTGTTTAGAAGCTTAAATGCTAACTTTAGTGAAAAAGAGCTTACCAACTTTGGAAAGTAGAAAAAGTATCTTACACTGTCTGCCTGTTGTCTGTGACTCAGGTGCCAAAATGGCAGCGACATCACATATGACCAAAGCTTTATAATTTTCTAAATACAGATTCTAAGGGGTACAACCTCAAAAAGTATTAGAAACATCAATTCTCATATTAATTATTTTTGAGACTTTGTCATTCCATACTCATTCTAAATGTTTTTTTCTCCATTACTGAATTTGATATGCCTTCAGTATCCCTACAACTTCTACAAAGTATGCAAAAGTAAGGACGTTGCCTTGAAGACTAAAATGTGCCTGACCCAAGCCATGATATTTTCAATTGCATCATATGCGTGCAAAAGCCAGACTATGAACAAAGCAGACAGAAGAAGAATTGATGCCTTTGAATTGTGGTGTTGGAGAAGAATGTTGAATCCATGATGGACCATCAAAAGAACAAACAGATCTGTTTTGGAAGAAATACAACCGGAATGCTCCATGGAAGTAAAGATGGCAAGACTGTTTCTTGGACATGT
This sequence comes from Heterohyrax brucei, assembly GCA_028571685.1. NCBI lineage: Eukaryota > Metazoa > Chordata > Mammalia > Hyracoidea > Procaviidae > Heterohyrax > Heterohyrax brucei. Next base: position 7,550,152 of record CM053156.1, read on the forward strand.
TGTCAGGAAAGATCAGTCTCTACAGAAGGACATCATGCGTGGTAGAGTGGAGGATCAGTGCAAAAGAGGAAGACTCTGGACAAGATGGATCGACACAGTGGCCACAACAATGGGCTTGAACATAAAAACAATTGTGGACACGGCACAAGACCTGGCAGTGTTTCTTTCTGTTGTTCATAGGGGCGCTATGAGTTAGAACCTACCCAATGGCAACTTACAACAACCACAACAATGCATCCCTTTACGTCCTCATGGTTCATGGTCCCTCTCACCTGTCTCGCATGTCAGTTACTGTGTGAGTTCCTACAAACATTAGACAATGTCTTGCCCTATTTACAGGCTGCAGAACTTCTTGCTGTATACCCGCAGTCAGTTGATGAAGGTATTATAAAAACCTGTTCTAATGCCTGCATGTACAACCACATACTACCAAAACACAAGTGGAATTTGTGCCACCTGCTGCAAATAGCCAATCTGAGGGAGAGGTGAGATAAGACGTAAAGGTTTTATTATGTACTAGTCCATAAGGAGACAGAGGGGATATATTTCCCAAAAGTCTGTCTTCCCAAAATGGAGATGAGCTACAGGTTTCACCAGAAAAAGATGGGTAAGATTTAATGAGTCCTAGGAATTCGTAGAATATTAACTATTTAGATGGCCACAGGAGTCTGCAAACCTAAGAGGAGTTGGTGCCACCTGCTGCAAACAACCAGTCTTTGAGACAGGAGTGAGATGAGAAGCAATGCATTTATTGTGTACTGGTAGGCAAGGGGTGAGAGGCAGTGATTCCTTCAAAGTCTACCTCCTCAAAATGGAGATTAGATAGAGGTTTTACAGAAAAAGGGAATAAGGTTTTATGAGTTCTAGGAATCTGTAGAACTTAATTCTTCTTTGGATGATCACATGGTATCCTCCTAGATGTACTGATATTTTAAGTAGTCTTTTGGGCCTGGAGGATGTTTGTCTATCATATAAGTTCCTGTTCACAAGACAGATTGCTTTGTTTTTCTTTTATGGTTTTTATCATTTGTTTTCCCACAGTCCTAAAGGGAGCAGAGATTAGTCTTCTGCCTTGAGACAAACTAAAGAAGACCATGAACTCTTGCTTAGAGACACAATCAGAAACAAAACAGTGCAGGTTATGCTCAAGATGTGATCACTTATTTTACTCTGCCTGTTCCAGTAATATCTCAAACATGTTGCTCTCTTAATTGCTATTTTGGGCCCAAAGGTAGTCTTGCAGTCATATAAGTTTCTGGTCACAAGGTAAATTGTTTTTTCATTTGGTTTTTAGGTTATCATCATTTGTTTCTCCATAGTCTTAAAAAGAGCATAGTTTAACTAAAGTAAATGACAGATTCATGTTTGGGAATGTGTACTTGGAGACAGAACTAGGAAACAAAACGCTGCAGGTTATGCTCACATTGTGGTACTTATTCTACTCTGCCTGTTCCACAGTGATGGAGGGAGTTAATCCTGTGTGTAGCGGACAGCAATCAGTAGAGAATGCTATCTAATGGCTAGATGGTTTCCTCTTTGTCCATCCACCATAAAGGGAAGTCTTGAGATGTATCACTATTAGTATTAACAGAAGATACCCCTGCCCTAGAATCAAACAACCATTTACCCATAGGGAGTGCCAGTTCAATAAGGAACAATTTTCATGGCTTACTCTTTCCCCTTCATTTCCCTTATCCTTTATTTCCTTTCCAAAGATTTCTATCACCCACCAAATACTTGCACGTATTTTTTCTGGGCCTTATTTCTAGAAAACCAAACTAAAGTGCCCACTAGTACATACAGCAAAATCATTAAATATTTTCATTTTTGCTTCCTAAAGAAATCACTAATCTACCGTTCCCTCCTACTACCAGTGATTATATTAGCGCTTTTCTTCAGAATTTGATCATTTCTGATGTTATAGAGGAAATATCCATACTCTAATTAGTATAAAACTGAGAGCTTTCTTGTAAGTAAAGAGATGGCTCTAGCTAGAAATAGACTGAACTGGTGGAATCCAGACATTTAAAATGGCAATTCTCTGATAGGAGAATAATGCATATAAAACAGGTTACTTGAACGATGTTTACATCAACCTGTAATTATCTCTCTCAAAAAAAATTTTTTCCCCCGGATACACAGGCACTGACGAAGAGAATGTGGCTGAGAGGGGTTAGGCTACAGAGGTAACCATTGACTTCTTTGTGAGAAGGATTAGATCGACCGCAGAAGCAAGCATTGATTTATCATTGAAACACATTATTTGATTGGTAATTACAGTGTTAGATCATTCAAAGGCATTTCTTGATTGGTAAAAAATCCTTTTAAGGGAGGGCTTCTTGTGCCTGGATTTTTAAGGCAATTTGCTTTAAAGAGTTTCAGTCTCTTTCTTAGAATGGTTACAGTGTAGCACCTATATGGGTATGTGACAAGGGAGAGTTGCAGAGCAGTTGTGCCTCATCAGTACAGGAAACTCCACTCTTAGAAACAGTACAGAGGTAGCTGCCTCTAGGGAACACAGCTATGAACAGACAATAGCACATAATTTTCAAATTGGACATTTCAGATCATTATCAGATACCTTAATTTTTTTTTAATTACATACAACAACCTCCCTGTTTGCCTGGTACAATTTTCTAATTCCTTTGTATTTCACAATCATCTTTCAAAAGTACAAATCCTTCCACAAATCTTTTTTATTTACTTTACTCTGATTAATATCTTAGACCTCTAGCTTTATATAACACCTTTCGTAAATAAGTCGATGATTACTGCTGTAACCAAAACCTGTCTCAGCCAAGTCCTCTTCTCTAGCACACATGAAGTTGAAGGTAATAAAGACTGTGAAAGAAATAATCACGGGTTGTTTCGTGAAAAGTCTGTCATACTACCATGAGAAGCTAAGTGTTAGCTATGAGGCAAATGTACATACATTTAGAGCACTGTTCACATCTTTGTGTACAGGGCTATAGGATACCCCCCTGTCTTTAATGTTTGCCATTCTCAAGAAATTCATTTATCACTTGCTGTGAGAAAACAGCATTGGATTTAAAACTTAAAGTGGAATTAGTCGTTCCCTTACCAGTGCTAGTCCGTACGCACTGTGCTGTTATATCATAAATACTTCTTTTCTTTCAAATGTCAGTGTTTGTTGAAATGAATACTTCTTTTCTTTTTCATCACCTTGCTATTCCAGGTAATCTTTATAGTTTACTTAAAAGAGACTAATTGTACATATTTCTGGGCTATCTCCTAGGGAATTACTTTTGATATTTGATGTTAGATTAAATAACATTTATCATGCCTCTCAGGGGAGCCCTGGTGGTGCAATGATTAAGAACCGGGATGCTAACCCAAAGGTAGAGAGTTCAAATCCACCTGGTGTTCCCACTCCAGAAAGATGTGACAGTCTCCTTCTGTAAATCTTAATCTCTGCCTGTGGTTAATAGATTGGATTATATTGAAGAGGATTAAAGGAGAGCTGTAACAACTTTACTAAGGAAGTTTCCCTGGAGCATGGTTTTCAGCACCTTTATCATACAAGATATAAAAAGAAAGGGGATTGAGCAGAGAGCTGTGGATCTGACATAATGAAGACAGTGCTGGAAGCAGTGTATGTCCTTCAGGCCTGATGTCCCTTTGCTGAGACATTCCCAGGCCAAAGGAAGACTGATGCAGCACAAGGACCTTCCTTCAGTGCCAACAGAGAGACAGAGTACGTTCTGCTGGAGCCCACACCCTGATTTTGGACTTTCAGGATACTGGACTATGCAAGAATAACTTTTTTTTTTTTTTTTGTGTGTGTGTGTGTGTGTGTGTGTGTGTGTGTGTGTGTGTGTGTGTGTGTGTGTGTGTGTGTGTGTTGAAGCCATTCGTTCATTATACTTCTGTTAAAGCAATAAGAGACAAGTAAGACAGAAACCCTCTAGGTCAGTCCTAACTCTGACCTATTGGATCACAGTTGAAACAAGCTAAGAATAAGGAAGATCGTGGGCAACAAACTGTATCAGTTAAAAAGTTTCCAGATAGCCATAAAAATAACATATTGGGGTCCAGATTAGAGGACCTCTAATCTTCATGCTTACAGTTGCTTTACAGGAAATCCAGCCAAAAATCAGATTTAGAACATGGAAGAACAGACAATAATAACAAACAAGTGACCCCGGGCCACCACACATGTGCAATCTGGCCAGGATCAGCAAAACCAACATACTACACCCCTTCCCAGACATTTTGAACTTTGATACATTTCCACCTGTATTTGCATAAGATTTGCCTGGCCCTTTAATTGAAAATGACCACAGCTTTTGACACTGAGTTATTTATCTGAATAGGTAGGACTTTTTTCCTTTTCCCATGTAGTAAAAAATATGTCACAGCCCTTTGTTCTGGGAGACAGTGCTTTGAGTGTGATCGCCTTGTCTCCATTACTTGCTTTAAACCCACTTGACTCTTAGTTTCTTAGTTATTCTTAATGAGACTACAAGAGGCTAACCTTTTGCACTGAGTAACATTATGAGTCTGAATTGACTCAACAGGGATGAGCTTGGTTTGGTTTTCATTAAGCGTGTCTTTATCCACACATTGTGCTAGACGCTGAAAAACAATGACAAATAAGGAATAGCCCCTTCCACCTGATTACAGCTAGCATCTGTCTTTAGATTATTTATTTGAGTATGCAGCAGTGAGAACCATGTCATATAGAACACAGAGAAAATAATACAGAGTGAATCAAAAGCATAAGTGGTACAAATGTGAAATGATTTTGTATATCAGAAGAAGGATGCGTTAACTGAGGGATGGCATGGACTTATTTAACAATGTTGCATAATTTATTCAAAAATGAAAGAGCAGGGCCAAACATGTGACACACATATAATAGTTATATACATAATGGATAAATACAATCATAGAATGGGAAGAAGAATAAAACTAAAGCAGACCAGTATACCAGTAATGAGGATAATTCAGTGGATACTTAATTATCCAACTGAATAAATAACAAGATGAAGTCGTATCTTGACTGGTGAAACATTCTAATTTTATCATTTAAAGCAAAAATTTTGTAAGTTTGTCCAGTACTGTTAATCATACTATTATTTACTTTTTTAGTTTCAGGAAAATGAAATACAGTATAAAATAAATTATAAACTCAAAAATCATAAAACAAAAATATCTGATTCTTAATGGTTTGGTTAGGTTTCAGAATAAAATCCAAATGCTACAGTAATTTGAACTAATATATAAATAGATAAAATATTTTCACATAATCCAAAATTATTTTTTAATCTATTCTCATTTCACTTCTAGAACCTAGGCATGAAAATATAGAAATAAAAATCTTAAAGAACAGCATGGAGCAAGGTTTGAACAAATGTAAGGCAACTGCATAAACTTGGAAGGTATTACAATGTCAATATTCCAGTTAAATATCAAAAATTTTGAAGTAGATACATTATGAAGGTTATATTAAAATGTATGTATAAGGATTGGCAGATATTTTTGAATTGTCTAATAGAATCAGATAAATTTCAGTTGTGAAAACCGGAATTCTCAACCTAGATACAAGAATGTATTTTAAACAAAATGTAACAGGCAGTGCTAAGTGGCTATCCAATTATTGATTTCAAGCTCTTCTCCCTTGATTATCTTTTCTCTCAAGGTTAAAAAGTAGGAAATTGTCTAACCACCTGGGTTGTAGGAGAGGACACACAAGCTAGATCTACAAGACATGACGAGATGTAACACTGAGGAGCTTTTCAAAGACATTTCTGTTTTGATGAAAAGTTTTCACGACAATTAAATGTTCTCATATTTCCCTCTTCTTGCGTTTTTTTTCCTTGAGTTGAAGTAAAGTCATCATCTGTGGTATAGAATTATAGGTATCATCTGAAACTAGTGAGGCAAAAAGATATGTCATGTCTTGAATAACACTGTTGAGTATTCAAATCATTTTATGATCACAAGAACTATGGTTAAAAAATAAATTTCAATATATTTTAAGCTTCTGCTGTTTGTTTTCTGTTACTTCAACCTATATTGTTTAACTCAATACTTATAGAGTTTCAATTAAGTGGCAGAAATATTTTACATGTTATACAGACAATAGTTAATAAGGAAGAAAAAATATTTCTGGAGCTTAAACTGTGCAGGGGGGGGGAAATAAACCTGAAAATGATGATGCAAAATCTGTCTTCAAAACAACATGGGGTAAGTGGGGTAATACTGTTTCTGGCCAAGAGAAAGTAATTGGAATTAAACTTTTCTTTCTTCTTGAAACAGAATGTATGAAATGACAGTTTTCCTACTGTGGACCAAACATGGCAATGATCCTTCAAAGACAGAAAAGAAACAAAGAGAGCTGTAGGATTGCTTCGGGTTGCTGCCTTCAGATAATCTGTAGGTCTTAGGTCAGTGAGAGGAAACCAGTGTAAATCCTGCTCTTGAGTTGAAAAAAAGGCAGCTAGTGGTCTTGGGAGGTCAAGGCAGCCAGAGTTCAAAGGGCAGAGAATAGAAAGCAAATTTTAAAGATTTACAGACTGCTACTCTCAATAGTATAGCTGAATACTGGTCAGCACATACCTATGAGAAAGCTATCTGGGTCGGTGAAGAACAATCCAAAAGAACCTAAAATACTGACACTGAATTGGGGATAGTTTGTGTTTCCTGTAGACAGGGTGGAAAACCTCATAATTTATGGAGTATCCAGTAAACTACACAGAAGGAAATTGCTCTAGTAAGTAAAATTCTCACCTAATAAAGTCTTAAAAAAATGTTTCCTAAGATCAAACTGTGTCTAATAAATTCAGTTGTGTTTAAAAAGAATATTCAAGAATATTCATAAGAATGCAAATTATTCAGCAGCCAAACAGATAAAACTAATGATCTAAAATCACCAATCATGCAAAAAAAAAAAGAAGATGAAGAGAGAAAAGAAAAAACAACTCACAAGGGTCATCATGAGTCGGATCCGACTCGACGGCACTTGGCTTGGCTTAATGAGAAAAAGATCAAACACTGTTATAGACTTGGAAATGACATAACGATTGTACTGTTAGACAAAGACATTAAAGCAATTATTAAGACTCTATTCCGTATGTCTAAGGAGGAAGAAGAAAGATTAGACATTATTATTTTAGCTGTGAAAATATAAGCTATTCATTAAAAATAATAGGTAGGATAAAAGCAGAATAGATAAAGTGAGAGAAAAGACTAATGAACTTGAAGACATAACAATAGAATGATTATAACTTATATGTAAATAGAAGAAAGATTTAAATGAAGTATGAAGTAGGTCTGGCACAAATTCAGGTAACCTATGTAAGTGTAATTGGAATCTGTACAGGAAAAGCGGTGGATAGAAATAGAGTTTTCAGAAATAAAATTTGGAAAGAAAAGTAAATTATGTACATACTATGAACACATGAATCTAAAAATCTTGTGAAGTCTAAGCACAAGGAATATTAAGAACTGCACAAAGGCCCTCACTTGTCTCTCAGTTTGTCCTCCTGTGGTGGTTGGGGGGGGGGGCAGAGTTCATGTTGCTGTGACAATAGAAGCTACGCCACTGGCATTCAATACTGGCAGGGTCACTTATGCTGTACAGGTTTCAGCTGAACTTCCAGACTAAGGCAGGCTAAGACCCAGCAGTCTGCTTCAGAAAACACTTAGTCAGTGAAAACTTTATAAATAGCATTGTAACATACATTGGATGATATAATTCTGGAAAACAAGCTCCCCAAGTTGAAAGGAATTGAAAAGATGACTGGGACAAAGCTGCCCCCTCAAAGCAGAGTAGACCTCAGTGATGTGAATGGAGTCTAACTTTTGGGGTGTTCACTTGCTAATGTCACAAAACTCAAAAAGAGAAGAAACCATATTAATGTTCAGAACATAGGATGCACAAAATACATCTAGGAAAACTGAAAATCATCAAAAATGAAATGGAATGCATACAAAGACGTATTCTATGTATTAGTGAACTGAAATGCACCAGTCATTTTGAATCAGACAGTCAAAAGGTGTACTATGCCAGGATTGAAAATGTGAAAAGGAATGGTGTTGCATTTATTGTCAGAAATGGTATTTCAGTATGTTTCCTGAAGTACATCGCTGTTAGTGACAGGATAATATCTACATTCTACATGACTACAATGAAAGCCAGTTAATGCAACTATTATTTGTATCTACACACCAACCACTGAGGCTAAAGATAGAGAAACTGTAGAGTTTTACCAGCTTCTGCAGCTCAAAATTGATCAAACATGCAATCAAGATAGTGTTCATAATTGCTGGTGTTTGGAATACAAAAGTTGGGAACAAAGAAGAAGGATTAATAGTTGGAAAACACGGTCTTAGTGGCAGAAATGATGCTGGAAATTGCATGATAGAATTCTGCAAGACAGACAACTTCTTCATTGCAAATACCTTTCTTCACCAACATGGTGACTGTACACATGGACCATGCCAGATGGAGTGTACAGGATAAAAATCGGCTACATCTGTGGAAAGAAATGATGGAAAAGCTAAATATAATCAGTCAGAAAAAGAATCAGGTGCTGACTGTGGCACAGACCATCAGCTGCTCATGTACAAGTTCAAACTGAAATGTAAGAAAATTAGAACAAGTCCCTGAGAGGCAAAGCACATCTTTCAGTATATTTCACCTGAATTTAGAGACCATCCCAAGAACAGATTTGATGAGTGAACACTAATAACCAAAGAGCAGAGGAGTTGCCAACCGAGTAATCCCCAATAAACTGCTAACCAAAAGGCCAATGGTTCAAATACACCAGGCAGTCCTTGCAAACCCTATTAGCACAATTGTACTCTGCCCTACAGGGTCTCTGTATGTTGTACGTATAGCTACATACAACTGTATATATTTAGGTTTTCCATACAACTCTGTCTACTTATGTGTCCATTCTTCTGTTACACAAACTAATACTTAGAACTGAATTAGGAATATGAAAATAATTAAATACTTAAAAGTATTATTTGACAAACGGTATTTTATGAATGGTTAGGAATCACATTCTGTTTAATAAATGGCACCTGGTATAACTGTCAGCCTATTCAAGACATGAAGGCTGATTTCAGTCATACCAAGTATTAAAAAAAAAGAACAACTTCACCATCAAGTCAATTTCAACAAATGATGAGTCTTTAATTAATAATGAAAAATGGTTATAATTGATTACATGGTAAAATGAAATCATGGTGAAGAATAAGATAAAGCTGTAATTGAATTTTTTAAATTCTTTCATCTTAAAACAAGGAGTAACCATTTTCCCAATTTATCCAAACTCTGTTTGGCTTCAAAGCATTTAATTTTCTGGTACAATTATGCTAGTGAAAACATGCAAATCTTGAAACAGTAAGGTGTGCAAATATTTTGGCATTCACAAAAATTTCTGTGTAATATATATATACGATTCTTTTTTATTTGACTTTTTTCCGGTGATAACAGAAAAAAAGTCTATAAAGTATACAGTTAAATTCACTTTAGAAACTCACCACCTAATATTTTCATAACTGATATTGGTATTTAACTTCATAGTTTGTTTTTAATACTTTTTTTAAATTAATTAACACAGGATGAATGAACTTTTGACAGAATGTACGTATCTAGGTTTTCCAGAACAAGCTAAATGCAATCTGCCAATTTGTTTTGTAAACAGGAAACACACATCTTCCACACACTTCACATTCATGTTCCTTTGAAGACGTTTTGCAGATGGTAAGCTACTAAGACACAAACTAGAGAGAAAAATCTAGAGTTGGTTTTTCATAGGCTATTATTGCTATGTTTTCATTTGGATTCTAGGCATATGTATTAGCTTCTGAGAATGTGAGTGAGAAATAAGCGCACTTCTTTTCCTGGAGTTTTATGTCTTTGTAGTGCGCTGAAATAATTTTATATGACTTGACTATCTATCATCGTATAAACTCCCCCAAAATGATCTGAGCAAGAAATTGGTCAGTTTCCTAAAGAAACTGAATGACATGCAGAATTGGTCAGTTCATAGTCCTGGTGGGAAGGTTACACATTGAAACTCACAGTTCACGTATGTAAAAGTCCGTCCCACAGATGCTATATGGGACCTTATCACCATGAAGAGGAGTCTGGAGTGGAGCATGCCTTTGTGTCAGCGGTCTCTGTACTCAGAACTTTCTCAACCTAGACAAGAGTGTTTAACACTGCAGAGAGCATGAGGCAGTGAAGGAAAGCCTATAGGGGTTTCTTGGCCTACCAAGTAACTGCTGAGCACCCTCAGACAGGAAGCTATGGTTGGAGTTCAGAGAGCACTTAACAGTTAAGAGTGTTGCTGCTAACCTTGCAGTTCAAATCTACAAGCCACTCTTGAGAAACTCTACAGAGCCATTCTATGCTGCCGTACATGGTTACTATGATTCAGAATCAACTCCACAGCAATGAGTTTTGTTTATTTATTTTTGTATTTTTTAATAGGCAGTGGCTTGAGTGTGCCCTGTACAGAGGTTGCTTGGAGGATCCTGTGGGTTATCTCCTACAGCATGGTGGATTCCGATGCCTCCGAGTGGAAGCCTTGCCAGAGAAAATAAAGAAGCTGTAACGCTTGCACACACATAGGCACAAGTAGCTTGGCAGAAGTGCAGAAGCTCCTGAGATCCCGAACCAGTCTTCTCAAAAGAGAGGCATGGCCCAGGGAGACCCAACAGCAGAGCAGAAGCCTCAGGCAACAAGATAGTAAACCAGATGCAGTGACAGGAAGACAGCATTGGACCTGCACTACAGTCTGCCTGCTCAGAGATGTAAAAACTGACACGGGTCATTTGGGGAAGGGTAACCATTTCCACTTTGATAATAATAATGGTTTTCACTTTCCAAACACCGTGTAAATGTCTCATGTAACTGGCTTGATCATACATGAATGGGGCATCCGTGATGTGGTTGACACCAGAGCATGTGCATGTCTATCTCCCAGTGATCTGTGGCTGCCTGGAAGCTTGAGACACCACTCATCTTTCACAGTGGCTGAGAGTCTGAAACTGTTGTGGTGGCTACATTTTAAGTCTGAGCTATCATGTGTTTTCATAGGATTCATTATTTTCTGAATCTTCACATTGGCATTCTGTATCATTGTCTTTCATCCTAGATTATATGAAAGAAATAACATTGAACCTAACTGGAAAATGTAGATAATATTTCCAAATAAATGTACATTAAACATGCTTATAAATAACTTTTTATTGGACTGTAAAACTGGATAATATAACAGGACAAAATTTATAGAAATATGATATTTACTATCATAATCATTAAGACTCAATAAATCTTCACTGTTCTCACTCAGCTTGAGTGAAATTGATACTCTACATCATAAATATAGATGCCATCTGTGAAAACCTGTAACATCTCTACCTATTTAAAAAACTAGGCCATATAAAAATATCAAATAACCTATTTCTGCCTTTGCTACTGGAATTTACTTAGATGTAATTACATGTATTTATACTTCTATGTCTTCTAAATATAATTATTTCTGCTGTTGTTTCATTTTTATTGTTATGATTGAACTTTACTAGGGTTGACATGTGGGGAAAATAATATCTTATAAAAAGTTTCTCCTATCAGATTGTACATAGTGTCCAACTGATTTCCCAGACTACGTTCATATAAAAAGTGAAAGCATAACGGAAGGAAATGCCTTACCTTTCCACTTATAAACATAGTTCAAATGCCTTTGATATGCTACACATACAAAGAAAGTAAATTATTGTGAAAGGAGATAGAAATCCATTTTATTTATCATGGAGCTGTAGTGTATTCTCAAAATTGTCTAGATAGTCTCCTGATTTAATTCAGTCTCCTGTCCATATGTTTGACTAGTCTGACTGAATAATTCTGATATTATAACATCATACAGGAACAATCTAAGTATCTAGGTATATCAGGATGTGGCCTGTTTTATAGATATATAAAAGATAGCAGAAGCGAAATGGAAAAGTATCTTTGCCTTATATTTAATTTTACCAGTGTTGTTTTCACCTAACGTAGTTTAAATTTAAAATATCTAAAATTATAGCAATGACTTATTTCACTAAATTTGGAAAAGAAAATGCAAAATAGAACATGTTACCACAACAAACACACATACAGATAAGCTACCATAGTAAGTGTAGTTTAAATGCTTAGATCACAAATAGTATTAGATGAATATCAAGAAGATAGCATAGTGTTTGACTCTCCCACATCTTTTCAACAAAACAGAGAAGATTCTAGCAAAAGAACAACACAAACATGCTCCAAAAGACTAGGTGAAATGGTATGCCCACAAACTTAAAAGGTGAGTGGCCTGGTCCAAACCAAGAAGAGTGGAGACAGAGATTACTCATATGGCTTTAGCAGCAGTATGGAGGCAGTGCTGCAAAGAGAGAGGGAAGCTGGTAGCCAAAATCATCAAATAGCTCCCTTCAAAATGAGAGGATCCTAGTCTGCACAATCTTCAAATTAGTTATCTAGTGTTGATATAGCAAAAATAGCACGAGGCAACGACTGGCTTTAACTGACAAAAATTAATTTTCTCACTGTTTTGCAGACTACAAAATTCAGGATGTCAGCTGTCAAAGAAGGCCTTCTTGCTGTGTTCTGGAGGAAGGTCTCTTGTCTTTTCATCTTCTGGTCTGGGTGCTGTTCATGTGGCTTGCCATCCTTCTTCCCCCATCTCTGTTGCTCACTTGCTTGTTTAGTCTCTTTCATATCTCAGAAGAAACTGATCTAAGACACATCCTACGCTAATAATAAACGCAGCACAGCTGAAATACTTGGAGTAAGGGGAGAGAAACTTTAGATAATGGTGGTCTGCATCCAGAGAAAAGAGATCTCAGAATGGTCAAGGTGGCTGTTTTGAGAGGCTGTTATTTTAAATATTAAGAGTTAAAAAAGAGGAGGTTGGCTTCAACCCATTAAGTGAGGTAAGTTATCCTAGTTTTGCCCCATTCTGTACACAGAAACTTCTATCCAAAGGTACAAGAATCCATGTCCCCTTTAAATGTGTGTAACAGAAGAGAACAAAGATTTTATAAGAAAAAAAATCAAATTATTAATAGAAGGATAACGAGATCATCACAGAAGAATAGGATCCCAGTAGCCTGATACTTAAAATAGCTATAAATATCTACCACACAAAGGTGAGTTGGAGGTACTCAGAAACTTCAAATATTAGTACAAATTCCATATTCTCCAGGATTGCAGAAGTGCTTAAATTCAATAGAGCACAATCTGAACTTTACTCTCCCTTCAAATCCAAGACATCTTTTTTTTTTTTTTTTTTTTTTTGCAAATTCTCATTTATCAACCAGCATAGCATACGGACGAGAGAAAAGAAAAAAAAATTAGGGGAGCCTGGAGGTCATAGGCAGATGAGAATATATTCACCAATTAAAAAGAAAATAAAAAAAACTTTAGTGGGAAAATACTGTTAACTCAATCAATTAGCCAGGCCGAAATTCAACACACACACACAAACACACACCAGGAACCATAAACATAGAAAAAGCATTTGCGATTGGATTGGATATATAATCTGGACTCTGCATTTATTGAGTCTGCAAAAGAAAAGCCCAAATGTGGTTGTTTATGAACCAAAAATGTGGGCTTAAGATGTAAATTTTTATGATTTACCTTTTTCATAAGTGAGAATAATAAGTGCTGTCAAAACTGAATGAATAAATGAAGCAATCTTAATTACGTACATTCGGAACTGGGGCTCTCTAAAGGATGACTTTTCTGAATGCAGCTATCTCTACTTGCTCTAATCATTGTGGCACTCATGACCAGGTGAACAGGTTAGCTCTTAAGTTGTTCCTTTGACCACTTCAGTATAAGCATATGAGATAAAGTCTGGAAATGGTTTTACAAGCAACCCTGCCAGTATGCAACTTAAAATTTTGAGTTCTGATGCTAGCAGCATTCTATAAAGTTAATTTCAATTCATAGCAACCTTGTAGCTTACACATGTCATAATAATTGTCTTTCATGACGAGGCAAAGACTTCTTTCTCTGTGATTCATCTGCATGGAAAGGAATCGTATTAAAGCTTTCACCTTGCCAAAATATAAAGAAATATACAATAAATTTAACTGATGTTTTAACTCCTTACAGCACTTGTGTGTCTAATATTCATACCACGGTAAATTGTTCTTGTTTAAATTTGGGGCATATTCTGCTTGATCCCAGTGGATAGAATGCTTTCTCTATAACCATGCCTTGTCCTCATTAAGATACATGTCCTCTCTCAGTATATTGGCTAATTGCAATTTCCACTTGGATTTTCTCTTTCTTAAAATGACATATTTGGCATGAAATGGGTTCATTATCTATCTTTCATGCACATGTCTCATTAAAAATTGTTATATTGCATGAACCTTTTGGCCCTAAAGATAGAATATGTGACCACAAGTTGTAACGTACAACTAAATGACTTTTGATAATTTTCATTTTGATGTTATTGGAAAAGTTTTTACAAATGGTAAAGGTGATGTTAATAGAGTGAAACACACATAAATACTCTTCAAAACATATACTCAAGAAGGTGGGGTCAAGATAGCAGATGGTTCTTGTGATTGTTGTAATGCCTTATTATTCTTATTGTGATGCTTACTATGCTTAGTATGATTCCTCTGAAAAGAAGGACCCATAAGAACTAATGAATCCATTACATATGACATCCTAGAAGCCCTGAACATCAAAAGGAGAGTTAAGAAGTCAGACTGAAAACAGGGAAGGGAGAGTAAATCCACAAGTGCTTAGGACAGACCAGACCTGACCTGCCAGAAATCACCTGTGGCCAGCAATGTGAGCAGAGTGGTAGCAGTTGAAGACCATTCTCCTCAGAGGGAGAAAATGACAAGAGATTCTGCTTGTACTCCAAAATCAGTGAAAAAGAGCACTAGAGCATCAAAAGCTAAGTGCATCTTACTTACCACACACGGATCTCAGGATAAACCTTACTCCTTTCTCCCAGCACTTCCCCCTCCTTTTTTTGCACTGCACGTGAATACTGAGTCTGATACTATTAACTGAGCCAGAAGCAGGACTCGTTAAGGACGCCCTGAAGCAGCTCCAAGACTCAGAGGAGGAACAATTTAACACCTGGGGAAAGAGGTAGCAAAACTCAGCCAGGAATTCAGGGTGGGAACCGTTCACTCACCTAGATTCAACTATAAGGGGACATGCCATTATCTTGAAACCCAGGGATGACTATTAGTTCCATGCCTTTCTCAGAGTGCCTGCAGCCAGATACCTGTGCCTATGTCAATCACCCCTGCCCATTTAGGACAGTAAAAGAGAGCCTGCACCACACGTTTGCTGACTGACTATCCTAACACCTAAGCTGAATCCATACAAGAAAAGTAAATGGTCTCTCAGATGTGCATGTCCAGTAATAGTTCTAAAAGTCTGGTGACAGGACATTAGAGCTTCCAAGGCACTAATAACTAAACTAGCATATACAACCTGTCTATATGGACATTCCAAAGTAAAATAAAACAAGAAGTTACAACACAGTAGGCTAACATAAGTAAATACAACTTACTGACGGCTTAGAGACAATAGTCAACACCAAATTTCAAACAGGCAAACTACACAGCAGCTTCACAAAATCAGGAAATTTACCAGAGGAAAAGAACTTCCTAGAGGTAGAATACAAAAGATTAATATTTGGAACTCTTTAAAAGATAAAAAATGAGATGAGGCAAAATGTACCAGAGTATAAAGCCAAACTGAACAGATTGTAAGAAAGTATAAACAAGAGTCATTATAAATTCAGAAAAATCATAATAAAATTAAAGAATTAGACAGCTGAGTATGGAACGAAAGAGCAGAATTGAGGAAATGGAAGGCCAAACTAGTGAGATTAAAGATAAGGTACATGACACCAATATTTCTGAGAAAAAAATCAGACAAAAGAGAAAAAGAACACTAAGAATTACATGAGACTATATCAAGAGGAATAATGTATGAATGTTGGAAGAACAGATAACAGAAAATACATACAGAACTATCAATGATTCCCAGCCAAGTGCCGTAAATTCTGATACCACGAAAGACGAAAAAAATGTCTATTCAAGATGCTTGCTGAACACCACACAAGCTAGAGCCCAAAAGAATGGCACCAAAGTGTATTATAATCCAACTTCCCAAAACTAAAAACAAGGAGACAATTTTAAAAGTAACTTGGAATAAATGAAAATTAACCTACAGAAGAAAGTCAATATGACTAAATGCAGACTACACAGCAGAAACCATGTAACCACAAAAGTAATAGCATGACATATAGCCTTGAAGGAAAATAATAGTTAGACAACAATTATATATTCCACAAAATTGTCTCTCAGATATGTTGGTGAAGTTAGGCCATTTCCAGATAAACAGAAATTTAGGAATTTGTAAAAACCAGACAACAATTACCAGAAATGCTAATGCGAGTCCTTTGGTTATTTAATGAGTAACATTTCACAACAACTCAAGACTAGAACATATAACATAGCAACTGGATGTCAACCCATACACAGAAATCACAAAAATAAACCAAATACACTGAAAATACTGAAACTGAGATATACTTATAAGCATTATGATAAGAAGATGGACTTAAAAGTAAACATAATCATAGGTCTTTCATATGGAAAGGAAGTCCAGGCGATATAAAGAAATTAAACACTGGTTTAAATTTAGAGAAAAAAAAAGGGTGTAAATATTTAAGTACCCAAAGGACATTATAAATTCTATGCATCAAAACAAAAAACATGAAATCTCATCAAATACAAAACCACCAACAGTGAAAGAGATGAAAAGAAAAAAGGACTCAGCACAATTAAACTGAACAAAGGAATGTCTACAATGCACAAAAAAAGGCATCAAAATAATAGCACTGAACTCTATCAGTAATCATGCTGAATGTAAATACATTAAGTGAAGCAATAAAGAGAAGGAGAATGGCAGAATGAACTTAAAAAAACATGAAACATTAATATGATATCTATAGGAGACACACCCTAGAGTTAAAGACACAACCAAACTAAAAATCAAAGGACTGAAAACAATATATCAAGCTAACATATCAAAAAGAGCAAGAGTCACAATATTAATTCTGATAAAATACACTTTAAAGTAAAATCCACCGTATTCGACAAGGATGGACACTATATAATGATGAAAGGAAAAAACAAAAGAACAAAAACATATTAAATATGGACATATTCAATGACAGGGCTCCAAAATTCATAAAACAAATTCTCATAGCATTGAAAACAAAAACAGACAGCTCTGCATAATAGTAGCATATTTCAACACACTGCTTTCAGGGAAGGACACAATGTCCAGGAAAAAGTTCAGTAAAGGCACAGAAGATCTAAACACTTCAGTCAACCAACTTGACCCTATAGACATACACAGAACACTCCAACTAACAGCAGCCAAATATACTTTCTCCTTCAGGGCACATGGAACATTCTTCAGAACTGACCATGTATTAGGCACCTCAAGACCTCCACTGAAAGACCATAACTGATGGTCCAGTGGCCAGGACTTCACCTAGGATCACGGCCCCTAGACCTGCTGCTGCTCCCGATCATTATTCATTAATGAGGTGAGCTCTTCGGACAGGAATGGATTGGACTTGAGGTCATAAGATGACTATATGTTGTGTCCACTTTATGGTTCTACATATCTACAGGATGTCGTCCTACTGGCCTCGTACCAAAAGACAGATGAGAGGGTGGAGAGGAGGGGAGAGGAGACTATTAGCAGAATATGACATGTATAGAAAGGAAAAGAAGAGTGTGCTATCACTAGGCAAGGAGACCAGAGGGAACTGCAGATAGGCAGACACGAAATTTAGCTTGGGTTGTATACTGCTTTCATTCGGTCACAATAAAAAAATAGTGAGACATTGAGTTTAACAGTTAAAATCCATTGTCTGATGCTTTAGATTTGTTTGCAGTTATTCTGTTTGTTTTTCTGTTTAACCTCATAAGGAACTGGTTTTAAAACACAATAAACCTCTTAGTTGGGTTTTACATCGTATAGTGAAAAGAATAATTTTATTATGTAACCAGATTACCCTTGTGACCAACCTCAGCAGTTAGTAGAGTTGTACTGTGTCCTAGTATCTTTTACTTAAGGGACCAACAGCATCAGCGTTACAAGAGATTTGGCTAGAAATGGGGAATCTAAAATCCTACCCTAGATCCACTGTGATGGTTGACGTTTTAACAACATCTCCAGGTAGCGTGTATATTCTCCAAGTCTGACTACACTGCCCATCTCTACTTATGAACAACAAAGTCTCCTACTTTCCTATCAATAACAGCACAAACCTTGTACTTCCTAT
This sequence comes from Heterohyrax brucei, assembly GCA_028571685.1. Classification (NCBI taxonomy): domain Eukaryota; kingdom Metazoa; phylum Chordata; class Mammalia; order Hyracoidea; family Procaviidae; genus Heterohyrax; species Heterohyrax brucei. The sequence continues at coordinate 7,568,529 of CM053156.1, forward strand.
CCATTCTGCACCCCAAAATTTTCAAGTTACAGCAGCTCATCACATGCTGCTGTAGCACCCTATTTCCTAAAAAAGAAGGAAGTACTGTGACATGTGTTAGCTTTCCTTTTATTTTACTTATGTCAGAGATCATTGTTTCTGTAAGGGAAGGAAATAGAAAGAAAGTAGTTGCAAAAGTAGAAGGTTGTCAGGTGATTCTAACGGTCATCTCAGAAAGCAGTGATAAAAACTGGGCAATATACTCTTCTCACAGAAACACTATTGCCTCACGTCAGTGATCCCTGTACTGTTCAGCAGTAACTTCTCCGTGGACCAACAGGGCACAGAATTTTGTATAACATCCAGAATTACTGTTTCTTCTGACTTGCAAGGAATTATCTCTCCTAACTGGTAGATTTTTTTCCTTCCATTTAAAAATTTCCTCCCGTCTGGAAACCTGCTCAAATCCCTAAACACAGCTACTAAGCCTATATCATCGTGTCTAAGTAAACCTAATTGCAATAATCCCTAGTCACAAAAGATCTTTAATTAAACTACCAATTGTCATGTGTCTTCTACTTGCCCTTCAAAGAAAACGAATTATAGTTAATACCTAGGGCAAGAAATTTCTCCTAGTGCTAAATGATGGAAAATGTAACCCTTTATTTATATTCAACAGAATAAAAACAAACAAAAAATTCACTTTAGTGATTCTCAGATACTTCTCTCAGTCCACTGTCCTGTAAAGAGGAGTTCAGGGGAGAGGCTGCCATTAAAATAAGTTAAGTATAATTTTCTGGCTTGGTCCTTGTCCAGAAAACCAAACCAAACCCCTTGCCTTCAAGTCCATTCTGACTCATAGTGACCCTGTAAGACAGACTACAACTACCCTAGAGTGTTTCCAATCATTTATATGTTTACACAAGCAGATTGTGAAATCTTTCTCCTGCAGAGGCACTGATGAGTTCAACCGCCTACTTTTTGGTAAGCAGCTGAGGGCTTTAACCACTGCACCACCAGGAATCTTTGTTTCTGGAGAAGACGAGGGAATAATTTCTAGCTGAGGCACTGTGCTAAAGAGTTAAACTTACCAAGCCAAGGAGAATGCAGAGGAATAAAAACAAATGCCATCAGCAAACAGATCAGAGACAAAGATTCTGACATTTATTCAAATATTCTTTCTCTAATCATAGTTTTTTTTTTAATGGCAAATGTAATCTCCTAATTATCACCAATAAGATCTGCATCCCAAAATAAAAAATAAAAAATCCAAACCTGTCACCACTGAACAAATTCTGACTCATACTGACCCTATTGGATGGAGTAGAGCTGCCCCACAGAGTTCCAAGGAACAGCTGGTAGATTTGAACTGCCAGCATCTAGTTAGCAAACAAGCTCTTAACTACTCTACTACCAAGGCTCCTGGGTAGAAACGAGAAAAATCTAATGGACAGGTAAAGATTACTCATATGTTCGGTCATTTCTGGGATTTTTCTGTTTATTTTTGTTTTGTTTTTATTGTACTTGGTTGTCCTAAATCTCTTCTATAAAGGTCCAAGAAATAAAGAAATTTTAGCTATACGTCTCAGTAATCATTTGACTTAATTAAATTTCATTCAGAATTTATATGCATTGATAGTTCACAGCTCTTAGTCAAGCAAGGCTCGTGTATGCTGCTTGCTAAACACAACGCACACACTGATGTTGTCTACACATCTGTTAGTAAATCTATTCATACTGCACCAGCTGACACTTCTGGTCATCTAGAGTTATGACACAGGTAACTAAAACACACATGATTAAACTGATGGACTGTAACTGTCAAAGTTACAGAATCATTCATAAGAACAAATGTAAAGAAGAAAACATGTAGTCTCTTAGATTTAGAGGTTTCAAGTGCTGAAAACAGAGACATTTTACAGCCACATAGTGAGTTTATACACATCAGAATTTTTTTTCAGTATTCTTTGCCTTTTCTTAGCCTTCTCCTCACTCCTCAGCCCAGTTAGAACTCAGTCACCCTGAAGCTGGTCCCCATGCTTGCCAGTGAAGCAGTGCCTCCTTAAAGATTCGTTTTTCAAGCACATGATCTGTTCTACCGAGCAGACCTCTGTTTATGCTTAGTTTAATGTCATATATGTCATGAACAGTCAAAGGCACAGTAGGCAGTCCAGCTGTGTTCAAAATGTGACACTGGTATAACTTTAATGTAGAACATAAATACTTTGTTAGAGCAATCAAATTCTCCCATTCATATGCCATGTTCTTGCCTGTGTGCATTACTGTTTGTCCTTGGAATATCTTTCTATCCTTCTGTAGACAAGCCCAATAATTCATGAGAGACCTGGGAATAGAAAACAGTCCTCCGTATTTCCCAGCAGAGTTTTTTGGCCTCTAGATTATATTGACTCCTGAAACACGTTAGATATTTCACTTGCACAGTGAAACAGATCAGTATTTTTGATTGAGTTTGACATTTTGAAATTTAACTACAATAGCTTACCCTATAAACAGGAAGTGACTGTAAAACAGATGTTCTTATTTAGAGAAGATGTTACGAAAAGAGCAAGTCACTAAATTTGTCCTTGCTGTAATTGTGTCATTTAAACCAAGAGCAAAAAGCCACAGTCCTAAGACTGAAAAAAACCCTGATAAGAAAAGTGTCATCATTCAATGTTCTAAGGTGTCACCTGAAGAAAGAATGTGATTTAAGTTTCAACACTGTTCTCATGTGATATGAATAACAATTTCAAATTCTGATATACAGTTATTGAGCAAAAGTCTTTCAATATATGTAGAAGTGAAAATATGGAGATGATCTTTACTGAATTAGGAAAAAGGGTCTCCCTCAAACTCAGAAAATAAATGACTATATTTTTAAATTTTGTAGGGAAAATTAATTCAGTGTATTCATTTACCATGAGTTCAAAGTTAAGTTGTTCTTTTTATTGTTTGCTTGTTTCTTTTAAAAGGACACATTTGGCATGGAAAGAATCAATTTTGAAATGACACATTTGTTAATTCATCATAAATGTATGTGTCTGATGCCATTTAAGAGATATTGATAACTGCTTGTATGGTTTTCAGAACAAAATAGTATTTTCAAACATCTAATCTTGACATCAAACTCACTGAATGTCCTGTGACAATTTCCAAAATAATATTCCCTTATCCACAGCACCCAAAAAGAGTAGACATCGGGGTACAAATTCATGCCAAAAAAAGCAGTTCACCTAATCACTGCTGATTTGACCACAGTGAACTGGACAACTGACTAAACTTGAGGAGGGTATTAGAAATTATTAAGATGCTGACAGAATTCATTAAGTAAATATGAGAAGTCAAACTGTATATATATATATATATATATATGAGGTTCAGGGATGAGAATACTGTTTGGAGAAGCTAAAATAGCACATAATCTCTTGAGAGAAGATAAATGAATCAAAGATTTAAGATGATGTTGTGATGGGAGCCTCTATAGCACTGGTGGAGATAACAGAGCATTGCTTCTTGCTCTTCAAAGACTGAAGTTCCACTATGGTCCATTGTTGGCTGCTGTTGAGTTTGTTCCTATTGATAGCAATCCATCTCCTTGAGGATCTTCCTATTTTTTGCTAACCCCCTGCAAAGCATGATGTCCTTCTTCACTGACTGATCCCTCCTGACAACGTGTCCAAAGTATATGAGTTTTGATCTCGCCATCTTTGCTTTTAAGAATCATTCTGGCTGTACTTCTCTCACCATGGATTTGTTCATTCTTTCGGTAGTCCATGGTATACACAGTTTTTTGGCAACACCATAATTCAAAGACATCAATTTTCCTTCAGTTTTCTTTATTTATTGTACGGCTTTCACATTCACATGAAGCTATTAAAATACCATGGTTTGGATCAAGCACATCTTTGTCCTCAGACTCACATCTTTGTTTTTTAAATCTTAGAAGTCTTTGACAACAGATATGCTCAGTGCAACGTGCCACTTGATTTCTTGTGTTTCAAGTGAAAGTTCACAATCCAAGTCAATCTGCCGTGTAAAAATACACACACACACCTCTATGCAACTCTAGCTGACAGCCCATGCTATGATAACGCACTCCTTTCCATCCTTTACTTCACATATTCATTCAACCAAATCCAGTTCACCACCTCACCCTCTACCCAAACCCCTGGTCCACTCTCCCGTCTCATCTCTGGACAGGAGCTGCTCCCACAGCCTAAAATACAAATTTAAGATAAGAAGCACATCTTCATCAGCATCATTTCCAGTCCAGTCTTTGTCTGGAGAGTTGGTTTCAGTACCACTTTCTGGGCTAGCAGCAAGTCCAGGGACCATGTCCTCAGGGAGCACTGTAAGATGTCAGACCATCAAGGCTGGTCTTTTAAGAGTTCTAGATCTCCCCTCTGTCTTTCTCCCACTACATCATGTATGCTGCATTGTGTTCCCTGACAAGGTAGTCACTGGTGGTGACCAGGCACCAGCTAGTTCTTCTGGTCTTGTGATGATGTAGTCTCCCTATCATATGACCCCTTTTTTCTCCTGGGATCATATTTTCCTCATGTCTTTGATTTCCTAAATTCTCCTCTGTTCCACATGGATTGGTACCAAATGATGCTACTTAGATGACAGCTTGCTAGTGTTAACATCCCAGAAACCACTCACCAAAATGGGTTGCAGAACATGTACTTAAAAAGAAAAAGTTATACCAGTTGACCTAGATGTCCCCTGAAACCATGGTCTACCAAAGCATACCCCTGCTACTCTGACTTTAGAAGTTTTTAGTTATTTAGGAAACCTCTTACTTTCAGTATAGTCCACCAGTATTTATCTCCCTTTTACTGAGTGGTGTCACTTCCTTCTCTCAATCCAATTCACATTTACAATCTAACTAATGAATACCCACCTCCCTACCTTCCCCACCTTGTAACCAACAAAGATTGTTTCGTTTTTTTGTTTGTTTGTTTGTTTGGTGCTTAAACCTTTTCTTGAGTCCTTGTAATAGTGGTCTCATACAATATTTGTCCTTTTGCAACTAATTAATCTCACTTAGCATAATGTTTCCAGATGATTGCATATTACCAGATGTTTCCTAAGGTCATTGCTGTTCTTTTTCATTGCATAGTATTCCATTGTGTCAATATATCCTAGTTTTTGTATCTGTTCATCTGTTGACAGATATTTAGGTTGATTCTATCTTTTTGCTATTGTGGACAGTGCTGTGATAAATATTGGTGTGAATGTATGTATTCCTGTAACAGCCTTTGTTTCTAGGATATGTTCCAAGCCCTGGGATTGCAGGATCACGTGGTATTTCTATTTCCAGATTTTTAAGTGTTACAATTTCACATTCCTGTGAGTTTTATAGAAGAGTTCTAGTCTCTCCAAAACCTCTCCAGCATTTATTGTTTTGTTTTGGGATTAATGCTAGCAATGAGATGGTATCTCATTGTAGTTTTTATTTTGCTTTATCTTGTGGCTAATGATTGTGAACATTTCTTCATGTATCTGTTAGCCACCTAGATGCCTTCTTTGGTGAAGTCCCTGTCCATATCCTTTGCCCATTTAATAACTGGGCTATCAGTCTTTTACTTGTTGAAGTTTTTCAGTACCTTGGTATAGAGATTGGATGTCCGTTAGATTTGTAGCTGACAAAAGTTTTTTCCCAGTCTGTAGGTAGTCTTTTTCATCTTCTGATATAGTCTTTCAATGAGCATAAGTGTTTTATTTTAGGAGTTCCCAGACACTTATTTTCTCTTCTGGTGTTCGTGCATTGTTAGTTATATTTTGCAGTCTGTTTATGCTGTTAGGTTCCTCAGTGTTATCTACTTTTTTTTTTCTTCAACGATCTTTATTGTTTTAGATTTTGTATTTAGTTCTTTGACCCATTTTGAGTTAGTTTTTGTGCATGGTGTGAGATATGTATCTTGTTTCATTTTTTGCAAATGGATATTGTTGAGTTCCGTGGGTCTATATCACCCTCAGCCGATCAGTGTTATTAAGAATGTCGCACAGGAACTGCTGGTGTTGAGGTGGAGAGCTGGTATCTCTGATGCCCCAACTCTGATTTGGGCATCATATAGCTCATATTTATTTAGTGAACAGAATAGCTGTAAGTGCAGTAAAGCAGGTATTGAGTTGAATAGGGTTTGGGGGAAGTTCTTCTTAAAGCAAACTTGTGCCTTCTTATCTAATCAGTATAACAAAGGCTACTTCCTCAGGTGAATCCACCTCTCAAGGAGGAAAGCACATAGGCCTGGGCACAGGTACAAAGATCACATTCACGGGGCCACACCCGCCTTTTTTGAGGGTCTGATGTGATGCATTCCAGCTGTTTGTGGCTGCTTACATTCACTCATTCACAGGTTCACAAGCCCCGCACCCAGGCCATAATGCTTGTCCTAACTGTGGCCATGTGACCCAAAGCCCTGGCCGCGGCCACGTTGCCTACAGAGATCCTGTTTTTCCAGCACCATTTGGGCCTTTTTCAGGTATCAGCTCCTCATAAGTAGACAGTATTATATTTGGATTTTCTATTCTTTACCATTGGTCTATTGTACCAGTACCAGGTTGTTTTAACTACTGTGGCAGTTTAACAAGTTCTAAAGTCAGGTTATGTGAGGCCTCCCAGTGTGTTCCTCTTCAGTATGCTTTATTTATCCAGGGCTGCTTCTTTTTCCATATGAAGGTTATTTGTTTCTCTATGTCGTTCAAAATTGGTGTTGGAATTTGTATCAGGATTGCATTGTATTCATTTAGTTCGGTTCAATTTGTTATTATCTGTTTTCTTTTGGTGTTTGAGTGCTACTTTTGTTGCTCTCTTTCAACTTGTTTGAGTTGCAGGGTTAATTCTTTGATTTGGGCCCTTTCTTCTCCTTAGAAGGGTACAAGTTTTGAGATAAATTGACCTCTGAGCAATGATTTTGCTGTGTCCTACAGGTTCTGGTAAGATGTGTTTTCATTGTCATTTGAGTCTATGACCTTCTTTATTCTGTCCTTGGTTTCATCTATAATTCAAGTTTTTGAGCAATGTATTGTTCAGTTTCTGTGTGTTTGATTTTCTGCCCTTGCTTTTTCTGCTGTTGATTTCAGTTTTTATGGCTTTATGATCTGAAATTGCAATATTTCAATGTTTTGGATTTTGTTAAGACTGGCTTTATAGCCTAATACATAATCTATTCTAGAGAACGTTCCATGTGGATTAGAAAAAAAGGTATGCTTGTCTGTTGTTGGGTAGAGTGTTCTGCGTGTATTTATGAGGTCAAATTGGTTGTGGCATTTAAATCTCACACGTCTTTATTGAGTCTCTTTCTGGGTGGTCTGTCAACAAAAGCAATATGTTGATGTCTCCTACTGTTACTTGTGGAATTGTGTATCTCACTTTTCAGTGTTCTTAGATGTCATTTGACGTACTTAGGAGCTCTGTCATTGGGTGTGTAGATATTTAATACAGCTGTGTAAATATTTAATATGCCTGTGTCCTCCTGATGTACTGACCCTTTAAGCAATGTATATTGACCTCCCTTGCCCACTATGGTAGGTTTTACTTTAAAGTCTATTTTATCCGAAATTAATTTTGCCACTCTTGCTCTGTTTTGAATATTGTTACCATGATGTATATTCTTTCATCCTTTGAGTTCCAGTTCATGTCTTGAACTCTAAGGTGTATCTCTTGTTGGCAGCATATAGATAGAACGGTTTTTTAAAATCCATTTTGCTACTCATCTTCATTTTATTGGTGCACTTAAACCATTAAAATGTAATATAATTTTTGGTAGGTTTAAACTTAGGGCTGTCATTTTGGTGACTTTTTTGTGTGTTGTTGACAGCATCTTTGATCCACTTAGTTGTCGGTGCCGAACTATTTTTATTTATGGGTTTTATTTTCATTGTTTGGTTTTATATTTGCTGAGACGTCTTGATTCTGTTTCTTATTTTGATGTGTAGGATTTTTAATTTCCTTTGCCAGCCAAGCCAAGTGCAGTTACTGTAATATTTACCCCTAATGTTATAAGTTTCATTCACTCTTTAATTTATTCGCATCTCCTTGACTGCTTCTCTATCTGAAAGACCTATGAATACATTAATTTGTCCCTCTTTTTGGTATAACGTTATCATCATTTACACACTGAGATCTCTTTTTTCCTACTTTTAGTGTTTGAACTTTATTTTTGTAGCCTATCCACCCATGTTGCTATCTGGCTACTCTGTCCTGCATTCTATCCCTGAGTGTGTATCTGATGTTATTGATTTTCTAATCAAAGAAATTCCTTCAGTCTTTCCTGTAAATTTGGCTTGATTTTTGCAAATTCTCTAAACTTATGTTTATTTTGGAATGTCCTAATTTTACCATTGTATCTGAGAGACAATTTTGCAGAATATATAATTCTTTGTTGGCAGTTTTTTCTTTTGCCTCATGGCTTTGTATATGCTATCCCATTGCCTTCATGCCAGGATGTCTTCTGCTAAGTATTCTGAGCTCAGTGTTAACGATATGCCTTATGTATGTTATTTTTTGTTTAAGCCTAGCTGCATGTAAAAGCATCTCCTTATCTTTTGTTTTGGTAAATTTGATTATAGTATATCTCAGAATCTTGGGATCTACACTGCATGAAGTTCTATGAACATCTTGAATAAACATCTTCCCTTCTTTCATGATATCAGGGAAATTTTCTATCAACAATCTTCAACAATTTTCTCTGTATTTTTTGTCAACTCTCAGCCCCTGTGCCTGTTCTGATACTCCAATCATTGGTAAATTATTGCTCTTGATAGAGTCCCACATAACTCTTAGTGATTCCTCATTTTATTCAAAATTTTTTATCTGATTTTTCCTCATACATGATGATGTCACTTGCTTTATCTTCATTCTCACTAATTCTGCACTCCATTACCTCAGTCCTGCACCTTTAACTTTCTATTAAATTGTCTAATTCTGTAATTTTATTGTTAATATGCTGAATTTCACATATTTGATGCTCAAGTGTTTTTTATAGGTTGTTTAATTTTTCACTATGCTCTGCACCACTTTGCCTAATATCCTTCCTGATGTCTTGAAGAGTTCTAACTGTTGCTCTGTTGTATTCTGCCTCTGATAATTGCAGGAAGTCTTCTTCATCTGGCTACTTTTTTTTGGTTCTTTGTTTTGGAAGTCTTCTGAAGCCATGGTGATCTGCTTCTCTAAATGATTACAAATTGATTTTTGTCTCCAAGCCATCAGAAAGTTGTTGCAATTTATTTGTGTTTGTTTATTGTGTTCTAACATACATATGTAGATACAAAAATTATATGCACATGTTAAATTTTAATTTAGTGTTTGAGTGTCCAAACAGTCTGGTCGTTTGAGCTACTTTGGTTATTGGAGTCAGTGCCCTGACCTGATGGTTAGACCTATAAGCATACTAAGAAAGGTAGGGAGTGTTCCCCACCCAGGAGAGCCAACAAACCTCCCCTCTTTTTTTCCTTACATACCTTTTGTTTCTTTCTCTAAGTCTAAGAGAACAACTCATGATGTTCATGTAAGATATTCCACTTCCAGCCCAAGTACTGCATCAGAGTTTAGTGCCCAGTGCAAAGCAGTGAAGGGAAAGGGATGTGGTGGGGAAAGGGAGAGTAATCAGAATGTAGGACAGATTTAAATTTGCAAAAGTTTGCAAACACTTAGCTTATATCACTCAGGTGAAAGTTTTCTGTGGTTCTCTAGGTGCAGCTGTCTAAAGCTCAACTTTCCCACTGAGAAAGACATACTCTGCTCACAGTGTCACTTCTCTTTTCAACTACTCATAGTTGTGCCACAGCTCCATGTGCCTGGCAAAAGTGGGTCCCTCTACAGGGTGGATTTAAGTTTGTCTGAAGTAGTTACTTCTAGACCTGACCTCCCCTCCCTGTCCACCAGTGGGATTGTTCAGCTTTACCCTTGATATTCAGTGCACTTAGAATGTCCTATACAGTTCATTCAGTTGCTCTTCTGGTGCTTTGTTGTTAGAGAGATCAGAGTACAAGTGTGGCTACTCCTCCGTCTTAGCCCCTCCCCCCTCCATTTGATTTTTTCACTGCTGCTTACACAGGCATAGATTGTGCTTCTAGGAGAAATGAAATGTTTGACAACTTCAGTGTTTTCTCTTTTTACCGTGGTGTTGTTTATTAACACGGTTGCAGGGATTTTTGTTTTCCTTTTTTTTTTTTTTTTTTTTTGAGGTGTATGCTATACTGAAGGCTGTGTATGCAGCAGTAAGCCCTAAACATTCTCTTCATTCTCAGCAAAGTTGTGCCATCCTCATAACACAGGTTGTAAATGAGTCTTCCTCCATTCCTGATGCCCTATTCTTCTACACATACTCCTGCTCCCAGGATCATTTGCTCAATATATGGACTGAATCAGTATGTTGAAAGGATACCACCTTGATGCACACCTTTCCTGACTTTAAACAAGGCAGTATCCCCTTGTACTCTTTGAAGGACTGCCTCTTGATTCATGAACAGGTTTCTTATGAGCAAAGTTAAGTGTTCTGAGATTCTCATTCTTCTCAATGTTATCTGTAATTTGTTATGGTATTTCTGGTGTTTTCTCCTTTCAGCTAGAATCCATCTAACATCAGTGGTAATATCCCTTGTTCTACCTCATCTTCAAAATCAAGCTTCAATTTCTGGTAGATCCCTGTTGATATATTCCTAAGACTGATTTTGAATGCTCTTCAGTGAAATTTTACTTGCATGTGACATAAATACTATTTTTCTATAATGCCCACATTTCATTGGGTCATCTATCTTGAGAATAGGCACAAATATGGATTTCTTCCAGTTAATTGGTTGATTCACTGTCTTGACATAGACAAGTGAGTATTTCCAGTCCTGCATCCTTTTATCGAAATATCTCAATTGATATTCCATCAAATCCTGGAGCCTTGTTTTTCACCAATGCCTTTACTGCAGTTTGGACTTCTTACTTCTTTATTATTGTTTCTTAATTTTATTCTACCTCATTAAATGATTGAACACTGACCAATTCTTTTTGATACAGTGATTTTGTGTACTCTTTATATTTTCTTTGATGATTCCTATGTCATTTGATATTTTCCTTGTAGACTCCTCCAGTATTGCAAACTTGAGGCTTGCATTTTCTCTTCCAGCTTGAGAAATGCTGCATGTGTTCTTCCTTTTTGATTTTCTATCTACAAGCCTTAGTACATGTCATTATACTTCTTCAAATCAGAATTAACTCAATGACAGTGGGTGATATGGTCTAGCTGTATTTAATTTTCTGTTCTTAAGTGACATAGCAAGGAACTCTGGTGATGTAAATAGCTAAGACCTTGGCTATTAACTCAACAATTGACAGTTTGAACCCCTAGTTGCTCTGTGGGAGAAACACCCAGCAATGGTGTTGTCATCAAAATTACAGCCTAGAAAATCCTATGGGACACCTCTATTTTGTTGCATTAGTTTTCAATGAGTGAAAACTGACTAGAGGGCACCTAACAACAACAACAGATGATATGGTATCTGCTAATTTCTGCCTTTCAGAATTAAAACAAAATGTATTACTTGCGCTAAATTGACTGGGATACTATCTTTTGTGGCTTGGAATTAGTATTCTAAACTTATCTGAGTCCATTCAATTGAAACATGAAACACTGAAACCGCATTTCTAAGACAAACTTTAAACTTGTCTCATGGCAGACAGTTTCATCTAGATATTTTCAGACTTTTGATTACATGATCTGTTCAGGATATATATATTAATGGCAATTGTAGTTCAGAAACATCTTAAGTAATCCATGCTATTCTTTTCATTAAAGTCGTAGAGAGAAGCATTACCCTAACAAAGGAGTCTCCGTAAGAATCTCCTTATGGAACTGGCTATGTACTCACAGTCAGCAGTGGATGGAGCAGAGATCCATCGTATTTTTGAATATGATGGTTCTGGGCTGACATCAGCCATCGATTTTCTCATCACTTTGCAAGGAAGATGTCTCAGAGAGGCCTGTACTGGTAATTCATTCAAATTTCCTAGGTGCAGAATCTCTTTCTCTAGTGTATCTGCCTATGTAGTTTATCTACTCTGATCTAGTGACATCATGCTACTTTTCTCTAATGTGTAGTTCCTTGCATCATCAGATGATGAAACAAATGTCAGCTATTACCAGATTCCAAGTTTCGCAGAAAATATTACACTTCTTTTAACATGAGAAAAACAGATCATAATGGAAGTGATTATCAGGAGCCAGTTCTTATATTCTACACACACAATATCCTACTTGGCTATCCTTAACAGTGAAATGAAATTTTCCAATAATATTAATTGCTTAAAATCATTTTTCTTTCCTCAGAGATTCTCTTTAGAGATACTGTCATGTACTATTTTATCAGTTACATTGTAGCATCAGGAGTTTGCTCTGCATACTTTCTGTATTTTATTTCTGGAGAAAATGTGGGCAAACTATTAAGCATCAGTTAAGTAGCTGAAAAGATAAGGAATCAAGAAACCATCTTTGAGCTGATTACAACAATAGGATTTTAACAAAACAATACATAATTTTTGAGATTTATAAAGATATGTATACAAGTAACCTCAGTGGCCAACCACTCCATTTATAGAAATTACCAAAAGAAAGAACGATTCCTCCTTTTTTTGTGGCTGCAGAGCAAGGTAGATGGAAAGTTGAAAGGAGAAAGAGCACGGTGAACTAGAAACAACAACAGAGGTTTTTCATACTGGATAATCTTTATAAGATTAATGTGTGAATAAGAGATTTGGTTGTTCTTCCAAGTGCTTATCTGTTTCTACAAATTTCAGTAATAATCATACCAGGACTGCAATGGTTATTGATAGTCATTAAGTCAAATAAATAAAATCAATATGTAAGCATCTTACTCATTTTTCTGCTCCAGCTCTCAGGATAATTTTTGTTATTTTTCATTGCACTCCACTTCTTACAGACATTCTAGGTTCTGAAATTATTTAGGGGAAACACTAGCCCAACATTCAAAAACAAGAAATTTTCGTCTACTAGTAAAGGAAAACAAATGAAATATAAGATGTTTGTTTTGCACTTTTGCAATTTTTCGTCTGTCAGTGATAACCATGTACCAGTATAAGCACCCCCCAAAAAAGTACTTGAGAAGGGAATAACAAAACCCTGAATACCTCTAATTTCTCTCACTAAAGAGGCATAATTAATATACTGACTATGTCCAACAGTGTTCAAGGAATTTGATATACCTTGTTTGGAAAAGGCATATGCATTAAAACAAAGCAAGCAACATAATGTGCAATGTTGTTGTTGCTAGGTCCTATCAAGTCAGTTCCAACTCATAGGTACAACAGAATGAAGCACTGCCTGGTCTTGTGCCAACTTCATAATCATTGCTATATCTAAGCCAATTGTTGTAGCCACTGTGCAAATATATCTCTATAAAACTTTTCCTCTTTTTTGCTAACACTGTACTTAACCAAGCGTGGAAAAAGGCACTGATCCCTCCAAGGTCTGATCCCTTTTGATAACATGTCCAAAGTATGTGAGACAGTCTTATCACTCTTGCTTTAAGGTGCATTCCAGGTATACTTCATCAAAGACAGATTTGTTCATGCTTTTGGCAGACCATGGTATAAATATTCAATGTTCTTTACCAACACCACAAGTCAAATGAGCAATTTTTTTCCTTATTCATTGTCCAGCTTTCCAATGCATATGAGCCTATTGAAAACACCATGGCTTGGGTCGGGTGTACCTTAATCCTATAAGTGACATCTTTGTTTTTTAACATTTTAAAGAGGTCTCTTTCAGCAGATTATCTATTATGTGGTTTGATTTCCTGACTACTGCTTCCTCGGGCATTGACTGTGGATCCTAATAAGACAAAATTCTTGAGAAAGTCAATTTTTCTTCCATTTGTGATGCTTTTGCTTATTGGTCCACTTGTGAAGGTTTTAGTTTTCTTTATGTTGCAGGGTAATCTATACTAAAAACCATCACCTTTGATGTTCATCAATAAGTGCTTCAAGTCTTTTTCATCCATTAATGAAAGTTGTAATGATAACCAATAATTTATTGGTAAGATTGTTACTCTTTTTGCATGTAGGCTTCTATACTGAAGGCGAAATCAGCCATATCTGTAAAATACCATATGTATTATACCCGGTAGAGGAGAAAGGCATTCTCTATCAGAAGTTCTCAAGGCAGAAGTCACCCACATCATAAAACAACGCAAATATATTTTATTAATATTCTATATAGGATTTTTAAGTGATAATTTATAGAAAATTTTAATTTTAAGAATCTAACTTTAGATTCTCCTGATTGAAAATGCTTTAGAAATATTTGGAGAATAAAACTTTATCAAAAAATAGGCAAAACCAGTTAAGTTTGTATGAGCAGAGGCATGTAATAAATCACATTGTCACCCTCAAATCCTTTGAAAGGCACATTTAGATTTCTGTCGAAGAATAAGGTTTAACATTCTTCTTCATTTTGAGAGCGCTTTTCCATCAATTAAGAGAGATTATGAAACTTTTAGAAGCTGCTAATAAGTTATAACAAGACTTACATGAGTAGGGTTTAATTCTGACAATTTTGGACCAATTGCAAACATGGTTTATTTTTGTTTGCTTTGTTGTTTGTTTTGTGACAGCAGAGAAAGCAACTGAAGGACTTCAAGAATAAGGTAGCTTGAACCTTTTATTGTTCACATTAAATTATTTCAGTGAATCTGTCAAAGTTTGCATAATTCCTCTATTGTTATTCACAGACTGAAAGAAAATGCTGGCACATGGTGGCCCAGGCCAAGTCTCAAATGCGATCAAGGTAAAGTGGGTTTACTGAATCCCAGTCCAATGGCAAGGTCCAAAATTTACAACCCTGCATAAACTGCCTCGTTTGATCCAGCCTCTCCTTTATTTACTTTATGAATAAGGAGAAGATGTTACACAAATTTCTTCCCCCGTTTTCTCCTCCATAGTGTCTACATTTGCTATGTTCTCTAGAGACCTCCAAACGGATGCCGGAAGTCATTTATGTATATCCTTTCTCTGTGGATGTTGTTTCTAGGAAAGCCTAACTTCCTGTCTGTCCTTCCATCACAGGAAATCCTTTTAAAATCTCTTCTTACTGCCTCCAGATAGGTCTTTCTGAATTTCTCTTCTCTTTGTTCCACAAATCCTATCAGAAAGCAGTAGGTTCTGAAGATAGTTTCATAATCTAGAGTCTGGCTCAAAATATTGTACCCTTTCTGACACCGTGGGTGTTCATAATCTCCAGATGAATTCCAGTTTTTTCCAGAGATGGACTAGTACTCATAGACTACTTGGTGATCACTTGTTTGACACCCAAAAATATAGGCCAAGTTTTATTCTGAGTCTTAAGTCTGCTGGGCATTTGGTTCAACACACCAAAATTTTTAAAGTGCCAAAGGGATAAAGACTTGCCCTTAGAGGGGGAAAAAAACTACTGCGACAACAAGAACTATCATTTGGAAATACTTTCATAGACAGACAAACAGATAGAGATAGGTGACCACATACATTTTTATGCGTTTGCTCTGTCAAATAATCCTTATTAAAATGTAAATTTTCGAGGTAGGTTTGCAATTTAAGGATTAGTGTTTTCCCTGCATTTCAGTTATAAGATTCCTGATTTAGGAATTTTATTTTATGAGGAAAGTTATCATCATCTTTAGTGATGGGAAGGTTGACAAATTTGACATTCTAAAAACTGCTTCAGCTTCAATTACCATGTTAAAAATAACATGATGAATTTATTACCTTCAGGAAATACATATATTAATATTAACATAACAATAAAACTTAAAGCATTCTAGGAATTCAATAATGAGGGGATTTTTTTTTTTTTTTAACTCACCAGAATGTATTGCTTTAAGGCTTTTACTAAATCAACCCTAAACCTCATTTAATATCTACATGGGCTGATTAAACTGATTTTCCAGTCTTCTGACCCATTCACTAGAAGTATCAAAATTCTATCTTTCCCTTTACCAGTAAAAGCTTTCTTTTCATTTTGTTGCAATATATACCACAACACCAACAGCAACATCTAAAGGGCCCAGTTCTCATTTTGTTGTTGTTGTTTGGTTTCATTGAAAGGATTATAGACCTGATAGCTCTAATCTTTCCCGGTAACTTCTATTGAAATGAAATTTAAATTCCTCCTTTAATTTTACCCATTTCAGAATCTTGCAACAGACTCTAAGACATAGTTGAGACAAATGAAAAACGGTGTAAGATTAGACATGAGAATCAGAGATTGTGCTGTCTCAGCCACTGTAACCGTGAACTTGAATCCAACAAAGGAGGTAAAAATTGACTCTGTTTATACTTACGAGTTTCCATAGCTATATTTTGCTTTCCCTCAAATAAGAAAAGTAAGAAATCTAGCAAGTGTCATTTAGATTGAAACAACTTCAAATGTTTTCATTAAAATTTAACTATTGGGCATATATACTAATTTTAAAAATTGCTTCAATTTTAGATATTATTTGACAAAATAATACAGCAGCATTTCCTAGACCATAGTCCTACACAATCTGATAGACAAGCCTGAATTACTTATACTTCTGGCTCTAGGTTATCGATTATGTGTAATGAAGAAGCAAAGATCCATTCTCCTGATACTCATTAGAATCTAGTGGCATCACTAGGGGTGAGATGTTGAGGTGAGGTTCACGGGAATGTGAATAACAGCAGGTGACACTCTCAGAGGAGTTAACACTAAAATCACTGTCTGTAAAATTTTGGTGCAGTGTTTCAGTAGCAATCTATTATTTTTTATAAAAGTTCCCATAGTCAGTTACAAGAAAAACATTTTTGTAAGCCCAGCTTACAAAATACCTACAAAGTTAAAACTCCATGATAATTTACTTTTTGAACCTTCTACTGCACTCTGATCAGAGTTGTCATTGTCATTAATTTACAAT
This sequence comes from Heterohyrax brucei, assembly GCA_028571685.1. Taxonomy (NCBI): domain Eukaryota; kingdom Metazoa; phylum Chordata; class Mammalia; order Hyracoidea; family Procaviidae; genus Heterohyrax; species Heterohyrax brucei. The sequence goes on from CM053156.1 coordinate 7,585,434, forward strand.
CATACTTCAAACATACAATTTCCTCATCTGCACACACTACAATCATGCATATTGCTTTTCTTGTTGGTGGTGTTTTTATAGTCTCTGCTTTTGTCAGTTGTTCTGATGTTTTAGCTAAAATGTTGTCGTAATTACTATTTGTGATCTTATACCAATAACTTTTTTGAAATGAAGTAGTAATTAAAAGAGGAAAACAAAAACAAGCTTCCATTCATATGGATAAAGTCATTAATAATGCTGTAATTCAATGTAGAAATATTATACAAAACAACTTGCTATTATTATTTATATATTCTAAGAAAATTATACTTAAATACTTTACAACTATATTTTCTTCCATGCACATGTCAGTTCACTGTACTGTGGTGATTTGCACAATGCTGTGCTTGTAGAAGTTATGCCATCAATACTTCAAATATCAGTATGATCACTCATGGTGGACAGGTTGCAGCAGAGCTTTCAGACTAATACAGACTAATGAAAAGAATCTGGTGGTCTGTTTCTGAAATACCAGCCTATGAAAACCTTACAAATATCAGTGGAATGTCATCTGGTATAGCATCTGAGATGAACTACTAATGTTAGGGTCCGGATTCAAGACGCGATGCAGTTTCCTTTTAAAAGTTAAGTTTTATTAAAAAATGTGCCCAATTGGAAAAAGACTGGTGCACCAGGGACACACTCTAAACTACGCAGAGTGGAGGCGACCCCAGGCTTCCTTAGCAAGCAGTATTTAAGTCATAAAACCTCAGAGTAGGGAGGAGGAGCTGGTTTTTGTATTGATTGGTTGGGGCCATATGGAATTTCTGCAACTTACAAAATGTATCTGTTGATGAATGTGTCAGCTACATCATTGGTGAATGTTTCAACCACAAATTGAAATAAAAAGGATCATAGCAGAGTATTACGTAAAACATTGAATTCTAAAGAATTTGAAAACCTAGAGGAAATGGACAATCTTCTAGAAACACACACTTTCAAACTAACACAAGCCAAGCTGCCAAGTTCCGTCAAGTCAGATCCGACTCGTGGCACAAAATGATGTTGAAAATCTCTAAAGTCTCATAACAAGTAAAGAGATTGAAACTATGATAAAAGAACTCCCAACAAAAAAAAGGCTCTGGCTCAAATTATTTTACTAGTGAATTCTATCAAACATTCAGAGAAGAGCTTATACTAGTGCTACTCAAACTATTTAAGAACATAGGAAAAGAAAGAGTATTTCTGAATTCATTCTGTGAAGCCTGCACAACTCTAACACTAAAAGCAGGCAAAGACACCACACAAAAAAGAAAAATACAGACCAATATCTCTCATGAATAAAGTTGTAAAAATTCTTAACAATATTCTAGCCAATCGAATTCAGCATCATATCAAAAAAATAAAATACAGCACGCCATGACAAAGTATGAGTCATTCCAGGTATGCAAAGATGGTTCTATACTAGAAAATCAATTAATGTAATCCATCACTCATAAATAAAAGAATGAAAAGAATCACATAATCATCACAATCCAACCAGAAAAGGCATTTGACAAAGTACAAAATCCGTTCCTGCTAAAACCTCTCAATAAAACAGATATGGAAGGAAAATTTCTCAACATAATAAAAGTCATCTACACAACAGCCAACATAATTCTTAATGAAAAAAGGCTTAAAACCATTCACCAGGAGAACAGGAACAAAACAAGGATGCCCTTTATCACCACTCCTATTTATCATTGTGCTGAAACTCACTAGCTAGAGCAATAAAGCAAGAAAAATAAATAAAAAGCATCCAAATTTGTGATGAAGAAGGGAAACTGCCTCTATTTATGGATAATACCATACATTGAAAACCCAAAAGACTCCATAAGAAAACTAGTGAAACCAATAGATTCACCAGATTAGTAGGATACAAGACAAACACATAAAAGTTAGCTGCATTCCAGCATATCATTAAAGACAATGCTGACAAAGAAATCAATACTATTTATAATAGCTCTTAAAAATAAATAAATAAAAAACACTAAGGAATAAATCTAACCAGGTGTCATGGATTGAATTGTGTTCCCCCCAAAATGTGTGTAGCCGTCTGGCTGGGCCATGATTATCGATATTTTACTATTGTCCTCCACTTTGTGATTTTCCTATGTTATAAATCTTAATCTCTGCTTGTAGTTAACATAAATTAGAGAGGATTAGGGTGTAACTAACACCTTAAGGTCACCTCTCAGCTCCAATGTAAAAAGAGTTTCCCTGGAATATGGCTTGTACAATGTTTTATCCTTTCACCCTGAAAGAGATGCTAGGAAAGGGAAGCAAGCAGAGAGTTGGGAACCTCATACCATCAAGAAAGCAGCACCAGGAGTGGAGAGCAGCCTTCAGACCTGAAATTCCTGAGCCAAGATGCTCCCTGACCAAAGACTAATCCAACACAAGATTTTCCTTCAGAGCAGACAGGGAGGGAAAGCCTTCTCCTGGAGCAAACACCCTGAATTCAGACTTTTAGCCTACTGGCCTGTGTAAGAATAAACTTTTGTTTGTTAAAGCTATCCACTTGTGATATTCTGTTAGAGCAGTACCAGATGACTAAAACACAGGGATGTAAATGAACTATACAAAGAAAACTAGAAAACCCTAGAGCAAGAAACCATAAGAGAATCACATGAATACAAAAGCCTACCATGGTCGTGGAAGGATAAACTCAATACTGTGAACATGAAAATTCTATCCAAAGTGATTTACAAATGCAATGTACTGCCAACCCACATGCCATATTTTTTGAAGAGAGAAAATTTTATTGTTAACTTTACATGGGAAGGGAAAAGCCTCACATAAATAAAATACCACTGAAGAAGAATAAAATAAGAAGACTCATACTACCTGACTTTAGAACTTGCTATAAAACTATGATAGTCAAAACAGCCTGGTACCGGTACAAAGAGAAATACGTTGACTAATGAAAAAATATTGAAAGCCAGTATGTAAATACATCTACCTATAATCACCTGATCTTCAACAAGGACCCCAAATTCATTAAATGATAAGAAGATAGTCTTTTTAACAAATGGTGCCAAGAAAACTGGATGCTCATTTGCACACAAAAAAGAAAAAAACAGAACCCAGACTTCACGCCATATTCAAAAACTATTACTCTGCATTGAAGACCTAAGTATAGAATTACAACTATGAAGTTCATAGAAGGAAAAAAAATAGGCTCAACACCATAAAGACAAATACATGGAAGGCAATATAGTACTTCCTTAGAAAACTAAAGTAGAAATACCGTACAATCCAGTAATCCCATTCCTGGGAATATATTGTAGAAGAATAAAAGTCACTGCACAAATAGACATATGCACTCCATTGTTCACAACAGCAAGAAGCTGGAAAAAACCTAGATGTCCATCGACAGTTGAAAAGATAAACAAACAGTGGTACATACACACAATGGAGTATTATACAACAAAAAAAAGAACGATGAATCTACGAAGCATTTCATAACGTGGAAGAAAGTAGAAAACTCATGCTGACTGAAAGAAGACCATATGAAAGGACAAACATTGTATGATACCTCTACTGTAAAAACTCATGAAAAGGCTTACACAAAAAAAGAAACTATTTTTGATGGTTATCAGGAAGGAGAGAAGTAAGGACAAAAAAATTCTAAATAGACAATAGATAACTGACAACTATGGTGAAGGGCTGGACAGTAACAGAGGTAGCACTTAAACACTGCACTACCAGGGTTTCCATGATCTCTGGAAATATCTTTCTATGATCTCTGGAAATATCTTGCTAAATTGGCATAACAGTCACCAGGAATATCCTGCTAACTTGGTATAACAGCTTACAAAGAAAATGTTCTATATTCTACTTTGCTGAGTAGCATCTGGGGTCTTTAAAGCCTGTGAACTATCATCTAGGACATTCCACTGGTCTTTTTCCTTTCGAAGCAAGGAAGAATGAAGGAAACCGAAGAAACAAGGGAAGACTGTTCTAAAGGATTAATGAATCACATCTACAACAGCCTTCAGCAGACTGAGTCCAGTTCAACTAGATGGTGCCCAGCTACCAACACTGATGGCTCTGACAGAGATTACAATGGAGGGTCCGAGACAGAGCTGGAATAAAATGTGGAAGAAAATTCAAATAAAAAAGAAAGACCAGATTGCTAGCATGATGGAGACTGAAGAAACTCTAAGAGTGTGATCCCTAGTCACTCTTTTAGTTCAGTAATGAAGTTATGCCTGAGGTTCACCGCTTAGCCAGGGATTGGACTGGCTCATAAAATAAACTAAAGAGGACATCCACTCCAGAGTCAAAGACTAGAAGACAGAATGGGACAAGAAAGCTAGTGAGGAACCCAAGTCTGGGAAGGGAGAATGTCAAGGCTTACACAAAAAAAGAATGAAAAGGCTTACACAAAAGGCTTTCTGACCTATGTCAGAAAACAGTATATGTACAAACTGTTTAATATGATCCTAGTTTGTTCTGTAACTTTCACCTTAAGTACAATAATTTTTTTTACAATTATTTCTCAGCAAAAGCAAAAGATTGGAAGGAGACTCATTATCAGTTTGCATTATGCAGTTGGCATCAATTGTTGAAAGTGAAGAGAACTTGAAGCTTTTACCAATGAAGATCAAAAACTATAGCCTCCATTATGGATTTCACTTGAACATAAAAAAGGCAAAAATTCTCACAACTATACCAAATAAGAACATTACAATTGAACTATTCAAGGATTTCATTTTAATTGAATTGACAATCAACATCCATGGATGCGTTAGTCAAGAAATTAAATACTGTATTTCAGGGATCAAATCTGCTGCAAAAAAAAAAAAGAAAACTTTTTTTAAAAAGTGTTACAAAGATGTCACTTTAAGAACTAAGGTACTCCTAACCCACACCATGGCATTTTCAATGACCTTAGACTTGTGTGAAATGTGCACAACGAACAAGGAACACCAAAGAAAAATTATTGCCTTTGAATTATTGTGTTGGCAAAGAGTACTGAATGTACCGTGGGTTATTAGAAGAAACAACTCTGTTTTGGACGAAGCATAGCCAGAATGCTCCTTAGAAGAGAGAAGGGCAAATCTTTGCTTACTGACTTGGAATATGTTATCAGGGAGGGCCAGTCCACGGACAAGGACATCGTGCTTACTAAAGTAGAGAGCCATCAACAGAGAGAAACCAGGCAGTGTTTTATTCTGCTGTACATAGGATCACTATGAATCGGAACTGACTGGGCAGCATCTAACAATGATAGGAGGTTGACATTTAATAAACTATAAAGCCTTTTTTTTTTTAGCAATTAAGCAATTGTAGTTGCATAAGTACTTCGTTTATGCATTGGTTCATTTATTTGGGAAATGGATTGTAAGTTCCATTCTGAAGAAGCTTTTTAAAATTTAGAGACTAGAGAAGTGAAATTTATGAATTTAATCCCAATTTCAGCCTCAGCTGCATCTCACATTATTTAGATCTATCTGCTAATTTAAGGGAAGTTCATGACCAATCAAGAGAAATATCTGCAGGATAGAAAATCTGCAGGTACCCTTGAGAGTTACCTAGAAAATTCCTTTTGTTGCATTATGAAGGCAAGAAAAGTGTGAAAAGGTACTTTCTGGATGGACAAACAATGAAAAAGTAGTAACTAAGTATCTGGTTTTATATCAAACTAAGCGGGTGCACAGAAGGGCTTTAATAATGCAGTAGTTAAGTGCTTGGCTGCTAACCAAAGGTCAATGGTTAGAACCCTAAACTACTCCATGGGTAAAGATGTGGTAGTCTGCTTCCATAAAGTTTTACGAGCTTGGAATCCTAAGGAACAGTTCTACCCTGTCGTATAGGGTCATTGTTGTTGGAATCAACAAACTGGAGACATTTTAATGCTGAAATTAGGAATGGCTTAGGCCATTGAAACAATTAATCACAGTAAATGGAGGACTAGTTTAAACCTCACATGTTTCAAAATTCTCTGGAGAGATGCTAGGCAGAATTTAAAAAAAAACTAGTCATCGAGATTCCTAGTTCCTGGTAAACACACATTTTCTTGCATTTTTTCTGCAAAACGCTTTGAGGTGCTGCTGTGAAGAAATTTTTACCAAGTACTTAAGGTCTCAGTCAGCTGACCTTAAGATAAGGAGATCATTCAGATATGCCTGATCAAATCAATGAGCCCTTTACGTCTGGGTCTAGAGGAAGTATGAAATTAACAGCATGAGCAGGATCTGGAACACTTTTGCAGACTTTAAGGTGGAGGGGCTCACATGGCAAAGAATGAGTTCTGATTGACTCCTACTGACAGCCAGCGAGGACATGCTACCTTAAGACTGCAAGAAATGAAAATTTTCAGCACAAAGAATAAGCTTAGAAGTAGATTTTTTTTTCTGTAACACACAGATAAGAACTCAGCATAGCCAACACCTTGATTTTTGCCTTTGATATCTTGCATAGAAGACTTACCAATGCCATTAACAGATTTTTAGCTATTGATCTGCAAATTAGCAAGTAGATATTGTTTTCAGATGTCATATATTTGGTAATTTGTTATACATCTATTTCAGAGTTTCTGGTTTGGTATGTCTAGCGTGAGTCTGGGAGTTTGTACTTTTAAGAAGTTTCCATGTTGCTGCTGATTATGCACCATACAAGAACAACTCTACCAGAGTAAGAGATGGAAATTCTAGTTGTGTAGTGTTTACACTAAAAGATCACTAGTTCAGATCCACCAGGGGCTCCTTGGAAACTCTATGGGGCAGCAGTATACTGTCCTATAGCATGCTATGAGTCAGAATCTACTCAAAGATGAGTTTTAGGCCAGGAATATTCCAAGTGGCAGACAGTTTTCCTTTTGTTCTTCTGTTCCTAAGCTGATGGTTTTATGCTGTGGTAGTTGATTAGACTTGTAAGTCACAGGTTTATTCTTTTCAACAAAAGACTGTATAGTCGCATCCATGATGGACATTCTAGAACATGTGTCCTCAGTTTATACTACACAGTTTCCTAAATTCTTAAGTTTTGTTTTCATTTTCCACAATCCAGTTTTAAGTTCATCTCTTTTCTCTCACACTTTGATATAAGTGACAAGCAGAAGCCATGCAATCTCTTTAAAATCTTGCTTAGAAATCTCATTGTCTGAATGTCTATCACTTATCAATTTTGCTCTCTGTTTTTCATTAGAACATAATTCAGACTAGTTCTTTGCCATTGCATAAAAACAGCACCCTTCATTCACTGTCCAATCAGATGCTTATCATTTTCTTTTAAAGCTTCATGAGAAGCGCATTTAATACTCACATTTGTGGCAACATTCTGCTGTGGTAGCATACACATTCTCTTAGATGGTGATTTTCTATATTGCTCCCCTTACGTCTGAGCCCACATCAAAACTGCCTTTGAATTTCATAATCTTACCAACCATCTCTTCAGTGTAATCTAGGGTTCCATTACTGAGCACCTTAAAACTCTTCCAGACTCTACCCATTATCCAATTCCAAAACACTCTCACTTTGTAGGTATCTGTTAGAGCAGCACCCTGCTCTTGCAGTACCAAGTTCTGCCTTACTTACTTAGTGCCACTACAATAGAAATACCAGACAAGAGAGACTTCAACAAACAGAAATTCATTTTCTCACAGTTTAAGATGTTAGAAGTCTGAATTCAGGGTGTCAGCTCTAGGGGAGTCCTTTTTCCTTCTATGTGCTCTGAAAGAAGGTTCTCATTTCTCTTGATTGTATATATCCTACTCTTGAACAATTTTAAAGTGATTTAGCATCTCTCTTCCCTATGTGTGTTTCTCAGCTTGCTTGCTTAATCTTTTATATGTCAGAAGAGGTTGGCTCAAGATATGCTGCACACTAATCCTGCCTCATACACATAACAAATATATTTTTAATGCACTCTCAGTCTTGATAATAACTACAACCACAGGGATTAAAATTTACAACATGTATTTGTGGGGAATATAATTCAACCACACAATCATTATATCAAATGGTATGATGCTTCCTTGAATAGAAATACTCTGTGAACCAACATTCTTACCTCTAGGTTTATGTTCTAGAGATTTAATGGCAGTGGCATAAGCAGACACTGGCATACCTATGCTCATTGCAGCACTATCCACAACAGCACAAAGAAACAACCTAAGTGTCCATCAACAGAAGAATTGATAAGCAAAACTGAATACTACACACCTATAAAGAATAATGATTGATTTGCAAAGCACGTGATAGATAACAGGAATGTACCTAGAGGATGTTATACTGAGGGAAATGACCCCATTTTTTAAAAAAGACATAATAGGCAAACACGTAGAAATCAACATTCTTTGGTAGTTACCAGGAATGGAAGGTGGATATAGGGAGAATTATTTTCTAAAGAGTAGACACTTTTTTTTGGTGATGGGAATGGCAGCAATGAACATCAGTGAAGTGAGTAAAAACTAAAGTATGATACTGAAAAATATACAAGAATGACAGACATTGTTGTTTAATGTTGTAACATACACAATTTGGCAACATTGGAGGAACAAACAGAAATTATAGGAGTGAGTATGGATAGGTATACATATTTATTTATGGCAAGGTATACATGTCTGTGTGTATGTAAGCATGTGAGGTCCAACATTTAAGCCCACAAACTTAATTGTTCTAAGTGCTACATACCTCATTGCTAAAAATCACTATGGTCACCTTCCAAGCACTCCCCTTGGAAAGCCAAGCACTGATGCCCAGTGTGTAGCCCTCTCTTCAAAACACTTTTAGAATTCTTTCTGTAACTGCCATTGCACACAGTGGCATGGTGGCAAGTTTTCAAACTTATGTGTATAGTTGTCTGTGAGGCAGTTTTTAGCCAGTGAACAAATAACTACACTGGAACATCCTACCTATTCGCCTGATCTGCCCCCGGTGACTTTTCTTTACCCAAAGATAAAGGAAATACTGAAAGGAAGACATTTTGATGACATCTAGGACATTCAGGACATCAGTAGTTTATATGCTAATACACGTTATGCACGATATACATAGGGTTATTTTGTTTTGAGTTGGTAGTTGGTAGATGGGGGGGCATATGTTTATGTCAGGAAATAGTTTAATGAGAATACTGGCACCGGTTGCTCCTTGGAGACTCTATGGGGCACTTCTGCTCCGACCCATACAGTTTGAGTCGGGACTGACTCAATGGCACTTAACAACAGCAGCAACAACATGACCGTTGAAGGTTATACACATGTAAAATCCTTACAGATTATGGAGCCAGCACTGTAGAGGCCAATGTGCAAAGAAATTCCTCACAGATAATCCATGCTGTGATCAGGGCATTTCCGTTACCCTGAGAGTGTGGCTGGAGAACTACAACTTGCCTGCACTATACCCGCCCAGCAAGATCTCACATGAATCATTGACAGCTGCGTATCTCTCATTTACTTCTTCCCTGTTACATGTTTAGTTTTTAGGGGCAGATTTCAAATAAGTTGCCTCTTTTAGTTTATAAATCTCCAGAACTCAGAAAGCATCATATGGACATGAGGTAGATGTTTTGAATAAACTGCATTTGCACCTGTCTCCCTCAGGGAGAAAGCAAGCGTTATCCGATTGCTGGAACAAAGAAGGAAAAAAGTTATTCGGTGAACAGAAGGTCAGAGCGTGACAGAGAATAGCTGGTTGTTCACCACATAGTTTCCTTCCTTTGTGGGCATGCAACTGTATCTTATTTTATTCTGCTTTTCATATGCCTGTGTGACTAAATTTTGGCCAATGGATTGTGGATCAAAATGTAATACACCACTTTCGTTTGCAATGCTTTTATCCTACACACACACCCCCTCCCCCTAAAAAAGAAACTCATTGCTATTGAGTTGATTTAGACTTATAGTGACCATATAGGACAGAGTAAAAATGCCCCGTAGAGTTTCCAGGGAGCACCTGGTGGATTTGAACTGGTGACATTTCATATTTAACAGCTGTAGCACTTAACCAGTAGTCACCAGGGTTTCCACAATTATGCACACTATAAAGTGAAAAAAACAAAAGGGTAGGTAAAACCATCAACCAAATTTTTTTTTTTTTTTTTCCAGGTCTGTTGACTAGAGACATCTCTGAGAGTGACCTTGGAAACCGTGTGATAGAGATAGCCAAGTCCCCATCAGCTCATATTTCTGAGTGGACATGCAAAATGGAATTGTCTCCTCCACATCTGTGACCATCACTCCTTCCAAAACATATTGGTTTGGAATATGACAAGCAAGAAAAAAACTTTTATTACATTAGTTCATTGAGACTAGGGGATTTATACGATAAAGCAATGGATCATCTTAAGGAGCCTGGTGGTACAACAACTAAGCATCTGGCTGCTAACTCAGCTATTGTGGTTCTAACCCAGCAGTGGCTCCACAGAAGAGACCTTGTAATCTGTTCCTGTAAAGATTACAGCTTGGAAAATTGTGTGAGGGCCGTTCTACTCTGTCACTTGAAGTCATTATGGATCAGAACGGACTCAACAGCACCGAATAACAAGTATCAGTTTAATTAAGATAGTAATTTTCAATTAAATCCTGAACTTAATGTGTTACTTTTACAGAACATGTTAATAAATTTTATGTATCTCCAAATATCACTTACTGTCCTTTTGATAAAAGATTTTACTTCCATGCATTTTAGTCTTCTTTATACTTAAAATGTGTATCTGTTTCTAAAACTACAAAATGCTGTTGTTCCTGCTGATCTGACCCAGAATCATACTGCTGTTGGCGTTTCCATCCAGCTGAGTACATCAGTGTTTTTCCCCTACGGCGTCTTTCTTATAACTGCGTTTTGGGTCCGAAAGAATTTCTGTTTTTCCTGCTTTGAAAGTGGTAACACATATTAACTCAATTCGGGTTCTCATATTTGCTATGAAATCACTAAGGAGCTAGTTAAAAACAATCTATGTATCTAAATAAACTACATTACAATTTTCAAACATCTTATGTTGAATATTTTATTTGATATATGTGAAAAAAAAACCTGCTCTGGAAACAAAGCAGCTGCTGTTAGTCCCATTTGACTAACATGCAAGAGTCAGGGAGTTGTTGAGGCTTAGCTCATCCAACTAGTGTGTGGACTGACTCTGGTCTCCAGGCTCTTACTTCAGGGCACTTTTAAGCTCACCAAAGTGCCATCAATTATTAATTTAGTGCAACAAATCATTTTTTGCATTTTATATTTTAAGGTTGTATTCCGGAGGTCATAAAAATTTATTGTGTTATGTATTGTCCCTGTCAATAGTGATCTAGAGCTATAGCTACTAACTAAAATGTTGGTAGTTTGAATCCAGCAGGCACTCCTTGGAAACTCTATGAAGCAGTTCTACTCTGTCCTATAGGGTAGCTATGAGTGGGAATAGACTTCACAGCAATGGTTTTGGTTTTGTTTTTTGCTACTCTAACTAGAATCCAGCATAGTTTTTTATTCCTCACGGGGACCTACCTGCCCCGCAAAAGAAAAGTTGATTTTACCAAGGCAAAATTTTTCCTTACATTTATAAAGGTTAGCAAGTTAAAAGCAACTCTCTTGGTATTATAGGACTATAGCCATCCTAATTGGATGACATGTTACTTCTCCTGTTTTTCACTTCCTGTTAATTCTTGTTGATCAGTTTTGTAAACAATGAAAATTTTTTTCTGTGTACAATGTATCTGAGATTCTGTGTTTGGGGAGGAGGATAACATAGCCAACCTAACAGGACTGATAAATAATTAAATGTGAAATACTTGTTAAAAGAAAGTAAAACGATAGAATGATCTAATGTATTATTGTTGTTGAATAATTTTCAGATGTCCTGAAAGTGTTAGGGAAATCTTCAGAACCATTAAAAGGAGGACAGAAAACAATGAAAAATCATTATATCATAATGGGAAGGTTGGATGGGAAATGCGCACAGAGGAAGGAACACCACATTAGTGAAGAATGAATTAGTAAGAGAATTCACAGTCACTCCCCCTTAGGTTTTATTTGAATAACCTGCTGTTGCAAACACTTGAGTTAGTGGCCATGCCTTAAAGCTCTCTGGCATACGGAGTCTGAGATGCTCTTTTTATTGGAAGATTAGATTCTTGTAAGGAGCTTAGCCAAGTCGAACAATGGCACATTCTCCAGGGAGGCTGAGATGGAAAGAATTTAGCTTACATGAAATAAGTGATTCCATAGAAATCTTGAAGCCAGGGATATATCTCTATATCAGAGAGTCATATAAAAGATGACTTAGTCTGTTTAAAACAAAGTAAGTGCTGTCAGGCAGACACATTATTTCCAGAATTTAGAGTACTTCACTCACCCCTCTCTCAACAAGTACTCCCATTACTCATTAGAGATAAACTTATGCTGAGATTTCCCTTACTTTTTTTGTAAAGTTGCCCAGAGACATCTGGAATTATCTCATGTATTTCTCATCACAGCTCTGCCAATTAGATATTATTATTCTCTCTTCAGATCAGAAAACGGAGGCTCAAATTTTAAGTAGATTCCCCCCACCCCCCCCCAAAAAAATCAAAGCTGGTAATGACTGAAGGTGAGTTTTCAAAATTAGAAGTCTGTGTTCCTTTCAAAGTTACTCTTTTTCTTGCTAACATAGTATTGTGTTTCCTTACCACCACTGCACAGCAATGTGTTACTGAGAAGACTGTAGCTTACAGGGATTAGATGAACTCTCGGAGTTATCTTGGCTTGTAGCTGTTTTACCAGGCCAGACATGGACCTTTCTCCTAATTCTCCTTTTACTAAACCACTCGTTTTATTTCATGGAATCAACTGTCTGATTTTGTATTAACGTAATCTGAAAATTGGTGACTTTAACAATGATATTTAGCTTACTATTTAATACTGTATGGGAAATACTGGATCTAAGCTATAAATATATATAAGCCTCTAAAAACTTCTAATGAACACCAGTAGATGGGTTTTTCTATTTGAAATTTAAATATATGTATATATATATGCAGTATCGACAGCACTTAGCTTGGCTTGGCATTATCCATTTAATATAGGAAAAGTCATATTTGATAGAAAAATATAGGAAACCTCATATGTGATTCCTTTTTAATGTTCATGTGTCAAAGCTGGAGATCTAGCAGCACAGTGGTTAAAGTGCTCGACTGCTAACCAGAAAATTGGCTGTTTAGGATCACCAGCTGCTCCACGGAAGATGCGACAACCTGCCTCTGTAAAGATTTCTAGACTTTTAACCCTATAGGTCAGTCCTATAAGATCACTGTGAGTCGGAATTGACACCACAGCAGTGTATATTTGTGAAAGAGAGAGTCTGTGGAGTTTCATATAATAGACTACTCCTGTCATAATTTTCTAATTGTTTTTCATGTCAAGAAATCATATAGTCTTTCTATCTGCTGTTTACATAGCAGCACAAAAATATTTCTAGCTTCATCTTATGGCAGAGTGCCTTAACATGAACCCATTTCTGAGCAGCCGTATGGCAACGGTGCTGCCATCTGCTCACCCTGATGTTCCTTGCCTGGCATGATCTGGACCCATATGGGTTCTTTGTGTCTCATTTGCGTGCATCATGACAAAAGGTAGAATCAGTATCTACACTTTTCTCTGGAAAAAGCTTTTAATAACTACCCTGAACAAGAAAATCATCTTATTTTCTTTTTTTACCTTCTTCCTCCTCCAGTTTTTACACACATGCCTTCTTTTAATAGTAGGAGGAACAATTTGCTTTCAAGAATATGGGAAAAATGTCAGGGCAAGTCGTCAGGGTGAAGGCATCATAATCGCCTCAAAGGACTGATGACCTGTGTTTGTGGGTTTGAAACTTCATCACTCAGGAAATAAAATGATCCATCCTTTTACATGTTGACAGAAGAGCAATTTGATGCCAATGTGGGGGGTCACATATTCAAACAATAAAGCAACACAGACCTGTAAATGGGCTTCTTGTATTTCCAGAGGCAGTGATTTTCAAAAATGCCTAAAATATTTGATACAAATTGCTTAGAATAATTTCAAGTAACTATGTCAACTTCTTGTGTGACATTCTTTTAGTGGAAATATGGCAAAGGGCCATTTGCCAGTCTCTGTCTAATACATTTTCCTTTAAGCTAAATATTTTTGTATTATAAAATATTTAAACATCTGTATAGTTGTCTGTTTTTTCTTTTAATATATTTCCATTCTGGTTGGAATCTTTTTAAATCACGCATATGCATTTTCAAATGTAAAAGTACCCCTTGTACGTAAAACAGTCAATGAGGAAAAGTCACTGCCATGCTGTATGTAACTAAATGAGTGAATGAAACTCATTCAAGAATCTTTGTGGTTACATAAAAGAAATAATTTACTCATAACCTTGTTTGTGCAGATCTGTGTTAGACAAAATTAATGCTTTAAAAGCATAGATGTCACTGAAAGAATATTCACACAGGACGTTTTTGAGAATGTCAATTGCATTCTTTTGGCCTCTTCAGCTGACCTCACCCTGATGTAAGGGGTGATGTTTCTTGAGAAATTAGCACACATTCCCTAGAAGGGGCCTTATGGTTCAACCTATTTTACTGTGATTGCTGCTTTTACCACAGGAGCTCCAAAAAATTCAACATCTGTAAAATGAGTAACTCTTTAAAGAAGACAGAGCCTAAACTTGAGAGAATAGTTATCTGAAGCTTCCGGAATTAGGAAGATTTAAAACTGTACCATATATTTAAATATGTTGAAAATCCTAAAGACAGAGTTTTTTTGTTTTGTTTTTCCTAAAGAAAGTGAGTAGGTAAGGATAGAAATAAGAAAGTGCAGGGATAAAGTCCTAAATTGTATTTTATCTTCTTCTGAGAAATGAAATTGATTGGTAAAAATCAATGAAACAAATGAAAATACTTGCAATATTTTTACACGCATTATTTTTGTCATCAGATGCTATCAAGTTACTTTAGATTCATAGGGACCCTATGCACAACAGAAGAAAATAATACCTGGGGCTCACATCATCTTCGCAGTCACCGCTATGCTGGAGCCCATCGCTGCAGCCAGTGTGTCGGTCCATCTCCTGGAGGGTCTTCCTCTTTTTCGCTGATCTTCTGTTAAGCATAGGGCCCTTTTCTAAAGACTACTCCCTCCTAATAATGTGTTCAAAATACATGAGACAAAGTCTTGCCATCTTTGCTTCTAAGGAGAATTCTGGCTGTAGTTTTTCCAACACAGATTTATTTGTTCTTCTGCAAGTTCGTGGCAGGTTCAGTAATCTTCACCAACATCAGAAGTTGAAGGTGTCAACTCTTTTTTGCTATTCCTTATTCATTGTCTACAGAGACACGATCAAACACACTAATGTATCTTGTTTAGCTCTTCCAGTAACACGCAAAACTTCTAGTAAATGTGTACTTTCCTATTTATTTAATTTTATGCTTAAGTTTTCTAAATTCAGGCTTCCTAGATCCTGTTTAGAGATAAAATGGTATTATTGATGCTATGCTATGAAGAACGAAGTGTAATATGAGAAGTGAGTCTCTAGTTTTCTGGTTGTACCAATTCCCATAATGCACAGGTTTTATAGATAACCATATTGTCAAATCCAGTAAGATGCTGAAATTACTAGGTTTATTTTAGTAAAATCAAGTACCATAATACTTTGGGTTTTTTTGTAAATAATGCAGACACATAATTATCACACCCACACATATAATGCGCATAAATGATGAAATTAAGAAAAACAGTTTGGGTACAACGTGTCCATGCACATATCATGTGTGCCTCAGGATCTTTCCAGAAGAGTATCAGCTTTTTCAACTATTCTCCAATAACACATGTAAATTTTATTGTTATGTTCATTTTCTTTAAATTCTTGCTTGCATGTATAAAAATAACACAAGACTGTTATTTTTGATCATCATTGCTTATTAGAGGTATAAGCCATGATCAAGTTTAGAGCAAGTTTGATAGTATCCCAGTAACTGGAAAATAAACAATTGAAAATGTGAGCTTGTATCTATTTAAGCTGACAATTGTAGCTCATTAGTTCAAGCAGTTGAATGTAAAAATTTTATTAAGTGGTCTTAAGTGAAACCATTTTGTTATGTTAGTTCTACTTATTTAAAAGGGTAAATACATCTTCTTAGTGTCAACTGAAGTTAACACTGTTTGCTTAAGAAAATAATGACTAAGGGGGGTTGTGGGTTGCCAAAAATTTTATAATAGGCATATCATTTGAAAAAATAGTGAATAATTTCCTTTACCAGTAAAAGTTTTTGAGAATAAAAACTCAAGTCTGCAGGTTAGAGCATAGGTAACATTTTATTTGGCTGGTCAGCAACAATTCACAGAAAATTGAGCAGGAAAATATTAGCTCTCATGAACCCTGAACACTGTTGAGGATGTAACAGAAATCCAGTGTGCGTAAGGGTACAAGATTTTACTAGATGGCAGCAGAAAGACATAGCCAGCTCGCCTTCAAACAAAGAAAGCAGTGTTAACTAGACCAAATAAACAGAACACTGAGGTGTGCATCTGTGGCTCAGGAAAGAATCAGTTCGTTGGGTATTTGTAAGAGTTTTGAGTGCCTTTGCAGACCTCTAACAACTCAAAGTCTCAGGAAGGTGCATGTTACAATTCACAGACCTCCTTCCTTACCATGTTCACATGTGACTTTTGAATTGTGTGTCACCACTGTGAAAATTCTAAAGTGTAGAGGATATGCTGCTATCTTTGCTCATCTTCTTGGTTTCCTAGTAATGGAAAGTGAAAGCAGCCTAGAATCAGTTTGGAGAGAAATCACTGGTAGTGTTTGAACTCTGACTAACCACCTGGCCTGGTTTACTGATTAAAAAAGAAGACTTAAAGTATCTATTCATGTCTGTACCTTACAGAGAAAAGTGGCTGGAGTGGTTTCACATACATAATCAACATGCTTCTACCAAGCTAGTCACAACTAAATGAATTTCATTGCTTGCAGAGTACACAGGCCTTCTAAGAATGTTCTATAAATTAAAGCAACTTATTTACCTTAGTCAGCTCATCTCTCTTATCCATCAAAAATAAACCTTCCCTTTTACTACTCTCCAGTGTCAGTACTTTACAAGTAGGGGATTTGTTCTCCTTCTATTTCTAAGTTCTATTCAGTGCAGTCCTGGCAGTGAAGTGTTAAGAGCTTAGGCTACTAACTGAAGGTTCAGTAGTCCAAATCCACCAGCCACTCCTTGGAAAATCTATGAAATATTTCTACTCTGTCCTATAGGGTGACCATAACTTGACAGGACACACAACAACAACAATTCTATGCAGTAGAATGGGCTCTAATAACTACAAGTATGCTTAGAAAAAAATAAATTAAATCCACAGCTAGATTTTAGTAACCAAGGAAATTCATATTTTAAACTAATTATAAGTTGTTATGAATTGAACTGTGGCTACCCCCAAAAATGTATCTCTATTTCGGCAGTCCATGATTCCCAGTATTGTGTGATTATCCAATAATTCATCATAATATGTGATTTTCCTCTTTCGTAAATCCTATCTCTGTGATGTCAATGAGGTGGGATTAGTGGCAGTTGTGTTAATTAAGCAGGATTCAGTCTACAAGATCAAGTCATGTTTTAAATCATCTCTGCTAAGATATAAAAGAGGGAAGACAGCAGAGAGACATGGGGACCTCCAACTCAGGGCACCTAGAGGCCTCTGTAAATATCTTGCAAGTAATCACTGTGACCTAAGCTACAACAAAGTGATAGGAGACAGAAGTCTAGCTTCTGTGAATACCTTTCCAGTAAACAGTGTGACCAAAGCTACAAAGATATGGTAGAGGACAAAAAGACCCAATGATTACCCACATCCTGGGACATTGAGATAAGTCACCCAGAAGACTGTGCAAACTTCCTCAGAGCTGTTTCTCAGAAGGAACCAGATAAAATCAGCTCTAGGGACATACACAGAAAATCAAACTTTGACAAGAGCGCTACAATCAAGACCAGGGATTCGAACCAAGGGACCAAAGAACTGCAAAGGCACAGCATCCGAGAATAAGTACTACAAACAGTCCTAGAAGCCTTCTCTGTGGAAACTGTCTTAAAGTTTGCTTGTGCACACACTTCATTACCCTGGCGCTGCCTTTCCCCCACGTTCTGTAATGAACAGTTGTAATTCTCCCTTACCACTTCAGAATCTTTAAAAACTCAAACAAATCTTTTGTTCAGCCAGATGGAGGTAAGTGTTGTCTAAGACCTCTACAGTTCTGTTTGCAGACCTCTCTAAATAAACCTTGCTCATGTGGAAAGACTCTTTATGTCTTACCTGTTCCTTCCTGATAAATAAAGGGCAAGAACCTTATACATGTCCATGGCACCTGGGCATCCAGTAACATCCTATAAATATAGGACAAGAGCCAGAAGAATAGGGCATCCTTTTACCTCAGAGATCAAGGAAACATTGATTTCAAGGACCTTTCTCCAGAGCCAAGAGTGAAAAAAAGATTTCCCCTGGAAATAACAACTTGAATTTGAACCTCTAGCCTCCAAGAGAGTGAGAGAATATGTACTGCTTGTGCTATTTCTGTTACAGAAGCACTAGATAACTAAGAATTTGGTACCATGACTGGGATGCCTCCAGAACAGATACCTAAACTACAGAAGTGGTTTCAAAACTGTGACTAGGTGGAGTTTGGAAGAGTTTTGAAGTGCCTAATGGTAAAAGCCTTTATTCACTTAAAGGGACTGTCGGTGGGATTACAGATCTCAAAGACAATTATGGTTTTCAACGATAACTGCCAACATCTTTTACAAAGTGGCTGTAACACTTAAACTCTAACCAGCAGTGTATGGCAGTTCAAGTTTCTGCACACCTTTAACAACACTTGGTATGATCAGTTTTTTTGTTTGTTTGTTTGTTTGTTTAATTTTAGTGTCCTTTTAGGTGTGCAACAGTGTATCACTGAAATTTTAACATGGATTTCCTTAATGATAAGTGATGTAGAGAACCCTGTTGTGTTTGGGGATTTTACTTATTTATTTAAGGACATTTTATTTGTTAATGCTTCTCTTCAAATATTGTACCCATTTTTTTGCATTGTTCATTTTCTTACTATTGAATTTTGAGCCTTTGTTATATATATTTGACTAGAAGTCTCTTTAAAATATGTGATTTACAAATACTTTCTCCTAGTCTGTAATTTGTCTTTTCATTCTCTTAACCTATTCTTTTGAAGAGCAGAAGTTTTTATTTGGGATGAAGTGCAATTTATAGATTTATCGTTTTATTTATCACACTTCCAATACCATACATAAAAATAATTTTACTGAGTAAAATAAGGTCTCACCCCCACAAAGAGTAAGTATTTCATCATTTCATTTATTTAAATTTCTAGAGAATTCAAAACTGATAGTAACAGAAGGTGGAAGAGTGAAGGTGAAATCACAAAGGGGTACAAGGAAACATTCAGGAACAATGACGTTTGTTTATCATTATTTTGCTTGTGATGATGATTTTCCGGTGTACAGATATGTCAAAATTTTACCAAATTTTAAGTTTAAGTATGCACAATATGTTGCATACAAACTAAACCTCATTAAAACTGTTTTGAAAATCCTGTAGATGTAAGACGGTGACATAAATGTATGTTCATCTGCTGAGAACTCTTATCAAATGGAATGAAACATGATTTATTTTTATTGCTATCATTGTGGCTTAAATCGCTATTGAACGCTTTTATAAACTTCTAACCCTTAAATTAGAAAAAAAATTACTACCTGGCACTGAGTGATCATCACCGAAGAATTCAAAGGGGAATGAGACATATGGAGGCTTCAGTCTGTGGTTCCCAGTAATACGGAAAGGCCTGATTTTCTATTTTAAGCTACAGAACCAGAACTGATCAGATCAGATGGTAATAATTATGGTGAGAATATTCCATTACTGAATCTCTTTACTTTCCCCCAGGTGACTTGATTTATTATTATACTAAATTGCAACTAAATTCTGTTTCTCTGTAACCTACCTTCCAGCTAGAATGCAGATTGTTTATTTTCCACAAGACTAGCCTTGGAATAACTCCTAGTCAGAGGGTTCTGACAGCCTATTTAGGGGAAGAAAGAAAGTAGAGGAAAAAAGTCAAGCGAAGGACGGAAAATATGGCAGTGATTTCGTAATTACTTTTTCTTTACTTAAAGGAGGAAACAGTCACCATCAATTCAAATGTGCTTAGTTCTAAGATAATTTGGCTCAAAAAATATTATGACTTATCCCACAATTAATGCTGTTTCCTCGGGCCTGTAAGTGGAAAGAACATGGGTGCTGAAGTTCAATAAACCCCGGCCTCATGGCTTAGCATTTGAACAGCTTCAAAAAAGGCATTCAACTATGAATAGCAGATTCCAAACCTAATCTATTTGTTTAAAAAATAAAGAAAAGATTTTCTCTCTTCTTTTCCACTTGATTTAAAAATATTCAATTGTAATTCACTGAGAGATAAAAGTTAAGAAAAACAAAGTTTGCAAGACATCTAGAAGCAAATCCTCAAAGTAAAAGAATTGTCTTTAAGGGCAAGACAAGGAATTAAGACTTAAAACAAAAGTTAGTGATGAAAACACAAATGCACCAATGGCCATATTTGGTATCTTTTTAATTTGGAAAAAATTGATAAATACAAGAAAAAATGTGACAGATTCCTCCAGTTTTCATCATAACAAGCACCAATCCTGTTCTTTGTAATATGACCAATATCTCAAAACATACTACTTTTATCTGCAAATTTTCCCTGTGCTCAGATACTCAACATACTCTTTTTAGATATTAAAGCCTCTAAGTCAGTCATACGATATCTTAAAGTTTTAAGATGCCCCTCAAGTTTCTCCTTCACAAACTGCCCTGTTCTTGCCTGCACAAAATCTATTCTCTTTCACTGACAAATCAGATTTTCTCAGGCCTGGATTCCGTACTCCTTCGGTGCGGTATTAAATGTGTTTAAGATTGTTTCATATGTATACAACTAGGCTGTACAGATGTATTGTCAATGTAATCATTTTACTCATCTATTTTTATCCAATTCTTTCCTTGAGAACATGTTGAACCCTGTATCAATTAGGAACACGGGAAGAAAACAAAATGTTTCTCTACGTATTTAAGCATGAAGATTTTTAATCCAAGAAATTAGGTGATCATAGATCATTAAACTGTATAATCACCTTTCTGAATGATATGGGTTCAAGCAGCCAAAACTAGGCTTTTGAGTTCTTCTGAAAGACATTTTTGTAACAGATGACAAACATCCTCCCACTTCCACTATCACTCTATTTCTCTGTATCCAGAAAGCTGATGACTCAGGCATGAAACATTGCTAAGCTCCCATGTCTCTGGAAATAAGAAAAATGTTTTCACCTCTCTTGCACATCTCAAATCTCACATAAGTACCTCGAGTTGAAAGAATTTACTTCATTCTTAGAATCTTGGCTCTAATAAATTCTTGAAATTTTAATTTATACTTTTTGAGTGTTGTAGAGAAAAACTAAAATACTGTTTCAAGTTAAAGCAGAGAGGATGTTAAGTGTTTAAAACAATTACAGTTTGGGAACTGTATAGCCAATTCAAAAAGGAAACAGTCCTGGGGAAGTCTTGTTATATACATATTCTTATTGACTGAAAAGAGAAATGAAACCTTAGGGAGGGAAATTACAGAAAACTTAACAGATATTGTAATAATCACTTTCTGAGATGTTTAAGATTATAGGTCTACTTGGCTGTGCCATGACTCCAGATGTTTACGTGTCATCACTCTCGTGATGGGATCTGTTGTACACAGGCAGTCTGTGTGTGACCTACACCTGAATATAAGCAGACATTCCGACTTTTTGCTCACTCTGGATTCTATCACTGCCTCCTGTTCATCTGACTTCCAGTTCTTGGGACTTGAGCTATCTGCTTATCTGCTGGTCTTGGAATTCCATGAATCTTCACAGCTTGCCAACCTGCATTTCTAGGGCTCATCAGCCCCAGCAACTATGTGACTCAGGAAAAGCTTTGTGGTGTTGCCCTAGTCTTGAGAATCATCAATATTCACAGTCTATGAATAAAATTCCTGCTTTCCAACATGGTGATTTGGGGCTCACCAGCCACGCGGCTATATGAATTTGGAAAAACCACTATCCTAATCCACAGACTTGGGATGTTCTAGCCTCTACACTCATGTGAGCCATTACTTTGACATGAATCTCTCTATGTATATGTTGATACACCTTACTGGTTTTGCTTCTCTAGAGAACCCAGCCTATGTTAGTGATCACAGATAGTTTTACAGGATGCTTACACCATGGTCACAAGATTTTGCCATATATTTCCTTTGTCTATCTTCAAAATATCTTGTTGGACTTATGCTCATTCAAAGATTTTATCAAGAGACTAAAAAGACCACCTACAGAATGGGAAAAACTATTTGTCAACCACGTATCTGATCAATGTCTAATTTCCATAATCTGCAAAATACTGCAAAATATCAACAGGAAAAAGACAAACAACCCAGTTAACAATGGGTAAAGGATACAGACAGACAATTCTCTGATCAAGACATCAAGCGGACAAAAGACACATGAGAAAATGCTCATGATCATTAGCCATTAGAGAAATCCAAATCAAAACCACAGTGAGATACAATCTCACCCCAACAAACTTGGCATTAATCCAAAAAACACAAAACAACCTATTTCTAAGAGGTCATGAAGAGATTGGAACTCTTCTATGCTGCTGATGGAAATGTAAAATGGTGTAACCTCTTTAGAAGTCAACTTGGTGCTTTGTTGAAAAGCTAGAAATAGAAATATGATGTGGTCCAGAAGCCCGTTGCTTGGAATATATTCTACAGAAATAACAGCTGTCACACAATCAGATACTTGCACATGGATATTTATTGCAGCACTATCCCAATAGCAAAAAGGCTGAATCAACCTAGGTGCCCATCCACAGGTGAATGAAAAAACAAACTATAGTATATCTCCACAATGGAATACTATGCAATAATAATGGACAAGGATGACTTTAAGGAACATTTCATAATCTGTAATCATCTGGAAGACACTACGCTGTGTAGAATCAGTCAGCTATAAAAAGAACAAAAGTTGTATGAGACCACTATTATAAGGATTTAAGAAAGGCTTATGCACAGAATAAAATACTCTTTGATGGCTACAAGGGTGGACAGGGAAGGAGACGGTTATTCATAGATTAGACAGTCAGTAATAATTTTGTTAGCTGAAGGGAGTGACAGCACACAGTAAAAGGCAGGTCAACACAACTACTACACCATAAGCTAAAACATTTTCTAAAAATAATTCAACATTTTAAAGCGTGCAGTAACAGGGACACAGGTCTGTAGCCATCGAGGCCAATAGGCATAACTGGAGATTTTCTAAGAGATCGTTCTGCATCTCGTATTGGTGAGTGGTGTCTGAGGTCTTAAAAGCCAGCAAACTGGCATCTAAGGAACATCAACTGGCCCCAATCCACCTGAAAGCCAAGAACAGCAAAGTCATGAAGAAAACATGAGCCCAGGAGATAGAAGAATCCACATGATTGGGAGACTACATCAACATGAAACCAGAAGAACTAGATGGTGCCTGGCCACCACCAAAGACTGCCCTGACAGAGAACACAATGTAGAGTCTTTGAGACGGTATGAGAAAAGGAGAGTGCAGATCCAGAACTCTACTGAGAAACCAGACTTGATGCTATGACAACCTGGAGCGTCCTCGGGACTTGCTGCCAGCCCACAGCTGAATACAGTACTGAAGCCAACACTTCAGATAAAGATTAGACTGGTCTATGGAACATAAAGTGATGCAGGTGGTATCTGTACTTTACAGTTTAATGTTTACGTGAGGCTGTCCAACTGGTTTCTCTCCAGAGTTGAGAGGAGAGGGTAGAGAAGAGGGTAAAAGTATTGGGTGAGTTGCTATTGGAAGTAAAAAGTGGAAAGAGTGTGCTCTCACAGGGTGAAGAGAACAGATAGAGTTGCACAGAGGCAGATGTTCAGAGTTTTACACAGCAAAGTAACTTGGATTATAAACTTTTATTTAATTACAATTAAAAAATAAGGAAAAAAGCTTGTTGGCAGCAGCACCCAGACAGCACTCTTTCTGAGTATGTGTATCTTGAGGGGTGCAGATGGTCACTTGGTTAAGACCCTTTGGGGCATATGGTTTTACATCCTGGTTTTGACCACTGAGGAAAATACTTTTTTCCCCTGCAAAGAACATAGCTGTTAGTCTAGAAATCCAGCTTAAAATTAAATAATGTGGGCAGCTTCCCTCTCACTAACTGTGCTGAATGTTGTCTTTTCCTAAGACACTGGCCTCTGCCCTTCACAGGACACAGTGGAATGAGAATAGAGACTTTCAATTGATCACAAGTAATACAGTGAACTCTATTAAGAAACTGTACATCCAAATACATCCTTGTTCTCATGAAAACAACATACTTAATAGTAATAACAATAAATCCTTAACTACAATATTTTACTCTTCTTCCCAAGAGATTTTTGTCCATCAGCAGTCACTCTCATCCCTCTGAGAATCTCTATATGGACTTCTGTTATATTTTTGACTAAATATCAAACAATTAAATATAAAGTTGATCACCTGAAAGTTACCTTAATTAAAGTATCAGACAGTGTTCTGCTTCTACCTAAGATGTAGAAAGCTATAGAATAGTTTTAACTTTTTTTTAATATTGTTATTGAGACAATTGCAACTTTTGGTAATCCCACATGCAACAGAGCAGAGCTGCGATTAATATGGGTTCCAGTGAATGGATTTTTAGTTTTCTAGATCTTTCTTCTGAAATGCATGAACTGCCAATCTTTGTATTAATAGGTGAGCGCATCAACTATAACATTTGGTTTAGCAGCTGAGCACTTTAACTCTTCGTACCGCCAGTTCCAACCTTAGAGCAAGAAAAAGCTGAGTCAAGTTAAACCTGAAAATTTTCTTGAACCCATCAGAAAGTTAGAACCATAGCACAACAAAGTACAATCAAACTGAAGTAAACATAGCTCTCTCCCAGTAGACTGAATGAGAATGTTAAATCATAGGAGGCAGAAAACATGCAGAAATGATAGTGGGAGCTATACCAACTGGTAACAAGTATTCACCTAACATTTTAAACGTATTGCTAAAAGTCAAGTGTGGACTAGCATGACTATTCAGACACCTCAGTTGCCAAAGACACAAAGTTTGTGCCTGCTCACAGAGCTTCTCCACAGATCTCTACCAGGACACATGAAATGAAATATGGATGAAGACACAAACTATGTCGATTTCATTCTCAGTATCACAGAGCTTTTAACATTGCTGACATTCACTTCACCTCATGGACACTGCTACACGAAAACCTGACAGATGTATGGGGAAAAGAACCAGAATGTTCCTTAGAAACAAGGATGGTGAGACTTAGTCTCACATACTTTGAACGTGTTATCAGAGGGGATGAGTTCCCCCATCATACTTGGTGAAATAGAGTCAGCCAAAATAAAGGAAGATCCTCAACAAGATAGGCTGACGCAATGGCTGCAACAATGGGCTGATGTGTAACAAAGGGCTGTGAGTGGGGTAGAGGACCATGCAGTGTTTTGTTCTGTTGTACATCAGGTGTTATTAGAACCTGAGTGATAGAAACTAATCACAACAACACAACTACCTGACACATATTTAGAAATTTGTAGTCTATTCAGTGTCTAAGAGCAGTTCATCTGTTCGCTGTGCTGAGTATACAATAAATAAATGCTTACGCTAAAGGGAATACAGTTCTAGGATGTTCTGTAATTGATGTTCAGTGAATTTACAAAGCTGATGAACTTACTTATGAAAGCCTAACCTAAAATAACTTGGCAATGTTAGGTTGTTAATTTCTATCTTAATTTTTGAATACAGTTGCAAAGATATAAAATGTAAGGTGTTGTTTTGTTTACTTATTTAGTTTCTTTGAATTACTTTGATCAGCAACAACAACCTTAAGTTAATGAAGTTTATTAAAGGCTTTGTGAAAAAGGAGAAATTCAGATTGATTTAGTGAATTCAATATGCAATTAATTTTGAGAGCATTAAGAAAGGCTAAGAAATGCTCTTGAGGATATTCTAAAATATTTGACTTTTACTATTTTATATTAGTACACCTTTTAACTTATATGGGAACTCAAATTTCAGCATTAAGATCTCTAATTTTTATGTTTTAGGTCTATATTTGATAACAATATCAAAAGTAAATATTAATTCAAAATGGCTTAAAAGATCAACATATGCAAAGCCTGCTAGAATTTAGTGTTGTGATATATAGCTTTCTGAAAATAAGAGTTTTGTATTCAAAGACATAAAACCCCCACATGATATATATTATAAAGGTAAAAGCACATACCGAAATATATGTGGAGTGTTTGGTATATAATCTCCATCACCTCACTGCCTTGTAAGCTTTGGTCACCATTGCATCCTCAAGTCTTTGTACAGAAGTTGCTCCATAATTATTTTGCTATGAGAAAGCATAAATACTCATAGTTACCCCATATAATTTGTCTTCCCTATGCAGTATGCCACTCTTTCTGTGAGAGGAAGCATAGGGAATGAGGAAAGACAAAGGCAAGATGCAATATGTCTTTACAAATACTTTTCTCATACTGTAGTCACATCAACATGGTGTAGAAGTTGTTATTTTTATTTTACAGGAAGCTGAGGTAAATAGTACTAAATCAATGTAACCAACATTGCTCAGTCAGAAAAACCAGTATCCTAAATGTATTTGCCAAGGGAAGTTCTACTTCCTTCTAGAACTTAAGCCAAGGCTACATGTACAGAGCTAGTAAACACAACAAATTTGCTCATTTCATCAAATTAAGTATACAACCCTCTTTTAATGAACAAATTACTTAAAACATAAATCCTATGTGTTTATTTTATTTACACTGCATTGATTTTAAGAGTCATCTTTATTTACAGAGATTATGGTATTTGTTCATAACTGCCATGGAGTCTCACAGTCTTATCACAATCACCCAAAACTGTTTCCTGAGAAAGTAATGTCTATTCAACGTCTTCTCTTAATTTCCAGGAAAGCCTTCTTTTTATCTTTCTCTTTTTTTAATTTGTGCATTAGGTGAAAGTTTACCTAAAACAAATTGGCTTTGCATTAAACAGTTAACACATGTACTGGTTTGTGACATTGGTTGCCATCTCCACAATGTGTCAACATTCTCCCCTTGTTGACCTTGGGTTCCCCATTTCTATTCATACAGCTTTCCTATCCCTTCCTGCCTTCTTGTCCTTGCCCATGGGCTGGTGTTTCCATTTAGTCTCATATACTTTGTTGAACTATGTGTTTCATTGTTTTATAGGCCTGTCTAATCTTTGGCTAAAGGGTGAACTTCAGGAGTGACTTAAGTACTGAGCTAAAATGATGTCCATGGGCCATAATCATAGAGTTCTCTAGTCTTTGTCAGACCAGTAAGTCTGGTCTTCTTTTTGTCGTTATTATTGTTGCTTTTGTGAGTTAGAATTTTGTTCTACTGTTTTCTCCAGCTCTCTCTGGAACCCTCTATTACTATGATTCCTGTCAGAACAGTCAGTAGTGACAGCTGGACACCATCTAGTTGTGCTGGACTCAGTTAGGAGTAGGCTGTGGCAGTTCTTGTCCATTTGTCCTTTGGACTATCCTTTCCCTTCTGTCTTTGGTTTTCTTCATTCTCCCTTTTTAATAGGGGGGACAAGTGGAGTATCTTGGATGGCTCCTTACAAGCTTTTGAGACTCCTGAGACTATTCAAAGTAGAATGATATTTTCTTTACAAACTATGTTTTCCCAATTGAGCTAGAAATCCCCAGAGACCATGGTCACTAGCCCTGAGACCAGTAGTTTGGTCCCTCAGGGAATTTGGATGTATCTATGAATCTTCCATGACTTGGCTGTGGTAAAGTTGTGCTGAATCCCCCAGATTTGAGTGCTGTTTTACTCTTCAGCAAATTTACCACTTATCTACAATTTAGTTATATATTTCCCTTTCAATTCCTTGCTCCCCATAACCACGAAAGATTGTTTCTGTGTATAAAATTTTCAAGAGGTTTTATAACATTAGTCTCCTACAGTGTTTGTCCTTTTGTGATTGAATTATTTCACTTACTGTAATGCCCTCCAGATTCATCTTTGTTGTGAGAGGTTTTGCAGATTCATCATTGTTTTTTATCATTGCATAGTATTCCATTGTGTGTGTGTACCATGCTTTATCCAGTCATCTGTTGGTGGACACTTAGGCTTTTTACTACTTTGAATGATGCTGCTATTGAACATGGCTGTGTATATGTCTACTCATGTGAAGGCTAAGATGTATTCCTAGGTGTGAGATTGCTGAATGATATGATACATCTACCTCTAGCTTTTTTCTTTATTATTTTTAGTCTTTCTTTATTATCAATAAGCAAAATTATACAATCCAAATCAATTCTACTTACCCACTTATCTGCAACTCCATCTACTGGCCTCACCCTGTGACAGCACATTACTCCTGCTTACACTATACTTGTAGTATTCCTTTAATGAGCACCTCTCCCCTTTTCTCCATCCTGCTCTCTCCCATCTAGAAAGAAACCAGTAGGACAGCCTCATATAAATGCATAGAACCATAAAATACATACACCACATGCTCTTATTGTATCCCTGAATCAAGTCCATTCTTATCTGAATGAACTTGGGAGTATTCCATCCTTTTCTATGTGAAATAACCTCAATAGCATTGGAGTTAATTCCTCTCTAAAAGTTTGGTAGAATTATCTGATAAAATTGTCTGGACCTGGATTTTTGGGGTTGGTGGTTTTTCAATCTCTCACTCTTATTTTTTTTTTTTTTTGGTGATGGTTTTATTAAGTTGTTCTATTTCTGTCTGTGTTAGTTTTAGCAGGTGACGTGAATCTAGAAATGTGACCATTTCCTCTAGGTTATCAAATCTGTTAGAGTACAATTTTTTGTAGCATTCTGTAATGATACTCTTAATTTCAGTTGGGTCTGTTGTGACACCTCCCATCCCATTTCTTATTAGAGTTGTTTGTTTCCTCCCCTGTTTTTCTCTTGTAAGGTTAGTCAATAGTTTGTCAATTTTCTTGATCTTTTCTGCACTTGGCTTCGGTTTTCCAAAAGCCAGCTTTTGGTTTTGTTGACTCTTTCAGTTGTTTTTCTAGTCTCTAATTTATTTAGCTCTGTTTTAAATTTTAGTATCCATTCTCTTCTGGTGCCCAAGGGGTTCTTTTGTTGTTCTCTTTCTACTTGTTCAAGTTGTAGTGTTGATTCCTTGGTCTGAGCCCTTTCTTCATTCCAGATGTGTGCATTTGCAGAGATAAATTGACCTCTGAGCACTGCTTTTGCTGGATCCCATAGATACTAGTAATACGTGTTTGCATTCTCATTTGATTCCATGAACTTCTTTATTCCATCTTTGATTTCTTTTATAACCCGTGAATTTTGAAGGGAGGTATTATTCAGTTTCCACGAGTTTGAGTTTCTACCCATGGTTTTTCATCTGTTGATTTCAACTTTTATGACTTTGTGGTATGAGACGCTGCTTTGCAACATCTGAATGATTTGGATTTTGTTGTGGCTAGCTTTACCACCTAATACATGGTGTCTTTTGGAGGATGTTCCATGTGCAGTGGAAAAGAAGCTGTACTTACCTGTTGTTGGGCAAAAAGTTCTCTATATGTAGATGAGATCTAGTTGGTTAATTGTTACAGTAAGACCTTCTGTATCTTTACTGAGCCTTTTTCTAGATGATCTGTCCTACTATTATTGTGGAGTGATCTATCTCATTTTTCAGTGTTGCCAGCATTTGTTTTATGTATTTCAATGTCCTAGTATGGGATGCATAAATATTTAATATTGTTATATTCTGCTTATGTATTGAACCTTCAGGCAATAAATAGTAACCATCCTTCTCCATGATGGTGGGTTTTACATGAAAGTCTATTTTATTGGAGATTAATATTGCCATTCCTGCTCCTCTTCACATTTTGTTTACTTGGTATAGATTTTTCCATCTTTAGATTTTCAGTATGTTCATATCTTTGAGTCTAAGCTATGTTTCTTGTAAGTAGCATATAGACAAATCATGGGTTTTGATCCGATCTGTTACTCCCTGCCTCTTTGTTGCAGCATCCAATTCATTTACATTCAGTGTAATTATTGATAGATGTGTGTCTAGTGCTATCATTTTGGTGCCTTTATTTCTGTATTTTTGATACTTTCTTTGTTTCTGTTAATATGCTCTTCTGGGTCATTTTTCTTTATGGGTTTTCATTTCATCCTTTTCAATGTTGGTTTTGTGTCTCTTGAGACTCCTGTTTTTTGTCTTGATATATGGTGTTATTACTTTTTTGTGGCTACCCCTTTGTTCTGCCTTTATGTTCTAAGTTTAAACCAACCTTTAACTTCTGTATATCTCTTGAACTTCCTCTATCTGAAAGGGCTATGCTTATTGTAATACATCCCTCTTTACAGTGTGATGATGTCATTGTTTACGTGTTAAGCTCTCTATTTCCCTACTTTTAATATTCTAGCTTTGCTTGAGCTTAGTGAGTTCCCTAATTGAATAGCACTCTGGATGCTGAGTCCTCCACTGCATCCTTTAATGTACATCTGATGCTATTGGTTTTGAAGAGCTTCTTTCAGTATTTCTCATATTTTGGTTTGGTTTTCATAAAGACACTAAGCATCTGTTTATAAGCAAATATCTTAATTTCACTGTCATATTTGAGAGGCAGTTTTGAAGGCTATATAAGTTTTGATTGGAAGTTTTTCTCCTTCTAGGGTTTGTATGTGTCATCCCACTGTCTTCTTGCCAACATGGTTTCTGCTGAGAGGTCAGACAAAAGGCTACGGGGCTTCCCTCTGTGAGTTAGTTTTGTTTAAGCCTTGCTGCCTTTGAGACCTTCTCTTTATTTTTCATTTTATTAAGCTTGATTATAATATGTCTTGGTGTCTTTCTTCTGGGGTCTATCTTTCATGGAGTACAATAAGAATCTTGAATAGCTATGTTTTCTTCTTTCAGGATATCATGGGAGTTTTCTAACAGCAACTCTACAATGCTGTCTGTATTTTCTACCATCATTCCCTGTTCCACATGCTTCTTTATGCTTCTTCATGGCTGAAAGAATGGGTGAGAGAAGGATGCCACCACACTTGGCTGCCAGCAATTGCTGCATTCTCTAGAAGCATTTAACTTAAAAACTGCTTTTCTCCTGAAAGTGTCACTAGCCAGTGGCAGCCACCAGCAACCAGGCCCTCAGAGGTGGCAGGCCCCACCTCCTGGCTGACAGAGATGGCACCCTACTTTAGGAAGTCTCCTGGAGGCCCATCAACAGACACCGTGGCGTGACTCAGTTAAGGGAGGTAGAAATGGCAGCACTACACTGTGCTGCCAATTACTAGTGTGTTCTCTAGATGCTCTTATATTAAAGACTGCTTTTCTGCTGAGAGAGGCCTTGTCCAGTGGCAGCCAATAGAAGCTGGGCCTTCAGGGGTAGCAGGCTCTGCCTCCTGGCTGACAAAGATGGTAACCTACTTATGGAGTCTCTTAGGGGCTGTCAGCAGATGATATGACATGGCTCAAAGAAGGGAAGTGTTAGGGCAATGTCTTACTTGGCTACCAGCCACCAATACATTCTGTAGGTATGACTGCCTTAGAAACAGTTTGTCAACTGGGAGAAGACCATCCAGACAGACACTGCTGCTCAACATGGAGGCTAGCCCCACCTGAGCCCTCAGGCATGACTGACTCTGCCTCTAAGCTGACCAAGATGGCATCCTGCCTCAGCTACCTCTCCTGTACTGAGTCATCAGTATCTATGGTACAGCCCAAAGAGGAGAGGGGAGAGTGGCACTGACACATTTGGTTGCCACCTGCTGCTGGATTCTCTAGATGTGACTGTCCCAAGCACAGCCTCTCTGCTATGGAAGGCCATGTCTATTTAGGTACTGCATCTCAGCATGCCAGCTGGCCCCTGCTAGGGTCTAGTCTCCACAGGCTCTGGTTAGCAAAGAAGGTGTCCATACCTGTTAGCTTCTCAGCTGCTGCACCAGCAGAAGTGGAACTCACTGTGCTACTGTATCACCTCCAACAAAGGTAGTTTTCCTCTTTCTGTTGTCCAGTCCTGTCTCATAACCCTACCCTTGCTGTTGAGATTTCCAGAATGTCCATACTGCTCCACTCAGTTATTTTTCTAGGCCTTAATTTTCATAGGGAGTCAATGAGATATGTGACTAGTCTGCCATCTTGGCCTCACCTCTACTTCCAGTTTTTTAAGGAAGCACCATACCATCTTCCAAAATTGTACCGTTTTGCGTCTCCATTAGCAATATATAAGAGCATTACACAGTTTCCCCAACATTTGTTATTCTTTGGTTTTGATTAGCTGATGTAAAGTTGGAGTGAGATGGAAATTCATTGTAAATTTGATTTGCATTTCTCTAATGGCTAGTGAGAGTGAGCATTTCCTCATTTGTCTGCTTGCAACACAAATGTCTTCTTTGGTGAAGTGCCTATTTATATTCTTTGGCCACTTTCAGTTAGATTATTTGTCTTTTTGCTGTAAAGGTGTTGGATTTTCTTATATATTTTAGAGATTAAACTTTTGTCAGATATGTTGTAGCCAGTTTGTTTTTTCCCAGTGTGTAGGTTCTCCTTTTAACTCTTTTGGTGAAGTCTTTTTATGATCGTAAGTGTTTAAGGTTTAGAAGATCCTATATATCTAGCTGATCTTCTGTTGATGTGCTGCTAGTTATAGTTAATGTCCTATTTGTGCTATATATTAGGGCCCTTAGCATTGACCGTATTTTTATTCACATGATCCTTATAGCTCTCAGTGTTCTGTTTAGGTCTTTGGTCCACTTCAAATTAGAGTTTGTGTATGATGTGAGGTATGAGTCCTGCTTCTTTGTATGTGTCTTTTTGTTTATTTGTTTATGGCTGGACATCCATTTTTGCCAGTATCATTTGTTAAAAAGACTGTCTTTTCCTAATTTGACAGGCTTCAGACTTTTGTCAAAGATCAAGTAACCATAAGCAGATGGATTAACATCTGGATTCTTGCTTCTGTTCCATTGCTCAATGTGCCTGATGTTGCAACAGTTATGAGACTGTTTTAACTGTTAAAGTTGTATAGTAGCTTCTGAAATCAAGTAGTATGAGGACCCTTTTATTGTTCTTTTTCAATAATGAACCAGGCCTTTACTCCAGGCCTCTTTCCATATAAAGTAAATGATTACTATTTCCATCTGGTTAAGTAATACTATTGGTATTTGGATCAGAATTACACTGTATTTCTAGATTGCATTAGGTAGAATTAATATCTTTACAATTTTGAGTCTACTTATCCATAAGCATGAGATTTGTTTGTCTGCATTTTTCTGTTTGTTTGTTTTTTCCTTTATGTAGGACTTACTTGGTATCTTGCAGTAGTGTTTTGTAGTTTTCTTAGTATAAGGCTTTTAAACCCTTGGATAGATTTACTCATAAGTATTTTATTTTTTAGGGGCTGTTACAAATGGCATTGTATTCCTGGTTTCTTTTTTGTAGTTATTTTTATTGATGTAGATCCAACTCAACAGCACTTAGCTTTTTTTGGCTTTATTGCTGTAGAGAAATCCAACTGATTTTGGTACGTGTATTTTGCATCCTGCTACTTTGCTGAATCTTTCTGTAAAATTCCAGTAAATGCTAGCTTTAAAATAGGAAAGACTTATGAGGTATCATTTTTCTCATCTCTGTACATAAAAAACATGGATAACACAACTTTTCATTAAAACAGAAGATTACTTCTTAAAGTCAGCTCTCTCTTAACCTCGCTTTCAAAGTGTAAATGCCTTATGACTTTATTTCATAGATGTCATAATATTATCCCTGAAAGTACCAAAGCATGAAAGGAGTTCTCCAGATACACAATACCTTTTCTAGATTTCTTGCTCCAAATTCCTTCAATATGGACCTATTTCATAATCCTTAGCAGATGAAAAACATGTGTTGCTATTGTGTATTTCTAAAAAAATATTATTTCTTGTTTGCTTCTAATTCTTGAATTCAAGGACCAGTCTCTTAAGTGAAACCATTGCATTTAATAAAAATTCCATGATGTTGTATTGGTACATCACATAGTATTCTTAACTAATTTTATTCTTGATGTTACAGATGTAAAACTGAGACAATCTCATTTCAATATACAACATCAGTGATAAGATTTTTCCACAAAAATATGCAGTTACTAGGCACTATGTAAGGCACTCTGGTGACACAGTGGATAAGTACTTGGCTATTAACTGATAAATTGGCTGTTTAAATCTACCAGATGCTTTGTGAAAGATGTGGTAGTCTACTTCCATAAAGATTTGCAGCATTAGAAACACAATGGAGATATTCTATTCTGTCTTACAGAGTTACTGTGAGTCAGAATCAACTCAGTGGAAATAGATTAGGTTTTAGGGTCGTTTTTATGCAAATTAAACTGATATCTATGACAGAGCTTAGAGCCAGTTCTTCCCAGTTTAGTAATGGCTGAGGAAGCGAACCAGAACAATAACTGGAATGGGAAAAATTATGGGTTAAAACCTTACTAGAAACCTAATCTCAGAAAACAAGGGAAACCTGCATATTATGTAGCATCTAAATCTCTTGCCTGTAAGATTTTGAGCATATCTGAAAATAACAGTGGATTCCTCAAAGACAGTGGCCAGTTATACTGCTTTTAATGTGTGTCACTCTTCAAAATCATGGCAATAATTTAATTTTGTCCATTAGGCTGCTGAAAGGGCTTACTATGTATGCCTCTTCATAGTCTTCCATTCCAGAGCTTTGATTCTTGACTGCACTAATTTAAACCAGTTGGAGCTCTGTTCTATCTCGGGGGAAAATGTTTTAGGAACACTGCTCATTTTAATATTATGTCTAGATAAAGCTCTCATATAAGAAACTAGTAAAACATGTCAAGGTACCGTATGGGCACGTTAAAAAATAAATTAATACAGCAACTGTTTCTCTCTCCTGTTTTGCACATAAATGTCCTTCGTTTTGAGAATACACTCTTTAAAATCATTGTTAATTTATTAAAATTATAACTGAAATACTACACGCTTTATTAGTGCAAGGCATTGAGCATAAAGTTTCATGCACATTATTAGATTCAATCCTTTGAATAACCACATTCCCTTGTTATTATAATTCCTATTTTATAGCCAAAGGAAATGAAGACAAAAAACAAGGAATGTATCTTGTTTATCACCACAGGTATTTGACAAATAAAAAATTGAGAGTTGATGGACTCACTTTCAATCACTGCTGTATCTGTGCTACAAATTAATTTTAAACATCCATTATCCTAAATTCAGACACATTTTTTATTAAAATTTCATTTTATAAAATATATTATTAGAGTTTACATTAACATTAAAACACCAAATTTCTGTTAGTAGTGATGCCAATTATTTCAACAATAGATAATATATTAATATGAAAAACATTATTGTGTTACACTTATCATTTTAACTATTTTTGTTTATAAATTCTATCATCTTATTAAGTCTTACTTTACCCTAAAAATTGTGTAAGTCATTCATTTTGTGGCTGCTTAATGAAACTTTGAAATGTCACTATTTATATAATGTAACATGATTAAACAAACCTGATTTAGTTTGCCAAGCCAACTAGTTTGGATTATAATAAAATTATCTAATATTTTCTGCATAATACATTGCTGTATAAGACAAATTTCAAAGAAATTATTATATTTAATTCATCTATGATAACACATTTCATAGGGTCATCTAATTACCCTTAGGTCACATTCTTTCTTGATGTGTCAGAAAATGGGAAATTAAATTTCAGATATTTTCATAGGAGATTTAAAATACGGGATATATGTAAAGAATTTGTCATTTATTTTCTATACTGCTGAGAAAAATGGTGATTAGCATTTCCTGAAAAAAAGAATTTTAAGCATTCTATTGTTTCTTTTTCTTATGAAAGGGCTAACTTTCTAAAGTTTTTTTTTTTAATTTTTATTTAATATGACTGAGTGAAAATGTACATTCCCGTATAAATCTACATGCCCACCTATATGCAGCTTCCACTGCTCTCCCTGCCCGGTGACAGCACACTGTTCCTCTCTGCTCCATACATGTCTTGTTCTCCCAACAGTCTCTTTTTTCCCTCCTCTCCACCCACTCTCTTTCCTCCAGCCAGAGGTCAACAGGATGACATCCTATAGATGTATAGAACCATAAAGTGCATCCAATATATGGTCACTGCATCACCAAGTCCAATCCATTCCTATCCAAAGCGTGGACCTCCGTTATGATTTATGGTTGAGGGCAGCATCAGGGTGAGAGGTTTTTTAAAAAAATTCTTATGTTAACAGTTGCATATGTTTTAAAAAATGCAAACACTGAAACTGAAAAATTCTTATCAGTAAATCTTATTGCTAGAAGAAAACCATGTCTTTCATGTGAGCTCAATTCCAATAAATTCCTAGGATCACTAATGCATTTTAATTTCTGTTTTCCTTGTATTTGTTTGCATTAATTTATCCTGGTTGTGGTCAACTCATTAACTAGTTCAAAAGCAAGGACAACAACAACCAAATGCATTTATAAAATAAAGTTTGTAATTAATATGTTCTAGGAATTATTTACCAAAATATCTTTTCAAGCTGTTATTTTGGAAGACCATAGTTAGATAAATAACTACAGAAGCTATTTACTTTTTCGTTTATTTTTAATCAAAAATTCATATATTTTACCCAAATAGAAACAAGTACCATAACAGAATAAAGCACATAACACTTTAAAATAATGCCTAAATAACAGAAAAAAATGTGTAATTTCCCATGTGTTCATATAACAAGGGGTTTATATGAAAAATTTGGAATATTTCCAAAAAATAAAATAATGCACAGATGTCTTATCCATGTTATAAACACAGCAGACTTGAATTTAAAAGAGGTGTTGTTGTATAGGAAATTAGTTGTATAGTGTTTGATTTCTTTCTGTATTATTTAAAAAATTGTATTGAAAAATGAATATTTAAAGCTTTAAAGAAAGAGAGAAATGTTTATTGTTTGACTTAAAAAAATGTAACTCTGCATTGTTATGAAACAGGTTATCAAACAATACAAATATTTTTATTTTAAATAAGAATTCCTCACTTGATCATGAAGCACTTCTCAACATTATCCATAAATTTAACTTTACCTAGAAATATACTTGCTTCATCAAAAATTCATGCAGTATCAAATTAAATATAAGCCTCTATAAAGAAATAATTTTCATAGGTAAATAATCTTTTGGAATCTGTTACATTATATGTGTAATCCTAGTCATATAGACTAGGACTGAGAGACTTGATTTGAAATTTAGACCAAAGTAACCTATAACTAGTAGTTTGACAGGTTTTCTTGTTTTGAGCCACTCAGAGTTTATCCAACTAAAATTGTTTAAAGAAATCCTAATATTGCAAAGGTTAAGTGCTTTGTTGCTTATCAAAGTTCATAAGTTCAAATCCTACAGTCACTCCATGGTAGAAAAGTCCTGACAATCTGATTATGTAAAGATTTAAACACAGTCTAGAAAACCCTGAGGATTAAAGACCACAGCCTTTAGTATGGGTTGCACTTCAACATCAAGAAAATAAAAATCATGGTGGTTATGCTAAGACAGCTGAGAAGCCATATGTTTCCTCTGATCCCTCCAGCAATAAAGGACTTGAAAAACAACAGAAAGAACTAAATAGGACATTCTAAGAAGCCTGAACTTCAGGCAGAAAGCTGAGAGATCAGACTGGGCCACAGAAAGGGCAACAACCACTTTAGTCAGAATCAGACTGACAGCCACAAAGGGGCATGCTTCTGCTGGTGCAGAAGTGGAGCAGTGGCACAGGAGGAGAGTGTATCTTTCTCAATGAGAAAGCTGAGCTTTGGAACAGCCAGGCTTAAGAACACTGGAACTGCAGGCAGAAGTGCCTGAGCGGAACATGTCTTTCTCAGCAGGGAAGCTGAGTTTAGTTAGGGCAGTTGCATCTATGGAATGTGGCAGCAACTGTTAGCCAAGCACAGCAGCAGTGCCTGAGAGAAACGCATCATTCCTGATCAGGAAGCAAGCTACAGATTGTGAACCTACAGGGCAACACAGGATTTTCATAGGAACATCACAAGCTAAGTACTCACAAACTCTTTTTTTTTTTTTTTTTTTAAATAAAAAATGAAAGTGTACATACTCTGTGCTTACAATACCGGGTTAAGAAAGGAGGAGTAACAGTAACATACTTTCATTATAAGCTGACAACTGAAGTCTGCTGTTCCCCACTGCCTGTTCAAGCCAGCCTGTTGGATAGCTTCCAGCTCCCAATTCAGCACCTAGACAGCTCCCTGCATAGAAGTGCAGTTTATTTTTACTTTTAAGGTTTACTTTTTTAAGGCTGAGAGGCTTGAATTTTCTCTCTGGAGATCTCTCTATTGAAAAACTTCTTTTCTCTCACTCACATTATAAGATTGGCTGACAGCCCCCAATTTCTCCATAAACAGAGCAGCCTCTTTCCTACTCAATGAGCCAAGTCTTCCACCCTTGAGAGTCCACTTAGAGTATTAGAGTCAGCTGGTGACCAATAATTCTTTTAGATCCATTATCAGAGAAATCAAATAGCATCTAGATGGCACGTAGGCAACAGACCATAATTAATCATTTAAAGAAACAGTCTTCAAATGCTCCAGAAAATTCCCTAAAGATTCAAAAAATTTCCCAGATGAAGAAGCCTTTCTGAATCTAATAGAGATTGAATACAAAAAAGTTATATATAAAACCCTTCTAGAAATTAAACAACATGAAATAGAACAAAATGAAAAATTTGGTAAGCTATTTGATATACTAGAACATCAATGATCTGAAATATATCAGATTAATAACAAAATTACAGAATTGGATAATTCTGCCCAAAGTCA
The DNA here is from genome assembly GCA_028571685.1 of Heterohyrax brucei. Lineage (NCBI taxonomy): Eukaryota > Metazoa > Chordata > Mammalia > Hyracoidea > Procaviidae > Heterohyrax > Heterohyrax brucei. The sequence goes on from CM053156.1 coordinate 7,624,397, forward strand.
AAAGAGTAGGATTGAAAAGATGGAAGTTAAAATCAGTGACCTAGATGACACAGTAACTAACACCAACATTTATGAGGTAAAATCAGAGAACAGAAATGAGAAAAATGAAGAAACATTAAGAAACATATGGGACTCCATGAAGAGGAATAACTTACGTTTAATTGGAGTTCCTGAACAAGGGAGGATTAATGACAACATAGAGAGTGTTGCTGTAGAGATGCTGACAGAAAACTTTTCTGAGATCACAAACGCTTATAGTTCAAAACGTTCCTAAGCTTGATTATTTATCTCTACCTCACACCCCTCCATTCTCTGCTCTAGACTGGATGCTAAATTCTGATGCACTACTGGGGCAAGAAGTGGGATGTTTTGTTTGTGTGACCTGAGCTTTTCTACTGGACATGGAAAACAAAAAAGATGGTGAGTAGAAGAAAAGTTCCACAGGCTCACTGAGCTACAGATTGCTGTTCCTAAGGAGCCCTAGATGACTTTCACCAGAGCATCACAAGTTAAATACTCCCAAACTCTCCTGGCTAAACCTTTCCTACTTACTGATTTCTCTCCCTATCCCCAGCCCTCCCCCATCCCTTCTCTGCTCTACACTAGACACTAAATTCTGATGCACTACCTGGGCCATAGGTGGAATATGTTATCTGTGTGTCCTGAGCTTTTATCCAGACCCTGAGAGGGAAACAAGGAGAGGGATAGAAGAAACGTTCCACAGGATCCCCAAAACCAGCAATTTCTGTTACCTTTCTCAGTGTATTCACAACTCCAGCCATCCTACAACAGAGCATCAGAACTATTAAGGCTCCAAAAACCATATTAGCTCAACTGACTAGAATAGTGAGTCCAGATCAAATTAAAATATACTTAAATATATGAGTTAGATCACAATTGAACAAATAAACAGCTTTCTGATGGCTTGAAGACAACAATCAATTTTTAATCATTTAAAAAAACAAACCACCATAGCTTTAGAAAACTCTGAAAACAAAGAATCAAAAAAAAAACCTGAGACAAAAAAGACCTTCAATAATCACAGGTAGAATACAAAAGACTAATGTACAGAGCCCTTCAAGAAATCAGGAAAGAGATTAGTCAAAGCTCAGTAGAACAAAATGAACAATTAAACAAGCTATAGGAATTGCTAGAGCAACAGTGATCTGAAATACAGCAGATTAACAATAAAATTTCAGAGTTAGATAATTCAATAGAAGTCAAAATAGGAGGAGTGAGGCAATGGAATGCAGAACTAGTGAGACTGAAGATAAAGAAACTGACACCAGCATTTTTGAGATAAAGTCAGACAAAAGAATTTTAAAAAATGAAGAATCACTAAGAGTTCTGTGGCTCTCCATCAAATGGAATAATTTACAAGTTTTGGGAGTAACAGAACCAGGAGGGATAACAGAAAATACAGATAGAATTGCTGAAGACCTGCTCAGAGAAAATTTCGCTGATATCATGAAAGATGAGATTTCTATCCGAGAGGCTCATCAGACTCCACAAAAGGTAGATCCCAAAAGAAAGACACCTAGATATATTATAACTAAACTTAACAAAACAAAGGATAAAAAGAAGTTTTAGGGGCAGCTACACTCAAGCAAAGAATAACTTGCAAAGGAAAGTCATTAAGACTGAGCTCTGTTTACTCAATGGAAACCATGTTGTTAAAAATACAATGGGATGACATATACAAAGCCCTGAAGGAAACAAATCTTACAGCCAATAACTGTATATTCTGCAAAGCTATCTCTCAGAATGGTGATATTAGGACATTCACAGACAAACAGAAGTTGAGAGAATTTGCACAAAGCAAACCAAAATTATAAGAGACACTGAAGGAAGTTCTTCAATTAGAAAATCAGTAACATCAGATATATATTCAAGGATATATTTCAGCTCAGAGATTCTAGAGTCCAACTGGGAGAAAAAAATACTAAAAAAGGGAAACTGAGATCTCAGCATGTAAATGATGACATTTTACCAAAAAAAAGCAACAAATTGACGTATTTATAGATCTTTCAGATGGAGAGGAAGTCAAGGCAGTACAAAGACATTAAAGACTGATTTAAACAAATTAATAGGGAGGTATATTAGGGTAGTTGCAAAGCAAACTAACACTACACCAAAACAAGAAGCAAAACCAAGAAGTCTCATCAGATATAAAACCAACAGCATTAAAAAGCACAAAAAGAGAATCCATAAAGAAAAATTACCCAGAAGAGAACACTAAGTGCAACAAAGAAACTGAACAACACAAGAAAAGGCACCAAAATTGCGGCACTAAATTCATACTTACCAATAATTACATTGATTGTAAAATGATTAAATGCACCAATGAAGAGACAAAGAGTAACAGAATGGATTTATACATATATATGTGTGTGTATATGTATATATATGATCCCTCTGACTCGAAGGCACTTGGCTTTACTTGGCTGATATACTGCTTAAAAGAAACACACCTCAGACTTAAAGATACCAATAAACTGAAACTCAAAGGATAGGAAAATATATACCAAACTAACAACATGCAAAAGTGAGCAGGAGTTGCAGTAATACTTTCAGATAAAATAGACTTTAAAGTAAAATCTACCATCATGGACAACAAAAGTCACTATTTGCTGCTTAAAGGGTCAGTACATAAGGAGACTATAACAATGTTAAATATTTATGTGTCCCAAAACAGAGCTTCTAAATGCATCAAGCAAATGCTAACAGAATTGAAAAGTGAGATAAATCACTCCATAATAACAGTAAGAAATTTCAACACACTTCTTTTGGTAAGACACAGAACACCCAGAAGGAAGCACAAAAAGATACAGAAGATTTTATTAGGACAATCAATCAACTCAACCAAGTAGACATGTATGGAACATTCCACCCAACAGCAGAGATGTATACCTTCTTTTCCAATGCTCATGGAGCATTCTCTGGAGGAGATCACCTATTAGGCTATAGAAAAGTATTAACAAAATCCAAAGGCTTGCAATATTGCAAAGCATTTTTCCAGACCATGAAGTCATAAAAGTTGAAATCATTAGCAGAAAAAGCAAGGGTAGAAATTCATACTCAAGTAAACTGAAAAAGACCTTGCTCAAAAACTTCTGGGTTATAGAAGAAATAAGGATGATACAAAAAATTTCATGGAATCAAATAAGAATGAAAACACTTCTTACCAGAACCTATTGGGATACACCAAAAGCAGTGCTCAGAGGTCAATTTAACTAAACAATAATAATAATAATAACACACGCATCCAAAAAGAAGGGCCCAAATCAAAGAACTAACCACACAACTCAAACAAGTAGAAAGAGAACAACAAGACACCTCTAGTATAGTACCAGAAGAAAATTTGTAATAAAAATTAAAGCAGAACCAAATGAATTAGAGAACAGAGAAACAACTGAAAGAATCATAAAGACCAAAAGCTGTTTTTTTTTTTTTTAAAAAGTCAATAGAATCAACAAACCACTGGTCAAACTTACAGAAGAAAAACAAGAAAGGAAGCAAATAACTCTTATAAGAAATGAGATGTGCAATTTCACGATAGACTCAATCAAAATTAAAAGAACCGTAACAGGATATTACGAAAAATGGTACACTTATGTACTTGAAAACCTAGAGGAAACAGATAAATTTCTACATTCACATTACCTACCAAAACTAACATAAGCAGAAGTAGAACAACTTAATGAACTCACCATGAAGGAAGAAATTGAAAAAATTGTTTAAGAACTACCAATCACAAAACATCTTGGTCCAAACAGCTTCACTAGGGAATCTTACAAAACTTACCAAACTTTTAGAGAGATACTAGTACCACTGGTTTTAAAAGTGTTTCACAGCATAGAAAAGGATAAAATACTTCAAAATTCATTGTACGAAGCCACCACAACCCTGATACAAAAACCAGGTAAAAATAGCACAAAAAAATGAAAATTACAGATCATTATCTCTCATGAACATAGATGCAAACATCCTCAACAAAACTCTAGTCACTATATTTCAACAACACATCAAAAAAAAGAATAATTCACCATGACCACATAGGATTCATACCACAGATGCAGGGATGGTTCAACATTACAAAAACAATTAAAGTAGTGAACTACATACATAAGGGACGGGGGAATTGGGTCCTCAGAGACTGTCTTCCTTCTTCAATCTGGGTGGGATATTTTATTGGGTAGCTGAGGGTAAATCTTAGTTGTGAGGATGGAATAATGTGGGCAATTTATTGGGGGAGTCCAAGATGAATGTCTGGTCCCCTGCTGGAGATCTATCTGGAAATACGCATCTGGGCTCCAGATGTGTCTGGAGCCTTGTGGGGCACGGGTCGGGGGATCCACCCAGAGAGAGGCATCTGGGGTCTGGAGGAGATATGCATCTGGAACTGGCAGTTCTATCTGGGTGTTTCTGTGGGTGGTTATCTGGGCAAGGGGTCGGCTACTGGAGCCTCCACCTGTATTGATGATCTTAAGACATAACTGCTGTAAAGATTTTACCTCTAGAGCTGGAACATCACTTCCTCCCCTCAGTGGGTCACCAGTTAATGTGTAATTTTCCTGGAGCTATGTAGTGTTTAGGAAGCCAGGACTTTAAGGAAAATGGGTAGATGTGGAAAGAAACAGATTGAGTTCTGTTTAGTTCTTTATGCTACCTGCTTCAATCCCCGCTTTGCACGCAGCTTTCACAATCATGGGAAACTCAGTGTCGACACTGTCTGGCTGCTTCCTGGTGATCCAGGGCATTTTTTAGCAATAAATGGTGTGGGATAGTTCAGAGTAAAAAGCAATTACATCTTGGTGAACTTGATAGCGAGCACTACTTTGGGAATGGTTTGTATTATCCTGAAAAGACAAGGCCCAGAGAGAAACACCACACTATTCACTATTGTTATGGTCACAAGGGTAACTAGCCACGACCCTATCGATAAAAGCAATCCTGAGAACAATCTCCATGGTCCCTAAGCTTCAGAGACGAGCCAGTTCCATTCTGAAACTTTGTAGATTTTTTTTTTAAGGCTAACTTCTACCTCCCCTGAAGTATTTATTTGTGTTCAGTAAGTCTTCTTAATAACAGCAGAGACCCCACCCATCTTTGCTAACAGGAAATTTAATGCCAAATGGTTGTCTAAAGCTGTCTCTGCAAATGAGTTAAGGGAACCTTGTTGTGCTTCTAATGCCTTTTCAGTTCCCATGGCCATGAGGTTTAGGTGTCAGATAATTTTTTTATAACCATTTCCGTGTGTTACATACCTAGATCAGCTTTTATTGTTCTTAAGTACCACCACTCAAATCTGCTTTCCTCAAGAATGGTATTATACCCTTCTGCATCTTGTCTTCCCTGGAAACAGTTATGAGTAGATAGAGTGGAGTTTGAGTGGACCTGAGTTGGAAAAACTGGAAATCCAAGGATACACCGTCCTACAAAATCTGCCGTTTAGGCACTGTATCACACATATCCATGGTGTGGGTTTTTGGCTAAGAGGCGTGTTCATGGGGTAAGGTATTCAACCACAGAGAACATGTGTCTGGGTGGAGTAGACAGAGAAAAATTTCCCCCTGTGGTAGCTGGAATATTATTGTTTAAGAAAGATAGGTAAGGAACAGATAAAGAGCAATTATATAATGGGAAAGTTGAAAAATCTCAAAAGGGATGATCACTGCCTACTCTAAGATGAGTTGGAAAATCCAGTGGGTTGATGTCCCTGAGCAGGATAGTACTAGACCTGTCATCCCAGAGTGAAATTTTTCCCTTCTTGGAGGAATTCACAGATTGTTGTCCTTGAAGGCTGGGAGATGGGGTGAGGGCATGCAGGGGTTACATTGTCTAGCTGTAATCCAGTCTACTCCTGTTCTCCTTCTTTCTTGGCCCCCAATGGAAGGAAATGGGAGTTTCTGCACATGTCTGCAAGTTTGTTCTATCTGGTTCCTTCTGAAAAACGACTTTGAGGAAATTTACACAGTTGTTGGAGAACTTAACTCAGTATCCTAGGATGTAGTTAATTACTGCTTCTTCTTTTTATTTTTTGTTGTTTGTTAGTAGTTTCTGATCTCACTTTTACAGAGGCCCTCAGGCTACCTGTCTTATTCTCAACTGCTGATTTAAAAGAAGCACTGCATTTTCCATTGGGTTTCCATTGTATGTTTTACCACAGATTATTCTGTCTCTCTCAGCTCTCCGTTGATTTCACACTCATAATTTTTTATGAGAAAATAGATGTCAGTCTCTTCTTCTATATCTGCATCATGCTGGAAAGGACTTGTCTATCAGAGTAGAAATCTCTTGCTCACTGTGCTAATGATCTATAAGGGCCAGGGTGGCCATTACTGGGTATCAGTTAGAACATGGAACATCATTAATTTACTTGAACTGTTCTAATCTGGAAGACATAAATCTTATTTCTCTTCAATCTTTTTGCAGTTGGGATGACTGACAAAGACTATGTAGAGTGACAGGACAGGGCCGAATCTTCAAAGAGTGGTATAGAGTCAGGTATTTATAGGATCCTAAAACCCAAACTATCAGCTAAGGAAGGTAATAGCGTGAGGCAAGGAGGATAACCACACCAGGTAAGGCAGATAGCAGCATCAGGTAAAGAGGGTAATAGCATCAAGGAAGGATGGTAACACATCAGGTAAGGAGGGTGAAGACAGTGCAAGCAGCCCCTACTTGTCTGTCAGTGGAGGATTGCTTGCTGCTGAGGATCAACCATGGTAGACAAATTTCGGTTGCACTTCCAGGCTAAGACAGACTAGGAGGAAGAACCCAGCAGTCTACTTCTGAAAGGAATTAGCCAGGAAAAATCTTACGAATAGCAGCCGAACACTGTCAGATATGGTGCCAGAAAGGGTACCCCCCAAGTTGGAAGGGATTTGGAAGACGACTGGGAAAGAGTTGCCTTCTCAAAGTGGAGTTAACCTTATAAGGCCTCCAGGATCTTCATTCGCTGATGTGGCATGACTCAAAATGAGAAGAAACAGCTGCAAACGTCCATTAATAATAGAGACACAGAATGTACAAAGCATGAAATTAGGAAAATTGGAAATTGTAAAAAGTGAAATGAAACACGTAAACATTGACATCCTAGGCATTAGTGAGCTGAAATGGACTGGTTTGGGCCATTTTGAGTCTGACAATCACATGGTCTTCTATGCTGAAAATGAAAACCTGAAGAGGAATGGTGCTCTGTTCATCATCCAAAAGAACATTTCAAGATCTATCCTGAAGTACAATGCTGTCAATGATAGGATAATATCCATACGTCTACAAGGAAGCACAGTTAATAGGACTATTATTCAAATTTATGCACCAACCACTAAGGCCAAAGATGAAGAGGTTGAAGACTTGACCAACATCTACAGTCTGAAACTGACAGAATATACATTCCAGATGCATTGATAACTATGGGTCAATGGAATGCAAAAAGTTGGGAACAAAGAAGAATTGGTAGCTGACAAATGCAGCTTTGGTGATAGAAATAATGCCAGAGAGCATATGACAGAATTTTGCAAAACTAATGACTTTTTTATCGTAAATACCTTTTTTAACCAACACAAGTGGTAACTGTACACATGGACCTCACCAGATGGAATACACAGGAACTAAATTGACTAGATTTGTGGAAAAAAAATGATGGAAAAGCTTCATATCAGCAGTTAGAAAAAGACCAGGTGCTGACTATGGCACAGATCATCAACTGCTCACATGCAAATTGAAATTGAAACTGAAGAAAATTAAAACAAGTCCACAAGAGTCAAAGTATGACCTTGAGTTATATCCTTCCTGAGTTTAAAGACCATCTCAAGAACAGATCTGATGTTTTGATCACTAATGACCAAAGACCAGACATATTGTGGAATGACACCAAAGGTATCATCCATGAAGAGAGCCAGAGGTCATTAAACAAACAAGAAAAGACCAAACCAGACGTCAGAAGAGATTCTGAAACTTGCTCTTGAGCATTGAGCAACTGAAGCAAAAGGAAGAAATGGTGAAGCAAAAGACCTAAACAGAAGATTTCAAAGATCAGCTCAAGAAGACAAAAAAAAGTATTATAATGACATGCACAAAGAGCTGGAAATCGAAACCAGAAGGAAAGAACACATTCTGCATTTCTCAAGCTGAAAGAATTGAAGAAAAAATTCAAGCTTTGAGTTACAATGGTGAAGGATTCTACAGCAACATTGTTAAATGACTCAGGGAGCATCAAAACAAGATGGAAGGAATACACAGAGTCATTCTGTCAGAAAGAACTAGTTGATGTTCAGTCATTTGATGAGGTAGCACGTGATCAGGAACAAATGGTACTGAAGGAAGAAGTTGAAGCTGCATTGAAGGCATTGGCGAAAAACAAGCCTCCAGGAATTGACGGAATATGAACTGAGACATTTGCTCACATGCCAAGAAATCTGGAGGACAGCTACTTGACCAGCTAACTGAAAAAGATACATATTTATGCCCATTTCAAAGAAAAGTGATCCAACCAAATGTGGAAATTACCAAACAATATGGTTGATATCACATCGAAGTAAAATTTTGCTCAAGATCCTTCAAAAGTGACTGCAACAGTATCCTGACAAGGATCTGACAGAAATTCAAAGATTCAGAAGAGGATGTGGAACCAGGGACATCATTTCTGATGTCAGATGGATCTTGTCTGAAAACAAAGAATACCATGAAGATGTTTACTTGTGTTTCATTGACTACGCAAAAGCATTTGACTGTGTGGATTATACTAAATTATGGCTAATGTTTCAGAGAATGGGAATTCCAGAACACCTAACTGTACTCTTAAGGAATCTGTACATGGATCAAGAGGCAGTAGTGTGAACAGAACAAGGGGACACTGCACGGTTTAAAGTCAGGAAAGGTGTGCATCAAATTTGTATCCTTTCACCATATCTTCTTAATCTGTATGCTGAGCAAACAATGAGAAGCTGGAGTATACAAAGAAGAAGGCATCAGGATTGGAGGTCGACTCATTAACAATCTGGTTTACACAGATGACACCATCTTGCTTGCCAGAAATGAAGAAGACGTGAGACACTGGTGAAGATCAAGGACCACAGCCTTTGGTATGGATTGTACTTTAACATCAGGAAAACAAAAATACACACAAGTGGACCAGTAAGCAACATTGTTATAAATGGAGAAAAGATTGAGATTGTCAAGGATTTCATTTTGCTTGGGTCCACAATGAATACTCATGGGAACCACAGTCAAGAAAGCAAAAGACACATTGCATTGGGAAAATCTGCTGTAAAAGATGTCTTTAAAGTATTCTAAATTAAAGATGTCACCCTGAAGACGAAAATGCATCTGATCCAAACCATGGTATTTTGAATTACACTATATGCATGAAAAGCTAGACAATGAACAAAGGAGACAGAAGAAAAACTGATGGCTTTGAACTGCGGTGTTGGAGAAGAATGTTGAATGTACAATGGACTGCCAAAAGAACAAACAAATCTGTTCTGAAAGTATAATCAGAGTGCTCCTTGGAAGCAAAGATGGCAAGACTGTATCTCTTACATACTTGGTCACATTGTCACGAAGAATCAGTCCCTGGAGAAGGATATCATGCTTGGCAGAGTGGAGGATCACCAAAAAAGGAGAAGACCCTCAACGAGATGGCTTGACACAGTGGCTGCAACAACTGCCTTGAGCATAGAGATGATTGTGGACATGGCACAAGACCAGATAGTGTTTCATTCTGTTGTTCATAGGGTTGCTATGGGTTGGAACCAACTCAATTGCACCTAACAACAACATCAACAGCAGTTAAAATCACAGACAGTTTTATGTAGCTGTTTTATGTCAGGGACGTTTAACATTATTGAAACATTTAACACCTAAAAAAATGTTTGGCTAATTAATTCTCAAGTACAGTATTCAAACATAGATCCAAGGCAAGTCTAGACATAATTCATAAATCACAATTGATACATAAATCCATGGTTCCCAGTGGAAGGGGGAGTATTAAAAATATATGAGATTTGGGTATGTTTGTAAAGCACCATTATTGAAACAGAAATCTGCCCAGTGCATGGAACCAAGATAGTTGATCAAACTGTTATATGTCAGTGTTAACAGCTAAGGAAACATGAGTTTATTCAATAGAACTATAAAATCAAGTTTAAAGAGTTTAAAAGCACCTCAAAGACAAATACAACAAGAAACCAATTTAACAGATTAGGTGGATCAGATTTTAAATAAGAAGATCATAAACATTTAAAGCAGCAAAGAAATGTGTTGATGTGATGAAACAAGAGAAATGCAAGTTTAAAACGGAACAAAATAAAAATGAAATAAGTAAATGATAAAATGATAAATGATAAAAAATGATAACAATGATAAGTATGAAGTATATGCTGTTTTACAAAAGAGACTAGATCAATGCACATAGTATCAGCTTAGTAATAGAAAAGAAGCAACTCCTGAAAACAATATCAAGCAAGTTTCTCTAAAGTCATAAGAGAATTTTTCCATAAAGATGGCAACATTATTACAAAGTCAAGATAGCTTCAACTTCAAACCAAGATGGAATGAGTGGGTCTTGATTTACCTTCCCATATAAAACAATTAAACAACTATATAAAAATATATAGTTGTGCATGTTTTTGTGGAAACTCTGGTTGCATAGTGGTTAAATGCTACAGCTGCTAAACCGAAGGACGGCAGGAGTAATCCATCGTGTGCTCCTTGGAAACTCTATGGGGCAGTTCTACTCTGTCCTGTAGGGTTGCTGTAAGTTAGAATCCACTTCACATCAATAGATTTGTATTTGGTTTTTCTTTTGTGCTTGCATGGCAAACATATGTTTTCATAAAGTTCCAGAGAAGAGAAGGTTTCAGAGAGTAATGACTCCAGAGATCTGCAAAGAACCCCCTTCTAGCCTATAGTACTGATCAGCATATATGTGTGGGAAAACAAAACAAACAAACCCAAGGATGAGTAACTGCCACTTGCAAGACAGCGAGAATCTTTTGAACCCTTCATCATGGAAAAAGGTATACAAGTCACTGGGTACTGGCAGAGTACTCAGAAAGATTTGCTTAGGGAACACCACCACTCTGTTCAGCTTTAGCGAGCCTTAAAATTCAGACCCAAAATAAACTTTTTTCAGATAACGTTTCATACCCTGCGAAGCCAGCCAAGTGCTGCCGAGTCGGATCTGACTCATGGCGACCCTAGAGGGGAAAAAAAATATTTATGGGAATGTAAAATTATTCAGTAACCCAAATGTTTGAAGGTCTTGAAGAGTTCTAAGGGCTTATTTTTGCGAAAGTACACACTCCCATTTCTGCAGATCTCGCTGTACATCATCTTAGTTTTTTCCTGCTTGAATTATTGAATGATACTTCAGTTATTTTCCTTATGAAATCGTTGATGTTTCCTAACTTTATTCAGGTAGTTTCCAAAATAACGTATTGCTTCTTACTCTTTTATTTCAGGATTTAATAGCTACTTTAATCTTTGTATGGTAGCTTTTCTGCCTACTGATATTCAAGACGAGAATACATATAATTATAGCTATCTGTCCTGCTATGATAGCATCTCAACAAACAATTCTAACCTCAACCCAACATTCCAAGGATAGACTAGCATGGGCTGGATCTGGGGACCATGTTCTCAGGGGACATGGAAGTTAACTGACAAAATTAGCCTATTACTAAGTGAGTCTTCTGTACCGCATATTGGTGGGTCGCATCTGTGGTCTTAAAAGCTAGCAAGCTACTATCGGAAGTATACCAAATGGTTCCAGCTCAACTGGAACAGATGATTACTGAGAACACCAAAGACATGAGTAAAAAAGAGCCCAGGAGACAGAAGGACCCATGTGAATGAGAGATTGTATCAATATGTGACTAGAATATCCATATGGCACCCAGTCACCACCAAGACAGCCGTAATGGGGCACACAATTTTTAAACCCTGTGGCAACATGAGAAAAAGTGGGGTGCATCTCAAGAACTCTGCTGAAAGATTGCAGTTGATGGTCTGACAGCCCAGTGGACTACCTGGGAGCAAGGCCCCTAGACCTGCTGCTGCCCCTGTCCAGAAAACATTACTGAGGTCAATTCTTCAGACAAAAGTGGACTAGACTCGGACACAATGTGACCATATTGTGTGTGTACTTTACGGTTCTATGCATTTATAGCAGGCTGTCCTTCTTGTCTCATTCTAGATGGGAGAGAAGAGGGTGGAGAGGAGGGAGCAGGAGCATGGTAAGAGGATACAACAAATATAAAATGAAAAGGAGGAGTGAGCTGTCATGGGTCAAGGAGAGCAGAAGAGCTGTAGATAGGTGGGCATGCAAAATTGATTTCGATTATATACTTTCACTTCATGACAAAAAAAAGAATTCTATTTGGACAACTGAATTACTAAAGTTTATATTGTAAGTAATAAAAATTCAGGGTCTATCTTAAACAAAAAGGGAGCATTTATTATTTTTCTCCCTCTTTTTTTTTTTTTTTTTTTGCTTATGCTTTAGAAAAGTCCACAAATGCTAGTAAAATAAAGAAGACTGTCTATAACACGGTTATGTAGAATTGGCTCATGGAACACAACAGCAAAAATGGATCTAGAACTCAGATATAGGCTGAAATCAAGGACTGATATGCTTCAAAATAGTGTGTGGGTTTTTTTTGTTTTGCTTGTTTTTTTAATTGAATGTGCCTACAAATCACCAGGCAGCATGGTTTAACTGGAGCTGCTGATGGTCTATTTGGAACCTGTATATGTACCTTTCCAAAGAATTTCCAGCTGATTCTCTCTGTAACCAACACTCCACGGTCTGAGTAGCAAATGTTTAGAATATCAAGGAATCATGCTTTTCTACCAGTTACCCATCATTTTAGTTGATTATTTCAATCTTTTCTCCCACTAAACTGGAACTTTCTCTTATCTAGAAAAGATTATTAGTTCATTCCCCATTGATGTTACTCAATCCTGGCTCATAGCAATCGTACAGGAAAGAGTTGAACCATCGCACAAAGTTTCCAAGTGGATTCGAGTAGTTGACCTTCAGGTCAGCAGCCAAGCTCTTAATCACTGCACCTTCAGGGCGCGATTAATTCATAAAGAACCAATTTCATTATTTCCAAATACTTTTATATATGAATCAGTAAAATACAAAGTTCGACGGCTGTTGAAGCTGAGATGAAAGATGATTCCATTAGGGGAAAAAGCTATAAAGCCTTTGTGTAGCATTTATTTATTTTACTGTGATTGCATGACAGTGTACAATCTGGTTTAAGTTTGCATGCCTGCCTATGTGCAACTCCTACTGCTCCCCTTGCCTGGTAACAGCACACTCCTCCTTTCTGCTCTATACAAGTCATATCCTCTTAACAATCCCCTGTCCTCTCTTCTCCACCCACTCCATGCCCCTCTAGTAAGAGGCCAGTTGGGCGACATCTTATAGATACATAGAACCATAAAGTGCATACACGATATAGTCACTCTGTGTCACCGAGTCCAATCCATTCCTGTCAGAGGAGTTGATCTCAGTAATGATTTATGATCAGGGGTAGCTTCAGGTCATGCTCCCAAGGGAACCCCTGGGCCTCCAGACCATCAGTTGTGGTCTTTTAGTGGAGTTCTCATGGTGCATCCCTTCTTATTCTCACATTGTCTCTGAGACTCAACTTTGTGAGCCCCACCACAGCTGTCACTGGAGGTGGCCAGGCACCATCTGGTTCTTCTGGTCACATGTTGATGTAGTCACCCATTCACATGGGTCTTTCTGTCTTCTGGGTTCTCTTTCCCCTGTGTCTTTTTTTTTGTCCTTGGTGATCATCTGTTCCAGATAAGTTGAGACTATTTGGTGTATCTCAGACGGCAGGTTGCTAGTGTTTAAGACCACAGATGCCACTCTCCCATATGGGTGGAGAGGACTCTCTTAGCAATAGGCTAGTTATACCAACTGGCCCTGATGTCCTCTGAGAGCTTGGTTGGCAGACCCCTTTCACTGTTACTCTGTCCTTACCTATTGGATTCAGATTGGAAGAGTTTCCAGGTTATGTTGAAGTCCAGTTAAACTGGTCTTCTTTCTAATGTGTGCTGTCACTGATTTTACCCAACCAAATTTCTATCAACTGTCTAATCTATAACCAGCCCTCTCTCTCCCTCCCTCTTCTCCCTTACAGCCATCAAAGAATCTTTTCTTCTGTACATGAGTCAGTTTTCAAGTCCTTAAAGTAGGTTGTCTCATACCATATTTCTCCTTGTGCCGCTGACTGATTTCACTCAACATGTTGAAAGTTCTGTATATGTTGATGCGGTCTAGTTGATAAATTGTCACAATGAGGTCTTTTGTGTCTTTATTAAGCTTATTTTTGTACAGTATAATCTATTTTATCTGAGATTAGTATTGCCACACCTGCTTTTGTTTGTATATTGTTAGCTTGGTCTATATTATTCAATCTTTTAATTTTCAGTTCGTTCATATCTTTAAATCAGATGAGCAACATATAGACGGGTCATGTCTTTTGATCCAAGTTGTCACTCGCTGTCTCTTTTCTGGAGCTATCAGTCCATTCACCTTCAATATGATTATTGATATGTGTGTGTTTAATGCTGTCATTTTCCTGTATTTATTTTTCTGTTGATGTTTTCTCTGTTGTTCTTACTATTCTGTTCTGGGATTTTCTTCTTTATGGGTTGGTTTTTCATCCTTTTCAGTGTTGGTTTTGTGTTTGTTGAGACTCCTGTATTGTGCTTCTTGTTTTGTTATGTTGCTTCTTTGCTGTGCTTTGCAGCTGCTTCTATAATACCCCTTATTAATGTATGTTTAAACCTGATTTTAACTTCTAAATATCTTATTAACTTCCCCTCCATCTGGACAGACAAACTACTGTAATATATCCCTCTTTTTAATTGTGGTGGTATCATAGTTTTTGTGATATGATCACTGGATCGCCTCTTTTAATATTACAGCTTTGGTTATGGTTTTGTGCCTTCTCTAACTGAGTATATTTCTGGATGATGTGTCCTATATTGTCTCCTAAAATATAGAGTTAATCATTTTGTTTTTTTAAGCCAAGAGCTCCTCTCAGTATTTCTTGGAGTTTTGGTTTTGTTTCTACAAAGTCTCTGAGTTTCTGTTTATCTGCAAAGGTCTTAATTTCATTTCTGTATCTGAAAGAGAGTTTTGCAGGATATAGAATTCTTGGTTAGAAATTTTTCTCCTCCAAGTCTTTGAATGTGCCACCCCACCACCTCCATACCAATGTGGTTTCTACCAAGAAGTCTCATGAAAGCCTACAGGTCTTCTTTCTGAATGTTAGCTTTGCTTTGAGTCTCACTGCCTTTAAGAGTTTCTGCTTATGTTTTGTTTTGTTAAGATTTATTATAATATGCCTTGGAGTCTTTCTTTTGGGACCTACCTTGTATGGTGATCAATATGCATCTTGGATATCTATGTTCTCTTCTTTCGTGATTTCTGGGAAGTTTTCTGTCACCAAGTGAACAACAATCCTCTGTGTTTTCAGGTGTCCCTTCTTGTTCAGAAACTCTAATTAATCATAGATTGTTCCTCTTCAAAGAGTCCCACGTGTTTCTTAATGCTTCTTCATTTTTCTTGCATCTTCTCTATTTCTCCTCATAAATGCTGGTGTCAGTAGTTCTGTCTCCCAAGTCAGAAAGTTTGTTTTCCATTTGTTCAATTCTGTTCTCTTGGCTTTGAATTGAATTTTCTGATTCTTTAATTTTATTATTGATCTGTTGGATTTCAGAATGCTGGAGTTCCATCAGTTCTAACAGCTTGCTTAATTTTTCATTTTGGTCTCATAAATTTTGTATAATATCTCGGAGGGCTCCATACATAAGTCTTTTGTACTCAATCTCTGAAAGTTTCAGAAAGGCTTCTTCATCTGGGAAGTCCTTTGGTTCTTTCTTTTTAGAGCTTTCTGGAGCCATGGTTGGATTTTTCCTTAAGTGTCAGGCCAATGTCTGTTACTTTTAGGGCATCTAGAGGTTGTTTAGTTTCTCTGGTATTGCCTTAATAGGAGCTGAAGTAGAAGTTGATCACCAGTTACCTCTATGTACTCTAGGAACTGGGCCCAGTGGAATCTCTGATAGGAGGCTCCACCTCCTGGCTGGCAAAGACACGGCTCTACTTCTGGAGTCACTGGGAGGCCATCAACTGACCCTATATTGTGGTTCAGTCAAGACTGGAAGAGATACCATCAGGCTGCAGCATAGTTATTTCTCTAGGTAGTCTTATTTTGAAAAGTAGAAGCTATCTGACAGCTTCTCAAAACAATCAGGCTGTCAGGTGTGCAAACCCCTCTATCCAGCTGGCAATGGAGGCACCTCTATATCCATCTCTAGATGCTGTGATCCTGTTCAAAGTCTGGACAGGCTACTTCCCTGCTGTCATCAGGTGCCAGTCCCTACCCGAAGGGTAAACTGTGTTAAACATAACTTTTCTTCTGGAGAAGTTCTCCCTGGGCTGGCACTGCCTCCTAGCCTGAGAATTAGCCCATGGCGAGGACTCAGTTTGGGTAGCTCTGCCTCCCACTCAGACAAGATGGCATCCCACGGAGACTCTCCTGCCCACTGTGAAATAACCGAATCAATGACAGAGGTTCAGAAAGAGGGGTGGAGGTGCCATGGTCCTCAGAGTCCAGAG
Organism: Heterohyrax brucei; assembly: GCA_028571685.1. Classification (NCBI taxonomy): domain Eukaryota; kingdom Metazoa; phylum Chordata; class Mammalia; order Hyracoidea; family Procaviidae; genus Heterohyrax; species Heterohyrax brucei. The sequence continues at coordinate 7,641,051 of CM053156.1, forward strand.
CCAGGCTCTCAAACTGTGGCTATTCCACCCATTAGTCATGTCAGCAGTATGGTAGAACTTTGCTGCCAGTTAAGCCCAATCACTATCACAGGCTAATAAAAAGGAAAAAAGTTAAAGCCGGTAGTTATCTTCAGTCCACAAGAGCTGGCAATTCACCAAGGGTGAGGGTCAACGAAAGAGAAGAAGTTTCCCGTGGAGTGGCATGTAGTCCAAAATGACAGCCCTATGCTGTGTCCTAGGGCTTACTGGGTGTCCAGAAGCCTCCATTTAATTATCAGTCCTGGCCTTAGTTTTCAGAGGGAGTTAAGGAGACACGTGTCTAGTCCGTCATCTTGACTTTTTTTTTTTTAAACTTCAGGGATGTTTTTACCTTACATAAATTAGCTATGGTTAACACAGAAAAGTCTATTGAACTTCTATCATTATCATTTGAGAGCAGACCGCAGAAAGGTAATAGTTACCCAGAGTTGAGAAATGTTCTTGATGTGCCTACTTCAGGAATTTATGACTTTAAAAAAGAATAAAATTGGTGTCTTCATTAAACAAAAACAATTAATACAGTACATGAGCAAAGGAAATAATTTCTATTTGATTATTTCACTTTTTTCTCCATAATTGTTCATCTACAGGTTATGTAAGAAGCTACAAAGACTTACATAAATGATGTCCTAATTTTCTCCTGTAAGATGATGTCAAGAAACTGGTGGCATAGCAAGAACTGGGCAATACACAGTGTCATTAGAGACCAAGACTTACTAATTTCTACTTTACATTTCATGGCATATGAGATTTCATCCATTACTGTAAAATTCCCGCTACATATTTGGGAAACATGCCTGCACTCTCAAGCAGGAAAAAAGAGATAAGGCTAAAATAAATGAAATACTGAACCTATTTCTTAAACAAAAAAAATGATTTAAACAGACAGTTCATCAAAGTTTATACATCCATTCCCCACTTGTCTACATGATTCGTCTCCAAACAACAGTTCATTATGTAAAAACTGGCATTATGAAAAAATCGAGGCTAAACACATCAGACACAAAATATTATGTAGGACACATGTGACCCTCTGGACATAACAGCCAGAAAATATAGCTGGGGTCCACGGTCCTGCTAGGCATGAAAATGTTACTGTTAGATGTGTGCAAAATAGATGGATAGTAGATTTTTACTATGATGGTAAATATAAAACATCAAATAAAAATACATGAGGAATAGGTGTATATTGATAGCAAACAGGCATATAAAAAGACTTTTAGTATTAGTCATTAGGGAATTACAGATTCAAACAACAGAAGTTATCTTTACACCCATGCTAGAACATGCGAAATTTAAAAACTAGCTATATTAAGTGTTGGTGTAGATGTGGAACAATTGAGACTCTCATTCACAGTGTGAATGCAAAAGGATACAACCGTTTAGGAAAACCATTTGACTTTTTTTACCTTAAATATATACCTTCTAAAGGACTCAATCATTTGACTATATTTGATAAAAGTATGTGAAAGTTTTTGTTCATGGAAATTTTATTTGTAATAGCCAAAAGTGGAAACTTCCAAATGAAAGAATTCTCAATATTATTCAGCAATAAAAAAGAACAATTTTGTGATACATGTAACAATGTGGATGAATCATAAAATAATCAGACTGAGTCAAGGAAGCTAGATAAAGAGTACACACCATATGATTCTAATAATATACAATTCTAGAAAATGTGAATTCATCTATAGAAAAGAGATAAGTGAATGAGTACACATGTACACATGGAGCTGGAGAGGTAGAGACTGCTGAAGGGCAAGAGAAACTTCATGGTGATATATGTGCTCCCTATTCATATTGTAGCAATGATTTCATAAGTGTATTCACATATTAAAGTCCATCAAATAGACATTTGTCATATTATATCATCAATTATATTGCATATATGTATATATTTTAAAGGGCATCCATGCTAGGTACACCACAGCAAAGCTAGAAAATTCTGATATAAAATAATAATAATAATAAAATCAGCTAGAGGAGACGAATTGAAAAGAAAAATATTTAAGTAGGTAGCTTATTTTTAAATGTCAACACTGGAAAGATGAACATAGCGAAATACTACCTTTCATAGCCTTGAGAAGGGTGGTAGTGAAGGACTTGCCTAGGCAGAATTCTACAACCAGCAGTCAATAAATGGAAAAGCAGAATAAATTTTAAATAGTCGGAGTGTGCTCTCACATGAGAAGTTTCATATGCTAGACTGAAAGAAGGAAGAATAATGTTAGAGATATAAAATAAATCTAAATGTATAGTGAATATATTAAATACAAGAAAATAAACCTCAATGTGATTAAAGGATTGAAATTAAAGTACATTACACAAATTTGGGAAGAGGTGAATGATGTCAGAATGTTCTAAGCACCAGAATGAGGAGTGAAAATAAAGAAAAGAGACAGGGAGTTTAACAAGGAAAACTCCCAAATATTTAACAACTCAAATATTTATTATTAGAGGAATGAATTCATAAAATATCAGTAAACCCAAACTCATAGAGTGGTTAAAGTAAATAGAGTATGCCACACAGGACAGCACAGCAGATGTAATTTAGGTAAACAAAGTAAGAAGAAGAAAAGAGGAAAAATATTATATATTTCTGTGTGTATTACACATAAGTAGCAAAGTAAATTTTCATATAAAGGTGAATGAGAGCTTAAGTACATAGCAGATGAAGAAGAATAAGACTCAGGGAGAAACTGGTTTTGATTACATGTTAAATATTTCTCTTTTCATAGACAAAGACCTGAGACAATTTAGGCTGAATAGTAATATGGCAAATGTTTACTGTATTTCTTATTTTTTAAAAGTTGAAACATAACACAAAATGAAAATTTAAATAAAATAAGAATGTTTCCAATGATATTGGCAGCTTATTGCTACTTTCAGAATTCACAATTTAGTTGAGGTTACTGATGATGGAGAAAAATGATTATTTTGGTGAAGGTCATGTTTAATTTATTTTTATGGACATGTTGTTTTGGTTGTTAAGTGCTATTCTATTTTGACTCACAATGACCCAGTGGAAAATAAAACAAAACATTGTCTGGTCTTGCACCATTGCTGCAGTCATAGTGTCAATCAATCTAGCCATGGATCTTTCCCTTTTTTCTGATCCTCTACTTTATCAAGCATGATATTCTCTTCCAGGGATTAGTCTCTCTTGATAGAATATCCAAAGTATGTGAGAGGAAGTCTTGGCCATTTCCTATCTTCTAGGGAGCATTCTGGCCATACTTTTTCTAGACAGATTTGTTTGGTCTTCTGGAAGTCCATGGGATATTCAGTATTATGGTATATTCACTATGGGGATACAACCTTTAAAATATAGCAACAGACTTTAAGTCAATAAAGGGAGACACATTTTTAAGAATCACTAAGTATACCTTTACCATTAAAGTTATGAAGCTGACTAAACCCTAATATGTTTAAATTCATGGAGAAAACTCCAAAGAAAGAAAGTTAGAGAAAGATTCAAGAGAACTGTTAAACAATCATGGTAGCATTGAACAGTATTCCTAGAATTCTTTGAGGCAAAATATCACTCCTAAGAATTATTAATAGATAGCTTTCAAAATAGAGTTTCTTAGTCAGATTAAACTAGACAATGTTGTTGTATTTTTCTTATGGAAGTTGTCAGAGCACATTACTAATATAAAAGACAGTGAAAAATTTTGGGAGAAACAGCTTTTTAGTTTTGTTCACTCTAACATATTTCACATTAATTTGATACCTGGAGATTTTTGTTGTTTTGTTTTTAACCAACTATCTCATAAAGCTCTCGGAAAACTCAAGAGAGCATCAAAGCAAATGTGGCCTAAAGAAAATCATTATATATTGTGAATGTGATTCACTAGTATTTTATAAGACATAATCGTTAGCAGAATATTGAATTGGAAGACATGGCAGGTTATAGATGACAAAGTAGGATATGGTAACATTTCATGTGGAAAGTTAAATTCAAAGGAGCAGATATGCTTATAATATAAAGGGACAACTAGGGAAGTACAATAGATAGTTTAGAAATCTTAATTTAAAACCTAGAGTTTCTGCTACGCCAAAGCTATAAATCTAAAATTAGATATATTTCTAAGCACTTATTTAAATTTGATAGCCATTGTACTTTGCAAAATATGGTATTGGGAAAAATGAAAAGGACTCTTGATGCCATGTCTCTCAAAGGATGATTTTAAGACCACTAATCTGTTTGCACAGTAATTAAGAACTTGGCTGTTAACCAGAAGTCTGGCAGTTTGAATCCATCAGCTGCTCTTTGGAAACCCTATAGGGCAGTTCCAGTCTGTCCTACAGGGTCAAGAAGTCAAAATTGAAATGACGGCCATGAGTTACCTCAAAATCACTCTAAAATAAGACAGCAAACAGAAGACATTTTAGAAAAGCATTTCAGATGATTATAATGTACATGAATTAATACTGCACATAAACTTACTCTTCTGGGTCACCCTCATTTGTCTCAATATAGCCCTGCCCTCAGATAACTGCATAAGCCTTCAACCCCCAAATACACGGAGCAACTAATTCTTAAGGGCATTACAACTTTTTGGGACAGCTGTCTTCTTCAACTTAGGGATCAGCAGAGCCATAATGGCAATTCCTTCTTTTGTTGATCCATTTAATACAATAAAACAAAACCTAATATCCCTTACATTAATTTATTTCATAGAAAGCATATAATAATTGATGTAATGTGGAATCGCTAGTATTAAATATGCTGTTAACAAGGATATAATTTTTGCATAAAATTGCACACTCTTTAAAGGTGGATATCAATTTTAAAACTGTCACATTACATTCAGACGCCATAGAGAAGATGATGACAGAGTCATCCCTCCAGTTATCCCTCCAGATAACACACCTTTAAGATCTCCAGTTCAGACTACACATCGGAGTTCTTGGTAAGAAAAAAGGCAAATGCACATAGAAATGTCTTCATGCCCTACTGATTCCGATCGAAGTTTTTGCATCTGAGTACTCCAGTTTCTGACAGTCTGATGCACAGTAGTTTGCCTGATTCTTTAATTTAATGACGGCTTTAATTATTCAAAAATAACTTATATTTTACTTCTAGGAGATTTTACTTCTATTGTCACTACTTGTCTGTAAGTTTGTCATACTCTGGTCAGTTGTATGTTGCTACGACCCTGCCACACTTGCAGGGTCACCCATGATAGACAGGAAGCCCCATCAGTGGCTTCCAGACTAAGGCATACTAGTGAGAAAAGTCCTGGTGATCTACTTCTGAACTTCATTTTCAGTTTTTGTAAAACTAATTAATCTTTAAAATTATTAACTCTGTGAACATGGGATTTATACTGTGATATTTGAGGAAATTAATTATAGATAAACTTTCAGAGTATAATATTATATTATGAAGCAAAGCATAAAAATATTTGGAGAAAGTAAAAAATTCAAACACTAAGCGTGTTTTATTAGCGCTTTTGGAAATATAACATTCTAAAATAAGTGTATGAATGCATACCTATACATGCACTTTGCCCATATATTTTCATGGAAGTTGCATGCTAACAATTTTTTTTAGTTTTATAAGCTCTAATTTTCATACCATACATTTGGTGTTATCATTTAGTATTGAGAAGATTTCTGTAATTACAAAACCCTGCAGAAGAAAGAGCTAAGACACACATGTAATAACTGTACATTTATTTAATTAGTTAGAAAATACATGTGATATCTTTTAATGACAATTTCTGTTTCAGTTTAACATCTATACATGCAGAAATTAAGTACACATTTTGCTCTTTTCTATTTCTATCAGATTTGCAATTGACAAACTAACAGACCTAGAGGTTTTACATGAGTTGAAAATCTCTATGTCAATCTTTATTATTTTATTCTTTAATGAAAGATAGATTAAAGTAGAATCTAGTTATTTTCCAATATATCTTTTAATAATCACACACATTTTCAGTAACTCAAAGTTTAATTCACTTAAGGAAATTGAGGATGTTCATCCTTAATTCTTACAAATCAAATTTTTCACTAGTGATGTCAATTCTGTGTTTTGTCAAACCATGTCCACCTCAGTCTGTTAGTCCAGGTCAGTTTTTTTCCTGAGACACTGAAATATTTACAATTGCTTACACATTTACAACAACTATCTTACAGCATCTCCGCCCTGTTCAGTTTTGCAATGTGGACACAAGTGTTTTCATATGTTATTAGTAAATATTCTATCAAAAATATTATTATTAAATCACAGTACTAATAAATGATCTAAATCATTATTAAACTCATTTCTATGTTCCTTAAATATTGTAAATATGGGTAACATATTTTTGAAAGACAATATCTACCTTATAATGTCATTTATAAAATAACTGTAGTATTTAAACTTATTTCTACCACACTTTTTCTAAGGCTCTGCTAAAGTTTACCGTGTTCATTGCATATGCAATTATTGTGCACTTTATCATCATTGCATGTTATATGGGAAAAAAACAGAAAGACAAGAAGACCTAGCATATTTACCATCCCAAAAAACATTATACTATTAATATTTAATTTGAAAATGATTGTATCTTATTCTGTTCTTTCTCTAGTTCTTATTCATTCTTTCCCAGTTAAGAGCTGAGAAAAAAACTGAAAGTTTGAGAAATACAAATTTTAAAAAATTTGTAATTTGATTATTTTAAACAAAATTCATGACAATAATATAAATCTTTGATAAAGTGAATACATACATACAATAGCTAATGTTTCTCTTTCCCTTTGTTAATATTTAGTGATATTTCCAGAGTTTATATTTTAGAAGTGTGACCTCATAACTGTATGTTTTCACAATCTCCTGGCCATCGATGTAGGACAAAGTATTTGGAATTTAGTACTTCAATAATTAGCTGTCAGCCCATAATCCACCCTGTTGGAGGGATTGAGAGAAATGACTGAAACCCTAATGATGCAGCCTTAATGTCAGTTAAATCTGACCCTCATAAAAGAGTACATGTTCTAAGAAGTTTCTTTTTTTCTTCTGTCTTTTTTTTTTAACTTAATAGCATACAGGTAAATCATATGTATACGTACAATTCAAACTGAAAATCAATTCAGGAATAATTGTACACACAAAGAGCAGTTAATAAATTCAAATTATTTTGAACACTTATCAGGATGATATATGAATATTGTATTATTTTAAATTAATTTCAGAAATTTTAATTTTCAATTTCTCCATCATAAAAGTATTTGCTAGAATATTGTTTTCACTGTTGTTTAGATATGGTGCCTTTTTATGCTTTTTAAAACAATAAACTGAAAAAAATGTCCATTGAGTTTTCAGTGAGAATTTCCATTCATTAACATGAAATTTGTAAAGCATATAAGTTATATGTAAGCCAGGATTCCACCCCATGAAAAGAAAATAGTAAGAGAGATTTATTGTAAGATTTTGTTTGAATGATTGTTGATCACATCATATTTTACCATTCACTGTAATCTCAGTACATGAGAGTACTCCTTAAGGGAGTATTTTAGACATCCTCTTCTTTACCTCCACTGTCTGGCAGCAACTAAGTGTTTACTTGGTAATTATTCCTCACTACAGGAAGTACTGAAACTTCTTTTCTGTGTGGTGATTCAGAGCCATTAAGAGCTCAAAGTGACGTGGAGATGTCTAAATTTCTAGTTCAGTGGAGTCATTTATTGTGCTTTTTATGTGACAGTTTACAATCCAAGTCAGTTTGTCTTATAAAACCCCACACACATACCTTATGCAACTCTAGAGGCTCTCCCAATCCTGTAACAGTATATTCCTCCTTTCTACCCTGTACTTCTTTTATTCATTCAACCAGTTGCTGTCCCCTTCTCTCTACCCTCTCATCTCACCTTTGGAGAGGAGTTTCTGTGAAGCCTCATGTATGTATTTAAGCCAAGAAGCACACACAATACCAACATCATTCTGTATCTTACAGTCCAGTCCAAATTTTGTCTGGAGGGTTGGCCTCAGTGCTAGTTTCAGCTAGCAGCAAGTGCAGCAGCCATGCTCTCAGGGGACCCTCCAGAATGTCAGACCATCAAGTCTGGTCTTTTAATAGAGTTCTAGAGCTGCAATCCCATTTTTGTTCCACTGTGTCAGGGACTTTACCTTGTGTTGCCTGTCAGGGCAATCGTTGGTGGTGGCTAGGCACCGTCTAGTTCTTCTAGTCTCAAGCTAATGCAGTCTGCTGATCATTTGGCCTCTTCTATTTTGTGGACTCATATTTTCCTCACTTCTTTGATCTCCTCCAGTAGTCTCTGTTCCAGGTGGATTGAAATCAACTGATGCTGCTTAGATGGCAAATTGCAAGCTTTTAAGACCACAGATGCCACTCACCAAAATGGGATTCAGAATATTTTCCTAAAAAAAAAAATTGTATGCCAATTGATGTAGATGTACCCTGACCCATAGAACACTGACCCTACTGCTCTGACCTTTGTAATGTTGGGTTGTATTTTGGAAACCTCTTAGATCGCCATGAGTCGGATCCGACTCGACGGCACTTGGCTTGGCTGGCTTAGATTGTGAAGAAGTCCAGCAGTGTTAATCTTTCTTCTACTGCATACTGGCACTTACTTCACTTTAACCAATGGCTGTTATCAAATGTATGAATACCCGTCTCCTTCTCTCCCCTCCTTTGTAACCATCCAAGATTATTTTCTTCTGTACTTAAACCTTTTCTTGATTTTTTTTTCTTTTCGCTGTTCAATCACAACAGATCCAACAGAAATGAAAAATATCATAACAGAATACTATGAAAGACTGTACTCTAACAAATTTGAAAACCTAGAGAAAATGGACAAATTCCTTGATTCATACTACCTACTCAGATTATCACAACGTGAAACAGAACAACTTGATAAACTCATCACAAAGGAAGAGATTGAAAATGTCATCAAAACACTGCCAACCAAAAAAAAAGCCCGGGCCCAGATGGCTTCACCACAGAATTCTACCAAGCTTTTAGAGGAGAGTTATCTCCAATACTACTGAGACTATTTCACAGTATAGAAAGGGATGGAGTACTCCCAAACTCTTTCTTGAATTCTTACAGTAGTGGTCTCATACAATACTTATCCTTTTGTGACTAATTTACATCATGCCTTGTAGATGACTCCATGTTATCTGATGTTTCCCAAGATCATCATTGATCTTTATCATTACATAGTATTCCATTGTGTGACCATAACATAATTTGTTTATCTGTTCATATGTTGGTGGGCACCTAGATGGAGTCCATCTGTTTACTGTTGTTGACAGTGTTGTAATAAACATTGGTGTATTTCTATCTATTCTATGTGACAGGCCTTGTTTCTCCAGGATATACTCTAAGAAGTAGGATTGCTGGAACATACGGTATTATTATTTCTGGCTTTTTAAGAAATGTCTAATTGCTTTCTAAAGTGGTGGTACCATTTTATATTCCCACCATCATTGCTGAAAAGATCTAGTCTCTCCACAAACTCTCCAACATTTATTGTTTTGTGTTTTTTGTATTAAGACTACCCTTGATGGGGTAAGATGGTATCGCACTGTAGTTTTGATTTCAATTTTTTTAATGGCTAATGATTGTGAGCACTTCCCCGTGTATCTGTTACCTGTCTGATGTCTTCTTTGATAAAGTGCCAGTTGATATCGTTTGTTCGTTTGTCCATTGGGTTGTCTTTTTGTTGTTGAGCTTTTGCAGTACTTTGTAGATTATAGAGATTAGATTCTAGTCAGATTTCTGGTATCCATTTTTTTCCCAGTCTATTGTTTGGCTGGTGAAGATTCTGGATGAAGCTAAGTGTTTGATTTTTAGGCGTTCCCAGCTATCTACTTTTCCTTTCCATGTTTGTGCATTGTTAGTAGTATTTTATAGTCTATTTAAGCCAAGTACTAGGATTTTCAGAGTTCTCCTTAATTTTGCTTCTAAGATCCTTATTTTTTTTAGATTTTATATTTCAGCATTTGATCCATTTTGAGTTAGTTTTAGTGCCTTGTGTGAAATATAGGCCTTTTTTCATGTTTTTTGAAGATGGATATCCAGTTTTACAATACTGTTTGATGAAGAGACTCTCGTTTCCTCAGTTCGTGGATTTTGTGCCTTTATGGAAGATCAGCTGCTCATAGGTGAATAACATGTGTCTGAATTCTGCATTCTGTCCCAATGATCTATGTATCTGTTTCCATGCAGGTATCCAGCTATTTTGAGTACCTTGGATGCATAACAGGATCTAAAGTCAGGTAATGTGAGGCCTCCCACTTTCCTTTTCTTCAGTAATGCTTTGTCCGTGTAAGGCTTCTTCCATTATCTCCATTTGAAGTCAGTGATTTATCTCTCCATCTCATTAAAAAAAATGACACTGGAATATGTATTGGGATCGCATTATGCCTGTAGATTGATTTAGGAAGAATATTAAGTCTTCCTATCCACAAGCAACGTCTGTTTTGGTTTCTTGTAGTAGAGTCTTGTAATTTTCTTTGTATAGGTCTTTTACATCGCTTGTTAGATTTATTCCTAAGCATTTTATCTGCTTGGGGCTATTGTAAATCATACTGATTTCATAATTTCCTTTTTGATGGTACCTTTATTGATGTAAAGGAATCCCATTGACTTATTTATGTTTATTTTATATCCTGATAATTTGCTGAACTTTTCTATTAATTCCAGTAATGTGTGTGTGAGTGGGCACATGTGTGTGTATTCATTAGGGTTTTCTGAATAAAAGATGATATTATTTGGAAATAGAGACCTCTACTTATTCCGTACCAATTTGCATGCCTTTATTTCTTTATGTTGTCTGATTGCTTTGGCTAGAATCCTCAACACAATGTTAAATAAAGCTGGTAACAATGGGCATCCTAGTCAGTTTCCTGTTCTCCATGGGACTGCTTTTGTCTCTCTCCATTTAGAATGATGTTAGTTATTGGCTTTGCATAGATACCGCTAATTATGTTGAGGGATTTCCCTTCTTTTTCTAATTTCTTGAGAGTGTTTAACATGAATTTGTGTTGGACTCTGTCAGATGCCTTTCCTGAAACAATTGATGAAATCAAGTAGTTCATATCTTTTATTTTATTTGTGTGGTTGATTACATTAATTGTTTTTCTGATGTTGAACTATTCTTGTATCCCTAGCAAGAATCCTACTTAGTCATGGTGAATTATGTTTTGCATAAGTTGCTGAGTTCTATTAGCTAGAATTTTGTCAAGGATTTTTACGTTTCAATTCATGAGAGATATTGGTCTGCAGTTTGTCTTTTGTGTGAAATCTTTATCCAATTTTAGTATCATGGATATACTGGTTTCATGGACTAAATTTGGGAGTATTCCATTTTTGTCTATGCTCTGAAATACCTTTAGTAATAGTGGTGCTAACTCTTCTCCAAATGAAGCTGTCTGGTCAGGACATATTTTGGTTGGGAATTTTTAAATTAGTTTTGTAATTTCTTCTTTTGTGATGGGTTTATTAAGTTGTTTCGCTTCTGTTTATGTTAGTTTTAATAGGTAGGTGTGTTTCTGTAAACTTGTCCATTTACTCTAGATTTTCAAATTTATTATAGTATAATTTTGCTTAGTATTCTGTTATGATTTTTTTAATTTCAATTAGATCTACTGTGATATTGCCATTTCACTTCTATTTCAGTTATTTGCTTCGTCTCCTTTTTTTCTTTTGTCAGTTTGGCCAAGTCTTTCCGATTTTGTTGATCTTTTCAAAAAAATTTTAAAAAACCCAGCTTTTGGTCTTGTTAACTCTTTCAGTTGATTTTCTACTCGCTAGCTCATTTAATTTTACTCTTTTTTTTTCTGATTTCCTCTGGTGCTTGAGGGGTATTTTTGTTGCTTTTTCTAATTGCTTGAGTTATAAAGCTAACTCTTTAATTTGGGACCTTTCCTCTTTTTCGATGTGTGTATTTATTAAGATAAATTCACCTCTGATCACTGATTTTGCTGTGTCCCATAGGTTCTGGTAGAATGTGTTTTTTTTCTCATTTGATTCTGCGAATTTCTTTATTTCTTCCTTGATTTCTTGTCTAAACTAGAAGTTTTTGATCAAAGTATTGGTCAATGTTCACATGTTTAAATTTTTATCTTTGCTTCTGTTATTGATTTTCACTTTTATGGCATTATGGTTTGAGACTATGCTGTGTAATATTTCAGTGCTTTGGAGTTTTTTAAGACTTGCTTTGTGGCTTGGTATGCAATCTTTTCTGGACAATAGTCCGTGTGCTTTGGAAAGGCAGATATAATTGTCCATTGTTGGGTTGAGTGTTCTCAATATGTTTATCAGGTTTAGTTGTTTGATTGTAGCATTTAGATCTTCCATGTCTTTGCTGAGCTTCTTTCTGGATGTTCTGTCCATCACTGAAAGTGGTGTGTTAAAGTCTTCTGCTAAGAAGTATATAGTCACCATAGTTCACTGGAGTGGGTTATATTTTAAAATTTAATTTGTCTGATTGCAACTTCATCGGTGAATGTTGTTAGCCTGGCATACACTTTACCGTTCTTCGAATTACAGTTTGTTTATATCTTTAAGTCTCAGATGTGTCTCTTATAAGTGGCATTTGACACATCTTGTTTTTATCCACCCTGGTACTCTTCATTCCTTCGCTGGTGCTTTAACTCATTTACATTCAACATAACTATTGATAGTTACAAATTTAGTGCTGTCATTCGGGTAACTCTTTTGGTATGTTGTTGATAGTTTTTTGTTGTTGTTCTTCCACTTAATTTTCTGTGCTGAATCATTTTCCTTCATGGGTTTTCTTTTCATCCTTTTTATTGTTGGTTTTGTATCTGCTGAGATTTCCTGATTTTCTTTCTTGTTTTGATGTGCTGGATTGTAATTACTTTGCAATTACTTTGATATTTACTGCTAATACTCTAAGTTTTTTGTTTGTTTGTTTTTTATTATGACTGAGTGAAAATGTACATTCCTGTGTAAATTTACATACCCATCTATATGCATCTTCCACTGCTCTCCCTGCCCAGTGAAAGCACTATTCCTCTCTGCTCCATACATGTCTCATCCTCCCAACAGTCTGCTTTCCCCTCCTCTCCACCCACTCCCTTTACTCCAGCCAGAGGTCAGCAGGATAAAATCCTACAGATGCATAGAACCATAAAGTGCATCCAACATATGGTCACTCTGCATCGCCAAGTCCAATCCATTCATGTCTGAAGAGTGGACCTTCATTACGAATTATGGGCAAGGGCAGCATCAGGGCCAGAGACCATGCTCCCAGGGGAACCCCGAAACCGCTGGACCATCAGTTGAGGTCTTTTAGTGGAGATCTCAGGGTGCACCCCTTTTTATTCTTGTGTTGCCAGTGAGACTCAACTTAGTGAGCTCCATCACAGCTATCACTGGTGGTGGCTGGGCCCATCCAGTTCTTCTGGTCTCAAGTCAAGGTGGGCACCCACTCATGTGGGTCGCTCTATCTTCTGGGTTGTCTTTACCCCATATCATTTTGGTCCTCAGTGAGCATCCATTCCTGCTGAGTTGGGATCATTTGCTGTGCCCTCGATGGCAGCTTGGCAGCTTTTGAGACCCCAGATGCCACTCACCAATGTGGGGTGCAGAGAGCCCTTTTAGCAAAACACTAGTTGTGCCAATTGGCCTTGATTTCGCCTAAGAGCATGGTCCCCTGCCTCCTACCCCAGCTACTCTGTCTTTGCAATATTGGGTTAAGACGGAAGTAGTATTCAAGTTATGCTGAAGTCCACTTAATATTGTTCTTGTTTCTAATGTGTGCTATTACCTATTTCACCCAACCAGATTTCTAGCAACAATCTAATGTAAACCCTCCCCCCACTCTCCTTCCCTTCCTTTGCAGCTGTCAAAGAGTCTTTTCATCTATACATAAATCTGTTTTTGAGATCTTATTGTAGGAGTCTCATACAATATTTGTCCTTTTGTCTCTGACTACTTTCACTTAACATAATATCTTCCAGTTGAAACCAGGTTATGAGATGTTTCCTGGAATCATCATTATTCTTTATCATTGTGTAGTGCTCCATTGAGTATACATGCCATAGTTTACCTATCCATTCCTCTGTTGTTGGCCATCTGGGTTGATTTCATCTTTTTGCCATCGTGAACTGTACTGCGATAAACATTCTTGTGCATGTGTCCGTTGATGTGAAAGGCCTTGATTCTGTAGGATATATTCCAAGTAGTGGAATTACTGGGTCAAATTGTATATCTATATCCATTTTTTGAAGGAAGGGCCAGATTGCTTTCCAAAGAGGATGGACCATTTTGCAACCTCACCAACAGTGCAGAAGAGTTTGGCTTTCTCCACAGCCTCTCCAGCATTTGTTGTTTTGTGTTTTCTGGATCATGGCCAATCTTGTTGGGGTGAGATGGTATCTCATTGTAGTCTTGATTTGAATTTCTTTAATAACTAAAGATCGTGAACATGTCCACATGTGTTTTTTGGCTGCCTGGATCTCCTCTTTAGAGAAATGTTTGTCCATCTTCTTTGCCCATTGCTTAATTTGGTGATTTATCTTCTTTTTATTGATATTTTGTAGTATCTTACAGATTATGGAGATCAGGCATTGGTCTGACATGGAGTTGCCAATTTTTTTTTCCCATTCTGTAGGTGTTCTTTTAATTCTGTTGATAAAGTCTTTGAGTAAGCAAAAGTGTTTCATTGTTAATAGTTTCCATTTATCTATTTTCTCTTCTGTTGATTGTGGTTTGTTTGACAGATTTTGAAATCTATCTACATTGTGTATTAAAACTTCCATTGTTGTCTCTACCTTTTCTTGGATGAGCTTTATCGTTTTAGGTTTGATATTTAGGTCTTTTATCCAGTTGGAGTTGATTTTTGTATAAGGTGTAAGATGTGGGTCTTGTTTCAATTTATTGCAGATGTATACCCAATTTTGCCAGCATCATTTGTTCAAGATACTATTTTTACCTCAGTTTAATGTCTTAGGGCCTTTGTCGAATAACAAGTGTTCATAGGCAGATGGTGTCATCTCTGGGGTCCCAATTCTGTTCCATTGATCGATCTGTCTGTGCTCGTACTGGTACCAGCTTGTTTTGACCACTTGTGGCAGTGTAGTATGTTCTAAGGTCGGGTAATGAGAGGCCTCCCAGTGTGTTCTTCTTCTTTAGTAGTACCTTACTTATCCGGGGCTTCTTCCCTTTCCAAACAAAATTGGTGATTTATTTCAGCATCTCATTAAAAAATGACACTGGAACTTGTATTGGGATTGCATTATATAAGTACATTGCTTTGGGTAAAATAGACATTTTCACAATGTTAAGTCTTCCTATCCATCAGCAGGGCAGGTTTTTTCATTTACCTAATTCTCTCTTAGTTTCTTGTAGTAGGGGCTTGTAGTTCTCTTTGTAAAGGTCTGTTGTTTCTCTGGTTAGATTAATTCCTACGTACTTTATCTTCCTAGAGGCTATAGGAAATGGTGTTGATTTGACGATTTCTTCATTAACCATCTCGTTGTTGGTATAAAGGAATCCTACTGATTTACTTATGTTTGTCTTGTATCCTGAGACTTTGCTGAATTCTTCTATCGGTTTCAGTAGTTTACTTATAGATTCTTTGGGACTCTCTGCTTATACAATCATATCATCTGCAAACAGGGAGATTTTGACTTCTTTGCCGATGCAGATGCCCTTTATTTCTTGGTCTTGTCTAATTGCTCTGGCTAGAACTTCTAGTACAATGTTGAATAGGAGAGGTGAGCATAGGCATCCTTGTCTAGTTCCTATTCTCAAGGGAAAGTCTTTCAGTCTCTTTCCATTCAGGATGACATAGGCAGTTGGCTTTGTATAAATGGCCCTTATTGCGTTCCAGAATTTTCTGTCTATGCCTATTTTGCTAAGAGTTTTTCGCATGAATGGGTGTTGGACTTTATCAAATGCCTTTTCTGCATCAATAGACAAAAACAGGTGATTCCTTTCTTTTGTGCTATTTATATGGTTAATCACATTAATTGTTTTTCTGATGTTGAACTAGCCTTATATCCCTGGTATGAATCCCACTTCTCCATCTGTAAGATCTATGAATATATGGACTTGTCTCTGTCTTTGGTATAATGTTTTGATTGTTTACATACTGAGATTTCTGTTTCTCTGATTTCAGTGTTTTAGCTTTGATTTATTTTTGTGCATTCTGTATCTATGTTGATTTCTGGCTGCTCTGTCCTGCATTGTATCCTTGAGTATATATCTGATGTCATTAATTGTCTAATTGAAGAACTTCCTTTAGTGTTTCTTGTAATTTTGGTTTGGTTTTTGCATATTCTGTAAACTTTTGTTTATCTGGGAGTGTCCTAATTTGGGGGTTATATTTGAGAGACAAGTTTGCAAGATATATAGTTCTTGTTTGGTCTTTTTCCCTCTTCAAGGCTTTTTATATGTCATCTTACTGTCCTTTTGCCAGAGTGGTTTCTGCTGAGTAATCTTAACACCATCTTAATGATTCACTTTTGTACATTATTTTTTGTTTACACATAGCTGCCTTTAAAACCCCTTTTTATCGTTAGTTTCATTAAGTTCAGTGATGATATATCTTGGTGTCTTTCTTTTGGGTTCTATCCTGTGTAGAATTCAATGAGTATCTTGGATAGATATCTTCTCATCTTTCATGATATCAGAGAAGTTTTTGTCAGTGAATCTTCAATTCTCTCTGTATTGTCTGTTATCCCCTTCCTGTACTGGTACTCCAATGATTTGTAAATTATTCCTCCTAATAGAGTCCCACATAACTCTTAGTGATTCTTCTTTTTTTTTTTTTAATTCTTTCTTCTGACTTTTTTTCTCATATAGTCTAGTGTTAGTTGCTTTATCTTCAGTCTCACTATTTCTGCATTCCATTGTCTACATTCTGCTCCTGTCACCTTCTACTAGATTGTCTAAGTCTATAACTTTGGTTAATCTACTGACTTTCACAGAATTGTTGCCTACATATTTCTTGCAGCCTATTTCTTTTTCCTTATGAAGTGCTGCAATTTGCTAATCACGTTCCTGATATCTTGAAGACCTCTAAATATTACTTACTTGTATTCTACCTCCAGTAATTGTAAGAAGTCTTCTTTGTGTGGAATTTTTTTTTCTTTTCTTTTTTTTTTTTTTTTTTTTTGATTCTTTGTTGTGGGAGTTTTCAGAAGGTGTTCATATAATATATACATACATATATACATACAAACACATGCATATACATATATGTATACACACACACATATATACAAACACACATATATATATATTTATATTCATATATGAATGTACCATGGACCACCAAAAAGAAAACCAGATCTGCTCTGGAAGAAGTACAACCAGAGTGCTCCTTGGAAACAAAGATGGCAGGACTGCATCTTACATACTTTGGACATATTGTCAGGAAAGATCAGTCTCTGGAGAAGGATAACATGCTTTGTAGAGTGCAGGGTCAGTGAAAAAATAGGAAGACCCTCGAAAAGATGGATTGACACAATGGCCACAGTAATGAACTTAAGCATAAAAATGATTGTGGACATGGTGCAAGATAGGGCAATGTTTTATTCTGTTGTTCACAGTGTTGCTATGAGTCGGAACCTAATAACAACAACAACATATACATGAAATACATATATGATGTGTGTGTGTATAAAGACTGATGGGTATACTCGCAAACTTATTGTAGAAAAAGTACTACATATCTCATTGCTGGATGTCACTACAATCACCTTCAAAGCACTCCCCTTGGGAAGCTGTGCACCAACACTGTGCCTAGTCCAGCCTCCAAAACAGTTTTGGAACTCGTTTCCTGGAATAGCCATCAAAGCTGCTGCCATATTACCCTTGATGTCCTTAATGTCATAAAAATGTCTTCCATTCAATATTTTCTTTATCTTTGAGTAGAGAAAGAAGTCACTGGGGGCTACCTACTGAGTAGGTAGGGTGTTCCAATACAGTTATTTGTGTACTGGCTAAAAACTCATTCATAGACAATTAAGTTTGTGAACTTGCCACTGTGCCACCATCACACTCTTTGAGTGGTTGACTAGGCACTGGTGTTGGCATATAGCTTCCCACAGGGAGTGCTTTGAAGTATACCATAGTGATATTCAGCTATGAGGTATGTAGCACTTAGAGCAATTAAGTTTACAGAGTTCTCAGAACTTGTATATATACATAGACACACACACACACACACGTCTGGTTTTGGTGTGTGTCAATATTCTGGTCATTTGACCTAGATTGATTATTGGGGCTTAAGAATTCCACTGTCCTGTGACCTCATGCTTAGAGCTGTGAGCATGCTAAGAAAGGTTGGGGGAGCGTCCTGCTTAAGGGAACCTGAAGGAGATTTTTCTTCATCTCCTTTTGTTTCTCTCTCCACATCTGGGAGAACAACTCAGGGCATGCATGTAAGCTCTCCCACTGCCAGCCCAGGTCATGTGTCAGGGCCTGGTGTAGAGCACACAAGGGAGAGGGAAGTGCTGTGGAAAGAGATAAATCAGCACAGAGGAAAGCTTTTAAATCTGTAGAAGTTTTAAATCCTTTAGCTTATGTCTCTCAAGTCCTTTGCAGTTCTGTAGGTGCAGCTGTCTGAAACTCATCTTCCCACTGAGAAAGATGTACTCTGTTCACAGAGCTGCTGCTCTACTTGGTTGCCCACCACCATGCTGCAGCTTCACTTGGCTGGATGCAGTGGGTCCCTTTGTTGGATGCAGACTTAAATCTGAGCTCCCTCTCTCCTCCCTGTGACCCAGTCCCATTTCTTACCTTTCTACCTGATAGAGCTCCTAGAGTGTCCTATATAACCTGTTCAGTTGTTTTTCTGGTCTTTTGTTGTCAGAAGGATCAGAAAATATCTGTGGCTGCTGTGTCATCTTAGCCCCACCAACCATTGTTACATATCTTGGTGGAAGCATTTCTCCCTTTAGAACTAAAAAAAAAAAAAAAAAAAAAAAAAAAAACAGTGTACAAGACTGTGGATAGAGGAAGCAAAAATTTTGCTATTAGATTGCTAAGGATAATAATGAGTGGTGCTATTCCCATTTCTACTCCCTGATTCATGGAGCTTTAAATTCTAGCAATGGGGGAAATGGTATCATATATTGTGTTTATAGCATATATAATTTCCTGAAAATACAGTCCCAGCCCAACAAGTTTTGCCAAACAGCTAGCATTGGAACTGAGTCTTTAAAGGGCTTTTCCATCTACCAGTCCAGCTCCTTTAAGGTGATGGTGAACACAGTGACAGTGTATGCTCGTTACTACACTTCATTTTGTGTGAAGAGATTTCCATTAAAAAAAAAAATACTGTTTTGAATATTATCATGATGGATAAAGCATTCCGTAAGTTCAAAGATGGTGATTTTGGCAGAAGCATTACATGCAGGGAAGATGTATCTATATTCACAGTAAGTGTTTATAACAGTAATAACCAAGCGTTTCCCTTCCATAATAGAAAGCATTCAATGCAATCACCCAGCCACTAGGTAATTGGTTGATCAGCCCAGTGAATAGTGCTGCATCAGAGATTCAGGATAGATCTGTGGGCAGATCAGGTGCTTCTAGAACCAGATTAACCTTTGTGACTTGAAGTCCATGTTGCTGATCCTATGCATAACCTCCACCCCTGCCACCAAAGGTGCTTTATTTATGAGCCAACTGATCAATGGTTGGAGTGTTAGGAAGGGATTGACCGGTATCTGCAGAACAGGACATCCGATCTGCTCAGTTACTCAAATCATCACGTGCTTAGGTCAACCTTTGATGAGTATTTGCATGGAACACAAATATACCCCCATTCATTTCCCATCAGGAGATGTTTATCCACATAGTTCTTGTTACCAATTTTCAGTAATGTTCCCCCCAGGTTCCTGATCATAAAGACAAATTATTGGACACAACCCATGAATTAATATAATATAATATAATATAAAATGCCTTTGGCCATTTCTCTTTCAATGCAAAATGAACATCAAGGGAAATAATCAAATTTCCAGCCACTGGAGGATTTCTGTTTACCACTTTCTTCTTAGATTTCCCAGCAGGGTACTCTAGTCTGGCAGCTGATCAATTTCAATTGCTTCCTGAATATTAGGCAAAACCAACTGTAAACCAGATCTGAGTTTTTTTCTTTCTGTCAGCTAGTCAATAAGGCATTTCCTATAAAGCCATGGCACAGACTACGAGAGAGATGGTAATTTAAAAGATGAAACTATAGACAATTGAGATTCTTCCTATTGTAACTTATTTATGTCTTCAGAGTCAGCTTGAGTACAATTTCATATATATAATTTCATGTATGTACTCAAAGAGAGAGTGCTTATGTGGATGCTCAAACACATGGTTTAGTGGGTAACACGGCCCTTAGTTTCTGATGTGCATCTCTGGTTGCATGGTAACTGGTGCCCCATGAATCATCATTCAGCATCTACTAGTGCTCAGGGAAAGGCAAAAGCTGTTTCTCAAATAAAGTGTTAACCATGTCCTGAGGATCTGTACTCATCACCAACATCAAGCTGCCAAATGCTCCTAGCAACATCACTTCAAGCATCATTGAATCTGTTGAATCATATGACCAAAGTTGAAGAGCTTCTTGCACAGTTTTTCTGTGCACTTAATACAGCCAGCTTTGGGGGTAACTAATTAAATAGGCTTAATAGCATTTCCAAACGAGGAATGTGTTTCTGACAAAATCCAAACTGGTTCACTAGGCATTGTGCCTCTTTTTTCTCTTTTTGGTTGAGAACAGGTCAGCAACTTGTCCATCACCTTTGATGGGACATACTGATAGGTTTCATACCCCTAGAATCCTGGATTTTTACTGAGTGCAAGGCCCTTGAATTTCTGTTGGATTTAATTGCCATCCTCTGACACACAGATGTGTTAGTAATAAGTCTAGAGTAGTTGTGCCTCTTTCTCACTAGGTCCAATCAGCATCAAGTAATTAAAGAAACAGATCAGTGTGATGTCTTGTGGAATAGAAAATTAATCAAGAGAATTGAGGCTGAATCATGACATAAGGCTGGAGAGTTGATACACCCTTCTGGTAGAAAAATCAAGGAGTAATTCTGGCCTTACCAGCTGAAAGTAAACAGCTTCTGGTGAATTTTACTCAGAGATATCAACAAAAGAATCAGTCTCTAGAACAATAGCAGTATACCAGCTACTAATGGGTATATTAATTTATTCTGTCAATTAAACTACATTTGAAAGTATAGATTGAAGTTACCACCTTATTGGACTTATGATAATCCACTGTCATTCTCCAAGATCCATCTGTTTGATGCACAGTACAAATAAATGAGATGAGTATCGATTTTGTAGGATTCTCATGCCTACATCCTTCAAGTTCTTGACAGTGACATTAATATCTTCAGTTCCTCTAGGAATGCAGTATAGTTTTTGATATACTAATTTGTAAACAGAGATCGTTCTACTGCTTTTTGCTTGGCCTTCTCTAACATGATAGCACTCATTCCACATGTCAGGGAACCAATGCAGGAAATTTGCTATTTGGTAAGTATGTCTAGTTGTTTTGGAAACTTAGCATTTTTGTTATCTAGTTCTGCTACAACAGAAATAGCAATGTATGACTTTAACAGACTAAAATTTATCTTCTCACAGATTTGAAGAATAGAAGTCCAAATTCAGGGTGCTGGCTTTATGGAAATGTTTTCTCTCCCTGTTGGCTCTGGAGGAAGTTCTTTGTCTCTTTTGTGCTTCTATTCCTGGACAACCACCATGTGGCTGGGCATCTCTCTCCCCCATCTTTGCATCCTCATTTTCTTGTTTAATCCCTTTTATATTTCAAAAGAGATTGATTCAAGATACACCTACACTAACCCTGCCTCATTAACATAACAAGGATAATACATTCCCAATGGGTTATAGCCACCAACATGTTGGTTAGAATTTACCACACATTTTAGGGGGAGCATAATTCAATGTATTACATTGAATAGTCAAAAGATAGAAGATGGAATCAACCTAGGTGCTTATCAACAAATGAATGGATGAATAAACTACGGTATATATACACAATGGAACACTATGCAATGATAAAGAACAATGACAATTTTAGGAAGCATCTCATAACCTTGTATCAACTAGAAGACATTATGCTGAGTGAAATCAGTCAGCTGCAAGTGGACAAGTACTATATAAGACCACTATTATAAGGACTTAAAAAAGACTTTTGAATAGAAGAAAAAAACTCTTTGATGGCTATAAGGGTGAGGAAGGAGAGACAAGGTTGTTCACCGAATAGACTAGGAATTCATTTACGTAAAGGGAGGGACAGCACTCAGCAGAAAGCAGGTCAGCATAACTGGACTATACCACAAACCAAAAGGTTTTCTAACTTCAGTCTAGCATTTCAAAGGATAGAGTAGCAGAGACAGAGGCTTGGTAACCTTGTTTTCAGGGGACATCAAGGCCAATTGGCATAATTGGCCTTTTGCTAAGAGCATCTTCTCCACCCCATATTGGTGAGTGGTATCTAGGATCTTAAAAGTTAGCAAGCTGCCATCTGAGGAACGTCAATTTGTCCCAATCCACCTGGAACAGGTAATGACTGAGGACATCAAAGACATGAGGAATAATGAGCGTAGGAGAAGAAGGACCCATATAATTGGGAGACTACATCAACACAAGACCAGAAGAACCAAATGGTGCCCAGCGACCACGAAAGACAGCCTTGAGAGGGGACACGATGCAGAGTACCTGATGCAACATGAGAAAAAGAAGTGTGCAGACCAAGAACTCTACTAAAAGACCAGAATTGGTGATCCAACAATTGGAGGGTCCACTGGGAATGTGGCTCCTGGACTTGCTGCTGGCCCAGACCTGAAATCCATACTGAGGTCAACACTGCAGACAAAGAATGGAATGGATTTGGGGACGTAGTGTGAGTATGCAGTTTTGTAAATTTATGGAAGGCTGCGCTACTGATTTCTTTTTAAATGGTAGAGAAGGGTGGAGAGAAGGGGACAAGTGTTCCTTAGGAGAACACCAGACGTAAAAAGTGAAAAGGAGAAAGGTACTGTCGCAGAGTGAAGAGAGCAGACACAGTTGTAGAGAGGCAGGTACGCAAAATTGACTTGAATTGTATACTTCCACTTAAACGTAATACAAAAAAGGCAAAAAACAATAAAGATTCAGGGGACATACTGGACCACCAAGATATGGATGTAAACTAAATCTCCATTGATAACTTTGCCTTTATAATCCCCTCACCTGGCTCGTGGACTACTATGAAATTTTGGATATTCTAGAATCAGGGTCAGTTTAGAACCAGTGTACAATTATCCCTGAAAAATCTGATTGTCTTTTCTGTAAGGTTCAGTTAATTGAGCAATCATTGTAAGTCCTTTTGGGGAAATCTGAAAGAAAGAGTAACCACGTAAACTGTATAAACTCTGGCAAATCAGGGGATGTAGGCCTAATAAGTCTGGGAATTCACTAACGTTCTATGACTCTCTGCTTTGTTGATTCATTCAGAATTTGGTCATTCAATCAGGAATTTTTACACTTAACACAGAATAAGTAAGGGTTTAATCGGTTAGCCATCTATTTCTCTTCTAGGAACACCATGATTAACTTGTCCATTTCATAGGTTTCTAAAAGATCAGGTTATTCAAATGTCTGCTTTGATTCCGTTGTTCGTTACGGTAACTAAATATACCTTGTTTTGGTGATTAAATGCTGAGACCTGACCCCTTACATCCAGATCAAATTATCATCACTGCATTTAGGGATTTCAGTTTAATGTTTGCCATTTTCATTGTAATTTCTTACCTGGAGAAAGGAGCAACCACTGAGATCTTCAAGGGTGGTGGGGCACCCCACACAAGTTATTTTTCAAAGTCATGGAGAAAAAGATGTCTCTGAATCCTTCTAGGTTACCTGAGCATGTTTTAAGTGATAAACCTACTCTGGCATTCCTATCTCCCTAAGATGTTATATATTTTTTTCAGTATACGAAAGCATTCTTGCACTTCAACTTCATTTAGTGTTAAACACCTTTGTCTCCATGTTTCAGCCAACCAGCCAATGTGTTATAGCTCTTCCTATATCTTTTAATTAAAACACTGGAGTAAAGAATCCAGAATCTTTGCTTAGTGATCCCGTATCAATAAATCCAACCTAAAACATTTTTTTATGTTCCTTCCAACATATCCCACACCTTTAATATTCACTCACATACATGTTTCTCAGGTTTCAGTCTGTATAAATTGGAAATGTTATGCAGTGTGTAATGTGCCAGTTATTTTGAATCACACTCTGTACCTCAATCTCTGGGACCTGTTAGAATATGAGTATAGTTATGGATTCTAGAAGCAAAATGAGTTGAATGAGTTAGGTTCTCAAGGAAATCACTAGAGCCTTGCAAGGCATGTACCACAGTGGACACCATAACAGGTCACAGAGTTAACCCACTCAGACATCTTCAAAAGGCTGCTCTATTTGACAAAGAATCCAACAGAATGTAGGGTTTCAATGTCCCCACGTTTCACTTAGATGTTTCCAGATTTCTATACCAGTTTTCACGATCCCATTCTGCAGTGGTTAAGACTCTGTCAACTTGGAAACTATATGTTTAGCTGCTGTATCAAGTGGCAGGTGCGGGTCCTGTAGCGGCTTTCCTACCCTCAGCTCTCGCCTAAGAGCATGGTCTCCTGCCCTCTGCCCCAGCTACTCGGTCCTTGCAATATTGGGTTAAGATGAAGCAGTATTCAAGTTATGCTGAAGTCTATTTAATATTGGTTTTGTTTCTAATGTGTGCTATTACCGATTTCACCCAACTAAATTTCTACCAACTATCTAATCTAAACCTTTCCCCTCTCACTCTTCCTCCCTCCCCTCCCTTGCAGCCATCAAAGAGTCTTTTCTTCTATACATAAGTTTGTTTTTGAGATCTTATCGTAGGGGTCTCATACAATAGTTGTCCTCTTGTCAGTGACTACCTTCACTCAACATAATGTCTTCCAGTTGAAACCATGTTATGAGATGTTTCCTGGAATCATCATTATTCTTCATTATTGCATAGTGCTCCATTGAGTATATATATCATAGTTTACCTATCCATTCCTCTGTTGTTTGGCATCTGGGTTGATTCCACCCTTTTGCTATTGTGGACTGTGCTGCGATAAACATTCTGGTGCACGTGTCCTCATCTTCAATAAATTGAAACAAGATCCACATCTTACACCTTATACAAAAACCAACTCCAACTGGATAAAAGACCTAAATATCAAACCTAAGGTGATAAAGCTCATCCAAGAAAAGGGTAGGAACAACAATAGAAATTTTAATACAAAACGTAGACAGACTTCAAAATCTGTCAAACAAAACACAATCAACAGAAGAGAAAATACATAAATGAGAATTATTAAGAATCAAACACTTCTGGTCATCAAAAGACTTTATTAATAGAACTAAAAGGCCACCTACAGAATGGGAAAAAGTATTTAGCAACTCTATGTCAGACCGACACCTGATCTCCATAGTCTATAAGGTACTACAGAATATCAATAAGAAGAAGATAAATCAGCCAGTTAAGAGATGGGAAAAGGAGATGGACAGACATTCTCTGAAGAGGAGATCTAGGCAGCCAAAAAACATGTGTGGACATGTTCATGATCTTTAGTTATTAAGTTCAAATCAAAACTGCAATGAGATATCATCTCACCCTGGCAAGGTTGTCCATGAGCCAAAAAACCCAAAACAACAAATGCTGGAGAGGCTATCGAGAAAGTGGAACTCTCCTACACTGTTGGCGGGGTTGCAAAATGGCCCAGCCTCTTTGGAAAGCAATTTGGCACTTCCTTAAAAAATTGATATAGGTATACCATTTGACCCAGTAATTCCACTACTTGGAATATATCCTCATGATGCTTTCTTGGTGATGTGAGGTTCCCAGTACTCTGCTTGCTTCCCTTTCCTTTTATCTCTTGCAAGATGGAAGGACTAAGGGTGGTGCAAGCCACACTCCAAGGAAACTTCCCTTACAGTGGAACAGGGAGGTAATCCTATGAAGGGATTTGCAGTCCCACCCTAATTCTTTAACATACAGCACAGGAAAATCACACCATTAAGACAATCATAGAATACAAGGAATCCTGGCCCAGGTAAATTACTACACATGGTTTTGGGAGAACACAATTCAATCTATGACATCTCATTAATAAAGTAAAGTTGCATTCAGTTTCTTGCTTTAGAGACACCTTTGCTTTGACGCAGAGACAGAAGGACTCAATGATTCATCAGAAATAGTAGAATAGAACAAACAGAAGAATTCATGGTGACATTAATGTTTTGGCATACAGAACAGGATGCATGTTGAAGCCATTCTTTAAATAGGCAACAACTGAAAAGAATTACGTTATTAGAGGAAGCTCCATAAATCCAGTTTTAATATTTTGTGCTGATATCCTGTAGAAACATCCAACAGCAATTTCGAGTAGGCAGGTATATTTACACAAATATAACTCAGAGCTATACGAATTTAGAAAACGTTGACTTGTATCCAGTGACAAAATCATAGGTAAAATTGTCTGGAAATACAGTGCACTTACATGAAAGTCTACAGGTCACCCGAAACCTCACCTTAAGTTGTCAAATGGGGAAAGAATGGAGAATAGAAATGAAGCAGTGCTAAGTAAGACAAGAAAAAATAAGGAGACTTTGATGTCAGGAAAGTAGAAGAGAATGTTGACTCCTATCTTGCTAATCTTTCTATAAGAAAAGAGAGTAATTTCCCAGAACAGAAAGTATTGCTGTTTATGGATGGCATGATCTTATACACAGAAACTCTAAAGAATCCACCAAAATAAATAAATAAATACATAAAAATCTACTGGTTCTAACAGAAGACATCAGCAAAGTATCAGGATACTAGATAAGCATACATAAATTACAGGGATTCCTTTATATCTACAAAGAAACAGTTAAAGACGAAGTCTCAGAATCATTACCATTTACTACAGCCCCCAGGATGGTAAAATACCTAGGAATAAATCTAACCATAGATGCAAAAAATGTATACAAAGAAAACTACCAAAATCCTACTGCAAGAAACTAAAAGTGACTTACGTAGGTAGAGAAACCTAGCTTAGTCTTGGATGGGAAGACTTAAGTATTGTGAAAATGTCTATATTGCCCAAAGCAATCTATACATACGATACAATCCCAATATAAATTCAAAGGATTTTTTTTAATGAGATGAAGAAACAAATCACCAGCTTTATATGGAAAGGGAGGAAGCCACAGGGAAGTAAATTAATACTAAAGAAGAAGAAAGAAGACAGAGGCCTCACTCTGCCTGATCTTAAAATCTACTACACTACCACAGTAGTCAAGACAACCTGGTACTGGCATAAAAACAGACACATATGCCAGTGGAACAGAATTAAAAATTGAAATATAACATCAACCATATATGAACAAGTGATATTTGATAAAGGCTGTGAACTGGTGAAAAGACAGTTTCTTCAACAAACTGTGTTAGCATAACTGGGTATCCATCTGAAAACAAAACAAGACCCTTAACTCACACCATGCACAAAAACTAACTTAAAATACATCAAAGACCTAAATAAAAAAGCTAAAACAATAACAGTCCTGAAAGAAAAATTGGGAAGACACTGGAAGCCCTAACCCGTGGCATCAACAGTCTACAAAACACTGCCAACAACCTTCAAACACTAGAAATGAAAACAATTGAGAACTCCTAAAATCAAACATGTTTATCCAAAGCCTTCAGCAATAAAATAAAAAGACTGCCTACAGAGTGGGAAAAAATATTCACTCACCATATTTCTGACTGATGCCTATATCTCTCTAATCTACAAGATACTTGAATATCTCACCAAGAAAAAGATAAACAACCCAATTAAAAAATGGGCAAAGGACACATACAGGCATTTCACCAAAGACAACAGATACTGGAGGAAATGCTCGTGATCACTAACCACTCAGGAAATCCAAATCAAAACTACAATAAGACACCATCTCACCCCAATAAAGTTGACAATCATCCCCAAAACAAAAAATAATAAATGCTGGGAAGGATGTGGAGATAATGGAAGATATTGTAGAAGAGTTCTACACTGCTATTGAAACTGTAAAATGGTACAGCCACTATGGAATTCAATTTGGCACTTTTTTCACTCCTTGAAACTCATGCCAGAGAAATATGGACCACCAATCAAAAGATGCAGGCATGCCAGTGTTTATTGCATCTCTCTTCACAATAGCAAAAAGATAGAAACAGCCCAGATGCCCATCAACAGATGAATGGTTAAACAACCTACGGTATAGTCATACATTGTAACACATTCCATGTGTAACAATGGAATGTGTAACATGGAATGTTACACAATGATAAGAAATGATGATTTAGAGAAGTTAACATGGAACCATCTGGAGGAAATATGCTCAGTCAAATTAGCCATAGGCCAAAGGACAAATATTGTATAAGACCAGTATTATAAGACACAACAAGTCATTTAAGTACAGAAGACATCAGTCGTACACAGTTACAAGGTAGGGAGGGAAGGAGATAGATTTTTACTGATTCAATAGTGGTTAGGATTCGAGTTGACTGCAGGATGTGATAGCATGTACTAGAAGAGAGGTACCCAGAACTTCTTTATTTCACAACTAAACTGTTGCTTAAATGAGACCCATCTCTTTGGAAGGACAGAAAAACAGGGTCTGTGGTTGGGGGACCATGCTCAGAGGGGACATCCAGACTAATTGGCATATCCAAGCTTTTTTTTCTCTCTCTCTCTCTTAATAAAATGCTCTGCATATCACCTGGGTGAGTGATGTCTAGGAATTTTAAAAGCTAGCAAGCTGCCATCTAAGAGCATCAAGTGGTCCCAACCTACCCGGACCAGAGGTAAACAGCAGACATCGAGGACAAGAGGAAAATATGAGCCAACCAGATGGAAGGGCCATGTGAACCACAGTCTGTTTCAGTCTGGGACCAGAAGAATTAGATGGCACCCAGCCATCACCAATGACTGCCAGGTGGGGTACACGGTACAGAGTCCCCAATACAGCAGGGGAAGATGTAGAGTGCAGAGATAGAACTCTACCAAAAGACCACATTTGATGATCCTTCTGACTGGAAGGCTCCCTGGAATCATGGCCACTGACTCTGTAACCCCGTACTGCATCCTGTACCTGGGCCAGCTGTCCAGACAAAGACTGAACAAGACTGTACAAAACAGGATAATGCTGACTATGAACAAATATTTGGAACTTAAACAGGTACATGGGGCTGTCATAGAGGCTCAGTGTGGAGCCAGATGATTGGGTGAGATGGGGCAGATCTTGGTCAAAAAGTCACAGTAAGTTCTGGACTAAAGGAAAGGCTTATTGTCATAGGCAGGAGTAGGATGAGGATGGGCATGGAGGGTGGGCAGCAGTTACAGTAGAATGGTGGTCAAAGTCCCAGGTGTTATATGGCAAAATGATCTATGTTTTAGTTATCTAGTGCTGCTGTCCCACTTGTCTGTCAGTGGAAGCTTGCTTGTTGCTGAGATGCTGGAAACTATGCCCTGGTAATTAGGTACCAGCAAGATCACCCATGGTAGAGAGGTCTCAGATGAGCTTCTAGACTAAGACAGACTAGGAAGAGAATCTAGTAGTCTGCTTCTGAAAAGAATTACCCAAGGAAAACTTTTAGAATAGCAGTGGAACATTGTCAAATATATTGCTGGAAAATGAGCCCACCAGGTTAGAAGACACTCATAAGATGACAGGGGAAGAGCTGCCTCCTCACAGTGGAGTCAGTCTTGATGTGGATGGAGTAAAGCCTTTGGGATCATCATTTGCTGATGTGGCATGACTCAAAATGAGAAGAAACAACTGCAAACATCCCTTAATAATGGGAACATGGAATGTACAAAGTATGAACCTAGGAAAATTCAAAATCATTAAAACTGAAATGGAGTGCATAAACATTGCTATCATAGGCATTCATGAGCTAAAATGAACTGGTAATGGCCAGTCCATTTAAATCCAACAATCACATGCTCTGCTATCCTGTGAATGAAACCTTGAAGAGGAATGGTATTGCATTCATCATCAAAAAGAACATTTCAAGATCGTCCTGAAGTACAATGCTGTCCATCATAAGATAGTATCCATACACCTACAAGGAAGGGCAGTTAATACAATCATTACCCAAATTTATACACCAACCACTAAGTGCAAAGACGAAGAGACTGAAGATTTTTACCAGCTTCTGCATCCTAAGTTGATGAACATACAATCAATATGCACTGATAATTACTGGTGACTGGAACGCAAAAGCTGGAAACAAAAAAGGATACATAGTTTGAAAATTTGGCCTTAGTAATAGAAATAATGTCAGAGATCGCATGGTAGAATTTTGCAAGACTAATAACTTCTTCATTGCAAACACCTTTTTAACCAACACAAATGGTGACTGTACACAGGGACCTCACCAGATGAAACACATGGGAACCAAACTGACTACATCTGTGGAAAAAGACAATGGAAAAGCTCCATATCAGCAGTCAGAACAAGACCAGGTGCTGACTGTAACACAGACCATCAATGACTCATACAAATTCAAATTGAAACTAAAGAAAATTAGAACAAGTCCACAAGAGCCAAAGTATGACCTTGATTTTAAAGATCATCTCAAGATTTGATGTGTCAACCACAAAGACCAGGAAAATTGTGGAGCAACATAAAAGACATCATCTATGAAGAGAACAAGAGGTCATTAAAAAGACAGGAAAGAAAAAAAAAGACTGAACTAGATATTAGAGCCAAGCCAAGTGCCATCAAGTATACATACCAGAGGGGACTTCAAAATTTGCTCTTGAACATCAAGCAGTGAAAGCAAAAGGAAAAAAGGATGAAGCAAAAGGTCTAAACAGAAGATTTCAAAAGTCAGCTTGAGAAGACAAAATAAAATATTATAATGACATGTGCAAAGAGCTGGAAATGAAAAACCATACAGCAAGAACATGTTATGCATTTCTCAAGCTGAAAGACCTGAAGAAAAAAATCAAGCCT
Organism: Heterohyrax brucei; assembly: GCA_028571685.1. Taxonomy (NCBI): domain Eukaryota; kingdom Metazoa; phylum Chordata; class Mammalia; order Hyracoidea; family Procaviidae; genus Heterohyrax; species Heterohyrax brucei. The sequence goes on from CM053156.1 coordinate 7,672,118, forward strand.
CAACTTGCAATAGTGAAAGATTCTACAGGAAAACTATTAAACAACTCAGGGAGTATCACAAGAAGCTGGAAGAAATACACAGAGTCATTAGATCAGAAAGAACTGGTCAATTTTCAGCCATTTGAAGATGCAGCATATGATCAGGAACTGATAGTACTGAAGGAAAAAGTCGAAGTTGCATTGAAGGCAATGTCAAAAAACAAGGATCCAGGACTTGATGGAATATCAACTGAGATATTTCAACAAACAGATGCAGCAGTGGAAGTGCTCACTTGTCTATACCAAGAAATTTGGAGGACTGCGACCTGGCCAGCTGACTAGAAGATATCCACACTTATACCCATTCCAAAGAAAGGTGGTCCAAGTGAATGAAGAAATTACAAACAATATCATTAATATCACGAAAGTAAAATTTTTCTCAATATCATTCTAAAGTGATTACAACAGTATACAAGGAACCGCCAGAAATTTAAGCTGGAATGAAAAGAGGATGTGGATGCCAGGTGGATCTTGGCTGAAAGCAGAGAACACCAGAAAGATGTTTACCTGTACTTCATTGACTATGCAAAGGCATTTCACTATGTGGATCATAACTAATTATGGCCAACATTGCATAAAATGGGAATTCATGAACATTTAATTGTGCTCTTAAGGAACTGTATATAGATCAAGAGGCAGTCGTGTGAACAGAACAAGGGGACACAGCCATGCCAAAGCAGCATGGTTTAAAGTCAGGAAAGATGTGCATCAGGGCTCTATCCTTTCACCATACCTCTTCGATCTGTATGCTGAACAGATAGTCTGAGAAGCTGGATTACATGAAGAAGAGTGAGGCATCAGAATTGCAGGATGATGCATTAACAACCTGAGATAAACAGACAGCACCACCTTACTTGCTGGAAATGAGGAGGATCTGAAACACTTGCTGATGAAGATCAAAGAGCATAACCTTCAGTACAGATGGCACCTCAACACCAAGAAAACAAAAATCCCCACAACTGGACCAGTAAGCAACATCCTTATAAATGGAGAAAGGACTGAGGTTGTCAAGGATTTCGTTTTCCTTGAGTCCACACTCAAAGCCCAAGGAAGCAGCAGCCAAGAAATCTAAGGATGTGGGCGGAGTCAAGATGCCAGACTAAGGACACATCTCCTTATATCCCTCTGGAAACCAAGACCTGAACTGATAATCAAATGGAGCCTTCCAGTCACCTAGTGAGCCCCCAGGACACAGCACAGGACTGTTAATTTGGACTTCATACCACTGAACAGAAAACCACCTCTCTTTTACTGACTCCCATTCCTGGCTAGCCTTGGTTGTCATGGACTGAAGGTAAATGCACCATTTTGGCTATGTTTTTCCCTGTCTTGCCGGCAGGCAGAGCTGGTTCTTGCCTAGCAGCTAGGTTGAGACACACTGCTAGTGGCATAGGCAGGTGAAATTGCTATAGTTTGAGAGCCAGGCTTAGGACTCTGTTAATCTAGCCACTTTTGGTCTGTCTTCTTATCACTGCCACAGCGTGGTTTGTACGGAACCACAATGCCTGTGTGCGGGATGCCATGTTGGATACAGAGATTTTAGCAGGACCTAATTCTTAGCCTGGGAGCCAGTGCCTGCAAACAAGACAATGCTTCTCTGACAGAAAAGCAATAGTTTACACAGTGTCACCTACAGTGGGGGCCCAGCAACAAAGGTGGAGGGCTCACTACCTCTCGGCACCTATAGCACTTCTATCTGTGGACAGTGTGGAGGGTGCCATCTTAGATACGGTGGCCACAGCTGGATCTATTTCTTAGCTTGGGAGCCAGATCCTGCCCACAGGAGAGCACTTTTCTACCAGAAAAGCTGTAGTTTACACAGTGTCACGTAAGTCTGGGCCCTGTCAGTAGAGGCCAACAGAGCAGTAGCATAGTTGTATTTTAAACTAGTTTGTATCATCTGGGGTTGGATATAGAGGTGCTTACTTTGCCAGTTGGGAAGAGGGACCTCTACACCTGAAAACCTGACTGACTTGGGAAGTGGTCAGATATCTTTTCTTTTACATTTTAAGACAGCCTAGAGAAACATCTGCAGTCCATCCTCACAGTATCTCTCCCGGCCTTTACTTACTCACATGGGACCCAAAAAGCAACAGACAATTGTGGCATACAAGAAATCACCCATGGCTTCATAAAGCTCCCAAACAAAACACCCAAGGAGTTTTCCAGATGAAACTTTTCTGAAATCATCAGAAGGTGAGTACAAAATTGATTATATGAAGAGCCCTTCTAGACCTTATACAAAATGCAGCAGAACAAAATGAAAAATTAAGCAAGCTGTTCGATTTGATGGAACACCAGAACTCTGAAATCCAACAGATCAAGAACAAAATCAAAGACATAGAAACTTCCATTCAAAGCCAAGAAAACAGAATGGAACAAATGGAAAAAAGAAATTCTGACTTGGAAGACAGAGCTAATGTTGCCAGCATCTATGAGCAGAAATCAGAAAAAAGAAACAAGAAAAATGAAGAAGCATGTGGGACTCTATTAAGAGGAACAACCTTTGATTAATTGGAGTCCCTGAACAGGATGAGACACCTGAGAACACAGAGAGTATTGTTGCTGAGCTGCTGAAAGAAAACTTCCCAGAAATCATTAAGAAAGAGAATATAGATATCCCAGATGCATATCATATGCCACCCACTATAAATCTCAAAAGAAAGACTCCAAGACATATTATAATCAAGCTTAACAAAATGAAACATAAGCAGCAACTCTTAAAGGCAGCAACGCTAACATTCAGAGGGAAACCCTGTAGGCTTTCATGAGATTTCTCAGCAGAAACCATGCTGGCATGGAGACAGTGGCATGCCACATTCAAAGCCTTGAAGGAGAACTTCCAACCAAGAATTATATATCCTGCAAAACTATCTTTCAAATATGAAAATGAAATTAAGACATTCCCAGATAAAAAGAAACTTAGAGACTTTGTAAAACCCAAACCAAAACTACAAGAAATACCGAAAGAAGTTCTCGGCTTTGGCTTAGAAAAACAAAACCACTAACTTTATATTTTAAAATGGCACATTATTGAGAATTCTACTCAGTGAAGGCTCCAAATTCAGTCACAGCTTTAATACTGAAAGAAACAATCCAGTGATTATAATGAAAACTATGGTGTAATCATATTAAAAAGAGAGATGTACTACAGTTGTTATAGTCCTTCTAGATGGAGAGGAAGATGACAAGACTGGTAGTAATTAAAACTGGATTTATATAGAGTTTATTAAGGGGGATCATAGGGACAGCTGTAAAGCACAACAAAAATGTAACATACCATTTCAAGAAATGTAACACAGTAGTCAACAACTACAAAAACAGCTCTGAAAAAGGTGAAAAATCAACTCACAAAAAGAATGTACCAGAACAGACTAATAAGAACAACAGAGAAAACATCAACACAAAAATAAACATATCACAATGGTAGCACAGAACACATACCTATCAATAATTACTTTGAATGTGAATGGACTGAATACTCCAGTAAAGAGACACCGAGTAGCATCTTGGATCAAAAGACATGACCCATCCATATGTTGTCTACAAGAAACTCACTTGAGACCTAAATATAGGAACAAACTGAAAATTAAAGGATGGAAGAATATATATCAAGCTAACAATGAAGAAAGAAAAGCAGATGTGGCAATTCTAATATGAAACAAAATCAATTTTAATGTAAAATCCACCATCATGGACAAAGATGGACATTATTGCTGAAAGATTCAGTACACAAGTAAAACTTAACTATATTAAATATTTATGAACCTAATATCAAAGCACCTAAATACATCAAAGAAACACTGATTACACTCAAAAAAAGAGTTAATCACTCCACAATAATAGTGGGAGACTTCAAAACTCTCAACACTGGACAGATCATCTAGAAAAAAGGTCATAAAGATACAGAAGACCTCATTGCCACAATTAACCAATTAAACCTCATCGGTATATACAGAACTTTCTACCCATCAGCAGACAACTACACCTTCTTCTCCAGTGCACATGGAACATTCTCCAGAATTGACCATGTGTTAGGACAAATGCAATTCTCAAGAAAATCCATACCATTGAAAAATGCAAAGCATCTTTTCAGATCACAAAGCCATAAAAGTCTAAATCAATTGCAGAAAAAACATGGATAGAAAGTGGAACTCTTGGAAACTGAACATCTTCCTCAAAAAACCATGGTTTATAGAAGAAATTAAGGATGAAATAAAGAAATTCATGGATTCCAATGAGAATGAAAACACTTCCTACCAGAACCTATGGAATACAGCCAAAGCAGTGCTCAGAGGTCTGTTTATCTTCATAAATGCACACATCTGGAAGGAAGAAAGAAACCAAATCAAGGAACTACCCTACAGCTTAAACAAGTAGAACAAGAACAACAGAGGAACCCCTCAGGCACCAGAAGAAACCAGATCATAAAGAGTAGAGCAGAGCTAAATGAATTAGAGAATAGAAAAAATTGAAAAGACCCAAAGCTGGTTTTTTGAAAAGATCAACAAAATTGACAAACCACTGTCTAAACTTACTAAAGAAAAGCAGGAAAGGAAACAAATAACCCAAATTAGAAATGAGAGGGGAGTTGTCACAACAGACTCAATAGAAATCAAAAATATCATAACAGAATACTATGAAAGACCTAGAGGAAATGGACAAATTCCTTGATGTATACCACCTACCGAAATTATCACAACATGAAGCAGAATAAATTAATAAACCCATCACAAATGAAAAGATTGGAAATGTCATCAAAACACTGCCAACCAAAAAAAACCCAGGCCCAGATAGCTTCACCACAGAATTCTACCAAGTTTTTGGAGAAGAGTTATCTCCAGTACTATTGAGACTATTTCACAGTATAGAAAGGGATGGAGTACTCCCAAACTCATTCTATCAAGCCAGGATAGCCCTGATAGCAAAGCCAGGGAAAGACCCAACATAAAAGGATAACTACAGACCAATATCACTCATGAATCTGGATGCAAAAATCTTCAACAAAATTCTTGCTAATAGAATACAACAACATATCAAAAAAATAATCCATCATGAACAAGTTGGATTTATACCAGGGATGCAAGGCTCATTCAACAGCAGAAAAACAGTCAATGTGATTAACCACATAAATATCACAAAAGACAAGAATCACCTGATTTTTTCCATTGATGTAGAAAAGGCATTTGATAAAGTCCAGCACCCATTCATGCTAAAAACTCTTAGCAAAACAGAAATAGACAGAAAATTCCTCAACACAATAAGAGCTATTTATACAAAACCAACTGCCTGCATCATCCTAAATGAAGAGAGACTGAAAGACTTTCCCTTGGGAACAGGAACTAGACAAGGATGCCCATGCTCACCTCTCCTATTCAACATTGTACTAGAAGTTCTAGCCGGAGCAATTAGACAAGACCAAGAAATAAAGGGCATCTGCATTGGCAAAGAAGAAGCCAAAATCTCCCTGTTTGCAGATGATATGATTGTATATGCAGAACATCCCAAAGAAACTATAAGGAAACTACTCAATCTGACAGAAGAGTTCAGCAAACTCTCAGGATACAAGATAAACATAAGTAAATCAGTAGGATTCCTTTATACCAACAACGAGACTGTTAATGGAGAAATCATCAAATCCTATAGCCCCTAACAAGATAAAGTACCTAGGAATTAATCTAACCAGAGAAATAACAGACCTTTACAAAGAGAACCACAAGCTCTTACTACAAGAAACTAAGAGGGACTTAGATAAATGGAGAAACCTACCCTGGTCATGGATAGGAAGACTTAACCTTGTGAAAATGTCTACTTTACCCAAAGTAATCTACTTATACAATGCAATCCTAATACAAGTTCAGTGTCATTTTTTAATGAGATGGTGAAATAAATCACCAATTATGTTTGGAAATGGAAGAAGCCCCAGATAAGTAAGGCACTACTAAAGAAGAAGAACACACTGGGAGGCCTCTCACTACCTGACCGTACAACATATTACACTGCCACAGTGATCAAAACAGCCTGGTACTGGTACAAGAACAGACAGATTGATCAATGCAACAGAACTGAGACCCCAGAGATGACACAATCTCCCTATGAAGAGTTGATATTCAACAAAGGCCCTAAGACACTAAACTGGGGTAAAAACTGTATCTTCAACTAATGGTGCTGGCAAAATTGGATATCCATCTGCAATAAATTGAAACAAGATCCATATCTTACACCTTATACAAAAACCAACTCCAACTGGATAAAAGACCTAAATATCAAACCTAAAATGATAAAGCTCATCCAAGAAAAGGTAGAAACAACAATGGAAGTTTTAATACACAATGTAGACAGACTTCAAAATCTGTCAAACAAAACACAACGAAAAGAAGAGAAAATAGGTAAGTGGGAACTATTAAGAATCAAACACTTTTGCTCATCCAAAGACTTTATTAATAGAACTAAAAGGCCACCTGCAGAATGGGAAAAAATATTTGGCAACTCTATGTCAGACCGATGCCTGATCTCCAAAATCTATAACGTTCTACAAAATATCAATAAGAAAAAGACAAATCATCAAATTAAGCAATGGGCAAAAGAGATGGACAGACACTACTCTAAAGAGGAGATCCAGGCAGCCAAAAAACACATACGGACATGCTCACGATCATTAATTATTACAGAAATTAAAGTCAAAATGACAACAAGATACCATCTCACCCCAACAAGGTTGGCCATGATCCAAAAAACCCAAAACAACAAATGGTGGAGAGGCTGTGGAGAAAGTGGAACTCTCCTACATTGTTGGTGGGGTTGCAAAATGGTCCAGCCTCTTTGGAAAGCAATCTGGCACTTCCTTAAAAAAATGGATATTGATACACCATTTGACCCAGTAATTCTACTACTTGGAATATATCCGACAGAAGCAAGGCCATTAGCACCAATGGACACATGCACAGCAGAGCACCACGCAATGATAAAAAATAATGATGGTTCCAGGAAACATCTCATAATCTGGTTTCAACTGGAAGACATTATGTTGAGTGAAAGTAGTCAACAACAAAATGACAAATATTGTATGAGACCCCTACGATGAGACCTCCAAAACAGACTTATGTATAGAAGAAAAGACTCTTTCATGGCTGCAAGGGGGGGGGGAAGGTTTAGATTAGATAGTTGGTTGAAATTTGGTTGGGTGAAATCGGTGATAGCACACATTAGAAACAAGAACAATACTAAGTGGACTTCAACATAACTTGAATCCTCCTTCCATCTTAACCCAATATTGCAAGGACAAAGTAGGTGGGGCAGGGGACAGGGGGCAGGGGATCATGCTCTTAGGTGAAATCGAGGCTAATTGGCACAACTAGCATTTTGCTAAGAGGGCTCTATGCACCCCACATTGGTGAGTGGCGTCTGAGGTCTTAACAGCTGCCAAGCTGCTATCCGAGGACACAGCAAATGGTCCCAACAGAGCAGGAACGGATGCTCACCGAGGACCAAAATGACATGGGGTAAAGACAACCCAGAAGATAGAGACCCACATGAGCGGGTGCCTACATAGACTTGGAAACAGAAGAACCACTTGGTGCCCGGCCACCACCAGTGATAGCAGCAATGGAGCTCACTAAGTTGAGTCTCACTGGCAACACAAGAATAAAAAGGGGTGCACTGTGAGATCTCCACTAAAACATCACAACTGATGGTCCAGCGGCTTCGGGCTTCCCCTGGGATCATGGCCCGTGGCACTGATGCTGCCTTTGCCCATGGATCATAATGAAGGTCCACTCTTTGGACATGAATGGATTGGACTTGGTGATGCAGAGTGACCATATATTGGATGCACTTTATGGTTCAATACAAGATATCATCCTGCTGACCTCTGGGTGGAGTAAGGGGAGTGGGTGAAGAAGAGGGGAAAGGAGACTGTTGGGAGAATGAGACACATACAGAGCAGAGAAGAATAGTGTGCTGTCACCAGGCAGGGAGAGCAGTGGAAGCTGATTACAGGTGGGGATGTAAATTTATATGGGAATGTACATTTTCACTCAATCATAATAAAAATAAAATTTAAAAAAAATCTAAAGATGCAATGCATTTGGAAATTCTGCTGCCAAGTTTCTCTTTAAAGTATTGAAAAGCAAAGACTTTACCTTGAAGACTAAGGTGTGTCTGATCTAAACCATGGTAATTTCAGTGGCATCATATGTCTGCCAATGCTGGACAAGGAAAAATTGATGCCATTGAATTGTGGTGTGGGACAAGAATGTTGAAGTTTCCGTGGACCACCAAAAGAACAATCCGATCCATTCTGGAAGAAGCACAGCCAGAGTGCTCCTTGGAATCAAAGATGGCAAGACTGCATCTTACGTACTTGGGACATGTTGTCAGGAAGGATCACTCCCTGGAGAAGGTCATCATGCTTGGTAGAATGGGGGGTAGCAAAAAAGCAGAATACCCTCCAAGAGGTGGATTGATACAGTGTGAGCAGCAACAGGCTTAAGCATAAAAATGATCGTGGACATGCTGCAAGACTGGGCAGTGTTTCATTCTGTTGTCTACAGACTCACCATGAATCAGAGCTGATTTGATGGCACCTAATAACAACAGTGCTGCTCTAATGGAGATACCACAAGTGACGGCTTTCAGAAGAGCAATTTTATTTGTCACAGCCCCGTAAGCTAAAAGTCCACATCAAGAGTGGCAGCTCCAAGGGAAGGCTTCCTCAGCTGGCACTAGAGGAAAGACCTTGTCATCACTCTTCCCCTGGACTGGAAGCTTTTGAGACACAGGTACCCAGTCCTTTGCAAAGGAAGCACTCAGCTCCCAGCTCTCCTTTTTGGTGGAATGAGGTCCTCAAATGTCTCTGTTAGCTCCTCTCCTTTGTACCTCAAGAAATAGCCTTAAGGTACCAAACAAACTCACACACTTAATCTCACTCCCCAGCACAACTGCTGCCCATTTGCCCTCAAGAACATTATAGAGGCAGGCATTCCAGCATGGAGGGATGTCACACAATACCAGGAATTATGGTCCAGCCAAAGGGATACAGATTTTTTAGGGAACACCATTCAATCCACAATCATATTAATTGCAAAATTGTTCTTAAGTCACAATAATTTTTTTTTTTTTTTTAAAAAAAAGGAAGAACAAAGAGTGATTTCTGAGCAGATAAATGACTGTGCCCTGGAGTAATTAACAAATTTCGGCTTTCTCACAAATTTAGGATATGTTAGTTTGATGTTATATTTAATGATCCTATGTATAACACACATATTACTATCACTTCCCTTCTTTATTCTTCCTAATGCACAATAAAGCAATGCACTTAAAAGAAGCAGGACTTTATGTTAAAATAGAATTCCATTCTATTTGCATAAAGGAAATAATTATTGAGCAATTATTAACAGAAATGCTTGAGCTCTTTCTTATAAAGAATTACAGAAGAACTATAAAATTTAAAAATTATTCCTTTAATGTATCATTAATTGCATTTCTATTTCCATCTCCAAGGGAAGGCATGTTAGGGGAAGGGTTAATGACACTGACCTCAGCACCTGCAGTTATGTTCATTTCATCTGTATTTCTTGACCAGTAAAAAGGGTTACTAATAACACTCTGTGACCATGGCTTATTAGCTTATTGGCATCTCAATGATATTTGACTTCATATTATTAGTATCTGCTGAGCATTAAGCATTTCTGTTCTAAGCCAGTGGTAACATTTGAGAAATTGTTCTAATATATATGACTATTCAGAAAGAAACAATGATCTCACATTTGAGGGTTATTAAAAATGTTAAATTAGGTAAGTAAAGAGGAGCATTCTTTTTGCAAGCCACTATTTCAGATAGTAGACTGTACAGCCTACCAGGAAAGTATGACCTTAAATTTCCTTTGGTCTCATGTTCATTTGAAACTACTCTTCATTATTTACTCTAATATTAGTTTTCAAGGAAACACTGGTGGCCTAGTGGTTAAGAAATAAGACTGCTAACTGACAATTCAGCAGTTGGAATTTACCAGGCACTCCTTTGGAAATGCCATGGGGCAGTTCTGTTCTACAGGTTTACTTTGAGTCAGGATTGACTCAAAGCTAATTGGCTTCAGATTTCGTGGGAGCCCTGCTGTAATGAGTAAGGATGCTCAACTACTAATCCAGCTGTTGGCTGTTCAAATCTACCTGCTGCCTTGAAGAGGAAAGATGTGGCTGTCTGCAAGACTTCCAAGGTTTACAGTCTTGGAAACTGTTGGTGTAGTTCTATTCTGTTCTGTAGGGCTGCTATCCTTCAGAACCAACTCTATTAAAATGGGTTTTGATTTTAGTATTAATTTTCATCCTTAAGTGATTTATTGTTATGCTCTGAAACTACTTACTTCTTAACTCTTTTTAAGATGATGTATCATGACAGTTCTATCTACATTATTTTGATGGAATCAAATGATTTGCAGTATCTATGGGAAATGTGAGTCATTATCCTTTAGTTCTTAATAAAAAAATCTCCCTTGCAGTCAGGTCTGTGTCTTCCCAGTCCAAGAATGCTCATTTTGATGTTAATGTATATTTTCTTACACTGTAACTAAAAATTCATCGATTGCTTCCATTTGTAATCAACTAAAAATTAAGGACAGGTTAATTTCAAAGTGTTCCATGCCTTTTCTGCCAACTAATAGAGTCAATAGTTAACAGTGGTCTAAGTTTGAGGTCACTGCTTTGCATATGTATCTTTATTTTGCTACTTCTTTTGCATTCTGTAAATACTCAAGAGAATTGCAAATACCCTGAGAAGAGATATTTTCTGTTTGTGCACCAAAGATAATTACCCAGTTTACTATACTGATGGGTATCAAATCATTTAGATTAGATTTGAGTTTAAATCTCCAATTTTCCTTCTCTTTGTGATTGAATCAAAATATTTAAGGTTTCTGTGTCTAAGTTTCCTCACCTGTAAAATGGAGATTGTAGTACTGTTTGTCACCAAAGCCAACTGTGAGGAAAAATTAAGTAAAAGAATAAGAAATTTACAAAACAAAATGAAGTGTATATAGCATAAACAATGGTAAGGCAATGAGTATGATACAAGTCCAACAGATTTATATTCTTACTGTAAAATCCCCCAAATCATGTTGTTCAATCTAAATTTGTTACTTCATACATAAAAATTTTACTATTTTTACAACATATTTATTCAAGCAAAATATATTGTGTGAGAGATTTCTTGTTCACAATTCTAATATCACTATTCAAACTCTTTACTATGCCTGATATTTAACTCACAGTTTTGTATAAACAGAGATCATTGATAAAATATGCCCATAAGTTGTAGTTAACAATTGCAATGAAATTAACACCAAATATTTCATAAACATAAAAAAGAATTCAATTCAAATGTATTGATGAATAATATAGTATTTCTGCAGTATAAGTAGTACATAAATTTAAACTGAGTTGATTGTTTTGCAATGTCAGGAAAGTGACAAATCTACTGATCAAAGGAATAAAGCCTGATTTAAAAAAAGAAATAGGATTTAGAAAAACAAATTGCCACTCTCTTACATATGATTGTCAGTTTCATAGACATTCAAAAACTTGTCTCCTTCATCCTTCAGAAAACACTGAAATAAATGTAAATAACCTCATTCACATGCGAAACTAAAACAAGTATTTAATTGCATTTTAATTTCACAGTATTTGGGGAAGTTTCATTAGTTCTTCTATCAAAGCTGAATCAGTTTATATTTAATTTAGTTTGTTCGCTGGATGATTCCTAAGGGTTACACACTTACTTGATTTAAAGACAAGTGTTGGGGAAATAGAGAATTCTTTTCTGCAGTACAGTCAAGCAGCAAAGGATTTAGTGAAAATAAACTGCTTAGCTTTTTCTAACACTTTGTTTATATTTAAACCAAAAAAAAAACCAAAAGACGTCGCTGTCAAGTCGTCCCACAGCAACCCTGATAGGACAGAGTAGAACTGCCAGACAGAGTTTCCAAGACGCGCCTCGCAGATTCGAACAGCTGATCTTTTGATTAACAGACGTAGTACTTAACCACTAAGCCATCAGTGTTTCCTTGTTTATATTTAAAAACCACGCAAAATGGATCAACGCAAATAAGGCAGAACTGGTACAATGGCTGGTTTCGTTTTAGTTTTGCTTTTGCTTAGTTTGCTTATGCTTATTGTTTAAACGCGAATATTTAGTAAAAGTATATTGGCAAAGGAGTGATGTAATAATTTGTGCTACATTTATGTATAAGTTTGAATTACATAGTGATTCATTGGCATAATGGTTAAGTGCTATGGCTGCTAAACAAAGATTGGAGTTTGAATCAATGCGATGCTCCTTGAAAACCCTGTTGGGCAGTTCTACTCCATCCTATAGGGTCACAATGAGTCAGAATTGACTCAACAGCATTTTTTTTTTTTAATTAGGAGATGATAGCACTGGTGTGGTTACTAGGATTACGTTATTTAACTAATTTAAGCTCTTAGATCAGCTCCTAGCACAGAATAAACACAACAATAAATTCATTGATATCCTTTCATTATAATTTAGTTTCTGAAATTTGTGAAAAGTAAATCTTCTGTTTTTCAAAGTAATGTATTTACATGAATTAGACAATTTGTAATATAGTGACACGTTGTCTTTTACCTTTAATTGTTATCTATTTATTTATTTTCCAAGATTAACGGTGCTTCTTTAATATAGTATATCGGTACGTGCTTGATAAAGTGAAGGGTCGACAAAAAAGAGGAAGAACCTCAAAAAGATGGATTGGCACAGTGAACGCAACAATGGGCTTAAGCGTAAGGATGATTGTGAGCATAGTACAGGACAGGGCAGTGTTTCATTCTGTTGTGCATAGAGTCGCTATGAATAGGAATGGACCTTACAGCACCTAACCACAGCATCGGTATAGAAACCTCTGTTTGAGTCATCTAGTACTGCTCTAACAGAAACACTGATGGATGGCTCTAACAAAGATGAATTCTTTTCACACAGTCTGGCATGCTAGAAGTCTGAATTCAGGGTGCTGGCACCAGGGGAAAGCACTTTCTGTCAGAAAGACCCTGTATTACATCATCTTTCTTCGATTTGAGAGTTATCTTGGTACAGGAACCTCAGGTCTAAGGATGCACTCTGTTCTCGTACGGCTTTCTTGGTTGTATGAGGTCCCAGCTGTCTGCTTGTTCCCCTTTCCTTTTGTCTCTGGTAGGACAGAAGGTGGTGCAAACCACACTCCTGGGAAACTACTTTTACTCTGAAGCAAGGACATGACCTTAAGAGGGGTGTTGCAATCCCACTCCAGTCCTCTTTAATGTCTAGTCTATTACCCACAGGCAGAGACTAGGATTTACAGAATAGGAAAATCAAAAAATGAAGGGCAATCACGCAATGCTGGGAATCATAGACCAACCTAATTGTTACACACATTTTTGGGGGGACACAACTGACACATGGGGGACATATGACAACTCTCATCATTTTAGTTCAGTATGCAATTCTAATAGAAAAAGATGAGTAAAAAAGCATAGACAAGATATGATAATAGAGGTTCAAACTAGCTCACTGAGAGGTGGGGAGGATTCAGTGAGCTGAAAAGTACAGCCAAAGCAGAGGCTGGCTTAAATAAGCATTTGTGGATATTAATTTCCTGCTAACTTATCTCAAAATTCAACCAAACAGGAGATGAAACTATTCTAATTTCAATTATATTCTTATTTCAATTATATTCTGACATTTGGATGTCTTAATCTTTACTCCTTGTTAGGAAATTATGAGAATGCTAGAGTTACTGAGAAAAGAACACCTTTATCCAGTATAGTTAGAGAGTAGAACAGTACTTAAGCAAATTTTTGCTGAAATTAATTAGAAGTTATCTCATTTATGCAATGAAACTTTCTCACCTAGGATATTTCAGGGCCTGCTTATAGCAACTTCCTTGTTGATCTATTACTTTTAAAGTTATTTTTTTGATAGAATATTCTGAAGGAGTCTCATAAATATGAACCTGATTCTGAGGATTTTTCAATAAACTGAAGAGCAAAACTAAATTCTATACACTTGCCAGGCTTTGTGAGTTTACTGAGAGTTCAACAACATCAAAGACATTTGAAATACAGTTTGATTAGAAATATAAAAAGTAAGAAGCAGTTGCGAAAAATAGTGTGTCAGTCTTAACCTGGTAACTAAGGATTAAAAACAAAATGAATCTCAAGTGGCTTCGCAAGCACTAAGCTAAATTAGTTAGTTCAGACTGAAAATCTGTTGAGTTCCAAAACAGAAGGAGCCCCTGGATGTTGCAAAAGGTTAACATGCTAAGCTGTTAACTGGAAGATGATGGGTTTGAGTCCATCCACCGTGTTGAAAGAAAGACCAGGCAATCAACTCCTGAGACTCTGTGAAGCAAAGTTCTATTCTGACACACACAGGGTTACTATGCCTTGGTCCTATGCAGCTGGTTACGAAACAGAAAGTTTCAAAAATTCCTGAGAAATAAATACAAATGAGTTAGCTAGATAGCCTTCAGGAAGCAAAGCTGTACCTTCCTCCCACGATTCTGATGTGTAGACAGCAAAGTTCTTATTTCAACTACCATGTGTTGCGCATGTAGCCTATACCAGATCCCTTTACCTGTGCATAATTAATAATGCTTGAATAATTGATACGGGAGTTTTTTTTTTTTAAGTGGCTTCCAATTTTTTTTTCCCCCTTCAGACTGTAGCTAAATGAATTTTCAGGGCAATCCTTTAGCTGAATTCCTTCCCAAAGTCACACTTTAACTCTGTTTTCACTGTGGTGCCTACAGCTGAGTATATTACTTTGGAAATTTTTGATTGTTTCGAATCACTGTGAGTACTTTTAGCAATGATTTAAGAAATAATTTTGTACAGTAAAGCAGCATTAAATACATTGTGAAATACTGGATAAGCATATGGCAGTAAATTTACTCTTTAATTTACCTGAATCACCATGAGTCGGATACAACTCCACAGCACTTGGCTTGGCTATATGTAAGTAGAAACTTTGGAGATAGCCTGAAAACAAACAAAAGTAACATTAAAAAATTATTAAATGATCTTTTTATTTAGATACAAATCAAATTGCCAGTATTAATATTTAAAACATGAATTTCTGGTTTCAATAGTTACACATGGCCATGAAACTTCAAATGATTTATTTTTGATAAAAATAAGATTTATATCATCTCCTCATATATAGCCTAAATTTCGAATTTCTGTTAAAGCAGACAACTGAATATTTCAGAAACAGTTCATGTTTAACTTTCAGCTCTTTATCTGTCAACCTTAATGGCACTGGAAGTACAAAGAATTCCTAGTACCTCACCTCCTGGTAGGTGGCTGTGGCCACCTCGTGGTGGTTGCCGAATGGAGATGATTGCGCCTCTGCAGCCAGTGTGGGACATCAAATTGCTGAAAGCTAAGTCATTGTGTGTGTATCTCAATCCTTCCTTCCATATGGGCCTGTCTCCCTTCTCTTGGTACCCCCCTCCCTTTTCTGAACTGTACTAAGTGCTAGAGTCTGTCTCCATTAATTGAGGTGGAAGTAAGACTCATCAAGGCCTTCCTGAGTCATTCTCCACTTCCAATCTTTGCACTACAGCTGGGTCTGGAATCTGATTCCATTAACTGAGCCAGAAGTAACACTCCTTAATCCTGCCCTAAGGCATTCACTGAGACATGAATGGGGAAACAGTTAAGCAAACTTGGCAAAGGGAGGAAAAAAAATTTGTTTTCTCCTGCTGACTCCCCTAAGCTACAAAATCAGGGCAGAAACTGTTCCTTCCCCTAGATTCAGACATAGAGGAATACCCCAACCTCACAGACATACAGACACCTGTTAGCACTCTGCTTTTTTCTGCAGCTACAATCACACATCTGAGCCTGTATCAATCACCCACGCAAATCTAGGACTGTAGGCAAAAGTCTTCATCACACATTTAGTGACTGACCACCTGGATACCTGAGCTGAATCCATATAACTAAACCATACATTTTAAAACAAGACACTAGAATATAGTAGGCAAACTATATAAATAACTACAATTCATGGATGGCTTGGAAACTTCAGTCCATATCAAAGCACTTAAAGTGTCAGACCATGATCTCTCAGAAAGCTTCTAGAACAAAGAAGAAAATTTTCCAGAGGAAGAGAACTACCTGGAATTATCAGAAACAATAAAAGATTAATATTTAGAACTCTTAAAAAGATGATGGAGATGAGGCAAAATGCTTCAGAACATGACAAATTGAACAACTTTCAAGAGAGCACTGAGCAGCAAGAATTAGAAATACAGAAAATTAATAATAAAGTTACACAAATAGACAACAGAAAGTCAAAGTAGCATAACTGAGACAATGGAAAGCCAAATTAGTGAGACTGAAGATAAAGCACATGATATCAATGTATTTTTTTTAAAAAATCAGAAAAAAAATCTTAAAAAGGTCAAGAAACACTGAGAATTATATGGGATGTATGAAGAGGAATAACCTATGAGTGACTGGAGTACCAGAACAAGGGGGTGGTGGATAAAAAAAAAAAACAATAAGAAAACTGTCAAAGATTTGCTGATAGAACACTTCCCTAATATCACGAAGGTGAGAAGATACCTATCCAAGACATTTATTGAACTCCACACAAGGCAGATCACAAAAGAAAGAAATGGAGGCATATTGTAATCAAACTTGCCAGACCTAAAGATAAGGAAACACTTTTACAAGTGACTAGAAATAAACAAAAAACAACTTACAAAGGAAAATCTGAAAGACTAAATTCAGACTACTCAGCAGAAACCATGAAGCCAAGAAGGCAGTGAGATGTTTTCCTTGAAGGAAAACAATTGCTAGCCAAAAATTATATATCAGAAAGATTGTGCATAATCTATGATGACAAAACTAGGACATTTCCAGATAAACAGAAATTATAAGGAATTAGCAAAAAACAAACCAAAACTAAAAGAAATAACAAATTGAGTCATTTGAGTAGAAAATCAGCATCACCAAATAACAACATAAGACCAGAACACAGAATAGAGCAACCAGATATCAACTCAAACGAGATAATCGCAAATTCAAATCATAGGCAAAATACTAAAAATAGGGAAACAAAGAGGTCATTATGTAAAAATTATAATAAAAAGGAGGGACACAAAAATGTATTCATATAGTTTTCATATGTTAAGGAAGTCAAGGTTGCATAAAGAAATTAAAAACTCATTTAAATTTAGAAAAATAAGGCTAAATACAAAGTTAACCACAAAGGAAACAATCCTATGCATCAAAATAAAAAACAAGAGAAATACATAGTTCCAGGAAATAGAAATCCACTAATACTGAAAAAGATGAAAAAGAATCATGTAAAGAAAAAACACTCGGCACAGAAAATTAAATAGAATAAAGGAATTGTCTACAACACGCCTGTTTCTACAACACACTGTATTTCAGGAAATGTATTTGGAAATTTTTTTAGACTTGATTTACATTCTGCATTCAAAAATTAAGTCACACAATAAAATACAGAGATGTTCTTAATGTACTCATTTTATAACATTTAGACACAGCCTTCCTGTTCTCAAGCACTAGTTTTTGCATTTCAAAGCATTGAAACTTGATTTTTTTTCAATTTTCTGTCTTGTTCTTCAATGCTCAAATTAAGTGTCTCAGATTATGCAGTTACTATACTTTACAATCTCTAAATCACCTTCATAGCATCAGAGAGAGGTATATGATTGTATGGAAACATTGACCTATTTTTCAATCTATCAGACTGTTGGCCTACTTAAATAAGAAAGAGCTTTGAAAGAATTTCCCTGGCCTGAAACTCAAGGTGACAAGTATTTATTGTGGATCTAACTTTAGCCTAGAATTGAATTCTTTTTTCAGATCCAGAAAAATGCTTTAACCAGTCATTTACTGGGCTCATAAATCACACATACAAGTTCACTTGCAAATTCCACATATCTTTCTAAATAATATTCCTAAATAATCTTTAGAAATGGTAGAAACCACACACCATTTCTATAGTATGGATGTTTTTACCACATTAATAGAGGAGTAAGTTGGAATAACTGCTGAGAATACCTGACCATTTCTTAAAGTACATTTATTTTGAGCTTGTTTCCAGAAAGCTGACCCACTCAAATAGCAAAACTAATGTATTTTCCTACTAAACTAAGCTTTATAATCATCATGGAAAGAAGTCTACTGATTCACATGACAGATGAAATAAAATGACATGGCTTACATATTCCTTTACTTTCTGAAATCCACAAAATATTTGGACTGTGACTACAGTAATTTTATACAGTGGTTATAAGAGACTAACTCTGAAAACACCAGGAACATAAATTAATATATTTGAATTGTAACTCCCAAATATAGTAAGCAAAGAGGAAAGTGGGAGGAAGAGAAAGATGGAGTAAAGGAAGAAGGGAATTATTTACAGAAATAACTCAGGACACATATAAAAAAGAAGACAAAATTCGCTGTTACAACTTCTTGGCTGAGATCATCTAAAATAAATTAATATTTTCTACATATATGTATGTTATCAACAATGTTTCCAAGGAGTAATACTTACTAGACAAAAATTAGACTTATTTTCACTGTGTATCAGAAGCAGACTGAAGATTCATAGTGATCCAAAATAGAGAAGCAATAAAGACAGAAAATTATACTTTGTATTACAGTGATGTATTCAATTGCGTCTCCCAAAAATATGGGTTGGAATCCTAGCCTCTATTCCTGTTGAAGTAATACAATCTAGTATAATGTAATCTCCTTCCATAATGACAATATAATGTGACGTAATGAATCTGTTTAGATCATAACAGTGTGGTTCCAAAACCTAATTGCAGCCTACACAAAGACATGAACAAACATACTGGAGAAGACAGATGCTATATGATGAGCAACAAGAACCAAGGGATGTTTGAGGATACCAACAATGAAGGAAATGACATAGCTGAGACCCTGATTTGGACGTCAGCCTTCAGAACTGTGCAAAATAAATTTCTGTTCTTTAAAGTCACTGACTTACAAACAGTTCATAAAAAATAAACTCAAATAATCTTTATGTATATGTATATATGATAGGCTACATTATACATGAAATAAAAAAGATAATGATAATATCTGAAATGTATTGAGAATACACTAAGTGCCAGGAAATTCAGTGTCTTGTGGGAACTATTTCAAATTCTTAAAATAAACTTATGTGGTTGATTACTATTAATTGATATACTACAGAAGAAAAAACTATGGTTTGGAGATGCTAAGTGGCTCATGAGCTTATTTTATGAAATAATTTACTAGACATGGAGTCTTGTTAAACTATTTTTAAAAAACTCGTGTTGCATTCTTTTTCTTATTCTTGCTACCAAGTACAGCTAAAAATCCTAGGCATTGCATATAAAACAAATATAAGCAGACTCTGAAATGTGGAGTGAAGTCAAACTGGGTAGGGACCTCATTACTAACAAAATGACACATGATGCATTTTCTGGTTTTCTTTTTCTTCCTGCTTCATAAATCTCATATTGTGTTGTAAAGAAGCCAGGAACCTGGAAATACCAATGTGTATAAACAAAAGAAAAAAAGAAAGGAGCAAAAACCTGCTTTCTTTTGCAAAAACATCAGGAAAGGGGAAAGTTAGTGAGACAGAAAAAATTTATAGAAGAATATTTATACATTTATATAATATGCTACAAACCACAGAAAAGAGTTGCACCCTCTCTTCCTCTCTCCTTCCTGGCAAAGGCCTAGTAGTGAGCCTTGACTTCTACACTTGTTCACTTATAATGAGATCTCAGTAGCCCAGCTGAAGTAATATTAGCAAAGGATGAGAAAAGAGTGATACTTTCATTTCCACTAAGTGTAAAGGAGTCCTCACTGCTCACCCTGAAATCTAAGTGGTGACCATATGAGAGGTTTGTTTCTACTCCACCCTGTGGTAATGAATGAAAGGAGATTCTCCTTCTGCTCCACACTGGGATAGTGTCAGATGAGACCTTGTGCACAGTGAGAAATTTTATTATCAGCCAGTAGTAGCATAATCCAATGAACTGAGTAGATTCTTTATAATGAGCAGTAAGAAGGTATCCTTGCCCTTCTCTCAGAGTAATATTATTGAAGGACTATTAGTGAGGGAGAGCTTTTATCCCTGTCCAGTAGTAATGAAGACACTGTCCCCATCACAGAGTAACAGCATAAGCCAAGTGGGAAATATAGACTTGCTCCACCTACCAGTAACAAGGAAGCTTCTTCTTTCACTGATGAGCAGTGTTAGATGTCAGTTAAAGCAAAAAGATTTATAATATAACCTTCAAAAGTCCACATCTCAATTTAAAACCACTCGTGATATCAAGAAGCAGAAAACTTATCAACCTGAATGAGAAAAGACAATCAATAGAAGTCAACATCAGCAAAACACAGATGTTAAATTATCTAACGAGGACAAGAATAGCATTACTGAGGATAAGGAAAAGATTGGTAAGCCTCACGCTACCTGATTTCAGAACCTATTCTACCACCACCATAGTCAAAACGGTCTGGTTCTGGTCAAACAACAGTACTTAGTCTAATGGAACAGAATTGAGAATCCAAAAGTAAAATCATCCACTACAAGCAAATAGTATTTGACAAAGGGCCATAGTCCTTTAAGTCAGGAAAAGACAAACTCTTTAACAAATGATGCTGGCATTATTAGATATGAATTTACAGAAACAAGAAAAAAGACCCATACTGTATACCACACAGAAAAGTTTAACTAAAAATAAATCAAAGGCCTAAATATAAAATCTAAAATGATAAAGATCCTAGAAGGAAAAATAGGGGCAATTCTTGGAGCACTAATACAAGGCATAAATGTATGAGAGAATATTACTAGCAATGCACAAACATCAGAAGAGAAAATAGATAACTGGGAACTCCTAAAAATCAAACTGTTATGCTCATCCAAAGGTTTCATCAAAAGAGTACAAAGACAATCTAGAGTCTTGTAAAAACATTTTTGGATACCACAAATCTGATCAGCATCTAATATCTAAAATCTATAAGACAAAACCTCAACAACAAAAAGGCAAGTAATTCAGTTTAAAAATGGGAAAAGATTATGAACAGGTGCCACATCAAAGAAGATGTTCAGGTGGCTAACAAATGCATGAAGAAATGTTCATAATTAGCCATTAGAGAATGCAAATGAAAACTGCAGTGGAATACCATCTCCCTCCAACAAGGCTGGCATTAATCCAAAAACCACAAAATAATAAATGTTGGAGAAGTTGTGGAGAGACTGGAATACTTAAACACTGTTGGATCTGACTCGATGGCACTTGGCTTTGGCTGGCTGGTGGGAATGCAAAATGATACAACCACTCTGGAAATCAATTTGACACTTTATCAAAAAGTTAGAAATAGGAGTGTCATTTGTTCCAAAAATCCCACTCCTTAGAGAAATAAAAGCTGTCACATGAGCAGATATATACACTACATGTTCATTACAGCACTGCTGACAGTAGCAAACAATATGGAAACAAATTGGTGCCCATCAACAGATGGGTGGATAAACAGATTATGATACATTTATACAGTGAAATACTAATGCAATAATAAAAAAAACAATAATTAATCTGTGAAACATCTCATAACATGGAGGAATCTCATAGACCCTATGTTGAGCGAAACTAGTCAGTTGCAAAAGGACAAATATTTTATAAGACTACTATTATAAGAACTCAAGAAAAGGTTTAAGCAGAAGAAAACATTCTTGCATGGTTTCAAAGGTGTGGAGGGAAAGAAAGGGATAGTCGCTAACTAGACAGTGGACACAAATTATTTTAGATGAGGAGAAGGACAACACACAACACAGGATAAGTCAGCACAACCACTACGAAGTTTCCTGAATACAATGAAGCACTTTGAGGGATGGCATAGTAGGGGTGGGAGTCTGGGGACTACAGTTTCAGAAGACATATAGGTCAATCTGCATAACAAAGTTTATGAAGAAACTGGTGGGACTAAGATTGTGGCATAGCTACACATTCTTGATGATCCCTCTAACAACAAAGAACTGGAAAATCAATTAAACAGTCTAAATTAAGTGGTCCAGGAAGCCTGAATGCCAGGTGGAGAACTGAACGATTGGACTGGGTGACAGGAAGGGGAGAACCACTAGCAATCATTTGGACCAGTAAACAAAGCAGTAATGAGTTAAATAAGTCTGTACCATATTGAGCATAGGAGCTCTGGGCTGTCCTGGGTAAAGCAATGCTGCACTGGGCAGAAGGACTCCAAGCTAGCTGGAGGAGCATGGGACAGGGCAGAGGAAAACTGTCTCAGACAAAGCAATGCCACATGAGGCCACACAGGCCACAGGTAAACTGGGAATGGTAGAACTAGAATTACCCTGGGTAAAGCAACATGGCAATGTGGGGCTGAGGGATATCACAAGGGCTGGAGCAGTGTTGGACTCAGCAGAGAACTCCAGGAAAAGCAATGTTGCATAGGGCTGAGGGAGTCTGTGTGGGCTTAGGAGGCTGGGGCTAGCTGGCTGAACACTGAGCCAAGCTGCAGAGGGCTACACTAGGTGCAATAACATCAAGCAGGGCAAAGGTGATTTGTGTGGGATGCAAGGTCACCAGACTGGGTGGGAAAACTTTGGGCAGGGCAAATAAAAGTCATGCCTGGTGAAGGAAAATTTTGAGCCCGTGTAGCACAAGACTGGGAACTGGGCAAGCCAGAGTAGTGTAGGACCAGGTAGCAAGCATGTCCAGGCGAGGCAGATGACAGTTGTACCAGGTGAACATTGTTAAGGACCAAGAAGAGCCAAGCAGGGTAGAAGGTTGTCAGACTATGAGGAGAAATGCTGGACTGGGTAAAAAGTAACACTGTGTGGAGGAACACCATACAGGCTGGAGTAACTCAGGATGAGGCAGACAAGGGCCGGGACATCCAGACAAGCGCCAGCCTGGGGGGAAGACTACACTACTGTGCAGAGTGTTGCCCTCTCCCTTCTCTTTTCTATGTCAGGCTTTAAAATCTAACGCACCACTTAAATCAGATGAAGTTCATTTTTTATGCAACAGGATTTGGAAAGAGAAACAAAAAGAGAAGTGGGGGGTGGGGGGGAAAGCTCTGCTGTTTCCTCTAAGTCAGCAACTTCTTTTATCTCAGCACACTAACAGCTCAAACAATCTACTGACAATTATTAAGATTTCCAAAAACATCAAACCAGCTCAAACAACTTGACTACTTAGAAAATCAAAGTTAAAATAAAATATAATTATAGATACAGTTTAAAGCACAATAACCAAACAATAAATTGCAACAACTTTCTGATGGTTCAGAGACAACAACGAATTTCTAAACAGTTAAAGAAGCAAACTACCATCGCTCCAGGAAACTTACAAAATAAAGAATCAATACATTTCTCAGATGAAGAAGACTTCCTGCCATTATCAGCCATAGAATACAAAAGGATGATGTACAGAACCATGCAAGAAATCAGGAGATTAGGAAAAGTGCAACAGAACACCCTGAACAACTAAACAAGCTGTAGTAAATTGTTGAGCAGAAACAACTCAAAATTCAACAGATTAACAATAAAATTCCAGAACTAGATAACTAATGCAAAGTCAAAGGAGCAGGACTGACGAAGTGGAATGTAGAAATAGTGAGACTGAAGACAAAATAACTGACTCCAATATACATATTAAAATAAAAAAAAGTCACTGCTGTTGAGTCTAATTCAACTCATAGTAACTTTTCAGACAGAGTAAAACTACCCCCATAGAGTTTCCAAGGAGCACCTGGGGGATTCAAACTGCCGTCCCTATTGGTTAGCAGTTGTAGCACTTAACCACCATGCCAACAGGGTTTCCAACTTCAAGATACATGAGGAAAAAATCAAATAAAAGATTTTAAAAAGTGAAAAATCACTAAGAGTCATGTCAGATTCTATCAAGAGGAATAATACTGAATGATTGGAATACCAGAACAAGGAGAATAACAGAAAATACCACACATATTATTTGATTTGATGACAGAAAATTTCCCTGATATAATGAAAGATGAGAATATATCTTTTCAAGATATGTATTGAACCCCATCCAAGATAGATTCCAAAAGAAAGAAACCAAGATATAGCATAACCAACTTAATAAAACTAAAGAAAAGAAGAACTTTTAAAGTCAGCTAGGCTTAAACAAGAAATAACATACAAAGGAGAACTGTTGGGACTGAGTTCAGATTGCTCAGTGGAAACCATGCCGTCAAGAAGGCAATGGGTTGGCGCATACAGAGCCCTGAAGAACAAAAAACTGCCACAAATTCTTAAATATGACAGTGGAATTGGGACACTCCCAGATTAACAGAAGTTTAGAGAACGTGCAAAAAACCAAACCAAAACTACAAGCAACACTAAAGGAAGTTCTTTGATTAGAAAATCAGTAACATAAGATATACACTCAAAGATTCAACATTCGACAGAACATCCAGATACAAACAGGATAGGAAATCCACAAAAGTAAATCAAAGGCAAATCATTAAAAACAGCAGTATTTAAATGGCAATAACATTACACAAAGAAGAAGGACAAATTAATTTACTCATAAATTTTCCAGATGGGGAAAAAGTCAAGGAATACAAAGGTATTAAAGAGTGGTTTAAATTTAGATCATTAGAATGTAACTGCAAAGGAAATTTATAATTCTATCCAAGAAAGATGATCCAAGTGGATGTGGAAATTACTGTACAATATCATTAATATCACATGCAATTAAAATTTCACTAAAAATCACTCAAAAGCAACTGCAAAAGTATATTGACAGGAAACTGCCAGAAATTCAAGCAAGATTCAGAAGAGGATGTGGAAGCAGCAATGTCACTGCTGATGTAAGATGGATCTCAGCTGAAAGCAGAGGATACGAGAAAAATGTTTGCCTGTGTTTCATTGACTATGCAAGGGCATTTGACTGTGCAGATCATAACAAATTATGGATAATATTGTGGAGAATAGGAATTACAGAACACTTAATTGTGTTCTTAAGGCATCTGTACATGGATCAAGGGGCAATCATGCACACAGAACAAGGGGATACTGCGTGGTTTAAAGTCGGGAAAGGTGTGCATCAGAGTTGTATCCTTTTCTCATACATTTTCAATCTGTACGCCAAGCAAATAATCCAAGAAACTGGATTATATAAAGAACAACAAGGCATCAGAACTGGAGGAAGACTCATTAACAACCTGAATTATGTAGATGACACAGCCTTGCTTGCTGGAAGTAAAGAGGATTTGAAACACTGATGAAGATCACAGACCATACACAGCCTTCAGTATGGATTGCACCTCAACATCAAGAAAACAATAATTCTCACAACTGGCCAGTAAGCAGCATCATGATAAATGGAGAAAGGATGGAGATTGTTAAGGATTTCATTATACTTGGGTCCAGATTCAATGTTCATAGAAGCAGTAGTCAAGAAATCAAAAGATACATTGCATTGATAAAATCTGCTGCCAAGGTTCTCTTTAAGTATTGAAAACTAATGACTTTACCTTGAAGACAAAGGTGTGCCTGACCCAAGCCATGATACTTTCAATTGCATCATGCATGCAAAAGCTGGACAATGAACAAGGAAGACAGAAGGAGAATTGTGGTGAATTTGAATTGTGGTGTTGGAGAAAAATGTCAGGTGTACCCTGGACTGCCAAAAGGACAAACAGATCTGTTCTGGAAAGAGTACAACCAGAGTGCTCTTGAAAGCAAAAATAGAGACTGTGTCTTATACACTTTGGAGATGTTTTCAAGTGGGAACAATCCCTGGAGAAAGACATTAAGGTTGGTAGTGTGAAAGGTCCATGAAAAAGAGGAAGCCCTTCAACGAGGTGGATTGACACTGTTGCTGCAATGACGGGTTTAAGGGTAAAAACTACTGTGGGCATGGTGCAAGACAGGACAGTGTTGTTTTCTGTTGTGCCTAGGGTCACTATGAGTCGGAACTGACTTGATGTCACCTAACAACAACACTACATCAAAACAATAAACAAAATAAAAAAGGAAGAAAAACAGGAAGTCTCACCAAATACAAAAAAAAACCAACACTGAAAGACATGAAAACACATAAAGAAAAAAGACTCAGCACAGAAAATTGAATGGAACAAAAGAATTGTCTATAACACACAAAAAAGACATCAAAATGATAGCAGTGAGCTCATACCTATCTATAATCACACTGAATATAAATGGACTAAATGCACCAATAAAGAAATGAAGAGTAGCAGATTGTATAAAAAAGCAAATGAAAATATTGCCAATCTGTATACATCCTACAGGAGACACACCTTACACTCAAAGACACAAACTACACTGAAAACATGGAAAAATATATCAGGTCGACACCATTTAAAAAGGAGCAGGAGTAGTAATATTAATCACTGATAAAATAGATTTTAGAGTTAAATCTACCACATGGGGCAAAGAGGAACACTATAAAATGATTAAAGGCTTGATGCACTGTGAAGATACAATCATATTAAACATGTATGCAACCCAATGACAGGCCTTCAAATTACATTAAAATAAACACTATCTATCCACACTGAAAACAGAAATAGCTCCACAATAATAGTAGGAGACATCAACACACCACTCTCAGTGAGGGTCAGAACATCTAGAAAAAAGCTTAATAAAGATACAAAAGATCTAAATGCCACAAACAACCAACTTGACCTCACAGACATACACAGAACAGTTCACCCAATAGCAGCCAAGTTTACTTTCTTTTCTAACACACGTAGAACGTCCTTAAGAATTGACCACGTATTAGGCCACAGAGCAATCCCTAACAAAATTCAGAATGTTGAAATAATACAAAGCTTCTTTTCAAACATAAAAGCAGAAATTAATAACAGAAAAATAGTTTTAAAAAAATCAAAACATGGAAACTGAACAATACTGTGCTCAAACACTACTGGATAATAGGAGAAATCAAAGATGGAGTAAAGCAATTAATACTCATAGAATCAAATGAGAATGAAAACAGATCCTACCAGAATCTATGTCACAGCAAAGCAGCTGATCAGAGGTCAATTCATCTAAATAAATACACACATCCAAAAAGAAGAGTCCAGATCAAAGAATTAACTCTTAATGTGGAGCAAGTGGAAAGAGACCAGCAAAAGAACCTATTGGACACCAGAAAAAAGCAAACAATAAAACTTAGAGCGGAAATTAATGAAATAGACAAAAAGCTGTCTTTTGAAATGATCAACAAAATTGATAAATCGTTGACCAAACTGACAAAAGAAAGACAAGAGAGGGAACAACCCAATTAAAAAATGAGGCAGGTAATACCACAACAGATGCAACAAAAATTAAAAGAATCATTACAAATTATAAAAAATTGTACTCTAACAAATTTAACTATCTGGAGGAAATGGACAGTTTTCTAGAAACATACCACCTACCAAAACTGGCACAAATAGAACTAGGAAAGCTAAATAAATCCATCACAAAGGAAGAGATTGAAAAGGCAATACAAAACCTCTCGGCTAAAAAAAAAAAAAAGCCTTAGCCATAATGGCTTCACTGAAGAATGCTACCAAACATTCAGAGAAGAGTAAACACTAATATTACTGAAGGTATTCTGGAACATAGAAAAGGATGGAATACTCCCAAATTCATTCTATGAAGAGAGCATAAACCTGATACTATAACAAGGTAAAGATAGTGCAAAAAAGGAAAATTTCAGACCATTACGTCTCATTAACTTAGATGCAAAAATCCTCAACAAAATTCTAGCTAGTCGAATTCAACAGTATATAATCAAACATATAGTTTACCATGACCAAGTAGGATTCATACAGGGGTGCAGGGATAGTTCATTATTAGGAAAAAAATATTGTAATCAACAACATAAACAAAAGACAAGAACCATCTGATTCTATTAATTGATGCAGAAAAGGCATTTGATAAAGTCCAACACCCATTTATGCCAAAAACTTGCAGCAAAATAGGAATAGAAGGGAAATTGCTCAACATCTAATAGGGGATGTCTATGCAAAACAGACAGCCAACGTCATACTAAATGAAGAGAAGTTGAAAACACTCTTCTTGAGAGCAGGGACTAGACAAGGATGGCCACTGTCACCACTTCTACTATTCAACATTGTTGTTGAAATCCAAGCCAAAGAAATCACTAACAATAAAGTAATAAAAGGCAAACAGTGTTACAACTCAAGTTAAAGTATCTGCCTTTGTGGATGACATGATCTTACATCCAGAAAACCCTAAAGAATCTACAAAACAACAAACAAATACCCCAAATCTACTGGAACTCATAAAGTACTTCAGCAAAGTATCAGGATACAGGATAAATACACATGAAACATTTGGATTCCTTTATACCAACAAAGAGACAACCAAAGAGGAAATCTTATAATCATTATCATTTATCATAGACCCCAAGATGCTAAAATACCTAGGAATAAATGTAGCCAGAGATGTAAAAGACCTATACAAAGAAAATTATAAGACCCTACTGCAGGAAATCAAAAGAGACTTACGTAAGCAGAGAAACCTACCTTGCTCATGGATGGGAATACTTGGCTTTGTGAAAATGTCTATTTTACCCAAAGCAAATCTATATGTACAATACAATCCCACTACAAATTCCGGTGGCATTTTTTAATGAGATAGGGAAGCAAATCACGAAATTCATATGGAGAAGGAAGAAGCCTTGGGCAAGTAAAACATTACTAAAACTGAGGAACAAAGTGGGAGGCCTCACTCTGCCTGCCCTTAGGACCTATTACACTACCACAGTAGCCGAGACAGCCAGGTACAAGCACAAATACAGACATACAAAGACTTCAACAAAGTATTAGGATACAAGAAAAACAGACATCAGTCGGATTCCTTTACAACAACAAAGAGGCAATCAAAGAGGAAATCTCAAAATCCTCATTTACTATTGTCCCCAAGATGATAAAATACTTAGAAATAAATCTGACTAGAGGTTAATGGAACAAAATTGGGAATCCAAAGATAGTATCATCCACCTAAGATGATATTTGACAAAGGCCCAAAGGCTGTGAACTGGTATTGGTTTAATTGCATATTCATCTGGAAAAAAAAAAAAAGAAACAGGTGCTATACTACATGCCATGCACAAAACTAACTTGAAATGGATCAAAGACCTAAACATAAAATCCAAAACAATAAAGATAATAAAGAAAAAATTGGGACAATGCTGAAGCCCTAATTCATGGCATTAACAGTCTACAAAAAAATTACCAACAACCCACCAACACCAGAAGTGAAAATAGATAAATGGGAACTCATAAAAATCAAACACTTAAGTTCATCCAAAGTCTGAATCAAAAGAGTAAAAAGACTACCTACCGAGTTGGAAAGAATTTTCAGCTACCATGACTCTAATCTCTCTAAACTACAAGATACTGCAAAATCTCAACAAGAAAAAGAGTTAAAAAATGTTAAAGAGACAATCGCCTAGTTAATAAACGGGCAAAGGATATAAACAGGCACTTTACCAAAGAAGACATCGAGGATGCTAACAAAATTGTGGAGAAATGTTCATGATCACTAACCATCAGAGAAATCCAAATCAAAACTACAGTAAAATACCGTCTCAACCCATCAGTCAGCCCAACAAGGCTGGCATTAATCCAAAACACAAAATAATAAATACTGGAGATGATCTGGAGACACTGGAACCCTTCAGCACTGTTGATGGGATTGTAAAATGGTACAACTATGGAAATTGCTTTGGTGCTTTTTAAAAAAGCTAAAAATAGAAATATCATATGATCCAGCAATCTGACTCCTTGGAGTATATCCCAGAGAAACAAGGGCTATTGCATGAACAGATGCATGCATATCAATGTTTATTGCAGCACTGCTCTACAGTAGCAAAAACATGGAATCAACCTAGATGCCTGTAAGCAGATAAATGGTTAAACAAACTGTAGTATATTCAGACAATGGAATACTATAGAATGATAAAGAACAGAAAACTCTGGTGGGGTAGCGTTTAAGTGCTACATCTGGTAACCAAAAGATTGAGAGTTCAAATCCTCCAGGCACTCCTTGAAAATTCTGTGGAGCAGTTTTACTCTGTCCTAAACGGTTGCTGTGAGTAAAAATTGACTCAATGGCAATGGGTGGCATAAAAAATAATCACAGTTTGAGGAAACACTGGATAACATGGAACCATCTGGCAGACATTTTGCTGAGTGAAATTAGCCAGATGCAGAAGGACAAATATTATATAAAACCATTATTATAAAAATTCAATGAAAGGTTTAAACACAGGATAAAATAATCTTTGACACTTAAGAGGGTGGGGAGGGAGGGGTAGAGATTTCCATAAATTACACGTTAGTTAGGTGAAGAATATGACAGCACATAGAAGAAGAGGTCTGCTCAGCCAGACTGTATCTAAATTAAATAGCTTCCTAAATACAATCCAACTTTCTGGAGGGACAGACTAACAGGGACAGAGGTTGGAGGACCACAGTTTCAAGGGACATCTAGAGTACTTGGCATACCTAAGTTTCTTTCTGTTGTTGTTTTTTAAAGAAAAAGTATTGCATACTACTTTGGTGAGTGGTGTTTAGAGTCTTAAAGCCAACAAGCTGCCATCTAAAGAGCATCAATTGGTCCCAGTGTACCTGGAGCACAAAAGAATGGAGAACATCTAGGAGGAAAATATGAGCCCATCAGATGGAAGGTACCATATGATCCAGAGACTAACTCAGCATGATACCAGAAGAACTAGATGGTGCACAGCCACCACCAATGACAGCCATGATGGAGTACAGTGTAAAGCCCCTGATGGAGTGGGAGAAAAATATGTGTGCAGAACTGTAACTCTACCAAATGACCATACTTGAGGGTCTGTCAGTATAGAAAGTCCCCCGAGGACATGGTCCCCAGACTCTCTATCAGCCCCAAACTACATCCAGTACCAAAGTGAGCTCTGTATGACTGAACTGGACTACGTAAAACATGTGCAGTGATGCCGACGAAGAACAATCTTCTTGGCTTAAATATGCACATGGAGCTGTCTGAGCAGCTCATCACTGGAGGAGAGTTGATAGGGTTAGTGGGGACAGGAGTTGGTCAAATGGACACAGGAATTTCAGGGTGGAAAAGGAGAGTGTGCTATCATGGAAGGGGAATGAAGGAGTGAGCAGTTAGAGTAGCATAGTGGTGTCAGTTCTGGGTGTTATGTGGCAAATTGATTTGGATTATAAACTTTTACTTAAAACGCAACAAAATATATTTAAAAAAATATTTTGCATCCTACTTTGGTGAGTGGTGTCTGAAGGCTTAAAAGTTAGCAAGCGTTCATAAAAAGCATCAACTGTTCTCAACCCACGTGGAGGAAAAGAGAATGAAGAATACCAAAAAAATGGTGAAACTATGCACCAAGAGACACAAGAAGCCACACAAACCAGAGAGTACTTCAGTGTAAGTATAGATAAGCTAGATGGTGCCTGGCTAACACCAAAGACTGCCCTGACTTTTTCTTGCTGCTATTTTGCAGTACCACGTAGATTATGGAAATCAGACATCAGTATGACATGTAGTTGTCAAATGTTTTTTCTCATTCTGTAGGTGGTCTTTTAACTCTTTTGAGAAAGTCTTTGGATGAGCAAAACTATTTGATTCTTAGTAGTTTCCATTTATCTACTTTCTGTTGATCGCGCTTTGTTTCTCAAATTTTGAAGTCTGTCTACGCTGTGTATTAGAACTTCCATTGTTGACCCCATTTTTTTCTTGCATTATTTTTGCTGGTTTAGGTGTGATATTTAGGTCTCTGATCAATTTTTAGTTTCTGTGTAAGGTGTGAGGTACGTGTCTTGTTGCAGATTTTTTCAGATGGATATCCAATTTTGCCAAAACCATTTGTTAAAGAGATTGTCGTTACCCTAGTTTACAATCTTAGGGACTTCATCAAATATCAGCTGTTCATAAGAGATGGTGACATCTTTGCAGTCTCAACTCTTTGGTTGGTCTACATGTCTCTTTCTGAACCAGTACCAGGCTATTTTGACCACTGCAGTGTAATCAGCTCTCAGGTCAGGTAGTTTGAGGCCTCCCACTGCTTTCTTCTTCTTCAGTAGTGATTTGCTTATCTTCAGTTTCTTTCCTTTCCAAACAAAGTTGATTATTTGCTTCTCCATCACATTGAAAAAAAGTTACTGGAGTTTGTATTAGGATTGCATTGTATGTGTAGATGGCTTTAGACATTTTCACATTGTTATGTTTTCCTTATCCATGAGCAGGGTAGGTTTCTCCATTTATTTAAGTCTTGGCTTCTTGCAGTAAGGTCTTGTAGTCCTCTGTACAGGTCTCTTGCTTATCTAGTTAGATTTATTCCTAGGTATTTCATCCTCTAGAGGGGCTATAGTAAATGGTACTGATTGGGTGATTACTTCTTTGATGATCTCTGTTGGTATAAAGGAATCCTACTGATTTACTCTTGTCTATCTTGTATCCTGATACTTTGCTGAACTCTTGCGTTAGTTTGAACAGTTTACTTATTGAGTCTTTAGGATTCTCTGCATATACAATTATATCATCTGCAAATAGAAAGGTTTTTACTTCTTGTTGCCAGTGTGGATGTCCTTTATTTCTTTGTCTTGTCTAAAAGCCCTGGCTAGAATCTCTAGTACAATGTTGAATAGAAGTGGTGAGAGAGGATATCCTTGTCTAGTTCCCAATCTCAAGGGGAACTATTTCAGTCTCTCTTGATTCAGGATAATGTAGGCAGTTGGCTTTGCGTACATGCCCCTTATTGTGTTGAGAAATTTCCCTTCTATTCCTATTTTGCTGAGAGTTTTTAGCATGAATAGGGTGTAGGACTTTGTCAAATGCATTTTCTGCATCAATTGAAAAAATCAGGTGATTCTTATCCTTTGTGCTGTTTATGTGGTTAATCTTATAATTGCTCTTCTGATGTCGAACCAGCCTCGCATCCCTGGTATGGATCCAAGCTGGTCGTGATGAATTATTTTTTGGATATGTTGTTTAATTTTATTGGCTAGGGTTTTGTTGAGTTTTGCATCTAGATTCATGAGTGATATCGGTCTGCCATTTTCCTTTTTTAAGGGATCTCTCCCAGGCTTTGGTATCAGGGTTATGCTGGCTTCATAGAATTAATTTGGCAGTATTCAATTATTTTCTATGCTGTAAAATAGTCTCAGTATTTAAATTATGTCCCTCACATGGTCTATTAAGGAAAATGTTCCATGTGCATTGAAGAAGGTGTACTTATCTGTTGAAGGATAAAAAGTTCTGTATATGTCGATGAAGTCTCGCTGGTTAATTGTTACAACAAGATCTTCTGTGTCTTTTCTGAGATTTTTTTTCTCCCCTCTATGATCTGTCCAATACCGAAAGTGGGGTGTTGAAGTCTCTTGCTATTATTGTGTAGTGATCCATCTCATTTTTCAATGTTGTCAGTATTTGTTTGGTGTATTTAGATGCTCTGGTATTGGGTACATAAATATTTAATATTGTTGTGTCCTGCTCATGTTTTGAAGCTTTTAGCAACAGTGACTATCCTTGTCCATGATAGGGGATTTTATATTAAAGCCTTTTTATCTGATATTAGTGTTATCTCTCTTGTTCTTCTTTGTATGTTGTTAGCTTGTATATATTTTGTCATGCTTTGATTTTCGCTTTGTTCATGTCTTCGAGTCTAAGCTGACTTTCTTTCAAGCAACATGTAGACAGATCATTTCTTTTGATCCAGGCTTTCAGTCTCTGTCTCTTTATTGGAGTGTTCAGTCCATTTACAGTCTCTGTATCATTATTGAAGCATTCAGTCTGTTTACATTATTGATAGGTATCTGTTTAGTGCCTTTAGTTTTGTGTTGTTGATGTTTTCTGTGTTGCTCTTAGTATTCTGTTCCGGGACATTCTTCTTTATGATTTGACTTTTCATCTTCTTCAGGTTGATTTTGTGTATGTTGAGACTCCTGTATTATGTTTCTTGTGTTGTTATGTCACACTGTTATTTTACTGGTCCCATGATTTCCCTTAATATTCTATGTTTAAACCAGACTTTAAATTCTGAGTATCTTTTTAATTTCTTCTTCGTCTGAAAAAGTTACATCTAGTGTAATGTATCCTTTGTTTTGGTGTGATGATGTCATAGTTTTCATGTGAAGATCACTGGTTACTGTCTTTTAATATTGTAGCTTTGATTGAGCTTTGTGACTTCCCTAACTGTGTAGTATTCTGGATGCTGTGTCCTGTATTCCCTCCTTAAGTTTACACTTAATTTTTTTTTCTAAACAAAGAGCTTCTTTCAGTGTTTCTTGTAGTTCTGGCTTTGTTTTCACAAAGTCTCTAAGCTTCTGTCTATCTGTAACTATCTTAATTTCACCTTCGTATTTAAGACACAACTTTGCAGGATATGTAATACTTTGTTGGAGGTTTTCCTCCTTCAAGGCTTTGAGTGTGTCATCCTGCTGCCTTCTTGCCAACATCATTTCTGCTGAGAAGTCAGAAGAAACCCAACAGGGACTCCCTTGTACGTTTGCTTTAAGCTTCTCTGCCTTTAAGAGCTTTTCTGTATGACTCATTTTATTAAGCTTGATTACAGCATGTCTTTGGGAGTCTAGTTTTTTGTGGCATGTGATAAGCATCTCAAATATCTATGTTCTCTTCTTTCATAATTTCAGGAAAGTTTTCAGTCAGCAACTGCACAATACTGTCTGTATTTTCAGCTATCCCTCCTTGTTCAGGAACTCCAATTACTCAAAAATTATTCCTCTTAATAGAGACTTGCATGTTTCTTAATTTGTCTTCATTTTTCTTACTTCCTTTCCCTTATTTGTTCTCATGAATGCAGGTGTCAGTTCTTTACTCAAGACCACCAACTCTGGCTTCTATTTCCTCAATTCAGCTCTTTTGGCTTTGGACTGAATTATCTAATTCTGTAATTTTATTACTGATGTGCTAGATTTCAGATCATTGATATTCCATAAGTTCAAATAGCTTACTTAATTTTTCATTGTTCTACTGCATTTTGTTTAATCAATAGGAGGACCGTACACATAATTCTTTTGTACTCAACCTCCAATAGTTCGAGAAAGTCTTTTTCATCTGGGAAGTTTTTTGATTCTTTATTTTGAGAGTTTTCTGGACCTATGATGGAGTGCTTCTTAAAATGGCTAGCTATTGATTTTTGTCTTCACACCCATCAAGAAACTGTTCAGTTTCTCTGCTGTTACCTCACAGGAGCTGAGTTGTAGTTCTAAGAGGGGAGTAAGGGTACTACTATATATAGGCACCGGCTGCCTCTGTATACTGTAGTGACTGGCTGTAGGTGGACTCTTGGATGGCAGGCTCCATCTCCTGCCTTACAAAGATGGTTCTCTACTTATGGAGTCACTGTGGGCCATCAGCCAATGTTATCATCTGGATCAGTAAAGCATAGTAGAGGTGCTGTTGTCTGCTCAGCTGTCAGTTCTCCAGGTGTTGCTATTTTCAAAAGTTGTTTTACTGCTAAGGACAGATCTGTGCAACAGCTGCCAAAATCAGTGAGACCTTAAAGTTGTCAGGCCTCACCTTCTAACTGACAGCTAGTGCTGCTCTAACAGAAATACCACAAAGTGGATGGCTTTAACAAAGGAAAGTTTATTCTTACACAGTCTGGTATGCTACAAGTCCAAATTCATGATGTCTACTCGACGGCACTTGGTTTGGCTGACTCCATCGGAAGGCTTTCCTTCTTGCCATCTCTGGAGGAAAGTCCTTGTGTTGCATCAGTCCTTGTCTAAGGAGCAGGAACCTAGGGTCTGAAGGATGTGCTCTTCTCTTGGTGCTTCTTGCTTGATGGTGTGAGGTTTCCAATTCTCTGCTTGTTTCCCTTTTCTTTTATCTCTTGTAGGATGAAAGGATTAAGGATGGGGCAGCCATACTCCAGGGAAACTCCCTTTACAGTGGAGCATGGAGATGATTTTATGACAGGATTTACAGTCCCACCCTTATCCTTTAACATATAGCACAGGAAACTCACACAATGGAGTACAATCATAAAATATTGGGAATCATGTCCCAGACACATGGCTACACATATTTTTCAGGGGACACAATTCAATCCATGGTATCCTACCCTTTGGTACCCCCAAAATCACATCTTTGAAACATGTAACACGTTTATCCCCTCATAGCAAAATCATGTCCATCCCATATGATCGAGCCAAGTGCCGTCGAGTCAGATCTGACTCAGTAGACGTCTTAAATCAGTTCCAAGTTCAAAATACATAAACTCATCTAGATCTGTGAAACCTAGAATGTAAACTATCTTCTTCCAAAAGCACAATGGCAGAAGAGGCACAAGTTATACAGTCCATTACAAACAAGAGAAATTGCCGAGAAAGAAGGCATTAACAGGCAACAGGCAAGTCAGCAGAACTCATTACATTACCTTCAAAATTTTGAAAATATTGTTACATTTTCTGAGACACTCTACACAATGGCCCTGTGCTCCAGTATTGGCCACACTCTTTGGATTCTCAGTGAAGACCCCCAGCCCTGTGCTACAACGCTGCCTTCAAGGCTACTTGGACAGATACTCTTCTCTATCAGCTATCTGTGCACCCTAAGCCCAACTGAGTGAAATTACACTCTGACAAAACACAGAAAGTCCTAGTTCCACCCTTTCAAGCCCCTGAGGTCATGGCCATGCCTTTTGAGACTGAGGTAGCTCAGCTTCTCATACTCTTTTTTCCTTCAACTTCTGCTTCTTATGGCCTTATTGCCTGGGTGTCAGGCCCTTATCTGTCCTGCAGGGACAAGTGTTCCAAAGCACTGTAGCTCCACTGATTCAAGAGCCACGAGGCACCCCACTCAGCTAGGAAGCCTCCTGCACAACGCCTCTTGTCTCTCTCGCCCTGTGGGTCAGCAAGGCTAGCTCCACCAATTTAAGTGCCTAGAGGCACCCTGGTTTGCTGTGAAGCCTCTGTGTACAGTCATTTAGCTCTCTTGCTCCATGGGTCAATTCCAGCACTGCCTCTGGTTCTGCTGCTGCTGCGTTCTCACCATCTGTACTTTCTCCAGTGTTAACAGTTCTCTTCAGTTCCTTATGATTCTTCTATCCGTTCACAGTTTCAAAATGGCTTCCACATTTTAGTTATTTGTTAGAGCAGCACCCCACTTTCATAGTGCCAAATTCTGTTTTAGTCACTCTCAGAAGCTAATTTTGTATTAGTTAGTGCTACTCTAACAGAAAAAAACACAGGTGGCTGAGAGTTTATTCTTACACAGTCCAGTAGGCTACAAGTCCAAATTCAAAATGTCTGCTCCAGGGAAAGTCTTTCCCTCTTGACAGCTCTAGAGGAAAATCCTTGTGTTGCATCAGTCTTTGTCCAGGGAGCATCTTGCTGCAGAAACCTCAGGTCTGAAGGATGCGTTCTTCTGGTGCTTTTTTTTGATGGTGTGAGGTTCCCAATTCTCTGCTTTCTTCGCTTTCCTTTTATCTCTTGTTGTATGAAAGGATTAAGGGTGGTGCAAGCTATATGCCAGGGAAACTCCGTTTACAGTGGAGCAGAGAGGTGATCCTATGTAGGACTTTATAGTCCCACCCTAATCCTTTAACGTACAGCATAGGAAACTCACACAATGGAGGGCAATCATAAAATATTGGGTATCATGGCCCAGTCACATGGCTACAAATATTTTGGGGGGTGACATAATTCAATCCATGACAGTCACTATAAGTTGAAATGGGCTTGAAGGAATGGCGTTTTGATTGCAGTTTTGAAGGAGTTGGTTGAGAACGCTATTGTTTTTGTTTTTAAGGAAATGGTGGTGATATGAAGAATGCTCTTCCAAATGCACTCACAATTAATTATAAGGCAAAACATATGATATACAACAATAAAAGACAAATCATTCTAAGGGCTGATTCCATTAGCTTTCCATGTCAGTATGTGAGTAATGTCTAAAAAATATCTCTATGTAAGAAAGTGACAGTTAAGTTAATCTATATTCACAATGTCCAAGAACTGATGGACTGATTTTTTAAAAGTTGATACATTAAGATGTCTGTTTTCCTTAAGTCACCAGGTAAAACTTAACCCATCAAGGAGATTTCTTCATTAGAAATTTACATGTAAGAGAAACTCCAACTTTTTCTTTTCACTTATTGAATTCTTTACAATACACAATCAAGTTTTTTTTTTTTTTTCATTTTGGATGTCAGCAAGAAAAGATAAATTAATGGGTAAATGGTGATTTTATAACCTGCAATTATGCACATAAATAAATTAGAATAAAATGGAGTATTATCACTCTTAATACACATTACAAAATTGGGAGCAACATTAGCAAAGTATAAGTGACAGTAAATTATTTGGTTGGTTGAGAATCAATGATGTTAGATTTAGCAAGATGTACTTTAGAAATGTTCACAGACCACTAAATGAAATGCCAAGTGCCACCCCAACCCCCATAAGACATATCATACATTTGATTAAAAAAAAAAAAAAAAAAAAAACAGTTGAAAGAATCTTTGAATCCAACCAGTAATTGCAATAGGAGACAATTAATGATTCATAAAAGGTAATAAATCTTCATGTACAGCTTACCTTACCAATATTTTTTCCCAGCAAGATAACCCACATTAAACAAACTAAAACAGTACAAAGCACTACAAGAAAAATATTCTGTTTATACAAATCTAGTAACCTCACAGATATCTAGTATTAAGAGGGACTTAGAACTCTGAAAAAGATTATAATCATTTTCCATGATTCCTCTAAAATAATAAAGATTGTACTAGAAGATCTTTAGTAAAGTATTATTTGGTAATACAGAATAATGTGAAATTTAGAGAATAGCGTATTAATGCTTACAAGTGATTTCACATTTTCTTTTGTACTTCAACATTTTAGATTTGTATACTTACATATGTGTATGGAGCCCTGGTGGCACAGTGGTTAAGAGCTTGGCTGCTAATCATGTTAGTGGTTTGAACCTGCCAGCTTTTCTTTGGAAACCCTATGGGGCTCTTCCACTCTGCCTTAAGGGTGGATATCAGTTGGAATTAACAATGAATTTGTTTTGCATGTTTGTTTTTGTGGGCACACATACAGTTGTAATTATATAACATACTCTTGAATTTTACGTGTTTCTTTAAACAAAATGAAATAACAGAATGCTTAATTTCTAATAATGCTGGAGAACAGGACTAACACTGGCCAGATTGTCCAGTAATGTTTTATCAGACCTTTACTATTTTTAGTTGTGTAACTGGGGACTGCAATCTATCATAATTGATAATTAGATATCTGTAATATACACCTATAGTGAGAATGTTAGTTTTACGTTCTAAAATCTGAGCCAGCCAAGCCAACCCAGCAGATGCTAAAATATTGGCACTTAATTTTGATCTTCTGACTTTGTCTAAAAACAATTGAAAATAAATTTGTCTATTTTTATGGGATTCTTGTTCTTCATGCTGCAATAGCTTCTGTGTATTAAGTTTCTGTCTTTGTCTTCCTCCATCTAGCTGTTCTCCTCTGCACAAGAACAAACATTTGGGAAATTTTTTTTTAGATTTCATAATCAACTTGACTCTTCAGGAGTCAGTTAATATAGGCTATTTGTCTTCATGAGGATTCTCTGCAGGTTGCAAGAAGTTAGGTACTTGACTACTAACCAAAAGGTGGGAAGTTTGAACCCACCCAAAGATGCCTTCTAAGAAAGGCCCAGTGACCGGCTTTTGAAGAGTCTTAGCCTTGAAAAACCTATGTTGTCATTGTTGTTAGCTACAATAAAGTCAATTCCAACTCATTGTGGTCATATCTGTGCACGGGACAAAACACTACCTGGCACTGCACCATCATCCCAATTGTTGCTAGGTTTAATCAGAATTTTGCATACACAGTCAAAAGGTCAGCGGGTCAAATCCTCCAGGCCCTCCTTGGAAACTCTATGGGGCAGTTCTACTCTGACCTCAAGGGTTGCTATGAATTGGATGCAATGCTACAGCAGTGGGTTGTTGGTGGTGGTGTGTCAGTTTATCTTGCGGAGGGTCTTTTTTCACTGATTCTCCACTCTACCAAGTATGATATTCTTCTCCAATCACTTGATCTCTCCTGATAACATTTCTAAAGTATGTGAGACATAGGCTCACCATCCTTAATTTTAAGGAGTGTCCTGGCTGTTCTTGTTCAAACACAGAGTTATTCACTCTTCTGGGAGTCCATGGTGTATTCAATATTCTTTTTCAATACTGCAATTCAGAGGCAACAGTTCTTCTTCCATCTTCTTTGTTCCTTGTTCATTTACCAGGCAACTGAAAACACCTTGGCTTGGTCAGGCATACATTAAGTCTCAAATGGACAACTTTGCTTTTTAACATTTCAAAGAGATCTTTTGCAGCAGTTTTTTCAAAATAATGTATCTTTTGACTTTTTTCTTCCTGTGTTCATGGGCATTGATTGTGGATACAAGTAAAATAAAATCCTTGACAACTTCAATTTTTTTTTCTGTTTATCATGACATTGCCTATTGGTCTGGTTGTGAGGATTTTGTTTTCTTTATGTTGAAGCATAACCCATACTGAAAGTTGTAATCTTTGTTTTTCATCACTAAATGATTCAAGTTCTCTTCACTTTCAGACAGCAAGGTCATGTCATCTACATATCTCAGATTGTTAATGAGTCTTCCTCCCATCCTAATTCTGGATTCTTCTTCCTACAGTACAGCTTCTCAGAATACTTTCTTAGCATTGTTGTTAGGTGCCATCGAGTTGGTTCTGACTCATAGCAACCCTATGAACAACAAAACGAAACATTTCCTGGTCTTGCACCATGTCCACAATTGTTTTTATGCTTAGCCCATTGTGGCAGCCACTGTGTCAGTCTACCTCACCAACAGGCGTCCTCTTTTACTCTGAACCTTCACTCTGCCAACCACAATTTACTTCTCCAGGGACTGAGCCTTCCTGACAGCGTGTCCAAAGTATGTAAGATGCAGTTTTGCCATCCTTGCTTCCAAGGAGCACTCTGGCTTTACTTCTTCTAGAATAAATCTGTTTGTTGTTTTGGCAGTCCATGATATATTCAACATTCTTCTCCAAAACCAGAACTCAAAGTCATCAATTCTTCTTCTGTCCTTTGTTTGTAGTCGAGCTTTCACATGCATATGATGCTATTGAAAATACCATGTCTTGGGTCAGGGGCATTTCAGTCTTCACGGTGACATCCTTACTTTTGAATATGTTAAAGAGGTCCTTTGCAGAAGATTTTCCCAGTGCAATGTGTCTTTTGATTTCTTGGCTGCTGCTTCCCAGGGTATTGATTGTGGACCAAGATATAATGAAATCCTTGACAACCTCAATCCTTTCTCCATTTATGAGGATACTGCTTACCGGTCCAGTTGTGAGCATTTTTGTTTTCCTAATGTTAAGGTGCAATCTGTATTAAAAGCTGTGGTCTTTGATCTTGACCAGTAAGTGTCTCAAATCTTCTTCATTTCCAGCAAGTAAGATGGTGTGTCTGCATACTGCAGGTTGTAAATGAATTGCCCTCCAATCCTGATGCCTCATTGTTCTTTGTATAATCCAGGTTCTCAGATTATTTGCTCTGCATGCACTCCTCTCCTGACTTTAAACCATGCGGTGCCTCTTTGTGCTGTTCGCATAACTGTCTCTTGATCCATTCCGTAGCGCATGGGTTGAATAATTATGTTCAAAAGATTCAACCTGATGCACACCTTTCTTGACTTTAAGCTACTCAGTATGCACTTATTCTCTTCTAAAGAATGCCTCTTGATTTAATCTGAGTTAAGATCATAAGCAAAATTACGTGTTCTGGCATTCCCATTCTTCCCAATGTTATCCGTAATTTGTTACAAACCACATAGTCAAGTGCATTGGCATAGTCAATAAAACACAACTAAACATTTTTCTGATGTTCCTTATTTTCAGCCACTATCCATGTGAAATCAGCAGATAATGGCTTGTTACATGTCC
Organism: Heterohyrax brucei; assembly: GCA_028571685.1. Taxonomy (NCBI): domain Eukaryota; kingdom Metazoa; phylum Chordata; class Mammalia; order Hyracoidea; family Procaviidae; genus Heterohyrax; species Heterohyrax brucei. The sequence goes on from CM053156.1 coordinate 7,714,189, forward strand.
CTTTCCGAATCGCTCTTGTATTTCTGGCAATTTCCTGTCAATGTACTACTGAAACTGCTTCAGTAAAATCTTGCTTATGCATGATATTAATTAAATTGTTGGACAGTTTCTGCATTTTGTTGGATCACTTTTCCTTGGAATGATTAAGGCCAGGTAATTGTGCTTGGTGAATACAAGGAAGCAGTTCCAGTACTGCATCCATTCGTTGAAATATCTCAGTTGGTATTCCATTAATTCCTGAAGCACTGTTTCTTTGCAGATGTCTTCATTACAGCTTGGACCTCTTCCTTCTGTAACATTGGTTCTTTTTTTTTTATTGTGATTGAATGAAACTACACAATCCAGTTTAAATTTTCATGCCCATTTATCTGCATCTCCTTTTGCTCTCCTTGCCTGGTGAGAGTATACTTCTTTCCATTCTATGCATGTCATGTCCTCTTAACAGTCTCCTATCCCCTCCTCTCTACACACTCCACTCCCCTCTAGTAAGAGGCCAGTAGGACGATACCCTATAGATGCATAGAACCATCAAGTGCACACATGATATGGTCGCTCTTTGTCCCTGAGTCCAATCTATTCCTGTCCGAAGAGTTGACCTTAGTAATGATTTATGATCAAGGGCTGCATCAGGTCTAGGGGCTATGCTCTCAAGGGAACTCCCAGGCTTTTGGACCATCAATTGTGGTCTTTTATTGGAATTCTTGAGGTGCATCCATTTTCTTTCTCATTTTGCCACTGGAACTCAACATTGTGAGTGCCATCACAACTGTCATTGGTGGTAGCCAGACATCATCCGGCTCTTCTGGTCACATGTTGATATAGTCACCCATTCATGTGGGTCTTTCTGTCTTCTGGGTTTTTCCCCTCATGTCGCTGTTGTCCTTGGTGATCATCTGTTCCGGGTGAGTTGAGACCATTGGGAGTATCTCAAATGGCAGCTTGCTAGCTTTTAAGACCCCAGACACCACTTACCAATATAGGGTACAAAGTACCACTGGTTCTTGATCATGTAAATTTGCTACCTCCTGAAATGGCTGACTGTCCACCAGTTTTACAGTATAACAATTCTGTGTATACCTTCTATCTTCTTTTGATGCCTGGTTTAATATTATCCCTATACAAAACTTGAATATTACAACTTAAGGCTTGGATATTTTCTTCAGTACTGTCAGCATGAGAAATGCTGAGCTTGTTATTTCTTTTTAGCTTTTTATCTCCAGGTTTTTGCACATTTCAGTATAATTTTTAGCTTCCTTCTGTAATCTGTTCAGCTTTTACTTCCTCAATTGTTCCTTTTGTTTTATCTGCTCTACATTCAAGAGCAACTTTCAGAGTCTCTTCTGACAAGCATTTCGGTCTTTTATTTCTTTCCTGTCTTTTTAATGATTTATTGCTTTCTTTATGTGTGACATACTTCTACAGCTCTGTTTTTTGGTCAGTAGTATTCAGTGTATCAAATCAATTCTTGGGATGGTCTCTAAATGCAGAGGAATATACTCAAGGTTGTACTTTGGCTCTTGTGGACCCACTCCAATTTTGTTCCGTTTCAACTTGAACTTACATATGAGTAACTGATAGTCCGTTGTGCATTCAGCACTTGGTCTTGTTCTGATGAGCGATGCTAAGCTTTTCCATCATCTCTTTCCACAGATGTAGTCATTTGATTCCTGTGTATTTCATCTGGCAAGATTCACACGTGTAGTAACTTCATATTAGTGAAAAAATGTATTAGTAATGAAGACGTCTTTGGTCTTGCAAAATTTCTGTTATATACTCTCAGATGCCATTTCTATGACCAAGGCCAACTGCTATCCTTCTTTGCTTCTGCCTTTCATATTCCAATTACTAGTAATTATTAATGCATCCTGATGTCAAGTTTGATCAATTTCAGACTGCATATATTAGTAAAAATCTAATTTTCTCATTTTCTGCGGTATTAGTTGTTGTATGAATTTGAATAACAATTGTGTTAACTGATCTTCTTTGTAGGAATATGGATATTATCTGTTGCTGCCAACAATATTCTCCAGGATATGTTCTATTTTAGTGATGAAGACATCATTCCTCTTCAGTTTGTCATTCAAACCGTAGTCTGATTCAAACTATTATCTGATTCAAACCATTATCTGATTCAAAATGGTCAGTACCAGTCCATTGCAGCTCATTAGTACCTAGGATATTGATATTTGTGTTTTCCATTACATCTTTGACAACTTCAACTTTTCTAGATTCAAACTTTGCGCATTCCATGTTCTGATTATTAATGGATGTGTATAGCTGTTTCTTCTCATTTTAATTGTGCTACCTTAGCAAATAAAGGTTCTGAAAGCTTCACTCCAAACATATCATCATGATTGACTATATTTTTAGGTGGCAGCACTTCTTTAGCTGTTGCTTGAGCGTCTTCCAACCTGAGGGCTCATCTTCCCACAATATATCAGACATTCCTCCACCGCTGTTCATAGTTTTTCACCAGTCAATTTTTTTCACTAGCAGACTGCGAAGTCCTTCTTACTAGTCTCTTTTAGTGAGGAAGCTCAGCTGAAACCTGTCCACTAAGGGTGACCCTGCTAGTATTTGAAATACTATTGACAAAGCTTTTGGTATCACAGCAACACACAAGCTACCACACTATTATAAACTGATAGGAAACCCTATAGAGCAGGTCTATTCTACATACACTGGGGTCACTGTGAGTCACAATCAACTGCATAGCAACAGTTTTGTTGTTTTTCTCATGGTATAGTGATTCTATATGTATTTTGTATCAAAACCCTCCAGCTTTGCAATTTTTTTAGTCAATTTGGAAAAAAGATGAAAACATAAATATTTTTGCTATATCAATTTATTAAAATCCAAAGATTCTTCAGCAATAACAAAATATAGTTTTTCTGAAAAATTTCTTTCCAATGAATATAAAACTCATTTTTATTTTAAAAGTTATCTCTAATCACAGCTATTCAGATTGAACTCAGTGCTAAGAAATGGCCATAAAACAGAAAAAAAAAAAACCTTTTTGTACAAAATATTTTGGAAATATGGTTGGTTGTCATTTGATTTTTTTTTTAAAGAATGATGATTCACAACATTATTTATTTAAGTTCTCAAAAATTTTTTTTACTTAATATGACTGAGTGAAAATGTACATTCCCGTATAAATTTACATGCTCACCTATATGCAGCTTCCACTGCTCTCACTGCACAGTGACAGCCCACTATTCTTCTCTGCTCCATACATGTCTCATCCTCCCAACAGTCTCCTTTCCCCTCCTCTCCACCCACTCTCCTTCCTCCAGCCAGAGGTCAGCAGAATGACATCCTATAGATGCATAGAACCACAAAGTGCATCCAATATATGGTCACTCTGCATCGCCAAGTCCAATCCATTCCTGTCCAAAGAGTAGACCTTTGTTATGATTTATGGGAAAGGGCAGCATCAGGGCCAGGGACCATGCTCCCAGAGGAACCCCAAAACCACTAGACCATCAATTGAGGTCTTTTAGTGGAGATCTCAGGATGCACCCCTTTTTATTCTTGTGTTGCCAGTAAGACTCAACTTAGTGAGCTCCATCAAGGCTGTCACTGGTGGTGGCTGGGCACTATCCGGTTTTTCTGGTCCCAAGTCCATGTAGGCACCCACTCATGTGGGTCTCTCTATCTTCTGGGTTGTCTTCACCCCATGTCATTTTGGTCATTGGTGAGCATCCTTTTCTGCTGAATTGGGACTATTTGCTGTGCCCTCGGATGGCAGCTTGGCAGCTTTTAAGACCCCAGACACCACTCATCAATGTGGGGTGCAGAGAGCCCTCTTAGCAAAATGCTAGTTGTGCCAATTGGCCTCAATTTCACCTAAAAGCATGGTTCCCTGCCCCCTACCCCAGCTTCTCTGTTCTTGCAATATTGGGTTAAGATAAGTTCTCAAAATTTAATCAAGTAAAATACAGGAAACATATGGAATCTGTTTCACTCTGCATTACTCATCTATTAAGCAGTCAATAATGACTCATGTGGAAACCATGATGCTGTAGTAGTTAAGATCTACATCTGCTTACTCAAAGGTTGGTAGCTGGAATCCACCAGGTGACCATTGGAAACTCTATGGGCAGTTCTACTCTGTCCAACAGAGTTGCTTTGAGTTGGAATCTACTTGATGGCAATGGGTTTGGATTTTTTTGGTAATGAATAGTGTAGATTGGCATGCTAAAATGTCCTTTTTGCATATAGCCCTTCCATCCACATACCTTTTTTTAAACCTATAGACTCCTAGAGAAGATTCATTAACATCATGAAGTTAGTACTTAGAATTATAATTCAAAATTCATGCACACAATAATACTGTTAGTGGTCTACAATACTCAGTACTTTGTACATACTACATGCTATGGATTATTTCCTTCAAAAATGTGTATTAGTGTGGGTGAGCCATGAATTCAACATGAGTATTGTGTAGTTGTCCTTTATTTTGTTACTTGATGTAATTATCTATGTGTTCTAAATTTTAACGTCTATAATTTTAATGGGGAAAGATTAGAGGTAGTTACATTAATGAAGCAGGATTAGGTTTTATCTTGAGTCCAATCTCTTTTATGATAAAAAGTGAGAAACCAGCAGAGGAGAGCCTTCCTACCACCAAGAAAGAGCCAGGAGTGGAGCACATCCTTTGTACCTGGAGTTTCTGTGCTGAGACAATCTTAGCTCCAAGGAAAGACTGGTAACAAGAACCTTTCTCCGGAGCCACAGAAAGGGAAAGACTTCTCTCGAAGCTGGCACTATGAATTCGACCTTTGAGCCCCCTAGACTATAAGATAATAAACTTCTGTTTCTTAAAGCCATTCATTTGCTGTAGTTCTGTTATACTAGCACTAGGTAATTAAGATCATCCCTTTTTACACTGCCTTTCACTCTGATAGTGATTGTCATCACCCTCTGTCATTGTGTGAAATTGCCACAGAAATGCTCTCTCTTTGCAAAGATTATGTTTCCTAGATTTCTCTCATGTGGATGTGACAATATGACTAGGCTTAACCAATGGGAAAAGAGTTAAAGTGGTGTTTTTTACTTGTGTCACTTGCTGTGGAAATTTTTCAGCATGTTACATTATGCTTTTCATTTCTTCACCATCACTTACAGAGCTCTAAGAAGTCATGGAGAAACAAAAAGGAAGAATATTGGGTCTCAAAATCAAAACACAAATGAAAGACACAGCCATTGAGTGTTGCGTAAGTGGAAAAAATTTTGCTTCTTGCCACTGATATTCCAGGTATTCTTAGCTTTATGACATTTGATATCACCTTGACTAATACATTTATACTGTACTTAGTTGTTTACATGTCAGTGCCTAAAAATGAAAAGTAAGCATTCTGAGGGAAGAAAATATTTCTAACTCATATTTCTGTCTTCTGTATTGCTGATCACTCCATTGTCTTTCTATCAGGAAGATTTGCCTTAGAATACTGACCTACCTAGTTATTAACCCTGAATCAGAGAGAAGTTAATTCCAACACTAATAAAACTATTTCACAGTACAGAAAAAGATGGAACACTACCAAATTCTGTCCATGAAGCCAGCATAGGCCTGATATCAAACCAGGGAATGATACCACAAAAAAAAAGGAAATTACAGACCAATATCTCTCATAAATCTAGAGGCAAAACTCCTCAACAAAATCCCAACCAATAGAATTCAACAACATAACAAAATAATAATAATAGACCATGACCATGTAGGATTCATACTAGGTACACAGGGATGGTTTAGCATCATAAAAGCAGTTAAAGCAATCAACCACATAAATAAAGGATAAGAATCATTTAATTTTATCAACTGACGCAGAAAATGCATTCAACAAACTCCAACACCCATTCATGCTAAATACGTCCAGCAAAATATGAATAGCAGGGTAATTCCTCAGTGCAGTAAGGGGCAACTATACAAAGCCAATAGCCAATATAACCTTGTTTCCAAACAGGGTCATGTTTATAGGTTCTGAAGGTTATGACTTCAATGTATCTTTTTAGCAACATAATTTGACTCAACATCTTTTTGCTATCCTGTGCTTTGAGGCAAGATTCATCTCACATCAACAGTGATATCTGTCATGGTTTGAATCATGTTCTCCAAAAAATGTGCACAGTGACTCTGTATTCCTTCCATCTTTTTATTTATTTTTAATTGCGATTGAGTGAAAGTGTAGTTGTTGAATTCGATTGGCAAGGATTGTGCTGAGGAGTTTTGCATTTAAGTTCATGAGGGATATTGATCTGCAGTTCTCCTTTTTTTTTGTGGAATCCTCCCTGGCTTTGATATCAGGGTTATACTGGCTTCAAAGAATGAATCCGGAAGTATTCCATCCCTTTCAATGATGTGAAATAGTCTCAGTAGTGTTGGAGTTGAATCTTCTCTAATAGCGTGGTAGAATTATGCAATGAAGCCATCTTTCTTTGATTGGCAGTTTTTTGATGACTTTTTCAATCTCTTCTTTTGTGATGGTTCACTAAATTGTTCTACTTCTCCTTGTGATAATTTTGGTAGGTGATGTGTATCTAGGACTCTTTTCATCTCCTCTACATTTTCAAATCTGTTACAGTACAGTCTTTCATAGTATTCTATTATGATATTTTGGATTTTTTTAGATCTGTTGTGACATCTCCCATCTCATTTCTTATTCAGGTTATTTATTTCCTGTCCTGTTTTTCTTTAGTAAGTTTAGCCAATGATTTGTCAATTTTGTTGATCTTTTTAAAAAATCAGCTTTTGGTTTTATCAATTTTTTTTCTCCTCTAATCTTTATGATCTGTTTTCTTCTGGTGCCTGAGGTGTTCCTCTGGTGCTGTCTTTCTACTTGTTCAAGCTGTAGAGTTAATTCTTTGATTTGGGTCCTTTCTTCTTCCCAGTTGTGTACATTTTTAGAGATAAATTGACCTCTGAGCACACTTGGCTATATCCTGTAAGTTCTGGTAGGATGTGTTTTCATTCTTATTTGATTCCATAAATTTCTTTATTTCATCCTTGATTTCTTCTGTAACCCGTATCTTCTTGAGCAAGATGTTTTTCAGTTTCCATGAGTTCCAACTTCTATCTATGTTCTTTTTCTGCTATTGATTTTGACTTTTATGGCTTTATGGTCTGAGAAGATACTTTGCAATAACTCAATGGTTTGGATTTTGTTGAGATTTGCTTTATGTCTTAATACACAGGTGTATTCTGAAAAATGTTCCATGTGCATTGGAGAAGAAGGGGTACTTATCTGTTGATGGGTAAAAGTTCTGTATATGTCATTGAGGTCTAGTTGTTTAATTGACACAATAAGATCACCTGTATCTTTATTCAGTTTTTCTCTGGATGTTCTGTCCATTACTGAAAGTGGAGTGTTAAAGTCTCCAACTATTATTGTGGCGTGATCTATCTCATCTTTCAGTGTTGTCAGTTTTCGTTCAATGTATTTAGTTGTTCTGGAATTGGGTGCATAAATATTTAACATTGTTAAGTCCTGCTTATGTATTCAACATTTCAACCACAAGTAGTGACAATCCTTGTCCATGAGGTTGAATTGTGCATTAAAGTCTATTTTATCTAAGATCAGTATTTTCTATTCTACTCTTCTTCATATGTTGTTGTTTTGGTGTATATTTTTCCATCCTTTGATTTTCTGTTACCTCATAGCTTTGAGTGTAATGTGTGTTTTTTCTAGGCAACATATGGATGGATTGTGTCTTTTAATCCAGGATGTCACTCGTTGTCTCTTTATTGGAGTGTTCAGTTCATTTGCATTCAATGAAATTATCGATAGGAATGTGTTTAGCACTGTCATTTTGGTGCATTTATTTTTGTATTGTTTATGTTTTCTATATTGCTCTTAACACTCTGTTCTGGGTCATTCTTCTTTATGGATTGACTTTTCATCTTTTTCAGTGTCGGTTTTGTGTTCATTGAGAATCCTGTTGTTTCTTCTTTTGATATGTCACATTGTTATTTTGTGACATAGCTACCCCTGTGATAACCCTTAATAGTCTAAGTTTAAACCAAACTTTAACTTCTTATATCTTTTTAATTTCCTTTCCATCTGAAAGAGTTATTACTTCTATAATATGCCCCTCTTTTTTAGTGTGATGGTGTCTTAGTTTTTGTGTTCTGGTCCCTGGTTCCCTTTTTTAAATATTGTAGCTAACCTAACTGAGTAGGTTTCTGGATGCTGTGTCCTGCATTCCCTTCTTAGGTATACATTTAATGTTTCTGTTTCTCTAAGTAGGACATCTTTCAGTATTTCTTGTAGTTTGGGTTTGGTTTTTACAAATTCTCTGCTTCTACTTATCTGTGAATTCCTTAATTTCATCTTCATATTTGAGAGACAGTTTTGCAGCATATATAATATGTATTTGGAAATTTTTGTCCTTCAAGGCATCGAATGCATCATCCGATCGCCTTCTTGCCAACATCATTTCTGCTGAGAATTCAGATGAAAGTCTGTAGGGCTTTCCTCAGAAGGTTAGCTTTGCTTTATGCCTTGCTGCCTTTAAGAATCAATCTGCTTTCAATTGGAAGACATTATGTTGAGTGAAAGTAGTCAGCAACAAAGTGACAAATACTGTATGAGATCTCTAAGATAAGATCTCCAAAACAGACTTGTGTATAGAATAATAGACTCTTTGACAGCTCCAAGAGAGGGGAAGGAGGGAGGGAGGGTAGGGGGGAGGGTTTAGTTTAGACAGTTGCTAGAAATCTGGTTCAGAGAAAGCGGTGATAGCACACATTAGAAACAAGAACAACATTAAGTGGACTTCAGAATAACCTGAGTACTCCTTCCATCTTAACTCAATATTGCAAGGATAGAGTAGCTGGGGCAGGGGGCAGGGGACCACGCTCTTAAGCAAAATCGAGGCCAATTGGCACAACTAGCGTTTTGCTAAGAGAGCTCTCTGCACCCCACATTGGTGAGTGGCGTCTTGGGTCTTAAAAGCTGCCAAGCTGCCATCCGAGGACACAGCAAATGGTCCCAACTCAGCAGGAACGAATGCTCACCAATGACCAAAATGACATGCGGTAAAGACAACAACCTAGAAGACAGAGAGACCCACAAGAGAGGGTGCCTTCATCGACTTGGGACTGGAAGAACTGGATGGTGCCTGGCCACCACCAGTGATAGCCATGATGGAGCTCACTAGGTTGAGTTTCACTAGCAACACAAGAATAAAAAGGGGTGCATCCTGAGATCTCCACTAAAAGACCTCAGTTGATGGCCCAGTGGTTTCGGGGTTCCCCTGAGAGCATGGCCCCCAGCCCTGATGCTGCCCTTTCCCATAAATTATAACAAAGGTCCACTCTTTGGACAGGAATGGATGGGACTTGGCAATGCAGAGTGACCATATACTGGTTGCACTTTATGGTTCTATACATCTATAGGATATCATCCTGCTGACCTCTGGCTGGAGGAAGGAGAGTGGGTGGAGAGGACCGGAAAGGAGGCTGCTGGGAGGATGAGACATGTATGGAGCAGAGAGGAATAGTGTGCTGTCACCAGACAGGGAGAGCAGTGGAAACTGCATATAGGTGGGTATGTAAATTTATACGGGAATGTACATTTTCACTCAGTCATGTTAAATAAAAAAAGAAAAAGAAAAAAAAGAATCAATCCTATGGATATCATATTGTTGATGTTCCATCAGCTCAAGTAGCTTACTTAATTTTTCAGTTTGTTCTGTTGCATTTTGCTTACTCTCTAGGATAGTTTTGTACTTGATCTCTGATAGTTTCAGAAAGGCTTCTTCATCTGGGAAACTTTCTGATTCTTTATTTTGGGAGTTTTCCAAAGTCATTGTAGACTACTTCTTTAAATGGTTAGCTGTTGATTGTTGTCTTTGTGCCATCTAGAAGCTGTTCAGTTTCTCTGGTGTTACCTCAACAGTAGCTGAAGTGTAGTTCTGAGTGGAGTTAGTCACCAGCTGCTTCTGTGTACTCTAGTGACTGGCCCCAGGTGAATTCTCTGGAGTGGCAGGCAAAATTCTGCCCTACTTATGGAGTTATTGTGGCCCATAAGCTGATGCTATGGTGTGGATCAGTGAAGGATAGAGGAGATGGCACCAGGCTGCCCATCAGTCAGTTCTCCAGGTTGTCTTATTTTTAAAAAGTACTTTACTGGTAAGTTAGGAGGTGACCAACAGCTACCAAAATCAGTCAAGCCCTCAGGTGTGGCAGACCTTGCCTTCCACCTGACAAGAAAATCACCTCATAGGCTGTCCCCAGATGCTATGATGTGTTTCCAATAGGGAGGGGGTAGTGTCTTCCTGCCATTTTCTGCCAGGCCCTACATATAAATTTACCCATCACCCTAAATACAGCTTTTCTGCTGGAGAATCACTTTCCAGACAGGTGCTGCTGCTCCACCTATGAATTAGCCCCAGCTAAGACCTCAGTGTGGGTGACTCCACCTCCCAACTGACCAAGATAGCATCCTGTCCTAGCTTCCCTTCCTGTCATGATACAAAAGAATGTATGGCACAACTCAGAAACAAGAGTGTGAAGGGGCAGTTGTGTTATCAGTCAGCAGCTGGACTCTCAATATGTGATGATCCCAAGCACAGTCCCTCTGTTGTATTATACACTTTACTTAAGTGCCACGGTTCAGTGTATTAGTCAGCTCATGCCCATTCCCTGTCTCCCAGATAACAAAGAAGGCATCAGTACCTGCAGTCCTCCCAAACAGTGAGTCAGCAAAAGCATTACTCAGCGTGTCACTGCCTTGTCTTTTAGAGAGGTAGTTAGGCCACTGTAGGTGCCCAGTCCAATCTGACAACAACATGCCAGATCCTAGGGCTCCCTGGATGCTTACACTGCTCTATTCAATTATCACTCTAGGACCTAGTTCTTAGAGGGAACTGAGGGGCCATGCCCCTCATTATGCAAATACTTTTAATAGTAAAATATAAAACAACCCAAAATAATTTCCTTAGCAGCACTTATAAAATTACTTCATGGAGGAAGGAAGCAGTTGGCAAACGAAAGTCAAGGATTATGTTATTTGAGTAAAAACAGGATCTATGGCTCATCAGACAGGGATAATGCCTAATATTAATTAGGATTATACACTTAAATCGGTATTTTATTTTTGCTTTTGTCAGATCTCTGTTATAACCCAGTAGAACATCAAGAACTTTTTATTTGCATCTAAGTTGTCAATTTTTCCTCCTTTCTGTAGGTTGAAAAAATAATTTTCTAATTTTGTAATTTTCTGTTGTGATATGGGTCTTTAATAGTCACTGTAAATAATCAATAAAGCAAAGTCAGAATTTTTTTTCGGATTAACAAAAGAACATTTTGCAAGTATTATTGCTTTGGGATTTTGTTGGAATTGCTACAATGAATTTAAATCGGGAGCAAAGGATGTTTTATTGATCAATGTCTCTGTTCTTTCCAAGTGAGAAGTTCATTTGTCTCTTGAAACTTCGCAACACTGTAATAAATATTCAGGGAAGACTTATGGGTAGGTTATTCCACAAACAGGAAAATATACACTGGGTTTCGTGTATTCCACCTTTGTCTGGAAACTTTAAGAACAGCTTGAAATGTATTGAAAGACTTTGCTCAGGGCTACAGATACAAATGATGGCCTACACTGAAAAATTCCTTTTCATCAGTAGATTACCTAACAAGGTGGTGAAATAATTGCTTGTTCAGCAGTTTGACAAAGCACTCTTGGAGGTTTCTTTATTTGTAAATACTAAAAATGTCTTCATGACTTCCCCTGCAAGTTGCCTCACTTCTTGTTTCTGTAGGCAAAACTTCCTCACTAAAATAATCTAACTGCACATCACTTACATTGTTTTATATTCCTAGTTTATGGTATTAATAGATAGCATAATTTTAATTTTAATTGTCATTTTTTATTTTAAAATATTAGATTTCATGGTATTACCTCCCCTTTATATATGGTGTTTTTGAATAGGACAAATACTATAATTTAAAAGATAGAGTGATTTTTATTTCTAAAGAATCTATTATAAACTGCTTTTGGTATGTCCCATTGAGCTTAAGTATGCTAACATCATTTAACTAGGAATCTAATTATTACTAAGTTATCTGTGAATTTTGTGATACAAAAATGTGTAACTCCCACCTTGTACACAGTCTGATTTTTGTTCAGGAAAAAAAAGTAGTACTAGTTACAATTCTAATTATCAAACATACTGTTAGAAACCAATAATTACCAAATGTTTTTGCTAGAAAATGAGAGACAGATTGAATTTTCAGGCACATAATAAAGTGACTCATGATCCAATCGTGCCACCAAATTTTTAGATAGCTTTCTCAGTTTCACAAGAGCAAAACACAGGTGATACATTCACAACTCATGTCACTTTCTAGAGGTGGCAATTTAATTTCTTAGTTCAAACATGCATATGAATAGAGGAGATAGAATTACATTCTGTATAGTCATTGCTTTTTCTTTCATTTAGGCATATTCTAAACCTTTGTAATATGTGTTTTAGCTTCAGGATTAAATAAAATAAATACTAAAAAATGGGAGACACAGAATTATTTTGTGCAAAAAGCACAATTACAAGATAGAACATTAAACAAAAGAAATACCTTTATATCTAAAAGACAAAAAGCTGACAAAAGACACGTAAATTAATGAAACCAAATGAAAAAGAAACGTAAAAGTAAAATGAGGACTTACACTAATCAAGACAAAACACAGTTTAAGCTGATATCATTTTAAGTTATAAAAAATAATTACTGATAATATCTTAGTTGCCTTACCCACATCTCCTTGTTTATTTTCTAAGGTCTGAGCTAATAAAATCAGAATTTAATATATCAAGTTCAAGTATTAGAACTGTGTCTATATTTATCAGGAGTGTTCTTCTCATTTTGCATTTGAATATATACCTTTATTAAGGAATGCTAATTAGCAGAGAAAAAAATAGCCTAAGTTTCCCAATTTTATAACCAAAAGCATCTTTTGACATGATTAGCTAACACCTCTCAACCCCGTGAATCTTAACATTTTTCCTTCCTGATTTGTTTTTGAATAACTTTGCCCTAATTTTGATTCTGAATAGACTTTTTCTTTTCAAAATAGACTAAAAGTTTAAAAGTTAAGTGCAGACCATCAAGCAAACCTATCAGCTGACTGCACTTAAATCTTTTAGGACTCTGTGAATTAAGGGATCAAGGGTAACTGGAGAAGGCTTAGCTGATCAAGTGCTCTTCAAATTAAAATCTAAAGAGTTAAAAGTAATGACTAAGGATCTTGCTCTAGTAACCACCTGTTAATACTGCTTATGCACTGGCATATAAAAATAACATACACTCTAATGTAGTTCTAAATACATGTATCCACATTATCAGTGGACAATTCACGTTCATTATGAAACTACAGGAAATTGCATATAGCAAACAAGATGCATCACCTATGATATCATTATCCAAAAATAACCCAAGCCAAAGCCAAGCCAAGTGCCTTCAAACCCCATGGAGCATATTTGCCTTGCCATTTTTTACATGTAGATGTGTATTGTGGATGCAATTTTATACCCATGTGCTTGCAAATATAATTTTGCTTGGAAACATATTTTTTAATTTTAAGATGTTGTCAAGCTAAGGATGTCATGAAGGAGCAAGGTGGTATCACGGGCTAAACTGTGTCCCACCCCAAAAGTGTGTGTAGCCATTTGACTGGATCATGATTCCCAGTATTTTGGGATTTTCCTATGCTATAAATCTTAATGTTTCATGACCATTCATAAGGTTTTCATCAGCTAATTCTTTTCAGAAGTAGACTGCTGGATCCTTCTTCGTAGTCTGTCTTAGTCTGGAAGCTCAGCTGAAACATGTCCACCGCAGGTGACCCTTCTAGTATCTGAAAACTGTTGCCACAGCTTCCAGCATCACAGCAATATGCAAGCCCCCACAGTACAACAGTACAACAAAATGACAGACAACAGGGGGTAGAGTGCTCCTTGGAAGCAAAGATGGCGAGACTGCATCTTACATACTTTGGACATATTATCAGGGGGCCAGTGCCCTCATCATGCTTGAGAGATTGAAGGGTCGATGGAAAAGAGGAAGACTCTCAACAAAATGGTTTGAAACAGTGGCTGCAACAATGGTCTTAAGCATTAAAAATTTGTGGGCATGGCAGAGTCAAGATGGTGGACTAAGCACACGTCTCTCTAAATTTCACTGGAAACCAAGACCTGAATTGATAATAAAACAGAGCCTTCTGGTCACCTAGTGAGCCCCACGACATGGAACAGGGCTGTTAATTTGGACTTCATATCACTGAACAAAAAAACCTCCTCTCTTTTGCTGACTCTCACTCCTGGCTAGTTCTGGCTCTAACAGACTGAAGGTAACTCACCTTTTGACTTTTTTTCTCTGTCTTGGCCAGCAGGTAGAGCTATGTCTTGCCTAGCAGCCAGTCTGAGACACACTGCTGGTGGGATAGGTAGGCGAAATTGCCATATTTTGAGAGCCAGGTTGTGTGTCTCACCACTTTTGGCCTGTCTTCCTGCCTCTGCCACAGTGTAGTTTGTACAGAAATGGCGGCACCCTTGTGGAGGACACCACTGTGAATACAGAGATTTTAATGGGACCTAATTCTTAGCCAGGGAGCCAGCGCCTGCCCACAGGAGAGCGCTTTGCCAGCAGAAAAGCAGTAGTTTACACAGTGTCACCTACAGCTGGGGCCCAGCAACAAAGGCTAAGGACTCACTGCTTCTCGGCACCTTTGGCCACTCTTTCCACCTCTGCCTCAGAGTAGTGTGTATGGAAGCTGCAGCGACCTTGTGTGGGGCACCATCTTAGATATGGTGGCCACAGCTGGACCTAATTCTTAGCCTGGGAGCCAGAGCATACCAACAGGAGAGTGCTTTTCTGCCAGAAAAGCAGTAGTTTACACAGTGTAACCTATGGCTGGGGCCTGTCGGCAGAGACAAAGAGGGCAATAGCATTGCTGTATTTTGAACTAGTTCTTACCACCTGGGGTTGGACATAGAAGTGCTTTCTTTGCCAGTTGGTAAAGGGGGCCTCCACACCTGAAAATCTGACTGACTTGGGAAGTGGTCAGATACCTTTTGTTTTGCATTTTAAGACAGCCTAGAGAAACATCTGTGATCCATCCTTGCAGTATCACTCCCAGCCTTTATCAACTCACATAAAGCTCAAAAAGAAACAGACCCTTGAGAAAATGGTAAACAAGAAATCACCAAAGCCTTCAGAAGGCCCCTAGATGAAACAACAAATGAACTTTCTGGATGAAGAATTTTTTTCTGAAATTATTGGGAGGTGAACACAAAATGATTATACACAGAGCCCTTCTAGACCTTATACAAAATGCAGCAGAGCAAAATGAAAAATTAAGCAAGCTATTCAATCTGATGGAACACCAGCACTCTGAAATCCAACTGATCAAGAACAAACTCAAAGACATAGAAACTTCAATTCAAAGCCAGGAAAAGAGAATGGAGCAAATGGAAAAGAGACTTTCTGCCTTGGAAGACACAGCTACTGACTCCAGCATCTATGAGGAGAAATCAAAAAAAAAAAAAAAAAAAACAAGAAAAATGAAGACACATTAAGAAGAATGTAGGACTCTACCATGAAGAACAGTCTACAATTAATTGGAGGCCCTAAACAGGGAGAGACACCTGGGAACACATAGTATTGTTGCTGAGCTGCTGACAGAAAACTTCCCAAGAAATCATGAAGGAAGAGAATACAGATATCCAAGATGCATATTGAATGCCACTTGATATAGATCTCAAAAGAAAGATTCTAAGACATATTATAATCAAACTTAACAAAATGAAACATAAGCAGAAACTCTTAAAGGCAGCAAGACTCAAAGCAAAACTAATATTCAGAAGGAAACTCTGTAGGCTTTCATCAGATTTCTCAGCAGAAACCATGCTGGCATGGAGACAGTGACATGACACATTAAAAGCCTTGAAGGAGAAGAACTTCTGACCAAGAATTATATATCCTGCAAAACTATCTTTGAAATATGAAAATGAAAAAATGACATTTGCAGGTAAACAGAAACTCAGAGATGTTGTAAAAACCAAACCAAAGCTACAAGAAGTACTGAAAGAATTGTTTGGCTTTGGTAGAAGAACAAAACCATGAGCTTTGTATTTTACAAGGACACATCATAAAGAATCCTAGTCAGTCAGGGAAGGCTCTAAACTCAATCAAAGCTATAATAGTGAAAGAAATAATCCAGTGATCATATCATGAAAACTATGATGTCATTGTATTGAAAAGAGGGATGTACTACATTTGTTATAGTGCTTCCAGATGGACAGGAAGTTACTAAGACTGGTAGCAACTAAAATTGCATTTATATATAGTTTATTAAGGAGGATCACAAGGGCAGTTGTGAAGCACAATAAAGATGCAACATATCAAATCAAGAAATGTAGTACAGGAGTTTCAACAACCACAAAACCAACCCTGAAAAAGGTGAAAATTCAACTCACAAAGAATGCCTCAGAACAGATTAATAAGAACAGCCAAGAAAATATCAACACAAAAATAAACATATCACAATGGCAGAACTGAACACATACATATTAATAATTACATTTAATGTTAATGGACTGAATGCTCCAGTAAAGAGACATCGAGTGACATCTTGGACAAAAAGACACGACCCATCCATATGTTGCCTTCAAGAAACTCACCTTAGACTTAAAGATAGGAACAAACTGAAAATTAAAGGATGGAAGAATATATATCAAGCTAACAATACAGAAGGAAGAGCAGGTGTGGCAATTCTAATCTCAGATAAAACAGATTTTAATGTAAAATCCACCATTGTTGACAAGGATGGACACTATTGCTGAAAAGTTCAGTACACAAGCAACACTTAACTATACTAAATATTCATGCACCTGATATTAGAGCACCTGAATATGTCAAAGAAACACTGACTACACTCAAAAAGGAAATAGATCACTCTACATTAACAGTGGGAGACTTCAACTTTCTACTGTCAATATTGGACAGATGACCTAGAAAAAAGCTCACTAAAGATACAGAAGACCCTATTGCCACCAGTAACCAACTAAACGTCATCAACATATACAAAACTTTCTATCCATCAGTGGACAGCTACACCTTCGTCTCCAGTGGGCACAGAGCATTCTCCAGAATAGACCATGTGTTAGGACATAAAGCAATTCTAAACAAAATCTATACCATTGAATTAATGCAAAGCACCTTCTCAGATAATAAAACCATAAAAGTTGAAATCAGTAGCAGAAAAATACAGAAAGTGGCACTCTTGGAAACTGAACACCACCTTGCTCAAAAAACTGTGGGTTATAGAAGAAATCAAGGATCAAATAAATTTATGGACTGCAATGACAATGAAAACATTCCTACCAGAACCTATGGGATACAGCCAAAGCAATGCTCAGAGGTCAATTTATCTCCATAAATGCACACATCTGAAAAGAAGAAAGGAAGAAAATCAAAGAACCTACCGTACAGGTTGAAGAAGTAGAGAGAGAACAACAGAGGAACCCCTCAGTAACCAGAAGAAAGCAAATTATAAAGACTAGAGCAGAACTAAATGAATTAGAGAATGGAAAAACAGTTGAAAAGATTGAAAAGACAAAAAGCTGTTTTTTTTAAAAGATCAACAAAACTCCCAAACCATTGGCTAAACTTACCAGAGAAAAACAGGAAAGGAAACATTTAACCCAAATAAGAAATGAGAGGGGAGTTGTCATCAGAGATCCAACAGAAATTCAAAATATAATAACAGTATACTATGAAAGACTGTGCTCTAACAAATTTGAAAACCTAAAGGAAATGGACAAACTACTTGATTCATATCACCTATCCAAATTATCACAAGGTGAAGAAGAACAACTTAATAAACCCATCACAAAGCAAGAGATTGAAAGTCATCCAGAAACTGCCAACCAAAAAAAGACGGCTTCACTGTGGAATTCTACCAAGCTTTTAGAGAAGAGTTATCTCCAATACTACTGAGACCATTTCACAGTATAGAAAGGGATGGAATAATCCCAAATTCATTCTATGAAACCAGCATAACCCTGATACCAAAGCCAGGGAAAGACCCAACAAAAAAGGAGAACTACAGACTGATATCAAGCATGAATCTAGATGCAAAAATCTTCAACAAAATTCTTGCCAATAGAATACAACAGCACATCAAATAAATAATTTTTCATGACCAAGTTGGATTCACACCAGGGATGCAAGACTTGATCAACATTAGAAAAACAATTAATGTGATTAACCACATAAATATCACAAAAGGCAAGAATCACCTGATTTTTTCCATTGATGCAGAAAAGGCATTTGATAAAGTCCAATGTCCATTCACGCTAAAAACTCTTAGCAAAATAAGAATAGACAGAAAATTCCTCAATGCAATAAGGGCCATTTCTACAAAGCCAACTGCCTACGTCATCCTGAATGGAGAGAGACAGAAACAGATTCCCTTGAGAACAGGAACTAGACAAGAATACCCACTCTTACCTCTCCTGTTCAACATTGTACTACAAGTTCTAGCTAGAGCAATTAGACAAGACCAAGAAGTAAAGGGCATCCTCTTCAGCAAAGAAGAAGTCAAAATCTCCCTATTTGCAGATGATATGATTGTATATGCAGAGAATCTAAATAACCCATAAGTAAACTACTCAAACTGATAAAATAGTTGAGCAAAGTATCAGGATACAGGATAAACATAAGTAAATCAGTAGGATTCTTTTATACCAAAAATGAGACTGTTAATGAAGAAATCGTCAAAGCAATGCAATTTACTATAGCTGCAAAGAAGATAAAGTACCTGGGAATTAATCTAACCAGAGAAATAACAGCCCTTTACAAAGAGAACTACAAACCCTTACTACAAGAAATTAAGAGAGACTTACATAAATGGAGAAACCTAACCTGCTCATGGATAGGAAGACTTAACATTGTGAAAGTGTCTATTTTATCCGAAGCAAACTACTTATATAATGCAATCCTAATACAAGTTCCAGTGACATTTTTTTAATGAGATGGAGAAACAAATCACCAATATTGTTTGGAAACGAAAGAAGCTCCAGATAAGTAAAGCACTACTAAAGAAGAAGAAAACACTGGGAGGCCTCTCATTACCTGACTTTAAAACTTATTACACTGCCACAGTAGTCAAAATAGCCTGGTACTGGTACAAAATTAGACAGACAGATCAATGGAACAGAATCAAGACCCCAGAGATGACACCTGCCTATGAACAGCTGATATTTCACAAAGGCCCTAAGACATTAAACTGGGGCAAAAATAATATCTTCAACAAATGGTGTTGGCAAAATTAGATCTCCATCTGCAATAAATTGAAACAAGACCCGTATCTTACACCTTATACAAAAACCACCTCAAACTGGATAAAAGACCTAAATACCTAATCTAAAATGATAAAGCTCACCCAAGAAAAAGTAGGAACAACAATGGAAGTTTTAATACACAATGTAGACAGACTTTGAAATCTGTCAAATAAATCACAAACAACAGAACAGAAAATAGATAAATGGGAACCATTAACAGTCTAACACTTTTGCTCATCCAAAGACTTTATTAATAGAATTAAAAGGCCACCTACAGAATGAGAAAAAATATTTGACAACTTTATGTCAGACCCACGCCTGATCTCCATAATCTATAAGGTACTACAAAATGTCAATAAGAAAAAGATAAATAATCCAATGAAGTAATGGGCAAAGGAGAGGGACAGACACTTCTCTAAAGAGGAGATCCAGGTTGCCAAAAAACACATGCAGACATGCTCACAATTATTAGCTATTAAAGAAATTCAAATCAAAATGATAATGAGATACCATCTGTGAAGAAAGTGGAACGGTTCTACACTGTTGATGGGATTGCAAAATGGTGCAACCTCTTTGAAAAGCAATCTGGCACTCCCTTAAAAAACTGGATGCAGGTATACAATTTGACCCAGTAATTCCACTGCTTAGAGCATATTTTACAGAATCAGGGTCATTCACAGCAACTGATACATGCACGTGAATGTTTATCGCAGCACAGTCCACAATAGCTAAAAGATGGAATCAATCCAGATGCCCAACAACAGAGGAATGTATAGATAAACTACAGTACGTATATTCAATGAAACACTATGCAATTATAAAGAACAACGATGATTTCTGGAAACATCACATAATGTGGTTTCATCTGAAGGGCATTATGTTGAGTGAAAGTGACAAAAGAACAAATACAGTATGAGACCCCTACTATAAGAACTCAAAAACAGACTTATGCTAAGAAGAAAAGACTCTTTGATGACTGCAAGGGAGGGGAGGGTTTAGATTAGATAATTAATAGAAATTTGGTTGGGTGAAATCGGTGACAGTACACATTAGAAAGAAGAACAATATTAAGTGGACTTCAGTGTAACTTGAGTAATCCTTCAATCTTAACCCAATGTTGCAAGGACAGAGTAGCTGGCGGGGGGCGGGGGGGGGGGCGGGGATCATGCCCTCAGGCAAAATCAAGGCCAGAGCTGTCTGAACCCCACGTTGACGAGTGGCATCTGGAGTCTTAAAAGCTACCAAGTTGCTATCTGAGGGTACAGCAAATGGTCCCAACTCAGCAGAAATGGATGATCATCGAGGACCAAAACTATACGGATGAAAGAGAACCTGGGGGACAGAGAGACCCACATGAGTGTGTGTCTACACTGACACCAGTGATAGCCGCAGTGCAGCTCACAAAGTTCAGTCTCACTGGCAACACAAGAATAAAAAGGGATACACCCTGAAATCTCCACTAGAAGACTACAACTGATGGTCCAGGCACTTTGGGGTTCCTGTGGGTGCATGGCCCCTGGCCCTGATGCTGCCCCTGCCCATAAATCATAATGAAGTTCCACTCTTTGGACAGGAATGGATTGGACTTGGTGATGCAGGGTCACCATATCTTTGGTGCACTTTACGGTTCTATTCATCTATAGGATATCATCCTGGGACCTCTGGCTGGAGTAAAGGGAGTGGGTGGAGAGCAGGGGAAAGGAGACTGCTGGGTGGATGGGACATGTATGGAGCAGAGAGGAAGTGTGTGCTGTCATTGGGCAGGGAGAGCAGTGGAATCTGCATATAGTTAGGCACACAAATTTATATGGGAATATACATTTTCATTCAATCATAATAATAATAATAAAAAGATTGTGAGTATAGACTAGGCAGTGTATGTTTCTGTTGTATATAGAGTAACTATGAGTCAGAACTGACTTGACAGCATCTAACAACAACATAAATTCTAATCTCTGCCTGTAGTTAGTAGAGTAGATTATGTTAGACAGGATTAGGGTAGGACCGTAAAGAGTACCTCCCAGGTCCAATGCAAAGAGTTTCTCTGGGTAGTGGCTTGAATCACCTTTTATCCTTTCATCCTACAAGGGATAAAAGGAAAGGAAAGGAAACAAAAAGTTGGGAGCCTCATACCATCAAGAAAACAGCACTGGGAGCACAGAGTGTCCTTTAGACCTGAGGTTCCTGAGCCCAGATGCTTCCTGACCAAAGACTGATGGAATGCAAGGACATTTCTCTGGAGCTGACAAAGAGGGAAAGTTTTCTTCCTTTTTTATTTTTTGTAAGCTACCCACTTGTGTTATCTTTGTTAGGTGAGAACCAAGTGACTAAAAAAGGTGGTGCTAAGCCTTTGCAAGTAGTGTCTAAGAAGAGTGCAGGCAGGGAAACAGTTACAAAGGGAGAAGACAGAAACCACCTGAAGATGAATCTTAAAACCAAGTGACTCCAAAAACTTCTGAGGGCTATGAGAAACAATATAGTTTTTCCAAAGCCCTCAATTTAAACTTTAAGGCTCTAGAAATGTGAGACAATAACTATTCTGCTTTTAAGCAACCAATTTGCGTTATTTTGTTACAGGAGCCCTAAGAAGCTAAGACAATGTAAGGGCTTTTTGTGCCCTTTTTGAGATAACAGCATCATGCAATGCATATCAATGCATAGCATATTTTCTACCAACAATATATTATGAAATGCAGTCATGCAACATGTCTATATTTACATGAATATTTAACAACTGTGTATTTCATCCCCATCATTTAGAACAGTGTATCAAATTGGTGAGTTCTTTTTCAGTAACTTTATGAGAATGGCTATTATTTTACTGCATATGATTCAAAACAAACAAGCTGAGGCCAGGTCATACATAATATTGTTTGGAAGGATAATGCTATCAAGAGTCATTATGCTAGTCAGAACTCAAATTAACCATAACACGACTCAGCAACAACTGTCAACAGTGCTCAGTAGTCTCACATGCTTAAGAAAAAAATAATAATTCAGAGACAACACTCAGTAGAGGAGAACTCAACACAAATGGACTAAACCAAAAACTAATAACTTCCTAAACATAACCTAATACTTCCAAGGACAGAGTAGCATGGGCAGAGATCTGTGGACATGGTTTCAGAGGACTCTAGGTCAACTGACATAACAAAATTTTTTAAGGAAACGTTCTGTACCCCATTTTGGTGAGTAATGTCTGGTATCTTAAAAGCTAGTAAGTGGTTATCTAAAAAGCAGTGATTAGACCTAACCTACCTGGAGCAGAGGAGAATGAAAAGCATCAAAGACGTAAGGAAAATAAGAACCTGAGACAGAAAGGCCACATAATCCAGAGACTAGATTGGCATGAAGGGAGAAAAAAAACCACTGCTGTTAAGTCAAGTCCAACTCATAGTGACCCTATAGGTCATAGTAGAACTGCCCCATACAGTTTCCAAGGAGCACTTGGTGAATTTGAACTGCTGACCTTTTGGATCAGCAGACATAGCACTTAGTCCACCATACCATCAGAGTTTCCTTGTTAGCACAAGACCAGAAGAAATAGATGATGTCTAGCCACCAACAGTGACAGCCCTGACAAAGTATACAACAAAGAGTCCCTGACACAGGGAGAGAAAAATGGGTGCCCAGTACTTGAACTCTATGAAATAAACCACCACATTTGATGGTCTGACAAACTGGAGGGTACCCAGAAGAAGTGGCTTCCAGACTCACTGTTAGCCCAGACCTCAAATCATTCTCAAAGCCAACTCTTAAAGCAAAGGTTGAAGTGTACTGTAAGACATAAAATGATAATGGCAAAGAGTGTGCTTCTTGGTTTAAATAGACACAAAAGATACAGAAGATGAATAGGCCAGTTCTCATTCAGAGGCAACGTGAGAAGGCGGAGGGGGACAGGAGCCAGCTGAATGGACACAGGAAATACAAGCCTGAAAAGACGCATGTTGTTCCAGATGCATGCTGTTCCAGGGTGAGGAGAGCAGCCAGAGTTACACTGCATTGTGTGTGTAAGTTTTTGTATGACACATGGACTTGGATTGTAAACTTTCACTTAAAGCACAATAAAATATTTTCAAGGTTAATTAAAAAAGAAAAGCACTTTTTTTCTTTTAAATGTTACTGGCTGAAAAGTGTTTTATTTTATTTCTCCATCTAATAAATTCTGATAGATTCAACAAAACCAATCCCAAATGTTTATTTCTATGCCTCGCTGTTTTCAACTTTATCCTGGAGATTAGTTATATCTTCTTCTATAAACTTAAACAAATAAACAACCTCCAATACACATTTAGGAGTCCCTGGGTAGTTAAAACAGTTAACATAATTGATGAATAGGCAGCTTGATTCCATGTGTAAGTATCCCAGAATAAAGGCCTGGTAGTGTATTTCTGTATTGAAAACCTGATGGTATGGTGGGCCAAAGATGGTGGAGTAGCCAAAAGTTTCCCATGGTCCCTCTTACGACAAAGACCTGAAAAAACGAGCGACTCAATTATATATTAAATTTTAGGAGCCCTGAACATCAAAGGCAAAGCTGAGCAATTGGACTGAGGGGCACGGGAGGGAGGAATGATTCAGAAGCAGCAAGGAGTTGCCAGACCTTGCCTAAGTGGCGGTTCATGTCACATAAGCTGGATCTACTGGCACCAGTGTGGTGAGGCAAGCAGTGATGTTCAAGACACAGTTTCCACATTGGGAGAGACAGTATGGCAGACAGTCCACTCTCATCTCTAGAATCAGTGAAAAGAGACACTCAGTAGGCAAAAGATAACTAACTTGTGTCTAAACTACCACACTTGGATCAAAACAAAACAAAACTCTGCTTTGTGATCAACCTCTCTCCCATTTACCTGCCCTCCTATTCTGCATTGGGTCTGTGCTGGCTTCAGAGACTGATGTATCCCTGGGCTGGAAGAAGATCCCCTTTTACACCGTTAGCCATCCTCTCAGCTTTAAAAAAGAACAAAACTAACAAACAGAAAAAAAAAGCTACAATGTCTTTTAAGCTGGAAACTCAGAGCAGAAGCAGTTCTTTTGCTTAAGCACAGGTGTAGGGGGTCCATGACTTTGAATGACTTTTACCTCTGCATAGACCTGAGTGAGCCTACTTGTCATAGATTGAATTGTGTTCCAAAAAACCCTGTGCTGCAGTTTGCCTAGGCCATGGTTCCTGGTATTGTGTGACGTTGCTCCATATTGTAACTACTGCCTCTGTGATACTAATGGGGTAGATGGGAAGCTATCATGTTGATGGGTCAGGAATCAATGTGTAAGACTGTGTTGTGCCTGGAAGCAGTCTCTTGAGGTATAAGGAAAGAAGCTAGCAGAGAGATTTGGGGGCCTCATACCAACAAGAAGCAGTGTTGGGAGAAGATCATATCTTTTTGTAAACTCCCTGGGTCCCTACATCTCAGAAGCTCCCAGTCCATGGGAAGATTGATGAAAAAGACCTTCTTCCAGAGCCAGCAGAGAAAGCTTTTCCCTGGAGCTAACATCCTGACTTTGGACTTTTAGCCTACTGGGCTGTGACAAAATAAAACTTCTCTTTGTTAAAGCCATCCACTCTTGGCATTTCTATTATAGCAGCACTACATGACAAAAACCTGAAAAAAAAAACTGACTCAATTATGCATTAAATTCTGGGAGTCTTGAACATTACAGGCAAAGTTCAGGAATTGGCCTGAGGTGTAGGGCAGGGAAGGATGATTTAGAAGCAGCAAGGAGTTGCCAGATCTGACTTGGTGGCAAATGTCACCCCATAGGCTGGATCTGCTGGTACCAATGTGGTGAGGCAAGCCGTAGCATTCAGGGTACATTTTCTGCACTAGGAGAGACAATATGGTAGACAGTCCATTCATGCCTCCAAAATCAGGGGAAAGAAGTACTTTGTAGACAAAAGATAAATAATTTGTATCTAAATTACCACATTCGGATCACAAATCTGCTTTGCAATAAACCTCTCTCCCATTTACCTGCCCTCCTTCTACTACACATTGGGTCTGAGTTGTCTTCAGAGACTAAAACATGACCCCTTCTATACCCTGAGCCATTTTACCAGCTTTAGAGAGGAAACAAATTAACAAACAGAAAAAGTGAGCTACAACTTCTTTTAAGCTGTGAACTCAGGATAGAAACAGTTCCTTTGCCTAGGTGCAGGGACAAGGGGTCTGTGGACTTTGAATGATTTTTACCTCTGCATAGACCTGTATGAGCCTGCTACAACAGTTTAGGCCTTCAGTAGCACAGTACAACAGGATATGCGCCTGAACCCTAATTTCACAGTATAAGCTATATAGTGAAAAGCCGTTTCATTACGTTTGACACTTCACTGCCTATTAAGCAGTATCCCTCCTACCTACCACAGGAGCACGGGGACTGATGGCTCTCTCTACATGACCTGACTACCTGTGACAGGGATCCACAAAAAGTAGTGCCTCCCAGTGCTTACAATCAGCACCACTGGCAACCCATAATCCAGCTGTAAAACCCACTCACCTGTATTAGGGAACACGGGCAGACTTTCTTCACAGATACTCACCCACTATCAGACCCCCCGTCTTGCTCAATTCATGACCCTTACTGTAGCTAGATACCTGTGCCTACAGCAATCACTCTTATCCATCTAGGACTGTAGGGGAGAGCCTGAACCATGCATTTGGTGACCTGGATGCATAAGCTGAATCAATATAAGAAAAAGCAGGAAGACTCCTGGATTCACGTTTGAGGTCAGATAATTAAGTTCATGAACTCATCTTAGAAAAATGCTACATACCTCATTGCTAAATATCACTATGTTCACGTTTGAAGTACTCTTCTTGGGAAACTATACATCGATGTCAGTGCCTGGTTTATCCTGCAAACCACTTTTTCTGGGATGAGTTTGAGAACTTAATTATCAGATTGCATGCAACAGCTCTGATGGACATTCCAGAGAAAGAATTTCAAAATTGCTTTGAAGGGTGGACTAGGCATTGGCATTTGTGCACAGCTTCCCAAGGGGAGTGCTTTGAAGGTGACCATAAGGATATTCAGTAATGAGGTATGTAGCACTTTCTTTAGGATGAGTCACAAACTAAACTGCCAAATCTCATACCTAGTAACAGCCCTAACCACCTAGTGAAAGGATGTTAGAACTTCAAAGACACCAATAATTGAACTAGTTCATACAACCAGCTTATTTGGATGTATGAAAACAAAACAAAATGAGAAGCTGAGGCATAGCAATTATACATAAAATAAATAAGTACAATAATTTATTGATGACTCAGAGGCAACAGTAAATATCAAATTAAAAAAAGAGGAAGATTATAATAGCTTCACAAAGTTTCAAAAACAAAGAATCAAGAAGTCTTCTAAATATGAAAACTTCTTGCAAGTACTGGAAGCAGAATATCAAAGATTAACATAAAGAACTCTTCAGGATATCAAGCTTACAACATACAAAGGAGAGTAGATGTGGTAATACTAATACGAGATAAAATAGATTTTAATGTAAAATCCACCATCATGGACAAGGATGATCACTACTTATTGCTCAAAGTTTCAATACAAAAGCAGGACTTAACAATATTAAATATTTATGCACCCAAAACAAGAGCATGTAAATGCATTGAACAAACACTGAGTACATTGAAAACTTAGATGGGTCACTCAACCGTAATAACTGGAGACGTCAACATTCCACTTTCAGTAACAGACAGAATATCCAGGAAAAAGCTCAGTAAAGACACAGAAGATCTCATTGTGACAATTAACCAACTAAACCTCCTTGACATATACAGAACTTTTTGTCCATCAACAGATAAATGTACCTTCTTCTCCAATGTACATGGAAAATTTTCCAGAATAAATCATGTGTTAGGACATAGAACAAATCTCAACAAAAGCCCAACCACTGAATTATTGCAAAGCATCTTCTTGGTCCATAAAGCCATAAAAGTGGAAATCAATAGCAGAAAAAACATAGGTAGCAATTTGAATTGACATGGAAACTGAACAACATCTTGTCCAAAAAGCCATGGGTTATAAAAAAAATCAAAGATGCAATAAAGAAATTTATGAAATCAAATGAAAATGAGAACACATCCTAACAGAAGGGATACAGCCAAAGCAGTGCTCAGAGGTCAGTTTATATCTATAAATGCACACATCTGCAAGGAAGGAAGGACTGAAAGCAAAGAATTAATCCTACAGCTAGAATAGGTAGAAAGAGCAGCAAAGGAACCCCTCAGGCACCAGAAAAAAACAGCTAATAAAGATTAGAGCAGAACTAAAGGAATTAGAGGAGAACAATTAAAAAAATTAACAAAACCAAAAATTGGTTTATTGAAAAGGTCAACAAAATTGACAAACCATTGGCTAAATTTACAAAAGAAAAACAGGAGAGGAAACATAAGAAATGAAATGGGAGATGTCACAACAGACCTAGCTGAAATCAAAAGTATCCTAACAGAATACTACAGAAGACTGTACTCTGACAGATTTGAAAACCTAGAGGAAATTGACAAATTTCTGGATCCATATCACCTACCAATATTATCAAAAGGAGAAGTAGAACCACTTAATAAAGCCATCACAAAGGAAGAGTTTAAAAAGTCATCAAAAAGCTACCAACTAAAAAAAGTCCTGGCTCAGATGGTTTCAGCAGAGAATTCTATCAAACTTTGTTCCACAGCATAGAAATGAGTGGAAAACTCCAAATTCATTCTGTAAAGCCAGCATAACCCTGATACAACAGCCAGGGAAAGATCCCACAAAAAAAAAAAAAAAAAGAAAATTACAGACTAAAGTGACTCATGAACCTTGATGCAAAGATCGTCAACAAAATCCTTGCCAATAAGATACCGTCTGAGATACACCAAATGGTCTCTATTCAGCTCGAACAGATAATCATCAAGAACAACAATAACATGAGGGAAAAAGAGCCCAGAAGATGTAAGGACCTCGAAGAACCAGAAGGTGTCCAGCCATCGTCAATAACAGTTGTGAAGAGGCTCACAAGTAGAGTTCCAAGGGCAACACGAGAACTCCACTAAAAGACTGCAAGATGGTCTGAAAGCCTGGTAGTTCCCTAGGGAGCATGGCCCCTAGAGCTGATGATGTGCCTGATTACTGAGGTCAACTCTTTGGACAGGAATGGATTGGACTCGGGGACACAGAGTGACCATATCATGTGTGTACTTTATGGTTCTGTACATCTATAGGATGTCATGCTACTGGCCTCTTACTAGAGGGGAGTGGAGAGGGTGGAGAAAAGGGGACAGGAGATTGTTAAGAGGATACTACATGTATAGAATGAAAAGGAGCAGTATGCTGTCACGGGGCAAAGAGAGGTGAAGGAGCTGCAGACAGGCGGACAAGCAAATTTAAATTGAATTGTAAACTTTCAATCACAATAAAAAAAAAAATCCTTGCCAATAGAATTCAGCAATACATCAGAAAAATAATCCACTATGACCAAGTTGGATTCAAACCCAAAGTGATCTATATACACAATGCAGTTCCAATACAGATTCCAGTGACATTTTTTAATGAGATGGAGAAACATATCACCAGCTTTGTTCAGAAAGGGAAGAAACCCTGGGTAAGCAAAGCATTACTTAAGAATACAGTGGGAGGCCTCACACTACCCAACTTTAGAACCTGTTACACTGCCACAGTAGTCAAAACAGCCTGATACTGCTACAAAAAGAGATATACAGACCAAAGAACTGAGTTGAGACACCGTAGTGTCACCATCCTCTTACGAACAGTTAATGTTTGACAAAGTCCCTAAGATTGGAAATTGGGGTAAAAACAGTTCCTTTAGTAAACGGTACTGGCAACATTGGATATCCATTTGCAACAATTGAAACAAGACCTATATCTTACCCCTTGCACAAAAACTAACCCAAATTGGATAAAAGACCTAAATATCAAACCTAAGATGATACAGATCATGCAAGAAAAAATAGGGTAAACAATGGAAGTCTTAAGACACAGCTTAGACAGATTTCAAAATCTCACAAACGAAGCACAGTCAACAGAAGAGACAATTGACAAACGGTACCTGCTAAGAATCAAACACTTTTGTTCATCCAAAGACTTTATCCAAAGAATTAAAAGACCACCTAGAGAATGGGAAAAATATTTGGCAACTGCATGACTGACCAATGCCTATTCTCCATAATCTACAAGGTACTGCAAAATATCAGCAACAAAAAAGGTAAATAAGACAAAGGAGATGGACAGACATTTCAGCAAAGAGGACATCCTGACTGCCAAAAGACATATGAAGAAATGCTCACAATCATTAGCTATTAGAGAAATCCAAATCAAAACTACAGTGAGATACCATTTCACCTGAATAAGGTTGGCCCGGATCCAAAAATCATAAAACAACAAATGCTGGAGAGGCTGTGGAGTGATTGGAACTGTCCTACACTGCTGGTGGGATTGCAAAATGGTGCAACCTCTTTGGAAAGCATTTTGGTGCTTCCTTAAAAGATGGAAATAGACATACCACTTGATCCAGTAATTCCACCATTCAGAATATATCCTGCAGAATCAAGAGCAGTCACACGAACAGATACCTGCACATGAATGTTTATTGCAGCACAGTCCACAATAGCAAAAGGGCCAACAACAAATGAATCAATAAACAAACTATGGCACATATACTCAATGGAACACTATGCAGTGATAAAGAACAGTGACGATTTTATGAAGCATCTTATGCCTGTTTTCAACTCGAAGGCATTATGCTAAGAGCAATCAGTGAGCAACACAAGGACACATATTGAATGAGAACCCTACTGTAAGGACTTAAAAACAGACTTATGTACAGAAGAAAAGATTCGTTGACAGCTACAAGAGATAGGAGGGAAGGAGGGAGAGGGCTGGTCATAGATTAGACAGTTCATAGAAATTTGGTTGGGTGAAAGCAATGACAGCACACAGTAGGAAGAAGATCAACTTAACTGGACTTCAGGATAAACTGAAAACTCTTCTAATCTTAACCTGATATTGCAAGGATAGAGTAGAAAGGGCGGGAGCCTAGGCACCATGCTCTCAGGGGACACTGAGGCCAGTTTTCGTAACTAGCCTATTGCTAAGAGAGTCTTCTGCACACCACGTTGGTGAGTCGCTTCTGGGGTCTTAAGAGCTAGCGGGCTGCCATCTGAGGTGCACCAAAAGGTCTCAACTCATCCTGAACAGATGATCACCAAGAACAACAAAGACATGAGGAAAAACGAGCCCAGGAGACAGACAGACCCATGTGAATAGGTGACTGTATCAACATGTGACCAGAAGAACCAGATGGTGCATGACCACCACCAAAGACAGCTGTGATGGGGCATGCAGTGTTGACTCCCAGTGGCAACATGGGAAAAAGAGGGGTTGCACCTCAAGAACTCCACTCCAAGACTACAACTGATCGTCCAGCAGCCTTGGGGTTTCCCTGTGAGCATGGCTGCTAGACCTGCTGCTGCACCTGACCTGAAAATATTACTGAGGTCAATTCTTCCACAGGAATGGACTGGACACAGGACACAACATGACCTGAGGTGCATGGACTTTATGGTTCTATGCATCTATCGTATGCTGTCCTACTGGCCTCTTGCTAGGAGCAGTGTGCTGTCACTGGGCAAGGAGAGCAGAACGAGCTGCAGATAGGTGGGCATGGAAATTTTATTTGGATTGTCTACTTCCACTCAATCACAATAAAATACTGAAAAAAAAAAATTGAGAACCCTTCCTGTCAATACGAGTCAGTTAATCTTACAGTTATTTATGAAAATGTACAACATCTACACTACATGAAACTCAAAAATCTGACTCATTCTTTGTATGTATTTACTTTGTATTCATACTATAATTCATTGTTAAGAGAAATAAAGCTGGTTGTCAGAGTCCTGTGGGACAGAGGGGGGAAGCTAGCAAAAGGACACCTAAGAAATACCAATTGTTCCCAACCCAGCTGAGAATGAAGAACACCAAAGACTTAAGGAAAATAGGAACCCCAAAGACAGTAAAAGCCGTACAAGCCTGACTCTGCATTGGCATGAGATGTTAAGAACTAAATGTTACTGTGCTATCGTTGCTGGGTACCTAGATGAGGGTCACAACAAAGAATCTGAAGAAGTCAAAGAAAAGTTGTTTGTAGATCTCAAACTGTAGTAAAAAGACCAGACATGACGGTCTGTCAGACTGGAGGATCTCTGGAAGACATGGTCCCTGGAATCTCTCTTAGCCCAGAACTAAAACCATTCCTGAATCCAACTCTTTAGATGAGGATTACACTGGACAATAAGACGTAAAACACTACTGAAGAGTGTGCTTCTTTTCACAGGTAGATGCACGAGTCTAAGCGAGATGAGGACAGGATCTGGTTGAATGGATACAAGGGATACAGGGGAGGAGGAGAAGTGTGCTATTATATTGCAGGGAAAACAACTGGGGTCACATAACAATGTGTGTGCAATATTTTGCATGATAAGGTGACTTGAAGTATAATCTTTCACCTAAACCACAAAAGATAAAATTCAGAAAAAGGAAAAAACTTATGGAGCACTTTTTTTTTATTACAGTTTATCATACTACCTTATGAATTTCTTTCAGATTTTTCATTACTTTAACACAGGCCATTTTAAGTTATTTATTGTTGCATTCATAACACTGCACAATGTTTGGCATAGGATAATCATGCATTTATGAAAGCTAATGGTTCTCTTTCAGAAACAAAGCTGATATTCAGCCACTATACAAGGTCTGACAATTAAGCCTGTAAACTTAATTGTTCAAAGTGCTACATACCTCATTACTAAATATCACTACAGTGACCTTCAAAAGACTCCTCACCAACACCTAGTCCACCCTACAAAGCAATTTTGGAACTCTTTCTGGAATGGTCATTGCATGTGATGGCAAATTCAGAAACTTAATTGTAGAGTTGCCTGTAAGGATATTTTTGGCAATAAACAAATACTGTATTGGAACATGCTCGCTACTCAACTGATCTGGCCCCAACGACTATTCCTTACCTGAAAATAAAGGATATATTGAAAGGAAGACATTTTGATGATATTCAGGACATCAAGAATGGTATGACGACAACTCTAATGGCTATTCCAAAACAAGAGTTCCAAAATTGCTTTGAAGGGTCAGTTAGGCACTGGTATTGGTACACAGCTTCCCAAAGTGAACACTTTGAAGGTGAACATAGTTACATTCAGCAATGAGGTATGTAGCACTTTCTAGGATGAGTTTGCAAACTTAATTGGCAGTCCTCATATTACAATATACTCCTTGGTGTTGTCACAGTGCTAAAATACTTTCATTTCTTATGATAAACTGTGTTTGTTCCAATTTACAAATATTCCCTTGTTTCTTCCCAGGGGTACTTCCCTGAGAACTGCAGAATTTTCCTGTGATCTAGAAACTAGGGTCTTGTACCTAATAAAGCATAAAGATCTCTAGAAATTACTCCCACACAAGTCACAGTCTCCTTTTATGGTGCTATGATTCTTCAGGCTTAATCTTTAATATCATTTTTACTCACAGATGTTTCACATTACACTGCTTGTTGGACCATCATCCCATTGGTCAATATACAGTACAAATATTAGGTCCTTAAGAAGGTACATATGGTGAGGTTTGTACTGTTCTGCTTTTGAAATTTTTTCCTACATTTCCTGAAACTTCAAAAAAGCTACAAATTGAAAAATATAAACTTTTTATTTTCTGTTCCAGTCAATGACCAGTTGTCATTGACTTGATTCTGACTCATGGAGACCTCATGTATGCCAAAGTAGAACTGTCCTACATATAGTTTTCAGTGGCTACATTTTTGGAAGTAATCACCATGGCTTTCTTCCAAAGTGCCTCTGGGTAGACTCAGATGCCAATTTTTTGATTAGCAGCTGACCCATTAACCATTTGACACCACCCAGGAATTATAATCTCTATTACTCCAGTGTCCACCGCATACACAGAAAACTTTGCAAAATTTATCTAATATTCTTTGGGTGGTTTCTATTAAAGTGAGCAAGTGGAATATAAAAGCTATTGAGTTGCTTGATCCTTTTGAGATTCTGAGATGAATACAGCAATGTATGAACATTCTGTGCTTTTGAGCCTAGGAAGGAAAATGGTAGCTTTAAGGATAACAAGAATTACTACTTCAGAGCACTGTAGATACTTGAATGGCTGCAATAAGATGCTCAAATACAGCAATGATTGTGAGGATGGTACAAAACCAGACATATTCTCCTGTTGTACTTACAGTCACTGTGAGTTGGAACCAGCTTCATGGCACCTAACAACAGGAACAAGAACTTTAAAATATTTTTTCTGTCTAGATTTTTAAAATTCTACTCTAATCAATATAACACAAGCTATGATCATTGC
This sequence comes from Heterohyrax brucei, assembly GCA_028571685.1. Classification (NCBI taxonomy): domain Eukaryota; kingdom Metazoa; phylum Chordata; class Mammalia; order Hyracoidea; family Procaviidae; genus Heterohyrax; species Heterohyrax brucei. The sequence goes on from CM053156.1 coordinate 7,747,927, forward strand.
TTTTTATTATTCCTTGTCAACTGAGTATCATTTTGAGAATTCATTGTGTATACGAACAGATAGTGTAAACACCCTAACAAAGATGTCAACCCTGTTGCACATTTAATTCATGGAAATTTTTTAATACTCTTGCAGCTTTTCTCACATGCAATCCATTTTTTAACCAAAAAAATCTGGTATCTTTTTAGGACAATGCAATTTTTCTGTTAATGTATACATTTGAAATCAGAAACACCTACATATTTAGTTCTACTTTGAAAATCAGACTCAAACAATAGAATAATCCTTTAAAATGCATTGAAACTTAGTTCTTTCAAAAATATTTTGCTTTTTCATGTGATTTATGTATCCAGGGATGCTAGTGAAATTAAACATATTTTTAATGGTTGATACTGTTAGGTGCCTTCTGGTTGGTTAGCCTCATAGCGATTCTCTGTATAACACAATGAAACACCGCCTGGTCTGGTGCCATCCTCACAATCTTGGCTATGTTTGAGTTCACTGTGGCAGCCACAGTGTCAACCCATCTCAAAGAGAGTCTTCTTTTTTGTGGACATTCTTCTTTTCCAACCCTGATGTCCTTCAGCAGGAGACAGTACTTCCTTCCTAATAACATGTCCAAATTATGAGAGAGGAAGTCTTGCCATATTTGCATTTAGTAAGTGCTCTGGCTCTACTTCTTCCAAGACAGATCTGGAAGAAGTGCATATTTTAATCATTAATGTATTTGTGTTAATCATTTGTATTTTCCCTGGAGGTGGTTTGGCTCCAGCCTACTAGTAGAGGCCTGAGAACTGGTGCAGGAAGCAAATGGATAAGGAAAGGAGGTTTAAAATTCTGGCAAAGGGAATAGATGGGGGAGAAAGAAAGGAGAAAACGCTAACTCCACTGCCAGATCTACCTTTTGAGTTGGTTGACTTCCTTCCTAGGCTAGACTCTGTCAGGGCAGCATTCATGCTCCTAAGGCTTTATAGTGATTTATCTTGACAAGGAACTTGTTTCCTAGCAATCCTCTATGGAGAGATGACAGTGAACTCAGGAACAGTCTGCATCATAGAGCTTTCTTATTTTTATTCTGCACGTGGCATGTAGACAACGTGATATTCTGTCTCATTTTCCAATAAAGTAGCACAGTATGAATATTTTATCATTATTGTTAGCTAATCCCGGAAAATGCAACATTGTACCTTTCTCATATATTGCAGTTGCTAATTCATGAATTATTTGCAGCAAATCATTAATTCTTGGTTACATCTCATTAACTCCACTTGACTTACTCAGAACAGCTTTCCTCTTTCCTTGTGACTGTATATTTAAAATATTAGAGCTTTCAAAAACAAATAAAATTATTTTATACCCACAAATATTAAATATTCTTAGATGTCTAGGAAAAAAAGAGACTATTTCTGCCTACCTGGAATATTCAAACTTCTAGAAAGTGACAAATTGAGAGTAGCAAGGATTAGTTGTCTAACTTCTCACACTATCCACATGAGCTGTAAGAGTACATTATAAAAATAAGTTTACCACTGCTCTAAGTTCTAGCTAAGTATTCTTAGGAAGTTTTAACAGTATGGAACATGTGCATATCCTTATAAATTATTGATATAATAGTTTTCTACTTTATGAAGAAATCTATATTTGAAATTAACTAATAAATGCAAGATACAAATCTATTAAGTCTAGTTTATAATTTGTGCATAATAGTTGCACAAGTTATTTTTCAGTTCATAAAGTTGGCTTCCTCAATCACATTTTACACAGTGGTGAAAGCATGGCTGCTAAGTGAATGGTCTGCAATATGAACCCACTAGCCACTTCACAGGACAAGGATGGGACAGCTTGCTTCCATGAAGTTTTACAGTTTCGGAAACACTATGAGGGTAGTCCTATACTGTCCAGTGGGATAACCATGAATTGGAAAGGACTCAACAGCAGTATTTTGTTTAATCTTTGTAGAAACAGTTTGCCGCATCATTTTTCTATGGTGCTGTTGTTGTGTTTGAACTGCTGAACTTTCAGTTAGCAGCCAAGCACTTACTGGCTATGACACCAGGGCTCCTTTGCATAAAGATTCCAGTGTGAGAAATTCTGTGGCGCAGTTAAATTCAATCACATAGTGTCACTATGAGGAAGAACTGACTCAAAGCACACAACAGCACCACCAACATGATTACACCTGATGACTTTTAATCAAACTATGTAATTTTTTCTTGAAAATTAGAGGATGATTCAAATCACAAAATTAGTACTTTAATAATCAAGGTTTTTAGCAGAAAATGGAAACTGAGAATCATGGCCTAGCTAAATTACTGGATAGATTGGGGGGTGAACACATTTCAATCATGACAATATCCAAGTTACAGCTTCAAGTAAATCTTTACAAAAAGATATGTCTGTAAAGCTATACTTGAAAGTCAATTCTTAACAGCTCCTGATGTCTTCATAGTTACATTCTTTTTTATTCTGAAATTAAAAATCATTTAAATTGTGTAGTACAGTGTTTTAAAAAGTTTCCAGTTTCAGTGCCTATTTGTACATGATATTTTTATTTCGTTTTGTTTAATGAAGTACTTTTATAAGCTGTAGTTTGCATTTTATTCTAATGTCCTAAAAAAAACTATCAAACTTTGTTTTTAATTTCCTCTTGAAAAATATTCAAACTACAATTTACATTTACCAGCTCACTGTGTTGGTAATAATCAGCAGAATGAAATGGTAAATACAAAGAAATGCATCTTCTGTGGTTGGATAAACCCATCAGTAAGGAACAGCAACAAAAAAAGTCTACTTTCTTTCCTTAATAAGCTTGAGAAAGCATCTGTCTTACTTTAAACATCATACTTCACCAACCATGTGAGAATTTATTTCCTTTGTCATGATTTAGTTAGTTGAAAAATGACTTTTATCAGCTTGCAAGTTACTTATTCTTCTTGCCAATAGAGTGTTTCTGTATAAAAGCCAATGGATTGTAACAGATAGTAATTTTATACAGTAGCGATTACACAACTAGTGCTTCCCACACTATTTCTCTAACACTTAAAGATCATCAGCAGAAAGCCAATTAAGGACAATGGTGATTTACAAAGAAAGCTCAGTAAATGCAGAGTTGAAAAATATGAAGATTTTAAATTGAGCAATATGACTCTTCTGTCATTATCAAAGTTAAATGGAAAGCAGACTTAACTGCATAACGGTAAAAGCGAAAACTTTTTATAGCAAGTAGTAAAATATAATTTTTAAAAAAATGTGACTATATTAGAAATCAAAACCAGTTGCCATTGAGTTGTCTTTGACACTTGGAGACACCGTGAGTATCAGAATAGAGCTGTGCTTCTACCATGCAGTTTTCAGTGGCTGTTTTTTGGAAGTAGACTGCCACACCTTTCTTCCAAGGTGACTCCGATGGACTCAATGTCCATTCTTTCAGATAGCAGCCAAGAGCCCTAACCATTTGCTCTATCAATGAACTCCCATGGCTTTATTCCATGAAGTATATAACACATTAACCTCAGAAGAATTATTTTAACATCTTGTTCAAGTACAAAGATTTTACTGACCCCCATATAGAATTTGTTCCACCTAGTGACTTAAAATTAAAAGAATTGTAAATGTCATCACATGTAGCTACATTCTGAAGGAAGCAACAAAAAGAATCTTTAGTGACTGGGCAAGAAAATTCTGAGTTTGGTAATGATCACAAAGGACTACTTGAAATATGAAATAACCATTACAATATTTAGAGGTCTATTGACAGGAACAAAGAAGGTTAAAGTTCAAGAAAACATTTAAATATGAATCACTGGCACCTGATTTAAGGGCTTAAAATACTTAATCAATTTGAAGATAGTGTAATAATGCATTATCTAAGTCAAAGGAAATGAATTTCACCATCATAGATCTCCTCAAAACTTTATGGTATAAAACAAGATTCATTTTAGTTCTTCATAATTCTATGAGCTGGTCATTTAGTTTAGGCACAGATAGAATTTAGGTGTGTGTGTGTATTTAATTGTTATTGTTTTGTCTGGGTCCACTCCTGTGGCTAAATCTTGACTCTGCTGGGGTTGGTTAATTTAGAGGCATGAGTCTGGTTTCTTTCTGTCCCTTGTGATCTTATTTCCAGGATTTCAGCAGGGACTCATGTGACAACATTGTATTCCAAGAGAACCTGCAGAACTACATAGCATTTTTAAATTCCAGCTATTATCTTTTGCTAGGTCTACTAACCTACCATACAGATAGCATATGCTCATCGATTTTGGCAAGGCTTTTATCTGCAGATGTGGTTCTCATGGTTTTCCTTGGCTTTTAGAAAATTCTGTAGATATTTGTTTGGTCCTCTGAGACATTTTGCTGTTTATAAGACATGGCCTATATTTAAAGATAAATAGCTTTCTTAGACTGTTTCCAGCTTGTAGAAGTCTAAGGGTTCAGAGCTTCTTTTTATTTTAAGCTTTCTTGTCCTCTTTTACTGTGATTATAAAATTCCCTTGATGGCTACCCATCTGTTAGATTACAATCGATTCCACCAGCTAAGAGTCAAATGAACAATTTTTTTGCAATAGAAGTCTCTCTATTTTGGATGCAGTGTGTGGATGATCTACAATATCCTTAGTGTTCTCAGAAGCCTTTACCTATCTAAGAATGTCTTATCAGCATTACTTTAAATCTGAGCTCTTAATATAGCTTTTTTACAGCCACACCCAAGTATTCATCTTTTTGGAGAAATCAGTTCTTATTTTGAGAATTTCTTGCAACCTGTTTAGCAATAAGGACAGTTTTGCTAGCAAATGTTTTCTAGCAAATATTTGGACTCTCCACATTTCATTTAAACTCTACAGAAAAACAGAAAAAAATTCCTTTTAAGCTGTTTACTGTCTTGCAGTGATTTTTAATAAATAGAAGCACTCAACTGACACCTTAAGTACATACATCTCCTTAGCTAAGGTCCAGATTAATAGATACTACTACATAACAAATTGACCATTTTCCATACTTGAACTCTCCTTTCACCAGCTGTCACCAATAATTTGGATGCAATACCAGGCCTAGCCAATAGCATTCATTTGCTATCAAGTTCCCAAACTAAACCAAACCCTCTGCTATTGAGTCAATTTTGAATTGTAGCAACACCATAAGACAGAATAAAACTGCCTCATAGAGTTTCCACGTATCCCCTGTAGGATTCAAACTGCCAACCCTTTGGTTAGCAACTTTAGCTCTTTACCACTACGCCAGGGTATCCAGAGCCTTAATACATGGGGTTGTAAAGAGGCTGCTTGGAGAAATAAGATAAATTGTTGCAACTGTCTTCCCAAATAATGCACCACCAGAAGCAATATTTCAGAAGAAATGATATTGGAATAAAATGTGCATGAATTGGGAAGGGAATAAGCTGGAGGCATGGATGTCAGTGAGAAATTGATACAGTAATTCAGGTTACATATAAAGAGAAACTACACAAGAGTACTGGGGATTGCAAAGAGAGTGACAGCTTGGATGTTAAAAATGTAGAATCTACTAATGGATTTTGTAATGGAAGCATATGACAGATTTCAAGAACTTGAAAATGTTTTAATGGTGATGCCAATAAAGCAAATTTAAATTTAGTATGAAAATAAATACTAACTGAATATAGTGGACTTGTTTCATGATATAATGGTTTGAGAAGTAGTCATCTGTCTTTGATTGAGTACTGTATGGTTACACCGTTTTAGCAATCTATTCAGAACACACAAATAAGAATCATGTATTCTAAAATCTCAGATTCTACATGAAATGACATGTATGCAATTTAATAAACAAAAAATGTTGCTGTCAAGTTGATTCTGACTCATAGAGACCCCAGAGGACAGAGTAGAACTTCCCCATAGAGTTTTCAAGGAGCAGTTGGTCGATTCAAACTGCCAGCCTTTTGGTTAACAGCTGTAGCACTTAACCACTACACCACCAGAGTTTCCATGGAATTTAGTAATACAGTAAATATCTTGTAATGGAGTAACATGGATAAATGGTTCCTGAGTTGACAAAACTTATATTTAGAGATGTTACACAGCAAATTATAGCTGGAACACAAATTTTATTAGTATCATAAAGTAGCATGTGGCTACAGATTTCAGCTGGAGAAGCACATTTTGTTCTTCATTTTGTTGGTTTTTTTTTTTAAGAGTGTTTCCTGTGATGAGCAAAGGAGATGAACAGACACTTCTTTTTTTGTTGTTGTTTAATATGACAGAGTGAAAATGTACATTCCCGTATAAACTTACATGCCCACCTATATGCAAATTCCAACGCTCTCCCTGTCCGGTGACAGCACACTATCCCTCTCTGCTGCATACATGTCTCATCCTCCAGTTGGGACCATTTACTGTGTCCTCGGATGGCAGCTTGGCAGCGTTTAAGACACCAGATGCCACTCACCAATGCGGGGTGCAGAGAGCCCTCTTAGCAAAATGCAAGTTGTGCCAGTTGGCCTCGATTTTGCCTAAGAGCATGGTCCCCTGCCCCAGCTACTCTGTCCTTGCAATATTGGGTTAAGATAGAAGGAGTATTCAAGTTAAGCTGAAGTCCACTTAATGTTGTTCTTGTTTCTAATGTGTGCTATCACCGCTTTCTACCAACTAGATTTCTAGTAACTATCTAAACCTTACCCCCCTTACCTTTCCTCTCTCCCCTCCCTTGCAGCTGTCAAGGAGTCTTTTCTTCTATACACAAGTCTGTTTTTGAGATCTTATCATAGAGGTCTCATACAATATTGTCTTTTTGCTGCTGACTACTTTCACTCAACATAATGTCTTCCAGTTGAAACCAGGTTAGGAGATGTTTCCTGGAATCATCGTTATTCTTTATCATTGCGTAGTGCTCCACTGAGTCTATGTACCATAGTTTACCTATCCATTCTTCTGTTGTTGAGCATCTGGGTAGACTCCATCTTTTTGCCATCATGAACTGTACTGTGATAAACATTCTGGTGCATGTGTCCGTTGGTGTGAAAGGCCTTGATTCTGTAGGCTATATTCCAAGTAGTGAAATTACTAGGTCAAATGGTATATCTATATCCATTTTTTTAAGGAAGCACCAGATTGCCTTCCAAAGAGGCTGGACCATTTTGCAACCCCACCACCAGTGTAGGAGGGTCCCACTTTCTCCATAGCCTCTCCAGCATTTGTTGTTTTGTGTTTTCTGGATCATGGCCAATCTTGTTGGGGTGAGATGGTATCTCATTGTCGTCTTGATTTGAATTTCTTTAATAACTAAAGATCGTGAACATGTCCGCATGTGTTTTTGGCTGCCTGGATCTCCTCTTTAGTGAAATGCCTGTCCATCTCCTTAGCTCATCGCTTAATTGGATGATTTATCTTCTTCTTATTGTTATTTTGCAGTATCTTATAGATTATAGACATCAGACGTCGGTCTGACATAGAGTTGCCAAATACTTTTTCCCATTCTGTGGGTGTTCTTTTAATTCTATTAATAAAGTGTTTGGATGAGCAAAAGTGCTTGATTCTTAATAGTTCCCATTTGTCTGTTCCTCTTCTGATGTTTGACAGATTTTGGAATCTGTCTACGTTGTGTATTAAAACTTCCACTGTTGTTCCTGCCTTTTCTCGGATGAGCCTTATCGTTTTAGGTTTGATATTTAGGTCTTTTATCCAGTTGGAGTTGTTTTTTGTATAAGGTGTAAGATATGGATCTTGTTTCAGTTTATTACAGATGGATATCCAATTTTGCCAGCACCATTTGTTGAAGATACTGTTTTTACCCCACTTTAATGTCCTAGGGCCTTTGTCGAATATCCACTGTTCATAGGCAGATGGTGTCATCTCTGGGGTCTCAGTTCTGTTCCATTGATCCATCTGTCTGTTCTTGTACCAGTACCAGGCTATTTTGACCACTGTGGCAGTGTAGTATGTTCTAAGGTCGGGTAATGAGAGGTTTTATGTGTCTTTACTGTTCTTTGTCTTCAGTGGTACCTTATTTATCCGGGGCTTCTTCCCTTTACAAACAAAGTTGGTGATATGTTTCTCCATCTCATTAAAAAATGACGCTGGAACTTGCATTGGGATTGCATTCTATAAATAGATGGCTTTGGGTAAAATAGACGTTTTCACAATGTTAAGTCTTCCTATCCATGAGCAGGGTAGGTTTCTCCATTTATCTAAGTTTCTCTTAGTTTCTTGTAGTAAGAGCTTGTAGTCCTCTCTATAAAGGTCTCTTATTTCTCTGGTTAGGTTAATTCCTAGGTACTATATCTTCTTAGGGGCTATGGTAAATGGTATTGATTTGATGATTTCTCCGTTAACAGTCTCATGGTTTGGTATAAAGGAATCCTGCTGAATTACTTATGCTAATCTGTATCCTGAGACTTTGCTGAACTCTTCTATCAGTTTGAGTAGTTTACTTATACATTCTTTAGGATTCTCTGCATAAACAATCATATCATCTGCAAACAGGGAGATTTGAACTTCTTCTTTGCTGATGGAAATGCCCTTTATTTCTTGGTCTTGTCTAATTGATCTGGCTAGAACTTCTAGTACAATGTTGATTAGGAGAGGTGAAAGCGGGCATCCTTGTCTAGTTCCTGTTTTCAAGGAAAAGTCTTTCAGTCTCTCTCCATTGAGGATGATGTGGGCAATTTGCTTTGTATAAATGGTCCTTAATCCATTGAGGAGATCCTAAAAAGAGAAAGTATCTAGGAAATAATGTACCCAGAGAAACAAAAGACATTTACAGAGACAACTACCACTTCTCACTACAAGAAACTAAGCGAGACTGAGATAAATGGCAAAATCTACACTGTTCAGGAAGATAGGAAGACTTAACATTGTGAAAAAATTTCTTTCCGTGAAAGCAACCTATTTCTATATGACAGTCCCAGTGCATGTTTCAGCATCATTTTTGCACTGTTAGCAGATGATACAATGGTACATGCCGAGAATCCCAAGAAATCCATGAGTAAACTCTCGAACTGATAGGGGAGTGCAGGAAATTCACAGGATACAATAGAAAACTAAGTAATTCAACGGGATTCCTTGACAGCAACAACGAGAGACTGAACAGAGAAATCATCAGTTCCATACGATTTACCACAGATATTAACAAGAGAAAGGACATAGGAATTAATCTAACCAGAGAAACTACAGAGTTATGCAGAGAGAACTCCCAGCCCTAACTACAAGAAACTATGAGAGACTTAGATAATTGGAAAACTTTATGCTATTGATGGAGATAGGAAACGTTAACATGGTGAAAACGTCTCTTTTACCAAACGCAATCCACATCTCTAAGAGAGCCCCAGTACAAGTTCCAGCATCAATTTTGCCCTGTGAGCAGATGATATGATGGTACATGCCGAGAATCACAAGGAATCCATAAACTAAATCCTCTAACTGTTAGGAGAGATCAGCAAGAAACTTCAGTAAATCAATGGGATTCCTTCACAGCAACAAGTCCATGAATTAAGAAATCATTTCCATAAGATTTATCACAGATATTAACAAGAGAAAGTACATAGCGATTCATTTAGCCAGAAAGGTTAGAGTTTTACAGAGAGAACTCCCAGCCCTAACTACAAGAAACTAAGAGAGACTTAGATAAATGGCAAAATCTACATTGTTCATGGAGATAGGAGTACTTAGCATTGTGAAAAGACCTCTATCCCAGAAAGGAACCTACTTCTACAAGGCACTCCCAGTACAAGTTCCATCATCATTCTTTCCTTTTTAGCAGATGATACAATTGTACAGTCCGAGAATTGCAAGGAATGCATAAGTAAACACTCTAAATGATAGGGGCATTCATCAAAGTCACAGGATGCAAGAGAAACTTCAGTAAATCATTCAGAATCCTTGATGGAAGCAACGAGACAGTGAATGGAGAAATCATCAGTTCCATACGACATACAACAGATAGTAACAAGACATAGCACAGAGTGATTCATCTAGCGAGAGAAGTTACAGAGTTTTACAGAGGGAACTCCCAGCCCTAACTACAAGAAATTGAGAGACTTAAATAAACGGAAAAATCTATGCTGTTCATGGAGATAGGAGTACTTAGCATTGTGAAAAGATCTCTTTCCCAGAAAGCAATCTACTTCTATGAGGCACTCCCAGTACAAGTTCCAGCACCATTCTTTGTTTTTGACAGATGTTATAACTGTACAAGCTGAGAATCGCAGGGAATTTATAAGTACACTCTCTGACTGATAGGGGAGTACAGCAAAGTCACAGAATACAAGAGAAACTTCAGTAAATCAGTGGGATTCCTTGACAGCAACAATAAGACAGTGAACGGAGAAATCACCAGTTCCATACGATTTAGAACACATAGGAACAAGAGGTAGTACATAGTGATTTATCTAGCCAGAGAAGTTACAGAGATTTATAGACAGAACTCCCAGCTCTAACTACAAGAAATTAAGAGTGACTTAGATAACTTGCAAAATCTACGCTATTCATGGAGATAGGAGTACTTAGCACTGTGAAACCATCTCTTTCTGAGAAAGGAATCTAATTCTATAAGACACTCCCAGTACAAGTTCCAGCATCATTCTTTCATTTTTAGCACATGATGCGATTATACATGCCGACAGTAACACGGAATGTATAAGTAAACCCTCTAACTTATAGGGGAGTACAGAAAAGTCATAGGATACAAGAGAAACTTCAGTAAATTAAAGGGATTCCTTGACAGAAACAACGAGACAGTGAAAGGAGAAATCATCAGTTACATACAATTTAAAACAGACAGGAACAAGAGGTAGTACAGAGTGATTCATCTAGCCAGAGAAGTTACAGAGTTTTACATAGAGAACTCCCAGGCCTAACTACAAGAAACTAAGAGACTTAGATAACTGGCAAAATCTACGCTGTTCATGAAGATAGGAGTACGTAGCTTTGTCAAAAGCTCTCTTTCCCAGAAAGGAATCTACTTCTATAACTCACTCCCATTACAAGTTCCAGCATCAGTCTTTCCTTTTTAGCAGATGATATGATTGTAAATGCCAAGAACCGCAAGGAATGCATAAGTAAATTCTCCAGCAGATAGAAGAGATCAGCAAATTCTCAGTACATGAGAGAAACGTAAGGAAATCAGTAGGATTCCTTTACAGTAATGAGACTGTGAACGGAAAATTAACTAGATTCATAGCATTTATCATAGATCCTAAAAAGAGAAAATACATTGACAGTACTGAGATTGTGAACGGAGAAATCATCAGATTCATAGCATTTACCATAGATCCTAAAATGAGAAAACACCTAGGAATTCAGCTAACTTGAGAAACAACAGACTTTTACAGAGAGAACTGCCAGTGCTAACCACAAGAAACTAAGAGAGACTTAGATAGCAGGCAAAATCTACGCTGTTCATGGAGATATGAGTACTTAGCATTGTGAAAAGCTCTCTTTCCCAGAAAGGAACCTACTTTTATAAGGCACTCCCAGTACAAGTTGTGACATCATTCTTTCCTGTTTAGTAGATGATATGATTGTACATGCTGAGCATTGCGAAGAATGTATAAGTAAACCCTCCAATTGATAGGGAAGTACAGAAAAGTCACAGAATATGAGGGAAACTTCAGCAATTCAGTAAAATTCCTTCACAGCAACTACAACAGAGTGAACCAAGAAATCATCATTTCCATACGACTTACCACAGATATTAACAAGAGAAAGTACATAGTGATTGATCAAACCAGAGTAATTACAGAGTTTTATAGAGAGAACTCCCAGCCCTAACTACAAGAAACTAAGAGAGACTTAGATAACTGGCAAGATATACGCTGTTCATGGAGATAGGAGTACTTAGCATTGTGAAAAGATCTCTTTCCCGGAAAAGAACCTACCTCTATAAGGTACTCCCACTACAAGTTCCAGCATCATTCTTTCCTTTTTAGCAGATGATATGATTGTGGATGCAGACAATCACAGGGATTTATAAATACACTCTGTAACTGATAGTAGAGTACAGCAAAGTCACAGGATACAAGAGAAACATCAGTAAATCAATGGGATTCCTTGACAGAAAGAAGACAGTCAATGGAGAAATCATCAGTTCCATACGATTTAGAAGAGATAGTAACAAGAGAAAGGACACAGTGATTCATCTAGCCAGAGAAGTTACAGAGTTTTACAGAGAGAATTCCAGGGCGTAACTACAAGAAACTAAGAGAGACTTAGATAACTGTCAAAATGTACGCTGTTCATGGAGACAGTAGTACTTACCATTGTGAAAACATCTTTTTTCCCAGAAAGAAATCTACTTCTATAAGAGACTCCCAGGACAAGTTCCAGCATCATTCTTATCTTTTTAGCAGATGATATGATGGTACATGCCGAGAATCACAAGGAATATATAAATAAACTCTAATTGATAGCGGAGTATACCAAATTCACAGGATACAAGAAAAATTTCAGTAAGTCAGTAGGATTTCGTGAACAGAAACAATGAGACAGTGAACAGAGAAATTATGAGTTCCATACGATTTAGAACAGATAGTAACAAGAGAAAGTACACAGTGATTCATCTACCCAGAGAAGTTACAGAGTGTTATAGAGAGAACTCTCAGGACTAACTACAAGAAACTAAGAGAGACTTCGATAAATGGCAAAATCTACACTGTTCATGGAGATGGGAGTACTTAGTATTGTGAAAACACCTCTTTCCAAGAAAGAAATCTACTTCTATAAGACACTCCGAGTACAACTTACAGCATCATTCTTATCTTTTTAGCAGATGATACGATGGTACATGCCAAGAATCGCAAGGAATATATAAATAAACCCTATAACTGATAGAGGAGTATACCAAATACACAGGATACAAGAGAAACTTCAGTAAATCACTAGGAATCCTTGACAGAAACAATGAGACATTGAACGGAGAAATTATGAGTTCGATACGATTTAGAACAGATAGTAACAAGAGAAACTAGGCAGTGATTCATCTACCCAGAGAAGATACAGAGTTTTATAGAGAGAACTCTCAGGCCTAACTACAGGAAAATAAGAGAGACTTCGAAAACTGGCAAAATCTATGCTGTTCATTGAGTTGGGAGTACTTAGCATTGTAAAGACATCTCTTTCCCAGAAAAAAACCTACTTCTGTAAAACACTTCCAGGACAACATCCAGCATCATTCTTAGCTTCTTAGCAGATGACAAGATGGTACCTGCTGAGAATCGCAGGAATATATACATAAACGCTCTAACTGATACGGGAGAATACCAAATTCACAGGATCCAAGAGAAACTTCAGTAAATCAGTAGTATTCCTTGACAGAAACAACGAGACAGTGAACGGAGAAATTATGAATTCAATACGAATTTGAACAGACAGTAACAAGAGAAAGTACATAGCGATTCATCTACCCAGAGAAGTTACAGAGTTTTATAGAGAGAACTCTCAGGCCTAACTACAAGAAACTAAGAGAGACTTCGATAAATGGCAAAATCTATGCTGTTCATGGAGATGGGAGTACTTAGCATTGCGAAATCATCTCTTTCCCAGAAAGAAATCTACTTCTATAAGACACTCCCAGTACAAGTTCCAGCATCATTCTTATATTTGTAGCAGATGATACGATGGTACATGCCGAGAGTCACAGGAAATATATAAATAAACCATCTAACTAAGAGGGAAATATACCAAACTCACAGGATACAGGAGAAACTTCAGTAAATCAGTAGTATTCCTTGACAGAAACAACGAGACAGTAAACGGAGAAATCATGAGTTCCATATGGTTTAGAAGAGATAGTAACAAGAGAAAGTGCAAGAAACTAAGAGAGACTAAGATAACTGTAAAAATCTACACTATTCATGGACATAGGAGTACTTAGCACTGTGAAAACACCTCTTTACCAGAAAGGAAGTTACTTCTATAAGGCACTCCCTGTAAAAGTTCCAGCATCGTTTTTTGCTTTTTAACAGATGATAACATTGTACATGCCGAGAATCACAGGGAATTGACAAGTACACTCTCTAACTGATAGGGGATACAGCAAAGTCACAGGACACAACAGAAACTTCAGTAAATCAATTGAATTTCTTGACAGCAACAACAAGACCGTGAATGAAGAAATCATCATTTCCATAAGATTTACCACACATTCTAACAAGAGAAAGTACATAGTGATTCATCTACCCACAGAAGTTACAGAGCTTTCTAGAGAGAACTCCCAGGCTAACTGCAAGAAAATAAGAGAGACTTAGATAAATGGCAAAATCTGTGCTGGTCATGGAGATGGGAGTACTTAGCACTGTGAAATCATCTCTTTCCCAGAAAGAAATCTACTTCTATAAGACACTCCCAGTACAAGTTCCAGCATCCTTCTTATCTTTTTAGCAGATGATACCATGGTACATGCCAAGAATCGCAAGGAATATATAAACAAACCCTCTAAGTGATAGGAGAGTATAGCAACTTCACAGGATACAAGAGAAACTTCAGTAAATCAGTAGCATTCCTTGACAGAAACAAGACAGTGAACGGAGAAATTATGAGTTCCATACAATTGGGAACAGATAGTAACAAGAGAAAGTACATAGTGATTCATCTACCCTGAGATGTACAGAGTTTTATAGAGAGAACTCTCAGGGCTAATTAGGAGAAACTAAGAGAGACTTCGATAACGGATAAAATCTACTCTGTTTGTTGAGATGGGAGTACTTAGCATTGTGAAGACATTTTTTTCCTAGAAACAAAGCTATTTCTATAACAAACTCCCATTACAAGTTCCATCATCCTTCTTCTCTTTTTAGCCGATGATACAATGGTAAATGCCGAGAACTGCAAAGAATATATAAATAAACCTTAGAAGTGATAGGAGAGTATAGCAACTTCACAGGATACAAGAGAAACTTCAGTAAATCGGTGGAATTCCTTGACAGGAACAACAAGACCGTGAACGAGGAAATCATCATTTCTGTATGATTTACCACAGATATTAACAAGAGAAAGTACACAGTGATTCTTCTACCCACAGAATTTAGAGGGTTTTATAGAGAGAAATCTCAGGCCTAAATACAAGAAACTATGAGAGATAACTGGCAAAATCTACGCTCTTCATGGAGATGGGAGTACTTAGCACCGTGAAAACATCTCTTTACCAGAAAGGAACTTACTTCTATAAAGCACTCCCTGTACAATTGCCAGCGTCATTTTTTACTTTTTTAACAGATGATACCATTGTACATGCCGAGAATGGCAGGGAATTTCTCAGTACACTCTCTAACTGAATGGGGCATATAGCAAAGTCACAAGACACAACAGAAAATTCAATAAATCAATCAGATTCCTTGACAACAACAACAAGACGGTGAACGAAGACATCATCATTTCCAGATGATTTACTAACAAGAGAAAGTACACAGTGATTCATCTTCCCACAGAAGTTACAGAGCTTTATAGAGAGAACTCCCAGGATAACTACAAGAAAATAAGAGAGACTTAGATAACTGGCAAAATCTACTCTGTTCATTGAGATGGGAGTGCTTAGCATTGTGAAAATATCTCTTTCCCAGAAAGAAATCTACTTTGATAAGACACTCCCAGTACAAGTTCCAGAATCATTCTTATCTTTTTTGCCAATGATACGACGGTACATGCTGAGAATCGCAGGGAATATATAAATAAATCCTCTAACTGATAGGGGGGTATACGAAATTCACAGGATACAAGAGAAACTTCAGTAAATCAGTAGGATTCCTTGACAGAAACAAGAGAAATTATCAGTTTCATACGATTTAGAACAGATAGTAACAAGAGAAAGTACATAGTGATTCACATACTCAGAGAAGTTACAGAGATTTACACAGAGAACTCCCAGCTGTAACTACCAGAAAACAAGAGAGACATAGATAACTGGCAAAACCTACGTTGTTCATGTAGTTGAGAGTACTCAGCATTGTGAAAACCTCTCTTTTCCAGAAAAAATCTACTTCTATGAGACTGTGATCAGAGAAAGTATGAGTTTCATATGATTTAGAACAGATAGTAACAAGACAAAGTACATAATGACTCATCTACCCAGAGAAGTTACACAGATTTACACAGAGAACTCCCAGCTATAACTACCAGAAAATAAGAGGGACTTAGATAACTGGCAAAATCTACATTGTTCATGGAGTTGGGAGTACCTAGCATTGTGAAAAGATCTCTTTCCCAGAAAGGAACGTACCTTTATAAGGCACTCCCAGTACAAGTTCCAGTATCATTCCTATCTTTTTAGCAGATGATACGATGGTACATGCCGAGAATCGCAAGGAATGTAAAAGTAAGCCCTCTAACTGATAGGACAGTATATCAAAGTCACAAGGTACAAGAGAAACTTCAATAAATCAATGTTATTGCTTGACAGCAACAACAAGGCCGTGAATGAAGAAATCATCATTTCCATACAATTTACCACAGATACTAACAAGAGAAAGTACATAGCGATTCATCTAGCCAGAGAAGTTTCAGAGTTTTACAGAGAGAACTCCCAGCCCTAACTACAAGAAATTAAGAGAGACTTAGATAGCTGGCAAAATCTACGCTGTTCATGGAGATAGGAGTACTTAGCATTGTGAAAAGATCTCTTTCCCAGAATGGAACCTAATTCTATAAGGCACTCCCAGTATAAGTCCCAGCACCATTTTTCCTTTTTAACAGGTGTTACAACTGTACAAGCCGAGAATCGCAGGGAATTTATGAGTACACTCTCTAACTAATAGGGGAGTACAGCTAAGTCACAGGATACAAGAGAAACTTCAGTAAATCAATGGGATTTTTTGAGAGAAACAATGAGACAGTGAATGGAGAAATCATCAGTTCCATACGATTTAGAGCAGATAGGAACAAGAGATAGTACATAGTGATTCATCTAGCCAGAGAAGTTACAGAGTTTTACAGAGAAAACTGATAGGCCTAACTACAAGAAACTAAGAGAGACTTAGATAACTGGAAAAGTCTATGCTGTTCATGGAGATAAGAGTACTTATCATTGTGAAAAGATCTCTTTCCCAGAAGGAACCTACTTCTTTCAGTCAGTCCCAGTAAAAGTTCCACCATCATTTTTTCTTTTTTAGCTGATGATATGATTGTACATGCTGGGAATCGCAAGAAGTGTATATGTAAATCCTCTCACTGATAGGAGAGATCAGCAAATTCTCACGACACTGGAGAAACCCAAGTAAATCAGTAGGATTCCTTTACAGTACCGAGACTGTGAATGTAGAATTCATCGGATTCATATCAATTATCTCATCTAGGAGACAACCCCAGCTCCTACCCACCCGTGTAGCCGACACAGTCATTTTCTTTTGTGGATAATTGGTCTCACACAAAGTTTGTCCTTTGGAGACTGATTGATTTCACTCAGCATGCTCTCTTCCAAATTAGACCATGTCATGGGATGTTTTCTGAAATCGTCACTGCTTTTCATCATAGTATTGTGTTACATCAAGTATATGTACCACCACTGGCGGATCCATTCATCTGTTGATGCGCATCAGGGCGGATGCCAACTTCTTGCTCTTGTGGATGGTGCTGCAACAAACACTCGTGTACATGTGTCTGTTCATGTGACAGCCCTTGTTTCTGAAGGACAAATTCTGAGAGTGGAATTACAGGATCAAACGGGATGTGCATTTATTTCTAGCTTTCTAAGGAAGCACCGGACTGTTTTTGAAAGAGGTTGTACCACTTTGCAATCCCGCCAGCAGTGCAGGAGTTCCAATTTCTCCACCACCTCTCCACTATTTGTTGCTTTGTGTTTCTTGGATCATGGCCAACCTCGTTGGGGTGAGATGGTACCTCGCTGTAGCTTTCATTTGAATTTCATTAAGAGCTAACGATCACGAGCAACTCGGCCTGTGTGGTTTGGCTTCCTGGATATACTCTTTAGAGAAAGGTCTGTCCGTCTCCTTTACCCATCACTGAATTGGATTCTTGATCCTTTTCTTGTTGCTATTTTGTAACACCTTCTAGATTATAGAGATCAGACGTCAGTCTCACACAGAGTTGCCAAATATGTTTTCCCATTCTGGGGGTGGTCTTTGAACTCCTTCAATGAAGTCTTTGGAGGAGCACAAGTGTTGGATTCTTAGTATTTCCCACTTGTCTAGTTTCTCTTCTGCTGAATTCACTCTGTCAGATTTTGAAGTCTGTCTATGCGGTGTGTGAAAACTTTCATTGTCTATCCTAGTTTACCTTGGGTGAGCTTTATCGTTTTAGATTTTCTATTTAGGTCTTTTACACAATTTGAGTTGGTTTCTGTATAAGGTGTGAGGTATGGGTCTTGTTTCAAGTTTTGGCCAGTGGATATCCAAGTTTGCTAGAACCATTTGTTAAAGAAACCATTCTCAGGCCAGTTGAAAATCTTGGGGCCTTTGTCAAATATTAACTGTTAGTAGGTGGATGGTGGCATCTCTGGGGTCTCAACTCTGTTTCATTGGTCTATATGTCTCTTTCTGTACCACTACCAGGCTGTTTTGACTACTGTGTCAGTGTAACAGGTTCTACAGTTGGGTAGCGAGAGGCCTCCCAGTGTGGTGTTCTTCTTCAGGAGTGCTTTACTTATCCGCGGCTTTTTCCCTTTCCAAACACAGCTGATGATTTGCTTCTCCTTCTCCTTAAGAAATGCCACTGGAATTTGTGTTGGGATTGCATTAGAGAAACCAATTGCTTTGGGCTAAAAAAGACATTTTCATAATGTTGAGTCTTCCTATACACGACCCAGGTAGATTACTCCATTTCCGTAAGCCTCTCTTAGTTTCTTGTGGTAAGGTCTTGTACTTCTCTTTGTAAAGATCTCATCTCTGTAGATAAATTTATTCCTAGTTATTTTCTACTGTTGGGGGCAGCAGTAAATGGAATTGATTTGGTGAGTTCTTCTTTGATATTCTCACTGCTGGTATAAAAGAATCCTACTGATTTGCTTATGTTTATCTTGTATCCCGTTACTTTGCTCAACTCCTCCATTCATTCCTGTAGTCTCACTTCCACTACTGTTTACCTGGTGGCTCTCAGCTGGGCCTGTTGGTGACCCATCAGGTCCTTTGGACATGAATCTGTATTTCTCAGAGCTATCAGCAGCCTTTTGAATTCTTCTCTTGTTTAGACTGTCTGCAACTACAAATCTCTCTGAGAGTATTCTGAAAAAAATCATTTGTGTCTGTTACAGATTGAATTGTGTCCCCCAAAATGTGTGCAGTTATTTGACTGGGCCATGATTCTCCTTATTCTATGATTTCCCTCCATTGTGTATTTTTTTTAATGCTTTAAATTCTAATCTCCGCCGCTGGTTAATAGATTATGTTAGAGAGGATTACAGTAGGACTGTAACACCCTTCCTAGATCTCTTCCCAGCTCCAATGTGAATAAAATGAACAAAAGTGAAATGATCCTTGAGATTATTTTTTAGAAACTTGTTTAAAGTCAAAGATACAAGTATAAAGATCCATGAAAAATGAAAGAAAACATTTTTAACTAATATCCATATAGAAGGATTAATTTTACATCGTAAAGAGCTCATACAAGTTGGTGAGAGAAAAACACTGAAGTCCTGACATAGATACATGGGCATAAGTTACAAGGAGATGGAATTGTCCCTAGACCAAATGTACTGACCAATATAAAAGCAGAAAAATGTTCAACCTCAGAAAAGCAATTAAATAAATGCGAATAAGAAAATTCAATTTGTTAAGTTAATGAAGTGAAGGAAGATCAGAGAGTGGATTTAAAAATCTAGAGACAATGGGAAAACATTTATTATTGTCATTATACTATGAAATTGGCATACTTATGCTTGAGATAAATTTGTGCAATCTTGTTCCCCAAATGAATTTGAAAACCTTTATTAAAGCCTGCAGATGTCTATATGCTTTAACATTTTACGTACACATCTACTAATCTTAATGAAATAATCTAACTTTAGCATGGCTTTATATGTAAATATATTAACCACAGTTTATTGTAAAAATAGTAGCTATACAGATTTTATATCCTCTACTTTCAAAGCTCTGTTATAAAATCTTCGTGGTCTGTGGTAAAAGTAGTCACTGATTTGTCAGCCTTAAGTTAAACTCATGTGGTGAATTTTGGTCAATAGACTGTTCAGGAATATGCCATGTGCTGCTCCTGTGCTGATGCAGTTACAGACTGTGTACTTTGTTCATCTTTCTCCATCTCTGCTGAGGTGACCTGGGTTGTCATGTAAATAAATGGTTTGAAGAGAGTTTGGATTCTGGAGGAAACAGAGGAGATTTTTACTGCTATGCATCAGACTTCATGTGAACATTCAACTTTTCTTTGGCCAAATACATAAGACTCTGATGTGTTATTACAATATAGCTTCTCCAGACCAGTGTAATACGGGAACTCATGCAAATGCTTATAAATCATTATGAAGTAGGTACACTATTTCTTCATGTTACACTTGAGGAAATTAAGGTATAATGTTGTTGAGAAAAATGGCCAAGATCATGCAACTAGAAGAGGGATAACATTCAAAAACCTGAGTATAAATTCAAATCATGTCTTCTGAAATATTATAGCCACGGCTATTAAAAGCAATTTATGTCAAGAAAGGAATGAATATGTAATCAATATCCTTTCTTACTGTGAAATCTTAATATGAGCAATTGGAATAATGTCTGTAACTCATTTTAAACTTTGAAAAATGTTTGAAGTCTAATTTAACTGCAAAAGACAGAGTGTACACTATATGAAAACTTTTAAAACTGAGAAGTACCCCCAGAGACAGTAATCTTAAAGAGATACATCTTACTGGACTAGAAAAAAAAAAAGGTCATCTTTAAACTCAGGAGAAGAGACATATATTTTTTTTGTCTCAAATTTGAGAAACAATAATTTCTCATGAACATTTGAAAATTTGAATGTATACTTCATAGGGATGCTGATTAGACATTTACACTGTATCTGTGTGCTAGAAAGCTTCAGAAGTTATACAATTTAAAAACATATTGATATTTTGAAACATCAGTGGCTATAAATAAACAAAGATCAACCAGGCCGGGAGGGATTCCCACAGGCAAAGACAAAAACAATTTTCTGTTGTGTAAATTTTATATGTATATAAAATAAAAGACCTTCCTTGAACAAAAATTTGTGGACAATCAAGTGGCAATATCAGACCAGTAAGCACTTAAGTATTTTTTGTAGCTTTTGTTTGGGTTTTACATTTTTATAAATTTTGCTAACAATGACGAAAGAAACAACTTTGAAAAATAGAATATATTGCATAAATAAAACAAAATACATTGAAATAAAAATCATCAATTTATTAAATACAAAAGAGAATATTTTGTAGATAAATAGAAGACAATAGATTAGAATGCAGGACACAAAACTAAAACAAAACAAAAGCAAAGCAAAGAACCACTACCATCAAGTTGATCCTAGCTCACAGCAACCATGTAGGAAGAAGTAAAATGGCCCGACAAAGTCTCCAATGAATAATCTTCGCAGAAGACCACTACATGTGTCTCTCGTGAGTTCAAACACCAATCTTTTGATTAGCACCTGAGCGCTTAAACACTGCACAGCCAAGGTAAGTAACTGTAGGACATAGAAGATGAAACTAAGAATATTAAGCAATGATTGAGATATGGGAAAAAAGAAGATGACTCAATATAGATCCCATTGGATTTTAGAACTATAAAAAGTGAGACAAAATTCATATTAAGATAATGACTGATTTTTGTTTGGTATGGTCAAATAAGTGATTTTTAAGATTCAGCAAGCTCAGTATATTCTTATCAAGAAAAAATAAGTACATGCATAGCCCCCAGATAAAATTTAGTAGCATTACAGAAAACTGATGTGAAAATTAAAAGTGTCATGTATTTGCAAAAAAGATTTATATACAAAAAGAAGTGTAATTGGACTGACAACAGACTCCACTCAGGCATGTTAAGGAAACACTGAGGAAAAACTTCTTGAAATGGAATTCTATAAACCTACCTTGACTATAATTCAAGTTTAAGGCTTGCAAAGACAAATAAATAAACAAAAAAAGATTTCCCATGAACAGAATTTCAACAAAATATTAATTAAAAATTATTTCAGAGACAGGGAAACTGAATGAGGGGGAAAAATTGTGAGTAAAGAAAGTAACGCAGTTGAAGACAGATCTATTAAACAACTGTGATATAAACACTATGTCTGATTAACAGTTACTAGTTTGGGAGTATAAAAAGAAGGTGAAATAAATTACTTAGAAAAGTAACAGGCAAAAAGTATTTTTTTCATTTCCAGGGTTGCCTTTCCAGAATACTACAAAGTGGATGGCTTTAGAGATGAGAAACGTATTGTTACACAGTTTTGGAAGCAAGAAGCTCAAATTCAAGGGTGCAGCAGGTAAAGATCCCTCTTTTCTGTTCCAGCTTCTGAAATGAGAACAGATATCTCTTGGCATTCCTTGGTTTATTGATGCATTGTGACATGGTGTCCTCCCCTTTTGGTTTGTTATCTGTGTCTGGTCTCCCCTTTGATAAGACACCATTTGGAAGGTAGTAGGGCTCACAATACTCCAGGATGACTTGGTTCATTACTAACATCTTTAAAGAAAATACTTATTACCAAACAGTCACGTTCACAAGTACATGGCTTAGGGCCAGAACATATCTTTTAGTGGCACACAATTCATTCCATAGCAGATGGGGAGTAAAGATTATAGATGTTCAAGTTTACAACATCTTTTCAAGTTTTTAAGAGGAATAAATTGTTGGCTGTTGAATCCACTCAGGAGCTTCACAGAAGAAATGTCTATTTACTTCTGTAACATTAGAGACAAGAAAACCACATGGGCCAGTTCTACTCTATCACATGAGTTTGCTTGGGTCAGAATCCACTGGAAGGTAACTACCAACAATAGCAACAACAGAGGTAAGATCATCTATAGTTTGTGTAGGCTACCCTGGTGGCATAGCAGTTAAGTACTATAGCTGCTAAGCAAAAGTACAGCAGCTCAACTCCAACAAGTGCTCCTTGGAAGCTCTATGGTTGATATTGACTCAGCAGTGTTTTTTTTTTTTTTTCATAATTCATGTTAAGGAGACTTGGTGGTGCAATGGTTAAAACAGTTGTCTGCTTATCAAAACATAAATGGTTCAAAACTCAACAGCAACTTCATGGGAAAAAGATGTGGCAGTCTTCTTCCATGAATATTTATAGCCTTGGAAACCTCATGGGCCAATGCTACTCTGTCCTACAAGGTTGCTGTAAGTTGGAATCAGTTACCGTCATTAGGTTTCAGATTATGTTATAAAGGTATCCTATACAGTTTGTGAACACAGAGATGGGGCCAAGATGGCAAAATAGACACACATCTCCTCAATTCCCTCTGAGAACTAAGGACTGGAATGATAACTGAATGGAGCAGCATGGATATCCAGGTAGCCCTAGGATCTGGCATAGGGTTGCCAGAAGTGTCAGTGAGAGGGTAACTACTTCTCAAAGACAAAGCAGCACCGCTCTGAGTCCTGCTTCCGCTGACTCACTGTTTGGGAGGACTGCAGGCAGCGATGTCTCCTTTGTTATCTGGGAGGTGGGGGCTGGGTATGAGCCTACAAATATGCTGAACTGTAATGCTTAAGTAAACAACATATAGTGCAGCTGAGAGACTGTGTGTGCGATAGCCACACATTGAGAGCCCAACATGACTGTCCCTCCACCCCCTCTTTTCTGAGCTGTGCCATAGATTCTGCTGTTTCAAGGTAGGAAGTCCAGCTTGGGCAGGATGCCATCTTGGTCACCTGGGAGGCAGAGTCACTCACCCAGAAGCCTTAGCTGGGGCTAATATTCATGCTGAGAAGTACAGCCTGCCTGGAAAGTGTTTCTCCAGCAGAAAAGCTGTGTTTAGGACAGTGATGACTAGAGGTATGGGTGGGGCCTGGCAGAGGAGAAAGTCTCCAATCTATTCCTACTTTGAACTGTGTTGTAACATCTGGGGAAGTAAATGAGGTGCTTTTGCTGTCAGCCAGAACGCGGGGCCTGTCACACCTGAAGGCCTGACTGATTTTGGCAACTGTGGGACAGATCCTCATCTAACAGTTAATACTTTTTAAAAATATGACCACCTGGAGAACACTGTTGAGTGGCCCATCAGCATCTCATCCACTTTTCACTGATGCACATCATAGCCTTTGCTGGCGGTGTCCCAGTGACTCTATAAGTAGGTTGCTGTCTTTGTAAGATAGGAGGCAGAGCTTGCAACCCCAGAGAGTCTACCAGGGACCAGTCACTAGATTACACAGAGACAAGTGGTGACCAACTCCTATGTTAGAACTATGCCTCAGCTCCTGAGAAACACCAGAGAAACGCAGAGAAACCCAACACCAGAGAAACCCAACAGCTTCTAGATGGCAAGAATGCAACAATTAAAAGTTAACCACTTACAGAAACAGTCCACCATGGTTCTGGAAAATTCCCCAAATAAAGAATCAAAAAATTTTCCAGATGAAGAAGCCCTTCTGAAACTATTGGATACCAAGTACAAAAGAATTACATAAAGAGCCCTCCTAGAGATTAAAGTAGAGGCAGCAGAACAAAATGAAAAACTAAGTAAGCTACTCGAACGATGGAAAATCAACAATCTGAAATCCAGAAAGTGACAAAAAAATTAGAACTAGGCAAGTATAACTGGAGTTCATGAACAGGGAGGGACAGATGAAAATATAGAGAGTATTGTTGTAGAGTTGCTGAGAGAACATTTCCGGAAATTATGAAAGAAGAGAACATAAATATCTAAGTCGTTTCTTGAACATCACAAATCTATACACCAAAAGAAAAACATCAAGACATAATCAAACAATGAAATTAAACATAAATAGAGGCTCTTAAAGGCAACAATGCTTAAAGCAAAGCTAGCATTCAGAGGCCAGTCCTGTAAGCTTTCATCTGACTTCTCAGCAGAAATGATGTTGTCAAGAAAGCAGTGGGATGACACATTCAAAGCCCAGACAGAGAAAAGCTTCCAATCCAGAATTACATATCCTGCAAAGATGGAAAGCTGGTAAAATTACCTCAGAAAATTAACAAGCATTTTTCTAATGTGAATCCTTAGAAAGTAGGAGTTCTTTGTTCTTGCCTTGATGATGTATCTGAGAAAAGAAAAATTTCTGAAATTCAACACAGGAACATATAATTTTATTACAGGGTTGAGTGCCTAGTCTTTGGCAAGGTCAAGTTCCATAGAAATCTGAATATTCGAGGCACATATATTTCAAAATTCATTTGCTCTTCATAATATGCCACCACTCAGTTCAAAGAAAAAAATATATACACATTTACCAACTAAAGAATGAAGTTCAATAGAGTACTTAACTTTTATAGCTCTTTAAAATGTGAAATTTTTATGAGAAGTGAAAGCTACTAAAAAATCATAAATTAATTTTTCTTCACCATTGTCTTGGAGGTTTAAATGAAAATTGAAAGTGATGATAAAATGTTCTGTTGTTTTTATATTTTTCAGAGCATTAGAGGGAAAAAATACTAGTGTTAATGCATAAATTCATGTATGGGTTTTACTTGGCTAATTGGAGTGAAAATAGAATATATGGACATTAATACAATATCTGTAGGATATGCATTAAATAATTTGAAATAGGTACAATCTAGAAAACCAGTCACTTTTTATTTTTATTAAGATCACTAATTTGAGTAATGTTGACAGAATCTGAGTATTTGTATTCATTTCGATCTAAGTTATGGAAGATTCTACCTGCAGAATTTGGGAAAGGGTAGCCTAATTGCAAATGACCTTATAAGAATATGTATTAAAAAAATACAGCTTTGCCTACATGGAATTAATCATTGCATAAGTGAATAACTTTAATCTTATAGGTCAAATACTTCTTAAATTGACCCAAGACATATATTATTTTGGCATAATTCCAGTATCATAATGTGGACCCATGTGACATTTGAAAAGTAAAATCTCTTCATTTCTCTTTCCCATTTTAACTTTCTGTGTCATGATCTTGATTATCTAGTGCTGCTATAATAGAAATACTATAGATGGATAACTGTAACAAAGAGAACTTGAATCTCATACAGGCCAGTAGGCTACAAGTCTGAATTGAGTGCCAGCTACAGGGGAAGGCTGTAGAGGAAAGTCCTTGTGATGCATCAGTCTCCGCTTGGTCTGGAAGCATCTCAGCACTGGAACTTCAGATCTGAAGGACATGGTCTATTCTAATCCCTGCTTTCTTGGTGTTATGAGTTCCCCAATTCTCTGTTTACTTCCTTTTTGTTTTATCTCTTGTAGGATAAAGGAGATCAAGCTATACTCTAGGGAACCTAACTTTACATTGGATCATGGAGGTCACTAGCATAAGGGGTTACAATCCTACCCTAATCCTCGTTAATATAATCCAGTGTTGCCAGAGATTAGCATTTATAATTTAGGAAAATCACAAAATGGAGGACAATCACACAACAGTGGTAATTATGGTTCACCCAAATCGATACACAAGATTGTGAAGAACTCAATTCAATCCATGACAACTGTATACTCGTTTCTCTACAAATGAAAGAATGAGTTACCTGTTATAGAAATAAAAAAAATCCATTTCAAATGATTTTGAGGCAAAGCGACCTATAACGTTGCAAAATTTTGACTCCTAAATTTTATCTTTAAAAATAAAAATGGGGACGTAATCATAAAAGTAAATAAAGATTTTGTTTCAGAGGTTTTTTGTTATTGTTTTCTATCTAGAGAACTATTAACATCCATTAAGGAATTGTGTCTTTATTTCCCAAGGTTGCCATAACAATAACAAAAAAAAGAGTGAGCATAGAGAATAGAATTGAAATACACTATGATAAACAAATATGAAGACTATGAATTAAGTTCACAAATTCATCCCAGAAAAAGTATTACGTATCTCATTGCTATAGTCACCTTCAAAGTACTCCCCTTAGGTAGGTATGCATGCGTGCCAGTGCCTAGTTTACCCTTCAAGGCAGTTTTAGAACTCTTTTTCTAGAATAGCCATCAAAGTTGTTACTGTATTACCCTTGATGTTCTGAATGTCATCAAAATGTCTTCAATATTTCCTTTATCTTTGGATAAAAAAAAGTCACTGGGGCAATCAGGTGAGTAGGTAGGGTGTTCCAATACAGTTTGTTTACTGACCCAAACCCCCCTCACAGGCAACTATACAGTTAAGTACACTAACTTGCCACCTTGCCCCAGAAAGAGTTCTAAAATTGCTTCGAAGGGAGGATTAGGTGCTGGCCCCAGTGCCTACTTCCTAAGGGTGTATTTCGAAGATTACCATAGTGATACTCGGCCATGACATAAGTAACACTTAGAACAATTATGTTCACAGACTTTATTTCCAGGCCTCTTATGAATGTTTACATGAACCTGACATTTGTGGTGCTTTGCTACTGAGCAATACTGTGGCAATAGTTACATGGCAACATCGCACTATGTAAAAACAATAGTTAAACGACTAAACAAAATGTATTAAAACAAGTGAGAACTTATTTGATACAACTGTATGATGGAACTGTATCTGTAAAGTCTATGTGTTGAGAATGAACATTAAAATCATGAAACTAACAAAGAATATAAATAGTGCACAAAAGGAGAAATATACAAGTTGAACATTTTTCAGGATTTCTACCTTCAAACCATAAGGATAAACCATTTTCCAAATATTAATAGATAATTCTATTTCAACAATTGTGGTATCAGGAATGAAAAACAGTAGAACAGTAAGTAATGTTTGACTACGTGAATCCCATTACTGTTCTAGCCATAACTCTGAAGGACAAGTTCTTTAATACAAATAATACTACCGGTGAATGTCCAATGTATCTTTTTTAACAACTTCAAGAACAATAAAAAACTGTATGTCCAGTAGTCTCTGTAACAGAGACCCTCCCTCCCTCCTCACCCTTGCAGACATAAAAGAGTCTTCTATGCATGAGTCTGTTCTTAAGTTCTTATCATCGGGGTCTCATACTCTCTACTTTCACTCAGCATAAGGTTCTCTAGTTGAAACTAGGTTAAGAGATGTTTCCTGCTATCATCGTTGTTCTTTATCATTGCCTGGTGTTCCACTGAGTACATGTACTGTAATTTACCTATCCATGCCTCTGTTGTTGGGCATCTGGGTTGATTCCATCTTTTTGCTAGTGTGGATTGTGCTGCAATGAACATTCACGAGCACGTCTCGGTGTGAATGGTTTTGATTCTGTAGGATATATTCCAAGCAGTAGAATTACTGGGTAAAACAGTGTATCTAGATCCATTTTTTTAAGGGAGGGACAGATTGTTTTCCAAAGAGGTTGCACCACTTTGCAATCCCACCAACAGTGTAGAGAGTTCCAGTCTCCCCACAGCCTCTGCAGTATTTTTTGTTTTGCATTTTTTGGATCATGGCCAACCTTGTTGGGGTGAAATGGTAACTCATTGTCAATTTGATTTGAATTTCTTTAATTGCTAATGATTGTTAGCATGTCCCCATGTGCTTTTTGGCTGTCTGGATCTCCTCTTTACAGAAGCATCTGTCCATCTCCTTTGCCTGTTGCTTAATTGGATGATTTATCTTTTTCTTATTGATATTTTGTAGTACCTTATAGATTATGGAGATCAGGCATTGGTCTGACATAGAGTTGTCAAATATTTTTTCCCAATCTGTAGATGGCCTTTTAATTCTATTAATAAAGTCTTTGAATGAGCAAAGTGATTGATTTTTAGTAGCTCTGATTTCTCTATTTTCTCTTCTGATGATTGTGGTTTGTTTGACAGAATTTGAAGTCTGTTTGCTCCGGGTATTAAACCTTCCATTGCTGTTCCTACTTTTTCTTGGATGAGCTTTATCCATTTAGATTTCATATTTAGATCTTTTATCCAGTTTGAATTGGTTTTGTATAAGATGCAGGATATGGGTCTTTGTTTAATTTAGTGTAGATGGATATCCAATTTTGCCAGCACCATTTGTTGAAGAGATTGTTTTTACCCCAGTTTAGTGACTTAGGGCCTTTGTTGAATATCAACTGTTCATAGGCAGATGATGTCATCTCTGGGGTCTCAATTCCGTTCCACTGATCTATCTGTCTGTTTTTGTACCAGTGCCATGCTGTTTTGACTACTGTGGCAATGTAATAGGTTCTAAGGTCAGGTACTGAGAGACCTCCCAGAGTGTTCTTCTTCTTTAGTAACGTTTTACTTATCTACTGCTTCTTCCCTTTCCAGACAAAGTTGGTAATTTGGTCTTCCATCTCATTAAAAAATGTCACTGGAACTTGTATTGGGATTGCATTATACAAGTAGATTGCTTTGGGTAAAATGGACATTGTCACAATGCTAATTCTTCGTATCTGTGAGCAGGGTAGGTTTCATCACTTATGTAAGTCTCTCTTAGTTTCTTGTAGCAAGGGTTTGTCATTCTCTTTGCAAACGTCTGTTATTTCTCTGGTTAAATTTATTCCCAGGTACTTTATCTTCTTAGGGGCTATAGTTAGTTGTCGGAGTCAGAGAGTTCTCCGATGAACACGGGTGGAGGAGAAGCCACACCGAGGTTGAGGAAAAGACAGACAGACAACAGTTTGGGATCAGGGGCTAACGGCCATCCCAGCTGAGAGCCCAGATTCAAGCTTTATTGAGGTATTTATACCATCCACCAACAACAATTAGTATCCTAGAAACCAAGAAGCTGGAAATATCCAGTCACCTAGCTAGTTGCTAAGGTGGGACGGTTTTCTGCTGCCCATTGTCCTACATGCCTGGGCCATGATTTTCCGCATCCCTGAGTGGCTTATCTCATTACCTGGAGGTGTTCCCACATTACTCCTGGGTTACTAGACACAAGGTAAAGTCAAGATAATTGATTATCATGCTCTTAGTACAAAAGGTTATACAAAGTTGAAGTAACAGTATAGCAGCTAAGATGGCTGCAGTTAGGTCAAGAGAGTTAACATATTTTCCCACATCTCCTCCTTTTTATTTTTTAAAATGAAGTATATTACTAAAGTATCAAGTGAAGGCAGAAAGAAGTAGATGAAAACAAGTTTTTAGTATGGCCAAGGTGACTGCTGTTTGCCATGTTTTTGTCACTTGAGTCCCATACTAAATTGGATGCGGGACACTAAACAGTCATGGGGGCAAGAGACTTTCTTCAGGAGACTTCAGGGTGAAGGCTCAAGTTTCACCAGAAGGTATTTTCTGAGTAGCCTCTCTGTGACTGTGCCTGTCTTAGGTTGTTCCTTCCATGAGGAATCTTACCTGTCATTGGCTAACCAGTCACTTTCGTGATGGCCCCTTTGTGGCTGTGCCTGTCTTAGGTTGTCCCTCCTTAGAGGAATCTTACCCGTCTTTGGCTAACCAGCCATTCTCCGGAGCCAAACAAGCTGACGTGAGGCAGTGAGCAGAAGTCTTATGTCTCCTTTGTAGCCTATGCCCTATGGTTTCCACACCCAACAGCATTCAGGGCCCTTGGCTGCCATCATGGGTTTTGGGGAAACCAGATTTCTTTTTAATCGAGTACATGGCATCAGCCCCTTGGAGGCATCAACCTCCACACGGCCAGAATATAAGGTATTTTAGATTAGAAAGACAATTTTAAACATGTAGAATAGAATCAGTAACTTTCATATAGATTTTCATTAGAAGGGGTACTAGACAACAAATAAGAAGTCCAATACCCACTAGTGTTAGTAGTGGTGTCAGGAATGATCCAAAATTAGGGAACCAAGAGGTAAACCAATTACCCCAGGGTTTCCAGTGTGGGTCAGGTTGAGTCTGATCAATCACGCGTTGAATTTGATTCAGACTGAGTTCTACCTCACAAGAGGTATTAATCCAGGTACAGCAAGTTTTATTGATGACTGCACAAACGCCTCCCGTACATGTAGTTAGGTTGATAACTGTGATTATGGCAAGGAAAAGAGATATGGAAATATAAGGAATGTTAGCATTAGGAGGTAGATTCTTTGCCTCCTGCACTATCTTTCTTAGCGGTCCCCAGGTTGGTAGGCAAGCTTCTTGTGTGCGGGAGGTCGTCACTGAGGTCTCCTTCATTTTCATCCTTGCGATCTGTTCTGCTGGGTGCTCCATATCTTGGGCGAATTCTTCATGATGGGACCCAAATAGGGTCAATCTCAGAACCTGGAGAAACACAAGCAAAACCTTTTCCCCATGTAATTATTTCACCCTTTTGTCAGGTATTAGTTGATATATCTTTCTACCATATAGGTTGTCTTGGGATTTTTGGAGAATTAAACATATGAAACCAATGGGCCTCAGCAGCTGAAATTGCAGAGGTCTGAGGGATGTTTAAAAAATTAAGAGTATACAATGCCTGTTGTAGGATTGTTGCAGGGGGGTAGGCGTCTCCTCCCCTTTTATTTAATTTTTTAATGTATGTTTTGAGAGTTGCATGAGTGTGCTCAGTGATGGCTTGGCCTTGAGGATTAAATGGAATACCTGTAAGGTGATGAATTTGCCACTGAGCAAAGAAAAGTTGCATGGAGTTGCTTGTATATGCAGGGGCATTGTCTGTTTTGATTTGAGATGGCTTGCCCATTACTGTAAAACAGGAGAGGAGATGTTGTTTTACCTTCTTGGCAGATTCTCCGATTTGTGCTGTTGCCCAAATAAAGTTAGAGAATGTGTCTATACACACATGGACATAAGAAAGTTTACCAAAAGAAGGTACATGGGTAACATCCATTTGCCATAAACTATTGGGCATGTTTCCTCTTGGGTTTTGACCTGAAGGAAAGTGAGTTGTTGTAAACTGTTGACAAATGGGACAAGTAGCAACTATGTCTTTAGCTAGTTGGTTAGAAATGGCAAATTGTTTTTTTTTAAGCCTTTAGAGTTAACATGAGTGAGAGAATGGAAGTCTGGAGCCTCTTGGAAGACTGAGGCCACCAAAGAGTCAATAGTTGCATTTCCCTTTGACAGTGGTCCTGGAAGGCCAGTGTGTGCTCTTATATGCATGATATAAAAAGGATAAGAGCGAGCTCGAATGCAGTTCTGTAAGTGAATAAATAGAGCAGTAAGTTCAGTGTCTTTTATATCAAGAAACAAGGGTACTATCTCAATAATCTTTGCAGTATTTACTACATATTGTGAGTCAGATATGATATTAAGAGAAAAGGGCTCATCTTGTAATAGTTGGATTACAGCTGCTAATTCAGCCTTTTGTACAGATGAATAAGGTATTTGCCACACTTTATCAACTTTACCATGATATCCAGCTTTTCCCTGTTTACTTGCATCAGTGAAATAGGTGGCTGCATCAGCAATATTTTTGCAACTGAGTATAGACTGACTGTAACATCTGTTGATTAGGAGCCGCACAGAGAATATCATCCATATAGTGGAAGACATAACACTGTGGAAAGGATTTTTTAACAGGAGATAAAGCTCTATCAACAAAGGTTTGACAAATTGTGGGACTATTAAGCATTCCTTGAGGTAGAACTTTCCAATGATATCTTTTAGTGGGTTCCTGATTATTTATGGAGGGAATAGTAAAAGCAAATTTTTCATAGTCAGAAGAATGGAGAGGAATAGTAAAGAAACAATCCTGGAGGTCTATGGTAAGTAATGGCCAACTGGGCGGTAAAACTGTTGGACTAGGCATTCCAGGTTGTAAAGTTCCCATAGGCTGAACAACTGTGTTGATACCTCGAAGATCTCTTAACATTCTCCATTTACCAGACTTCTTTTTTATTACAAATACAGGAGAATTCCAAGGACTGAAGGAAGACTCTATATGTCCTTGTTTTAGTTGTTCAGATACCGAATTTTGTAAGGCTGACAGTTTTTCTTTAGTAAGAGGCCACTTCTGTACCCACACCGGCTATGTTGTCAGCCATCTCAATGGTATGGGTGAGGTAAGATTTTGATCTGCAGTGGCCCTCATGATAAATTTGAATAGCCTAACCCCTGTTTTCCTTTATTAGGTTTTAGCTCCACTGGCTGTTTAATGCTTTGTTCACACTTTCTCAGTCCTTTGCCAGGAGTGTAGCCCATAGCCAACATAATTTGATGAGCCTGGTCACTAGCAGTAGTGGGTGATGTTGCTGGAATAATAAGAGTTGCTCCCCATTGTTCTAACAGATCTCTACCCCACAAATTAATTGGGACATTTGTTATATAAGGATGAATTGTTTCAGGCTGGCCCTCCGGTCCTTCACAGGGCAGAATGTGAAGGCTCTGATGAACATAAGGGGCCTGGCCTGTTCCCTGCAATTGTGTTGGAACTAGCTTGGAAGGCCATGAAGGTGGCCAGTGTTGTTCACCTATAATAGAAATGTTAGCTCCAGTATCTAATAATCCTATAAAAGATTTTCCTGAAATTTTGATAGTACATTGAGGTCTGTCTCCAGATATTGACTGTTGAGTGACAGGTGCTTCCAAATTCTTCTGTTCACCTTTTATTAGAATGACTAATCTTGATGTAAGGAAGCAAGAGAAACTGAGCTACCTGTTGGCCCTTTTTAATTTGAAAAAGAATGGCTGAGGTCATTACAATCATTAGTTCTCCAGTATAGCCTGTCAATAACCCCTGTATGGACTTGAATTCCTTGGGCATTATGACTGCTTTTGCCTAGAATTAGGCCTACTATATTTTTGGATAGGGGCCCACAAACTCCTGTAGGAACTTTATAGGGCAGTTGAGTAGGATATAAAGAAATACAGACACGTGAGCAGAGGTCTACAGCTGCACTTCCAGCTGTAGCGGGTGAGAGGGAGAGAATGGGCTTAAGGATTGGGCTGCAGGTGTCAGCTTCTGCTGAACTGGGTAAATACTCTGATTTATCGGGGCCCGGGGACGGCCCCCTCTCCAGTTTCCCGTCTGCCTAGGTTGACCTTCCTTTTCAGATTTAAACTTGCAGCGATTTGCCCAATGATTCCTGTTTTTGCACTTGGGACACTGCCCTGGTGTCTTTTTTCTGGCATATGATCTAAATTTCCTGCAATCCCTTTTCATGTGGCCTAGTTTGCCACAGCCAAAACAGCAACTATTTTTCACATGCAGTGCTGCCATTGCTTCTGTTAGAGTGGCAGGCTTAAAAGTTTTAGACCCAACTCCTTGACAAGTTCTAATATAGTCTTCTAAACTTCCTTGTCCCTTAAAGGGGCGAAGAGCCTTCTTACAGTCTGGGTTGACATTATTGAATGCCAGAATTTGTAGAATCATATCTCTGGCATCTGGATTTTCAATAGTTTTTTATAAAGCATCTCTGAGTCTAGCAAGGAAATCAACATACAGCTCTTTAGGTCCTTGTCTTACAGAGCTGAATGTGGGGGTTTCCTGTCCCTACCGACTGATTTTTTCCCAAGCTTTTAAACATACAAATCTAACTTGGGATATGGCTTGATCGTTCATTATTAACTGAGCTTGGATGCCAGCCCAGGTGCCTACTCCTAACAATTGTTCAGCAGAGACATTAATTTGAGCCTGAATATTTCTTTGAGCTTGCTGTTGGGAAGCATCAGACCACCACATTTGAAACTGTAAATATTCTCCTGCAGATAAGCAAGTCCACGCCAGCACCTCGCAATCGTAAGGAATGAGACACTCTCCTTCTGCTAGCCCTCTCAGTATTCCCATAGTAAAAGGAGCAGTGGGGCCATACTGACTGACAGATTTCTTTATCTCTTTCAAGACGGTGAAAGGGACAGGGTGATGACTGTAATGATAGACTCCATCAGGATTTTCCTCATCCTGGCCAGGTGGAGTCACCTCTGTGATTGTTACTGGAAACAAATAAGCATCTAAATCTCCTGCCATTCTGGCTTTTCTAATGCCTTCCGTGACTGCAGAAGAAAATTGTGAACTTGGCGTTAAGCCTTTAGAAAGAATAGGGGAGGGTGAAGGAGCACTTGGTTTTAAGCTCTTAGAGAGAACAGGAGAAGATGGAAGAGCAGGCGAAGGTGGCGTTGGCCGGTTGCCCCCCTCTGTCTCCTTGCTTCCCAGTTCCTCTTTGTCTTCTAACTCCTCCTCTGATTCTAGAGGCTCTAAAGCTACAGAAATGAGAATACACAGAGACCAAACATAGACTGGAATAGCTTCTCCCTATTCATGTGATCGCGTAAGGCAAGACACAACTCTGTGTGGATGTCCAGTGTCCCTTCCTCTGGCAACCAGGGACAATGCTCATAGACAAGATCAAAGAGAGAAGTGAGACAAGAAGAGCTAACTTTTACCCCTCCTGAACGTAGGAGGTTTTTAAGTGAAAGCTTATAAGTTTCAAAGTGAGGTTGAGCATTTCCCATTATTACCCTGATGCTTTTCCCAAGTCTGCACGAACTGCTAACCAGCTTTGTTATAGGTTGTGATAGCACTCCTCCTGAGTGATGGCCTCGGGGGCTTCAGCATTTGATTTCACTGCAGGGCTGGTCCGCCAGGTTGTGGGGTCTGTAGGATGCTTCCTCCACTGGTCCCAGTTCAGGCGCCAGCTGTCAGAGTCAGAGAGTTCTCCGATGAACACGGGTGGAGGAGAAGCCACACCGAGGTTGAGGAAAAGACAGACAGACAACAGTTTGGGATCAGGGGCTAACAGCCATCCCAGCCGAGAGCCCAGAATCAAGCTTTATTGAAGTATTTATACCATCCACCAACAAAAATTAGTATCCTAGAAACCAAGGAGCTGGAAACATCCAGTCACCTAGCTAGTTGCTAAGGTGGGACAGTTTTCTGCTGCCCATTGTCCTACATGCCTGGGCCATGATTTTCCGCATCCCTGAGTGGCTTATCTCATTACCTGGAGGTGTTCCCACATTACTCCTAGGTTACTGGACACAAGGTAAAGTCAAGGTAATTGATTATCATGCTCTTAGTATAAAAGGTTGTACCAAGTTGAAGTAACAGTATAGCAGCCAAGATGGCTGCAGTTATGTCAAGAGAGTTAACATATTTTCCCACAGTAAGTGGTATTGACGGGGTGATTTCTTCCTTAACAATCTTGTTGTTGGTATAAAGGAATCCTACTGCTTTATTTATGTTTGTCTTGTATCTCAAGACTTTGCTGAACTCTTCTATCAGTTGGAGTACTTTCCTTATGGATTCCTTGAGATTCTCTGCATATATAATCACATCATCTGCAAATAGGGAGATTTTTACTTCTTCTTTGCTGACGCAGATGTCCTTTATTCTTTGATCTTGTCTAATTGCTGTGGCTAGAATTTCTAGTACAATGTTGAATAGGAGAGGTGAGAGTGGGTAGCCTTGTCTAGTTCCTGTTCTCAAGGGAAACTGTTTCAGTTTCTCTCCATTCAGGATGACTTAGGCAGTTGGCTTTGTATAAATGGCCCTTATTGCATTGAGGAATTGGACATCTATTCCTATTTTGCTGTGAGTTTTTAGCATGAATCGTTGTTGGACTTTATCAAATGCCTTTTCTGCATCAATAGACAACGTCAGGTGATTCTTGTCTTTTGTGGTATTTATGTGGTTGATTACATTGTTTTTCTGATGTTGAATCAGTCTTGCATCCCTGGTATGAATCCAGTTTGGTGACAATGGATTATTTTTTTGATACCTTGTTGTGTTTTGTTCACAAGAATTTTGTTGAAGATTTGTGTATCTAGATTCATGAGTGATACTGGTCTGTAGTTCTCCTTTTTTGTTGGGTCTTTCCCTAGCTTTGGTATCCTGGTTATGCTGGGTTCATATAATGAATTTGGGAGTATTCCATCCATTTCTATGCTGCAAGATAGTCTCAGTAGTATTGGAGATAAGTCTTCTGTAAAAGCTTGATAGAGTTCTGCGGTGAAGTCACCTGGGCCCAGGCTTTTTATGGTTGGCAGTCTTTGGATGACTTTTTCAATCTCTTCCTCTGTGATGGGTTATTAAGTTGTTCTGCTTCACACTGTGATAATTTTGGTAGGTGATATCAATCAAGGAATTTGTCCTTTTCCTCTAGGTTTTCAAATTTGTTAGAATACAAATCTTTCATAGTATTCAGCTATGATATTTTTTATTTCTGTTGGATCTGTTGTGACAACTCCTCTCTCATCTCTTATTTGGATTATTTGTTTCCTTTCCTGTTTTTCTATAGTAAGTTTAGCCAGTGATTAGTCAATTTTGTTGATCTTTTCAGAAAACCGTATTTGGTCTTTTCAATGTTTTCAATTGTTCTTCTATTCTCTAATTTGTTTAGTTCTGCTCTAATCTTTATGATCTGTTTTCTTCTTTTGTCTGAGGGGTTTCTCTGTTGTTCTCTCTCTACTTGTTCAAGCTGTAGGGTCAGTTCTTTGATTTGCTTTCTTTTTTTCCTTTCAGATGTGTGCATTTATAGAGATAAACTGACCTCTGAGTACTGCTTTGGCTGTATCCCATAGGTTCTGGTAGGAAGTGTTTTCGTTCTCATTGGAATCCATACATTTCTTTATTTCATCCTTGATTTCCTCTATAACCCATGACTTTTTGAACAAGGTGTTGTTCAGTTTCCATGAGTTCTGCTTTCTATGTTTTTTCTGGTATTGATTTTGACTTTTGTGGCTTTATGATCTGAGAAGATGTTTTGCATTAATTCACTGGAATGGATTTTGTTGAGAATTGCTTTATGTCCTAACATATGGTCTATTCTGGAGAACGTTCCATGTGCACTGGAGAAGATGGTGTAGTTGCCCACTGATGGATAAAAAGTTTTGTGTATGTTGATGAGGTCTAGTTGGTTAATTGTGGCAATAAGGTCATCTGTGTCTTCACTGAGCTTTTTTCTAGACAATCTGTCCAATACTGAGAATGGAGTGTTGAAGTCTCCTACTCTTATTATGGAGTGACCTATCCTCTTTTCAAGTATAGTCAGTGTTTCTTTGATGTATTTAGGTGCTATAATATTAGCTGTATCAATATTTAATATTGTTAAGTCCTGCTTGAGTATTGAATCTTTCACCAATAAATAGTGTCCATCCTTGTCCACGATGGTGGATTTTACATTAAAATTGATTTGTTCTGAGATTAGAATTGCCACATCTTCATTGTTAGTTTGATATATATTCTTCCATCCATTAATTTTCATTTTTTTCCTATCTTTGGTGCTAAGGTGAGTTTCTTACAGTCAACATGTAGATGAGTCTTGTCTTTTGATCCAAGATGTCACTCGATGTCTCTTTACTGGAGCATTCCATCCATTCACATTCAATATAATTATTGATAGGTATGTATTCAGTGCTGCCATTGTGATATGTTTATTTTTGTGTTGATGTTTGCTCTGTTGTTCTTATTAATCTGTTGTGCAACCTTCTTTGTTAGTTGATTTTTCTCCTTTTTCAGGGTTGGTTTTGTGGTTGCTGAGACTCCTGTATTACATTTCTTAATATAGTATGTTGTTTTATTGTGCTTTACAGCTGCCCCTATGATCACATAGAATAAACTATATATAAACCCAATTTTGATTTCTACCTATCTTGTCAACTTCCTCTCCAACTGGAAGGACTATCACAACTGTAGCATGTCCCTCTTTTTAATATGATAGTATCATAGTTTACATGATATAATCACTAGATAGTTTCTTTCACTATTACAGCTTTGTGTTTGGAGCCTTCCCTAGCTGAGTAGGATTCTGGATAATGTGTCCTTCTAAAATATAAATTCAGTGGTTTTGTTCTTTCAAGCCAAGAGATTCTTTTAGTATTTCTCATAGCTTTGGTTTGGTTTTACAAAGTCTCTGAGTTTTGGTTTATCTGCAAATGTCTTAATTTCATTTTCATATTTGAAAGATAGTTTTTCAGGATATATAATTCTTGGTTGGAAATTCTTCTCCTTTAAGGCTTTGAGTGTGTCTTTCCTCTGTCTCCATGCCAGCATCATTTCTGCTCAGAAATCTGAGAAAAGCCTACAGGGTTTTCCTCTGAATGTTAGCTTTGCTTTGAGTCTTGCTGCCTTTAAGAGTTTCTGCTTCTGTTTCATTTTTTTAGCTTGATTACAATATGTCTTGGGGTCTTTCTTTTGAGATCCATGTTGCGTGGTGTTCTACATATATCTTGTGTATTTATATTCTCTTTTTACATAATTTCTGGGAAGTTTTCTGTCAGCAGCTCAGCAATGAAACTGTGTTCTCAGGTGTCTTGCGCTGTTCAGAAACTCCAATTAATCATAAATTGTTCTTCTTAATGGAGTCTCACATGCTTCTTGATCCTTCCTCATTTTTCTTGTTTCTTTTTTTCTGATTTCTCCTCATAGATGCTGGAGTCAGTAGCTCTGTCTTCCAAATCAGAATGTCTGTTTTCCATTTGTTCCATTCTGTTTTCTTGGCTTTGAATTGAATTTTCTACTTCTTTGATTTTGTTCTTGATCTGTTGGGTTTCCAAATATTAACAGTCCATCAGATCTAACAACTTGCTTAATTTTTTGTTTTGCTCTGATGCATTTTGTATAAGGTCTAGGAGGGCTCTCTATGTAATCCTTTTGTATTCACCTTCTGATAGTTTCAGAAAAGCTTCTTCATCTGAGAAGTTCTGAGGTGGTTTCTTTTGGGGGCCTTCTGATGCCATGGGTGATTTCCGGGTTACTGTCTTCTGCAAAGTTTGTTGCATTTTGTACTTCATGTCAACAGAGGCTGGGAGAGATGCTGTGAAGATGGACCACAGTTGTTTCTCTAAGCCATGGCCAAGTACTGTTTCTCTAGGCCTTCTTAAAATGAGAAATAAAAAGTATTTTACAACTTCCAAAGTCAGTCAGGTTTTCAGGTGCATACATCCCTTTTCCCAGTTGGCAAATTAAGCACCTCTATATTAAACTCCAGATGTTATAAACTAGCTCAAAATACAGAAAGGCTACTGTCATGCTGGCCTCTGCTGTTGGGCCCCAGCTGCAGGTGATATTGTGTGGAATTCTGCTTTTCTGTTGGAAAAGTGGTCTCTTCTGGGTAAGTACTGCCACCCAGCCCAGGAATTAGGTCCAGCTGAGGCTTCTGTATAGATGACTCTGCCTCCCAGTGAAACAAAGTGGCATCCCACAGAAGCTTGCCAGCTGACTGGGGCCAGGCTCCCAGAGGAGAGAGAGGCCAAGAGTGCCAAAATCCACAGAGTCCACAGCCTCCTCTTTTGGGCCCCAGCCCCAGGTGACACTGTGCAAAACACCACCTCCCTGCTGGAAAAGCATTCTCCCCCCAGCAGGTGCCACCTCCCAACCCAGGAACCAAGTCCAGCCGGGGCCTCTGCCTGGGCTTATCGGATTCCCAATGGATCAAGATGACGTCCAGCTCAAGCACATCTGTACGGCTACCACATGGCAGAAGTAGAAAGATAGGCCAGAGGAGCCAAGGTGTATAAAGTCCAAATCTAGGCTTTCAGAACTTGGCAATTATGCTTGCAGGTCCTACCAGCAGTGAATCCAAGACCAGAAGCTAGTCAAGTCCCAGCTCTGCCCACCAGCCAAGACAGAGGAAATAAAAATCAAAATGGCAAGTTACCTTCAGCTTGTGCGAGCCTGTGCTCACCAAGAATGTGGTCAGTGAGAGAGGAGGTTTTGCATTCAGTTGTATGAAGTCCAAATTAACAACCCTGTGCCACATCCCAGGGCTTACTAGGGCTTACTAGGTGTCCAGAAGGCTTCATTTAATTGTCATTTCAAGTCTTGGTTTCCAGAGGGATTTAGGGAGATGTGCATTTAGTCTGCCATCTTGACTCCCGACAACATTTCTTGAGACTTGTTTGCTTATCTCTCTCTCTTTTTTGCTACTTATATGCATCCTTTATTTCTGTGAAGAAATGGCTCCTATAATTCAATTAAGTGGCAAAATAATCTTTCAAAGGCCGTGAAGGAGTATAAAATACTATCACTGTATCAGAAAATAAGAATCTTGGATCTTTAAAAAGTGACATCTTGTTCGCTGAAGTTAAGATAGGTAAAAGGAGTTGAGCAGTTTCACAATGAAGCAGCAAGAAGCTTGGAATTCATGGAAGTGTGAATACCATCCCTCCAACGGCAAAAATGGTCTGTCTGGTTCATGATGAAGTGTCTGCAAAGACTGAAAAAGCATTAAGTTTGTGGCTAGAGGTCATGACATAGAAACAAAATTTTTGACAAAATTATTCATAAATAAGTCTTTATCCTGCACGAGCACCATTGTGAAGGGGTTGATGACAGCAAGAGGAACGAGTGTCATGGTAGTAAACAATAGCTGGCTTTAGAACATTATTATTTTCTTACAAAAACTATGATTATTAACTTCATAAACTTTTGAATTGCACAAAACATCGAAAGTTTAAATAATAAGAATCACCCCAAATTTTTTATAGTTATTAGCTGCTATCAGAATGCTATTGTATTTCATTTACATATGTAAATTAATTTGTATTTCTAGACATAACTATAGGTATATAGACAGAATTTAAGATATAATTTTGACTTTTTACACAATGTCACATAATGTGAAATATATTCTTCAATTTTGGTAAGCAAAATTATGTATTCTTTTGTGATAATTTGATTTTCCTCTTTTAGTCCACTTTGACATTTCCAGAATTTTACTTGGTCAGTGGTAATGTTAAATACAGTAAGACTTTGCAAAATAAAATACATCAGCTATTTCTAAGAGAAAAAGTGATGTTTGCAAAAGAGCAGTCTGTTCTAGGGAAACTGCTGTGACAAAGTAGTTTTTCGCTTCTATGCTGTTTATAATCTCATGATAAAAGAATGAACAGTTGGTTCTTTGAAGGTTATGCAGTGGTGCAGAAGAACAAGTCACATGGAATACACAAAATCTTAAAGATACTGGTCTTGGGAAAAAGAACATTTTAGGTTGAACATCTACCATCTGTTATTTCAAAGGGAGTAAAGTCCATGGGAAAACAAGAAGGGCCATATCTAAGAGATTAATGAGGTTGGTTTGCAGGAGTATATTTAATGACAACATGCCCACAAGTCTTGAAGGCTTCTGGGGGTTGTGTAATTTTTGCAATAATATTTCTTTTGTTAACTTTCTTGGTCATCTTTTTTGTCATTTTTCCAATAGGATGATTAAAGGAATTTCTGGTGACTAGTCTAAGTTATGGAAACCTTGGTGACATAGTGGTTAAGTGCTATGGCTGATATAGGTTGGCAGTTCAAATTCACTGGATGCTTCTTGGAAATTACTGGGGAGTTCTGCTGTATCCTATATGGTTACTGCAAGTTGGATTCAACTTGACAGCATGTGTTGTTGTTCTTGTTTTAGTACAAACTATATTTTTTACCAGCAGCAGGTTGTGAGTTTTAACTGACAGACTCACAACATATAATAATCTTCAAGCTAATACTGTGTTTACTTAACTTTATGGAAGGATAGAGGAAAGGAAATAAAGCATGCAAGGCATTGTTCTCTCAGTAGGAGTCCTAAGTAACAAAGTATGCGTCTTTCTGTGCCTTTACACACATGTGTATGTGTGCGTGCACATACACATGCAGCAGGTACTGCGTTAGCTGAGAGGTGCCAATAAATTTATAACCAAAGTCTGGTTTTCCCACTAGTCTTTCATAACACCCCAAAATTGAATGATGCAGGAA
Organism: Heterohyrax brucei; assembly: GCA_028571685.1. Classification (NCBI taxonomy): domain Eukaryota; kingdom Metazoa; phylum Chordata; class Mammalia; order Hyracoidea; family Procaviidae; genus Heterohyrax; species Heterohyrax brucei. The sequence goes on from CM053156.1 coordinate 7,790,402, forward strand.
GCATTAAAAGAAGACAGAAAAACTATACAGTCATCATACAAAAAAAATAACTGGAAGACATTGAAAATTTCAGGAGGTAGCAAATGAGCAAGAATGCTGATACTGGTTAGACACTGGCAAAATACAAGGCTTCAGAAATTGATAGAATATTAATTGAGATACTTTCAACAAATGACTGCAAACCAGGAAGTGCTCATTTATCTATGCTAAGAAATTTGGAAGGCAGCCACATGGCCAACTAAAGATCTATGTTATGTCCATTGCAAAGAAAGATATTCAAATGGAAAGCAAGTTACTGAACAATACCATTAATATCATATGCTAGCAAAACTGTGCTGAAGATAATTTAAAAATAACTGTATGCCATTATTTTACATAAAAGACCATCATTTACTAATTGTACTTATATGAATAAAATTCAAACATATCAGTTGTTATATATTTATTAATTACATGGTTGATCATTCACCATAAGTATGTCTAGGTTTATTGCTGCTTTCTCAGGTACAAGGTCCAACAAACTCATCCTAGAAAAAATGCTATGTACCTCATTGCTGAATATCACTATGGTCACCTTTGAGTACTCCCGTTGGGAAGCTATGCAATGATTCCAGCACCTAGTCCATTCTTCAAAGCAATTTTGAAACTATATGGAATGACCATCAAAGCTGTCATTATAGTATCCTTGATCTCCTGAATGTCATCAAAATATCTTTCTTTCAGTACTTCCTTTATCTTCCGGTAAAGAGAAAGGTTGTTGGGGGCCAGATCAGGTGAGTAGGGAGGGTGTTACAATATGGTTATTTGTTTCCAGGCTAAAAACTCACACACAGTGCTGTGTGAGCTGGTTCACTGTGATGCAAGAGCCATGAGTTGTTGGTGAAAAGATCAGGTTGTTTTTGTATTAACTTTTTTAAGCAGACTTTTCAGCACTTTCAAATACTAAACACGGTTAACTGTCCAGTTTGTACAAATTAATAATGAACAATCCCTCTGGTATCAAAAAATGTTAGCAACATCGTTTTGACTCTTGCTTTGGACTGACAGAACTTTCTAGATTATAGAGAATTAGCTGACTCCCATTGTGCATTTTGATAGTTTGTGGTATTGGTTCACCCATGTTTCATCACCAGTGATAACACTGCTCACAACACCATCTATACTCTCCAAAAGGTTCTGGCAAACTTTGACTCTCCTTTGCTTTTGTTTATTGGTGAGCTCCTTTGGGACCATATTTGCATACATCTTTCTCACGTCAAGATTTTCAGTTAAGATTTTCCTGTTTCTCCGTCTATGTTTGCTTCTCACAGTCCGCCAGTGATTTTGATACACAATTAGATTAATTTTTGCCATACTTTCATCAGTTCTGCTCATTACTGGCTGTCCTGACCTCTCTTCATCAGTGTGGCTTTTTCTCCCCTCAGAAAAGCATTTACTCCATTGTATACTGTCATTTTATTCATGGCATTATCCTCATAAACTTGAACTAACATGTCCCTGATTTCACTTCCACTCTTGCCAGGTTTAATAAGAGATTTGATGTTTGTTCATTGTTCTAATTCAAGCTCCAACATTCTTGTGATAGCCCACAAAAACATGCAACAATAATGAATGCCACTCAGCAGAACATCACCACAACAACACGAACACAGCTAAGAAACACTGATAAACCAGTTATGAAATCTTACTGAGTTGTTTGTACAGTGCTGCCAGTGTAAGCACATGGTGGCAAGTTAGCAAACCTGTTACACCTCATATAATCATTATTAGTGATAATTTTCAAAAATTTAAAATACAAATTTGGACTGCAAATTTTGTGGCCATTCTAATAAAAAGTAGGTTCCACTCATCTACTCTGCTTTTTTAGTATTTAGTTTCTGTACGGTGATGTTAATTTTTAAAATGATAATGGTGAAGATTAAAGCAGCTAACTTTCACTTGAGAATTAAATCCCTAACATCCTTTCATATATATCTATGTATGAAGTAATTTAATACTTAAAGCAGTTTTTGCAGAGATGTATTATACTAGCTTCATTGTGTTTATGAGAAAAGTATTATGTAGAGAATTAATAAATTGCTTTAGTTTAAGAAGTTAATAAGTAGCAGGGTGAGATTTCACAAACATTCTTCAGAGATTATTTAAAAATCTTGTTAGACATTTATTCTGAATTTTATCTGTAGTCAATATGATCAGACTTTCAAATTATTCTAAATGGTTTAATCTTAATGCAACTTGAGTTTAAATTCATATTTCTGTTAAATTTTAACTGGCATCTATCTCCAATCTCTGCTTATCTTGTATTTGTAATCTTTCCATGTTTTTGGATTTAGTTATGTATTTTGTAATCATAATGTCAGCCTGACATTTGCTTTTTGGTGGAATAGTTTAAATCATTTAACTTAAAATTTTGCATTATGTTTACATTTATATCAATTCTGTCTTGTATGTTTTACCCATCGTCCTGTGGTAACATCACCTTCTATTGATGCAGATCATTTTATTATTATTTTTGGTTAATATATCACAGATTTGGAAAATATATACACTTGTAATTTTTTAAAAAATAAATTACTGCTGTTATTATTAGCTACTGTCTAGCTGGTCCCCAGCTCATGACAGTCCTATGCACAACAAAACAAAATGCTACCTGGTTCTAGACTAGTCCATAGCCAGTTGTGCTTCAAGCCTTGGTCATTCACAGCACTTTCATTAGTTGATTTTTGGAAGTAGGCGGCAAGGGCTACTTTCCTAGCTTGTCTTAATCTGGAAGCCCTGCTGAAACCCCTTCTATGTCACAGCATCACATAAATCTCCACTGACTGATGCTTGCTGGGCCTGAGCTGCATCAGCTGGGTATATTTTCAAATATACTTGTCTTTATTGACAATTATTAGCCACTGTGATTTTCAGTATCAATGGTTGTTTAATTTCTTTTATTTCTGATGTATATAAAATTTGACTTTTTTTTTTTTTTACAGCTGTGCCTCTGTCTTAAATGGTGAGAATTACATCTCCTGCTGTGGGTATCACAATTAACTTATGATCTCAAATTTAAAAAGAAAACAAAAATTGCCTTTGTGTGATTCCAACTCACAGCAACTCTATAGAGCAGAGTAGAACTGCCTTACAGAGTTTCCAAGGAGCACCCATGGATTCAAACTACCAACCTTTTGGTCACTAGCTGTATACTCCTCCTCTAATCCAACACTTCATTTCTGTTAAGGCTGTGTTTCCCATGGGCTGTTTTCAACCAACCCATGAGCCTGGTGGTGGAACTAACTTAGGCTCATTCCTGTGAGAAACAGGCTCTTCTAAGGAGCAGCTTTGGTCCAAGAATTCTCCATCAGCCTGGCAAAGACATTATTTGAGTGGGGCTGTAGCCTAATACCCTTTCAGTGTAATCTTCTTTCCATTTCCCCTTAATGTGCAGTAGACATTAATGCAGTCTGAATACATTTACGTGATCTTCAGCTGCCTTCCTTTTATCCTTCACAAGTGTTTCCGTCAATGAATTTCTTAGATCTGGGCAAATGCATCTGAGAGGAACTGAAAAACCGATTTATTTCCATAGCTACCTAGTTTCCTTACCCAGAGGTATGTTGTTTGAGACAAGTGATTTGTAAACAAGGAAACTGTAATCTTCTCATTATGTAAAAATAGTGAGAAGATTACAGTTTCCTATAAACAACTAGGTGGCTCACTGTTTCATGCCTCCCAACTCCTCATTGGACATGTGCAGTGTTATTTCATGTCCTGTGTGAAGTCACTGCGCTTTTGTGTTTGTCAACATGTGTTTGCACTGTCGCACAAGTCAGAGACCCCGTCAGGTAAAAAGTACAGCAGGCTTGCATTATTTCTTTAGTTATGCTTGCACTGACATTAAAACCAGTACGGCTTTGGAGATAAAACTGTCAATTTGAAGGTGTATTAGATATAGCGATAAATGACCAAGATATGCAAATTAAAAATGAATATTTTTATCTATATTTTGTTATTTCAATTATGACAGAGCTTTCAATCACTTTAATGTGATTCACTGCTTCCAGAAAGTCCTATTATATCTTACTTTTTCATTCTTAAAATTTTAATATCAATTGAAGTCTTAGTTTTCTGGTGAAAATTTTCAGATCAAATGGATAAAATTTAAAACACTGGCTACAGCAAACATTGGGAAGGATGTGGAGCAAGCAGAATTCTCATTTATTAATGTGAAGCAGACTGTGGTGGTGTATTTGTTCAGTGTTATGCCTGCTAACTGAAAGGACAGCAGTTCAAATTCACCAGGTGCTCCTTGGAAACTCTATGGGGTAGTTCTACCCAGTGAATTTGGGTTTTCAGTTTTTAGTATGAATACAAAATGATAGTCATTTTAGAAGACTAACTTGGTAGTTATTTACAAAGCTAAGAGTCAGAGTCAGGATGGCAGACTAAACACACGTCTCTCTAGGTTCCTCTGGAAACCAAGACCCGAACTGATAGTTGGACGGAGTCTTCTGGACACCTAGTGGGCCCTAGGACATGGCACAGGGCTTTTAATTTGGACTTCATGCCACTGAGCAGAAAATCTCCTATCTTTTGCTATCCTCCACTCTTGGTGAGTGCTGGCTTTCACAGACTGAAGATAACTTGCCATTTTGACTTTTTTCCCTCTATCTTGGCTGGCAGGCTGAGCTTGGGCTTGACTAGCAGTTAATCTTGGATGCACAGCTGGTGGGATCGGTGGGCAAAATTGCCATATTTTGGAAACCCGGCTTTGCACTCTGGGTATCTTGGCACTTTTTGCCTTAGCCTCTCTTTCTGCCTCTGCCAGTGGGTAGCCTGTACCAAGGCAGACAGACAGATTGTGTGGGCACCATCTTATTACCTGACTGACTTTGAAAGCTGTTAGATACTCTTTACCTTTCATTTTAAGCTGGCCTAGAGAAACAACTGCAGTCCATCCTACAGCATCTCCCCAGCCTCTGTTGACTCACATGATGCCTAAAAAGCAACAAAGTCCGGAGAAAAAGTATAACAAAGAAATCACCCATGGCTTCACAAGGCTCCCCAAAGAAACAACCAAAGAACTTCCCAGACAAAGTAACCTTTCTGAAACTATCAGAGTGCAAGTACAAAAGGATTAGACAGATAGCCCTCCTAGACCTTATACAAAATACAGCAGAGCAAAATGAAAAATTAAGCAAGCTGTTAGATCTGATGGAACACCAGTGCTCTGAAATCCAACAGATCAAGAACAAAATCAAAGACATAGAAACTTCAATTCAAAGCTGAGGAAACAGAATAGAACAAATGGAAAATAGACTTTCTGACTTGGAAGACAGAGCTACTGACTCCAGCATCTATGAGGAGAAATCAGAAAAAAGAAACAAGAAAAATGAAGAAGTATTGAGAAGCATGTGGGACTCTATTAAGAAGAACAATCTATGATTCATTGGAGTTCCTGAACAGAGCGAGACACCTGAGAAGACAGAGAGTATTGTTGCTGAGCTGCTGACAGAAAACTTCCCAGAAATTAGGGAAGAAGAGAATATAGATATCCAAGATGCATATCAGATGCCGCTCTATATAGATCTCAAAAGAAAGACTCCAAGACATAATCAAGTTCAACAAAATGAAACAGAAGCAGAAACTCTAAGTGGAAACAAGACTCAGAGCAAAGCTAACATTCAGAGAGAAACCTCATAGGCTTTTGTCAGATTTCTCAGCAGAAACCATGTTGGCATGGAGGCAGTGGTATGACACATTCAAAGCCTTGAAGAAGAAGAATTTCCTACCAAGAATTATATATCCTGCAAAACTATCTTTAAAATATGAAAACGAAATTAAGATATTTGCAGATAAACAGAAACTCAGAGACTTTGTGAAAACCAAACCAAAGCTACAAGAAATACTAAAAGAATTTCTTGGCTTAGAAGAACTTACAAAGCTAAACGTTGGCTTACCACATGTGTCAGAAGTTGTGCTTGCTGGTATTTACTCAAAATGAGCTGAAAATGTATGTCCATATTTAAAAGAAAACCATACACGAATTTTTATAGCAGATTTATTTGTAATTGCAGAAAACTGTCCACATGTCTTTCACAGGTGACCTGATAAATAACTGTGGTATGATCACAGAGTGGAATATTATCCTGCAATTAAAAAACAACAGCTATCTAGCTAACAAAAGGGATAGATAAATCTTAAGTGAAAGTGAAAGAAGGCAGTCTGAGAAACTACATACAGGTAGTCCCCAGTTTCCAATGTATTTGGTTTACAATGAACTGCCCTTAGAACCTCTCTTCTTTTATACATCTTTTTGTTAATGGTGTGTGTTACACACTAGTGACATACTGGTTAAGTGCTTCATCTGCTAACCAAGATGTTGGCAGTTCAGATCTGCCAGGTGCACCTTGGAAACTCTACGGGGTAGTTCTATTCTGACCTACAGTGTCACTATGAGTCAGAATCGACCCAACAGTAGTGGATTTGATATGTTTTTTACTTCATACAATGTTGCAGTATGCAATTTGCTGATGTCATCACATCTGTAAGTTTATGTGTAATGTTTCTAACCTCCAAAGGCAAAGATCAGAATTATACAAATACTGATAATAAAAGGCAGTAAGAATGAAAGCTTAAAAAACATGATTTGACCCACATCAGAACCAACTTAAGACAGATTCTTTGAAATGGAACCCTGTTGTAAGTCAAGTAGTACCTATATGTATTATTCAAACCACATGACTCTCTGGGAAAGGCAAAATCATAGACAATAAAAAAGAGTAGTGATGGACAGAAAATCAGAGGAATTAAGGAAGAGTTAATAAGTGAAGCACAGGCTATTTTTAGGACAGTGAAGTTATTCTGTGTGATACTCCAGTGGCAAGACACACTGCATTATGCATTTGTCAGACCCTTCAGAATATAAAACAATATAAGTGAACTCTAATGTGAACAAATTTTAGTGAATAATAATGTATCAGCATAAACTGATGAATTTACCACTTTTACCACAAGAATGCATAATGCTGGTAATAGGAGAAACAATGTGCAGGAGGTAGAAGAGATATATGGGAACTTTCTGCATTATACAATTTTTTATGGAAACCTAAACTCAAATCCAAATCCACTACTGTTAAGTCAATCCTGACTTACAGCAATTCTACAGGACTAGAACTGCCTGTTAGGATTCCCAACTCTGTTATACCTTTACAGAAACAGACTGCCACATCTTGCTCCTGCAGAGTGGCTGGTGGATTCAAACTGCTGACTTTCTGGTTATTAGCCAGGTACTTTAACGATTGTAACACCATGGATCCTTATAAATCTAAAATTACTCCTTAAAAAAAGTAAAAAATACACAGGAGTATTTTATTTTCTAAGCCATTTTATTGTTAAAAATTTATTACCTCATTTTGCAAAAGCCTCATAAATATGTATAGCCATGCATCCCTTAACATCCATGACACATTCTGTGAAATAGGACATTATGTGATTTGTACTTTGTTTTGAAAAACTTGTTCATGTGACTGTGGGTCTTCCTCTCTGCCCTGAAGTCCTAGACTCCTGTGTCCCAGTCTGTGCCTGTGGTCCCCTACAGGTAATGGTGGCCTTCCTTCTGCTTCAGTATGGTTCCTGTCACACATCTCTGGGCCTTGGAGCCCATGGGAGGAGTGTGTGTGAGCTTGAAGGTAGCAATCATTGGTGAAAGGGACTAGAGGTTAGTCTGCTCAAGGGCCCAGCTGCCCTCTCAAACTTACAAACCAAACTCACACAGAGAACCTGTGAACCTGAGGCCAGCTGGCCTTCCTTAAGTCATCCATGAGCTTCAGTTCTGATTCTGGAGCCTTAAAGGATGTTGGAAGCCACGAAGTCTACATCCTTGTGCAGATGGAACAGACCCAGGGATGTACTTTGTCAAGCTACACAGCCATGACAGCACAAAGGTGAGGATGCCAGACCTTTTATTATTCATTGCTCTATAAGAAACAAACTAACAGTATAACCTATAGGACCATGGACCTCCATGCAGTCATATGTTATCTAATGAATGTTACGTGATGCATGACTATCTATTTGATTTGTTGTAAAATTATTTGTCCGCAGGGTTTTGCCCTCAAAATATAGTAGTTCACTTATTTTCTTCTTGTCCTGACTGTTTCAACCAAAAGCTTGGGAGTTCAAACCTACTAGCTACTCAGTGGGAGAAAGATGTAGCAATATACTTCAGTAAAGATCTACAGCCTGGGAAACCCTTAGGGCAGTTCTACTGTATCTTATGGAGTCACTGTGAGTCAGAACTGACTTGATGTGATTTGTTTTTTTAACATGTGTAATTTATGAAATAAATTAAATTGCTACCATATTGTAGTCACTGTGTCAATCTACCTCAGTGAGTTTCTTTTTCACTACCCTGCTTTTCCAAGAATGATGCCCTCCTCCACAAACTCGTCCCTCCTGATGACATTCCCACAGTAAACTATATGAAGTCTTGCCATCCTTGTTTCTAAAAACCTTTTTCATTGTACTTCCTCCAAGGGAGATTCGCTCAGTGTTCCAGCAGTTCATGGTATATTCTTCATCAACACCATAATTCAAATGCGTCAATTCTTGGGTATTCCTTTTCCATTGTCTAAATTTCAAATACATATGAGGTGAATGAAAATGCCATGTTTTGAGTCAAGTACACTTTAGAAAACAAAGTGATATACTTGTTTTTTAAAGTTTCAAGGAGATATTTTGCAGTAGCTATACACAATTTAATACACCATTTGCTTTATTGACTGATGCCTCCATGAGTATTAACTGTTGATCCAAATAAAAAGAAATTCTTGACCAATCTCTTCTTCTTTTATCATGTTGCTGCTTAATGGTCCAGTTGTGAGAACTTCTGTTTTATTTATGTAAAGATGCAACTCATACTGAAGACTAACCTTTGATCTCAATCAGCAAATGCTTTTCAAGTCATTTTCATTTTTTTAGCAAGCAAGGTTGTATGACATCTGCATACTGCATGTTGTTAATGACTTCTTCAAATCCTGAGGCCACGTTCTTCCTCATTAAAACCCAACTTCTCAAGTGATTTGCTTAGGCTACAGATTGAATGAAAATGCCACATATCATGTCTTGTTTTAAGGAGGGAATTATCTCCTTTTTCTGTTAAAAAAAAAAAAAAAAGTCCCCTGTTCTATGTTCTGGAATTCCCATTGTTTGCAAAGTTATCCAAAATTTGCTGGACTCCACACAATCAAATGCCGTTACATAGTGCATCAAAAACAGGTATACTTCTTTCTAATATTCTTTACTTTCAGTCAAAATCCATCGCATGCCAGCAATAATTTCCCTGATTGCATGTGCTCTTCTGACTCTGACTTGAATTCCTGGCAGCTCCCTGTTGATGTATAGCTGCTGTCATTTTCTGTCTTCAGCAAAATTTTGCTTGTGTGTGATATTAATGATATTCAATAATTTTCTCATTTTGTTGGCTCCCCTTTCTTCAGAATGGGCAAAAGTATGTATCTTTTCAGGTGATTTGTCAGATTTCTGGCTTTCAAATTTCTTGGCATAGATGAGTGCTTCCAGTATTGCATCCATTTGTTGAAGCATCTCAGTTGCTATTCTGTCCATTTCTGGAGCTTTGGTTTCTGCCATTGCCTTTAGGGCTGCTAGAATTTCTTTCATCAGTACCATGTGCTTGATCATATCCTACTTCCTGAAATGTCTGAGTGGTGACCAGTTCTTTCTGGTACAGTGATTCCATATATTTTTTTCCACAGTAATAAATAACTAAGATGGAATTTGTTACCTGAAACTGGGATCTTTACATAACAAAAAATTAACTGTAAAGCACTGGTTTGGGCACCCCATGGTAGAACAACATTAGATGGACCCAAACAACAGTGCAGAGTATAGAAGATAGTGTTACCAGAGGCTGGAAAGATGGTAACTCATACTAACCCAATCCAAACCCACAGCCATCAGATTGATTCCAGCTCATAGAGACCTTATAGAACAGAGTAGAACTGCCCATTCTGTTGATACTTAAGCAGGCATAACTAAAAGAAAGAGTTTGCATTTGCAACATTCTTTCCAGAAGTGTTTCTAATCAAATACTCCAGTTCATTAAGTAAATTTTCTGTTTTCTGCATTACTGTAGGTGATGGTATTGCGAAACTTTCTGCCTCTACCTGACACATGCTGGAAACCCTGCTGGTATAGGGTTTCCAAGGAGCATCTGACGAGTTTGAACTGCTGACCTTCTGGTTAGCAGCTGTAGCACTTAACCCTATACCAGCAGGGTTTCCAGCATGTGTCAGGTAGAGGCAGAAAGTTTTGCAATACCATCACCTACAGTAATGCAGAAAACAGAAAATTTACCTAATGAACTGGAGTATTTGGTTAGAAAAACTTCTGGAAAAAATGTTGCAAATGCAAACTCTTTCTTTTAGTTATGCCTGCTTAAGTATCAACAGAATTATATGAATTTACAAAAATAATTTATTAAATATTAAAAAATGCTAAATAAATTAAGTGTGTCTGAGTTTAAGCAGATAAAACTGTTGAGTATATAAGACTGCCTCTCCAGATGGTACTAAGCCCCAAGATTGCGAATGACCTCTGGCTGAAAATTGTCTTTAAAATGTGTTATTAATAAATTTTTTCCTTTTCTTTCTTTTTTTTTGGTCTTTTTGATTGCAGAAAGATTTAATGATGTGACTTACATGCCGTTTGATCTATGCTAAAAGACTCTAAGAATGTTCCTGTGTGGCTTCACTGCACTCTGATTTTCATCCCAAACCAGACAGGTTCCAGTCTGAAAGCATTCATGACTTTGGATTGTCTGATGGGTAGAATCACAATAAGATTTTGAGTATTGTGAGATTAAAATAAAAAGGACAAAAACAATATGAAATGGAAAACTATCCACTGGGCTTCCCAACTGTCTACAGATATGAAGCCAATTGAATAAACTCTGGATGTATATAGGAGACATGTCTCACAGAAAAGGAGGTAGACAACTGTGTATATCAAGGTGTTTCACAGTTAGAACAGTATAGATAAAAATCTCATCCAGTAGTTGGTTCTGATGTGTGTATATTACCTTGCTATTTCATTTGGAGACAGTTAAAAAAAAATCCCTTTTCCATCAGAGGGAAATCACACGCACGCACGTAAACAATGACTTTGAAACACAGTTTTATCTGTGTTGTATAAAAAGGACACTAGAGAAAGAGCAGTGGGATGTGGAATAGTCACAAAAAGGGTTGGTTTTTTTTAATTCATGAATGTCCTATACATGCATTTTGGTCCACAAAAATTAAAAATTCCTGAAGTTAAGATATGCAATTTGTTTGTAATCCTAAAGAAAATGCCTTTCCAGATTGCTCTTTCAATCTTCATCTTGTCTTAAGATATATGTTATGGACGGAGACTGTAAAATCTATTTACTTTGAAAAATAGAACATTTCAATCTACCAATATATACAATTCAGGTTACAACCTCATCCTAAGTCACCTCAATGGTAATTGGTACGCTCTGTCTGCTTTCTCAACTTACAGAACACACTTTATCTTTTTGTGTTCAAAAGGGCTTATGAATTCTGTCATGCTTGTGTAGATTAGTAATATACTTTTCAGTAGCAATGTGTGTCTCAGTGGTGACTTTTAACTTACTAAGTAACAGAATGAGAAGATAAACAAATGGCATTCATTTATATTGAGATACTGAAGAGCATCTGAACTCTAGTATTAAGAAGAGTATAAAGTTTGATTACCGCAGTAGAAAGAGGCAAATGTTTCTCTACTCCTTTCTTTGTTGCTATAAAAACAGAATATGTTTTACTAAATTAGAGTAGAAGTTGCTGTGATGTCAGCACTTTCACACTGCAGAGTTCAAAACTACAGATGATTACATCAAACACAATTGACAGTAATTCTTTTAAGCATTTTCTGTTAAAGTTATAGGGAACAATTGATTTACCTATCAAAAAAAAGCATAGATATTTCCATACAGTAACTATTTGAATGAGAAACCCTGGTAGCATAGTAGGTTAAGTGCTACATGTGCTAGCCACAAAGTTCAGCAGTTCAAATACTCGAGGTTCTGTTTGGAAACTCTATCGGGCAATTCTACTCTGACCTCTAGAGTCGCTGTAAGTCAGACCAGACGCGATAGCAGGGGGTTTATCTATTTGAATTTAACCAAGTTCTCCTTTTAGATACATGCAAAATGGTGTTATTTTCTAGACTGATCTTATCTATGTATTTATGTTAATTACATGGACAATTTTTATTATGATTGAATGAAAATGTACATTCCCATATAAATTTGCATGTCCACCTATATGCAGCTCCCAATGCTCTCCCTGCCCAGTGACAGCAAACTCTTTCTCTCTGCTCTGTACATGTCTTATCCTCCCAACAATCTAGTATCCCCTTCTCTCCATCCACTCCCCTGTGTTCAGTAAGGAGTCGGTAGGATGACATCCCATAGCTGCATAGAACCATAAAGCAAGCACATGATTATGGTCACTCTGTGTCTCTAAGTCCAATCCATTCCTGTCCAAAGAGTTGAACTCCATTATGACTTATGGAAAGGGACAGCATCAGGGCCAGAAGCTATGCTCCCAGGGAAACTCTGAGGCCCCTGGAACGTCGATTGCGGTCTTTTAATGGAGATCTCAAGGTGCACTCCTTTTTATTCTTGTGTTACCAGTGAGGCTCAACTTGGTGAGCTCCATCAGGGCTACCACTGGTGGTGGCTGGGCACCATTTATTTCTTCCGGTCACAAGTTGATGTAGTTACCTACTCATGTGGGTCTCTGTGTGTTTTAGTCAGCTAGGGCTACTCTAACAGAAATACCACAGAGTGGATGGCTTTAACAAAGGAAGGTTTATTCTTACACAGGCTGGTAGGTTGCAAGTCCATATTCAGGGTGTCTGCTCCAGGGGAAGAATTTCCCCCAAGTCGGCTCTGGAGGAAAGTCCGGTATTGCATCAGTCTTTGTCCAGGGAGCATCTTGGCGCAGGAACCTCAGGTCTGAAGGATGCACTCTTCTCCCAGTGCTGCTTTCTTGATGGTAAGGAGGTTCCCAATTCTCAGCCTGCTTCTCTGTTCTTTTATCTCTAGTAGGATGAAAGGATTAAGGGTGGGGCAAGCCATACTCCAGGGAAACTCCCTTTACCACAGGGCAGGGACGTAATCCTGTGAAGGAATTTACAACCCCACCCTAATCCTTTAACATACAGTTTAGGGAAACCACAAAATGGAGGACAGTCACAAGATACTGGGAATCATGTCCCAGCCACATGGCTACACATATTTTTGGGGGGACACACTTCAACCCATGACATCACACCCTTTGACAACCCAAAAATAGCATCACAGAAACATTTAACACATTCATCTCACCATAGCAAAATCATGTCCATCCCATACAACAGACGTCTTAAATAGGTTCCAAGTCCAAAATACAAAAACTCTTCTATATCTGTGAAACCTAGAAGGTAAGCTATCTGCTTCTAAAGGTACAATGGCAAAACAGGCACAAGTTAGACATTCCACTTGGACAGAAACTTTGCCCCATCAGCTTTAGGAGTACCCTAAGCCCAACTGAGTGGCAATTCCACCCTTACCAACACAGGACACCATGGTTCCATCCTTTCAAACCCCTGAGGTCATGGCCATACCTTTTGAGACTGAGGCAGTTCAGCTTCTCATGCTGTTTGTCTCTTTAGCTTCAGCTTCCCATGGCCGCATGGCCTGGGCTTTGAGCCCACACCTGCCCTGCCAGGCAACTGTTCCAAAGCTCTGTAGCTCCATTGATTTAAATGCCTGGAGGCACCCCATACTTGCTGGAAAGAGTCCTGCCCAAAGGCACTCAGCTCTCTCACTCTGTGGGTCAGCAAGGCCAGCTCCAACGATTTAAATGCCCAGAGGCACCCCGTTCCAAGAGGAAAACTCTGAGCAGGCACTGACCTCTCTCGCTCCACGGGTTGGCTCCAGCGCTGCCTCTGGTGCTGGTTCTGCTGCTGCCACTGCTGCTGCTGCCGGTCCTCTGTTGTTTCTCACCATCTGCACCTTCTTCATTCCTTCTGAATCGTCTCTCCATTCGCAGTTTCAAAGTGGCTTCCACATTTTAGGTATTTGCTAGAACAGCACCCCACTCCCATGGTACCAGATTCTGTTTTAGTCAGCTAGGGCTGCTCTAACAGAAATACCATAGAGTGGATGACTTTAACAAAGGAAGATTTATTCTTACACAGTCTGGTAGGTTGCAAGTCCATATTCAGGGTGTCCGCTCCAGGGGAAGGCTTTCCCCTTGTCAGCTCTGGAAGAAAGTCCAGTATTGCATAAGTCTTTGTCCAGGGAGTGTCTTGGCACAGGAACCTCAGGTCTGAAGGACACACTCTTCTCCTGGTGCTGCTTTCTTGATGGTAATGAGGTTCCCAATTCTCAGCCTGCTTCTCTGTCCTTTTATCTCTCAAAGGATGAAAGGATTAAGGGTGGGGCAAGCCATACTCCAGGGAAACTCCCTTTACCACAGGGCAGGGAAGTAATCCTGTGAAGGAATTTACAACCCCACCCTAATCTTTTAACATACAGTTTAGGGAAATCACAAAATGGAGGACAGTCACAAGATACTGGGAATCATGTCCCAGCCACATGGCTACACATATTTTTGGGGGCACACAATTCAACCCATGACACTGTGTCTTCTGCATTCTCTTTTCCCCATGTCTTTTTGGTCCTTGGTGATCATCTGTTCCTGCTCAGTTGGGACAATTTGCTGTACTTTCTGATGGCAGCTGGGCAGCTTTTAAGACCCAAGATGCCACTCACCAGTGTGGGGTGCAGAAGGCTCTCTTAGCAAAACTCTAGTTGTGCCAACTGGCCTTGATTTCTCCTGAGAGCACAGTCCCTGGACTCCTGCCCCAGCTACTCTATCCTTGTTGTTGGGTTAAGATGGGAGGAGTAATCATGTTATGTTGAAGTCCAGTTAAAATTGATCTTCTTTCTAATGTGTGCTGTCACAAATTTCATCCAATCAAATTTCTATCAACTATTTAATCTATACCCCAGCCTCTCCCTCCCTCTCTCCCTACAATAGCAGCTGTCAAAGCGTCTTTTCTTCTATGCATGAGTCTGTTTTTAAGTTCTTATAGGGGTCTCAGACAATCCTTTTGTAGCTGACCACTTTCATTCAGCATAATGTCCTCCAGTGGAAACCAGGTTATGGGATGTTTCCTAAAATCATTTTTGTTCTTTATCATTGCATAGTGTTCCACTGAATATACATACCATAGCTTATCCATTCCTCTGTTGTTGGGCATCTGGGTTGATTCTGTCTTTTTGCTATTGTGGACTATGCTGCAATAAACATTTGTGTGCATGTATCAGTTGGTGTGAATGGCCTTGATTCTGTAGGATATATCCCAAGTAGTGGAATTACTGGGTCAAACGGTGTATCTATATCCAGCTTTTTAAGGAAGTGCCAGATTGCTTTCTGAAGAAGTTACACCATTTTCCAATTCCACCAACAGTGTAGGAGAGTTCCAATTCTCCACAGCCTCTCTAGCATTTGTTGTTTGGGGTTTTTTGGATCATGGCGAACCTTGTTGGGGGTGAGTTTTGGCTTGAATTTCTTTACTAGCTAATGATCATGAACATGTCTGTATGTGGTTTTTGTCTGCCTGGATCTCCTCTTTATAGAAGTGTCTGTCCATCTCCTTTGCCCATCACTTAATTGGATAATTTATCTTTTTCTTATTGATACTTTGTAGTACCTTATAGATTATGGAGATCAGGCATGGGTCTGACAAATAGTTGACAAAGATTTTTTTCCCATTTTGTAGGTGGCCTTTTAATTCTATTAATAAAGTCTTTGGATGAGAAAAAGTGTTTGATTCTTAATAGTTCCCATTTATTTTCTCTTCCATTGTTTGTGGTTTGTTTGACATACTTTGAATCTGTCTGCATTGTGTATTAAAGCTTCCATTGTTGTTGTTTTTCTTGGATGAGTTTTACCTTTTTGGAAATGATATTTAGGTCTTTTATACAGTTTGAGTTGGTTTTTGTATAAGGTGTAAGATATCGATCTTGACCCAATGTATTGCAGATGGATATCTAACTTTGCCAGCACCATTTGTTAAAGAGATTGGTTTTACTCCAGTTTAACGTCTTAGGGAGTTTATCTAGTATCAGCTGTTCACAGGAAGATGGTGTCATCTCTGAGGTCTCATTTCTGTTCCATTGACCTATCTGTCTGTTTTTGTACCAGTATCAGATTGTTTTGTGTAATAGGTTCTAAAGTCGGGTAGTGGGAGGCCTCCCCGTGGGTTTGTCTTCTTTACTAGTGCATCACTTATCTGGGGCTTCTTCCCTTTCCAAATAAAGTTGGTGATTTGTTTCTCCATCTCAAAAAATGTCACTGGAATTTGTATTGGGATTGCATTATATAAGTAGATTGCTTTGGGTAAAATAGACATTTTTGCAATCTTAAGTCTTCCTATCCATGAGCAGGGTAGGTTTCTCCATTTATGTAAGTCTTTCTTGGTTTCTTGTAGTTTCTTTGTTAAGGTCTGCTATTTCTCTAGTCAGATTTACTCCTAGGTACTTAATCTTGTTGTTGGTGTAAGGGAATTCTACTGATTTACTTATGTTTATCTTGTATCCTGAGACTTTGCTGAACGGTTCTATCAGTTTGTTGTTTACTTCTGGATTCTTTAGGATTCTATGTGTATACTCATATCATCTGCAAATAGATTTTTACTTCTTCGCCAATGGGGATGAACTTTATTCCTTGGTCTTGTCTAATTGCTCTGTCTAGAACTTCTGGTATAATGTTGACTAGGATTGGTGAGAGTGGGCAGCCTTGTCTAGTTCCCATTCTCAAAGGAAATTGTTTCAGTCTCTTTCCATTCAGGATGACATAGTCAGTTGACTTTGTCTAAACGGCCCTTACGGTATTGAGGAATTGGCCATCTATTCCTATTTGGCTGAGAGTTTTTAGTATGAATGGGTGTTGGATTTTTTTTCTTTTTTTACCTTTTTTTTTTTATCATTTAACATGACTGAGTGAAAATGTACATTCCCATATAAATTGACATGCCCACCTATATGCAGCTTCCACTGCTCTCCCTGTCCGGTGACAGCACACTATTCCTCTCTGCTCCATACATGTCTAATCCTCCCAACAGCCTCCTTTCCACTCCTCTCCACCCACTCTCCTTCCTCCAGCCAGAGGTCAGCAGGATGATATCCTATAGATGTATAGAACCATAAAGTGAAACCAGTATGTGGTCACTCTGCATTGCCAAGTCCAATCCATTCCTGTCCAAAGAGTGGACCTTTGTTATAATTTATGGGTAAGGGCAGCATCAGGGCCGGGGGCCATGCTCTCAGGGGAACCCCGAAACCACAGGACCATCAATTGAGGAGATCTCAGGATGCACGCCTTTTTATTCTTGTGTTGCCAGTGAGACTCAACCTAGTGAGCTCCATCAAGGCTATCACTGGTGGTGGCCAGGCACCACCCGGTTCTTCCGGTCCCAAGTCAATGAAGGTACCCACTCTTGTGGGTCTCTCTATCTTCTAGGTTGTCTTTAGGATTGGCAGTTTTTTGATGACTTTTTCAATCTCTTCCTTCTTGATGAGTTTATTAAATTGTTCTGCTTCACTTTGTGATAATTTTGGTAGTGATATAAATCAAGGAATTTGTCCATTTCCCCTAGTTTCCAATATGTTAGAGTACAGCCTTTCATAGTATTCTGTTATGATGTTTTTGTTTTCTGTTAGATCTGATATGACAACTCCATTCTCATTTCTTATTTGGTGTATTTGTTTCCTTTTCTGTGTGTTTCTTTAGTAAGTTTAGCCAATGGTTTGTCAACTTTGTTGATCTTTCCAGAAAACCAGCTTTTGGTCTTTTCAGTTTTTTCAATTGTTCTTCTGTTCTCTAATTTGTTTAGTTGTGCTCTAATCTTTATCTAAAGTGAATTTCTTGTAGACAACATATGGATAGGTCGTGTCTTTTGATTCAAAATGTCGCTTGATGTCTCTTTACTGCCACGTTCAGTCTATTCACATTTAATTTAGTTATTGATAGGTATGTGTTCAGTGCTGTTAGCGGTTTTGTTATTAGAAGCCAAGAGATTCTTTCATTATTTCTTATAACTTTGATTTGGTTTTTACAAAGTCTCTGAGTTTCTGTTTATTGGCGAATGTCTTAATTTCACTTTCATTTTTGAAAGATAGTTTTGTAGAATATATAATTCTTAGTTGGAAGTTTTTCTCCTTCAAGCCTTTGAATGTGTCATGCCACTGCCTCCGTGCCAGCATGGTTTCTGCTGAGAAATCTGATGAAAGCTTACAGGGCTTCTCTCTGAATGTTAGCTTTGCTTTGAGTCTTGCTTCCTTTAAGAGTTTCTGCTTCTGTTTCATTTTGTTAAGCTTGATTATAATATGTTTTGTAGCTCAGAAAAGTTTCTTCATCTGGGAAGTTCTGTGGTGCTTTCTTTTGGGGGCTTTCTGAAACCATGGGTTATTTCTTTGTTACACTTTTTCTCCAGAGTTTGTTGCTTTTGGGGCATCATGCAAATGAATAGAGGTTGGGAAAGATGCTGTGAGGATGGCCATCTTAAAATGAAATGTAAAAGGTATCTGACAACTTCTAAAGTCAGTCAGCTTTAAAGTCAGGTCTCCCTTCTCAGGTGACAAAGCAAGCACCTCTATATTGAACCCCAGATGTTATAAACTAGTTCAAAATACAGAAACGCTACTGTCCTGCTGGCCTCTGATGCTGGGCCCCAGCTGCAGATGACACTGTGTAAAATACTGTTTTTATGCCTGAATAGCTCTCTCCTCTGGGCAGGTGCTGTCTCCCAGCCCATGAATTAGGTCCCACTGAGGCTTCTGTAGCAGTATTCTGCCTCCCAGTGAAACAAAATGGTGTCCCGCACAAGCTCACCACCTGCTTCTGTACAGACTACTCTATGGCAGAGGTGGAAAGAGAGGCCAATGGTACCAAGACGAGCAGAGTCCATAGCTGGGCTGTCAAAATATGGCAATTTTGCCTGCCAATCCCCAAAACAGTGCATCTGAGATTATCTGCTAATCAAGTCCCAGCTCTGCCCTCCAGCCAAGGGATAGAAAAAATAGTTAAAAAGGTGAGTTATCTTTGATCCTTGATAGTCAGGACTCACCAGGTCATCAAAAGAGAGGCAGTTTTCCATTCAGTCCTGAATGGGCTGAGGTGATGGGAATGGTAACATGTGGCTTATTTCTTCAGATTCATGCATTTATACAGCCACTTGCCATCTGTCAGAACACACTAAAAGTGGGAAAACAACTTTCCAAGAACAGTGACACATAGAAAATGCAGGTAGGTGAATGTATATTCCATTACTCATGGAAGGACTAAACTTAGCCTTGAAGATTGGGTAAGCCTTTCCAGGAAAAGAAAATTGGAGAAAGTCTAACACTGCCCAAAGCTGAAACTTGGTACATTATAGTGTCAAAAATACATTCCAGGTCATGAAATTTCAAGACTATCCATCTAACAAATACAGATAAGAATTATAATGGAGGAACCTGGTATTAAGTCAAGAAGACCAATATATGTTATTACTAATAAGGAAATAATAAAATGATGTGATCATTTATCATCTGCTGAGGTCATGCAGTCTGTTTTTAGCACATCTGGTTGGGAATTCTGGTATCTCTGAATCCAAGGCCATGTTCTGTTAACTGAGTGTTGAGACACTGCCTAATTTCTGTTAAAGATAATTAAATATATAAGAAATTTATCTTGAAACACACTCAAATTGGTTTCACATTTGAAAATAGATGCATGTGAAATTTTAATGCATTAAAACTGTTTCCAGTGATATATCTAGATCTAGTCAGGCACTGAACATAAACATATTTCTTCAAAATCTCTTCTAATACAGTTTAGACATATTTTTGTACTAAGTTCATATACAAGCTCTTTTGAGAAGTCATCCCTGAAATCACAAAGAATTGCATATTTTCTATATAAATATGCTATGTAGTTGTTATTTGAAGAAATAAACTTCCACATTTGAAACACCATGGGTAGCTATGAAAAGATAAGTGTGAAATGCTATAAAATGCTAAACAGTGTTACAGTTTTTCTCTTCCACTTTTTTCCCCAGTTAGTAATTATTGTTAACTGAAGTTGATTCTGTAACAAATTTATACTGTTTACATGTTATGCCAATGGGCTTCCAGATTCCTTTTATATTGAGAAGTCATCACATTATAAATGTGCTGTGGTTTGTGCCCACTGACAGTATCAGCAATACTGGGCATTCAGTGGGGCATTCAGCTGGAGCCATGCTGAAGTCAATCGACAAGAGATTTGACACAGTGAGCTGTTTCAATTGAGATACACTGTTGGTGTTTTCTAACTTCAAGAGACAGTTATGGAAAATATATTTCTCTTGCTGGGATAGAAAACACACTTTGTCTTAATTATACTTGACATTTTCAAAGCTCCTACTGAGAGTTTTCTCCCGGGATAGAAACATACTACTTGTCTTCTCTAGAATAGGAGAGTGAAATGAGTAAACAGGACCCTGTTCTTCTCATCACATAGTACAATTTCTCTGCTGTGTGTTTGTTCTTTTATTTGTTTTATTTATTTACTCATAAAGGTAGATTGTATCTTCTAAGGACAATCAAAATATCGATAGGACAGACATTTTGGAAAAATAGGAAAAAATGTTACTGTTGAAAGTAATGTATTTTTAGGATCTTTCATTATTCTATGTGTTCATTCAGAATAGTAAATTTTCTCTGAATGGGGCAATAAAATGGGTAGGAATCCATCAAAAATCTGCCGTTGTCAAGTTTGTGCTTCAAAAAGTATTTTGGAATTTATTGAGACTACGATTTTCCATAAATTTAATTTGAATTCATTATATATGATTTTATACAGTTATATTTATCTTGAAATGTTTCATAATCTATTTATGTCTCATCATTTATGAAAGAATCTATATAATCATTTGTAACATAAAATTACTCCAGCTCCTCTTTCACTGAATACACATATGTGAATAAAATGGTCTAGAAATTTTTCAGCAGTTCAATTTTAATTAAAATGAAAGTAGGTTGATAAAATATACAATGCATTTTCCTTACAAATTAAATTTTGTTTGAAATTCTAGGAATCAGGAAATCGAAATAGCCAAATGGTATTAGATAGCAAAAATATGAATGTTAAACATCTGCAATTTTTTTCTACTTTATAAAAATTACACAATACATGTACAAACAAAACCAGAGGAATATATATGAGAAGTTTCAAGAAGGTAAGATCAGAAGGCGCTGTGAACCAGGAAGAACATAAACATATTATTCACTTAAGATAGTTGCTGTAGTCAATATTAAAATAACTGGAGAACATATTATGACTTTATTATCTAGATTATGTACTTCATTTTTTAATTCATTTTAGGTTTCCCCTGTAATTCCGTGTCTCTCAGTTTTTAGCAGACTTAGATGTTCTTTTATGGCAATTGTGCCTGAATTCTTATTTTTTTGTTTTTTTTTTATCTGACTGCATTGAAATTATGAGTGAGTTACTTCAAAGACAACAGGTGCAGAAGTATAAATATATAATGATACATGAGCAGTTAATTTAGTTATTTAATTATTAATATTCATTTAAACGTCTAAAATACATTGTAAATTCTTTTTACCAAGACCTTTGTGTTACAACAAAAAGCTAATAGATAACAGTCCTTGTCTTTGATGCGATATTACATATTTTATGATGGTATCTACATTTTTACATAACAGATATCCTAAAAGATTCCTAATAGACAAATAATGTCATTGCCATTAAGTTGCTACAGCTATTGATACTTTAAAATGAACTTTTATTCTATTTCTGTTTTGTTTTTCTTGGGAATCTAAATACTGAAGCAGTTAGATAAAACATATTGGAAACAATACATAAATGAGCATTTTTAACTGTCTGAATTTGGACCAAGCCACCTTTACTCCTGAAACTCATACTTTCATCATACATTCCTCATAGATTACTACCCTAATGCATCAGATATTTACAGCTGGAAAATTTTCTAGCAATCTGCCTGTTATAATTTTCTGCTACAAAATTGTGGTGCATAATTCATACAACTGATATCAGAACTTATTTAAGACTTCAATTATTAGTGATGTATAATTATTCAAGACAGTGTGTCACACATTTAAAATAACCTTTCATACAAAAGTGAAAGTTTCATAGAAAATATCTCAAAATAATATATATCTTTATACTTATATATTCATGAATTTTTATAACATTGTTTATAGATGTGTGGTATTTAGTGAAAGAATTGGAAAGGGTTCCAGCATTGATTATATTCCTATATCATGCTTTTAAAAATGGAAATGATGAGAAAATCATTTAGCTAAAAGTAAGCTGATCAAAAAGATGTTTTGTTACAGCAATGATACCAAAGTTGTAAAGTTTTCTTTTTCTTTTTTTTTGAAGTCATTACACAAACTTCATATAGGGTAGTCACAGAAAAACTGTAATTGTTTCAATGATGTATCATCTAACTAAATGATGGAATCTTTGATTATACTTGTTAAAAGCAACAAACAAGTATTGATCTCCTAGTCATTATGTTTATTCTTGAAAGCATATCCAAACTGACATTTTCCTATGTTGCTATTTTGTGTGCCTTAGATGGGCAGCTGGGTTGATTTCATCTTTTAACTGTTGTGGACCGTGCTGCAATAAACAGTCACATACGTGTATCTGTTTGTGTGACAGCCTTTGTTTCTGAAGGATAAATTCAAAGAAGTGGAATTACAAGATCAAATACAATATCTATTGTCAGCTTTTAAAGGAAGCACCAGATTGCTTTCCAAAGTGGTAGTACCAACTTGCAATCCCACCACCAGTGTAGGAGAGTTCCAACTTCTCCACAACCTCTCCATCATTTGTTATTTTGCACTTTTTGGATCATGGCCAACCTTTCTGGGGTGAGATAATATCTCATTGTAGTTTTGATTTGGGCTTCTCTGATAGCTAATGATCATGAGAATATTTTCATGTGTGTTTTAGCTGCCTGGATGTTGTTTCCAGTGAAGTGTCTACCTATCTTCTTTGTCCATCACTTAATTGGGTTATTTACCTTTTTCTTGTCGATATTTTGCAGAACCTTGTAGATTATAAAGATCAGATGATGGTCCAACATGTAGTTGCCAAAAATTTTGTTCATTCTGTAGGTGGTCTTTTAACTCTTTTGATAAAGTCTTTGGATGAGCAAAAGTGTTTGATTCTTAGTAGTTCCTATTTATCTGTTTTGTCTGCTGTCATTTGTGC
Organism: Heterohyrax brucei; assembly: GCA_028571685.1. NCBI lineage: Eukaryota > Metazoa > Chordata > Mammalia > Hyracoidea > Procaviidae > Heterohyrax > Heterohyrax brucei. Next base: position 7,813,753 of record CM053156.1, read on the forward strand.
TTTGTTTATTAGATTTTGAAATCCGTCTATGCTGTGTGTTAGAAAACTCATCTTTGATCATATTTTTTCTTGCATGACTTTCTTTGTTTTACATTTGATATTTAGATCTTTGATCCATTTAGAGTGAATTTTTGTGTAAGGTGTGAGATATGGGTCTTGTTTCAGATTTTGCAGATGGATATCCTATTTTGCTGGCACCATTTGCTAAAGAGACTGTTTCTACCCCAGTTTACAGTCTTAGGTCCTTTGTCAAATGTTCACTGTTCATAATAGGATGGTGGCATCTCTGGAGTCTCCACTCTATTCCATTGATTTGTATGTCTCTTTTTGTACCAGTACCAGGTTGTTTTGACTGCTGTGGCAGTGTGATAGGTTCTAAGGTCCGGTAGTGTGAGATCTCCCATTGTGTTCCTCTTCTTCAAAGAAAGAAGAGGAAAAAAAATCAATCAAAGCTACAAGATTAAAAGAAGAGAAATTGTGATCATACCATGCAAACTATAATACCATCACAGTAGTTATAGAATTTTCAGATGGAGAGGAAGTTAAAAAGTTATGCAGAAGGTTAAAATTGGATTTGATTTTAGTATGTCAAGGTGGAATCATAGGTGTAGCTGCAAAGCAAAATAATAATGCAGCATATCAAAACAAGAAATGCAATACTGGATCTAACAAACAAAACCAACACTGAAAAGTCAACCCATAAAGAAGTATGACCCAGAACAGAATATTAAGAGCAATATAGAAAACATCAACATAAAAATAATTACATCAGAATGATGGCACTAAACACATACTATCAATAATTATGCTGAATATCAATGGTCTGAACTTTCCAGTATAGAGACAGCGAGTGACATCCTGGATCAAAAGACACACCTGACTATATGTTGCTTATAAGAAACACACCTTAGATTCAAAGAGATGAACAAACTGAAAATTAACGGATGGAATAATGTATACCAAGCTAACAACATACAAAGAATAACAGATGTGGCAATACTAATCTCATATAAAACATATTTTAATGTAAAATCTGGTATTATGAACAAGGATGGTCACTATTACTGAAAGGTCCAATAATCAAGCAGCACTTAACAATATTGAATATTTAGGCACCCAATACCTAAATACATTGAACAAACACTGATGTTGAAAAATGGCATAGATCGTTCCACAATAATGTTGGAGACTTCAACACTCTGCTTTAAAAAATGTATAGATCATCTGGGGGGGGGGACTCAGTAAAGGTATAGAAGATCTTATTGCAACAATCAATTAACTTGACCTAGTTGACATACACAGATCTTTTCACCCATCAATGGATAAGTACACCTTCTTCTTCAATGCACATGGAACATTCTCCAGAATAAACCATGTGTTAAGTCATAAAGCAATTGTCTACAAAATCCAAACCATTAATCTACTGCAAAGTATCTTCTTGGACCATAGAACCATGAAAGTTGAAATCAATAGCAGAAAAATCAGGTAGAAATTCAGATTTATAGAAACTGAACAACAGTTTGCTCCAAAAGCCTTAGGTTATAGAAGAAATCAAGGAAAAAACAAATTTATGGAATCAAATGAGAATGAAAAAACATCCTACCAGAATTTATGGGATACATCTAAAGCAGTGCTCAGAGGTCTATTTGTTTCTATAATTGCATACATCTGGAAAGAAGAAAGGGCCTAAATTAAAGAATTAACCTTACAGCTTGAACAAGTAGAAAGAGAGAAACAGAGGAACCCCTCAGGTGCCAGAAGAAAAGAGATCATAAAGATTAGATAAGAACTAAATGAATTAGAGAATAGAAAAGCAACTGAAAAAACTAACAAAACCGAAAGCTGGTTCTTTGAAAAGACCAACAAAGTTGATAAACCATTGGCTAAACTTACAAAAGAAAAACAGCAGAAGATACAAATAACCTGCTAAAGAAATGAGTTGGGAGATGTTACAACAGATCCAGCTGAAATAAAAAAATATTGTAATAGAATACTACAAAAGGCTGTGCAGGTTTGAAAACCTAGAGGAAATAGACAAATTTCTAGATTCATATCACTCTCTGTTTTAGTCAGCTAGTGCTGCTCTAACAGAAATACCACAGAGTAGATGGCTTTAGAAAAGGCAAGTTTATTCTTACACAGTCTGGTACGCTACACTTCCAAATTCAGGATGCCTGCTGCAGGGGAAGGCTTTCCCCCTTGTTGGTTCTGGAAGAAAGTCCAATATTGCATCAGTCTTTGTCCAGGGAATATCTTGGCACAGGAACCTCTGGTCTAAAGGACACACCCTTCTCCCGATGCTGTTTTCTTGATGGTGTGAGATTCCCAATTGTCTACGTGTTTCTCTTTCCTTTTATCTCTTGTGGGATGAAAGGATTAAGGGTTAGGCAAGTCATACTCCAGGAAAATTCCCTTTACAGTGGAGGAGGGAGGTAATCCTATGAAGGGATTTACAATCTCACCCTAATCCTTTAACATACAGCACAAGAAAATCACAAAATGGAGGAAAATCACAAAGTATGGGGAATCATGGCCCAGTCACATGGCTACACATATTTTTGAGGGGACACAATTCACTCCATGACAGACCACCCTTTGGCACCCCAAAATCACATCTTGAATAATATAATGCATTTATCTCATGTGATAGAAGTCTTAAATGAGTTCTAAGTCCAAAATTCAGAAATTCCTTTACATCTGTGAAACCTACAATGTAAGATATCTCCATTCCAAAGGTACAATGGCAGAACAGGCACAAGTCAGACATTTCCATTACAGATGGGAGAAATTTCACAGAAAGAAGGCATTAACAGGCAACAGGCAAGTCAGTAGAACTCATTACATTAACCCTCAAAGCTTTGAAAATAGTCCTACACTTTCTGAGACGTTCTACACAATGGACCTGCCCTCCAAACTCTAAGAATTGGCCACACTCTGGATTCTGAGTGGAGAACTCCCATTCCTGTACTACACCTCTGTCTTCAAGGACCACTTGGACAGAAACTCTGCCCCATTGGCTTTAGGTGAACCCTAAAGCTCAGATGAGTGGCAATTCCACCCTTACAAACACAGGTCGCCATGGTTCCACCTTTTCAAACTCCTGAGGTCGTGACCATACATTTTGAGACCGAGGCAGCTAGGCTTCTCACATTGTTTGTCTCTTCAGCTCCTGCTTCCTATTGACTGCACATCACAGGCCTCAGGCCCACATCTGCCCTGTTGGGGTAAGTGTTCCAAAGCTCTGTAGCTCCACTGATTCAAGTCACTGAAAGCATCCCATTCTTGCTGGAAAGCGTCCTGCACAAAGGCACTCAGCTCTCTTGCTCTGTGGGTCAGCAAGGCTTGCTCCACTGACTCAAGTGCCTGGAGACACTCTGTTCCATGAAGACTCTGTGCACAGGCACTCAACTCTCTTGCTCCATTGGTCAGCTCCAGTGCTGCCTCTGTTTCTGCTACTGCCACTGCTGCTGCCACCAGTCCTTTGTTGTTTCTCACCTTCTGCGTCTTCTTTGTTCCTTCTGGATCTGCTATCCATTCACAGTTTCAAAGTGGCTCCTACATTTTAGGTATTTGCTAGAGCAGCACCCCACTCTCACGGTACCAAATTCTGTTTTAGTCAGCTAGTGCTGCTCTAACAGAAATACCACAGAGTGGATGGCTTTAGCAAAGGAAAATTTATTCTTATACAATCTGTTAGGTTACAAGTCCAAATTCAGAATGTCTGGAAGAAAGTTCGATATTGCATCAGTTTGTCTAGGGAGTGTCTTGGCACAGGAACCTCAGATCTGAAGGACATGATCGTCTCCCAGTGCTGCTTTCTTGATGGTATGAGGTTCCCAATTCTCTGCTTGCTTCTCTTTCCTTTTATCTCTTGTAGGATGAAAGGATTAAGGGTGGGGGAAGCCATACTCCAGGGAAATTCCCTTTACAGTGGAGGAGGGAGGTAATTCTATGAAGGGATTTGTAGTTCCACCCTAATCCTTTGACATACAGCACAGGAAAATCACAAAGTATGGGGAATCATGGTCAAGCCACACAGCTACACGTATTTTTGGGGGTAGCACAATTCAATCCATGACACCCACCAAGCTTATCCCAAGGAGAAGTACATCAAATTAATAAATCTATCACAAAGGATGTGATTGAAAAGTCATCAAAAAACTGCCAACCCACAGAAGTCCTGGCCCAGATAGCTTCACCAGAGAATTGTACTAAACTTTTAGAGAAGTGTTAACTCCAACACTGCTGAGACTATTTCATAGTATAGCAGGGGATGAAATACTCCCAAATTCATTCTATGAAGTCAGCATAACCCGGATACCAAAGCCAGGGAAAGTACACAAAATGAAAATTACAGACCAGTATCATTCACGAACCTAGATGCAAAAATCTTCACCACAATCTCTGCCAATAGAATTCAGCAAAATATCAAAAAATATTATTCAGCACAGCAAAGTCGGATTCATACCAGGGACACAAGGCTGGTTCAACATCAGAAAAATAATTAATGTGATCAACTACATAAATAACACAGAAGAAAAGAATCATCTGATTTTGTCAATTGATGCATAAAAGGCATTTGACAAAGTCCAATACCCCTTCATGCTAAAAACTTCCAGCAAAACAGGAATAGATGGGAAATTCCTCAACAGAATTAGTGGCATCTACACAAAGCCAACTGTCTTTATCATCCTGAACGGTGAAAGACTGAAAGACTTCCCCTTGAGAATAGGAACTAGACAAGGTTGACCACTCTGATCACTTTATTCAACTTTGTTCTAGAAGTTGTAGTCAGAGCAATTAGGCAAGACAAAGAAATAGAGGGCATCTTTATCAGCAATGAAGAAGTTAAAATCTCCGTGTTTGCAGATGATGCGATTGTAAATACAGAGAATCCTAAGGAATCCGTAAGTAAACTACTCAAACTAATAGAAGAATATAGCAAAGTATCGGGATACAAGATAAACGTAAGTAAATCAGTAGACTCCTTTATACCAACAAAGAGTTCATCAAAAAAGAAATCACCAAATCAACACCATTTAGCATAGTCCACAAGAAGATAGTTAGGAATAAATGTAACTAGAGAAATAAGAGACCTATACAAAGAGAACTGCAAAGCTTAATGCAAGTAACCAAAAAAGACTTACAAAATTGGAGAAACCTACCCTGCTCATGGTTAGGAAGACTTAACATTGTGAAGATGTCTATTTTACATGAAATGATTTACAATGCAATCCCGATACAAATTCCAGTGTCATTTTTTAATGAGATGGAGAAACATATTACCAACTTTGTTTGGAAAGTGAACACATTCCGGGTCAGTAAAGCATTTTTTTTTCATTCAGAGATATTCAGTGGATATATAACCAGATAATATGGGATGCAATATTTACAAGGTGCATGTCTGACAGATTCCTTGTAACCAAGCTATATAAACAACTCTCTCAACTAAACAATAGGAAAAGTAACAATTTAGAAAAGGATGAAAAGAGTTTAACAAACATTTCATCAAAGAGTGTCTATGATGGCAAGAAAAAAAAATAACAAAACACAAGGAAAGAAATCCAACATTATCAGTTACTAAACCTATTTCTATTGAGTCAATTCTGACTCATAGTTACCCTATAGGACAGAGTAAAAGTGTCCTGTAGTGCTTCCAAGGAGCAGCTGTTGAATTCGAACTGCGGATCTTTTGATTAGCAGCTGTAGCTTTTAATGACTATACCACTGGGCATTCTAACAGCCATTAGGACAATGCTAATTCAAGTCCTGATAAGTCACCATGAGGCACCACTGAGAATGGACAAACTAATAAATATCGACAATGTTAAGTACTTGTGGAGATAAAGAGTGTAATGGTACAGCTAGTCCGTAAAATAGCTTGACAGTTTGGTAAAATATTAAGCATGTATTTCCCATATGATTCAGGAATGACAGTCTGGGGTACGTAAGCGAAATAACAATTTATGTTCATACAGAAAGCAGTACATACATTTGCATAGCAATTTTAATTTTATAAGCCCAAATTAGAAACAATCAAATGTCCTTTTGCTGCTGCTGCTGTTGTTGTTGTTAGGTGTAGTCAAGATGGTTACCACTCACAGCTGCTCTGTGTACTGCAGAAGAAAACGTTGCCTGGTCCTTTGCCATGCTCAACACTGTTGTTATGCTTGGCCTCATGTTTGCAGCCATTGTGCCAATTCACTTCATCGATGATTTTCCTCTTTTTTGCTGATCCTGTACTTTACCAAGCATGATGTTCTTCTTTAAGGATTGATCCTTCCCGAAAACATGTCCAAAGCATGTAAGGGATAGCCTCATTGCCCTTGCCTGTAAGGAGCATTCTAGTTGTAATTTTTATAAGGCAAATTTGTTCGTTCTTCTGGGAGGCCATGGTATATCCAATAATCTCTGCCAATATCACAATTCAAAGGCATTGATTCTTCTCTGATTTTCCTTATCACTGTCAGCTTTCATATGTATATGATACAACTGAATATACTATGGCTTGGGTCATGACTGGACTAACAAATCTCTCTCTCAATATACCATGGAATGCTGCTTACCAAAAATTTGGAGCAAACTATTGAAACTCACTGGTTCAGTACAGCTCAATGACTTTGCCGGAATGGAAAAAAAGCTAATCTAAAATAATTACATACTGTATGTATGTATATATGTACATTTATATAATATTCTTACAATGTAAAAAAATTAAAGCGCTTCAAGAGTAGAACCACAGATGTCAGGGTTTAGGTTTGGGAGGTGATATGATGGTGAGGCACTTGGTTGCTAACTGAAAGCAGTCTTGGGGAGAAAAGACCTAGTAATCTGCTTTGTAAAGATTACACATCACATGCAACAAATGTCAACTCACAGTGGATGAAATGGAACTGCCCATAACATTTTCCAAGCTGTAATCTTTAAAGAAGCAGACAACCACATCTTTATCTCCTGAGTGGCTGGTGAGTTCTGTTAACCTTTACTTAGCAGCTAAGTAATTAACCCGAGATTCTTACATCCAAAGTGAAGATTACAGTATAGGAAACCTTATAAAGAAGTCCTATAAGATCACTGTGAGTCAGAATTGACTGAAGGGTGGCACACACAACAAAGTGATTCTACAGGGATAATCTGACAAAATTTCTTTGGATTACAAAATAGTGTTGCATCCTGATAGTGGTGGTGGTTATATACATGAAGTCTGCCAATTAAGTCCACAAACTTAATTGTTCTAAGTGTTACATACCTCACTGCTGAATATGATTATGGTTGTCTTCAAAGTACTCCCCTTGGGAAGCTATGCAACTATGACAGAGCCTAGTCAACCCTTCAAAGCAATTCTGGAACTCCTTCTGCTATGGCCATTGCAGATTGTGGTATAGTTGTCTGTAAGGGAGTTTTAGTCAGTAAACAAATAACTACTGGAATACCCTCCCTACTCACCTAATCTGATCCCCAGTGACACTTTACTCAAAGATAAAGGAAATAATGAAAGGAAGACGTTCTGATGACATTTAAGACGTCAAGAGCAATACAACAGCTCTGATGGCCACTCCAGAAAGAGTTCCAAAATGTTTTTGAAGTGTGAACTAAGCATTGGAGTCCCTGCATAGCTTTCCAAAGGGAGTACTTCAAAAGTGACTGCAGAAATATTCAGCAATGAGGTATGTTTTAGTCAGCTAGTGATACTCTATTGGAAATACCAACAGTGGGTGATTTTAGCAAATAAAAGTTTATTCTTACACAGTCCAGTAAGCTACAAGTCCAAATTCAGAATGTCTGCTTCAGGGAAAGGATTTCCCTCTGCCAGCTCTGAAGGAAAATGCTTGTGTTGCATCAGTCTCTGGTCAGGGTGCATCTTGGCTCAGGAACCTCAGGTCTGAAAGATGTGTTCTTCCTCAGGATCTGCCTTCCTGATGGCATAAAGTCTCAAAATGTCTCCGCTAGCTTATCTCCTTTATATCTCAAGGCACAAAACAAACTTACACATTGAACCTTGCTCTACCAACATAACTGCCACCCATCCACCCTCATTAACATTATAAAGGCAGGAATTCCAACATGGAAGAACATCACACAAAACCAAGAATTATGGCCCAGCTAAACTGCTACAGATTTTTTATGGAACACAAATCTGTCCATGACAAGGCATGTAGCACTTTTTCTAGGATGAATTCATGAATTTAATTGGCATCCCTTGTACATGCATACATACATATATATATATATATTTGTATGTGTGATAAAATTGCTCAGAATAAAATATACCAAAAAAAAAAAGAAGTACATGTAAAAACTGGTGACATTTGAGGGAGAGTTTTAATTCAATCATGGTACCAATGTAAATTTCCTCATTTTGATAATGTATGCTACAGTGGTTGTCTGCTGACTGAAAGGTTGTCACATCAACCTCACCATCTATTCCACATGAGAAAGATGTGACAGCCTACTTCTGCTGAAGATTATAGCCTTGGAAACACTGTGTTGTTCTACACCGTCCTATATGATTGCTGTGAATCAACTTGACAGCAACTGTAGAACAGAAATAAACACTGCTAGGTTCTGCACTATCCTTCCCATTTTGCTATGCTTCAGTCCATCCTAGTAGTCATGTAACTATAATTACATACAGTGTTATTCTTGGGAAAAGATGGATGAAGGACATATATAAAATCTGTTCCTTGTGTTTACAACTTCTTGTCAGTCTAAAAGTTTCTACAAATTAAAGATGTATTTAAAATATTTAACATACTGAGGGTAAGTTTGTTGAAGCTTATCATCATTATAGAAAAAAATACTTATTAAGTTGTATGACAAATTTTCAGTGTGTTTTTCCATAACGCTTTCAGGATATTTTGTTATTTTACTGGATATTTAGGTTGCTACTGAATATTTGAACAGTTTTCAGGTATTAAGTTAGTATTTTTTTTTTTTTGGAAAATGATATTGTCATAAAGAAGAGTAATTTAAATCTGTAGGCACAGATGCACACACAAAAAAGAAAAAAGTTTTATCAATCAGAAAAAAGATCAGTGCATCCTACAAAACTGAATGACTTAAACCATAGTCTGCCCTATACAGTAGCTATGAGTCAGAATTGACTAGATGGCCACTGATTTTAAAGAGTTATTCAACAATTTAGTAATGTTGTGTGCAATTCCACTGGCCACATTCATCAGGAAAGCTAAATATATGTGTATTTTAAAAAAATCCACGGCAGAGATGCAGGGGGGCAGAGTCAAGATGGCAGAATAAACACATATCTCCCTAAATCTTTCTGGAAGCCAAGACATGAATTGATAGTTAAATGGAGCTTTCCTGACACCTAGTGAGCCCTAGGACATGGCACAGGACTCTTAATTTGGACAGTGCAAGACATCTGAGAACACACTGTATTCAGGAACTCCATTTAATCATAGATTGCTCATCTTAATAGAGTCCCATATGCTTCTTAATGCTTCTTCATATTTTCCATTTGTTCCATTCTATTTTCTTGGCTTTGAATCGAAGTTTTTATGTCTTCGATTTTGTTCTCGATCTGTTGGATTTCAGAGTACTGGTGTTCCATCAGGTTGAACAGCTTGCTTAATTTTTCATTTTGTTCTGCTGCATTTTGTATGAGGTCTAGGAGGGCTCTCTATGTAATCCTTTTTTATTCACCTTCCAATAGTTTCAGAAAGATTTCTTCATCTTGGAAGTTCTGTGGTGTTTTCCTTGGGAGCCTTCTGAAGCCGTGGGTGATTTCTTGGTTATGCTTTTATCCAGAGTTTGTTGCTTTTGGAGCATCACGTGAGTCACTAGAGGCTGGGAGTGATGCTGTGAGGATGGACTGCAGTTATTTCTCTAGGCCATCTTAAAATGAAATGTAAAAGGTATCTGACAACTTCCAAACTGAGTCAGGTTTTTCAACCTATAGGTCCTTCTTCCCAGCTGTTAAAGTAAGCACCTCTATATCAAACCCCAGATGTTATAAATTAGCTCAAAATACAGAAAGGCTACTGCCCTGCTGGGCTATGCTGTTGGGCCCCAGCCATAAGCGACGTTGTATAGAATAGTCTTTTTCTGCCAGAAAAGCATTCTCTTTTGGGCAGGTCCAGCTGAGGCCTCCACTGCTTCCCAGTGGAACAACAGGGTGTCCCATACAAACTTGCCACCTGCCTCGGTATTGGGTACTCTATGGTGAAGGTGGAAACAGAGGCAAAAAGAGCTGAGATGCACAGAGTCCAAAGCCAGGCTCTCAAAATAGGGCAACCTTGCTTGCTGTTCCAACCAGCAGTGTCCCAGAGACCAGCTGCTAGTCAAGCCCCAGCTCCACCTACTGGCCATGACAGAGAAAAAAAAGTTAAAACAGTGTGTTACTTTCAGTCTATGAAAGCTTGTGCTCACCAAAAGTGGGGTCAGGGAAAGACACTGAACAGGTTTTCTGTTCAGTGGTACAAAGTCCAAATTAAGAGCCCTATGCCGTGTCCTAGGGCTCACTATGTGTCCAGAAGGCTGCATTTAATTATGAATTCAGGTCTTGGTTTCCAGAGAGATTTAGGGAGATGTATGCTTAGTCCGCCATCTTGACTCCGCTCCTGTTCTTGTTTGTTTTTCAGACAAATTGCCAATTTATTGTTATTGTCCTCATTTTATTCAATTATTGTAGGTTAAATATGTACCTAAATTCTCATCTAATCACTAGCTTTTCAAGAGCAAATGATATACCTATTTGCTAACCACTATTTCCTGATAGGTGATTACATAGTGGTTAAGTGGTACAGCTGCTAATCAAAAGTCTGGCAGTTCAAATCCACTAAGTGCTCCTTGGAAACTCTATGGGGGCAGTTTTACTCCTATAGGGAGTCCTATAGGGTCTATGTGAGTCAGAGTTGACTCAATGTCAGTAGGTTTGGCCTTAGTTTATTTCCTGATAACAAATTGAGACTGAATTGATTTCACTTTAAGTAACTTGCTTGGCATTGTGATAAACCCATATCTTCACTAGTGTAAAAGTTGGACAAGAACCACTCATATTGCTTTTATGATCCTGTTTATAAGTCTCCAAGACTGATTCCCACATCTCACAGGTAAAAAGTGTGAACAAGGCATATTAGATAATAGTGCAGAAATAATGTGCTAACAGTACCAACATTTAGCAGAAAAGTGTTTGATCACAAAAACAAGCTTTCATGAGCTTGATCCTGTTCTTGAAAAGGAAATTCATTGTTAATACCTCATTCCATACCACACACACACACACACACACACACAAATTCCCAAGATTCATGTCAGACATTTGGGGAAATTGTGTGGCATGCAGTAAGCTAACAAAGCAGTGAAGAGAGAGGAAGTTTGCGTTTTTTTAAACAGAAATTCTGAGCCTAAAGAGGTCTTACATTTTCTCTCCAGCATTATATGATTCATAATTCTCCCTAAATATGTTGAAACAGAAGAGTCAGAATATCCAAAGAAGCTAATTTGATATCAGCTAAGCTAAGTTTGAGATTGGTTCCAGAATCATAAGGATAAAAGCCCAGTGAGATGAACCATGTGTCAAAGAAAAATGAGATAAGAATCCAAGTAATGACTTGTTTCAGAAAGAAATTTTTAACTGTGTCACTTAGGGAGTAGTTATAGGCACAGGTTGGAAGTAGTAGTTAGATCACAATAGGCTAAAGAGTGAATGGCATGTATAATTTATGACAAAAAAGACATGAAACTATAGCTTCTAGTAACACTAGAAAGCTAAGACAACCTCATAGCATCTTCCCTTAGTGAGTCATTAGATTATCTAAATGAAAATCTGAAGTTCCTATGGATTTTCACTAATGTTAAAGTGAAAATAATTGAAGGGAAATAAAACATCTATGTAAAATAATACAACTATGTCTTTTCCCCCCTTTGACAGTTTCTGTTATCTGCTGACCAGTTAGTCCATTTGCATAACAAAAAATAATACTATCTGGTTCTCTTCTATTAACAAGAAGGGTTTCAGAAGAGATCATTGTGATCTATAAGATTTTCCTTAGTTTAGTTTTGGAAGCAGATTATTGGACTTTTCTTCCTGGTCCATTTTGATTTGGCAGCTCTGTTGAAACTTATTTAGCATCACAGAAACTTGCAAGCTTCCACTGACAGATGAGTGATACGCTGGCCACAAAGAAAGCACAGGTTTCCCACGGTAAAAGGTAAGAATTCTACCACTGAACCAACAATACTCTCTTTTTAAACAGTTAGTAGGGTTTAATAAAAAGAGGGGATTTTTAAGGGAATTAACAATTTTTAAAAAAGTTGATAAGGCCAACTGTTTAACCAAATTTAGAGAGGTGGGGCTAAGACGGCAGGGAAGCCACCTGATCCCTCTAGCAACAAAGAACCAAAATACAAGAGGGTGGATTACACTGGACGTTCTAGTAGCCCTGAGTACCAGGGGGAAAGCTAAGAGATTGCACTGGGTGAAAGGGATGGGAAAGCAGGTCCAGAAGCAACTACTTCAGCCAGAATTAAATCTACACCCTGTGGAAAGACCCACCTCTGACAGCCAAGATGTGTTGCATCTCAATGGCTAGAAGCTGGAAAGAGCAGGAACACTGTGAGCAGAACACATTTTTCTCTGCCGAGGAGCCAAGCTTTGGACAGCCACACCTACAGAACCACAGAAGACAGGTCACCTAAGTTCCATAAGCTAAGTGCTTGCAAACTTCTGGGGATTTAAAACTTTCCTATGCACTTTCCCTTTCCCCAGCACTTCATCTTCACTTATCTGCTCTTTACCAGGTGCTAAACTCTGATGCATTAACTAGGCCCAAATTAGGACATCTTACATACATGCGCTGAGCTATTATCCTGAACTTGGAGAGGGAAACACAGGGGAAGGGGGAAGTTTGCTTACTCTCTGGAGCCTGGAAATACGTTGATCTTTCTCAGTATGCTCACAGCTCTAACCACTCAGTGACAGGGCATTGGAATTTTTAAAATTTCAATAAACACACTAGCTCAAGTGAACAGAGTCTTGGGACACTTAAAATACACTTATGTATTAGAACCAAACAAATAGACTATAATTTCCTGATGTCTACTAGATGAAAATAAATTTTTAATCATTTAAAGAAACAAACTACCATGGCTTAAGAAAACACCTACAACAAAGAATCAAAAAATTCTTCCGGGGGGGTGGGGAGTCAATATGGCAGACTAGACAAGCATCTCCTTAATCTTTAGCCTGGGCTGATAACTGAACAGAGCTTTCTAGACACACAGTGAGCCCTAGAATACATAAAGGGCTGTTGGTTTGGACTGCATGCCAGTGAGCAGGAAACTGCTTGCCTTTGGCTAAGCCCCACTCTGGGTGAATCATCAGGCTACTGCAGACTGAAGTTAACTCTCATTTTTAACACTTTTTCTTTTTGTTGGCTGGCAGGTGGGGGAGTGGCTCAAAGAGCAGTTACACAGACCCACAGCACTAAAGTGATCAGTGGATGGAATAGCCCAGTTCTGGATTCAGAGCATCACAGCCCCTCCACCCTCTCTTTCTGGACCTCTGCAATAAATTCGGCTATTTTTCAAGTGGGTGGGACAGCTTGTCTGGGACACCATCTTGTTCAACTGGGAGGTGGACTTACCCAAACAGAGACTTCAGCAGGGGCTAATCCCTAAGCTGGGAGGCAGTGCCAGCCCAAAGAGTGATTTTCCAGCAGAAATGCTGTGTTTAGCACAGTGTAACCTTATTGGAGGAGGCTGGAAAGGGATAACAGCAGACCAGTAGACTGTCCTAATTTGAACTTTATGACAGCATCTGGAAACAGCTGACAAGGCCCATCTGTTGTCAGCCAGAAGGAGGGGCTTGCCACACTTGACAGGCTAACTGATTTTGGAAGCTATCCGATAGCTTTTAAATTTAAAAATAAGACTGCCAAGAGAAATAACTGCAGTACACCCTGACGGTACTCTTCCAGCCTTTACTGACTCATATCATAGGGTCAGTTGACAACCCCACAGTGACTCCATAAGTAGGAGCATGTCTTTGCCAGCCAGCAGATGGAGACTGCTACCTGAGAGATTCCACTGGGCCCAGTCACAAGAGTGCATAGATGTAGCTGATGATCAACTTCCTTCTCAGAACTGCGCCTCAGCTCCTGTTGAGGCAACACTCAAGAAAATAAACAGCCTCTAGATGCCCAGAAGGCAACAGACTCTAATGAAACACTTAAAAAAAAATGCATCCATTCTTCCAGAAAGCTCCCAAAAGAAAGAACCAAAGAACTTCCCAGATGAAGAAGACTTTCTGAAATTTGTGGAGGTTGAGTACAAAAGAATTATACAGAGAGCACTCCTAGACGTTACACAAAATGCAGCAGAGCAAAATGAAAAACTAAGCAAGCTGTCTGACCTGGTGGAACATCAGAATTTTGAAATCTGACAGATCAATAATAAAATTACAGAATTAGACAATTCAATTCAAAGCCAAAAGAGCAGAATTGAACAACTGGAAACTAGATTTACCTTGAAGACAGAGCTATTGACATCAGCATTTATGAGGAGAAATAAGATAAAAGAAACAAGGAAAATGAAGAAGCAGTAAGAGACATGTGGGACTCTATCAACAAGAACAATCTAAGATTAATTGGAGTTCCTGAACAGGGAGGGATACCTGAAAACACAGACAGTATTGTTGAGTTGCTGACAGAAAACATCCCTGAAATTATGAAAGAAGAGAATATAGCTATCCAAGATGTATATCAAATGCCACATAAAACTGACTCCAAAAGGAAGACACCAAGACATATTATAATCAAACTTAAACAGAAACTCTTAAAGACAGTGAGACTCAAAGCAAAGCTAACATTCAGAGGGAAGCCCTGTAGGTTTTTGCCTGATTTCTCAGCAGAAACAATGTTTGCACAGAGGCAGTGGGATGGCATAATTAAAGCCCAGAAGGAGGAAAACTTCAAACAAGAATCATACATCCTGCAAAACTGTCTTTCGGATACGAAGCTCAAATTAAGACATTCACAGATAAAAGGAAACTTAGAGACTTTGTGAAGACCAAACCCAAACTACAAGAAATATTGAAAGAAGTTATTGTCTTAGAAACACAAAGCCATAAAGTCTATATTTAAGTAGGCAATGCAGGACACAGCATCCAAAAACGTACTCAGTTAGAGAAGTCACAATACTCAATCAAACCTATACAATTAAGAGAAGGGTTCCAAGAGTTATATCATGAAAATTAAGATATTGTCACATTAAAAAGAGGGATATACTGCAGTGGTTACAGTCATTTCAAGTGGAAAGGAAGTTAATAAGATACGTAGACGTTAAAATTGTGTTTAAACTTAGATTATTAAGGGGGACACAGGGGTAGCCACAAAGCAAATAAAGATGCAGTGTATAAAAGAAGAAATGTAGCACATCAGTCTCAAAAAACAAAAAAGCAACACTGAAAAGGATGAAAAACCAACCCATAGAGAACGAACCAGAACAGAAAATTAAGAGCAACACAGAATATGCCAACACAAAACAAATACATCAAAATGACAGCACTAAACTCATACCTATCAATAATTGCACAGAATGTAAACAACTGAACTGTCCAGTAAAGAGACAATGAGTGACATCTTGGATCAAAAGACATAGCCTGTCTATATGTTGCTTACCACACACTCACCTTAGTCTTTAAGATATAAACAAACTGAAAATTAAAGGATGGAATAATGTATACCAAGCTAACAACATACAAAGACGAGCAGGTGTGGCAGTACTAATCTCAGGTAAAACAGAATTTATTGTAAAGTCCACCGTCATGGACAAGGATAGTTTACTGCTGAAAGTTCAGTAATAATAGTGTGAGACTTTAACATTTCACTTTCAGAATTGCACAGATCTTCTAGAAAAAAACTCAGTAAAGAGACATAAGATCTTATTGCGACAGTTAACAAATTAGACCTCATATAAATATACAGAACTTCTTATCCATCAACAGATAAACATGCCTTCTTCTTGGGTGCCCATGGAACATTTTCCAGAATAGACCATGTGTTAGGACATAAAGCAAACTGCAAGAAAATCCAAGCCATAGAATTATTGCAAAGCATCTACTCAGACTACAAAGCCATAAAACTCGAAATTAATAGCAGAAAAAAATATAGGTAGAAATGGAACTCATGGAAACTGAATAACACCTTGCTTAAAAAGTCATGGGTTATAGAAGAAATCAAGGGTGAAATAAAGAAATTTATGGATTCTAATGATAATGAAAACACTTCGTACAAGAACTTATGGGATACAGCCAAAGCAGTGTTCAGAGGTCAATTTATCTCTGTAAATGCGCACATCCAGAACAGAAAAAAAGACCAAAGCAAAGATTTAACCATATGGCTTGAACAAGTAGAAAGAGAGCAACAGAGAAATCCCTCGGCACCACAAGAAAACAGATTATAAAGATTAGAGAAGAACTAAATGAATTAGAGAATAGAACAACAACTGAAAAAATTGGCAAGACCAAAAGCTGGTGTTTTGGAAAGATTATCAAAAGTGACAAACCACTGGCTAAACTTACTAAACAAAGACAGGAAAGGAAAGAAATAACCTGATTAAGAAGTGAGATGGGAAATGTCACAACAGATCCAACAGTTATCACAGCTATTGTGACAGAATACTACAGAAGACTGTACTCCAACAGATTTGAAAACCTAGAGGAAATGGACAAATTTTTAGACTCATATCACCCACCAAGATTATTACAAGGAGAGGCAGAACAACTTAATAAACCCATCACAGGCAGGGTGCAGGGGACCACGCTCTTAGGCAAAATTGAGGCCAATTGGCACAACTAGCATTTTGCGAAGACGGCTCTCTGCACACCACATTGGTGAGTGGTGTCTGAGGTCTTCAAAGCTGTCAAGCTGCCATCCGAGGGCACAGCAAATGGTCCCAACTCAGCAGGAACAGATGCTCACCGAGGACCAAAATGACATGGGGTGAAGACAACCCAGAAGATAGAGAGACCTACATGAGTCGGTGCCTACATCGACTTGGGACTGGAAGAACTGGATGGTGCCCAGCTACCACCAGTGATAGCCGCGATGGAGGTCACTAAGTTGAGTCTCACTGGCAACACAAAAATAAAAAGGAGGGCATCCTGAGATCTCCACTAAAAGACCCCAATTGATGTTCCAGAGGTTTTGGGGTTCCCCTGGGAGCATGGCCCCTGGTCCTGATGCTACCCTTGCCCATGAATCATAACGAAGGTCTACTCTTTGAACAGGAATGGATTGGACTTGGTGATGCAGAATGACCATATATGGGATGCACTTTATGGTTTTATGCATCTATAGGATATCATCCTGCTGACCTCTGGCTGGAGGATGGAGAGTGGGTGGAGAGGAGGGGAAAGGAGACTGTTGGGAGGATGAGACATGTATGGAGCAGAGAGGAATAGTGTGCTGTTACCGGACAGGGAGAGCAGTGGAAGCTGCATATAGGTGGGCATGTCAATTTATACGGAAATGTGCATTTTCACTCAGTCATATTAAATAAATAAATAAATAAAAACCCATCACAAAGGAAGAGATTGACAAAGTCATCCAAAAACTACCAAGGAAAAATAGCCCTGGCCCAGATGGCTTCACTACAGAATTCTACCAAGCTTTTAGAGAAAAGTTAACCCCAATACTGCTGAGACTATTTCACAGTATAGAAAGGGATGGAATACTCCCAAATCCATTCCATAAAGACAGCATAACCCTGATACCAAAGCCAGGGAAAGATCCAACAAAAAAGGAGAATTACAGGCCAATATCACTCATGAACCTAGATGTGAAAATCTTCAGCAAAATACTTGAAAATAGAATTCAACAACATATCAAAACATTACTCACTAGAACCAACTTGGATTCATACCAGAGAAGTATGGCTAGTTCAACATCAGAATCATATTAATGAGATCAAGCACATAAATAACACAAAAGAATCACCTGATCTTATAAACTAACACATAAAAGGCATTTAACAAAGTCCAACACTGGTTCTTCCTAAATCTCTCAATAAAACAGGAAGAGAAGGCCAATTTCTCAATACAATAAGTGCCATCTACCCAAAGCCAACTGCCTACATGAACAGTTGTTCATCCAAAGACTTTGTCAAAAGAATTAAAAGATGCTTTTTGACTCTTTAAGAGGCACCATGGCCGTAGGCAAGAATAAACACTTTACAAAAGGTGGCAAAAAAGGAGCAAGAAGAAAGTGGTTGATCCATTTTCTAAAAAAGATTGGCATGATGTAAAAGTACCAGCTATGTTCAACATAAGGAATGTTGAGAAAACACTGGTCACAAGAACTCAAGGAACAAAACTTGCATCTGATGGCCTCAAGGGTCATGTTTTTGAAGTGAGCCTTGCTGATCTGCAGAATGATGAAGTTGCATTTAGAAAATTCATGCTAATTACTGAGGATGTTCAGGGCAAAAATTGCCTAACCAATTTCCATGGCATGGATCTTACCCATGACAAAATGTGCTCCATGGTCAAGAAATGGCAGACCATGATTGAAGATCATGTTGATGTCAAGACTACAGATGGTTATTTGCTTCATCTTTTCTGTGTTGGTTTTACTGAAAAACATAACAATCAGATTTGGAAGACTTCTTATGCTCAGCACCAACAGGTCCGCCAAATCCAGAAGAAAATGATGAAATCATGACCCGAGAGGTGCAGACAAATGACTTGAAAGAAGTTATCAATTAATTGATTCCAGACAGCACTGGGAAAGACATAGAAAAGACTTGCCAATCTATTTATCCTCTCCATGATGTGTTTGTTAGAAAAGTAAAAATGCTGAAGAAGCCGAAGTTTGAATTGGGGAAACTCACAGAACTTCATGGTGAAGGCAGTAGTTCTGGATCTGATGCTGCCCCTGATCGTAAATCATTACTGAAGTCAACTCTTTGGGTAGGAAAGGATTGGACTTGGAGATACAGAGTTACCATATTGTATGTACACTTTATGGTTCTATGCATGTACAGGATGTCGTCCTATTGGCCTCTTAATAGAGGGGAGCAGAGAGAGTAGAGACGAAGGGACAGGAAATTGTTAAGAGGACATGACAGGTATAGAATGGAAAGCAGGACTGTGCTATCACTGAGTAAGGAGAGCAGAAGGAGCTATAGATAGGCAGGCATGCAAATTTAAATTGGATTGTATACTTTCACTCAATCACAATAAAAAAACTAACAGAAAACATTGCAAGTAAAAAAAAAAGTTTTAGCCATTTGATACAAAACTCACTTCTAGCTCACAGGGTGTATACCACCACTAAAGTGATTTGTCATTATTGAACTGTTCAAATATGTAACTATTACTGTTTGGTGAAGAACAGTTATTTTATAATATTATTCTGGCATCAGTGGACTTAAAATATGCATGTTTAATGAAAATATAAAACTGACTTCTTGAAAATCAGAAGACATGGATCAACTGATAAATTAGAATCTACTTCAAAAATTACTTACTTGATGAAACTATACCCATAATAAATTATTTAACATATCAAGTAAGAAAGAATAACAACACTTAAAAATTGATTTTATGGTTGTTTTAAGTAGTCTTGTTCACATATGAAACGTAAGTGTAGCTACTGACTTCCTTTATAGAATTGCTCAAATAATCAGTAATGCAATGTCATCAGATATTTCAAAGTTTAGAAAAGTAATTTCCAAAATTACATAATTTATAGAATTGGAAGAAAGATTTTAGGTTTACTCTACCAAAATTGATGTTTGATGCTACTGTGAATGCTATTATGTATTCAGTTAAATAGATGGACCCTTATACAGTGATACTCCAGGCAAAAAAATTAGATGGGATAAGCTTCCTATGAAAAGTGATGTTCTTTATAATCAGCTTAAATACCTTAATATGATATCCATTGAGTGGAAAGATTGATCTTTTTTTTTTATCCTGAATAATTACGTATTTGTAGAAACTTAAAAAAGAATGTTTTACAATTATGTCCTGTGCAGCCTTCACCCAGCTTCATCTAATGATAATATCTTTCATGACTACATAATAATGACAAAATCAACAAATTCACATAGATAAACTTAGCAGAACTTATTCAGATACCCCCACAATAGTATAAGGAAAATATTGAGGTACCCAAGAAGTATCAAAAAGGAGATGGAAGCAACATACAGTCACTGTGCCAAAAATAATAAGTCTATGTCGATCCATTTTAGGAAGTAGAATATGATCAAGAATTGAAGGAAGGAGTCCGATCTGCCCTGAAGCATTGTTGAAAATTAAGGCTACTGGAATTTACCAATTGTGATGTTTCAGTATTGGAGTTGCTCACTCATCTATGCTCAGAAATTTCAAAGACCACAGCTGGCCAACTGACTGAAAGACATTTATATTTGTGTTTATGCCTAGAAAGGGATATAACCAAATGCAGAAACTATCAAATAATACCTTCAATAACACATGCAAGTAAAATTTTGCTGGAGATGATTAAAAAATGGTTACAGCAGTACATGGACAAAGAAGAGTCAGAAATTCAAGCCAGATTCAGAAGAGGACATAGAAAAACAGATGTCTGTGCTGACACCAGATGGATGTTGGACGGAAAACTGAGAACACACAAAAAAGAGCCGTTTCCTTGATAAAAATCTCTGTTTATTTATAAACCTTGGTGGTATAGTGGTTAAGGGCTGTGTCTGCCAACAAAAAAGTTGGCAGTTCAAATCTGACAGATGTTACTTGGACACTATTGTGAAGTTCTGCTCTGACCTATAGAGTCATTATGAGTTGGAATCAACTCAACAGCAGTGGTTTTGGTTTTTTTGTTCGTACTTTCAAGTTTCAGTTGAGCTTCAAGTCTAAGACTGACTAGGTAGAGGAACCTGGCAGTCTACTTCAGAAAAGAATTAGCCTGTTTAAACCTTATGAATGGTAGTGGAAAGTTGTCTGATTATGGTGCCAGAAGGTGAGCCACTCAGGTTAGAAGGCACTCAAAACACAATTGGAAAGGAGCCATTTACACAAAGTAGAACTGGCTGTAATGACTTGGATGGACTCAAGCTTTCAAAACTGAAAATTGTCAGACACGAAATGGAACACATAAACATCAGTATCCTGGCCATTACTGAGATGACTTGGACTGGTATCAGCCGTTTTGAATCAGAAAATCACATGGTCTACTATGCAGGGAATGACAACTTGAAAAGAAATGGCATTGGTTTCATCATCAAAAAGAACATTTAGAGATCTCAAGTGCAACATTGTCAGTGATAGGATACTATCTATGCCTACAAGGAAGATCAGTTAATTCAACTATTATTCAAATTTACATACCAATCCCCAAGGCCAAAGATGAAGAAATGGAAGATTTTTACCAGCTTCTGAAGTCTGAAATTGATTGGACATGCAGTCAGGCTGCATTGATAATTACTGATGACTGGAGTGAAAAAGTTGGAAACAAAAGAATTGGAAGTTAGAAAATAACGCCTTGCTGATAGGAATGATGACAGAGATCGAATGATAGAATTTTGTAAGACAAATGACTTCTTCATTTAAAATACCTTTTTAAACTAACATAAATTGGTTAAAACCAGTAAATACCTTTTTTCACTAGTGACTATACACATAGAAATTGTCAAATAGAATACACAGGAATTATATAGACTACATCTGTGGAAAGAGACAATGGAAAAACTCAACTTCATCATTCAGAACAATACTAGGGGACCAATTGTGGCACTAAACATCAATGGCTCATAAGCAAGTTCAATTTGAAACTGCAAAAATTAGAAAAAGTTCACCAGAACCAAGGTAAGACCTTGAGTATATCCCAACTGAGTTAAGAGACTATATCAACAATAGATTTGACACATTGAGTACTAACGACTGTAAACCAGATGGGTGGTAGAATGACATCAAGGACATCATCCACGAAGAAAGCAAGAGGTCATTAAAAAGACAAAAAAGAAAGAAAGGATGAAATTGGATGTCAGAAGGGACTCTGAAACTTGCTCTTGAATGTCAAATAGCTAAAGCAAAAGGAAGAAATAAAGTAAAAGCACTGAACAGAAGAATTCAATTGGCATCTCAAGAAGACAAAGTAAAGTATTACAACGGCAAGTGCAAAGAGCTAGAAATAGAAAACTCAAAGCTAAGAACACACTCTACCTTTCTCAAGCTCAAAGAACTGAATTAAAATAGAAGCCTCATGTTGCAATAGTAAAACATTCTGAAGAAAATGTTAAATGACACAGGAAGTAATAAAGGAAAATGGAAGGAATGCACTTAGTCACCATACCAAAAAGAAGAGGTTCAACCATTTCAAGATGTAGCGTATAATCAGAAACTGATGGCCCTGAAGGAAAAAGTCAATCTTCATTGAAAGCATTGGTGAAAAACAAGGTTCCAGGAATTGATAGACTTTCAATCAAGACATTTCAACAAATGCATACAGTGTTGGAAGTGCTCATTCATCTATGCCAAGAAATTTGGAGGACAGCTACTTGGTCGTCTGGTGGTAAAAGATCTGTATTTGTGCCTAATCCCCCAAAACGTGATATAACTGAATGAAGAAATTATCAAGCAAAGTCATTAAGACGCAAGTAAAATTTTTTCATGTCTTAGGCTCATGTTCTACTTGTCTTTGAAGTTCTTCATTCTCTTAGCTCCAGGTGGCTTGAGACCATTTGATACTTCCTAGGATGGCTGCTTGCTAGTTTTTAAGGTCCTAGACACCACTCACTAAACTGGGATGTAGAATATTTACTTAATAAGCTTTGTTATTGCAGGGGAGCTAGATGTCTCCCGAAACCATGGTCCCCAGACCTCTGTTACTGCTACTCTGTCTCTTGAAGTACTTGGTTGTATTTAGAAAACTTTTTAGCTTTTGGTTTAGTCCAGGTGTGCTGAGTTGTCCTCTACTGTTTGTTGTTCCTTCCTTCACCTAAAATAATTCTTGTTCACTATGTAATTAGTAAATATCCCTTTCCCTCCCTCCCTACCCTCATGTCATCAATGAATCTTTTTATTTGTGTTGAAACCGATCCTGAGTCCTTACAATAGTGATCTGACACAGTATTTGCCCTTTCGCAACCAACCAGTTTCAGTCAGCTTAATGCTTGCCAGAGTCTTTCATTTTATGTTTCCCCAAATCATCATTTTTTAAAAATCAATTTGTTTATCCATTCATCTGTTACTGGGCACCTACATTGATTCCATCTTTCAGTTATTATGAACAGTGTTATGAATGTTGGTGTACATGTGTATATGTGGCACGGCTCTTATTTCTTTAGGATATATTCCAAGAAATGAAATTGCTTGAACCCATGCTATTTATATTTCTAATTTTCTTGAGAAAGTGCCAAATTTATTTACAAAGTGATTGCGCCATTTTGTGTTTTCACCAGCACTATGTAAGTGTTCCAGTCCCTCCACAGCCTCACCAACATTTATTATTTTGGGTTTTTGGATTAATGCCAGCCTTGTTGAGTTGAGATGGTATCTCAGTGTAGTTTTGATTTGCACTTCTCAGATGGCTCATAATTTTGTGCATTTTCTCATGTATCTGTTAGCCAATTGAATAACACATTCATTTGGTGAAATATCTGTTCATATAATTTGCCCATTTTTAATTGGATTATTTGTCTTTTTGTTGTGAGATTTCATAGTATCTTGTCAATTTTAGAGATTAGATGCTGACTCACCTTGATGTAGCCAAAGATGGTTTCCCAGTTTGTAGGTTGTCTTTTTGCTCATTTGGAGAAGTCTTTGGATGAACATAAGTGTTTGATTTTTACGAGTTCCCAGTTATCTATGTTCTCTTCTGGCATTTGTGAGTTAGTAATATTTTGAATTTGTTTATGCCTTGTATTAAGTCTCCCAGGTTTGTCCCTGTTTTTATTTCACAATCTTTAACATTTTAGACTTTGTATTTAGGTCTTTGATACGCTTTAAGTTGTTTTTGTGCATGGTGTGAGATACGTATGTTGTTTCACCGTTTTTAGAGATGGATATCCAATTACGACCACATCATTTGTTATATTGACTGCCTTTTCCCAAATGAACAGAATTTTGGCTTACGTCAAATATTAACAACCTGTTAGCAGATGATTTTAATGTCTGAATTCCCTATTCTGTTCCATTGGTCCATATATCTGTTGTTATACTAGTTCCAGTCTGTTTTGACTACAATGGAGATATAATAAGTGTGACAGTCAGATAGCGTGAACCTCCTTCTTTGTTTTTCTTCTTAAGTAATGCTTTACTTACCTGTGGCATCTTCCCTTTCCATAGGAAGTTGGTGATTTGTTTCTCCATCTCATTAAAAAAAATGCCATTGGAATTTGGATAGGGATAGTACAGTGTCTTCAGATGGCTTTAAGCAGAATAAACATTTCACAATGTCTGTTCTTCCTATATCTGAGCAAGGAAGTTTTCTCCACTTATATATGCCTCTTACTTTCTTGCTTAGGTATCTTGTAATTTACTTTGTATAAATCTTTTACATCTCTGGTTGAATTTAATCCAAAGGGCTATTGTAAATGATAGTGATTCAGTGATTTCATCCTTGGAGTTCTCTTTGTTAGTATAGAGGAATCCAACTCATTTTTGTATGTTTATGTTGTATCCTGATACTTTGCTTGACTCTTCTATTAGTTCCAGTAGTTTTCTTTGTGTGTGTATTTGTTACGTTTTTCTGTGTATAAGATCTTAGTATTTTTAAATAAATACACTTTTACTTCCTTCTTACCTATTTAGATGACCCAGGGTCACCATGAGTTGGATCTGACTTGACGGCACTTGGCTGGCTTGGCTTCTTAGCCTGATTGCTCTGGCTAGAATTGCTAGCATAATGTTAAATAAATTGGTGATAAAGGGAATCCCTGCCTGGTTCCTGTTCTCAAGTGGAATGCTTTCAAACTCTCCATTTAAGATTGTTGACTTTGTATACATGCCCTTTATTATACTGAGGAATTTCTCTTTTATTCCTATTTTACTGAGAATTTTTAACAAGAATGGATATAGGACTCTGTCAAATGCCTTTTCTGCACCAGTTAATAAATTAATGTGGTTCTTGTTTTATACTTAGGTGGTTGGTTATGTTGATTGTTTTTTTAATGTTGAATCATTTGTGTGTACCTGTTAGGAAACTCAATTGGTTATGATGAATTAATTTTTTGATATGTTGTTGAACTCCATTGGCTAGAATTCTGTTGATTATTTTTGCATCTAAGTTCATGAAAGATATTGGTCCGCAATTTTCCATTCTCATGTTGTCTTTACCTGATTTTGGTATCAGGACTATGCTGGATCCACAGAATAAATTCGGGAGTATTCTGTCCTTTTCTGCACTCTGAAATACTTTTAGTAATAGTGATGTTAACTTGTCTCTAAAGTTTGGTAGAATTCTCCAGTGAAGCTGTCAGGGCAAGGGCATTTTGGCTGGGAGTTTTTAAACTACATTTTCAATCTCTTCTTAATGGATTTATTTCATTATTCTAACTCTTAGTTTAGGCAAAAAGTGTGTTTCCAGAAATTCATGCATTTCCTCCAGGTTTTCATATTTTTTTAGCATATTTTTTCATAGTACTCTGTTAAGATTCTTTAAAAATTTAAGTTAGGTGTGTTGTGACATCATTCATTTCACTTCTTATGTAGGTTTTCTGCTTCCTCTCATGTTTTCTTCAGTTTGGCCAGTGGTTTATTGACTTTGTTGATCTTTTCAAAGAGCCATCTTTTAGTGTTGTTATCTCTTTCAATTGTTTTTCTGTTCTCTAAGTCATTTACTGATGCTCTAATTTTTTAATTTTCATTTTATGGTAGCTGAGGCCTACTTTTGCTGTACTCTTGCTACTTATTTGAGTAGTAGGGTTAACTGATTTTAGTTCTTTATTCTTTTCTCGTGAGTCCATTTATTTAAGCAAGTTGACGTCTGAGCAATGCTTTGGCTGTGTTCTGACGGTTCTGGTAGGATATGTTTTCACTCTTAGTTAATTCTGTGTCTTTCTTCATTCTGTCCTTGTCTACCTCTATAATGCAGTAGTTTTTGAGGAAGGTGTTATTCAGCTTCCCTGCGTTTGATATTTTTCCTTTGCTTCTTCTACTATTCATATCTATTTTTATAGCTTTATGGGTTGAAAACATGCTTTGCAGTATTTCAGTGCTTTGGACTTTGTTAAGGGTTACTTTATGGCCTAATATGTGTTCTATTCTGGAGAATGTCCCATGTGCATTGGAAAAAAATGTGTACTTGGCTGCTGTTGGGTGGAGAGTTCTATATATGTCCTTGAGGTCAAGTTGGTTGATTGTGGCCTTTAGAGCTTCCACATTTTTATTGAGATTCTTTCTGGATATTCTGCTCTTCACCAAAAGCAGTGTGTTGAAATCTCCTACTATTAGTGTAGAGGTGTCTATTTTTATTTTCTGTGCTGCTAAAGTTCCTTGTGTGTATTTAGGAGCTTGCTATTGGATGGGTATATATTTAATATGGTTACGTCTTCCCAGTGTATTGGTCCTTCATTATATACTACTTTTCTTTATCCATTATGGTGGATTCTACTTTAAAGTCTATTTTATCAGAAATTAATATTGCTATTCCTGCATTTTGAAGTTTGTTTACTTGATACACTTATTTCCATCTGTGTCTTTAATCTAAGATGTTTCTCTTCTAGGCAGCATGTAGGCAGGTCATTTTTTTTTTTAATCGATTTTGCCACTCTCTCTTCATTGGTGCAATTAATTCATTTACAAGCAGCATAATTATTAACAGGTATTATTGTGATGTTATGATGCTGATCCCTTTTGCCTGCTTGCTGTTGACAGGCTTTTTATTATTTTAATTTTCTGCGCTGTGTCATTTTTCTTTTCTTTTTTTTTATTATGACTCAGTGAAAATGTACATCCCATATAAATTTACATGCCCACCTGTATGCAGCTTCCACTGCTCTCCCTGCCCGGTAACAGCACATATTCCTCCATGCTCTATACATGTCTCGTCCCCTTAACAGTATCCTTTCCCCTCATCTCCATCCAATCTCCTTCCTCCCAGCCAGAAGTCAGTAGGATGATATCCTATAGATGCATAGAACCATAAAGTGCATCCAACATATGGTCATTCTGAATCACCAAGTCTAATCCATTCGTGTCTGAAGAGTAGACCTTAGTTATCATTTATGGGCAAGGGCAGAATCTGGGCCAGGGGCCATGCTCCCAGGGGAACCCCGAAACCGCTGGACCATCAATTGAGG
This sequence comes from Heterohyrax brucei, assembly GCA_028571685.1. NCBI lineage: Eukaryota > Metazoa > Chordata > Mammalia > Hyracoidea > Procaviidae > Heterohyrax > Heterohyrax brucei. The sequence goes on from CM053156.1 coordinate 7,840,996, forward strand.
TCTTTTAGTGGAGACCTCAGGATGCACTCCTTTTTATTCTTGTGTTGCCAGTGAGACTCAAAGTAGTGAGCTCCATCGCGGCTATCACTGGTGATGGTCAGGCACCGTCTGGTTCCTCTGGTCCCAAGTCTATGTAGGCACCCTCTCATGTGGGTGTCTCTCTATCTTCCAGGTTGTTTTTACCCCATGTCATTTTGGTCCTTGGTGAGCATCCGTTCCTGCTGAGTTGGGACCATTTGCTGTGACCTCAATGGTAGGTTGGCAGCTTTCAAGACCCCAGACGCCGCTCACCAATGTGGGATGCAGAGAGCCCTCTTAGCAAAACACTAGTTGTTTCAACTGGAAGACATTATGTTGAGTGAAAGTAGTCAGCGACAAAAGGACAAATATTGTATGAGACCCCTATGATAAAATCTCAAAAACAGACTTATGTATAGAAGAAAAAGACTCTTTGACAGCTGCGAGGGAGGGGAGGGAGAGAAGGGGGGGACGGTTTAGATTAGATAGTTGCTAGAAATCTCATTGGGTGAAATCGGTGATAGCACACATTAGAAACAGGAACAACATTAAGTGGACTTCAGCATAACTTGAGTACTCCTTCCATCTTAACTCAATATTGCAAGGACAGAGTGGGGCAGGACGCAGGGGGCCATGCTCTTAGGCGAAATCGAGGCCAATCGGCACAACTAGCGTTTTGCTAAGAGGGTTCTGAGTCATTTTTCCTTATGTGTTTTCTTTTCATGTTTTTCATTATTGTTGTTTTTGTATTTGCTGAGATTCCGTATTTTTTTTGTCTTTTATTTTGTTATATAGGATTGTTACTTTTCTTGGCATTTTTTTAAATTCTAGCACATTTTGATAGAGTCTCACATAATTCTTACTGCTACTTTTTTTTACATTTCTTTAAGACTATTATTTACTCCTATTTTTCTAAGTATATATCAATCTTTTGTTACTTTGTATTGCCTTGAATTTCCTTTTCTTTACAATTTTATTTGTGTTGTCCAATTCTCTTTTTGCCTGTATGGTTTCTAATGAGTAGCCTGAACTTAGTCTTGTTGACTATCCTTTGTAAATTGTTTTTCATTTATCCTTAGCTGCTTTTAAATTCTGTTCTTATACTTCTGAAGCTTTATTGTTAGTTTTCTTAATTTCTACATGCTGTCTCACTATAGTCTCTTGCAACCTGTTCAGTTTGTCATTGTGCTCTGCTATATTTTGTCTGATCTCATTTCTGATGTCTTCAAGAGTTCTAATTATTAACATTCTGTATTTTACCTCTGATCACTTCCATAAGTTCTCATTATCTGGAAAATTTCTTCATCTTTTTCTTTGGAGGTGAGTGCTTTCTGAAGCCATCATGATCTGCCTTTTATGTGATTTGATATTGATTGTTGTCTCTGAGTATTATTACGTTGTTTTATTTGTGTATTTTTTTTTATTTGCTTACTGTATTCTAGCTTCTTGTTCTGTTTTAAAATGCACAAAATAGGCTGATCATGTGAGCTAATCTGATTATTGGTACCTTTGATGGTCTATCATCCTGTTACCAGGTTGTTACAGCTATTACTAGGCAGTGAGCTCAGGAGTCTGTTTACTTTTCTTGCGTATGTTCAGCTCAAGTCTAGGTGGTCACTGACCAAGTGTGTGATACAGGCTTTCCTTTATAGTCCTGGATGAACTGGGTGATTTGTGTAGGCATAGGTATTCGGCTGCATGCACTGAGTGAAGCAGGGGCCTGACAGCCACTACTGCGTGTCTATGAGGAAAGCATGCTTCTGTTTCTCAAATTGGGTAGGTGAATAGGTTTTACAGCTGGACTATGTGTGTCCAGTGTTGTATGCAGGGGTGAAACACAGTTAAAGACCATAGACTGCTTATTCCTGTACCTAAGCAGAGAAACTATTTTTGCTAAGTTCTTGGTTTAGGGGACCCAGCAGTTTATTTGTTGATTTATTCTCTGTTTTATAATTTGTTCCTTCTTCAAAGCTAGGAGAATGGCTCAGGGGATATGTCAGTCCCTGGAGCTAGCTGAAGTTCAGTGCAGAGTGTGGAGGGAAAAGTTCAGATAAAAAGGAGAGAAATTTGTCCTGAAGGTAGGTTTTACATCCCTGTATGGTAGGATAGTCACAAGATATTTCACGTTTGACAATGAAAGCCATTTCAGTGTTTCTGATGGCGTTAGTGGGCTCTGTGCCACTCCGTCTCTCCATTGTGGAAGATACTTTCCCAATACTTTGGATCACCTCACCAGGCTAGCCGCAGTGATCTCTGCTCTGGCGCTGATACTTGCTGGTCAGGAGGTCTGGCCACTCTTTGTTCTTCTGGACCTACTCTTCCTTCCCCATTGCTCAATATGATGTTGCAACTTTCCTTTTGATATTCAGGGCTCCTACTATGTCACATGTAACTGATTCCTTTGTGTTTTGGGTCGTTATAAGCCAGCCAAGCCAAGTGCCATCAAGTCAAATAAAACTCTTCTATCTTAACTGTACCTCCACAAATGTTTTGATTATTTTCACTGTCAGGTTTTGAATTTTTTTCATGTATTATATTCTAAATACGAGAATTTTGTTAGATATATGTATTGTTAGATATATGATTTGAAAATACTTTTCTTGTCATTTGTGATTTTTATTCTTTTAACACTGTTTCACAGACCAAAGTTTTTAAAATTTTGATTAGATACCATCTATCTGTTGTTCTTTCTATGAATCAGAATTTGGATATGAAGACTAAGAATGCTTTGCTTTATTCTAAGTTTTTTACATTTTGACATTTTCCATTTGTATCTATGGGCAAAGCTGATTAAACTTTGGTATGAACTTCACAACAAAGCTCTTTCATTGAATTGTTGAATTGTTTTTACTCTTTTGCCAAAATTTAATTAGCCATGTCTGTGTGAGTCTATTTATTCTGTTCTACTGCTCTTCATTCCTATTCCTCTACCAGTACCAGAGTGTTGTTATTACTGTACAGTATAGTAAAGTCTGAACACTAGAAATACTGTTTCTTTTCACTTCATTCTCTTTTCTAGACTTGATTTGCCTATTATAAAGCTTTCACTTTTCTTTATAAATTTTAAATGTCGTGTTTTTTTTTGATAAGTGACTCAACTGTGGCTACAGTCTGTTCAAAATGAGTTAGAAGTCTTTTTCACATAATTCAAATAGTTAGATATGAAAAAAATCCAGTTTTAAATTTCTTACTGGAAGTGACTTGAAAACCAAGAGATGTTGAAGCATATGCCCAGGAAACTAAGTAAATAAAATGATAAGAATTAAAAAAGTATAAAAATTTGAGTTTGCACTTTTTAAATTGCAATTTGTAATATTTTCACTTATGAGAGGATTTTTTTTTTTCCTTTTACGGTGAATATTTTGAAGGGAAACATATATTTAATTAAAAAATATGCCCTCGAGTAGGTTAATTTTGAGAAGGCTGTCAATTTTGTAGCATCCAAACTTGGTAAAACTTTCAAAAACATGTCTTTTACTTGAGGTTATCTGCAAGAATAATGTGTCAAAGTAAGGTAATTTGGACTAACGCAAAATTATAATATCTACAACGTTACGGAATAATGAGGCACTGGTGTTTCAGTTGTTAAGTTCTTGTCTTTCTTGTGAGAAATCTGTGTTTGATTTTCAGTCAGTGTAACATATGCACAGGCACCATCCATCTCTTAGTGGTAGATTATCCCACTACCCATCTGGCGCTGGTAAACTGTGCCACCAGCTACCTGTTAGTGGTGAATTGTGCCGCCACCCATCCATCAGTGGTGGATTGTGCCATGATCCATCTGTCAGTGTATTTTAGTATGATGCTGAAAAGGTTTCAACAGAGCTTACAGACTAAGAAAAAAAGCCCTTGATGATGTATGTCCAAAAATCGGCCAGCATCCCTATGGCTCACAAAGGCTCTATCTGCAATGCATCGTGGGGATGTCCAAGATCTAGCAGCTTTATGTTATGTTGTGCATGGTGTCATCCCAAATTGGAGGTCAACTGAGTAGCTACAAATAACAGTAACAATGCCATGGACTAAAATTTATTCATCATTAAGTATTAAAATTTTAAATTGCTTCTATTTAGCAAAATCATCAATCAATTTACCAAATAAATTGGTATCTGTAAAGGGGATGTATTTTAAATAAAAAAGTTATGATATAAAAATATGCTATTTAATGGTCATTTCAAATGAAAACAGTGAAGTAGAACTTAGAAGAAGATTGTAGGTTTAACTGAACTTTAAAAATCATAACAAAGTGCTATGAAAAATGGTACACTAACAAACTTAGAAACTCAGAAGAAGTTAAAAAAAATCTAGACACTCACTACCTACCTAAAATAACATAAACAGGGGTAAAACAATTAAATAAACTCTTCACAAAAGAAGATGTTGAAAAGATAATTTAAAAACTCCTAACGAAAAAATTCCCTAGCCTTGGCAGCTTCCCTGGAGAATTCTACCAAACTTTCATAGAAAAGTTAGCCCCACTATTGCTAAAGGTATTTCAGAGCGAAGACAAGGCTGGAATATGTTCAAACTCATTCTATGAACTCAACATAACCCTGACGCCAAAACTAGGTAAAGACAGCCAAAATGCAAAAATTGTGGATCAATATTCTTCATGAACTTAGTTTCAAAAATCTTCAACAAAATGCTAGCCACTAGAATTCAACAACATATCAATAAAAAAATAATTCACCATGACCAAGTGGGAGTCACACCAGAAATGTAGGAGTAGTTTAACATTAGAAAAACAAGAAATACAACCAACCACATTAGTAAAGCAGACAAAAAAGAATCATTTTATTTTATTAATTAATGCAGAAAAAGCATTTGATAATGTTCACCATCCATTCATGTTAAAAGCTCTCAGTAAATTAAGAACAGAAGGGAGATCTCCCAATAATAAAGGGGACATACAAAGCCAACAGAATCTCAAAGCATTTCCTCAAAGAACTGGAACCAGACAATGACACCCTTTATCACCACTTTATTTTTGCCCTGGAGATCGTAGCCAGAATAGCAAAGGTTGCAAAATAAATAAAGGGCATCCAAATTGGTGAGAAAGAAATTAAAGTACCTGTATTTGAAGATGGTATCAGTTTATACACAGAAAACCCTAAAATATCCACACAAACACAAAAATGCTGGATCTAATAGAAGAGTTCAGTGCAGGATCAGGATAAAAGATACAAGATTAACATACAAAATTTGTTGAATTTCTCTGCACTAACATATATAAGGTCAAAGAGGAAATCACTGAATCAATACCATTCATAATAGCCCACAAGAAGATATAATGCTTAGGAATAAATCTAATCAGAAAAATAAAATATATATGAGGACTGTCAATTAAGTTTGCAAACTCATCCTAGGAGAAGTGCTACATACCTCATTGCTGAATATCACTACAGTCACCTTTGAAGTACTCCACTTAGGAAACTATGCATCAATGCCAGCACCTAGTTTACCCTTCAAAGCAATGTTGGAACTCTTTTTCTGGAATGGCTCTCAGAGTTGTCATCATACTACCCTCGATGTCCTGAATATCATCAAAATGTCTTTCTTTCAATATTTCTTTTATCTTCAGGTAAAGGAAAAAGCCATCGAGATCCAAATCTGGTTAGTAGGGAGGATATTCCAACATAGTTATTTGTTTACTGGCTGAAAATTCCCTCACAGACAACTATTACAATTAAGTTCATGAACTTGTCACTGTGCCACCATGAGAACTGGCCATTCCAGAAAGAGTTCCAAAATTGCTTTGAAGGGTAGACTGACTAGGCACTGGCATCAGTATACTTGGAAGGTGACCATGATATTCATCAAGAGGTATGTAGCACTTAGAACAACTAAGTTCGCAGATTTAACTGTCAGAACTTGTATACAAAGTAAACTACAAGACACTACTGCAAGACATCGTAAGTGTCTGTGTAAGTGAAGAAAATAACCTTACCAGTGGAACAGAAGATTCAACATTGTGAAAATGACTGTACTCACCAAAGTAATTTACAGACACATTGCCAATTCCTACCTAAATTCCAATGGTATTTTAAAATGAGATTGAGAAACAAATGACAAACTTCACAGGGAAAGGGAAAAAGCCTTAGATAAGCAAAACATTACTAAAAAGAAGGACAAGTTGTGAGACTTCACACTGTCTTTAGAATCTATCACACTGATACTGTTGTCTAGAAAGTCCGATACTGGTACAACAACAGTAAATAAATAGACCAATGGAACAGAACTGAGAATCCAGATGTAAAATCATTCGCCTATGAGAAGCAGATGTTTGACAAAGGCTCAAAGCCTGTGAATTGGGGGATAACAGAGTTTCTTTAACAATTGTATCAGTGTAATTGGATGTCCATCACCAGTAAAATTAAACAAGAGCCATATATTACACTATGCACAAAAATTAACTCAAAATGAATCAAAGACCTAAATATAAAATCTAAAATGATAATGGAAGAAAAAATAAGGACAGTGCTGGGAGCCCTGATACATGGTATAAAAAGAAGACAAAATATTACAAATAATCCACAAATGCCAGAAGAAAGAACAGACAACTGGGAACTTCTAAGATTTCAACAAAAGAGTCAAAAGATAACCTACATACTAGAAAAACTTGTGGGCAATGACAATTCCAACCAGTATCAAATCTCTAAAATTACAAGATGCTGTAAAACCTCAGTAACAATACTACAAATAATCCAATTAAAAAATGACAAAAGTACATGAACATTCACTTCACAAAAGAAGACATTGAAGGGGCTGACAGAAATATTAGGAAATGCTCGTGGTCATTGTCCATTAGGAAAATGCTAATCAAAACTACAGTGAAATACTATCTAACCCCAACAAGGGTGATATTAATCCCCAAAACACAAAATGATAAATGTTGATGAAGCTGTGGAGAATATTAAATGGTGCAGCCACTTTGGATACCCATTTGATGTTTTCTTAAAAAAGATGGAAATTGAAATATCGTAGGACCCAGCAATCTCACTTCTTGGAGTATGTCCTAGAGAAATGAGGTGCCAGACAAATAGACACATGCACATCAATGTTCACTGTAGCACTGTTCACAATAGGAAAAAGATGGAATCATCCTAGGTACACAACAAGGATGAATGGATAAACAAACCATGATATATTCACACAATGGAATATTATACAATGATAAAGAACATGAATGAGTTTGGGAAACATATCATGACATAGAAGAATCTGGAAGGCATTACGCGTAATAGGACAAATATTGTATGAGATCTTATTATAAGGACTTGAGAAAAGGTTTCAGCAGAGAAGAAAACAGTCTTTGTTGGTTACATGGATGGAGATGGGTAGTTAGTAATGTGATAGTAGATAAGAATTACTTTAGGTGAAGCAGGAGAGGAATGAGCACACCTGGACTAAACAAAAAACTAAGAAGTTTTCTAAATACAATCAAACACTTCGAAGCAGGACCAAGGGTCTGGGGACCATGATTTCAAGGGGCATCTAGATTACTTGATATAACAAAGTTTATTAAGAAAATGTTCCACATCCCACTCTGGTGAGTGGTGTCTGAGGTCTTAAAAGCCAGCAAGCAGGCATCTAAGAAGCACTAACTGGTCTCAGTCCATCTGGAGTAAAGAGAATAAAGAACATCAAAGACCTAAAGAAAATACAAGGTCTGACAATTGCATTCATAAACTCTTCCTAGAAAAAGTCTACACACCTCGTTGCTGGATATCACAACGGGGTTACCTTTGAAGTACTCCCTTTGGGAAGCTATGCACCGATGCCAGTGCCTAGTCCACCCTTCGAAGCAGTTTTGGAACTTTTTTTCTGGAATAGCCATTAGAGCTTTTGTTGTATTGCTCTTTATGTCCTGAAGGTTATCAAAATGTCTTCCTCTCAATATTTCCTTTATCTTTGGGTAAAGAAAAACGTCAAATTCAGGTCATTTTCACATAGACTTTTCCACACTTCCAAACAGTTAACTTGGCTAACTGTTTCTCTAGTTGGTACAAGTTCGTAATAAGCAATCCCTTTGATACCAAAAAATCTAGCAAAATCGTTGTGCCTCTTGATTTGCAGTGACAGACCTTTTTATGTTCCTCAAGAAATGACTGACTTTCACTGTGCATTTTGACATTTTATTTTAGGGTATTATTGGTACAACCATGTTTCATCACCAGTGAAAGCATGATCCAAAGCCTCATCTTACCTTTCCCAAAGGTCTTCGCAAAACTTCAACTCTCCTTTGTGTTTCTTCAGTGGAGAGCTCCTTTGGGACCACTTTTGTGTACACCTTTCTCACGCCAAGATTTTCAGTTATGATTTTCTTGTTTCTCTATCAACGTTTACTTGGTCTGCTATTCTTCTCACAGTCAGCTGATGGTTTTGGCACAAAATTTCATGAATTTTTGCCATGTTTTCATCAGTTCTGCATATTACTGGCCTCACTGACCTCTTTCCACAGTGACACTTTCTCTCCCCTTGGAAAAACAATTAATCCATTTGTATACTGTCGTTTCTTTCATGGTATTATCTCCATAAACTTGGACTAACGTATCCGTGATCTCACTTCCACTCCTGCCAAGTTGAACAAGAAATTTAAAGTTTGTTCATTGCTTTAATTCAAGCTCAGACATTCTCACGATGGCACACAAAAACGTGGCACAACAATAATGAATGCCATTCAGCAAGACACTGCCACATGTCAACATGAATACAGCTGTGAGACACTGATATGCCAAGGTTATAAAACCTTACTGAGCTGTTTGTACAGTGCTGCCAACATAAGCGCACAGCAGCAAGTTCACACACTTGTCAGACCTCATATGAACCCAAGAGACTGAAACATTTGTCATAAACCAGAGTCTACATCAGCATGATACTGGAAGAGTTAGATGGTGCCCAACCATCACCAACGACTCACCTTTTACAGAATCCAACAATGGGTCCCAGATGGAGCAGAAGAAATGTGGGGTGCAAAACTTGAACTCTAGTAAAAATACCAGATTTGATGTTCTGACATACTGGAGAGCTCCTGGGAGACATGACACCTGGACTGTCTGTTAGCCCAAAACTGAAACCAGCCGAGAAGCCAGCTCCTCAAGCAAAGATGGAACTGGTTATAGAAGACATAAAATGATACTGGTAAGAAGTGTGCTTTTTGGTTTGGGTAGATACAGGAGACTAACTGGGCAGCTCCTGTCTGGGAGCAAGGTGAGAAGAAAGAAAGGGACAGGATCCAGTTGAATGGATATGAGAAATTCAAGGTGGTGAAGAGTATATCGTCATAGTGTAGAGAGAATTCCTAGGGTCACATAACAAAGTATGCGTAAGTTTGTAAACTTTCACTTTAAGCACAAGAAAAAGGATTACATCCAATTTATTTTCTATATGAAATAAAATTGTATAGCGAAAACTAAAAATAAGACAATATAGATGAAACACATATTTGGAAAATATGAGACATAAAAGTTTTAAAAGATAATTGAAACAAGTTAATAGATACCACAAATAATCAATTTATATAAAAGTAATGTTAAAAAGATAATGTCTAAACATTATTTTAATGTTCATGAATGTCTTAATTTTATATAAAATCTAACTTTAATTATGAAAAACAAAATAATAAGATCAATTATTCACTAAAACCATTTGATGAAAATTTGCACATATGTAGTATACACATGCATTATGTACTAATTCACAGGTTTTCATATTACACATAGTTTTGGGAATGTGGTTACTTAGCACCATTGCTAAGACCTCAATTAAGTAAGTCAAAATCTCGAACTTCCCTGCTTCTAATTTACCAGCTCTTCTGTTTCTCAGGTTATTCACAGGAAAAAGGAGATTAGTAATACTACTTACCAATAGGATTCTTGTGAAAATTAAATGGAAAATGCCTAAAACACTTAGCATGTTGATTAGCACATAATGAGTATTTATTATTTCTTACTTTTTACTCTTCTTACTGAGAGAGTCTGGTTTAAAATTGTAACTAACTGTGTGGCACTTATCAACAACAGCAGCATACTGCAGAAATCAAATTAGACATTTCAGGAAGAATGACAGTCTAAGAAGATGTGAAAGTGTCTAAGGTGACGTGAAGGCTCACCTCGCACTACAAACACATTGAAATGTTGATTAAAATAACACATGTGCATAATTGAGCTTCCAAAATCATGATATAATCTGACAGCAAGTCAGACAGAAAAAACAAACCCAGGAAGTGAGAACTGATGTCCCATCTGTTTGTGGTAGGATTTGTATCTGCTTACTGAAACTTGTGACGTGAGTAGGGCATCCTAATATCCATGCAAAACTGGAGGTGCACTCTGCCAGCAACAAGCAGTGCGGGACATGGAGCTGAGCTCTTTGTGTGACTCTTGGAGTCTTGAATTATATCCAAGAATAGATTTTGAGATTAGATTTTGTTTCCTTCCCCGTATGGCAAACTAAATATTTATGTACAGTCCTTTTGTTGAAAAAAACTAGAAGTTTTTGAAGCCAAGCCATAGCCAGAAGTTTTTGAAACAAATACTTTAAATCATTTTTTAAAGGAAATTCTAGAGCTAATCAGGAAGTGAAGAACTGCAATGCCAAGGTGACAGACAGGTGAACCCATAGAACTGAGATGGAGTTTGTGATCATTCGAACCTAGGTGCATCTGCTTATTGCACAATAATAACTTAGAGACAGTAAAAGATAAAGAATAGTAATGGATTTACCTAAACTATGGAACACAGAACAAGGATTGGGGTATGATGTTGATGGCAAGGCTGTGGAGAAGATAATGAAATCAGTGTGTAATAAGTTGAATTTGATAAGTATTTTATGCTGCATTTGAAACGGGTTGTCAATATATTCAGTCTATTTGTCGTTGTTATAAGGTGCCATTGAGCTGTTGCTGACTCACAGCAACACTACAAAAAACAGAACAAAATATTGCCATATCCTGTAACATTCTCACACGGCTTGATGTGTTTGAGCCCTCTGTTGCACCTGTTCACTGTGTCTATTCTGATTGAGATTTTCCACTTTTCGGTTAACACACTGCTTTACCAAGCATGATGTCCTTCTCCAGGGACTGCTCCCTCTTGATAACACGTGCAAAGTATATGGCATAAAGCCTTGCCACTTTAACTGCTAAGGAACTTCTGGCTGCACTTCTTTCAAGACAGATTTATTTGTTCTTCTGGATGCGTATAACAGATTCAGTATTCTTCACCAACACCATAATTCGAATAGATAAATTTTTCTTTGGTCACCCTTATTAATTTTCCAGATTTGACATGTATACGAGGTGACTGAAAATATCATGGCTTGGGTCAGGTGCATCTCAGTCCTGAATAATGTGTTTGCTTTTTAACACTTTAAAAAAGGTCTTTTGCAGCAGATCTTCCCAATTGCATCATTTGATTTCTTGGCTGCTGCTTCCGTGGGCACTGACCGTGTTCCCAAGTAAAGTAAAATCCTTGACAACCTCAATCTTTTTGCCATTTGCCGTGATGTTGCTTATGAACCAGTTTTAAGGATTTTTCTTTTCTCTATGTTGAGGTATAATCCAAACTGAAAGCTGTAGTATTTGATTTTGATCTTCATCAGTAAGTGCTTCAAGTTCATTTCACTTTCAGCAAACAATGTTGCATCATCTGCATAAAGCAGGTTGTTAATGAGTCATCCTTCAATCCTGATGCCACATTTTTATTTTTAGAGTCCAGCATCTCAGATTATGTGTTCAGCATACAAGTTGAATAAAGATGATAAAAGGATATGACACTTGCCCACAATTTTCCTAATTTTACCATACAGTGAACTTTTGTTCTGTTTGAAGTTCTGCCTCTTGATCTACCTGCGATTTCCTCATGAACAGAGTTAAAAATTCTGGAATTGTCATTCTTCACAATGTTACCCATACTTGTTATGAGCCATACAGTAAAATACATAGTCAATAAAAGATAGGTAAAACATCTTTCTGGAATTATCTGCTTTTACCCAAAAGTATCTGACATCTGTAATGACACCCTTCATTCTGCATCATCTTCTGAATGACTTTTCTTGTCATTATATGGCTACAGTTATTTTTGAGTGAACTTCAGCGAAGTTTTACTTGTGTGTGATATTAAAGTTATGGTCAATAAATTGTGCGTTCTGTTGAGTAACTTTTCTTCGTAATGGGCATAAATGTGGATCTCATCTGGTCAGTTGGCCAGGTAGATCTCATCCAGATTTCTTGATATAGACAAATGTGTACCTCTAGTACTGCATCCATTTGTTGAAACAACTCACTTGCTATTCCAGTGCCTTATGGGCAGCTTGGAATTCTTCCTTCAGTATTGTTGATTCTGGATCGCACTCTATCTACTGGAATTGTTGAACATTGACCAATTATTTTTAGTAGAGTGTCTGTGTATTCCTTTCATCTTCTTTTATGATTTTACATCATTCAATATTTTGTTCATAGAATCCCTCAGAATTGTAAATTCAGCTTGAGAAATGCCAAACATGTTCATCTCTTTTGGTTTTCTAACTCCATTTCTTTGCATATTTCATTATAGCACTTTATCTTCTTGAGCTGCCCTTTGAAATCTTCTATTTAGCTCTGTCACTTCATTTCTTCCCTTTGTTTATGCTATTGTATTCAAAAGCAAGTTTTGACATGCATTTTTGTCTTTTCTCTCTTCTATTTAAGGACCATGTGCTTTCTTCAGATATGATACCTTGAATGTCATCTACAACTTAACTGGTCTTTGGTTATTAGCATTCAGTGTGTCAAATCTATTTTTAAGATGGTCTCTAAGCTCAGCTAAGCTATACTCAAGGCCATGCTTTGGCTTTCCTGGACTTGTTCTAATTTTCTTAAGCTGCAGTTTAAACTTGCATATGAGCAATTGATGATCAGAGCCTGGCCTTGTTCAGAATGATGATACTGAACTTGTCTGTCTTCTCTTTCCAATAATGTAGTTGATTTGATTTCTGCGTATTCCGTTTGGTGAGATCAACATGTATAGTTATCGTTTATATTGTTGAAAAAAGGTATTTTAGTTGAATAAGTCCTTGGTTTTTGCAAAATTCATTCATGTGATCTCTGGTACCATTGCTACCACCGGGAACATATTTTACAAATACTGACTCTTTGAAAAATCTGGTGATGTAGTGGTTAAGTGGTTAAGTGTTACAACTACAGCTGCTACAGCTACAGCTGCTAACCAAGAAGTCAGCAGTTTGAATCCACCAAGTGTTCTTGGAAACAGTATAGGGCAGTTCTACTCTGTGTTATAGGGTTGCTATGAGTTGGAATAAACTTGAAAGAAGTAAGTTTGGTTTGTTTCTGGAAACTTCTTTATTTAAAGCTTTCACATTTAAATGACCAGTATTTATCAGTGCATTTTGATTGCATATTTGATTAATTTCATACTGCAGAAGTTGTTAAATAGCTTCATTTTCTTCATCTTTTTGATTAGTAGTTGCAGCTTAAATTTGAATAATATATTAACTGGTCTTCCTTATAGGGGTAAGGATAGTATCCTATCACTGACAACACTGTATTTCAGTATAGATCCTTTCTCTTGTTTTTGAATTCTTTTATTTATTAATCACAGTAACATAATATAGTTTCTAACATCTATCAGTTATCTTATCCATGATAAACCCTTACGCCACCACCCACATTTGGACCATCACAGTTATTTTCTTCTGTAGGTAATTTTATTTTAAGTCCTTATAACAGGGTGCTCATGCAGCATTTGTCCTTTTGACACTGACTGATTTCACTCAGCATGATCTCTTCCAACTGAGATCATGTTACAAGGTGTTCTCTAAAATTGTCATTGTTTTTTATAACAGCACAGTGTTTCACTGAGTATATGTACCGTAGTTTGTTTACCAATCAAATCAACTACATTAGTGGAAAGAGAAGACAGACAAGTTCAGTATCATCAGTCTGAACAAGGCTGTTGTTGGGATCTGGGTTGATTCCATATTTTAGCTATTGTGGTTTTTGCTGCAACAAACATTCGTGCACATGTCTGTTTGTGTGACAACCTTTGTTTCTGAAGGATAAATTCCAAGCAGTGGAATTACAGGATCAAATGCAATATCTCTTGCCAGGTTTTTAAGGAAGCACCATGTTGTTTTCCAAAGAGGTTGTACCAACTTGCAATCCCACCAGCAATGTAGGAGAATTCCAGTCTCTCCACAGTCTCTCCAGCATTTGTTATATTGTGTTTTTTGGATCATAGTCAACCTTGTTGGGGTGCGATGATATCTCATTGTAGTCTTGATTTGGATTTCTCTGATAGCTAACAATGGTGAGCATTCTCTCATATATCTTTTAGCTGCCTGGATGTCTCTAGTGAAGTGTCTGCCCATTGCCTTTGTCCGTCTCTTAATAGGGTTGTTTATCTTTTTCTTGTTGATATTTTGCAGAACCTTGTAGATTATGGAGATCAGATGACAGTATGACATGTAGTTGCCCCAAATTTTTTCCATTCTGTAGGTGGTCTTTTAACTCTTTCAATAAAGTCTTTGGATGAACAAAATGTTTGATTCTTTGTAGTTCTCTTTTACTTGTTTTCTCTTCTGTTAATCCTGCTTTGTCAAATGTTGAAGTCTATCTAAACCGTGTGTTAGAACATCCATCATGAATTCTATTTTTTCTTGCATGATTTTTATTGTTTTAGGCTTGATATTTAGGTCCTTGGTCCATTTAGAGCTAGGTTTTGTGTAAGGTGTGAGATACAGGTCTTGTTTCAGTTTTTTGCTGATAGGTATCCATTTTGCCAGCACTATTTGCTAAAGAGACTGTTTTTACCCTAGTTTACAATTCTAGGGCCTTTGCCAAACATCAGCTGTCCAGCATAGATTTTGAAGTATTCTTTTTGACAATGTATGTGACACTGATAGTCTTCAATTTTTCATTCCTAGCATAGCAGGCCATATGATTTTTGTGATTCAGAATGGACAGTACCCGTCTACTTCAGTTCATTAATACCTGGAACACAGATCTTCAAGCACTCCACTTTATTTGTGAAAACTTCTAATTTTCCTAGATTCATACTTTATACATTCTAGGTTCCTCTTGTTAATGGATGTTTGCAGCTGTTCCTTCGTATTTTGAGCATTGCCATATCAGAAAATGAATTTCCCTAATGCTTTACTCCATTTACTCTACTTTGATGAGTCAGCTGTTCCTCAGACTTGTTTTGAGTGTCTTCCAGCCTGAGGATTTAATTATTTCAGACAATGTTTTACTGCTACTTATAAAGTTTCTACTGACCAGTATTTTTAGAAGTAGATCACCAGTTCTTTCTTAGTTTCTGTTAGTTTGGAAGCTCTGCTGAATTCTGTCGATCATGAGTGTCCCTGATAGCATTTGAAATACTGGTGGCGTAGCTTCCAACATCACAGCAGCACAAATGCTACCAAAATTCATTAAACTGACAGATGTATGGTGGTGAGGCTGTTTTCTACGCATCGTTACCTGTTTGTCTTATCTTCCAATTAACCAATAAAGGAAAATAAAGCAGAAATAAGAGTGGTGAAAAAAGAAATGTTTTTTTTAAAAAATATGATACTTATAAAAGAGTTCAGTTCATATTATTTTTCAACTCTGCATCGATTGTGTGGGCATTACATTGAAATAGTTTTTTTTTTTTTTAATGCTTCCTTAACTTAGTATTTTAATATAGAGAAACTGTTAACAACTAATTACTTCCAATTTTGTTTTAAGTTCCCAAATCATTTGTTTTAATCCCTTATTATCATTATTTTTTTACCTTTGTTGACAATGACACAAATGCAAACAACATAATGCATATAACTATTTTTTTATTTTTTCTGGAGAATTTGATACTCAACATGAAGCCTCTTTTTCTCTCTTTTTCTTCCTCTACTTGAGCATGCATGAATGCATGCAGACACACACACACACACACACACAATCAGGATTATAGACCTTTGGCTTGGAGAAAATTGGATCCTGGGATAGCTTTCTGAATTTATTTTAGATTTAAATATTCTGTAGTATGCACAATCATTAAAACACAAGTCTGGGCTGAGGAGGGTTTTATTCAACATTTTATAGGAAGGATTTTGATCTATGATTTATCAGTCACCTGATAGCACTAAGGGCAGGAAAGTTTGCTTTTTTCCTCATTAAGAATCAATTCTTCTGGTATATAGATTTTCATTTCCTCCCATTGAAAAAATTTTCTTTTAGTCTGTCAATTTGAGTGATGAGGCATAGAAGTGGTATAAAATGTAGGAATTTTTAAGCTGTGAGAAGAACTAGAAAGTTGAAAAATACATTAAAAAATGAGTAAATAAACCACACCAAGTGCCTTTTATGATTTGTAGATGTGTATGAATACAGGAATCATGACAGAAGAATGTGTTTTATTTATTTAAAGGTCATCATTAGGTTTTATTTCTGTATTCGTCTTGTTAGCTCATGCACAGATTGACAAAACTGGTGATCAGAGGCAATAACATATTTTGGAAGAACTCTAGTCTTTTTCCTTACAATGTTTATTCTAGTGTCATTTATTTCACTGTATTTTGCGACTTATAACAAGTCATATATTTAATTGGTATGATTTTTATTCAGTTACGTCTGGCTGAATTTCAAATATATTTCTTAGTCACTTTGCAGTGATATAAAAGTCAATAATATATTTTTTAAAAAAGCAAACTACCAATTCCATAAGAAGATGTATAATGCCACTACTTATTTCCACAAATAAACCTGACTACAAAAAAGCTGGCAATCACTAAAAGCTAACTTGTAGCTGCTAGGCTTCAGGTGAATATCAAATATTTTGTGAATGGTTTCTTAGAGTCACAGTCTCTTCATTTAGAAAATCTTAGATTCTAGAAGCTCTTTTTTTCTTCCAAGCTGCCTCACTGAAATAGTTGCTAGATCTTCACAGAAGCTCTTTTGTAATGATTCATGAAAACCTATTTCCATCAAGTTGATCCCGACTCATACCAACTCTGTAAGACAGAGTAAGAACTGTCTGTAAGAACTGTCCCATTGGGTTCAAGGAGCATCTGGTGTATTCAAACTGCAGAAGTTTTGCACAGCAGCCATAATCATGATGACTAGCAACTAAAAATGGAATTCTAGTCCAAAGACACTGCAAATGGTGATCTTTACTTGACTAGTACTCTAACATGGATTCATACTCCTACCTTAACTTTCAATAGGAGTCAAATTTAACCATATTTTTATACATGGTGCATGTTTAAAACACAATTATGTATTCTACTTTTTATAGTAAACTAAAAAACAGACTGCAAATCAAAAACTAGGTAAATATATTTACCTATGGAAGAGCTATAACACTTTTGAAAGGACTATGGGTGACTTTCCAATTAAGAGCAACTCTGGAGATACAGGGGTTAAGAACTTGGCTGTTCACCAAAAGATCAACAGTTCAAAACCTCCAGCCCCTCCTTGAAAACCCTATGGGCTAGTTCTACTCTAAGGTACAGAGGTGCTGTGCTCGATTGAGTTGCATCTCCCCAAACATGTGTATAGCAATTTGGCTGCGCCATGATTCCCAGTACGGTGGGGTGTCTTCTATTTTGTGATGGTGATTTTTGTGTTTGTTGTAAATCCTAATCTCTGCCTGTGGTTAATGCTGCAAGACTGGACTATGCTGAACAGGTATAGGTTGGGACTATAACATCCTTAAAAAGTCACATTGTAAAAGGAGGTTTCCTGGGGTGCGGCCTGAACCACTTCTTATGCTTCAAGAGATAAAAATAAAGGGAAGCAAGCAGATGGTGGGGACCTGAGACCACCAAGAAAGCAACAGAGTTGGCATCTAGAATTGGACTTGTAGCCTACTGGACTCTTTTTCAAAGTCATTCACTGTAGTATCTCCTTATAGCAATCCTAGACAACTAAGACAGTTGCTGAGTCAGAATTGACTCAGCAGCAATGGGTTTGCTTTTGGTTTTTGGTTAAATGGTAGTATTAAGCATTCTGTAATTACATTTGTTTTTTTTTGTGTTCTTAAGGGGACACCTGGAGTAATCACTGAAAAATTATTTAAAAAGAGTAAGTTAACACCTAGTTGTATTTGCTTATATGTATGATATCCCTCCACTTCTGCTGTTTTCAGCATTATTGGTTTATTGTCTGGAATTCCAAACAAGTATATGAGAAAAATATTCATCTCTTATAAAATAAAAGAGTTGGCTGTTAAGTATACTTATAGAACACCAGCAGGCTCATTTTTCATGGAAATAGTTTCTAGTATCACAAATCTAGGCTAACTCAAGGTTTTTTTGTGTGTGTGTATAGAATATTCTATTAGTTCAAAACCATCCATTTAAAATATTTTCTGTTTCTGGGGATATCTTTAAGCACATAAATCAAAATAATAAAAAAATACTTTATGAATTATTTTAATACTTAACCAGACTGTACATAATTGAGAGTATACTTAAAAGCTAACAATGTATTTTATTACACTGTCTGATTTGTCATTGTTTCTGTAACAGCAAATGGCTACAAAATCTATTGGGGATTTATTTCTTGTTCACATTGCATATCAGTTTTGAAGTTGTGGCTATGCATTTCTTCCACATTTGTTTTTTATTTCATGACCTAAGCTGGAGAAGTTGTCCCTCATATGGGATATGATATTCTTCTTGAAGAAGAAAAAATGATCAAGAGAGAGCTGGTAAAACCTGATAGTTTTGGCTTTCAAGTCCATACCTCACGGCTATTAAAACTTCTGTGAGGACCTAGCTTTTTGGCCTTTCTATTCTTTTTTGTGCTGGCCCAGACACATCAAATAACCAAGTTCAAGGGTAGACAAGTACATTCTTTCCACAGGAGGAAATGCAGCTGCATGGCAACAGTGACATATAATCCACTTACAGTGAAGAAAAAAGAAAGTAATAACAATAATGTAAACTAAAGTGCTCACCCTCTTAGGTACAAATGTTCACTTTTTTTTTTCTCTCTCATGCTAATTATCATCAACTCCTTTCCAAGGAACACATGTCAAAAATCCAACTCATTTATAGCAGTCAGGTTCAAATCCAAGAATTTGCGAACACTTCAATTTTCATATATAAATCATTACATATCCCCTACATCAGGTTTAAAAACAGATTTTAAAAAAATCCTCATTTCACACTCATACAATATTATCTGACCCTCACATACTCAACTGTTACAGTGAAACAAGGGCTAGGTAGCAACAGTAAATACTCCTATATAGTAGTAGTTGGTTCTTGGTAATTCTGTATGAAACATACAGAATGATCAAAAAAAGGTTGATACCAGCCCAATTTTCCTTCTTTGAATCTGCCCAATCTGTTCTTTTCAGTGATGCTTGGCTAAACCTTCCAGATTTTTTTCCTTTGTTGTTACACAACTAAACTTATTTGTGCCTGAAAACGTTGACTGTATCCTCATTTATGGTAGAGCAGCTTCCTTACTTGTTAGAGAAATTTTGAAGTCAAAAGGCTGCTTTACATCTCAAATGGACACGATCTCTGTTAATCCAGGCTGTTGCTTCTTTTGGCAGTACAGCTCTCTCAGTAACTTCATTTTCATCTATTTGATTCCAATCAATTCTGTGTAGAAAGTGCTTTATCTACAGTGCCATTTGAGACAGCCTAACCCCTATCCACATCTCTGTCTCTTCTTATTCAAGTTACTTTGAGCTTATCAATCTCAGAATCAAAAATGAGACTTCACTGTGAAAACATCTTTGAATTTTCTTCTGTGGCACATGTCATTCAGTTGGCAAATCTATTTAGACTTTTTAAACGAAGGGAATGATGATTGTAATCTAAATTTGATTTTTACTCTACACTTATTGATTAGTCCTATTTGCTCAGAAGTCCCAGTGGAGAAGATGTTAAAAGCTTAGCTGTTAACCAAGAGGTGGATAGGAAAAAGATGTGGCAGTCAATTCCTGTGAACATTACAGTCTTATAAGCCCTATGGTGGAATTCTACTCTGTTCTACAAGGTCTCCAGCACTAGAATTGACTCAATGGCAGCAGATTTTTTTTCTTTTGGTTTAGTTGTTCAGACTACCTCTAAATTGTGTTGGTATATCATTTATTATATAAATATTAAAAAGAGTGGAGTTCTGCAACAATGCAAGGCCTCACAGTGGATCGTGGGTGGGTAGTTTTATTGTTGCTCTATTCCTTATTGTTAACCAGTGAATCCTTTTCTGACCTCATCTCTGGCCTTTCAAGTGTGGCTAATAATAAAGACACACTTGATAACATTCTATGTCATGTTCCTTTTGATAAAGCCACAAATTAATTATATACATTATATGATGTTAAAGTTATCACAGGGATATTAAAGTTATCACAAGGATGTATCAATACACAAAATTTTTAGCAGTATAGGAAATGGGTTGTTTTCCATCATCCAATTAAAATGCACTTGATGCCCATTGTACATCTGAATCCAATACTGTACATGACCAGTTTTTTCAAGGCCTAGTGCATCATTTCATGTAGAATTTTTGAACTACTAAAGTTTTTCTGTATTATCAAATCACACCTAAAACATTAGCGACTTATACTGACAAATGTTTGTTTCAGTCCTGTTGGATAAATGTTTGTTGGCAGTTCTGCTAATGTTCTATTTTCTTCAAGGTGAAAGAGAATTACTCCATATGGTGACATGTTGTCTTGTGTCAGATTTAAAAAACAAACCACACACACACACACACACACACACACACACACACACACACACACATCTAAAGAGAGAGACAGAGAGAGTGTAATAAAATATACAGTGACCGTCAAAGTTTCTGTCTGGAATTGACACACTGTCATGTCACTCACCAAGAGAAATCACATGGCCAAGTCAATGATTTAGGTATGTGTACTGTTTCTATTCAAAGACACTGCTGATTCACAGCAATCAACTATATATAATAATATTCTTATAGAAAAAAAAGGGTGGCAAACAACTGGCAATGATTATTCATGACAATACATGAATATGTACTATGTAAAACATCATTGATATTATATTCTGTCTGAATATAGAGAACAAGCTTTGTGTTTGTCCCTGTCTTCTTCACTTCCCTCCAGTTGCAGGTCCATACAACTTTGTATATATGGGTTCAGACTCATTAATTATTTTAACCTGACACCATATCGGAAGCCAAATTTACAATAGACTTTGTTACCTTAAGTCTCACGTTTAAGTTTAAGTGAGTTCCAATTCTCTCAGTCAAAAAGAAGCATAGTCTTGAACTCTTAGAGGGTTAGTTGAAGTTCTGATTTTCTGCTTAGCCTTTCTAGCAGTCTCTCATGGAAATTTAATTTCACTCTAAGCCCTTACTGGTGTCTTACTTTCCTGCATCAGTAAGACATGTGGAATATGCACATTATTCAAATAGGCTGAGGCCTTTGTGATCACCAATTTTAAAGTTCCTCAGCCTACCCTCATTCCCCAAGAAGCCTTACAGTGCTAGAGAACTAAGGACTAAACTAAGATTGTTGTTATTTTTAGGTGCCATGCAGTCGGTTCCATTCATAGTGGCCCTATGTACTAGAGAAGAAAACATTGTCTGCTTCTGCACCATTCACATAACTGTTTCCATGAAGCCGTTATTGCAACCACTATATGAGCACGAAAAGAGAGTCTTTCTCTTTTGTGTTGACCCTGTACTTCATAACATCAAAAGAATTGGTTGAAATTTTAGTTTTTAGGTAAAGACATTAGGTTTGGTTTTAGAAACATGGTTTTATACAAAGACAGATACAGGAAAATATGGATTTCAAGAGAAAAATCTATGAGCCTATGCAACTATTGCCACATTTAGAAATATAGACAATTGCAGATTTTTGGAGTGCGGATCTCTCACAATGAAGCCAGCTTCCACCATAGTGCTAGGAGCTCAATAGACACTGACCAAAAACCAAACCTGTGGTGTTGATTCCTACTCATGACAGCCTATAGGACAGAATAAAATTGTTCCATAGGCTGTCTGAGACTGTAAGTCCTTATGGAAACAGACTGCCACCTCTTTCTCCTGAAGAGCAACTGGTGGGTTTAAATTCCTGATCTATGATTTAGTAGCTGAGTTTTATAACCTCTGTACCATCAGGGCTCCTTCAAAGGATACTAAGCCAGTAAAGTCTCATGAAATAACGTTAAAAATTATCCTAAAATAGCTACTATCAGACAATTTGCACGACATCACCCAGAAAATTTGCAGATGCTTACTTTTCTGTCAGGCTAGGTACACAGGTACAAAAATTCCAAAGGGTTGTTGCATCTCTTTTCAGTTGATGGCATTAAAATTGTGTATATAAAAGTGAAAAATGGCCAAGTTAAAAATACATTATTTTGAAATCATTCTTTCTTCTTGTAAGGCATTTATGCCTTGGAAAATTCGAGAAGCTGTTTGTTAACTTAGAACAATTTGACCTTTTAGTTAGTATGTCCTGTCTTTTCTCTTCATTATCTGAGATTGCCTACAAATAAGTTGTCTTTACTTGCCCTTACTTAAATGATAAGTCTCTTCTACAAGAGTGTTATATACACTCACATGTTTTAAAAAAAGGTTATAAACTTTTCTCTAGTGAAGTAAGCATACTAAAAAGATAATTTGGTCACAAGTAAATAATTTATCATTTATGCATATATTTATTTTAATTCACTTGGTTTTAATTTGTTTTTATGTTAACCTTAGAAATGGTTGTCATGATCATCAAGTAAAACACAACTTGAGGTGACAGTTCCCGTACAAAAATATTGTCAGATGTTGATCCACCAAATACTAGCATCATCATATGTACCGCACATAGAACTGTAGCACTATCTTTTCGTTAAGCTCTGTCTTTGTCTTCTTCCATTATTTCACCACCAAATTAGTTGAAAGAGCCTTCCTGTTTCCACTTTCTTCACTCACATTCGTATTTTAAATTATTAAAATCCAACTTCCACATGCTGCTCTTGAAAATCTCATCCATGATAGCCTAAGATTTGGTTGATAAATTGAAAGGCACATCTCATTTTATCTGACATCTTATCCGTTGCTGAAACTTAAATTATACTCGCATCTATGCCATAAACTCAGCTATTTACACATTTCCGCCTGGGTTCAACCTGTCTGCACATACTTAGCTGCAGTCCAGCTAGCACGTCAGGATCCACAAATGAATGTAGGAGCATGATTGCCTTGTCACAAAACTCCTCTGCCTTCCTGTATTTCCTATATCTGTAAATGGCATAACTGTCCACCTATTCTTTTAAAATAGACATTCTATAGTGAAATTCACCTTTGCAAACAGTGTTGATTCACAGAATATTTTCTTTTGCATATTTAGGTTTAATGGTGTCTCCTCTACCCTCTCACTGCCTCCTCTTGGTTCTAATCATTTTTCCTTCAGATTATCGCAGTGGCTTTCCTGACATCATTGATATCGTCCTGGGCAAAGCTATCAAATTTACTATTTTAGAAGGCAAAACCACGACTATACATGCAATTTCACAGCTGATTCCCATCAATTTTTTATCAGTCTCAGAAAAAAAAAAAACCTACAGTGCTCCTTAGAAATAAAAATGGTGAGACTTGTGCTTGCTCACTTTGGACATGAAATTAAGAAAGATCAATAGCTAGAAAAACATCCTTTGGTATAGTCAAGGGTCAAAGAAAGTAAGAGAAACCCTCAAAGAAATGGATTGACAAAATAGTCACAGCAATGGACTAAAACAAACCAACAATTAGGATGGATAACACAGGTCTAGACAGCATTTCTTTGTTATTCAAAAGGTCTCCAGGACCTGAAGCCAACTTGATGGCAACTAACAATATTAACAGTTTTTTCATTGAAAATCCATCCATTAACCTAGTAACCATTCTATTATCTCTGGTCTCACTGAGCTTGCTTCTGTGGTAACTTTTGTGTTTTGTACCTTGTTCACAGTGACAAAGACCTCCCTTTAATCAAATTGTCTGCTATTCAGTTAATTAACTAATTATTTATCAAGTGATCCACCAAAAAAATAGAATTGGTCAACCTCCCTCACCTCCATAGTATATCACTCAAAAATCTGTTTTGGTCTTAGTCAATAGGTATTGTATTTGATCTACTAAAGTGGATATTGTCCTAGGCCAGCACAGCTATGAATACCTTGAGGCCATAGAAAATGCTGATTCATGTTTGCTTCTTTAGCTCCACTTACTGCATACTTCCGAAGAGTTGATCTAAGTCTTAAGTGCTAATGTATTGCCTTCCAAGAGATGGTTAAACTTCAGATGGTTAAACTTCTGTGGTATTTTTTTCCAGTACATATTTTATGTCCAAAACAATGCAAAATATTCACTGAATCCTGCCTCTAAATCTTTGCTTATTTCAAACTGTTCCCCTGTGGTGGGTTCTCTTCAGTTACTTAGCATAATCTCTTCTGTCTCTGAACTGTTACATTCAGACCTGATAAAAAGTAAAAAAAAAAATACTAATAGCTGCTGTAGAGTTCATTCCAATTTGTGGTGACCCCATGTGTGTCTGAGTCAGAGGAAAACTGTCTTTCATTGAGTTTTCAATAGTCAATATTTCAGAAGCAGATTTCCAAGCCTTCTTTGGAGATGCCTCTTTGGTAGACTTGATTCTACACATTAAGCCTTTGTACAACTTAGGGACTCCCTCAGAACTTACAGTTCACTGGTTATACAGCACAGGTATTATATGAATGTAGGCTGGTGCCAAACTTGTATAAGCTGTTAATTATTCTGATAAGCAACCTTTGGTGTAACTTTCTTAGAATGTCTATATTCAACCTTAGAATAATTATCATAAGTGTGTTTCAAGGTTGTACTAGCTGCCTCGTAATACCATTTGGTAAATATTCAGAAATTTCATGAGCTAGTTATTAAATGTAGACATTATTTTTAAAATTAAATTATATGATATTAAAAATAATCATACTAAAATAAAAATAATACAGTCAAACCTTAATGCTTATTAATTATTTTACTATCACTTATATTTTTGAGACTATATCTGTTGTGGAAATTGCTACTATGTTATGTTGTACTATCTCTCTCTTTTCCACACTGCCTTCAGTGATGCCATGCTGGTAATTTGAAATCAGCCATAATAGGATTATTTGTCCTGTGGAAGCGTGTGAGCTATTGGGCCTCAATTGGTTGAGGCCCAATTGGTTGCCTCAATTGGTTGCTGTTGTTGGTTGTCTAGACTTTAGAAGTTGTCAAAGAATGTATTAATAATGACGTTTATATGCAAAATTAATTGTGTCTTTTGCAATTACATAGAAAATAGCATAAAAATTTGAGATATTCTTCCACTTCTTGAAAATTATTGTCTGATTCAAGAAAGAGGTTACTCATGTCATTGCTGACTGATTATCAACATCCCTGTCCATTGCTTTGCTTTTGTCTCATTAATTTAAGGAACTATACTCAATCCCCAGTTATAGCCATAGTTGGTCTATTATGAATAGAAGATTTCAGCAAATATTTTGCCACTCATCTGAATGAGTTGGTAAAACCACTTAAATATTTTTCTGGACCTAATTTTCATCATCTGTAAAACTCAGGTTTTAGAAGAAAGACATTTTAAAAATTCTGTAATGTATTGATCTTGCTATCAATCGTTATGATCTCTCAGATAAAAAATAAATTTATAAGATACACGTCAAAACTGAGTATGTTCTGAATTAAACTAATAAAATGCAAAGACTTTTTCAGTAACTGCTGGGTTCTAGGACCAGAACACACTCAAATAAGTTCAATTCAGGACTGGAAAAAGCAAACTTAATAGGAAAAATTTAAAATATCTTGTAAAATCCAAGGTTATAAAATCCATCTCTCTGACACTTCATCTCCCTTATTGTGAGCAATATTTAGGGCAACTTGTTTATCTTCTTTGTCTGAAGTTTTCTCTGCTTTGATTATTGATGGATAATCACAGCTGCTCTCAAAGCTCTTTTTCAGTCAAACCAATTATCACCCAACAATCCAGTATCTGCCATGAGCTTATTCAATTTACTAGTGTCCAACTTAAAGATTTTGTGAGATATTGACTCAATTTGGTCAGGAGAACCATTATGGATCAATCCTTTGTGGTCATGTGGTCAGGGTCATGCTCTGTAGGAGGCAAAGTCCCGCCTCAGGCAATCATCAAGAAGAGAGCAAGAGTTTGATGTATTTATAAGAACTTTTTACTTACTTTTAAGCAGTCTCATTATTTGGCTTTGAATGTGTCATAACCTAGTTAGATTAGAAGAATAGACTTAAAAATGATATTTTCAAGAATATTTATCCTTTTTCTATAAATTCTCTATAGCAAAATCCCATTACTGATTGTTTTCCCCTAAAATGTTTGTCAACTTGATGAGTCATGATTCCCAATATTGTATGTGTCTACTACTTTATGATCTGATGTGATTGTCCTATGTGTTATAAATTCTAACGTCTGCAATTTTAATGAGTCAAGGTTAGAGACAGTTATATTAATTAGGGAGGATACAATTTACCAGATTTTTTTGTATCATGAATTGATCTTAAGCAGAGATAGGAATGGCCTCCTTACCACTAAACAAGCAAAGCCAAGAGTGGAGTACGTCCTTTGGACACAGGGTCCCTGTTCTTAGAATTTCCTAGAACTAGGGGAAGATTGATGACAAGGACCCTACTCTGGAAACAACAGAGAGAGAAAGTTTCCCTGGAAGTGGTGTCCTGAAATTGGATTTCTAACCTTCTAAACTGGGAGAGAATAAAGTTCTGTTTGTTAAAGGTGTTCATGTGTGGTACTTCTGTTACAGTAGCACTAAATAAGTAAGAAAATCCCTGTTTTTCTAACACTTTTGTTACTCTTATAAATTATGTATTCTTTAATCTTAAAAGATTGAATTTGACCCATACCCGACATGACTATTACAGAATCTGTACTTCTGTTCCATGTTTTGTATAAATCAAATAAGAACAATTTTAAACCATTATTATTACTATAATTTTTTTTTAATTTAAAGCGAATTTTAAATGATAATTCTCACACAGAAATCAACTAATAGAACATAAATATTCTCATCAAAACTTTTCTGATTACTTTTATAATGAATATGTGTTGGATAGGAAAAATCATGGAGTTTCATAAAGCATATATGGAAAAAGGCAAAAACAGGAAGCTGGACAAGCATGCTCTGGAGCCACATGAGACCAAATCCAAGTAAATTATGTAACAGACAAAACTGGGAGAATGACAAGCACATTGCCACAGTCATGTCTGCTGAGGTCCAAGAAATGTTACAGAATCATCAGTATATATTAATGTTGCAAAATGGGTAGAGTCATTTTCACAGGTTGGCTAGAAACTGTATTCTACATTTTGAATCATCTTTCTTAACAGTCGTTGTACAGGTTTCAGTAATGATAGCCAAGAGGGTCTTCATTGTTCCAAAAATTTTTCCATTCGCTAAGTGCTAATAGAAAAAGTAGAGTGGGAATTATTCAGTTTTATACTTGAATGGTTTATGTGTAAGGTTTTCTAGAAGGTATTTTATCAAGATTATTCTAACTACTGCCTTTGGACATCAGGGCCCAGATGATCTGCCTTTATGAATCCTTATGAGCCTATCTCCAGCTGGGTCACATTTGCTATGCTCATGAACAATGACTGATTCCAATATTATTTTATAAATCAAATGAAAAATGATATAATATTATACTTTGTATATATGAATTATTTTGCTGTTGTTTTACCTATGTTTTTTATGCTATTGATTTCCACTTTTATGGCTTTATGGTGCAAGAAGATGCTTTGTAATAATTCGGTGGTTGAGATTTTGTTGCCAGCCAAGCCAAGTGCCATCGAGAATTGCTTTATTTCTTAACATATGGTCTATTCTGGAAAATGTTCCCTGTGCATTTGAGATGAAGGTGTACTTACCTGTTGTTGGGTAAAAAGTTCTCTGTATACGTCAAAAAGGTCTAGGTGGTTGATTGTCGCAACAAGATCTGTAACTCTACTAAGCTTTTTTCTTGATGATGTGTCTATTACTGAAAGTGGAGTGCTAAAGTTTCCTACTATTATTGTTGAGTGATCTAGCTCATTTTTCAATGCTGTCAGCATTTGTTCGAGGTATTTAGATCCTCTGGTATTGGGTGAATAGATATTTAATATTGTTATATCCTGCTTATGTATTGAATCTTTCAGCAATAGTGACCATCCTTGTTGACAATGGTGGATTTTGCATGAAAATCTATTTTATCTGAGATTAGTATCACCACTTGTGCTCTTCTTTAACTGTTGTTAGCTTGATATATGTTCTTCTATCCTTTGATTTTCAATTTGTTCGTATCTTTGAGTCTAAGATGTGTTTCCTGTAAGCATCATATAGATGGATCATGTTTTTTGACCTAAGTTGTTACGCTCTGCCACTTTATTGGAACATTCAGTCCATTTACATTCATTGTAATTATTGATAGATATGCATTTAATGCTGTCATATTGACATCTTTGCTTTTATTTTGTTGATGTCTTCTTTTAATATTCTGTTCTGGGTTGTTTTTCTTTATGGGTTT
Organism: Heterohyrax brucei; assembly: GCA_028571685.1. Taxonomy (NCBI): domain Eukaryota; kingdom Metazoa; phylum Chordata; class Mammalia; order Hyracoidea; family Procaviidae; genus Heterohyrax; species Heterohyrax brucei. The sequence continues at coordinate 7,869,566 of CM053156.1, forward strand.
TCTTTTCATCCTTTTCAGTGCTGATTTAGTGTTTGCTGAGGCTCCCATAGTATGTTTCTGGTTTTGATATGTAGCATTGTTAGTCTTCTTTGCAGATACCCTTTTGATTCCCTGTTTTAGTCAGCTGGGGATGCTCTAACAGAAATACCACAGAGTGGATGGCTTTAACAAAGAAAGATTTATTCTTACACAGTCCGGTAGATTGCAAGTCCATATTCAGGGTGTCTGTTCCAGGGGAAGGCTTTCCCCTTGTTGGCTCTGGAGGAAAAGTCCAGTATTACATCAGTCTTTGTCCAGGGAGCGTCCTCATGCAAGAACCTCTGGTCTGAAGGACGCGCTCTGCTCCCGGTGCTGCTTGCTTGATGGTAGTGAGGTTCTCAAATTGTCCTTTGTTTCTTTTTCCTTTTATTCCTTGCAAGCTAAAAGCATTACGGGTGGGGCAAGCCATACTCCAGGGAAACTCCCCCCACATCAGGAATTCACAGCCCCATCCTAATCCTTTAACATACAGGTTAGCAAAACCACACAATGGAGGACAGTCCCAAGATACTGGGAACCATATCCCAGCCACATGGCTGCACACATTTTTGGGGGTACACAATTCCAACCATGACATCCCCCTTTTGATCTTTAACTCTTATATATCTCCTTAATTCTCTTTCTATCTGAAAGGGTTTTAACTACTGTAATGCATCACTCTTTATAGTGTGATGATGTCGTAGTTTTCATGTTCCAATCTCTGGCTCCTTACTTTTAATATTTTAGCTTTGATTGAGCTTTGTGATTCCCTTAACTGAGTAGGCCTTGGGATGTTGTGTCCTGCATTGCATCCTTAAGTATATATCTGATGTTATTGCTTTTGTAAACAAAGAGCTTCTTTCAGTATTTCTTGTAGTTTTAATTTGTTTTTTTGCAAAGTACGCTTCTGTTTATCTGAGAATGTCTTAAATGCATCATCATATTTGAGAGACAGTATTAGAGGATATATAGTTCTTGGTTGGAAGTTTTTCACCTTCAAGCATTTGTGTACATCATATTGCTGCCTTCCTGGCAGCATACTTTCTGCCAAGAAGTCAGACAAAAGCCTACAGGGTTTTCCTTTGTATGTTAGTTTTGCTTTAAGTCTAGCTGCCTTTAAGAGCCTCTCCTTATGTTTGATTTTATTAAGCTTGATTGTAATATGCCCTCGTGTCTTTCTTTTGAGGTCTAGATTCTGTGGTGTTGGGTAGGCATCTTGGATGTCTATGTTCTCTTCTTTCATGATCTGAGGCAAGTTTTCTGTCAATAGCTCTTCAACAATTTATTCTATACTTCTGGCTATCTCTCCCTGTTAGGGAAACTCGAATTATTGGTAGATTATTCCTCTTGATAGAATCCCACATGTTTCTTTATGCTTCTTCATTTTTCTTATTTCTTTGATCTGATTTCTCCTCATAAATCCTGCTGTCAGTTGCTTTATCTTGAATCTCATTAATTCTGTCTTCCATTTCCTCAATACTGCTCTTTTGACTTTGCAAAATTGTGTAATTCTGTAACTTTACTGTTGATCTGCTGTATTTCAGATCATTAATCTTCTAGGGGTTCATATAGCTTACTTAATTTTTCATTTGGTTTCCTACATTTTGTTTAATCTCTAGAAGAGCTGTATAAATAATTGTTTTGTGCTTGGCCTCCAATAATTTCAGAAAGACTTCGTCATCTGGGAAGTTTTTTGAGTATTTATTTTGGAGTTTTCTGGAGCCATGGTGGTTTGCTTCTTTAAATGGTTAGATATTGATTGCTGTCTTCCGTCATCAAAAAGCTCTTTGGTGTTTCCAGTGTTACACAAATGGGAGCTCTGGCATAGTTCTAAAAAGGGAGTGAATAAGGGTACTACTAAATTTGGTCACCAACCACCACTGCATTCTTTAGGTGCAGATGACTTATGCATTGCTTCTCTGGCAATATAGACTCAAGCCCCACAGTGCTTCTTGGTTTGGTGGCTGTCCCCAGCTGGGGCCTCAGGGTTGGCAGGCCCCACCTCCTGTCTGATAAAAATGATGAGCTTTTTGTGCTGGCTCTCTGATGTCACATCAGTTGAGACTACAGTGCAGCTCAGAGAAGGGAGAAGGATGTCACCACACTCGGTCACCAGGGACTGCTGCTTCTCTAGATGTGCTTATCTTAAAAACTGCTTTTCAGCTGAGAGGTGTACTGTCCAGCAGCTACTGAATGCAGACAGCTGCTCAGGGATGGTAGGCTGCACCTCTTGGCTCACAAAGATGACACCCTAATTATGGAGTCTCTGGGAAACCATCAGACAATGCTATATGATGTGGCTCAGTGGAAGGTGGTGGAAACAGCACCACAACACTCAGCCACCACTCACTGCTGCATTCTCTAGCTACTTTAAACTTAAAAACTGCTTTTCTGATGAGATAGGTGTTGACCAGTCACAGATGATAGCCTTCCTCTGGAGCTGCCACCGTGAATATAGACTTCTAGCCTCCTATTCTGCCAGAGGATGTTTCTTTTTGTTAAAGCCATTCACTTGTACTGTTTCTGTTACAGCAGTACTAGATAACTACTTGAAAAATATAATCCATGAAAAATCCATTTATGACTTAAAATTAAGAGTTTTTGTTTGTTCTGCTAAGAGAATGAAAAGACAAGCCACAATCCATAGAAAGTGGCTGTAAGTTATTTATCCAGAATATAAACTGTTTATTCAGAATACAAAAACATTCCAAATAATAAGAAAAACATTCCATTAAAATGGATTACAAGTTTACCAGGGATAAATCAACTGGAAGACATTATGCTGTATGCAACCAGTCAGAAGCAAAAGACAAATACTATATAAGACCACTGTTTACAAGAACTTAAGAAAAGACTTATGCTCAGAAGAAAATACATTTTGATGACTATAAGGGTGGGGAGGGAGGGAGAGGGTTATCCACAGATTAGATAAAAAAACAAAAACAAGCAAAGCAAAACAAAAAACAGTGCCATGGAGTGAATTCCTAGTCATAGTGCCTCTACTGGATAGAGTAGAACTGCTTCATAGAGTTTTCAAAGAGTACCTGGTAGATTTAAACTGCCACCATTTGGGTTAGCAGACATAGCACTTAACTACTACACTAATAGATAGCTGATAGGAATTTGGTTAGGTGAGGGAAGTGACAGCACACAGTAGAAGGCAGGACAGCATAACTGGACTACACCATAAGTTCAAAGGTTTTCTAAATTCATCCAGCATTTCAAAGGACAAAATAGCAGGGACAGGGATATGGGTAACTATGTTTTCAGAGTATGTTGAGGTCAATTGGCATAGCTAGTCTTTTTCTAAAAGAGTATTCTGCACCTTATATTGGTGAGTGGCATCTAGGATTTTAAAAGACAGCCAGCTGCCATCTGAGGATCATCAATTGGACCCAACCCACCGATAACAGGTAAAAACACAAGGGAAAATGAGGCCAGGAAACAGAAGGACCATATGACTGTGAAACCGTATCAGCCAGCGAACAGAAGAACAAGATGGTGCCCAACCACCACTAAAGACAGCCCTGACAGGGAATACAGTGTAGAGTCTCTGAAGTAGCATGAGAGAAAAGGATATGCAGATCGAGAACTCTGTTAAAAGACCAGACTTGATGGTCCAGCAACCTTAAGGTTCCTCTGGGAACATGCCCCTGGACATGCCCCTAGTTCACAGCTGAAATCAGTACTGAAGCCAATACTTCAGACAAAGAATGGACTGGACTTGGGAACACAGAGTGGTGCAGGTGGTGTATTTTATGGTTTACTACTTATTTGAGGCTGCCTTACTGGTTTTTCTTTTTCTTTTCCCTAGAGGAAAAATGAGAGCGTAGAGAGGAGGAAACAAGTATTGGCTGAGTAGTTGCTGGATGTAAGGAGAGGAAAGGAAGACTGTGCTGTCACAAGGTGGGGAGAACAGAGTTGTAGAGAGATGAGGGCTCAGAGTTACACGTGGAAAATTGATGTGGATTGTAAGCTTACTCATAATACATAAATTAAAAAAAATTGCCAGAGATGAAAAGGGGAGGCATGTTGTCACACTGGAGACTGCAACCAAAGTCTCAAAATATAAATGTATCAGGGCAGAGTCAAGATGGTGCACTAAACACATGTCTCCCTAAATCCCTTTAGAAACCAAGACTTGAAATGATAATTAAATGGAGCATTCTGGACACTTAGTGAGCCCTGAGATGCAGCATAGGGCTGTTAATTTGGAATTCATACTACCAAATGCAAAACGTCCTCTCTTTCACTGACCCCACTCTTTGCTCACCATTTTGGTATTTGTTTTCTCTGTCTTGGCTAGGAGGCAAGACTAGCTGCTGATGTCATATGCACTGCTGGTGGCACCGGCAAGAGTAATTGCCAGGTTCTGAGAGCTTTGAACTCTATACACCTTGGCTCCTCTGCCCTATCTTTTTGCTTCTGCCATGTGGTAGCTGTACAGACGTGTTTGTGTGGGATGCCATCTTGATCCACTGGGAAATGGAGATGCCCAGGCAGAGGCCCCAGCTGGACTTGGTTCCTAGGCTGGGAGGTGGCTCATGCTGGGGACAGCAGATGCCAGCAGGCCAGTGACCTTTCTGTATTTTGAGCTAGTTTATAACATTTGGAGTTCAATATAGAGGTGCTTACTTTGCCAGCTGGGAAGAGGGACATATACACATGAAAACCTGACTGACTTTGGAAGTTGTCAGATACTTTTTACTTCTCATTTTAAGATGGTCTAGAGAAAGAACTGTGGTCTATTTTCACAGCATCTCTCCCAGCCTCTGTTGACACACATGAAGCGCCCAAAGCAGCAAACTTTGGAGAAGACAGTAACCTGGAAATCACCCATAACATCAGAAGGCCCCCAAAAGAAACTACCTCAGAACTTCCCAGATGAAGAAGTCTTTCTGAAACTATTAGAAGGTGAATACAAAAGGATTATATAGAGAGTACTCTTAGACCTTATACAAAATGCAACAGAGTGAAATGAAGTCAAGCAAGCTGTTTGATCTGATGAAACATCAGTACTCTGAAATACAAAGGATCAAGAACAAAATCAAAGAGACAGAAACTTCAATTCAAAGCCAAGAAAACAGAATGGAAAAAATGGAAAAGAGACTTTCTCACTTGGAAGACAGAGATACTGACTCCAGTATCTATGAGGAGAAATCAGAAAAAAGAAACAAGAAAAATGAAGAAGTATTAAGAAGCATGTGGGACTCTATTAAGAGGAACAGTCTATGATTAATTGGAGTTCCTGAACAAGGTGAGGCACTTGAGAACACAGAGAATATTGTTGCTGAGCTGCTGACAGAAAACTGTACAGAAATTATGAAAGAAGAGAATAGAGATTTGCAAGATACGTATCAAACACCACTCAGTATAGATCTCAATAGAAAGAGACCAAGACATATTATAATCAAGCTTAACAAAATGAAACATAACGAGAAACTCTTAAATGCAGCAAGACTCAAAGCAAAGCTAACATTCAGAGGGTAACCTTGAAGGTTTATGTCAGATTTCTCAGCAGAAATGATGCTGGCATGGAGACAGTGGCATGACACATTCAAAACCTTGAAGGAGAAGAACTTCCAACCAAGAGTTACATATCCTGCAAAGCTATCATTCAAATATGAAAGTGGAATTAAGACATTCACAGATAAACAGAAACTCAGAGACTTTGTAAAAACCAAACCAAAGCTACAAGAAATACTGAAAGAATCTCTTGGCTTGGAATAACAAAACCACCTACTTTATATTTTAGAAGGACACATTATCCAGAATCCTACTCAGTTAAAGAAGGCTCCCAAAACAATCAAAGCTATAACAATGAAAGAAATGATCTAGTGATCGTATCATGTAAAATATGATATCATCGTATTAAAAAAAGGGATGTACTACAGTCGCTATAGTACTTACAGATGGAGAGGAAGTTCACAAGACTCACAGTAATCAAAATTGAGTTTATATATAGTTTATTAAGCTGGATCACAGGAGCAGCCATAAAGCACAATAAAGAAGCAACTTACCGTATCAAGAAATGTAATACAGGAGTCTCAACAATGATGAAACTAACCCTGAAAAAGGTGAAAAATCAACTCACAAAGAAGGTCGCAGAACAGATTAATAAGAACAGAGACAACATCAACACAAAAATAAACATATCACAATGACAGCACTGAACACATACCTATCAATAATTGCATTGAATGTGAATGGACTGAATGCTCCAGTAAAGAGCATTGAGTGATATCTTGGATCAAAAGACATGACCTATCCATATGTTGTCTACAAGAAACTCACCTTGGACTTAAAGATAGGAACAAACTGAAAATTAAAGGATGGAAAAATATATATCAAGCTAACAACGAACAAAGAAGAGCAGGTGTGGCAATTCTAATCTCAGATAAAATCAACTTTAATGTAAAATCTACAATTGTGGACAAGGATGGACACTATTTATTGGTGAAAGTTTCCATACATGAGCGGGACTTAACAATATTAAGTACTTATTCACCTAATATTGAAGCGTCTAAATACATCAAAGAAACATTGACTATACTCAAAAAGGAGATAGATCACTCCACAATAATAGTAGGAGACTTCAACACTCCATCTCAATATTAGACAAATCATCTAGAAAGAAGACTTTATTGCCACGATTAACCAACTAGACCTTATTGACATATATAGAACTTTCTGTCCATCAGTGGACAACTACACCTTCTTCTCCAGTGCACATTGAACATTCTCCAGAATCGACCATCTGCTAGGACATAAAGGAATGTTCAGCTGAATCGATACCACTGAATTAAAGAAAAGCATCTTCTCAGATCATAAAGCCATAAAAGTCAAAATCAACGGCAGAAAAAACATAGATAGAAAGTGGAACTCGTGGAAACTGAACAATTCCTTGCTCAAAAAACCATGGGTTATAGAAGAAATCAAGGGTGAAATAAAGAAACTGATGGATTCCAACTAGAACAAAAACACTTCCCAGCAGAACCTATGTGATACAGCCAAAGCAGTGCTCAGAGGTCAGTTTATCTCCATGAATGCACACATCTGGAAGGAAGAAAGAAACCAAATCAAAGAACTGACCCTAGAGGTTGAACAAGTAGAGAGAGAACAACAGAGGAACCCCTCAGGCACCAGAAGAAAACAGATCCTAAAGATTAGAGCAGAAGTAAACAAATTAGAGAATACAAGAACAATTGAAAAGACCCAAAGCTGTTTTTTTGAAAAGATCAGCTGAATTGACAAACCATTGGCTAAACTTACTAAAGAAAAACAGGAAAGAAACAAATAACCCAAATAAGAAATGAAGGGGGAGTGGTCACAACAGATCCAACAGAAATCAAAAATGTCATAACAGAATACTACAAAAGGTTGTGTTCTAACAAATTTGAAAACCTAGAGGAAATGGACAATTTCCTTGATTCATATCACCGGCTAAAATTATCCCAAGGTGAAGCAGAACAACTTAATAAACTCATCACAAAGGAAGAGATTGAAAACGTCATTAAAAAACTGCCAACTGAAAAAAGCCTGGGCCCAGATGGCTTCATTGCAGAATTCTACCAAGCTTTTAAAGAAGAGGTATCTCCAATACTACTCAGACTATTTCACAGTATAGAAAAGGATGGAGTATTCCCAAACTCATTCTATGAAGTCAGCATAACCCTGATATCAAAGGAGGGAAAGATCCATCCAGAAAGGAAAACTAAAGACCGATATCACTCATGAATCTAGATGCCAAAATCTTCACCAAAATTCTTGCCAACAGAATACAACAACATATCAAAAAAATAATCCGTCATGACCACATTGATGTGGTCAGGGATGCAGGGCTGCTTCAACATTAGAAAACCAGTTAATGTGATCAACCCCATAAACATCACAAATGACAAGAATCATCTGATCTTTTCTGTTAGTGCAGAAAAGGCATTTGATAAAATCCAACACCCATTCAAGCTAAAAATTCTCAGCAAAATGGGAATAGATGGCCAATTCTTCAATGCATTAAGGGCCATTTATACAAAGGCAACTGTCTACGTCATCCTGAATGGAGAGAGACTGAAACACTTTCCCTTGAGAACAGGAACTAGAAAAGGCTACCCACTCTCACTTCTCCTATTCAACATTGTACTAGAAGTTCTAGCCACAGCAATTAGACAAGACCAAGAAACAAAGGGCATCTGCATTGACAAAGAAGAACTAAAAATCTCCCTATTTACAGATGATATGATTGTATGTATAGAGAATCCCAAAGATTCCGTGAGGAAACTACTCAAACTGATAGAAGAGTTCAGCAAAGTCTCAGGATACAAGACAAACATAAGTAAATCAGTAAGATTCCTTTATACCAACAGCAAGATTATTAAGGAAGAAATCAGTAAGTCAATACCATTTACCACAGCCCCTAAGAAGATAAAATACCTAGGAATAAATCTAACCAGAGAAATAACAGATGTTTATAAAGAGAACTACAAACCCTTCCTGCAAGAAACCAAGAGAGACTTACATAAAGGGAGAAACCTACCCTGCTCATGGATAGGGAGACTTAACATTGTGAAAATCTCTATTTTACCCAAAGCAATCTACTTATACTATGCAATACCAACACAAGTTCCAGTGACATTTTTCAATGAGATGAAGGACCAAATTACCAACTGTCTGGAAAGGGAGGAAGCTCCAGATAAGTAAAGCATTGCTAAAGAAGAACACACTGGGAGGCCTCTCATCACCCAACCTTGGGATCTATTACACTGCTGCAGTAGTCAAAATAGCCTTGTAATGCTACAAACACAGATAGATAGATCAATGGAACAGAATTGAGACCCCAGAAATGAAATCATCTGCCTGTGAACAGTTGATATTTGACAGAGTCCCTAAGACATTTAACTGGGGTAAAAACAATCTCTTCAACAAATGGTGCTGGCAAAATTGGTTACGCATCTGCACTAAATTAAAACAAGACACATATATTACATGCTATACAAAAATCAATTCAAATTGTATAAAAGATCTAAATATCAAATCTAAAACAATAAAGTTCATCCAAGAAAAAGTAGGAACAATGAAAGGTTTAATACCCAACGTAGACAGACTTCAAAATCTGTCATACAAACCATAGTCATCAGAAGAGAAAATAGATAAATGGGAACAACTAAGAATCAATCAATTTTGCTCATCGAAAGACTTTATTAATAGAATTAAAAGGCCACCTACAGAATGGGAAAGAATATTTGGCAACTCTATGTCAGACCAATGCCTGATCTCCATAATCTATAAGGTACTACAAAATATCAATAAGAAAAAGATAAATCATGCAATTAAGCAACTGGCAAAGGAGGTCCAGGCAGCCAAAAAACACATGTGGACATGCTCACGATCATTAGCTGTTAAAGAAATTCAAATCAAAATTACAATGAGATACCGTCTCACCCCAACAAGGTTGGCCATGACCCCCAAAAAAGCAAAACAACAAATGCTTGAAAGGCTGTGGGGATATTGGAACTCTCCTACACTGTTGGTGGGATTGCAAAATGGTTCAGCCTCTTTGGAAAGCAATCTGGGGCTCCCTTAAAAAACTGGATATAGATAGACTGTTTGACCCAGTAATTCCACTGCTTGGAATATATCCTACAGAATCCAGGCCATTCACACCAACTGATACATGCACATGAATGTTCATTGCAGCACAGTCCACAATAGCAAAAAGATGGAATCAACTCAGATGCCCAACAATAGAGGAATGGATAGGTAAATGATGGTATATATACTAATGGAACACTATGCAATGATAAAGAACAACAATGATAGCAGGAAACATCTCTTAACTTGGTTTTAACTGGAAGACATTATGCTGAGTGAAGGTAGTCAGCGATAAAAGGACAAATATTGTATGAGACCCCTACGATAAGAACTTAAAAACAGACTCATGCATAGAAGAAAAGACTCTTTGATGGCTGCAAGGGTGGGGAGCGAGGTAGGGTGAGGGGTAGGGTTTAAGTTAGTCAGTGGAAATTTGGTTGGGTGAAATTGTTACAGCACACATTAGAAAGATCAATAATAACGGGACTTCAACACAATTTCAGTACTCCTCCCATCTTCACCCAATATTGCAAGGACAGACTACCTGGGGCAGGGGGATAGGAACCATGCTCTCAGGTGAAATCGAGGCCAACTGGCACAGTTGGTAGTTTGCTAAGAGGACTCTCTGCACACCATGTCAGTGAGTGACATCTGGGGTCTTAGAAGCTGCCAAGTTGCCATCTGAGGGTACAGCAATTGGTCCCAAATCAACAGGAATGGATGATCACTGAGGACAAGAACAGAATGGGAAAAAGAGAACCCAGAAGACAGAGAGACTCATATAAGTGAATCTCTACTTAGACTCATGACAAGAAGAACTGGATGGTGCCCGGCCAACACCAGTGATAGCCACGATGGAGCTCACAAAGTTGAGTCTCAATGGCAACAAGAGAATAAATAGGGGTGCACCCTGAGATCTCTGTCCCCTGGGAGTATGGCCTCTGGCCCTGATGCTGCCCCTGTCCACATATCATAATGAAGGTCAACTTTTAGGACAGCAATGGATTGGACTTGGCTATGCAGAGTGACCGTATCCTGTGGGAATTTTATGGTTCTATGCATCTATAGGATGTCAACCTGCTCACCTCTTGCTGGAAGAAAGGGAGTGGGTGGGGAGGAGGGGATAGGAGACTGTTGGGAGGGTAAGGACATGTATGGAGCAGAGAAGAGGGGTGTTCTGTCACTGGACAGGGAGAGCGGTGGGAGCTGCATATAGATGAGCATGCGAATTTATATGGGGATGTACATTTTAATTCAATCATTAAAAAAACTTAAAAGAAAAAGAAATATAAATGTATAAACATTTGAATGAAATATTAACTCTACCTATAAATTTTCACCTAAAGCATTCACACATTAAAAATTAAGCAGATACTTTGTTAAAGGCAATTTATTAACAGGAAAAAAAACACATGAACATATGCTCAAAATTATTAGCCTTAATGAGAATGGAAGTTAAAACCACGATAATATATTACTTTATACTTAATGTATTATTTTATACTTAGTGTCATCGCTAAAGTGAAACAGAAAATAAATTAATAAGTAAAATTTCAAGTTACATATAGTGAGGAAATTACACAAAGCAACTGGAAACGCTCACACATTACTGGTTGTTTTAGTCAGCTAGGGCTGCTCTAACAGAATTACCACAGAGGGGATGGCTTTAACAAGTCCAGTAGGCTACAAGTCTATATACAGGGTGTCCGCTCCAGGAGAAGACTTTCCCCCTTGTTGGCTCTGGAGGGAGGTCTGGTACTGCATCAGTCTTTGTCCAGGGAGCGTCTTGGTGCAGGAACCTCAGGTCTGAAGGATACACTCTTCTCCTGGTGCTGCTTTCTTGATGGTAGGAGGTTTCCAATTCTCTGCCTGCTTCTCTGTCCTTTTATCTCTGGTAGGATGAAAGGATTAAGGGTGGGGCAAGCCATGCTGCAGGGAAACTCCCTTTACAATGGAGCAGGAAGGTAATGAAGGGATTTACAGCCCCACCCTAATCATTTAACATGCAGCCTAGGAAAACCACAAAATGGAGGACAGTCACAAGATACTGGGAATCATGGCCCAGCCACATGGCCACATGTATTTTTGGGGGGACACAATTCAATGCACGACACTGGTAGTAACAAAAATGGAACAAACGCATTGAAAACTATTCTACTGCTTATAGAATTTAATACACATTCACCATGCAACATGGAAATCCGACTTCTGGTTATTTACCAAATCAAAAAGTCAAATCAATTGCCCTCCAATTGAGTTTAACTCATAGCAACACTATATAACAGAATAGAACTGTCCCAAAGTGTTTCCAAGGAGTGGCTGGTAGATTCAAACTGCTGACCTTTTGCTTAACAGTTGAATTCTTAGACACTGTGTCACCAGTGCTCTATTATTTACTAAAACCAAACCACATTCACCCCCATTGAGTTGATTCTGACTCATAGTGACCCTATAGAGTAGAACTGCCCCACGCAGTTTCCAAGGGGCGCCTGGAGGATTTGAACTGCCTATCTTTTGGTTAGCAAATGTAGAACTTCAACCACTATGCAACCAGAATTTCCAAAGAGAACTGAAAATCTATGTGAACACAATTATATAATATCCTTTAAGTGAAAGATGGTTAAAAACAGAATAATACACCCATAAAGTGGAATACTGTTGTTGTTACTAGGTGCCTTTGAGACAGTTCTGACCCACAGAGATAGCGTGCAAAACAGAATAAAACACTGTGCAGACCTTTACCATCTTCAGAATCCTTGTTATGCTTGAGGTCAGTGCTGTGGCCACCTGGTCAATACACATCTTTCCCACTCTACCAGTCATGATGTCCTTCGTCAAGAACTGATGCCTCTTACAGTATTTCCAAAGTATGTGAGATGAAGTCTCACCAAGTTTGCTTGTAAGGGACATTGCAGTTATACTTCTTCCAACAGCGATTTGTTTGTTCTTTGGGCAGTCCACGTTATAGTCAATATTGTTTGCAAACATCGTAATTAAAAGGAGTGACTTTTTCTGCTCTTCCATGTTTGCTGTCCAGCCTTTGCCTGTATAAGAGGCAACTGAGTCCATCTTTTCTGTTTTGGGGTGTGTCTTTTTCATATTACAGGTTATTAATAAGCTTTCCTCCAAACTTGATGCTGAATTATACTTCACATAGCATAGCTTCTTAGATTATTCATTCAGCATGCAGATTGAATAAGCATTGCAGAGACCTGTCACCAAAGCCTCTGAGAAAAAAGTCACAAGCTTTTGTGATGACAGGTGGAGGCATGCCACCCGTGACATATTCTCTGGCCATACTCTCCTTGATAATATTTTGCAACCTAATTAAATCTTCCTCAAAAAAATACCCCCTCCTCTCCCGGCACAACGATCAAGGAAGATGCCTTCTAAGAGGGGCTTTACAACCCCCCGGCTTATGAAATAATATTGGGAAAACCTGAACAGGAATTTCTAGGGAAAAGAGCTCAGAGGTATGAATTCTAACATGGCCAGCTTGAAAGCAATGAGGCCGGCCCAACCCCTGCTGACTTCTCCCAGCTGCTCACCTCCGTTTCATATGAGATAAGCAAGATTACAGGAAGGCCCTGGGAGGCTTCCCAGGGGCAGCTCCCCCTCCCCACCTCAGCTCTTAGATAGTGAACATTCTGCTTCTTGCTTCAGGAAAACAGCCAGGCTCCCAAGTTTATTATATTTGGTATTGGCAAACAGACAAATACTAAAGAAATACCTTTCTTAGAACAGCTTGAGAGAAGCTTTGAGTAAGGGACAGTGGACACTCATTTTCCCCACAGGAAGAGATAAGGAAGAGCAAAGAAGGAACAAATAGAGACTGTCAGAGTATAACTTTTAAGATGGGTTTATTCTCTCTTCCTGTACCTTTACCTCAAAGCTTAGATAGAGTTAATAGAAGTTCCAGGATTAGTTTTGTTCTGACTATTGATTATAATCACAACATACCAGTCTCGAACCATTATTTAGAGGACCCTAATAATTAACATAAAAAAGAACTACAAGGTATTTGTTCTTTACTAGCTAACAGAAAAGACCCTAATAGTCAACATGAAAGGAGACCGCTGTCTCCAGCCATTATTTAGAAGACCCTAATGATTGACATAAAGAGACCACGAGGCACCCGCTTCTTGCATAGCCAATCACCTACGTGGTCAAAGTACAGTTACCTCACTGACTATAAAAAATAATAAAGGAAGACAGACCTTTGTCGGGCCTGCCATTCTCCAAAACTCTTTCCTGTCTCATTGTCGTCTTTTCCTCCTCCGCCGACGCCCACCCCCAAGCCCTTCGTGTTCCTGAAACCCCGCTGGGGCTGGCTCCCGGCAAAGCATAGTGTCCTGGATCGAATTATGTGCCCCCAAAGATGTGTGTAGCAATTTGCCTTGGCCATCATTTTTGGCATTATGTGATATTTCTATATGTTGTAAAACCTGCATCTCTGATATTAATGAGGTATGATGGGTGGCAGTTGTGTTGGTAGGGAAGGACTTGGTATGTAAGATTGCATTGTGCCTTGAGGCAATGGCTTGGGAAATAAAAGAAAGTGAGGCAAGCAGAGAGTTGGGGGCCTCACACCGTCAGGAAGGAAACAGCACCAGGAGCAGAGTGTACTGTTTGGACCCACAATCCATGTGCTTCGGAAGCTCCCAATCCAGGCTAAGACTGATTACAAGAACTTTCCTCCAGAGCCAACAAAGAAAACCTTCCCATGGAGCTGATGCCCTGAATTTGGACTTGCAGCCTGCTGAACTATGACAGAATAACATTTCTTTTTTTGGAGCCGTCCACTGGTAACATTTCTGTGTCAGCAGCACTGGATGATTAAGACACATAGTTAAAGGATACAACCCTGACACATACCTTTGAACTCTAAACCATGCAGTATTCCCCTGTTCTGTTTGCATGACTACCTTTTGATCTACATACAGATTCCTCACGAGCATAAGTAAGTTCTGTCAAATTTCCATCTTTTGAAATGTTATCTATAATTTGTTATGATTCACAGAGTCAAGTACTTTTGCATGGTCAATAAAACACAGATGAACATCTTTCTAGGATTATCTGCTGAATGCTAGGGTCCATTTGGTATCAACAATAGTACCTACCTCCTGTTTTACATTGTCTTCTAAGTCTGGCTTGAATTTTTGGCATTTCCTTGTTGATGTACTGCTGTAAGCTCTTTTGAATGATTTTCAGCAAAATTTTAATAGCTTGTGATATTAATCACAGTCTGATTATTTCCTCATTCATTTGGATCATCTTTTTTTGGAATATGCGTAAATATGGATTTCTTACAGTCAGTTGGCAAAGTAGCTATCTTCCAAATTTCTTGGCATAGATGAATAAGCACTTTCAGCAACGTTTCTGTTTGTTGACACATCTCAGTTGGTATTCTGTCAACTCTTGGAGCCTTGTTTTTCATCAGTGTGTCCACTGTAACTTGAATTTCTTCCTTCAGTACTATCAATTCTGGATCATACCCTACTTTCTGAAATGGCTGAACATGGCACAATTATTTTTTAGCACAGTATTCTGTGTATTTCTTCCTTCTTCTTTTGATGCTTCCAACATCGTTCACTATTATGCCCATAGAATGCTTCACTATTGCAACTAGAAGTATGAATTTTTTCTTGTGTTCTTTCAGCTTCGGAAGTGTCAACCGAGTTTTTCACCTGTTTTCTTAACACCATCTCTTTGCATATGTCATTATGATGCTTTACTCTGTCTTTGCCAGCAGCCCTGTGAAGTCGTCTTTACAGATTTTACTTCATTTCTTCTGTTTGTTTTAGCTACTTAGCATTCAAGAGTTTCAGAGTCTCGTCAGATATCCATTTTGATCTTTTCTTTATTTCCCATTTTTAATGTATGATATCCTTGATGTTATCCCCAAACTTCTCTAATCTTCAGCTATTAGGATTCAATATGCCAAATGTATTGAGATGATCTCCAAATTCAGGTAGTATACACTAGTGGTTGTATTTTGGTTCTTGAGTACTTCTTTTAATTTTCTTCAGCTTCAACATAAACAGCATATGAGCAACTGATGATCTGTTCTAGTCTCCTCCTGACCTTGTTCTGTCTATTAATGTTATGCTTTTCTATCATCTCTTTCCACAAATACAGCTGATTTGATTGCTGTGTTTTTTATCCAATAAGGTGCACATGTATGTAGTTATTGTCATTAAGTCCCATGGAGTCGATTCTAAGTTAGAGCAACCATATGCACAACACAACGAAACACTGTTCAGCCCTATATCATCCTCATGATTGTTGTCACACTTGAGGCCATTGTTGCAGCCACTTTGTCATTCAGTCTCATTCAGAGTCTTCTTGTTTGTCACTGATTCTCTTCATTACCATGAATGATGTCCTATTCAAGGAGTGACCCTAAAGTATGTGAGATAAACTTTTGCTGTCCTTGTTTCAAAGGAGAATTTTGGCTGTTCTCCCAACAAAGATTTGTTCATTCTTTTGCCACTTCACAGTATATTCAGTATTCTTTGTAGATACCACAGTACAAAGTTGTAGATTTTTCTTCAGTCTTCTGTACTCATTACCCAGCATCTGTAAACTTATGAGGTAACTGAAAACATCATGGCTTAGGTTAGAAGTACCTTAAACCTTAAAATGACGTCTTTGTGATGGACACTATTTATTGCCGAAAGGTTCAGTACACAAGCAAGACTTAACTATACTAAATATTTATACACCTAACATCAGAGCACCTAAATACATCAAAGAAACACTGACTACACTCAAAAGAGAGTTAGATGACTCCACCATAATAGTGGGAGACTTCAACACTCCACTCTCAATACTAGACAGATCATCTAGAAAAAAACTCAGCAAAGATACAGAAGACTTCATTGCCACAATTAAACAACTAAACCTCACTGACACATACAGAACTTTCCACCCATCAGGAGACAACTACACATTCTTCTCCAGTGCACATGGAACATTCTCCAGAATTGACCATGTGATAGGCCATAATGCAATGCTCAACAAAATCCATACCATAGAATTACTGCAAAGCAGCTTCTCAGATCATAAAGCCATCCAAGTTGAAATCAATAGCAGAAAAAACATAGATAGAAAGTGGAATTCTTGGAAACTGAATAACATCTTGCTCAAAAAAACATGGGTTATAGAGGAAATCAAGGATGAATTAAAGAAATTCGTGGATTCCAATGAGAACGAAAACACTTCCTACCAGAACCTATGGGATATAGCCAAAGCAGTGCTCAGAGGTCTGTTTATCTCCATAAATGCACACATCTGGAAGGAAGAAAGAAACTGAATCAAGGAACTAACTCTATAGCTTGAACAAGTAGAAAGAGAGCAACAGAGGAAACCCTCGGGCACCAGAAGAACTGAGATGATAAAGGATAGAGCACAGCTAAATTAATTGGAGATTAGAAAAACAATTAAAAAAATTGAAAAGACCTGTCATGATTTGAATTGTGTCCTCCGAAAAACGTGTGCAGCCACGTGGCTGGGATATGGTTCCCAGTATCTTGGGACTGCCCTCCATTGTGTGGTTTTGCCAACCTGTATGTTAAAGGATTAGGGTGGGGCTGTAAATTCCTGCTGTAGGGGGAGTTTCCTTGGAGTATGGCTTGCCGCACTCTTAATGCTTTTAGCTTGCAAGGAATAAAAGGAAAAAGAAACAAAGGACAATTTGAGAACCTCCCTACCAACAAGCAAGCAGCACCGGGAGCAGAGCGCATCCTTCAGACCAGAGGTTCTTGCATCAGGACGCTACCTGGACAAAGACTGATGTAATACCGGACTTTCCTCCAGAGCCGACAAGGGGAAAGCCTTCCCCTGGAGCAGACACACTGAATACGGACTTGCAACCTACCAGACTGTGTAAGAATAAATCTTTCTTTGTTAAAGCCATCCACTCTGTGGTATTTCTGTTAGAGCGGCACTAGCTGACTAAAACAAGACCAAAAGCTGGTTTTTTGAGAAGATCAACAAAATTGACAAACCACTGGCTAAGCTTACTAAAGAAAAACAGGAAAGGAAACAAACAACCCAAATTAGAAATGAGAGGGGAGTTGTCACCACAGATGCAACAGAAATCAAAAATATCGTAACAGAATACTATGAAAGACTGTAACAAATGTGAAAACCTAGGGGAAATGGACCAATTCCTTGACTCATACCACCTACCAAAATTATCATAATGTGAAGCAGAACAACTTAATAAATCCATCACAAAGGAAGAGATTGAAAAGGTCATCAAAACACTGCCAACCAAAAAAAGCCCGGGTCCAGATGGCTTCACTGCAGAATTCTACCAAGCATTTAGAGAAGAGCTATCTCCAATACTACTGAAATGATTTCACAGTATAGAAAGGGATGGAGTACTCCCAAACTCATTCTGTGAAGTCAGCATAACTCTGATACCTAAGCCAGGGAAAGATCCAACAAAGAAAGAGAACTACAGACTGATAGCACTCATGAATCTAGATGCAAAAATCTTCAACAAAATTCTTGCCAATAGAACACAACAACATATCAAGAAAATAATCCATCCTGACCAAGTGGGATTCATACCAGGGATGCAAGACTGGTTCAACATCAGAAAAACAATTAATGTGATTAACCACATAAATAACACAAAAGACTAGAATCACCTGATTTTGCCCATTGATGCAGAAAAGGCATTTGATAAAGTCTAGCACCCATTCATGCTAAAAACTTTTAGCAAAATGGGCATAGACGGCAAATTCCTCAACACAGTAAGGGCCATTTATACAAAACCAAATGCCCACATCATACTGAATGCAGAAAGACTGAAAGACTTTCCCTTGAGATCAGGAACTAGACAAGGATGCCCACTCTCACGTCTTCTATCCAACACTGTGCTACAAGTTTTAGCCAGAGCAATTAGAAAAGACCAAGAAATAAAGGGCATCTGTATCGGCAAAGAGGAAGTTAAAATATCCCTGTTCGCAGATGATATGATTGTATATGCAGAGAATCTCAAGGAATCTGTAAGTAAACTACTCAAACTGATAGAAGAGTTCAGCAAAGTCTCAGGATACAAGATAAACATAAGTAAATCAGCAGGATTCCTTTATACCAACAACGAGACTGTTAAGGAAGAAATCATCAAATCAATACCATTTACGATAGCCCCTAAGAAGACCCAAAGCAAGTTCCAGTGACATTTTTTAATGAGATGGAGAAACAAATCACCAATTTTTTTGGAAAGGGAAGAAGCCCTGGTTAAACAAGGTACTACTAAAGAAGAAGAACACAGTGGGAGGCCTCTCATTACCTGACTTTAGAACATATTATACTGCCACAGTGGTCAAAACAGCTTGGTATTAGTATAAGAACAGAAAGATCTATCAGTGGAACAGAACTGAGACCACAGAGATGACACCATCTGCCTATGAACAGTTGATATTCAACAAAGTCCCTAAGACATTAAACTGGGGTAAAAACAGTATCTTCAACAAATGGTGCTGGCAAAGTTGGATATCCATCTGCAAGAAACTGAAACAAGATCCGTATCTTACACCGTACACAAAAACCAATTCCAACTGGATAAAAGACCTAAATATCAAACTTAAAACAATAATGCTCATCCAAGAAAAGGTAGAAACAACAATGGAAGTTTTAATGCACAATGTGGACAGACTCCAAAATCTGTGAAACAAACCACAATCATCAGAAGAGAAAATAGATAAATGGGATCTATTAAGAATTAAACACTTTTGCTCATCTGAAGACTTTATTATTAGAACTAAAAGAACACCTACAGAATGGGAAAAAATATTTGGCAACTCTATGTCAGATTGACGCCTGATCTCCATAATCTATAAGGTACTACAAAATATCAACAACAAGAAGATAAATCATCCAATTAAGCGATGGGCAAAGGAGATGGAAAGACATTTCACTAAAGAAGAGATCCAGGCAGCCAAAAAACACATGCGGACATGTTCAGGATCTTTAGTTATTAAAGAAATTCAAATCAAGACGACAATGAGATACCATCTCACCCCAACAAGGTTGGCCATGATCCAAAAAACACAAAACAACAAATGCTAGAGAGGCTGTGGAGAAGGTGGAACCCTCCTACACTGTTGGTGGGGTTGCAAAATGGTCCAGCCTCTTTGGAAAGCAATCTGTCACTTCCTTAAAAAAATAGATATTGATACACCATTTGACCCAGTAATTCCACTACTTGGAATATATCCTACAGAATCAAGGCCTTTCACACCAATGGACACATGCACCAGAATGTTTACTGCAGCACAGTCCACGATAGCAAAAAGAATCAACCCAGATGCCCAACAATAGAAGAATGGATAGGTAAACTATGGTACATATACTCAATGGAGCACTACGCAATGATAAAGAACAACAATGACTCCAGGAAACATCTCATGACCTGGTTTCAACTGGAAGACATTATGTTGAGTGAAAGTAGTCAGCGACAAAAGGACAAATATTGTATGAGACCTCTACAGTAAGATCTCAAAAACAGACTTGTGTATAGAAGAAAAGACTGTTTGACAGCTGCAAGGGAGGGGAGGGAGAGAGGGAGGGAGGGGGGAGGGTTTAGATTAGATAGTTGCTAGGTATCTGGTTCGGTGAAATCAGTGATAGCACACATTAGAAACAAGAACAAGATTAAGTGGACTTAAGCATAACATATAGGTATGTAAGTACTCCTTCCATCTTAACCCAATATTGCAAGGATATAGTTGCTGGGGCTGGGGGTAGGGGACCATGCTCTTAGGCGAAAGCGAGGCCAATTGGCACAACTAGCATTTTGCTAAGAGAGCTCTCTGTACCCTACGTTGGTGAGTGGCGTCTGGGGTCTTAAAAGCTGCCAAGCTGCCATCCGAGGGCACAGCAAATGGTCCCAACTCAGCAGGAACGGATGCTCACCGAGGACCAAAATCACATGAGGGAAAGACAACCGAGAAGACAAAGAGACCCACATTAGTGGGTGCCTACATCGACTTGGGACCAGAAGAACCGGATGGTGCCCGGCCACCACCAGTGATAGCTGCGATGGAGCTCACTAAGTTGAGTCTCACTGGCAATACAAAAATAAAAAGGGGTGCACCCTGAGATCCCCACTAAAAGACCTCAATTGATGGTCCAGTGGTTTCGGGGTTCCCCTGGGAGCATGGCCCCTCGCCCTGTTGCTGCCCTTGACCATAAATCATAACGATGGTCCACGCTTCGGACATAAATGCATTGGACGTGGTGATGCAGTGACCATATATTGGATCTACTTTATGGTTCTATACATCTATAGGATGTCATCCTGTTGACCTCTGGCTGGAGGAAGGAGAGTGGGTGAAGAGGAGGGGAAAGGAAACTGTTGGGAGAATGAGACATGTATGGAGCAGAGAGGAATAGTGTGCTGTCACCAGGCAGGCAGAGCAGTGCAAGCTGCATATAGTTGGGTATGTAAATTTATACGGGAATGTACATTTTCACTCAGCTATGTTAAATAAAAAAATTTTTAAAAAATGACGTCTTTGTTGTTTACCACTTTTAAAAGGTCTTTTGCAGCAGATTTGCCCAACGTAATGTGTGTCCTTGGATTTTTGACTGTTGCTTCCATGGATGCTGATTGTATATTCAAGTAAAATGAAAACCTTGACAAGCTCTATCTTTTTTCTGTTTATCATGATGTTGCTTACAGATCCAGTTATGAGAACTTTTATTTTCTCAGTATTGAGGTATAATCTAGGCTGAAGGCTATAGTCTTTGGTCTTCATCAAGTCCTCTTCTCTTTCGACAAGCAAGGTGGTTTGCCTGTATATCAAAGGTGCTTAATGTGTCTTCTTCCAATCCTATTGCTGCATTCTTCATATAGTTCAGTTTTTTGGGTTATTTACTCAGCATACAAACTGAATAAGAATATTTTAAAAACATATAGTCACTGTTTCATGTTGGAGAAAATATTTTCAATAACTAAATCTGTGGCCCTGTGATGTATCATGTGATCCCTTCAGTCATTTCTACCACCAAAGCCATATTTTCCAACTACTAATCCTTATTCTTTTTTTCTAACTTTTGTATTCTAGTCAACAATAATTATTAATGCATCTTGATTGCATGTTTGATAAATTTCAGCTGCAAAAGTTGGTAAAAATCTTTTTTCCTTGATTTTAATCTTTATATATGTATATATACAAATATATGTACATGCATGCATGTATATACAAATACATGTATACAGCAATTAAGTGAAAGTATACAATCCAAATGAAATTTGCATGCCCAGCTATTTGCAGCTCCTTCTGTTCTCCTTGCTCGTTGACAGCACACACTTGTTTTTCGTTCTATATATGTCATATCCACTTAAAGATTTGTCCCCTCCTCTCCACCCTCTCTTCTCCCTTCTAGTGAGAGGCCAGGAGGACAGCATCCTGTAGATGCATAGAACATAAAGTACAGATACCACATGGTCTCACTGTGTCCCCAAGTCCAGTCCATTCCTGTCCAAAGAGTTGACCTCAGTAATGTTTTCTGGTCGCAGGTAGCAGCAAGTCTAGAGCCATGCTCCCAGGAGAACCCCTAGGCCTCTGAACTATCATTTGCATTCTTTTACTGAAGTTCTTGAGGTACATCCCTCTTTTTCTTGTGTAGCCACTGAAACTCGACAGTGGGTGCCCCATCAAGTCTGTCTTTAGTGGTGGCTGGGCACCATCTCATTCTAATGGTCACGTGTTGACGCAGTCACCCATTTACCAGTGTCCTTCTGTCTCCTGGGCACTTTCTTCCTCATATCTATGTTGTTCTTGGTGATCATCTGTTCTGGATGAGTTGGGACAATTTGGTGTATCTCAGATGGCCGCTCGCTAGCTTTTAAGACCCCAGATGCCACTCATCAATACAGGGTGCAGAAGACACTGAGTAATTGGCTAGTTAAGCCAGTTGACCTTGGTGTATCTCAAGAGTATGTTCTCCAGACCTCTGCCTCTGCTACTCTGTCCTTGCAATATTGGATTAAAATTAAAAAGACTTTTTGGCTTTGGCTTTCAGTTTATGTTGAAGTCCAGTTAAGCTGATCTTCTTTCCACCGTGTGCTGCCACTACTTGTACCAAACCTTATTTCTGTTAGCTATCTAATCTTTGACCTGCCCTCTCACTCCCTCCCCCTGATCCCTTGCAGTCATCAAAGAGACTTTTTTTCACTTGAGTCTATTTTTAAGTCCTTATAATAGGTGTCTCATACAATTTTTGTCCTTGTGTCACTGATTTCACTCAGCTTATTGTCTTCCAGTTGAAACTAGGTTATCAGATGATTTCTAAAATCATCATTTTTCTCTAACATTACATAGTGTTCCACTGAGCATAAGTACGATAGTTTATCCATTCATCTGTTGTTGGGCATCTTGGCTGACTCCAACTTCTTTTTTTCCTCTTTTTTTTTAATTTTTATTTAACATAACTGAGTGCAAATGTACATTCACGTATAAATTTACATGCCCACCTATATGCAGGTTCCAATGCTCTCCCTGTCCGGTGACTGCACACTATTCCTCTCTGCTCCATACATGTCTCACCCTCCCAACAGCCTCCTTTCCCCTCCTCTCCATCAACTCCCCTTCCTCCAGTCAGAGGTCACCAAGACGATATCCTATAGATTTATAGAACCATAAAGTGCTTCCAATATATGGTCACTCTGCATTGCCAAGTCCAATCCATTCCTGTACAAAGAGTGGACCTTTGTTATAATTTATGGGAAAGGGCAGCATCAGGGCCAGGGGCCATGCTCTCAGAGGAACCCCAAAACCGCTGGACCATCAACTGAGGTCTTTTAGTGGAGATCTCATGATGCACACCTTTTTATTCTTGTGTTGCCAGTGAGACTCCTCTCTGTGAGCTCCATCGTGGCTATCACTGGTGGTGGCCGGGCACCATCCGGTTTTTCCAGTGCCAAGTTGATGTAGGCACCCACTCTTGTGGATCTCTCTGTCTTCTCTGTTGTCCTTACCGTATGTTATTTTGGTCCTCAGTGAGTGTCCATTCCTGCTGAGTTGGGACCATTTGCTGTATCCTTGGATGGCAGCTTGGCAGCTTTTAAGACCCCAGACGCCACTCACCAATGTGGGGTGCAGAGAGCTCTCTTAGCAAAACGCTAGTTGTGCCAACTGGCCTAGAATTCACCTAAGAGCATGGTCCCCTGCCCCCCGCCCCAGTTACTCTATCCTTGCAGTATTGAGTTAAGATGGAAAGAGTACTCAAGTTTTGCTGAAGTCCACTTAATGTTGTTCTTGTTTCTAATGTGTGCTATCACCACTTTCTCCCAACTAGATTTCTAGTAACTATCTAAACTAAACCCTCCCCCCGTCACCCTCCCTCCCTCCCCTTCCTTGCAGATGTCAAAGAGTCTTTTCTTCTATACACAAGTCTGTTTTGGGGATCTTATCGTAGAGGTCTCAATTGTCGCTGACAATTTTCACTCATCATAATATCTTCCAGTTGAAACCAGATTTGGAGATGTTTCCTGCAATCATCGTTATTCTTTATCATTGCATAGTGCTCCATTGAGTATGTGTACCATAGTTTACCTATCCATTCTTCCATTGTTGGGAATCTGAATTGATTCTATCTTTTTGCTACTGTGGACTGTGCTGTGGTAAACATTCTGGTGCATGTGTCCATTGGTGTGAAAGGCCTTGATTCTGTAGGATATATTCCAAGTAGTGGAATTACTGAGTCAAATGGTGTATCGATATCCATTTTTTTAAGGAAGCGCCAGATTGCCTTTCAAAGTGGCTGGACTATTTTGCAGCCCCACCAACAGTGTAGGAGGGTTCCACTTTCTCCACAGCCTCTCTAGCATTTGTTGTTTTGTCTTTTCTGGATCATGGCCAATCTTGTTGGGGTGAGATGGTATCTCATTGTTGTCTTGATTTGAATTTCTTTAATAACTAAAGATCGTGAACATGTCCGCATGTGGTTTTTGGCTGCCTGGATCTCCTCTTTAGTGAAGTGTCTGTCCATCTCCTTTGCCCATGGCTTAATTGGATGGTTTATCTTCTTTTTATTGATATTTTGTAGTATCTTATAGATTATGGAGATCAGGCGTCGGTCTGACATACAGTTGCCAAATATTTTTTCCCATTCTGTGAGTGTTCTTTTAATTCTATTAATAAAGTCTTTGGATGAGCAAAAGTGTTTGATTCTTAATAGTTCCCATTTATCTATTTTCTCTTCTGTTGATTGAGGTTTCTTTGACAGATTTTGGAGTCTGTCCTCATTGTGTATTTAAACTTCCATTGTTGTTCCTACCTTTTCTTGGATGAGCTTTATCATTTTAGGTTTGATATTTAGGTCTTTCATTCAGCTGGAGTTGGTTTTTGTATAAGGTGTAAGACACGGATCTTGATTCAGTTTCTTGCAGATGGATAACCAATTTTGCCAGCACCATTTGTTGAAGATACTGTTTTTACCCCAGCTTAATGTCTTAGGGCCTTTGTCGAATATCAACTGTTCATAGGCAGATGGTGTCATCTCTGGGGTCTCAATTCTGTTCCATTGATCCATCTGTCTGTTCTTGTACCAGTACCAGGCTGTTTTGACCACTGTGGCAGTGTAGTATGTTCTAAGGTCGGGTAATGAGAGACCTCTCAGTGTGTTCTTCTTCTTTAGTAGTAACTTACTTATCCAGGGTTTCTTCCCTTTCCAAACAAAATTGGTGATTTGTTTCTCCATCTCATTAAAAAATGATGCCTGAACTTGTATTGGGATTGCATTATATAAATAAATTGCTTTGGGTAAAATAGACATTTTCACAATGTTAAGTCTTCCTATCCATGAGCAGGGTAGGTTTTTCCATTCATCTAAGTCTCTCTTAGTTTCTTGTAGTAAGGGCTTATAGTTCTCTTTGTAAAGGTCTGTTGTTTCTCTGGTTAGATTAATTCTTAGGTACTTTATCTTCTTAGGGGCTATCGTAAATGGTACTGATTTGATGATTTCTTCCTTAACAGTCTCGCTGTTGGTATAAAGGAATCCTACTGATTTACTTATGTTTATCTTGTATCCTGAGAGTTTGCTGAACTCTTCTATCAGTTTAAGCAGCTTACTTATAGATTCCTTGGGATTCTCTGCATATACAATCATATCATCTGTGAACAGGGAGATTTTAACTTCCTCTTTGCCGGTGCAGATGCCCTTTATTTCTTGATCTTGTCTAATTGCTCTGGCTAGAACTTCTAGCACAATGTTGAATAGGAGAGGTGACAGTGGGCATCCTTGTCTAGTTCCTGATCTCAATCGAAAGTCTTTCAGTCTTTCTGCATTCAGGATGATGTGGGCATTTGGCTTTGTATAAATGGCCCTTATTGTGTTGAGGAATTTCCCATCTATGCCCTTTTTGCTAAGAGTTTTTAGCATGAATGGGTGTTGGACTTTGTCAAATGCCTTTTCTGCATCAATGGACAAAATCAGGTGATCCTTGTCTTTTGTGTTATTTATGTGGTTAATCACATTAATTGTTTTACTGATGTTGAACCTGCCTTGCATCCCTGGTATAAATCCCACTTGGTCATGATGGATTAATTTCTTGATATGTTATTGTATTCCATTGGCAAGAATTTTGTTGAAGATTTTTGCATCTAGGCTCATGAGTGATATCAGTCTGTAGTTCTCTGTCTTTGTTGAATCTTTCCCTGGCTTAGGTATCAGGGTTATGCTGGATTCACAGAATGCGTTTGGGAGTACTCCATCCCTTTCTATACTGTGAAATCGTTTCAGTAGTATTGGAGATAACTCTTCTCTAAATATTTGGTAGAATTCTGCAGTCAGGCCATCTGGACCCGGGCTTTTTTGGTTGGCAGTGTTTTGATGACATTTTGAATCTCTTCCTTTGTGTTGGGTTTACTAAGTGTTCTGCTTCATGTTGTGATAATTTGGGTAGGTGGTATGAGTCAAGGAATTGGTCCATTTCCCCTAAGTTTTCCAATTTGTTAGAGTACAGTCTTTCATAGTATTCTGTTATGACATTTTTGATTTCTGTTGCATCTGTGATGACAACTCCCCTCTCATTTCTAATTTGGGTTATTTGTTTCCTTTCCTGCTTTTCTTTAGTAAGTTTAGCCAGTGGTTTGTCAATTTTGTTGATCTTTTCAAAAAACCAGCTTTTGGTCTTTTCAATTTTTTCAATTGTTTTTCTATAATTCATTTAGCTCTGCTGTAATCTTTATGATCTCGTTTCTTCTGGTGCCCGAGGGGTTCCTCTGTTTTTCTCTTTCTACTTATTCAAGCTATAGAGTTAGTTCCTTGATTTGGTTTCTTTCTTCCTTCCAGATGTGTGCATTTATGGAGATATACAGACCTCTGAGCACTGCTTTGGCTGTATCCCATAGGTTCTGGTAGGAAGTGTTTTTGTTCTCATTGGAATCCAAGAATTTCTTTAATTCATCCTTGATTTCTTCTGTAACTCATGTTTTTTTGAGCAAGATGTTGTTCAGTTTCGAAGAGTTCCGCTTTCTACCTATGTTTTTTCTGCTATTGATTTCAACTTTGACGGCTTTATGATCTGAGAAGATGCTTTGCAGTAATTCAGCATTGCATTATGGCCTATCACATGGTCAATTCTGGAGAATGTTCCATGTGCACTGGAGAAGGTGTAGTTGTCTGCTGATGGGTGGAAAGTTCTGTATATGTCAATGAAGTTTAATTGGTTAATTATGTCAATGTGGTCTGCTGTATCTTTCCTGAGCTTTTTTTCTGGGTGATCTGTCTAGTAATGAGAGTGGAGTGTTAAAATCTCCCACTATTATGATGGAGTTATCTAACTCTCTTTGGAGTATAGTCAGTGTTTCTTCAATGTATTTAGGTGCTCTGATATTAGGTGCATAAATATTTAATATAGTTAAGTCTTGCTTGTATACTGAACCTTTCAGCAATAAATAGTGTCCATGATGGTGGATTTGACATTAAAATTCATTTTCTTTGAGATTAGAATTGCCACCCCTGCTCTTCTTTGTTCACTGTTAGCTTAATATCTATTCTTCCATCCTTTAATACTCAGTTTGTTCCTATCGTTAGGTCTCAAGTGAGTTTCTTGTAGACAACATATGGATGGGTCGTGTCTTTTGATCCAAGATGACACTCAGTGTCTTTTTACTGGAACATTCAGTCCGTTCACATTCAATGTAATTATTGTGTTCACTGCGGCCATTGTGATATGTTTATTTTTATGTTGATGATTTCTCTGTTGTTCTTACTAGTCTGTTCTGGGACATTCTTTTTTGTGAGTTGAATTTTCATCTTTTTCAGAGCTGTTTTTGTAGTTGTTGAGACTTGTGTGTTAGATTTCCTGAAATGGTATGATACATCTTTGTTGTGCTTTACAGCTGCCCTTATGATCCCCCTTAATAAACTATATATAAACCCAATTTTAATTACTACCAGTCTTGTCATCTTCCTCTCCATTTGGAAGGATTGTAACAACTGTAGCACATCCCTCTTTTTATTATGATGACACCAGTTTTCATGATGATCACTGGATTGCTTCTTTCCATATCAAAGCTGTGATTGACTTTGGAGACTTCCCTAAAAGAGTAGAGTATTGAGTAGGGTGTCATTCTAAAATATAAAGTTAGTGGTTTCATTCTTCTAAGCCAGAGTCATGAACTTCTTTCAGTATTTCTTGTAGTTTGGGTTTGGTTTTTACAAAATCTCTGAGTTTCTGTTTATCTGGGAATGTCTTAATTTCATTTTTGTATTTGAAAGATAGTTTTGCAGGATATATAATTCTTGGTTGGAAGTTCTTCTCCTTCAAAGCTTTGAATGTGTCATGCCACTGTCTCCGTCCCAGCATGGTTTCTGCTGAGAAATCTGACAAGAGCCTACAAGGTTTCCCTCTGAATGTTAGCTTTGCTTTGTATCTTGCTGCCTTTAAGAGTAGCTGCTTATGTTTCACTTTGTTAAGCTTGATTATGTCTTGGAGTCTTTCTTTTGAGCTCTATATTGGGTGGTGTATGATATGCATCTGAGATGTCTATACTCTCTTCCTTCATGATTTCTGGGAAGTTTTCCTTCAGCAGCTCAGCAACAATACTCTCTGTGTTGTCAGATGTCTCACCCTATTCAGGGACTCCAAGTAATCGAAGGTTGTTCCTCTTAATAGAGTCCCACATACTTCTTAATGTTTCTTCATTTTTCTTGTTTCTTTTTTCTGATTTCTGCTCATAGACACTGGCATCAGTAGCTCTGTCTTCCAAGTCAGAAATTCTTTTTTCTATTTGTTCCATTCTGTTTTCTTGGCTTTGCATTGAAGTTTCTATGTCTTTGATTTTGTTCTTGATCTGTTGCATTTCAGAGTACTGGTGTTCCATCAAACCGAAGAGCTTGCTTAATTTTTCATTTTGTTCTGCCGCATTTTGTATAAGGTCTAGAAGGGCTCTGTATATAATCATTTTGTATTCACTTCCTGATGCTTTCATAAAAGTTTCTTCATCTGGAAAACTCCTTGGTTGCTTTGTTTGGGAGCCTTCTGAAGCCATGGGTGATTTTTTGTATGCCACAAGTGTCTGTTGCTTTTTGGGTCCCATGTGAGTATGCAGAGGCTGGAAGAGGTACTGTGAGGATGGATTGCAAATGTTTCTCTAGGCTGTCTTAAAATGTAAAGCAAAAGATATCTGACCAGTTCACAAGTCAGTTAGGTTTTCAGGTGTAGAGGTCCCTCTTCTCAACTGACCAATTAAGCACCACTGTATCCAACCCTTGTTGGTCTCTGCTGACAGGGCCTAGCCTTAGCTGACACTGCGTCGAGTACTGCTTTTGTGATAGAAAAGCGCTCTCTTGTGAGCAGGCTCTGGATCCCAAGCTAAGAATTAGTTTCAGCTGCGGCTACTCTTCCAAGATGGCGTCCTCCACACAGGTAGTAGACAAGGGGCTAAAAGTGCCCAGAGGTAGTGATTCCTCTGCTTCTGTTTCAGGGCCTTCAACATAGGTGGCACTGGGAAAATTACTGCTTTTCTGTTGGAGAAGCGTTGTCCTGTTTGAAGGTGCTGGCTACCAGGCTAAGAATTAGGTCCCGCTAAAATCTCGGTACCAACATGGCGTCCCACACACTGAATGCAGAATTCTGTTCAAACCTCGCTGATGCAGATATAAAATGAAAGGCTCAGAGTGGCTATATTAACAGAGTCCCAAGCCTGGCTCTAAGAATATGGGAATATCGCCTGCCTATCCCCCCAGCAGTGCGTCTGAGTCCAGCCAGTAGACAAGACCCAGCTCCACCCGCTGGCCAAGAGAATAAAAAAAAGTCAAAATGGTGCGTTTACCTTCCATCCCTGAGAGCCGGGGCTAGCCAGGAGCAGAGTCAGTGAAAGAGAGGAGGTTTTTCGCTCAGTAGTATAAAGTCCCAATTAACAGCCCGGTGCCGTGTCCTGAGGCTGATTAGGTGATCAGAAGGCTCCATTTGATTATCAATTCAGATTTTGGTTTCCAGAGGGATATAAGGAGACGTGGGCTTAGCCCGCCATCTTGACTCCGCCCTCTTATATTTGTTACGTATCTAGTCAATAAATGAAAGTTACATGGTAAACAATCTTAAAATTTTCAAGGATATTATAGGAGGAAATTACTTAGAAATAGTAAAAATTTTAAAGACTACATTTTAAAATCAGGAACAAGAAAAAGTTACTTGCTATCACTTTTACTGTTCATTTTTTCCTGTATATTCCACTCAGTCCAGATCTATGCAACTTTGTGTAATTGCATCCTTCATTCCCATTATCATTTTGAAGAAGCATTTTTTTCACCAAAGCTTTTATGAGGCTTATATCCTTCCATGTGACTATTCTTACCATAGCAGCTATGCTCTTTGTAAAAGTAACTTTTAGTACTTGGGTTAGTTTTCTTCTGCACACTTATTTTTCTTATTCTTGATGAATTCAATGTCCAAGTAGTAGATGAACTATGTACGTACTATGTAAGTAGTATGTGCTATGGTTCCTCACTAAATTGAGCATCTTAGTTACAATTATTGTTATTGTTTTTGGTCCTTCATGTCCACAATCTATTCCCATGGTTATGCCCTTAACTTTGCTACCACCAATATTTCTAACCTTCTGAAATCTTGTAATGCAAGTGTGTCAGTCTCTCACTAGAAGTTTCTCTTAGTTTAGCCAGTGTTAACAAAATTTTAACCACACCAAAATCTCCAATAATTTAACATTAACTTCTATGCCTTGCCAGTTCCCCTAATCTTCAAGTTCACACATCATTCCTTATGCAACCTAAATTATGTGGATCAGTATTTTATTAATTTATTTGCAAACACTTAATACTATCTTCCCCATAATTCCTACCAAACAAAGTTTCAGCCTTGTTTATCTGGCTATTCTGAAAATTTATCCAAGAGGTGATAAGTTACCAGGAAAAAAAAAAAAAAGTCTTGTGAAAATAATGATTAGTGTGGTTTTATATTAATGAACAAAAAATTTAGAAAGATTCTCAGCTGTACACAGAAATTATCTTTTAGGTGACTTTTATTCACTGCTCAGTGATTTTTACTCACTTTCCCTTTCCTCAAATTTCCAAGTCCATGCTAAATGACTGCCTTAAAATACTATTCTAATGAGTTTACTGTACTATTAGAGAAGGATTTTCTCTTTTTGCAACTACCAAAGCAAACGACATATCTGCAGCTGTGCTGGGTTAAAGTCAAAACTCCCATTTGTGTTTTATGTCATATCATACCTCAGTCTAAGTACTTTCTTCTGCAGTCACATCTTTCTATTACTCCTTGATTATTGTTCCTTCCTACTAACTCACTCCTATTGGAGATTTACATCTTTTTTCCTTATCTTCAAATATTTATTAGAGAAAGCTCTATTAAGATAATAACTCTGACTCCAACAAAGGAGAAATATACTTGTTTGGGGGTGTCACCTACCAAGCCACCATTCTCTACTTGATGAAGCTAATCTATTTTAAAATATCTGTAAAACTAGAAGATTTACTGTTCTTTCTTTGTCTTCCCCAAACTAATCAGAGCTATCTTCAGTATGCTTCTGTATACTCAAGTTTAAATCTGTTTCTCAAAATGTATGCTCTAAAATCAAGCTCCTGACAACACTTTGCTGGCTTTGGCTGTTTTTCTAACGGCTTTTGTGAAGATTATCCAATTGACTTATTACTTACATAAAGACGACCTTTTTATACCTTTTTTTAAAATTATTATTTAAGTTTATTATGAAGTATGAAAGAGAAAAAGAGTAAAAATCCTAGAAAGGCCAAAAATATTATCAACAAAAAACAGAATATCATGTCAAAAATATAGAACTCACCAACTTAACATCTTCTTTTAGCTATTGATCCAATCACCTGCTTTCATTTACAAAGAAACTTTTAAAAGAATTGCCTTGCCCAGTGTTATTATCTGTTCTTTTCCTCAAATAATACCATTCCGTTAGATTATTATGACCTTTACTTCTTGGAAAATATATTGCTAAGTCACAGCAAGCACACCACCTCAGAATAACATTCCTGTCTGAATTCATTTTAACTTTTAGCAGCATTCTACATAAGTAATCTTTCCTTCCTTATTGAAGCAGTTGCTTTAGATTACATAACACTCGCCTATTTAAGTTTGTATTTATTTCTCCAATTTATGTGACAAGTACTCTTTTAGACATAGAGATATATCAATGAACAAAATATACCTAAAAAAATGTTCCTTTACTTCGTGCTTATATGCTGTAGGGGAAGATTTGAGTATATACAAACACATATACATACACTCCATCCAAATAAGTAAAACTAGGTATAATCTGTTAATTCATAGGTGCTACGGATAATAGCAAAAAGAAAAAGGGACAAGTGAAGAATCAAGAAAATAAAGGATTAGCAATTTTCAACAGCTTGATCATAATAAATGTAATTGAAATGGAGACATTTGAAAAAAAGAATGCGATGAGACAGTGAAAAGATCAAGGGAAAGATGTGGGATCATCACCCACAATGTTCTAGACAGAGAAAATAAAAAACCTGCTGCTGTCAAGTCAATTCTAACTCATAGTGACACTGTAGGACAGAGTAGAACTGTCTCACAGAATTTCCAAGGAGCGCCTGGTGGATTCTAACTGCGGACCTATTGGTTAGCAGCTATAGCATTTAACTACTATGCCACCAAAAACTCCACATGGGAGAGTATGATTTGTATGGTTGAAAAATAGGATGTGGGCCAGTATGGTTGAAGGAATGTGGTTAAGGGGATAAGCAGTAGTTTAGGGAGACAAATGCAAGCTGAGACTCTGCAGGGTCTTACACATTACTGAAATTACATGAGAGTTTTGTTGTTGTTCTTTTAACTTGGCTGAAAGAGGAAGCTACTGGAAGTGTTTAAGGAAAAAACTGAACACATTGCTTGCTTATTTTTGGCAGGATCACTCTGAGAGTTGGGAGTCGAAGATACTGTTTTACTTTTGGTTAATTTGTATAATTAATCTGCAAAAGTTGCCCATGGTTTTTATTTATTTTGTTTCAGTATCAATAGAATCTGTGATGGTATCATTTCAGTAGCACTCTCTGCGCATTTCTCTCCTCTCTGTTACTCTGTTCTCCAAGTCTTGACATCTAAACCTGACTACAATTCTAGTTTCATTTCTCAACTCAAGGACATTTCTTAGGTCCACCTGTTGTCTGGAAACTCTGTCTACTCATTAAGTTATAATAATAATGAGATTTACTCCACTGTTTCTGAGGAGTCTGGCTCCTGGTCAAAAAATCTCTGATCTTCCCAAGAGAATATCAAATCAAAAAAAATCCTGTTGCCATCGAATCAATTCCAGCTCCTAGTGATTCCACAGGAAAGAGTAGAACTGTCCCATAAAGCTTCCAAAGAGCAGCTGGTGTATACAAACTATGGACCTTTTGGTTAGCAGATGAATGCTTAACCACTGTATACAAAAGTGATACAAAGCTCCTTTAATTCTGCCAGTAAGTGCTGCAAGGCACCCCACTGCTAATAGGCAGCCAGCAATGAGGACGACATATGACCAGGCAGCATTTAGTTCCAATGTGCACGGACTCTAAAAATGCCATAGAGGTGGCATCTGACTGTTTCCAATGTAACAAGAGAGAAGGAAAATCAAGATCAATAGCCACAGGCTGATTCCTATGAGGATAAGATATGTGATACACAAATACTATGTTTTAGCCTGCATGCATTGACTTGTTTTTGTGGTATTCTTCATAGCAAAAAAAAATTCACTTTTTATGAAGTCCAATTATCTATCCATCTACCTATCTGTTTTACTAGCTGCAAGTGATTTTGGTATTATGCCTAAGCAGCATTGCTCTGTTTTATTTTAAGAGCTTTAAATATTACATTTAAATATATGATCTATTTTTTTGAGTTGTTTCATATACAATGTGAGGTAGTGGTTCAACTTCAGTCTTTCAAATGCGTGCATTCAGTTGTTTCAGCATTATTTGTTGAAAAAAGTAAGAACAAACTTGACATCAGAGGGTTTGTTTTTCAGTTTTTTTTTTTTTTTTTGGCTTGTTTTGATGCTGAACATATGGGGTGGTGATAGTTCAGCGATAGATTTCCTGCTTTTTTTATTCATCAGACATAGGCTCAATTCCCAGCCAATGCAACATGCATAGCCAATGACCGTCTGTCAAAGGAGGCTTGCATGTTGCAATGATGCTGAACAGGTTTCAGTAGAACTTAGAGACTAAGGCATACTAGGAACAAAAACTTTACTATCTGTTTCTGAAAATAAGTCAGTGAGCACCCCATTGATCCCAGCCAGCAATGAGGATGACATATGGCTAGGCAGCATTTAGTTCCAATGTGCACGGACTCTATAAATGCCATGGAGGTGGCATCTGACTATTTCCAACGTAACAAGAGAGAAGGAAAATCAAGATCAATAGCCACAGGCTGATTCCTATGAGGTGAAGATTGGACATAAGTCCTTCCTCCTCCGTCTTTATCAATTCTGGCATCAACCATTCCTCCCACAGCACTCTCTACTTTTCTTCTAGGTTCAATAATTCGTTGCAATGGCCACACAAAACTCACAGAAAATACTCATGACTATGGGGTGTATTGGGGAATTAACGGGTTACAATTCAGACTTTGGAATGCTCAAGATAACAGTTCTTTCGTTAGTACCTTTTCTCAGTCGTGGAAGCAAAGATTGCTTCTTTTGGACCTCGCAGTCTCTGCTCTGCTCACAAAAGTGATACAAAGCTCCTTTAATTCTGCCAGTAAGTGGTGCAAGGCACCCCACTGCTAATAGGCTCCAGCCTGAAGACACTTAATTCTAGCTCCATAGGTTGTGAAACCTAGCTACACCAAATGCCATGTTGGTGGCTTAGTCGTTAAGTGCTACAACTACTATCCAAATGATCAGCAGTTTGAATCCACCAGGCTCTTCTTGGAAACTCTATGAGACAGTTGTGCTCTGCTCTATAGGGTCACTATGAGTCGGATTTTCTCAACAGCAGTGGTTACACTATTAGTCATTAGTAAAATACGAGTAGCAATCACAGTAAGATGCCCCTTTCACTTATCAGGATGGCTATAAATAAAACTGACAGAAAATAGTAAGAGTTGGTGAGGACATAGAGATATTGGAGGTATTTCTAGCTGAGAACACACAACTTGCATTTGCCTTGGAAAAAAGAACCTTTGCAATTCCTTAATATGATAAGCAGAGTTCATATATTTGCCAGCGATTTCACTCATAAGATAGAACTAATAGAAATTTAAGTGTAAGATCCGTACAAAACTTGTGCGTACACATCCGTAGCAGCGTTATTCGTAACAGCTGAGAACACACACAAAAAGAAAAAGTGCTATCCAGCAGCTGCTGCATGAACAAATAAAATGATGACCATTCACAGAATAGAATACAATTTGGGAGTTTAAAAAAAATGACCATGGTTTGGTTCAGCATAGGAAATGTTACACTATACGAAAGCAGGCAGTCACAAAATTTCATGTGTGATTTTGCTTATACGAAATTTACAGAAATGGCAAAATCTGTAGAAAAAGAAAGTCAATAAACCATTGTCTATGTTAGGGATATGAGGGGGGACTGAGAAATGACTATTCATGTGTATGGGATTTCTTTCTGAAGTAACAAAGTGTTCTAAAATTAAATTGTGCTGATTGTTGCACAATTCTGAATATTATAATGAGTACTATATTGTACACTTCAAGGGTGAATTTTGTTGTTTGTGAATTGTATAACAAAAAGTTGCTAATAAATTGAAGTTCTAGTTTTTCCTTTAAAATTCTCACATTTTTTAAATTTGTTTTATTGCCTTAGTGGGCTGCTTTAGAGCAAAGTTGAATAGTAGTGAGGATGGCAAACAATCTTGCCTGGCATCTGATCCTCAGTAACAACGCCTTCAAATTTCAGCACTACTTATGTTTTTGTAGGCTTTTCAAAGTGTCTTACCAAGCAGGGTAATCTTTCTGTATTTCTTGTTCACTATTATGTTTAATTTCACATGTATCTTAATTTTGTTTCATTTGTTTCT
This sequence comes from Heterohyrax brucei, assembly GCA_028571685.1. Lineage (NCBI taxonomy): Eukaryota > Metazoa > Chordata > Mammalia > Hyracoidea > Procaviidae > Heterohyrax > Heterohyrax brucei. Next base: position 7,905,701 of record CM053156.1, read on the forward strand.
ACAGTTACTAAAGTGATCACTTATGGCTGAGACTTTTTTTTTTTTTTTTTAAGAAACAACAGTCTAGAAGCAAATTTCTAAATTTTGGAATTGATTTAAAGAAAACTCATGCCTTTCCACAGTACATTCAGTGGTGTCACTTTCGGGGAAATGCTAGCAATTATAATGGTTATTAAAAACTTTATATTTGGGGGTCTTCTGGAAAAATCATGTTAACCTTTTAAATAAACCTAATAGTGAAAGGAGGGAACCATTCATTCAATACTTTGACAAGCCTCTGGGAAAAATTTTTGGATGTGTATTCTCCTTTCTATCACATCAGAATAGAGTCCATCTAAAGTCAGGAAGCATTCATTACATAGAAACCTAAGTAGTTATGATAGTCTTCATTTGCTAATGTCTAATAAATATAATGATCAAATATAACTATAATATTCTTTATCACAAGATAGGAGAAATCTCAGATTTCTTTCATATTAGCTCCATTGTGAGATGAAATATGCCATTGCTTTTGAACGCCTTTGGAGACATGTGTCTACATTATTTAGTGTGACGTATATCATCATTCTTCCGTGGCAAAAATAGTTTGATACTCTTGTTACAGAACCAATAATATAATAATGGCTAGTACTAAACCATGCCCACATAAAAGATGAAAGAAAATAGTAATAACAACAACAATTAGCATAGACATGTGTTGCCTATGGAAACTGTTGCTGTTATTATTAATATTTCCTTCATAACAGCTCTTGCAGGTAAATATTATCCCATTCACTTGGAAATAAACTTGAAACTTTAACTTAGTCCTGCTGAATTATTCTTATAGAATTGTCCTCATTTATCCCCTAACAGGATAAAAATTTATTCATATTCAACTTATATGTGTACTCTGGATAAAACTGGAAAAATAATTCTTGCTATGAAGCTTTAAAGCATTTGTCTGAATTATGTTCTAACATTACATGAAAAGCACAGCTTTTTCATATAGTGAAGAAATACATGTCTAATAACTTACTATTCATGAAACTAGACAAAATAAAAAAAATTCAAGGGTTTCCTAATGTTTGCTGTCAAATTATAAGAAGTCATGAAATGCTCCACTGTTCACAATATCAAGTATTCAGAATTGACTCTTTCTGTAAATACTTAAGACAACATTAACATTTAAGATTTGCTACAAGAATGATCTTATGATTAATTTGGTAATTCTCAATTTAATAATGACAACAAATATACATATGATTATTTCAAATATACTTTCATCAAATTTTACAAGTCTGCATTTTAAGTAATGATTCAAATGCATTTTATGGTAGTATCTGCAATTTTAAATCACTTACATCAAATGCATTGAACAATTATATTTACACAATAATTTTCTACAGTATTTTCCAAAGGATTTGACCCTAGCAAACATATTTACTACAAAGTATGTGTTAAAAAATAAATGTGTGTCTAAATATTGACAAAATAAGAACTCAAAAGAAAGAACAATTTGCAGGTGCAATATAATATTCACCTTTTAGCCAGTTATAAATTTACGGGAAAAAAAGATGAAATTTGCTGATAATTTAGTCTATTCTTAGAATTATTTCACAGTGCAATGTGAGAGATAGAGGCTTTCACATTCAAGCAAATGATAGCTTATAAAACTTACAATAAATTGGCCACTACAGGAAACAATCTTGGCCAGAATTATGAAACACAGTGGATAAAGATACATAAATATATAGAAAGGTAGCTGACAAACAGATGGCTTTCATTTTGTTTTTGTTGTTTTTAATTATACTGCGGGTTAAAAGTGACCTTTACTGGGTTTTTTTGTGTGTATATTTTGACATATGATACAGTTAACAAAATGGAATAGAAATTAATAGAAAAGATGGTGGAACTGTGTATTATTTTATAACTAAGTATCACTGCATTCCTGGGGGCATACAACTATGCCGAATAATTTCATGTGTTAACTTAGTTAATCTTTTATGCCCAACTGTTTAGCCAATACTAGCCTAGATGTTGTTATGAAAGAAGTCATTTACATGTAATTAACACATAACACAGTTACAAAGACTTTTCTGCATGGTGTGCGTGAACTTCATCCAATCGGTTGAAAGTCTTTAGATGAAAAACACACTTCCCAATAAGAAGTATTTTTCTTCAAGACTATAATTTTATGATTGAACTTGCTAGAGTTTCTCATCAGGCATCTGGTCTACCAGTTTTGGACACAAGACTGCTGACATGTCAAGTCTGTTGCTTGACCTACAGGTTTAGTGCTTACAGTTAAATTTCACCAGGTGCTCCCTGGAAATATTATGGAGCAGTACTATTCTGCCATATGGGATTGTTATAATTGAAAATTTGACTTGACAGCAATCAGTACTACTGTGGTTAGCAAGCACAATCACATGAGCCATTTCCTTAAAATGTATCTATCACTTTATCTCTCTATTTATCTGTCTATCTATGTATATATGGGTTTGAAACTGGGTAGTAGAGGCTCAAATGTCTTGAGGTAATAAATGGTAAAAGCTTAAAGTGCCATGAAGAGACTGTTGCTAGTAGCATGGATAGTAAAAGTGATAGTGGTTAGAGCTCAGAAAGACCTGGACAGAGATCTAGATAAAGCTTCCATCATCTTAGAGAATACATATATCCTCTTGAACAGTATGTTGTTAGAAACATGGACAATAAATATGCTTCTCATGATTTATTAAAAGGAAATTATGTATACATGATTAGACACTGGAAGAAAATAATCCTTGTCATACGTTTAAAAAAAACTTGACTGAAGTTTATTATACTTTTAATACTTCAACAAAAGAAATTTAAAATGATGAACTCAGGAATCTTCTTGATATTTCCAAGCAAAATCTTATATATGGAGGTTTATTTCTCCCTGCTAATATATTCAAATGCATTAAAAAAGAAACAAAGAAATGAACAGTGAAAAAAGAACCAGAACTTGAAGATTTGGAAAATTCTTAGCTAAACAACCATCTTAGCAGAAATTCTACTGGGGTAGACTGAAAAGGAAAGAGATAGAGAAAAACAAAGTAAGCCTGTTGAACTACTGGAATTCTACAAGTATGAAATGGATTGGTAGAGCTGCTTAGCTAGGAACATCTGTTGTCTTTCAGGAAAAGGAAAAGGATGATCTCAAGAGCAGTTCAGAGATAAGCATAGTCATTAGCCTGGTTTCAGAGGGTAGAGCCACCTCTTAAGTTCCAGGGAATGAGATTGCCATCCCGCTGTAAACTGAGTCTGCAAATGCCAGTAAATTCCTTTTAGTCCTTAAGCAGATTTGCTGCTCAACATGCACAGAAGGGCCATCTATAACCATTAAGTCACCTCAGCAGTAGACACTGCACCACGTGGAATGAATCAAGAGGTAAATCATTATCCAGACCACATTCCAGTGAAAGAGGTTCACCAGGTTCCATGTAAGCTCCCATTTCCCAGCTGCCATAATTCCTACAAGATATCCTTCTAGAATTTTCCCTCTTGAGTATGCTTGAAGAAATCTTTCTGGTGTAGGCATTAAGAATTATGATGCTAACCAAAAGGTTGCAGTTTGAACCCTGAAGATGATCCTTGAAAATTCTATGGTATAGTTTTACTTTGTTCTGTATGGTTGTTACAAATCTGAATCAACCTTATGACAAAGTTTTTTTCGTTGTTGTTGTTTAGTATGCTTGCACAGCTGCCATCTTGTTGCCCACATCACACATAAGCCCTGCTTCCCTGTATCTTGGACAGTTAGATCTGAGGAACTTTATCCTGGGTTCTTGTTCTGTGTATTACAAATAAAATTATTTTTCCTTCTCAGGTCATTGGCAAGTCTGAGTGCACTGGAAAAGGACCTATGTGTCAAAAGAATGGGAGGAAGGGTGAAGATGGCACAGTAGTCAGCTTCCTGTGATCCTTCTAACAAGGATGTTAAAAAACAACGAATTGATTGTATATGATGTTCTAGGAGCCCTTAATATCAAAGGAAAATTTGAGAAATTTGAGAAATCAGACTGAGCAACAGAGACTGGGCAGATTTGTTTAGTCAAGAAGTGGCACTCCACAGGAGGATCTGCAGGGGCCAGTGTGGTGAGTGGAGCAGAGGTGTTTGTAAATCCTGTTCCTCAGCAGGAGAGACTAAGCAGTGGAGACCCCACTTATGCCTCTAGAATCAGTGAAAACTGGCATTTGATAGTCAAGAGTAGGTGGATTGCACTAACCTGCGATGTGTGGATCCACAGTTTTCCTTTGAGCTAATCCTCTTTCCATTTTCCCAGGGCAGTCTCCTCCCTGTCTGCACTGCACTGGACTCCATACACAGACATACTACCAGGGCCTGAAACAGGAACCCTTACATACACCCTGAGTCATTCTCTCAGACTAAGGGAACGATTTAACAAACGGTTGAAAAAAATTCTGCCAGCTTGCCTAAACATAGAACTTGGGGCAGAAATAGATTGCCTGCCTAGGTGTAGGTATGAGGCTTGTATGGCTGGTGATAGATTTTAAGTACTCTATACAACATTCAGCACCCATTATCCTGCAGCAAAAGGTATCTACCTACTAGCATTAAGGAACTGGGTCAAGCTTTCCTTGTAGACACTCCTAGATGGATGTTAGCCCCCAATCCTACCCAGCACATACAGCCAGATACCTGTGTCTACACCAATCACTTGTGCCCATCTAGAACCATAAAGGATAGCCTGTACCACATAGTTGGTAACAGGTTACCTGGGCACCTGAGCTGAAAAGTAAAGGGAAACCTGGGCTTACATGTCCAAGTCTAATCTAACCACTTGATAGCAGCACGTTAAACCTCTAGTGCAACTGTAATCAAACTAACTCACAAAACCAGCCTATTTGGGCATTACAGAAAAAAAAAAAAGAACACATAAAGCAAACCAAAATAAATACAACAACCTACTGATGGCTCAGAGACAACAGACTATGTCAAATCACTTACAGAGCAGACCATGATGGCTTCAGAAAGCTCCCAAAAGAAAGAATGGATAAAATTTCCAGATGAAGAGAACTTCCCAGAATAATCATAGGTAGAATACAGAAGATTAGTATTTGAAACTCTTTGAGATATGAATAAGGAGTTCAGGAAAAATCCACCAAAGCATAAAGATGATTTGAACAGTCTACAAGAGAAGCTTGAGACACAGTAGGTAGAATCTCAGCTTAATATAATAAAATCATGGAATTGCATAGAAAAGGGTGGTATATTCCCAAACTCAGTCTATGAAGCCAACATACACCTGATACCAAAGCCAGGTAAACACACTCAAAAAAGGAAATTAAGATCAGTATCTCTCAAAAGATGAGATGCCAAAGTCTTCAGCAAAATTCTAGCCAATAGAATTCAACAAGTGAAAAAGTAATTCATGTTGACCAAGTGGGATTTGTACCATGTATGCAGGGATGATTCAACATTAGAAAAACAATCAAGACAAGAACTACTTTTATCAATTTATGTAGAAAAGACATTTTAAGAAGTCCAATTCATATGAAACACTCTAGTAAAGTAGGAATAGAAGGCAAATTACCCAAAATAATAAAGGACACCTACTCAAACCCTGTCAGCATAGTGGTTTAAGTGCTACAGATGTTAACCCAAAGGTTAGCAGTTAAAATCTGCAAACTTCTTGGTTAACAAATTTTTGAATTCTTTAGAGAAGACTCTGAAGAATCCATAAAAAAAACTGAAACTAAGAGACTTTAGCAAAGCATACAGATGCAAGACAAGCATAAGATTTCTCTACAACAAAAAGGAAATCACTGAATTGTTATCATTTACAATAACCCTCAAGAAGACAAGATATTTAGGAATAAATTTAACCAGAGATGTAAAATATCTGTACAAAGAAAACTACAAGACACTACTGCAGGAAAACAAAAGAGACCAATTTAAGTGCAAAAAACTACCTTGTTCCTGGATAGGAAGATTTAACACTGTAAAAATGTCTGTTCTACCCAAAGCAATCTATAGGTACAATGCAATCCCAATTCAAATTCTATTGGCATTATTTAATGAGTTGGAGAAACAAGTCACCAGCTCTGTAAGGAAAAGGAAAACTCATTGGATAAGCAGCACATTGCTGAAAAAGAACACAGTGGGAGGCCTCACTCTAACTTATTTTAGAACCTGTTTCACTGCTACATAGTCAAAACAGCCTGCCTGGGACTGGTACAACAACAGATACGTAAACCAGTGTAACAGAAGTGAGAATCCAGACATCAAATCATACTTCTATAAGCAGCTGTTATTTTACAAAAGCTGTAAACACAAAGTTCATTAACTTCTGAAAAAGCAGTCTCTTTGACAAATATTGTTGGCACAACTGGATATTCATCTGCAAAAAGATGAAACAAGACCTGTATCTCACTATGGATAAAAACTGACAAAAATGAATCAAAGGCCAACATATAAAATATGAAGTGATAAAGAATATAGAATAAAAAATAACAACAACAGTGGGAGCCCCAATACAAGGCATTTACAGAATACAAAAATATTGCTAACAATGCACGAATGTCAGAAGAGAAAATATATAACTGGAAACTCCTAGAAATCAAACAGTCATACTCATTTAAGACTTCGTCAAAAGAGTGGGGGGCGAAAAATGGCTATGACAAATCCTATCAGTATCTAATGTCTAAAATCTACAGCATACAGTAGAGGGGAAGTCAGTAAAAATGGACTAAACCCCAAACTTAGAAGTATTCTAAAGAAAACCAAACCCTTCATGTGACAGAGTAGCAAGGTCAGGGTGTGAAGACCACAGTTTCAAGGAACATCTAGGTCAATTGGGGTAACAAAGTTTATTTAGAAAATGTTCACTATCCCATTTTTGTGAGTTGCTTCTGGGGTCTTAAAAGCTAGCTAACAGCCATCTAAGAATCATCAAGTGGTCTCAACCCACTTGTAGAAAAAGAGAAAGAAGAACATCAAAGACACAAGTGTGAGTCCCTCTAAAAGGGCCACATAAACCAGAGAAAGGGCCACATAAACCAGAGACTACATCAACACGAGACCAGAAGAACTGGATGGTGCCTGGCCTTCGTGAAAGACTGCTCTTAAAAGGGAATTCTACAAAAAGTCCCTTACAGAGCAGAACAAATGTGGGGTGCAGGACTAAAACTCTAGTAAAATGATCAGACTTGACAGTCTGACAGACTGGAGGGTCCCCAGAAGACGTAACCCCTGGACTCTTAGTTAGCCCAGAACTGAAACCACTCTGAAGCCGACTCCTCAGACAAAGATTTAACTGGTTGCAAGACATGAAATGACATTTGCTGACAGTACGCACCTTGGCTTGGGTAGGTTCAGCAGACTAACTGGGCATCTCCCGTTTGGAGGTGAGACGACGCTACAAGGAGGGGACAAGAGCTGGTTAAATGGATATGGCAATTCTTGGGTGAAGGGGAGGAGGGTGCTGTTACAGTGTAGGAAAAGCAGACATGGTCACAGAAGGTGTTAGCTTCTGCATGAGAAACTGACTCAACTTGTAAGCTTCTACTTAAAAAATAATGAAAAAGTAAAAATTAAAACAAACAAACAAACAAACAAATGGAGTTGCATCCCCAGGTTAGTATAAGTGGTAGAGGCACAATCCAATTGGCTTTGGGAGGTGTGGATGTCACCCCCAGTTCAGAGAGCAAGGCCACTGCTCGTGTGGGGCTGGAGAATGCAGGATTATTTTCAAGCCTCAAAATCAAATAGAATTTGTCTTGTTCCATTGTACACTTGCGTTGGACCCATTGCCATTCCTCCAACTTCTCCTTTTTAGGATGTGATTATCTATCCTATACCTGTAACACCATTGTATTTTCGAGGCAGATAACTTATGTTCTAGGTTTCACATGTCCACAGATGGAGAGAAATTTTACCACTGGATAGATCATGCCCTTAGTCTCTTCAGTATCTGATTCATAAGATAAGATTTTAGACTTAATGTTTGATGCTAAATTAACTTAATCTTTTTGGCATGTTAAGATGGGGAGAATATAATGTCTATGTGGAAAGGACAAATATTAGGGATGGTCAGAGGGAAGACTAGTATAGATTAGATAGTGCCAAAAAATATGTTTGGAAATTCTAATTCTTGTACACATGAAAGTGACCCTCTTTGGAAACAGGTGTTTGAAGGGGTTATCAGTTATAATTAGTTGATATGGAGTAGAGTATGGTGAGCCTTATTCTCATCTGAGTGCTGTTTTTATGAAATAATAACAGGGAAAGAAAAAATATCTTCACATGAATATGTATATACAATCCAAACAATGCCAAGAATGGCTGAGAAACCACTATAAACTAGGATACAGTTTCTCTCTTGGCTCACTCAGAATCAACACAGCTAGAACTCTTGTTTAGTTTTCTAGTTTCCAAAACTATGAGAAAATATATTTCTGTTGTTTGAAACAACCCATTTTGTGATTTTTTTTTTAATAGTACCCCTAAACCAAAACTGTGCACATCAGGTTAATTTCTACTCATAGCAACAAAAAGACGGAGTAGAACTGCTGCATAGAATTTCCAAGGCTCTAACCTTTACATAAGAAGACTGGCATATCTTTTTCCATGGAACTTCTGGCAGGTTCAAAAAAGCAAACCTTTCAGGTTGCAGCTGAGCATTTAACCACTTTACCACCAGGGCTCCTTATATCAGCCCTCAGATAATAAGTTTTAGAAAATGCTGTTTTATAATTAGACAAACTGTACTCAGACATTTCTTGCTTCATATTTACCACTCTTCTACAAAAACAAACCTGGATTTTTAAAAACATGGACATTTCCCAGTGACTAAAATTTAAATCCAGTTGTGAGGAGCTGGATTCTCACAAATGCATAAATAAGCAACTTCATGATAAACAGAGAAAATATTTAAATTGTGAAAGATTTTATTTTACTTGGATCCACAATCAATACCCATGGCAACAGCAGTCAAGAAATCAAAAACAGAGGTGGGGCTAACATGTTAGAGTAGCCAGACGTATCCTGTGATTCTTCTAACAACAAAAGTCTAGAAAAATAACATAATAGACTATAGAGGACATTTTAAGAGTGCTAAACAACAGGGGGGAAGCTTGGAGAATGAACTGGTGACAGGGAGGTAAGAGTAGGTCCAAAAGTACCCAGAAAGGCCAGTCCAAGCTGATGGGAATCCACACTCTTCAGGAGGATTCTCTGCTGCCTGGACAGGGGACAAAGTTGTGTTTGGAGACCATCTTTCCAGAGGAGAAGCTGAGCTTCAGGCAGTCATACTTATTGAATCACAGCACTCTCTGAATTGAGTGCCAAAACATAAATTCTTATGAACGTATGCAGGTCAAATTTTTTTCGTTTGTGCAAAATCTCTTCTTTTCCCTAATGCACTTTCTTCCTTTTTCTGTGCTGCACCTCGTACCAAATTCTGATGCTGTATGTGGGCTGGAGGTGGCACCTCCTTAAGTGTCACCTGAGCTAGTCTCCTAGAGTAGGAGAGAGAACAATTTAACAAAAGAGTAGCAGGGAGATCTGCTGGCTAACCTGAGCCACGAACTCAGGATAGAAACAGGGCCTTCACCTAGGTGCAGACACCTATCAGCCACCTATCTTTGTCAGCATGCACTCAACCAACAACCTGAGCCCATATTAATCACCTTTCAAGAGAAAACACTACACACTTGGTATATCCTATGGATATGTCCAATGTAGGATTCCCCAGCTGAATAAACACAAGAAAAGTAAACTGACATCTGGGCCCATTTGCATAACAAAAGCTCTAACCACCTGGTGACTGGGAATTAGTATCCCTAAGGCTCCAATAATTAAAGTAGCTCAAACAACCAGACTATTTAGACACTTAAAAGTTACACAAACACACGCATGCACACTAACGAAATATAAATAAATTATAACCATGTTCTGGTAGCTTGAAGACAACAATTGCAAATCATTTTAAAAAACAGATCATGATGGCTTCAGGAAATTTCTGAAACAACCAAAAAAATTTCCAGATGAAGAAGTCTTTTTGTGATTATTTGAGATAGAATACAGAAAAGTAATGTGTAGAGCTCTTTCAGACATCAAGAAGGAGATTGGGCAAAGTTCATCAGAGCGTAATGAAAAATGAAATAAGCTGCAAGAAATACTTGAGCAACAACAATCTGAAATTCAGCAGATTAACAATAAAATTACCGAATTAGACAATTCAGTAGAAAGTCATAGGAGCAGAATTAAGGCAATAGAATGAAGAATTAGTGAAAGTGAAGATAAAGAAACTGACACCAGTGTATCTGAAGAAAAATCAGATGAAAGAGTATAACAAAGTGAAGAAACACTAAGAGTTACGTAGGACTCCATAAGGAGGAATAATTTACAAGTAATTGAAGTACCACAGTGGCAGGGGGCAGGGATAACAGACAATACAGAGAGACTTGTTGAAGGTATATTGGAAGAAAACTTTCCCAACAACATGAAAGATGAGAAGACGTCTATCCAAGACGCTCATCAAATTCCATACAATTTAGATAGTGTTCTAATCAAACTTACCAAACCTAAAGATAAGGAGAGACATTAAAGGCAGCTAGGGTTAAACAGAAAACCTTGGCAATTTAGGGATTAAGTGCTATAGCTGATAACCAAAAGTTCAGCAATTTGAATCCACCATTGGGAACTCTATGTGGCATTTCAAGCTGTCATACAGAGTCAGTATGAATCAAAGTGACTTGACAGGAGCATTTTATTTATTTGGTGGGGATAAACAAAAGTAACCTACAAAGGGAAGTCAGTGGAACCAGGCTCACACCAGTGAGCAGAAACCACACAGGGAAGAAGACAATTGGGTGACATACACAAAGCCTTGAGGAAAAAGCCCGCAAGCCAAGAATTATATATCCTGCAAAATAGTCTCTCAAATGTGAGGCAAAAAAAATTGTCTAGTATAACAATGAAACTAGGACTTTTCCAGATAAGCAAAAATTTATAGAATTTGCAATAACTAGCATGAAATTCCAAGAAATAATGAAGGAAATTCTTTGATTAGAAAATCAACAACATGAGATATAACTTCCAGGCTACAATACAGGACAAAGCATCCACATATCAACACAGATAGGGAAACCACAAAAATAAATCGATGCTAAAACACAAAAAATAAGGAAACAGAGACCTCAGTATATAAATGATGAAAACATTACACCAAAAAGAGGAGATAAACAATGCATTCATACATCTTTCATATGGATTGGAAATCAAGGCAATACAAAGAAATTAAAGACTGGTTTAAATTTAGAACAGTAGGGGTAAACATTAAGGTAACTGAAAGGGAAATTAACAATCTCACACATCAAAATAAGAATCAAAAAGTCTCTGCAAATATAAAATCAACAGCAATGAAAAGATGAAAAGGAAATCCACAAAGAGAAATGACTCAGCGCAGAAATATAAGTGAAATAAAGAAACTGTCAACAACATACACAGAAAAAGACAACAAAATGACGGGACTAACTTCATATCTATCTAAAATTGCATTGAATCTAAACGAGTTACATGCATGAATAAAGAGACAAAGAGAAGCAGAATGGATTAAAAAACATAATCCATCTGTGTACTGTCTACAAAAAACACACCTTAGGTCTCAAGACGCAAATGAAATGAAACTCAAAGGATGGAAAAATATATTAAGCAAACAATATTCCAAAAAGAAGAGGTATGACAATAACAATTTCAGAAAAAAATAGATTGTAAAGTAGAATTTATGACACTGGTCAAGGAATGTCATTATATACTTCTTAAAGGCTCAATATATCTGGAGAACATTACCATATTAAATATCTACACACTTAAAAAGAGGACTTCTGACTACATCAGAAGAACAATAATAGCACTCAAAAATGAAATAAACAGCTCCACAATAATAGCAGGAGACTTCAACACACCACTTTCAACCATGAACAGAACATTTAGAATGAAACTTAATAAAGACATGTCATGGATTAAATTTTGTCCCTCCAAAAGTGTGTGTAGTGGTTTGGCTGGGCCATGCTTCCTGATATTTGGGTGATGTTCCTTTTTCTTGTAAACCCTGCTTCTGTGGTGTTAATGAGGGAAGATGTACTGCACCTGTGTTGGTGGGGAAGCACTCAATGTGTAGGATTGTATTGTACCTCAAATTAGCTTTTTGAAATATAAAAGACAGGCAAGTAGAGATTTGGATACCTCATACAAGACCAAAATCTGGAATAAATTATTGAATATACCATGGACTGTCAAAAGAACAAACAGATCTGTTCTGGAAGAAGTAATGTAGCTAGAGTGCTCACTGGAAGCAAAGATGGCAAGACTGCATCTTACTTACTTTGAACATGTTATTGGGAGGGACTAACCCCTGGAGAAGGACATCGTACTTGGTAGAATGAAGGGTCAGGGAAAAAGAGGAAGCCCCTCATTAAGACGGAGAAATGAATTGACACAGTGGCTGCAATGATAAGCTTAAGCATAAAAATGATTGTGGGCATGGCACAAGACCAGGCAGTGGTTCGTTCTGTTGTCCGTAGGGTCACTATGAGTCAGAACCAAGTTGATGGCACTTAACAACAACAACAACATAGCAAAAAAGAAAGCAATGTCAGGAGTTGAGCACACCCTCTGGAAAGAATCAGGATCTCTGCACCTCAGAAGCTTCTACTCCAGGGGAAGATTGATGACAGGTACCTTCCTCCAGAGGAAGCATAGAAAGCCTGCCCCTGGAGCTGACATCCTGAATTTTAACTTGTAAACAACTGGCCAGTAACAAAATGAAATCTCTCTTCTTAAATCCATCCACTCACAATATTTCTGTTATAACAGCACTAGATGACTAGGAGAACACAGAAAATCTATGTACCAATCAACCACTTTGACCTAACAGATGTATACAGAATACAGAATACATAACAGCAAACAAGTATAAATTATTTTCTATTGCAAATGGAACATTTTCCAGAATAGATCACATATTAGGCCATTAAGAAAGTTTTAACAAAATCTAAAGCATTGAAATATTGCAAAGCACCTTCTTACATATATAAAGCCACAAAAGTTGAAATCAAAAGGAAGTGAAAAAAAAGCCAAACACATCAAAACTGAATAATATCTTGCTCAAAAACTTCTGGGTTATAGAAGAAATCAGGATGGAATAAAGAAGTTCATTGAATGAAATGAGGATGAAAACACATCCTACCAGAACTTACTGAACGCAGCAAAAGCAATGCTCAGAGAATAATTTATCATAATAGTGACTCATACAAAAAGAAGAAAGAATCCAAAGTGAAAAATTAACCTTGCAGTTCAAACAAACAGAAAGAGAGTCAGGAAAAAAAGTCCTTGGACACCAGTAAAAAGGAAACAATAAAACTGAGAACAGAACTAAATGAATTAGAGAATAGTTAAATGACTGAAAGAGTTAACAAGACCAAAATCTGGGTTTTTGAAAAGATCAATAAATATGATAAAACACTGACCAAACTGAAAAAAGAAAAACAGGAGAGGAAGTGCATAACTTGAACATGAAAGAGATGAGAGGGGCTATGTCACAAAACACTCAACTGAAATTAAAGAATCATAACAGAATTCTATGCAAAATTGTACTCTAATGAAATTAGAGTTTCTTCTTAGGTTTCATTTTGTTAAGCTTGATTGTAATATGTCTTGTTGTCTTTCTTTTGGGGTCTACATTGTGTGGCATTTGATACGCCTCTTGAATATCTATGTACTCTTCTTTCATAATTTCAGGGAAGTTTTCTGTCAGCAAGTTGACAACAATACTCTTTGTGTTTTCAGGTGTCCTTTCCTGTTCAGGAATTCCAATTAATAGTAGATTGTTCCTCTTGATAGTGTCCCACATGTTTCTTAATGCATCTTCATTTTTCTTGTTTCTTTTCTCTGATTTCTCCTCATAAATACTGATATCAATAGCTTTGTCTTCCAAGTCAGAAAGTCCATTTTGCAGTTGTTGAGTTCTGTTCTCTTGGCTTTGAATTGAGCTTTCTAGTTCTTTAATTTTGTTATTGATCTGTCAGATTTCAGAATGCTAGTGGTCCATCAGTTTGAACAGCTTGCTTAAATTTTCATTTTGCTCTGTATTTCATATAATGTCTAGGAGGGCTGTCTATATAACTCTTTTGTACTCGAGCTCTGAAAGTTTCAGAAAGGCATCTTCATCTGGGAAGTTATTTGGTTCTTTCTTTTGGGAGCTTTCTGGAGCCATGGGTGGATTTTTAAGTGTCTGGCCAGGATTTGTTGCTTTTTCAGCCTCTAGAGGTTGTTTAGTTTCTCTAATGTTACTTTAACAGGATCTGAAGCACAGTCTGAAAAGGAAGGTGAAAACCTGTCACCTCTGTATACTCCAGTAACTGGGCCCAGTGGAATCTCTGGGGTAGTAGGCTCCACCTCTTGGCTTGCAAAGACATGGTCCTACTATGGAGTCACTAGAGGGCTGTCAGTTGACCTATGATGAGGGTCAGTAACAGCTGGAAGAGATGACTTCAGGATGCACAGCAGTTATTTCTCTAGGTAGTCTTATTTTGAAAGGTTGAAGCTATCTGACAGCTTCCAAAGTCAGTCAGGCTGTCAGGTATGCAAGCCCCTCTTTCCACCTGGCAATGGAGGCACCTCTATATCCATCCCCAGATACTGTGATCTAGTTCAAAGTATGGACAGGCTATTGCCCTGCTGTGATCTGCTGCCAGGCCCCACCTGTAAGTCTACACTGTGGTAAACACAGCTTTTCTGCTGGGGAAGCACTCCCCAGGCTAACACAGCCTTCCAGCCTTGGAATTAGCCCCTGCTGAGTCCTCTGTTTGAGTAACTCTGCCTCCCAGTCTAACAAAGTGTTGTCCTGCACAAGCTGTTCTTCCCACTGCGAAATAGCCAAATCAATGGTAGAGGTTCAGAAAGAGAGAGTAGAGGGGCCATGGTGCTCTGAGTCCAGAGACAGGCTCTCAAAATGTGGCTACTCTGCCTGCTGATCATGTCAGCAGTGTGGTTGAGCTTTGCTGCCAGTTAAGCCCAACTCCCACCACCTACCGGCTAACACAAAGGAAAAAAAAATATCAGGTACCTTCAGTCTGTGAGAGCTGGCCATTCAACAAGGGCAGGGGTCAATGAAAGAGAAGTTTCTCACTTAGTGGCATGTAGTCCAAATTGACAGCCCTTTGCCATGTCCTAGGGCTCACTGGGTGTCCATAAGTTTCCATTTAATTATCAATCCAGGCCTTAGTTTTCAGAGGGAATTAAGGAGATGTGTGTCTAGTCCACAATCCTGACTGCACCCCAAAATTAGAGATAGTGGAAAAATTTATAGAAACACACTACCTACCAAAATAAATGCAAATAGAAGTAGAAAAACTTAATAGACCAATCACAAAACATTGAAAATGTACTTAAAAACTCACAACCAGGAAGCGAGGCAGAGTTAAGAGCAAGTAGTCACATGTATTTTTTGATCCCTCTAATCACAAAGAACCAGGAAAACAACTGAAGTGATTATATAGGACATTCTAGGAGTACAGAATGTCGGGGAGCAATCTTAGTGATTGGACTGAGTGACAGTGAGGGGACAGCAGGTTCAGAAGCAACTGCTGTGGCCAGAATTAAATCCATAGCCCAAAGAGGGACCTGCATCTAGCAGTCGAGCGGACCTTTAGCATAGCAACCAATGGCTGAACAGAGAAGAAACGTGATGAGTGGGAGCATGTCCTTCTGAGCAGGGAAGCTGAGCTTTGGATGGCCACACCTACAGAACCACAAAGGACTTTTCATCTGAGTGTCTTAAGCCAAGTACTTGTGAACTCTTTTAGATTTAAACATTTCCTATGTGCTGACTTCTTTCCCTTTTTCCAGCAATTCTCCCTCTCTTCTCTTCACAGTACAATAAACTCTGGCACATTACCAGGGCCAGAAGTGGGGCAGCTTACACACATGCCCTGAGCTATTCTTCCACACTTGGACAGTGAACCAAAGGCAGTGGGTGGGAGAGAATAAAAGGTCTGCTGGCTCCCCTATCTGGAAATTCCCCCTACCTTTCTCAGCAAGCTCACTGCTATAACTACCTGGTGACAGGTCACTGGAATTTTTAAGATTCCTGTAATCAAACTAGCTCAAATAACCATACTATTTGGATGCTCAAAGCCTAAATTTTAAATATATGTTGATCTCTATATTTATATATTTATCTGTGTGTTTATATATTCCATATCTATACATACATATGTATAGATACATATACACATACATATAGATATGCACATATACCCGAAGAAGAAAGAAATATTGAAAGGAAAACATTGTGATGACATTCAGGGCATCATATATATGTATATCTCTATATTTGTGTACACACATATATACATATAAGTAAATATATACATGTATACATATACATACACACATACATACATACATGTATATCTATATTTATGTGTGTGTGTGTATGTGTATGTGTATGGAAAGCCTTGTGGGGTAGTGGTTAAGTGCTACTACATCTGCTAACCAGAAGATTGGCAGTTCAAATTTGCCAAGTGCTTCTTGGAAACTCTATGGGGAAGTTCTACTCTGTCTACAGGGTGGCTATGGGTCAGAAGTGACTGGATGGCAGTTGGCTTGGTTTGGTTCATAAATACAAGGACTGACATTTAAGTTCATGAAATTAATTTTTCTAAGTGCTGCATACCTCATTGCTGAATATCACTACAGTTACCTTCAAAGTACTTCCCTTGGGAAGCTATGCACTGAATCCAGTGCCTTGTCCATCCTTCAAAACAATTTTGAACTCTTTCTGGAATGGCCGTTATACAAAGTGGCATGATGGCAAGTTTAAGAGCTTAATTGTATAGCTGTCTGTGAGGGAGTTTGTAATCATTAAACAAAGAACTGTAATGGATCACCCTACCTACTCACCTGATCTGACCCCCAATATCATTTTTCTTTACCCAAAGAAAAAATATTGAAAGGAAAACACTGGACATCGAGGGTAATACAATGGCAGCTTTGATGGCCATTTTGTAAAAAGAGTTCCAAAACGGCTCTAAAGGGTAGACTATGCACTGGCACTGGTACATGGATTCACAAGGGGAGTACCTGGAAGGTGACCACAGTGATATTCAGCACTGACGTCTATGACACTTTTTCTAGGATAAGCCAAGTAAGCCAAGTGCCGTCGAGTCGGATCCGACTCATGGCGACCCTAGGGGCCAGGGTAGAACTGACCACCAGAGTATTCAAGGAGCGCCTGACTGTCAGACCTTCTATATGCATAACAACAAGCAATGAGCCACATAAATTCATATATTGTATGTTTGTACTCCTAAAATGCATTCTAAAAGGAAATTAAGTCACTGAAAATTCATTATCATGAAAGAAGCATTTCCCAAGTATACCAGAAGCAATACCTCAAAACGGCTAACGAATAAGCAATTATCATTTTAAAATGTAACTGCATTTTTAAAATGAGTAATATATTTTCAAACTAAAAGAAATTTCTGATGGATCAGTAAGATTTTGAAATAAATTATAATTTAGGGAAGTGTAAATGTAAGTTATTCAAATGTATCATCTAAAGAAATGACTATGAGGTGCACTATTCAACCACATCCTCGACTATATTGCATTAAAATGTGATATTAGAAAATATAATTTAAATATTATTAACTTAGACAAGCATATTCAAGTTACATATAGACCTTATTAAATTTCACAAAGAAAGGTGTTTATTACTGTAAGTAATTTTACCCATAACATAAAAATGGTAATGTTATTATTAAACGGTTCCTAAGACATTTCCCTTAATTCTTTCTAGTATCTATCTGTCCATCCATCTGTCCATCTGTCTGTCATTTATATTTCTATCATCCATAAAACTGACAATGCAGAAAAAATAATGAATATATGCAGTATCTTCATCTCCATGTTGATGAGGAAGAGTAAGTTCTTGTCCTTGTAACATTCAATCAACTCACTTTAAAAGTAATATGGGAAAATACTTATGTCAGCATTTTCAGTGCAATCATGTGTTTCAGTACAGCAGTGTACAGCTTAATGAGAATCCCTTCAAACTAAATCACTGCACTAGTGTACTTTGGGAAACAATAGCTCACCATTGAAAAGTTCCATAAGAGAAAGTCATTTCTGATAAACAGTGTATATGAACGCTCATAAAGGAATGAAATGTAAATACAGTCAGCTTGTGTGAATGTCACCTAATGCATTTTCAATTATTCACACTTCTAAGTTAATACAGTCTGTTTAAAAAAACAAAGATTAAAACCACAATTCTCTTGCAACAGAGTCATAGCGTCCTTTGATCTGCTATTTGGTTGAAAGTTATTTCCGTAGACAGACTTCAGTGTTACCAAGGATATTTGTTTATGCACACGTAGAATTTTTTGCCTAAATGTAATTTTATGTTTATGAAGCAAGTCAATTCTCTGTAAGTAAATATGAGTAGAAAACAAATATTGCAAGCATCAAGTGTGATTAGACTTTTGTTTTGATCTCATAAGTTCTTTCTCAGCTTTATCATTTGAGGGCTATCTTTATAAAGCATAAGCCATGCATCACATGATAAAAGTTGATTTCTTTTCTGTGTTGAAGAAAATTTTCTGTTTTGTGCTAAAATGTACAGACATCCAAAACTTGAACTTTGTAAGTTTAACTTTGACATTCCTTAATATTGCTGTGATGCATCAATCATTTCCAGGATTCTATCTAAATTATTTAAAATTCATTCTAATTGCTAAGGATATTATCTATTTAGTTCCTGTCCAATTTTTAACAAAATTTGAAAAATCCAGTCATTGAATGTATTTAATACATCAAGACACAAAGGACGCTACACTAACTGCATAATTTTTAAGGTAAAAGTATTTTGTCTACGGTTCACAGAGAGACACAAAGGCAAGCTCCAAGGTTTTCCTTCTATTTCCCTTTTTCTGTAATCCTGATTTCACAGACAATGAGAAAGATTTTCTCTATCATTTTTACTTATAGTTCTAATACACTTTACTATACTGAAAATTTAATAATTTCTCTCAAAATCAACATCATATTTGCACGGACATATTCCATCATACGTACTAAAATATGTATGAAGATATCATAATAATGCAAAAAAGGATGTCCTGGATACTTGATATACGAAAAAATAAAGAGGCAAATAGAATATTTATATAGTGTAGCAGTGTGCACAAGAAACTAAAAAGGTGCTACTGACAAACTTCCTGCCTCATTGATCAGAATCACAACTCGGAATTTTTGGTGATCAGTTTAAATGCTATCTTTTAATGAGAATTTAAGAACTGCTTTGCATAATCCTTATGCTGGATATTCAAAAGAGGCAATGCTATTGTTTCCAGTTTTCATATTTAGGAAATGCTGAAAACGGAATGTTTGTGACAATCAAACAAGAAAATGAAAATACAGTTGTTAATCACTGTATAATTACAAAATGTCATTCATTATAGTGATAGTAATTTTTTTCCCCAAACTTAGACTTGTTATGCCTTGCAGGCGTCTTACATAATTAATTTATTTTGTTAGCTCTTTTAGTGCCTATATAATATAAAGCAAATAGCAAGATTTTCTAAAGTACAAGTAAAACTTATGCCAACTGAGCTATTTTCTCCTTTGAGCTGTTTTCCTTGGCAAGTTATATGCCCCTCCATAGCTTCATAATTTTTAACTATATGTCATATTTAGTTAAGAATACTTTAAAGCCAAAGTTCAGAATCTCTTTTACAGATGTTTTTTAGCTTTGCTAATTTCTCCCCAGTGTGGCTATTATTTCATGATTCTTGGTTTGATCTAGCTAGTTAAATTGCAAAGAAATACTCCCCAAATAAGTGAAAAATGTTTGTTAATACTAGGAAATATGTTAGAGTTATTTTAACAGAATCAAATTTAGAGGTGGTGTGGTTACTTTTTTAATATTCATTTTATCCTATTAAATATTGTAAGAGTTTAAGATTAGTTTTCCATTTTTTTCTAATTGTTTCAATTTTTCTCTTAAGAGATATTTTGCCAGCATTATTGCAGTTGATATCTATTCCAGAAGTAGCAAAATATTTACACAAATACTCATATAGAAATCACAGCATAAAACAAAATAAATTTATTCATTTAATATTTGTGTATGCCTGTATGTAGATTAACAAAGGATTTGTAAGATCAGTTTAGTGTGAGCAAAGTGACAACATATGCTTTATACACTCAAATAGATAATTTGCATTTGAAAATAATGTGAATCGAATCTTGACATAATTTTTGGAAAGCATAAAAATAAAACCAAACCCAGTACCCATAAGTCAATTCCTACTTTGGAAAGCACAGAATATTTAAATTTCTTTAGAAAATATAGGGTTAAGTTTTTGTAAATCCGTGAGTCTAAATGTAATGAAAATTCTTTCACTTAGTGGTTGTGTGACCTTGAGTTAATTACTTCTTTAAGTCTCAAAATTCTCTAATGTGAAACAGGAATGGGAATGCTGATAGCACAGTGTTAAGAGATATCATGCTAACCACAAAGGTTAGCATTCAAATCACCAGTTGATCCTCGGAAGCTCTAAGGAGCAGTTCTACTTAGACCTATAGTGTCACTATGAATCTGAATAGACTGGATGTCGGATTTTTTTTTTTTTTCTGGTAATGGAAATTCAGAGAGATAATGAAATCTGAGTGCCTTCAGGAAATGCTCATGATCGTTAGCTAGCAGAGAAATCCAAATCAAAGCTACAGTTAGGTAGCATCTCACCTCAACAAGTTTGACCATGATTCAAAAAACACAACACAACAAATGCTAGAGAGGCTGTAGAGAGATTGCAACTGTCCTACACTGCAGATGGAATTGCTAAATGGTCCAGCCTCTTTGGAAAGCAATCTGGCACTTCCTTAAAAAGCTGGAAATAGATATACTATTTGATACAGTAATCCCACTGCTTAGAATATATCCTACAGAATCAAGGGCAGTAACATGAACAGTGAGGTTGGCCATAATGCAAAATGCACAAAACAACAAATGCTAGAGAGGCTGTGCAGAGACTGGAACTCTCCTACACTGCTGGTGGGAATGCAAAATGGTACAACCTCTTTGGAAAGGAATTTGGTGCTTTCTCAAAAAACTGTAAATAGAAATACCACACGATCCAGTAATCTCACTGCTTGGACTATATCCTACAGAAATACAGGTGGTCACACAAAGAGATACATGCACAGGAATGTTTATAGCAGCACTATCTACCATAGTAAGAAGATGAAATCAAACTAGGTGCCCATCAACAGATGAATGGATAAACAAACTATGATTTATATACACAGTGGAACACTATGCAATGATAAAGTACAATGATGATTTTAGAAAGCATCTCATAACCTGGTTTCAATCAGAAGACTTTATAATTAGTGAAATTAGTTAGCTGCAAAAGGACAAATATTGTATGAGATCTCTGGTATAAGGACTTAAAAATAGACTTACATGCAGAAGAAAAGACTCTTTGATGGCCACATAGGTGGGAACAAGGCAGAAGGTTGTTCACGTATGAAATAGTCAGTAGGCATTTTGTTAGTTAAAGGGGGCAACAGCATGCATTAGAGGGTAGATCAGCATAACTACACCACAAACAGAAAGGTTTTTTAAATTCAACCCAATATTTCAAAGGATAGGGTAGTGGGATAGGGGTCTGGGGACCATGTTTTCAGGGGAAGTCAATTGGCATAACTAGTCTTTTGCTAAGAGAGTCTTCTGCCCTCCATATTGGTGATTGGCATCTGGGGTCTTAAAACCTAGCAAGCTGCCATCTGAGGAACATGAATTGATCTCAATCCATCTGGAACAGATGACAACCAACATCATCAAAAAACACAAGGAAAACATCCCTAGAGACAGAGAGACCCATATGAATGGGAGACTGCATAAGCGTGAGACCAGAAGAACCAGATAGTGCTTGGCCACCAACAAAGCCAGCATTGATGGTGGACACAATGTAGAGTCCCTCATATAGCGTGAGAAAAAAAAGTGTGCAGTTCAGGAACTCTACTGCAAGACCAGAACTGTTGGTCCAACAGCCTGGAGGGTCCCCTGAGAACATGACCCCTAGACTTGCTCCTGTTCCAGACCTAAAACTAATACTGAGGTCAACTCTTCAGACAAGAATGGACTGGATTAGGGGACACAGCGTATATGGTGTATTTACTTTATAGTTTTTACACTTGTAGGAGGCTGTCCTACTGGTTTCTTTCTAAATGGGAGAGGAGAGACTGGTGGTGGGGAGGGATGGGTGTTCATTAAGAGGATACTAGAAGTAAAGAGTGAAAAGGAGGAGTGTGACCTCACAGGCTGAGGAGAAGAAATGGAGATGTCAATAGGCAGGCATGCAAAATTGATTTGGATTGTATACTTTCTCTTAATTATAATTTTAAAAAAATGTCATTTTGATGACTTAGGTACACCTAAACCAAGCATAAGTATGTGTAAGTTGGATAGAGAAAAAAGAAGAGAGAAGAATGGATTCATTCAATTTGTGGTTTTGGTGAAGAATACTGAATATGCCATGGATTACCGGAAGATTGAACACATCAATCTTAGAATAAACACAAACAGAATGTTCCTTTGAGGTAAGGATGGTAAGGTTTCAAGTGACTTACTTTGGACATGTCTTCAGCAGATACCATAGGCCAAAAAGGACAACATGTTTGGTAGAGGGCCAACTTGAATGAGGGTAAACTTAAATGAGATTGCTTGACACAACAGCCTTAATAATGGACTCAGACATCCAATAATCATGATGGTGTTGCAAGACCTAGCAACGCTTCATTTTGTTGTATGTAAGATTGCCATGTGTCAGAACCGGCAACAGCAATGCTTAATTTTGTAATAAATTACATAACCATTACTCAGAATTGCAGTACCACTTTGCCTTTGCAGCAGCTGATATCCTGTTGATCCTTTCAGCACTTTGTATCGTTTTTTTTGTTCTTCAGACTTTCTAGTAGATATTTAGTGGTATTTTATTGTGACATGGAAACCCTGGTGGCATACTGGTTAAATGCTACACTGGATAACCCAAAGTTGACCAGGTCGAATCCACCAGGCACTCCTTGGAAACTCTACTAGGTGGTTCTACCCTGTTGCTATGAGTTGGAATTAACTCGATGGCATCAGGTTTGATTTGTTATTACAGCTTAAATTTGCAGTTTTCTAAAGACTAATTATGCTGAACAGCTTGCCAACTGTCTTCTTTCATTCTTTATCTTTTCTTGAAGTTTCTGTTATAAGTTTTATCCATTTCTAATAGGTTTACATATACTAAATTGTGGAATATGATTATATTGTATCACATTGAATTATGTTGCTTCACATTATATTGCTTTACATTATGAAAGCAATCTGCTCTACTCAAAGCCAGCTGGCTTAATTCCATAAAGAGTCCCTGGATGGCAAAAATGTAAAGTACGCAACCACTAACCACAAATTTGGCAGTTTACACTCACTCAGAGGAACTCAGGAAACAAACTGTATCCTTCCAGAAGTTCTCAACTTTGAAAGCCTTGTGGAGCAAAGTTCTAATCTGCAATACATAGGGTCCAGGGAATTGACCATTCAGCAATTGGTTAGTTTATAATTTGTTCAACTATTTCACGATACTAACAAAATTAGAGTTTGAACAAATTACTGAGAATCACAATGTAGTAAAATTAGTGCATACAATTAGCCCTCACATATACAATAAAAACAACCTGTTGCTGTTAAATCAGGTCCAACTCATAGAGACCCCATAGGACAGAGTAGAACTACCCCCATAGAGTTTGCAAGGAGTATTTGAAGATTTGAACTGCCAACCTTCTGGTTAGCAGATGTAGCACTTAACGCACTACGCATTCAGGGTTTCCCACCAGATACAAATTACAATTTCTCAGAAGTTTTTCAAGCCTTCTGTGTTTTCCACCCCTTTTTTCTATTTTTGTTCATTGTCCCCAATATTTTCTACTGATACATTTTATCTACCTAAATATATCTTGTTATTTTAAATTTAATGATCTTACATGTAAGGTAATACAATAAAATCATGTTCCACAATTTAGTCTATGTAAACCATTAGAAATGAATGAAATTTTTAACAGATGCTTCAACAAAGAAAAGTTATTCAACATCATTAGTCGCTAGATCAATGTGAGTTAAAGTCACTCTAAAATAAAATATATCAGTATAAAGTATTTCTAGTTGTTCACTTTTTTTCTGAGTTATATAGTTGGCCCACATACACCAGTATGCTATTGCATTTTCCTGTTTTCTTCTTTTCTCCAGTTTGCTTTTTTTTTTTTTTATTACAGGACCTACACACACACCTCGTAAACAAATTGTTATATCAAGTTTTTACTGAAGTGGTTAAAATAATCTACATAACTATGAACTAATATATGTTTTAGAATACAAGTTAAGATATTCCTTTATTTATAGAATTTTGTTATTTTTATGGTGTGGTGACTTCATTTTAAAACTATAAAATCCAAAAGGAAATCAGAGTCTGGGTTTGAAGTGATTTTACCTATATTAATCTCAGAACATAGCAACCACAGAGAAATTCCTACCTTACTACTAAAAACTACTTTGTCATCAGTGACAACCAAATTTCCTGTGTCTGAATCATTTCTTTTTAGTTTATTATAATCCCCATCTGTTAATTCAGATATAGAGGAAATAGCGAGAGAGATCAAGACAAGGAAGGTGACGGAAGAACAATTTATTGACAGAAGTTGTGATTCGTTTTGTAAATGATTTTGAAGCAAAATATATGGAATAACTGGTTACAATGGTAAAGTAATTTACAATTGCCAATGTGAATATTAAACATTTCAATATTTTGTGTGCAAAATATAAAAATGATGTATTTGTGCAGGTATTCATGATAAAATAAAATTTATGTTAGGAAGCTCAAGTAAAATCATGCTGTAATTTTAATACAAGGAATTAAGAATGAAAGATGAGTTTATCTTTCATGCCTTCCAAGATTAAGAATAAGACATCTAATATATTGAGAAACTCCAACTATGTATACACAAAATTAAAAGAAAAACAAGACATTATCAGACATTATCTATACGAGTATCCAAAGCTACAATCATACATATATAACTTTTTTGAGGGATCTGAATAGCAATCATTTTGATTAAAAGTATTAACAATCATGAGCCTTTAAATGCGTGTACAAAATCACATGTACAATTTTGTCTCTAATTTTAGGTGATTTGTAAGAACCTGAACTTTATGCATTTTTGTAGTGTTTCTAGTAATGTCACAGATAATTGTTTATAGCCATTATAATATTGTAAAAACTTTATGAATATGCCTCTGGCAAATTTAACTTCTGGTATGACACTGTTTAAGAAAAAAAATACTTCACTATTTTTGCTGACACGGTTATATAAGGATTATATTACCCAAGGCATTCTGCAGTGTCATTTATGTATAAGAATATTGCCTTTCTTAGAATATAAGATGTACATGATTTATTCAACTTTAGTGTTATCTGTGCTTTTCATAAAAACATTACATTAAAAATAAAAATGCAGTTAGTTCCTAATTTTTAAATAAATAGAACACAATGGACTACAAATATGCCGCCTATATTACATACTTTTAATAAGGTGTATGTTTATACTTTGTTAAATTATATTTAATGCCTTGTAAAAGTCACTTATCAATAATAATATTCATAGTTAAAACCAATTAATGTTTACAGATAAAATGAGAAAACTTTACAAATAAGAAGTTGTCTGTGAATATGACAAGTATAAGAGGATACATTTTGATTTTTAACTCTCCTAAACAATCTGAACTAATAGTTAACATTAATGATTTTGACCATAGGCCTTAGTTCCTGTAGACAATTACATATTTTTAACTGTATTTTGAGTTTTTGTTTCCTTTGTTGGCATAAGAAACAATCTTTTGAGCAGGTAAAGGGATGCAGGTAAACACTCAACTAATTTAAAACTAATGTATATATATATATACATATGAGTCGGATCCAACTCAACGGCACTTGGCTATAGGAAAACATTTCCATTCTTTTAACTCAGTGTTTGCTATTTTACATTGTGTGCTATTTGAATATATTTGTGTTACATTAAACATTAAATTTAAATTAGAAAATATTGTTTAATTATTTCAAATAATTAGTATTAGTTACAGAAATTAAGGCAGATGCTTTAGTTGTTAGAAACACTAGAAAGCAAGAGATCAAGAAATTTTGGTTACTTCCAGGGACAGAATATCATGTTCACGGGTCTTGGGACCACAGCTCCAGGTAACATCAAGGCCAACTGGCATAAAAAAGTTTGTTAAGCAAATGTTTTGCACCCCACTTTGGTGAGTGGTGTCTAGGGTATTAAAAGCTGGCAAGTGGCCATCCAAGAAGCATTAGTTAGTCTCAGCCCACTCAGAGCAAAGGAGAAGAGGATCAATATCAAGAGGAAAGTGCTAGCCCAAGAGAGAAAGTGCAACATACAGTAGAGACAACATCAACATGAAACCAAGAAAACTAGATGGTGTTTGGCTACCACCGAAGACTGCCTGTATAGGAAACTCAACAGTGAGTCCCTGATGAAGCAGGAGAAATATGGGATGCAGAACTCAAATCTAGTAAAAAGACCAGAATTGATAGTCTAATGGACTGGAAGGTCCCCAGAGGACATGGCCCCGAACTCTCTATTAATCCAGAACCGAAGCTATTCTACAAGCCAACTCTTTGAAGACCAAACTGATAGATAAGACATAAAGTGACACGGGTGAAGAGTGTGATTTTGGCTTGGGCACATAGAGGAAACTGATTGGATAGTTTCTGTATGGATGTCAGAGGGAACATTGGAAGGGACCTGGAGCTGGTCAAAAGGACATGAGACATAAGGGGTGGAACAGAGGAATGTGCTATCGCAATGTCCAAAAAGTAGCTAGGATCACGTGGAAGAGTGCACGTAAGGTTTTGTATCAGCAACCGACTGTAATTATATACTTACACACACACGCAAAAAGTTATATAGATTTTTTTCAAAAAGAATCACAAAGCTACAAATTTCATACTAGTTGGTTTCAGAACGTACTATTAAGCTGACATAATAGAGTGGAGTATTAACATTATGAAGAAGCACATGAACTAGAGACAAAGAATAGAATCCAGTAATAGACCTACAAGGAGCTCTAGTGGTGCAGTGGTTAAGTACTCAGCAGTTGGAACCCTCCAGCTGCTCTGCAGTGGAAAGACATGTTGATTCGCTTCTGTAAAGGTCAAAGCCTTGAAAAATCTATGCGGCAGTTCTACCCTGTCTTATATGATCTTTATGAGTCAGAATTCACTCCACGGCAAAGAGTTTGGGACTAGACTTACACATACATGAACAATTAACTTTTTTTGACAAAGTTAGACAGTAACTCAATGCCCCAAAGGTAATACAACAAATGGTGCCTGGAAAATTGAAAAAAGCACACGAACTATATTTTAAAAATTAATAAGAAGTTGATATAGCCCTAAATCTGAATCCTACATCTCTACAATTATTAAAAGAAACACAGAAGAGTAAGTATAAACTTATAGTAGTAAAAAAAATGTTTTGGTGTGGCACAAGATGCGTGAAATGTAATTTTATTTTTTTATTTAACATCACTGAGTGAAAATGTACATTCCCATATAAAATTACATGCCCACCTATATGCAGCTTCCACTACTCTCCTTGCCCAGTGACAGCACACTATTCCTCTCTGCTCCATACAAGTCTCATCCTCCCAACAGCCTCCTTTCCCCTCTTCTCCATCCACTCCCCTTCCTTCAGCCACAGGTCAGCAGGATGATATCCTATAGATGCATAGAAGCATAAAGTGCATCCAACGTATGGTCACTCTATATTGCCAAGTCCAGTCCATTCGTGTCCGAAGAGTGGACCTTCATTATGATTCACAGGCAAGGGGAGCATCAGGGCCAGGGCCATGTGCTCAGGGGAACCCCGAAACTGCTGGACCATCAATTGAGATCTTTCAGTGGAGATCTCAGAATGTACCTCTTTTTATTCTTGTGTTGCCAGTGAGACTCATCTCTGTGAGCTCCATCGTGGCTATCACTGGTAGTGGCCGGGCACCATCCGGTTCTTCCAGTCCCAAATCGATGTAGGCACCCACTCATGAGGCTCTCTCTCTCTTCTGTTTTGGTCCTCGGTGAGCATCCTTTCCTGCTGAGTTGGGACCATTTGCTGTGTCCTCGGATGGCAGCTTTTAAGACCCCAGATGCCACTCACCAATGTTGGGTGCAGAGAGCCCTCTTAGCAAAATGCTAGTTGTGCCAAATGGCCTCGATTTCGCCTAAGAGCATGGTCCCCTGCCCACCTGGCCCAGCTACTGTATCCTTGCAATATTGGGTTAAGATGGAAGGAGTACTCAAGATATGCTGAAGACCACTTAATGTTGTTCTTGTTTCTAATGTGTGCTATCACTGATTTCACCCAACCAGATTTCTAGCAACTATCTAATCTAAATCCTCCCCCCCCCCAGCACTCCCTCCCTCCCTTCCCTTGCAGCTGTCAAAGAGTCTTTTCTTCTATATACAAGTCTGTTTTTGAGATCTTATCATAGAGGTCTCATACAATATTCGTCCTTTTGTCGCTTACTACTTCACTCAACATAATGTCTTCCAGTTGAAACCAGGTCATAAGATGTTTCCTGGAATCATCGTTATTTATCATTACGTAGTGCTCCGTTGAGTATATGTACCATAGTTTACCTATCCATTCCTCTGTTGTTGGGCATCTGGGTTGATTCCATCTTTTTGCTATCACGGACTGTGCTGCAATAAACATTCTGGTACATGTATCCACTGGTGTGAAAGGCCTTGATTCTATAGGGTATATTCCAAGTAGTGGAATTACTGGATAAAATGGTATATTAATATCGATTTTTTAAAGGAAGCTGCAGATTGCTTTCCAAAGAGGCTGGACCATTTTGCAACCCCACCAACAGTGTGGGAGGGTTCCACTTTCTCCACAGCCTCTCTAGAATTTGTTGTTTTGTGTTTATTGGATCTTGGCCAATCTTGTTGGGGTGAGATGGTATCTCATTGTCGTCTTGATTTGAATTTCTTTGATAACTAAAGATTGTGAACATGTCCGCATGTGATTTTTTGGCTGCCTGGATCTCCTCTTTAGTGAAATGTCTGTCCATCTCCTTTGCCCATCGCTTGATTGGATGATTTATCTTCTTCTTATTGACATTTTGTAGTAGTTTACAGATTATGGAGACATAGAGTTGCCAAACATTCTTTCCCAGTCTGTGGGTATTCTTTTAATTCTATTAATAAAGTCTTTGGATGAGCAAAAGTGTTTGATTCTTAATAGTTCCCATTAATATATTTTCTCTTCTGTTGATTGTGGTTTGTTGGACAGATTTTGGAGTCTCTCAACACTGTGTATTAAAACTTCCATTGTTGTTTCCAGCTTTTCTTGGATGAGCTTTATCATTTTAGGTTTGATATTTAGGTCTTTTATCCAGTTGGAGTTGGTTTTTGTATAAGGTGTAAGATATGGATCTTGATTTAGTTTATTGCAGGTGGATATCCAATTTTGCCAGCACCATTTGTTGAAGATACTGTTTTTACTCCAGTGTAATGTCTTAGGGCCTTTGTTGAATATCAACGGTTCATAGGCAGATGGTATCATCTCTGAGGTCTCAATTCTGTTCCATTGATCCATCTGTCTGTTCTTGTACCAGTACCAGGCTGTTTTGACCACTGTGGCAGTGTAGTATGTTTTAAGGTCGGATAATGAGACCTCCCAGTGTGTTCTGCTTCTTTAGTAGTACCTTACTTATCCGAGGCTTCTTCCCTTTCCAAACAAAATTGGTGATATATTTCTCCATCTCATTAAAATTGATGCTGGAACTTGTATTGGGATTGCATTATATAAATAGATTGCTTTGGGTAAAATAGACATTTTCACAATGTTAAGTTTTCCTATCCATGAGCAGGGTAGGTTTTTCCATTTATCTAAGTCTCTCTTAGTTTCTTGTAGAAAGGGCTTGTAGTTCTCTTTGTAAAGGTCTGTTGTTTCTCTGGTTAGATTAATTCCTAGGTACTTTATCTTTTTAGGGGCTATCGTAAATGATATTGATTTGATAATTTCTTCCTTAACAGTCTCGTTGTTGGTATAAAGGAATCCTACTAATTTACTTATGTTTATCTTGTATCCTGAGACTTTGCTGAACTCTTCTATCAGTTTGAGTAGTTTACTTATAGATTCCTTGAGATTCTCTGCATATAGAATCATATCATCTGCAAATAGGGAGATTTTATCTTCCTCTTTGCTGATTCAGATGCCCTTAATTTCTTGGTCTTGTCTAATTGCTCTAGCTAGAACTTCTAGTACAATTTCAAATAGAAGAGATGAGAGTGGGCATCCTTGTCTAGTTCCTGATCTCAAGGGAAAGTCTTTCAATCTCTCTCCATTCAGGATGACATGGGCAATTGGCTTTGTATACATGGCCCTTATTGTGTTGAGGAATTTGCTTTCTATGCCCATTTTGCTAGGAGTTTTTAGCATGAATGGATGTTGGACTTTATCAAATGCCTTTTCGGCATCAATGGACAAAATCAGGTGATTCTTGTTTTTTGTGTTATTTATGTGGTTAATGACATTAATTGTTTTTCTGATGTTGAACCAGCCTTGCATCACTGGTATGAATTCCTCTTGGTCATGACAGATTATTTTCTTGATATGTTGTTGTATTCTATTGGCTATAATTTTGTTGAAGATTTTTGCATCTAGATTCATGAGTGATATCGGTCTGTAGTTCTCTTTCTTTGTTGGGTCTTTCCCTGGCTTTGGTATCAGGGTTTTGCTGGCTTCATAGAATGAGTTTGGGAGTACTCCATCCCCTTCTATACTGTGAAATAGTCAGTAGTATTAGAGATAACTCTTCTCTAAATGCTTGGTAGAATTCTGCAGTGAAGCCATCTGAGCCGGGGCTTTTTTCGGTTGGCAGTGTTTTGATGACATTTTCAATCTCTTCCTTTGTGATGTGTTTATTAAGTTGTTCTGCTTGACATTGTGATAATTTGGGTAGGTCGTATGAGTCAAGGAATCTGTCCATTTCCCCTTGGTTTTCAAATTTGTTCGTGTAGAGTCTTTCATAGTATTCTGTTATGATATTTTTGATTTCTGTTGCATCTGTGGTGACAACTCCCCTCTCATTTCTCATTTGGGTTATTTGTTTCCTTTCCCGCTTTTCTTTAGTAAGTTTAGCCAGTGGTTTGTTAATTTTGTTGATCTTTTCAAAAAACCATCTTTTGGTCTTTTCAGTTTTTTCTATTGTTCTTCTATTCTCTAATTCATTTAGCTCTGCTCTGATTCTTATGATCTTGTTTCTTCTGGTGTCTGAGGGGTTCCTCTGTTTTTCTCTTTCTACTTGTTAAAGCTGTAGAGTTAGTTCCTTGATTTGGTTTCTTTCTTCCTTCCAGATGTGTGCATCTATGGAGATAAACAGACCTCTGAGCACTTCTTTGGTTGTATCCCATAAGTTCTGGTAGGAAGTGTTTTCGTTCTCATTGGAATCCATGAATTTCTTTAATTCATCCTTGATTTCCTCTATAACCCATGTTTTTTTGAGCAAGATGTTGTTCAGTTTCCAAGATTTCCACTTTCTATCTATGTTTTTTCTGCTATTGATTTCAACTTTGACGGCTTTATGATCTTAGAATATGTTTTGCAGTAATCCAGTGGTATGGATTTTGTTGAGAATTGCGTTATGGCCTAACACATGGTCAATTCTGGAGAATGTTCCATGTGCACTGGAGAAGAAAGTGTAGTTTTCTGCTGATGGGTGGAAAGTCCTGTATATATGAATGAAGTTTAGTTGGTTAATTGTGTCAACGAGGTCCTCTGTATCTTTGCTGAGCTTTTATCTGGATGATCTGTCTAGCAATGAGAGTTTAGTGTGGAAGTCTCCCACTATTATCGTGGAGTCATCTAACTCTCTTTTGAGTGTAGTCAGTGTTTCTTCAATGTATTTAGGTGCTCTGATATTAGATGCATAAATATTTAATATAGTTAAGTTTGCTTGTGTACTCAACCTTTGAGAAATAAATAGTGTCCATCTTTGTCCATGATGGTGGATTTGACATTACAGTTGATTTTGTCTGAGATTAGAATTGCCACCCCTGCTCTTCTTGGTTCATTGTTAGCTTGATATATATTCTTCCATCCTTTAATACTCAGTTTGTTCCTATCGTTAGGTCTCAAGTGAGTTTCTTGTAGGTAACATATGGATGGGTCATGTCTTTTGATCCAAGATGTCACTCGATGTGTCTTTACTGGAGCATTCAGTCCATTCACATTCAATGTAATTATTGATAGGTATGTGTTCACTGCTGCCATTGTGATATGTTTATTTTTATGTTGATGATTTCTCTGTTGTTCTTATTAATCTGTTCTGGGACATTCTTTTTTGTGAGTTGAATTTTCACCTTTTTCAGAGCTGTTTTTGTTGTCGTTGAGACTCATGTGTTACATTTCTTGAAATGGTATGATACATCTTTGTTGTGCTTACAGCTGCCCCATGATCGCCCTTAATAAACTATATATAAACCCAATTTTAATTACTACCAGTCTTGTCATTTTCCTCTCTATCTGGAAGGACTATAACAACTGTAGTACATCCCTCTTTTTAATATGATGGCACCATAGTTTTCATGATGATCACTGGATTGCTTCTTTCCATATCAAAGCTGTGATTGACTTTGGAGCCTTCCCTAAAAGAGTAGAGTTTTGAGTAGTATGTCTTTCTAAAATATAAGGTTATTGGTTTCATTCTTCTGAGCCGGAGCCAAGAACTTCTTTCAGTACTTCCTGTAGTTTGGGTTTGGTTTTTACAAAGTCTCTGAGTTTCTGTTTATTCGGGAATGTCTTAATTTCATTTTCGTATTTGAAAGATAGTTTTGCAGGATATATAATTCTTGGTTGGAAGTTCTCCTTCAAGGCTCTGAATGTGTCATGCCACTGTCTCTGTGCCAGCACGGTTTCTGCTGAGAAATCTGATGAGAGCCTACAGGGTTTGCCTCTGAATGTTAGTTTTGCTTTGTTTCTTGCTGCCTTTAACAGTTGAGGTTTATGTTTCATTTTGTTAAGCTTGATTATAATACGTCTTGGAGTCTTTCTTTTGAGATCTATATTGGGTGGTGTACGATATGCATCTGACATGTCTATATTCTCTTCCTTCATGATTTCTGGGAAGTTTTCTGTCAGCAGCTCAGCAGCAATACTCTCTGTGTTCTCAGATGTCTCACCGTGTTCAGGGACTCCAATTAATCGAAGGTTATTCCTCTTAATAGAATCCCACGTGCTTCTTAATGCTTTTTAATTTTTATTATTTCTTTTTTCTGATTTCTGCTCATAGACATTGGTGTCAGTAGCTCTGTCTTCCAAGTCAGAAATTCCTTTTTCTATTTGTTCCATTCTGTTTTCTTGGCTTTGCATTGAAGTTTCTATGTCTTTCATTTCATTCTTGATCTGTTGGATTTCAGAGTACTGGCGTTCCATCAGATCGAACAGCTTGCTTAATTTTTCATTTTGTTCTGCTGCATTTTGTATAAGGTCTAGGAGGGCTCTGTGCCAAGCCAAGTGCCGTCGAGTATATGATCATTTTGTATCCACTTTCTGATGCTTTCTTAAAAGTGTCTTCATCTGGAAAACTCCTTGTTTGCTTTATTTGGGAGCCTTCTGAAGCCATGGGTGATTTCTTCTATGCCACAAGTGTCTGTTGCTTTTTGGGTCCCATGTGAGTAAGTAGAGGCTGAAAGAGATACTGTGAGGATGGACTGCAGATGTTTCTCTAGGCTGTCTTAAAATGTAAAGCAAAAGGTATCTGACCACTTCCCAAGTCAGTCAGGTTTTCAGGTGTAGAGGTCCCTCTTCTCAACTGGCAAAGTAAGCACCACTATTTCCAACCCCAGATGATACAAACTAGCTCAGAATACAGCAATGCTACTGCCCTGTTGGCTTGTGCTGACAGGGCCTAGCCTTAGCTGACACTGTGTACAGTACTCCTTTTCTGGTAGAAAAGTGCTCTCCTGTGGGCAGGCTCTGGCTCCCAAGCTAAGAATTAGGTCCAGCTGCCCCGACCATATCCCAGATGGTGTCCTCCACATAGGCAGTGGACAGAGGGGCTAACGGTGCCTAGAGGTAGTGATTCCTCTGCTTCTGTTACAGGGTCCCCAACGTGGGCAGCACTGCATAAATTTAGTGCTTTTCTGTCAGAGAAGTGCTGTCTTGATTGCAGGTGCTGGCTCCCAGGCTAAGTATTAGATCCTGCTAAAATCTCTGTACCAACATGGCGTCCCGCACACTGATAAATTCCGTACAAACCCGCTGTGGCAAAGATAAAAGGACAGGCTGGAAGTGGCTAGGTTAACAGAGTCCTAGGCCTGGCTCTCAAAATACGGGAATTTCTCCTGCCTATCCCCCCAGCAGTGTGTCTGAGTCTAGCCGCTAGGCAAGACTCAGCTCCGCCTGCCAGCAAAGACAGAGGAAAAAAAAAGTCAAAATGGTGCGTTTACCTTCAGTCTGTGAGAGCCAGGGCTAGCCAGGAGTGGGGGTCAGCGAAAGAGAGGAGGTTTTTCGCTGAGTGGTATGAAGTCCAAAGTAACAGCCCTGTGCCATGTTCTGGGGTTGATTAGGTGATCAGAAGGCTCCATTTGATTATTAATTCAGGTCTTGGTTTCCAGAGGGATATAAGGAGACGTGTGCTTAGTCTGCCATCTTGACTCCACCCCAAAACCTAATTTTTTTAAAGAAATGTATCTTATTTAAATTTAAAATACTGGCTTTCTGAAAATATGTTTATTAATATAAGAATACAATTATTTTAAAAAACATTTATCTGAAAAAGCTTTATTTTTACCTATTTGGATGCATATAATTGTAAATACATAAGTCTGAAAGACATGTAGCTGGAGTATATGAAGGATTCAAAAATAAAACAAGCATGCCAAGGTAAAATTATGAAAGATTTGAACAGATGCTTTACCATTTAAGAGATATGGATGCAAAGTAAACAGACAAAAGTTCCTCAAAATCAGTCATCATGGAAACACAATGAGATACCACTAGATATTTACTAGACTGGCTAGTGTTAAATTTCAAAGAAAACGAAGAAAATGTAGAGTGCTTAAAAGGACGAAGAACAACTTAGGCATTTGTGTGTTCTTAACTGGAATGGAAAGTGACACAGACACTTCTGAAAACCTTGGAAGTTAGTTATAAAGGTAACAATGCATATGCCATATGAATCATAAATTTAACTCGAAGGTAGCTATCAAAGATATATAATGCGTGTGTCTAAGAGACTTGTACTCAAGTGTTCAGAACTTTCTTTATAATTACATAAATCCAGAAAAAGTTCAAAAGTCTGTCCAATAGTTAAGTAAATAGACAAATTATGGTCCATCTCTAGCATGGATTTTTAATCAGAAAAAATAATAAACTACTTATATGTTCAAAAACAGCAGTAAATCTTTTTTTATTTTTTATTTTATTTAATATGACTGAGTGAAAATGTACATTCCCGTATAAATTTACATGCCCACCTACATGGAGCTTCCACTGCTCTCCCTGCCTGGTGACAGCACACTATTCCTCTCTGCTCCATACATGTCTCATCCTCCCAACAGTTTCCTTTCCCCTCCTCTCCACCCACTCTCTTTCCTCCAGCCAGGGTTCACTAGGTCGACATCCTATAGATTCATGGAACCATAAAGTGCATCCAATATATGGTCACTCTGCATCACCAAGTCCAATCCAGTCATGTCTGGTAGTAAATCTTAAAAGTATAAATCTAAGTAAAATTAACCAGACATAAAACACGATACTCAATATAATTAGATTTATATAACATTTTAGAAAAAATAAATAAAAAGCTTATCTGCAAGGACAGAATCAGAATGGTGATTACAAAGGATTGGAAAGCACAAGGCATACAGTATCTGTGAAAATGGCAGAGGGAATTTTTTGTTTTGTTTTCAGTCATGTGAATGTTCTATATCTCTAGTCCACTGTTTTTATGTGGTTCTTATATATTTCAGAAAATTCACCAAACTCTACACCTAAAAAAAAAGATATTGCTGTGTAAATTATTGTTATGGATTGAATTTTGTCCCCTTAAAATTTGCATTAACTTGGCTAGGACATATTCCTAGTACTGTGAGTTTGTTCACAATTTTGTGACATGATGTGATTATCCTGTTTTGCAAATCCTACCCCCTAGAATGTTGGTAGAGTAGGATTAAAGGCCGTTATGTTAATGAGACAGGACTCAATGTTCAAAATTAGGTTGTATATTGAGCTAAGTGCTTTTGAAATAAAAAGAGAGGAGAAGATCCTCATACCACCGTCAGTGGCATTTTCCCTCAGAAAAACATTTAATCCATTTGTACACTACTGTTTTATTCATGGCATTATTTCCATAACATCTGGGAACATTCACTGAATCAAGATTGCTCCATGGTATTATCTCCATAAATACCTGAAAATGGAGCATGTTCTTTGGACCCAAATTTCTGCACTGAGAAGTTCATACACCAGGGAGGAGAAGAACTTATTCCAGAACCAATAATGAGAAAGCCTTCTACAACAGTTGCCATTCTGAATTCAAAGCTCTAGTCTCCTAAACTGCTAAAGACAACAAATTTGTTAAAGCTATTCACTTGTGGTATTTCTGTTACAACAGTACTCGATAATTAAGATAATATGTACAATGAATATGAATTTTTAAACTATGTGATATAAGTAACTTATTAGGAGGTGAAATGTGAGTTTACCCTATTTGGAGAACTTTGTTTGCATTTGTCTTAGGCTGCATTCTCTAGAGAAGTGAGATGAGCAAGCACATATACAGAGAGAGAGAGAGAGATTTATGTGAAGGAAATGGCTCCTGAGGCTTTTAGAGAGAGTAAAGACTCAAGCCTATTGGGCAGGAAAGTGGATTCTCCAAGAGGGTTGGTGAATGCAAGACAGGGAAGCTGGAGTGCAGGGCTATAGCAGGCTGTAAAGATCCACCAATCTCAAGATCAGCAGGCAGGACATTGGCTCAAGTCCTAAGAATAAGATGTCAGACAATCAAGAGCCAGCTGAAGGATCTGGAACAAGCAAAAGCTGTAGCAAGGTGAGCAGGAAAAGCTGGGTGGAAGAAGGAAGAGAAATGAAGGCTGAGAGGGGCAAGAGCTACCACAAGCCCTGCCCCCACAAGTACCATAGCAGACACCATCACAGTGATAACATATCAAATCTCAACAGAAAAGTGATCACACCATTATGCAACTACCGAAACACTGAGAATCAAAGTCAACTCTCCAAAGATTGGTCTAGACTATGAGACAAAGACAGATGTTAGCAAAGAGTGCATCTCTTGGCTTAAGTAATATGAGGGGTATAACATAAATTCATGAACTTGCCACTGTGTGCTTTCATTGGCAGCACAGTGTAAACAACTCAGTAAGGCTTCATAAACTTGCTACATCAATGTCTTACAGCTGTGTTCATGTCAATGTGTGGCTGTGTCTTCTTGAGTGGCATTCGTTATTGTTGTGTGTTCCCATTAGAGCAATGAACAAACTTCAAATTTCTTATTAAACTTGGCAAGACTGAAAGTTAAATCAGGGACATGTTAGCACATGAAGAAAATGACAATGTACAAATAGATTAAATGTTTTTTCTGAGGGTAGAGAAAGCATCACTGATGAAGAGAGGTCATTGTGGCCAATAATGAGGAGAACTGATTAAAACATTACAAAAATTCATCAGATCAAAATCATTGACTGTAAGAAACATAGCAGACAAAGTAAACATCAATAGAGAAATAGGAAATCTTAACTGAAAATCTTGGCATGAGAAAGGTGTGTATGAAAATGGTTTCAAAGGAGCTCACCGGTGGACAAAGACAAAGGAGAGTTGAAGTTTGCCTTTTGGAGATGCAAGGTACTGTTTTGGTGATGAAACAGGGGTGTACCACCACAACACTGAAAAGAAGTGTCAAAGTGTACAATTCTCCACAACCAAAAAAGTTCCATCAGTCTAGATCAAGAATCGAAATGATGTTGCTAAACTTTTTAGGTATTACAGGGATTTTTCATTATGAATTTTACCAGCTGGAAAGCAGTTAACCAAGGTTACTATTCAGAAGTGCTGAAAAGGGCTGAATGAAAAAGTTAGAAGAAAATGACCTGAAATTTTGTCAGCAACTCATAGCTCCTGTATCACAACAATATACCAGCTTACATGGCACTGTCTGTGAGCAAGTCTTTAGCTAGTAAATGAATAACTGTATTGGAACAGTCTCCTTACTCACCTGATCTGGCCCCCAGTGACTTTTCTGTTTACCCTAAGGTGAAGGAAATATTGAAAGAAAGACATGCTGATGACATTCAGGACATCAAGAGTAATACAACAACAGCTCTGATGACCATTACAGGAAAAAAGGTCCAAAATTGCTTTGAAGGGTGGAATGGGTGCTTGCATCAGTGCATAGCTTCCCAGGGTGAGTACTTCGAAGATGAATGTAGTGGTATTCAGCAATGAGTTATGTAGCACTTTTTCTGTGATGACTTCACAAAATTGTCAGACATTGTAACTAAGGCTGTCTGAGCAGTTTCTGTCCAGAGGCCAGATAAGAGGATGGAGTGGGACAGTAGCTGGTTGGATATGGGAAGCTCATGATGGAAAGGAGGAATGTGCTGTCACAGGGTGGGGAAAGCAACTAGTGTTGCATAGCTGTGTGTATGCAGGGTTTTATACAGCAAATTGTTTTGGGTTGTCAACTTTCACTTAAAGTACAATCAAATATATTTTTTCATGCTCTATTTCATGAAGATGCACTGCTCAATTTACTAGAGAAAGGTATAAATAATTTAAGTTTATATAAACACAATTAAAGGAGCCTTGGTGACACAATAGTTAAGTATTCAGCTGCTAATCTAAAGATTGGCATTGTAAAACCACAAGAGGTTCTGTGAGAAAGAGGAAAAAAAAAAAAAAGGTCAATCTGCTTCCTTAAAGGTTATGGGAAACCTTACAAGGCAGTTCTCAATGCTTTGTTCTTTAGGGTCGTTATAAGTTGAAATCAACAAGTTGGCAAACAACAACGAATAGGCTAAAAATACAATTGATGAAAAGGAATAAATTCCTACTCACAGTAGACAAATTTAATACAGTTCTAAGGGTCAGTACAAAAACCATTCTCAACCCATACAGCAAACATTTCTTCCCAAGTATGCCAGGAATATTGCCAATTGAAAAATGCTTGGTAATAAATTTTAAGTTTGAAATCATATATATATATTCAGTGAAAACCTACACAACTAAGCTAGAAAAGGTGACAATAAAAGAAAAACCAGGAAAACCTTACTATTAGAGATTAAACAATGCACTTTTTAATAAATTATAGGTCAAAAACCAAAACAAAACCAAATCCAGTGCCATTGAGTCAATTCCAACTCATAGTGACATTATAGACAAAGTAGAACTTCCCCAAAGAGTTTCCAAGGACTATCTGGGGGATTTGAACTGCTGACCTTTGGAGTTAGCTGACATAGCTCTTAACCACTACTCCACCAATCACAGGCCAAGTTAAACAATTATAATGGAATTAAATAAGTATATTGATATAAAGTAAGTTATACTGTATATTACTATTTGTGAGAGGCATTTGAAACCATTCCGAAAGGAAAATATTGAACTTAATTGCATCTATTAAAAACAAAGCCTGGGTTAATATAGAATATTAGAGAGAACTGCCTAAACTTAAACTCTCATGCAGAGCTATAAGGATCAACATGGAGACAATACGAACTGACATAATCCATTCATGTGGCATAACTGTGAGATGAAGGATGCTACAAATTCTACATGTCTGTGAATAAATAGCCAACAAATTTTACCAAAAGTAGTTCAGAACTTCTGTAGTAAATAGCACGTGTAAAGAATCAGAAATCTAAAAATGAGTGACTAAAGAAGAAAAGGCTAGCAGGTGGCCAAGAGTGTTGGTCGTAAGGTAAAAATTGTCTTTAGAGAGTGATGTTTCTATTGCCACATCTTTCTAACCAGAGAAGTTGGTGAGTTTGAAAGGCAGAAATTTTTGTATAGCAGATGAGTGTTTTAATGACTGCACCACCAGAGCTCCCTTATAATGAGTAGTCAAGACTGTGTAAATGAAAAATAAGTAAACTTTTGAGGAGCCTTAGCAAAAAGTCTCAGAACATTATTTTTTCTGGGAGAAAAGGTGGTAAATATGGAGAGGAAGGGGAGACTAAAAGACTTTGTATAAGAAAAAAAATAAAGTGTGTGTGTAAATGTATGTGTGTGTGTGTGTGTCTGAGTGGAGGGAAGGAAGAAAAATTATGTTTTTGACAGAATTATGAGAGAAATTAGAAGACATTAAAATACTACTACACCATCAAAAAATCCATTGAAAACAACATATATTAATATATGTTCAAAAGAAAGCAATCCTAATCTTGGAACACTAAAGCCAACCAAACTTTTAAAATTATGCTTTAATAATTGACAAAATAAAAAAATACAATGTGTATACAGCTACTATAAGGAAGTAAGCAATAAAAATGAGCCAGTGTGACAGCTATTGAAAATTAAGAATCAGGGGTGGAGTCAAGGTAGTGGACTAAACAGACATCTCCCTAAATCCCTCTGGAAACCAAGATCTGAACTTATAATTAAGTGGAGCTTTCTGGACACCTAGTGAGCCCTTGGACGTGGCATAGGGCTGTTAATTTGGACTTCATACCCTTGAATGCAAAACATCCTCTCTTTCACTGACCCCACTCTCGGTGAGCATGGGCTCACACCGACCGAAGGCAACTCACCATTTTAATTTTTTTTCTCTGTCTGAGCTGGTGGGAGGAGCTGGCACTTGACTAGCTGCTAATTTCAGAAGCACCGTTAGTAGGATCAGCAAGCTCAACTGCCATATTTGAGAACCTGACTTTGGACTCTATGCATCTTGGCACCTTTGGCCTCTCTTTCTGCCTCCACCATATACTAGCTGGTACTGTGGTGGTGGCAAGCTTGTGCTGGATGCCATCTTGATCCATTGGGAGTTTGATACACCCATATGGGGGCCCCAGTTGGACTTAGTTCCTAGGCTGGGAAGCAGCACCTGCCTGGGGGAGAGTGTCCTTCCGGCAGAAAAACAGTATTTTACAAAGTGTTGTCTATGGCTAGGGCCTGGCAACAGAGGCTGTGGACTCTGTATCTCAGCACCTTTGGCCTTTCTTTCTGCCAGTAGACTGGTCCCAGCCAGGTGGTGAGCTTGTGCAGGACACCATCTTGTTCCTCTAGGAGGTGGATATACCCATACAGAAGCCTCTGGACCTAATTCGTGGGCTGAGAGGCAGCACCTGACTGGAGGAGAGTGATTTTCTGGCAGAAAAGCAGTATCCTACACAGTGTCACCTACAGCTGGGGCCCAACAGCAGAGACCAGCAGGGCAGTAACCTTTCTGCATTTTGAGCTAGTTTAACAACATCTGGGGTTCAATATAGAGGTGCTGACTTTGACAGCTGGGAAGAGGGACTTACATACCTGAATACCAGACTGACTTTGGAAATTGTCAGATACTTTTTACTTCTCAATTTAAGACAGCCTCTAGAGATACAACTGTGGTCCATCCTAACAGGATCTCTCACAGCCTCTATTGACTCACATGATGCCCCCAAATCAACAAACCTTGAGGAAAACCATACCCAAGAAATCACCCAAGGCTTCAGAAGGACCTCTAAAGAAAGCACTTCAGAATTTCCCAGATGAAGAAGCTTTTCTGAAACCATCAGGTGAATACAAAAGGATTATATAGAGAGCCCTCCTAGACCTTATACAAAATGCAGCACAACAAAATGAAAAATTAAGCAAGCTGTTCGATCTGATGGAACACCAGTACTCTGAAATCCAACAGATCAAGAACAAAATCAAAGACGTAGAAACTTCCATTCAAACCCAAGAAAACAGAATGGAACAAATGGAAAAGAAACTTTCTGACTTGGAAGACAGAGCTACTGCCTCCAGCATAGGTGAGGAGAAATCAGAAAAAAGAAACAATAAAAATGAAGAAGGATTAAGAAGCATGTGGGACTCTATTAAGAGGAACAATATACTATTAATTGGAGTTACTGAACAAGGCAAGACACCTGAGAATACAGAGAGCATTGTTGCTGAGCTGCTGATAGAAAACTTCCCAGAAATTAGGAAAAAAAGAGAATATAGATATCCAAGACACATATCAAACACCACTCAGTACAGATCTCAAAAGAAAGACTATAAGACATATTATAACCAAGCTAAATAAAATGAAACATAAGCAGAAACTCTTAAAAGCAGCAAGATTCAAAGCAAAGCCACATTCAGAGGGAAACCCTGTAGGCTTTCTTCAGAGTTCTCTGCAGAAACAATGCTGGCATGGAGACAGTGGCATGACCCATTCAAAGCCTTGAAGGAGAAGAACTTCCAACCAAGAATTACATATCCTACAAAACTATCTTTCAAATATGAAAATGAAATGAAGACATTCGCAGATAAACAGAAACGCAGAGACTTTGTAAAAAC
The DNA here is from genome assembly GCA_028571685.1 of Heterohyrax brucei. Taxonomy (NCBI): domain Eukaryota; kingdom Metazoa; phylum Chordata; class Mammalia; order Hyracoidea; family Procaviidae; genus Heterohyrax; species Heterohyrax brucei. The sequence goes on from CM053156.1 coordinate 7,948,362, forward strand.
CAAACCAAACCTGTAAGAAATACTGAAAGAATCTCTTGGCTTAGAAGAACAAAACCAATAACTATATTTTAGAAGCAAACACAGAACACATCACGAAGAATCCTACTCAGTTAGGGAAGGCTCCAAACTCAATCAAAGTAATAGTGAAAGAAATAATTCAGTGATCATATCATGAAAAATAGGATGTCATCATATTAAAAAGAGGAATGTACTACAGTCATCATAGTCCTTCCAGATCGAGAGGAAGTTGCTAAGAGTGGTAGTAATTAAAATCAGGATTATACATAGTTTATCAAGGGGGTTCTTCAGGGAAACCATAAAGCACAATAAAGATGCAAGACACTATACCAAGAAACATACTACAGGAGCCTCAACAACCACAAAACCAAACCTGAGAAAGGTGAAAAATCAACTTACAAAGAAGAATGTCCCAGAACAGATTAATAAGAACAACAGAGAAAACATCAACACAAAAATAAACATAGCACAGTGGGAGCACTAAACACATACCTATAAATAATCACATTGAATATGAATGGATCAAATGCTGCAGTAAAGTGATATCGAGTGACATCTTGGATCAAAAGACATGATCCATCCGTACACTGCCTATAAGAAACTCACCTTAGACTGAAGGATACGAACATATGGAAAATTAAAGCATGGAAGAATACATATCAAGCTAACAATACAGAAAGAAGAGCGGGTGTGGCAATTCTAATCTCAGATAAAATAAATTTTAATGTATAATCCACCATCGTGGACAAAGATGGACACTGTTACTAAAAGTTTCCATACACAAACAGAACTTAACAATATTAAATATTGATGCGCCTAGCATTAGAGCACCTAAATACATAGAAGAAACACTGACTACACTCAAAAAGGAGATAGCTCACTCCACATTAATAGTGGGAAACTTCAACACTCCACTCTCAATGTTGGACAGATTATCTAGACAAAAAGTCAATGAAGGCACAGAAGAACTTATTGTCACAAGTAATCAACTAAACCTCATTGACATATATAGAACTTTCTATTCATCAGTGGACAGTTACACCTTCTTCTCCAGTGCACATGGAACATTCCCAAGAATAGACCATGTGTTAGGACATAAAACAATTCTGAACAAAATCCATACCATTGAATTAATGAAAAGCATCCTCTGAGATCATAAAGCCATAAATGTTGAAAGCAATAGCAGAAAAAACATAGGCAGAAAGTAGAACCCATGGAAACTGAACAACAGCTTACACAGAAAACCATGGGTTATAGAAGAAATCAAGGATGAAATAAGGAAATTTATGGATTCTAATGAGAATGAAAACACTTCCTACCAGAACCTATGGGATACAGCCAAAGCAGTGCTCAGAGGTCAGTTTATCTTCATAAACGCACTCATCTGGAAGGAGAAAAAAACTAAATCAAGGAACCTAATCTACAGCTTGAAGAAGCAGAAAGAGAAAAACAGAGGAACCCCTCAGTCACCAAAAGAAAGCAGATCATAAAGATTAGAGCAGAACTAAACGACTTAGGGAATAGAAGAACAATTGAAAAAAATGAAAAAGACCAAAAGCTGGTTTTCTGAAAAGATCAACAAAATTGACAAACCACTGGCTAAACTTACTAAAGAAAAACAGGAAAGGAAACAAATAACCCAAATAAGAAATGAGAGGGGAGTTCTCATAACAGACCCAACAGGAATAAAAAATATCATAACAGAATACTATGAAAGACTGTACTCTAACAAACTTGAAAAGCTAGAGGAAATGGAAAAATTCCTTGATTCATGTTACCTACCAAAATTATCACAAGATGAAGCAGAACAACTTAATAAACCATCACAAAAGAAGAGATTGAAAATGTCATCAAAAAAGTGCCAATAAAAAAAGCCCAGGACCAGATGGCTTCACTGCAGAATTCTACCAAGCTTTTAGAGAAGAGCTGTCTCCAATACTACTGAGAATATTTCACAGTATAGGAAAGGATTGAATACTCCCAACTTCATACTATGAAGCCAGCATAACCATGGTACCAGAGTGAGGGAGAGACCCAACAGAAAAGGAGAACTACAGACTGATATCACTCATGAATCTAGATGCAAAAATCTTCAACAAAATTTTTGCCAACAAAATACAACAACATATCAAAAAAATAATCCATCATCACCAAGTTGGGTTCAACATCAGAAAAACAATTAATGCGATCAGCCACATAAATAAGGCAAAAGACAAGAATCACCTGATTTTGTATACTGATGCAGAGAAGGTATTTGATAAAGTCCAGTACCCACTCATGCTAAAAACTCTCAGAAAAACAGGAATAGATGGCAAATTTCTCAACACAGTAAGGGCCATTTATACAAAGCCAGCTGTCTATATCATCCTGAATGGAGAGAGACTTACACAGTTTCCCTTGAGAATGGGAACTAGGCAAGGATGACCACTCTCACCTCTCCTGTTCAACATTGTCCTAGAAGTTTTAGGCAGAGCAATTAGACAAGACCAAGAAATAAAGTGCATCTGCATCGGCAAAGAAGAAGTCAAAATCTCTCTGTCTGTGGACAACATGATTGTATACACAGAGAATCCTAAAGAATCCATAAGGAAACTCCTGAAACTGATAGAAGAGTTCAGCAAAGTGTCAGGATGCAAGATAAACATAAGTAAATCAATAGGGCTCCTTTATACTAACAACAAGATTATTAACAAATAAACCACCAAATTATTGTCATTACTATAGCCCTTAACAAGATAAAGTGCCTAGGAATAAATGTAACTTGAGAAATAACAGATCTTTACAAAGAGAACTACAAGTTCTTGTTACAAGAAACTAAGAGAGACTTACATAAACAGAGAAACCTACCCTGCTTATGGATAGGAAGACTTAACATTGTAAAAATGTCTATCTTGTCCAAAGTAATCTACTTATATAATGCAATCCCAATACAAATTCCAGTGATATTTTTTAATGAGATAGAGAAACAAGCCCCAGATAAGTAAAGCACTAAAGAAGAGGAAGAACACGCAGGGAGGCCTCTCACTACCCGACTTTAGAATCTATTACACTGCCACAGTAGTCAAAACAACCTGGTATTGGTACAAAAAGAGACTTTGATGGCATTCAGGACATTGAGGGTAATACAACAACAACTCCAATGGCCATTCCAGAAAAAGAGTTCCAAAATTGCTTTGAAGAATGGACTAGGTGCAAGTGTCAGTGCATAGCTTCCCAAGGGGAGTACTTCAAAGGTGACCATAATGATATTCAGCAATGAGGTATGTAGCACTTTTTGTAAGATGAGGTCACGAATTTGTCAGTATTTGTAAATATGAAAGCAGAAGTAAGATCTTTATAGAGACAAAATTAGATTGAATAAATCAAACTGTTAGATTTTATAAAATATAATTGATAGATAAGAGTTGAGGATTGAGTTAATAAAAACAATAAAAATATGCAAAGAAAAATAACACAAAATTAAAAGCATGTAGTGGAAATGGAATAAGTATACCAAAAAATATAAATTTCCTAAAAGAATATTTCAAATAAAATACACAATAAACTGATTATTATAAAACAAGTGTAAAACATAAAAAACAAAGTATCTAATAAAGATAATTCTGTTTAGGCATCTTACCTAAAAGGAAAAAATTATTCTAATACTTTTGGAACTTTTCCAGAGAATAGATTTAAAAACTTAAAAAAGGGTTTTACAAAACTAACAAGAACTGCCGTAGTACATTTTTATAGCTCAAAACTGTAAACTATGTATCTATTTACAGTAGTATAAATGCTCATACTACAATCTTATGCCAGCCAAACCAAGTGCCGTGGAGTCGGATCCGACTCATGATGTGTATATAATTACTAGATTCTACACAAAAAATGTAAATGAAGTATTGTAAGTTCTAATAACCTAATAAATTTCTCAGTCACGAGATTAAATGCAATGCTATGTTTGTAAAGCTTAAAATTAGGGAATACAAATGTGTAGAGTTAACAATAAGGTGAAGATGAAGGGAGGAATGATAATTGGGTTGGTCTACATGGAGGGTTTTGGGATTGCTGGCTAGATTTTATTTCTCGATGTCTGTGGTTGCCCAAATGTGTTCACTCTGTGACAATTTATTGAATTATGTACTTAAGATATGTACCTTTTTATGTGTATATATGTATCAAAATATTTCAAATACACAGAAGGAAATAAAAATATTCTTAGGGTCACCATAAGTTGGATCTGACTCAGCGGCACTTGGCTTGGCTGGCTAAGGATACACAAGAAATTTTTCAAAGTTAGTAATTAAATGTAGTTTTTCCTAGTTAGTCAGCAATCTTGTCCTTTTCTGTATCATTAATTTTTCTTCTGTTGTGGATAATTTCATACAGCCTACAAACATGCTATTTCTCTCCCATTTTAAACATAGCACTAACACAGTATTCTCCTCCTTAGAAACTGTCTTCTCTTTATAGCAAAATGTTAAAATTTTAAATGTAATCTTCCTTCTACTCATTTGCTTATAGTATAGAAATGTGTCTTGATTGTGCTACCTCACTGCCTAAGAGAATTTTTAATAGTTATTTTTTTTTCATTTCATAAATCCAGCACCTAAGTATAAATTGACTCATACCTCCGTACTATTAGTTCTTCCTTTTTGTATGTATGCAAAATCCTAGCTAATTTAATGGCTTTAAATCTTAACCATATGATGATAACTCTCAAATTTATATATCAAAACTATTCTCTTCCTCTGAACTCAGATCTATATTTTCAATTACCTATTCAAAATTCTTCTTAGATGTCTAGAAGAAATAACAATCTTGACTAATTCAAAACCTAGCTCTTGCTACATGCCTACAAACTTTCCTACAGCTGTCTTCCCTGTCTTAGTAAAATCCAACTAAATCTTGCTAGCAAAAGTCTAGCCAGTTGAATTCTGCACCACATTTTTTTAAAAAATACACCATGGCCGAGTAGGATTCATACATACCAGGCAGCCAAGGATGGTTCAACATTAGAAATTAATCAATTTAATCTACCACATAAAGAAGTAGAAAAAAGAAAGAAATCCATGGTCATTTCAGTCTACCCAGAAAAGGCATTTGACAAAATCCAACATCCATCCTTATAAAAGCTCCCAATAAAATAGATATAGAATGGAAATTTCTCAACATAATAAAAGGCATCTGCACAAATCTAAAGGCCAAAATAATTCTTAATGGAGAGAGACTGAAAATAACCCCTTGAGAATAGGAGCAAGACAAGGTTGCCCTATATTACCACTCCTATTTCACATCGTACTGGAAGTCCTGGCTAGAACACTAAGGCAAGAAAAAAGTAATAAAGAGTATACAAATTACTAATGAATAAGTAAAATTATCCCTATTTTCTAAAGATAAGGTACTATATATTGAAAACCCAGAAAACACCATAAGAAAACTGCTGGAATTAATAGAAAGATTCAGCAGATTAGTAGGATATAAGAGAAACATACAAAAATCACTTGGATTCCAATTCACCAACAAAGAGAATGATGAAAAGGAATCAGAAAAACAGTATCATTTATAATAGCCCCTAAAATATTAAATATTTAGCAATAAATATAACCAGGGAAGTAAAAGACCTATACAAAGAAAACCACAAAACACTGTTGAAAACTACAAATCACAAGAGACATACATAAATGGGAAAACATACCACATTCATGGGTAGGTAGATTCAACATTGTGAAAATGACAATTCTATCCAAATAACTTGCAAATATAATGCAGTCCCAATCCAAATACCAACATTTTTTAAAGAGATAGAAAAAGTTATTAACTTTATATGGGAAGGGAAAAAGCCTTAGATAAGTAAAGTACTATCAAGAAGAAGAAAGTAGGAGGACCCGCATTGCCTTACCTCAGAAACTGCTATACAGCTACAGCAGTCAAAACAGTCCCGTATCAGTACAATGGCAGATACTGAGACCAACAGAACAGAATGGAGAACCCAGATGGAAACTCATCCACCTGTGGTCACCTGATCTTCAACAAGGGCCCAAAGTTTATCAAATGGAGAAAACACAGTTTGTTTAACAAATGATGCTGGCAAAGCTGAATGTCCAACATAACGTCTTCCAGATGAAACCAGATTATGAGATGTTTCCTGGAATCGTCATTATTCTTTATCATTGCGTAGTGCTCCATTGAGTATAGATACCATAGTATACCTATCCATTCCTCTGTTGTTGGGCATTTGGGTTGATTCTATCTTTTTGTTACTGTGGACTGTGCTGCGTTAAACATTCTTGTGCATGTGTCTGTTGGTGTGAAGGGCCTTGATTCTGTAGGGTATATTCCAAGTAGTGGAATCACTGGGTCAAATGGTATATCTATATTGATTTTTTTAAGGAAGCGGCAGATTGCTTTCCAAAGAGGCTCAACCATTTTGCAACCCCACCAACAGTGTAGAAGAGTTCCACTTTTTCCACAGCCTCTCCAGCATTTGTTGTTTTCTGTTTTTTGAATCATGGCCAACCTTGTTGGGGTGAGATGGTAACTCATTGTCGTCTTGATTTGAATTTCTTTAATAACTAAAGATCGTGGACGTGACCGCATGTGTTTTTTGGCTGCCTGGATCTCCTCTTTAGAGAAATGTTTATCCATCTCCTTTTCCCATTGCTTAAATGGATGATTTGTCTTCTTATTATTGATATTTTGTAGTATCTTATAGACTATGGAGATCAGGAGTCAGTCTGATATAGAGTTGCCAAATATTTTCTCCCATTCTGTAGGTGGCCTTTTACTTCTATTAATAAAGTCTATGGATGAGCAAAAGTATTTGATTCTTAATAGTTCCCATTTATCTAATTTCTCTTCTGTTGATTGTGGTTTGTTTGACAGATTTTGAAGTCTGTCTACATTGTATACTAAAACTTCCATTGTTGTTCCTACCTTGTCTTGGATGAGCTTTATCATTTTAGGTTTGATATTTAGGTCTTTTATCCAGTTGGAGTTGGTTTTTGTATAAGGTGTAAGATATGGATCTTGTTTCAATTTATTGCAGATGGATATCCAATTTTGCCAGGACTATTTGTTGAAGATACTGCTTTTACCCCAGTTTAGCGTCTTAGGGCCTTTGTCGAATATCAACTGTGTTGAGTGAAAGTAGTCAGCAATAAAAGGACAAATATTGTATGAGACCCCTACGATAAGATCTGAAAAACAGACTTATGTATAGAAGTAAAGACTCTTTGAGGGCTGCAAGGGAGGGGAGGGAGGAAGGGCGAGGGGGAAAGGGTTTAGATTAGATAGTTGATAGAAATCTGGTTGGTTGAAATCGATGATAGCACACATTAGAAACAAGAACAATATTAAGTGGACTTCAGCGTAACTTGTAAACTCCTTCCATCTTAACCTAATATTGCAAGGACAGAGTAGCCGGGGCGGGAGGCAGGGGACTATTGTCTTAGGCAAAATCAAGGCCAGTTGGCACAACTAACGTTTTGCTAAGAGAGCTCTCTGCACCCTACATTAGTGAGTGGCGTCTGGAGTCTTAAGAGCTGCCAAGCTGCCATCCGAGGGCATAGCTAATGGTCCCAACTCAGCAGGAACAGATGCTTACCGAGGACCAAAATGACATGGGGTAAAGACAACCCAAAAGATAGAGAGACTCACAGGAGTGGGTGCCTACATCGATTTGGGACCGGAAGAACTGGATGGTGCCTGGCCACCACCAGTGATAGCTGCGATGGAGCTCACTAAGTTGAGTCTCACTGGCAACACAGGAATAAAAAGGGGTGCACTCTGAGATCTTCACTAAAAGACCTCAATTGATGGTCCAGGGGCTTTGGGGTTCCCCTGGGAGCATGGCCCCTGGCCCTGATGTTGCCTTTGCCCGTAAATCATAATGAAGGTCCACTCTTCGGACACGAATGGATTGGATTTGATGATGCAGAGTGACCATATGTTGGGTGCACTTTATGCTTCTATGCATCTATAGGATATCATCTTGCTGACCTCTGGCTGGAGGAAGGAGAGTGGTTGGAGAGGAAGGGAAAGGAGACTGTTGGGAAGATGAGACATATATGGAGCAGAGAGGAATAGTGTGCTGTCACCGGGCAGGTAGAGCAGTGGAAGCTGCATATAGGTGGGCATATAAATTTATACGGGAATATACATTTTCACTCAGTCATAATAATAATTAAAAAAAGCTGAATGTCCATCTGCAAAGAAATAAAGCAGTACCCATACATCACACCATATATCACAGCTAATTCAAAAAGAATCAAAGACCTAAATATAAAGCCATAATCTATAAAGTACGTAGAAGAAAAAAATAAGAGCAATGCTAGAAGCGCTAATACACAGCACCAACACAGTATAAACCATAACCAACAACACAGAAAACATGAAGGTAAGCTGCGTAACTAGACTCTTCTAAAAATTAAACATTTATATTCACTAAACTATTTTCCTGAAAGAGTAAAAGAGAGCCTACAGACTAGGAGAAAAATTGGCTATAGAAAATCAGAAAAAGTTTTAATCTCTAAAATCTACAGGAAAATCTGAAAACTCTACAACAAAATGACAATCCAATTTAAATTTTTTTAAAGGTGATGAACAGATACTTCACCAAAGAAGCCGTTAAAGTGGCCAAAGACACATGAGGAAATACTCATGATCGCTAGGTATTAGAGAAATGCAAATCAAAACCACAATGAGATATCATCTGACCTCAGCATTGCTGGCGTCAATCACAAAAACAGGAGATAACAAATGCTAAAGACGATGTGGGGAGATTAGAACTTTTATGCACTGCTGGTCAGAATGCAAAATGATGCAATCATTTTGGAAAACAATAAGTAATTCCCTTAGAAAGTCAAAAATAGAAATACTACATGATCCAGCAATCCCACTCCTAGGAATGGATCCTAGAGAATAAGGGTGTCACATGAATAGACAACAGCACATCCTTGTTCATTACTGCATTGTTCATGATAGCAAAAAGTTGAAAACTGTATAGATGGTCATCAACACATGAACAGATAAGCAAACTGTGGTATATACACACAATGAAGTATTATACAGCAATAAAGAACAATGATGTATCTGTGAAGCATCTCCTAACAAGGAAGATACTGGAGGGCATTACTCTGAGTAAAATAAGTCAGTCACAAAAGGGCAACTATTGTATGAGACCATTACTATAAAAATTGATGAAAATGTTTATGCATAAAAAGAAACAACCTTTGATGGTTTACCAGAGGGGGGAGGTGTGGGGATGGAAAAGTGGCAAATAGACAAGTTGTAACTTTGATGAAGGGTAAGACAGTATACAGTACTGGGGAAGCCAGCACAACTTGTCCAGTGCAAGATAATGGAGACCCCATAGACACATCCAAACTCCTTGAGGGACCAAATTGATGGGCTGATGTTTGTAGGGACAATGGTCTCAGGGAATTTCTAGCTCAATTGGCATGACATACTTGATAAAGAAAATGTTCTACATTCTACTTTGGTGAGCAGTGTATGGGATCTTACAAGCCTGTGTGCTGCCACCTAGGGTACTCCACTTGTTTTATCCCAAAGGTGGCAGTAGGAAACCCAAGGCTGAAAAGGGAGAATATTGACTTGTTGTGGGGTTGTTAATCAATGTCACAAAACAATACGTGTACTAACTGTTTAATGAATAACTAGCTTGTTCTGTAAACTTTCATCTCTAGTACAATAAAACAGAAGAATAATAAATGCAAAAATTCTCACAAAGTTCTACACGAGCTGACCAGCTATTGCCTGTTTGATTTCATCTTCTATCGTTCTCTCTCTTGCTCACTCCCCTCTAGTTTCATGTTGTTGTTAAGTACATTCCCACTTTCAGCTCTTCGCTTTTAGTGATCTCTCTAGACAGGATACATTTCCCTACATAAACAGAGAATAATCCCTTGGTTCCTTCAAGTAACTCAAGGAAACCTTCTAAGGAATATTTGCCTGGTAAATTTTAACCTCCCTTGCCCTGACAATTTCTTGCCCAAACAATTCTTCTTTGGTTTTTATCTTCTGTGAGCTCAATGGGTGATATGTTTTCAGTGACTAGAATAGTACCTAGCACATAGTAAATGCCTGGGTCATGAAACTTACTCTTGAATGTTGAGCAACTAAAGCAAAAGGAAGGGATGGCTAAATAAAAGACCTAAACAGGAGATTTCAAACAGCAGCTTGAGAAGAGAAAATAAAGTGTTTTAACAATATGTGCAAAGACCTGGAAATGGAAAACAAGAAGTTTCTACATTTCCCAAGCTGAAGAAAACATACAAGCCTCGAGCTGCAATAGTGAAGGTTTCTACAGCGAAACTATTAAATGACTCAGGGAGTATCAAAAGAAGATGGAAGGAACACACAGCCATTATGCTAGAAAGAACTGGTCGATGTTCAGCCACTTGAAGAGATAACGTATCATCAGGAACCGATGGTACTGAAGGAAAATGTCTAAGCTTCATTGAAGGCACTGCCAAAAATCAAGGCTCCAGAAATTGATTGGGATATCAACTGAGATATTTCAACAAACAGATGCAGCACTGAAAGTGCTCACTCTGTCTCCACCAAGAAATTTGGAGGATAGCTACCTGGCCAGTTGATTGGAAGAGATCCATATTATGCTCATGCCAAAGAAAACTGATCTAACCAAATGGGGAAACTACCGAACAGTATTGTCAATATCACATGCAAGTAAAATTTTGCTCAAAATCATTGAAAAGCAACTGCAACAGTACATTGACAAAGAACTGCCAGAAATTCAAGCTGAATTCAGAAGAAGACATGGAACTGGAGATATCACTGCTGAGGTCAGGCGAATCTTGGCTAAAAGCAGAGAATACCAGAAGATGCTTGTGTTTCATTCACTGTGCAAAGACATTCCACTGTGTGGTTCATGATAAATTATGGCTAGCATTGCGGAGAATGGGAATTCCAGAACACCTCATTGTGCTCTTAAGGACTCTGTATACGGATCAAGAGACAGTCGTGCAAACAGAGCAAGGGGACACTGCATGGTTTAAAGTCAGGAAAGGTGTGCATCAGGGCTGTATACTCTCACCACACATTTTCAATCTGTATGCTGAGGAAATAATCCAAGAAGCTGGATCATAAGAAGAATGAGGCATCAGGATTGAAGGATGACTCATTAACAACCTGCATTATGCAGATAACACCACCTTACTTGCTAGAAGTGAAGAAGATTTGAAACAATTACTGGCGAAGATAAAGGACCACAGCCTTCAGTATGGATTGCACCTCAACATCAAGAAAACAAAAATCCTCACAACTGGACCAGTAAGCAACAACTTCATCAATGGAGAAAGGATTGAGTTTGTCAAGGATTTCATTTTACTTGGGTCCACAATCAATGCCCATGGAGGCAACAGTCAAGAAATCAAAAGACACATTGCATTGGGAAAATCTACTGCCAAGGACCTCTTTAAAGTACTGAAAAGTAAAGATGTCACTTTGAAGACTAAAGTGTGCCTGACCCAAGCCATGGTATTTTCAGTCTCATCGTAAGCACGTGAAAGCTGGACAATGAACAAAGAAGATGAAAGAATTGATGCCTTTGAATTATGGTGTTGGAGAAGAATGTTGAAGGTACCATGGACCACCAAAAGAACAAATGAATGTTTTCTGGAAGAAGTACAGCTAGAGTGCTCGTTGGAAGCAAAGATGCCAAGACTGTGTTTTACGTACTTTGGACGTGTTGTCAGGAAGGATCAGTCCGTGGAGAAGGACATCATACTTGGTAGAGTTGCCACCTTTTGGTGGTCCATGGTACCTTCAACATTCTTCTCCAAACCTTTTCTGTTTTACTTTGAGCAGTCTAGTTCTTACTGAGTATATTCAATTGATGGTGACCACATGTGTGTCAGAATGGAACTAGTCCAGTTCTCACTGAGTATATTTCACGACCAAATGTGTGTCAGAATAGAACTGTGCTCAGTAGGGCATTCAATGGCTGATATTTCTAAAGTTGATCTCCAGAACTTTCTTTCCATTCATCCAGCCTTTTGATTAGCAGTGGAGTGTGTTGACTTTTGGATCTTGCAGGGACTCCAAAATTCTCATTTTGATTCTACTATGGCACTTTTACCCTAGATTAAATGACACTTATGGTGATATTAGTTCTGGGTTTCTTAAAAAAAAAACAGTAAAATAAAAGAAATGTTCCTTCAGGGATAAATTTTCATACAACATGAACTTTCTGCATTTGTTTACCAACTGCTCCATCCTTCAGGAAGTTATTTTCATAAGCATTGCTAGGACACTTTTGTTTTCCATGTTTGCTGTAAAAATTAGCATAGTACACTATCAAAAATACTTCTTGGGAGGAAAGAGCAGTTGGTAAGCTGGAGTGTGTTATTTACATAAAAATATGGATGTGGAATAAATTCACATCCTCTTTTCATGTTATTTAAAATTCCATTAAAATTAATACTATGTTTAAAGTAAGTTAAGTAAAATGTGTATAGACAAAACATTGTTCATTCTGGTACACTTTTGAAAACAGGGAACTGGATGCTTTTTAGCTTAGTTTGCTTCCTCCTTGGTTAAAATCCATGTTCATTTTTTAATCTATTAAAATAATTTTTTTTTTTTAGTATATGTTAGAGGAAAGTTCATAAAACAAACTACTGTCCTGTTAAACAGTACAAATATTGTTTTATAACATTGGTTAACAACCCCGCAACAGGTCAAGTGTCTCCCTTGTCAATCTTAGGTTCCCTGTTCCCACATTTCCTGTCCCCTCCTACCATCTAATCCTTGCTCCTGGGCTAGTGTGTCCTTTAGTCTTGTTTTGTTTTGTGGGCCAATTCAATCTTTGGCTTCAGGAGTGTCTTTGCTATTGAGCTAAAAGAGTGTTGGGGGGCAGGGGGAGTTGCAGACACACTCCTAGGATTTTTCCAGTGTCTGTCAGACCAGCAAGTCTTTCTTTTTGAATTAGAAATTTGTCCTACGTTTCTTCCAGCTCTATCTGGGTCCCCGAATCTGGAGTTATTGTCTTAAAAGACTCTAATCATGTTCTATACGGTTGCTATAAAGCAAGAGAGGAATAGGTGTAGAAAAGTATTTATTTAATGTGTAACATAGGATACGTATACACAGAAAGACGTTATTGCATATAAAATGTTGCAAACTTAAACCAACAGCTTAATATATAAAAAAGTTTATGATTTGACAAATTATTACATATGTAAGATTAAAAAGATGACTGATTTGTTATGCCAACATAATTATGTTTTCCCCCTTAAATTATTATTTTTTTAGGTTTTTTGATCACTCATGTGTATTTTGAGTAATTATTATATCCATAGATAATTGTAATAGAAGTTAAAATTGATTTTGTGCAGAACCAAACCTTTACTGTTTTATTAAGATACAACTAATACATTAAAATAATGTGACTCTAAATGTAGTGTGTGGAAATTCTCTAGTCTACTGCTTAATTCCGTTCAAGATTGATTTGGCAATTTAAATTGGAACCTATCATTAATTAAATAGAATTTTTATCTCTGAAATGATAGAACATTGAGAAACCCCTTTAATCAACTGTGCAAAAGCTGGGTTTATGGGTGTTATTTTTTTTTTGTCTGACCCATTGTTCAGCAGATCAAACAGACTTGATACATCTTTGATTAAAGACAGCACAGTTCCTTGCAGATAACTAGTTTACCTTTTGAAGATTTTCTTAAAAACTCATAAGCTAACTTAATAATTAAACAAGTATGGATGGAAAGTATCAATTCTTCATAAAAAGAGATACTTAAAGTATGAACAGTATTAAAAATATATAAGTACGGAAGTGTGATGTTTAGCTTTCTTAAACTTTACTTGGCTTTTATTTGAGTAATTGGGCTCAAAAACATTGTATTATATTTATAGGAAGTAAGCAAAAGATATTTTCTTCACATAATACTTATTTTTTTTTACTGTTTGGTTGATATTTTCTTTCATAACATATATTCTCCCAATGTTTGAAAAAATCAATGAATGACGTAACCCCCAAATTCCAAAACTCACAACCATCGAGTCAATCCTGACTTCTGGTGTACCTGAAGAGTGGTAAAACTGTCCCATCGGGTTTCCAAGACCGGGTGTAATCTTTGTGGAAGCAGACTGCCACATCTCTCTCTCACAAAGTGGCTGGTGGGTTCAAACCTCCAAACTTCCAGTCAGCAGCTGAGCACTTCATCACTGTACCACCTGGATGCCTAATGGCATGAAGTTAGTAAACACAGAAACATACATATGCTCAGTTTACACAGTATACATACCCACTGCCATCCAGTTTATTCTGACTCATGGTGACCCTGTAGGACAGATTAGAACTGCCCCACAGGGTTTTCAAAGAGTGCATTGGAACTGCCAACCTTTAGGTCAGTACGTGAGCTCCTGTGCCACCAGGGCTCCCATACACTACAGAGCAATATAAATATATAAACATATTTATAGAGTGCATTCTTTACATAAAAATCCTTCTTAGGTTAACCATGAGTAATTTGTAAAACAGGTAGCTCAGTGTCTAATGGAAAAGAATCAAAAGGTTATGTTTATGATTTAGATAATAACTAATTTCAGTATGTCCATAATCTGATCTAGATAACTAACTAAAGTATCTGGCATCCTAAGGAGTCCTTGGATGGTACAAAAAATTAATACACTTTGCTATTAACCAAAAATTTGGAGGTTCAAATCCTCCCAGAAATGCCTTGGAAGGAACTCTGATGATATACTTCCCGCAAATCAGTCATTAAGCTCCCAATGCAGCATAGCTCTACTCTGCATGGTTTTAAACAGAAATTCATTCTAGATTATAAAATATATCCATTCAGTTGGCATAAAATATCCACAGTGATTTACTTGTACTTTAAATTGATCGCATTATTTCTGAATCTGTTGCAACTTTTTTATAGTAAAAACTATTTTTTTTCTAATTAGTGGGCAAAATATATCCTTTTACTTCCAGTGATTCCCAGTGAATATAATTTCTTTTGAATACTTAGTGTCTCAGAAACAACATTCTTGACCAAATACACAAACACCATTTTCCTATATCTATTTTGTTATAGCTACACTTCTGGGTTGTAAAAGCTCAAGTTAATTAAATAGTAGGGTTTTAACTTGAAAAATATAAAAGTAATACCAGATTATTAACAAAGTTGTAGAAGAGAGAATCACTTGAATTGAGGATTTATGAAGCTACTGATGCCAGAACAACTTGTTAATTTTCTATTTTGTAGAATTTGCACCTACTTTTAAGACATATAAAACACCAAAGAGCAATGGAGAACACGTAATTTTGAGGTATATTATGCAATCCGTTTGGGAGCAACGATTGCATAAAGGAGATCCTGTCAACATTTCATGTAATTTGAGGAGCTAGAACTCCTGGAAAATTACATGTTACAGATTGCTTGAAAATAGCATTAGGAAGAAATTTTTGAAATGCCAGAATTAACTTATTTATAACTCGTTAAATAGGTTGAGCAGCCTTCATGACACAAATTATAATTGTTTTCTACTAAGAAAAATCAATGGATATCCTTGCAATAAACTTGATTAGTGTTTTAATATGCATATTCTGAGAGCAGTGAGGATTAAAAATCATGATCAATATAGCACATTTATTCTGTGCCATTCACATTCCAGGCATATTCACTGTCTTTGAGTGGATTATGACTTATGTGACCTCATTGTGTATCAGAGTGAAAAGGTGCCTCACAAAGTTTTCATTGTCTTGTTTACTGACGCAGTTAACCAGGCCTTTCTCCTGAGGTTGTTTAGCATGAACTGAAATCATCATCCTTTCAGTCAGTAGCTAACAAATAAACTATTTTGTACCACCCAGGGACCCCAGGGGTCCATTTGTAATCAAATTGACCCAGACTTCCTCACCAACCTTTCTTCTCTGGTCTGTTTTGCTTTCCTCATTCCCTGGAGGGTTTTACATTAGAGAAATCCTTCAATAAATCATTTACAAGAGAATTCCCTTTCTGGGTCTGTTTCTAGGGACCTGAACCTAAGAAAATCCATCAGATGAAATTAAATATTAAAGGCACATACATCGTGAAAGAACTCGAATGTCAACCATGACTGATTACTTGAAGGGTGTTCACTAGTTTGACTTTTCTATGCATTAACAAATATTCAGATATTATTTCTTTCAAAATGTTGCTATACTGTCGTTATTGTTCTACATCATGAGTTTTATGTAATTACTTTTCTAAAATAAGGGTCTTAGTTACTTAGTGCTGCTATGACACAAATAATCACAAGTGTATGGCTTTAACAGAGAAGTTCATTCATTCACAGTCCAGTAGGCTACAAGTCCAAATTCAAGGCTCTGGCCTCTAAGAGACTCTCTCTCTGCCAGCTCTGGAGCAAGGTCCTGGTTTCACATCAGTTTTTCTTTGGTCTGGGAGCATTACCACAGGAACCTCTGGTGAAAAGGATGTGCTCTGCCCCCAATGCTTCTTTCTTTGTATTGTGAGGATTCCCTCATTCTACTTGCTTCTCTTTCGTTTTACGTCTTGTAGGATAGAAGGATAAAAGGTGGTGCAAGCCAGACCCCAGAGAAACTCCCTTTGCATTAGACTAGGGAAGTGATCATAACAAGGATGTTACAGTCTCACCCTAATCCTCTTTAACATAATTCAATCTTGACCTATTAACCACAGGCAGAGATTAGGATTTATAACATAAGAAAATCATAAAATAGAGGACAATCACTCTGTACAGGGAGTCATGGCCAAGCCAAATTGCCACATACATTTTTGGGGGGACACAATTCCATTCATGACAATAAATATTTTATTTTAGTTTTAGATTTAAAGAAAAATTGTGAAAATAGGGCCCAGCTGTATTCCACACCCAGTTTTACCTATTGTAAACATTCTACAATATTAAGAAGATAATTTCTTATTGATATTTTTACAGTTATTCCAGCTTTCTTTTGATTAGTGTTGGCATGGTATATCTTTGTTGATCTGTTTGTTTTCTAACCTGAGTCATTAGATTGATTGCTTGTAAATAATAAATAGTTCTTATGTATCTAACTGTTCTGACAAATTCTGTCTTTTAATTGGTGTCTTTGTATTTACTTATAACAATTACTGATATAGTTGGATTAATGCACTTGATGTTTGTATCTGTTCTGTTATTTGTTGCCTTTGACCCTTTTTTCCTCTTCTTCACCTTCTTTCCTGCCTTGTCTGTTTTTAATTGAGCATTTTATATGACTTTGTTTAATGTCTTCTCAGTCTCTAAATTATACATTTTTTAAAATTTAGTTTTAATTGCTACCTTAGAGTTTATGATATACATTTTTAAATAGTGTAAGTCTACCCTCAAATAACATTATACAGCTTTGTTTGTCATACAGGTAACCTGCAACAGTTATTAACTACCACTAAGGTAGCTCCTGACTCAGAGCGACCCGCAGGCTACAGTGTAGAAGTGCTCTGTGATGTTTTCTTGGCTGTGGTCTTTATGGAAGCAGCTCACCAGGACTTGTCTTCTAGTGAGCTGCTTGGTGGATTCGAAGCGCCAACCTTTTGATTAGCAGCTGATGGCAAACTGCTTGCACCACCAGAGTGCTCCTAAAACTTTTCTTTCACTTTTTTTTGTCTTCAATTCATTTTACTAATCCGTATACAGTAATAAATTCTTATTACTATTAATTTAAGGAGGCTTGGTAGTACAATGGTTAAATACTAGGCTGCTAACTGAAAGTGGACGGTTCTAACCCACCAGTCACTCTGTACTATAACGATGTGACAATCTGCTTCTGTAAATATTACAGCCTTGGAAATCCCGTGGGGCAATTCTACTCTGTCCCATATGATCACTTTGAGTCCAAATCTGCTTGACAGCAGAGAGTTTGTTTTTCTGGGTACTATAAACTTAAATAGTTTCAGATTTAGGCATAACATGTAAGATTAAGTCCCAATATTACGTTCTAGTGAAACCAGCAGACCTCAAATGGCATAACTGTTAAGTTTCCCATCCTCCCGGTGCTTCTGTGAATGACTCCCAGCCCAGCAATGTTTTCTATTGTGGGTACAGACACTGTTCTTGGTTATCCCTGACTAGCAGTTTCCTTTCCCATGAGCCTGTGAAATTATTCAAACAAGCCAAATAAATACTCCAAGAGGAAGCAGAGGTTAACCCTATCGCCTGTTGAGACTAGCCTTCACAACTGCTAGTTCACTCCTTTTTGCAGGCAACCCCTACCTGGAGCTGCATGCCATGTGGTTTCATTCTCCACTGGCCTGTGTGTATGTGACTAATAAATTGCTGTCGATTACATCTGTCCAGTGTTAGTTGCTATGTTATGTTAATGATCATGTTACCATTCCCCTCAGCCTAGGGTGAGACTCCCTCCTTCACCAATGTGGCAAATAAGAGGTTAATAAAACACAGGCTAAGAATTAAAACAAAAAGTTACTTGACCTTCTTCAACGCGCTCCCTTCTTTTAGGTGGATCAGTTTCTGAGTGTATCATTTTCTTCCCCTGTAGAACTTCTTTAAGCATTTATTGCTGGGTAGGCCTCCTGGTTATAAATTACTTCAGTTTTTATTTGTCTGGGAAAATTTTTATTTCTCCTTCACTCTTGATAAATGATTCCGTTGGGTATAGATTTCTAATTTAGTAGTTTTTTCATTTAAAACATTGTATATTACACTGCATACTCTTCTTACTGGCCTGGTTTCTGGTAAAAGTTTGCTGCAAGTCTTACTAATATTATTCAGTAATCAAGTTTCGTTGTGCTTCTAATTTATTTTTTCCAGAATTTCTCAAACTTTGGGTTTCTACTGTCTGATAACAATATAATAATATGCATCATGCATAGATGTGTTTCTTTTGAGTTCTTCTCTCTCTCTCTCTCTCTCTCTTTTTGGTTTGGTATGTATGCTGCTTGGTGTTCTCTGAGCTCCTGCATCTGTGATCCAGTGTTTGTTATCACTTTTGTAAAGTTCCTAGACATTATTATTCAAATGTTGTTCCTCTTCCTTTTTATTTTTATTTTTTCATTCTGATATTCCAATTCCATACGTTACACCATTGGAAACTATTCCACCATTCTTGGATATTCATTTTTTAATTTCCTCTTCTTTTTTTTTTTTTTTTTCCTTTCTTTAAATTTAACTTTAGAAAGTTTCTATTGATGTATCCTGGAGCTCATTGATTTTTTTTCCTCAGCTGTGTTGAGTTTACTGATGAGCCTATCAAAGACACTCTTTTTTATATGACAGTGTTTTTGATTTATAGCATTTACTTTGGAATTTTTCTTAGAGTTTTCATCTCCCTGCTTACACTACCTACCTCTTCAAGCATGTTGTCTACTTTTTCCATTACAGGCTGTGGGATATTGATCATAGTTAGTTTAAATTCCTAACTTGATAATTACATCCTTGTCATCTCTGAGTCTTGTTCTCTTAACTGCCTCTTTGTCTGTTCAGACTGTATCATGTGTTTCCTTTTGACGTGCCTTGTAATACTTTGTGAAGGTCAGATATGCTGTATTGGGTAATAAGAACTTCAGCAAATTGGCTTTGCTGAAATATTTCATGGCAATTTTGCTAAGGTTTTTACTGTCGAATGTCTGCTAAAGCTAAAGGTGTCAGGGGTTCTGTATTTGTTTACCATCACACTTGTCTCTGGGTCTCCCTAAGTATTCCTCTTCATAGGTAGTCTGTATTTACGACTGTTGCAGCTGTAATCCACTATTATTTTACTCATGTACTTTTAGTATGGTGGTAAGATGTAGGAGAAAGAGGTGTTCTGTAATTTAAGATATTAAATTTAAGATATTAATCTCAGTCTTTTCAAGGAGGATTGTGTTAGAGCAGTGGCCTTTATGTAAGTTTCTCTAGTGTAATAACTTTTTTTCTCAGCTCCTTTTTCGTTCCATGAGTGCAGCATTTTCTCTATATTTCCTTGAAGACTCAACACCTGTTGACTGTGTCTTT
Source organism: Heterohyrax brucei (assembly GCA_028571685.1). NCBI lineage: Eukaryota > Metazoa > Chordata > Mammalia > Hyracoidea > Procaviidae > Heterohyrax > Heterohyrax brucei. The sequence goes on from CM053156.1 coordinate 7,968,360, forward strand.
TGTTGTTTTGTTTTGTTTTGTTTGTTTGTTTTGTTTTTCTCCTCTAGGTAATATGAGAGGACCAGTGAGGCTAACGTGCGAGGAATACTCTTCTCCTGCAAAGTAAGTCTTTACTAGAAAGAAGTCTCTTAGACTATTTCACGACTATTTCTCTTCTCCTGGTGGCAAAAACTGTTAAATGCCTGACAATTAACCTAGTTCAAAACAACCCAGAGGTGTCTCAGAAGACAAGCCTGTCAATTTACATCCCAAAGCTAACAGCTTTGAAAACTCTATGGAGCAGTTCTGCTCTGCACATGTAGCGTTGCTATGAGTCTAAAAGAACTCGAAAACTAACAACAAAACAGCAACTATTCCTCTTCCCTTGTCATAAGCACGAGGAGCTCTTTCTTGTAACTTCATTATGACAATCTAAGGGGGTTCTGGGACGTAAGAGGCATGAAAGTACAGGTCGTCCTCAAGACTTCTGTCCTTAGGAGATGTTCCTTGCCTTACTATAAATATAGCCTCTGGTAATTCAGCAAAACTATTATTTAATTGTTTTTACCAGTTCATGGCTTCAGTGTGTTCTGCTCTACATTAGCATGTCTTGGCTGAATCTCACTGGAAGAACTTCTGTGTTTTTAGGCAACAATTATTCTGCAAACTCAGTTATTCTAAATATTTTCATCATTCAGTTATTCTATTCTAAGAAAAGCCATTAATTGTCAGTTTGTCTAGGATCTTGTGGTGAGGAGGAGAATATGACTTCAAATCTCTTTATATTTTAGAACTAAAGCTTGGAGTACTATGTATCATTTTAGATAATTCTTTACTTTCTATGATTTGAAATGTAGCCACTTTGTAAATATTGTGTGCTTATCAATCTTGTCAAAGTTGCGCAGCTGATTAGATGCCGAGTGACCTGATCAAGTTCCAGAGATTGAACTAGCAAGTTTCATCTCCCAACAGGTGGCACATTGGGACCCTTCTTCCCTAAAGCACACAAGGATGCATTCTTTTTAGTAGCAAATAATGGAAAAGTTTATTAAGGGAAAGTATGTTCCAAAGTGGGAATGGGTCAGTCTCCATGAGGGGAAAAAGACCCCACATAGATTTTGGGGGTGCTTTTTATAGACAAAAGCAGAGGGTGGTATCATAGATGGGAGGGGGTGGTAGTAACTTGGCTTGCAGTAGGGCCTGAGGTCACCATAGCCACCTCACAACCCACCTCACAACAGTTCCAGAAGGAACTGTTCCATTCACATCACAACTTCCAGGAAGAACCCACAACTGCATCACAAACTGACAGGGAGAACTGTTGACATGTGGCAGATCAGGTTCCCCTGGCAACCTCATCAATACTGTCTGTGTTCTATGATGCAAATCATTATCCCTAGAAAATGATAGATTATGGAGTAAAATATCTTAGTATGTGGCAGCAGAGATCAAGTTCCATAGCTAACCTTGACAAATATTACACCGTTTTCTAAACTTTTCAAAAATCTCGTGATTTTCAGTAGTTGTTGAGGTCAATCATTCCTTAGAAATGAGAATATACCCAGATTATGTTCTTACATTTTCCTGTTTTATTTATTTTATGGTATTTTGGGAAATGTAGGGAAAAATTGTTTAAGTTGTCACCTTAAAGCTCAAATTCAGTGATTTTGTGCAGTAAGGAAATTATCTACTCTGAAAAAAAGATTAATGCGTTATGTAGTAACAGTCACAAAAAAAAAATTTGATCAAATCATTCAGAACCTTTAACTAAATTGTTCTCTATACTGGAAACTTAAATTACAATGAATTAAACAAATTAGAATTCATTCAAATAAAACTATGATTAACAAATTTAAGGAATGGTCTGATATGCAAATATAAAAAGAATTGCCTTGCTAAGCTTCCACAGCCAATTTAATGTAACCGTTAACAAGACTTTTATGGGAAAAATTCAGTAAGTTAATTGTCTCAGGTAAAACAGAATATCCTGAATATCTGTCTGAATGCCAAGAAAGAAATATTATTAGAATTACATTAAAATTGAAATATATATATGTATTTTTATCATGACTGAGTGAAAATATACATTCCCATATAAACTTACATGCCCACCTATATGCAGCTTCCACTGTTCTTCCTGCCCGGTGACAGTACACTATTCCTCTCTGCTCCATATGTGTCTCATCCTCCCAACAGTCTCCTTTCCCCTCCTCTCCACCCACTCTCCTTCCTCCAGCCAGAGGTCAGCAGGATGATATCCTATAGATGCCTAGAACCATAAAGTGCATCCAATATATGGTCACTCTGCATCACCTAGTCCAATCCATTCGTGTCCGAAGAGTGGACCTTCATTATGATTTACGAGCAAGGGCAGCGTCAGGGCCGGGAGCCATGCTCCCAGGGGAACCCCGAAACCACTGGACCATCAGTTGTGGTCTTTTAGTGGGGATCTCAGGGTGCACCCCTTTTTATTCTTGTGTTGCCAGTGAGACTCAGTGAGCTCCATTGCGGCTATCACTGGTGGTAGCTAGGCACCATCCAGTTCTTCCGGTCCCAAGTCAATGTAGGCACCCACTTCTGTGGGTCTCTCTATCTTCTGGGTTGTCTTTACCCCATGTCATTTTGGTCCTCGGTGAGCATCCGTTCGTGCTGAGTTGGGACCATTAGCTGTGCCCTCGGATGGCAGCTTGGCAGCTTTTAAGACCCCAGACGCTGCTCACCAATGTGTTGTGCAGAGAGCCCTCTTAGCAAAATGCTAGTTGTGCCAATTAGCCTTGATTTCACCTAAGAGCGTGGTCTCCTGCCCCCTGCCCCAGCTACTCTGTCCTTGCGATATTGGGTTAACATGGAAGGAGTACTCAAGTTATGCTGAAGTCCACTTGTTCTTGTTTCTAATGTGTGCGATCACCGATTTCACCCAACCAGATTTCTACCAACTATCTAATCTAAACGTTGCCCCCCTCGCCCTCCCTCTCTTCGCTCCCTTGCAGCCGTCAGAGATCTTTTCTTCTATACATAAGTCTGTTTTCGAGATCTCATCATAGAGGTCTCATACAGTATTTGTTCTTTTGTCGCTGACTACTTTCACTCAACATAATGTCTTCCAGTTGAAACCAGGTTATGAGATGTTTCCTGGAATCATCAGTATTCTTTATCATTGCATAGTGTTCCACTGAGTATCTATACCATAGTTTACCTATCCATTTCTCTGTTGTTGGGCATCTGGGTTGATTCCACCTCTTTGCTATCGTGAACTGTGCTGTGATAAACATTCTTGTGCATGTGTCTGTTGGTGTGAAAGGCCTTGACTCTGTAAGATATATTCCAAGTAGTGGAATTACTGGGTCAAATGGTATATCAATATCCATTTTTTTTTAAGGAAGTGCCAGATTGCTTTCCAAAGAGGCTGGGCCATTTTGCAACCCCACCAACAGTGTAGGAGGGTTCCAGCCAGAGCAATTAGACAAGAGCAAGATAAAGGACATCTGCATCTACAAAGAAGAAGTTAAAATCTCCCTGTTTGCAGGTGATATGATTGTATATGCAGAACATCCCAAAGAATCTATAAGAAAACTACTCAAACTGATAGAAGAGTTCAGCAAAGTCTCAGGATACAAGATAAACATAAGTAAATCAGTAGGGTTCCTTTATACCAACAATGAGACTGTTAATGAAGACATCATCAAATCAATACCATTTACTATAGTCCCTAAGAAGATAAAGTACCTAGGAATTAATCTAACCAGAGAAATAACAGACCTTTACAAAGAGAACTACAAGCCCTTACTACAACAAACTAAGAGAGACTTAGATAAATGGAAAAATCTACCCTGCTCATGGATAGGAAGACTTAACATTGTGAAAATGTCTATTTTAACCAAAGCAATCTACCTATATAATGCAGTCCCAATACAAGTTCCAGCGTCATTTTTTAATGAGATGGAGAAACAAAACACCAATTTTGTTTGGAAAGGGAAGAAGCCCCGGATAAGGAAGGTACTACTAAAGAAGAGGAACACACTGGGAGGCCTCTCATTACCCGACCTTAGAACATAGTACGTCTGTAGGTATTTTTTATGAGGATCATATTACATTTAAAGCTTTGCTCAGGAGAAGTTGTCGTTTATAATACATGATTTTCCTATCCAATATAAGTAGTTGTCTACACAATTTGAATACTTTTTTTGTATTTTAGACAGTAATTGTATACATAATAGACAGACAGATAAACTGGTAGAGAAACAGACTGATTATAGAGGCATTTTGAAGAATTTCTAGTTAACTTATGTCGCTTTATAAGTTATTTTGTGACTATTAAGGAATGATCTTTTTGTTAATTTTGTTACTAATAGTTGTTAAAATAATATGCATTTTGTGTATTAATTTTAGGTGCTACATCCTACTAAAACATCCTGCTGTTTTGAAGTGTCATTATTTAGATTCTGTGGTGTGATTATAAAACTATAGGATAAAGGATAACCATATAGCAATCATTTTGCTTCTGTCATTTTGTTCTTGTCTATCTTCTACCTTTTTTCTTTCTCTTGTTTGTTTGCATCACTTGCTTGCATTGGAGCCACGTTAATTAAAACTGATAGTAATGAGTAATCTTTATTATTTTTCCTGATTTTAGTGGGAGAGTCTTGGATTTCAGCAGAAAGTATGAGTCTAGGTGTACTATACCAAAAAAAAAAAAAAGAAAAAAAAAAAAAAAGAAAAAGAAAAGAAAGAAGTAAATCCAAACTTATTGCTGTGTATTTGATTCCAGTTCATATTGTCCCTATTATGACCCTATAGCACAGAGAAGATTTGCCCCATAGGGTTTCCTTAGAGTGACTCGTGGAGTCAAACTGCCAAACTTTTGTTTAGTGGCTGTACCCTTTACCACCAGGGCTGTAATAGCAAACAGTACAGAGCACACAAATCCAGAAAGCTGGATTTTGTTACTAGTCATAGGTTATAAGTTGTTGAAAAAATTTCCGAACATACTGTTTTCTATCCATTATTTATAGGAATAAACAAGCAAACAGAAGTTGCTTCCTTAGGAAAATGTTATAGTTTTATATTAATTTTTACCACAGATAATGTGGAAACATCATATTTTTTACCTTAATAACATAGTTGAATTAAAATTAGTAAAAATTAATAAAATTGTATGCTATATGGTAATGATCCCTAAAATGATTATCAAAGGAAGGTAATCTCAGTAAAACCTGTAATTGTATTAAATTTTCAATGTAAATATTGTCTCAAAGCTTCTTCAAATCGAGACTGATGGACAAAAAAATTACGGAAATCTCTATGTCAGTTTTTGAAGTTTTATCCCCAAGTGAACTCATATGTTCTTTATGAATGTGATTCTCAAAGCAAACCATAATAAAGTCCGAATAGAGAATACCTCAAGGTAGAGTACCAATTGCATCTAATAAGTAATTAAAGTTTTCTTATTGCAGAACTGAAGCCAAATCAGGGTTTCTTCCTACAGGAAAAAAAAAAAAATATATATATATATATATACGTCAAGTGCCGTCAAGTTGGATCATATATATATATATATTGGAGACTGCCTGAAATCGATGCACTAATGTTTTACTCGGCAGAACTCAAACAGGATTTGATGGAATATTTGTATATTCCTCAAGAGATAAGTTAACTTCCCTAACACAGCACTCATAAAATAAAAAAGTGAATGATGTATAAATAGAAGAAAATGGATTGATTAAATAAATACGATATTAGACCAATTATTTTATTCCATGTATTATTTTATAAACGTAAATAATTATTTCATAGAATTATTTTGATTGCTGACAGGGAGAAACACTCACATCACCTTGTAGAAACATAGTTAGCTGTAATTCGGAAACTGTGGTGGCATAGTGGTTAAGTTTGGCTAATAACCAAAAGGTCTAACAGTTGCAACTACCAGGTGCTCCTTGGAAACCCCATAGGGCAGTTCCACTCTGTTCTATTGCACGCTATGAGTCGGAATTGATTCAACTGCAGTTTTTTTGTTTAATTTGAATAACTTAGAGATTGACTAGTTAACTGGATGTTATATAAGTGAGCCAGAGATGGTCTGGTCTTTGAGTACTGGCTCCTAAGTTATTCATTTCCTAAAAGCAAGCTAAGATCCAAACTGAAACGACTGTTATTGAATAGATTCCCACTCAGAATGACCCCATAGGACACAGTAGAACTGCCCTGCAGACTTTTCAGTGAGTGCCTGGTGGATATGAACCGCCAGCCTGTTGGTTAGCAGCCATAGCACTTAACTACTATGTCAACAGAGTTTCCAACCTAGGAACAGATAAGCCAAAAAAGCCTACTGGCACCAAACTCAATGTATTTTTACAGATCTAATTGCTTTTTTTCTTTTTCCAAAAACTACCGTTTCATGGTCATATCTTTTTCCCTGATCCTCCTTGAAATCCCTCAAACTCACTATATTGGAGTACTCTGGAGACCTCTTACAGTTAGGAGTTATTTTATGGATGGATGCAATTTCATACTTTGCAACAAGTAATCTTTGCTCACTAATAATGTTATCAAAAATTCGTTCAATCCTTACAACACTTCATATGAGTGAAATGTTTCTCCAAGGTCAGTTCCATTAAATAATAAAGTTATGACTTCAACTCAAATCTGTTTGACTCTTGAATTTAGTTTATTAAAAAAGAAAAAAAAAGTTTGCTAGCTTGTCTGACAGTTGTAGAGGAAGTAAATGAGAATAAACAATCTTCTTATGTGCTAAATTGGCCTGCTACAGAAAATAACAGAGAGCTGTAATTTCTGTTGCTGTGAATCCAGGCAGCAGAGCCAGAGGTGAGGAATAAGTCAAACTTGTGTCAAAGAGCAAAAGAAACAAACAAATCCCTGTAAGACTTTTCACTTTTCTTCCTAAATGCAATCCTCTTCAATTTGGGTCAAATTTGAACAAAAGCTGTTGGATTGTCAGGAGTTTGTGTGTAGGGGAAGACAGTTAATTTAGGCTTGGGTTTGATTTTAGTTGGGTTAAAATATAAAGAAAAGAGAGAAGTCTGATTTTTTTTTTTTAACCTACATTTGGTGAGATTAAACGTGATCAGCACAGCCTGTATCTCATAAAATTCTTCACTAACTCAAAATGGTTTGGTCAAGAGGAAAAGGTAATTGAAAGTGTTTGGGTTACAATTCAAGATAAATTAATAAAGATAACCAAGAGTTTGGAAAACAGAATAATAAAAAAATAATAATTACAAGCTTGTTTTTTGTTGTAATTATAATTTCAAACTCTTGTAGTCTTCATGGTAGTAGATATGTGGTTATGTTTTAATAGAAGTATATAGCTCATTTTCTAAACAAATGACTGTGGTTTATTATTTTTACTACTGCAGCTGAGAAATTTTAATTACTTCTACAGGCTGACACCAATGTCGAGAAACAGACACTTGATCATCAGGGCTTGACAGAACTCTGAGAAACCTAAGCAAAGAAATAAATAAGCAAAAAAAAAAAAAAAACAAGACCAAAACACAAACCCCAACCATTGCCAAGGAGTCTATTCTGACTCATAGTGATCCCGTAGGACTCAGTAGAGTTTTCAAACTTGTCATCTTTATAGAAGCACACTGCCACATCTTGATTCTGTGGAGCAGCTAGTAGATTTGAACTGCCAACTATCTGGTTAGCAGCTGAACCCTTAATGACTGTGCCACCAGGAATCCTCATTTCCCTTAAATCTCCCTTCTGACTAGGTAGATTCATTGATTAACCCATTCACTCATACATACACTGATCCAATTAATACTTTAAGTATCTATTGTACAAGAGTCTATAAATACAAAGCAGTGATACTGAAAAGGAGAATTTAGACACTGTGTAAATCACTAAAAAATTAATTTACATTGTTATACAATTGTTATACATTTTATAAGAAAATAAACAGGGTGAGGCAATGAGAATGTTAGGTTAAGCAACTATTTTAGAGTTTTATATAGGGCAGTCTGAATTTTGTAAAATCCTGAAACCTAAATGCAGTAAAGGAGTATGTGAAGAGGAGGGACAGAAGGAATAAGATACTGAGGAAGGGAATTCAAGGTGCTTAGGACTTAAAGAAAAATCTGACTTATAATTTAAATCAGAAATTCTGATCTCTTTAGGCTTTTTGTTATAGGAAATATACTGTGTATCTCATAAGCTGTATTTCCTATCCTGAAAGGGTTCCTACTAGACAGTGGCAATCATCTAACAAAAAAACCATCATAATTTTTGTCAGTATCACACATAACAAATTTAGGTCAAGCATATTAAAATAATTAATTCTACCATAACAATTACAGAGCCAAAATAATTCATAATTGATCTTTTTTTAATGGCTTCACTGACATTAACCTTCATTAAGTTTATGCACACATGATTTGGCAGTACTTCGTGTAATGCAAGAGAAGACCTGTGCTTACTTTTTTACTTCATTTTTTAGTAACCGCATGAGTGTCCTGTGACCTTAAGATAGCTTTCACTCAGAATTTCCATTTTACATGAGTAAAATGCAAACTGAAAATTTTACAGAAATTTATATTTCAGTAACATATAATAATGCCATACCAGTGATTTAAGCTTCACACTGATTAGGTCTCTATTACTTACACATTGTTTAAATCTATTTTGAGCTATGATTTACGTGTAACAGTATGTACCAATTTTAACTGTCCAGTTTGATGAATACATCAAAATCGATGTAATCACCAATTAGTTTCCATCATCAAGAAAGTTTCTACAAATATATTCTTTTGCATGCATTCATCTCTCACCCTAGCCTTCTGGCAAGCATCAATATTCTTTAAATTACTGGAACTTTGTTTTAATTGTTCTAGAATATACTATAAATGGAATCATAAAGTATGTACATTATTTGGTTGGTTTCTTCTGCAAAGTATAAGTTGTTGACATATATCGGTTTTTCACACTTCGTTAATCTGTCTCTTTTTATTGTTGAGTAGTACCACGCACCATACATGAATAGGTCCCAGTGTGCATCGACTCACGACTGATGAACATTTTAGTAGTCTCCATTTGGGGGCTAGAGTAAATAAAGCTACTATGAACACACATTAAAAAAAAAAAAAGCCTCTTTTGTTCCAGTTCTTCTTGGGTAACTAGTTTGGAGTAGAATAGCCAAATTGTACAATAAATATGCACTTCACCTTTAACAGAATGCTAAAATGTTGCCCACCAGGAATGTATTAGACTTTTAGGTACTCCCTATTCTTACTAATGATTGACGCTGTCAGTTACTTCAATTTAGCAGTAATTGCATGTCATTTTAACTGCACAATTAAATAAACTTCACCATACGCATCTCCCCACAAAACCATGACAACAGTCGGTATACAAAACATATCTATCACTCTCCAAAGTGTCCTCATGCTCCTTGGTAGTCACTGCCCCCCATGCTTGTGTACCTTATCTTCAGGGACAAAAACAATCTGCTGTCATTATACTCTGAAATTTCTTAAAATTTTATATAAATGGAACTGTATTCTCAATGATCGTTATTTCATTAGAGACAATTATTTTGAGATTTAATCATTTTGTTGACTATAATACTAGTTCATTCCTTTTGATTATTGAGCGATATTGCATTATATGAAATGGAATACCCATTGTATGGGTATGCTACCACTTGTTTATCGACTTACCTTGTTACAAACATTTGAGTTATTTATGGTATTAACGTATTTAAATTAAATATTTTGTTTTCAGGTGTGGAAATTCACTTTATGATTGAATTATGTGACACTTTGCAATTGAAACAAAAGCATTCAATGCATACTTTTAATTATGTGAAAGACACAAATCATTTTGTTATATAAAATTATGAGTGTACAGTGACTCAAAAGCCTAGACCGAAACTCATGTTTGTATTGCTTTTACTTTATCAGTGTTTCACTTTACTTCCTTAACTAAATAATTATGTTGTCTTCGCAATTTTCTCACAGAGAAGAGGAAAACAAACAAATCTTATTTACTAAGCAAAGATTTTGAAAATAAATAGTTTTCTTTTGCATTTAAGTCTCAGTCTTTAGGTGTTTAGCAAGTTTTAGCTTTGTTCTGTGAGAAGACTTGTAAAATAAATCAGTGGAAATAGCTGGAAGTTACTTGCTACATGACCCTATTTGAATAGACAAAAATGCTCAACATGGCACTCCAGGGTGGAAAAATGTAGATAGCTAGTTTTTCTATTTATAACCAGTCCAAAATTAAACTTATTTAAGAGGCAGCAGATGAAATTTTGGCTAAGAATAAAGACATTTTCTGTCAATTTTTATGACAGCACACAGCTAAATATACCAGACATGTATTTAAAAAAACCCACTGCTATCAAGTTGATTCCAACTCATAGTGACACTGTAAGACGGTGTAGAACTACCCCATAGATTTTCCAAAGAGGCCTGGTGGGTTCTAACTGCTGACCTTTGGGCTAGCAGACATAGCACTTAACCACTACCCCAACATTTTATCCAGACACTTATTTAGTAGATACCATTCTTTCTGTACACATTTGTACTAATCTTGAGCAGCTGGATCAACTGCTAGACATTCCAGTAAAAAATACTACTTTGTATTTCTTAAACATGTCTTTTCCATCTCTGAAGCAAATTCTTCTTTGATGTACTTATTTTACGGCTTCTTTAAACTATTGAAACTCATTATAATTTTGATTTCACTTCTAAAATAGGAAAAAATAATCAGTTTGGTACTTACTTGATCAAAAACGAAAGTTTATAAATGATGATAGTTTGAAAATTTGATATAGGCTTTCATAGTTATATTTTATGAATAGTAGACTTCAAATTATTTTGATGGTAATTTCTCAATGGGAGAAGGATTTTTCAGGCTCTCTGTAGATCATAAGAATCAGACTATCTAAAACTTTAATAGTGATGAGTAACTTATTTTAGCCTTGGGATGACAAAGTGTCTCTCAATTTATAGACAAAGGAAATTACATCAGAAAAACATAGCATATATGTGGATACTGCATAGATCCTATAGTAGAAACTTCTATATGAGATATTGTTGATTATGCAAGAGAAAATAAAATTTGATTATTTTTAAACATAGTTAATTTGTAAGAAGTTTAGATGCTCTTAAACTTTTAAGCACCTTGAGGAATTTGAATTTTCAAATAGTGAAATGGGAGCTGCAAGAAGAGTTAATGGGTCTGCATAATACATAAGAAAATAAGTGGGGGGGGAAAAAAAAAAGAAAATAAGTGGGAGTTTTAAGGGTAATCCTGGAGGACAGAAGGTAGGAAATGAGAATGCTGGAGGAAGAGAATGGTGAAGTTACTTGGAATGAAGAGTGGAAAAGTCTCAGAACTGAAGTTGGTGAGATCACTAGTTTTAAATGCAACCTCCCCACACCATACTTTTTTTTCAGTAGATGATGCTATAAAGACTGCTATTCTCCTAAAGTCTTTGTGTAAGACACTGTATTTTTATATTTTTAAAAAATTTCCTCTTTTTGAAAGTAAGGAAGCAAATTAAATTCAGCAAGTACAGAAGGTTGAACTGAAGTATATGCAATGGTATTTTAGGGACTGAAGTGGTTCTGAAGTACTTAGAGTTTAGTGCTTTCACAGAATGTGAAATGAGGCTTGAACCCAGGTGCTCTAGATTTCAAGTGACCTGGATATGACTACTGATGTGAAGTTTCATAATACGAGAATGGTTACTTTTTGTTGCTGTTGTTTTTATTTTAAAAAACAACATCAAGACCACGTAACAATGTGAAATAAGATTATGGATGCAAATTGGCACTGTGTGTACCTATATCTATACTCAAAAAATGGAAAAATGCAGAAAAGTCTAGCAACATTGGATGGAAAATGGCATAAATTCTAAGTGATGATCTGGTAGAATTAGGTAAGCTTCTCAATTAGTGAAAAGAATACAGAATAGGGTGACATACTGTTGCAGTTTCAAAAGGAAATGCTTGGAACATCAAACCGTTTTAAGAATCCTGTAGAGAAAGATAATGAAATATTCAAATATAATTACTGTGACGTTGTTAAATTTAACTGTGAATTAAAGAACAAAGTGATGTATCTGTGCTATGTTTTGCTCTGAGAACATTTCTAAGCATACAGATTCTATATGATTTCCGAATTTCTTTAATATTTAACTTATGGATCGAATTAGGATTTGAATTCAGGTATTCTGGCTTCTGAGTTGCTGTTCTCATGCAGTTCTTAATTCTGGTCTTTTTCTTTTGCTATTTGATGTGTAAATAGATCTACAACTTTTCTGCCAAACTATATTGCAATTTTTTATCAGAAAAAGTATTCATAAGAAGCTTTGTAATATATTTCTTTTTGGAAATGAATTAATAGTTGCTTTTATAGCACTTTGCTAAATGTAAGAAAATAAATTTATTTTATAATATTTAATTTTGTTTTTCAAAGTAAATCCCCAATACATATATTTTTTGTCTCTGTTGGAATGTGCTGTCTTACAAGAGAATTCATTTCATGATGCTCTTTTTACATATGTTAATTATACTTGAGTTGTAAGAACAACTTGTATATTTTCAAAATATCACATCGTAGCAAATGAGATAATAAAATTGCAGTTAAATATAACATCAGGTGATCCATGGAACCCTGATGGCATAGTGGTCAAAAGTTTCGCTGCTAATGAAAAGGCAGCAATTCGAATCTACCGGACACTTATAGGAAACCCTATGGAGGAGTTTTATTTTGTCCTATAGGATCACCATGCATCAGAATAGACTTGATGTCAATGGGTTTAGGAGTTTGTAGATAACGCATAAGAAATATTCAATGAAAGTTTTGATGTTTTTCATATCTGCATATCTGCCACAATTAAATATTGTATTTATTGTTAACTTTTCCACCTTGGTTATTCATTCTGCATACCCTAGATTCACCTTCTTAAATCATTACTATTTTGTTTCAACTTCAGCCAAGATTATGAGTGGTTTGGTAACCTGAAGAACCCACTCATTACCCACCATTTTCTCCCAGATCATAAACTGCTTGTTACAGTTTGGTCTAGTGTGAAGATCTTGAATTGAGACTAATTTGCTGTAAAGTATTTTTTTTCTTTGAGAGGTCATAAAACAGGAAGGGAACCAAGAACACATACAGTATCGTCTATTCATTTTAAAACTGAGGGATATATAATCCTGTGGTGTTAAATGCTTGTACATAATCTTACTGCAAGTGTTTGGCCAACAATAATAGCGGATTCAAAGTTTCTTATCTATTAGTTATGGGCTCCTTACATCTAAATATATGAACTTTTCTCAATCTTGAATTCTTCTGCTCCAAAACAGATTTATGATAAATTACTCAGTGCTTCTGTATACACATGGCTAATATTATCTGATCTAATAAAGAGAGGAAACTGGTGGTGTAGCAGTTAAGTGCCATTTCTGCTAACCAAAAGGCTGCAGTTCAAATCTGGCAGGAGCTCCTTTGAATCTCTCTGGGGCAGTTCTACTCTGACCTATAGGGTTACTATGAGTTGTAATCAACTTGACAGCAGTGGGTTATAATAAAGACAATTGAGGTAATGAAGAGTAGTTATTTAACATATTGAAACATTTATATTGGTTTGGTATGCTTTTGAAACTTTCCCAAAGAACGTTGTTTTACATGAATTATATCAGAGGCTATTTAATTGTCCAAGTAAGATACCTTTCAAAACATGTACTAATTCTTTAAGCTGTAAAGTGGTCAGTGTCTAGCTTGATGCCAATTACTCAATAAAATCAAAGTCAGAGTCTCCAATTTGAAGACGTGTTTCCTTGTAAAATTCTTAGTACCCGGTGTTATATTATTCAGAGTTAAACAGGAAATCAAAGCTCACATGCATTTCGAACAGAAAAGACTTAATGCAGGCATTTATTTACACAGAGCTTAAAGCAAATGGGATGCTGAGAAAATACACAGATTAATGTCTGTAGGAAGAGACGAATTCCCTAGGTCTGGTGAAGCGGAAGGGAAGAGGCAGACTTAATGGAACAAGAAATATACAGAAAGGGACCTTAGATCTTTGGGTGTAAACTCTTTGTAGTGGGTGTTTATCCCTTTGAGAAGGAGATTCTCTATGACTGATACTGGGGATGCCAAACTAGAGCAAGAGCTAAAGAAAAGCAACTTTGCTACTGAACTGAATCTGGCAGGGACTGAAAAAGAAGAAAGAAGTTTTGCTACTCTGCTCCCAGCCGTCCAGTTCCCTTTTGCATCTTTGAAGAATAGGACGAAACAAGAGCAGCCTCCTGGAAAGGAAGTAAGAGTCCCAGCCCCCAGATCACAGATCAAAAAACAGGAAGACAGCCTTGAAAGCTGAGAAACAGTGGATAAATAACTGTATGGCAGGAGACCATGATAGAAAATTTTGATGGCCCTGAAAACAGCATGATGTAGTGGTGGAGGCAGAAACCCGACTTTTGAAAATTAGGAAGAATCAGAGGAAGTAGAGGTTATAAGGGCAGACAACTATGTTGAACTGATTAGGATTTAGAACAACTGAGAAATGAAACATCGGCTTGTTTGAACCAATCTATATAGAAATATAATTTATCTATTACAAAATACACTGTAAGCAAGAACACATTTTGTCTACTTCAAAGAGTTCTCATAATTCATTTCCATCAAACACTCCATGCTCAATTTGTGAACTAAGTTCAATAATTGATATTTATAGAACATCTCATCAGTAACTGCACATTATTTTCAAATGCACACATTCACCAACTTAGATCCAGATCTGTGCCATGAAATAATTCAAGAATAATAAATTTTAAAGGAATGAAATCATAATATGCATTCTCTGATGACAAAGGAAATAAATTGAAAGTCAATGGAAATGAAACAGAAAGTAATCTGAGAAATCCAAAAATACAGAGAAATTAACACACGTCTAAGTATTTCATAGGTCTAAGCAGAAATCACAAGAGAATTTAGAAAATATTTACAACTGAACAAATAAAATATCCAAATGTTCTAGTACTCATCTAAAGTAGTTAAGGTCTTAACCACTGTGTACCATGGCTCATTTAATATACAGCTAGAGGGAAGGTTTTTTTTTGAGTAAGTGAAAATATCAATCGACACTAATTTTGCATGCCTGCCTGTCTACTGCACCTTCTGCTCTCCTTGCCTGGCGACAGCACATACTTCCTTTTAATTCTATACTTGTCGGTATCCTCTTACAAATCTGCTGTCCCCTCCTCTCCATCCTATTCTCTCCCGTCTGGAGAGACCAGTAGGACAGCATCCTATACATCCACAGAACCATGAAGTACACATATCATATGGTCACAATGTGTCCTCAAGTCCAGCTCACTTCTGTTCATAGAGTGGACCTCAGTAGTGTTTTCTCACTGGGGGCGGCAGCAGGTCTAGGGGCCATGCTACCAGCAGACCCTCCAGGTGTTGGACCATCAGCTGGTCTTTACGCAGAGTTCTTGAGCTGCACCCCTCTTTTTCTCATGTTGCCGCAGGGATTTCACATTGTGTGCCCCATCATTGCTGTCTTTGGTGGTGGCTGGACACCGTTTGGTTCTTCTGGTCACATGTTGATAAAGTCATCCATTTACTGGCGCTTCTGTCCCCAGAACCCATTTTTCCTGTGTCTTTGGTGTTCTCAGCGACCATGTGTTCCAGATGAGTTCAGACCAGTTGAAGTATCTCAGATTGCAACTTAGTAGGTTGGCCCAGTGGCCAATCATCAATATGGGGTGCAGAAGACTCTCTTAGCAATAGGCTATGCCAACTGGCCTGTCGTCTTCTGAGAGCATGGCCCCCAGACCCTGTCACTGCCTTCGCTCTTAAATGTCACTTTAGCTACCTAACAAGAATTCTTATCACAGTGGCACCTAGTATTCCAGTCAGTTAGCACCTTCCTTCTTCCTTATGTTCCTTCTTCCTTCTTGTTCTCCTCTTCTTTCCTTACACATAAAACTCTTCTTTGCATTATCACTCTTCTCAAATAATTTTAACATTTCATCAAAAAGCCAGAGTCATGTTTCTATAGCGAATATAAAATTAAGTTTTAATGTTATTTTTCCTATAAAATAAATATCAGTAAATTTTCTTTCATTGAAATATACTAGGTCCTTATAAGTAGGTAGGTCTCCTATTAAAAAAAAAAGATAATAATAATACTACCAGTAATAACAGGCAGAACACATCCTCTTTTAGAACAGAAGAAGCTGAGTTACAATGTAGAGTTTACTAATTATTAAGAGTATTCATTGGGGTCTACTAGTTTGGAGTGAAATTAGTAGTAATAATCAACAGGTATTATAATAATTCCTATTAGCCTTCACCTTCTTTCTCTCTGTCAAGGAAAGAAAATAATTACAGAACCCCCAGAAAGCTAGTCTCATGTAAGTAAAATGATGCAGAGGCAATTTTTTCTTTTGAATGAAAAGTGATGTACAGACAGTGGCCCCAAGGAAGAAATGAAGAAAGAACAGATAGTGGGAGAAGTTTTACTGAGCTAATGGAAACTCACACTGTCTCTCTCTCCTCTCCACACTACAGCATGGGAGTCTCACCGTGTTGTTACAGATTTATGTCTTTAAGTCTCCCTGGTCCTATCTCAAGCATTTTCTAGACAATCCTAAAAATTTGTAAACTTTTGCGAGAACTTTCAGTGTATCAAGTACAATGCCAAAGAGTCAAACTGTATTAATAAACAAGATGTAATCACTGTTTTCAAAGACTATTATTCTTGCAGGAAATAGACAGTAAGCAGGTATAGTACGGAGTGAGAAGTGCAAGAATTGTATGCAAGGGGTTCAGTTAAATCGAAAATGAAGAGAAATAGTAGATTGAGTGTCATTGACTGAACTATTAGTTAGTGATTATCCTCCATTCTGTGATTTTTCTGATGCTGTAATTTCTAACCTCTGCTTGTGGTTAATAGACTGGATTTATGTTAAAGAGGATTAGAGTGGAACTGTAAAACCTTTCTTAAGATCACCTCCCCGGACCAATTTAAAGACTTTCTCCAGAGTGTGGCTTTCACCATCTTTTATCCTAAAAGAGATAAAAGGAAAGGGAAGCAAGTAGATAGTTGGGAACCTCATATCATCAAGAAAGCAACACCTGGAATAGAGTGCATCCTTCAGACCTGAGGTTCCTGTGTCAAGATGCTCCCTGACCAAAGACTGATTCAACACGAGGACCTTCCTCCAGAGCCAACAAAGAGGGAGAGACTTCCCCTGGAGCAGACACTCTGGATTCACCCTTGTAGCCTACTGGACTGTGTGAGGATAAACATTTCTCTTTTCAAATGCGTCAACTTTTGGTACTTCTGTTAGAGCAGTACTAGCTGACTAAAACAGTGAGCAAAGGAATAAAGGGTTATGCTATTGTTTTTCTTCTTTCTTTCTGTAAGTACAGTGTCTTTCAGTGTCTGCCTCACTAACCTCGTGGCTCTATGAGTTTGCTTAGGAAAGCAGTCATTGAGTAGGCATAGAATCATTGCTGTTGATTCCAACTCACACCAACTGCATAGGATAGATCAAAATGGCCTAGTCCCTTTTATAAATCAAATTATCCTACACATTTCAGTTGTGGAGACTCTCATAGAGTAATTCAGCCAAACTAGTTTCAAGAATAGTGACATAGCATGGTTCAGGGGAACAATGTATTCTATAACAATGTCAAAAGGTACAGTTACAATGAAGAGTCTGAAGTAGGCTCATTCCCATACCACCCAATAACAGGTGAGTTACGAATTTCTACAGAAAATAAATATTTTCTCCTTCTTTTGTCTTTTTTTCAACGTCTATCTCAAAGCTAATTGGTCAGTAGAGATTCAGCACTTTCTTATTGGTGTAATATAATTTTTAATTATTTTTGCTGCTATAACTTTTTTCTGTTTTTTAAAATTGTATTGTTCTTCAAATGAAAATACATAGCAAAAGTTAATTTCTCATTCAAAAATTTATACACAAATTGTTTTGTAACATTGGTTGTAATCCCCTCAGTATGTCTGCACCCTGATGCATTGCCATTATATTTTGATTTTGCAGTAAGACTATCCCAAACCAAGCTCACTGGCATCCAGGGAATTCTATCTCACAGCAATCCTATCAAACAAAGGAGAAAGATCAAACACAGCAGAACTATCCCATAGGGTTTCCAAGGCTTTAAATCACTATGGAAGCAGACTGCCACAATTTTGTCCTACAGAGTAACTGACGGGTTTGAACTGCTAATCTTTTGGTTAACGGCTGACTGCTTAACCCATAGTTGATGTAAGAACTTTCAATTCTTAATGCTTAAATATATCATTTACATCATTTTCACACTGGTGTAATTTTAAAGCATTTCTGAGATGCTTCTAATCTTAATGAAAATACTGTTTTTAGTTGCCCTTGAGTTAGCCCCAACTCATGGAGACACTCTGCACAACAGAACAAAGCATCACTTAGTCCCACACCAACTTCGAAATTATTAGTATGCTCAAGTCCACTGCTGCCACTACTGGGTATTTTGAGCGCCTTCCAACCTAGGGTCTCATCTTACAACACTACACTTGACAATATTCTATGGTGTTCCATAGAGTTTGCATGGACTACTTTTCTGAAGTACATCACAGGCCTTTCGTCTTTGTCTTAGTCTGGAAGTACCACTGAAACTTGTCCACCATGGAGGACCTGGTTGGTGTTCAAAATACTTGTGGGTGAAAATGCACATACATGTTTCATCCTCCCCAAAGTCTCCTTTCCCCTCCTCTCCACCCACTCAGTCATATTACATAAAAAAAAATACTTGTGGGTTAGCTTTCATTATAATAGTAACAGAGAAGCCACCACTGTATATACGACAAACAGACTAAGATAATAGTCACCAATTGTTTGATGGTCTACAATCTTCCTTATTTTGGCCCTCAAAGGAAACCCTAGTGGCTTAGTGATTATATGCTATGTCTGCTAGCCAAAAGGTCAGCAGTTGGAATTCACTAGGAGCTCTTTGGAAACTCTATGGAATAGTTCTACCCTGTTCTATGGGGTCACTATGAGTAGTAACAGACTCGATGGCAGTGCGTTTGGTTTGGGTTTATAGTCCTGAAAGAGAAAGATGTGTCAACCTACCTCTGTAAAGCTCACAGCCATGGCAAACTAAGAGACAGTTCTGCTGTGCTCTGTGGGATCGCTGTGCATAGGATTGAAGACCGATTTGTGTGCTTTTCAGTTTTTATGGTTCTGAAAATGTCAGGGCCATTTCCTATTTTGAGATCTTTAATAATAATAATGCATAAATGTTTAATCAGGGAATATATCTAAAAACTAGGCCACTAAATGATTTTCTTTTTCTTTAGTGGTTTTCTCATTTGATCAAAAGTATATTTATACTTTTCTATTGAAACACAGACTTTTCGTATTTTGTGAAATTAGCAAACTGCTGAAACAGGAAATCAGTTTGTGGTGCAAATGATCTGCACTCACTATTAACCTAAAAGTTGACAGTTCAGGTCTACCCAAAGATGTCATGGAACAAAGACTTCGAAATCTTTGTTCATAATGGTTACAGCCAAGAAATCTTGTGGAACAGTTTTAATCTGTAACACAAGTGGTAATTATGAGTTGGAGTCAATTTGATAGCAACAGTTTGAGATTTTTTTTCCTTTTTCTTTTGGAAGAATCCAGTGAGCCACAAGCACCGTGTTGTATGTGAGGCACAAAAATACGTAAACACATTGATTTTCGCAAGTTGATTATTTACACAAATGACAAGAAACTTAAAGAAAGCTGATAAGGCTATATAGCTTGTATGAAGTGACTCAGCTGGTACTACTGCTGGGAGTTAGATCTGACTGCCTTCAGAGCTGGCATTTGTTTTATTACAGCATGCTGTCAAACAAGCCAGTCACCAATTTCCATATTTAGGCATTTACACATTCCTAATGTGACTTACATTTTGAGTGTGATGTACAAGCTAAGTGTTTTTCCAATCTCTCCAGTAATTGGTTCTATATATTTTTTCAATGATAATAAAAATAATAAAATTCATTTTATTAACTTTGGGTCAAATTCTTATTTAAATCCCTTTCTCATTCTATATTATTTTCCGTTCTGTAATTTTTAACTTCTTAATACCTATCTTTATGTTATTTTTTTCTATTTTCTTATTCAAAAATCAAATTCTGCAGCTGCTTATAATTCCTGTGCAGGTGCCACTGATAGATAGTTATTCCCTGTGGGTTTCTAGTACAATTCCAGAAGCCTCATTTGTCACTTACAATTACATCTATTCTATGTTTAAAATGTTTTTTGTTTTGTTTTTGTTTCTGATAGAGTTACAATAAACACTATACATCAATTTTCAGCTAACATCTGTGGATAAAAAAGCATCATAATACAAAAGAAATGTCTTCCGGGTGCATCTAGACATTATGCTTCTTTCTTCACTGCTTAAATAGCAGTACACTCATTTTATTGTCTTTGTATTTTGAGAAAAAAAAGCTTATTTTACTGTGATGAAATTTGAAAGAATGTGGCTTATGGCTGGCAAGAGAGGAAACACAGAATTAGTGCTTTCTAGTACAAAGTTCCCAATCACAATGAAAAACAGCTGTTTTTTCTTTTTCTTTTTTAACTATTAAAATCATTGAAGAAATTGCATCATGAATTCACTTTGACAACTGCCAGACCTGCCATGTGTATATATAATGTGCTTGAGAATGAGAGTTAATAACAAATGGGAACAGATTGCATTTTTCTAGTCTCTGTGACAGGCTTTATGTGACCCGTGCAAAGAAGAATAGATAATTATTCCAGATCAAATGAGGCTTTAAAGGAAGCTTTCTTTATATATTTGTGTACCACCATTATTTGTTTGTTTATTACAAGCTAGCACGTGTTATTTTAAATTGGCTAGATAGAAATTTTCCTCAAGGATGAGTTTGATTTTAAGAGTCTATTCAGACAAGAGTAACAGAGTAGCTTTAAACATTGCATAGCTGGATAATAAGGAGAAATTTTGTAACAAAAGTCTCAAGAAACAGGGTTGAATGGGAAACTCCTTGAGAGTAGAGTGATAAAAATTGGCATGTGCTGATGTAAAAGCAGAGTAAAATTGATCTGAATATGTGGGGTTAGAATAAAGTCATAAGAGGTTCCGTTGCCCATTGCAGTTCCAGGAATCCACAAATAAAGCATTAGGATTCTCAAAATTAAGGTAGACTGCAGCTTCCCAGATTATTCTAGAGGAGTTTTTTTTTTTTTTTTTTTTTTTTTTTAAATTGGTAGATAAAATGTTTTTGGTAATGGGGACGAGATAAAGGGCTTAAACAACAGATTTGCATCAGCTTGTTTCTAAGAGTTGTTATAACAGATTTGGAGAAGTAAACAGATATTTTATGAATATTCTTGAGGTTCATGAATGAGTGGCAGACATAGGGGACTTGAGCGCAACATGTGATTTTGCCCTACCCCAATCTCATTCTTTAGAGTTTGAGACCAATTAAAGAGGGGCTGCAAAGAGATGCTAAAGACATCATTTTTATTAAGGGCTTTGGGGACTGCTAAAGAAGACAGGTGAAGCCGGTCTTTGAAATGGTAAAGTGTGACAGGAATGCTGGTTCAAGATTTGGGCAGACCCGTTAATATGAATTCTCAGCTGATGTGGTCCAGGCAGGTTTATTGGAGCAAAAGGCACAGCAAAGCAGCACAGCAGCTCAGGCAGCAGAGAGTGGCTGAAAGCAGCAGGCAAGAGACTGTGGTGCAGTGATCTTATATACCAGTTTTGCAAAAGGCGACTGGCTGCCAGATTTGGGCCCTCATGGCCAAGCTGGGCATAAACAGGTATGTCGTCTTGCTAAATAACTTCTATGTGGAAAACCTGCACAGGGTCAGAAGGCCTGAGCGAGATACGTTCCATATGGTCTCCACAGACTAAATGTAGAAAAATGGCTCTTTTAATACTTGTAGACAAATTGTAGAATGCATTTAGCATCGGTAATCTTGAGAGAACACGCAAAGTCTATCTGTGAAATAACTATTATTCTCATGGTAGACACACTGCCACCTGCAGTGAGGTCCCACTCTCAAACAGATACAAAAAGAACATAAGTGAAGATAATTAGACTGAAGAAAAAGAACATGGTTGATGATATGTTTCTAGAACTAACATGAGATATTCCCTGTCAAAGTATGGCTGGTGAGGTCTAGTTGACACTTGGAAGACTTCGTGCCCTTGGAAATGGCCAGGTGTTTGAGGATTATTGAAACTTCTTTCAAATAGGACTCAAATCGATACAAGTGATTGATCAAACATAAGTTACTTGGAACTTAATGTAGGCTTAAGCAAAGATCTTGTAGCTTGAAGGGGCAATTTTAAGTGTCACATATCATGAGAAACATAGCAAAGTTCCAGCAGTTAAATACTTTGTCTATTATGACCTAATCAACATTTAGTGTGTAAATTCCACCATTTTAGGCACAAGTAAAAACCTATGCAGGCATAGTTGAAAATGTAGATAGAAAGTTGTTAAACTTGTTTATCATATTGTAGAAAGAATATTACAACTCATTTCATTTATTTTGTAACCAACCTAGTTTTTCTCATTTACCTTTTTCCCTAATTATTTCTATCATCTTAATAACATCCATACACTTATTCCTTAAATAAATTTGACAATACATGACAATGTATAACTAAATTATTTTTCTTGATACTGTTGTATTTTCAAGTTCATACTTCTCTAGTAAAATCCAATTTACTAATTAATTGGTTACATTTTAACAAGGCATAGTGTCTTGGAACCCTAATGATTTTTCACACTATGAACTGAAGATACTATAATTAGTTACAGAAATAACAAGTTAGCACTGCCATGTGGCAGTAACTTCCACAGTGTTAGTCCATACGTATAATGTGATTCAAAGTTTCAGTGTTAATCAGTCTTTAGCATTCACACCTACAGTTTAGCACATTTTAATGGTTTTAATAAATAAATAGGTGTCGCAATGAAAACTAGGCTAAACACCACAAAAGGTGACGTTAAACTTACCACATTTAATACACAGGTTATTTTTGATAAGGGACCTAGTTAACATTCAATGACTAATATACATAGAATAGAATGTTATTTTGTATGAAAGATAATTAAAACCATTTTATGTGATACCAGGAAGAAAATGTTTCTAAACTGCTCTGAGAATTCATCAAAGGAAGAAGTAAAAATTTTGCCTTTGTTTCTAGTTAAAATGAAAACACTTTCAAGATACCTCGGCTCCCAAGCAACAACAGTGTCCTGGAAAAGCTATGTAGCTCTATAACTTCTGAAGCCCATCACTGATTTTTACTTAAAAATAAAAGAAAATGACCTTAGATAAACTGAAGGCCAAAAGTAGCAAAACACATAATTGACCTCAACCTACCTACCATTGGTGGGAATAACTGTTGCTATTTTTAATGGCTTCCTGTAGACATCTGTGCTTGAGTCAAATCCGGAATAGAAATACAGGAAGCCTGTCCCCCCTCACCAATTCTTTCCCCAAAACACTCATCATGTGTGCGATACAATGAGAGTAGATCATGAAAATGGGAAGTAATCACCGTACCCCCTCTCCAAAAGTATAAATGGTCTTTACTGAATGCATGTCACTCATTCCCCAATTGCCAGCAAGAGACTGAGCATCAAGGCTTAGTCAAATCTGGAGGCAGGTGAGGCTTTATCTAGTGCAAAACCAATATGGAGGTGGGACAGAAGCTTCCCCAAATTGTCTTGCAACTCCTGAAGTTTGGTAGCAGAATAGGGGGTGGAGACAGATACCGTATGATTTTAAAAATCCAAAGTCTGAGTTGTTGAGCTAAGAGAAATATCCAAGGATCCCAAAGCTGGTAGATGGACTGTAAAAATAAAGCAGAGCAACATCAACCACAGTTTGGAAAACCAGTTATTGTTCTCTAAAGCATACAGGTGTCTACAGAGTTTTGTCAGTACTACAATACCAAGACTTTTTAAGAAGAAAGTTCAAATTACAGCCCTTATGACAGTTAAGGTTATGTGTTAAGTTGGCTAGGTCATGATTCTCAGTAGTTTGGAAGGTGCTATGTGATCATCCTCTATTTTCTGATCTCATGTTAGCAGCCAGTCAGTTGAAAGTTCAATCAGTTGAAAATAATAATCTGAAAGCAAATGAGTCAAAAGGCAGTCAGTTTCATTGGATGGGTGGCGTGCATCCAGAATATATAGAAAAATTAGCAAAACTTTCTCAGAATATCGCATCAAACTCATATTTTGATGTCCAGTTCTTGGGACATGAGCTAGGACCCTGTATCCTGAACTGCAGATCTTGGGAATCACTAGCTCCTGCAACCACAAGTCAAGAGTAGTTTCCAGTCTGACACCTGACCAGTAAATCTGGGGCTTGTTAGCTTCTACAACTGCATGAGCTGTTTTCTTAAGATACAACTCTCATACTTCTTTATATATACACACTTCACTGTTTACCTACTCTAGTGAGTCTAGCTTAAGACATTAATTAGTTCTGGGGGAATAAAATCCTAAGGATTAGTTTTCTGAATTTGTTCTCAAGTCTGATTAGTCTTAAAGGTGCTGTTGACTCTCTCTCCGTTGGTAATGAAATCACTACTGTTGCATCAGTTCCAGTTCATAGTGACCCTAATACATGGTGTAAAGTGGCAATAGAAATACACAAAATGTCACCAACAATGTGTCAGATATTTGTGAGAAACAAACCTCTGGGTGATTCACACTTGACACTTGATTACAATTGTGTGAGAATGAAAAGTATAGGGAGGGCTGGTTGATGCTTCTTTCAATAGTCAAAGTGATAAAAGAAAAAGTTGAGGATGGGACTTCAGAGTCACAGCTCAAGCGATGTATAAAAGACCTGAAAGTTGCCACTTATGCTTGAGAAAAGATTTCATTTCTTGCAGTAACATAGCAGATATTGCCAAAAACTGAACCCAGAGTCTTATTATAACAGTGACTAAATTACAACAACAGAATTCCAACATCAAATGATACCTTATATTAAATTGAGGACATTGTTTGGGAAAAAAAATGCAATGCTGCCCCCTGGAAGGCAAAATTCCCAGACATGAGACTGTATACTGATTTCATGGACTACGTTTAATGGCTTCTCTCAGTGGTCAGGAACTTGGTAGGAACATGACTGGAAAATTGGTGAACAGGATGTATGGGAAGAAGCATGTGGATAGACCTGTCTGAATGGACCAAAGAAATCAAGATATTTGTGCATCATGCAAATGTTCACCAAAGGATGACCTCAGCAGAGGAGAATTTTAATAATCAGGTGGATAGGATTAAAATGTCTTGTAGAAACCAGTAATCATTTTTTTTTTTTTCACTCCCATCATTGCCCAATAAGCTCATGAACTAAGTGGTCACAGTGGTAGACATGGAGATTATGAATGAGCTCACCAACATAGACTTTCACTCACTAAGATTGACTTGGATACAGCCTCTTCTGACCATGCGATCTACCAGCAGCAAAGACCAGTGCTGAATCCCTGATACAGGAACATTTTTCAGTGTAATCAGCCAGCAATCTGGTAGAAAGTTGGCTACATTGGACCACTTCCATCATGGAAATGGCATTGTTTTAGTCTTACTGGGATGGACACTTACTCTGCATATGAATTTACCTTCCTTACATGCAATGCTTCTGTCCAAACTGCCATCCATGGACTTATAAAATGCCTTATCCTATGTCATGGTATCCCACACAGCATTGCCTTGGATCAAGAGACTCACTTCACTGGAAATAAAGTACAGCAATAAGCCAATGTTCATGGAATTTGCTGGTCTTTCTATATTCCCTCGAGCTCTGGTTGCACAGTGGTTAAGAAATTGGCTACTAACAAAATGGTCACGAGTTTGAATCCACCAGCTATTCCTTGAAATCTTATAAATCAAAAAACCAAACCTTGTCTGTTTTGGAAGAAGTACAACCAGAGCTCTCCTTAGAAGCAAAGATTGGGAATGAACGTCTTATATACTTTAGACATAGCATCAGGAGAGATCAACCTCTGGACAAAGGCATCATTTTTGGTAGAGAGTCAGCGAAAATGAGGAAAATCCTGAACGAGACGGATTGATACAGTGGCTGCAACAATGGGCTCTATCACGCTAATGATGGTGGGGATGGAACAGGACCAAGCATTGTTTTGTTCTGTTGTACACAGGGTCACTATGAGTTGGAAGCTACTTGACAACACCTAACAAAGACAATAACAACCAGTATTAACCCCTTGTGGCCCACATGCAAATTTTTGTTTCCTATACCTATGACTTTATGTTCTGTGGGTCTAGAGGCTTTAGTTTCAAAGAGAAGAATGCTTCCACCAGGAGACACAATGATTCTGTTGAACTGGAAGTGAATATCACTCAGCCACATTGATCCACTTATGTCTCTGGATCAACAGGGAAAGAAGAGAGCTGCTATCGGGGCTGGTGTGGTTGATCTTCATTACCAAGGAGAAATCTGATTGATGTTACACAATGGAAGTAAAGGAGAGTATTCTAGAATACAGAAGACGGGAGATTTCTTGGGACTTCTCTTAAAACTACTATGTTCTGTGATTAAGCAATGGAAAATCATAGTAACCCAATTCAGACATTATTGTTAATGGCACAAACCCTTCACATATAAGAGTTTTCAGTTACCTACTCCACTAAGCAAAGAATTACAACCATCTGGAGTATTTGTTGAGGCCAAAGGGAATATGGGGTGATTAGTACAGGATGGTAGTTATAATACCAGCTATAACCACATGACCAGTGGCAGACACAAAGACTGTAATTGTTTGTAGTATCTCTTCCTTCTTTTGTTATACTTGTATGTGTATATATACATATATATATGTACGTATGTGAGTGTGTTTATGTTTCACAGAGGCTAAATGCCACAGTTGTTAACTAACAAGTCAGCAGTTAAAATCTACCAACTGCACCTTGGACACCCTATGGGGAAGTTCTGATCTGTCCTATAGGGTTCCTATGAGTCAGAATGAACTTGGATGCAACAAGTACGTATATACACACATTCATACAAATATACATATACACAGGAACACTGGTAGCAACGAGGTTAAGAGCTCAGGCTGCTAACCAAAAAGTCAGTAGTTTGAATCCACCAGCTGCTCCCTGGAAACCCCATGTGGCTGTTCCACTCTGTCCTATAGGGTCACTTTGAGTCAGAATGAGCTTGATGGTAGACAACAATAACAACATATATACTGACAAGTTCGTGATCTCACCAACATGTGCTTACACTGGAAGCATGTGCAAACAACTCAGTAAGGTTTCATAAGCTTGGTATATCAATATCTCACAGCTGTGTTCATGTCAACTTGTGGTGGTGTCTTGCTTAGGGACATTCATTACGGTTGCATATTTTTGTGGGCCATTGCCAGAATGTCAGAGCTTGAATTAGAACACTGAACACACATTAAGCTTCTTGTTAAACTCGGCAGGAGTAGAACTGAAATCAGGGACATGTTAGTCCAAATTTCTGGGGATAATTCTATGAAGAAAACAAGAGTGTAAAAGGGATTAAACCTTCTTCTGAGGGTAGAGGAAATCATTACTGATGAAGAGAAGTCATGGTGGCCAGTAACAAGCAGAACTAACAAAAACATTGCAAAAATTTGTCGAATTGTGCATCAAAATCATTGGCTGACTGTGAGAAGCATAGCACACCAAGTAAACATCAACAGAGAAACAGGACAATCTTAACTGAAAATCTTGGCATGAGAAAAGAATATGCAAAAATGGTCCTGAAATAGCTCACTGACAAAAGAGTGTCAAAGCCTGTCAAGACCTTTGGAGAAGCGAGACAATGTTTTGGGCCATGTTACTACTGATGATGAAATGTAGTGTATCAATACAACCTTGAAACAAAACATCAAAGTGCACAGAGGAAGTCAGACAATTCTCCGCGCCCAAAAAATTTGTGTCAGTCTAAATCAAGAGTCAAAATAATGTTGATAACTTTTTTGATGTCAGAGGGGTTGTTCATTACGAATATTTACTAACTGGACGGTTAATCAAGTTTACTATTTCGAAGTGCTGAAAAGGCTATATAAGAAAGTTTGACAAAAAACCACCTGAACTTTCAGCCATCAGCTCATGGCTCTTGCATCATGATGATGCACCAGCTTGCATGGCACTGTCTGTGAGGGAGTTTTTAGCCAGTAAACAAATAACTGTACTAGAACACACTCCTTGCTCACCTGATTTGACCCTCTTTGACTTTTTTTTCATTACCCAAAGATATAGGAAATATCAAAAAGAAGACATCTAGGTGACATCCAGAACATCAAGGGCAACATAACAAGAGCTCTGGTGGCCATTCCAAAAAGGGTCCCAAATTGCTTTGAAGGTTGGACTGGGTACCTGCATTAATGCATAACTTACCAAGGAGAGTACTTGAAAATAACCATAGTGATATTCAGAAATGGGATATGTAGCTGTTTTCCTGGGATGAGTTTGCAAACTTAATTGAGTGTGTGTACATATATATGTATATACATATGTATATATACATACATATATACACATACACACACATATACATACATATACACATACATATACATATATACATAACAATGTGTATAATATACATGTAACACATACACACATAACAAGTATTTTTGTTTTCTTCCTTCCTTTATTCTATCACCTATTATAAAACACAAGATGTAAATGGAGTCAGTGCATTTACAGCTGTATCTGTATTAGTTTTGTCACGTTAGACACAAGTATAACTTTAAATTGTGTTTAGAGATTATGTATGGTTTAAGGAGATGTGTTCAGGTTGAGTTGACAGGGTATATGGTGCTACTTAAAGTTATACGTGTGTCCACTTGGCCATGATTCTCAGAGGTCTGGCAGGTATTATACAATCACCCTCTAATTTTGCAGTCTAATGTGAGCAGCTAATCAGTTGAAACGACAGTCAGTTGAAAGCCAACAAGTTTCCTAGGGGGTGTGACCTGCATCTGATATTCACAGAGCTTATGACAAAGCTTTCTTACGGTCTTATACCTGACTCATCATTCTGACTTTTTGTTCTTAGGACCCTAGCTGGAAGCCTGCCTCCTGACCTGCAGATCTTGGGTTTTGCCAGTTTCTGCAACCTCACAGCCAACAACCTTCTCCCACACTTACTAATTTTGAGTTTGTCAACTTCCTGCATCTATGATAGGAAAATCCTCTATCCTAATGCTTGAATCATGGATTTGGTAATTTCCAGCCTCTGCAACTCCATGAGGCATTTCCTTGAAGTGAATTGCTATTTATATGTTTATGCATGTATGCTCCATCAGTTTTATTCCTCTTGAGAATCAAGCCTGAGATAGTCCTGTATACAGCTGAAGCTAATAATTGAATTGAGTCCAATAAAGCTACAACAAACTCCATTATTACGTAGCCACATATTGGGCTGACTCAGACTTTTCACAAGAAATCTGAAAGGGACGTCCAGTTTTAGGTGTGGGTATTATATACTTTTGTTTAAATTGTTCTCACATGAAAATTGAGAAGCATAAAACCAACAATTATGGTATATGACAGAGAAGGGAATATGACTCATAATCAAGGCAGGCAGCATAAAATGGAGCAGATCTACCATAAGCCAAAAATAGGAACTAGCAGATTTGAAATTTAAGAAAACTGAAGGACCTTAAAAAAGCCAGGGAATATCAACAGAAAAGTAGAAATTATTGAACAGAAAAGAGCTTTGAGTTACAAATAAAGATCAAAGTATTACAAATAAAGAATTCACTTGCCATTTTCAATCTTTCATTGTAGTCTACGTTTAGAAAATAAATTAGTAAAAGTGACAGAAACTGAAAATGCAGACAAAAATGCATGTATTTAGAAAATATCATCCATGATCTATTGGATTAACACTGGTACAGTTGGAGCATCACTTGAAAAGGAGAGACAAAATGATCCCGATACTACTTGAGGTGACAACATCTGAGAATTACCCAGAAGTGGTGAGAAAAAGCAAGCAATAAATCTAAAAAATTTATGAAACTCAAAAAACTGGAAGAACGTATCACGTCAGTTAGCAGATGCAATTAAAGTTTCTAATCAACCGATCCAGGAGCCTCACGATGCAAAGATTAAGTGTTAGGCTACAAAACAAAATGTCGGTAGTTCAAACCTACAGAGACTCCATGGGAGAAACATCTGGAGATTTTCTCCCATAAAGATTAAAAAAAAAAAAATCAAACCTGTTGTCCTGAAGTCAATTCCGACTCATAACAACCCTATAGGACAGAGTAGAAGTGCTCCACAGTGTTTCCAATCTTAACAGAAGCAGACTTCTTCACCTTTCTCCAAGTGAGCAGCTAGCGGGTTTGAACCACTGACATTTCAAATAGCAGCCAAGCACTTCACCACTGTTCTACCAGGATTTCTTAGAAAACCATATGGGGCAGTTTCATTTTATTACACTGGGTTGCTGAGTCAAACTACACTTGACTGACACTTAACAACAACAATAGCAATTAACTGACATTAAAATGGGAAGAGTACTCTGGGGTACTAGGTCGAACTAATACAGGCACATGGTTCTTAAAACTGTAAGAAAGACACAGAGGAGTCAAGGTCAAACTGATGTCTTGTAAGAAAAACTGAACCAGTTCTTGTTGCTCTGAAAGTAGAAGTGAAGATGAGGAAAAGCTGGAGAAGTTAGAAAAGTCAAGAAAATGGAACAATGGTGATGTTCCTCCCAGATCCTCCAGAAGGAACACAGACCTGTCAAATACTTTTATTTTAGCCTGGTGAGATCCACTGAGAACTTCTGATCTCAAGAACTATAAGTTTGTAGTAATTTATTATAGCAACAGTAGAAAGCTTATACAGACACAAACACGTTTACTTAGAAATATTGATGAGATCTATCAAAATATTGTATTTGAGAGTCTGTAATGTATAAAAGTAAAATATATGATGATCAGAGCACACTGGTTGGTAGGATGATTAATTGAATCATACTGCTGTAGGTTTCTTCCTCGTTTTCAATAGAAAGTGATAAAATAATAGCTGAAGACTGATTTCCATAAGTTAAAAATGTGTGTGTTGCTGTTAGATGCTGTCATTCCTGACTCATCATGACTCCAAGAATAACAGAGCGAAGCATGGCCTGATCCTGCACCTGTCTCAAAATCATTACTGTGTTTGAGCCCATAATTGCAGTCAGTGTCAATCTATCTCATTGAGCGTTTTCCTCTTTTTCACCAATTCTCTATTCTATGAAGCATGTTGTCCTTCTCCAGGAACTAGTCGCTCTTCAGAGACAACATGTTCAAAGTACACAAGAAGAAGTCTCATTATTCTTGCTTCTAATGAGCATTATAGCTGTATTTCTTCCAAGATAGATTTGTTTGTTCTAAAAATGCATATAATGATGAATAAAGCAATCACTGTGAAAACAGAAACACACAGCTAAGGGCTATTAAGTAATTACATGAAATACTAAAACAAAAACAAGCCCCCAAACCCCTAAACTTAGTAAACCTAAAAGAAAAATGAAAAGGGAGGACAATGAACTGATGGGAAAAAAGAAAGAAATTCCAACATGGCAGCCTTTAAACCTAATATTATGTAATTTAAACACGCCACATAAAAAATAGGGAATAATCATACAGGATAATAAACTCCAACTATGTCCCAATTACAAGAACCACACAATAAATATAAAAGCACAGAGGAGTTGATAATAAAATAAAATGATATAACCTACGGGCATTAATTTTGAGAATGTTGGGTTCACTATATCAATATAAGACAAAATATACATCAGGACAAAGTGTACTACGAGAGATAGCAAAAAAATAAAAATAAAAAAGGATATTTACTAATATACTTGCATAATCATAATATTTTTCTAGAGTTTAGATTCCTGGGGTGGGAATGGAAGATAAATTAAGAAAACATAAGTACATTTAGTCTTTACCTTATAGGGTACTGAATGTAATTGGAATTATATGAAACATCTAGAATTGGCAAACTCATAGAGCTTGAAAGTTGATTAACAGTTACTGGCATCTGTAGAGGAAAAGTAGTTCTAAAGAGTAGTTGCTTAACGGAGAGCATTCCAAGTGATGAAAAAATTTTGGAAATGAACAGCAGTGATCATTGTACATTAATTAACATTACTGAATTGCATACTTAAAAATGGTTAAAATGGCAAAAATGATGCTACTGTATTATACTACAACAAAAATACACAGAGTAAAGGTAACTATGTTCACTTTTAAGCAAACATGGCTAAGGAATTTTTAATGTTATTATTGAGAACTCAAACACTTTCAAAATATTTTGAAACTTTTTTGTAGAAAGCATATATACTTTAGAATGAGCTTTAATGCTAGAAGATGAGAACTATATGAAACATCTGTGAGTAAATTTAGAACTTTTGCTAATTTTAATTTAATTTGTGGATATTGCTTGTGGTCCCAAAATTTATGTCTGACAATTAGGGGAAAAAGAAAACTTTCACAAGCTTCCTATGCTTACCAAAATGTCAAACATTTTGTTTATAGAAACAAAGCTTTCCAGTATTAAATTTTAAAAGTAATGCATTCCCTGGATACTTACATAAGAGACAAAAAACAGTATAATGGATAGTCTTCAACAGTACCTTGTCAGCAAGGCTAGAAGCATTCATCATATGTCCACTTATTGAATCTAACCTTAACAGAAGCCACGGGCATAACTTTGAAAACAATGCAATGAAGACATTTCTCTAGAAATGTTGGAAGGGGCTTGAGTTGCTTAGGTAAGCATTCTGATAACTCAGCTTGATAAAATGGTAGAATTTACATTATGTTGAGATATGATTGATAGTAGGGATCTTGTGCTTAGGTTACTTTTTCTGCAAATTCAGTTTAAAGTTATCTCCAGTTTAAACTTTTTAGTAAGAACCAGAAGAACAAAAATTCAGATTCCCAAAAGAGTAGTACCTGTGTTTTACAGGAGAGTTTGAAGAAAATGTTTCATGTTTTCCATTTATATACAACAATATTGCTACAGAGAAGAGGGCTAGAATTTTCTGAACTAGTTTCATAACTTCTTTAAATGTGTCCATCATACTAAATTTCATGTTACTGACAAAAATATCAATTGTACACCCACTGCATGTGGCTTCTGTGAAATATTTCTTCTATCTACAAACTTCATTTTCTCCCAAATTCCAATGTCAGTTGCAGAAACCATCACCCAATCCTTTCCCTAAGGAAGAAGCATGACAAATATTACTCAAGATTCTATGTTGCCTTACCCTTCATTACCAAATTCCAGTTAGTGTCCAAGCTCAATTAAATTTATATTAACAGCATTTTTATTATTTTTTCCTTCCATCCCTCCTCACACAGTTCTCACTGCACTCTCAGTTGTATTCACTCTAGACCGATTGTTTCTAGCATCACTTCCTTTCAGTCTGAGCTCTAACTTTTCATCACAGAGCTTTCTAAAACATAAATGATTTCTTGAAACTCACCGAGTAAACTTTTTTACAGATTTCCTCTGCCCATCAGGAAATAGTCTGAATTCCCTAACCTGGCATACATCTCCCTTTCTCGTCATTTAAATACCAAAGATTCAGAAACCATAGAAACAACTTGTACTGTCCGCTTTCCCATGCTGCTTCTTATTGGTGCATGTATTCCCTGTCTTTTTGATAAATTCCTATGTATGATCAATTATTATAATAAAATGTCTTCTCTGTTCAACAACTTTTCTGTTAATCTCAGAGTCAATCGCTGTGCCACTAGAGCACCAGTAAAATATTAAAACCCAGTGTTTTTGAGTCAGTTCTGACTTATAGCAACGCTTTAGGGCAGGGTCGAACTGCTCCAATACAGTTTCCAAGGAGCACCTGGTGGATTTGAACTGCCAACCTTTTGGTTAGTGGGAGTAGAACTTAACTACTACGCCACCAGGGTTTCCTAGTAAAATATTAGATGTATATAATTCAGCAAAAAGAAGTATAGCTAGTTTGATGATTCTTTGATAAATGAAGGGGCTTTCTGGAGAAGACTGTATGAGGAATGAGAAACTCAGGTTTGTTGAACTAAGGCAATACATAACATAACAATATAATGAGAAGAGTAGAGTTAAATTAGATTCACTTAACAGAAACAAGATTTAGAAAGAAAAGCTACTGTGGTGTTTATCATTAATGGGGGTGGAAACTGGGAAGAATTTCTAATAGGATAGGCTCTAGAATTTGAGGCAGATTTTAAATACAGCTGATGAAGTTTAAACTCTAGGACTCCTTATTTGCACAGGGTCTCTCTAAAACCCTATGTTTATTTGATTTTTTTCTGATTTTTTAAACCTAATATTGCTGATAAATTATGCTGATTTCAGACCCTTCAAATCCTGTTAAAAAGTGGCATTAAAGCAAACAGAAAAAATACTGAGACTCTCAGTTCTGTATGTTTACCAACCTCCTTGGAATGCCTAAAATTTGGCTGTGATAGTTTCTGTTTCAACTTAAAGGTCAGTGTTATAGAGAAAATTCTTGATTTAAATTTTTAATGAATTGGACATCTTTTTAAGGGTGGCTGAAACAAAACTTAGTGAGGGAGACAAATTATCTTTCATCAGAAGAGGGAGGTAAGTGTGTATGGGCTTCTTTGCAACTTATGCATAGTCACATACACACACAGATGTTTATCTAAACCACATCTCCCCCCCCCAAAAAAAACAACTGGCACTTGTTGCCATCCAGTTGATTAGAACTTATAAGTAACCTACAGGACAAAATAGAACTACCCTGTAAGATTTCGAATGTTGTAATCTTTATGGAAGCAGACTATCACATTTTTCTCCCATGGGGCCAACTTTTTCTCAAGTTCCATGCATAGTGGAATAAGGAAGATCTTCCTTCCAAAGTCCTACTTCCCATAGATAATAATAATCTGTCAATAAGTATAATAGTTATCAATTACTGAATATCTGTAATGTTCTTTGTTCATTATTTTTCATTCTCTGTGTATGTATAAAATATTTACTCAATCTTACAAATGTCTAAATCTTTTCAGAAAAATAAGTTTTATTGCTCTGCACAGTCAGCAAGAGGATCTATTATGTTGAAACTCATTTTGTTTTGATTCTATTACAAAATTTATACAGCCAGATCTCTTGGTGCTAACTTACCTGACCACTCAGTTTGACAGCAAGTGTACTATGATATCCCTAGCACCAAAGAAATTCTGGATACTGAGTCAGCCAGCACTCCGTTGTTTACTTTCTGTGAAGGAATCAACAGTTTGGAACTATTTCGATTTTTACTAAGATTAGACTCCATAGTTTAAAGTGAAATTACCCTCCCAGTGGGATTCTTTTGCCATGTCTCCTTTTTGTATTGTTAAGGACAGCTCATAACAAAATTAGATGCTATAAACCTTCATAAAGACACTGGTCAGACAATGGCTGAGGAAGTAGTAATGTTCAGTGGCTTAATGCTTGAGTTTTTAGTGTTTTTAGTGTTTTTAATTTTGGCTCTGTTACTTGTTACCTCTGTGATCATGGGAAATTTCCAAGCCCTGTGTTCACCATCTGTTTATGAGAGTACTGATGTGATCACACGTACGAAGCACTTTGCTCCTCACTTTCCCTTTATTCTCCTTTTCCATCCTTCCCCCTTGTATTTCACCTTGCTGACTTTCAAGGAAAAGTTTTTTGACACTGAAACTTTTACATTATGTTTCTTAACAGATTTCTGATATTCCATGCAGCTGATTTCACAACCAAACATGAAAGATAAAGAAAGAAGGAAACTCATACTGTACTAGTGGAGGGACAAAGTAATTTTGTTTCTCTCCAGTCATTTTCAGAACTAGTACATTTTTCCCCCCAAATTTATTGCAGACAAAACCAAACCCATTGATTCCAATGCATAGCAACCCTATTTGCAGGGTAAAACTGCCCCACACTTGCCTCCAGTAGTAGCTGCTAGATTTGAACGGCCAATCTTTTGGTTAGTAGCTGTAGCTCTTAATCACTGTGCTGCCAAGGATCCTCAATATTTATAAATAAGATACAATAATAAAGCTTGTTAGCTAAATATACATATGAAAAATTGACAAAATGATAAGATTTCAATGGCAAACAATATAAATCCAAAAGCTAAATTCTTCACAGAAGCAGAAACCTTGTTTTCTGAGTTAAGGGTAACAAAAGCAACCAGTGTGTTTTGTGTAGCTACATCCTCAGACTGGTGGCTCAGTACACAAGTTCTCTCTTAGACGTTCCTGAACAGAGACCAGGTAGAATGTGACAGTCAGAAATAATCTGCAGGCTTGTGCCCTTTAGTTTATCAGTAAGGTCACTAACTTATGGGACTGCATATCAACAAACATTAAAAAAAAAAAAAAAAAAACTCAGTTAAATTCTAATACTAAAATAGTAAAAGAAATAGATTCATTACTTAGTCACAGAATTTTTCTGATTATTGGACGTATATCAAATAGAACTGCTCTGTTATTTTACTCTTCCAAATAATTGTACTTGGAGCAAAATCCAAGAGTCAAATAGTACATTTTTAACTTTCTGTCCATTGAAATTTGAACAACAAATAATAATAATCTAATATTATGTAGAAAGTAGTATTTACTTACATATTCTAAGATAAGATTATGCATGCATAATGTTCTTTTGTTAAGAACATAATGGCTGCTTCTGCTTTTCTAATTTTTTTTTGTTTAACCCCAAGTATTTATGGTCATTCTGATTAGATAATAAGATTGTTCCATTATTGCTACTCTGTACACATTGAGCAAAATCATTGCTGTGATTTTTTTTACAACTTGCACCACTATGTGAGAAAGCCAAAGGACATTTTATGAATTTCATTTTGAAACACAAATTAATAATGTGTTATGTTTTATTACTTACTTTTGAAATGTTCCCATAAGCTTATAAAGCATACATATGCCTTAATGATTATGTTGTTTCCTATGGTATGAAACAGAAGGAATGTCTTCTTTTTGAACTAATAATACAAGTTTTGTGAGAAATTTCTCTTTTCTTAGACAAACATCAAATTCAGGTCTTGGTGAATAGTAATAGCAATATACTACTTGGAATTTGATAAAAACATTGAAGTTATTTTACGCAAATGTCCTAAATAGTACTAATGTATTCATGAATACGGTGTCAATATATAAACTTTGAAATATCTAGGTAACATGGAAATCTAGGTAACATGGAAAATTGGTCAAAACGCTCAAACGTAACTGTCCAATTAAAGATATGAATGTTCATTCGAAGTACAAAGGACAATCACAAGAACTTGACAAATCTCTTCAGTTTTACTGAGAAGCATAGTAATTTTTAATACAAGTGGCAGCATCATGATTACATTAATGGAATATGTAAGTGTACCTGCTTCATAAAAGGAAGCATGCATATTAATATTTTTAAACAATCTGAAAGATCAATCCTTTTCCTGAACCTAAAAGAAAGTTGCATAAATTAGATTTATCTCAAACCCTAGGAAACATTCTCAAATTTTAGGATTATAAATGCAACAAAGCAGATCCTTAGTGGAACAAGATACCAAAATTATGATGATGAGTGCAATAAAATACCTGCCACAGCAGGAAAGGGCCTTTTTGGGTCATCTCCAAGTTATTCAGTATAAGTAGGTATACAACTAAACTAGAGTAGAAAAAAACACAATTTGGAAAACTTTTCATCAGTTATATTTACACATATAGTCTTCATTTAATTACTCTCATACAATAAAAATGCATAATTACTGTCAATGTCAGGTAGAGATCAACATTTGAGAATTTCTTATTATTTAAGTTAACAAATATTCCGTAATGTGATTTCACCAATGCTTACAGTGTAACATGTCTGTATGAAAACTGTTCTAGAAGACGGTAAAAAACAATCTTTTCTTTCACTTCCAGATCAGTACTTTTCTTTTGCCTTTTGCTGCTGTGATCACTGGCACTGGTTTGTTGCACTTAGGGGCCATGATGCAATTCACAGTAATATTTTTAAAAGAAAATTAAATGGAGATAAAGCTGTGTTATTCAACAGACTCCTGATATATGTCACTGGATGGTGCTGCCTGTCAGACAAATCATGCAATGTTACAAACTTTTTATTTGTAAGTAGAGAAAGTTCACATTAAAGTAATGATAGTAAGTACTGTAGAATACCTGCATAAGTCAGTAACATAGATATTTATTATGACTATCAAGACAGATGTATGATAGGTTATATATGTACTATACCATTATATGCTTGGTAGCACAAGTGCTTTATAAGCAAGAGGCATGAGATAGCCGCTGGAAGCTATTGGATTCACTTCCTTCAGTTATGTCAGCTACATTCTTAAGTGTTCTTATAACCTTATGGGATCACAGATGTACATGAAGTCAATGTTACTCAAATGAATACTATGTGGTGCATAACCATATACTATTTCTACATATGTAGCTGTCTGGGTTTTCTGTAATTTTTCCTCTCTGATTAATGACAACTCAAGACCAATCTTCTCATGCGTGATAACAAGGGTTGTTTTCATTTATGGTTAAAAGTTTGTGTTTGATTTCAGATCTCAGAACAGAAAAGTTTAAAGACCTCTATTTCCCTAGAGTAATAGCAAAATCTGCAGCTCTTAGGAGAGCTGTCAATCTCTTCTTAATACATTCAAGTCCTTTGGAGGAGAGCACAGGCCAAAAGGGAAAACTCAGAATGGAAAATTCTGAAGTTGATTATAAAGAAAGCTGAATGGTCAGCAGAAGCAAATTTCTAGAGGGATCAGATTAATATTGCTCTGTCAAATAAGGACTTGAGAATAAGCCATTAATTTTATGGCATTTTTTTCTTCTACCTGGTTTTTCATAAATTGGACTTCCTTCCAGGCTAATTAGCCACTAAGCATTTTTACAACCAATCCAAGTGCGGAAGCGGTGAAAGATGAATTGCACTTATGAAGTAATTGTCAAAGAGTATATTGGACATTTTAAGCAATGATAGCGTGCATCTTAATACCGGAAGAAGGGCTTATGTACTATGTGTGACAGATCATTAGATAATCTCAGACCTCAGACTCAGATAATAGAGACTCAAGGCTCAAATAAACCCATACACACCAGGGGGGGAGATATCCTAACACAAAAGAGCATCTGAGAGAACACTCAGTGTTCTTGCCTTGATATTATTAAAATGCCCCTGATATTTTCTCAGATTAATTCCCTAGTTATTCTATTTTCCTTTGATGGTAAAGTCAGAGCTGACAAATTCAATTACTGAAATATTCAACAGTTAGCTTTGTTTCATCTTAAGTTACCGAAGTTGCTTATGGTGTGCATGGCACAGTTTGCTTTGGGAGAAATCCACTGTATTTTATAGATAAAATCTTTTAAAGATGCTTTTTATAAAATAAAACACCCAGAAATTTTCATTGAAAAAGAAACATTGTAATAATAATGGATTTAGAAATATTTACAGTTTTCTATATAAAGTCTGCTAGCTTTCTAGTATCGTTTATGATCATCAGGAGAAAGAATAATAAATTGTTTTTGTCTCTAAGTGGATAGAAATCTATCAAACACTTATTATTCTGAAATATGCAGTCACTGAAATAGTTTGAATTCAAATGATCCATTTCCTATATTTGAAAACTCATTTATTTCTGAATCAGAGTATCTCTCCGATTTGAATAATTATGAGCAACCATAAGTCCTGCTTCAAGTAGCTTCT
This sequence comes from Heterohyrax brucei, assembly GCA_028571685.1. Classification (NCBI taxonomy): domain Eukaryota; kingdom Metazoa; phylum Chordata; class Mammalia; order Hyracoidea; family Procaviidae; genus Heterohyrax; species Heterohyrax brucei. The sequence continues at coordinate 8,008,114 of CM053156.1, forward strand.
GGATTATGTGACTCCTTTCTCAAAGCTGGTTTAAACAGTGGATGAGAAATACTATATGTGTGTGCAGTAGTAGCAGTATATCACATATAATCTACATTAATTACAGTATCCATATACAATCATTTTATAAAATTAGATACTTCAGAATTTCATACCTATGAGAAATGAGAAAAGAATAAAAATATCCTTAGGAAAAAGATTTTAAGAAGATAACTTAGTCGTACTGACTAATTGCTGTATTTAACTTAATTTCAGAAACTCCTGATAATTCAAGACAATGCTTTGGAGAAGGACGAAGAAGAAGGAACAACATGGCCATTATATCCTTCCACTGTTCTACCTGGGCCTAACTTCAGGGGTGTGGGCAACAGGAATGAAAGTTTTGTCTTGAAACGTAGGAGGCCTTTACTTTGTAACTGTCAAGGCAGTCATCTGCTCTTCTCTCTCACTGAAGTTTCAAAATTTCAGAAAAAAAAATTAGGGTTACTGAGCCATTTTTTTTTTAATGAGTCAGGACTTAGGGACATTTTAAACTCACTGTAACTCCAAAACTTTCTACCATCACGTACTTGGATCTTTCTGAATGTAGGTTCTTTCAGAATCTTGACCTTGGATACTTAGTGATGAATTGGTCCCAATCTCTTCATTGAAACGATGAAGAATTTAAAAATAAATAAATCTCCAAGACTGAGAAGTAAATCCAGACTTTCCTTTCAAAAGTGAAACTGTTTGCAATTTTATTCTTTAATTAATTTATGCATTCTTTCAATAAATAATGATTAGATTTTATGCTAAATAGCAGAAAATAGGTAAGTATTGTTTAAGGAAGGATAAAAGCAACAACAAAGCACTGTCACTATGTTCATGTAAAAAATCATCAATTAAATAAATACCAAATTTGAAGACTGTTACAAGAAAAATAGCAGGCACTAGAAATAACTTCTACACAGAAACCTTGCCAACTGTGGACGACAAATGTCTTTTCCTTAGAGAAATATACTTGGGCTCTGCACTCCCTCACAGATCTCTTAAATGTTGCACGTATTTTCTTTTCACACAAATAGCATATACTTTCTACATTTGTTTGCCAACTGCTCCTTCTATCCTGTCTCCACAGGTATTTTTTTTTTTTGTACAGTAACATGTTACAAATAGTTGGTATAGCAGCACTTTTGAAAATACCTTGCTGGGGGCATACATTATTTCATAAAAATATGGTAGTTTTCATCCTGCACAAAATCTTACCAAATTCATCAGTTGTCACTCAATTAGCACTCCTCAAATAAAATTTAAAAGCAAAATTAGAACAATATGGTAGTGTAATTTATTTCATGCATATTTTCTTGAGATTATACTATACAATCTTATTTCAAAATACCTTATTTGCCTTAATAAACTACCTTACCAATAAGAAGTAACAAAAATGGGTAAAAGTTATTGGAATACTGTAAAGCCTCTTCAACAAAGTAAAAAGTAAACCATCGAATATTAAATAAGAGTTTACCTTTCCATGATACCTCACACATGCTCCATGAATTCCTTTTTATGTCTCACTTCCTATCACTGCTCTTCATGGAAAAACTCCATTTGTGTTTAAAAATACAGCTGTCTGCTTCTCCATGCTGGACCCTGGGTGAAACAATCACAACTTAGCTGACTGGTTTTGCTCTAAATTTGAAAGAAGCCAGCCTCAAGTGAGCATTGCAACTACTTTGTAGAGTAATACATTTTATTTATTTTACAAAATTCCGTATTCTCCTCTTGTAGATGATTGTTTCATGCCTTTTTTCCTAAAGTCAGCACCACTTTTTCACTCCTCATTCTCAGCTGATCTCCCTGCTTATTCACTGAGAAAACACAACCAACCAGAAAAGAATATCCATATCCTCCCACAACACATTAATACATACACAACACCAACGACAATAACAAAAAACACTGCTGTTGAGTCGATTCCAACTCATAGTGGCCCTATAGATCAAAAGAGAACTGTCTCATAGCATTTCCAAGGAACAATTGGTGGAATTGAATTGTCAATGTAGACCTTATCCACTACACCACCGTGGTTTCCAATCTATATGCAAGCAAACCTATATACTCTGAATTTTCTTATGTTGCATATGTTGAACTGTCCAATAGATTTTGTTCAATTTTGTATCCTCAAGGCCTTGAATGCTGAGATTGTTTCCTCTGCCTCTTGCAATGTTAACTTTTCACCCTCATTGCATTATTCCTATTACCACACAAATATATTGCGAAATTCATCATCTTAAAAATAAAAAAAAATAAAAAACACCTCAGTTTTGTATAAGGACCAGGTTTTATTTACTATTTTATATATAGTTTTGTATACTGTATATATTTAAACAAAAATGTATATGTCTTATACACAATTTTATATACTGACTCTATTTGTCTTATCCAAAATGGACTTCTGGCATAGGGCAAAAGTTTCAGTGCTCAACCACTAGCCAAAGAGTTGGCAGTTCAAACTCACCCAAAGATGTCTCAAAAGACAGGCCTGGAGATCTGCTACCAAAGGTGACAACTTTGAAAACACTATGGAGCAGCTCTGCTCTACGTACATGAGGTTGCCAGGAGAATCGATCCAAGAGCAACTAGCAACAGTAGTTACAGCAAAGCTCCCCAAGAGTCTTCGTATTCAATTTGTCCACTTCCTCTCATCCATTTCCCCCTTTTAACTGCTCTGTTGTTTGCTGTATGGTCATTTCTGGCTCATAGGAGCCCTACATGACAAAGTAGAACTGTCTCACTGGGTTACTGAGGCTATAACTTTTCTGGGAGCAGATAAGCAGGTCTTTGCTCCTATGGAACAGCCAGTGATTTCAACTGTTGGCTGTTCGGTGAGCAGCCCAGCATTTCATTAACTGCTGTACTACCAGGAATCCCTTAACTTAATCTAGTCTGGATTTTTTTTCCTCATAACTCCTTAGAATTACTTTTACAAATCTGCTTGTCAAAGACCAGTCAATTCTGACTCATAGCAGCCCTATAGGATAAAGTAAAACTGCCCTTTAGGGTTTTCAAGGCTGTAATGTTAACAAAAACAGATTGCCAAATCTTTCTCCCACAGAGGGGCTGGGGGGTTCAAACTACCAATCTTTCAGTTAATAGAGGAGTGTTTAACCACTGTACTACCAGGCCATCTGCACAAAGTTACCAGTGGGCTATGATTTGCCTAAACTAATTGATCAATCTTTCTGTTACTCGGCTTTTTGGCATTATTTGACACAGTTGAACAATTGCTGTTTTTTGAAATACATTTCTCACCCCTCTACTAGGACATCTGTCTCTTTTTCTTCCTGTGTATTTCTGTCTCTCTCTACTTCCACCTCTAACTCTATGTCTTTATGTTCCAGTCTCTTTCAATTCAGTAGAAGCTTCTCTTCAGCTTCAGTTTAGGGTCCTTTGAATTTCTTGAAATGCATTTCATCTACCCCCAACCTGTACATTCAGTACACAGTAATTAGCATCCCACTTGATGGCTTTGAATATAAAAAATTAGTAGTTAAACTGTCCCAAATATTATTTCCAGGTGCAACTTTTGCTGAATGCAGATTTGTGTATTTCAGTCACCTATACAATATCTCCATTTGTACATATGAATATGTTTTAAAGGATACTTATTATGTACTAGATACCACACAAATATTTGTGGATATTTATGCATTTAGTGCCTTCTCCAACAACGATATTGGGTACGGTCTACTGTCTTTACCTTCTACAATTGAGGCAACTAAAGAAGAAAAAGAAAATTTACCAAAGCCACCACGGCAGAGTTAGAATGGCAGAGTTGGAACTTAAACTTAGACATCTGGTAGACAGTTCTGTTCTTAATTATTATACTTTACCCATATTTAATGTATCATACTACACTGACTATATGTTTATATAGCATGTGTGTGTATATGTGTGTATATATATGTGTGTATATATATATATATATATATATATATACTGTGCATTTCCAAACCATAAACCAAAACCACTGCCGTTGAGGCAATTTTAACTCATAGCAACCCTATGGGACACAGTAGAACTGCACCCACAGAGTTTCTAAGGAGTGCCTGGTGAATTCAAACTGCTGACCTTTCCGTTAGCTGCTGTAAGCCTTAACCACTACGCCACCAGGTTTTCCATAATTGTCAAATGGAATATGAAGTTTGACAATCACATCAACGAACTTAATTGTTCTAAGTGCTACCTTACCTCACTGCTAAATATCACTATGGTCACCTTCCATGTACTCTCTTTGGGAAGCTATGCACAGATGCTGGTCCCTAGTCTACCCTTCAGACCAAATTTTGGAACTCTTTCTGGAATGGCCATGAGCACAGTGGCACATTGGCAAGTTTGTGAACATAATCGCATAGTTGTCTGTGAAGGAGTTTTAGCCAGTGAACAAATAATTGCATTGGAATAGCTTACTTACTTACTTGATCTGGCCACTATTACATTTTTCTTTGCCCCAAGATAAGGGAGATATTGAAAGGAAGACATTTGGATGACATTCAGGACATCAAGGGTAATATGACAATAACTCTAGTGGCCATTCCAGAAAATGTTCCAAATTGCTTGGAAGGGTGGTCTAGGTGCTGGAGTCAGTTCCTACCTTCCCTAGGGGAGTGCTTCAAAGGTGATGATAGTGATATTCAGCAATGAGGGATGTAGCACTTTTTCTAGGATGAGTTCGCACACTTAATACATATACGTGAAACATCATAAATCTCTAAATCTCCTACTTGTTTCCTCAACCTCAGTAAAATTGGACTTCCTTCCTTCAATAGCTTTGTTTAAAATAACAGTAACTATGCTTGGTTCTTCTGTCTCTCCTTTCCCATGCCCATTAAACAAGTGAATCTCATCATGGGTACTTTTATTAAAATGCAAACCTCTTATGAGCTTTTATTAAAATGTGAACATCACCTTATCATTCCCTATGATCTCAACTATTACTACTCTGGTGCAAGTTAACATCCTCTCTGGCTTGGATTATTTTGTCCATGTCCTAAGAGGCTTCTTTCTGTTTGCATTTGTCTTTCTGTGGTCTGTTATAAACAGCTGGAATTTGATCTTGTACCCCTTTGCTATTACACCCTAAGACTTCCTACCTCACTCAGTAAAACACAATAAAACCTACAAAGCCTAAAGGATCTGTCGCACACAGACTCTTAATCTTATATCCTCCTATTTTACCTTTATTTGTTGACTTCTGTCATTTGAACACTCCAAGGTTATATAGATTCAGGGTCTTTAACCTGTTGTTCCACTGCATGAATGTTTATGTTGTTAGTTGACAACAAGTTGACTCTGACTAAAGGTGGCCTGGTAATAGAATAAAATATTGGCATAGTTGTTAACTGATGTCCAGTTGACTCTGACTCACGGTGGCTTTATGTGTAACAGAATAAAATATTGCTCTCCTGCAGAGATTATACATAGTTTTATTCAGTGATGCACCCTTAACACGCAGAGTAAGCTTGCTGCGTGGTTGGCTTTTTGCATTGGACTTAGATCAGCTTTTCCAACCCAGAAAAGGAAGCAAGTTCTGTTTTTGTTTTTTGATATATTATTGTGCTTTAAGGGAGAGTTTACAATCCAAGTCCACTTACCACACAAAAACTTACACAAATATTGCTATGTAATTCTAGCTGCTCTCCCAAATCTGTGACAGCATATACCTCCTTTCCACTCTGTATTTCCCATGTCATTCAACTATCTCAGGTCCTGCTGCGCTTGCCCAGTTAGCCCCATGTATTTTCTGAAGCCAAGAAGCACACTCTTTGCCAGTATCATTTTATGTCTCGTAGTCCAATCCAATCTTAGTCTGAAGAGGTGGCTTCAGGAATAGTTTTAGCTCTGGAATAACGGAGTCTGGGGGCCATGTCTTCAGGGGACTCCTCCAGTCTGTCATTCCATCATGTCTGGTCTATTTAGTATGATTTGAGTTTTGTACACCCATTTTTCTCCCGCTACGTCGGGGACATTGTTATATTCCCTGTCAAGGCAGTAATTGGTGATGGCCAGGCACCATCTAGTTCTTCTGGTTTCATGCTGATGTAGTCTCTGGATTATGTGGCCCTTTCTGTCTCCTAGGTTCATATTTTCCTTTTGTCTTTGATGCCCTTCATTCTCCTCTGCTCCAGGTGGGTTGAGACCAGTTGATACTTCTTAGGTTGGCTACTTACTTTTAAGACAGCAGACACCACTCACCAAATCTGAACATAGAACATTTTCTTAAAAACAATTGTCATATCAATTGACGTAGATTTCCCTTGAAATCATGCCCCCCAGACCTCTGCAGCAGCTACTGTGTCATTTGAAGTGACTGATTATTTTTAGAGAGCTTTTTAGCTTTTGGATAGGCCAGTTATTCTCCTCTATTGTGTGTTGTCCCTCCCTTCACCTAACATAATTCTTATCTACTATCTAAATAGTGAATACCCCTCTCCCTGTCTCCCATGCCTGTAACCATCAAAGACTGTTTTCTTCTGTGTTTAAACTTCTTCAGTCCTTCTACTAATGAGCTCATGCGATACTCATCCTTTTGCAACTAATTTCACCCAGGATAAAGTCTTCCAGACTCCTCCACATTATGAGATGTTATCACTGCATAGTATTACATTGTGTGAATGTATCATACTTTATCCACTCATCTGTTAAAGAGCACCTAGGTTGACTCCATCTTTTTGCTGTTGTGGACAGTACCACAATAAACATTGATATATTCCAAGAAGCAGCATTGCTAGATCATACGGTATTTCAATTTCTAGCTTTTCAAGAAAGCATCACATCATTTCCAAAACAGTTGTACATTTTACATTCCCACCAGTAGTATGTAAGTGTTTCACTCTCCATAGCCTCTCCCACTTTAATTACTTTGTGTTTCTTTGATTAATGCCATCCTTGTTGGGATGAGATGGTATCGCACTGTAGTTTTAATTTGGATTTATGTCATGGTTAATGATCTCGAGCATTTCCTCATGTGTCTATCGGCTGCCTGGAAGTCTTCTTTGTGAGGTGCCTGTTCATATCCTTTGCCAGTTTTTCAGTTGGGTTATTTGTCTTTTTGTTGTTAAGGTTTTGAAGTATCTGTAGATTACAGAGATTAGACACACATTGGATTTGTCGTAGTCAATTTTCCCCCCTAGTACGTAGTTTGGTTTTTAATAATTTTAGTGAGGTCTTTGGATGAGCATGTTTGATTTTTAGAAGTTCCCAGTTACCTATATTCTCTTCCAGTGTTGGTGCATTGTTTGTAATAGTTTGTGTTCTGTTCACGTCATGTGTTAAGAATCACAAGGTTGTTCCTGTATTTTCTCTGATGATCTTTATCATTTTAAATTTTGTACTTACGTCTTTGATCCTTTTTGAGTTAGTTTTGTTCCTGGTGTGGGACATGGGTCTTGTTGCTTTCTTTCTTTCTTTCTTTCTTTTTTTTTTTTTTTACAGATAGATATCTATTTATGCCAACACCATTTGCTGAAGAGAATGTCTTTTCCTTAATTAGCAGACTTTGGGCCCTTATCAAATATCAGCTGCTCATAGGTGAATTTATGTTCAAATTCTCAATTCTCATCCATTGACCTATGTATCTATTTTTGGAGCAATACCAGGCTGTTTTGACTACCATCCACTGTAATAGATTCTAAGTCAGGTAGTGTGAGGTCTCTCATTTTGTTCTTCTTCTTCATGAATACTTTACTATTCAGGGCTTCTTCCTTTTCCATATAAAGTTGGTGATTTGTTTCTCCACCTAATGAAAACACGCCATTGGAATTTGGATTGGGATTGTGTTGTATCCATATATTGCTTTAGGTGGAATAGACATTTCATTGAGTCTTCCTAACTCTGAGCAAGGTAGGTTTTTTGACTTATGTCGATGTATCTCTTTTGGTTTCTTGGGTTAGAGTCTTTGTAATTTTATTAGCATAGGTCTTTTATACCTCTGTTTAGATTTATTTCTAAGTATTTTATCTTCTTGGAGTCTGTTGTAAATGGATTGATTTGGTGGTTTCCTCTCTGATGTTCTCTTCCTGGTGTAAAGAAATTAAACTGATTTTTGTATGTTTATCTTTGTTCCAGATACTTTGCCAAACATTTCTATTAGTTCTTTTAGTTTTTTTGTGGAATTTTTTAGGATTTTCTGTGTATAAGATATCTTCTTGACCAATTTGGATGCACTTTATTTTCTTTTCTTGCCTGGTTTCTCTGGCTAGAACCTCCAGCACAATATTGAATGAAAGTGGTGACAAAGGGCATACTTGTCTAGTTTCTATTATCAAGGCGAGTGTTTTCAGACTCTCAATTTAGGATGATGTTGGCTGTTTGCTCTATATAAATGTCCTTTATGCTAGGGAATTTCCCTTCTATTCCTGTCTCTCTGATAGTTTTTAAAATAAACGGTTGTTAAGCCAAGCCAAGTGCCGTTGGATATTGTCAAATACCTTTTCTGGATCAATTTATAGACTCAAGTGTCACTTGTATTTAATTTTCCTTATGTGTTTGATTGCAGTCATTGTTTTTCAAATGTTGTACCATCCCTATATTCCTGGTATGAATCCCACTTGGTCATAGTGAATTATATTTTGATACATTGTTGAATTCTACTGGCTAGAATTTTGTTGAGGATTTGTACACCTAAGTTTACCAGAGACACTTGTCCGTAATTTTCCTATATTGTGGTATCTTTACCTTTAGTTAACAGGATTATGCTGGCTTCATAGAATCAATTTGGGAGTATCCCATCCTTTTCTATGATCTCAAATACCATTCATAAAAGTGATGTCAACTTATTTCTAAGTTTGGTAGAATTCTGCAGTGAAATAGTCAGGGACAGGACCTTTTTTTGGTTGGGAGTTTTTTCAATATCATTTTAATCTGTCCATTAGTTATGGGGTTATTCCATTGTTCTACTTCTCTTTGTGTAGTTTATGTAGACCATGTGTTTCCAGAAATGTGTCCATTTCCTCAAATATTCAAATTTGCTACAGTGCAATTTTTTTTTTTTTAATTTCACTATGGTCTGTTGTAATAGTGCCCATCTCAATTCTTATTTGAATTATTTGTTTTCTCTCCTGATTTTCTTTTGTCAGTTTGGCCAGCTGTTTATGGATTTTTGGTCTTTTTAACTCTTTCAATCAATTTTGTATTCTCTAGTTCATTTAGTTCTGTACTGAGTTTTATTATTTTCTTTTATTCTGATGCCTGAGGCCTTCTTTTGCTGCTCTCTTTCTACTTGTTCAAGTTGTAGGGCTAATGCTTTGAATTGTGCCTTCTTTTTGGATACATGCATTTATTGAGAACTGCTTTTAGTGTCCCAAAGATTCTAACAGGAAGTGTTTACTTTCCCATTTGATTCTGTAAATTTATTTTTCTGTCCTTGATTTCTTCTATAACCAAATGTTTTTGAGCAAGATGTTGTTCATTTCCAAGGGTTTAATTTTTTTTCTTGCTTTATTTGTTACTGGTTTCTATTTCTATGGTTTTATGCACAGAAAAGCTGCTTTGCAATATTTTAATGCTCTGAATTTTGTTGACATTTGCTTTATGGCCTAATATGTGGCCTATTATGTTTCATGTGTCTTGGAAAAGAAAGTATACTTTACTGCTACTGGGTGGAGCGTTCTATATATATTTGTGAGGTCAAGTTGGTTCATTTTGGCATTTAGATTTTTCCTTTCTTTATTGAGCTGTTTTATGGATGTTCTGTCCTTCACTGCAAGTGGTTTGTTGATGTCTACTACCATTATCACAGAGTTTGTATTATGTACTTAGGAATGCTGTCACTGAGTGTGTAAATATTTAATATGGTTATGTCCTATTGGAATAGTAACCCTTAATAATTATATAATGTCCTTCTTTATCCACTATTGTGGATTTTACTTTGAAGTCTATGTTATTGAAAATTAATATGGCCACTCCTATTCTTTCCTGAATGTTATTCCCTTGATTTATTATTTTCTATTCTTTGAGTTTTAGTTTGTTTCCCTCTTTAAGTCTAAGGTGTGTCTCCCATAGGTAGCATATAGATGGATTGTGTGCCATTCCTTGTCTCTTTATTGGCGCATTTAGCACATTTACATTCAGTGTGAGTGTTGGTAAGAGTTTAACCTCACCATTTGGAAATCTTTTTTGGTATGTTGTTGACAATTCTTTTTTCCACTTAATTTTCTCTGGTGAGTCATTTTTCTTTATGTCTTTTCATATTTTTCATTGTTGGTGGTTTTGTATTCGCTCAATAATTTTGTTGTTGTTGCTGTTCTATATTTTGATGTGTAAGACAATTAATTTACTTTCTGGCTACTGTAATATTTGCCCTTATTTTCTAAACATAAACCAGTCTTTAATTTCTTTATGATGTCTTAACTTTCTCTCCACCTGGAAGATCTATTATGACATTGTCTTTTAAGTCATTCTTTCTTGTTATAATGCTTACATAATGATATCTACGTTTCTCTATTTTCAGCGTTTTGCCTTTGACTTATATTTGTGATTTGCCTACCCGGGTTAAAATCTAATACCCTTGTTCTGCATTCTAATCTTGGATTATTATCTGACATTACTGGTTTTCTAACCAAAGAACTACGTTTAGTATTTCTCGTAATTTCCATTTTGTTTTTACATATTCTCTAAATTTTCACTTATCTGGAAATGTCTTAATTTTACTATCATATTTGTGAAATAGTTTTAGTAGATACGTAATTCTTGGGTAGTACTTCCCTTCAAAGCTTTGTATATATTATACCACGGCCTTTATGCCTGCATGGTTGCTGCTGAGTAGTCTAAGCTTACTGTCTTAGGCCGGGCTTTTTAGGGTAGCAAAACCAGTAACATGAATATGTACAAGGAAAGACTTATGTGTAAGGAAACAGCTCACGTAATTGCAGAAGCTGAACATCCCAAGATCCGACACAAGCCTCATGTGGCCACAGGAGCTGGTGAATCTGAGGTCAGCAGGTCAGAGACCAGAGTTCTAGATTACCAGTTGTGTAGGTTGGCAGATCCAAAGCTGGTGACGGGACAAAGATGCAGAGGCTGGCGAACCCAGGATCTGCATGTCAGGGTACAGGACTCTCAAGTACTAGCTGTAGGGGATAGTAAATTCAACAGCTGGTAGTTCGAGTCCAGGAACCAGATATCAGAAGAGAGCAGGAGCTTCTGGCTGCTTGAGCAGACTGGAAGTAGGTGGTGGAAGGCCGAGAGATGAGAGTTGAGGGGCCAGAAGCCACCACAGGTCCCACCCTGCACTTGATACAGCAGCCAAACATGGAGTAGCTAAGCTGGCATGATCCTGACCACCACATTAGCTCTCTTTTGTAGGTTATATTTTCATCTATCCCTAGCCAAGCCAAGTGCCATCGAGTCGGATCTGATTCACGGTGACCTAGCCACTTTTAAAATTATCTTCTTATCTTCAGTTTTGGCAAGTTTGATGATAATATACCTTGGTGTCCTTCTTTTGAGATCTACATTATGTGGCGTTCAATAAGCATCCTGGATAGATGTCTTTTCCTCTTTCATAAGAACAGGGAAGCTTTGTGTTAACAAATCTTTGACAAGTGTCTATATTTTCTATTAATTCCCCTTGTTCTGTTATTCCATTCACTTGCATATTTTATTCTTGATAGAATCCCTCTTACTGTTAGTGCTTCTTGCTCTTCTTGATAGAGTCCCATGTAATTCTTAGTGTTTCTTGATTTTTTTAAATTATTTTATTAGATGTTTTCTGAAATATGTTGGTGTCATGTTCTTTACCTTCAGTCTCAATAATATGAACTTCCATTGATTCAGTTCTACTTTGACTTTCCTGAGTTGTATAATTCCCTAATTTTATTACTGATTTTCTGATTTTTTACTTCTTGCTTTCTTGCAGCCTGTTCAATTTGTCATTAGGTTGTGCTACATTTTACCCCATCTCCTTCTTTATCTTTTGAAGAGTTCTAAATTCTACCTTTTTTTAATTCTACTTCTGATAATTCCAGAAAGTTCTTTTGATTTGCAGAGTTCATTGATTCTTTGTTTTGGGAGCTTTCTGAATCTACCGTGGTCTGTGTTTTTAAGTGATTTGATATTAACTGTTGTCTCTGAGCCAGCAGTAAATTGTTGAATTTATTTATTTTATGTTTGTGTACTGTGTTCTAGCTTCTGATTTTGTTTTGTTTTTTAATTCCCCAAATAGGCTGCTCATGTGTGCTGATTTTCTTATTGGCACATTTGAAGCCCCGATGTGCTGTCCAGGTGGTTAGAGCTCTTACTAGACATGAGAGCCCAAGAATCCATTTACTTTTTTGTATGCATTCAAGTCAGGTGTCCATGTAGTCAGTCACCAAGTGTGTGGTACAGGCTCTTCCCTACTGTCCTAAAATAATACTGGTGATTGGTGTAGTCACAGGTATCTGGCTGCAGGCACTAAGTAAAGCAGGTCGCTAACAACTGTCTTTCAGAATCTGTGAGGAAAGTTTGTCTCTTTATGTCTGATTCCAGATGAAGGAATTTTTTTGACCCTGAATTTCTGGCTCAGGGGAGTTGGCAGATGTCCCCCCTCCCCTCATTTTGTTAACTGTTCCTTATTCAAGCCTAGGAAAATGGCTCAGGGTGAGCTTAATGAATCCTATATTCAACTTAGGTCTTGTTGTCAGGCTCGAGAGCTGGGTGCTGTACAGAGTAGGGGAAGGGAAGTTCTGGGAAAAAAGAGAGAGGTTCATCCCAAAGGAAAGATTTAGATTTGTACACAGTAAGTTAGATGCATACCACTTTGCTTTTGATCATGGACACCTTTCCCCTGGTTCTGGAGGTGCAAGTGTACTCTCTACTATGACATCTCTGTCACTGAGGAGGATGCCCACTGTTCTATTTACCATGCTGGCTGTAGCCAGTTCCAAATAGGTCAAGTCTGGCCAGTCTGGGTACTTCTGGACCTACTCTCCCTTCTCCATTGCTCAGTCCTATTTCTCAACTTTCCTCTTGCTATTAAACCCTAGTTAAGTGCTACAGCTGCTAACGAAAAGGTTGGCAGTTCAAATCCACCAGGAGCTCTTTGGAAATTCTATGGGGCAGTTTTAGTCTGTTTTAGAGGGTCACTGTGAGTTGTCATTGACTTGATGGCAGTGGTTTTGGTTTGGGGTTAGAATATTATATAAAATTGAATCATTTCTTCTTCTGAGTCTTTGTTATTACAGGACTCATAGGAAGCACCTGTTTTCTCTGGTATCTTGGCCCTGCCTCCAGGGAGAAGGTCTTCTTCAACATACTTTGCAGTTTTTCAGTTACTAGAAATAAATTTTCAACCTTGAAGTCTGTATATATGTATATATATATATACACACACATATGGCAGTTCAAATCCACCAGGCACTCCTTGAGTACTCTGGAGGTCAGTTCTACCCTGGCCCCTAGGGTTGCCATGACTTGGATCTGACTCGACAGTACTTGGCTGGCATATGTATAAGACATAGAATAAAAATATATTAATTTATAATATACCAAAATAAAATGTATAGTTTTTACCTACCACTTCACATTATTACACTAAGAGTAAAGAGAAGGAACAAACCCAAGTTTCAATACTTAGAGAAAAGGAACTTTTTTTTTTTTTAATCTATGACATTGTCTGACTTTGAAATTTGAAATCTAAGCAGTAAATCAGTGAAGGACTACTGGAAATATTTCCTCATATAAGAATCTTGCTCTGACAGGTCTTCATCCAATTTATATAGAGACTTTTTAGTCATGGAGAAATTACCACATTAAAGATGAAACTAATGTAATTATTAGATAATTACAATAATCAGGAAGTTTTCCATAATCTGCTTCCTTATCACTTTATTCCCTTGTTCTTAAATTTGCTCACTAATTCCAATTTTTTTAAGAAAATATTTCAGATATGTGAAGACATTTATGATTTTCTTTCTTAACTCTTCTAAGCTAAACTATAAGGAGTTCCGGTAGCACAGTAGTTAACCACTTTATTGATTAATCAAACCCACCAGCTTCTCCATGAAACCAAGTTGTGACAATCCGCTTCTGTAAAGATTTACAGTCTTGGAAGCTATAAAAGTACATTCTCCTCTGTACCATAAGATGGCTACTGGTTGGAATCAACTCAATGGGCAACAGGTTTCGCTATTATTTTTTATTGTTATTCTTTTATTGGTTAAGCAGAGTTATACAATTCCATTTTGTTGGTTATATGTTTGAAAGTTTACAGACCCTCAGTCAGGTCAAGCTTCTATTGCATTTATTAGAGTATATTAACATCTCTCTGAATTATTCTTCCCAATATGCACTAAAATACATTTTGACAATAACCATCTAGATTCAGTAATCTGAACTCAGAGCTGAAAGGACCCAAAGCAAACCCATTGTTGTTGAGTCAATTTTGACTTTTAGTGAGCCTGTAGGATAGAGTAGAACTGGTCTTATTGAAGTTCCAAGGAGTGCCTGGTTGATTTGAACTGTTGACCTTTTGGTTAGCAGCCATGGCACTTAACCACGATGTCACAAGGGTTTCCACATCACTATACAAATAGTGAAGAGTTTTAACAGCTACTGATTCAAAATGTCTACTATGTACTCTCAAAAAGCTTAGATAAATTTCCTCTGAATTTAAATTAGGTTGGATTAGAGAAGAAAGATGTTTTTTAAGTCCTGCTTTGTAAGTACTACTTTCTGAAGAAGACTGCACAGTATCAGGGCAACAAATCCTTTCAGATCACATCATTCTGCAACTGACTTAAGTGCACAATGCAGGAAAGTTAGGTCACTCATTACTTATGACTCTGATTGTTAAAATTAAATAAACACTGTGTGAACAGTATACCAGAAGATCTAAAATATACATGATTGTAGATGTTTAGCAGTCAAAATAGCAATACAGAGAAAAGCCATTTCAAGCACCAGTTGTGTAGGTCAGGTCAAAGGGGTCAAACTGGACTTACAGTTTCAAAGACACAAAGGAATCATGCTGAGGAAATTTTATCTTCTCTAGACTTTCCTAGACTATCCATTATCTCTTGGGTTCCACTGCCATACTTCAGGTTCCAGTCTATTAAATTTGTATCATAAATTTATACCAAGAAAACCTGACTATTAAGAGCTAAACTTCCAAATTAGGACAGAAAACTTAAAGGAGATTAAACCTCCCCCAACCAAAAATGACAAAGGAAAAAAAAAAACATCAAACCTGTTGCCGTCAAGTTGCTTTCAGTTTATAGTGACCATCTAGGACAGAGTAGACTTGCCCCACAGAGTTCCCAAGGAGGGCCTGGTGGGTTTGAACTGTGCTGTCATTAGCGGCCATAGCACACTAGGTTTCTAAATGGAAAGCAGGCAGACTAAAAAAAAAAAAAAAAAAAGCAACTCTCTTTCCAGTTGGGAAAATGAAAAATGGGCATAGGAACAACAGAAACACTCTAAGAAAATCTTTAAATTGCTTCAGAAAAAAACTGCCAAATGCTGCCTATAAAAATGATATTTTTCCTAGATGATTTTATAGATAAGCTACATGAAAATGTCAAAAGATTTATGGTTTCTCAGCCATTTAAGACAGCTCCAGAGGATTAATAGGTGCTAAAATACTTCAATTCATTTAATCCATCTTAAATAACATTAATACCCAAAGTTTCAAAGACTGGAGTCAAAAGACAAATTAAATGATACTCTTATTTGCAGATTGTGTGAAAAATTCTTAAATTATATATTGGAAAATCAAGTATATCAAAGTGTTAGAAAAAACAGACTGTGAACAAACTGAAATTATTCTAGAGGTATAACATTAAAAAAGCTATTAATTTAATTAATCCCATTAATAGGCAAAGAAAAATAACCACAGTCTAATGCCTTTACATGTGGAAGAGAAAATTTGGCAATTTTAATATTCATTAATTTTTTAGAAAGAATTCTTTCACTAGAATATGAAAAGGAGATTGTTTCTTAACTTACAGAAATATTTATATGAAACCTAAAGCCAAAATGTTGTTTAACATTATAACATTAAGTACATTCTTGTTAAAGTCGAGAAGAAAAAAAATATGGACCAATTTCACAGCTTCAATTTTCTTTGTTTCACATTTTTTGTTTGCCAAAACTAGTAAATGGAAAGAAGGAAAATATTGATTATTTTCAGATAACATTATTGTTTACTTGGAAAATACAAACAAATCATCTGCAAATCTGTTAAAATTATTGACTGTTTAACAAGTGTTCTGGATACAAATCAATAGACAGAAATTAATAATTTACACCTGGAAGGTATATTTCAATATAGAGAATTCATTAACATTAAGAAAGTCAACATAATGTAAAAAATAACTCTGATTTACATAGGAACAGTATTTCTGATAAGACTACAGACCTTTACTAACAATCAACATTTTTGAATGAACACATTCAATATTACACAACTATCAGTTCTTTCCAAATTAAAACATAAATCTGACAAATTTTCAACGAGTTTTGATTAAACTACATAAAGCTACTGAATTCATATAATTGTTGGAGCTAGCTGAGGGAAGTGAGGTATCAGGTAACTGACAGAGTAGTTGACTTCTACCTTGATACAGATTACATAGCACAGATCAATCACTGAAAGATAGTTGAATGTCAGCAAGTTTCAAGAATTAGAAAGCATTACACATATAACATGAAAGTTAAATAGAATTGACGGGTGGTTAACTGCACGGTATTCAATAACAAAGCAACTATCTAGAAAAAAAAGTACGTGGTATCAAGTACAGAGTCAAACATGCATTTCAGAAGTGTTAACTAAATCTAAAAAAGGGTAGACGATGAATGATGTTCTAGAGTAGTACAAGTGGTGAAGCCCTCAACTGCTAACCAGAAGGTTTTCAGTTAGAACTCACCCAGAAGCGCCTCAGAAGAAACACCTGAAGATCTTCTCAAAGGTCATAGCAAAGAAAGCTCCAAGGACTGCAGTTGCTATGAGTTGCAACTCATTTAACAACTAGGAAAAAAAAATGGTGGTGCAGTGATGAAGTGCTAACCGAAAGGTCAGCAGTTCAGATCTGCGAGGAGCTCCTTGAACTTTAAGGGGCAGTTCTGCTCTGACCTATAGAGTCGCTATCAGTCGGAATCAACTTGAAGGCAGTGACTGATTTTTCGACCTTTTGAGGAGAAAAAACAGAAAGTAGGAAACTAAAGGCGAATCCTAGGTCTAAAAAATGCATGGAATTTTTTTTTTTAACACAAATATTAAACATATTCAAGAAAAGACAAGTCACCTAAAATTAAAGTACAAAAGACAAATTAAGAAAATGTTTTTGATATATTTGACCAACAAATGGTTTAATAGGTCATTGTACAGTACAACATGTAGGACATCAATATATAATTGTGAGCAAAGCTTATGAAGATACAATTCACCAAAATGTAAATACAAATATAAAATAAATATATTCAAATTCAATAGCAGAGGGATGCATATTTTATGTTCGTTGATTTCAGTAAGCTTTTAGGAATAAGATTTTTTTAAAAGAACAAAATAACATGCAATAGTGAGAATAAGAAGAGATTGGTATTTGCATCCACACTGTTAGTATTGCATATGTAAAATCTGTCTGTAAAATAAATATGTTAATATTTACAAATAACCTGAATAATATGCAATTACATTTCTGGAAGCCCATCTTAAGAAAATAACTGAAGATTAATGTATTGATATCTTTTCAGGCTTTTTTCTTTTTTTTTTAACAGTTGTAAACATTTAAAAAGATCATTACAGTAGTTGATTTATGGATTAAAATGCAGTATATATTATGGAGTGTATAGATTTTGGACATTCTGAATTAATATATGAATAATGTAAGGAGATAATGTTTTGGGTAAATATTGTGGAGTGAAGCCATATTACAGAATCTCTTGCCTCTACTCTTTAACCCAACTCACTACCATCAAGTTGAATCTAATTCACATAATCCTCTAAAACAGAGTAGAACTGCCCCATAATGTTTCCAAGGTTGTAAATTTGAAGCACACCAACACATCTTTCTCCAGCCATATCGCTGATGGATTCACATTACCTAATTTTAGGTTAGCAACTGAGCACTTAACTGCTGAACAGCTATGGTTCCTATCAATACCTTACAAAATAATAAAAAAGAGAAAATAGTAAAAACTACACACAAACAAAATTAAACAATAAGAGTGATATAACTTTATCTCATAAACTTTAGGAAGTGGTGAACAAAAAAATTATCCTAACTCTGCATCACTCCCCACATGCAGTTTTAGAGAATAAAGATGCATAAAATTTTTCTACTAATTTATGTGCAGAAATAATCATAACATGTTAGAAGCTTCCATATTCCATTTGTCTCAAGTATCACAATAATCAATATTTGTGATCATGGCAACTCTACCATAGTGGAACTAGCTAAGCTAATGCCACTCTCAACAACAAAATATGTGATGTACTATGTTGTTATTGTCAGTTGCCAGCAAACTAACTCTGATTCGTGGCAACCCCATATGTGTAGAGTAGAATTGTTCTAAAGGGTTTTCAAGGCTGTGATCACTGGATCTGTCTTCTGAGGTGCCACAGGGTGAGTTCAAACCTCCAACTTTCGGGTAATAGTCGAATACTTAACTGTTTGAGCCATCCGTATTCTGCCTGAATTTATTCTGCCTGAATTTAGACATCATCTCATGAATAGATTTAATGAACTGAATGCTAGTGACTGCAGACTAGAAGAGCTGGTGACGACCTGAAGGACATCGTGTACAAAGATAGTAAAAGGCCACTTGAAAGAAAGAAAAAAGCAAAGTGCATATCAAAAGAGACTTTGGAGTTTGCTCTTGCATGCAGAGTAGCTAAAATAAACAGAAGAAATGATGAAGCAAAGGAGCTAAGCAGAAGATTTCAACATGCAGTTTGAGAAGGCAAGGTAAAAATATCATAATAAAATGTGCTAAGACTTGGAGTTAGCCAAAAGTGAATACTTGCAGCATTTCTCAAGCTGAAAGGACCAAAGAAAATATTTCAACCCTGAAGTTGTAATATTCAGTGATTCTACTGACAAGAAGCAATCGAATGACACAGAAAGCATCCAAAGGAGATAAAAGGAATACCCTGAGCCACTGTACCAAAAGGAATTGGTTGATGTTAAACCATTTCAGGAGTTATCATTATGATAAAGAACCACTGAAGACAAAAGAAGAAGCTTCCCTGAAGGCGTCAGAAAAGAACAAAGCTCCAGGAATTGACGGAATACCAATCAAGATGTTTTAACAAACAATGCAGTGCTGGAAGTACTTACACATCTATGCCAAGAAATTAGAAGACAGCAACCTGGCCAACCAACTGGAAAAGATCCATATTTATGTCCATTAGAAAAAAAAAAATGGTGATAAAACAGATTGTAGAAATTTTCATTAATATCACATTGACATTTCATTAACACTACGTGCTAGGAAAATTTTGCTGAAGACAATTCAAAAAGACTGCAGCTCTACAACAGGAAACTCAGAAGTTCAAGGAAGATTCAGAAGAGGCTATGGAATGAGAGATACATCACTGCTGATTTCCAATGAATCTTGGCTGAAAGCAGAAAATACCAGAAAGATGTTTATCTGTGTTTTATCAGTTATTCAAAGGTATTCGACAATGTGGTATGTAAAGAACTATCAATGACATTCCTGAAGAGTGACAATTGCAGAACACTTAGTTTTTGCTCACACAAAAATTCAAAATGAACTTTTTTTCAAACAGAACAAGGGGATTCTGCATGGTTTAAAATTAGAAGACGTGTAGCAAGGATGTGTTTTTAACCTATATACTGAACATATGAATGTAATCCAAGAAGCTGGGCTATGTGAAGAAGAAGACAGCTTCAACAAAGGAGGAAGACTCATTAACAATCTGTGATATGCATTATGCCGATAATACAACCTGGCTTTCTGAATGTGAAGATGAATTTAAACATTTATTCATGGAAGGTTAAAGTCTATCTAATTCAGTATGAATTATAAATGAGCAAAAATAAAATGCAAGTCTTTACTACTGTACTAATATACAACATCATGATAAATGCAGAAGAAACTGAAATTGTAATTTCATTCTTCTTGGGTAACACTGTCCATGGAAGCAGCAGTCAAAAAACCAAAAACAAACAGCATATTACATATTGCAAATCTGCTGCAAAACTCTCTCTCTAAAGTGTTATAAAATGAAAACGCAAAAATGTCACTGTTGACTTAGGTGCATCTGACCCAATCTGTGGTATTTTCAATCACCTTATATACATGCAATAGCTGAAAAATGAATAAGAAGACTGGACAGGAATTGATTGAAACAAATTGTGGTATCACCATGGGATATTAAATATGCCATAGACTACAGAACAACAAGTCTGTCTTGGAGTTAGTATAACCAGAATGCTACTTAGAAGTAGGATGTAGCGACTTTGTCTTACTTGCTTTGGACATGTTATCAACAGGGACCAATAGCTGATGAATGACTAATTATCCTTGTTAAAATAGTGGTTCAGTGAAAAAGAGGGAGATTCTCAATTATATGATCTAACATAGTGGGTACAACTATGAGAACAAACCCAAGAATGACTGTGACAATTGTGTAAGTCTAGACATGTTTTGTTCTGCTATACATAAGGTCACTACGAGAAAGAACAGACTCAGTGGCACCTAACCGTAACATCGAAGTGAATTACTGAGTGACTGTAATGAGTAACTCATTTGACTATTAGCCCATGAGCTACCCAGATGGTGCAGTGTTTGAGAGCTCAGCTGCTAACCATAAATTCTGTAATTCAAATCCACCAGTCACTCCCTGGAAACCCTATGTGGCAGTTCTGCTCTGTCCTATGGGGTAACTATGAGTCAGAATCAACTAGACAACAGTAGGTTTGTTTTTTTGTTCTTAACCTGTGATAGATGTAATGCATAGCAGGAATATCTTTTATTTACTTATTTTACTTCTCATTTTAAGCTACTGATTTTTTTCTTTTTTTTGTATATCGCAACATGATGTCCCTGTACCTGAAAGAATCAGAAAGAAAGCGATACAGCTTTTACTCCAGAGCCTATCATTCATGATGGCAACAGTACATTTGTGCCAGTAGTATAAACATCCTATACACTGAAAGTAAACCTTTAAAATTATGAGGGAGCAAACAGTGGGAGCTCTGTTCTTCTCACCATATTTGTCAGTCACAACCAGAGAAGCAGTAGAAATATGGCCTCAGATTTCCAATCATCCCTTTGAACTTCTAAGATCTAGGTAAATATGCTGGAATCTATGCCACACACAGGACAAAAACCCAAATATTAAGAAAATATTGATGCTTCAATTTCTAACCTAAGAAACACAAAGTGCAAACAGTTGAAACAGAGGATGTGTAATGACACTAAAATGCAAAGACCTGTCTGAACCATTTTCCTTTAACAAATAAATGTCTTAAATCCCTCAGAGAAGGGACAGACCCTAGCACATCAAAAGCTTAGGTAAAGATCCACTGCAGCCAGGGAAAGGAAGAAGTGAGGAAAAACAAGATAAATCTTGTATCCCAAGGGAGAATCAAGAAACTTCCACCTCAAATGTTTGGTGGTCCTCTACTGAAGAAGAATCTAGATCACTATCAAAATTTTACCCCTCAGACAGTAGAACACTGGAACTGCCTAAGCTGGGAACTATATCAACCCGAAAGACCCCACTCTCTCCACCAACAGTGTAGTAAGCATTCAGAATAACAACAACAACAACAAAAAGCTATTACCGTTGAGTCAACCTTATAGGACAGGGAGAACTGCCCTGTAGATTTTCCAAGGAGTACCTGGTAAATTTAAACTGCCAACTTTTGGGATAGCTAACAGTTGTAACACAGGGAGAGAGACCCTCTCTGAAACACAGATGCACAAGGAAGGTTTGAAGCCAAGGACTTATGAATATTGAGAGGAAAGCCCTCCAACATGTGAGCTCTCAAATTTAACCCAAGGTAATACTAAAGTGATTTGAAGAAAGTGCTGACTAATGGTTGCTATAGCAACAACAAACCCAATTCAAACCCTAATTAGGAAGATTCAACCACCCACACTGAAGGCCTAGAAATAAAAAGACATAACAATTTCCAGGTACATTTGTTATTTAGTTGGGTCTCTCTTATCCTACCAGTGATGTCCAGCATGTAATAAATAATTATGAGACACAAAAAATGAAGGCCTAAAAAATTCCCTTTCAGGTGATAAAACAATTCAGCTGAAAAGCCCTGGATGTTGCAATTTTCGAAAAGTAATTACAAAATAACCATGCATGGTATGTTAATGCATCTAGTGGAAACAGTGGGCAAAATGTTTGAAGAGATAAGTTTTCAGCAGAGATATAGAAATCATGACTGAGAGATAATTGGAAATAGTAGGACTAAAAAAACACAGTAAAAGAGTTAAAGAATGCCCTTATAACAGGTTCAGTAATAGACTCAACACAGCCAAGAAAAAAAAAAAAATCAACTTGAAATAATCCAAACTTAGAAACAAAATGAATAGTTTAAAATATGGGTAGTCTCTAGAATTTTCAGTTTTAGAATGATTCACAAGGCAATTGGGTTTTGTTTTTGTTTCTTCCCTCTCTCTCCATTTTCTTACCTCCGGCTAGCTAAACTTAATTACTTGCAAGGACAATCCAAACTGTCATTCCTGAACAATGTGAATGCATTAAGTTTCTGCCATACTGTATTGATTTGGCAGGCTTCATTTTTTTACCATGAGACTTACAACCCCACAGAATACAATGTCTAAATATAAAGCTACCAGTATAATCCTGCAACCCTTAATTTTTTAACAGAAAGATTATGTAGATTTGATAATTACAATTAACCAAGTTATCACTATAAATCATTTGTCAGATACTCCTATTCATGAGGAACTGTGGGTAGCAATTTGATTTACAGTTCAATAATAGCACTTTAGTATACCTCATACAAAGCAATCCACCCTTGTGTATTAAAATCTATAAATTTAAGAAACCCAGTGTAACAAGGACAGGAAAAAAATCAAGTGAATTACTAAGTGTCATTCTATTTTCCCTCCATTTCATTATCTATTACTGTATAATAAAGCACTCTGGAAATTTGTGACTTAAATCAATGACCAATAATTACTTTCTTCAGTTACAATTTTGTGGTCAGAAATTTAAGCTGGTTTAGTTGGGTAACTCTCCTACGTTCTTCCCAGAGCTCCACCTCTTTCTGTAGCAATTTGGTGGATTTATTGAGATTGGATAGTCTCAGATGCTTCTGTAATGTGAATGTTACTGGTTTTGGCTGCTGGATAATCTCTGTGTATGTCATCTATTGGTCTTAAGGAAATTAGTATAGGACCTTAAAATGGTGTTCTCAAAATTTAAAGGTTAGCAGAAGCAATCAGATGCATCTGGGAAGACAATCCTGATAATCTTCTTTTGAAAACTCCATAGAGCAGTTTCGCTATGAGTCGGATTTGACTCGATGGCATTTGGCTGGCATAGAGCAATTTTACTCTGAACACAGGGTAGCCATGAGTCAGAACCCACTGTACACAACTAACAACAACAAAGCAGAAGTAGCAAGTTTTCTCCATTAGGGTTGCAAATGATTACTGGTATGTTCCATTATACATAGAATTCTCTTGATGAGAAAAGCTGCTAAGAATTCATCACCATTTTAAAATTACCATAACCAGATGTTGCCCAGCTACCATTAAGGACTGCCCTTCCAGGGAACTCAACAAAGAGGCTCTGATGGAGCAGGAGAAATATGGGGTGCAGAATTTAAACTCAAGGAAAAATGCAGACTTGATGTCTGACAGAGTGAAGGATACCTGGGAGACATGCTCCCCCACCCCCCCACTCCAACTCTCTGTTGGCCCAGAAATGGAACCATTTCAGAAGGCAACTACTCAGACAAAGGTTGAACTGGTCTATGAGACGTGAAATGATACCGGTGAATAGTATGATTCTTGATTTAGGTAGATACAGGGAGACTAACTGTGCAGCTTCTATCCAGAGATGAAATGGGAAGACAGAAGGGGAAAGGAGCTAATTGAATGAACATAGGAAACACAGGGTAGAAGGGAGGAATGTGCTGTTATAGTGTGAGGAGAGCAGCCAGGGTCACTAACAAAGT
This sequence comes from Heterohyrax brucei, assembly GCA_028571685.1. Taxonomy (NCBI): domain Eukaryota; kingdom Metazoa; phylum Chordata; class Mammalia; order Hyracoidea; family Procaviidae; genus Heterohyrax; species Heterohyrax brucei. The sequence continues at coordinate 8,032,266 of CM053156.1, forward strand.
ATGTATAAATTTTTGTAGGAGAAACTCACTTGATTGGGAACTTCCACTTACAACACAATAATAGTAATAAACTATCACATCCTTATTGGTTTTAGAACTGTATTTTTTTGTTTATGGACAAAACATCATATACAAATCCCTGTTCGTAGGGCGGAGTCAAGATGGTGGACTAAGCACAAGTCTCCTTATATCCTTGGAAACCAAGACCTGAACTGATAATCAAACGGAGCCTTCTGATCACCTAATCAGCCTCAAGACACGGCACAGAGCTGTTAATTGGGACTTCATACCACTGAGTGAAAAATCTCCTCTCTTTTTGCTGACTTCTGCTCCTGGTTAGCCCTGGCTCTCATGGACGGAAGGTAAACGCACCATTTTGACTTTTTTTCCTCTGTCTCGTCTGCAGGTGGAGCTGGCACTTGCCTAGTGGCTAGACTCAGACGCGCTGCTGGGGGGATGCCAAGGATAGGCAGGCGAAATTCTCATATTCTGAGAGCCAGGCTTAAGACTCTGTTAATCTAGCCACTTTGAGCCTTTGGTTTTATATCTGCATCAGCGAGGTTTGTACAGAATTCTGCAGTCAGTGTGTGGGATGCCATGTTGGTACTGAGATTTTAGCGGGACCTAATTCTTAGCCTGGGACCGAGCTTCCGCAAACGGAACAGCACTTCCCTGACAGAAAAGCAGTAGTTTTCCCAGTGCCACCTATGTTGCAGGCCCTGCAACAGAAGCAGAGGAATCACTACCTCTCGGCACCTTTAGCCCCTCTGTCTGCTGCCTGTATGGAGGACACAATTTTGGATACGGTGGCCACAGCTGGACCTAATTCTTAGCTTGGGAGCCAGAGCCGGCCCACAAGAGAGTGCTTTTCTATCACAAAAGCAGTACTCGACGCAGTGTCAGCTAAGGCTAGGCCCTGTCAGCAGAGGCTAACAGGGCAGTAGCATTGCTGTATTCTGAACTAGTTTGTTATCATCTGGGGTTGGATATAGTGGCACTTACTTTGTCAGTTGAGAAGAGGGACCTCTACACCTGAAAACCTAACTGACTTGTGAACTGGTCAGATACCTTTTGCTTTACATTTTAAGACAGCCTAGAGAAACATTTGCAATCCTTCCTCACAGTACCTCTTCCAGCCTCTATATACTCACATGGGACCCAAAAAGCAACAGACACTTGTGGCATACAAGCAATCACTCATGGCTCCAGAAGGCTCCCAAACAAAGCAACCAAGGAGTTTTCCAGATGAAGAAACTTTTATGAAAGCATCAGGAAATGAACACAAAATGATTATGTACAGAGCCCTTCTAGACCTTATACAAAAGGCAGCAGAACAAAACGAAAAATTAAGCAAGCTGTTTGATCTGACAGAACACCAGTACTCTGAAATCCAACAGATCAAGAAGAAAATCAAAGACATAGAAACTTCCATGCAAAGCCAAGAAAACAGAATGGAACAAATAGAAAAAGGAATTTCTAACTTGGAAGACATAGCTACTGATGCCAGCGTCTATGAGCAAAAATCAGAAAAAAGAAACAAGAAAAATGAAGAAACATTAAGAAGCGTGTGGGACTCTATTAAGAGGAACAACTTTTGATTAATTGGAGTCCCTGAAGAGGGTGAGACATCTGAGAACACAGAGAGTATCGTTGCTGAGCTGCTGAAAGAAAACTTCTCAGAAATCATGAAGGAAGAGAATATAGACATCTCAGATGCATATCATATGCCACCCAATATAGATCTCAAAAGAAAGACTCCAAGACATAATCAAGCTTAACAAAATGAAACATAAGCAGCAATTCTTAAAGGCAGCAAGACTCAAAGCAAAGCCAACATTCAGAGGGAAACCCTGTAGGCTCTCGTCAGATTTCCCAGCAGAAATCATGCTGGCACGGAGACAGTGGCATGACACATTCAAAGCCTTGAAGGAGAAGAACTTCCGACCAAGAATTATATATCCTGCAGAACTATGTTTCAAGTACGAAAATGAAATTAAGACATTCCCAGATAAACAGAAACTCAGAGACTTTGTAAAAACCAAATCCAAACTACAAGAAATACTGAAAGAAGTTCTTGGCTCTGGCTTAGAAGAATGAAACCACTAACTTTATATTTTAGAACAACGTACTACTCAATACTTTACTCTTTTAGGGAAGGCTCCAAAGTCAATCACAGCTTTGATTCGGAAAGAAGCAATCCAGTGATCATCATGAAAACTATGGTGTCATCATAATAAAAAGAGGGATGTGCTACAGTTGTTACAGTCCTTCCAGATGGAGAGGAAGATGACAAGACTGGTAGTAATCAAAATTGGGTTTATATATAGTTTATTAAGGGGGATCCTAGGGGAAGCTTTAAAGCACAACAAAGATGTATCATACCATTTCAGGAAATGTAACACACGAGTCTCAACACCTACAAAACCAGCTCTGAAAAAGGTGAAAAATCAACTCACAAAAAAGAAAGTCCCAGAACACTATGTGCAGCAGAACAAAACCCTGCCTGGTACTATTCCATTCTCACAATCACTTTGCTTGAGCCTACTGTTGCAGCCACTGTGTCAATCCATCTCATTAAAGGTCTTTCCCTTTTTTCAGTGACTTTTTACTGAGCACAATATCTTTTTCCAGGGGCTCATCTCTCTCCATAACATGTCCAAAGTAGGAGGAAGTCTCACCATCACAGGTTCTAAGTTAAGAAGCATTCTGGCTGTACTTATTCTATGATGGACTTGTTCATTCTTCTGGTAGCCTATGGTGCATTCAATGTTCTTCACAAACACCATAATTCAAAGACATCAATTCTTCTTTCTCATTCCTTATTCCTTGTCCAGCTTTTGCATTCTACAAGGCAAGTGAAAATATCATGGCTTGGGTCAGTTGCACTGTTCTGAGCTGTGTTCTCTAGGGAAGGAAAAACAGTAATGTGTATAAATATGTGTAAAAAATGATTTACATAAAATATCAGCTTATGCAGTTGTAGACTGACATACCCCAGATCTTGGTTTGGAATATAAGCCTCATGCAGCTACAGAAGCTGGGGAACCCCAGGTCAGCAGGTCAGAGAGTAGAGTTCCCTGCTCACAGTTTATGAAATTCAACAAATCCCAAGATGGCCAGCGAGACTGTGAGGTTTCTGCTGATTCACGGAGCTATAGGGGCTGGTGATTTCACGATTGGTAGGTCAGCGAATGGGACTCTTATTTGCAGGCCATGAAGACTGATGAATTCAAAGAACTGGAGGTAAGAAGACAAGAGGCAGCTTCTGAATCTGCAACAAACCAAAACGTTGGCAAAGTGAGCAGAAAGGAAGTAAGCAGAGGAAGACAGAGACAAAGGCTGAGGGGCTGGTGAGCCACTGCAGGCCCCATCTCTACCACTTTATACAGCTGCCAAAAAGTTGAGAATCATGGTCCAGCCAAGTTTATGCAGTTCTAACCATCACATGCACCTTAGTCTTCCAAGTTACATCTTTGATTTTTAACCCTTAAAAAGATTTTTGTGCAGCAGATTTTTCCACTGCAAGTCGTAGTTTGATTTCTTTTCTTCTGCTTCCATGCACACTGGTTGTGGATCTAAGTAAAATGTGCTCTTTGACATCCATACCTCATTCAAAATAATAACTTGCTAAAATTCCTAAAAGTGTGTGTGTGCTATAAAATTATTTTATAACCTTCCTCAATGTGATCTATGTTCATTTACTAGAGTTATTGTAATCTGGGGAAAGGAAAACTCACATCTTTTAGAGATTAATGAACTAAGGCTCTAAATTAATGCTGATTAATTTAGCGGATACTATTAATTTAGAGCCTTCATTCATTAATCTCTGAAACATGTGGGTTTTCTTTTTCCTAGGTTGCAGAGACTCTAATAGATGAACACAGGTCACTTTAAGGAAAAAAATTTATAACATGTGCATGTGGCTTAAGGAATTTTAGCAAGTTATTTAATTTAAGTGAGCCATGGGTAGTTCAGTGATAGAATTCCCTCCTTCCAGGTGAGAGACCCAGATACGATTTCTGACCAACGTACCTTGTGTACAGCCACTATTCATCTTTCAGTGATACATTGTGTGTTACTGTGATACTAAACAAATTTCCCTGGTGGCACAGCTGTTAAACGCTGCTAACTGAAAGTTCATCAGTTCAAACATAGTAGACTTACTGCAGTAGAAAGATGTGGCAGCCTGCTTCTGTAAAGATTACAGCCTTGGAAATCCGACAAGGAAATTTATTCTATCTTCTTGGGTTCCTGTGCATCAGAAGCTACTCAGTGGCAACAGGTACAATACTGACCAATTCCAATGGTGCTTCTGGATGCAGATAGTCTAAAAGACTGACAATCTATTTTCAAAAAGCAGTCAGTGGAAACCATCTTTATCACAATAGTTCTATCTGTAGCTGATCATGGGGATGGCACAGGAGTACACAGCATTTAGAGTCCTTGAACATCAGATTTTGATGAGTGCAGCCACACTTACGAGCCAAGAACAATATCAAATTAAGGGTTTGTCAAAAGTTCTAGACTGAAAATAAAAGAGCAGCTGTGATTATCTTGGTAATTCATTGTCTCTCTGTCCCAGACCTAAGTCACCTTTCTTTAGTTAGCTACCCATTTATTTCAGCAGGTCACAATATTTGATTTTCATTCCTGTCTTGTTTCTTACTGTGGTAATTATGATCATATTATTAATTTCAGATGAATTTTGTAACTTGGCCTCTGTCACCCAAAATACCCTCGTTTACTCTGAAATCATCATATTTCAAGATAGCATTTTACGTCTTTCTACTTAGCCCACAAAAGACAGTTACTAGAATATCTAAAAATTCTCATACTTAACTTCTCAACACTGTGGTAGAGTCCACTTCAGGAACACAGTGTAGCTGAATCAGCAGCTCTTGGGAAAAATAAAAAAAATGCACTCTGTTATTTTCATGTCCCTAAATCTTTTCATTTTTCCTTTTCTATCACACCAAGAAATTTCTGACTTCTCAACTTCATTCAGCAAAGGTAACAGTTCTGCTCATACATTTTTGTTCAGCCAAGTATACAATCAGCTTTAACTGCTTCAGGATGCCTGATTTGTGTGCCAGTAACCAAAATCCCTGGTCATTGAGCCATATTTATAATTTCACTGCTGTCATGGATTAAATTATATCTTCCAAAAATATGTGTCAACCATGATTTCCAGTATTGTGTAGTTGTCGTCTGTTTTTGTGATTTTCCTGTGTGTTATAAATCACAGTCTGTGCTTAGCACCAATGTGGTAGTAGGTAACACCCTTGATGACATCACATCCCTGATCAATGTAAAGGTAGTTTCTTGGGTGTGGCCTTCACAAGAGATAAAAATAAGGGAAATCAAACAAAGAGTTGGTGACCTCATATCACCAAAAAAGCAACACCAAAAGCAAAATGCATCCTGTATAGAGAAGCTCCTAGACTGTGGAAAGACTGAAGACAGAGAAATCCTTCAGCCAAAGTTGAAAGAGTGAGAAACCCTTCATCTGGAGATGACAACTGGAATTTGGACTGCTAACCTATTAGACTGTGAGGGAATAAACTGTTGAAGCCATTTACTCATGATATTTCAATTACAGAAACACCATGTAACTAAGACAATTGTGATCTTTAATTGCATTCGCTCTACCTTGTACTAAAATACCTAAATTTGTTCCAACACATATTTCCCATGTCTTTGTTGCTACATATGAACGTTTTCCAGCTGTATCTGTATGTAAGTATTCTTATTCTAAATTTGACTTTTTAATTGTTATATTGGCTAACTGCCATTTTCCTCTTCTCATCTGTAGTTCCAGTCTTCCACAATCATACAGTTCTACTAAGTTCATAGTTGACCAACTAACTAAACAGTATATCTCAGAGTCTGTCTTGTAGCAACCTGTTCCATGTGACAAAATTTTCAACAATTGGATATTATGAGAAACAATAGCAACAACTTTTGTGCCACTGGCTTTTAAAAAAATTAACTACATCCGATTTCTGCTCCTTTGCACATCCTTCAGGTAATATACTAGGCATGGAGCTGTGCTGGATTCTGTCCTCTTAAATATACTTTTTTTAGAGTTCATGTAGTAATAAAAGAGAACTCTGAGAGTAAGCATCTGGATCAGAACCACTCTGTTAGCTAGTATCACTAAAATTTTTACCTTTTGTGACAGAGAAATATACTCCTCTCTTACATGAGAGATACTTTATTGTTGCAGCCTTCTAGGATATGTAGGGCCAAGAAATGATGAAGATTAGAAGGGGTGAGTGATGAGAATATTTGAAATTTGAGCAGAGAATAGCTACCATGAGTATGAGTCAGAATCAACTCAATGACAACAGATTTTGTTTTGGCTTTAAACAAGACAAGAAGCAGTTTCACCAGGCAATTCCTCTTCGGTACTATGCTTCTTATCAAAAATACTCATGTAGATGCAGAGGAAAATAAGGGCACTGAAAAATGCAGTCTTCAGTGTCTAGCCTCTAGAACGCAATAAGGCCTTTCCCAAGTGCTTTACAGTGAAGTAGAGTGTATCAATTCACAATACAGACCACCTATGTTTCTGGTTCACTTACTAAACTTAGAGGAGAATGACACATCCTCAGTCATCCATACAGTTGAAAATGTGATATGTAAGGGGAAAATTCAGGTGATCTCTTACTTTTCCAGAGAAACATAAAAAGGCTTAAGAAGTATAAATATACCTATAACATCTTGAGGGAAAAATGAAGCTCAAGAATGGCATACTCACAGAGTATAATGAACATATTTATGAGGATTGACAAGTTTGTAAACTCATCCTAGAAAAAGTACTACGTATCTTATTGCTGAATATAACTATGGTCACCTTCAAAAGACTCACCTTGGTAAGCTAAGCACCAAACCTGCACCTATTCCACCCTTAAAAGCAATTTTGGAACTCTTTTTCTGGAACGGTCATCAAAGCTGTCGTATTACCCTTGATGTTCTGAATGTCATCAAAATGTCTTCTTTTCGATTTTTCCTTTAACTTCTGGTGGAGAAAAACATCACTAGGGGCTAGATCAGGTGAGTAGGTAGGGTGTTCCAATTCCAATACACTCATTTGTTTCCTGACTAAAAACTCTCTCCCACACAACTATACAATTAAGTTGGTGAACTAGCCACTGTGCCTCGGTGCACAATGGGCATTCCATAAAACGCCCCCAAATTACCTTGAAGGGTAGATTAGACACCAGTGATAGCACATGCTTCCCAAGGCGAGTGCTTGAAAGGTAACCCCAGTGATATCCACCAATAAAGTATGTAAAACTTAGAACAATTAAGCTCACAGACTTAGTTGTTGGACCTCATAAGAGGCAAGAAGCTGAGAACCACCAACATGTGAATTTCAAGGAATAAAATAAAGCAAGCCTCCAAAGATGTGTCTAAAAATAACTAACACAAGAATGTTAACCATGTTAAAGTGGTGGTAAACAATGAATGCAATTAACTGAAAAATTAAAACCAAGCATTTGTGGGATTTATGGATTAGTGTATAGAATGATTTTAATTCTAATGATAATTATTTAGGAATTGCAGGGTTTTGTATTGTTTTCTCCTTTTGTGGTATTGTTTAGTTGTTTAAACTAATAATCATGTTTCTTTTTAATAGATAGAATTAATTCAGTTTTCCGACATTAAAGAAATAAAGTTACTTCTCAAGAATTATTGGGATAATAAACCCGTGCTGATACTCAGCAAGTATGTATTCCCTATTAAGACATCACAATGTATGTCATCTATTTAAATTTTTGATCAAACTGACAATTTCCATAAATAGATGTTTGTAAGCAAAATAAAACTTTAGCACTTTTCATAATATTTATCAAAAACTCAAAAGTCAGGGCCATTAAACTTTTCTTACCATATATAACTTTTTTGGATTTATCTTTGCTTAATATGCCTTTGAAAAATAAAAGTCCCACATAACTTAGTGAAGATTAATCTGAGGTTGTGATGATGGCACAGGCATGGGACAATGTTTTCTTCTGTTGTACATAAGATAGCCATGAAATGGAACCAACTTGACTGCATCTAACAGTAACAGTGATTGTAACACATGTTCACCAGAGACTATTAAACCCTTTGCTTCAGAAAGTAACAGTCAGAAGAAGACATATTTCAATAAACACACTCCTGAGTTGCCAACCAATCAATGACATTGCACTGGAGTAAGCACACTTGAAAAGATGTCAACACAATTTTGCATCTGCAAGCCTGCTAATCTGTGTCTTTATGATTTTCAAAAACACTACATGATGTCACCAGCCTGCTATGCTCAGAATCCTTGTTTCTGATTAAACCAACCAAACAAAAAAAGTGCCATCAAGTTGATTTCGACTCACACTAACCCTGTAGAACTGCCCCCAGAGAGTGTCAAAGGAGCTGCTCATGGACAGGAGTTGACAGTCCTTTGGTTACCAACCACAGCTCTCAAAACCTGTGCCAGACTACAAGAAATAAATTCAGAATCGTTCCCTTCTCCCACCACCAAGTAATGAGTGATGCTTTCATGAGCTTTTTTACATTATGGAGGTTTCAATGGGCTCATTTTGAAGATACTCATTTGAAAGAATTCCAGGAGACTCTCAGACACAAGTGGTCCAGGTGTGCTCACTGGACCACTTATGCCAAACATCATTTGTCCTTTAGATATGCTGTCAGGTTGGAGCTCCTTTTGCTAAATTCATACTGTTATCTTAAGGTTTTAACGAAACAAGTGTCTACGTAAGGCTTTAAAACACTAATCTTCATATAAACTTTTCCAACCTGAATCTTGGTATGAAATAATTTTGATTTTAAATTGCAAATGTGAGAAGCATAATGAATCGACCTTCTGATGCCAATCTTCAGATGTCAGTCAATCTTCAGATGCCAACCAACTATGGAAATCTCAGAATCCCACTATTTTGTTCCCAGCTACGAGGTTACAACAAATTCTCATTTCCACTGCCCTGTTCACTACAGACACTAGTCGTTGACATGGCACCTGTTTTTCTGATTCTGTCCCTCCGTAGCCAGGGCAGATCTCATGACTTAAAAGGACATCATTCTTCAAACTGTCAAATAGGCAAACACAAGCCACAGCTAGGGAGTCCACATAGCATCCTTACTTCTGACTTGCTGGTCACAATCTCAGGATTCTCCCACTAGCACTTTAGGGTTCCAAGCACAACTTGGGAGCCTTTCTTGGGTACTGTCACTTTTACTGTCCGGCTTCCACTATTTCTGTGAGTTCAATAATTTGCTGAAACAACTCACAGCACACACAGAATGATTATAGCAAAAGAATAGAAATCAGTCTTAGCAAATGCAAGAGACAGATGAGAGTGAGGTCCAGAAGGTTCCCAACAAAAGACTTCCATGTTTCATAAAAGGGTTACTAAGATACCCCTGAGTCGGAACCAACTTGACAGCACATAACATCACATGGCCCCTGCTTTCACCAACCAGAAAGTTCTAGGTTTCACTGAATGAGTCCTCATTATATGGTCGTAACTGGGGTCTCACTGAGTGTACATGATGGATGAAATCACACTTTCTTCCTTCTTAAGTTTAGCAGACTAGGTGGTATTTGCAATCCAGCTAGCCCTCTAATCATTTTCCCAAATCGTTAAGTGTTTTCTGGAGGCTTTAGATAATAAAGAAACTTGGATTACACAATAAATTGCAAGGGTTATCTGTCAGGAATATATTGAGTACTTTGTGTTACAGCAAACATTTAGTGAATTAGATATAGGTTTTCATAAAATGCCATTAAACCTTTGGTTTCAAAATGTACAATTTGAAAGATTACTGTTTGTTATTAACATGCTTATTTTTATGCTTTTGATTTTTTTCTGCTTTTGCTTTTGTTTGTATATATTATAGAGAGAATGCTTATGTTTTTCTCTTAATTTTCTTCTTTGAACACTTAAGAAGTCTTCTAAAACAATGAATGGAGGCATTGTTTCAATAAAGCTCTAATTTAATTTAAGACAGTTTTGAGCATTAACAGTTGAAGGTGTATTAGACCTGCCGCCAGTTTCTAAAAAAGCAATTAGTCAAAGTTACATGTCTTACAAAACCTTCACCAGTGCATCCTCTTTCTCAGTGGCATTACTGTGTGGTGGTTGGGGGATTGTAGACTACGCTTCATGCCATTGTCAAAGGCAATGACACCCAAATGGTCCAAAGGCCTAAGTGACTTTGCGGGCCGGGCTGCAAAGGCAGTGTCTCGCTTGGGTTGATATCATGCATTATCCAGGGTGGTAATTTTTAAGCCCTCCATCACCTACCAGTTAGGATGTGGGAGGCTGGTCTGGTGCACCCACCTTTAAGCAGACAGGAGAGTCTCCACCTTAGGGAATGCGAGACAGGAGGCATAGTGGGGAGATTTGAGGGAGGAGAGGAAGAAGAGAGGGGGTATCAAGGCATCAGAATCAGCCTGGAGTGTGGACACAGTGGGACCATTTCATCCACTAGGGGTGGTTCATCCCCAGCCAAGCCTTGCCTACTCCAGGTGGAGAGGATGTGATGCCATGAATTCCTGCACTTTGTGATACCAATCCTAGTGATGTCACTGCTATTTCTCACTGATTTGTGAAAAAAAGGTCATGTTTTTTGACCGTATTTTAAGATCAGCAATTCTTAAGTTATTGATTGTATGGCCCCTGCCATACTGAGAAAACCAAGAAATAAACACACACAGTTCACCCAAGATAGTAGCTTTGTTTCCTTATTCGCCATGAGTTTGTTCCTGTCTAAGTCTTAACTTCCTTCTTGAAGAAATTCTGATTTCTGTTTAAAATCTCATTATAATCTTAACTCCTGCACTTTAGTTGACAAACTGGGAGGGTGAAAAAAAAAAGAGCTGATTTAGGTTAACAAAGGCCTTTAATGGGAACTTCTGGTCTACAAAAATTAATTATTTAGTACGTAGAGAAATGCTACAAAAATGAGAGGATAAATCACCGCTGAAAGTCAAATTATTTAACTGGTGTGCCCAGGCCTGAAACCATAACTTTAATAAAATTTCTTTTAAAGATTTGTGGCTTCTGAAGTATGTACTCTTTTCATCTTTTAGTCTTTCTATTCAGCCTTAGCTGATCTTCTAAATGTGCGATTTTTTTCTTGGTTTTCTTCAAGACACAAAAGATCTTATTGCAGAATTGGTAGATTAGAAGGCACTGTGAAATTGCAAGATTGTGGACTAGGGTAAGTCAAGAACTATGTTTAAGAATTTTCCTTTATTTTAGTAATATGGGCAAAGCAATTGCAAATCCAGGATTCTATTAGATATTTGTTTTCCTGTACTATAGATTGATAGCAATTATCTCTGTTAACTACTAGCGGCACAGATAAGAACATATGTGTAACATTATACCAGATAGAATAACTGGACTCATTGAAATGTTTGAATGTGGTCCAAATAACCAAAGCTTAATGAAACAAAAGCATATAGGGTATATTTGAGCAGTTAAACTTTATGTATGCCAGGACAACTCTATGTTCAGACAGGGGGGGAAAAAAAAGAGGAAAAGAAAAGGAGGGTGTCATGGTTGGAATTGTGTTCCCCCAAAAATGTGTGCAGCCACGTGGCTGGGATATAGTTCCCAGTATCTTGGGACTGTCCTCCATTGTGTGGTTTTGCTAACCTGTATGTTAAAGGATTAGGGTGGGGCTGTGAATTCCTGCTGTGGGGGGAGTTTCTCTGGAGTATGGCTTGCCCCACCCTTAATGCTTTTAGCTTGCAAGGAATAAAAGGAAAAAGAAACAAGGACAATTTGAGAACCTCGCTACCATCAAGCAAGCAGCACCGGGAGCAGAGTGCGTCCTTCAGACCAGAGGTTCTTGCGTGAGGACGCTCCCTGGACAAAGACTGATGCAATACCGGACTTTCCTCCAGAGCCGACAAGGGGAAAGTCTTTCCCTGGAGCGGACACCCTGAATATGGACTTGCAACCTACTGGACTGTGTAAGAATAAACCTTCCTTTGTTAAAGCCATCCACTCTGCGGTATTTCTGTTAGAGCAGCCTAGCTGACTAAAACAGAGGGTTAATTCTAAGCTAATTACAGGAGGATTGTAAGGAGAAATGAGAGGAAATTTAAAACATGAACAACACTTTTGCTAACCTTAACATAATTAAATCGTGTTCCTTTAGGCTAGAAATGGATCAGAATCAATTTGAGAGCAATTTGTTTTTTCCCCTTCGTGAGGCCACTGGTTGGTCATTCTGGTCTTGCCAGTCCTCACTCTTGTATAACAAAGACATCACAACAGTAAACGAGTAAAATCATATTACTCTGGATAAAGTTAAACTCTTTGCACAAGATAAACTTGAAGCAAATTCAGTCCTGACAGATGACTTACTACACTGAGGAGTCTGTGCTTTATCATCATCAGTGCATCTTCTGCCTGTCTCCTTTATTCTAATTTATTAGTTCTTTGGTCCCTTCTCTGATGGCCTACTGGTTGAGTGCTACAGCAGCTAACCGGAAGGTTGGCAGTTTGAATCTACCAGGTGCTCCTTTGAAACTCTATGGGGCAGTTCTATAGGGTTGCTATAAGTCAGAATCAACTAGACAGCAGCAAGTTTGTTTGCTTGTTTTGTTTCTGATCTATTCCACATTGCTCAGTGACCTTTGTGAAATTTTCTGTGCACTCAGCAAGCCCAATCTTGGCTTGTATCTTTCTTTCCTTTTTTAAAAAACAGTAAAAAAATATTTAAAGCAGTTTTGAAATCAATGTGTACCTTATTTTAAATAAAGATCCATAGTGACGAGCTAAATTAGTTGTAACTGAAAAAGCCATTACAAGAAGAGTAACTGCAAGAGCAAACTGATCATGATTGTGTTCACACAAATCATATTCTTGCTTTTTGAAAATGAACATGTAAAATCATGTCCTACATTGCTATCTGTGTTAATGTCTCTACTCCAAGAATGTCACATTCCTATGAATAGTATTTAAATTAATTTGGGGCTTTAATATTCCTGCATCAGGGGTGAGAGTTTAGAGACTATGGTCTTAGGGGACCTCTGGGTCAGTTGGCATAACAAAGTTTTCTAATAAAACACTCTGCATACCATTTTGAGGAGGGATTTTCAGAGATTGAAAGCTAGTGAGTGGCCATCTAAGATGCATTCATTGGTTTCAACCCACCTGGAGCAAAGGAGAATGAAGAACACGAAACACACAAGGAAAATATTAGCCCAAGAAACAGAAAGGGCTACATATACCAGAGATTCCAACTGCCTGAGACCAGAAGAACTAGATGGTTTCTAGCTCCCATCACTGACTGTCCTCATGGGTAGTACAACAGAGATCCCCAGATGGAATTTGAGAAAATGCAATTCACGTAAATAGACTAGACTTAATGGTCAGACTGAATCTGGAAGACATAGTTTTCAGACTCTCTGTTAGCTCAGAACTGAAACCCTTCCTGAAGCCAGCTCTTCAGATGTTGATTTAGACTGGACCATAGGACATAAAATGGTACTCATGAAGAAAGTGTATCCTAGCTCAAGCAGAAACATTATACTAGACAGCAGCTCCTGCCTGGAGGTGAGATAAGAAAGCAAAAAGGGACAGGAGCTGGGTGAATAAACACAAGAAATCCAGGGTGCAAAGGAGGAGTGTACTAACACATTATAGGGAGAGGAGCTAGGGTCACATAATAATGTATGTACACATTTTTGTATGAGAAACTAACTTGAACTGTAAACTTCCACTTAAAGCACAATTTAAAGAGAGAGAGAGAGAGATTAAAAAAAAAATCCTGTCATTTATTAAGTTGGGTTACTAATCTATGAAGCAGAATAATTGAAGTTTTAAGTTATAGAAGATGTTATTTACAAGAGGGTATACTTGATTTCTCTATGAGCCGGGCAGAACTTTTCCAGCTCCTCTTTCAAAGGTGAGTGTAGCTTTTTGAAGATTGTCATAGTATGCATGTAAGTGATCCTAGAGCAAAGTTCCTGTCACCTATGGATGGGTCCAACATTTCAGAATTGTTTCCTGAGTGGTGTTCAAACCAAAGTCTTTTGCTCTTAGACTCTATCACAATTTTAATACATCCTCTATACTGCATCTCTGGAAACTTGGCTGCACAGTAGTTAAGAGCTCAGCTACTGATCAAAATATCAGCATTTCAAGTCCACCAGCAGCTACTTGGAAACCCTGTAAGGCTGTCCTACTCTGTCCTGTAGGGTAGCTTTGAGCCAGAATTGACTCTACTGAATTTTTTTCTCCAAATAGTAATTAAATATATGTAATAAATGATTTAATTATCTTTACCAATTAGTTTTGAAATTAGAATGCATTCTAAAAGGAAATTCAGTGGATAAGTAAAAACATGTAAATACATGAAGTCTACCTTTACAAAACCATAAAGAATTAAAATCCATTCAAAACCACGTGATTAAGGATCTGAATGTATATGATTTTTTTAACTCCACAAATTATGTTATTATATTATTACAGTCTAATAAATCATCTTACACAATATAACCAACATACTGTAATATAACATAAAATGATGTAGTGTACTTATTAAGTGCACAGGATATAAAATAAAAGCATCCTATCCATGTGACTTTGGACAAATTATTTAACCTTTGTAAATTTTCTTTCCCTGTGACAAGCCTAAATGCACAGAGAACACACAAGAAAATCAAGATAACAGGATACTTTTATTGTAAGTACACATGATTTGAATTGGGTATCACCAGCATAAAGGTATTTGAAAGGCATCCAAAGAGAAGATTGTAAAAGCAGGTTATATAGGCATGGTTTTGAATTCTGGTAGAATTAAAATGGTTTCTCACTTCATATATCTAAAACAGAAAAATAGTTGTACCTGACTTACACTGCTGCTGTTAGGATTACATATAAAGTATTTACCATTATTTTTAATAAGCTCTCAAAACCTATGGGAATCACTAGCAGTATTATCAATACTTTTGAAGTTATTATAGTCTAACAGAGATAACACTAACTGTTAAGTGTGAAAGTCATATAAAAGTTAGGACTTCTGAAAGAATAAATGTAGTAAATTTAAGCATGCTTATTTAATAGTTTAGTATTTGTTTTTTCCATGTTGTCTTCTTAAAATTAAGTATTTTCTCTGTAAGCCTTTATTTTTACAAAACTGTCTTTATTACAATATTTGATTGATCTAAATTCTGTAATTTAACTGCCTAGATATCAAACAAAACAAAACTTCTTGGTATATTAAAAAGAAAAAGAAGAAGAATTGAAGTTTACATTGAAGATGTTTACATTTCGAGATATTAGCATTTTGGCTGTCAACAATCTCAACAATTTCCTCCAAAGGAAAGTCATGTTTTATGTTCTCAATTCTAGATTTGGATAACTTGAATTATTTTCACTGTACTTCAATGAAGCAAACATATAGGGAAAAAAAGAAAGTGTATTTAACACAAAATTCTAAATTTCAGGGATATTTTTTCATGTTAGATAAATGTTTACATCAGCATTCTTTTCTTAAATCTTGGTTCAAAGCAGTAAATGTTTGCAGATATCAGTGCTTCTTCAAACATTATCATGTAACATTCCAGTAACAGCAGTGAAAGCAATTCTAACACTGGTTTCTAACGGAAAGTACAAGTGTAAATGGACGAGGGTCTCTAATTTTTCCTCATTTGTTGTGTGATGTTCAGCATTGAGTTCCAAGACCAAGTCAAGGGTAAGGATAATGTACCTATCCTGCTCTGTTCTACCAAGTAATCACACATAAAGATTACATGTATTCTATTTCTTAAACATTTTTTCCCTTTCATAAAAATAAGTGAAAAATAGCATCATGAATTTTCATCATTCTAAATGTCATGGAGGGAAAAACAGCATCACGAAAATTTAGACTATTAACTAAGAAAACAAACTTTACTATGTATCTTCGTATCTCATCCTGCTTGAGTTTTGGGCATATAAACAAGACCATTATAGTTTTAAGAAAAAAGAAAAATAACCTAACATTTATTACAAAAGTAGGAAATAGTAAAGGTGTCTATATAAAAATACAGTGAATTATTTTCAGATAAGATGAAAGATGTATCACAAAACTGCAGAGCATATTTTTTTCCTTAATTACAAAATAACTTGACCTTCTACATCTTTCAATGAAAATTTTTTTATTGTGATTACGTGAAAGTATACAATTCAAATCAATTTTGCATGCCTGACTACCTGGGACTCCATCTGCTCTCCTCACCCAGTGACAGCACACTCCTCCTTTTCACTCTGTATTTCCAGTATCCTCTCAACAAGCACCCGTACCTTCTTCTCCACCCTCTTCTCTCCCACCTAGAAAGAAATCGCAGCCTCCTATAAATGTATAGAACCATAAAGTAAACATACTGTATGTTCACACTGTCCCTGAGTCCAGCTCATTCTTGCCTGAAGAGTTGACCTCTGTTTTAGTCATCTCTTACCGCTCTAACAGAAATACCATAAAGTGGTTTGCTTTAAAAGAGAGATGTTTATTCTTACGCAGTTTAGTAGGCTACAAGTCCAAACTCAGGGTGTCTGCTCCAGGGGAGGACTTTCCCTTTGTGGGCTCTGGAGGAAAGTCCTTGTGTTGCATACATCTGTCTTTTGTCGGGGAGCATTTTGGAGGAGGAACTTGGGGTCTGAAAGAGAGCTCTACTCCAAGTATTACTTTCTTTTTTGTTTTTCTGATGTTGTCATTTTTTTGTATTATTATGACTGAGTGAAAATGTACATTCCCATATAAATTTACATGCCCACCTATATGCAGCTTCTACCGCTCTCCCTGCCCTGTGACAGCACACTATTCCTCTCTGCTCCATACATGTCTCATCCTCCCAACAGTCTTCTTTCCCCTCCTCTCCACCCACTCTCCTTCCTCCAGCCAGAGGTCAGCAGGATGATATCCTATAGATGCATAGAATCATAAAGTGCATCCAATATATGATCACTCTGCATCTCCAAGTCCAATCCATTCGTGTCTGAAGCATGGACCTTCATTATGATTCATGGGCAAGGGCAGCATCAGGGCCAGGGACCATGCTCCCAGGGGAACCCTGAAACCGCTGGACCATCAATTGAGGTCTTTTAGTGGAGATTTCAGGGCGCACCCATTTTTATTATTGTGTTGTCAGTGAGACTCAACTTAGTGAGCTTCATCTTGGCTATCACTGGTGGTGGCCGGGCACCATCCGGTTCTTCCGGTCCCAAGTCAATGTAGGCACCCACCCCTGTGGGTCTGTCTACCTTCTGGGTTGTCTTTACCCCATGTCATTTTGGTCCTCGGTGAGCATCCGTTCCTGCTGAGTTGGGACCATTTGCTGTGCCCTCGGATGGCAGTTTGACAGTCTTTAAAGGCCCAGATGCCACTCACCAATGTGGGGTGCAGAGAGCCCTCTTAGCAAAATGCTAGTTGTGCCAATTGGCCTTGATTTCACCTAAGAGCACAGTCTCCTGCCCCCTGCCCCAGCTACTCTGTCCTTGCAATACTGGGTTAAGATGGAAGGAGTAGTCAAGTTATGCTGAAGTCCACCAAGTACTGCTTTCTTGATGGCATAAGGTTTCCAAATCTCCGCTTGCTGCCCTTTCCTTTTATCCCTTGTAGGATAAAAGGATGAAAGGTGGTAGAAGCCACATTCTGGGGAAACTCCCTTTGGAGCAGGGAGATGATCTTAGAAAGAGGCTCACCCCAGTCCTCTGTAACATAATCCACTCTGTTAACCACAGGGATTAGGATTTACAGCATCAGAAAATCACAAAATGGTAGGCCACTACAGAATACAGGGAATCTTGGCACAGCCAAATTGCTACACATATTTTTAGAGCAATACAATTCAGTCCACGACAACCTCAATACCAGTTCCCAGTTACAGCTAGCAGCAGGTCTAGGGCTGTGTTCCCAGGGGATCCTCCAGCTTGTCTGCCCATCATTTGTAGTCTTTTAGTAGAGTTCTTGAGCTGCACTCCTCTTGTGCACTCAATATTGTGTCCCCCATTGTGCACTCCACATTGTGTCCCACATTGTGGCTGTCTTTGGTGGTGGCTGGGCATTATGTGGTTCTTCTGGTCTCATGTTGATACAATCTCCCATTCATATGGGTCCTTCTGTCTCCTGGGCTCTTTTTCCATCATGTCTTTGCTATTCTTAGTTATCAAGTATTCTAGATGACTTGGAATCATTTGGTGTACCCTCAGATTGAAGCTTGCTGGTTTTTAAGACCCAGAAGCCACTCATCAATATGGGGTGCACAAGACCCTCTGTGGTGATCAGGATTACATCAACTTGGCTACTCTGTATTTGGCTGCTGTATTAAGTGGCAGAGCAGGGTCTGTGGTGGCTTCCCGCCCCTCAGCTCTCATCTCTCAGCCTCCCACTAGTACTGCTGGCCTGTTCACGTAGCTAGGAGCTCCTGCTCTCTTCTTCCAGAGTCAGGTTTCTTGACTTGAACTAACAGCTGTTGGATTCATCAATCCTTACAGTTGACACCTGAGAGTCCTGCTCCTTGACCTACTGATTTTGGATTCTCCAGCCTCTGCCACTCTGTCTCGCCACCAGCTAGGGATCCACTGACCTACACAACTGGTGATCTAGAACTCTGGCCTCTGACCTGCTGACTTTGGGTTCATCAGCTTCTGTGGCCATGTGAGGCTTGTGCCAGGACTTGAGACATTCAGCTTCTGTGATTGTGTGAGCTGTTTTTGATATCTGTATCTATCTATCTATCTATTATAAATCTTTCCTTGTACCTGCAAGTGTTACGGGTTTTGCTTCCCTAGAAAACCCAGCCTAAGACACCTTCTTAGCAAAAGACTAGTGGTGCCAGCTGGCCTAGATGTCCCCATCTGAGCTCCTCTGTCCTTTGAAATATTGGGTTAAGTTTAGAAAACCTTACAGTTTATGGTATAGTCTAGCTATATTGATCTACTCTGTAGTGCAAGCTTTCACCTAAATCAAATGCCTGCCTACTATCAACCCTTTCTGTCCCTCTGCACCCTTGTAGCTATCAGAGTCTTTTATTCTGTAGGTAAGTTTATTTTTAAGTCCTTATAGCTGGCCTTACACTACACTTGTCCTTTGGCCACTGACTGATTTCGCTCAGTGTAGTATCTTCTAGTTGAAATTAGGTTATGAGATGCTTCCTAAAATCATCATTGTTCTTTATCACTGTATAGCGTTCCACTGAGTGTACGTACCATAGCTTGTTTAATCATCTAGGTTGATTCTATCTTTTTGTTATTGTGGACAGTGCTATAATAAACATTTGTGTGCAACTATCTGTTCATGTGACTGCCTTTATTTCTGTAGGATATATTCTGAGCAGTAGGATGGCTGGATCAGATGGAGCTTCTATTTCTAGCTTTTAAGAAAGTGCCAAATTGCTTTCCAAAGAGACTGTACCATTACGTATTCCCACTAGCACTGCAGGAGAGTTCCAGCCTCTCCGCAACTTCCCCAGTATTTGCTGTTTTGTGTTTTTGGATTATTGCCAACCTTGTTGGGGTGAGATGGTGTCTCACTGCAGTTTTTGATTTGGATTTCTGTGATAGCAAACGGTCATGAGCATTTCCTCATGTGTCTTTCAGCTGTCTGGATGTCTTCTTTGTCAAAATGTCTGTTCATCTCTGTGGTGGTCAGGATTATGACAACTGGGCTACTCCATGTTTGGCTGCTGTATTAAGTGGCAGGGTGGAGCCTGTGGTTGCTTCCTACCCCTCAGCTCTCTCCTCTCTGCCTTCCACCACCGACTGCCAATCTGCTCGTTAGCCAGCAGCTCCTACTGTCTTCTGGTGTCTGGCTCCTGGACTTGAACTAGCAGCTGTCAGATTCATCAACCCTTACAGCCAGCACTTGAGAGTCCTGTTCCTTGACCTGCTGATCATGGTTTCAGCAGCCTCTGCAAATCTGTCTCACCGCCAGCTTGGGATCCTCCAACCTACACAGCTGGTGGTCTTGAACTCTAAACTCTGACTTGCTGACCTTGAGTTCACCACCTCCTGTGGCCATGTGAAGTTTGTGCCAGGACTTGGGCCATTCAGCTTCTGCAGTTGTGTGAGCTCTTTCATGTGTCTATCTATCTTTCCTTGTACTCTCTCTCTCTCTATAAATCTTTTCTTGTACATACATGTGTTACTGGTTTTGCTTCTCTAGAAAACCTAGCCTAAGACAGTCTCTTTTGCCCATTGCTTAATTGGGTTATTTATCTTTGTGACGGCATTTTGCAGTACCTTGTAGATCATGGAAATCAGACATCGATCTGACATGCAGATGCCAAATATTTTTTCCCATGCTATAGTTGTCATTTAACTCAGTTGATAAAGTCTTTGGATGAGCACAAATATTTGATTTTTACTAGTTTCCATTTACCTATATTCTGTTGATTGTGCTTTGTTTGTCAGATTTTGTAGTCTAAGTCATGTATTAGAACTTTCATTTTTGACTTTATTTTTTCTTGCATGACCTTTATCATTTAGGTTCCATATTTAGGTCTTTGATCCATTTTGAGTTAGTTTTTTAGTAAGGTGTGAAACACGAGTCCTGTTTCAGTTTTTTGCAGATGGATACCCAATTTTTCCAACATCATTTGTTAAAGATTGTTAAAGAGACTCTTTATACCTCAGTTTATGACCTTTGGGCCATTGTCAAGTACAAATACTTTATAAAAGGATGGTGGTATTCTGGGGTCTCAGTTCTGTTCCATTGGTCTATATGTCTCTTTTTCTACCAGTACCAGGCTGTTTTTACTACCGTAGCAGTGTAATAGGTTCTAAGGTCGGATAGTGTGAGGCCTCCCACTGTGTTCCTCTTCTTTATTAGTGCTTTATTTATCTGAGTTTCTTCCCTTTCCAAACAAAGTTGGTGACTTGTTTTCTGATCTCATTAAAAAAATGTCACTGAAATTTATGTTGGGATTGCACATATAGATTGTTATGCTTAAAATAGACATTTTCACAATGTTAAGTCTTACTGTCCTAAACAAGTTAGGTTTCTTCATTTATGTAAATCTCTTTGGTTTCTTTCAGAAAGGTCTTGTAATTTTCTTTGTATAGGTCTCTTATTTCTCTGGTTAGATTTATTTCCAGGTATTTTATCTTACTGAGGGCTATAGTAAGTTGCACTAATTTGATAATTTCCTCTTTGATGTTCTTTTTGTTGGTGTAAAGGAATCCTACTTATGTTTATCTTATATCTTAATACTTAGCTAAACTCTTCTATTAGTTCCAGTAGTTTTACTTAAGGATTCTTTAGGGTTCTCTGTGTATATGATCCTATCATCTGCAAATAGGAATATTTTTACTTCTTCTTTGCCAGTGTGGATACCCTTTATTTGTTTGTCTTGTCTAATAGCTCTGGCTAGAACTAGCAGCACAATGTTGAATGTAAGTGTTGCAAGTGGGCAGCCTTGCCCAGTTCCCATTCTTGGGGAATTCTTTCAGTCTCTCTCCACTTAGGATGATGTAGGCTGTTGGTTTTGTGTAGATTCCCTTTACTGCATTGAGGAATTTCACCTCTATTCCTATTTTGCCGAGAGTTTTTAACACGAGTAATGGGTGTTAGACTTTGTCAAATGCCTTTTCTGCATCAATTGACAAAATCAGGTGATTCTCATCCTTTGTGCCATTTATGTGTTTGATTGCATTAATTGTTTTTCTGATGTCGGTCCAGCCTTGCATCCCTGGTATGGATCCAACTTGGTCATGATGAATTATACTTTTGATATTTTGTTTTATTCTGTTGGCTAAGATTTTGTTGAAGATTTTCACATTTAGGTTCTTGAGTAATATGGGTCTGTAATTTTCTTTTTTTTTTTTTTTGTGGGATCTTTCCCTGGCTTTGGTATCAGAGTTATGCTGGTTTAATAGAATGAACATGGGAATATTCCATTCTTTCTACGCTGTGAAATAGCCTCAGAAGTATTGGTATTAACTCCTCTCTAAATGTTTGGTAAACTCTCCAAGGAAAGCATCTAGGCCAGGGCTTTTTTTGATTGGTAGCTTTTTGATTACTTTTTGAACCTCTTCTTTTGTGATGGGTTTATTAAGTTGTTCTAATTCTCCTTATTGTAATTTTGGTAGGCATTCTGAACCTAGAAATTTGTCCATTTTGTCTAGGTTTTCACATC
Source organism: Heterohyrax brucei (assembly GCA_028571685.1). NCBI lineage: Eukaryota > Metazoa > Chordata > Mammalia > Hyracoidea > Procaviidae > Heterohyrax > Heterohyrax brucei. Next base: position 8,054,407 of record CM053156.1, read on the forward strand.
CATTAGAATACAGTTTTTCATAGTATTCTGTTATGATATTTTTTATTTTGGTTGGATCTGTCCTGAAATCTCTTGTGTTATTCCTTATTCAGGTTATTTGTTTCCTATTTTTCTTTTGTAAGTTTAGCCAATGGCTTATCAACTTAGTTGATCTTTTTTTAAAAAATGGCTTTTGGTTTTATTAATTCTTTCGCTTATTTTTCTATTCTCTGATTCATTTAGTTCTGTTCTAATCTTGATTATTTGTTTTCTTCTGGTGCTAGAAAGATTCTTTTGTTGCTCTCTTTTCACTTGTTCAAGCTGTTTGGTTAATTCTTTTGTTTGGGGCTGTTCTTTCTGGATGTTTGTATTTTTAGAGATAAATCAATCTCTGAGCACTGCTTTGGCTGTAGCTCATAGGTTCTAGTGGGATGTGTTTTCATTCTCATCGGAATCCACAAATTTTTCTATAGTATATTTGGTTTCTTCTATAACCCATGGATTTTTGAGCAAGGTATTGTTCGGTTTCCATAAGTCAAAATTTCTCCCTGTGTTTTTTCTGACATTGATTTAAACTTTCATGGTTTTACACCCAAGAAGATGCGTTGCAACAATTCAATGGCTTGGATTTTGTTGAGACTTGCTTTGTTACTTAACACATGGTCTATTCTGGAGAACATTCCAGGTTCATTGGAAAAGAAGCTGTACTTATCTGCTGTTGGGTAAAAACTTCTGTATATGTTGACAAGGTCTTATTGATTGTCACAATAAGATCTTCTGTATCTTTACTGAGTTTTTTTTCTGGAAGGTCTGTCCATTACTGAAAGTGGAGTGCTGAAAACTTCTACTATTATTGTGGAGTCATCTCTCTCATTTTTCATTGTTGTCAGCATTTGTTCGATGTACTTAGATGCTCTGGTATTGAATGCATAAATATTTAATATTGTTATATTTTACCCATGTATAGAAATTTTCGGCAATATATGTGGACCATCCTTGTCCATAATGGTGGGTTCTACATTAAAATCTATTTTATCTGAGATTAGTATTGCTACCCCTGTTTTTTCTAATATGTTGTTGGCTTGGTATATATTTTTCATTGTTTGGTTTTCAGTTTGTTCATGTCTTTGAGTCTAAGGTATGTACCTTGTAAGCAACATATAGACAGACTGTGCTTTTGTTCCGAGTGATTACTTTCTGACTCTTTAATAGATCATTCAATCCACTTACATTCAGTGCAATTTTTGATATGTGTGGGTTTAGTACTGTCATTTTGTTAATTTTATTTTTGTGTTGTTGATGTTTTCTTTGTTCCTCTTAATATTCTATTCGGTGTCTTTTTTCTTTATGAGTTTACTTTTCATCTTTTTCAGTGTTTTTTTTTCTTGTTTGTTGAGACTCTTGCATTATTTCTTGTTTTGATGTCACATTGCTAGTTTTCCTTGCAGCTACCCCTTTAACTCCACCCTCATCCCCTTAATGTTCTAAATTTAAACCAGTCCTCAAATTCTGTATATCTTCTTGGAATTTCTTCTCCATTTGAAAGGGTGGTATCTACTGTAACTTATCCCTCTTTATACTGTAATGATGTCATAGTTTTCAGATTAAGATCTCTGGTTCCATACATTTAATATTCTAACTTTGATTAAACTTAGTGACTTCCCTAACACAGTAGGCCTCTGGGTACTGTTTCCTGCATTGCATCCTTAAGTATACATTTTATGTTACCATTTTTCTAAATGAAGAGCTTCTTTCAGTATTTCTGGTAGTTTTGGTTTGGTTTTTGCAAAGTCTCTAAACTCCTGTTTATCTGAGAATGTCTTAATTTCACTGTTGTATTTGAGAGACAATTTTAGAGGATATGTAATTCTTGGTTGGAAGTTTTTCTCCTTCAAGGCCTTGTATGCATCATCCCACTGCCTCCTTGCCAACATCATTTCTGCTGAGAAGTCAGACGAAAGCCTCCAAGGCCCCCTTGTGCATGTTAGTGTTGCTTTCAGCCTTGCTACCTTTAAGGGCCTCCCTTATGTTTCATTTTATTAAGCCTGATTGTAACATGTCTTGCTGCCTTTCTTTTGGTGTCTTGTTTCTGTGGTGTTTGATAAGCATCTTGAATATCTGTATTCTCTTTCATGATTTCAGGGAAGCTTTCTGTCAGCAACACTTCAGCAATTTTCTCTGTATTTTCTGCTATCCCTACCTGTTCAGGAACTCCATTATTCACAGATTATTCCTCTTGATAAGAGTCCCATGTGCTTTTTAACACTTAATTTTTCTTGTTTCTTTTATCTGATTTCTTCTCATAAATGATGGTATCAGTTTCTTTATCTTCAAGCTCACTAATTCTACATTTCATTTTCTCCATTCTGCTTTGCATTGAATTGTGTGTCTCTGTAATCTTATTATTGATCTGCTGGATTGCCTATCATTGGTGTTGTAACAGTTCATATAGCTTATTTAATTTTTCATTTTGTTGTATCTCTAGAAGGGCTGTGTACATAATTCTTTCACATTCTATTTCAGATAATTTCAAAATGTCTTCTTCATCTGGGAAGTTTTTTGATTCTTTATTTTGTGAGTTTTCCAGAGCGCTGGTGGTCTGCTTTCTTAAATGGTTAGATATTAGTTGCTGTCTTTGCATCATTAATAAACAGTTCAGTTTCTCTGGTGTTACACCAACGTGAGCTATGGTGTAGTTCTAAGAAGGGAGTAGGTAAGGGCACTTCTAGAGTTGATAGCCACCTGCTGCTGCAGTCTCTAGGTGCAGTTGACTTATGTATAGCTTCTCTAGCAATATAGACACTTTCAAGCCCTGTGATGCTGTGTGACTTAGTGGCTGGCCCCATTTGGGCCCTCAGGGGTACAGGTCCTGCCTCCTATGTGTTAAAGGTGGCAAGATATTGTGCTGACTCTCTATCATCATGCCAGTTGAGACTATGTGTAGCTCAAGAAAGATATGAGAGAAGGGTGACAACACAATTGGCTGGCATGGGCTGTTGCATTCTCTAGATGCATTTGTCTTAAAAACTGCTTTTCTGCTGAGAGGGGTGCTGCTCAGCATCTACCAAAAGCAGCCATGCCCTCAGACACAGAAGGCCCCACCTCCTGGCTGGCAAAGACAATGCCCTACTTATGGAGTCTCTGGGGGGCTGTCAGCCTATGCTATGATGTGTCTCAGTGAAGAGTGTTGGAAATGGCACCACCACACTCAGGTCCCAGTCACTACTGCATTTGCTAGGTGCGCTTAACATAAAAGGTGCCTTTCCACTGAGACAAGCTTTGACCAGCAGCAACTGAAAGCGATCAAGCCCTCAGAGTTGGCAGACCCCGCTTCCTGGCTGACAGCAATGATACCTTGTAAGCTGTTCACAGATGGTATGACTTAGCTCAAGGAGGGGAAGAGTTTGGACTCTGTTGCACTTGGCAGCCAGCCCCCACTAAGACCCTTAGGTACAATTTTCTTAAAAACAGCTTTTCTGCTGGGAGAAACACTATCCAGACATGCACTATTGCGCAGGATGGGAATTAGCCCCAGGAAGGACCTCAAGTGTGGCTAACTCTGCCTCTCAGTGACCAAGATGGCATCACACCTGAGCCACCTTTCCTGCACTGAGCCAGCAGTATCTATGGTGCATCTAAAGAGCGGGGTGGGGGGTACTGGTATCCGCAGTCAGCAGACACAGCTGGATTCTCTAGATGTGGCTGTCCCAAGAACAGTATCTCTGTTGCATGATAAGCTGTTTACTGAAGCACTGCAGCTCACTGTGGTAGCTCGCTCATGCCAGGCTCATAGGCTCAGCAGTCCTAGTCTCAGCTTCCCAGTTAACAAAGACGGAATCTGTACCTGTAATCCTTTCAAATGATGTGCCAGCAGAAAGAGGCCTCAATGCACAACTGCCTCACCTCTGACAGAGATAGTTCCCGCTTCCTCTTGCCTAGTTTAACCTCACAACCCTATGCTTAGATCTCAGGTCTCCCAGAATGTCGACACTGCTCCATTCAATAATTTTTCTAGGTCGTAGATCTCAGAGAGAATCAACGATACATGTGTCTAGTCTGCCATCTTGGCCCCGCCTCTACAATGAAAACCTTTATTGCGTGGATTACATTCATGTTCTCTTTGGCACTTGGCTTGGCTTAAATAAAAGAGAAAGTATCATACTAAAAATGACCGTGTCAAAGGCTACCTCACTCCTGCCAGAAACTCATTACTTAGTATTTGAAGGAACAAAAGTAAAACTAAAACATCTGTTCTCTGTAATCTTTATGATCTAATTATTTTTATGACGCTTTCTCATCAATATTACCCTTTTCTTTGACCAAAAAGTGTTATTTGAGAAGAAACCTCTTTGCAGATATCCTCTCAATCCCTGTCATTTGAGTATAAACTCTTCTTCACTACTTTCAGTTTCTTAGGGGGAAATGCATTAAAGCCACCTGAGTCTGTGTTTTTGATGGACAGTTTTGCATATAAACTTAGAATTTGTTGATATATGGAGACTCTACTAGGTCATCTAGTTTGTCTGCATAGTGATTTGTTTTAGGATATCTCTTAATCTTTTGTAACATAGGAATAAGGCGATTGTACAGTTTTCTTCTGTCATTGATTTCTTGTACATTTAAACATACAATTTTTGTGACTATGTCTTTACTTACTGTTAACATGCTTTTGTGCTAAGTTTCTTGAGGATAAAGTAAATCAGTTATATCAAACACCTAAAACTATTAAAGAATCAGTACAGCAGTCCTTGTTATTGTGTTGTATTCTTTAACTAGGTGATATTTTTTTCTGTCTTTATTATCAATTTCATCACTTACAACCTTGTGACTATATAGTTCTGAAGGAAGAATGTTGATATGTTTCTGATTTGCAACTAAAAGAATATTCTAATACAATAAATTTACAAGTAATTGTTATTGAACAAGTTATTAAAATACCAAAGAAAAAATGAATAGTTAAGGCAACTTAAATCCGTACAACTTAGAAGGCTATTAATAAGATTATAAAAACTGGTTCTATAAAATTGTTTTAAGATAGTGCATTAAAAGTCAAAGGTTTTACTTTGGTAATTATAAATACAAAGTTTTCCAGAATGGTGTCATTTTGTTAATTACTAGATTTAGAGAGAAAACAGAGTAATGAAAGCAATAGTAAAGACAGAGTTAAGCACAGGAAAGAGATCCAGAATGTCATTAAAACAGAAAGACTAGAAAAATAGTAGATGATAACAGAAAGTTTTGCAAACACTGATGGAAGGCGAAAAATGAGCTACTCAAAGAGTCAGGATTTCAGGAGACAGGATATCCCAATAGCCTATACAAAAAAGCTGTTCAATCTATCTCAGTATAAATGAAACACAAAAATAAAACCACGGTTAAAGAACAACCAACACAAAAAAGTAAAATTAAATGGATTGGAAGTACCAAATTTTATTGAGGATGTATAACAATTGTAAGTGCTTAAATTTGTTTTACCTTTTTGTAAGTTTAAGTGCATTTTCTATGATGTCATGTATGCACCCCCTAGGATTCAGCAATTTGCTTACTAGATATGTACAGAAGGGAAACTTACATGTGCATGAAAAGACATGTACAAAATGTTCTTAACAATATAGTTCAAAATAACCAATACTGAAAACTATCCAAATATCCATACACAGTGAAATGGATAAACAAAACCATGATACTCTTACAACGCAAAATAATACAGAAATATGTAAATGTGTAAAATAAAATAAAACTGAAATTACATATAACAGCAAGTGAGAATACTACAAACATTATTTAATGAAGAGTCCCTTAGAATGCAAACAGTTGACATACTCGACAGTTAAGTAAATGTTAAAGGTTCAAGTTCACCCAGAGATGCCTCGGGAGAAAGGCCTTGAATCTACTTCTGAGAAATCAGTCTTTGAAACCTCTGTGAAATACAGCTTTGTACTGATACATGTGGGATGTCCACGAGTCAGAATTAACTTGACAATAACTGATATTGATATATTGAACAAAACAAATTGGGTGCAGGAACATTTAAAAGAAAATATTGTATAATCCCATTTATGTCACCATGGGACAAAACCATCTATAGCGTTTGAAGTCACAGTAGAAGCAATCTTTGAAGAGGCTAGAGAAGGGGGCAAGAGGGTTAAAGTTTTTGTTAATATTCTATTTATTGATCTGATGGAGGCTACCTCGGTGTTTCTGACAATTCAGTGAGCTGATGTTGTAGTTTCTGTACTTTTTTGTATTATTCAAAAAATATAAAACAAAATAGAAAAAAAGAATATATATTCCAGGGAGTATACATGAGAAGAGACTCTAGTATAAACACACATAACTATCATAATTGCATAGAAATTTAAGGAGAATACCTCTAATATATAAAAAGCTTAAAAGATGAGAGGATTAGAGAAACTGGAAAAAAGAAATTTTGTTAAGAAAATAATGGACATTCTAAAATCTATCTATTTGAAAAATATAGGCAGATAGGTATATACAAAATAAAATGTATATGTGAAATATAGTTGAATACCAAATAGATTTCTTAAAAAAAAAAAAAAGTGCTATATATTTCAGATAAAATCATTTCTGGTTTTATAAAATATGGACTTTCAATAAAAGATATGTTTTACTGATGTAGTAAAGTGAGAGAAAAAGAAGGTCCTCAGGTAGTTCAGATGAAATACAAAGAAAGCAGAAGTTTAAAATGAACATGAGCTTAAGGTGCTGAGTGAAAAACGTTGAAGAAAAATATAGACTTACATAAAACGAGAAGTCAAACCATGTGTCCTAGGCATTTAAAATAATTGGAGATGAGTTTTTTGTAGAGAATGAAAAGTAGGAACAAGAAAAGGTGGGATAGTTTCTTTAGATAGTCCTGACTGAAAAAATAATTCCAGGAATTGGTGCTTAATAACACAATCAAAGATGTGTTCACATAAAATGTCATGCTCTTGATAACCCACTAATTCCCTTCACTGGGAATGTGTATTTAAGGATCAAGGAGGAAATATGTTTAAAAATCAAGAAATCTTGTGCCTAAAAAAAACAAAAGATAGTTGTTTTCCAAATCTCTGCCTCAACTCTCTATGACTTTTTCTTTTTAAAAATTCCTTCTTTATCACTGTGATAAGACTTTTAACACATCTATTCACACATAGCAAGAGGTTCCAACTTAATATGTGACCATTTAATTTTTAAACATTACAGTAATTATGGCAGACTTGGCAGTCATTAAAATGCTACCTATCCTTGAAAAGCTAATAACCTGATGAATTTGGAAGACCAAGTTATAAAAAGCCTGAAGAAAGAAAGCAAGGAATAGATCCTAAGATTAACAGGAGATATTAGTCAACACCTGTGCTCAAAGCACACCATATGAGCTGCCCAAATAAGAAATCATGCCTGGTGGGAAGCTATTAGTGAAGATTAGAGATCACTGGAAAAGTTCATTAAATCCTAGAAGAGTGAAAGGCAAGGACACTGATGGGTCAATATTTTGGAGAATAATGGAAATTTTTCTTGATGATCAAACCAAAAAAAAAAAAAAAAACCAGTGCCATTGAGTCAATTCCAACTCAGAGATGCTATAGAATAGAGTAGAACTGTTCCATAGAGCTTCCAAGGAGCACCTGATGGATTTGAACTGCCAACCTTTTGGTTAGCAGACATACCACTTTGGGGGAGTGGAGTCAAAATGGAGAACTAGACACATGTCTCCTTAATTCCCTATAAAAACTAAGGCCTGGATTGATAACTGAAAGGATGTTTCTGGACATCCAGTGAACCCTAGTACATGACATAGGGCTGTCAGTTTGGACTACATGCTGCTGAACAGGAAACTGCTTGTCTTTTGCCAAACCCTGCTCTGGCTGAATCAGCCGGCTACTGTGAACTGAAGGTAACTGGCTTTTTTCACCTTTTTTTTTTCCTTGTGTTGGCTGGCAGGCAGGGGATGGGCTTAACCAGCAGCTATGCTGAGTCACAATGCTAAAGTGATCAGTGGGTGGAATGGCAACATTTTGAGAGACTGGCTCCAGACTCAGAGCACCACAGCCCCTCCACTGTCTCTTTTCAGACCTCCTCCATAGATCCTGCTGCTTTATGGAGGCTGGACAGTTAGACAGAGACACCCTCTTGTTTGACTGGTAGGCAGAAATACCCAACCAGAGGCTTCAGCAGTGGCTAATTCTCAGGCTGGGAGGCAGTCCTAGTCCAGGGAGTGTTTTTCCAGCAGAAAAACTGTGTTAAGCACAGTGCAGCCTTGTGGGAAGGACCCAGAAAGGGATGACAGCAGACTAGTATCGTGTCCCACTTTGAACTGTATCACAGCATCTGGGAACAGCTGACGAGTTTCCTCCATTGTCAGGAGGAAGGAGGGGCTTACCACACCTGATAGCCTGACTGATTTTGGAAGTGGTCATATAGCTTTTACCTTTTAAAATAAGACTGCCTAGAGAAATAACTTTGGTGCAGCAAGACTGCATCTCTTCCAGCCTTTACAGACCCACATCATAGGGTCAACTTATGGCCCTCCAGTGACTCTATAAGTAGGATGGTGTCTTTGCAAGACAGGAGGCAGAGCCTGTTACCCCAGAGATTCTAGTAGGCCCAGTCCCTGCAGTACATAGAGGTGGTTGGTGATCAACTACCTTCTCAGAATTGTACTTCAGCTCCTGCTGAGGCAACTGGAGAAACTGAACACCCTCTAGATGTCGGGCAAGCAACAAATCATAACTAAACACTTAAAAAAAATTCACCTATGGCTCCAGAGAACTCCAAAAATAAAGAATCAAAGAACTTCTCAGATGAAGAACCCTTTCTGAAACTATCGGAGGTTGAGGACAAAAGAATTATATAGAGAGCTCTCCCAGACGTTATACAAAATGCAGCAGAGAAAAATGAAAAATTAAGCAAGCTATTTGAACTGATGCAACACCAGTATTCTGAAATCCAATAGGTCAGTAACAAAATTACAGAATTAGACAATTATATTCAAAGCCAAAAGAGCAGAATTGAACAACTGGAAATTACACTTGCTGACCTCGAAGACAGAGCTACTGACACCAACATTTACGAGGAGAAATCAGAGAAAAGAAACCACAAAAACGAAGAAGCGTTAAGAAAGATGTGGGACTCTATCTATGATTAACTGGAGTCCCTGAACAGGGAGGGATGCCTGAAAACACAGAGAGTATTGTTGTTGAGTTGCTGACAGAAAACTTCCCTGAAATTATGAAAGAAGAGCACTTAGATATCCACGATGTGTATCAAATGCCACAAAACATAGATTGTAAAAGAAAGACACTAAGACATGCTATAATTTAGCTTAACAAAATGAAACATTTATCAGAAACTCTTAAAGACAATGGGAACCAAAGCAAAGCTAACATTCAAAGGGAAGCCCTGTAGGCTTTTGTCTGACCTTTCGGCAGAAACGATGCTGGCACAGAGGCAGCAGGATGACACATTCAAAGCCTTGAAGGAGAAAAACTTCCAGCCAAGAATTATATATCCTATAAAACTGTCTTTCAAATGTGAAGATGAAATTAAGGCATTTGCAGATAAACAGAAACTCAGAGACTCTGTAAAAACCAAACAAAAGATACAAGAAATACTAAAAGAAGCTCTTTGTTTAGAAAACAAAACCATTCACTCTATATTTAAGGAGGCAATGCAGAACACAATATCCAGAAACCTGTTAGGGAAAGCACAAAACCCAATCAAAGCTATAATATTAAAAAAAGAGATACAGTGATCACATCATGAAAACTATGATACCATTACATTAAAAGGAGGGATATACTACAGTAGTTTAGTCCTTCCAGATGGAGAAGCTAATAAGATATGCAGACACAGCACTTAACCACTATACCACCAGGGTATCATACAGTGGTATGCTTAACATATTTCTTGGAAGTATCATTTCAAAATTGTCTTCCTTGACTTGTTTCTTTCTATTACAAATGGTGTAGAAAAATATGTCTATAGCTGCCTCTCACTTAGAGAGGTGTCTCAAATGAGACAAAGAATCCTCTTCCAGGGAAGAGTCCTTTTCTGTTCCATTTCTATCTGTTTATTCTAGAAAACATAGCCCTGTGGGTTCACTCATAGCTGAGCCCAAGTCTCCAGTGGGCTACATTCATATTTGGTAATAGATATAAACACTGGTCTTTCCCCAAATTGTCTTCCTTTGTTTTCTGAAAATATCAAGAGTTACCTGTTAATGAACTTTAAACTTCTCTAGATTGGCTTCTGGATTAACTCGGCTGATCCAAAATTAAATGTGCTCGCATACTCTAAAAAATTGCCCTTCTATCTTTGTAGAGAAGGGTAACGACACTCAAAGCAGCAGAAACTAGGTGAAACTTAGACAAAAAGCAGTTCGGTCAATTGCAAATACTTTTTTAGTTAAGTATGTAGGATGGGCAATTAAATAGAATTTAATTAAATTCAACAAACTTTTATTCCCTTTATACTTTGGTTTAATTATGATTGAATCATTCTCCCAAAGTAAAACCTCATAACCACAAAAGGGCAAACATTACTTAAGAAAAACACTTAGCTTTCATAGATAGCATATAATTGTTTTTCCAAAATATCAAATGCTAATGAAATTTTCCTTTATTTTACTTTGGTGATATACTATGGCAGGATTGAACAAAATTGCATCTGTGATGCCTAATGCACAGTAGTTCGTTTGTATTTTCCCCAAACCCAATAGTATAGAAGACAGACTAAGATTAGCAAAACATGAAAAACAACCAAATACATCTCCAAATAGTTATATTGCCTTTTGTTAAAGTATTGAATGGAAAGTTTTAAATTTAAGTGTCATTATTAAATTGAAATCTCTTATACGATGATATTCACTCACCTACAGTATTCACATGAAAGAAAAAAAATGTATCATTTAATTAACAGCTGGTTTGTCTTTAAGCCCAAACCTCTTGTAACTGTTATTATTAAGCAATGTTGCCTTACTACTGAATAGGTTAAAAAGAGACAGAATCTGCCTTCAAGGGTCAGAGAATTTGAAATCATTACTATTTAAAAGGAATGAAATAGCACAGCTTTTTAGATTTTGACTGTTGACTCATCATGAACCATCCAGAATTTAATTGTATTGCTTTCTTTCCAGAACTTTCAAATACCAATTGTACAATACTACTAATCTATATGGTATCTTCACTGTTATCTTCACAATACGTTAGCTTCACTGCCTCTCAAAGAATGAAAGCTATGATAGTAAAATGATAACAAAGGGTTACAATATATATTCTTTCCCTTATTTTTATCTATGTGGCAGAAATTCTAGGTTGACAGTGACAAAAATTTAACAATGACAGGATATTTCCACACTAGGGAATCCAATAATATTTTAGGAGACTTCTACAAGATAGTGAAAGAGTGTCAATTAGGGAGAAACTGAAAAGTCCAGTGTTGGCATCATTGGAAATTATTCTCAAGGAAAATAACAAAACTGAATATTTCTGTAATTCAATGATAAATTTCTTTTTCATGTTTAAACCTTATAGGAGGAAAGTCTATACAAAAAATTTAAGAATTTCTCCCAAATCCTTACTGATCAATGACTAAAAGGAAAATATATCAACCGTCATGATTTTCGTGTGAAGAATAGCAATTTGAAGAATCATGACACTTTTAAATTGGAGCAAAACTTGATGTCAGCTGCTTTCAAACAGATCTCGACTCACAGTGACCCCATTTGTGCAGGGTAGACCTGCTTCATAGAGTTTTCAAGGTTGTGACCTTATGGAAGCAGACTGCCAAGCCTGTCTTCCAGGGCACCTCTTCCAGGTTTCGAACCACAAAACCTTTCAGCTGGTAGTCAACTGTATAACCTTTTTTGCCACACAGCCACCTAGAATACTATTAAACCCACAACCTATTGTTATTCATTTGTTGGCTTCTACCTCCTATGTTTCTCATAAGTCGAGACTCAGTACCTCCCTAGAAACTGATTCTAACATTAAATAACTCTTGTCTTTACTAAGATCTTAATACTGCATTAAAAATTGTTTTTGTGGATCTTCTTCTAACCAGTCTCATTTGGCTCTAAAATGCTTAATTTCTCTGTCAAATGCATTTTAAAAACATCCCCAATGTATTTTCTAGAATACCAGTGTAGCAACATACTATCATCTAAAGTTTATCAGTCAATTATTTAGAGTCAGATATTTTTTCATAAAACAGTGTCCACAGGCTCATATTAAATCCCCCAAAATAAGCATATATATTCACACACACAATTCATTTACTGTCATGAAGTCCAACACAAGCAACCCTAAAGGTCAGAATAGAACTGCCCCATAGTTTCCAAGGAACGCCTGGGAGATTTGAACAGCTGACCAAAGGTCAGCAGACATAGCACTTAACCTACTACTACTCCAACAGGACTTATTCATACACATATGCACACGCAAATAAATACGCATGTGTTAACAGTTTTACTACATAGCATTACATTTACTTTAGGAGTCCTGGTAGAGCTATGGCTGCTAACCAAAAGGATGGCAGTTTGGATTCACCACACACTCCTTGAAAACCCTATGAGACAGTTCAACTTTGTCCCTTAGGGTTGCCATGAATTGGAATTGACCCGATGGCACGAGGCTTATTTTGTTTTATACTTGAATTTTAGTTTTGTAGGATCTAAGCATTTGCTTACTCATTGTAATTTTTATATGAAAGACACAGTGGTAAAAAATGATTCCAAGAAAATTTATAAATTTTTCTTGAGAAAAAAATACATAAAAGTAAGTAAGTTTTACATAACTTCAGGAAAATGCATTTGATATCTAAATTCTGGTGACTAAAATAACTTCCTCTAAGAAAGGAAGTGAGAGTAGAAGTTTCATATTAAAGCATAGGAGAAACGCAGGTCCAATGTGCTAGACAACTCCAAGAAGCAGCAGTTATGTTATTGACTTTTTGAAAAATAATCCTAGCATCTATAGTATGCATCTAGTGTGATTATATATTGTGAACTTTGTTAGTATAGCAGAGTCACTAAGGCAAATGGGATACTTAAAGATGACATCGCCTGTGGAAGCTGCGTAGGCTTCGTAATGGGACACATCTTCGAATTGGGCACACATGCATGTATATGTACATATGTACACAAGCTATACCTCTAAAACCTAAAACAATCATGAGACTGCTAATCTAAGCATTCCACCATCCAATCCAAAAGACATTTAAAGCAGTGTTGACAGTGGACAGTCATTATTATTTACAGAAAGTATATAGTAAACACCAAGAACATATTACTTAAAACGGATTTAAGCTAAATTTCAATACTCCACTTAGCATTACAGGGAAGTGTCTTACCTACCTAGTGCTACTACATAGTAATATCACAGGTGGATGGCATTAACAAAGAGAAATTTATTCTCTCATGGTCTAGGAGGCTAGAAGTCTGAATTCAGGGTACCAGCTCCAGGGAAACGCTTTCTCCTGTTAACTCTGGAGGAAGACTGTGATCACCCCAAGTTCAAAGGGTGTGTTATTCTCCTAGATCTTGTTTCCTGGTGATTATGAGGTCCCTGTGTCTCTCCACTCACTTCTCTCTTTTGTATCTAAAAAGACACTGACTTAAAATGCAGTCTAATATTGTAGATTGAGTCCTACCTCATTAACTAACTGCCTGTAATCCTGCCTCATTAACATAGTGCAGGCGGGATTTACAATACACAAAAAAATTGTGTTCACAGAATGGTAGACAGTTACACAATATTGAGAACCATGGCCTAACCAAGTGGTACCCAGTGAGAGTGGATCCTGTCTTGTGCAACCCATGAGTGAATTTAGAGACACCATACATTTGAGAAAGAAAATGCAGATGTCATCGTAAAGCCAGTTGACAAGAAACTCAGAGACTGAGTCTCAAATCAAGCTCTCTAAAACTGGGGATTCTAGGGCAGATACAAGGTTCAGGACAGGGAATTTAAGCACAACTAATGAATTTTGTAGGAATAGGTGGGCAATTCTGTGAACTAATTAACACGAAACTGCAGTGGGGGGCGCAACATGGCAACAAGGGACCGTGTGTTTTTGAGGGGTATGATGCATCAAATTTTTCTAAAGACAGCTTTGAGGGTTATTACTCTTGTCTGACTGGGAGGAGCAGTTAGCGAAGTGACCTGGAGCAGAGAAGCAGTACGATGACCTTGGGTTATCATACAGAATACATTATCAGGAACTCACAGACCTTGGGTGTGCTGGGAGCAGGGAAAACAGTTTAACCTGGTCAGTTGTATTCCAGGAGGGGGAGTAGCTTAACCCTGTCAGTTACAAAGTTGACATAATATTTGGGTTGGGGGGGACACAATCCATGACAGGGAAGAATTCAATTATATCTAAAAGGGAAACTATTCACCCTTTCCAAATTAACCATGTCCATTTCTATGACACTTGTCTGGCATCCTGTGGACAAGGTGTCAATAAACTACTCTCTTTCTAAACAGGTGTGCCATCGGGTTAGGTTAGCTTCAGTGTGACTATGTTTTCCCTCTCTCCTTCCCTCTCTCTTGGAAGCTTTTCTCAGCTTAGTCTGTCCCCTTATGCTTGCTGGTCTAGCTCTCAACCAGCAGCTTTGGGACAATCTTGAGCCAGTGCCAGAGTTAATCTGGCATTGCCAATAGCTCTCAAGGCAAAAGTGTTAGTTGTAAACTCTGTATGGTGAATGCTCAAGCATCCAACTGCTTTGTTGTAACCTCCTGCCCAGAAGTGGCCAGCTTCATTCTATGGGCCAACTCTGAACACTGCAGCTGTCTTGTAGTTCCTGTCACTTACACTGCTGCCACAGATTCTCAGCAGATGGGCTCAGCTGTGCTATGCTGTTCTTACTGCTGTTCTTCTATCTTCAATATTTCCAGCTTCATGATGCTGCCCTTGTTCTATATTACAGCCCTTCAAAGAGATTCTCAGAGCAGAGTCCCACATCCAAAAGAGGAACTCCCCTACCAGTGCTCGCTGATCAAGAAGCACCTTTTAAACTTTTGTGTTTGGGGGATTTTATCAGCTACTGGACAGGCCCTCCAGTCAGTCCTGGTAAGTGCCAGCTACTGGGTTAGTTTCCTCCTGACATCCATGTAAAGACTAATCTAAAACTGACCAGTCCTAGCCAGCTGCTCATGCAATAACAAACTGACATATCCTTTAGCAGATTTCTATCTGTTATCATTTGGGAAAAATTATAAGTCCACAGTCAGCTTTATCACATCAAAGAAAATCCGTTGCACCATGATACTAGTATGGTATTTATTGACAACATAAAACTAAATAAATTAATTAACAAGCAAAGTATCCTCATCCATAATGTAGGTATAAGATGAAACTTTCTTCAAGGTACTTTTGAGAAATGTATAAAATTGAGTACATCCTAAATAGAACACCTACTGTAAGGCTACAAAAGTTGAAGGCAGGATTCACTTTGATACGGTCAGACTTCAGAAAGAATTCATTGGTTATCAGAATTATAAACACATTTTTGTTTATCTTCAATATCAATGACTCATAAGATTTTAGCTATTTTCTTGCTGTTTGAGTAGCTCCATCAATTACTTTAAATATTTTCCAAAGAAGTTATGAGTATTAAAAGATACAGTGATACAAATAAGCAACCTTTATTACTGTTTAAGTTAGTTCATCTAAATTTAACCTTCTTAGTAAATTTGGATTTTTACTGGAGGACACACTTGTAATTAGTAATAGCTGTGAGGTAAAATTTGGAGAACAAGTTAGTAAATTGATCACATTGTATACGTCTCAAAAGATGAGAGACTCGAGTAGATTTTTGGAGGGGGTGATATTTGGAAAACACTTCAGAAAAGATTCAAACACTTTAATGTTGTTTGGAAGACAAAATTTGAATTATCTTTTCTTCCAATTCCAAATAAATTATGCCATCCAACTCTTTACCTCCTGTAGAGATTTCTCATTCTCAGGAACTACTCTAACCATTTATCACCTAGGTATGTCTTTAGACACACAGACTCATTGTTTTGAAGGAAACTCTAAGGAGATCACCCATTGTCTGCAGAGAGCTGGGATTTCAGATGCATACTTGGAAAATCATTTTACCATTACATTGTAAGTACTTTAGAAAATGGAAAGGAGAACATGTTTAGTACACCTGGTGAGTTTCTAATTACGATCGTCTATATTCATCATTTACACATATTTGTCATTTTAATTAATTATTCAAGGTTCAATTCAGTCCCCTTGCTGCATTATAAAATTCCCATTGATTTAAAAGGTATAATTGTTGCTATGAAGTAGCAGACTTTTGAAACTGGTGGTTTTTATTCAATCAAGGACTATTCTATGTAATTAATATCCTGGATGGAGTTCAAGTTCCTGCCACTACCAATCACTTTGTCTGTTTAGTCTAAGACAGTGAACCTGATAAATCTCTTTCTAGTTTTTGACATGTCATTTTGAAAGTTCTGTCTTTAATCATAAATCTTATGTTTAACATCATTCTAAGTACTCATGTAGTTATTAATACAGTGTATTAAAACAGTGTATTAATAGTGTTAAAAGTTGTTTCAAGTAAATACAGCAATCTTACTTGTTAGAGAACAAGTTTGCCCATGTTCTAATCCTTTCATAGAAACATTAAGCTGAAAGCTCATATGCAATACAAGTATTTTCAATTATTTATACAATGACTTTCCTTACTGGATCTCATGCTCCATAGCCTTTGGTCAAGCAATTTTGTTATAGTGTATTCTTGGTTGTAACTTTCAAGCAGACATTTAACCAGCATCATGAAATTAATCAGTCGCAATTATGTGACAGAAATCTTTGGATATGAGTAATGCGAAATTTTGTCAAAAAGGTAAGTTCTTAATATGGCTTAAATTAACTTAGTAGTGTACACTAATTAATATTTCTTGATTGGTTAAAAGTTTATTTCCTTTATGCATTACTTAGTGCTATCAATTATCTCTTTAAGTAAGGCATGTGCATTGACATGTATGATTTCTTATAACTGTGAGAATTTATTGTGTATTTTGACTTTGGCGGGTAGCTATTCTAGTATCTTATGTGGAAAAACTGACTTAATTGTCACAACAAACTTGTTAGTAAGTTCTATTTTTACCTCCATTTCAGAAGAGAAAACTAATGCACAGAGAGGTGATATAACTTCTGCAGACCATACGGTACCATGTTATTGTCAATTATTTTTGTTATATTAGGAAATAGTTGAAGATTGAGACCTAGTGTTAACCATCTTTTATTTCTTCCAAAATGACATTAAGAAATCAAACACTGAAAACATTTTTTTTTTCTCATTGACACAATAACACATCCTATTCAGTTCTGAGAAACATTGATGATGTAGTGGATAAACGCTACAGCTACAAAGCAAGAGGTCAGCAGTTCTTGAAATACTTTTACCAAATCAGAAAATCAAATCCATTGCAGCTGAGTTGACTGAATTCCAATTCATAAACTTTCAGATATTGTAGTTTCAATAGAATAATTTCCCTTTGTTACTTTTATTGTCCCTATTCATCTACTGATGCTTCCTATATCTGCAATCTTTGAAAGCATATGTTTCACACCAATAATTATTTTAAAGCAGTTTTAAATGCCTGTTGATTAAAATCTTCACCTGGTTCACCTTACCTTTGATCTCAGTTATTGTCTTTGCTCTTGAAAGTGTGTCCCTGTGAGGGTTAAGATTGTGTGTCAACTTGGCTGGGCCATCATTCTCAGTGTTTTGGCAGTTGTATAATATTATAATTGCTTCTCTGTTGAAATGTGATACATGATCACTCCCACGAGAGAACCTGCTGAGTGGTACTGGCAGATGCAGGGCCTGTGGTGGCTCAGCATCCTCTCAGCCTTCATCTCTCTGGCTTCTGCCACCTGCTTCTTCCCTGCTCACCGTGCCATCTTGAAATTAGTTCCAATGTTTTAACTTTAGCCAATTTTTCTCAGCTTTTTCTGCTCATGCATGATTCAGGGGTCAGCCAGATAAACCAAAAGACAGAGTTCGGGAATCCTCTTTCTGCTTCTCTTTTCCTTTTTCTGGAACTTGCCTGCTTTCTCCAGCAGTCAAATTTTTCTTACACTGAATTTCCTGGTTTCTCAGTCCAGAAACACTGAGTTTTCCAGTAATGACTTTCTGTTTTGGGCTGACTATACCTGCCTGCCTCCAATGTAAAAGTCACCACAGTGGAGGAGTCACTCTCTTACTCCTTCCTCTGTGGGTGACAGCCCAACCAGAATTTGTTCCTTCTGCTTACTCTCTAGGGCCTTTGGATGTCTGTGTATTGTCTTATTAACAGAGTTCATGATATTCAGCTGTCCATGGAGACCTGATTGATTGTTTTTATTGTACGGTACAGCCATTCCTCTATACTAGCAACCATGGGACATTTGATGACTTCTAAAAGTATACCAAGTCAACTGTAATTTTATAACAATAATTAAGGGAGTAGAAGGAGGGAGTTAATGGTGAATGAAATAGTAACAGAAATAGTAGTTGTAATATTAGAGTAGCAATCAATTAATACTTTGGAATGGGCCCAAAGTGTTTTTCATACACTCTAATTTAATCTGTATATTACTGCTGTAATTTAAATAAAATTACTCTTGAACTTATCCAAGGTCATGAAGCTTCTAAGATACAGGCTTTGGACTCTAATCAGTCAGACTCAGTAACTCATCCTCTTTAACTTCTAAACTCTATGGTCATTTTTCACTTAAGTTGTAAAATGATAACAATATGATTATATATATATATATATATGTATGTATGTATGCATGTGTTTTAGTCAGCTAGTGCTGCTCTAACAGAAATACCATAGACTGGATGGCTTTAACACAGGAAGGTTTATTCTTACACAGTCCGGTAGGTTGCAAGTCCATATTCAGGGTGACCGCTCCAGGGGAAGGCTTTCCCCTTGTTGGCTCTGGAGGAAAGTCTGGTATTGCATCAGTCTTTGTCCAGGAAGTGTCTTAGCACAAGAACCTCTGGTCTCAAGGATGTGCTCTTCTCCTGGTGCTGCTTGCTTGATGGTAGTGAGGTTCTCAATTGTCCTTTGTTTCTCTTTCCTGTTATCTCATGCAAGCTGAAAGCATTAAGGGTGGGGCAAGCCATACTCCAGGGAAACTGCCCCTACTGCAAAGCAAGGAAGTAATCCTATACAGGAATTTGCATCTCCTTTAGCATACAGTTTAGCAAAACCACACAATGGAGGACAGTCCCAAGGTACTGGGAACCATATCCCTGCTGCATGACTACACATATTTTTGGGAGGACAGAATTCAAACCACGACAGTATGTATGTATACACACACAGTTCAGTGTCACTTAACTTCCATAATACATTCTGTGAAATAGGAGATTTTGTAACTGGGACCTTACACAAACACCACACAATCCCTAGATTATGAATGAGCGGCATTCCTAAATCTTTCTTTAAGTCAAATTTTTGCATCAGAACAGTTAAGTATAGTTCATATCTAATGACAGTCAAATATTTGTCTTAGTATGTAATGTATAGTGTACCTTAATATACATAAAAAAATTAAATAAAACTTCCAGATATACTAAAGCATTTTTAACATAATAATACAGTGTTCTGATGCACACTGCAAAATAGCCCTGGTTTATTATTAGGAACAATTGTACTTCATTTTTTAAATATAATAGGCCTTATGAAGTTGATTCACAAATTCACGCATATTTATGACTATCGCAAAGCGTATTTTTTCAATGGCTTGAAATGGTTAGTAAAATTCATATAATTTGTCTCATTTATGCAAATAATTCATTTTAGAGAATTTTGGAAATGTAAGAGAGAACTTTGAAGTGTCACCACAAGTAAAAATTGACTGGACAACATGTATCAACAACATCCTGCTTTACTTTGCATAGGTATTTAGTAGATATGTCCTCCTAGAAACTAAGTATAAGGCCTTTTAGATTTAAAGCATCGTTGTATTCTAAGATGATATTGTTTATAGTACATTGGAACTTCCCACCCTCTACAATCGTGTGAGCTGTTTCTTTGATATAATTTCTCTCTCTGTACTTCTATGTTTTACTGATTTTGCTTCTCTATAGAATTCAGCCTAAGACAGTGTGAAAGTACAGATTTTTTTATGTACCAGGAAATTACAGAGTGTGCTATAAACATTATTCATGTTAACTTGTAGCAACTCAAGATTCTGGTAGTTTTTCCTAAAAAGCTACATTCAGTCAGATGCAATCACCACACCCTGATATCCTCTGAACATTAAGATTTCTTTTCTGCAAATTTTAGCTAGTGTTATAAATACAGGTTACACACAACACTGAGGACAAGTGCAATTTGGTGCAAATAGGCTTTGAACTGCATGTTTTCCTACAGTTAAGAAAGAAAAACATAAAGATTAAATGTTCTAAAGTTTTTTGGAGAACTGGTAGAATTCTAAATATTATTTGCTCTGAAAAATTTGCACACACACATAAACACTCAAACATCTACCTTATATATATTTTTCTAAGATCTTGGACATGTGTAATGCAAAATTCATAGATCTCTGATTATCCTTTCCTTTTTGTGATGACTCAGATTCACTTTTGAATCTGTCATGGATAGAATTATGTCCACAAAAAAAAGTGTGTATCAGTTTTGATGGGCCATGATTCCTAGTCTCGTATGATTGTACACTTGTCATTGATTGTCATTTGATGGGATTTTTTTTATATGTTGTATCACTTTGATTTAATCAGATGAATTAGCAGCAGTTATACTGAAGAGGTCTGCGAGATTGGATAGCACGTTAAGTCAATCTCTTTTGACATGTAAAAGACAGAGACGAGCAATGAGACACAGGAAACTCATACCACCAAGAGAGTAGTAACAGGAGAACAGCACATCCTATGAAACTGAGTTTTCTGTGCTGAGATGATCCCAGACCAAAAGGAGATTGATGCATCACAAAGGCCTCCCTTCAGAGCTACAGAGGGAGAAAGAATTCCCCAGGAGCTAAAGGTCTGAGTTCAGACTTTGTGGTCCATTGGACTGCGTAGGAATAGATTTCTCTCTCTCTCTCTTTTTTTAATTCACATATCAAAGTTTTATTTATTTATTCTTTTTTCTTTTTTTATTGTGAATTAAGAACAATTTTACAGTCTATATCATGTTGTCATATAACACCCAGAACTTTCCCCTCTATTCTATTCTAGCTGACCCCCTCCCCACCCATGTGACAGCACGCTTCCCCTTTTGTTCAAAACTTTCCATGACCTTTTGATAAAGGTTCAGCCTTTTTCACCCATTAACTCGGCTCCAGCAAAGTGTCCCTCAGACAACCCCATGTACATTTTCACATGTTTCTTTGCCTCCAATATCACTCTATATTTTGAATGCCCCAGGTCAGTCTTTGTCTGTGGAGCTGGTCCTGGTGCTGGATGGAGTTTGGGGTTAGAGAGTCTGAGGGCCACACTCTCAGTGGGCCCTCTGTTCAGTAGGATCATCAAGTGTGATCTTTTGGTAGAATTCTAGCTCTGCCTTCTGCTCTATCACCTGCTATGTCCAGAGCTCCATTCCACATACCCTATCCAGGCTGTCATAGGTGGTGGCCAGGCTCCATCTAGTTCTGTTCCCCTGCCAAAGCACGCTATGGCTCACATGGCCCCTTCCATCTGGTGGGCTCCTATTTTTCTCCTGTCGTTGATGTCCTGCATTTGCCCCAGGCCGGGTGGATTGGGACCATTTGGCGCTATTTAGACAGAAACTTGCTAGCTTTCAAAATCCCAGTCACTACCTAGGTGGTATGTGGAGTGATATCTTGAGAGAGGGAGGGAGAAAAACCTTGGGTATCCCAATTAGTCCAGATGTCCCCTAAGAGCATGGCCCCCCAATACCAGACTCCATTTCTGTTCTTCCAAGGGTGTGGTCCACACTAAGGGGACAATTTGGTTTTCAAGTTGAGTAGTTGCAGGTACTCTACTTCTAGTGAGTGCTGTCACACCCTGTACCCATCCATAATCCTAACCGCTATCTAATTTGTAAAACATCCCTTTCTCTCCCTGACCTCTCCCCCACCCCCATAACCATCAAATACTGATTCCTACTGTTAAAGTCATGCACTTGTGGTAATTCTTGTAGAGCAGCACTAGATGACCGAGATAGAGGACATGTATTTAAAACAGTCACATCAAAGATACTATGACAAACAAACTCTAACATAACCTCTCTATCCATACTCACCAATGCTTATGTCTGTAAAATACTCTGCCCTCAAATATGGGTTGGATGTGACTTGCTTCTAACTAATACTGCGAAAATGATAGGATGTCACTCTCATAATTAGGCTACGTTATGTAAGATAAATAGAACATCCTGGGGATGTAGTGAGCTAAGTGCTATGTCTGCTAACTGAAAGGTCAGCAGTTCAAATCTGCCAGGCACTCCTTGGAAACTGTATTGAACAATTCTATTTTAACGTCTAGGGTTGCTATGAGTCAGACCGGAGTCCACGGCAGTGGGTTTGGTTTTGATTTCACGTGAGATCAGGTTTTGCTAGACAACTCGCCTTCTTCTGTTCTGCTGAACTTGATGTGGCACACCACCATGTTATGAGAGCCCTGTGAAGAGGACTATTTGTCAGGGAACTGCAGGTGGATTCTAGGAGCTGATAGTAGCCTCCAAATGACAGCCAGCAAAAACCTGACACTCTCAGTACTGAGACCACAAGAAAATGAATCTGCCAACAATTGAGTGAGGTTATAAGTGGATTCTTCCCCGGCTAAGCCTGCTGAGGAGAACACCAGACTAACACCTTTAATGCAGCCTTCTGAACCTCTGAGCAGAGAGCTAGTTCAAGCTGTACAGTGACACCTGACCAACAGAAGCAGGTGAAATAATAAAGTTGTGTTATTTTAAGCCACTAAATTTGTGGCAATTTGTTATGTAGCATAGAGTACTGGTACAGTACCATTTATAAATAAATCATAATATATTCTTTACAAAATACTTTCATAACTGTTTCTCTTATTTCTGATTTCTAAATTATAAGCAAATAAGTGAACTAATTTATTATTGGGTTGTTTGCCCAAGAAAGATTGGTAGTCATTGTTGAATTAATTTGACTTTAAGTTATTTTAAAACATTATGTTGTGTCTAAGAGTTGTTAAGTACTAAACATTATACTTCTATAAAAGCAACAGAAACTGGCCTCTACAGCAGAAATTATATTAATTAAATTTATTTATTGTTGTTAGTTGCTACTGAGTCATCTCTGACTCCTGAAGACTGGCTTAGTCATTTAGTACTGCTATAACAGAAATAGCACAAGTGGATGGCTTTAAAAAGAGAAACTCTATCTCACATAGTCCAGTAGGCTGTAAGTCTGAATTCAGAGTGCCCTGCTCCACAGGGAGGATTTCCTTCTTTGCCGGTTTTAGGGGAGGGTCTTTGTGTTGCATCAATCTTTCTTTGGCCTGAGAGCTTCTTGGGGCAGGAAACTCAGGTCTGAAGGACAGCTCTGCTCCCAGTGCTGCTTTCTTGAAGGTATGAGGTCCACAAGTCTCTCTGCTAGCTTGTTTCATTAATATCTCTAGAGGTTGCTTCAAGGCCCCAAACAATCTCACACATTGAGTCCAGTCCCACCAACACAACTGTTACCCATCCACCCTCATAAACTTCATAGAGGAAGGATTTACAACACACTGGAACATCACACAATACCAGGAGTCATGGCCCAGCCAAACTGCTACACACATTTATTGGGGATCACAACTCAGTCCATGGCAAAAACCTTATGCATAGCCACACAAAACGCTACCATTCATGAACCATCCTCGTGACCATTATTGTGTTTGAATTCACTGGTGTGACAATCCACCTCAATGAGGGGTTCACTAGATTTTGTTTACCCTGTACTTTACCAAACATAATGTCCTTTTCTAGCTATTGCCATTTCCCGATGACGTGTTCAAAGTAAGAGAGCTAGTGTTGTTATACTTTCTTCTGAGGAACTTTCTGGTTGCTTTTCTCCTAAGCCTGATTTGTTCATTCTTTTGGCAGTTCATGGTACATTCGCTTTTCTTTCACAGCACTGCAATTGGAATGTGTCAATTCTTTGTCTTTGCATTTCATTATTCCTTTTTTCTGTACCTACGAGATAGTTGAAAAGATCATGGCATAGGTCAGGCACATTTTAATCATCAAAGAGATATCTTTGCTTTTCAAAACTTTAAAGAAATCGTTTGCAGCAGATTTTCAAAACGTAATGTATCCTTTGATTTCTTGGTTGATGCTTCCATGTATGTTGATGTTTAATTTAATCCAAGTAGAAAGAAATCACTGGCAGCTTCATTAAAAAAATGTAATCAATGCATCTGTGATTTTTTTTTCCCCTTCTCTATCTTCACACTTAATCCATACAGAAGGCCATGGTCTTTGGCCTTCATCGATAAATTCTTGTTTGTTTTCATTTTTGGTAAACAAAACTGTGTAATTTGCATATTGCTGGTTGCTGTTTCCTCTTCATCCAGTCCTGATACTGTGTTCTTACTCACGTAATCCATTTTCAAAGATTCTTTAGTAATTGCTTGTTCAGCATTAAGTAAAATGAAACAATACAGCCATGCCATGTACCTTTTCCAATTTTCAGCCACACAGGACACCTTTTTTTCCTTTGCACTATTCTCTCTTGATCATCATAAATATAAACAAGTACTCTGAATTCCCATATTCATAAGGTTATCCATAATTTGTTATGATGCACTGATTCAAGTGCCTTCAGGTAGTCAATAAAAACAGTTAAATATCCTCCTGCTATCCTCTGTTTTTGACCAAGATTCACCTGTCATTGACAATGATACTCTTACTTGCACATAGTCTCCTGAATCCACCTTGAAATTCTTTACTTTAATTGTGATTAAGTGAAAGTATATAATCCAAATCAATTTTGCATGCCAGCCTATCTGCAGCTCCATCTGCTCTCCTTACCCGGTGACAGCACATTCCTCCTTTTCACTTATACTTCTAGTATCCTCTTAACAAGCACCTGTCCCCACCTCTCCACATTGTCACCCATCTAGAAAGAAACCATAAGCCTCCTATAAAAGTATAAAATCACAAAGAACACCCACCATATGGTCACACTGTATCTCCGAGTCCCGTCCATACTTATCTGAAGAGTTGACCTCAGTACTGGTTTCCAGTCAGCGGCAGCAGCTGGTCTAGGGGCCATATTCCCAGGGGACCCTACAGGCTGTCATACCATCAGGCCTGGTTCTTTTAGCAGAATTCTTAAGCTGCTTACCTTTTTTTCTAGTGTTGTTTCTGGGACTCTACATTCTGTCCCCCATCAAAGTTGCCTTTGCTGGTAGCTGGGCACCATCTGGTTCTTCTGGGCTAATGTTGATACAGTCTCCCATTCATAAAGGTCTTTCTGTTTGCTGCACTCATTTTTCCTCATGTCTTTGGTATTTTCAGTTGCCATCTGCTCCAGATAGATTTGGACCATTTGGTGTACCTCAGATGACAGCATGGTAGCTTTTAAGAGCCCAGATGCCACTCACCAGTATGGGGTGCAAAAGGTTCTCTTAGCAAAAGGCTGGTTATGCCAATTGGCCTAAATGTTCCCTGGAAATACAGTCCCCAGACCCCTGACTTTGTTACTCTATCTTTTGAAATATTGGGTTAAGTTTAGAACACTTTTCAGTATATGGTGTAGTCCAGTTATGTTGATCTGCTCTCTACTGCATGCTGTCACTGCCTTCACCTAACCAAACTCCTATGGACTATCTAATCTATGGCTAATCCTCTCTTTCCCTTCCCAGCCTTGTAGCCATCAGTCTTTTTTTAAGTCATTATAGCAGAGGTCCCATGCAATACTTGTCCCTTTACAGCTGACTGATTTCACTCAGTGTAATGTCTTCTAGTTGAAACCAGGTTATGGGATGTTTCCTAAAACCTTCATTGTTCTTTACCACTGCGTAGTGTTCTACTGAGTATATGTACCATAATGTGTTTATCCATTAATTGGTTGATGGGCATCTAGGATGATTCCATCTTTTTGCTACAGTTGCTGCAATAATGCTTCAATAAACATTCCTGTGCATGTATTTGTTCACATGACCACATTTATTTCTGGAGGATATATTCTGAGCAGTGGCATTGTTGGATCATACAGTACTTCTGTTTCTAGCTTTTGAGGGAAGTGCCAAATTGCTTTCCAAAGAGGTTGTACCATTTGCAATACCACCAGCAGTGCAGGAGATTTCCAATCTCTCTGCAGCCTCTCCAGCATTTGTTGTTTTGTGTTTTTGGAATATTGCCAACCTTGTTGGAGTAAGATTGTATTTCACTGTAGTTTTGATTTGGATTTCTCTGATAGCGAATGATTGTGAGTATGTCCTTATGTGTCTTTTGGCTGCCAGGATGTCCTCTCTAGTGAAAGTGTCTGTCCATCTCCTTTGCCCATTGCTTAACTGGTTTATTTACATTTTTCTTATAGGAATTTTGCAGTATCTTGTAGATTATGGAGATTAGATGTCGATCTGATGTGTAGTTGCCAGGTATTTTTTTCCCATTCTGTAGGTAGGCTTTTATGTCTCTTGATAAAGTCTTTGGATAAGTCAGTCAGCTGGTGCTGCTCTAACAAAAGTACCACAGAGTGGATGGCTTTAACAAAGGAAAGTTTATTCTTACACAGTCCTGTAGGCTACATGTCCAAATTCAGGATGTCTTCTCCAGGGGAAGGCTTTCCCTCTTGTTGGCTCTGGAGGAAAGTCCCGGAAAGTTGCATTAGTCATTGTCCAGGGAGCATCTTGGCTAAGGAATCTCAGGTCCGAAGGATGTGCTCTTCTCCTGGTGCTGCTTTCTTGATGGCTTGAGGTTCCCAATTCTCTGCTTGCTTCTCTTTCGTTTTATCTCTTGTAGAATGAGAGGATTTAGGGCAGGGAAAACCATACTCCAGGGAAATTCCCTTTACAGTGGAGCAGGGAGGTAATCCTATGAAGGGATTTACAGTCCCACCCTAATCCTTAAACACATAGCACCAGAAAATAACAAAATGCAGGACAATCACAAAATAATCAGAATCATGGCTCAGCTACATGGGTACCCTTATTTTCTGGGGGACACAATTCAATCCATTGCACATTTGTTAAAGAGACTGTTTTCAACCTAGTTTATGACCTTTGGGCCTTTGTTGAATAACAACTGTTCATAAGAAGACAGTGATATTTCTTGGTTCTCAAAGAATTGAGAACTGGTCTATATGTCTCTTTTTTGTACCAGTACCAGGGTGTTTTGATTACAGTGGCAGTGTAGTATGTTCTATCGACAGGCAGTGTGAGACCTCCCACCATGTTTCTCTTCTTCAGTAGTGATGTATATGTTCACACCCGACACAAAAACTAACTCAAAATGGATCAAAGACCTAAATATCAAACCTAAAACAATAAAGGTCGTGCATGAAAAATTAGAAAGACTACAAAATCTGACCAACAATGCACAAACCACAGAAGAGAAAATTGATAAATGAGAACTACTAAGAATCAAACACTTGTGCTCATACAAAGACTTTATCAAGAGACATAAAAGAGTATCTACAGAATGTATATCTGTGGCTGTTTGCCTTCCAGCACTCATTCACATTAAAAACTCTTTTGTAAGTTTACCTAATGGTTTATCATTTTTGTTGATCTTTTCAAAAAAAACAGATTTCAGTTTTGTTATTTCTTTCAATTGTTTTTCTGTTCTCTAATTTACTTAGTTCTGCTCTAATCTTTATTATCTGTTTTCTTCTGGTGTCCAAGAGATACTTTTGTTCTACTTCTGTTTGTTTAAGCTGTAGGGTTAATTCTTTGGTTCTGTCCCTTTCTTCATTACGGATGTGTGCATTTATAGAGAGAAATATGACCTCTGAGCCCTGCTTTTGCTGTATTCCATAGGTTCTCGTAGGATATATTTTCATTCTCATTTGATTCCACAAATTTCTTTATCATGTCTTTGGTTTCTTCTATAATCCATGAATTTTTGAGCAAGGTTTTTCAGTTTCCATGAGTTCAGATCTCTACCCATAATATTTCTGCTGCTGATTTTAACTTTTGTGGCATTATGGTCCGAGAAGATGTTTTGTAGTAGTTCAATGGTTTGGAGTTTGTTGAGACTTGCTTTATGGCCTACTATATGGGCTATTCTGGAGAATGTTCCATGCATGTTAAAAAAGATGATGTACTTGTCTGTTACTGGGGGAACAGTTCCATGTACGTCAATGAGGCCTAGTTGGCTGATTATCACAATAAGATTGTTTGTATGTTTACTGAGCTTTTCTTCTGGATGATCCGTCCAATACTGAAAGTGGAGTGTTGAAGTCTCCTACTTATTGTGGAGTGATCTATCTCATTTTTCAATGTTGTCAGTGTTTGTTCAGTGTATTTAGATGCTCTGGTATTGGCCGCATAAATATTTAATATTGTTATCTCCTGACTATGTATTGAACCTTTCAGCAATAGTGATCATCTTTGTCCGTGATGGTGGATTTTACGTCAACATCTATTTTATCTGAGATTAATTTTGCCACTTCTGCTTTTCCTTGCATGTTGTAAGTTTGGTATATATTTTTCCATTGTTTGACTTTCAGTTTGTTCATATCTTTGAGTCTAATGTGTAGTTTTTGTAAGCAACATATAGATGCATCATGTTTTTTAATCCAAGATGCTACTCTCTGCTCCTTTATTGGAGCATTCAATCCATTTGCATTCAGTGTAATTATTGATAGGTATATGTTTAGTGCCATCATTTTGGTGCCTTTATTTCTGTGTTGTTGATGTTTTCCTTGTCCTTCTTAATATTCTGTTCTGGGTCATTTTTCTTTATGGGTTTAGTTTTCATCAGTTTCAGCACTGGTTTTGTGATTCCCGTAACTCCCATATTATGTTTCTTGTTTTGATATGTAGCATTGTTAATTTGCTTTGAGGATGCCCCTTTGATTCCACTTAATGTTCTAATTTTAAACCAACCTTTAATTTCTGTATAACTCTTTAATTTCTTCTCCAGCTGAAAGGGTCATTAACACTGTAATATGTTCCTCTTTATAATGTGATGGTATCATAGTTTTCACGGTAAGGTCTCTGGTTCCCTTTTTTTAACATGATAGCTTTGATTGAGCTTTTTGACTTTCTTTTTTTTTATTTTTTTTTTTATTTAACATAACTGAGTAAAAATGTACATTCACATGCAAATTTACATGCCCCCCTATATGCAGCTTCCACTGCTCTCCCTGTCCGGTGACTGCACACTATTCCTCTCTGCTCCATACATGTCTCATCCTCCCAACAGTCTCCTTTCCCCTCCTCTCCGTCCGCTTTTTGACTTTCTTAACTGAGTAGGAGTCCGGACACTCTGTCCTACTTTGGATTTTTAAGTATACATTTGATGTTATTGTTTTTCTAAACAAAGAGCTTATTTTAATATTTCTTGTAGTATTGGTTTGGATTTTGCAAAGTGTCTAATTTTCCAGTTATCTGAGAATGTCTTAATTTCATCATCTACCTGAGACACAATTTTGTAGGATATGTAATTCTTGGTTGGAGTTTTTCTCCTTCAATGCTTTGTGTGTGTCATCCTATCACCTTCTTATCAACATGGCCTCTGCTGAGAAGTCAGACAAAAACCTACAGGGCTTCCCTTTGTACATTAGAGACTCTATGTTTCATTTTATTAAGCTTGATTATAATATGTTCTGGTTTCTTTCTTCTGGGGTCTAATTTTTGTGGTGTTCAGTTATCTTCTTGAATATGTTCTTTTATGATGTCAGGGAAGTTTTCTGTTAGCAGCTCTTCAGCAATTCTCTATTTTCTGCCATTGTTCTCTGTATTCAGGAATTCCAATTATTTGTAGATTATTCCTCTTGAGAGTCCCACATGTTTCTTAATATTTCTTCATTTTTCTTATTTCTTTTATCTGATTTCTCATCATAAATGCTGGTGTCACTTACTTTATCTTCAATTTCACTAATTCTGGATTCCTTTTCCTAAATCCTGCTCTTTTGGCTTTGCATTGAGTTGTCTAATTCTGTAATTTAGTTATTGATCTGCTGGATTTCAGATTGTTGATGTTTAAGCAGTTCATATAGCTCACTTAATTATAGATTTTGCTCTGCTGAATTTTGTTTAATCTCTAGAAGTGCTCTATTCTTAATTCTCTTGTACTCTACCTCCAATAATT
The DNA here is from genome assembly GCA_028571685.1 of Heterohyrax brucei. NCBI lineage: Eukaryota > Metazoa > Chordata > Mammalia > Hyracoidea > Procaviidae > Heterohyrax > Heterohyrax brucei. Next base: position 8,084,607 of record CM053156.1, read on the forward strand.
TCAGAAAGGTTTCTTCATCTGGAAATTTATTTGAATATTTATTTTGGAAGTTTTCCAGAGCCATGGTGGTCTGCTTCTTTAAATGGATAGATATTGATTGTTGTCTACACACCATCCAGAAACTGATCAGTTTCTCTGGAGTTACACCAATGGGAGCTGTGGCATAGTTCTAAGAAGGGAGTAAGGGCACTACTTGATTTAGTCACCAGCTGCCACTGTGTTCCTTTGGCTCATGTATAGCTTCTCTGGCAATACAGATTCTGTCAAGCCCTGAAATGCTGCTCTGTTTGGTGGCTGATTCCATGTGTGCCTTCACGGGTGGCAGGCCCTGCCTCCTGGCTGTTAAAGGCAATGAGTTACTTGTGCTGAATCTGTAGGGCCATGCCCATTACAATTATGGTGTAGTTCAGGGAAGGGAGAAGGAAGGGATGCCATCATATGTGGTGGCCAGGAACCACAACATTGTCTAGATGTACTTAAAAATTGTTTTTCTGTTAACTCCTTTGATGAAGTCTTTGGATGAACAAAAGTGTTTGACTCTTAGTAGTTTCCATTTATCTATTTTCTTCCCTATTAATTGTACTTTGTCAGATTTTGAAGTCTTTCTATACTGCGTATTACAACATCAGTTGTTGATCCTATTTTTTCTTCCATGATTTGAGTTTGATATCTAGGTCCTTAATCCTTTTAGAGTCAGTTTTTGTGTAAGGCATGAGATACTGGTCTTGTTTCAGTTTTTTGCAGAGGGATATCCAGTTTTGCCAGCACAATTTGCTAATGAGACTGTCTTTATCACAGTTTACAATCCTAGGGCCTTTGTCAAATATCAATTGTTCATAAGAGAAGGGTGGAATGTCTGGGGTCTCCAGTTTTTCCACTGGTCTATATTTCTCTTTCTGTATCAGTACCAGGCTGTTTTGACTACTGTGGCAGTGTAATCGTTTCTGAGGTAGAGTAGTGTGAGGTCTCCCATTGTGTTATTCTTCTTCAGTTGTGCTTTACTAAGCCAGGGGTTCTTCCCTCTCCAAACAAAATTGGTGATATTTTTCTCCATCTCAATAAAAAAAAATGAAACTGGAATTTGTATTGGGATTGCATTGTGTAAGTAGATCACTTTAGGTAAAATAGACATTTTCACAATGTTAAGTCTTCCCATCCATGAGCAGGGTAGGTTTCTTTAATTTTGTAAGTCTTTTTTGGTTTCTTGCAGTAAGGTCTTGTAGGTCTCTCTGTATAGGTCTTATTTCTCTAGTTTGATTTATTCTTTAATATTTTATCTTCTCAGGGGCTATAGTAAATGGTATTGATTTGGTGATTTCTTCTTTGATGAATTCTTTGTTAGTATAAAGCAATCCTACTGATTTACTTATGCTTATCTTGTATTCCAATGCTTTACTAAACTCCTCTGTTAATTCCAATAGTTTACTTATGGATTCTTTTGGATTCTCTGTATATACAATCATGTTATCTGCAAATAGGGAGACATTGCTGACACAGATGCACTTTATTTGTTTGTCTTGTCTAATTGCTCCAGCTAGAACTTCTAGCACAATGTTGAGTAGATGTGTTGAGAGTGGGCATCCTTGTCTAGTTCCCATTCTCAAAGCAAATTGTTTCAGTCTTTCACCATTCAGGTGGATAAAGGCAGTTGGCTTTGTATAGATGCTACTGATTGTGTTGAGAAATTTCTCCTTTATTGCTATTTTTCTGAGAGTTTTTAGAATGAATGGGTGTTGGACTTTGTCCAACTCAGGTGCCCATCAACAGATGAAAGGATAAACGAACTATTGTATGTATACTCAATGAAACACCATGCTATGATAAAAAAATCAATGATGATTTTAGAAAACATCTCGAGTCGGATCCGACTCGATGGCACTTGGCTTGACTTGGCTCATAACATGGTCACAGTTGGAAGTTATCATGCTGAGTGAAATCAGTCAGTGTCAAAAGGACAAATATCATATGAGACCCCTGTTATAAGGATTTAAAAATAGAATTTTCTACAGAAGAAAATAACTGTGTAGGCTACAAGGATGGGTGGGCAGGGTGAGGGTTTATTATAGATGAGATAATTGATAAATTAGAAATTTTATTTTTGGTGAAAATGGCGGACTAGGCACAAGTCTCCCTAAATACCTCTGGAAACCAAGACCTGATGGTAATTAAACAGAGGCTTCTGGTCACCTAATGAGCCCTAGGACATGGCATAGGGCTGTTAATTTGGACTTCATACCACAGAATGCAAACTCTCCTCTCTTTCACTGACCCCACTCTCAGTGAGTGCAGTCTTGCATGGATTGAAGGTAATTCACCATTTTGATTTTTTTTCTCTGTCTTCGCTGGCCAGCGGAGCTGAATCTTGACTGGTGGCTAGTCTCAGATACACTGCAGGTGGGATGAGCAGGTGAAATTGTCATATTTTGAGAGCCCAGCTTAGGACTCTGTGAATCTTGTCACCTTTGGCCTCTCTTTCTGCTACTGCCATACTGAAGTGGTGGTAAGCTTGTATGGGACTCCATCTTGGATAAAAAGGTCTCAGCTGGACCTAATTTTTAGCTGGGGAGGCAGCGCCTGCCCATAGGAGAGTGCTTCTCCAGCAGAAAAGCAGAAGCTTACACACCATCGCCCACAGAGGCTGTGGACTCTGTGCATCATGGTACCTTTGGCCTCTCTTTCCACCACCATCATAGTGTAGTTTGTGCGGAAGTACTGGTGGATGTGTGCAGGACGCCATCCTGGATATGGAAGCCTAAGCAAGACCTAACTCCTAGGCCGGGAGACAATGCCTGCCCACAGGATAATGCTTTGCTGGCAGAAAAGCGGTATTTTACAACAGTCACCTATGGCTAGGGCCTGGCAGCAAGGAAAAACAGGGTAGTAGCCTTGCTGTATTTTCAAGTAGGTCATAATATCTGGGGTTGGGTGCAGAGGTGCTTACTTTGCCACTGGGGAAGAGAGACCTGTACACCTGAAAATCTGTGTAACTTGGGAAGTGGTTAGATACCTTTTACCTTTCATTTTAAGATGGCCTAGAGAAAAAAACTGTGATCCATCCTCACAGCATCTCTCCCAGCCTTTAGTGACTCATGTAAAGCTCCCAAAGCAACAGACTCTAGACAAAAGCATAACTGAGAAATCACCCATAGCTTTGGAAGGCCCCTGAATGAAACAGCTGAAGAGTTTTCTGGATGAATAAACTTTTCTGAAATTATTAGAAGGTGAATACTTTTGTATTTGTATTTGTATTATATACAGAGCCCTCCTAGACCTTATACAAAATGCAGCAGAACAAAATGAAAAATTAAGCAAGCTGTTTGATCTGATGGATCACCAGTACTCTGAAATCCAACAGATCAAGAACAAAATCAAAGACATAGAAACTTCCATACAAACCCAAGAAAACAGAATGGAAGCAATGGAAAAGAGGCTTTATGGCTTGGAAGACAGGGCTACTGACTCCAGCATCTGTGAGGAGAAATCAGAAGAAAGAAACAAGAAAAATAAGGAAGCATTAAGAAGCATTTGGGACTCTATTAAGAGGAACAGCCTATGATTAATCGGAGTCCCTGAACAGGGTGAAAAATGTGAGAACACAGAGAGTATTCTTGCTGAGCTGCTGACAGAGAACTTCCCAGAAATCATGAAGGAAGAGAATATACGTATCCAAGATGCATATCAAATGCCATTCAATATAGATTTCAAAAGAAAGACTCCAAGACACATCATAATCAAGCTCAATAAAATGAAACGTAAGCAGAAACTCTTAGACACAGCAAATCTCAAAGCAAAGCTTACATTCAGAGGGAAACCCTGTAGGCTTTCAACAGATTTCTCAGCAGAAACAATACTGGCACGGAGACAGTGACATGACATATTCAAAGCCTTAAAGGAGAAGAACTTGCAACCAAGAACTATATACCCTGTAAAACCGTCTTTCAAATATGAAAATGAAATTCAAACATATGCAGCTAAACACAAACTCAGAGACTTTGTAAAAACCAAATGAAAGCTACAAGAAATACTGAAAGAATCTCTTGGCTTTGACACAGAAGAATAAAACCACTAACTTTCTATTTTAGAATGACACATCATCCAGAATCCTACACAGTTAGCAAAGGCTCCAAACTCAAACAAAACTTTAATAATAAAAAAAAAAAATCCAGTGACTATCATGAAATCTATGGTACCGTCATATTAAAAAGAGGGATGTACTACTATAGATATAGTCCTTTTGGATGGAGAGGAAGTCAATAAGACTGGTAGTAATTAAAATTGGGTTTATACATAGTTTATTAAGAGAGATCATAGAGGCAGCCGTAAAGCACAAGAAAGATGCAACATACCGTATCAAGAAATGTAACACAGAAGTCTGAACAACCACAAAATCAACTCTGAAAAGGTGAAAAATCAGCTCACAAAAAAGAATGTTCCAGAACAAATTAATAAGAACAAAAGAGAAAACATCAACACAAAAATAAATATATAAATATATCACAATGGCAGCACTAAACACATATCTATCAGTAATTGCTTTGAATGTGAATGGACTGAATGCTCCAGCAAAAAGACATTGAGTGACATTTTGGATCAAAGGATATGACCCATTTGTATGTTGCCTGCAAGAAACTCACCTTAGACTTAAAGACAGGAACAAACTGAAGATTGAAGGATGGAAGAATAGATATCAAGCTAACAATGAACAAAGAAGAGCTGGTGTGGCGATTCTAATCTTGGATAAAATCGATTTTAATGTAAAATCCACCATTGTGGACAAGGGTGGACACTATTTATTGCTGAAACGTTCAATACACATGCAGGACTTAACAATATTAAATATTTATACACCTAATACTACAGCACCTAAATATGTTGAAGAAACACTGATTACTCTCTAAAAGGAGATAGATCACTTCACAATAATAGTAGGAGACTTCAACACTTCACTCTAAGTGTTGGACAGATCATCTAGAAAAAAGCTCAGTAAAGACACAGAAGACCTCACTGCCACAATTAACCAGCTAGATCTCACTGACACATACAGAACTTTCTTTCCATCAGTGGCCAACTACACCTTCTCCGGTGCATGCGAAACATTCTCCAGAGTTGACCATATGTTAGGACGTAAAGCATTTCTCAACAAAATCCATACCATTAAATTTATTCAAAGCATCTGCTCAGATCATAAAGCCATAAAAGTTGAAATTAATAGCAGACAAAACATAGAAAGAAAATGGAACTCACAGAAACTGAACAACATCTTGCTCAAAAGACCATGGGTTATAGAGGAACTCAAGGATGAACTAAAGAAATTCATGGATTCCAATGAGAACGAAAACACTTCCTACCAGAACCTATGGGGTACAGCCAAAGCAGTGCTCAGAGGTCAGCTTATCTCCATAAGTGCACACATCTGGAAGGAAGAAAGAAACCAAATCAAGGAACTAACACTACAGCCTGTTTTTCTCCTTCACCTAGTGATAACTTTTGTAGGTGATATGAATCAAGGGATTTGTCCATTTCCTCTAGGTTTTCAAATTTGTTAGAGTACAGTCTTTCACAGTATTCTGTTATGATATTCTGATTTCTGTTGGATCTGTTGTGACAAGTAGAGAGAGAACCACAGAGGAACCCCTCAGGCAACAGAAGGAAACAGATCCTAAAGATTAGAGCAGAACTAAATGAATTAGAGAACAGAAGAACAATTTAAAAAATTGAAAAGACCAAAAGCTGGTTTTTTGAAAAGATCAACAAATTGACAAACTTACCAAAATTGGCTAAACTTACTAAAGACAAACAGGAAAGGAAACAAATAATCCAAATTAAGAAAAGAGAAGGAAATTGTCACAACAGATTCAACAGAAATCAGAATATCATAACAGAATACTATGGAAGACTGTACTCTAACAAATTTGAAAACCTAGAGGAAATGGACAAATTCCTTGATTCATATCACCTACAAAAGTTATCACTAGGTGAAGGAGAAAAACTTAAGAAACCCATCACAAGGGAAGAGATTGAAAAAGTCATCCCAAAACTGTCAACCAAAAAAAGCCTGGGCCCAGATGGCTTCACTGCAGAATTCTACCACGCTTTTAGAGAAGAGCTATCTCCAATACTACTAAGACTATTTCACAGTATAGAAAGGGATGGAATACTCCCAAATTCATTCTATGAAGCCAGCATAACCTTGATACCAAAGCCAGGGAAAGACTCACAAAAAAAGGAAAACTACAGACAGATATACTCATGAAGCTAGATGCCAAAAACTTCAACAAAATTCTTGCCAAAACAATACAAGAACATATCGAAAAAATAATCCATCATGGCCAAGTTGGATTCACATTAGGGATGCAAGGCTGGTTCTGCATCAAAAAAACAACTAATGTTATCAACTACATAAATACCACAAATGACAAGAATCACCTGATCTTGTGTTTTGATGCAGCAAAGGCATTCAATAAAGTCCAACACCCATTCATGCTAAAAACTCTCAGCAAAATAGAAATAGACAGCAAATTCCTCAATGCAGTAAAGGCCATTTTTACAAAGCCAACTGCCTATGTCATTCTGAATGGAGATAGACTGAAGCAGTTTCCCTTGAGAACACGAACAAGACAAGGATGCCTACTCTCACCTCTCCTATTTAACATTGTACTAGAAGTTCTAGGCAGAGCAATTAGACAAGACCAAGAAATAAAGGACATCTGCATCAGCAAAGAACAAGTAAAAGTTTCCCTATTTGCAGATGATATGATTGTATATGCAGAGAATCTAAATAATCCATAAGTAAACTAATCAAACTGATAGAAAAGTTCAGCATAAGCAAATCAGCAGGATTCCTTTTCACCAACAATGAGGTTATCAAGGAAGAAATGACCAAACCAATACCATTTACTATAGCCCCTAAGAGGATAAAGTACCTTGGAATTAATCTAACCAGAGAAATAACTGGCCTTTACAAAGAGAACTACAAGCCCTTACTACAAGAAACTAAAAGAGACTTAAGTAACTGGAAAAACCTACCCTGGTCATGGATAGCAAGACTTAACATTGTGAAAATGTCTATTTTACCCAAAGCAATCTACTTACATAATACAATCCTAATACAAGTTCCAGTGACATTTTTTAATGAGATGGAGATACAAATTACCAACTTTATCTGGAAAAGGAAGAAGTCCTGGATAAAGGACTAAAGATGAACACACTGGGAGGTCTCTCATCACCCAACTTTAGAAACTATTACACTGCCACTATAATCAAAACAGCCTGGTACTGGTACAAAAAGAGACAGGTAGATCAATGGAGCAGATTTGAGACCTCAGAGATGACATCGTCTGTCTATGAACAGTTGATATTCAACAAAGGCCCTAAGACATTAAGCTGGGGTAAAAACAATCTCTTCAACAAATGGTGCAGTAAACTGAAACAAGACCTACATCTTACACCTTATAAAAAAAAACAACTCAAACTGGATAAAAGACCTAAATACCAAATCTCAAATGATAAAGCTTATCCAAGAAAAAGTAGGAACAACAGAAATTTTAATACATAACATAGACAGACTTCAAAATCTGTCAAACCAAGCACAAAGAACAGAAGAGAAAATAGATAAATGGGAACTACTAAGAAGCAAACATTTTTGTTCATCCAAAGACTTTTTTAATAGAAGTAAAAGGCCATCTACAGAATGGGAAAAAATATGTGGCTACTACATGTCAGACTGATACCTGATTTCCATAATCTATAAGGTACTAGAAAATATCAATAAGAAAAAGATAAATTATCCAGTTAACAGATAGGCAAAGGAGATGAACAGATACTTTTCTAAAGAGGAGATCCAGGCAGCCAAAAAACACATGCGGACATGCTCACGATCATTAGCTATTAAAGAAATTCAAATCAAAACTACAATGAGATACCCTCTCACCCCCAAAAGGTTGTCCATGATCCAAAAGACCCCCCCAAAAAACAAATGCTGGAGAGGCTGTGGAGAAATTGGAACTCTCCGACACTTTTGGTGGGATTGCAAGATGGTACAACCTGTTTGGAAAGCAATCTAGTACTCCCTTAAAAAACTGGATATAGGTAGACTGTTTGACCCAGTACTTCCACTGCTTGGAATATATCCTGCAGAATCAAGGCCGTTCACACCGATCAATACATGTACACGAATGTTCCTTGCAACATCGTCCACAATAGCAAAAAGCTGGAATCAACCCAGATGCCCAACAACCAAGGAATGGATAAGTAAACAATGGTGTATGTACTCAATGAAACACTACGCTGTGATAAAGAACACCAGTGACTGCAGGAAACATCTCCTAACCTGGTTTCAACTGGAGGACATTATGTTGAGTGAAAGTAGTCAGCAACAATAGAGCAAGTATTGTATGAGATCCCTATGATAAGAACTTAAAAACAGATTCATGCAAAGAAGAAAAGACTCTTTGAAGGCTGCAAGGGTGGGGAAGGAGGGTGGGTGAGTGGGTGAGGGTTTAGAATAGATGGTTGATAGAAATTTGGTTGGGTGAAATCAGTGACACCACACATTAGAAAGAAGATCAATATTAACTGGACTTCAACACAACTTGAGTACTCCTCCCATCTTAACCCAATATTTCAAGGAAAGAGTTGCCTGGCAGGGGGCTGGGGACCATGCTCTCAGGTGAAATCAAGGCCATTTGGCACAGCTAGTGTTTTGCTAACGAGGGCTCTCTGCACCCCACATTGGAGAGCGGCATCTGGGGTCTTAAAAGCTGCCAAGCTGCCATTTGAGGGTACAGCAAATGGTTCCAACTCAGCAGGAATGGATGATCACCTAGGACCATGGGGGAAATAGAACCCAGAAGACAGAGAGACCCATGTGAGTGGGTATCTGCATCAACTTGTGACCAGAAGAACCTGATGGTGCCCGGCCACCACCAGTGATAGCCACAATGGAGCTCACAAAATTGAGTCTCACTGGCAACACAAGAATAAATAAGGGTGCACCCCAAGATCTCCACTGAAAGACTGCAATTGATGGTCCAGGGGCTTCAGGGTTTCCCTGGAGCATGGCCCCTGGCTCTGATGCTGCCCTTGTCCATAAATCATTATGAAGCTCAACTCTTTGGACAGCAGTGGATTGGACTTGGCACCGCAGAGTGACCATACCTTGTGGATGCTTTATGGTTTTATGCATCTATAGGATGTCATCTTGCTGACCTCTTATTGGAGGTAGGGGAGTGGGTGGAGAGGAGGGGATAGGAGACTGTTGGGAGGATAAGAAATGTATGGAGCAGAGGGGAAGAGTGTGTTGTCACCGGGCAGAGAGTAGTGGGGGCTGCATGTAGGTGAGCATGAAAATTTATATAGGAATATACATTTTCATTCAATCATTATAATAAAAAAAGAAAAAAGGAAACTATATTATTTTAGTGTAATTAATAAGTAATAAAACAAAAAAAAGAGAGACAGGCAGTGTCTAGCAGCAGCCAAAAGCAGCTAGGCCTTTAGGGGTGGCAGGACCCACCTCCTGGCTTGCAAAAATGAGGCTTTACTTATGGAATCTCTGAGGCGCCATCACCTGATCCTATGATGGGGTTCCAAGAAGCATGGTGCAAATGGCTCCACCACAGTCAGCCACCAGTCACCACTGCGTTCTCTAGCTGCTCTTAATTTAAAAGCTGCTTTTCTCTTGAGAAAGGAATTGACCAGCCACAGCTGATAGTAGCCATGGCCTCATGTGTGGAAGACCCCACCTCTTGGCTGACAAAGACAGCACCTCATTGGCCATTCATAGCCACTATGACATGACCCAAAGAAGGGATGGGTTCGGGCCCACACAACTGGTTGCCAGCCACCAGTACATTCTTCTTGTACAATTACGTTAAAAACACTTTTTCTACTGGGAGAAGCACTATCCAGAGAGGCCCTTTTGCTCAGCATGAGGATTAGCCTCAGCTGAAGCTTAGGATGGCTGAGTTTACCTCCTACCTTCTTCTCTTGCAGTGAGTCAGCCATATCTATGGTGCAGCTGTGAGAGGAGGGTGACAGGCACTGGCGTCCTCGGTCACCAGCCACTGCTAAGTTCTCTAGATACAGCTGTCCTGAGCCCAGTCTCTCTGCTGTGGGATATGCTGTTTACTTAGGCACTGCAGTTCAGCATAGTAGCCGGTTTGTGCCAGGCTCTCAGGCTAAGCAGTCCCAGTCCATGCCTCCCAGTTAACGAAGAAGGAATCCATACCTGTAATCCTCTCAGGCACTGTGCCGGCTGAAGCAGGACTCGCTGTCTCATCTTCCTGTCACTCTGTCCAGTCTCACAACCCTGCACCTGATCTTGGAGCTCCTGGGATGTCCACACTGCTCTGTTCAATTAATTTTCTAGGCCTTAGTTCTCAGAGGGAATTGAGGAGACATGTGTGCCCTCCAACTTTGAACTTCTGACGGTACATTGCTGATGTACAAATGCAATTTTTAAAAAATTATTTTCAATAAAATTCTGTTAGTGTGTGTTATTAATAGTATTTTTTTAAAATAATTTCTGCATTCCAGCTGATCACCTTTTTCAGGGATAGACACAAGAATGGATCTTTTGGTACCAAAAGATCTTCCTAATTTATTGGCATAAATGATTATGTGCTTCTTCTGTGGTATGTAATTGTTGAAATTTATCAACTGCTATTCTGTTAATTCCTGAAGGCTTGTTTTTCACCAATGCCTCGATGCAGCTTGAACTTCTTCCTTCATACCAACAGGTCTTGATTACATGCTACATTCTGAAATGGTTGAATATTAACAAAATTTTATATTTGTTTAATTTTTGGCACAGGACTCAAGGATTCCTCACCTTCTTTTGGTTCCTTGTATTTCACTAAGTTTTTGCCCATAGAATGCTTCAGTAATGTGACTCAAAGCTTGAATTTTCAGTTCTTTCAGTTTGAGAAATACTGATTGTGTTCCAGTCCAGTTTTCTAACACCAGGTCTTCTCACATTTCTTCATATTGCTTTCATTTGCCTTTTCTGGCCACACTTTGTAATCTGCTTTACAGCTCTTTTATTTTATTGTGTTCCATTCACTTAAACAGAGGCCAATAAATATATTAGAAGATTCTGAATTCAACTGTTTACCCAAATAATGATCTTCATTTAACAAGTTATTAGAATTACTCAAATTGCATTTTTTCTGATTGCTGAAAACATGAACAAAATAAAATATTGCCTTTATATTATAAATAAGCATAGAGAAGGGAATGTTTCAAAAATTTAATTTATATACCCCAACAAGATTGGCCATGATCCAAAAAACACAAAACAACAAATGCTGGAGAGACTGTGGAGAAATTGGAACCCTCCTACACTGTTGGTGGGGTTGCAAAATGGTCCAGCCTCTTTGGAAGGCAATCTGGCACTTCCTTAAAAAAATGGATATTGATATACCATTTGACCCAGTAATTCCACTACTTGGAATATATCCTACAGATTCAAGGCCTTTCACACCAACGGACACATGCACCAGAATGTTTATCGCAGCACAGTCCACAATAGCAAAAAGATGGAATCAACCCAGATGCCCAGCAATAGAAGAATGGATAGGTAAACTGTGGTACATATACTCAATGGAGCACTACACAATGATAAAGAATAACGATGATTCCAGGAAACATCTCCTAACCTGTTTTCAACTGGAAGATATTATGTTGAGTGAAAGTAGTCAGCGACAAAAGGACAAATACTGTATGAGACCTCTACGATAAGATCTCAGAAACAGACTTGTGTATAGAAGAAAAGACTCTTTGACAGCTGCAAGGGAGGGGAGGGAGGGAGGGCAAAGGAGCGAGGGTTTAGTTTAGATAGTTACTAGAAATCTAGTTGGGAGAAAGCGGTGACAGCACACACTAGGAACAAGAACAACATTAAGTGGACTTCAGCATAACTTGAGTACTCCTTCCATCTTAACTCAATACTGCAAGGATAGAGTAGCTGGGGCGGGGAGGCGAGGAACCATGCTCTTAGGTGAATTCCAGGCCAATTGGCACAACTAGCGTTTTGCTAAAAGAGCTCTCTGCACCCCACATTGGTGAGTGGTGTCTGGGGTCTTAAAAGCTGCCAAGCTGCCATCCAAGGACACAGCAAATGGTCCCAACTCAGCAGGAACGGATGCTCACCGAGGGCCAAAATGGCATCCGGTAAAGACAACCGAGAAGACAGAGAGACCCACAAGAGTGGGTGCCTACATCGACTTGGGACCGGAAGAACCGGATGGTGCCCGGCCACCACCATTGATAGCCACGACGGAGCTCACAGAGAGGAGCCTGACTGGCAACACAAGAATAAAAAGAGGTGCATCATGAGATCTCCACTAAAAGACCTCAATTGATGGTCTAGTGGTTTTGGTGTTCCTCTGGGAGCATGGCCCCCTTCCCTGATGCTGCCCTTTCCCATAAATTATAACAAAGGTCCACTCTTTGGACAGGAATGGATTGGACTTGGCAAAGCAGAGTGACCATATATTGGAAGCACTTTATGGTTATATACATCTATAGGATATCATCTTGCTGACCTCTGGCTGGAGGAAGGGGAGTGGACGGAGAGGAGGGGAAAGGAGAGTGTTGGGAGGATGAGACCTGTATGGAGCAGAGAGGAATAGTGTGCAGTCACCGGACAGGGAGAGCAGTGGAAGCTGCATATAGGGGGGCTTGTAAATTTATATGGGAATGTACATTTTCACTCAGTTATGTTAAATAAAAATAAAAATTAAAAAAAATTAATTTATAGAAGTATAAAAGTGGAAACTCCATGGAAATGAATCTAACAAAAACAAACGGCAGGAGTAAAATGAACATTAATAAAGTTGTGAATAAATTAAGGAATGTATGATGTGCATAGACTGAAAGGCTATGAAAGTATAAACCGCGATTTATGGATTGCTGTTGTCATTAGATGCCATGAGTCAGTTCTGACTCGTAGCAAAACTGTGCACAAACAAACATTGCCTAGTCCTCCACCATGCCCACATACATCTTTATGCTTAAGCCTGTTGTTGCAGCCATATGTCAATACATCTTACTAGGAGTCTTCCTGTTTTTCACTGACGCTGTACTTTGTCAAGCATGATGTCTTTCTCCAGGAATTGATTTCACCTGACAATGTGTACAGAGTATGTAAAACACAGCCTCACCATCCTAGATTCCAAGGAGCGCTCAGATTATACTTCTTCCAGAAAAGATCTGTTTGCTATTTTGGCAGTTGTTTGTCCTGCTTTTGTATGCATACAGTGTGACTCAAAATACCCTGGCTTAGGACAGGTGCACGTTGGCCTTCAAGGTGACAACACTGTAAGATGTCTTTTGCTAAAGATTTTTCCAGTGCAACAGGTCTTTTGGTTTCCCGACTGCTACTTCTATGGGTGTTGATTGTGGAATTAAGTAAAATGAAATCCGCAACAACCTCAATCCTTCCTCCATTCATGATAATGTGTTTACTGGTCCAGTTGTGAGGATTTTTGTTTTCTTGGTGATTGAGGTACAATCCCTAATAAAGGCTACAGTCTTTGGTCTTCACCTGTAAGTACTTCAAAGCCTCTTGACTTCCAGCAATGAAGCAAAGTTGTGTCATCCTCATAACACAGCTTGTTAATGAGTCTTCCTCCAATCCTCATGCCTGCTTCTTCATACCATCCACCTTCGCAGATTAATTGCTTGGCATACAGATTGAAGAGAGACGGTGAAAGGCTACAACCCTGATGCACATTTTTCCTGAATTTAAACTATGCAGTATTTCTTTTCCTATTTGGATGATTTCCTCCCTGATCTATATACAGATTTCTTATGAAAACAATCAAGTGTTCCAGAATTCCTGTTTTCCACAATATTATACACAATTTGTTATGATGGACACAGCTGAATGCCTTTGCATAGTTGACACAACGTAGGTAAACACCTTTCTGATAATCTCTGCTTGCGGCCAAAATTCATCTCACATCAGCAGTGATATCCTGGATCCACATCCTCTGCTGAATCTGGCTTGAATTTCTGGTAGTTCCCAGTCAATATAATGTAGCAGTTGCTTTTCAATGATCTTGAGTGAAAGTTTAGAGTGTGCTGTTAATGATATTGTTTGATAATTTCTACATGTATTTGAATCACCTTTCTTGGCAAAAGGCATAAATATGAATGTCTTCTAGTTGTTTGTCCAGATGACTGCCTTCCAAATTTCTTGTCATAGATGAATGAGTACTTCTAGCACTGCATCAGTTTGTGGAAACTTCTCAGTTGACACTCCTTCATTTCCTGTAGCTTTGTTTTTCACCCCTGCCTTCAATGCAGATTTGACTTCTTCCTTCACTATCATCAGTTCTTGATCATATGATATGTCTTGAAATGGTTGAATATAGACCAGTTTTTGTTGTTGTTGTGTTTTTTTTTTTTTTTTTTTTGGTCACAATGGGTCTGTATATTCCTCCCATCTTCTTTGGTGCTTCCTACATAACAGTATTTGTCCTGACTGTGACTCAAGACTTGAATTTTTAATTCAGATCTTTCATTCTGAGAAATGCAGAGCATGTTCTTCCTTTCTGGTTTTCTATCTCCAGCTCTTTGCACATGTCCTTGGCCATTCTTTATCTTCTCAAGTTGCCCTGAAATCTCCTGTTAAGTTCTTTTACTTCATCATTTCTTCCTTTTTAGCTGCTTCATGTTCAAGAGCAAGTTTGAGAGTGTCTTCTGACATGTCTTTTTAATGGATGATGTAGTTGATGTCATTCCACAACTCATCTGGTCTCAAGTCATTTAGTGTTTGATTCATCAAATCTATTCTTGAGATGGTCTCTAAACTCAGGTGGGATATACTCAAGGATGTACTTTGGCTCCTGTTGACTTGTACTAATCTTCAGTTTAATTTGAACTTGCATATGAGCAACTGATGGTCTGTCCCACAGTCAGCAATTGATCTTGTTCTGACTGATGATATTGAGCTTTTCTATCATCTCTTTCCACAGAAGTATTTGATTTGATTCCTAGTATGCCATCTGGCAAGGTCCGTGTATATAGTTGCCATTCTGTTGGAGAAAAATAGTATTTGCAAGGAAGAAGTTGTTGGTCTTACAAAATTCTATTCTGTGATCTCTGGCATCATTTCTCACCCCAGGGCTGTATTTTCTAACTACTAATCATTTTTCTTTGTTCCCAACTTTTGCATTCCAGTCACCAGAGATTATCAGTGCATCCTGATTGCATGTTCAGTTAATTTCAGACTGCAGAAGCTGCTAAAAATCTCCTGTTTCTTCATCTTTGGCCTTGGTTTTTGGTGCATAAACTTGAATAATAGTCAAATTAACTGGCCTTTGTTTTAGCTGTATGGACATCATCCTGTCCCTGACAGCATTGTACTTCAGTGTAGATCTTAAAATGTTCTTTTTGATGATGAATACACCATTCCTCTTCAAGTTTTCGTTCCCAGCATAGTAGGCCATATGATTGTCCGACTCCAAATGGCCAGTAGCAGTCCATTTCAGCTCACTAACAAGTAGGCTCTCAACGTTTATGCATTCCATATCATTTTTTATGATTTCCAGTTTTCTTACATTCATATTTTGTTCATGTTCTGATTATTACTGGATGTTTGCAAATATTTCTTCCCATTTTGAGCCACGCTACATCAGCAAATGAAGGTCACAGGAGCTTTACTCCATCCATGTCATTAAGATAGACTCTCGTTTAAGAGGCACCTCTTCCCCAGTTATCTTTTGGGTGTCTTCCAGCAGTGGAGGGGGAGTCATTATCTGGCACCATATCTGACAGTGTTCTGCTGGTATTCGTAAAAAGTTCACTGGCTACTTCTTTTCAGAAGCGGACTGCTGGCTCTTTCTTCCTAGTGTGTCTTAACATGGAAGAGCAGCTGCAACCTGTCTACCGTGGACGACCATGCTGGTATCTGAATACCAGTGGCATAGCTTCTAGCATCACAGCAATATGCAAGGCTCTGCAGCAGACAAAGTGACAGACAAATGGAGAAATTTGATAATAGGAATAGAAGAGTATATGAATTTAAATTATATTATTTTTTTAATAAAAGATCAGGATATTTCTTAAACTTGCTTTCTAGTAGATTTTATATATTTTTTCTTGGAATGAAAAAGACATAGAATTCTCTTTTCATTGGAATTAATCACCCTGAGTTTCTAATATTTGTTATTAATTAAATCAAGCCCACTGCCATCTAGCCAATTCTCACTTATAGCAACCCTGATTCATGGTGACCTACTGGACAGGGTGGGATTGCCCCATATAGTGTCCAAGAAGTGTAGGTGGGTTCAAACTGCCAACATGTTAACTAGCAAGCTGTACTTCTTAACCACTACAGCAGCAAGGTTTATTATGACAGGTACCTTGAAATTATACATAATGGTGATATATTTAACTGCTGCTGTGAAGATGATGAAATATAATTTTCAATAATAGGACAATAAGCAGAAAGCGTCACAGAATCAAGAGGTCACATCAGCATGAGACTATAAGAACTAGATGTCACCTGACCACCAACAATGACTTCCCTGACAAGGAACACAACGAAGAGTCCCTGATGGGGTAGAAATGTTTAACTCTATTGAAAATATGGTAGAAATCTATAACTCTATTAAAAAATACAGAGTTGATGGTCCAGTAGACTGGAAGTTCCCCAGAAAACATGACTTTCAGATTCTCTTCTAGCCTAGAACTGAAACCATTCCCAAAGCCAATTCTTTAGACAAAGATTCGACTGAATATATGACACAAAATGATACCGGCAAAGAATGAGCTTCTTGGCTTAAGTAGATACATGAGGCTAACTGGGCAACTCCGGCCCAGAAATGAAATGAGAGGGTTGAGGAACATAGAAGCTGGTTGAATGGACCTGGGAAATACAGGGTGGAAAGAAGTGTGCTGTCAGAGTTTGGGAGAGCAGCTAGAGTAATGCATGTTTAAGTTTTTGTGTAACAAGTTCACTTGGATTGTAAACTTTTGCTTAAAATATAATAAAATATTTTAAAAATAGTACAGTGAGCAGCTCTAAATTATTCATGTTGCTACACCAGCTTTTTAAAAATATTTTGGTCATTTATCTTTTTCTCTGTATAGTGTTTTTTATTGTTGTTGAACAGTTAGAAAGTACTTGCAGATAACATAACACTTCATGCCTAGCCTGTTTTACTTATATCTCCCGTAAATAACTAAATTACCCTCCAACTATGAAAAATGCTAAACATACATATAAATTCATTAAAATTATAAAATATATATTCTATATTTAAATTTCTCAAAGGTTCCTAAAAATGGTCCCTACAGTTTTTTCAATGACAATCCAGGCTCTAGTTAAGGATAATCCAGCTACATTAGGTTGTTCTCTCTACCTCTTTAAGTGTCAAATGTTTGCCAGCCTTTTGTTTTTGTTTTATGTAGTTGTGACCTTGAAATCATACTGTTACATCTTTAAAGAATCCAAAATAATTGTAAAGTTGTACAGTAGTACTTACTGTAACACACAACTTGCATGTTAAATATTTTGAGCAAGAATGTTGTATAGGTGTATAGTATACTTCCTATTGCATCATATCAGGTAATACAAAGCATCAGCTACTTATACTATCGATGATACAAATTTATGAATGAAATATGTATGTTTTTTCCAAACAATCTGTGGGCAATACTCTGAGGTTGGAGAAAATCATTTCCAATAACAAGTTTTCTCTGCAAACTCTGCCTGAAGCATTACACATGGTTGATTTTCAGTTTCTATTTTTTTATTAGCTTGCAATTCTCTGTACAGAAGAGATTATTAATTTTTAATTTCTTCCTTTCCCTTTGATTGCCACTGAGGACTCATGAATTATTTTTCTTATTCAATGGGTGGAAATCCAGTACTAGTATCTTTTTGATGTTCTAAGTGTCTCAGATGTGGCATTGTCTTCCAGCTGTCTCATGTACATTGACACACCCTCTTTAATGTCTGAATGCTTTCTTGTTAGGTTCATCTTGTAATTTCCCTGGAGGCGTTGATATATCTATCAATGAACATTGGTTCTTTTCAGTGGTGAGTTCTATTTATAAAGCAAAATTTGGTCAGTTGACATGTTCCCCTTCATTCATGTGTCCTTTACCATAGTGTTGATTCTGACTCATGGCAGTGCTATAGGATAGAATAGAACTGTCCCATAGAGTTTTCAAGAAGCAGCTGGTGGATTCAAACTGCCAACCTTTTGGTTTGTAGCTGAATCCTTAACTACTATATAAGCTACTGATTTTGTAGTATTTCTAGGCCCAGTAAGTGGACACAACTGGATAATACATTCTATTCCAACTTTAAGTATCTATTTGTATCTTCAATTTGAATCCAAAAAGAAAGACCCCTCGCTTCCTTTCTTTTCATATATGCATTGACTTTTTCCTCCAATGGGAGAACTTCAATAGTAATCTCTTTACTCATTTGTTATATCCTAGACTCTGCAAAAAAAAAAAAAAAGAAATTCCATACAATTACAAAATTCTCTGTCATTTTTCTTTTTTTTCGCTCATAGATCATATTCCACTAAATGCCTATATTCAGACTACTGACTCTAAAAGTTTTATGAATTGTTTTGAATACTTAGATTAAAAAGTTAATACACAATTAAGTTAATATGTCTGCATCATTATTCAATTTTAAAGCTTTCCTTTTTGTCATTTATGGTATAATTTTTTTCTGAATTATGAATATTTTCATGGTTCAAATGTCATCTGTGAATATTATTTTCCTGAAGTTACCTCTGTCTGATGGTGATATGCCTATGTTAGCTTTTAATATGTTCGTGGTAAATCTTTCTTCAAGATTTACTTTTAACCAGTCTTCCCCACTGCAATCAAGTTGTGTTCGAATCATAGCAATCCTATAGGTTAGAGCAGAACTACCCTATAGTGATCCTAAGGAACACCTGGTGGATTGAGCTGCTGAACTGTTGGTTAGCAGACCTAGCACTTAATCCACTAGTCCACCACAGTTTCCTTAACCAATCTAGGAGTTTGTATAAAACACAGGACAGAACAATACAGAAAATACAATTTCCTTGTAGCTGTATGTGGATTCAATAATTGGCAAATATTCCACAACATTTGGCACGGGGATTAAAAAATATATCCATAAAAATCAATAACATAGTTTAGGAAGTGAAACTGTATTTCTGAGGCAATTATTTCCTTTTGTTTTACCACAGTTTCTTCTCTCAATCTCTAACCCTCTACACCAATAGAAAATTATGTCTTCAAGTTTTGTAACAAGTGTTCTGCAGTAAACTTTTTGTTGTTGTTTGGTAGGTTGGTTGTTTTGTTTTGTAATTTGCAAGACTTTAAATTTTATAAAACTGGGAATCTATAAGGTATAAAATAAAAAAACAAACCCAATGCCATCGAGTCAATTCCAACTCATAGCCATGCTATAAGTCATAGTAGAATTACCCTATAGTTTCCAAGAAGCACCTGGCAGATTTGAACTGCTAAGCTTTTGGTTAGCAGAAGTCACACTTTGTCACTATGCCACCAGAGTTTCCCTATAAGATGTCACATTGTTCTATTATTGCAATGCTGTCCATTCCAAGTAGGTCAGAGTCCATAAATGTGTCATAATTTCTTAGGTTTTCAACTACATTATACTAATTCTCATGAAGAGCAAAATGTAGTACATGAGATGACATGAAAATCTCCTTATTTGAATTCCAACACAAATATTGTTGCATTTCATCAGAGTCATTAGACTTATCTAATCACAATTTAAATACAACACACTACTCCTCTTATTATAGCAGACAATTTAACAACAATCATGTTTTGAAAGAGAATAGGCATATATCTGATTACCTGCAATATAATATTGAGTACAGTGGAAATACTTTATCTGTGATAGATTTTCCCTTTTAACTTTAAAAAATTTACCCAAATGTAATAAAATAGAGAACAAATGATGAAAAATCAATAACTGAATAATTTAATTGTAAATATATGCAAAGAGGAAAGTAAAACTGAATTTAAAATAATGAGACAGACAAGGCAAATAAACTAAATGAAAAATGTAAAGTTTTAGAAGAGAGAACACAAAATATCTTCCAACATCCCTCACTTGACTTGTTTCTGTGAGATGACTAAATACCATAACACAGGTAATATGGATAGATTTTTAATGTAATTATTTGGTTTTGAGTAGAAAGTAGGTTAATCAACAGAAAAAAGAGACACATAGCAGGCATAATTTTCTGATAGTCCCACAACCACAACAGTGTTATTTGGTAAAAAGCCCTATACTGAAAGCAATAGATGATTAAGCATCCTAAGTTAGAGGAAGACAAACACCCCAGATAAAAGGAGATAAGTTGCTATCAAACATGCCTTTCAATGCTTCCGAAAGGTAGCAAAACAGTTTTATAGTGCACATCCCTCTTCTCCAAATAAGCCTGTACAAAATGGCTAGAAATCTAGAATTTGTGCAAGCTAAAATCCAATAAAAAATAAAAGAATTGAATACATTTCCTAGGGAGGCGTTTACCTATTGTCATTTGTGAGAATTTGGAGTGAAGTAAGTCGGAGACAAAAGAAGCTGGTACACGACAGAAAGGCTGAGAGACAGAAGGATTCTCCACAAAAAGGGGACAGGTACCTAGCTAGCTCCTCAGCTAGAAATGAGCCATGTTGCTTAAAAGCCTGCATCACTAGCATTTGTGGCCAGGACATGATAGAGGGCTTCACTCCTGTAGAATCCTGAAGGCAGGGAAGTAGACAGAATAGAGGGTAACAGTAAGATAGACTGTACTCCCTTCTTAGGGCATATCAAAGATGCATCAAATGGATGCTATAGAATATATGAACTGTTCTAAAAATAATGAGATGGTAAATAAAGATGGTAACATTTTTAAGCAGAAAGACCCTAACAGTTAGGGGTCTAGCAGGATTTGTTGAGGTGAAGATTATAAGAGCTCAATTAAAAAAAAAAAAAAACATATAAGAGGTAAAAGATGTACACATCTGCTTCAAAGAGGTAAGTAACAGCAAAATCATGATGGTTTCATTTGCCTCTTTTCCTGTATTCCAATTTTTCCACACTCCCATCCAGAGACTCTAGCGGCATGACACAAAGAAGAAAACGGAAGGGTAAAGGACAAGTCGCAACCTCATCATCTACAGGCATCCCTGAGCTTAGAAGAGAGGAAATAATGAAATATTCATATGAAATGGAAATTTTAATTGGGTATTGATATTTTTAATTTAATTTTGGTACTGCACTTGTATCTCAATTATAAAAATGAGACTTCTCATGACTAAAAATGACTGTAAGGTTGTGAACTGATTCTGAGATTCTGAAAGGGGCCAGGAAAATCTAAAACAGCATAAAGACAATAGTAGAGGAAAATAAATTTTCTTTTTAAACTCAACTTACTGAAAATTTATAATAAACTGATTAAAAGTTAATAAAAATATACTTGCAGAGCTTATTTTATTTCAATTTAAAACATAACTGTGCATATTTTTGTCCAGCTTCAAATATAAATTCAAGGTTTTCAGTATAATTATTGCTTTGTCTACAGATTTTAACTTGTATCTTCATCATAACACAAATTGCTTTTAAACAGGTTTTTCCTGAGCTTTCCACTTTGTTTAATTACATGTATATGCTTATTACACCCAAATAACTTGACTATATTTAATTCAAAATACAGAGCATGTGTTCTAATATACCATATATTTGTTTGCATAGTATACATTTATTATGTAAAATATTTTAAGGATTTTCTATTTAAAATATATGAAAATGTATTATTCACTTTGTTAATATCACATTCAATAGATTTTGGAGAGCTATCTCTTTTAATCTTTATCCCATACTGTCCATTTTTCCAGATCCCTGGTGGGACAGTGATTAAGAGCTTCTCTTCTAACCACAAAGTTGGCCGTTCAAATCCAAGACACTCCTTGGAAATCCTATGAAGCATTTCTACCCTGTGCTATAAGGTAGCTATAAGACAGAATCCACACAGTTGCAGGGGGTTTGGTTCTAGTCTGTTTTTCCATCTAGAATTTTAGATCTTTTACTACCTTTATTATTTTGTTTGACACATTGTTCCATACCTATTAATACCTAGGAAACATTAGATACTGGAGACAGACAGAGAGAACTATAAATAAACACAGCCAGAAAAAGTTGGGTATGTTCAGCTTATCTCAAAAAACAATTTAGTATTTCCAGAAAAACACATGCTCATTATACAGTTTGAAAAGAATAAACGGAAGTAAACTCAGTAGTACTATTTTCTAATTCACCAAGACTTTTCATTTCTTTGTCTTCCTCGAGAATATCTGTGTCTTTGTGTTTGCTTGAGTGTTTTATTTTTAACTGTGCATACCTATTACATGTTTACAATAAATTCACATACCTCCAGAAACTGTCTTGACCATCTGTAAAGTTGTTTAAGATTTTCTGTTGTTTCACATGCTTCAGTTACAGCTGTATCAAAGAGGCAGCCGCAGTGACAAAATAGAGAAAATCTGTTTGGGTATTTAATCATGTTTTTTACAACTATGAAGGATCAACTTAAGCTTAGAGTCTTTGGGTTTTTGTTGTCATGGTTGCTTTTTAATTAACCAGGATCACCTTAGCAATAACACAAATGTGAACTGCATTCTTTTCTTGCACAAATTAAATAGGTTTGTACTTTCTTACTCCTTTGTATTCATCAACAACTGTATTTTGCCAAACATAGGGACTTCTTGAATTTGATAATTTATTTTTAAAGAAAATGTGTGATTTATTTTATTCCTCTGGAAACAAATATTAAGAAAAGTCAAAGTCGGGGTCATTCCAATTTTATGAGAAGAAAGCTATCATAGAAACTAGGTGAAAACAATTTTACTTTGTTTAACTTGGGGAATAAGTGTTTCACAAATGTTACTCCACAGACATGAAATCGAACAGAATATATGTGGAGAAAAATGTTTTCCTAAAGTTCATGTATGTCCAAGCTTTAATTCCAGTTCTAGAATATACACCAATATAGTTTTAGGTCTTCAAAAAATCTTTTATAACCACTTTTCCTCTTTCTCCTTTTATAACGGTTTCTTCCCCCTACCCCCTCAGATCTAGTAGTGACTCAGAACTCTAGGCTGAAAATTCCAAATAGATTCAGCAAGATTCAAAAATCAAAATAAAAGCAAGGGCTAGGATAATGTAGAGCAAGCAGGATAATTTTACGATATCTTTCTATTTTATAGAATACAGGGCTTTACATTCATAGCAGCCCAGTGACAGAAATGTCCGTCTATATAAGAAGACAGGGAAGTGACACTTTTAGAATATCAGTTTAAGTTTCTCTAGTTGGCAGCACGGCAATGCTCTGTAGTAGGTTATCAAGAGCACCATTCTCGCATGGCAGTAACGCAAATGTAAATTGTCTGAATTATTAAATAATCAACTGATTCTTACTGTATTTCTCATATGAAGAACCATTCATTTATAGCAAATTTTAAAAGTTATTAAGATGTAACATTTGAACTAACTGGTAAGCCTTTAATCTTATTCTTACCATTTTAAATTCATATTAATATTATACTTTCCCTGATAATTATAAAGTGTAATTCCCACAAATTACAAACTTTAAAATATTGGAAAGGTCTCAACCACTAAGGAGGAATGTTTTTATTTTATTTTCTTAATTTTCATGACCTTCATATTAATAGTATCATACATTATCTTATTCTGTGGAAAAACACATTTTTCTTTTTTTGTTAAAATGCCATGAATTTCATATGTGTTTTATATTATGCTCAAGAAATTTCAGTCAGGATGGAATAGATATTTTTATCCTTATTTTAAAGGAAGGAAAAGAGAAGATAAGTAGGTTGCTTAGTTTTTTGAGTCAGAGAAAGTCAGGGATGTATTCGTAAAGCAAAACAGATGAAAGCATTTTTAATGGCTTCATTTTGCCTGTGGAGCTAGGTTCCAAACGGCTTATGTGAAATTTCAAAACCAGAGACAGTTTGCTTCAATTCTAAACTTCATTTTCCCACTGTATCTCTTTTTAAACTCTGTTCTCCAACTATCTCAGACTTATCACCACTGCACTAATACAGTCAGCATTATCCCAGTCTTAACAATTAACTCACACAATTCATTCCATCAAAATGCTGTATGCCTTTCTTCACTCTTTGAAGTCTTAGAAGATTTTCTTCTTCTTTCAGTGTGATTTCAAACATTCTTTAAGTATGTTCTCCTTATAACTATTATAGAAGTCATGTTAAATCCACTACCACAGTCTAATTTGTTATAAAATGTGAAACATAACTTCAAGGAACTAGGACAAAATATGAACTAAATAGAAGTCTGATGAATTCAAAACCTTGTGTTTTAAGAACCATGAAGCCGAAACTGGTATTAGATATCACACTGATAACAAAAAATTAAAATAATATATTTTGACTTACTTTGTGAAAAGCACCAAATTAAGCTATTTGTGGGCTGTAAATACACCAGTCCCCACAAGATCCTTGATGCTGGGTGGTTGATTACACAGTCACTGCTGCTTTACTAAATCTTCTCTCAAGATAGTACTTCGTTTAATACAGTCATCTGAAGAAAACATCCACATTAAATCTTACAAATTTAAACACAAGAATTATTTGTTGGTTATCAAATCAGAAATAGGACTGTGGATCTTAGGGGGTAGCCAAATGTGTGTCATGATCCTTTAATCAAAACAAAGCCAAACCTACTGCCATCAAGTCAATTCTGATTCATAGCCACCCTACAGGACAGAGTAGAACTGCTGCATACAGTTTCAAGGGCTGTAATCTTTACAGCAGATGACTGCTACAACTTTCTCCCAAGGAGTGATTGGTGGGTTGCAGCCACTGACCTTTCCATTAGCAACCAAGTGCTTAACCACCATACTGCCAGGACTCTGCAAACCTTTTATTAGAGTTCCTTAATAATTTATAAAACAAGCCAATTAGTTTCAGAAATGTCATGCTAGTTACAACATGATGACTTTTTTCTTCTGCTTACCTTTTATATCCTTTAAAGCATAGTATGGTGTCATAAAATGATTGTGTTGATCTATATCTCTAATAAGGAGCCCTGATGGCATAGTGGTTACATGCCTGGCTGCTAAACAAAAGGTTGGTAGTTTGAATCCACAGAGTTATGGGAGAAAGATGTGACAGTCTGCCATTGTAAAGATTTCAGCACTAGAAATCCTATGGGGATGTTCTACTCTGTCCTGTACGGTTGCTATGACATGGAATTGACTCAGGCAACACATGTTTATTCTTTATATATCTCTAAAAATATAGTGATTGAGTATATCAGTTGTAGATGTGTTCAGTACAACTTTGTAGCATCTGTCAAGAACATTGTTAAGAGATTAGGGGTGACTGTGTGCTTGAAAGCACCTTTAACTGAATAATGTTCCCTAACATAGCTAAATATAAAATGCAACTTAATCACCAGTTAGAAGAATCACATGAGTGTACACGTCATTTCAACAAATAGGTAAGGAAAATACTTATAAGTAAAATGTAGCTGCGCGTGGACTTTCCTAAATAATATAGGTATTTGATATAGATTTATATATAATAAATGTATTTATAATTTATGTGTTATATTTATAAATATATCAATATGTATATATTTGTATTTATTATATACTCATTAATATATAAGTATATATGTGTTTTGTATATTTACGTAAGAGTTATATAAAATAGAAATATTTTTATTTAGATATTAGATATAAATATATAGTATCTGTATTATCTCTCTCTCTAGTAAAGGAACCCCTGTGGTTCAATGGTTAAACACTTGGTTGCTAATCAAGAGGAGAATTATTCAAACACACCAGCTGCCCCCTTCTCCCTGCTCCTTGATCACTAGGTCCCAACAGGAAAGAAGTGGCAATCTGCTTCCATAAAGATCACAGTCCTGGAAACCATATCCTAGAGGATAGTTATGGGTCTAAAGCAACTTAATGATATAGAACAACAATAACAGCATGTGTGTGTATTTCCACGTATAAATATATGTAATACACACATTGTATATATATTATACATGTGTGTATATGTGTTTGTGTGTGTACAGTGCAATGAGCTCCTTTAGATAGCCTCTCTGGTGCTGGGTTTGCAGAGTAATTGCTTGGGCCACAGTCTTGCAAGTTATTGGTCAGTTTACTAAGTGTACGAGGAGCTTGCAAGTGATTTGTCTATTTACAGTCTTACAGTCGACCTTTCCTAGCATTGTCTAGAGATCCCCATCTAGTTTTATCATTTACCAAGATTGGTTATGGAGCCTGTCTTGTAGCTAACAAGTTACATAGACTAGCTTATAAAAACCCTAGAATGTGAAACTTCGCATGAGATTTCTTGATTGATGAGAGCCAGAAGGGGAGCTCTTTTTTGGACCGGGATCTGTGCTACTACACTCCCAGATCAAGTAAATCTGCAACAGCAATTCAGGCAGCAGCTGTGATGGTAGCAGAAGTGGAGACAACTGCCTAACCAACGTGGTGGCAGCAGATTTTAGGACTCCCCGCCTGGCCAAGAGCTGACAGGAATGAACCGCCCAAGTGAGTTTCCCATTAGAAAGTTCCCTAATGGGTGACAATGAACACTGGCTTTGGGGAAAGGTAAGTGGGCCTCCTTTAAGACAGAGTGTGCTCTGTTTTAAATGCTGAGGCTTAGTACTGGGATCCAAATATCAGCTTCATTTCTGTTTTTATCCTTCTTTGTTATTAAAGTTGTTATTGTCATTATGTTATTTCCATGAGTTCTCTATGACTGTTCCAGTGAATTATACCATGCAAAAGAGAAGGAATGCAGTGGGTGGAATGGCTTGTGTAAAAAAAGGAGGAAAAGTTGGAGAATGGGGGTGTATTTGACCTCTGTTTTATAGGAAAACAGCTTGGTACTGATTCTTAGAGTTACTATTAAAGTATATAGAAAGCAAATTATTACCCAAGATAATCACAACTTGGAGAAATACAAATCAGTTTCATAATAACTTTCCTGATTTAAAAACAAACAAAAAGTGCCATATAAATTTTTTGGTGTGGCACTGGTACATTAATAGGGGCTGGAGCTAGTGGGAAAGATAAATACTCCTTCAGGTACTATTTTTTTTTTTTAGATCCAATAATAAGGCTTAATGTTTTTAGTAGAAGCCATTAAAATGCAGAAAAGCTGTATTAATTGGGTTGAAGTCAGTAAAGGATATAAGTCATGCCAGAGGCCAGCCCTAACTCAAGTTTAAAATTTTCACTTCTAAGATATGACAAATTACAACTGAAAATGTGTTAGTAGAAGCTCAAGTTTTATCAATTATCTGTCACTTCAAAACAGATAGCTCATTCCAAATTTGGAAGAAATTCATTTTGGGGGAACTTCATAATGATTTGGTCAGTTGACTTTGCCTCTAAAATGCTTGAATGGAACTATATTACATCCTAACACTTGACATCAGAAAGAAAAAAAATGTCCTCCTAGTGATTGTGTAATCAATTACTTTAGATAATCAGAGAGCAGAAATCAGGGGCCCTATGCAGAGCAGAATAGAGTAAAACTTATTTGTGCTGAAGAAACTGTGCTGATAGTTAACTATGCTGAGTTATTTTTATCCTATGATTTTTTTCAATTTAAAACATGTTTCCACAGTAGCTTTGAATAGTTTTTAACTCACAAGAATTCTCTGAAGCAAGTATGGATGCAATGGTTCCTTCATTTTACATGTAAGTAAAGTGGGTTTCAGAGAAGTCTAGTACATGGTTTGAGAACAAACAATTGATTAGCTAATAGAAATACAAGCAGGTCTCTTGGCCCCAGTCAGCTTCACAGCACCAAATGCCATGCTGCAATAGGGAGAATGGAGGGCCGGCCACTCTTTGTCCCAGACATTGTCCTTCCATCACACAGCATGATTGTGCTTTCAACTGAACAAGATGTAAACTAGGATTTGTGAAGAGAGTGTTAAAGTCATGTTTTCCTTTATTATTTAACACTTTAGGAATTTGCCTAAGTATAACCTCCACCACCCCTTATAATAGCCTTCATTTTTACAAAATATAACCTGGTACAACAGAAACAATTTTAGAAGTGAACATAACCAACTGTACAGCTTTGCTAATAGGCCACATGATCTTGGCCTATCTCCCAATTGAATTTAAGTTAACTAGGAAGTACAGAAAAAGATAGACTTTGAGAGTCATTTTATCTACTAAGTGGTATGATTCGAAAAATAGGTATATTACTCCTCAGTAAAAGTCTTCGGAAAACACTAACCAAAAATATTAAAGGCAAATGCAGCAATATGAAAGAAATAATAAGATTCCATTTTTCTAGCTCTTAGTGTTCTTGATGGTGATTCCAATCTTGAACATTTTGCTTCAAATAAATATAAAAAAAAAAAGCCCTTGCCACAGAGTCAGTTCTGAATCACATTTAATCCATATGTAGCAGAGTAGAGCCTTCAGTTTTCAATGACTGACTTTTCTGAAGTAGATCTCTAGACTTTTTTTTCCCCCCTTATGGCTTATCTGGGTGCACTGGCACTTTCAACTTTTCTTTAATATCCAAGGGTATTATCAACTAGTTGTACCACCCAGGAACTCCTTTATAGAAATACACCCATGATGAGTACTTGTAAAATAAAATTACTCTTCAGCTGTGGCTAGCCAAATGATCCAAGTCCACTCACTGGTCTACTCCTTTACTTGCTCAACAACATTTCTGTCTTTTTGCAGAGACCTGCTCGGCTTGTTCTGTGATGTGATCATTCCCCTGAGAAGGGAGTGCCAACACTTCTGCAGACTAATGCCAAAACCTCGGATAATGGAAACTTCTGCAGCAGAGGTAGGAAGTTTAGGGAAAGTCACTCAATTGTCTTTGAAAATTCCAGTTTAAAATTCTCTGGACAATGAGACTTTTATTTACCTGAGAAATTGTTCACAACATATTAAGTACATTTTTGGTTGTGAGAACTGCTGTGAAGGCAGTGGAAAGCACAAGCATCAGAAGATAGCCTAAGGGGAGCCTCATCCCTTAGCTGAAGACTTCAGCGCCCGACCTCAGTAATCTCCAAACACGTGTGTAAACCAAGGAGCAGTGGTGCACACACATTAACTGGGAAAGTGATAATTAATGCTAAATTAGGTAAATTTCCAATTAGAAATAACTGCATATTTGTACATTTTATTTAAAAAAACATCTCGAAACTAATGATAAGAATGCTTGATAGTTAATAAAGAGCATTTTATTTCCTGGTCACTTAAAGAATATCAATATCCTACCTGTTTTGTGAGCCTTTCAGTGATTCTCTACATAGCAACTTAAAAAGCGCTTCAGAAAATAAGGTCATTTTTTTTTCTTCCACATTTTCATTCTAGATCCCCTAATATGTTTTGTAGGTAATAGAAAGAGTTCCAAAACTCACACTGCCTTTTTGTTTAATGAGAGTTACATTTGATTTTCTCCTGCCATTAGAAGAGGAAACGAATTCCAATTCCCTCTTTGATTCTGAACAAAACTCAAGCCAGGCTCGCTTTCAGGGATAAAAATCATTTACAAAAGAGCAAACCATTGGGTCATTGAACACTCATATACTGGCCTGCTTGTTTCCTTGGGGACTGTGAAGAGCTGTGCTATGCACGGGGATGCTGGGAATTAAAACAAAACAAAACAAAACACAGAAAGAGAACTCCAGCAAATAGCACTCATGAAAACTAGATTTTTGTTCTTTTCTTCCAAGCACAGATATTACAAAAAATTATATATTTTAGGAATTTTATATTCTGTATCTGATACCTAACATTCTGTTATTGTTACCTTGAAAACAAAATAAATGATTCTAAATATCATCTGTCCCTAAGAAATCAAAGTACTTGTATCATTGGGACTTATTATGTCATAAAGGATGGTGGATTTAATGTTTTGCCAAGTGCTGATTTTCAGTCATGGTCTTATAATTCTATATCTATTAGTGACATTTTTAGAGGCAATTCATGCAGCTTTACAACTTATTGAGAAATATTAATTTTATAATAAAAAAATCTTTGGAAAATATAACCTGATGATGAAAAAGTTGATGATACTCATTTGTGTATGTTTAGAAACACAAATATCATATTAATTTTTATTTTGCTGGCCTTTATTAATGAAAAAGCAGAGTAAATATGCTCTATTAGTGAATAATAGGTACAACAGGTTTCTTGAAAAATATGATTTTAGTTTCTCATAGTGGTCGAAAGGAAACATACTGGATCACATCTGTTCTAATACTATGGGGTAAGGATTAAGGAAGTCCTATTTAAAATTCGCACCTTCTCAGACAATCAGTGTCAGTATACATCAATCAAAATTCATACAAAATCATATTTTCAGTTCACTCTTATAACTCTCTAGTGTTGTTCTGCCTTTCAACAACAGGTAATGGAAAAGATACTCTGCATTTTTACAGATGTTTTCCCTTGAATTTCTGAAAAAGTGACTTTTAAAAAAAGTAAAAACCAGGGGGCGGAGTCAAGAAGGCAGACTAAGCACACATCTCCTTATATCCCTCTGGAAACCAACACCTGAATTGACAATCAAACAGAGCCTTCTGATCACCTAACAGCCTCAGGACACGGCACAGAGCTGTTAAGTGGGACTTCATACCACTCAGCGAAAAACCTCCTCTCTTTCGCTGACTCCCACTCCTGGGTAGCCCCGGCTCTCACGGACGGAAACTGCCTCAGCGGGGTTTGTGCGGAGCTTCGCAGTCAGGGTGCGGACGCCATGTTGGTACCGAGATTTTAGCGGGACCTCGTTCTTAGCCTGGGAGCCAGTGCCTCCAAACGAGACAGCGCTTCTCAGACAGAAAAGTAGTGATTTTGCACAGTGCTGCCTACATTGGGGGCCCTGCAACAGAAGCAGAGGAATCACTGCCTCTCGGCACCTTTAGCCCCACTGTCTGCTGCCTGTGTGGAGGACGCCATCTTGGATATGGTGGCCGCAACTGGACCTAATTCTTAGCTGGGGAGCCAGAACCTGCCCACAGGAGAGCGATTTTCTGTCACAAAACCAGTACTTGACGCAGTGTTGGCTAAGGCTAGGCCTTGTCATCAGAGGCCAACAGGGTAGTAGCATTGCTGTATTCTGAACTAGTTTGTTATCATCGGGGGTTGGATATAGTGGCGCTTACTTTGTCAGATGAGAAGAGGGACCTCTACACCTGAAAACCTGACTTGTGAAGTGCTGAGATACCTTTTGCTTTATGTTTGAAGACAGCCTAGAGAAACATTTGCAATCCATCCTCACAGTACCTCTTCCAGCCTCTACATACTCATATGGGACCCAAAAAGCAACAGACAGTTGTGGCATACAAGAAATCACACATGGCTTCAGAAGGCTCCCAAACAAAGCAACCAAAGAGTTTTCCAGATGAAGAAACTTCTATGAAAGCATCAGGAAGTGAATACAAGTTAATTATATAAAGAGCCCTTCTAGACCTTATAAAAAATGCAACAGAACAAAATGAAAAATTAAGCAAGTTGTTCGATCTGATGGAACACCAGTACTATGAAATCCAACAGATCAAGAAGAAAATCAAAGACATAGAAACTTCCATGCAAAGCCAAGAAAACAGAATGGAACAAATAGTAAAAAGAATTTCTGACTTGGAAGACAGAGCTACTGATGCCAGCGTCTATGAGCAGAAATCAGAATAAAGAAACAAGGAAAATGAAGAAACATTAAGAAGCATGTGGGACTCTATCAAGAGGAACAACCTTCGATTAATTGGAGTCCCTGAACAGGGTGAGACATCTCAGAACACAGAGAGTATTGTTGCTGAGCTGCTAAAAGAAAACTTCCCAGAAATCACGAAGGAAGAGAATATAGACATCTCAGATGCATATCATACGCCACTTAATATAGATCTCAAAAGAAAGACTCCAAGACATATTATAATCAAACATAACAAAAGGAAACATAAGGAGCAACTCTTAAAGGCAGCAAGACTCAAGGGAAAGCTAACATTCAGAGGGAAACCCTGTAGGCTCTTGTCAGATTTCTCAGCAGAAACCATGCAGGCACAGAGACAGTGGTATGACACATTCAAAGTCTTCAAGGAGAATAACTTCCAACCAAGAATTATATATCCTGCAAAACTATCTTTCAAATATAAAAATGAAATTAAGACATTCCCAGATAAACAGAAACTCAGAAACTTTGTAAAAACCAAACCCAAACTACAAGAAATACTGAAAGAAGTTCTTGGCTTTGGCTTAGAAGAACAAAACCACTAACTTTATATTTTAGAACGACACACTACTCAATACTCTACTCATTTAGGGAGGGCTCCAAAGTTAATCACAGTTTTGATATGGAAAGAAGCAATCTAGTGATCATCATGAAAACTATGGTGTCATCGTAATAAAAAGAGGGATGTACTACAGTCGTTACAGTCCTTCCAGATGGCAAGGAAAATGACAAGACTGGTAGTA
Source organism: Heterohyrax brucei (assembly GCA_028571685.1). NCBI lineage: Eukaryota > Metazoa > Chordata > Mammalia > Hyracoidea > Procaviidae > Heterohyrax > Heterohyrax brucei. Next base: position 8,117,108 of record CM053156.1, read on the forward strand.
ATTAAAATTGGGTTTATAAATAGTTTATTAAGGGGGTTCATAGGGGCATCTGTAAAGCACAACAAATATGTATCATACCATTTCAAGAAATCCAACACACGAGTCTCAACAACTATAAAACCAGCCTGAAAAAGGTGAAAAATCAACGCACAAACAAGAGTGTCCCAGAACAGACTAATAAGAACAACAGAGAAAACATCCACATAAAAATAAACATATCACAATGACAGCACTGAACACATACCTATCAATAATTACATTGAATGTGAATGGACTGAATGTTCCAGTAAAGAGACACCGAGTGTCATCTTGGATCAAAAGACATGACCCATCCAGATGTTGTCTACAAGAAACTCACTTGAGACCTAAACACAGGAACAAACTGAAAATTAAAGGATGGAAGAATATATATCAAGCTAACAATGAACCAAGAAGAGCAGGGGTGGCAATTCTAATCTCAGACAAAATCAATTTTTTTTTATTTTATTTAATGTAACTGAGTGAAAATGTACATTCCCGTATAAATTTACATGTGCACCTATATGCAGCTTCCACTGCTCTCCCTGTCCGGTGACTACATACTATTCCTCTCTGCTCCATACATGTCTCATCCTTCCAACAGTCTCCTTTCCCCTCCTCTCCTTCCATTCCCCTTCCTCCAGCCAGAGGTCAGCAAGATGATATCCTATAGATATATAGAACTATAAAGTGCTTCCAATATATGGTCACTCTGCATTGCCAAGTTCAATCCATTCCTGTCCAAAGAGTGGACCTTTGTTATAATTTATGGGAAAGGGCAGCATCAGGGCTGGGGGCCATGCTCTCAGAGGAACCCCAAAACCACTGGACCTTCAATTGAGGTCTTTTAGTGGGGATCTCATGATGCACCCCTTTTTATTCTGTGTTGCCAGTGAGACTCCTCTCTGTGAGCTCCATCACGGCTATCACTGGTGGTGGCCGGACACCATCCAGTTCTTCCGGTCCCAAGTGGATGTAGACACTAACACTTGTGGGTCTCTCTGTCTTCTCGGTTGTCTTTACCACATGTCAGACAAAATCAATTTTAATGTAAAATCCACCATTGTGGACAAAGATGGACATTATTTATTGCTGAAAGGTTCAGTATACAAGCAAGATTTAACTATATTAAATACTTATGCATGTAATGTCAGAACACCTAAATATGTTGAAGAAACACTGACTACGCTCAAAAGAGCGTTAGATGACTTCACAATAATAGTGAGAGACTTTAACACTCCACTCTCATTACTAGACAGATCATCTAGAAAAAAGGTCAGTAAAGATACAGAAGACTGCATTGACACAATTAACCAACTAAACCTCATTGATATATACAGAACTTTCCACCCATCAGCAGACAACTACACCTTCTTCTCCAGTGCACATGGAACATTCTCCAGAATTGACAACGTGATAGGCCATAATGCAATGTTCAACAAAATCCATACCATTGAATTACTGCAAAGCATCTTCTGAGATCATAAAGCCATCCAAGTTGAAATCAATAGCAGAAAAAACATAGATAGGAAGTGGAACTCTTGGAAACTGAACAACATCTTGATCAAAGAAAACATGGATTATAGAGGAAATCAAATATGAATTAAAGAAATTCATGGATTTCAATGAGAACAAAAACACTTCCTACCAGAACCTATGGGATACAGCCAAAGCAGTGCTCAGAGGTCTCTTTATCTCCATAAATGCACACATCTGGAAGGAAGAAAGAAAACAAATCAAGGAACTAACCCTACAGCTTGAACAAGTAGAAAGAGAACAATAGAGGAACCCCTTGGGCACCAGAAGAAATGAGATCATAAAGATTAGAGCAGAGCTAAATGAATTAGAGAATAGAAAAACAATTGAAAAAATGGAAAAGGCCAAAAGCTGGTTTTTTGAAAAGATCAACAAAATTGATAAACCACTGGCTAAACTTACTAAAGAAAAGCAGGAAAGGAAACAAATAAAACAAATTAGAAATGAGAGGGGAGTTGTCACCACAGATGCAACAGAAATCAAAAAGATCATAACAGAATATTATGAAAGACTGTACTCTAACAAATTTGAAAACCTAGGGGAAATGGACCAATTCCTTGACTCATACCACCTACTCAAATTATCACAACGTGAAGCAGAACAATTTAATAAACCCATCACAAAGGAAGAGATTGAAAAGGTCATCAAAACACTGCCAACCAAAAAAAGTGCGGGCCCAGATGGCTTCACGGCAGAATTCTACCAAGCATTTAGAGAAGAGTTATCCCTAATACTACTGAGACTATTTCACAGTATAGAAAGGGATGGAGTACTCCCAAACTCATTCTATGAAGCCAGCATAACCCTGATACCTAAGCCAGGGAAAGATCCAACAAAGACAGAGAAATACAGACCGATATCACTCATGAACCTAGATGCAAAAATCTTCAACAAAATTCATGCCAACAGAATACAATAACATTTCAAGAAAATAATCCATCATGGCCAAGTAGGATTCATACCAGGGATACAAGGCTGGTTCAACATCAGGCATACAATTAATGTGATTAACCACATAAATAACACAAAAGACAAGGATCACCTGATTTTGTCCATTGATGCAGAAAAGGCATTTGATAAAGTCCAATACCCATTCATGCTAAAAACTCTTAGCAAAATGGGCATAGACGGCAAATTCCTCAACACAATAAGGGCCATTTATACAAAGCCAATTGCCCACATCAACCTGAATGGAGACAAACTGAAAGACTTTCCCTTCAGACCAGGAACTAGACAAGAATGCCCACTCTCACCTCTCCTATTCAGCCTTGTGCTAGAAGTTCTAGCCAGAGCAATTAGACAAGACGAAGAAATAAAGGGCATCTGCATCAGCAAAGAAGAAGTTAAAATCTCCCTGTTCACAGATGATATGATTGTATATGCAGAGAACCCCAAGGAATCTATAAGTAAACTATTCAAACTGATAGAAGGGTTCAGCAAAGTCTCAGGATACAAGATAAACATAAGTAAATCAGTAGGATTCCTTTATACCAACAAGGAGACTGTTAAGGAGGAAATTATTAAATCAATACCATTTACGATAGCCCCTGAGAAGATAAAGTACCTAGGAATTAATCTAACCAGAGAAACAACAGACCTTTACAAAGAGAACTACAAGCCCTTACTACAAGAAACTAAGAGAGACTTAGATAAATGGAAAAACCTACCCTGCTCATGGATAGGAAGACCTAACATTGTGAAAATGTCTATTTTACCCAAAGCAATTTATTTCTATAATGCAATCCCAATACAAGTTCCAGCATCATTTCTTAATGAGATGGAGAAACAAATCACCAATTTTGTTTGGAAAGGGAAGAAGCCCCAGATAAGTAAGGTACTACTAAAGAAGAAGAACACACTGGGAGGCCTCTCATTACCCGCCTTTAGAACATACTACACTGCCACAGTGGTCACAACAGCCTGGTACTGGTCCAAGAACAGACAGGTCGATCAATGGAACAGAATTGAGACCCCAGAGATGACACCATCTGCCTATGAACAGCTGATATTTGACAAAGGCCCTAAGACATTAAACTGGGATAAAAACAGTATCTTCAGCAAATGGTGCTGGCAAAATTGGTTATCCATCTGCAATAAAATGAATCAAGATCCATATCTTACACCTTATACAAAACCCAACTCCAAGTGGATAAAAGACCTAAATATCAAACCTAAAACGATAAAGCTCATCCAAGAAAAGGTAGGAACAACAATGGAAGTTTTAATACACAATGAGGACAGACTCCAAAATCTGTCAAAGAAACCTCAATCATCAGAAGAGAAATAGATAAATGGGAACTATTAAGAATCAAACACTTTTGCTCATCCAAAGACTTTATTAATGGAATTAAAAGAACACTCACAGAATTGGAAAAAATATTTGGCAACTCTATGTCAGACTGATGCCTGATCTCCATAATCTATAAGATACTACAAAATATCAATAAGAAGAAGATAAACCATCCAATTGAGCCATGGGCAAAGGAGATGGACTGACACTTCACTAAAGAGGAGATCCAGGCAGCCAAAAAACACATGTGAACATGTTCATGATCTTTAGTTATTAAAGATATTCAAATCAAGACGAAAATGAGATACCATCTCACCCCAACAAGACTGGCCATGATCCAGAAAACACAAAACAACAAATGCTAGAGAGGCTGTGGAGAAAGTGGAACCCTCCTACACTGTTGGTGGGGTTGCAAAATGGTCCAGCCTCTTTGGAAAGCAATCTGGCGCTTCCTTAAAAAAATGGATATTGATATACTATTTGACCCAGTAATTCCACTACTTGAAATATATCCTACAGAATCAAGGCCTTTCACACCAATGGACACATGCACCAGAATGTTTATCGCAGCACAGTCCACGATAGCAAAAAGATGGAATCAACCCAGATGCCCAACAATAGAAGAATGGATAGGTAAACTATGGTACATATACTCAATGGAGCACTACACAATGATAAAGAATAACGATGATTCCAGGAAACATCTCCTAACCTGGTTTCAACCAGAAGACATTATGTTGAGTGAAAGTAGTCACCGACAAAGGGACAAGTACTGTATGAGACCTCTACGATAAGATCTCAAAAACAGACTTGTGTATAGAAGAAAAGACTCTTTGACAGCTGCAAGGGAGAGGAGGGAGGGAGGGGGGGAGGGTTTAGTTTAGATAGTTACTAGAAATCTAGTTGGGAGAAAGTGGTGATAGCACACATCAGGAACAAGAACAACATTAAGTGGACTTCAGCATAACTTGAGTACTCCTTCCATCTTATCTCAATACTGCAAGGATAGAGTAGCTGGGCTGGGGGGCGGGGGACTGTGCTCTTAGGTGAATTCCAGGCCAATTGGCACAACTAGCGTTTTGCTAAGAGAGCTTTCTGCACCCCACATTGGTGCGTGGCGTCTGGGGTCTTAAAAGCTGCCATCCGAGGACACAGCAAATGGTCCCAACTCAGCAGGAAAGGATGCTCACCGAGGACCAAAATGACATGTGGTAAAGACAACCAAGAAGACAGAGAGACCCACAAGAGTTAGTGCCTACATCGACTTGGGACCAGAAGAACCGGATGGTGCCCAGCCACCACCAGTGACAGCCATGATGGAGCTCACAGAGAGGAGTCTCACTGGCAACACAAGAATAAAAAGGGGTACATCCTGAGATCTCCACTAAAAGACCTCAATTGATGGTCCAGCGGTTTTGGGGTTCCTGAGAGCATGGCCCCTGGCCCTGATGCTGTCCTTTCCCATAAAGTATAACAAAGGTCCACTCTTTGGACAGGAGTGGATTGGACTTGGCAATGCAGAGTGACCATATATTGGAAGCACTTTATGGTTCTATACATCTGTAGGATATCATCTTGCTGACCTCTGGCTGGAGGAAGGAGAGTGGGTGGAGAGGAGGGGAAAGGAGGCTGTTGGGAGGATGAGACACGTATGGAATAGAGAGGAATAGTGTGTAGTCACCGGACAGGGAGAGCAGTGGAAGCTGCATATAGGTGGGCATGTAAATTTATACGTGAATGTACATTTTCACTCAGTCATGTTAAATAAAATAAATAAATAAATAAACAAAAAATAAAAGTAAAAACCAAAGTGTTTCTAACTCAGAGAAATCTCATAATTAAAGCCTCCAGCTGCATACATGTTTAATACCACAGACAACATAGTAATTAACATGAATGATTCTGGATCACACTTCACATTGTAAACTATTTCGGTCTGCTGAAGTGGGTTTAAGTGCACTAACCAGATATCCTTTCATTAATTTGGCTTTTAATGACTATCCTTCACTTTAGGGCTGCCTTTGATGTGAAAATAGTTTAAGAAATACTGTAACCTCCCCACATGCTGGTTGGGTTAGAGTCACATGTTTCTTAAATATTTCATGTAAGAACTCTCCCTGACCCCTACCACTGTGAAAATGTGAGGAGGTTTTACTTATAATAATTTTATATCTTGTAGTTCACTAAATTAAGGGGAATGATAAGGACCTCAACCAAAATTGATTGCTGAATTTAAAATAAGATCAAAGTAATGAATCAAAAGGATATAGCCGATGTAAAAATACAAATTACAAGAATAAGTTCACAATAATTAATATTTGCAAAATGGTACTGCAAAAGACCTTAGAAGGTGTAAAGCTCATAGCACACTGAAATCTGGAATTTTAAATAGACCTTTAAACTCAGAAAAGACTATTTCCTTCTTATTTTCTGTGAAACCAACAGACATTACACCATAGAACTTTATTAGCAATTACAGTATCTAATTTTTCTGTTTAACTCTTCTAATGCCTTAAACTCCTTCCTAGCAGACTATTTAATAGGCAGCCACATATAGGAGCATTCAAAGAATATTGCATACATATCGGCCAAGGTAAAATTTTCTGTACTCACCTCCTTTTGTTTTTGTCTAGAGATACTATAAAGATATAAAAAAGAAAATTATAGAGGATATTACTTACTTAATTAAAGTCAGTACATCCTCCTTTTGCTCTAGTTATTTTCAAGGAACTAAAAGAAATGAGATCAAATCACTCCTGATCCTTAAAGTTCCAATCTAGCTTAGTATGGTATGCAATGAAGACACAAAAAAATGCAGTAAGTGAATAACAATATCAAGAAATGTAATTTTTTTTTTGAAGCTCTTAATGTCTGGATGTTCAATTATCTGGGACAATAAGATAATATGGCAATGGTGGTATATAAAATGGGTTGGAAAGGATTGGAGAATGAACATTTCTGACCAGAGAATCAGCTATAATAAAGCATCGAAACACCAAAATGTGAGGCATAGCCGTAGAACAGCAGACAGCCTTTCTTGACTCTGGCTTGGCTGATGCTTTTGAAACACTGGCAGTTAGGACTCGAAAGGTAGTTGTTTGAGGCACTGTTGTGAAATCTTGATCTGCATATTTCAAGACTTTTGGTTCTCTGTTTAAACCACATTGCCTCATGTAATCATGTGGCTGGATCCAGAAGTTATACTGCAGAACTGATAATGACGAAGAAATAGGAAAAGGCCTTCTTTTATTTTTTCCTTTTTCTTTTCATCCTCCTCCTCCTTTTCGTCTTCTCTCCCTCCTCTTCTTCCTCTCCTTCCTCCCTCTTTTTTCCTAATCCTGCTATTCCTTCTTATTTGTATATAAAAAAATAGAATGAGAGTAAAAACAATATCTTAATGAATGGTATATTAGTTCCTAAAATATATTTTCCCAGCAGAAATTCATAAGATCAAATCAATAAAATTTTAGGATTGTTTTATAACACAGCAGTCATTGAAATGACTTTTTTTTTTCTTGCTGATAGAAAAGTTATGTAGTGTATGTAAAGGTATATGCTATATATAGTATATTCATGATATACTACTGGGAAGATTAAATGAGACTGGTTTTAATTAAATTATTTTTAATTGATACAGAAACAACTGGAAATCAAAGCTAGTCAAGACATAAAACCAATACACAAAAAGCAATCCTCAATACAAGAATAAACTAAAAACTTTTATTTTTTTAATTTTTTTATTTTTATTTAACATAACTGAGTGAAAATGTACATTCATGTATAAATTTACATGCCCACCTATATGCAGCTTCCACTGCTCTCCCTGTCCAGTGACTGCCCACTATTCCTCTCTGCTCCATACATGTCTCATCCTCCCAACAGTCTCCTTTCCACTCCTCTCCGTCCACTCCCCTTCCTCCATCCAGAGGTCGGCAAGATGATATCCTATAGATGTATAGAATCATAAAGTGCTTCCAATATATGGTCACTCTGCATTGCCAAGTCCAATCCATTCCTGTCCAAAGAGTGGACCTTTGTTATAATTTATGGGAAAATAAACTAAAAACTTAACCACTAGGACATGCCAGAAATGATGCTTAGGCATTTGTTGAATACTATTTCAATGAGAGATTTAATATTATTGTTATTGTTGCTTCCATTTAGCACTGAAGCTAAATGTATAAATGTATAAAAGAATGGACGCAGGTATGCACAGCTGGGATATTTGGCAACAAGGTGCCTGTCACCTATTTCATTGTGTCCCCCAAAACTGTATGTGTTGATTTCACTTGGCTATGAGCCCAATATGGTACAGTTCCTACCACGTGTTGTGAATCCTGCCTCTGTGATGCTGATGAGGGAAAATGGACAGCAGTTGTGTTGGTGAGGAAGGACTCAAGTTACCAGCTGTGAGATATAAGGGAGGGAAGTGAGCCGAGTAATTTGGGAACCTCATACCACCAAGATGGAAGCACCAAGAACACAGCATGTCCTTTTGACCTGAGGCTCTTATGCTAAGTTGAATTTGGACTCAGCCTACTGGACTGTGATAACTTTTCTCGTTGAATAGACTTGTAACCCATAATTGGATTTGTGGCTTACCAAACTGTGACAATAGTTTCTCTTCGTGAAGTTTTCCACTCTTTGTATTTTCTGATGGAGCAGAGACAAGTGACTAAAATGGTGCCTGAGACTTTAAGTCTAGTCTTTCAATTAAACTTCTAGAAGAAAATATGCATGAAATGTGAGAAAGAAAAATAAGGAAGAAACTAGAGGAAAGTAGTTCGGCAGATGGCAAGGAGTCTCTAACACGACCCAGGAAGCAGAGAAATGAAGATATAAGACAACTGTAACTGCAAATAAATGCAGTAAGTAGAAAACATTTTGTAAATGAATTGTAAAAAATGTTACTAAGAAATAAAATTAGTGGCAGTGATGTAAAAGAAACAAGAAAAAAATGTCAGATATTATTGAAGGATCATTGATGCTCTTAAATGAGTTAGAAAAGAACCTGTGGGCATGGATTAGGAGGTAGTTGTGATAGTTTTTATACTATGGGCTCTGGGTAATACAAACTGTTAAGCTCTCAATTGCTAATCAAAAGATTAAGCAGTCTGAATCCACCCAGAGGTGTTTTGGAGGAAAGGCCTGGTGAGGTAATTCTGGAAGATCAAAGCCAGTAAACAGCCTATGGAACAAAACTCTACAGTAAAATATTTAGGGCTGTCATGAATCAGAATCAACTGTTTTTGGTTTGTTTTATTACACTACAAGTTGAAAGCCTGGTGGCATAGTAGTTAAGAGCTATGGCTGCTAAGCAAAAAGTCAGCAGTTCAAATCTGCCTGATATTCCTTGGAAAGTCTATGGGGCAGTTCTACTCTGTCCTATAGGACCACTATGAGTCAGAATCGACTTGACAGCAGTGAGTAGTGGGTTTTTATGAGCTGAAACTAGATTTGAGGCTCCGTTTAAAAGACTAGTCCTATATTTGTAGATTTCCAGAGACAATAGGGTCCTTAGTTTCAGAAAATAGCTAGTGATATTTCAACTGAATTTATTTTAGATACTGAATGCTAATACTGGGATATGGGAATTGGAGTGCAGGGTGTTCACAGGAAGTGGCCACAAAAGCTAACTCTATTGGTAAGTAAAAGAAGTAGCACTGGCACAACAGGTGTTGAACTGCAATGGAATCACAGTAAAGGATTCAGCAGATCCTATGAGGAGATGTGGACTGGAGATATCTCTTCCCGCTTGAGAGCAAGCTCATGGGTCTTTATATGATCTAAATCAAACAACTGCTGGATGAAATTTGCAACCAAAAACATAGAAAATGCAGAAATGAGGAAGCAGGGCCAAGAGGACACAGCAGACAGATGCTTCCTGTGACCTTTCTAACAACAAAGACCCAAAAGAATAAATGAATCCAGTACATATGACATAATGGCAACCCTGAACAGAAAAGGGAAAGTTGAAAAATGTGACTGAGCAGTGGGGAAGGGAGAGTACCTCCAGAGATACATAAGATTCACCAGACCTTATCCACTGGGAAATGGTTGTGGCCAGTATGTTGAGCAGAGCAGCAGCTGTTGGAGGACATCCTTCTCAGTAAGAGAAATTGACCTGAGAATCCATATATGCCTCCAGAACTAAATGGTCAAAAGCTGTGTCTTCATGTATAACTTATTGCACATATGGACCTAACTATTTCCTTTGGGATAAGCCTTTCTCCTTTCTCCTAGTCCTCCCCCATCCCTTCTATGCACTCTGAATGGCTCTGGAGTCTGACGCCATTAAATGAGCTGAAAAAAGAGCTGAAAGCCTGCCCTGAGCCATTCTTCAAGACTTGGAGAGGAATCCATTTAATAAACAGGGGGAAGGGTGGGGGGAAAGATATACCAATATTCCTGTGCTGAAAATTCGGGACAGAAACTGTTCCTTCATCCAGATTTGGACATAAGGGAATATGCAATCTTTAGACACTCAAGGAAGGTTGTTATCTTCCTGCCTTTCTCAGCAGCTGTAGCCAGATAGCTGTGCCTGCACAAATCACCCCTGCCCATCTGGAATTGTAGAAGAGAGCGTCTACCACACACTTAGGGACGGACTACCTGGACACCTGAGTTGAATGCATATGAGAAAAGTAAGTGGACTTTGGGGCTTGCAGGTCTAATAACAGCTCTAAACCCTGGCAACAACTGGAGATTCAAAGCCAACAGTAATCAAACAATAACACACAACCAGCCTATTTGGATATTTCAAAAAGTAAATGAGAATCTAGAACACAGTAAGCATAGAATCTCAAATCACTGAAACAGGCAGACCATAATGCCTTCAGAAAGCTCCCAAAACAAAGAATTAAATTTTCCAGAGGAAGAAAACTTCCAAAATTATCAGAAATAGAAGACTAAAGATTAATATTTACAGCTCTTCAAGAGATGGAGAAGGAGATGCGGCCATCTGCAGCAAAGCATTATGAAAAATTGAAAAGCCTTCAAGAAAGCATACAGTGGCAAGAATTAGAAATTCAGAAAATTATTCAAAAAAATCACAGAATCAGACAACACGAGGTTAAAGGAACAGAACTGAGGTAGTGGAAGAAGAAATTAGTGAGACTGAAGATAAAGAAAGTACCGTAAATATACCTGATGAACATTAGATAAGACAATTTTAAAAAATCAAGAAACACAAAGAATTATATAGGACTGTACTCGACAGCACTTGGCTTGGCATCAAGAGGAAAAATCTACAACTCCTTGGAATACTAGAATGGGATGGGGTGGGGAGTAGGGGGTGGATAACAGAAAGTACAGAGTGAATTGTAGAAGATTTTTTCAGAAAACTTCCCTGATATCATGAAAGAGGAGGAAATATCTACCCAAGACTCTCCTCAAACTTCACACAGGTAGATTCCAAAAGAAAAGCAATAAGGCATGCTATAATCAAAGTTGGCAAAACCAAAGATAGAGAGATACTTTTAAAAGTGGCTAGAGATAAAAAAATAAAATAAAATAAAGGAAAATCAGTAAGACTAAGTTCAGAATTCTCAACAGAAACCACGTAGGCAAGAAGGTAATGAGATGACATGTACAACGCCTTGAAGGAAAACAATTGTCTGCCAAAAATTATATATCCAGTGAAATTGTTTCTCAAATATGATGGCAAAATTAAGACATTTCCAGAGAAATAGAAATTTAGGGAATTAAAAAAAAAAATCAAAATTACAAGAAATACTAAATGGAGTCCTTTGGCTAGAAAACCAGTAATATCCGATAATAATCCAAGTAGAACACAAAACAAAGCAACGAGATATAGAACACAAAACAAAGCAACCAGATATCAACCTAAATACAGCAATCACAAGAAAATCAAAAGCAAAGCACTGAAAAGAGGGAATCAGAGACGTCATTGTGTAAACATTGTAACAAAAAAGAGACAACTGAAATAAAATGTAGTCACAGATCTTTCATATGAAGAGCCAGTCAAAGCAATATAAAGAAATTAAAGACTAGTTTAAATTTACAAAAATGATGGAAATATTAAGATAACCGCAAAGAAAACCACCAAGCCTATACATCAAAATAAAAATGAGAAAAACTGAAGTCTCAGCAAATACGAAACAACTAACTTTGAAAAAGATGAAAACACATAAAGATAAAAGGCTCAGCCTAGAAAATTAGACGGAGAAAGGAAATTTTTCTGTTAAAAGATGGTGCATTATACATACATCTCCTTGTTTCCCTCTGAGAACAAAGGCCTGAAATTATTTGCGTGGTACACTGAATATTTGGGGAGCCCTAGTACCTGTCCTATTCGACTAGGCAACAGTAACAGACTAAACTTCCCCTCTCAAAGATGAGCCAGCAGCCGTCTGACCTCTGCTTCTGCTGTTTCACTGTATTGGAGAAATGCATCTTTTGCGAATGGATGGTGACATACTTTCATTTTCAGCTGCAAGGCCATTTTTCAGTAGCAGTTTGGACAGCTCCCAGTTTGTGAGTTCTCTGCTTTTCAGCACCTGGGGTAGTTCTCCCACATAGAAGTGAAGTTTACATTTAGGGTTGAGAGGCCTATGAATTTGTCTGAAGATCTGTCTGTTGAGAGGCTCGGCAGCTTTTCCCCTGACTCTTCCCTGACCCACACTGTAGGGTTGGCTGACGGTCACCTGTATCTCCATAAACAGGGTGGCATCCTTACCACCCAACAGACAGAGACTTCCACCCCAGAAAATCCAATTGGGGCAAATCACTAGAGTATATAGAGATGGCTGATGAAAAACTCCCTTCTTAGTACTACACCTCAGCTCATGTTGAGTTAACACTACGGAAATCAAACAGTGTCTGGATGGCATGAAGACAGTAGACTATAGTTTATCATTTAAAGAAGCAGTCCATCTTAACTCCAGAAAACTCCCAGAATATTCAAAAAACTTCCCAGATGAAGAAGCTTATCCAAGATGCCATGTATGAAAGCACCCTTCTGGAGATTACGCAAAATGCAACAAAATAAAATGAAAATTTAGGTAAGCTATTTGAAGTGCTGAAATTTCAACGATCCGAAATACAGCAGATCAATAACAAAATTACAGAATTAGATAATTCAATCCAAAGCTAAAAGAGTAGAACTGAGGAGATAAAAGTTAGACTTAGTGACCTTGAGGACAGAAAACTTATATCAGCATTTATGAGGAGAAATCAGAGAAAAGAAATAAGAAAAATGAAGAAGCATTAAGAAACATGTGGGACTCCATTAAGAGAAATATTTTACATTTAACTGGAGATCCTGAACAAGGAGGGGTAGACGACAATACAGAGAGCATTGCTGTAGAGATGCTAATAGAAAACTTTCCTGAAATTATGAACAAAGAGAGCATAGATATCAAGATGTGTATCAAATGCCACAAAACCTAGACCCCAAAAGAAAGGCACTAAGATATATTATAATCAAGCTTATTAAAATGAAACATAATCAGATGCTTTTAAAAGTAGTAAGGCTCAAAGCAAAGCTAACATTCTGAGAGAAACCCTGTAGGTGTTTCTCTGACTTCTTTACAGAAAAGATGTTGGCTAGGAAATCATGGGATGACACATTCAAAGCCCTGAAGGAGAAAAACTTCCAATCAAGAATTATGCATCCTGCAAAATTGTCTATCAAATAAGAAAATGAAATTTAGACATTCACAGACAAACAGAAGCTTAGAGACTTTGTAAAAACTAAACCAAAACTACATTAAATACTGAAAGAAGCCCCTTGCTTAGGAAAACAAAACCATTAAATGTATGTTTAACATGGCAATGCAAGACACAACATCCAGAATCCTAGTCAGGGAAGTCACAAAACTCAATCAAAGCTGCAATATTAAAAGAAGGGTATCAATGATCATGTCATGAAAACTATGACACCATCACACTAAAGAGAGAGCTATACTGCAATAGTTATAGTCTTTTCAGATACAGAAGAAGTTAAAAAGTTATGCGGAAGTTAAAATTGAGTTTAATATGTTAAGAGGAATCATAGGTGTAGCTGCAAAGCAAAATAACAATGCAACACATCAAAACAAGAAACACAAGAGTCTCAACAAACAAATCCAATACTGAAAAATCAACGCATAAAGAAGAATGACCCAGAACAGAATATTAAGAACAATATAGAAAACATCAACATAAAAATAACTACATCAAAATGATAACACTAAACATATACCTGAACATTCCCTTAAAAAGACATTGAGTAACATCCTGGAACAAAAGACATGACCCATCAATAGGCTGCTTGCAAGAAATACACCTTAGACTCAAAGATATGAATGCACTGAAAATAAAAGGATGGAATAATATATACCAATCTAACAACATACAAAGAAGAGCAGGTGTGGCAATACTTATCTCACATAAAATAGATTTTAATGTAAAATCCAGTATTGTGGACAAGGATAGTCACTATTTATTGCTGAAAGTTTCCACACACAAGCAGGATTTAGCAATATTAAATACCAGAGCATCTAAATACACTGAACAAACACTGACAACATTGAAAAATAAGATAGATCACAATAACAGTTGGAAACTTCAACACTCCCCTTTCAGTAATAGATAGATCATTCAGAAAGAAGCTCAGTAAAGATACAAAAGATCTTATTGCAACACACAACTAACTTGACCTTATAGATATATACAAATCTTTTCACCCATCAAGGTGTAAGTACACCTTCTTTTCCAATGCACATGGAACATTCTCCAGAATAGACCACATGTTAGGTCATAAAGCAATTCTCTATGAAGCCCAAACCAGTGATTTGATGAAAAGTATCTTCTCAGACCGTAAATCCACAAAAGTTGAAATCAGTAGCAGAAAAATCATAGGTAGAGATTAAAACTTATGGAAATGAACAACACTTTGCTTAAAAACCTTGGGTTATAGAAGAAATAAAGGACAAAAAAGAAATTTATGGAATCAAATGAGAATGAAAACACTTCCTACCAGATATGGGATACAGCAAAAGCAGTGCTTAGAGGTCAGTTTATCTCTATAACTACACATATCTGGGATGAAGAAAGGGCCCAAATTAAAGAATTAACCCTACAGCTTGAATGAGTAGAGAGAGAGAGCAACAGAGGAATCCCTCAAGCACCAGAAGAAAAGAGATCATAAAGATTAGAGAGCAGAACTAAATGAATTAGAGAATAGAACAATTAAAAAAATTAATAAAACTAGAAGCTGGTTCTTTGAATAGATCAATAAAATTGATAAACCATTGGCTAAACTTACAAAAGAGAAACAGCAGAAAATACAAATAACCCAACTAAGAAACAACATGGGAGACGTTACAACAGATGCAGCTGAGATAAAAAATATCATAATGGAATACTACAAAAGGCTGTACTGTAATAGATTTGAAAACCTAGAGGAAATGGACAAATTTCAAGATTGATATAACCCACCAAGATTATCACAAGAAGAAGTAGATCAATTTAATTAATCTATCACAAAAGAAGAGAATGAAAAAGTCATCAAAATCTGTCAACCGCAAAGTCCTGGCCCAGATAGCTTCACTACGGAATGCTGCCAAACTTTTAGAGAGGAGTTAACTTTGATACTGTTGAGACTACTTCACACTATAGAAAACAATAGAATACTCCCAAATTCATTCTACAAAGCCAGCGTAACCCTGATACCAAAGCCAGAGAAAGATTCCACAAAAAAAAAGAGAAAGAAATTACAGACCAATAACCCTCGTGAACCTAGATGCAAAGATCTTCAACAAAATCCTAGCCAATAGAATTCTACAGAATATCAAAAAAATAATTCATCATGATCAAGTTGGCTTCATTCCAGGGATGCAAGGCCAGAGAAACAATTTGCACAATCAACTGCATAAATAGCACAAAAGGCAAGAATCACATGATTTTGTGAATGAATGCATAAAAGCCATTTGACAAAGCCCAACACCAATTCATGCTAAAAATTCTCAGGAAAATGGGAATAGAGGGGAAATTCCTCAATGGAATTAGTGGCATATAAGCAAAGCCAACTGCTTTTATCATTGAATGGTGAAAGACTGAAAGAATTCCCCTTGAGAATGGGAGTTAGACAAGGATGCCCACTCTCAACACTTCTGTTCAACATTGTGCTAGAAGTTCTAGCCAGAGCAATTAGACATGACAAATACATGACAAATACAAGGCACTTGCTTAAAAAGCTGGAAATAGTAAAAATCTCCCTATTCACAGATGATACGATTGTATATACAGAGAATCCAAAGGAATCCATCAGTAAGCAACTCGAACTAATATAGGAGTTCAGCCAAGTATCAGGATACAAGATAAACATAAGTAAATCAGTAGGATTGCTCTATGCCAACAAAGAGTTCATCAAAGAAGAAATTACCAAATCAATACCATTTACTATATCCCCTGAGAAGATAAAATATCTAAGAATAAACTAACTGGAGAAATGAGAAACCTGTAGAGAGAACTATAATGCCTTACTACAAGAAACCAAAAAAGAATTACAAAGTTGGAGAAATCTACCCTGCTCGTGGATAGGAAGACTTAACATTGTGAAGATGTCTGTTTTACCTAAAGCAATCTACTTATACAATGCAATATAAGTTCCAGTGCCATTTTTTAATGGCATGGAGAAACAAATCACCAACTTTGTTTGGAAAGGGAAGAAACCCTGGCTTAGTAAAGCACTACTGAAGGAGAGGAACACAATGGGAGTCCTCACACTACCCGATCTTAGGACCTATTACACTGTCACAGTAGTCAAAACAGCCTGGTACTAGTAGAAAAACATCTATATACAACAATGGAATAAACTGGGAACCCCAGAGATGCCACCATCCTCTTACGAACAGTGGATATTTGAAAAAGTCCCTAGAATTATAAACTGGAGTATAAATAGTGTATTTGGCACATGGTGCTGGCAAAATTGGATATTCACCTAAAAAGCACTGAAACAAGACCCGTATCTCACATCTTACACAAAAACAAACTCTAAATGGATCAAACACCTAAGTATCAAACCTAAAACAATAAAGATCATGCAAGAAAAAATAGGATCAACAATAGATATTCTAATACACAGCTTAGACAGACTTTCAAAATCTAATACAGCATGATTAACAGAAGAGAAAATAGATAAATAAATGGGAACTACTAAGAATAAAACACTTTTGCTCATCCAAAGACTTTATCAAAAGCATAGCAAAATGTATTTGGCCACTACATGGTTGGACCATCATATGATCTCCATAATCTACAAGGTTCTGCAAAATATCGACAAGAAAAAGGTAAATAACCCAATTAAGAGATGGGCAAAAGAGATGAGCAGATACTTCACTAGACAGGATATCCAGGTAGCTAAAAGACATGTGAGAATGTGCTCATGATCATTAGCTATCAGAAAAATCCAAATCCAAATTATAATGAGATATCACTGCACCCCAGCAAGGTTGGCTATGATAAAAAAAAAAAAAAAAAAAAACAAAAAACAACAAATGCTGGAGAGATCGTGGAGAGATTGGAACTCTCTGGCTACACTGCTGGTGGGATTGCAAGTTGGTACAACCTCTTTGGAAAGCAATCTGGCACTTGCTTAAAAAGCTGGAAATAGATATACCATTTGATCCAGTAATTCCACTGCTTGGAAGTTATTGTTCAGAAACACAGGCTGTCACATGAACAGACACATGTACATGAATTTTTATTGCAGCACAGTCCACAATAGCTAAAAGATGGAATCAACCCAGATGCCCATTAACAGATGAATGGATAAACAAACCTGGCACATATACTCAATGGAACACTATGCTATGATTTAAAAAAGTGTAGATTTTAGAAAACATAACATGGTTTCAATTGGAAGATGTTATGTTGAGTGAAATCAGTCAGCGTCGAAAGGACAAATGTTGTATAAGATCCCTGTTATAATGAGTTTAAAATAGAATTATCTACAGAAGAACATATCTTTGATAACTACAATGGGGTGGGGGGGTGAGGATTTATCATAGATGAGATAGTCAATAGATATTAGAAATTTTGTTCATTTGGTGTAATTAATTTTAAAAATTGTATAAAATATGCAAAAAGACAACAAAATGACAGTACTAAATTCACATCTATCAATAATCATGCTGAATGTGAATAGATTAAATGTACCAATAAAGAGATAAAGAGTGACAGATTGAATTAAAAAAAAAAACTTGACCAATCAATATGCTGCCTACAAGAGACTCACCTTAGACTCAAAGACACAAACAAACAAACAAAAAAAAAAAAGGAAAAAAATATTACACTAACAATATTCAAAAAAGACCAGAAGTGGCAACATTCTTCTCTGATAAAATAGACTTTAAAGTAAAATCTACCACATTAGATAGTGAAGGACACTGCATAATGCTTAAATGGTCAATAGTCCAGGAGGCACAACTGTATTAAGTATCTATGCATCCAACAACAGGGCTCCAAGACACAGCGAACAAACTGTAATTGCATAGAAAACAGAAACAGACAGCACCATGATGCAAGCAGGAGACTTCAAGACACCACTTTCAGTGAAGAACAAAGCATCCAGAAAAAAATCTCAATAAAATCAGTAAGAGCTACATGGCACAACTTGACCAACTTGATCTCATAGACGTATACAGAACACACCACCCCAAAGCAGCCAAGTACACTTTCTTTTCCAATGCACGAAGGCCATTCTCCAGAAATAACCACCTTAGTCCACAAAACAATCATTAACAAAATTCAAACTGCTTAAATACTGCAATGCATCTTTTCAGACCATGGTAAGTCCATAAAAGTTAAAGTCAATAACAGAAAAAGAAAGACGAAAAGCCAAACATATGGAAACTGAACAATTTGCTCAAAAATGACTGGGTTATAGAAGAAATCAAAGCCAGAATAAAGAAATTCACAGAATCAAATAGGAATGAAAACACACCCTACCATAACCTAGGGACACAGTGAAAGCAGTGCTCAGAGGTCAATTTGTTTCAATAAATGCACACATCCAGAAAGAAAAAAAGTCCCCAATCAAGGAATTAACCCTACAACTTGAACAAATAGAAAGAAAGCAGCAGAAGAACACTTCAGTGACTGGAAGAAATAAAACAATAAAAATTAGAATGGAACAAAATTAATTAGAGAATAGAACAATGATTGAAAGAGATAACAAAGCAAGAAGTTTTTTTGTTTTGTTTAAGATCATCAAAATTGATAAACCATTGGCCAAACTGACATAAGAAAAACAGAAGAGGAAGCAAATAACTCAAATAAAAAATGAGATGGGTATCAAAACAGATGCAAATGAAATAAAACAAATCATAAAAGAATGCTAGGAAATATCGTTCTCTAATAAACTTGAAAACCTGCAGGTAATGGATAAATTCCTACAAATGCACCACCTACATAAACTATCACAAACAGAAGTGGAATGACTAAATTAATCCATGACAAAGAAGATTGAAAAAGGAATTTAAAAACTCCTAAACAAAGTGCCCTGGCCCAGAAAATTCTACCGAACTTTCAGAGAAGAGTTAACACCATTATTAACAAGGTATTTCTGAGCCTACAAAGAGATGGAAAGCTCCCAAACTCATTTTTATGAAGACAGCATAACCCTGAAACCACAACTATGTAAAGATGGGACAAAAGAGGAAAGTTACAGACCAATATCTCCATGAAGTTAGTTGCAAAAATCCTCAACAAAATTTTAGCCAATAGTATTCAACAACGTATCAAAAAAAATTCACCATGACCAAGAGAGATTCATACCAGGGATGCAGGGATGGTTCAGTATTAGAAAAACAATTAGTGCAACCAACCACATAAATAAAAAACAAGAACCACCTGATTTCATTAATTGATGAAGAAAAGGTATTTGACAAAGTTCAACACCCATTCATTTTAAAAACTCTCATAAAAATATGAATAGAAGGGAAATTACTTAACATAACAAGAGACATTTATGCAAAGCCAACAGCCAACATAACCCTAAATGAGGAGAGTCTGAAAGCATTACCCTGACAGCAGAAATCATGTAAGGGTGCTTATTGTCAGCACTTTTATTCAACATTGTGCTGTAGCTTCTAGACATAGTAATCAGGCAAGATAAAGAATTAAAACACATCTAAAAATGTAAGGAAGAAGTTAAAATATCTCTGTTTGCAGATGATATGATCTTATACACAGAAAATCCTAAAGAATCCACAAAAAACTACTGGAACTAACGGAAGAGTTGAGTCAAGTATCCGGATAAAGGATAAAATACAAAAATCAGTGGGATTCCTTTACATCAACAAAGAGACCATCAAAGAGGAAATCACTGCATCAATATCACTTACAGTACCCCCAAGAATATGTAAGAGTTAGGAATAAGCCTAACCAGAGATGTAAAAGAACTCTACAAAGAAAGCTATGACTCTACTGAAAGAATCCAATAAAGACCTACATAAGCGAAGAAATCTTCCTTCCTCATGCATAGGAAGACCCAATATCATGAAAATATCTATTCTGCCCCAAACAATCAATAGGTACACTGCAATCCTGATATAAATTCCAATAGAATTTTTTAATGAGATGGAGAAATAAATCACCAGCTTCATATGGAAGTAGAAGAAGCCCCAGATAAGTAAAACAAAACTGAAGAAGAAGAACAGAGGAGGCCTCACACTACTTGACTTTAGAACCTGCTACAGTACTCAGTACAGCTTGGTACTAGTACAAAAACAGAGACATAGACCAATGGAACAAAATTGAGAATCCAGATATAACATCATATACCTGTGAGCAGCTGATATTTGACAGAGTCCTAAAGTCCTTAAACTAGGACTAACAAATGATGTTGGCATAATTGGATATCCATCTGTAAAGAAAGAGAAAGAGACCCATGTCTCACACCATGCACAAAAGCTTATTTTAATTGAAATCAGAGACCTAAATACAAAATCTAAAACAATAAAGATCATGGAAGGAAAAACAAGAACAATACTGGGATCCCATGGCATAAACAAACTAAAAAACAAACAAACAAAAAAACATTATCAACTGTTTCAGTCAGCTAGGGCTGCTCTAAAGGAAACACCACAGAGTGCATAGCTTTAACAAAGGAAGGTTTCTTCTTACATAGTCTGGTAGGCTGCAAGTCCATATTCAGTGTGTCCGCTCCAGGGAAAAAATTTCCCTCTTGTCGGCTCTGGAGGAAAGTCCAGTATTACATCGGTCTTTGTCCAGGGAGCATCTTGGCACAGGAACCTCAGGTCTGAAGGACATGCTCTTTTCCTGGTGCTGCTTTCTTGACGGTATGAGGTTTCCAATTCTCTGCCTGCTTCTCTGTCCTTTTATCTCTCATAGGATGAAAGGATTAAGGGTGGGGCAAGCCATGCTCCAGGGAAACTCCCTTTACAGTGGAGCAGGGAGGTAATTCTATGAAAGGATTTACAGCCCCACCCTAATCCTTTAACATACAGCATAGGAAAATCGGAAAATGGAGGACAGTCACAAGATACTGGGAATCATGGCCCAGCCACGTGGCTACACATATTTTTGGGGGGCCACAATTCAATCCATGATACCAACTAATGCACAAATGCCAGAATTCAAATCAGCACTTGTAAAAATAAAACACTTATGCTCATCCAAAGACTTCACCAATAGTATAAAAAGACAAACTATAGGTTGAGGGACAAAAAAAAATACAGCTAACTCAAATCTGGTCAGCATCTAACGTCCATAATCTGCAAGGTACTGCAAATAACCAATCTAAAAAATGGGCAAAGGATAGAACAGGCACTTTACCAAAGATGACATTCAAGTGACCAACAGATGTATTAGGAAATGCTCTTGATCTTAAGCCATTTGAGAAATCCAAATAAAAACTTCAATAAGATAATACCATCTCACCCCAAGAAGATCGGCATTAATCCAAAAAACACAGAATAATAAGTGTTGGAGAGGTCATGGAGAGATTGGAACTCTTCTATAATGCTAGTGGGAATGTAAAATGTTAAAACCAATTTGGCAATCAAGTTAACACTTTCTTAAAAAGCTAGAAATAGAAATACCATATGATCCAGCAATTCCACTTTTTGGAATATGTCCTGGAGAAATAACAGCTGTCTCATGAACAGATACGTGCACACCAATGTTTAGTGCAGCAGCAATAGCAAAATGATGGCCTCAACCTGAGATCCCATCAACAGATGAATGGATAAAAAAGACATTGATATATTAACACAACGGAATATTATGCAGTGATAAAGAACGATGATCTTAGGAAACGTCTTACAACTTGGAGTCATACGAAAGATATTTGGCTGAGTGAAATCAGTTAGTTACAAAAGGACAAATATTGTGTAAAACTATTATTATAAGGACTCAAAAAGGTTTAAGCACAGAAAAAATAGGCTGTTGCTCACAAGTGTGAGGAGAAAGGGAGAGATATTCACTAATTAGATAGTAGATAGGTACTGGGTTAGGTAAAGGGAATGAGAAAACTCAGTAAAAGGTAAGTAAGAATTACCCGTGCTAAACCAAATCTAGGAGGTTTCCTAAATATAAGCAAACATATAACCCAACATTTCAAAGGCTAAATTAGCAGAGACAGGGGTCTGGGGACATCTAGGTCAACTGGCATAACATAGTTTATTAAGAAAACATTCTGCGTGCCTCTTTGTTAAGTGGTGGGGTCTTAAAAGCTACCAAGCAGCCATCTAAGTAGCATCCATTGTTCCCTACACATCTGGAGTGGTGGTGAGTGAAGGACATTAAAGAGATGAAGAAAGTAGGAGCCCAGGAGACAGAAGGGGCCATGTGATCTGGAGACTACATCACCATGAGATCAGAATTAGATGGTGTCTCGCTATTACCAATGACTGCCATGACAGGAAATAGAACAGAACAGAGTCCCTGATGCAGCAGAAGAAAAATGGATATGCAGAAATAGAACTCTATTAAACCAGATTTGATATTCCAAAGACTAGACAGTCCCCTTGAGACTTGGCCCCTGGAATCTCTGTTAACTCAGAGCTGAAATTGGCCCCAAAGCCGACTCTTCAGACAAAGATCGGACTAGGCTATAAGAAGTAGAGTGACTCTGACCAAAAGTGTATTTCTTTGCTTAAGTATATGCATAAGGCTGACTGAGCAGCTCATATCCAGAGGGGAGAGGAGAGGGTGGAGGGGGACAGGAGTTGGCTGAATGGACACAAAAAGTACAAGATGGAAAGAGGACTGTTAGGAAAGCAGGATGATGAGAGCAGCTGGAGTTGCACAGCAGTGCATATGTGAAGTTTTACATGGCAAACTGACTTTTAAAACTTTCACTTAAAGCACAATAAAATATTTTTTTTTAAAGGAGAAGAAGAAGAAGAAAAGGAAATGAACAGATGGAAGTTATTTACTCTACTCTTCAGATGGCTATTTCAAGAAAGGGACTAAAATGAAATTAATCAGAGTTCAGCATTCCCAGCTTCTGGGAGAATGAAGGCCTAGGGCCTTAAGAGGGAATTGGGTCAACACATCACAGCATCCACTTACAATCTACCCTTCTAGATCCTTCCTTCACTATTTGCCATGAGACTAGCTCTGCTCCTTTACATACAAATAGCAATTATTCCTTCAGGGATTTAGAGCATTTCCTGATGCATGGTAGTACCATCCACCTGCATAACAGGCAACAGCTCCCTTACCAGGCATCTCTTTTATATCTAACCTCATATCCTCCCTATCTTGATCCAGCCCACTACTCTAGCTCCTGTTGTTACACTTTTGTGATTCTACAGCTACTTAAGTTCAAAAATGTATTATTACTTCCTATAATGCAGTAATCTCTTGTAATATTGCTGATAATTGTGCTTTGTTGTTGTTTTACTTTTTTCTCAGTCCCCTTTACAGATTCTTATTCAAACCTATTTTTTAACAAACGCTCCTGATTACTTGATTATTTTTTAATATTTGGAGACTGCATCCTCTGGAGCACAGAAAAATGTGCAGTACCTCTGTCATATATATATATATATACATATATGTATATATATGTGAGTCTTCCAGTAAGAATGTCCTCTTTTTGACAGCTCACGGAGGCCATATTTGTGAAGCTATAGCAGCCACATTTATCCCTTTTTGTATTGGTCTTGACAAATAGCCATGAAAAGCTATGCAATTCTGTAACACATAGAAATTGTTAAAGTTTATTATCAAAAAGGATGTTCCATTTGCCAAGGATTCTGTGCCTTACATGAAATTTACGATACACAAAGTTTTCCCACTGAGAGAACAGTTCAAAATTTAATTAAAAAAAATTGAGACAGCTGGGTCTGTTGCCAACCAGAAAATGTCAGTGCATCAACAAACCACACATTCCATTAGAAACATCAACACTGTTGGCCAGAGTATGTGCAAGAATCCATCCCAATCAGATTCTCACAAAGCACAGGAAATGGGCCTTTCATAGACCACAGTTTGTTGAATTTTGCATCTGGACTTGAAGCTTTACCCTTACAGAATAGTTTTAACTCAAGAATTGGTCCAATGACTGTAGATTATGCCATATATTTGCTGACTGGGCTCTGGAGCAATTAAAAGCTGACGCTGACTCGACGGCACTTGGCTGGCTTTTGGATGAAACATCTTCTTTGGTGATGATGCCCATTTTTGGATGAGTGGTTTTGTTAACAGAAAAACCTGTTGCATTTGGGGCAATGAGGATCCAATGCAGATTCAAGAACATTTGCTTCATTCCCCCAAAAGTTACCATTTGATGTGCATTTTGATCCTGCAGAATCACTGGCCCCCCTTTTTTTCCCAAGATGAACAAGGAGGGGCTGTGACTGTCAATGCAAAAGATATCAGGCTATGATAACTGATTGTTTTGGGGTGCATTTGGAAGGTGCTGTGGTGATCATTTACTCAAAGTTATTTTCCACACATAGTGCCATCAAATGTACTTCAGAATAATGAAACAATTAGAACTGCATCCTTTACATAACTTGTTTTATTCTGGTTCAAACATATGTTGTTAGGTGCCACCAAGTTGGTTCTGACTCAGAGCTACCTTGTGAACAACAGAATGAAACATTGCTGGGTCTTGCGCCATGTCCACAGTTATTTTTATGCTTAAGCCCATTGTTGTGGCCACTGTGTCAGTCAATCTCATCAAGGGACATCCTCTATTTCACTGACCCTCCACTCTACCAAGCACGACATCCTTCTACAGGGACTGATCTGCCCTAACCAGAAGTCCAAAGTATGTGAGACAGTCTTGCCATCTTTGCTTTCAAGGAAAAGTCTGGTTGTACTTCTTCTAGAACAGATCTGTTTGTTCAAGTTCAAAGATCTGACACCCTATTGAAAGACATACACACACATACACACACACACACAAACACACACAAACCTGCCATTAAGTGGATTCTGACTCATAGTGACACTACGGATCAGCATAGAACTGCCCCCTAGAGTTTCCGAGGAGCATCTGGAACATTTAAACTCTTGACTTTTTGGTCAGTAAGAGTAGCACTACCATTACTCCACCAGGGTTTCTATGTACACACACACACACACACACACACAGAGAGAGATACATATATATATGATATATTGTCAGACCTCATATAAACAGACACAAATACACACACACACACACACACACACACGTACAAAGACTGCCAATTAAGTTCATAAATTTGTCCTCGAGAAGGTGATACATACCACACTGCTTGAATATCACTACAGTCAGCTTCAAAGTACTCCCCTTGGGAAGCTATGCACTGATATGCCATAATCTAGTCTACATTTCAAAACAATTTTGGAGCTCTTTCAGGAATAGCTTATTGTACACGGTAGCATGGTAGCAAGTTCGTGAACTTAATTATATAGTTGTTTGTGAAGACATATTTAGCCAGGAAACAAATTATGGTATTGGAACAGCTCCCCTACTGTACTGATCTGGGGCTTCAATGACTTCTTAATTTACCCAAAGATAAAGGAAATACTGAAAGCAAGACTATTTTTTTTCCTTTTTTATTATTATGATAAAGTATAAATCCAAGTCAATTTTGCATACCCTCCTCTCTACAACTTGATCTATTCTCCCCACCTTGTGACAGCACTCTCTTCCTTTTCACTCTTTATTACTAGTATCCTCCCAACAAACACCTGTCCCCTTCTCTCCATTCTTACCTCTTCACTATAGGAAGGAGCCAGTAAGGCAGCCTTCTATAAATCCATAAAACCATTAAGTACACACACCACATCTCACTCTGTGTCTCCAAGTCCAGTCTATTACTTTTCTGAAGTGCTGAACTGAGTACTGGTTTCAAGTATTGGGCAGCAGCAAGTCTAGGGGCATGTTCCCAGGAGACCCTCCAGGTTGTTGGACCATCAGTTCTGGTCTTTTAGTAGAGTTCCTGATTTGCACACCTCTTTGTCTCATATTACCTCAGGGACTCTACATTGTGTGGCCTATCAAGGTTGTCTTTGGTGGTAGCTGAGCACCATCTGGTTCTTCTGGTCTCATGCTGATGTAACGAAGACATTTTTATGACATTCAGGGCATCAAGGGTAATATGACAGCTCTTGTGGCCATTCCAGAAAGAGTTCCAAAATTGCTTTAAATGATGAACTAAGAGCTGTTGTCAGTGCACAGCTTCTCAAGTGGAGTATTTTAAAGGTGACTGCAGTGATATTCAGCAATGAAGTGTGCAGCATTTTTTCTAGGATGAGCTCACAAACTTAATTGGCCATGTTTGTACATTCCAGATTACAGGAGAGAAATTTTATCTCCATTTTGTAGAAAGAGAAATCCTAGGATCAGAAAAGTTAATTGCCCTCAAAAGGCAAATAACTAACAAGTGGTAGAAGGGTAATTTGGCTATAAAATCTGTATGTTTTCCAGCTACTTTCTTATTATTACTGTTAATGAAATCTACCTCTTTGTAGTGCATCCACTGAAATATGCATTGAAAGGCTCTTTATAAGGTTTAAATGTAATATTTACAGCATGCCTGTAAGGTAAATAACATTATTCGTATGTTACAAGTGAGAAAATTGAAGCTCAGGGGGGTAAATTTCCTTTATTCAAAGACACGCTGTACACCACCACTCTGTTACTGGTAGGTACCATGGCCGACGTTAATGCCTCCTAGAAATTTTAGGAGTATTCAAAAGTATTGAAGAAATACACACACACATACACACACACACACACACACACACTCCTGGAATCATTGAAGTCATTTTGCCGATATATAATACCAATCTCATAGGTTGCATTTTTGGAAAAAGTCGCACTAGAATAACACTCTGATGCATTTACCATCTTTATTCTCCACCACAGGCTAGTATGAGTTAATTTATAAATGGTAAAGAAATATTCTAAACAATCACCAAATGAAATCTGAGACATGAAGTGAAATGAAATCTGAGACATGAAATGAAATGAAATCTGAGGAAATAATCAATAGAACGGTAGACTGGCTAGTACAACTAGAAAATCTTAGAGAAGTTCAATTCAGTGTGTGGTACCCAGCTATTGTTTTGGAGATTTTTAAAGTGATGAGTTAGGTCTATACAAAGAGGTGCACATTCTAAATTCACTCTCACTTTAGCAACATATAGGGTAAACATTCTATTTCTTGTTGTATAGACTGAAAAATCAATTACCTTTATAAAATTCTTTCTAAAATGGGTTCAACAGTCCTTATCTATAGAATCATGCATCATTATACTGTAAATATTTATTTGAAGATAATAACTGGTTCTTGGACCATATCAAATTTAGTTCTTTTCAATCACATGTGTAAAAGGTCAGATTTTACTATATTTATTTAACTAAAATTATTTCACTATAAATTACTTTGCTATAATGTTACTACAAGTAAAATTATAGCAAAGTTTCTAAGTCATTGCTGGGAGTGGGCTTGCTGACAGAGGAAAGGAGGACTCAATCTTGGGATACTGAATTTCTGCTAAGGGTGATGGAAAGAAAATCTGGAAATGGCTACTGGTAATGGGTGAACAGCAAAGTGAAGACAATTAATGTCACTGAATTGTACTTGTAAAGAGGTTCAAATGGTGGATGTTTGGATACATACATATTACTCCATTTAAAACGTGTAATGAAATAGCACAGTCATTGAAGTTACTCGAGAGATATACACAGCACTGAGTTCAATACTTTGTAAATGACAAAGTAACAGTTTCTTATCAGAATGTCATTCTTATCAGAATATGTCATTCTTATCAGAATATATGATTTCTTGAAATGGGTAATGAAATTGAAGGACTTTTAGAAATAAAGTATTCTGATAAATGATCTGTTAATTTATTGTTAATAATAAAACTTCTATGGCATCATAGAAATGAAATATATCAGAAAATAAAGTAGGCAAATAAAATGGATTCATCCCCTCCTACTGATGAACAGAGATGAAAATTACTGCTGATAGAAAGATGGAATTTGTATGAATTGTCTTCAGTGTCTGAACATTACTTTCCTGTATTAACATTGAAAGCACAAATTTTTACAAATCTTACTTCTATCTCTTCAAATAAATCATTCAATACTGCATTAAAAGCCAGGCCCATGTTCTCTTCATATTACCAATATAAAGGCTGTAGCTTCTAATTATATATGTAGCAGAAATTTAAAGTGAATTACACTTTGATGGTAGGTTCACCTAGGCTAAATAGCTGATTTCACAGCAAACAATGAGGAATGTGGTTAACGCTCCTAACAGGAAAGGAAGGGCATGTTTAAAGAATCTTGAGTAAAAGTAGGGCAGAAAATAACTTGTTCATGCTGAAATTGTGTAGCTTCACCAAGCAACAAACAGGCTACTATAACTTTATTGTTTCAGGATATAAGCCTATTATATTCTGCAAATGAAGACACTGACATTTTTGCTGTATTGGTTGAAAAGACTAACAGTTCACAAAGCATAGTACAAACCATGCCAAATTAAATATATTAAAATGTAAAGGTTTAACTTTCTATTTTGCCCTCTACTGTAAATGTCCATAGTATGGCTTAAATGGCTTCAGTGGATCTGTTAATAATGCAGTGGCACGTCAGTTTTAGAGATGAAATTTAAGTCTTTGCTGCTTATAATAAACCATGGCAGGGTGTGTTTTTCTAAACCATTAATAAGTATGTCTGCTGAAATGGTGAAGCAGGACATGTTTAAGAGGCTATTCATTATTTTTAAGTCACTCATGCCTTGATACTTTTTATACACTTAGGACACAATATACAAAAAAAAATAAGAAACAGGTAGCTAACATTTTAACATATGTGTCTTCAGATTTGATCCCTTTTTTCTCCTTTAAATTCGGAGTTCCATTTTATTTAGTGACATACTCCCCTTTATTTCAAAGACCTGGTTTCCTTTTATAGTAATGCTTATTCTGTGGAGGATTATGTCATTTTACCTGTTTCAAATTCACTTTCCTCATATTTAAACTATTGGTATTAATATCAGGCCAGTAGGAGAAGATTTAGTTAATACAGTATTTTAAATTATATGTTCTAATGTCTCCAACACTTGTCAGCTTGTCATATTGTCTGTTGCTCTGATGCAGGAAGCTGTGCTACTTGTATGTGAAACACTAGTATCAGTACCCATGGTAGACTGGTTTCAGCAGAAATTGAAGACTAAAATAGACTGTGAAGGAGGACTAGGTGTTCTACTTATATAAAAAAAAAAAATAGCCAGTGAAAAATCTTTGGAATAGCAGGGGAGCATTAAATTAATGTTGCAGTGTCTAAAAATAAGCCCCTCACATTGTAAGGTGCTGAAAACATTGGTAGGGAAGTAGTATTGCCTCCTTTGAGCCAATGTTAATGATGTCGATGGAGTAAAGCTCTCAGTTCCTGAATTTCTGATGTGGGGTGAGTGAAAATGAAAAAGGTAACTATCCATTAATAAGCACAATGTAAAGTGTTCATATTATGAATCTAGAAAAGTTGAAAGTTTTCAAAAGTTAAATGGCATGCATAAAGATAAATATCTTAGTCAACCAGTGCTGCTATAATGGAACTACCTCAGATAGATGGTTTTCACAAGGAAAAAATTTGTTCTACTATAGTCTGGTAGGCTACAAGTCCAAATTCAGGGTGCTGGCTCCAGGGGAAGTCTTTCCCTATCTGCCAGCTCTTGAGGAAGGTCTTTGTGTTGCCTCAGTCTTCCTTTGGTCTGGAAATAGTGCAGGAACCTCAGGCACAAAGGATGTGCTCTGCCTCTGTAACTGCTTTCTTGGTGGTCTGAGGTTCTCAACTCTTTTCTTGCTTCCCTTGTCTTGTAGGATAAAAAGTATAAGCTGCACTCCAGTGAAATTCCCTTCACATTGGATAAGGGAAGTGATACTGGCAAGGATATTACATAACCCAGTCTTGCCCTACTAACCACAGGCAGAGATTATGATTTACAACATGGGAAAATTTTAAAACAGAGGAAAATCACACAATAGGGGGAATCATGGCCCAGCTAATTGATATGCACAGCATTTGAGCAGATGTAATTCAGTTCACAACAGTATCCTAGGCAATAGTAGCTGAAATGGAGTAGTGCTGGACATTCTGAGTCAACCATATGGATTATTATGCTCAGAATGACAAATTAAACAATGATGCCATGTTCATTGTGAAAAAGAACATTTAAAGATCTATCCTGAAGTACAATGCTGTCAGTGATGTGTTGATATCCATACACCTACAATTAAGACCAGTAAATCTCACTATTCACATTTTCACATGAATCACTAAAAATGAAATTGAAGATTTTTATTAGTGTGTGCATTCTGAAATTGATCAAATATGGAATCTGGATGCACTGACAATTCCTAGGGGCTGGAATGCAAAGGTGGGAAACAAAGAAGAAAGATTGATAGTTGAAAAATCTGGCCTTGGCAATAGAAATGACACTGAAGATCTCACGACAGAAGTCTGCAAGACTGATGATGCATTCATTGATAACACCTTGTTGATAATGTCATTTTCAACAACATATACAGCAACTATACACATGGACCTCACCAGATAGAATATGCAGGGAAAAAGTGGAAATTGTGTGGAAAGAGATGGAGAATGACAATATTATCAATCAGCAAAAGGCAAAAGGCCAACTGCAGAACAGATCATCAAGTCCTCACATGAAAGTTGAAGTTTAAGCTAGAGAAAATTATAAGCCTACGAGAATCAAAGTGTAACCTTGAGCACACCCCACCTGAATTTAGAGAACATCTCAAAAATATATTTGACCTATTGAACGCCAAGAACCAAAGACTATTTTAAGTGACATCAAGGACATCATGTGGAGAAAATGACAAATCATTAATATGACAGTAAAGAATAAAAGCCCAAAACGACAGTCAGAAGACACTCTGAAACTTAATCTTGAATGTATAGTAGCTAACTAAAGTGAATGGAAGAAATAATCACAGACAGGAAGTGAACAGAAAGGCAGGGCTAAGATGGCAGGGTAGTCCAATGCTTCCTGTGATCCCTCTAACAACAAAGATCCAGACAGATGGAGGAGGAAGAGGTGGTCTCAACCCACCTAGGGCAAAGAAGAAAGAACATCAAATACACAAGCAAAGTGTGAGCCAAAGAGGTATAAAAGACCATGTATACCAGAGACCATAGCAACATGAGATTAGGACTAGATGGTCCCCAACTCCAACCAAAGACTGCCATTAGAGAGACTCAAGAGTCCTTGATGGAGCAGGATAAATGTGGGGTGTGAAACTCAAATTCTAGCAAAATTACCAACTTTGATGACCTGACAGTCTGGAGGGTCCCTGGAACACAGGCTCCCAAGACTCTGATAGCCCAGAACTGAAACCATTCTGGAAGCTGACCCCACAAAGATTGAACTGATTTCTAAGACCTAAAATGATATGGATAAAGAACATTCCTTTTAACTTACGTAAATACAGGAGACTAAAGAGACACTCCTGTATGGATGCAAGATGAGAAGACAGAAAGGGACAGAAGCTAACTAAATAGACATGGGAAATAAGAAGTGGAGGGGAACGTTGTGCTGTCACAGTGTAGGGAGAGAAGTTAGGGTCACTTACATACAAGTGTGTGTAAATTTTGGTATAAGTAACTGATTAGAGTCGTAAATTTCCACTTAAAGCAATGGAAAATAAAAAGCTGAATAGAAGATTGCAAAAAGTAGCCTAGTAGATAGAGTGCTATAATGACATGTGTAAAGACACGGAGTTACAAAACAAAACAGGAGGAACAAGCTAGGCATTTCTCAAGCCAAAAGAACTAAAGGAAAAAAAAAAGCATCAAGTTATAAAACTAGGTTTAATTCCATGGACAAAATACCAAATGACATAGGAACCATCAAAAGAAGATGGAAGTAATATGCAGAGTCGCTGTACCAAAAGAATTGGTACCTACCCATTTCAGGAGGTAGCAGATGATGAAGAATGGATGATACGGAATACCAATTGAGATGGTTCACCAAATGGATTTAATGCTGGTAGTGTTCATTCTTGTATGTCAAGAAATTAGGAAGATAGCTACTTGCCAAGCAACTGGAAAGATCCATGTTTATGCTCATTTCAAAGAAATCTAATCCAGCAGAACACAGAAATTATCAAACAATATCGTTACGATCACATTTAAGTAAAATTTTGCCAAAAATAACTCTATAATTGTTGCAGCTGAATATTGAGAGGGAACTGTTAAAAATTCAGGATGGATTCAGAAGAGGACATGTAACAATTGGTAATGTTAGGTGGATCTTGGTTATAAGTGGTGAATACTGGAGACATGTTTTACGTATGTTTTATTGACTATGCAAAAGCATTAGACTATGTAGATCATAGACAATTACGGATAACATTGCAAAGAATGGGAATTCTAGAACACTTGATGCACTCATGAGGATCTGTTCATAGCAGTGCTTCAAAATAACTACAGGATACTGTATTGTTTAAAATCAGAAAAGGTGTGTATCAGCATTCATTCCTTTAACCACATTTATTCAATCTGTATGCTGAACAAATAATTCCCAAAGCTGGACTGCATGAAGAAGAATCTGTCATTGAGTTTGCAAGAGATTTTATTAACAATCTGAGATACACAGATGACATAACCTTGCTTAGTAAAAATGAAGAGAGCTTGAAGTATTTACTGAAGAAGATCAAATACCTACAGCTTTCAGTGTGGACTATACTTCAACATATAGAAAACAAAAATTCTTCCAAATCGACTAGTAAGTGATATCATACAAGAGAAAGTTGTCAAGAATTTCATTTTTCTTGGATCTACAATTAATTCCCATGAAAGCAGCAGTCAAATCAAAAGATACGCTGCACTGGGCAAGTCTGTTGCCAAAGACGTCTTTAAAGTGTAAAGCAAAGATGTGACATTTAGTATTATGGCTTATCTGGCCTAAGCCGTAGTCTTTTCAGCTGCCTTGAATTGTAGATGAAAGGTGGACAATGAATAAAGAAGATCAAAGAAGAATGCATTTGAATTTTAGTGTTGGCAAAGAATATTTAACATAGCCCAGACTGTCAGAATGAATGTATCTGTCTTGGAAGAAGTGGGGATAGTGGAGATGGCACAGGACCAGGTAACATTTCATTCTGTTTTACAGAAGGTTTCTGTGAGTTGGAACCTATTTGATGGCATCTAACAACTACAACATCCTAATGTCTGTCATATATGGGAGTGCAATATGTGTTAAATAGTTACCTGCATTGTACCCACCTAGCATTCAGAAAAAATAAGTATCAGAAAACTGAACACATTTTCTTGGCTCTGGAAGATCTACACTGACTTGCCTGACTTCTTTCCTGTGCCCAGGAGAAGACAATGTGCCTTTCTAACTGATCTCTCTCTCTCTCTCTCTCTCTCTCTCTCTCTCTCTCTCTCTCTCTCTTTTGCCTCTCCTAAGGAGGTAAAATTCTACAACACAATGTATTTTCTCCAGAAGAAATTCACGATCTTCCAAATGCTTGCCTGCCTACCTTGATAAATAACACAGACCATGATGAAATTAGCTTCCTAGACTCATATCTTGTAGCTGTGGTCAGTCCCAGTGTCCATATCTGTGGGTCTATTTCCATTTGTTTTCAAGAATTTGTCTTCATTTTTGTAACTAAGAATGTATTTAGTACAGGGTATCTACCAAAGATCACATTTGGGTATTTATTCAACATGGCCACTTAGTAAAATTTGACATTTGGTATTTTCAAAGGGTCATGATATTAACTAGCTCAAAATTAGGTACATAGAAAGGTTAGTAGCTGTGATGTATTGAACCCCTTTGCATTGGATGATTTTGCCATTTGATCCAAGTTCTGAGAATAATACTATGCCTAGGGCCAATGACTAAGGACTAATTTGACCAAAAGAGACTACCTGGAGCCTATGTTAGTTATGTAGTGCTACTAAAACAGATACACTGCAAGTGGATGGCTTTAACAAATATAAGTTTATTCTTTCACAGTCTAGAGATGCTAGAAGTACAAATTTAGAACTCTAGTTCTAGGGGGAGATTTTCTCTATACGTTGATTCTGTCATCAATCTTTTCTTGTCTAGGAGCTCCTTATCCACCCTTCTGTCACTATGAGGTATTATGGGTGCGTGTGTGTTGCTTTAGTGCTGGAAGCTACGCCACCAGTGTTCAAATACCAGCAGGTTCCCCCATGTTGGACAGATTTCAGCAAAGCTTCCCAACAAAGACAGATTAGGAAGAAGGACTCAGAGGCCTGCTCTGAAAAGGATTAGCCAGCTGAACCTTGTCTGACATAGTACCAGAAGATGAGTCCTTCAGGTTGGAAGGCACTTGAAATAGGACCTTTATGGGCTGATTTAGCTCTATTGAAAATGTGAAGAAATAGTTGCAAAAACCAGAACCTGGAATGTACAAAATATGAATCTAGGAAAATTGGAAGTCTAGGAAAACTGGAAGTGAAATGGAATGCATAAACATTAACGTCTCATACATCAGCGAGCAAAATAGACTGTACTAGCATTTTTCATTTGACAATCACATAGTCTTCTATGCCAGGAATTACAACTTGAAAAGGTATGGCATTGTATTCATTGTCAAGAAGAACATTTCAAGATCTATCCTAAAGTATAATGCTGTCAGTGATAGGATGATATTTGTACTCCTACAAGGAAGGTCAGTTAACAAGACTATTGTTCAAATTTACGTATCAACCACTGAGGTCAAAGATGAAGAAATTAAAGATTTTTATCAGCTTCTGCAGTCTGAAATTAATCAAACATGCAATCAGGATGCAATAATCATTACTGATAATTGGAATATGAAAGATGGAAACAAAGAAGGATTGATAGTTAGAAAATATGGCCTTGGAAATGATGCCAGAGATCTTATGACTAAATATTGCAAGACCAACACCTTCTTTTATTGCAAATACCTTTTTTCACTAACATAAATAGTGACTGTATACATGGACCTCCTCAGATGGAGTACCCAAGAAACCAATTAGCTGTATCTGAGGAAAGAGAAGATGGACAAGTTGATATAACAACAGTCAGAACAAGACCAGAGGCTGACCACAGATCAAACCATCAATTACTCAAATGCAAGTTCAAATCAAAACTGAAGAAAGGTAGAAAAATTACATGAAAGCCAAAATATGACCTTGAGTATATCCCACCTGAGTTTACAGATCATCTCAAAAATAGATTTGATGGGTTGAACACTAGTTATCCAAGAATCCAAGACCAGAATAGTTGCAGAATGACATAAAGGATATAATACATGAAGAATGTGAAAGGTCATTAAAGAGATAGAAGGGAAAGAAAAAACCTAAAGAGATGTCAGAAGAGACTCTGAAACTTGCTCTTGAACTGAGTGAGCAGCTAAGGCAAAAGGCAAAAATGATGAAGTAGAAGAGCTCGACAGAAGATTTCAAGGGTGAGCTCAAGAAGACAAAGTGAAGTACAATGACACTTGCAAGGACCTGGAGATGGAAAACCAAAAGAGAGTAGGATTGCTATTTCCCAAGCTGATAGAACTCAATAAAAATTCAAATCTTGAGTTGCAATGTTTAGGGATTCCATAGAGAAAATATTAAATGATGCAGGAAGCATCAGTAGAAAACGGAAGGACTACACAGTCACGAAAGAACTAGTCAAATAGTCAACCATTTCAAAGGTAACATATGACTAGGAACCGATGATTCTAAAGGAAGAAATCCAAGCTCCCCTGAAGGCACTGGCAAAAAAAAAAAAAGTCTTCTGGAATTGATGGCAAACCAATGAGATGTTTCAACAATCATGTGAAATCCTAGAAGTGCTCACTTGTCTACGTCAAGAAATTTGGAAAATGACTTCCTGGCCAACTGACTGGAATAGATCCATATTTATGCATATTCCCCCAAAAGGTGACCTGACTGAATGTGGAAATTATTGAACAATATCATTAATGTCACATGCCAGCAAAGGTTTACTAAAGATCATTCAAAAGTAGCAGCAGCAGGGAACTATCAAAAGTTCAAGTCAAATTGAGAAGAGGATCTGGAACCAGGGATATTACTGCTGATGTCTGGTGGACCCTGGGTAAAAGCAGAGAACACCAAAAAGATGTTTACTTGTGTTTTATTGAGTATGCTAAGGCATTCAACTGTGTAAATTATGACAAATTATGGATAACATTGTGGAGAATGGGAATTCCAGAGCACTTAATTAGGCTTACAAGGAATCTGTACATGGATCAAGAGGCAGTTGTTTGAAAAGAACAAGGGAATACTACATGGTTTAAAGTCAGGAAAGGTATGTGTCATGGTTGTATCCCTTTTCCATACCTATTGAATTTGTGTGCTGACTAAATAATCCTCGAAGCTGGATTATACAAAGAAGAATGGACTGTCAGGATTGGAGAAAGACTCATTAACGATCTGTGCTATGCCAATGACACAACAAAAAGCAAAGGGGATATCAAGCATTTACTGACACAGATCAAAGACCACAGCTTTCAGGATGGACTACATCTCAAAGTAAGGAAAATAATAATCCTTAGAACTAGACCAATAGGAAACATCATGACAAACAGAAAAAAGATTGAAATTTCATCTTACTTGGATTCACAATCAACAACCTTGGAAATAGCTCTCAAGAAATCAAAGGAAACATTGCATGGGGTAAATCAGCTGCAGGAGATCTTTTTAAAGTATTAGAAGGCAAGGACGTACCCTTGAGAATTAAGTGACTGACCCAAGTCACGGTGTTTTCAATGGTTTAATGTGCTTGAGAAAGCAGGACAGTAAATGAGGAAGACCAAAGAATTGATGCCTTTGAGTCTTGGTGTGGCAAAAAATATTAACTATTTCATGGACTGTCAAATAAATTAATAAATTTGTCTTGGAAAATGCACAACCAGAATGCTCCTTGGAAGCAAGGATGGCTGCACTGTGTCTTATGTATTTTGGGCATGTTGTCAGGAGGGATCAATGACTGGAGAAGGACATCATGTCTGAACAGAGTAGAGGGTCAGTGAAAATGAGGAAGATCCTCAAGATGAGTTATTGACACAGTGACTACAATAATGAGCTCAAGCATAGCAACAATTGTGAGGAGGGCGCAAGACTGGGCAGTGTTTTGTGCTGTCTTACACAGGTTGCTGTAAGTGGAAACCATCTCGGTGGCACCTAACTGTAACAACAGGAGCTCCTCCGTACAGTGACTCTGCCTTCAACGGATGTGCTTGTTCCTATCTCTTCTTTCTTGGCCAGTATGAGGTCTCTTTGCTGCTTCTCTCTTTCATAACTCTAAAGAGATCGACTCAATTTACAACCAAGTCTTATAGACTGAATCATGCCACATTAACAAAACTGCCTCTAATCTTGTCTTATTAATACTATAGAGGTAGGATTTACAACATATAGGAAAATCACACAAGATGACAAAATGTTGGACAATCACACAATACTCAGAATCATGGCTAAACAAAGTCAAAATATAATTTGGGGGACCCAATTCAATCCATAACAGGACGCAGTACTGACTAAGCCTGTGTGGTGAAGCCAGCAAAAGCCTGGTAAGTTAGAGGCTCTCGTGAGTTTCCCAGATTGGAAAGTGCTAACATTCTGCCCTGAGAAGGGGAGTCAGCATGTCTCCTGGGGGCTGTAGAAGCTCTGTGCTGTAGAATACCCTATCTCCCTCTTTGTCCCAGGGTAGAGAGAGACATCAGGTGGAGGAAAAGGAAATTTAAAATTCTTCCTTAGTAACCTGCAACAGTAGCATTAGAAACTCTGAAACTGACAGAGTGCTGAACGGAGATAAATAGCAGCAGAGACTGCGAGAGAAAGCAGAAGCCAGTTTCTGCTGATACGGTAGCAGAACACTGTGAGAGGAGTGGGCTGACAATTCAGTGCATTCGGGGTGCAACAGCTTTAGAAGCAGCAAAGACCATGACACCCAGGAAGTCACAGTGGGCCGAGGTAGTGACAGAACCTGAAATGCAGAGAGACCTGTCCAGAGGACATAAGGGGTCTGTCTACAAAGACATGGGAGATGCTATGACAGTCGGGAGAGAGAGAAAGAGCAAGCACGGCAACGTCACACCTGATGTGAGCTTGCGTGAACTCTATCTAAACTGCTGTGCATCTGCTGACAAATAAGACAATCCTCTTGGTGACAGAGGAGTAAACAGTGACCTTCCACCACAGTGTTGTTCAGGAGTGCTGAACATATTATGGTACTTTGGGAAACATTGTGTGTTCTGGCTCTGATCATCCTGGTGTGGTGTGTATGGACGGTTCACTATGAGTGAACACCCTGGGTCTGCTCTAGCATAATAAATTTGTATCCTTAAACAACCTGTGATTGTACCATCAGAATTAAGTTTACTGGACCAGTAAAACATTTAGATTAAAACATTTTGACCAAGACCACCCTGACTGAGATCACAACAGAAGATCCCAGCCAGAGTGGAAGAAAAGTATAGAATAAAAATCAAATTCACAAAAAAATGTCCAGACTTAACTGGTATGTCAAAAGCTGGAGGAATCCCTGAGACTCCAGCTCTAAGATTCCTTTCTGACATGGAACTGAAGTCCTTCCTGGAGACGACCTTTCAGCCAAACTATAAAGAAGTATATAAAATAAATAGTAACAGTAGAGAGAAATGTGCTCCTTAGAACAATCAGTTATATGAGGTCAAAACGGTAACATTTGCCCAAAAGCAAAGATGACAAGGGGAGAGTGATAGAAAATCAGAAGGAAAGGAAGCTGAGCATGTAGAGCAGAAAAGAGAGGGTGCTGACACTTTGTGGAGAATTAAGCCAAGGCTTTGAAACACTTTCCGTACAAATTATCTAACGGGAATCAAATTTGCTTGGCAAACTTTCACCTAATTCACAATTTTAAGAAATTATCCTCTAATTATATTAAGATCAATGTTGAAAATGTCAAAGAGGAAAATGAAGATTGTGCATGTTGTTTAAGAAGAACTTTGCTGCTTCCTTTACAGGCTGGTGATGTAACCTGTCAAGGATTAAGAAAGTTCCTGCCTCACACAAAAATAAGCAAATGATGATTCAAGCCTTGTGTTCTAGGTTCTATTTAAAACTGTTCTGAAGAAATCATAACAAAGGGATTGTACTATTGAACTTGCTAAGTTTTTTTTCCCCCTCTTTTATTTAAAGATAGTTGTTAGGCTGTTGTTACGTGCCATTGAGTTGGTTCTGACTCCTGTTTACCATATGTACGCAGAGCGAAACATGGACTGGTCCTGCCCCATCCTCACAATCATTGCTGTTTGAGCCCATTGTCACAGCCACTGTACCAACCCATCACGCTGAGGATCTTCCTCTTTCATACTGATCCTCTACCAAGCATGATATCCTTCACCAGGGACTGGTCCCTCCTGATAACAAATCCAAAATACGTGAGACAAAGTCTTGTCATATTTACCTTTAAGGAGCATTCTGGCTATACTTCCAAACCAGAATTTTTCATTCTTCTAGCAGTCAATGCTATATTCAGTGTTCTTCACAAATACCTTAATTCAAATGGATCAATTTTCTTTTCTTTTCCTTATTCATTGCTTAGCTTTCACATTTATATGAGGTGATTACAAATACTACGGATTTGTGAGACACACCTTTTTTGCTGAAAGTGACCTCTTTGCTTTTTAACTCTTTAAAGTGGTCTTTGGCAGCAGATTTACCCAAGGCAATGTTCGCTATGAGTCAGTAGTGACTTGATGGCAATGGTGTTTTGTTTTGTATGCCATTTGGTTTCTTGACTGCTGTTTCTATGGGCGTTGATCATGCATTGGAGTAAAATGAAATGCTTGACAACTTCAATCTTTTCTCTCTGTATCGTGATTCTACTTCTTGATCCAGATGAGGAGATTTTTGCTTTCTTTGTGTTGCAGCATAATCCATACTGAAGGCTGTGGTCTTTGATCTTCTTCGGTAAGCGCTTCAAGTTCTCTTTGCTTTCAGCGAGGAAGGTTGTGTCATCTGCCTATGGAAGGTTATTATTGAGTGTTACTCTAATCCTGATGCAGCATTCTTCTTAATGTAGTCCAGTTTCTCACATTACTTGCTAAGCACACAGATTGAACAAATATGGTGAATGAGTATGACCCCGATGCACACCTTTCCTAATTTTAAGCCACCCAGTATCTGCTTATTTGAATGCTTGCTTCTTGGTCTATGTTGCGGATTCCACAAGAGCACAATGAAGTGCTCTGAAATTGCCATTCTTTGCAAAGTTATCCACAGTTTGTTACTATCCATATAGTTGAATACATTTGCATAGTCCATAAAACACAGAAAAAAAAATACACCTTTCTTGTATTCTCTGCCTTTGCCAAAATCCATCTGATACTAGCAATGGTGGTATTCTTTTCTAAACCTGGCTTGAATTTTTGGCAGTTCTCTGCCAAAGTACTGCTGTAACAGGAGGTGTAGACAGACAATATAAAATTTAATAAATAAAATCCTTGTATTCACTCTTTGGGTCATTAAGATGGGTTTTAGAACCCTTTCACTTGAAGACTTGAAAATCTGTTTTTTTCCTTTATAGTGAGAATATATTCATGTATAAATTTTAAAGTGTGAATTATTTAAGGGCTTCGAGTGACATTTTAAATGAACGGCTTCCTTTTAGAAAATAAAATCACAAAACCAAACATATTTACTGGATAAAAGAGGAGATAAAATATTGAAAAAAAGTTAAGGAATGAGTCATGATTTTGAGCTTACTGATGATAAGTGAGATACGCCCATATCCAATTTTATTTAATTGATTTGCTTACTTATTTACACAGTTAACCAATACTAATTTCCACCATGTGTTATATATTCACTCTTGCAAGGGCTATGGATTCAGCTGAACAGAAAATAGATAAATTCCATGGTATCACAAAGCTTAGTTGAGTGGGATATACGGAATAACTAAAACAAAATGACCATTTTCCACTCAATTCACATAACTTTTACACTTACTATTTGCTTCAAGACTATCTCATTATCTTACATTTTGCATCTACAACAATAGTAAAAATCTACTGTCCAACTATTTTACACATTAAAAATACATGACTGGCAGTAACAAATGCAAAGATTGAAGGTAAGCAGTGTTACCTGTCATGATTAATGTTTTGTCAGCTTGGCTGGACCATGATTCTCTGTGGTTTGACAGTTATGTAATGATGTAATTTGGTGATTATATGATGATTTAGCCATCCTCCATTTTCTGGTCCATTTTTGCACAAAGTCAATTTTTTTGCATAATGACCTGGTCTTTGGAATCTAATCAGTTGATAAGTGAACAATGGGGTAATTCCATGCTAAATGATTATTAATTATTTTCAGTTTTCAATATTATCGTTAAACAAAGTTGATAAATTTCACAGGACTAGATTTAAAATTGAGAATATTAATCTTACTCAGCCAGATTATTTTTTATAAACGCTTCTTCAACAGACTTTCTAATGTATTTTACCTAACATATGTCATTATTATAGAAGACCATCACCTGTCTTTAGTTTGTCCTACTGTGATGGCTTGTATGTTGTTACAGTGCTGGAAGCTGTACCATTAGTATTTCAGATACCAGCGTGGCCACCCATAGTGGACAGCCTTCCGCAAAATTCCCGACTAAGACTTGGAAGAAAAACGTGGCTGTCTATTTCTAAAAATTAGCCAGTCAAAATGCAATGTGTCACAACAGAGTACTGTCCAGTGTAGTGCTGGAAGATAAGCCACCTAGACTGGAAGGCACTATACAGTAACCTAGATGATGGACTCAAATACAATGATGATAATGAAGATGGCATAGGACTTGGAAATGTTTCATTCTATGATACATATACCTTTGGGCTATTTAAAAACATTATGAGATATTCTACTTCATATCAATTTGCTATCTCAAAGTGGTTGACAAAACTGAAAACTGAAGAGAATGTTCCATTTTTGTGACTATTTGAGTGTATGTCTCTCAAAGCAAAAAGTATCCTGATACTTTTTAAAGTAATATTTTAATCTGGAACATAATATTTACTCTTAAAAATTGGTTATGAGAAATTATTAGTGCTTTAGCAGTTCAAAAGGGAATGTGTTATTTTCCTCTGAGTTTTCATTCAAAAAATATGTTAACACTATGTTTCAAAAATATTTTAGGATTGAATTATTTCCATAGTTTTACTGTGAGAGATAAAAGACATTTTCTCTTTACAAGATATAAGATGGTAATGACTTTTTTATAACATATTTTACAATTTTCTTTTTAATAAATTGTTTTTAATTCTTCTTTAGATGAAGATTTGCATAGTAAATTTGTTTCTCATTAAACAATTAACAGCACATTGTTTTGTAACATTGGTAGGCAATCCTAGGACATGTCCACACTCTCCTTCTCAAGCTTTGGTTCCCCATTTCTAACTTTCTTCTCCTTTATTACCTTCTTGTTCTTGCCCGTAGGCTGTGTGCCCTTTTATATTATTTTGTTTTATGTCTTATCTAATCTCTGACTGAAGGGTGCACTTCAGGAAAGACTTCAGTACTGAGTGAAAGGAAGTCAGTGGGGTCATACTCTCGGGGTTATATTCTGAAGAACCAAAAACCACTGTTTCAGAGTTGAATCTGACTCACAGAGATCCCATAGGACAGAACAGAATTGCCATATAGGGTTTCCAAGGAGTGGCTGGTGAATTCAAACAGCTGCTTTTTGGTTAGCAGCCAGCTCTTAATCATTGTGCCCCCAGGGTTCCAATGGAGTTCCCACTGGAGTGTAGTAAGTACAAAAACAGACTTCCACATTTTCTCCTACAGAGGGACTGGTAAGAAATTTTAAATACAATTTGAATATATTCCTTGTGAAAATATTCTTGTGACAGCCACTGAAATACTCTTCCTAAACAGAAGAGATTACTTGTACTGTTCATATCTGTGGTATGTTGACCCCAAGGCTCCCACAATAATCATATTTCTCAAAAGCAGGCATATTGCTATGGCATCAGTAGGGCTTCCTGACTCTCAGATAAAGCAAAAGACAAATCCTATGTACAAAAAAATATTTCTAAACTCAGTCCCTGATTCCTGTCAATTGAGATTAAGTAGGCTTTGTATCCTGCAACACTATTATTAAAGACTGAAGGATAAACATATTTTTAGATAAACAAAACAGATTTTTAAAAAACACTGTTTACAGAGGAACTAGTAAAGTTGTACTCTAGAAAGAAGGAAAGTTATCTCAGAAATCAGCTAAGAGACAAGAGGCAAGTTTCACAGAGAAAACTGGGAACATACAAGGAAATCTAAACAAACAATGTCTTTTAGACTGTGAGTCAGGATTTTAATAAAACATTTGTCACAATAGACCCTGAGCACTTAATGCAGCCCACTGTCATCAAGTTGCTTCTGACTCATAGCGACCCTATAAGACAGAGTAGAGCTAACTCATAGAGTCTCCAAGGAGCACCGGTGAATTGGAACTGCTGACCTTTTGGTTAGCTGATGCAGCACTAAACCATCAGGGTTTCCAATTAAGATAAAGTTAAGAAAAACAAATACATATATATACGTGTGTTGTGTGTGTTAAGAAAAACAAATATGTATATATATATATGTAAGAAGAAAAATGAAGTTATCTAATTTGAATAAAACCAAACAAAAATAACACCCCTCAGGATACTATAAAGTTCTCCAGAAATATATTTTTTGTATTTTTAAGAGCAACCTAGTAAGACTACATTTGTGTGTGTGTGTGTGTGTGTGTGTGTGTGTGTGTGTGTGTGTGTGTGTGTGAGAGAGAGAGAGAGAGAGAGAGAAAATGTTCAGTTGCTGCTATTATTTAGTCTTGCTCACCCCACTCTCAGGCCTCCTCATGTTATTTCTATAGAATCTGAAGTGGATATTATTCATGATGACCTTTCCCAACTTTATGAGTCACTTTTCTTTGCAAAGA
Organism: Heterohyrax brucei; assembly: GCA_028571685.1. Lineage (NCBI taxonomy): Eukaryota > Metazoa > Chordata > Mammalia > Hyracoidea > Procaviidae > Heterohyrax > Heterohyrax brucei. The sequence goes on from CM053156.1 coordinate 8,161,379, forward strand.
GGAGCATAGGTCCTGCAAACACGATACCTCATTTCAGCTAGTGCAGACCCTGCAGTGAAGCATCAGTTTTATCTTCCAGATCAGCAGGATAAATACAAATACAACAAACTGTGCATTGTCTGAGCAATATGTCTGGATAGCTTTGCACTGGGAATTTTTTTTTTCGTTTAAAATAGCTTTCTTAGAATCTTTTGCCTTGTCATCTATTTGCTTAATATCACACCCCAAAACAAAAATTAAAAAATTAAAAATATCATCACTGAAAAACAGTCAGGCACCATATAACATCCCTGTAGGCAATGTCCACTTGCATATGTCTGTGGTCCTATAAAGTCTATTATATTGAAAATTTGAGATATATACAGTGATTTTTAATAACAAATGGGAACTACTTTGTGACAGGTATCAAAACTATGATTATTATTATAGTATTATTATGTTAAAGATGTCTTATTGTAACTGGCATTGTTTCTTTGACTTTTTTTTATTCAAAGAAAGTTATACTGTGTACTACATACTAAGACAAACAATTGACAACTTTAGATAGGGAACACATGCAACTCTTTTGTCTTACATGCAAATTTGACATAAAGACAGACTTTGGAATGGAACTCGTTTGTAATTTAGAATATGCCTGTGTATAATATACTGTTCACACAACATTCAAGACACGTACATCCTATTTTACAGATGTGAAATATGTGTATGTTTAAATATTCCTTAGAAATTATGGAAAAACAAATTCCTGTTTTGTCTGAAGCATGCTGAAAAAAGTAGTTGTTATCTACCTTGCTGTTTGATTTGAAACACTGCAACATTATTATTTGGGAAAAAACGTATCGTATGCTGTGGATAATTTTATGACACTCTTAGACTCACTTGCACGTTGTTTACTTTTTTAATCACCAGAAAGACATATGATTACAACGATATGAAATACAGTTTTACAAGATCCAACAATTAAGTCTGAGAACTTCACTGTTCTAAGCGCTACGTACCTCACTGCTCAGTATCACTATAATCACCTTCAAAGTACTCCCCTTGGAAAGTTATGCAGCACCCAGTGCACACTTCAAAGCAACTTTGGAACTCTTTCTGGAAAGAGCATTGCACTCTGTGGTAAGTTATCAAGTTCACAGCTTATTTGTGTAGCTGTCTGTAAGGGAGTTTTTAGCCAGTAAACAAATAACTGTATAGGAACACCCTGCCTACTCACCTGATCTGGCCCTCAATAACTTTTTCCTTTACCCGGAAATAAAGGAAATAGTGAAAGGAAGACATTTTGGTGACACTCAGGACATGAAGGGTAACACGATGACAGCTTTGGTGGCCACTCCAGAAAAAAATTGCTTTGAAGAGTGGACTAGGCGCTAGTGTTGGTGCATAGCTTACAAAGGGAAGTACTTCGAAGTTGATCACAGCAGCATTCAGCAGTGAAGTATGTAGCACTTTTACTAGGCTGAGTTTGTGAACTTAAGTAGCAGTCCTCATATGCTGAAGTCTTTTCATAGATTATAAATTTTGCAGTAATGAGCAAATTGTGATTTGAATTCTTCTAGTAGTCAGGGTTGGTAATTAGGGTTTTCGGTGAAGGCTCCAAGTTGAATATAAACGTCATTTAACCAAAATGAATTTTGAGCCTAGAAGGGTACAGATTTTCAAAGCAGCAATATGATTAAGAGAGTGAAGACTGAGAGAGGTTTCATTGGAGGGAACTGTAGCTGTGCCCTATATCCCTGCACTCCCTGTGACTATGGACCAAGGGGAAGTAATACATCAGAAAGCCTAGAGAAAGCTGATTCAAAAGAAACTTCACACTTGAGAAGCCTGAGTTGTGTCCATAGAATTTGGTTGTTAAGACTGTTTTTATGATCCCTATTCAGGAAATTTGGAAGGAAAGAGAGACGTTCTGCTGAAGTTCTTTGGTAGTGAATTTTGCCCTTGCTACTAGAGTTTGGCAAAGAGATCAGGTGGCCCATATGTCAGTGTTTCCTATAGTTCAGTTATTGTGTTGTGTAGAAGGGAGACAGCCAACCTGGAGTCAGTGTGACTTCTGCCCCATGTTGTCATCTGTGTATACAAGACGACTCAGGCAGATCATTTTTTTCTTATTGAGAGAACAGACAGTGTTCAGAGGAAGGGAATGTCTTCTCCATGTCATGGCAGAAAAAACAAGCTGTAAAGAGACCTCAAAGATGTGAGAAAACTACTAATACCATTGACTAGAAAATGAATAGGCAATCTACTAAAAAGAGAGAAAACAAAAATGTCATTTGGTTGTACCACTCAAGTAAGAAATTAAAATTCCTTTCACCAACATCATCCTCTTTACCACATCCTCTTGGTATTCCAACTCAAGAAGCTTCAGAAGCAAGCAAGTGGAAAAATGTGGAGAAGCTGTTTGCAGGCAACCTGCTAGAAGCCAGTTCTGTGTGACAAAGTGGAGATTTAAACCAAATTCATATTTCTAATATTACAAAAGACTAGGCCTTCCAGTTGCTGATCAGTGATTGTGTTTTGGGTTGCTGTAGAAAAAAAAGACAAGCCAGTTTAGTTTAAAAATAAAGGGTTAATTATAGGAAAATGGCAGTTTAAGAAATGGAGGAACACGGTGCTAGTAGAAATTAAACAATGTGCTCCACTGAGTTGTGGTATTACAGAGGCTTGTGAAGGAAAAAAAAAAAAACACAAACAAAGAGGGTAGAGTTGGAATAGACAAGGTTGGTTAACACTACAAAGTCATAGGGGGTAAGGTCTTGGTTGACTCTCTTAGCAGAAGTTGGCCTCTTTTGTAAGGTTGACTCCAGGTGACAGAATTTTGACTGACCACTAAAATCACACATTTCATGGCATTCAGACATCTGCAACCTGTGTTGGACTGCATTACTTTAACATTACGATGTTGAGTTCTGTTGAAGGAATAAGATGATTAAAAATGAAAATGCTAGGTATGCTAATGTTCAAGGAGAGAAAATGGTTTTGAAGCAGAAAGGTTTTAACTTTGTAATATTAAATTTTCCTAATTATAAATCTTCATGGGGTTAGGTCCTCCTTAGGTTTAGGTTGAACAAGACTGTGAGAAAGCATAAGTATGGCTGAGTAAGAGTAAAGGTGGTATCTTCTTAAAACTGGCTTAGCCACTAAAGTCCCATGTTTAACACTAGCACAAGTTGAAGCTTAACTCCTCTTAACATCAGCTATTTCTAACCACATGTTCTTCCTTTAGCAAAGTAAGATGTGCAAAACTATTTGTCTAGAATTTAGTTGCACCGTGGAATTAGACATTGTACGACAACCTGTCTTTCAAATGACTCACAGTAGAGTCATTTTGACCAAGAATAAATTTGCTCTAGACTTTAGCCCAAAGTTTCAATGATATCAAATACCTTAGTTTTAGAATTCTCCATCTCATGATTTAAAGTGACCAATGACTTTTTCCTCAAGGCTAAATGGAAAGAATCATGGAACCCACCAAAATTTTCATCTGGCAGCGAAAGAACAACTCCCCTTGTTCAATAATTTCAAGGGTGTGGTAAAACCCATTGCAGCTGAGTCAATTCTGACTCCTGGTATCTATAAAAGATAGAGTAGAACTGTCCACAGGATTTGCAAGGCTGTAAATCTTTAAGGAAGCTGACCTATAACTCTTTCCCTTGCAGAGGGGCTGATGGGTTTGAACTGCCTGTCTTTCTGTTAACAGATGAGGACTTTCAACCACTGTGCCACCAGGGCTCCAAAGTAAAAGCAAAACCAAGTCCATATCCATTGAGTTGATTCCAAACCAGAGCCACCCTATAGCACAGAGTAGAGCTGCTGTACAGTTTCCAAGGAGTGGCTGATGAATTCAAATCACTAAATTTTGAGTTAGCAACCAAGATCTTAACCACTGCACCTAGGGATGGTGGGAACAACAAATAATCAAGGATCTTAAAAGAACATTACCTGTCGTGTCTGTCAATACTCTGGTGACATTTCCATGAAGGAATCCTTATTTCCTCTATTCAAAGAAGGATAGAAAACATTGGAAACATTAGATCTCTGTGCTTATCCTATAATGACAAATAGTGAAATGAGAAAGAAAACAGAAGATTTTATATTTCCTGCTGTCCTTCTCACCATCTGTAAATTATTCTATGATAATTACTGTATAAACAAGTGGATGTTATCCTAGCAGTCACTGAAACACACAATAGATATTAAAAAAACAAAGAGAATCCCCAATCATAGGCAACCGGATGTCAGAAACGTAATACAGATGGCTAGAATTTTACTTCTCCAGTTTCGACAAGGCAGAAAATACATTTTCATCACTCTTCACTTCTGAATACAGCGATAAATCTGAAGCAGACTTTTTCAACCTCAGCACAAATGACCCTTTGGGCTGGATTAATTCTTCTAGACATTGTCAAATGTCTCCTAAAACTGAAAAAAAAACTAAACTTGTTGACATTGAGTCAATTCTGACTCATAGCAAACCTACAGACCACAGTAGAACTGCTCTATAGCATTCCAAGGAGCAGCTGGTGATCAGGCAACTCAGTTCTTAACCACTATGGCAACAGAGCTCCCAGGAGGTAGAATCTCCCCATGCCCCTGCTGTGAGAACCATGGCTTTCAAGAATCAAATAGCACATAATGACTCTTAAACTCTGGTGGCATACCAATTGAGTGCTACCTCCACTAACCAAAAGGTCAGCAGTTGAGTTCTGCCAGATGTTCCTTGGAAACTCTGTGGAGCAGTTCTGCTCTGCCCTATTGGGTCTCTATGCCTCAGACTCAACTTGATGGTATTGGATTTTGGTTTTGGCTTTCATGAATCTTGGTTTGCCATAAAGGTATGAAACAATTTTTATTTTCATTTAGCATTTAAAAAACCATGATAATTTTACACAAAATGATATATTTTGGTAAATCTCAGTCATAAATAGTTGACACATAAGAAAGGAGCTAGATAATTGGGAAATTTCATTCTCTAAGATCATCAGAACTTTTCCAAAGAAAGAAATCTTCATGATGCTATTAAAATGTATTACAGAACTTGGAAAAGACATTATCTTCATAATCTCATATTAATTGAAAATGTAACAAATCTATATCCTAACTTTAAAATTCTATCACATAAATGATGTGTTGTTAATCTAACTACTAACTTACAGAGCCTGGGTACTGCAATGGTTAAGTGCTTGGTTGCTAACCAGAAGATCCACTGTCAAACCCACCAGTGGCACCACACAAGAAAAACCTGGATATCTGCTCCCTTAGATTACAGCACAGGAAACTCTATGTGACAGTTTTACTGTGTCTTGTAAAGTGGCTTTATGTCAGAATCAACTCAATGGCAAACAAAAGCAGCACTGACTTAGCAGGGTCATGCATCTGCTATCACCTCCAAATTACTGAAAAGTCACTGTAAAGAACGCAGCACTTCCTAAGGAAATGCATCTTGTTTCTTCAAATATGCAACCTTAGCAAAATAATCTCTTATAGTCATGTATAATTTTATCTCTCTATTAAAAAATGTAAGATGTAGGTCCCTAAACATTAGAGATTCAAGTCATTTATGAAGAGAAAATAGCTTGAATGTATTCTCTGATAGTAACAGGAGAATGGTTCTAATTTTTATGAACTTTTAACAATGTCAGATCATATTACCTTTTGTGATATGCTAAAAAAGACCAAGCATTTCCTTAAAAATAATATGGCATGGAGATTTTCTTAACTATTTCAAAATGAAAATGGGTAGGGCAAAGTTTTTCCCCAATCCAGCAACTTGCTCTTTAAGTTACCATCTTGGTTTCTATTAACATAGAAGCAAGTATTCTTTAAATTAGAACAAAGAGTTAAAAAAGGAAACAAAAGCAGCATCACATGATAATTTGCCATTATAATGGCAATCAACTTTTAATCGGCAAGACTGCTAATATTTTTGGTAGATAGACTTCTTAACAGAGAAATGAAAGATCAAAATCTTCAATGAGAAATAACTTTTAAAGGCTTCTGTTTTAGTGGATAAATATTGATTACTTGAAGCTAGGGTATAACATTCAATTTAATTTATTTGATTTTCTTAGATGAAATCTTCTCCAAAACTACTTAGTCAAACGAGAACAAATTAATTAAGTCACATATCATATCTGGCTAGAAATCAGGTTAGCAAATAGTTACAACATCAAACCAAAGACTTGTTACCGTTGAGTTTATTCCAACTCATAGCTATCCTACAAGACAAAGTAGAACTTCCCCATAAGGTTTCCAAGGAGTGACTGAAAACCTTTCAATTAGCAGCTGAGATCTCAACTACTGTACCACAAGTGCTCCAGTTACAGCACAGTCTGTACATATACTGATATCTTTCCATTCTTACCTCGTTATGGCTGGGACATAGAGTTTAAAGTTATGTATATAAGCATGTGTGTATGTGCGTAGTGCATTCGTCTCTGAACAAGATAAGAATACAGTGGATGCATATAACACACAGTATATGAAGTAATATCTTAACAACCTTTAAAAGTTTTATCTACTGCATTCAGTGAACAATTCAGTTACAAATAAAAAGCGGACATATATATAACATTATGTAAAATCATAGAACACTTTCCTTCTGTAGGTAGAAAATTCATACCCTTTGAGTTAAAGTAATATTAAAGTGAGTGGTTTAGCTAGGACTAAAAGAATCCAGAATCACATGATTCCTTCACTAAGCAATCTTCCTTTAACCACCTGTGTGCTGAACATAGGGTTTTTTTATGGAGAGAGAAAAACACATTGCATTATTTCAATAAAAATACTTGAAATATAAGCACTATTACATGTACTAAAGTATAGTAGTGAATGTCAGAACATTAAGATATTCAAGGGTTTATTTCTAGGTAATAATGCCCCTCAGAACACTTAATATTACTATTTTTTGAATACCTAATAGCTCAGCCAATCCCTATGAATCTCACCTAAATATCCATCGCCAAAAGCTTACTACTACCAGTAAGAATAGCCAGCAAATACACAGTAATGAAAAACAACCCAAATGTTAAGTTGTTTTGTTTTGTTTTGTAATTTTGTGGTGACATACTCTGATGCAAAATGGGTCCTGGTATAAATGAACAGAGAAGTCATTTAAACAGAGGAACAGATAATGCAGTGGTAAAGAGTGAAATAAAAGAGAAAATACTTCCGTGTGGAACACTTTATGACAATGTAACAAAAGGACAATAGAATAAGCTAAACAGTTTCATTAAGCTCATCCAATATTGTGTCACCAGACAAAACATTATTATAGATAAAAATTCAGGCTTAAATTTGACAATCACCATTCACCTCACTGACAAGGCTTAAAGCTTATTTAATAAATTTCCAATGAAATAGTTATAAACAGATACAATTGCTAATTAACCAAGAGTCATGAAAGAAAACTAATAACAAGGTTTCTAACCCACACTCCTTCTATTCAGTGTTAAATGAATCACAGAGAGCTCATTTCTGTCAGGCGCAGGGGGAGTACAATAGATGTTCCATAATACTATAGCTGACACAATTTTATGAGGAAAAATGAGCCACTCCTTTTTCTTTAATGAAAATAATGTGTACTCTTATTTTAGACTTATTGGTACCAGACTCAGAAGTGCTTCATTTGTGTCTTTAAGACATACTACATCAGGAGGCAGATGGCTTTGGAAGTTAGATTTAGAATTTGGAAAATAATTTCATTAGTTAGCTATAAAAACTGTAGCCAATTCATAACAAAATTTGTCCCACTAAATTACAGTGATTATTAATATAGAATGTATCAGATTAAATAGAGCCAAAGCCAAGTGCCGTCGAGTCGCATCCGAAAAAAAATAAAAAATAATTTTTTTTTAGTAAAAGTTGTTCTCATATTATCAAAATTCAGATCAAATAGTTTACAAATAAAAGGAGAGTATAACCGTTGCAATTTCTTTAATTATGAAGATTTCATCTCTTCTGCTGCTATGATGACTTCCACAACACTAGGAAACCAAGGTACCTTTTTAGCTTTGGGAGTGCTAGGATCTCAACAGCTTTGGGAGTGACCCCATTAGTTAGCAGACATGAGACAATTGTATAGAGTTGCCCATGAGAACTCAGGTGAAGATAAGAAGACTGAAGTGTATGTGAATCTAGCTGGTATCTGGCTGGTATCTGAATTGGCTGGAGGTAAAATTTGGAGATCTTCAGCATATGGAAGGTATTTAAATCGTGAGATTTTATAACATCTGCTCAAAAGTGTATATAACATAGCGGTGGTCCAAAAACTGAGTTCCGTAAGTGTCTAACTTGTAGGGGTCAGGAAGATAAGAACAAGTTTGAAGAGCACACTAAGAATGAGAAGTCAGTGACATGAAACAAAACTAAAAACAAAGACCGAATAAACATGTTTCCAGAAGGAAATTGTAACCTATTTATACGAAATGCTGTTGCTTTGCAATTTTAGCACTGAGAATTAGTCATGGGATTTAACCATGTGGAATTCATAGATTCAGTGAAATGTGAACAAAACCTAAATGCCGTTAGTTAAAGCATGATATGGCAGCAACAATGAGGATTGGTTAGGATAGTAAGTAGAGGCCACTTTTTGAATGGGTTTTGCTGGAGAAAAGTGCAAGAAATGGGGTGCTAGCTAGAGAAAGACATGCAAGCAGAAGATTTTTTAAAAGATCTGTAATTTTATATTTGTGTGCTGATAGGAGTGATCTAATAGAGATTTTTTTTTTAAAAAAATGGCAAAGTGTAGAAAGATGAACATTCATAACTTAAAGAAAGTCTTCAGTAAGCAAGATGAGATCCAATGTCCAACTGGAACAAAGGTCTTAGCTAAGAAAAAGGCAGTTGAATAAAGCCAAATGTAGCACACAGTTACAATGTTGGTGCCTTAGAAATTTTATCACATCTTTATACCAAATTTATGATGAAAAACACCCCAAATCAAACCCAGTGCCCTGGAGTCTATTCTGACTGATAGTGACCCTAAAGAATAGAAGAGAACTGCTCCATAGAGTTCCCAAAGAGCACCTGGTGGATGTAAACTGCCCACCTTTGGGTTAGAAGTCATAGCACTTAACAACTACACCACCAGGATTTCCAAATTTATAATAGAAGCTTTGAAATATATATAGTGGATAGACAACTTCTGTGAACCCAAATTTCTTTATATGCACAATTCAGATAAATCTTGACTTCTTATGCTGTGAAAATTAGATATATCAAATTGGTCATTGTTGGATACATGGTAGATATTCAAGAATTGGTAGCCATTATTTTTATTGTTATTGCTACCAGAGTATTTCTTAAAACAGGATAAAATAAAATTATCAGATATCAGAAGTGCTGAATTATGAGGATAGAAATTTGAAATGTTCATCAGCAGAATTTTTTTTATGATCGAATGAAAATGTACATTCCCATATAAATTTGCATGCTCACCTATATTCAGCTCCCACTGCTGTCCCTACCTGGTGACACCACACCCCTCTTCTCTGCTCCACACACATCCTATCCTCCCAACAGTCTCCTGTCCCCATCTCTCCACCTACTCCCCTTCCTCCAGCAGGATGACATCCTATAGATGCATAGAACCATAAAATTCTCCCAAGATTCAGTCACTGTGCGTCGCCAAGTCCAATCCATTCCTGTCTGAAAAGTTGACAGGGGCAGCATCAGGGCCAGGGGCTATGCTCCCAGGGGAACTCCGAAGCTCCTGGACCATCAGTTGTGGTCTTTATTGGAGATCTCAGAGTACAACCCTGATTATTCTCTTGTTGCCAATGAGATTCCACTTTGTGAGCTCCATCGTGGCTATCACTGGTGGTGGACGGGCACCATCTGGTTCTTTGGGTCACGAGTCAATGTGGAGAGACACTCATGTGGGTCTCTTAAACTTCTGGGCTCTATTTTCCCCATGTTGTTCTTATCCTCGGTGATCATCCGTTGAGTTGGGATCATTTGCTGTACCCTCAGGTGGCAGCTTGGCAGCTTTTAAGACCCCAGATGCCACTCACCGATGAGGGGTGCAGTGAGTCCTCGTTAGTAAAATACTAACTGTGCCAATTGACCTTGAGTTCACCTGAAAGCAGGGTCCCTGGCCCCATGCCCTAGCTACTCTGTCCTTGAAATATTGGGTTAAGATGGGAGGAGTACTCAAATTGTGTTGAAGTCCAATTATTATTGATCTTCTTTCTAATGTGTGCTGTCACTAATTTCACCCAACCAAATTTCTATTAACTGTCTAAGGTAAACCCTCCCCTCCCCATCCTCCCTCCCTCCCCACACTTGCAGCTGTCAAAGAGTCTTTTCTTCTATGCATGAGTCTACTTTTAAGTTTTTATTGTAGGGGTCTCATACAATATTTGTCCTTCTGTCACTGAACACTTTCGCTCAGCATAATGTCCTCCAGTTGAAACCAGGTTAACAGATGTTTCCTGAAATCATCGTTGTTCTTTATCATTGCATAGTGTTCCGTTAAGTATATATACCACAGTTTACCTATCCATTCCTCTGCTGTTGGGCATCTGGGTTGATTTCATCTTTTTCCTATTGTGGACTGCGCTGTGACAAACATTCGTGTGCATGTATCAGTTGGTGTGAATGGCCTTGATTCTGTAGAATATATTCCAAGCAGTGAAATTACTGGGTCAAACAGTATATCTACATCCAGCTTTTTAGGAAAGTGCCAGACTTTTTTGCAAAGAGGTTGCACCATTTTGCAATCCCACCAACAGTGCAGGAGAGTTCCAATCTCCCCAGAGCCTCTCCATCATTTGCTGTTTTGCATTTTTTGGATCATGGCCAGCTTTGTTGGAGTGAGATGGTATCTCATTGTCATTTTGATTTGCATTTCTTTAATAGCTAATGATTGTGAGCATGTCCACATGTGATTTTTGGCTGCCTGGATCTCCTCTTTAGAGAAGTGTCTGTCCATCTCTTTGCCCATCACTTAATTGGATGATGTAACTTTTTCTTGTTGATATTTTGTAATGCCTTATAGATTATGGAGATCAGGCATCGGTCTGACAGAGTTGCCAAATATTTTTTCCCATTCTGTAGGTGGCCTTTTAATTCTATTAATAAAGTCTTCGGATGAGCAAAAGCTATTGATTCTTAGTAGTTCACTTATTTTCTCTTCTGCTGATTGTGGTTTGCTTGACAGATTTTGAAGTCTGTCTGTGTTGTGTATCAAACCTTCCATTGTTGTTCCAACTTTCTCTTTGATGAGCTTTATTGTTTTAGATTTGATATTTAGCTCTTTTATCCAGTTTCAGTTGGTTTTTGCTTGTAGGGTAATATATGGGTCTTGTTTTAATTTAGTGTGGATGGATAACCAATTTTGCTGGCACCACTTGTTGAAGAGATTGTTTTTACCCCAGTTTAATGTCTTAGAGCCTTTGTTGAGTATCAACTTTTCATAGGCAGATGATGTCATCTCTGGAGTCTTGATTCTGTTCCACTGATCCGTCTGTCTGTTTATGTACCAGTACCAGGCTGTTTTTACTACTGTGGCAGTGTAATATATTCTAAGGTTGGGTAATGGGAGGCCTCCCAGTGTGTTCTTCTTCTTTAGTAATGCTTTACTTATCCAGGGCTTCTTCCCTTTCCAGAAAAAGTCAGTAATTTGTTCCTCCATCTCATTAAAATCCGACTCGACGGCACTTGGCTTGGCTATCTCATTAAAAAATGTCACTGGAATTTCTACTGGGATTGCATTATATAAGTAGATTGCTTTGGGTAAAATAGACATTTTCACAATGTTAAGTCTTCCTATCCATGAGCATGGTAGATTTCTCCATTTATGTAAGTCTCTTAGTTTCTTGTAGTAAGGGTTTGTTGTTTTCTTTGTAACGTTCTGTTATTTCTCTGGTTAAATTTATCCGTAGGTACCTTATCTTCTTAGGGGCTATGGTAAATGGTATTGACTTGGTAATTTCTTTGTTAAAAATCTCGTTGTTGGTATAAAGGAATCCTACTGATTTACTTATGTTTATCTTGTATCCTGAGACTTTGCCGAACTCTTCCGTCAGTTTGAGTAGTTTCCTTATGGATTCTTTGGGATTCTGTGCATATACAATCATATCATCAGCAAATAGGGAGATTTTTAGTTTTTCTTTGCTGATGCAGATTGCCCTTTATTTCTTGGTCTTGTCTAATTGCTCTGGCTAGAACTTCTAGTACAATGTTGAATAGGAGAGGTGAGAGTGGGCATCCTTGTCTAGTTCCTGTTCTCAAGGGAAACTCCATTCAGGAAGATTTACACAGTTGGCTTTGTATAAATGGCCTTTACTGCATCGAGAAATTGGCCATCTACTCTTATTTTGCTGAGAGTTTTTAGCATGAATGGGTGTTGCACTTTATCAAACGCCTTTTATGCATCAATAGACAAGATCAGGTGATTTTTGTCTTTTGTGATATTTATGTGGTTGATCACATTAATTGTTTCTCTAATGTTGAACCAGCCTTGCGTCCCTGGTATGAATCCAACTTGGTCATGATGGATTATTTTTTTGATATGTTGTTGTATTGTTTTCGCAAGAATTTTGTTGAAAATTTTTGCATCTAGATTCACGAGTGATATTGGTCTATAGTTCTCCTTTTTGGTTGGGTCTTTCCCTGGCTTTGGCATCAGAGTTATGCTGGCTACATAGAATAAATTTGGGGATATTCCATCCCTTTCTATACTGTGAAATAGTCTGATTAGTATTGGAGATACCTCTCCTTTAAAAGCTTGGTAGAATTCTGCAGTGAAGCCATCTGGGCCCAGGCTTTTTTTTTGGTTGTCAGTTTTGGGATGCCTTTTTTAATCTCTTCCTTTGTGATGGGTTTATTACGTTGTTCTGCTTCACCTTGTGATAATTTGGGTAGGTGATATGAATCAAAGAATTTTTCCATTTCCTCTAGGTTTTCAAGTTTGTTAGAATACAGCCTTTTGCCATATTCAGCTATGATATTTTTGATTTCTATTGTACCTGTGATGACAACACCCCTCTCATTTCTTATTTGGATTATTTGTTTCCTTTCTTGTTTTCCTTTAGTTAAGTTTAGCCAGTGGTTTGTCAATTTCGTTGATCCCTCAAAACAACAGCTTTTGGTGTTTTCAATTGTTCTTCTATTCTCTAATTCATTTAGTTCTGCTCTAGCCTTTAGGATCTGTTTTCTTCTGGTGCTTCAGGGCTTCCTCTGTTGTTCTCTCTCTACGTGTTCAAGCTGTAGTGTTAGTTCTTTGGTTTCTTGCTTCCTTCCAGATGTGTGCATTTATGTAGGTAAACAGACCCCTGAGCACTACTTTGGCTGTATCCCATAGATTCTGGTAGGAAGTGTTTTCATTCTCATTGGAATTCATAGATTTATTTATTTCACCCTTGATTTCTTCTATGACCCATGGTTTTTTGAGCAAGGTGTTGTTCAGTTTCCATGAATTCAACTTTCTGTCTATGTTTTTTCTTCTACTGATTTTCACTTTTAGGGCTTTATGATCTGAGAAGATGCTTTGCATTAATTCAGTGGTTTGAATTTTGTTGAGAATTACTTTATGTCCTAATACGTGGTCTATTCTGGAGAATGTTCCATGGGCGCTGGAGAAGAAGGTGTAATTGTCTGCTGATGGATAGAAAGTTCTGTGTATGTTGATGAGGTCTAGTTGGTTAATTGTGGCAATAAGGTCTTCTGTGTCTTTATTGAGCTTTTTTCTAGGCGATCTATCTAATATTGAGAGTAGAGTGTTGAAGTTTCCCAGTCTTATTTTGGAATGATCTATTGCCTTTTTGAGTGTAGTCAGTGTTTCCTTGATGTATTTAGGGTCTCTAATATTAGATGCATAAATATTTAATATTGTTAAGTCCTGCTTGTGTATTGAACCTTGCAGCAGTAAATAGTGACCATCCTTGTCCACAATGGTGGATTTTACACTAAAATCAATTTTATTTGAGATTAGAATTGCCACACCTGCTCTTCTTTGGGCATTGTTAGCTTGATATATATTTTTCCATTCTTTTTCAGTTTGTTCCTATCTTTAAGTCTAAGGTGACTTTCTTGTAGGCAACATATAGATGGGTCATGTCTTTCGATCCAAGATGTCATGTGATGTCTCTTTACTGGAGCATTCAGTCCATTCATATTCAATGTAATTATATGTTCAGTGCTGCCATTGTGATATGTATTTTTTGTGTGTTGATGTTTTCTCTATTGTTCTTATTAATCTGTTCCTCAACCTTCTTCTTTGTGAGTTGAGTTTTCACTTTTATCAGGGTTGGTTTTTTGGTTGTTGAGACTCTTGTTTTACATTTCTTAATACGGTATGTTGCATTTTTTTGTGCTTTACAGCTGCCCCTATGATCTTGCTTACTAAACGGTATACAAACCCAATTTTGATTGCTACCAGTCTTGTCAACTTCCTCTCCATCTGGAAGGACTATAATGACTGTAGTACATCCCTCTTTTTAATATGATGATATCATAGTTTATATGATTTGATCACTAGAAAGTTTCTTTCACTATTATAGCTTTATGTTTGGAACCTTCTCTAACTAAGTAGGATTCTGGATAATGTGTCCTTCTAAAATATAAAGTTAGCGATTTTTTTCTTCCAAGCCAAGAAATTCTTTCAGTATTTCTTGTAGCTTTGGTTTGGTTTTTACAAAGTCTCTGAGTTTCTGTTTGTGAATGTCTTGATTTCATTTTCATATATGAAAGATAGTTTTGCAGGATATGTAATTCTTGACTGGAAGTTCTTCTCCTTCAAGGCTTTCAATGTGTCACGCCACTGTCTCTGTGCCAGCATGGTTTCTGCTGAGAAATCTGATGACAGCCTACAGGGTTTCCCTATGAATGTCAGCTTTGCTTTGAGGCTTGCTGCCTTTAAGAGTTTCTGCTTCTGTTTCATTTTGTTAAGCTTGATTATAAAATGTCTTGGAGTCTTTCTACTGAGGTCTATATTGAGTGGTGTTCTATATGTATCTTAAGCCTTGGATACCTATATTCTCTTCTGTCATAATTTTGGGAAGTTTCTGTAAGCAGCTCAGCCACAATACTCTGTGTGTTCTCAGGTGTCTCGCCCTGTTCAGGAACTCCAATTAATCGTAGATTGATCTTGTTAATAGAGTTCCATGTGCTTCTTAATGCTTCTTCATTTTTCTTGTTTCTTTTTTCTGACATCTCCTTGTAGATGCTGGAGTCAGTAGCTGTGTCTTCCAAACAGGAGATTCTCTTTTCCACTTGTTCCATTCTGTTTTCATGGCTTTGGATTGAAGTTTCTATGTCTTTCATTTTGTTCTTGATAGGTTGGATTTCTGAGTACTGATGTTCCATCAGATTGAACAGCTTGCTTAATTTTTCATTTGGCTCTGCTGCATTTTGAATAAGGTCTAGGAGGGCTCTCTATATAATCCTTTTGTATTTACCTTCTGGTAGTTTCAGAAAAGCTTCTGCATCTTGGAAGTTCTGAGGTTGTTTCTTTTCGGAGCCTTCTGATGTCCTGGGTGATTTCTGAGTTACCCCATCTTCTTCAATGTTTTTTGCCTTTTGGGCTTCTTGTGGGTCAATAGAGGCTGGGAGAGATGCTGTGAAGATGGACCAGTTGTTTCTCTAGGCTGTCTTAAAATGATAAGTAAAAAGTATTTGACAACTTCCAAAGTCAGTCAGGTTTTCAGGTGTATACATCCCTCTTCCTAGCTGGCAAAGTAACCACCTCTGTATTGAACGCCAGATATTATAAACTAGCTTAGAACACAGAAAGGCTACTGGTCTGCTGGCCTTTGCCATCGGGCCTCAGCTGTAGGTGATACTGTGTAGAATTCTGCTTTTTTGCTAGAAAAGCCGTCTCTTCTGGACAGGCATTGCCTCCCAGCCCAGGAATTAGGTCTAGCTGAGGCTTCCGTATGGAAGACTCCGCCTCCTAGCAAAACCAGATGGCCTCCTGCACAAGCTTGCCAGCTGGCTGGAACCAGGCTCCCGGCAGAAAGAGAGGCCAAGAGTGCCAAAATGCCCAGAGTCTACAGACTCTACCACTTGACCCCAGCCCCAGGTGACACTGTACAAAACACCACCTACCTGCTGGAAAAGCACTCTCCCCCCAGCAGGTGCCACCTCTGTGCCTAGGAAACAAGTCTGGCCAGGGCCTCTGCCTGGGCTTCTCCATTTCCCAGTGGATCAAGATGGCATCCTGCACAAGTGCATCTGTACGGCTACCACATGGTGGAGGCAGAAACATAGGCCAGGGGAGCTGATACGCATAGAGTCAAAAGCTAGGCTCTCGGAACCTAGTAATTACAGTTGCTGGTCCTACCAGCAGTGCATCCGACACCAGCAACTAGTCAAGTCCCAGTTCTGCCTGCCGGCCAAGACAGAGGAAAAAGAAATCAAATTGGTGAGTTACCTTTGGTATGTGCAAGCCTCTGATTGCTGAGGGTAGGGTCAGTGAAAGAGAGGAGGTTTTCCATTCAGTGGTACGAAGTCCAGATTAACAGCCCTATGATGCATCCCAGGCTTCACTAGGTGTCCCAAAGACTCCATTTAATTATCATTTCAGGTCTTGGTTTCCAGAGGGATTTAGGGAGACATGCGTTTAGTAAGCCATCTTGACTCCGCCCACCTGCTGAAACTTGGAAATACCACAGATAACGGTGGGAGTGCTTGTCTGTGAATGGGGAAGACTCATATGAATAAAGCTGGTTCATTTTACATCTTTGCAACATATCGAGTATATTTTACACCAGAATTCTGCCACTAAATGGTATATTTGCTGCAACTCCCAACTTTGAGTCATCCACAATTTTCCTCGATTTATATATATATATCTTTTAGTATGGTAACCTAAACTAAGTCCTTTCAGTCTTAATTCATAAAGGTGAAACAACAGTCAGGGAGGAGGGTTGAAAACATTTTTTTTTTAATTCGACAGGACAAAAGCAGAGGTAGGAGAAAATCACGGAGATAGTGGTCTTATGGAAGACGTTGGGGAAGTTTCACAGATCAAGGAGTGGTTAACAAGATGAGTACTAAGAGGTTATGAAGGAGACAACTGAAAATGGTCATTTCAACTTGGTGATTTAGAGTCACCAATGACTTTAACGAGGAACAGTTTCACATTCTGTTTCCTACATTCCCTATCTCCTCACACTGTGTTTCCCTTTCATTGAGCACCATTTACTATTCATGCATTTCCAACTTGGCTGCTACCTCCATGCTCCACTGGAACTGTTCTTTGTTAAAGTTATTAGTGACTCCACATTGCCAAACTGAAATCACCATTTTTAGTTCTCTCCTCCTTGACCTCTCAGCACTGACCTTGTCAACCACTCCTCGATCTGTGAACTTCCCCAACTGGTTTCCTTTAGACCACTATCTCCTGGCTTTCCTCCTATCTCTGTGACTTTCCTGTCCAATTGAAATGTCACGAGATCATCAAACAATGAATGATTAATTGGCAGCTAAACTCTCTTTGGACACCTTAAGTGCATATAAGGAACATGATTTATTCTTACATGTATGGTGATTTCTGTCCCTCTTAAGTTCAAGAGAATATATCATACATAGTTTGACTTCTCTTTTTTTATGCTATGAGATGTGTATTTTAGAATTCCCCAGGGTATGTGTGCACACTTCTTTCTATATACTTTTTCCTTAGAAAGTGATCATCACTTAAGGATCATCAAACATCATTATGAATGAACAAACTTTAAATGCGCATGTCCAAATTGTCTGCTCCAAAGTCTAGACTCACCACTTGGGAAGTAATTGCTGTCTCAAGGTACCCTAAATAAACAAGCCAGAACAAAAAGGGAAAGACAAAAGGATTGAGTTTCTAAGTAAAAACTATATATTTAATATTTTAATATGTATGTTTCTATGCTTGCTCATTTTATCAATAGATTATGTAATAAACATTTTTATTGTGTTATAAATAAGGAGAGTTGGTGGCATGCTGCTTAAGGGCTCAGCTTCTAAGCAAAAGGTTGGTAGTTAGAATCAGCATTTCAAATTTACCAGCTGCTCAGTAAAAGAAACATGTTGACAATCTGCTTCTATAAAGACTGCAGCCTTGAAAAACAAAACAAAACAAAAATATAGCCTTGGAAACCCTATAGGGAAGTCCTATTCCATCCTATAGAGTCACTATGAGTAGGAACCCACTTAATAAATAATGGCAATGGAGTTCAATGGAGTTTTATTATACAAATACACCCTATAAATTATAAAATTTTCATGAAGCAGCTAGAATACAATGCTTTTTAAAACACAGGCATAGCCGTTTACTGGAAAACCTTTCTGTATCGTCCCATTGTACTTCCCATTAAATCCAAACTACATGCAAGCCCAGAATGATCTGTCTTATCCATTTTGCCTCTGCAGTCACTATACTCACTGGAGACTCACTCTGCATTCACTATACTGTAGCCACATTGAATATACAAAACTTACTTTCCTTTTCGGATACCTAACACTGTATCTCTAAGGCATGTAACATTGTATCTGATAGTGCAACATTTGAGTATATTCAATTGTCCTTTTCTTATCTAAACCACTGTTGCACTTGGACCCTGGATCTCATCTCTTGCTTCCTCAAGGCTTTTTCACTTACAAATGTTTCATTCTCTCTCTCTCTCCACTTGTCTTTTTTTTTTTTTTTTTTTTTTAATTCTTCTACCAGACAGGAAAGAAAGAAAAGACCAAACTGGATGTCAGAAGAGACTCTGAAACTTGCTCTTGAACGTTGAGCAGCTAAAGTAAACGGAAGGAATGGCAAAGTATAAGATCTGAACAGTAGATTTCAGAGAGAAGCTCAAGAAGACAAAAGAAAGTATTATGATGACATGTGCAGAGAGCTGGAAGTGGAAAACCAGAAGCGGAGAACACATTCTGCGTTTCCCGAGCTGAAAGAACTGAAGAAAAAATTCAAGTCCCGAGTTACCATAGTGAAGGATTCTATAGTGAAACTATTAAATGACTCAGAAAACATCAAAACAAGATGGAAGGAGTACACAGAGTTGTTACACCAGAAAGAACTAGTTGATGTTCAGCCATTTGAAGAGGTAGCATATGATCAGGAACCAATGGTACTGAAGGAAAAAGTTGAAGCTGGATTGAAGGCATTGGTAAAAAACAAGGCTCAGGAATTGACGGAATATCAACTGAGATATTTCAACAAACAGATGCAACACTGTAAGTGCTCACTCATCTGTACCAAGAAATTTCTTGGAGGACCTGGCCAACTGACTGGAAGAGATCCATATTGATACCCATTCCAAAGAAAGGTGATCCAAACGAGCATGGAAATTACCAAACAATATCATTGATATCACAAGCAAGTAAAATTCTGTTCAAGATCATTCAAAAGCAACTACAACAGTATATTGACAAGGAACTGCCAGAAATTCAAGCTGGGTTCAAAAGACGATGTGGAACCAAGGATATTACCACTGACATCAGATGGATCTTCGCTGAAGGCAAAGAATACCAGCAAGATGTCTACTTATTTTTCACTGACTATGCAAAAGCATTCAACTGTGTGGATCATACTAAATAATGGCTAATGTTTCAGAGACTGGGAATTCCAGAGCACCTAACTGTGTTCCTAAGGAATCTGTATATGGATCAAGAGGCAGTCAGGCAAACAGAACAAGGGGATGGTATGTGGTTTAAAGTCAGGAAAGGTGTGTGTCAGGGTTGTATCCTTTCACCACACCTTTTTAATCTGTATGGTGAGCAAATAATCCAAGAAGCTGGATTATACAAAGAAGAACAAGGAGTCAGAATTGGAAGACAACGCATTAATAACTTGCGTTGTGTAGATGATACCACTTTACTTTTTGGAAATGAAGAAAATTTGAGACACTTACTGATGAAGATCAAGGACCACAGCCTAGAGCACAGATTGCACCTAAACATCAGGGAAACAAAATTCTTCCCAACTGGACCAGTGAGGAACATTGTCATAAATGGAGAAAGGGTTGAGGTGGTCAAGGATTTCATTTTGCTTGGGTCCACAATCAACGCCCTTGGAAACAGTAGTCAAGAAATCGAAAGACACATTGCATTGGGAAAATGTGCCTCAAAAGACCTTTTCAAGGTATTTAAAAGTAAAGATGTCACCTTGAAGACTAAAATATGTCTGAACCAAGACATGGTATTTTCAGTTGCATCACATGCATGTGAAAGCTGGACCATGAACAAAGAAGACAGAAGAACTGATGCCTTTGAATTGTGGCGTTGGAGAAGAATGTTGAAGGTACCATGGACCGCCAAAAGAACAAACAGATCTGTTCTGGAAGAAGTACAACCAGAGTGCTCCTTGAAAGCAAAGATGGCAAGACTGCATCTTGCATACTTTGGGCATGTTGTCAGGAAAGATCAGTCCTTGGAGCAGGACATCAGGCTTGGTTGAGTAAAAGGTCAGTGAAAAAGAGGAAGCTCCTCGATGGGATGGATTGATACAGTGGCCACAACAATGGGATTAAGCATAAAAATTATTGTGGACATGGCACAAGACTGAGCAGTGTTTCTTTCTGTTGTCCACAGGGTCACAGTGAGTTGGAACTGAATCGACAGCACCTAACAACAACAACCGGCAAACACTGTTATTTATCCTTTTTACATGGCTGGTTTCCCGTCATTGTTCCAGTCTCATATTGAATGTCACCTCTTCAGAGAAAACAGCCCATTTTAGCTGATCTCCTCCATCATACTCAAACTCTTCACCTTCTTTGTTTCCTTCATAGCATTTATCAAAATTTTAATTACGTGTAACTCTAGGGTCACTATGAGTCGGACCTGACTCAATGGGAGTGGGTTTTTGTGTATGTGTGTGTGTGTAATTCAAGGTTACTTTCTGTCATCCTTATGTATGCAGGCACACATGTACACACACACATGAACACAAACACATCAATGCTGAAAGAGTTACAGACAATATAAGTGCTATGTATCCCACTCATAAACCAGTATAATTTATACTTGGTACAAGGCAGATATGCCAAAATATTTTGAATGAATGAATGCATGAAACAATGGCACTCTTTCTAATTAGGAGATGGATACTTTTATATGTGAACACATTTTCATTAGTAGACACCAGAAATAACTCCAAAATAGTTTAGCTGATTTTATAAATGCTCTTAACCATTATGTCACTTTGTATTTATATCACACCTTATGGCTTTGGCTATCTTTGACATATTATTTTTTGTCTTGCTATTCAGAGAGAAAACTACTTATACATTGGAGGGAAAAATTTCCAACCTGTATATAATATTTTATCAGATAACATTTATACTAAATTTTATTTGAGACTAAAGCTTTCAATACAATAGGCAGCTCAAAAAGGGGAATTATATTAAATGTTGTACATTTAAAGTTTAAGATCTAATTCAGGTTTGAATCTTCTAGCAAAACCAGAATGAACTTAGGTTGATTTCATAGGAACTGTGTGTTTCCTAAACTTTCAGTAAAAATAGCTTTGGTTCCTAAATGTCAAGAAATACATTATGGCTTTTTTATTATCCAGGTTACAACTGTTGTTCACTACTTAATAGTAAGATTTTTTTGCCAGTACTTAGGAATTATTTTGTAACAAGTTGTAATATGTCTTAATATTACGCTAGTTTGTAAAAAGTATAAACTAATAGATTCCAAATATAATTTTAAGGGCTTCAATATTATTTTCAGAGAAGAGTTTTTTTAAAAATCAACTTACTGTAAGCTAACTTTTCTCAAGTAAAAATATTTGTCCAAAATAACATTATGCTTTTGCTACAGTAAGACACTGTTAAGCTGTCAGCCATTGCCCATTGTATAGCTAAGACTGCACATATGAAAATGCTGTATTGTAATTTCATGCTTCTTCTTGAACAAAGAAAATCTGATTGATTGCAATCATTTCCACAGTCAAAGAAGAGAAGAATATATATTAAAAAATCAAATATATCATTTTAGGCTTCTACCTACAAAGCTTGAAGAAATGAACTAAAATAAGAAATTGTGTACTCCTTCCAGATTGCATAAAACAGCTGTGAATTCAGATTCCACACTTCATCTTTCATTTGAATGAGCATTCTTTTGATCTCCAGAAAGAAATACATTTATAATTTCCTGAGGAGCTACCTCAGAGGTAAATGGTATCCAAGTATTGTACTGCAGAAATAAGAAATATACAATGCTAGGTGTATTTGGCTGTGGATTGATGATGCATTGCACGAAGAATGTAGAGACATCATTCCTATAAAACTGGTAACATTATGATTTAGGTACTATTTAACCTTTAACACAAATCATTTTAATTTTCCCACTGGAATTTAAAGTATTTTATTTTGTCATATTGGGTTTACTTTTGTTTCCCCATTTTCCCTGCACTATGCTTACTGGAAATTTTGTCTTTGGTAAGCTGTAAATGAAAAAACTAGAATAAAGAACATGACTGCAAAGCAAAGCAAACTTGGAAAGATAAAGAAACAATTTCCTGAGCAGCTCTGTCTTTGGTGTAAATAAGCTTACATCCATATCAGCAAAAGGTTAGTTCATGAAGATATTTATTGGCTTTATTCATTCATTCATTCGTTTATTCTGGAGCCCTGGTGGTTCAGTTGTTAAGAATTCGTCTGCTAACCAAGCCAGCCAGCCAAGTGCAGTCGAAAAGAAGACAATTCAAATCCACCAGCTGTTACTTGGAAACCCTGTGGGGAGGTGCTACTCTGTCCTATAGGATTGTTATGAGTCAGAATCAACAGTAACAAGTTTTTTTTGTTTTTAATTCTGGTGAGTTCTAACAGATAACTCCAAGACTAAATAATAACAAATAGACAATAATAATAATAATTAACTGTATTGGCAGCAATAAGCTTTTTCCTGGTCTTCCCCTGTTCAGTGTTGAAGATTGTCATATGGGAATTACTTGAAGGCACAACACTGAGGTGTGTCAAGAGAAGACAATAAATTTTAATTGATCCTGAAAGTATGACGAAGAAATGGGATAGTCTGGGAGATCATTTAATTTTGTTAAGAATATGACATCAATGACAAATTTTAAGTCTTCAAGTTGCTATGTTGGGTGGAGATTTTCTCAAGTAGTTCTCCAAATGTCGCACACATGGATCAGACTTAAGGTGTCTTTTCTTCCTACTCTGTCAGAGTAACATTGATGTTGGTACTCAATACTGAAGAGCAATGTAAAAGAGTAATATGTTTTGACTTTGTTGGGACAATAAAAATGATTTGTATTAAAGGTTGAATAGTCTCTGAACTATAATGCTACAAGATTTATGAGAATGATGTGTCTGTATGCTTGCTCAATGCATCAGCACTTCATTGCCAAGCACTATGAAATTGTACATGTCTATTTCTGTGCAACAGTATTTGGAGGGCATTTACCACTGAACATATCCTTATGGGTATGAGAGCAATGATTACATTATTTGCAAATGAAATAAGAGGTCATGACCCTAAATGACACAACAGATGATTCAGAACTTACTATGAGTCAAAATTGACTTCACAGCAAGGAGTTTGGTTGTTTTTTTTTAATTGATTGTTTCATTGACTAAATTTTGTGTTTCTACAATTATTAAAGCAAGCTACTTCTTTCAGTGTAAAGTGATGACTTGATTTAATATAAATTAATATTTTAAATTTAATTTAAATTACATTAACTTTGTCTTTTTATAAAACATCCTTGAGCTGTAAAAGTTTTTCAAAGCTTACCAATTAATCATATTTAGTAGGCAACTTTATAAAAGGATGCACAGAATTGGCAATTATCTGTTGAAGTCAGGCTGTACAGAAAGTCATTCAAGGAATATTTAAATAAATATTTTAATTAAATTAATGTTACAATCAAAGGTGGTCCATAATTGAGAAAAATAAAGTGCATATTATTTTTATGTATGTGGACTGTTATAACCTTGGTTATAAAAACTATCAACTGTCAGAAATATATCCAAACTTCATTTGTACCAAACTAATGGTGTAAGCATACTGCAACAAAAACAATTATGTATTGGAAATTACATATTATATTTGAAACTGAAATGTCAAAAAAGGAAAAACAAATAGATTTTTCTTTAGTCATATTTAATTTATTTGATTTAGAAAAGTAAACCTGGCACTTTTTCTTCTGCACCAAGAAGTCCAAGTAAAGTCTTATGATATACATTGTAGTGCTTTTTCACAGTATACAGAACTCAGCTTTCAATCCCTTTGACAAGCAGTGATTTAAGTTTTATTAAGATTCTGACTTGAAGAGACATACTTACAAATTAAACACATTGTATATGCATGATCTTTGTATCACAGCATTTATATTTATCATATCAACCACTAAGATAGCTATGAAATTCAAACTTTTAAAACTAGATAAGTTTTGGGGTGATAGTAAGCACATTATGTAAAAAGAAAGCAAAAGGTCATTGAAAACACAGAAAAGAAAGACAAGTCCAAAATGAATGTCAGAAAAGACTGTGAATCTTGCTCTTGAAAGCAGAGTAGCTAAACTGAATAGAAGAAATGATGCAGTAAAAGAACTAAACAGAAGAACTGAATGGGCAGTTATACATGACAAAGTAAAATATTTTTATAAAATGTACAAAGCACTAGAGTTAGAAAACTAAAAGTGAAAAATACAGGAGGCATTTCTCAAGTGAGTTCCAGCTTTGCATTCCAATATTGTGGAACAATATCGTGGACAAAATATTTAATGATCCAGGAAGTTAAAAAAAAAAAGATGGGAGAAATACATGGAGTCACTGAAAGAGATACTTTCAACGATTTCAGGTGATGTGATATGATCAAGAACTGTTGATAGTGAAGGAAGAAATCTCAGCTACACTGGAGACACTAGTGAAAAGCAAGACTGGAGGAACTGACAGAAGACCAGGTGAGGCATTTCATCCAACGGGTGTGGCGTTAGAGGTGCTCACTCGTCTGTGCCTAGCAACCTGAAAGACAGCTGCCTGGCTAAACAGCTGGAGGAGAGGCATATTTCTGCCCGTTCCAGAAAAACGTGATCCAACAGAATGTAAAAATCATCCAGCAGTATCATTAATATTACACACAAGTCAAACTTGACTGAAGATCATTCAAAAGCAATTGCAGCAGTGTGTTGAAAGGGAACTGTCAGAAGGATTATAAAGATGAAGAGAATGAGAGAAATCGTTGCTGAAGTCAGGTGGGTCCTGACTGAAAGCAGAGAATGCCAGAAAGATGTTTACCAGTGCTTGACGACAAAGACATTCAGCTGTGTGAATCATAACAAATTATAGATAACATCACAAAGAATGAGAATTCCTGAATGATTAGTTATGCTTATGCAAAACCTGTTCATAGACAAAGAGGCAGAACAGTATAAGGGGGTAGTGCATGATTTAAAATCAAGAAAAGTATGTGTCAGTGTTGCATCCTTTCACTGTACTTAGACAGTCATCAGGCTGAGCAAATAATCCAAGAAAGTAGGCTATATAAAGAATGCTGCATCAAGATTGCAGGCAGACTCATTAACAACCTGTGATATACAGATGGCACAACCTTGACTGCTAAGCGTGAAGAGGACTTAAAACACCAATGGAGTTTGAAGACTACAGCTTTCGGCATGCTTTACCTCTCAATACAGAGGATACAAAACTCTTCATAACCAGACAATAGGCAACGTCATAATAAATGGAGAACATATTGAAGTTTCCAAGGATTTAATTTGATTTGATCCAAAATCACTGCCCGTGGAAGGAGCAATCAATAAATCAAATGATGTTTTATTGCATTGGGCAAATGTGCTGCAGAAGACCTCTTTAAATGATTATAAAGATGTCATCTTGAGGATTAAGGCTCATCTGACAAAAGCTGTAGTCTTTTCAGCTAGTTCAAGTCCAGGAACCAGATGCTGGAAGAAGAGAGCAGGAGCTCCTGGCTATGTGAGCAGACCAGCAGTAGTAGTGGACAGTGAGAGATGAGAGCTGAGGGGCAGGAAGCCATCATGAACCCCGCCCTGCCACTTAATACAGCAGCCAAATATAAAGTGGCCAAATTGACATAATTCTGACCACCACGGATGGCAAGACTTCATTTCAGGTGCTCACTGAAAGCTCTGTGGGGCAGTTCTACTCAGTCCTACAGGGTCCCTATGCGTCAGAATCACCTCAACAGCAGTGGATTGCATTGTTTGTTGTAATCTTTCCGTAGGAGATTGCCAGCCTTTTTTCCTACATGCCTCTGGGTGGATTCCAACTGTCAATGTTTCAGTTACTAGCCTAGTGCTATACTGTTAGCCCAACCCAGTGTCTCCATTGATTATTCCTAGCCGTGTTACATGATAGAGCAGTGTGAGATCATTTTCATTAAATTTTAATCCCACAGGTTTTTTTTATTATTATTTTATTTAATTTTTCAATTCCATAATATTGGAAATGCCATTTAGTCATGTTAAACTTGAGGTGATTTCTGACAGTAAATATGTACCCTGTTAATCCTTGACAAAGAAGTTTCCCAAAGGCATACTTTCTCAAAAATCAGGTAAGCAAATCATATTATTGTTACTAATTTTGTTCTACATAGTGTTTTACAAGATGTTTAGATAAACAAAACATCCTGTCTTGATGCCTTCTTTGTGAGCTGAAGTGGAATCCTTACCTTCGAATACATGAACTACTCGTTGTGTTTTACAGTTCAAAGGATCTGTTCATCACTGAATGAACAGTAATCTCCTAACTTTTAGGTAGTTCAGTAGACAATGGTTGAAGCCATGGAAACATGTTGGATTTATGACTCAGTTATTGCATACAGTATGGACTACACTTTAACTTCTTAATTAAAGAAATTCCTAGTGAACAACAACCTGAGTACAGATAACTTATGTGTCATTGCTAATCATTTCCAAATTGGGTTTAAGAACGATATTAAGTTCCAGATAGAATGATCATCTTGAAGCATTAACTATAGTCACTACCTGTGACAATTTTAGGCAAAACTTTTCTAGAATTTTCTAACATACACAGGAAAGTGCAGACTACACACAACCATTTCTTGAGTTTTCCCAGCCATAAACATTGTCACAGATTGAATTGTGTCCCCCCAAAAATGTGCATAGCCATGTGGCTGGGCCATAATTCCCTGTATTCTATGATTGTCCTCCGTTTTGTGATTTTTCTGTGCTGTATGTTAAAGGATTAGGTGGGACTGTAAATCTCTTTATAAGATCACCTCCCTGCTCCACTGTATAAGGAGTTTCCCTGGAGTATGGCTTGTCCCACCCTTAATCCTTTCATCCTACAAGAGATAAAAGGAAAGAGAAGCAAGCAGAGAATTGGGAACCTCACACCTTCAAGCAAGCAGCACGGGGAGAAGAGCAGGTGAGTCATTCAGACCTGAGGTGCCTGTGCCAAGATGTTCCCTGAACAAAGACGGATGCAATACCAAACTCCAGAATTGACAAGGGGGAAAGCCTTCCCCTGGAGTGGACATCCTGAATTCGGACTTGTAGCCTACCGGACTATGTAAGAATAAACCTTCCTTTGTTAAAGCCATCCACTCTGTGGTATTTCTGTTAGAGCAGCACTAGCTGACTAAAACAGAACATTATGTCTCTCTTAGTCATTTAGTGCTGATCTAACAGCAATGCCACAAGTGGATGGCTTTAACAACGAGAAACTAATTTACTCACATTAAAGTGGGATAAGAGTCCAAATTCAAGGCATCAGCTGCAGAGGATGGCTTTCTCTGCTGTATATAGAATAAGGTTCCTGTCATCAATCTTCCCCTGGACTGGGAGCTTCTGAGGTACAGGAACTCTGTGTCCAGAGGACTTGCTCTGCTTCTAGCACTGCTTCTTTCCTGATGGTTTGAGGTTCCCCACTCTCTGCTTCCTTTTCCTTTACATTCCAAGAGATTGCCTCAAGGCACAATACAATCTTACAGATTGAGTGCTGCCTCACTAACAACAATTACCACCTGTCTTTCCCCATTAACATCATAGAAGTAGGATTTACAATTTACAGGAACACCACACAACACTAGGAATCATGGCCCAGCCAAATTGCTACACACGTTTTTGGGACTACATGGTTCTATCCATGACAATATCCAAAAGTCCTTTGTCACACCATAACTCCATTTATAATGCATCACAAGTATATGAAACACAGCAGCAATGTTTTCAGCTTAATATCAGCTGGTGTTCTCACCATATTTTCAATACCCTGGGCAAGCATTAGTTCAGTTAGCCTTGACTTTGCTAATGATTACTGCTATTCTAGATGCACCTTTTTTGAAATCATTTAATTCAAAAAGAATATTTCCAAAAGTCACCATTTAAACTTTTTTCCTTTATGCTATCAATAACTGCTTTTCAGAGCAGCAGCACTTACATGCATACAAACATAAATGCTCTTGAAATTTTAATCCTTTTACTTCAGTCCATTAAGTTTTTCATGATACATCTTTTCTTCATGTAATTTGTAGCTATTATTACAGTTTGTTACAAAATGGTGCCTTAAATGCATTGTTTTAATGCAGATATACTTGGTTTGCGTATTAAACACTTATGAACATTATCTAGTTCACAAAATCAGAAGATCTTTGCTTTTCCTGAAACATTTATTCTTGATTTAACATTTATGAACTTTTGTAGAGACATTTATGGAGAAAAATATGTATCTATTTTAAGAAATAAATTTTACAAACACAGTGACGAAAATTCGCTGTAGTTACAACGTCACAAGAAGGTTGTTAGAGAAAGTCATGGTAACTGTGACAAAGATGGAAACAGATGACTGTCTCCAGAAAATTATTGCTACATGAGAATGCTGGCTTTAAGTCTCTAGTTCTTTCAATTTTCCAAAGGAACCTGAGAATAGTTTTTTTGTTGTTGTTGTTTTTTTGGTTTTTTTTTTTTTTTTTTTTTGTATTGACTCAAAATTAAATTTCTGGAAATTCAAAATAAATGTGACTAAATCTGGTTGCATAGTGGTTAAGGTCAGTGGTATGGATTCCCTTGGCACTCCTTGGAAACCCCACAGAGCATTTCTGCTCTATCCTCTAGTCACTATCAGTGAGAATTGAATTGGTGACAACAGTTTTGTCAGCCTCAATCTACTGCATAAGATCCTAATCTTTGTCCTTTAAGCTTCACTAAGAAGCAGTCATCATTTTATAAAAGAGAGAAATGAGTTTCAGAAAAAAGTTCTTTGGCCAAATACACGAGGTAAGATAATGGACTTAAGCTGAATTTTGATGCCAGAAGATACAGAATGGGAAGTATTACATGTAAAATACATCTAACATTGACAATTTTATTGTGGTTAAATTTTGAATCAAGCTGCCAGTGAAGATTAAAGATTGCCAAAGATATAAACTCTACCAAAGTAACACAGATTACCGTGTTTGGGATTGTTTCATATTTTACCTGAATGTAGGTTAAGGCCAGATGATTTCTGAATTGTATTTTTGTTAGAAAGATAATGACAACTCTCAACTATATTTTAAGCCCTTAAAAAAAGCAGAGCTGTTGAGTCAGTTTTGGCTCACAGCAACCATATAGGACAATATCAAACTATCCCACTGGATTTCCAAGGCTGTAATATTTTGAGACGCAGACAGACACACCTTTTCCCGAGGAGCTGCTGGTGAGTTCAAATTGCAGACTGCTGAGGTGGCAAGTGGACTGTTTAACCACTGTGCCACCAGGGTTCTTTCAAGTACCTTATAACAAAGTAAATTTTAAAGCGTGCAATTACTTAATGATTTCAGATGGGTATTAACAACAAATCCCTCCCAAAATAAATTGTACTAACTGGCTTCTGGATAGCATCAAACATTTGCTCACCTCTAACTGCATAACTACACCCTCTGGCACTTACACAGTAAAGACAAAAGAATTTCATCAAAAATGACATGCATTTGTTCAACATTTAGCATAGCCAGTGCTGTAAAGCTCAACTTAAATTGGTTTTGCCAAATTATTAGACTGATTTTGGCATGTATATGAAAAGATTCAAAGATATTTTCTCTCTCAAAAAAAAAATCTCAAAAATGATGTTACATTTCAAAGTTGTAGTAAATGAAACTGGATTTTGATACAAGCTGCAAACTGCATGTTTAAAGACTGTAAAAAATGGCCAGACAGCTTTAGGTTAATTAGCATAAATGTTTTGAATGCTAAATACCTAACTTACAGAACTTCAATTTTGTCTTTTCTTCAACAAACAAAACAAGTTTAAAAAGTCCTAACTAAATAAGATTAAGCACTGTTAGGAGAATTATTTTTAAACTGCTTATTATCATTAATTGACACTCAATACATTTATGCTAATGCTTCCTGAAATTGTACCTATCTTAGGGGTACGTCAGTAAATTTTAGCAGTATGTTTTTCTTCTTAAAGATACTAAATTAACCTTTGCCTTATAATTTAGTTTGGCAAAAAACAGAGGCACTACCGTACAAAGAACCCAATTTTATTACAGCTCCTCCTAAGTTCACAGACATTTTTACCAAGCATGGCATTTTCTGTAAATCCATATGCATCATGATTGCATGTGTACATGACAGGAAATAGAGATGACCAAGATTTACATATTACAGCTAACTCCTCATGAACTGCACAAAACATGTGTGGCTGAGACACGGATTTTTTTTTAATTTTATTTTTCAGTAATATTGTGCCTTTGTCTTTGGAAAATATTTTACTATACATGAAGTTCACTGCAGATATTTCTGAAGATCTGGGCACTTAGGATATTTATGTAAGATGATAAAGCCATGTCAGGAGGAAAATCTAGATGTCTGTAAACATCACTTCTGAGCTCTTTAGAATTCACAACTCTTTTTTTCTGCTTAATGTGCTGTGACTGACCTCCCTGGCTAACTCACCCATTCAACGAGCATTTTCTTGAGTATGAAATGCCGGCATTATTCTCAGTACTGCGCACGCATCCGTGAACAAAACAGAACAAGACCCCATCAATTATCTGTATTTTTATACTTCCTCCACTCTCACTTCTTTGATCCTACTAGTTGGTGTTAAATTTTATGTTATGCTCATGTAAGGATCTGGGGGATGTATTTAGAAAAACATGAAATGTAAAATACCTCTTTGTAGAGTCCGTGCATTAGCGTGTTCTGATTTACTCTAGTTACCTAACAGAAAAAGGACTGTGATGCCCTGACACAATCTTTCTTTGTCAGTTTTCTTCCTAATAAAACATTGATTTTCATTTAACATACGTATTTTGGTTGGGGAGGGTTAACTCTTATTCTTCTTCTACTAAGTAGCAAATTATTCTATCAGTCATCCAATTCACTTAGGCTTGTAAGGATGCTTTTTCAGAAGCTCAGGTTGAGATCTGAGGCCCTATCAATTAGTCAAGTGGAAAGAATCCTCTAGAGTGAAATTATCCTCATCCTAACTGCTAAACGGACTACAGGAAGGCAATTTTTCACTTGGAAAGTGCAGCTGGGCTCTTTAGAGAATAGTAACACACAAACAAAGTGTATGTGGGGCTGAGTGCTATTTCTAGAGAAATAAAGCTTATAGAATCGTAAATCAAGTACACATGGAACACCAATGAAACAAAATTACTTTAATAATATGTGATCAAAATACAAATGTCCAGAATGCCTAAAAAAAAGTCTACCTTTACCCTCAAGAACTGAATTGGCATTATATATAGCAGGAACATGAGATAATTATTTCACTTTTATTATACAGTTTGGTTTTCAGCTAAGAACGTTATGATCATTTTATAGCAATTTTCTCATTTTTTGTCATTCACATTTCAAGGAAAACATTACAAATGTATTTTCATCAAGAAAAATATAAATGCTTTCTTTGTTTAATATTAAGGATACCAGAGGACATTAACCAGAATGTTTTTAACCACTCACATGTACTAAAGCATGGGGGAAAATATAAAAGTTACATGGGCACAGAACATGTGAATTCCTATGATGAGAGAAACTGTACACAGCTTTAAAAATTTCAAGGATAGCAGATTGCAGTCCCCAGCGCTATAACCTAGATCTTAAAGTGTGTGTGTGTGTGTGTGCGTGTGTGTGTGTGTTTGTGGCAAAGTAAGGGCTAATATCTCTTCATGAAGGAAAACAGAAGAAATATATAAAGGAGTCATTATTTTAACTGATGAACTAGATCACTTGTACAAATGTAGGACACAATAGACGTAATAAATTAATTACATCAATTTATGCTCATATTTTGTAGATAGAATAGACACAGAATGTCTGTAAAACTTGTATCTTGAAAATTTGTAGCATTTTTAATCGAAAGAAAATTGATGCTTACTTGGAAAACGACAGGGGTAGAAGAGGATCAGAAAGAAAAATAGCAAATGAACATGGAATATATTCTGGTTATTTTAAAACAAGCATACTAATTTCCCTGATAGATTTTTTATACATTGCAATTCTCACATGTTAGCAACTTACGATACTTTCACATCTGTTCTTTGTAGCAATATAAATTGAGAGGAAAGTGGTTTTTTTTTTTTGGTCATTTGTTTCTTTCCTCCTGGTCAAGTTCAAAAATGCCCTGATGGCGCAGTGTTGAAGAGCTCGGCTGCTGACCAAAAAGTGAGCCTTTTGAATTCACCAGCCACTTCTTGGAAACACGGGGGACAGTTTTGCCCCTGTCCTTTCAGGTTTCATTCAGTCAGAATAAACTGTGTCAACAGGCTTGATTTTGTTTTCTTTCAAGCTCAAAACAGTTCTATTACTTGGAATAGAAAAAGACTATAGGAATCACACAGCTGATGAAGATGCTCAAAGAGCAGAACTAAAATTCAGTTCATGGGGAAAGTGGGACAAAAACTCTAGTAATCAGCAAGAGATGCTTCTGTTTTTTCAGGGGCAATAATTGGAAAGGGTAGCGGAGATTTAGGTAACAAGAATTATGTGAACACTGCTTACCATTTATTTGAGGGCATTGAAGTTTTGCTTTTAGAGACACATGACTCTGGTATTTTATCTACAAAGAATGAGCATTTCTGATAAACCACAATGTATAAAAAAAAATCGAAGAACTAATTCTACACTGACCCTGAGAGAATCAATGTTTTGATTGGACAAAAAGGTTTCCTGAGCTTATCCTCTTGATACTCCTTGTATTTCAGCAAGTGTCAGAGCCCTACATCTCATATCTGTCTCGCTGTGAGGCCTAAAAGGAGTGAGTGTGAACACCATGGCTGGAAGTCCTTGCTTGACAAACTTATTGACTCCTGTCGAACTTAAGACAGAATGGAAAAATGGTGAGGCTGTTTGGCTAGCAGCAGAATTAAACAGCTGTTTCTTTATTGACCCATTTATTCATTAAGGCCTCTAACAAAAATTAATCAAGCAGCGATTAATCTGCATAGCCAAGAATTACCACGCTACATAATAAAAATGCCAGAGTGATTGGAAAAATCCCACATATCAAAGAATTACTTTTAACAGGAAAGATAGACAAATGAGTATGTTAACGGACTGCAAGGGGTTACATCCTAAATAAAATATAAAGTGCTATACGAAGAAGAGTTTGAGTGCCTGATCCAATAATACCTTTAGCAGAGGAGAATGAATTCATTTGCTCCTGGAATTCCTACTTCAGAGGCTCAGATTTCTGGGAATATGTTAGCACAACAATCTAAAAGAAGGTAGTACCATGACAAGGAAAGTAATAAGGGAGGACAA
This sequence comes from Heterohyrax brucei, assembly GCA_028571685.1. Taxonomy (NCBI): domain Eukaryota; kingdom Metazoa; phylum Chordata; class Mammalia; order Hyracoidea; family Procaviidae; genus Heterohyrax; species Heterohyrax brucei. The sequence goes on from CM053156.1 coordinate 8,195,034, forward strand.
AAAGGAAGAAAGAAGAAAATGGAAAAAGGAAGAAACTTCTGAGTTCTTTCTAGGCACTGATCTAGTATATACTACAGACAACATCAACATTTTCACTTTGATAAATTGACTTTAAAGGCCAAGTGGCTTGTTCAAGATCATTCAGAAATAGTAAAAACAAAAACAAGCAAAAAAGCCTGAAAGTATCTAAGAGTGGTGCTGAATATACAATTCTACATAATCCAATCATTAAACAAGATTATACACAGTCACAGTTGGCATCTGAATATACTTGATCTTTTTTTCACGGCAAGACTTACAGGAGCATTTACGAGAGACATGGATTTAAATAAATAAAAACATTGATCAGATTAAAACATTCAAAACTGCTCAAATGCTAAATTTAAAATTTACAATATTGTTAAATTAATAAAAGCTTGCTTTAATCAATCACCTTAGTAGATTGAAAGAGTATTCTTATAAAAATTGCACTTTTTTCAGAAGTGTGCCTCAAACAGCTTGCATATACATCTTATTAAGAGCATTTGATTTCTATATCTACTTCTTTATCACTGTGTGCTGACATCCACCACTGCAAACATGAGAATGAATACAGGCAGGGACAGTGCTGGCCCCAGTGATAACAGGCTTCCCCTGAAGTCAGTGTGATAAGCTGAGAAGTCCTGTGTCATCATACAGTCAAATCAGGAAATCATGAAAGATGAAGAAGGAAGAGTTTCTTATACAAAAATTTCTAAGTACTTTGCTTAAATAGTGAATACTTGCCTGGTATTACTAGAAATAAAAAAAAATCACTTTTTACCAAATCCATCTTTATATATTTTTGCATAACATCAATATTCATAATTTACTTTCTTCTGGAAAGTATGACATCAAGGAAATAAAAGAGGAAGAAAACCACTTTTTGGTGACAGATCTCACAAATTTGTTAAAGAAATTAATCATGTAAAAGTCATTTGCTAATTTTATAAGGAAGAATACAAAATTGGCCCAAGTATCATTTTCAGATATTACACAAAGACAAGTACCCAGTCTCAGCTTTTCCATTGAAAAACCAACGAAGCGGAGATGTAAATAGTTGTTCATTCAATTTGATGAATAAAGAAAAATAATTTAGAATATTCTATGATTTTTTTCAATTATATTCCCATTTATCTTATTTTTACAGGCAATGTGTCAATAGTATTATTGCATTGTTATCTGTACACGCTACAAAAAAGTGCTGTCAAGTGCATTCTGTGACTCATAGTGATCCTGTAGGAGAGCGTAAGGGAGGAGAACTGCCCCCATGGAGTTTCCAAGGAGCAGCTGGTGAATTTGAACTGTTACCTTTGGCTTAGCAACCATAGCACTTAATCGAGATGCCACTAGGGTTTCTGCACCGAGCTAACCAAATCAAACCCACATCCACTGAGTCGACTCTGACTCATAGCGACACTATAGACAGAATAAAATTACCCCGTAGAGTTTCCAAAGAGTGTTTGGTAGACCTGAACTGCTGGCCTTCTGGTTAACTGCCATAGCACTTAGCCACTGTGCCACCAGAATTTCCAAGGTGACCTTAAACAACACCCCATCAGGACAGAAGGAAAGAATCTTGTTTTAGCATCTGTTCAATCTCAGTCTCTGAGGTTTATTTCCTTTCTGTACTCCGCTTAGAAATAGCTTTAGTAAATAAATATTTACCCTTTGAGTGGCTGCCTTCATTATTTTTCTAATGATAGTCCTCTAATCTCGAAAGTTTCCTCAGCATTACACATCATAATAGAATCCATCATGTAGCTATTAGACTTCACAGCTTCTCCAATCCAAGTTCAACTGCTATCTACACATTTCACTACCATTATAGCCCCCCTAAACTTAGTTTCAGTCTTTTTTAACGTTTCTTGGGGAGCTTCATGGAGCTTAGACATCTCCGGGCCTGATGAAGGTGCGATGGTGAGGTGGATAACTACGCAGCCCTCGGTAGCATCCTACACACACTAAGGTTTAGAACTGCCACAGAAATGTTTAGTTTCTTGGCTGCATTTCTCTTTCAAGGTTGCTACCCTTCCTCCAGTGCTTGTAATAAACATTTATATTTGAAAAGAAAAAACAAAAATAGAAACTAGACAACCTACACTGAAGATTTCTCAGTTTTAGAAGAATTTGTCACAGTGATAATGTTTCCAATAGTAGAATTAACAACGTATATCCCTGTTATAAATGTTAACACCTGAAGCTGAATTCTCACCTTCAAGATTCTGTTAAAAATATTTTTGAATATAGCAATGAAAAATACCTATAAAATATTGTCATTGTTCTTATCAATTTTAAATTTGAAAACCTTTTCAAAGGAAAGTATATTTTAACAATATCAGTAGTGTTTTATTTCCCCAAAGCTATAGACATATCCAGACACAGTAGGATTCATCTGGATATTAGCTTTTACTTCACTTGGTACCCCTATCATCCAAGAAAATCAATGTAGCACTTCAGTAACGTCCTGAAAAAAGCAGCTTAAAACTGAATAATAGACGTCTGTGAGTCAAAACAAAAGTGTCACGTAGGATGTTTTGTACACCTTCTTTCTGTATTGGCACAATCAATGTCACTATGAATATTCCATTGCCAAAACTAATTAATCATTTTTTTAAAGAGGTATGTGTTTAATTTCACATAGTCAATAATCTTATCTTGATCCAGCAAGATAAAATTGAGTGACACGGGAACAGAATCCTGGAATGCAGTATAGACTTTCTTTTGATTCTTTCTAGCTGCAGGGTAAAAGGATAACTCAAGGAGAAAAATCAGTGTGCTCTCAAAGGACTGTATTTTATTGATTATAGCAAAGAAGAGGGAGCAAGTTCAATCAGCTCGTACTGCTTGGTCTTGACATAGATTCAACTCTGCTGAGGAGAAAATGAGTATGAGATAATGCCATCATAAATAATTGCTTAAGTCATCTGGGCACTGTGGAAGCAGAAGTTTTGTAAAAGGGGAAAGCCCTATAAATGTAAAAGCATGGTGAAGGCAAGCTCTTAAGATAATTGAGAATTTTTCACTGGACAGTAGTTTTATGCAACACCTGGCTTGAAAACCAAGTTTGCAGTACCTACTGCTTAACATCTGCTGATCAGAGCAGCTTTTAGATAGTTTTACTACTATTGTAACTACTATAAGTGGAATTAAAGGTGCTAACGGAATAGACACAATTACACAGCCTTCTGTCCAACATGTGCAGTGATAGAAGTAGGAGAATGGTATTTGTTACAAATAGTTCAAAAGCTTTTATGTGAATTTCACATCTAAATATTGAAATCAATATCAATCTATATATTTAAAAAAGAAAAATCCAATACTATATTTAATGAAGACCACTAAGATGTAGTATAATTTCCAGAATTCATTCCTGCCTCTTTTAGGAAGTTTTATACTCAAACTGAAGTAGAAGGTGAAATGACATTTTTGTGGCACATTTTTTCATTATTTTTTTTTTTTTCTAAAATACTTCCTGGGTGAAAACTTCACTACAGTCAAATCTAATGAAATATTTTTAAAAGTTTCACTTCTCTTAACTTGAAATTTAACAAAATTAACAAATTGACAACAATAGAATGTGAGAACCCTGTAAGGTGATTTACAAGGAATGACAATTAGTTTTGTGAACTCATTCTAAAAAACGTGCTACATACTTGATTGCCAAGTATCACTATAGTCACCTTCAAAGGACTCCCCTTGGGAAGTTATGCACTGATGCCAGTGCCTAGTTTACCCTTCAAAGAGATTTTGGAACTCTTATTCTGGAATGCTCACCAGAGCTATCATTCTGTTACCCTTGATATTCTGCATGTTGTCTGAATGTCTTCCTTTCAAGATTTCCATTATCTTCAGGTTAAAAAAAAAAAACAAAAAACCTCATTGGGGGCCAGATCAGGTGAGTAGGGAGGGTGTTCCAATACAGTTGTTTGTTTACTAGCTAAAAGCTCCTTCACAGACAACTATACAACTAAGTCTTGAATTTGCCACCACGACAGTGAACAATGACCATTCCAGAAAGAGTTTCAGCATTGCTTTGAAAGGTGGTCTAGGCACTGACATGAGGGCATAGGTTCCCAAAGGAAGTACTTTGTAGGGATAGTCAACAATGATGCACATAGCACTTAGAACAATTAAGTTGTGAAGTTAATTGTCAGACCTCGTGTGCCTGTCATTTTTAGTTAATCGTTATGGTAAAACTTGGATGTAGGTGCTTTCATGTCCGTCATATAGTTGAGGGAACCATAGCATGCAGAGGTTTAAGCAGCTGATAAAACCTAACAAACCGGTACAGGAGGAAGGGACAAGGGAGGCAGCACATCAGGGTGCTTGGAGTTCCGCCTTGGACACACAGCTTTGATTGAAATCCTTTGTGTCACTTACCAGATGTAAGATTTTCAAGAAACTGTTCAAATTCCAACATTTTGTTGAATACATTTTTTCAAGCATTTTCCATTGAAAAAATGAATTTCCCATCAAAAATTACATACACTATTTTCAATCACTTCGCTTAGTAATTTTCACAATGCTATTTTATGAATAGTGGAACTGGAAACAAAGAAAAGTCCAAGAAAAAGAACATGCTTAAAGGTCACCATGAATCAGAATTGACTCGATGGCAATGAGTTTTCTTAATCTAGTTATGTGTCAGCTTCCTCCTCAGCAAGTTGGGACAAGGACTTCAAATCATTATTACAAATATTTGATTACTGAGTATTTTAATGTATAAATTTGACAAATCCTTTCTATCAAAGTATCCACCAAAGGAAGTCTTCTTTTACCAAAACATAAGAGATTACTTCAAAACTTACATTAAAATCTTTCTTTTTAATTATTCTCCTGAATTATACAGACTATTTTTCAATTAAGTTCAGTTTTATCAAAAATTATCTACTGTATGCAATGCATGCTTTTCTTAATTGCTTCCTATAAATAGTTAGTGGATAAAACCAGTCCAAGATGCTAGGAATAGAGCAGAATTGTTATTTTTTTTTTTTTAAAAAAAAACTGGAATAGAGAAGTCCATTTTATTTAATTAGAGAACATCTTGTAGTGCTTTAGAAATACTCAGTAATGGCCACAGTAGTGAGCTCAAACACAGCAAAGATCCTGTGGATGGTGCAGCACCAGGCAGTGTTTCGTTGTTATATGTAAGATTACTATGACTCAGAACCAACTCCATGGCCGCTAGCAACAGCAAAAAGGAAGGATAATCAAATTTAGTACACACACAGATACAATGATCTAGATTTAACTGAATATGAATGATCAACCTAATTTTACAAGTTACAAGGAAGAAAAAAAAGGCTATGTCAGAAGAGACTCTGGAATTTGCTCTTGAATGTTGAGTAGCTAAAGCAAAGGGAAGAATTTATGAAGTAAAAGAACTGAACACAAGATTTCAAAGAGTGGCTCAAAAAGACAAAGTAAAGTATTATAATGAAGTGTGCAAAGACCTGGAGATAGAAAGCCAAAGGGAAAAAACATGCTCAGCATTCTCAAGCTCAAAGAACTGAAGATAAAATCCAAGCCTTGAGTTGCAATAGTGAAGGATTCCATGGGGAAAATCTTTACTGACACAGGAAGCATCAAAAGAGGATGAAACACATACAGAGAGTGATTATACCAAAACTAATTGGTGGACACTCGACCATTTCAAGAGGAAGCATATGATCAGGAACAAATAGTGCTGAAAGAAGAAGTCCAGTCTGCACATTAATGGTGTTGGTAATAAGCAAGGTTTTAGGAATTGACAGAATATCACCTGATATGTGTAAACAACTGGATGCAGCTCTAGAAGTGCTCATTCTTCTATGCTGAGAAATTTGGATGGCAGCCACCTGGTCAACCAACTACAAGAGATCCATGTTTATGCCTATTCCCAAGAAATGTGATCCAACTGAATGCAGAAATTATTGAAGATATCATTAATACTACATGAAAGTACAATTTTGCTGAAGATTATTCAGAAGTGGCTGCAGCGATATACTGACAGGAAACTTTCAGAAACTCAGGTAAAATTCAGAAGAGGGTGTGGGATGAAGGATATCAGTGTTTATGTCAGATGGATCTTTGCTGAAAACAGACAGTACTGGATCATAAAAAATTATGGATAATTTTTTATGGATCATAACAAATTATGAATAGCTTTTGGGAAGAACAGGAATTCCAGAACACATAATTATGCTCATGAATAATCTGTACATGGATTAAGAGGCAGTTGCTTGAACAGAACAAGGGGACACTGTCTTGTTTGAACTCAGTAAAGATGTGTATCAGGGTTGTATCCTTTTACTATATCTATTAAAGATGTACGCTGAGCAAATAATCCGAAAAGCTGAACTACGTAAAGAGGAATGGCACGTCAAGATCAAAGGAAGACTCATAAACAGCCTGAGCTAACGAAGATGACACAATCTTTCTTGCTGAAAATGAAGAGGACCTGAAACACTTATTGATGAAAATCAAGGACCACAGCTTTTGGCATGGATTACATCTCAGTGTAAACAAAACACCTCATAAGTGATCAAATAAGCAATATTATGATGAATGCAAAAAAATTGAGGTTGTCAATGATTTCATTTTACTTGATTCATAGTCAGTGCCCATGGAAACAGCATTCAAGAAATCAAGACACATTGCGTTGGGAAAATCTACTCCAAAAGACCTCTTCAAATTGTTGAAAAGTAAAGATGTTACCTTGAAGACTAGGGTGAGCCTGACCCTAAACCATGATATTTTCAATCACATTATATGCATTCAAAATCTTGGCAGTAAATGAGTAAGACAAAAGAAGAATTGATGCCTTTGAATTGTGGTGTTGGAAAAGAGTGTTGAATATGCTGTGGACTGCAAAAAAACCAACAGGTCGCTCTTGGATGGAGTACAAAGATAGTGTTCCTTAGAAGCAAGGATGGCAAAACTATGTTTTACATGCTTTGGATGTGTTTTTAGGAGAGATCAATCCCTGGAGAAGGATATCATGCTTGGTGATACAGAGGGCCAGTGAAAAAAAAGTAAGTCCTTCAACAAGATATATTGACCAGTGGCTTCAACAATGGGCTCAGGCATAACAATTATTATGGCATGGAGTAGGACAAGGCAGTGTTTTGTTCTGTTTTACATAGGGTCAGCATGAGTTAGAACCAACTTGATGATGCCTAATAATAGCAACAACACTCAATGGGAAAAGAAAATTGGCTACAACAAGCTCTGTAAGAGTCTGATCTCTTATCTACAAAATACTGCAACACTTCAACAAAAAGACAAATAACTCAATTTAAAATTGGGAAAAAGTATGAACAGATATTCAAGTGGCTCATAGACACATGAAGAAATAATACAATCATTAACCATTAGAGAAATATAATTCACAACTACAATAAGATACCATCTCATCCCAACAAGGCTGGGATGAAATAACAAAAACACAAAATGACAAATGTCAGAAAAGTTGTAAAGATATAGGAATTCTTATCAACTTTATGTGGAATGTAAACTGGTATAAACTCTTTGAAAAATGATATGGTACTTCCTGAATAAGCTAGAAATAGAAATACCATATGGTCCAGTAACGTTACACCAATGAATATACCCAAGAAAAATAAGAACTGTCACACAAATATACATATGCGCACTCATATTTATCGTAGTACTATTTACAACAGCAAAAAGATGGACACAACCTAAATGACCATCAATAGATGAGTGGGTAAATAAATTATGATTTGTGTACACAATGGAATGCTGGGGAAAGATAAAGAATCTCAAAACATCTTACAATGTAGATGAATCTGGAAAGCATAATGTTGAGTGAAATAAGTCAGTCACAAAAAGTCAAATATTGTATGAAACCAGTACAAAAGAACTCAAGAAAAGACTTATATACACGAAAAGAAATAAAAAAAAATAAAAAACTTTGATGGTTATGAGAGTGGAGAGGTAGGAAGAGGGAAGAAAATTAATACACAGTGGTCAAGAATCAACTTCAGTGAAGGGAAAGACAACACACAATAAAGGGGAAGTCAGCACAACCGAACCAAAGTAAAAGCAAAGTTTCCAGGACCCATCCAAACACTTTGAGGGACAAACTAACTGGGGCTAGGGTCTGGGAAACACGGTTTTTGAAGACATACAAGTCAATTGGCATAATATAGGTTATAAAGAAAATGTTCCCTGTCCTGCTTTGATGAGTGGTATCTGGCATCCTAAAAACTTGTGAGCAGCCACCTAAGATACATCAATTGTTCCCATATCACTCAGAGTAGAGAAGAATGAAAAAAAAACGACCCAAGGAAAGAACTAGCCTAAAGGACCAAAGGACTAAATGAACCAGAGATTCCACCATCATGAGACCAGGAGAACTTGATGGTGGCCAGCTACCACCAATGGAAGACACCTGACGTGGAATATAACGCAGAGTCCTAGACAGAACAGGAAAAAAAAATGTGTAATAGAACTGAAATCCACATAAAAACACCAGGCTTAGAAGTCTGAAAGAGATTGAAGAACCTCCCAAGACTACAGTCTTTAGAAGCAATGCTAACCAAGAAATGAAACCTCTCTTCAGTCAAAAATTAGAGAGGACTATATAATAATAAATGGTAATAATAATAATATACATGAGGAATGTGCTTCTTAGTTCAATCAGATAAATGAGACCAAATGGGCACCTCCCGCCCAAGAGTAAAATGAGAAGGCAGGAAGGAACCAGAACTGGTCAAATAGACACAGTGAACCACGTGTGGAAATGTAGAGTGTGCTGTCACATTGTGAGGATTGCAACTAATGTCACAAAATAATGTGTATAAATTTGTGTAAAAAAATAATCTATAAATTTAATCTAGACTGAAATTAAATTCAGACATCTAAAGTTATAGTTGGACTTAAACCAATACATTAAAATAATGAAGAGTTTACAAAATAAAAAGTGATATGTACTGTTAAGTGTTTTTATTGGATGAGAAACTATAAGGAATAGAAACTTATAAATAATATTAAGAAATTTGGAATTAAAGAACATAAACTAGAAAAATAAGTATTAAATGACTGAAAAATAAAAGACACAAAAGTACATAAATATAAAGGAGATAACATTCTGCAAACTTCATTGCTTTTTAAAAAGAGTCAACAAGACCACCTACAGAATGAGAAAAAATATTTGGCAAGTATATGTCAGACCGATGTCTGTTCTTCACAATCTACAAGGTACTACAAAATGCCAACAATAAAAGGATAAATAATCCAATTAAGCAATGGGCAAAGGAGATGGACAGATACTTCTCTAAAGAGGACATCCATGCAGCCAAAAGACACATGAGGAAATTCTCATGATCATTAGTTATTACAGAAATTCAAATCAATATCAAAACTATGATGGATATCATCTCACCACAACAAGGTTGGCCATGATCCAAAAAACACAAAACAACAAATGCTGGAGAGGCTGTGGAGAAATTGGAACTCTTCTACAATGCTGGCGGGATTGCAAAATGGTACAAGGGGGAAAGCAATCTGGCACTTCTTTAAAAAGCTGGAAATAGATCTACCATTTGACCCACTTATCTCACTGCTTGGAATACATCTTACAGAAGCAAGAGTATTCACATGAACCAATACTTGCACATGTATGTTTATTGCAGCACAGTCCACAATAGCAAAAAGATGGAATCAACACAGATGTCTAACAACAGGTGAATGGATAAATCAACTGTGGTATATATACTCAATGCAATGATAAAGAACAATGACGATTTTAGGAAGCATCTCTAAATTTGGTTTCAACTGGAAGACATTATGTTGAGTGAAATTAGTCAGTGGCACAAGGACAAATATTGTATGAGATCCCTACAATAAGAACTTAAAAACAAACTCATGTACAGAAGGAAAGACTCTCTGATGGCTGCAGGAAAGGGGACAGAGTGAGGGAGAAGGTTGGTCAAAGGTTAGATGATAGAAATTTGGTTGGGTGAAATCAGTGACAGCACACATTAGAAAAAAGATCAATTTAACTGGACTTCAACATAACCTGAAAACTCTTCCAATCTTAACCCAATATGGCAAAGACAGAGTAGCAGGGGTTGGGGTCTGGGGATTATGCTCTCAGGGGACGTTAAGGCCAACTGGCATAATTAGCCTATTGCTAAGAGAGTATTCTCCACTCCATATTGGTGAGAAGCATCTGGGGTCTTAAAACCTAGTAAGCTACTATCCGAGGTACACCAATCATCCGAAGTCAGCAGAAACAGATAATAACCAATGACAAAGATGACGTTGAGGTAAGAGAACCCAGAAGACAGAAAGACCCACATGAATGGGTGACTATATCAACAAGCGACCATAAGAACCACCTCCAGTGGCAGCCATGGTAGGGCTCACAGAGTTGAGCCCCAGTGGAAATACGAGAATAAAAACGGTTGCATGCCTGAAAGCTCCACTAAAAGACTGCAACTGATGTGATGGTCTAAAGTCCTCAGAGTCCCATGGAAGCATGGCACCAGACCTGATGCTGCCCCTGATTATAAATCATTACTGAGGTCAACTCCTCGGACGGGAGTGGATTGGACTCGGCGACACAGAGTGACCATGTTGTGTGTGCACTTGATGGTTCTATGCATCTATAGGATGTCGTCCTACTGGCCTCTTACTAGAGCAGAGTGGAGAAAGTGGAAAGGAAGGGACAGGAGATTGTTAAGAGAATATGACTCGTATAGAACAGAAAGGAGGGGTATGCTGTCACCAGGCAAGGAGAGCAGTAGGAGCAGCACCTAGGCAGGCGTGTGAATTTAAACCAGACTGTACACTTTCACACAATCACAATAAAAACAAGAGAGGGAGAGAGAAAGAAGAGTCAACAGACAAGTTTAGTAATGAGAAATACCATAGTAGTGAGAAAAAAAAAATTCCGTCAAGTTGATTCTGGCTCATAGAGAACCTATAGGAAGCTACTTGCTACATCTGTCTTCCTTGGAGCCCCTGATATGTATGAACTGCTTGCCTTTCACTTAGCTGTCAAGCACCTTAACCATTGTGCCACTAGGGTTTCTTCATCGTGGGAATAAACCCATAAACCGATTGTCACTGGGTCTTTACTGACCAATAACAATCCTATAGGACAGAGTAAAACTGCCCCATAGGGCTTCTAAGGGGGCATCTTGTGGCTCTGAACTGCCTGCCAGTCTTTGGATTAGTAGTTGTATCCCTTTCCAACGTGCCACCGGGAGTCTATCACAGGAATAGGAGAGAGTAGATAATTTTAGGAGAAATTTATATGGAATTTTTATATAAACAAAATTGAAAATTTGCAGGAATTGAATGAATGCTAGCAAAAGAAGTTGCTCAAGGTACTTCAATAACTATTTTAAAAGGGAAAAGCAAATATGGATCCGCAGAAGTACTTTTAAACAAAGAACTTTTGGTAAAAATTTGGAGTGCAATGCATGCAAAAACAAGAACTCTGATCTTCATGATCTGAGATTCCCCGAGGTCCCTACCCTATGAATAAGAGTGAGCTGCGAATAAACAGATTTCTTTAGGGCCTACCTTAAGTCGGTTTCTCTAGAGAAGCCAAACCAGTGAAGGGAAGACAGATTTATATCAAGGAAATGCCTCATGGGCTGTAGAAGCTGGAAAGTCCCAAGTCTATAGGTCAGACTGGAGGCTTCGTCCAACTCACCTAAGCTACAGGGGTTGAAGAAGCCAAGATAAAGATCAGGATGTTAATGAATCCCAAGACTGGCAGGCAAGCTGATAGCTCAAGTCCTAAGAACCAGATGAACAGGTATCAGCCGTAGGATCCAGAGTGAGCAAAACCTGAGTCTTGCCAGAAATTCTACTTATATAGAATGAAAGCCACCACTTCAAAGATACTTTCTTTCAGCTACTCATAGTAGATTCCATCACAGAGATGATCACATAATTATCAATCATTTATCAATTACGTCATTATACAACAGTCAAACCGCTGAAAATTATGGCTCATTGACACAACCTTAACTATGAGTATCACAGAGCCTACCAACAAGAGTCAAATAAACTCAGCTCCTATAATTGGATAAAGTTATTCTGAATTTCTAATTCTGATAAGAGTCCCTGGGTGGCACGAAGGGTTAGGTTCTTGACTAACCAGATGAAAGGATGGAGGTTTAAACACACCCAGAGATGTCTCAGGAGACGGGTCCAGTTGTCTGTTTCCTAAAATTCAAAGCCTTGAAAACTGTCCTGAGCAGTTCTACTCTGCACACATGGACTGGCTGATAGTCCCAGAATCAGTCACATGGCAACCAATAACAGCAACAAGTTTCGATAAGCCCACTGAATAGGCACAAGGTAAGAATGCAGACATTCTGCATGGCCTGTGGGTGTTTGTTGGAGGACCTGAGATCTTGACTGTAACTTCTTTCAGACTGTGCCATGTCTCGTGTATGGAGGGGAGCTTCCTGCCATGAGGCCTGCTAGATATAGACTTTCTCATTGCTAGGGTCACACTGAAAGTTAAGATACAGAATTTTGGTTAGGAGCCAGACTCCTCCATGTGTTCAGTATCGTTGAATGTAATAATACTTTCAAACATTAAAAATACATCAATAACAACAAAAACAGAAAAAAAATGGCAAAGTATTAATAAAATGTTTTAACAGATATTGAATAGATGAGGGTTCATTACATTATTCTCTCTATATTTTTTCTTTCAAAATTTCTTAACCAAAAATAAAAACTGTGTTTAGAGTAAAAATATGTAAAAGTGCATTATCCTCCCTATGTTAATTTTGTTTAACTTTTTTTAAAGATTAATGACCAAAATTTATCAGGATATCTTCTGGTTCTTCCAATAGAGGATAAGATATCCAGTTTCAATAAGGAAGCAGTTGAGGGAAGTAAAAAAATTGAAATAGAGATTTGCCAAACAAATTAGAAGGATATGGAACAACTAAATGAATTCCTGCCCTACTGGCATTTTCCACTAGAGTTAGAAATAAAGATTACACTATTTTCCAATTTTTGAAAGACTTTTTCTAGTAACTGAAACATTAAACATTTAAACAATATTTCTTTGAATAGCTTAGAATATGAAATTAACACCTGGATTATAGTGTTTCAAAGAACACCACTGCATAAAGTACTTTGTGCTTCTAAGACATGCACCTTGAAACTTACGAAGTTAAAAAGAATCAATCATATTACTCAGAGGCTAAAAAACCTGGCTAGATTCTCTGGAATGACTTTCATGTAAACCAGTAAAGAATTGCTCTGTTTTTTTCATTTTTAAAGGGAAAAAAAAACTTTCAATATAAAATTAAAATATCTATACATATGAACATCTACACGTGTTAATGCTCGTGGAAGCAGCAGTCAAGAAATCAAAAGATCCTTTGTACTGGGAAAAGCTGCTACAAAGGACTTCTTCAAAGTATTGAAACCTGAAGATACCACCTTGGATTAAGATGTGCCTGAGCCAAGCCATGGCATTTTCAATTACACCATGTGCATAAGAAAGCTGGATGATGAATAAGACAGAAGAAAAATTGATGTCTTTAAATTGGTGTGTTGGAGAAGAATACTGAATGTACCATGGACTACCAAAAGAGCAAACATATCTGTTCTGGAAGAAGTAAAACCAGAGTGCTCCTTGGAAGCAAAGATGGTAAGACTGCATCTTACATATTTTGGATACATTGTTGGGAGGGATCAGTCTCTGGAGAAGGACATCATGTTTGGTGGAGGGTCAGTGAAAAAGAGCAAGACCCTCAAGGAGATGGAACTGACACAGTGGCTGCAACAATGGGCTTAAGCATAAAAACAATTGTGAGCACGACACAGGGCTGGGATGTGTTTTGTTCTATCATGCATAGGGTCACCATGAGTCAGAATCAACTCAACAGCACCTAACAACAACAATATACATGTGAATATGGCATTTCAGTAGTTGAAATTCAGGAAAATTGAATAGTATTAGCATTAGAAAATGGAATTCAAAACAGGGTTAGTCTCCAAGCTGCCTATGAATATGTTCCAATGACATACTGACATATTAACTTAGAGAAGGGAACCATAACAGAAGCCACAAACGGTATTTGCTCTCTCTCTCTCTCTATTGTTATGTTGTTGGGTGCCATCTAGTTAATTCTGATTCCATGTGTATACTTATTGTAGATGAGTCGATTTCAATTCATAGTGACCCTATATAGTTATAATCTCTGCTGTTAACCAAAAGGTTAGTACTTTAAATCCACCAGTCACTCTAGAAACTGTATGCCCATGTTGGCAGCTCTTCTCTGTCCCATAGGGTTACTAAAAGTTGCTATGAGTCCATTCAGCATGATGTAGGTGGTTGGTTTTGTGTAGATGCCCTTTATTGCACTGAGGAATTTCCCTTCTATTCCTATTTTGCTGAGAGTTTTTAGCATGAATTGGTGTTGGGCTTTATCAAATGCATTTTCTGCATCAGTTGACATAATCAGATGACTCTTATTTTTTGTGTTACTTATGTGGTTGACCACATTTATCATTTTTCTGATGGTGAACCAGTATTGTATCCTTGGTCATGATGAATTACATTTGGATATGTTGTTGAATTCTATTGGCAAAGATTTTCTTGAAGATTTTTGCATTCAGGTTCATGATTGTTACTGGTCTGTAATTTTGCTTTTTTTGTGGGATATTTCCCTGCCTTTGATATCAGGGTTATGCTGGCTTCATAGAATGAATTTGGGAGTACTCCATCCCTTTCTACGCTGTGAAGTAGTCTCAGTAGTATTGGAGTTAATTCTTCTCCAAAAGCTTAGTAGAATTCTGCAGTGAAACCATCTGTGCCAGGGCTTTTTTTCGTTGGCAGTTTTTGGATGACCTTTACAATCTCTTCCTTTGTGATGGGTTTATTAAATTGTTCTGCTTCTCCTTGTGATAATTTTGGCAGGTGTTATGAATCTAGGAATTTGTCCATTTCCTCTAGGTTTTCAAATCTGTTAGAGTACAGTTTTCATGGTATTCTGTTACGATATTTTTTATTTCTGTTGGGTCTGTTGTGACATCTCCCATCTCATGGCTTATACAGTTTATTTATGTTCTTTCATGTTTTTCTTTAGTAAGTTTAGCCAAGTTTAGACAATTGTTTGTCAGTTTTGTTGATCTTTTTGAAAAAGCAGCTTTTGGTTTGGTTAATATTTTCAACTGTTCTTCTACTCTCTAATTCTTCTAGTTCTGTTCTAAGCTTTATGATCTGTTTTCTTCTGGTGCCTAAGGGGTTCCTCTGTTGCTCTCTTTCTACTTGTTCAAGCTGTAGGGCTACTTCTTTGGTTTAGATCCTTTCTTCCTGCTGGATGTGTGTATTTATAGAGATAAACTGACCTCTGAGCACTGCTTTGGCTGTATCCCATAGGTTCTGGTACAACGTGTTGTTATTCTCATTTGAATCCATAAATTTATTTATTTCAGCCTTGATTTCTTCTATAACCCATGTCCTTTTTAGCAAGGTGTTGTTCAGTTTCCATGCGTTCCATAATTTTTTTAAATAAATGTATTTTTTTCAAATCCCATCCTCAATCAAATGTTTCTCTCAATTGTTTGAATTTACATTCAGAAATTTATGCTAATTAATCTTTTGAAGTTGAATAATTTCTTTGTCCTAACTTGGCTTTGGCTTGGCTAACTTCTCCATTCCAAACCTTAAAATGCTTCTTAAGTTTACATTCTGAACAATCTCAATTTTGATTAATTAATTCCCCCAAATAGTAAAATAAATCTGTAACAGGAGATGGAAGTGATTAACTGTAGTAGCAACAGCCTAGCATGACCCGCACACACCTCTCCTCTTCTTCCCGTTGCTTTTCATTAATACTGTAATGGGCTCAGTGATAATTAAACTTGCTGTTAACCTGTTAACAGCCTTCCACAGACAAAAGACATCTGCTTGCTGTCAGGTCTGTCGCAGCAGGTTGCAAGTAAGGTTATGCAATGCTTCCCAACATCTTCTTTCTTCCCACCAGGGCACACAGAGTCAGCTGATAGCATTGAAAGAGAATGTTTTCTTTACAGTGAGAAAGCACCTGTGTGTTCTTTGCAGCAGAGTCTAATTACCCTAGCAGTGTCCTTCAAAGAAGGGACTTTCTATACTGAGGTTTGTGTGGCAATAAAAACTTCCATTTTAATATCCTAATTTCCTACTATAATCAGCATTTCCTATGTGTGCAAATGGAAACAAATAATCATCAACTGAGCATTGAAAAGAGTGGGAAAACTCAACCTAGCACAAAGTTGCTAACCAAAGCATTTGCAAAGATATGAAATATTTCAACTTTCTTACACTAGTTCATCTCATTTTTTATAACATCCATTTTATTATTAGCACCGAATTTTCAAGGACTTGTGATTTCCTAAAAATAAATAAGACACTTCTCACTCACCATTTAAGGCCATACTTATGATAGTAGAGCTAGAAGCCAAATTCTAATCTTTTGATTAGGAGCAGTGCACTTTCCTTTATTTAGCCTTCTATTTCTGTTGCACAGTCACTTACCTGAGGTTGAATTACCCAATAAGTAACGTACTCAGAGGCCCAACTGTCCTTCCTATCAACCTGAAGTACACAATTTCATCTTCCCCTACCAGATCAAAGATGTAGTGAAGCACATGTGAAGTTGTTAACCACACCACAGACTAGCAAGTAAATTACAATTAAGCCCATACATATCTTCCTCAATGCAAACCAGTATATAGCATGGATGCAAGCCAGTGCCAACTGTGTTTGCTGGTTAACCCCTACCACTCCTTTACCTTTCTAAAGCCAAGTAATTATAACTTTGAGGAGGTCTTTAAACTGTTGCTATCTTTAATTTTCACTCCTGAAATGAAGCAATATGAATTATAAAGCAGAACTTACTGGGAAAATGTGACATTTTGGTTAATCAAATTGCATTTTGGTCTTTGCACATAAATAGGCTATTAAAAGCTTTTACTCTGTTTTTACTGTATCTTGTAAGTTTTTACTGTGGGTAAATTTTTTGTCTCTGAAACAAGAAGGATCTTTAGTACTGTGCTTAGTAAACAGTTTGATATATCATCATAAATACATTTAAATTAAATTACCTAAACTGTCTTGATCTTCTGTTTTTAGTCCCCAGACTATCTCTGGGAAGAGTACTTTGAGTACAACAATGCTCAGAATATGTTTATTACCAATGTTAAAATTTCTTATCCAGTACTGAAAGTTTATATTTCCTGTGTTTGCTAAAAATTAACATAAATTGAATCTTTTCTTTCTACGTAAGTGAAATTATTGTAATCACTGGCTTCAGTGATAGAAAAGGGAATTAGAATGACCTTTTTTGTTCTTTTAAATGGCAAACCTTTTAATGTCTATAAAAGATGTCAACCTTCTATTCCTTAGTAGAATTAAAACTCTTTTTCCTTTGATTAAAAGGAGTTGTCATTACGAAACAGTTGCTTTATACAATCATTAAAAAACCAGAACTACACAGCCTAGCACTTTAAAACTAAATCAGAAACTGAGATTTGATATAGTTAATGATGGCCCTTTGGCCAAAGTATTACAAGATTTTCTAAATCATTAAAAAAAAAAAAATCCAAAAGTAGATCAGTGTGATAATGTCACCAGAGATGAAAGGATAAGAATTTCTGAAAACCTGTAACTTCCTAAAAGAAGTGAGATACTGGCACAAATTGTCAAAGTCAACTTAGTAAAAAGTCTGGAAATTAATCAAAACCTTTCAATAATCTGAGGAATGTTGATTCAAGAAAAGGATTGACCATCTGAAGCAGAGGCAAATCAAAGACATCAAGAAAAATATGAGCCCAAGAGAAAGAAAGAGTGATATATTCCAGACTACATCGGCAGGAGACCAGAAGAACTAGATGGTGCCCAACCACCACCAATGACCGCTGTGACAGGTAATACTACATAAAGTCCTGATGTAACAGGAGAAAACTAGATGTGCAGAACTATACCTTTTAAAATATCAGACCTGATAGCCCAACAGATGGGAGGATCACCAGAAAACATCTTGGACTCTGTTAGCCCAGAGCTCAAACCAGCTCCAAAGGCAGCTTTTCACACAAAGATTGGACTGGATTATGACACAAAAAATAATACTGGCAAAGAGTGTGCTTCTTGGCCTAAGTAGATACATGAGCCTAACTGAACAGCTCCTATTCAGAGATGAAAGGAGATGTTGGAAGGTGACAGGAGCTGGCTGAGTAGACACAGAAAATACAAGACGAAAAGAAGAGTGTGCTGTTGCACGGTGGAAGGAGCAGCTAGAGTTGCATCGCAGTGTGTGTGTCCAAGGTTTTGCATGACAAATTGACTTGGATTGTAAGCTTTCACTTAAAACAAAATCAAGCTGCAAAAAACAAGTAAAAGGATTGAATTTCAGTGACCATACTAGACTTCATGGTCTTTTAACATGCCAGATTCACATCCCATGGTTCTCAGCTTCATAGTTGCTCAGATGACCAATACTTTCATAATTACAACAGTCATAAAAGCCAGCAGCGTAGCAGCTACTGCAGTTACCAGGAGAAGTGCACAAGTTTGAACCTATCCAAAGTCTATACCCCTAGAGAACTACAGTTACTTGAATTGAGCAGGGCTTGTGTTTTTTTACCTAATTCAAACTTGCTTTTTCCTTGGAGCATTTGATTAAAGCAGTGGAAATTGTGAGGAACAGAATGAAAAAACAAATTAAAACAGTCTCACAGAGACTTACAGGAGACAAACAAGTGCAACAACATGTATACAGTGGGGACCCTGAAGAGAGACAAGAGAGAAAGGTGGGGCAAAATAATATTTAAATTATGGCCCCAAACTTTCCAAATAGAAGGAAAAACTTAATCTAAAAATCAAAGAAGCTCCAAGTATGATTAAATTCAGACTCATTACTTCTTTATAACTCTTCATACCTGAATTAAAAAAATAAAAACTTCAGTAATAGCTATAAAATTTCATATATTGATAACCATATAATGTATAAAGTTGTACTTTTATTGGAATAATAACATGAAGGAAGAGGAAAATAAGTTACATAGCAGCAAAGACCTATAGACTATTAATTTGCATTAATATGAATTACATTATAAATTAAGAAGTTAATTGCAATCCACAGAGTAACTACTAAGAGAATAACTCAAAAAAAAATATGGTAGTGAAGATAACAAGTAATTTAAAATAGTCCAATAGAAATATCTAGAGACATAATTTTGCTCCACTTTATTGTACTTCATAGGCATTGCAATTTTTAGAAATTAAAGGTTCCTGACAACTGTATTTCATGCAAATCTATTGACAGCATTTTTCCTACAAGAGGAGGTTACTTCAAGTCTCTGTGTCACATTTTGCCAATTCTTGTAATGTTTCAAACTTATTCATTATTATTATACTTGTTATGGGAATCTATGAGAAGTGATCTTTTGGGGCTCCACAAATCCCACCCATTTAAGACACCAAACTTAACTGATAAATGATGTGTATGTCTGGCTGTTCTACCAACCTGCCTTTTTCCCATCTCTCTCCCTTTCCTTGGACACCTTATTCCTTAAGGAACAGGAAAACTAAAATTAGGTCACATGCAGATCTAAAACTTTCCTTTGGGTTAAACCTGTCTCCCTTTCCCTCAGCACCTCCCCCTCCCTTCTGTGAACTACACTGAAAGCTAAATTCTGACACTTTACTACCTGAACTGAAAGTGTGACACCTTACATGCATCCTGAGCTATTCTCCCAGACTTGGAGAGGGAACTATTTAACAACATGAAAAAAGATAATTGCTAGCTTCTCTAAGCCATGAACTCATGGCACAAACAGATCATTTGCCTAAGTGCATATATCTGTCAGCCCATTACCTTTCTCAGAGTGTGCAAACTGCAACCTGTGCCTATACCACTAACCTTTGACCAGGTAGGATTGTAGGAAAACAGCCAACACCATGCACTTGGCAAATAAGTACCTCGGCTCCTCAGCTGACTACATACAAGAAAATTATATGAAACCCTGGGACCTCATGTCTTATAATAGCTGTAACTACCTGGTGACAGGACATTAAAGTTTCTAAGCTATCAATAATCAAATAGCTCACATAACCAGCCTATTAGGATATATATATATATAAAGAACAAACAAAGAAAAAGCCTTAGAACATAGTAAGCAAGCACAAATAAATTGCAAAAACTTTCTGTTGGCTCTGAGCAAACAGTCAGTATCAGCCTACTTAAAGAGGCAGAGCATGATGACTTCAGAAAGCTCCCAAAACAATAAAAAAAAAAAAAATCCAGATGAAGAGGACTTCCTGGAATTATCAGAGGTAGAATACAATTAGGAGGGAGATGCAGCAGAGCATAACAAAAAATTAAACAGGCTGCAAGAACTACCTGAGCAATGACGCTCTAGAATTCAGCAGATTGACAAGAGAATTGCAGAATAGACAACTCAATAGAAAGTGAAGAACCAGAATTGAGGCAATGAAGGAGAATAAGTGAGGCTGAAGATAAAGGAAAGGATATCAACATATTTGAAGAAAAATCAAATGAAAGAATTTTCGAAAATGAAGAAACACTGAGAGTTACGTGGCACTCTATCAGGGGTAATAACTTATGAATGATAGGAGTATCACAACAGAGGGGATAACAGGAATCACAGAGAGAATTGTTGAAGACTTTTGACAGCAAAATTTCCTGATATCACCAAAGATGAGAAAATAGCTATCTAAAATGGTAATCAACTCTACATAAAGTTGATCCAGGAAGAAAGACACCAAGACATTATAAACAAACTTACCACATATAAAGATAAGGAGATGATTTTAAAGGAACCTGAGGTTAAACAAAAAATAATCTACAAAAGAGAGTCAATAAGACTAAGCTCAGACTACACAGAAGAAACCACACGGGCAAGAAGGCAATGGGATAACATTTACAAAGCCTTGGAGGGGGGCGGGGCAGACTGCCAGCCCAAAACTGTACATCCTACAAAGCTGTCTCTCAAATATGACAGTGAAATTAGGACATTCCAAGATAAACAGAAGTTCAGAGAATTTGCAAAAGCCAAATTGAAATTATAAGAAATACTGAGGGAAATTCTCAGCTAAAAAATCAATAACATCAGATAAAACTTAAGGCTACAACTGGACATAAACATAGATAGGGAAATAGCTAAGTAAACAGACAGACAGACAGATAGATAATAACACTAAAACTAGGGGAACAAAGATGTCAGTTGAAACAATGATAACATCATATCAAAAAGAGGGGCTAAATAATGCAGTCATAGACCTTTCATATGTAGAAGAAGGAGATACAAAGAAATTAAAGACTGGTTTATATTTAGAAGAATGGGGATAAATACGAAGGTAACCACAAAGGACATCAACAGTTCTCCATATCAAAATAAGGTATGAAACTATGCAGTCTCAGTAAATATAAAACCAACAATGAATAAGATTTTTCCTTAAAGAAAAATGACTCGGCACAGAAAATTAAGTGGATTAAAGAAAATGTCAACAACACACTCAAAAAGACATCAAAAGGAGATCACTAAATTCACACTTATCAATAATTAGAATGAATGGAAATGGGCTAAATGCACCAGTAAGGAGACAATGAGCAGCAGAATGGATAAGAAAAACATGATCCATGTATTTACTGCCTTCAGGAGACAAACTTTATACTTAAAGATATAAACTAAAACTCAAAGGATAGAAAAATATATACCAAGAAAGCAACATTAAAAAAAAATCAGGAATAGATATATTAATTTCAGATAAAACAGAATTTAAAATATACCACAATGGACAAGAAAGATCGTTATATAATACTTAAAGTGTCAATATGTCAGGGAGACATAAATATATTAAATATTTACACACCTAACAACAAGGCCCTTATGTGCATCAAATTAACTTTAACAGCTTTGAAAAGTGAAACAGACAGCTCCACAATAACAGTAGGATACTTCAGCACTCCACTTTCAGTGATGGAAAGAACATTAAAAAGAGGCTCAATAAAGACTCAAAGATCTAAATGTCAAAACTAACCAACTGGACCTCATAGACATACACAGAACATTTCATTCAACAGCAGACAGGTATGCTTTCTGTACCAACATACATGGAATATTCTCCAGAATAGACCACTTATTATGCCACAAAGCAAACCTTAACAAAATCCAAAGCACTGAAACATTGTAAAGCTTCTTTTCACACTATAAAAAAATTAATAAACAAAAAATCAAACACATGGAAACTGAACACTTTGCTCAAAAACTACTGAGTTACAGAGAAATCAGACAGAATAAAGATATTCATAGAAAAAAATGAGAATGAAAGTATATCATACCAGAACCTTTGTAATACAGCAAAAATAGTACTCAGAAGTCAAATTATCCCAATAAATGTATACAATTGAAAAAAAGAAAGGTCTTAAATCAAAGCCCTAACCCTGCAACTCAGAAAAGTAGAGAGAGTGAAAGACCCCCTAGGGCACCAGAAGAAAGCAAATAACAAAAATCAGAGCAGAACTAAACGAATTATAGAATGGAAAAATGATTGACAAAGTGAACAGCAAAAGCCGGTTCTTTGAAAAGATCAACAAAATTCATAAACCATTGGCCAAACTTCCAAAAAAAAAAAGAGGAAACAATTAACCTGAAAAAGAAACGAGATGAGTGATATCACAATACATACAGCAGAAATAAAAAAGAAAATCATGACAGAATACTATGAAAAGGTGCACTCTTACAAATCTGAAAACCTAGAGGAAATGAAAAAATTTTGAGAGATGTGCTACATACATAAAGTAACACAGATACAGAACAACTAAATAAACTCGAAAAAAAAGAAAAGACTGAAAAGGTAATTTAAAAACAGCAAACAGCAAACACAAACAAAAAATCCCCGGCAGTAATAGCTTTACTGGGGAATTGTATGAAACATTCAGTGGAAAGTTAACACTGCTATCACTAAAGGTATTTCAAAACACACAAAGGATGAAATAGTCCCAAACTCATTTTATGAAGATAACATAACCCTGATACCAAAACCAGGCAAAGACACCACAAAAAGAAGTAACAGATCAGTAAGTCTCATGAACTTAGATGCAAAAATCTTTGACAAAATTATACTCAATAGAATTGAACAACATATCCAATAAATAATTCATGTTGACCAAGTGGAATTCACTTGATTTTATCAAATGATACAAAAACCACTTGATTTTATCAAATGATACTAAAAAGGCATTTGACAAAGAACAACACCCATGCACACTAAAAATTCTCAGCAAAACAGGAATAGAAGGCATATTGTTCAGTATAATAAAGGGTATTTATGTGAAGACAATAGCCAACATTATCATAAATGGGAAGAGTCTGAAAGCATTCCCTCTGAGAACAGGAACCAGACAAGGATACCCTTTCTATTCAACATTGTGCTAGAGGTTTCAGCCTGAGCACAGTGAATCCAAATTGCTAAGGAAGTAGCAAAAATATCTCTGTTTGCAGATGATATGATCTTATGTACAGAAAACTCTAAAGAGTCAAAAAAACAACAACGAAAAAAACTACTGGAACTAACAGACAAGTTCAGCAAAGTTATAGATAGAAGATAAACATAAATCGGTTGTATTCCTCTGTACCAACAAAGAGAACGTCAAAGAAAAAAATCACTGAATCAATACCATTTACAATAGTCCCCAAGAACATAAAATACTTAGCAATTAAGCAGAGATGAAAAAGTGTTATACAAAGAAACTTACAAAACTCTACTGCAAGAAACTAAAAGAGACCTATGTAAGTGGAGATACCTACCTTGCTCTTCAATTGGAAGATTTAACATTGGGAATATATGTATTCTAACCCAAACAATCTATATAAACAATGTAGTCTCAACATAAATTTCAATGGCATTTTTAAACAAGATGGAGAAACAAATCACCAACTTCATATAGAAGAGGAAGAAACTTCAGATAAGTAAAGCATTACAAAAGAACAAAGTAGAAGGCCTCACATTACCTGACTTTAGAACCTATTACACTACCACAGTAGTCAAAACAGTTGGTAGTAGTACAAAAACAGATACATAGCCCAGTGGAACAAAATTGAGAATTCAGATATAACATCCTCCACCTATGAGAAGCTGGTATTTGACAAAGGCCCAAAGTCTGTAAATTGAGGAAAAGACAGTCTCTTTAAAAACTGGTATTGGCATAACTGGATATCCATCTGCAGCCAATTCAAAGACCTATACTTTATGCACCAAAACTAATCAAAATGTTTCAAAGAACTAAATATCAAATCTAAACTAATAATGGTCATGGAAGAAAAAAATAGGGACAACAGTGGGAGGTCTAACACAGGCATAAAGAGATTAAAAAACATTAACAACAATGCTCAAACTCCAGAAGAGTAAACAGATAACTAGGAATTCCTAAAAATCAAAAATTTCTGCTCATGCCAAGACCTTGACAAAGAGTAAAAAGACATCCTATAGACTGGGAAAAAAGTTTTGGCTACCACAAATTCAGTCAATGCCTGATCTCTGTAATCTATAAAATACTGCAAAGCCTCAACAACAAAAAGGCAAACAATCCAATTTAAACAACGGCAAAGAATATGAACAATCACTTCACCAAAGAAGACCTTCAGCTGACCAACAGATACATGAGAAAATGATTTGGACCATTAGCCACTAGACAAATACAAATTAAAACCACAACAAGCTACCATCTCACCCCAACAAGGCTAGCATTGATCTGAAAAACACAAAATAATAAATATTGGAGAGGCTGTGTTGAGACTGAAACACTTCTACACTGCTGGTGGGAATGTAAAATGGTCCAATCACTTTCAAAACTGATTTGACCCTTTTGTGAAATAGAAATACTATATGATATATATAATATATCACATATATAGCATATATATAGCATGATATATAGTTTATATATGATATATATACTATATATATGATATATATATGATATATATACTATATGATCCAGCAATCCCACATCTCGGAATTTATTCTACCAAAATAGGAGCTGCCACACAAATAGATACATGCACAACAATGTTTATTGTAGCACTGTTCACAATAGCAAAAAACTGGAGTCAACTTAGGTGCCCATTAACAGAAGAATGGATAATCAAACTATGGTATATTTACACAATGTAATATTATGTAGTGATATTATGTAATGAATCTGTAAAGCACGAAATAGATGAATCTGAAAGACATTATGCTTAGTGAAATTAGTTGCAAAAGGAAAAATGCTGTATAAGGCCACTATTGTAAGAACTCAATAATGGATTTAAACATAGAAGAAAATATTGTTTGATGATTATGAGGGGGATTGGGGAAGAGGGGTATTCACTAATTAAATAATGGACAAGAACTATTTTAGGTGAAGAGAGAGACAACACACAGCAAACGAGAAGCCAGCAAAAATGGACTAAGTCCAAAGCTTAGTATATTCTAAATAAAACTTAAGCACTTTCAGGGACAGAGTACCAAGGTCAAGGGTCTGGGGACATGTTCGAGGATATCTAGGTCAATAGGCATATCAATTTTTTTTAAGAAAATGTTCTACATCCCACTTAGGTGTATGCTATCTGGGGGCTTAAAAGCTAGCAAGTGCCCATCTAAGAAATGTTAACTCTTCTCAATCCACTCAGAGCAAAGGAGAAAGAAGAGCATCAACTACACAAGGAAAGTGCAAGTACAAGAGGCAGAAAAGGCCACATGTACCAGAAACTACATCAACATAAGACCATGAGAATTAGATGGTGCAAAGCCACCACCAGAGCCTGCCCTTATAGGGAGTTCAACCAAGAGTCCCTGATGGAGCTGGAGAAAAGTAGGATACAGAATTCAAACTCTAACATGAAGACCAGACTTGACAGTCTAATGGACTGGAGGGTCCTCAGAAAACAGGGCCCCCAGTCTCTCTGGTAATCCAGAACTGAAACCATTCTTGAAGCCAACTCTTCAAAGACTGCATTGGTATGTAAGACATAAAATGATACTGGTGAAGAGCGTGCTTCTTACCTTGTGCACACAAAGAAGACTAACAAGGAACCATGGAGGGATACAGGAGCTGGTTAAATGAACATGAAAAATACGGTTTGGAGGGAAGGAGTGTGCTGCCACAGTATGGGGAGAGCAGATAATGTCACAGGGTAAAGCTTTAGTTTTTGTATGAGACACTGAAGTTTCACTTAAACCCAATTAAAAATATGTTTCATAAAACTATAGCTCCCATAGTGATTCCTGTGATCCATCTATGTAACTTAAATTGAAAATCTTCTGGAAAGGATTCACCAGTCTAGGTGCAATTAAAAACATCCAGGATTCAAATAAGGAGGTCAAAGTATCAGCCTTAACATGAGTTTAGAAGAAGCCCTCGTGGATGACTTTGAGGGGTTCAAGTCTTCACTGGAGAGAGTAACAGCAAATGTGGTAGAAACAGTAAGAGAGCTAATGTTAGAAGTGGAGCCTGAAGATGTATCTGAATTGCTACAATTTCATAGTAAAATTTTACAGATGAGGACTCGCTGCATATAAAATCCAAAGGAGGCCTGTTGTTGTTAGTAGGTGTGTCAAGACAGTTCTGACTGATAACGACTCTGTGAACAACAGAAGGAAACACTGCCCAGTACTGCAGCATGTCCACAATTGTTGTTATGCTTGACCGGTGACTAAAGCCACTGTACCAGTTCATCTTTTTGACAGTCTTCCTCTTTTTTACTGACGCTCTACATTACCAAGCATGATGTCCTTTTGCAGGAACTGATGCCTCCTGACAATATGTTCAAAGTATATAAGATGTGGTCTCTCCATCCTTGCTTCTAAGAAGCACTCTGGTTATACTTCCTCTAGAACAGACTTGTTTGCTCTTTGGGAAGCCCAGGGTATTTTAAATATCCTTCTCCAACACCACAATGCAAAAACGTCAATTCTTCTTCTGTCTTCAATATTCATTGTCCAGCTTTCACATGCACATGATGCAATTGAAAATACCATGACTTCGGTCAGGCGCACCTCAGTCTTCAAGGTGACATATTTACTTTTCAACACTTTAGGGAGGTCTTTTGCAGAACATTTTCCCAGTGCAATGTGTCTTGTGATTTTTTGACTGCTACTTCCACGGGTGTTGATTGTGGAGCCAAGTAAAATGAAATCCTTGACAATCTCAATTCTTTCTCCATTTATCATGATGCTGACTGGTCCAGTTGTGAGGATTTTTGTTTTCTTGATGTTGAGGTGCAACTCATACAGGAGGCTGTCGTCTTTGATCTTCATCAGTTAAGTGTTTCAAATCCTCTTTACTTTCAGCAATCAGGGTTGTGTCCTGAGTTAATAGTATCACACCAATGTTAGTTCTCTGGTGTCTTAGTCACCTGGCACTGCTCCAATAGAAAATACCAAGAGTGGAAGGTTTCATGAAGAGAAGCTTTAGTAGACAGCCTAGTAAGCTGCAAATCCATTCATAAATTGTAAGTCCATTCAGTAAGATAACTTTATCACAGTCCGATAGGCTGAGTCCAAATCCAGTGACAGCATCTCAGCACAGGAACCTACAGTCCAAAGGGCATGTACTGCTCTCGGTGCTTCTCTCGGTGGTATGAGGTTCCCAACTTCTTCACTTCACTTCTCTCCCTTATAACTCACAAGCTTGTGCCTTGAGACCTGCCTCACTAACACAACTGCAGACTATTCTCCTTTACCAACATTGCAGAGGCAGGATTCACAATACATGAGAGGAATGGCACCATATTGGGACTACTAACCAAGTCAAATCAACACATACATTTTTGGGGGGACACAATTCAATCCATGACACTTGGTTTTCACAATGTGCTTTTGTTATGGAAGATATTCTCAGGGGGGATGTTAGGTGAGAAACACATGAAAACATTCTACACTACTTTTGCAATTTCTTGCAAAAGTTTTAAATTACAAAGCAGAATAAAAAGCTGTACAGTTACAAAGTAAAAATATAGAAGATGTAATACATAGTTTTCTTTGTGAGCATTTACTTGAATTTTGCTTAGCTCTAAAGATCTACTGAAATGAGCATTAATTACTATGTGTGTGATTTGTGGAAAAATAAATAAAATAAAATGCCGCTCTCCAGGGCAGCCATAGTGAATAAGACGGTCTTAGACTTTCATGTTGTTATTGTCAGGTACAGTTTAGTCCGTTCATACTTATAGTGACCCTATGCATAAAAGAACAAAACTCTAGCCATCCGTCCCACTAGGCATTGTCTATCTGCACTTCTTTCAAGACACATGTGTTCATTCTTCTCAGTTCATGTTATATTCAATGTTCTTCACCAACACAATAATTCAGAGGCATGAACTCTTCTTCAAACTTCCTTATTCATTCATTGTCTATCTTTCATGTACATATGAGAGACCACTGAAAAATATCACAGCTTGGGTCAGTGGCATGTTTTTTCTCAAAGTTACGTCTTTGCCTTTTAGCACTTTAAAGAGGTCTTTCTGAGCACGTATATCCAATGCAAACACATCCTGTGATTTCCTTGCTGCTTCTTGGTGTTGATTGCAGATCCAAGTAAAACTTCATCTTCTTTGACAACTTCAGTCTCTGAAAACTTCAATCTTCTCTCTGATTATCAAGATATTGCTTATCGGTCCAGTTGAGTTTTTGTTTTCTTTATGTTGAGGTATAATCCATACTAAAGCCTATGTTTTTTAATCTTCATCAGTACATGCTTCAAGTTCGCCTCAATTTCAGCAAACAAGCAAGCATCGCAGATTGTTAATGAATCTTCTTCCAGTTTTAATGTCCTTTTCTCCTTCACACAGTCCAGCTTCTCAGATTGTTTGCTCAGCATAGAGACTGAATAAGCATAATGAAAGAAAACAACCCTGATGCAAACCTTTCCTAATTTAAACCATGCAGTATCCATTTGTTCTGTTTGAACTGCTGTTTCTTGGTCCAGGTTCCTTATGAGTACAAGTAAGCATTCTTGAATAACCACAGCTTCTTACGGTAGGTTGATGTTAGATGCTTCTGCATAGTCAACAAGACACAAATAGATATCTTCATGGTATTCTCTGCTTTCAGTCAAAACCCATCTGACATCAGTAATGACATCTCTCTTTCCATGTCCTCCTTAGAATCTCGTTTGAATTTCTAGCAGTTCCCAATCAATATACTGCTATAACCAGTTTTAAACGTTCTTCAGCAAGCTTTTTCTTTAGGTGTAATATGAGTTATATTGTTCCATAATTTCTGTGTTCCGCTAGATTGCCTTTCTTTGTAATGGGCACAAATATATATATATATGTATATATTTATACACAGACACACATGCAAATATATGTATACAGTTATGAAGTAGAAGATGATTTCAAAAAGTCAAAATATGTCTATGACAAAAATGGACATTGACTTAAGATGCTAAAAGCAATGTTACAGACTACGACGAAACTTGACTGTAATGCATGTGTTATAGTAAGCAAGGACCATTTAACAAGACAAAAGGCATGGAGGACAAAGCAGACAGCCATATGAAGGGAATGGGACACTACCCTGAAAACAAGATCTCAAGGCTGGAACCTTCCAGCTAAGACTGCATATCACATGGCTTTCCCTCAATTAAGAAAATGTAAACTGATTGAGACTATTGAAAATAACCATTTCCAGCTTAAAATTTCATGAAGTAGATCCATATTCATTTGACCACCATTTGACTCCATTAGCCCAGAGAATAATTCTTAGTTTCCTTCTTTATTGGTCCTGAGCAAGTCAAACATCCGTGAATAAGTTGAGGTTAAAAGTTCTAGACTCACATTGCTTGGAGTTAAATCCAGTTCCATCAGTCATTAACTCTTAACTTCTCTAAATAGGCTAAGCTGTCTAAGCTCTCTAGACAGTTTCCATCTCTGTATGTAAGATGTGTATAATGACATCCACTTTACAGTGTTACCGTGAGTATTAATGGAATTATGTTTGTAAAATATTGATAAGAATAAGGGCTCCAAGAACCTTAGTTGTGTATTAAAATTGAAATCCATCACAAAGATTTTTTAGGCAAGTTGACAGTACGAGCAACAACGTGGAGGTAGGCACAGTACAGGGTATGTGGAAAGCCATAGCTAGTTGATTTTGACCGAAACTGCGGCTAATTTGCCCTCCACCAAACATGATGTCCTCCTTCAGTGATTGATCCCTCCTAATGATGTGTCCACAGCAAGTGAGTAAGATAATGTTCTGCTGCTCTTCACAAGACTTTTGCTGGCTACGATTTTGACAAGTAGATTTCCAGTTCCTTCTTTCTAGTCAGTCTTAATCTTTAAGTTCTGCTGAAACCTGTCCTCCATGGATGACCATGCTGGTATTTGAAATACTCAAGGCATATCTTCCAGCATTACAGCCAACACATAAGCCACATGCCATATTTTCTTCATTCTCATCAAATAAATACATTGAAAATTACTGACAGCGTTTTCCTACGCCATGAAACCTGTGAGAACAGGAACTCAATTAGATTGTCTTGTTTTTCCAGGTCTCACAATTTTTCTGCCTTTGAAAAGTAGTCCTACAACTTTTCTATCACTCTCTATTAGTGGAAAATACTTAAGTTTCTCTTCTCAGACAGGTTTATACCTTACATAGGTTTTAGTGTATTTAAAATATCAAATTTTGAATGTTTGAAATACTACTATCAAAATAAAAAAAATCTGACAAATAATAAAACTATTGTTAAATATATATATCCACCCACTGCCATCTAGTTGATTCTGACTTGTAGTGACCCCATAGACCGAGTAGAACTTCCCCATAGAGTTTCCAAGGAGAACCTGGTGGATTTGAACTGCCAACCTTTTGATTGATAGTCATAGCAGTAACCACTACACCAATGGGGTTTCCATTAATTATATGTGTGTATATATACATATATATGTATATATATATGTATATGTATGTATACTATATATATGTATATGTATATATGTATACTATATATATACTATAATAACATATATACATATATATGTGTATATATACACACATATACATGAAAGAGTAGGGGATGGAACATACAATTTTACTTTTATCCCATTTGTCTTTACATTTTTATTAAGCACATACTTTTGAAAATTAAAATCACACAAAAATAAAACTAAAAAGTTAGACATGGAGACACCTCCAGGAAGATCTTAATCCCAGTGATTACTTGTTGTGGTGAACATCTCTGAGGTATTTTCATTATCATAATAAATTATATAATCATCATGTAACTATCTATAATTATAATATCATATAACTGTAATTATAACTAAATGAACATCTCCTAAGCAACAAGAATATGCTAGGGGCTATATTAACAAAAAGATATTTTATTTTATTGGCTTCATCCCTTTCCAATTTTGGCAGAACTGCTTGCCTTCATCTTATGATGCCAAGAAAATTTCCTCTCAGAGTATAAGCTTTCTCTCAAGTTTTCTTCTTATATACCTACTTTATAAATATTACAATTTTATGAAAGTGTCTTAAACAGCCATTAAAAAAAAGAGAAGAAGAACTATCATACTAATTCTTACCTAATTTATTTTTAAAAATCCCCAAGGTATTTATATTTATGGGACTCAAAATAAATGTCCTATTAAACTGTGTCTGAGATTACAAAGAGAGAAGCACAAAAGCTTGAAGGCAAATAAAGACTGGTTCAAACATATAATGCCCTTTGATGAGGGAAATGAAAGGATTACAGATTTAATCACATCCAGAACATTGAAGTCTGATAGTAGGAGCAGTCATCTGGAGCCAATGGCCAAGAAACTAATTTCTCCTTGTAAATGTAACTGAATTGAAGCTTATTTCACAGCAGTGTCATCTGCACTTCATGGTAAAGATGGTTGCTTCAGCCCTTGCTCAATTCATTTTGTTGGTAAAATTCTGCAAGATTATGAAATAAATTTCAAAACGAATCAATTAAAATCCTTAATGCAATTTCCAAAGGGAAGAACTTCTGTCCTAAAGTAATTCTAATCAGTAAAATCACACACAAACACACACATATACATACACACACGAATACCAGGCTAGACTCTTACATATACCATGCAATGGATAAATAACCTTAAATACGTATAGAGAGATACACAAAGAGAGGTTTTTGTTTTTGTTTTTCTGGAAAAGACTTTATTTTCTAGCTACAATATATAAAAAACTGAAAGAAAAATGTATTGTGCATGCAACAATAATAAATAAATCCAAATTTAATACGGAAATTCATAAAATGAAGAGAATGGCTGTTTAGATTTGTTTCATTTTATCATAGAGTAATGAATTACACAGTAGAAATATTTATTCATTGTCTTAGACTGGGTTTTCTAGGGAAGCAAAACCAGTAACATGTATGTGTACAAGGAATGATTTATATACAAAGTACAAGGAAAGATTTATATATAAAAGAAACAGCTCACGCAGCTGCAGAAGCTGAACATCCCAAGTCCTGGCACAAGTGTGGCCACGGGCGGTGGTGAACCCACAGTCAGCAGGTTAGAGACCAGAGTTCTAGATCACCAGTTGTGTAGGTCGGGGGATCCCGAGCTGGCGGGGAGACAGAGCTGCAGAGTCTGGCAAACCCAAGATCGACAGATCAGGAAATAGGACTCTCAAGCGCAGGATGTAAGAGGTGATGAATCTGACAGCTGCTAGTTCAAGTCCAGGAACCAGAGGCCAGAAGAGAGCAGGAGCCGTCGGCTACTGAGCAAACCGGCAGTAGGCAGTGGAAGACAGAGAGAAGAGAGCTGAGGGGCGGGAAGCCACCACAGTCCTCACTCAGCTACTTGATACAGCAGCCAGACATGGAGCAGCCAAGCTGACATAATCCTGACCACCACTTCCATGTATGTCAGTGATCTC
This sequence comes from Heterohyrax brucei, assembly GCA_028571685.1. Taxonomy (NCBI): domain Eukaryota; kingdom Metazoa; phylum Chordata; class Mammalia; order Hyracoidea; family Procaviidae; genus Heterohyrax; species Heterohyrax brucei. Next base: position 8,227,957 of record CM053156.1, read on the forward strand.
TGTGTTGCTGAAAACTTGAGTGATTCACAAACTATGAATACAGACAATGATCTAAACAAGGAATTCTTGTTCTACAATGAGAATATACTGGTTTGACAGTGTGAGAAAATACTGTATAAACTCTTAGCTAGTTTAGATCAAGGATCCTTCAGTAACATGTCCCTGATGTATTATCTTTCTTTCTTTCTCTTTCTTTTTTTAAAAGTACTATTTTCTGAGGTGGGGCTAAGACAGCAGAGTAATCAGATGCTTCCTATAAACCTGCTGAGAACAAAGATGCAGGAAAACAGATGAATGGGTTATATGTGGCATTCTAGGTGTGCTGAACATCAAAGGGAAAGTTGAGAAATGAGACTGAGCAACAGAGAAGGGAGAGTAGGTCCAGAAGTACCTAGGAACGGCCAGACCTGAACAGGCAGGAATGCACACCCTGCATGACAATCTGCAGCTACCAGCATGCTGAGTATTATTTTCTTCCTCTTTTCTGCACTTTTGAAAATATCTTAACTGCCTAAGCAGTGCCTGTAATAAGTGGCATGTAATAAATATTTTTCAATGAATGAATATCTGAGCTGTGGTCACGATTGCCTTTCATTTACAAGCAAAATAGGTAACTGTGTTCTTTGGTAACAACATCCTTAGTTCCTGAAGACAGGGAATTGTTTTGAATTTAGATCTACATTGTCCTCATACTATAATAACTAATTATAATTCAAGTGATAAGCTAAGGATCCTGTTGCTATCATTGTGGAAATAAGTGTGAGCAGTTTTTTGTAATTACGTGAGGTCTGGATTATCCTCAGTGAGTTCTACAAAGAATCATGGCAAGTGAATATTTTCAGCTAGAATATAGTAAGTTCCAAACGACCCTTGAAAGAGTTAACTATTGGAAGTTCCTTCCAGAAATTAATTAAATTCCTTTTTGTTGTTGTTTTTAAACCTGGAAGGTATACATTCTAAAAGTTGAATGTTCATTCATTTCAGAAAGTAAACATAAAGTGCATCTGTTATAGACTGAATTGTGTCCTCCCTAAAAATGTGTGTATTAATTTGGCTGGGCCAGTGATTCCCAGTATTGTATGATTGCCCTACATTTTGTGATTTACTGATGCTGTACGCTGCCTGTAGTTAATAGACTGGATTTATGTTAAAGAGGCTTAGGGTGGGACTCTGAAACCCTTCTAAGATCACCTCCCTGTTCCAATGTAAAGAGACTTTGCCTGGAGTGTAGTTTGTACCAGCTTTTAAACTTTTATCCTACAAGAGATGAAAGGAAAGGGAATCAAGCAGAGAGTGGGAGACCTCCTACCACCAAGAAAGCAGCACTGAGAGTAGAATGCATCCTTTAGACATCAGGTTCCTGGGTCAAGATGCTCCCTGACCAAAGACTGATGCAATACAAGGACTTTTCTCCAGTGCAGAGAGCCTTCCCCTGAAGCAGACACCCTGAATTCAGACTTGTAGCCTACTGGACTGTCTAAGAATAAACTTTTCTTTTTTAAAAGTCATCCACTTTGTGGTATTTCTGTTCAGGCAGTACCAGATGACTAAGACAGAATTCATCATCACAATCTTATCAATGTTTAGAAAGTAATTATAAAATTTTCCAGTCTTAATTCAGTGCATGTTTGTGTAGTTTACGTATTTTTGTTCCTGCTTATTTATCTGGGAATGAAAAAACTGCATATACCTCTAGCAGTGCATTATAGGCTTGGGAATAAATTTTTGCTGCAACTAAGTACAATTCATAATAGAAATGAAAGAACATTTTGCTGAGAAGGTTATGTAAGGTTATGTGGCATAGTATAAATGAAGGGCCACTAGAAGAGAATAAAAAGGAAGAAAGTTAGCTGTATGTAGTATGGCATCAAAAATGTTACAAATGTAAGTCCTGACATCCTGACACATGTATCATCTCAGAGGTTCATATTGTGGTTGTTTATTGTTGGTGCTGCTTGCCATGGGATCTTTTTTGACTCAGTAGCAACTCCTTATTTGCACAGCAGTACTGTGCCCCCTGGGATTGTCACAGCTGTGACCTTACAGATGCAGAAACTCTGGATGGATTCCAACTATCCAATTTTTTGCTAGTAGTTGAGCACTCGTGTGCCACCCACTTGTGTCACCCGTGGTTTTACATGAGAGGCATGTGAGGAACTCTGATATCACTCTCTGATAATTATTTCAAATTTGTTTTGTGTTTTTAATCATTTTTAAATCTTTTCCAACGTAATGGCAATAAATCTAATGCTTTGATTTTTTGCTGAAATTTATATCATGAACATTTCATGTTTTTACTTTTTTAAAACAAAGGTGTAATAATTAGACATCACTTATGTCCATTGTTCAAGTCTATTTGATCACACTACATTATAAATTTTGCATTCAAATCTTTCACTGAATATTTTTAACTTTTTAAATAGGTTCTGCTTAATGCTATGCTGTTAGGCATGTAGTAGCTTCCCATGTCTTAAAGATCTCTGACTTTGCTTTTATGTGTTTTATACATTACTTACACAGTACAGTAATAAGACTAAAACAAAGAAAGAAATTCTTCCTGAAGGAAAATGGGTAAGAAGCAACACATACTCTTTGAGAAAGGACACTATTTAGAATGGCAAAATAACTTCGATTTTCACGTTGATTGAGTTTGGTACACATCCCTGCCCAGGATAGTGATATTTTTTTTTCACATTTGAAAATGACATTAACTCCTGTTCTATGATATACAGTGGACCACTGATATTGTTTGAAAGCTTTCTTTTAAAGTTTGCTTCAGGCTTCAGCCTTTAGTTAACGACGTCTTGTAAAACAGATACGGCCACTAATAGGGTCAATTTTACTAGAGGAAGAAATCATACGAGAAAGACCACTAGAACAATGAGCTCTTGGAAGGCCTCAAAAGTTGTAGCATAGGTGCTGCGCCAGCTATATATGAGAAATACTACACTAAGTCATTTTATTTCATCAAACAGATAACAATGACCTTTGAACATACATTTTTAGCATCTCAATAAACAACAAATGTGTTAAAATTGCTCATAAAAGTAAGACAAAAGTAAAAGAATGATAGTTTATAGGAAGAAATTAAATGTATTTTCTCTCCAATAGAAAGAAACAATAAATAACAATTTGTACCAGAGATAGGAAAGAGGATAAACAAACAAAATTTTAGACAACATAATCAAGAAGAGACCAGACTGTTCTCCCTCTGCATGACTCCTAGAATGTGTATCCACAATTTCAGGTGTAGGAAAGTCGCTTCTTTTCCTATAGTTTATGGACAAGTGGTTCCAGCACGTGTACAACCTCACAGTTGGCATGAATTGATGGGAAAAGAAAACCCTGCACAGCCAGGGTACAGTTGGGAGGGAATCCATCCACTTTATTGGCCATTTCTCCTATACAGGACTGTCTTAGTCATCTGGTACTGCTCTAACAGAACTCCCATGAGTGGATAGCTTTAACAAAGAAAAGTATATTCTCACACAGTCCAGTAGGTTCAAAGTCTGAATTCACAGTGCTGGCTCCAGGGGAATGTACTTTGTCTCTGGTGGCTCTGAAGAAAGGTCTTTTTGTTGCACAAGTCTTTCTTCGGTCTGAAAGTATCTTGGCAGAGGAACTTCAGATGTCAAGGGCATGCACTACTTTCAGTACTACTTTCTTGATGGTATGAGGTCCCCAACTCTCTGCTTGCCTACCTTTTCCTCTTATTTCTTGTTGGATAAAGAGTGGTACACATCACAAACCCTTTACATTGGAACAGGGAGATGACCTCAGGAAACGTGTTACAGACCCAACCTAAACCCCTTTAATATAATTCAGTCTATTAATCACAATAAGAGATTAGGATTTATAGAATAGGAAAATCACAAAATGGAAGGCAATCAAAAAATAAAGGGAAGCATGGCCCAGTGAAATTTTTACACACATTTTTGGGAGAACACAATTCAATCCATGACAATGAGCCACTGGAGCACACAAGACGTGAAAGCTTCTACCACTTGTACTGCTAGTTAAAGCATGCCCACAGCACCCTGGCTGTAACATGATCATCACACTGATTGGGATGTGCAGAGATAAGAAGAAGTGGCATTCGCTCAAAAGCACGGTCTTATATTCATGGAGATATCTACTTACTAATCTGTAGTGAACAATTCCAACTGGGTTTCACCACTTCATATGCATACCTTGCTTGCTGAGTAGTCTGACGCTGCCTGCAATAGAGAAGAGGCCTTCATTAACATATCTGAGTAACTATGTAGGATGATCCAACAGGGTTGGATGAGGTAAAGAGCATCAAAATTGAGCCTCAAGCATCCTAACTCAGCATCAGAGGTACCCTGCACCTCTCAGCAGAACTCTTTCATGACCTAGCCTGCTGATCTTGGATTTGCTAAGTACCTTCCTGGAACAGCTTCAGAATGCCTAAATTGGACCCTGACAAATGCAGTAAGTGCTATTATGATAGGAAAAGCAAATTGGAAACCATTTGAACTGCTCCTAACTAGGAAAACAGTAAACCAAAAGCAATACTGCATTCTTGGAAGGATAGCAGAGATGACTGTCATCATTAAGAATCTGAAAGATGCAGAGTGGTGATTTCTATCACATTCCCATTCAACTCCCTTATTTTGTCTGTGCAAAATCAGACAGATCTTGAATGACAGTGAATAATTACAAACTTAAGTAGGTGGTGAGTCAGATTGCAGCTGCCACTCCAGATGCCATCTCATTACTTAAACAAATTAATACATCTCCTGGTACCTGATATGCAGCTACTTGATCTGGCTAAAGGCTTTTTTTCTCTATCTGTTCTGAAGGACCATCAGATACAGTTTGTCTTCAGTCGGCAAGGTCAGCAATATACTTTCAGTAGTCTACCTAAAAGCTGCATCAACTCTTTAGCCTGTGTCAGTTTAGTCTGCACATGTATTGATCACCTTTTTCTTCCACAAGACATCACATTGGCTCTTTACATTGATAACATTATGCTGACTGTACCTAGAAAGAAAAAAATGTCAATGACTCTGGACTTACTGTAAAATCATGTATGTGTTAGAGGGTAGGAACTTCATCCCATGAAACTTCAGGCACCTTTAACCTCAGTGAAATTTCTAGGGTATGGAGCATATTGAGATATTTCTTCCAGAACGAAGGATAAGTTACTACATCTGGCTTCTCCCACAACTCAAAAAGGAGACACAATGCCCACTGAGCCTTTCTGGATTTTGGGTGTGCTACTCTGGCCTATTTATAAAGTGACTCCAAAAGTTGCCAGCTTTCAGTGGTCCAGAACAGGAGAAATCTCTGCAACAGATTCAGGTTGCTGTGCAAGCTGCTCTGCCACTTAGGCCCTATGATCCAGCTGATCCAGTGGTGTTTGAAGTGTCAGTGACAGATAAAGATGCTGTTTAGAGTCTTTGGCCAGTCCCTATCGGTGAATTACAGCACAGGACTTTAGAATTTTGAAGCAAAGCTCTGCCATCCTCCCCAGATAACAATTCGCCTTTTGAGGAACAGCTTAAAACATTTATAATGATCATTAGTAGAGACTGAACACTTAACCATTGGACAACAAGTCACCCTGTGACTGAGCTGCTTATCATGACCTGGGTGTTGTCTGACTCACAGTTTCAAAAAGTTGGACATACACAACAGCATTCCATCATTAAATGAAAGTAGTATCCATGAGATTAGGTCACAATAGGCCCTTAGTACAAGTAAGTTGCATGAAGATGTGGCCCAAATACCCATGATCTCCAATCCTGTCACATAATCTTCTGTCTCCCAATCTGTACCTATGACCTCATAAGGAATTCTTTATGAAAAGTTGACCAAAAATCAGAAAACTCATGCCTAGTTTACAGATGGCTATGCATGATACGTAGGCACCATTTGAAAGTAGACAGGGGCAGTCTTTTTTGCGGAATTCCTTGAAAGACAATGATGGGAAATCCCAATGAGTATAACTTCCAACATGTGGAAACGATTGTTCACTTTGCTGGAAAAGTGAAATGGCCAGATGTGTGATTGTGCACTGATTCATGGGCTGTGGTCAGTGTTTTGGCTGGATGGCAAGGATTTGAAAGTAACATGACTAGAAAATTGGAAACAAGGATTCATGGGGAAGAGGTATGCAGATAGAAATCCCTGAATAGGGCAAAGAAGTGAAGAAATATTGTCTCATGTGAATACACACCAAAGAGTGACTTCAGCCCTGGAGGATTTCCACAATCAAGTGAATAGGATGGCATGCTGTATGTAAACCACTCATACTTTTTTTCCCACTTATATTACTCAATGAGCTTATAAACAAAGTGGCTATGGTAGCAAGAATAGAGGTTATGTATGGGTCCAGCAACATGGACTCTACTTACCAAAGCCAACTTGGCTACAGCCACATCAGAGTTTTCAGTCTGCCAGCAACCAGCCCAGGTCCCCAATACAACACCTCCTCTTCAAATGATCAGTCAGCAACCTGGTGACAAGTTGATTGAGTTGGACTGTTTTCATCATGGAGAAGGCAATGTTTTGTTCTTACTGGAATGGACACTCTAGCTATGGATTTATCACCCTTGCATGCAATGCTTCAGCCAAAACAATCATTTGTGAACTCAGAAAATGTTTTATCCACCACCATAGTATCCCACACAGCACTGCCTTGGATCAAAGGACTCTCTTCACAGCAAATGAAGTACAGCAGTAGGCCTATGCTCATGGAATTCACTGGTCCTACCAAGTTCCCTATTATCCTGAAGCTACCAGCTTGACAGAATGGTGGAATGACCTTCTAAACACACAATTACAGCACCAGCTATGTGACAATAGCATGCATACAGGGTTGGAGCATTGTTCTCCAGGAGGCCGTATATGCTCTAAACCATCATCAATATATAGTGTTGTATACCCCTTTGCCAGGATTCATGAGCCCAGAAAACAATGGATAGAAAGGGGAGTGACACAGCTCACTATTATCCCTGGTGACCATGATTTTTGCTTTCTATCCCCTAAGCTTATGTTCTACAGGTCTAGAGGTCTTAGTTGCAAAGAGAAGAATGTTTGGACATGAAGACACATCACCGATTCCATTGAACTGAAAGCCAGTAATGCCACTTGGTGACTTTTGGCGCTTTATTCCTCTGGATTGGAAGGCAAGAAAAAAGAAGGGAATTACCAAACTGGCTGTTGTGATTGATCCTAATTGAACTGATATTATATAATGAAGGTAAAGAAGAGTATGTCTGGAATGCAGGAAATGTCTTAGGGTGTCTTTTAGTATTCTCATGCCCTATGATTAAAGTCAATGGAAAATTATAGCAACACAATTCCAACATGACTATTAATGGCCCAGATCATTCACAGATGAAGGTTTGGGTCATCACACCAGCAAAAAGCTGTAAGCAACTAAGATGCTTGCTGAGGGCAGAGGGAATAAAGAATGGATGGTGGTTCTAAACATCAGTTACATTCATGAGACCAGCTGCAGAAACAATAATTGTTGAGCATTTCTGCTTTGTATATGTGCACCAAATATTGCTGTTCTTTTCACTAATAAAATATAAGACATAAACACAGTTTTTGCATTTTCAGTTGTATATGTGTTGATTGCATCATGTTAGGTGCAAGTATGACTTTATAATTGTCTTTATTTAGAAATTATGTGTGGTTTAAGGAGATGTGTACATACGTCAAGTTGACAAACAGTGGACTGATGGATGGTTAAGACTGTGTGTCAGCTTGGCTGGGCTATGACTGTCAGTGTTTGGAAGTCCTGTGATGTTGTGGTCACTTGTCCTTTGAGATGGAATCACTGTTTTAGCTGATAGGCTGAAGGTGAGTTTCCATTGGCATGTGGCCTGCTTTGAGTGTGAGTGGACATTCTTGCTGGGCTTGAGGTCTTTTGCTTTAGTTTTTGGGACTTGAGCTAGGAGCTTACCTGTGGTCTTGCCTGCCAATCTTGGAATTCATTGTTCTATACACTTTGCAAGCAAGAGCCTTGCTCTGCAATCTGCCAATCTTGGGTTCACCAGTGTCTGTAGCTACATGAATCAAGAAAAAGCTGTATCATGAACCATGAACTTTGGATGTTACTGTCTCTATGACCACATGAGCCCTTTCTTTGATATAAGTCTCTCTCTCTGTCTGTGTTTATATGCTTTATTGGTTTTGCTTCTCTAGATAACCCAGCCTAAGATAAAGAGACTTAAACATAGAAGTCTTGCTTATTTTGGCTGAGAGAACCCTACAGTGTAATGTTTTGCTTTTTCACTTAAAGACCAGGGAAGAATTTGGGTCCTCACTGGCTTGTCTTTCTTCTGGAACATGAGCAGTCCCTGTAGATTAGGGCTCTTCTCATTTTCTTATTTTAATTTCTAAAATATTTGGATCAAGATCAATTGTCATTGTATGCCGACGCCCATCACCCACAAAGGCCTTTGTGAACAAAGTTACAGGTCTATGTGACAGGGGCAGAGGCATTTCACCTGTGACATATTTCTGGCCATGCTGTCCTTGATAATATTTTGCCCTAACTGTATATCTCTCTTCATCCTGCACCTCCTGACCTTGAAGCACAGAGCTGGTTGTGCCCAAGGTCGGGCCATTACCTGGCAGGCCCTAATGATTAATATGGAAAGAGACCACTTGTCTTGGACCATTGTCCAGAAGGCCCTAATAATTAACATGAAAAAAAAGAGACCACGAGGTATAGGCTTCAAGTTAGCCAATAGCTGTGTGGTCAGGGGGCAGGGTGAAAACTATGTTAGCCAATAGCTGTGTGGTCAGGGGGCAGGGTGAAAATTATGTTAGCCAATAGCTGTGTGGTCAGGGGGCAGGGTGAAAATTACGCCACCTCAACTATAAAAATAAAGACAGACAGACCTCGAGGGGCTGCCATTTTTTCTCCAAAACTCTTTCCTGTCTCCTGTCTCATTTCCTCTGCCAATGCATTTCGCTCCCTCTGTGCGGACCCGAAAAAGTTGTCGGGGCTGGCTCTTGGCAATTGTAACCCCCAAATAAATCATTTTATAAACGTATACAATTTTCTACCCAACAATAGCTAGTAACACTGATCAAGGGCATTCTGATCAATCACTGGAGGATGCTGGGATGTGATGTTCTATGGGCACAAATCTTCTGCCTAGAAATTTGAGTTTTTAACTTACTCACCTTTGGAGATATGACTGCTACTTCCTCAGAATTCTTCTAGAAGTCATTCCTTTCTATGCTGAGTAGTTCTCTCAACCACCTCATTTCTAGTTTCTGTCCCTCAGAGTGACTAAAAACCATTGGAAAGCAGTAAGATTGTTCAGGACTTACGACCACTGATCATTAACTAAAGAAAATATTGGCTTTTGTCTTTCTTGTTTTGAGTGAATGTTTACAAATAAAGTTAGTTTCTCCTAGAAAAAATTATATACATACTGTTACATGACTCCAGTTGCTATCCTTATGATGTAGCAGCACACTCCTCCTTTCCACCTCAGACTCCCTTTGTCTACTCGACCAGCTCCTATCCCTTTCTGCCTTCTCATCTAATCTTCAGACAGGAACTTCCCATTTAGTTTTATTTATCTACTTGAACTAAGGAGCACAGTCTTCAGGAATATCATTTTATGCTTTACTGTTCAGTCTAATCTTTGTCTGAAGAGTTGGCTTAGGGAATGTTTTCAGTTCTGGGTTAACAGATTCTGCAGTTCATGTCTTCTGTGGTTCCTCCAATCTCAGCAAGACTATTAAGTCTGGTATTTTTATTAAAATTTGCATTCTGTGCACCAGTTTTTTCCTGTCTTAGGGATGCTTTATTGTGTTTCCCATCAGGGCAGTCAATGATGGTATCTGGGAACCACCTAGGTTTTCTGGTCTTTGGCTGATGGAGTCTCTGGTTTATGTGGCTTTTATGTCTCTAGCACTGATGTTATTAACTTTGTGTTTATTCTTCTCTGCTCCAGGTTGGTTGAGACCAACTGATGCATGTTAGCTGACCATTGGCTAGCTTTTAAGACCCTAGATGCTGCTCACCAAAATGGGACACAGAACATTCTCTCAATAAAACTTTGTCATGTCAGTTGGTCCAGATGTCCCCTGCAACCATGGTCATCAGACCTCTACTCCTGATTCTCTGTCCTTTGAAGTGTTTGGTTGTTATCTTAGTCATTTAATATTGCTTTAACTAAAATACAAGTGGGTGGCTTTAAAAAGAAAAAAAAATATTCTGGATCACAGTCCAGTAGGCTACATGTACAAATTCGGGGCATCAGCTCCAGAAGAGGTTATCTCTGCTGGCTCTAGAGGAAGGTCTTCATTGTCAGTCTTCCCTTGGACTGGTGACTTCTGATGTCCAGGGACCTTGACTCCTTTCCAAAAGACTCACTCAGCTCCTGGCACTGCTTCTTGGTGCTGTCAGGTTCCCCTGTCTCTTTGTTCAGTACTTTCTTTATGTCCCAAGAGACTGCCTCAAAACACAGCACAATATTATGCACTGAGTCCTGCCTCACCAATACAACTGCCACCCAGCCTCCCTCATTAACATCATAGACATAAGATTTACAACATACAGGAACATCATGTAATATCAGGAATCAATCCAGCCAAATTGTTACATACATGTTTGGGGGAGACAATTCAATCCATGACATCTGTGTTCAGGAAATGTCTTAGTTTTTGCTTAGTTCAGTTGTGTCGACTTTCCCTCTGTTGTGTGTTGTCCTTCCCTTCACATAAGGTAAATCTTATTTACTATCTAGTTAGTGAATTCCCTCTTGCTGTCTCATAATCATCAATGTTTTCTTCTGTTTGAGCCTTTTCTTGATTTCTTAAAATAGTGCTGTCTTAGTTATCTAGTCCTGCCATAACAGAAATACTACAAGTAGATGGCTTTTAAAAAGAGCAATTTATCCTGCCACAGTCCAGTAGGCTAACAGCCCAAATTCAGGGCAATGGCTACATGGGAAGGCTTTTCCTGACGGCTCTGGAGGAATGTCTTTGTCGTTAATGTTCCCCTGGACTGGGAGATTCTGAGGTGCAGGGACCTGAGTCCTTCTGCAAAAGACATGCTCTGTTCCTGGCCCTGCTTCTTTCCCGATGGTATGAGGTCCCCAATTCTCTGCTTCTCTCCCTTTCCTTTATATACCAAGATATTACTTCAAGGTATGACACAGTTTAACATGTTGAGTCCTACCCCTTCAAACAACTGCCACCCATCCTCCCTCATTTAACATCATAGATGGAGGGTAAACATTGTACAAGAACATTACACAATACCAGGAAACACAGTTTGGTCAAATAACTACACACATTTTCGGGGGCATATAATTCAATCCACACTTTTCCTTTAGTCTAGTTGGGCTGAATTTCCCTGTATTGTATGCTTTCTTTCCCTTCATCTACAATAATTCTTGTCTATAATCTAGTTAGTGAATTTCCCCCTCTGTCTCTAGTAACCACCAAGGAATACTTTCTTCCACGTCTGAACCTTTTCTTGAGTTCTTATAACAATGATCTCAAACTATACTTGTTCTTTGGTTACTGACTAATTTCGCTTACCACAATAACTTACAGATTCATCCATGTTACGAGATGTTTCATAGATTCATCATTGTTCTTTACTGATATATCGTATTCCATCACGTGAATACATCATAATTTGTTTATCCAGTCATCTGCTGATGGGCATTTGGGTTGTTTCCGTCTTTTTGTTATTCTGAACAGTGCATCAGTAAACACAGATATGCATGTATCTATTTGTGTGACAGCTCTTATTTCTCTGCGATATATTACAAGGAGTGGGATTGCAGGATCCAATAGTACTTCTGTTTCTAATATTTTAAGGAAGTGCCAAATTGATTTCCAAAGTGGTTGTACTATCATACAATTTCACTAGCACTACATAATTGTTCCAGTCTCTCTACATCCTTTCCAAGATTTCAAGATTTGTTATTTGTGTGTGTGTGTGTGTATTGTTAGCCTCTTTGGGCTAAGATGGGACCTCACTGTAGTTTTGATTTGCATTGTCACATATCCCTTAATTTTCATATGCTGATTGTATACATATTTACAAAACAACACTATTTTATCAGCAGCTCAGCAACAATACTCTCCGTGTTCTCAGGTGTCTCTCCCTGTTTAGGAACTCTTCTTAATAGAGTCCCACGTGCTTCTTAATGTTTCTTCATTTTCCTTGTTTCTTTTTTCTGATTTCTCCTTCTAGATGCTGGAGTCAGTAGCTCTGTCTTCCAAGTTAGAGAGTCTCTTTTCCACTTGTTCCATTCTGTTTTCTTGGCTTTGAATTGAAGTTTCTATGTCTTTGATTTTGTTCTTGATCTGTTGGATTTCAGAGCACTGGTGTTCCATCAACTCAAACAGCTTGCTTAATTTTTCATTTGGCTCTGCTGCATTTTGTATAAGGTCTAGGAGGGCTCTCTATATAATCCTTTTCTATTAACTTTCTGGTAGTTCTAAAAAGCTTCTTTGTCTGGGAAGTTCTGAGGTGGTTTCTTTTGGGGGCCTTCTGATGCCATGGGTGACTTCCAGGTTACTGTCTTCTCCAACGTTTGTTGCTTTTTGGGCTTCATGTGGGTCAATAGAGACTGGGAGAGATGCTGTGAAGATGGACCATTGTTGTTTCTGTAGGCCGTCTTCAGTCTGTGCAAGCCTGTGCTCGCCAAAAGTAGGGTCAGTGAAAGAGAGGAGGTTTTGAGCTAGTGGTATAAAGTCCAAATTAACAGCACTATGCTGCATCCTGGGTCTCACTAGGTGTCCAGGAGGTTCCATTTAATTATCATTTCAGGTCTTGGTTTCCAGAAGGATTTAGGGAAATGTGCGTTTAGTCCGCCATCTTGACTCCTGGATTCCAACACTATTTTATTATACTCATCACATGAGTTTAGCACTAAGCACTATGTAGGGATAGTGAGTGAGGGGAGATTTTACAAAAATAAGTGGATGATATGGTTCCTGCTCTCCAGGAACATACAAATTATATAGGAAGACAGATCCCATACATAAAACAACTAGAATACATATTTACAAAACAACTATTTTCATTAATGTTGTTTTTCTTTTTGTAAAATTCCTCCCCCTGGACCATTGCTACATACTGTCTAGTGCTATACTCACGTGATGATTGAATTTGACTGACTAATTTAAAGAGTTAGAACAGGTTGATGTGAGACTTCAGAGGAAATGAAAGGCTTTGGATTCATCCCTTTGATAACTCTGTTTTAGTTTCTTCCATCTTCTCACTTATTGCTCTTTTCTCTCTTTTGTTTTACTCTTCTTAGACTCTTTGCCTCTATTCCATGTAGTATGCAGTAAGGATACTTGCTTCACACAGTCAAATGAGAACTTAGCTAGCCATTCTTTGTTTCAAGAGCATATAATACTTCCCTAGCCAATATGGCTTTGCTTGTCTCCTCTCAAGGCCTTCTGATTATTTCTTCTCACTCTGTTCCACAACACTGAAATCTCATGAATTTTTCTAATATTTTTGTCATCAATGAGTCGTTTCATTATTAAATATATACATGTACCAAAAAAGGAGAGGCTTTCAGAATTTTTTTTTCCCCTCCCTAACTTTAGCCTTAATTTTAGCATAAACTAAATTTTAAGAGAGAGTGAAGTAAAATGTGTCTACTTTTCATACTTCTTTTTCTTGATCAGGGCCTTACAAGAAATAAGAGAGACTAAATTAACACCTATACAATCAAAAAAAATAAAAAACATTGCCATCAATCCAATTCCAACTCATAATGACCCTATGGGACAGAGTAGAACTGTCTCATGATGTTTCCAAAGGGTCCCTGGTGGATCCAAACTGCTGATCTTTTGGTTAGTAGTAATAGCTCTTAACTACTACACAAGCAGAGTTTCCCCTAACACTTACAGGATTAGATATTAAATAAAGAGTGAGATAATATGGGCTTGACTAGAGGGTCAGTATCTATGGCCTGTAGACTAAATCAAGTCTTCTATCTTTTTTTTTTTTTTTTTGGTAAATATAATTTTATTGGAATACAGTCTATGATTCCTGTGATGGTTAAGATTATGAGTCAATTTAGCTGGGATGTGATTCCCAGTGTTTGTATGTGATCACTCCCATGATGAGAGTGTGGTCTGCATCCAAATATAAGCAAACATTACAGCTTTTTGTTTCTCTGGATCCTGTGGCTGCCTCTTGTTTGTCTGGCTTCTGGTTCTTGAACTGTCAGCTTATCTGTCTATCATAGGATTCATTGATCTTTCCAGCCTAAGACAATTTATTTTACAATACAATAGCAGAATCTAATACTTGCAATAGAAACTATATAACTTACAAAGCCTAAAATATATACTCCTTGTCATTTTATAGAACAAAGTTTGCTGATCCCTGGGCTAGAATACCAATTAAAATTCTTGTAGAAAGTGAGTCTTTGTAAATTTCAATAGCACAGGTTGGAAAAATGGAAAATTAATAATTATTGAACAACAGTTTTATGCTAAGTGTGATATGATGCTTTCATATATACTTATAAACTCTTCTCATTCTATAAATTAGTAAACTGAGACTCAGAGAAGTTTAATCTGTAAACTACGATACTGTCCTGGGCCTCTGAATATTGCTGTGGCAGTTATATACTGCACAAGTGTGCCACACTTAAGGAGATGACATTCGTCCACAGAAATTATGTATTTACATGTTTATTATATCAATTCTGTAATAACCACCAAAGTCCGCTGCCATTGAGTTGATTCTGACTTATAGTGACCCTATAGAACAGTGTAGAATTGTCCTATAGAAATTCCAAGCAGCACCTGGCAGATTCAAGCTGTCAACTTTATGGTTAGCAGACATGGCACTTAACCCCTACACTGCTGAGATTTCCAAATTCTGTGATAGATAGCAATACTGTGTATTTCAACAAAACCAATATTACAGAAATTTTAAATGAAGCACATTGAGATTGGATGCTTTTATTTTGAACTTACATAAAGATGCTATCTGAGCTATTGACAGTCATGCCTAATATGATGTCACAGTAGATTGAAATAATGAATAAACATATTGGATGGCATAAAAACCCAGGTAAGGAAAACACAAACAAAATTGGAATTATCAATGAGCATGATGCGTGCACTTTGTTTTGTTCTGCTGTTTTTTTACAGTGAAAATATATCCAAGCATTAAGGTATAAACATAACACAGGGAGTACTAAAGGGCATCTACATATTTTTCCACGTAAGGTTATTATCTGTTGCTTTATGGAGATTGTCTTTTGTGCATTCCTTGATTTTTTTTGCTATTAAAATGTAAATTTTGTAGCAGCATTAATAACTAATACTCTGTGAAGCTTATGCAACTCACCTAGAGCTGATTTCCTTTTTACTTTAAAGGAATATAACATGTTTACATTTTAATGGTTAGAATTATAGGATTTAGCATCAAATATATAAGCCAAATAGGTAGAATCCTTTAGAGACAGTGTTTGTATTTTTAAAATAAAGCAAAACTTGCTGTAGTCCTAAGTCTTACTGTCGTTGTATTTTAACAGTATTAGCATTTTTTTCTGAAATAAGATAGTTTATCATCATTATAAACCCTAATGAGAAATTCCAGACCATTCATGTTAGTCCAAAAACATAGAAGTCAAATCCACTGCCAAGTGTATCCCGACTCATAGCGATCCCATAGGACAGAGTAGAACCATACATAATATTTATGGACGCAGATTGTCCCATCTTTCACTTGCAGAGTGGCTGGTAGATGCAAATAGCTGACATTTTGGTTAGTGGGCAAGCACTTTAAACACTGTGCTACCATTATTCCTTTTACATTAGTGTAACTTTAATTATACATGACTGTATCTATGCATGTGTATATGTATGTATGTATAGATGCAAATTACTAACTGAATGTTTAACAACTTTACTATTTGAAAGCTTTTTCTTCCTTCAGTAAATTTAAATGTATGCTTATAGTGATATCAAAACCTTCACTCATCAAGTGTAAGAAAAAATTGTGTTCTAGAAATAGGTTCAAAGCAGCATAGATGACAGAAGTTTACTCAGGCTGGAAAATTTTGAAGTGGGGTTGATGCCTCAGCTGGGTTTCACACAACAGGCAAGAATTAAAGGGGGAAGAAAGTAAGTGTATCTCAGACAAAAAGCTGTTGGAAAAATAACCATGTAGAAATTCCCTGCAGGCAGTAGGGAATAGGAGTCTTTGAGAAGAGCTCCACAAATAGACATTTTTGGACTTCTGTTTGCAGAGAAACCAGAAACAACTCTGTGTAGATAACACCACTAAGGATGTCTGCCTAGAAAGAGAAAAAATAAACAAGCAAGGGCAGAATACTGAAGGCATACACATGTTAGGGAGTGAAAAAAGAAAAGTTGAGAAGACCACACAGGAAGTAAGAGAAATAGAAGAGCACTGTAAAAGAGAATTTCAAAAGCTCACAGCATCAGGTACTCCAGAGAACAAAAAGAGGAGCAGTTATATGAAAGGGTCATTGGCTTTGTCAACTACAATATTAAAAGCAACAACATTTGTGAAAACAATTCCAGCAGAAGACAAACTTGCAGAGCACTGAAGTTTCACTCTCATTAGAATCCAGGGCAGAGTCAGCACGTACAGACCTGACCTTTGATGGTCTATAACAAACGTAGACATTGGTGCCTGGGAAAGGTAAGATTTCTCAAAATTATCTTTTAACTTTTCTGTGATGTATGCTTAATTTGAGGCTTAATATGAGGGGATAAACAGTAGTTGAGCAGGCGTATTAGCCTAATTGCCCCAGTTAGATGAAATTAAAGATATGAAAAACTAAGGATAGCTGATGGTAGAGAATATTGAAGAGTTGACATGCTGTATTTGAATGAGAAGGTATGGTTGTGCAGTGTTTAAGTTCTAGGCTATTAACTGACAAAGGGCAGCATCACTATAGTTGCTATGAATCAGAATCTATGTGGAGACAGGTTTTTTGGTTTTTCTGTTTGAATGTACTGGAGATAGAAATGGAGCCATGGTGGTTAGGTGGTTAAAAGCTTGGCCCTTTCTTAGGAAACTCTATGGGACAGTGTGCTCTGTTGTATATGGTAGCTATGAGTTGGAACTGACTCAAAGACAATTGGGTGGGTTTGGTTTTAGAGATAGAAACCATTGAAATTGAAAAATAAGAGTGTATGGAGTAAAATTTAAAAGAAACTGAAAAGTTTCTTGAAATACACCTGGAGCCTGAAGCAAATAAATTTGGTGTAGTATACAGAATAAGTCATAAACATCTGGCAACCTTTGTTAACTACTAGGCCTGGAATTTAGGATATAATTTATTCTCTTTTCTTCTATGTTTGATAAATTCAGTATTGCCAAGCCAGCTGCACACATAAAGTAGGTTAAATCCGTGACATTTTGAGAATTATAAGACTTTTAAAAGACTTTTCAAAATACAAATGTAACTTTTCTGAAAATAAACATCATTTAAAAATTCAGAATTTGAAAGGCTCAAGAGATTACCCCAGCTGATATTAAAGAATATAACTGAAGATCTTTGACAGTGAACTAAAAAGAGAAAAGTTACCTCTGAACACAAATCAAATTAAAAAAATAAATTTATAAATATATATGCATTTAACAGCAGATACACAAATACAATAACTGAACAAAAGAGAGTTTCTGAAAGAGAACATATTACCATTGGATTTGGTATACAGAGTATAATTAAAAAGTGAAAAGGATTAGTAAATTAACTGTATTTTTAAATTATTCATTACTAGAGTATTAAAAAATAAGCAAAAATAAACCAGTAAACCAATTAGTTTCATGATAAATACTTCAAATGAGAATTTCAAAAAGGAAAGTTAAAATTTTAAAAACCATTTTAAAATACAGAAATTCAGATAATTTTAGCTAAAATATACAGCTTTCAATCTGTAGCTACATTTGCAATATGAATAGCAAACTTTGAGTACTTACATACCAAAAAGATATTCAATACTTGCAGAAGACTGAAACTGTGGTAAATTTGAAATTAAGCAAAAATCAGAAATAACTGAACTTAAAGGTAATCACAATATTAATAAAATCACTGTCAACTTTCATTAACCACTTACTTGTTATAAGATAAAATGTTGAACATTTCACAATGAGTGTTTTATCAACATCACACAAAATCCAAGGAGATTAATACTATCAAATCTCATTTTTTTAAAGATCAGATCAAAAATTTCTTACAGGCAAATTTATGGAGCAGAACTGAGCCTTAAACTCAGAAATCAACCTACCTCACATAAATTTTTTTCTATATAACTTGTTGAAATAAATTCTCGAGATGGTCTTTGGTAGAAAACATACCCTAAAAGTATTTAAACTTAAAGTATTTCTTGGCAAAGGGGGCAATGCAAACAGAATATGACACTAACATACATGTAATATTATTATAATGTCCAATCTGCAAAGTTAAAGAAAAACTTGCAAGGCAGTTAATATGTTGCTAAGTGAGTAAATAATGGGTATTTTATAAAATCAACAATGGTGACTGTATTGCTTAGCTATTGAAATAATAATGCACCGTAACAATTTCAAAATCCCAGTGCTTTACAAACTCTTACATTTGCTTTGCCTCTTTATGGATCTGAGATTCCACAGAGGAAACTCTGCTTCACGCTGTGGGGTAGATTATGATCTGCTTTCTCTGTCCCTTATCTGGAAACCAAAGGCTCTAGGGAGTCAACCTCATTTCATGGAATATGTTACAGGCACATTTTAAATGAAGCACATTTAAAATGGTTAGGGATGTTTACACCACCTAATATACTGAAAAGTCCAGCAGTAATAAAGAGTGAAATAAGCAATTCAACGACTGTGTTCAGGCCTTCTTTATTTTGTGGGAATTTAACCAAAGGACCCCATATTAGGGACCTTATCATACTCTATCTAAATTGAGGAAAATTAAAATTTCTAATTTGAAAACTCTCTTCCCTTCTCTTTTCCATCACAATCATCAATTTCAGATTTTAAATTGTGATAGAGTAATTCATACTGGCCATCTTCTCAAACCAAAACAAAGAGCAAAACACACTCACAGAGATGTATACAACGTAATCAACCACAGACGTCCAGTCACTTAAGTATTTCTTTGGAGTAGAGTGTAGACTGTCTTCTTTCTTTCTTTTTTTTTTTTTTAAAAAAAGAATATGTATGATTTAGAATTCCTTTTATCAACTGGTTTGTAGTCTGGATAACAAAAATTATTGTCAGGGTTTTCTCTGTCTCCACTAAATCAGATAAAACTTTTAAGGCTAATTTTGTCTTATAAATATAGAGAATGACTTTAATTACTACCCCTTCTACCTCAGAAGAATCTTTACATTTTCTGCTGATAGTTGAAACTCCACCATCTTACACATGTGACTATGAAACTAGTTTGAGGTAGATTCAGTTATTGACCTTCATCCTTTATTCCTCACTGTAACCATTCCCAATTCGTTGAAACTTTACAGTCCTAGAAAAGGCAAAGTATAATTCTCTACCCCTTGACCTGTCCTTCAACATGTGACTATTAGGCTAATGAGATATTAGCAGTCATTCACAAACAGGGCATGTTGTCCTGGATATGCCCTCTTGTACTCCCACCATGGCCATGACAAGTGATTCTCTGAGTCACTTCACTGTAGGCCCCAGAACAAATAAACATGGATCAACTAGAATACAGTCTTGCAAGAAGCCAAGACAAATTGGTCTTGGAGCTGTAAGCAGATTTGAATACCAGTTGACCCACAGACCCATAAGAAATAAAAAAAGTTACATACACTGAGACTTTGTGGTTGATGATTATTCATCACAAGTTGACTGATAAAGTGACTTACTAGAAATACTCCTTAAGTCTTGGCTACAAGCAACTCAGGTCACACTGTCCACAGGCATGCATATATGCACAAACATACTCACAGAGCTACACATAACATACTCAACCACATAGGTCCAGCCATTAAGTATTTCTTTGGAGTAGAGTGTAGGGTACAGGTTCCTGTCACTGACAGCATATTTCCTGCTTGTAGAGCCTTCTCCTCCATAAATTTCTATCTTATTATGAGCTCTAGCTACTTCTTCTCTACCCAAAGAAATCTCATCCTTTACAGCAAACAGCATTATCAAATCACTTGAATGAGTTTCTTTTAAAAATGAGGTAATTAAATTACAATTCCAGGTCAAGGAAAGCCTAGACACAAAGGATTCTGTGCTATCTTGGGCAAAGAAACGGCTCTCATACAACAAAGAAGCAATTATCAATTGTGTTCTATTATTTTGCTTTGGCAATTCTTTCTACTACAATTACTCAGCTTCTGAATGCTTTCAGTGAAAACAGGCTACATCTCAAGGCAGTCTGTTCCTCTTTTGGACTCCCAGTTAGGCCTAAAAGAGATCATGGCACCTAAGGTAGAAACAAAGCTGCAGGCAGAGACATTTCATTCTGCGGAAAAAGAATGAGAATTTTAACCTGCTTTCTCAGTTCCCCTGGTCCTCTAGGTCACTAATTCATTTAGCTAGCAACTCAATTACTTCTACCTCTACAATGAATTTTTGGGTGTACTCAGATCCACTGTCCAAACCTATTTCCTGTTTTTGATAGCCCTTGAAGCATTTACTTAGAGGACCTCTCAACAATTATTGAGCTTCCATTCACTGCCCATATACACTAAACCAACAACTACTTAGCTTGTTCTCTCCTACCTATCACGTTTCAAAGGCACCTCTTTGATTATACCACAGAAAAAGAAATACAGAGATAATTCCACATTTTTTTAAAGACACAAAGAGAAATTTTGTTTGTTTGTTTTTCTTCCATGCCATTCACTTTCAGAAGGTGTAAATAAAGTAAAAATAAATGAAAACAAACAAGCAGACAACAAAAAAAGCCTACAAGTATATGTTAACAGGAGCACATGCATACCTTCTTCTATTTAGGATTAGAGTTTCCAAACAATTATTTCATATACCACGTATTTGCTTAAAGACACATCTCAGTCTCATAATTTAATAAATCTCTAAATGTAATAGATCTGACTACTGCAACCCCCAGTTATTATAATAACTGTATCAGCTATGTGAGGGGATGGTAACAAAACCTGAGAGGATTACTAAAAGTAGAGGAAAAGGGACACAAAGTCCCACCAAGTACTACATAGTAGAGGAAAGTTATATTAGCTAAATCTCATGGATCAGACACACTCATATTGGAGTAGAATTGTATTTTCATATATTCTACTTTTATGATACAAGGGAGTTCTAGAATTACCAGAGTGCACTGTATATTTATGTCCATTGCATAGAACACAGAGCACAATCTTAACATTTAAAATTATTGCACAAATTTATAGTTGTATCTTTTATGATGTGTTTTCAGTCTATGATTTATTTGATGTTGGTCTACCATACTACCATATAGCATCAAATTACAACATTGTCCCTATGTGGAAATATAAAATTTTTACAACAATCTGCTCTACAGTAGGGTTTCTAAGAAAGCACTGTGATGACAGTAAATTCTTATAGCAGTTTTGTGAACTCTACTTGGCATAGATTTATGGTTAAAAGATAAAATATCCCTTCTGAGTATTTAAGACCTTATATACTTCAAATTTTAAAACATTGACACAAATGTTTTTAAGCACCAATCTTTAAAATCCTATTTCAAGACTACTTCTCAACTGGCATAACAGTTTACAGATGAAATGTCCTACACCTTTCTTTAGTGAGTAGCAACTGGCATCTTAAAAACTTGTGAGCAACCATCTAAGATACTCCACTAGTCTCCATCTGGAGCAAGGGAGTATGAAGAAAACTAAAAATACAAGGGAAAGATTAGCTCAAAGGACTAATAGACCACAACTACTACAGCTTCCACCTGATTTAGTCCATCACAACTATATGTGCCTGGCTACTACCACTGACTGGTCTGACAGGGACAGAGGGTCCTGGGCAGAGCTGGAAAAATATATAGAACAAAATTCTGTCTCATTAAAAAGGAACAGACTTACTGATTTGAATGACAGTCTGCCTCCCAGACAACCTTTTAGCTTAGTAATGAAGTCACTACTGAGCTTCGCCCTTCATCCGAAGACTAGACAGGCCCAGAATGCAAAATGAGCCTAAATGAGCACATTGGCCCAGGGCAAGGATGAAAGGGCAGGAGGAGGCAGAAAAGCTGATAATATGGAAAACAAGTTCAAGAAAGAGAGTGGGGGTGGAGTCAAGATGGCATACTAAGCACACATCTCCTTTTATCCCTCTGGAAACCAAGACCTGAATTGATAATCAAATGGAACCTTCTGGTCACCTAGTGAGCCCCTAGGACATGGCACAGGGCTGTTAATTTGGACTTCATGCCACTAAATGAAAAACCTCTCTTTTGCTGACTCCTGCTCCTGGCTAGTCCTGGCTCTCATGGACTGAAGGTAAACGTAACATTCTGACTTTTTTTTCTCTGCCTTGGCCAGCAGGTAGAGCTGGGTCTTGCCTAGCAGCTAGACTCAGATGCACTGCTGGTGGGATAGGCAGGTAAAATTGCCATATTTTGAGAACCAGGCTTATGACTCTGTTCATCTAGCCAATTTGGGCCTGTCTTTTTATCACTGCCACCGCGTGGTTTGTATGGAACTGCAGTGCCTGTGTACAGGACACCATGTTGGATACGGAGATCTTAGCGGGACCTAATTCTTAACCTGGGAGCCAGTGCCTGTAAACAGGGCAGCGTTTCTCCTACAGAAAAGCAGTAGTTTACACAGTGTCACCTACAGTGGTGGCCTGGCAACAGAGGTGGAGGACTCATTACCTCTTGGCACCTTTAGCCCCTCTATCTGCTGACCGTGTGGAGGGTGCCATCTCAGATATGGTAGCTGCACCTGGACCTATTTCTTAGCTTGGGAGCCACAGCCTACCCAGAGGAGAGTACAGTAGTTTACACAGGGTCCCCTAAGGCTAGACCCTGTCAGCAGAGGCCAACAGGGCAGTAGCATTGCTGTATTCTGAACTAGTTTCTATCATCTGGGGTTGGATATAGAGATGCTTACTTTGCCAGTTGGGAAGAGGAACCTTTACACCTGAAAATCTGACTGACTTGGGAAGTGGTCAGATATCTTTTGTTTTATGTTTTAAGACAGACTAGAGAAACATCTGCAATCCATTCTCACAGTATCTCCCCTACCCTTTACTTATTCACGGAAACCCAAAAAGCAGCAGATGCTTGTGGCATACAAGAAATCACCCATGGCTTCAGAAGACTCAAAAAACAAAACAACAAAGGAGTTTTCCAGATGAAGAAACTTTTCTGAAATCATCAGAAGGTGAATACAAAATGATTACATACAGAGTCCTTCTATACCTTGTACAAAATGCAATGGAACAAAAGGAAAAATTAAGCAAGCTGTTTGATCTGATGGAACACCAGTACTCTGAAATCCAACAGATCAAGAACACAGTCAAAGACATAGAAACTTCAATGCAAAGCCAAGAAAACAGAATGGAACAAATGGAAAAAAGAATTTCTGACTTGGAAGATAGAGCTACTGATGCCAGCGTCTATGAGCAGAGACGAGAACAAGAAACAAGAAAAATGAAGAAGCATTAAGAAGCATGTGGGATTCTATTAAGAGGAACAACCTTGGATTAATTGGAGTCCCTGAACAGGATGGGAACACAGAAAGTATCATTGCTGAGCTGCTGACAGAAAACTTCCCAGAAATCATGAAGAAAGAGAATATAAATATCCCTGATGCATACTGTACACCGCCCAATATAGATCTAAAAAGAAAGACTCCAATACATAGTATAATCAAGCTTAACAAAATGAAACATAAGCAGCAACTCTTAAAGGCAGCAAAACTCAAAGCAAAGCTAACATTCAGAGGGAAACCCTGTAGGCTTTCATCAGATTTCTCATCAGAAACCATGCTGGCATGAGACAGTGGCATGACACATTCAAAGCTTGAAGGAGAAGAACTTCCAACAAAGAATTATATATCCTGCAAAACCATCTTTCAAATAAGAAAATGAAATTAAGACATTTGCAGATAAACAGAAACTCGGAGACTTTGTAAAAACCAAACTAAAACTACTAGAACTACTAAAGAAGTTCTTGGCTTTGGCTTAGAAAAACCAAACCACTTACTTTACATTATTCAGAACTCTACTCAGTTAGGGAAGGCTCCAAAGTCAATCACAGCTTTAATACTGAAACAATCCAGTGATTATCATGAAAACTATGGTGCCATCATATTAAAAAGAGGGTTGTACTACAGTTGTTATAGTCCTTCCAGATGGAGAGGAAGATGACAAGACTGGTAGTAATTAAAATTGGGTTTATATATAGTTTATTAAGGGAGATCATAGGAGAAGCTGTAAAATACAACAAAGATGTAACACACCATTTCAAAAAATGTAACACAGTCTCAACAACTACAAAATCAGCTCTGAAAAAGGTGAAAAATCAACTCACAAAAAAGAATGTCCCAGAACAGACTAATGAGAACAACAGAGAAAACATCAACACGAAAATAAACATATCACAATGGCAGCACTGAACACACACCTATCAATAATTACACTGAATGTGAATGGACTGAATGCTCCAGTAAAGAGACATCGAGTGACATCTTGGATCAAAAGACATGACCCATCCATATATTGTCTACAAGAAACTCACTTGAGACTTAAAGATAGGAACAAACTGAAAATTAAAGGATGGAAGAATATATATCAAGCTAACAATGAACGAAGAAGAGTAGGTGTGGCAATTCTAGTCTCAGACGAAATCAATTTTAATGTAAAATTCATCATCATGGACAAAGATGGACACTATTTAATTGCTGAAAGGTTCAGTACACAAGCAAGACTTAACTATATTAAATAATAGTGAGAGACTCCAACACTCTACTCTCAATACTGGACAGATCATCTAGAAAAAAGCTAAATAAAGATACAGAAGACCTTATCGCGACAATTAACCAATTAAACTTCATCGATATATACAGAACTTTCAGTCCATCTGCGGACAACTACACCTTCTTCTCCAGTGCACATGGAACATTCTCCAGAATTGACCATGTGTTAGGACATAATGCAATTTGAACAAAATCCATACCACTGAATTAATGCAAAGCATCTTCTAAAATCAGGAAGCCATAAAAGTCAAAATCAACAGCAGAAAAAATACAGATATAAAGTGGAGCTCTTGGAAAGTGAACAACATCTTACTCAAAAAACCATGGGTTATAGAAGAAATCAAGGATGAAATAAAGAAATTGATGGATTCCAATGAGAATGAAAACAATTCCTACCAAAACCTATGGGATACAGCAAAAGCAGTGCTTTGTTTATCTCCATAACTGCACGCATCAGAATGGAAGCAAGAAACCAAATCAAGGAACTAACCCTACAGCTTGAACAAGTAGAGAGAGAACAACAAAGGGACCCCTCAGTCACCAGAAGAAACCAGATCATAAAGATTAGAGCACAGCTAAATGAATTAGAGATTAGAAGAATAATTGAAAAAATTGAAAAGACCAAAAGCTGTTTTTTAGAAAAGATCAGCAAAATTGACAACCCCCTGGCTAAACTTACTAAAGAAAAAGAGGAAAGGAAACAAATAACCCAAATTAGAAAAGAGAGGGGAGTTGTCACAACAGATCCAACAGAAATCAAAAACATCATAACAGAATATTATGAAAGACTGTACTCTAACAAATTTGAAAACCTAGAGGAAATGGACAAATCCCTTGATTCATGTCACCTACTCAAATTATCACAACATGAAGCAGAACAACTTAATAAACCCATCACAAAGGAAGAGATTGGAAATGTCATCAAAAAACTGCCAACCAAAAAAAAGCCCGGGCCCAGATGGCTTCACTGCAGAATTCTACCAAGCTTTTAGAGAAGAGTTATCTCCAATACTACTGAGACTATTTCACAGTATAGAAAGGGATGGAGTATTCCCAAACTCATTCTATGAAGCCAGCATAACCCTGATACCAAAGCCAAGGAAAGATCCAACAAAATAGGAGAACTACAGACCAATATCACTCATGAATCTAGATGCAAAAATCTTCAACAAAATTCTTGCTAATAGAATACAACAACATATCTAGAAAATAATCCACCATGACCAAGTTGGATTCATACCAGGGATGCAGGGCTGATTCAACATCAGAAAAAGAATTAATGTGATTAACCACATAAATAAGACAAAAGACAAGAATCACCCAATTTTGTCCATTGATGCTGAAAAGACATTTGATAAAGTCCAACACCCATTCATGCTAAAAACTCTTAGCAAAATAGGCATAGATGGAAAATTCTTCAATGCAATAGGGGCCATTTATACAAAGCCAACTGCTTACATCATCCTGAATAGAGAGAGACTGAAAGACTTTCCTTTGAGATCAGGAACTAGACAAGGATGCCCACTCTCACCTCTCCTATTCAACATTGTACTGGAAGTTCTAGCAAGAGCAATTAGACAAGACCAAGAAATCAAGGGCATCTGCATTGGAAAAGAAGAAGTAAAAATCTCCCTATTTGCAGATGATAGGATTGTATATGCAGAGAATCCCAAAGAATCTATAAGTAAACTACTCAGACTGTTAGAAGAGTTCAACAAAGTCTCAGGATACAAGATAAACATAAGTAAATCAGTAGGATTTCTTTATACCAACAATGAGACTGTTAATGAAGAAATCATCAAACCAATACCATTTACTATAGCCGCTAAGAAGATAAAGTACCTAGGAATTAATCTAACCAGAGAAATAACAGACCTTTACAAAGAGAACCACAAGCCCTTACTACAAGAAACTAAGAGAGACTTAAATAACTGGAAAAACCTACCCTGCTCATGGATAGAAAGACTTAACATTGTGAAAATGTCTATTTTACCCAAAGCAATCTACTTATGTAATGAAATCCCAATACAAGTTCCAGCATCATTTTTTTTAATGAGATGGAGAAACAAATCACCAATTTTGTTTGGAAAGGGGAGAAGCTCTGGATAAGTAAGGTACTACTGAAGAACACACTGGGAGGCCTCTCGTTATCTGATCATAGAATATACTACACTGCCACAGTGGTCAAAACAGCCTGGTACTGGTACAAGAACAGACAGATCAATAAATGGAACAGCATGAGACCCCAGAGATGACACCATCTGCCTATGAACAGCTGATATTTGACAAAGGCCCTACAACATTAAACTGGAGTAAACAGTATCTTCAACAAATGGTCCTGGCAAAATTGAATATCCATGTGCAATAAATTGAAACAAGATCCATATCTTACACTTTATACAAAAATCAACTCCAACTGGATAAAAGACCTAAATATCAAACTTAAAATGATTAAGTTCATCCAAGAAAAGGTAGGAACAACAATGGAAATTTTAATACACAATGAGGACAGACTCCAAAATCTGTCAAACAAACCACAATCAACAGAAGAGAAATTAGATAAATGGGAACTACTGCTCATCCAAAGACTTTATTAATAGAATTAAAAGGACACCTACAGAATAGGAAAAAACATTTGGCAACTGTATGTTAGACCGAAGCCTGATCTCCATAATCTATAAGGTACTACAAAATATCAATAAGAATATAAATCATCCAATTAAGCAATTGGCAAAAGAGATGGACAGATATTTCTCTAAAGAAGAGTTCCAGGCAGCCAAAAAACACATCCAGACATATTCACGATCTAGTGATTAAAGAAATTCAAATCAAGACTACAATGAGATACCATCTCACCCCAACAAGGTTGGCCATGGTCCAAAAAACACAAAACAACAAACACTGGAGAGGCTGTAGAGAAAGTGGAACTCTCCTACATTGTTGGTCGGTTTGCAATATGGTCCAGCCTCTTTGGAAAGCAATCTGGTGCTTCCTTAAAAAAATGGATCTAGATATACTTTGACCCAGTAATTCCACTATTTGGAATATATCCTACAGAATCAAGGCCATTCACACCAATGGACACCCACACAAGAATTTTATTGCAGCACAGTCCACAATACCAAAAAGATAGAATCAACCCAGATGCCCAACAACAGAGGAATGAATAGGTAACCTACGGTATATATGCTCAATGGAGCACTATGCAATGATACAGAATAATGATGATTCCAGTAAACTTCTCATAACCTGGTTTCAACTGTAAGACGTTATGTTGAGTGAAACTAGTCAGAGACAAAAGGACAAATATGATAAGATCTCAAAACAGACTTATGTACAGAAGAAAAGACTCTGATGGCTGCAAGGGAGTGGGGGGAGAAAGGGTGAGGGGCGGAGGGTTTTGGTTAGATGGTAGAAATTTGGTTGGGTGCAATCAGTGATAGTATACATTAGAAACATGAACAATATTGAGTGGACTTCAGTATAACTTGAATACTCCTTCCATCTTAACCGAATATTGCAAGGACAGAGTAGCTGGGGCAGGGGGCAGGGGACCATGCTCTTAGGTGAAATCGAGGCCAATTGGCACAACTAGCATTTTGCTAAAGAGGGCTCTCTGCACCCCACATTGGTGAGTGGCGTCTGGGGTCTTAAAAGCTGCAAAACTGTCACCCAAGGGCACAGCAAATTGTCCGAATTCAGCAGGAATGGATGCTTACCAAGGACCAAAATGACATGGGGTAAAGACAACCCAGAAGATAGAGAGATCCACTTGAATCGGTGCCTACATAGACTTGGGACCGGAAGAAACAGATGGTGCCCGGCCACCACCAGTGATAGCCACGATGGAGCCCACGAAGTTGAGTCTCACTGACAACACAGAATAAAAAGGGGTGCACCCTGAGATCTCTACTAAAAGACCACAACTGATGGTCCAACGGCTTCAGGGGTTCCTCTGGGAGCATGGCCTCTGGCCCTGATGCTGCCCTTGCCCATAAATCATAATGAAGGTCCACTCCTCAGACACTGGATTAGAATTGGTGACACAGAGTGACCATATATTGGATGTACTTTACGGTTCTATGCATCCATAGGATATCATCCTGCCGACCTCTGGCTGGAGGAAGGAGAGTGAGTGGAGAGGCGAGGAAAGGAGACTGCTGGGAAGATGAGACATGTATGGGGCAGAGAGGAATAGTGTGCTGTCACCGTGCACAGAGAGCAGTGGAAACTGCATATAGGTCGGCACATAAATTTATATGGGAATGTAGATTTTCACTCAGTCATAATAAAAAAAAAGAAAAAGAGAGTGTGTTGACATATTGTGAGATTGGCAAACAGCATCACAAAATAGTGTATATATATCTAAATTGTTTAATTAGAAACTAATTTGTATAGTAAAACTTAAAGTACAATTAAAATAAAAGACTACATCTCTTGACATAGACTCCCCTAAAAGCTCCTAGTCCCAGTGGTAAATGGTTTCTTAAAACAGTTGTCTTTGTTTTTCATTTGACAGTTAAACACATATTTCCTTACAGTCTTGTAATTCTCTAATCTTTCTTGAGAACATTTATCAAACTAGTGTTATTCACCAATTGCTGACTTTTGGGGAGTAGATTGTTGGGGGCCATGAAAAAACTTCAGGCCCCGAAAAACAGGAAGTCTGGAAAGCCCCTGAAAATGCGCGAGCGCGAAAACTACCCGCATGTCACTGCCCAGCGTCACTGTCCAGGCATACTGCCTAACAAAGCATAAATGGCCAAGTGCCTCACACTAGATATCACCCGATTCTAAACTCCTCCCTTCCTCAGTGTGTATATATTCCTCTGTTGCAATAAAAAATTTTTGAGGCTTGATCAGAATTTTGTCTTGCCTCCATTTCTTCACATCTCTTGCCCCGTTTTCCTTTTCACAGGTTCCTCCCCGCTCCTCCGCTGATTTGCCCTGCGGGCCAGGGCAGTAGATCACTACTTCTGTCTTTTGAAGTGCTTCTGGGTGGTCTCAAACCTCCAACTTTTGAAGTTGCAGTTGAGCACATTAACTGTTTGCATCATGCAGAGATGTACTATGTTTAGGAAAGACAATTCATGTGCAGAAATACATATATGATAAACCAAAACAAAACCCACCAAACATTGAGTCAATTCTGATTGCTAGTGAACCTATACGATAGAGTAGAACTGCTTCACAGGATTTTCAAGGAGCAGCTGCTAGGTTTGAATTGTTGATCTTTTAAATAGCAGCCTAAAACTTAACCATTGTACTACCAAGGCTCCAGACATGCAATAATAACTATTATTTATTACTAAAACTATGGTGACATGTGTGATGTATTTAGAAAGATAATTCCCAGCTTGGTCTGAGATACTTACATTTGAACATATACTATAGAAAATAAAATCTCTAAAAAAATAATGAACTTAAGAACTTCTGGCCAACACTCCCCCATGGAAAGAAGCACCACAACATCCCTCCCTAGCAGAGACCCAAAATACTGTGTAAATCAGAGACAAACATCAGTCTTAGATCCCAAAGCATCAAATGAAGAGTAAAGAACTCAACCAAATACTGAATGGAATAAGAAATAGACAGGGAAGTGAGAATGAGGAGAGATACATGTGGAAGTTCCCTGTCAGCTAACACAGCATGGATTCTCCATCTTCACCTCCTGTACGAGATCTGCAGACAGGGAGCATAAGAAAGCATTTTCATGGAGCTCCCAACATGAGACAGAACACTTGGTATCCAGAAATACATGCTTTCCCACAGCACAACCTCTCCTCACTGCTACACCTCTGCTGCTTCTTGCCTAGCTGTGGTGGCTGAACCAGCTCGGCAGTGCAGCATCTTCACTGCTTGAATTTACTCCATCTTTTCTCAGCTTGGGAGTCCCTTCTGGCCATGTTGTATTGCGTAGCTAAAGAGCCATTCCCTTGTCTGCACAGCTCCAGTGGTGGAATCCCTAGGAGGATTTCTTTTTTATTTCTCTGTCTTTTTTCCTTTCTCTCTTTTTCCTTGCTGTCTTTCTGCTTCTCTCATTTTTCATTTCCCTATACTTACCTTCTTTTACTGTCTCCTAAATACCTGGTGCTGTGTGACATTATACCCCTTCTAGCCAGGCTATACAAGGCAGCTTGGAAGAGATTTCCTCAGTTTTAGGAGTCACACTAGTGTGATCCTTTGGGGCTCTTCTTTATCCAAATTTTTATCTAGTTGCTTCTATTTTCTGTTTTATTTTTGTTTTTCTCCATTCCTTGGTTTCTCATCTCTCCACTCCAACGGAAGCTTCACTTAGTACACTTTTTGTTTGTTTTTGGCTCCTCCTCTCTATTCTTTCTCCAATTTCTCATACCCATTGCCTTAGACTGAACTGTGTCCCTATCCAAAAGTGTGTGTAGCCAATTGGCTGGACCATGATTCCCAATATTGTATGATTGTCTGCCATTTTGTGGATTTCTTATGTTGTATGTTAAAGAGGATTGGAGTGGAACTGTAAATCCCTTCATAAGGTCACATCCCTGCTCCCCTGTAAAGGGAGCTTCCCTGGAGTGTGGCTTGCACCACCTTTTATTCTAAAAAGGATAAAAGAAAAGGGAAGAAAGCAGAGAGTGGAGAATCTCACACCATCAAGAAAGCAGCACCGGGAATAGA
Source organism: Heterohyrax brucei (assembly GCA_028571685.1). Lineage (NCBI taxonomy): Eukaryota > Metazoa > Chordata > Mammalia > Hyracoidea > Procaviidae > Heterohyrax > Heterohyrax brucei. The sequence goes on from CM053156.1 coordinate 8,259,529, forward strand.
CCACATCCTTGAGACTTGAGGTTCCTGTGTCAAGATGCCCCCTAACCAAAGACTGATACAACACAAGGACTTTCCTTCAGAGCTGACAGAGGGAAAATCCTCCTCTGGAGCAGACACTCTGAAATCAGATTGTAACCTACTGGACTCTGTAAGAATAAACTTCCCTTTGTTAAAGCCATCCACTCATGGTATTTCTGTTACAGCAGCGCTAGGTGACTAAAACTCCCATCTTAGCTCTGCACATCACAGCCTGCTCCCTCCTTCCCCCTATCTTCACTGTGTACTGAACATCACACCTCCAAGAAGCACAGAGACAACCTACTGAAACCTGCCCAACAATGATTCCCAGCCAACTCCTTAGGGCTTAGTATTTGCCACAAACAAAACACCGAAGCTTCTTGTCTTCCATTGAACCTGCTCTGCTACACTATGGCTGAGAGAGCAGTCTTGCCCACTAGACAAGGTGAGAAGTATCATGACCACAGGAAAGTAAACAACAAAGCAGCACAGCCTTCCTACTCTGACATAACCAGATAAAACAAAAAAGCAGGATGAAACAAAAAGATGTGCAACAGGGAAACAATGATTGAATATGCTGAACGCAGAGTAATATATCAAAATATATTGCAATAAAATGGACAGGATAGTTCCAGTAGGTGTCCCAAATAAAACACCAGATGAGTTTCCAGTAGAAGAAAAGGTACTCGAACTATTCGGCAGGGAATACAAACCTCATATTTCACAGCTGTTTAAGATATGAAGAAAAAAGCAGACAAAAATGAAGAAAAAATAGAGAAGTTCATAGAAGAATTTAGGCAAAAATTGGGAGAACAAAATGCTAAAATAAAGTTACAACTAGAAAACATAAAAAAAAGAAAAATTAAAAATCCAAAAGATAAACAACAATATTTCAGAAATGGACAGTGTCACAGAAGAGTAGAGGACTATGTTTGAAATGGTGAAACACAGGATCAGCAAAATTTAAGACAAACATTTGGATATAAGTTTGTTTGAGGAAAAATTAGAGAAAAGAATAAAGAAAAATAAAGATCTCTGAGAAAAAAGTAGGCTACAATTGAAAGCAAAAGTTTGGGAGTGATTAGAATTCCAGAATGGGAGATAAAGAACAGAGATGATCACTGAATAACTGCCAATAGAAAGCTTCCCTAATATCATGAAAGATGAAAAGCTGAGCATCCAAGAAGCTTAACAAACACCATGTGGAACAAACCCTGAAAGAAAATCACCGAAACATATCAGAATCACACATTAAATTCAAAGACAAGAGTAAAAATTCTGAGAGCAGCTTGAGTAACAGAAATATCACATACAAAGGAGAAACAACAAGACTAAGCTCTGATTGTTTGGCAGAAACCATGCAGGCAAGAAGGAAACCAGAGAGGTTAATCTGCAAATGACAATGATGTCAGAACAGTAGAAGACGGTATAAACAGTACAGGTACAGAACTTTCTAATGGAGTGTCAGGCAAGGCAAGGTGATGCCAAGTAGTAATAAACTGGTCCCAACCTAGGGAAATAAGAGTAAATTTCAAGGTAGCCACAAAGAAAATTAATAAACTCACTCATTGAAATAAAGAAGGAAAACATAAAGTCTCAATTAACAAATACATATAGAAAACAAAAGAAATACACACACACACCAAAAAAGGAATTCAGCACAGGAGAGTAAAAGAAACAGAGAAAATGTCAGCACCACAAAAAAAGACTACAAAATGACAACATTAAAGTAACACTTATCAATAAGTTCACTAAATGCAAATAGCCTAAATGCACCCATAAAGAGATAGTGACAGAATGAGAAAAAGAAGAAAAAAAATCACTGGATCCATCAATATGCTGTTTACAAGAGACATACCTTAGAAACAAAGATGCCTGGTACTAGCACAATGACAGATATCTTAACTAACTGAACAGAACTGAGAAATCATATGTAAATCAGTTCAACTATGGTCACTTATTCTTAAACCAGGGTCCAAAGTCCATCAAATTGGAAAAGGACAATCTTTTTAGCACATAGCATTGGCTAACCTGGATGTCATTTCACAACTTGGAAAAAATGGGATGCTGTTATGCTGAATAAAATGAGTCAATCACAGAGGCACAGATATAAGATCACTAAAGTGAAAACTCATGGAAAGGTTTATACACAGAAGCAATCTTTGATAGTCACCAAGAGATAGGAAAAGCAGGAACAGATGAACACTAAATAGACAATAGATAAGTGATAACTTTGGTAAAGGATAAGACAGAACACAGTAATGGCGAAGCCAGCACAACTTGTACAAGGAAAGGTCATGAAAGCTCCAGAGACACATCTAAACACCCTGAGGGACAAAATTGCTAGGCCAAGGGCTATGTGGCCATGGTCTCAGGGAATAGCTAATGCAATTAATGTAACATAATTTATAAAGAAAATGTTCTACATTCTACTTTGGTGAGCAGCATCTGGGTTTTTCAGTCTGTAAGCAATCATCTAGGATCCTCTACTGGCCTTGTCTCTTGGGGAACCAGAAGAATGAAGAAAACTAAAGGAAATTATTAGTCCATAGGACTAATGACTAAATCTACAATGGCCTCCAGCAGACTGAATCTAGTACAACTAGAGTGTGCCCAGCTACCAATGCTGACTGCTCTGACAGGGATCATAACAGAAGATCCAGTACGGAGCTGGAGAAAAAAAAAATGTATGATAAAATTCTATCTCAGAGAAAGACCAGACTTCTTGACCTGATAGAGACCGGAGAAAACCTGACAGTATGACTTACAGACACCTTTTCAGCTCAGTAATAAAGTCATTCTTTATGTTCATCCTTCAGCCCAAAATTGAACCTGTGGGCAGGCTCTGGCTCCCAAGCTAAGAATTAGGTCCAGCTACAGCCACCGTATCCAAGATGGCGCCCTCCACACAGGCAGCAGACAGAAGGGCTAAAGGTGTCAAGAGGTAGTGATTCCTCTGATTCTGTTGCAGGGCCCCCAAAGTAGGTGGCACTGGGTAAATTATTGCTTTTCTGTCAGAGAAGCGCTGTCCTGTTTGCAGGCGCTGGCTCCCAGGCTAAGAATGAGGTCCTACTAGAATCTCTGTATCCAACATGGTGTCCCTCACACTGACTGTGAAATTCCGTACAAATGCCACTGAGGCAGATATAAAATGACAGGCTCAAAGTGTCTAGATTAACAGAGTCTCCTAAGCTTGGCTCTCAAAATATGGGAATTCCACTTGCCTATCCCCCCAGCAGCGTGTCTGAGTCTAGCCTCTAGTCAAGAACCAGCTCTGCCCGCTGGCGAAGACAGAGGGAAAAAAAGTCAAAATGGTATATTTACCTTCAGTCTGGGAGAGCCAGGGCTAGCCAGGAGTGAGAGTCAGTGAACGAGAGGAGGTTTTTCGCTCAGTGGTATGAAGTCCAAAGTAACAGCCCTGTGCTGTGTCCTGGGGCTGATTAGGTGATCAGAAGGCTCCATTTGATTATCAATTCAGGTCTTGGTTTCCAGAGGGCTGTAAGGAGACATGTGCTTAGTCTGCCATCTTGACTCTGCCCCGATTCAATAATCTTGAAATCAAATTTGTTACAGTCGATACAGGGATTATGGGCTTTCCCACTTCTGAGTCAATGAACTACAGTGGAGGAAAAAAAACTCCCATTCAAATTGATGAAGGTCAGTAAGTAAAAGCAATAAACTAATTGGAGACTTCTGTTCTTCCTTTTATCAATTCACGCTCAGCCAAAATGTCCCATCACATCCTAGTCTCCTCTATAGTAAGCAGACATTTGGTAATGTTCTATTTTACGTTTTCTACCCAGACAGGAAGATGACTAATTTACTTTTCTTATTTAGAACACTAATAGTATGATTCTTTTCCCTTCCTCTTACCTGGTATACTCTTCTTTTTTTAACTGCTTTCCTGTACAAAGCTAATTTTGTTTAAGAATTTTGTTGTTTATGTTTTCCGTCAATTGGTTAAATATGTTCATAATCTCCTGCAATTCTGAACTAAATGACTAGGAGTGTCTAAGTACCTAGATGGTCATACATAACCAGCACCCAAGCTTTGGATAGGCAGTAGGCAAGGCACTCTTCTATGATTTTGGTTAAAAAAAAAATAACTTTGGTAACTTACAAAACAGCTCCATGACTGTCTTAGTCATTTAGTGCTGCTGTCACACAGATACCACAAGTGGTTGGATTTAACAAAGAGAAATTTTAGTCTGTCATAGTCCAGTAGGCTACAAATCCAAATTCAGGGTGTCAGCTCTAGGGAAAAGCTTTCTCTGTTGGCTCTGGAGGAAGGTCCTTGTCATCAGTGTTTCTCTGGACTGGGAGCTTTTGAGGCCAGGGACCCCAGGTGGTTTTCAAAGGATGTACTGTGCTATTGGAACTGCTTTCTTAGTGGTATGAAGTCCTCAGCTCTCTTCTTGCTTTCCTTTCCTTTATATCCCAAGACATTGCCTCAAGACACAACACAATCTTATACATTGAGTCCTGCCCCACCAACACAACTGCAGCCCATCCTCCTTCATTAGCATCATAGAGGCAGGTTTACAGCATATAAGAACATCACACAATATTGGGAATCATGACCCAGCCAAATGGCTACACACATTTTTGTGAGGCACAATTCAATCCATGACAGGGAGGTAGAGAGAACAGATATGGTATACTACTATTGCTACATGATGAATTTTATTTTTCTTAAATCAAATAACTTAAAAAGAGAAAAACACAAGTATAATAGAATCAATAAAGTCATAGAAAACATTTTAAGATAAAATTTTAAAGAAAAATAAATACAAAGATTTGCTTAAGAGCTATGGTTTGAGCAAGTTTCTGTTGGTCACTTAAGTATCACCATCACTACATCACCCAGTTCCTAGTTTGATCTCTGTTTCTTTTCTACTATTCTATTCCCCAGGAAGCTGATGCTTAGCCATCTCTGCTGGCTTCAGAATTAAAAGAAAGAGAGATTACAAGTCACTCCTCCAGCTTTTGACCCTATCTCTGGTAAAAGAAACTACTTCCAGCAGCTCAGCTGCATGACCCAGCCTGCTAAGCTCCAAGTCTGGGCTGTAGTAACATTAATTTACCTCAGTCACTCTTCATCCAGAAACTGATAATGACTCCTCTGCACTGTTGTTCATCTCTGATACCTCAACGTGACTGTGTGCTCCTTTAAGCCTGCCTTTGCTTTTATGAGTACTTCTTTCATTCTCTTCATTTGAACTTTCTCTGGTGACTTCTGTTTCCTGTCAAAGCCTTGACTGATACATGATTATAATAGAAAATATTCATAATTAACAGCAATAGTAATTTTGGACTTATTTGATACTTTATCAGTAACATATTTCATATTATCCTATATTATTAAATAAAACACTTTATCATCTGCATATTAGTTAACTTCTGCTGGTAAATAAAATAGGAAGAAAAGTGAAAGAAACAAATGAGCAATAACTAAGACTATTCGGATACTTAATTTGCACATGCATACTTAGGGTCGCCATGAGGCAGATCTGACTTGATGACACTTGGCTTGGCATACATTCTACTTACAGAATATGTCTTGCATTGATTAAAGTCATCCCATCAAAACTTAAGTGTGTGGGTAAAATACAAGCTACCTATATTGTATTCACTGTTGGGACTTGGTAGTGTGATAAGGTTCTGTTACGTACACACTTTCAGCATACCAGTCTATCAGAAGGCTCTCCCAAATTGTCTCTAAAGGCTACTGACAAGTCTCAGAATCATACACGCCCCAGCATTGCCAGATAAAAATCTTACTTGGCATTGCTAGATTAGGAAGTTGAGCTAGGATTGCATTATTATTGTAAATCAGGTCTTTGGAGTCCATATGCTGGATTGACATATGCTATAACTAGATCTTCAATCTTGAGAAAGCTTTCTGTTGCCCCAACTTCTTCATCAGCAAAAACTCTGAGTATAGTTATAGGTATCTAATTTTGTTATACAACAGAATCTATGTACAATAAAATTTGGAACAGGCTAACCATTAGTAAATATTAACTATTATTGTATTTGTTCAACATTCCTGAACTTTCTATAACATACTCAAAACCAAATGCATTACCTTCAAGTTAAATTCTGACTCATGGTCATCCCATAGGACAGAAGGGAACTGCTCCACTGGGTTTCCAAGGTGGTAAATCTTTACAGCAGCAGGCTGCTGTGTCTCTCTTCTGCAGAGCAGTTGGTGGGTTCAAACTGCAGACCTTTCAATCAGCAGCCTAGTGCTTAACCCAGTACCACCAAGTCTACAGCTTGAAAATGGATATTTTTAGGATTATTTCATCCAATCATTTCATAAACTGCAGGTGCCTCCAATTTCACAAAACCAAAATGGCAATTCTGAGAAAGTAATGGTGAGGATGTGTGTGTGTATTATACACTATCTGTACCCAGCCAATATCCTCTAAGTTCTCATCTCTACATACTCATGTGATAAAGCATGCTTAGTGTGAATACTTTCGTTTTCTGCCTGAGGCTTTTTGTTTTCTAGGTGTTATAGCCAAGTTCAGCCCTATGCAGGGTAAGTGAGACATGCTGGGCATCGATGCGTCAAGGAGAAAACGGCAGTCAATGTCACACAGGGGTTGGGTTGAAACAAAAAATAAATACTCCATTTTTCTTGCCCCTTAGCTGTTGTAATTCTGACATGAAATCTCTAGCAAGCCAGAGTTCCATAGTGGGATTAAACTCTAGTGGCAACTTGATCAGTGGAACACTTTTCATGAAATCTGAGGTTACCACAAAAGCATCACTAACACACAGGTAATAGATGGAACAATGCTTTACTTACACAGAGAAGAGATGGAACAAGGCCAGCTTTAATTTTGGGTGACTGTCCCATGGTCAGCAAGTCATTCCCTGCAATCAAAGCAAGGCTGGGGTTCTGCAGACACTTCTCACACGTTACAGGTGTAGGATTTTCTTCCCTCCCTGCCAGTAACAGATGTAATAGCTGGGTTGGCCAGCTGCCTTAGGACGCCACATGCACTAGCAGAACAAAGAGATCCTCATTACACTCAAAACAGGGATGGAGTTTCCTTAAGATGGAAGAAGAAACCAGGACAGAGAGACACCATTCTCGAACTTCATCATTACAAAATGTTTCAGACCCAAATTTTCTGATAAGGCAGCCTGTTTGAGAGCAGCCAAGGCCTTAACAGACTCTTCCAAAGACTAATCATGACTTTTTTCTCTTTCCTGTTCCTGTACCAATGCTTCCTAGTGTCACCTCCCAAATAAATCATATGGGCTTGAAACTGTCCCAGTGTCTGCTTCCGTGAGAGCCCACGCCAAAATAAGGAATTGAATGTAAGTGCGCACATTTATTAATGGCACTTTATAGTTTAGAAAACTAATGAATATAAGAATTATTGACCTAGTGTTACATTATTATGTGACTTTCCCCACATTTGTGCATTTGTTTGAATAATATTTTTACATTCTTGCTGGCATGGACAAAAACCAGAAAATAAGATTAGAGACACAAAAGTGGCTATGGACTAAAGTACTGTGTCATAGTTCCTGGTAGAAATACATCCATCAAATCTCTCGTTTCTACAGTGGAGGTAGAAAATAAAGATTTAGACCACTAGTAGGCTAGACATAGAAGAGCACCTCACATAAATTGTATTTGAACAGGTGGAGTTGAATATTTGGGTAATTCTTCACATATAGGCATTGGCTTCAACTGGGTAAATACGTGAGAGCTTGAACTCAAAATCCTGGTGGTTAAAAAAAAAAAATCTTCCCATCAAGTGGCTTCTGACCTATAATGACCCTGTAGGACAGAGTAGAAGTAGCCCATATTGGGAGTTGGTGACTACAAAAACAAAAATGAAGGTCTTTAAGGGAGATTCTGGGGTTCCATTGATGTGCTTTAATCCCAGCTGTAGTTGAAAGAGTCTGAAGCTCAGGAGACAACAAGAGGAGATTCCAACTTTTATCTTGAATACCAGGTACCAGTGAATTACTCATTACATATTGTTCTGTTGGAACTTCAACTGGAAAGCTCTAATGTAAAGTGGAAAAATACTGCAAAATGAAGTTTTAATATGATCTTCAGCTTTAATTCTTATTAATGTAAAATCAAACTTCTAGTAAGTTTAAATCAGGGAAATATTGTTAGAACTTTAAGTCACTAATGAAAATTGAAATGGCAAACTTTTAAAGATGAGAAATTTGCCTTAACCTTTAAGAAAATAATGATTCCAATAAAAGTGAAGTACAAAATATTGATTCAAAAGTAGACTTATAAAAATATTAGAGAAATGGACAGGAAATAATTAAATTATAAAATGTTGAAACTAGAAGAATGCTTTTATATTAATAAGAAAATACCAGTGAGATTTTTAATGGATTGTAATTTTAAAAACTTACAAATGGACTACTACAAAAGGAAACACATTTCTCTAAATGTCATTTGGCTGTTCTTTGTGCTGTAAATGGCTGCTGGGTGGCATTCAGGAATACATGATCTGTCTCTAATCTGTGCCTCTCCTGAGAAAATGTTTAATTCATTTTCAAATCAGCTCCCTTCAGGATGGTTGTTTATCTCCTATTACCTTTCCCCAAAAGATAAGTCAGCTTTGGTGCCTATTTTTGCTAAATTACACATATCCTTAGGCATTGTTGGCTTATTTTTAAATGGTCTTTCTCTAGGGTGATGTATGGAACAATTGCTTTGCTATAATAAAGAATGACTATGTTTACTAATGAATAGTGTATCAACAAAAAGCTCTACACACAAAACAATTGCTTTTTGAAATTTCTGTATAGACACGTGTGATTTTAATAGTTTTGCGATTTCATTTTAATCAGTAGTGTTAACTTTTTAAACACTGTCACACTTTTATCAAAAAGCAAACAATCTCAATTTACAAGCCCTTTAGTAAATAGCTGACAGTAAATAGCTTGCAACATCCAGGAACCTGAAGATTTTCCAGAACTGTTTTCATACTAGAGCAGACAGAAATCTACAGAGGGAATAATTCTTTTACAAAAATGATTTCAAGTGTTGATAGGATCACATCTAATATTGTTTTATTCTGTTTATGAGTATATATGTAAATGACAATTAAAAATATTAAGTTAATCAAAGTATTACCCCCAACAAAATAACTCCCAATAATTTCTAAAGATCATTTTCTTTCATATAAAAATCTGCCCTAGTTAATCTGCCAGGGAAAGCAAGTGAATTACATAATTTCTTGAATGTGATATTAAACCACCCAAATCAGGCAAAGCATGAAGAACAGTTTAAAAAAGATGTAAACATATACTTTACAACTGAGTATCTAACTTACTCTGTAGACTACATTCATCACATAATCTAACACTAGTGTTCTTTCAAAATGAGAACAACTTAAATGATCTTATTAAGTCATTAATCAGCCTTCCCTCTAGAATGATTTTCATATATCTAGATGATTGATTTTAAAAGACACTAGACACTTGCCAAGCTCACCAAGCTTCCTTTTACCCTAAATTGAGATGGATATAGACATTTTCCTGGATTCCTCTCTTCTGGCCAACCAATTTAAAATTAATATTTCAAATTTGGAGAAGCCAGAAATTCATATCAAATTAAAATTCAGTATTATTACTTTGGGAACTCTAGTGGCATAGTGATTAAGAGGTACAGCTGCTAACTAAAAGGTGGCAGTCTGTATCCACCAGATACTCCTTGTAAACTCTTTGGGGCAGTCTATTCTGTTCTATAGAGTCACTGTGAATTAGAGTCGACTTGGCAGCATTAGTGGTGTAGTGGTTAAGTGCTGCAGCTACTAACCATAAAGTCAGCAGTTCAAATCCATCAGGCACTCTTTGGAACTCTACGTGACAGTTCTGCTCTGTTCTGTAGGGTCACTTTGAGTCAGAATTGACTCAGAGGCAGCAGGTTTGGTTTTAGGTTTTTGGCAGCAGTGAATCTGAGTTTTATTATTATTATTATTAATTTATGTACCCTTACAAGCCAACTCTCATCTATTACTCACTTTTATATTAGTTATCTTTTATTCAACTCTGGTAATAATCTTCAATAATGTTGTAGCATCCTTTTCCATAAGTATGTATCTTTCAATTCCAGTAATCTTGAGAAAAATATTTTAAAAATGAGCAAAACTCACATAAATGAAATAAAATTAACATATTTATTGAATAGCTACATGTTATGAGTTTCCCTAAATATCATTTCACTCAATGTTAAAAATAATTATTAAAGACAACAAAAAACTAAAGAATGAACTGAAATTCACAGAGTATATAATTTTCTTTATATAATGTGGCTAATTTTATAGTGAAGTGAAGAAGCTGACACTTAAATTTTATCTGTCCTGAAGTCATTTGGAGCCTTGTTAATACAGTGAGTAGGAGCTACAGTGAGTTACAGCTGCTAATGAAAAAGGTCAGCAGTTTTAATTCACCAGGCGCTTCTTGGAAACCCTATGGGTAATAATCTGAGTCAGAATTTATACAATGACAGTTTTTTTTTTCCAGTACTGAAGTACACAATGGTCTCAGTGCCTACTATCACTTTGCACATAAAACATGCATTACCTAGTCATCATTTTTGAGATTTACTGTTGGAAATCCTTATTAATACCACTGGGATACGTTCACAAATTTGGCAAATCTCTTTGGGGATCATGATACACAATGTCAACTAGAATATCCTATTGAATGTGTATACCAAGTCTTTATGATGGTATCAACAGATGAAAAAATAACATAATAAAACAGCAATATATTTTGATACTTCCATCCCATGTCTATAGTGACCATATAGAGCAGAATTATCCCATAGAGTTCACTGGTGAATTCAATCTGCTCTTCTTTTGGTTAGCAGCCATAACTCTTAGCACCAGGTCTGCCATAAGTTGGAACTGACTCAACAGTGATGGCCTGGTTGGTTAAGCCTCATGCTTCAAACTGGATTTCCTTTAGAATTCTTGGTTATACTCTTGTCAGTGTACCACAACAGCTGCTTATTGTTCCCAGATTTGAGGGCATTTATAGTGCCCTTCTGCTCCCTATTTGCACATAATATGACCCTTCTGCCCATTTCAGGATCAAGTCTTTGACTAATCCAACCCAACCATCATTGCTCTCCCTCTACTGGTCAAATATTCAGACTAATTTTTTTTGGTAAGAGGCCAGCCAATTTTGCTAATCTCTTTAAAAATACATCCTTAATATGATCACTTCCATATTCATACAAGCAATGATGAAGTTCCTGTAGACGGGAAGACTGAAAGTAAAGAATCCTGATCCAGATGACTTAACTTGCGATCTCTACCATACAGTAACAGCAATTCTTCATAAACTCACACAGAAAATATAGCAGGAGAAAATACTTCCTAACTCATGTTATTACATCAACATTACCCTGACACCATAAGCAGATAAATAGAGTGAACAAGAGGAAACACAGAAAAGTTAAGCCATATTGTGAAGAAAATACGTGGAAAATACATGCCTGCAAAAGGATTTTATGCAAAATATTTAAGGAATGCTTAAAATTCAATAATAAGATAGACATATAATTTCTTTTAAAATATACAAATGATTTGAATGCACACACTACCCAAGAAAAGACACAAATGATCAATAAACATACAAAAAGATGATCAACATCATTGACCAAGAGGAAAATTCAAACTAAAGTCACAACAAGACATCATTATATACCGACTTTAATGGCTGAATAAAGAAATCCGCAATACCAAGGATTGCCAAGAATACAGGGAAATGGGAATACTCGTATACCACTGGTAAAAGTACAAAGGCTATAGTGAATTTGGAAAACTGTTGAATGGTTCGTTGTGAAGTTAAATATACTTGTATGCTTAGAAGCAGTCCCAGCAGTTCCACTGTTGTTGCTGCTGATGGCCATCTAGTCAATTTCAACTTACGGCACTCGACTGGATGTGCACGTTTTCAAGACTGCAATCTTTCAGATCACCATCTTGTGAGAAGTCTGTGAGTGGGTTCAAACCACTAAACTTTGGGCTAGTTGTCAAGAGCTTTTAATCATTTTTGTAATTCTACTACTAGATATTTATTGGAGAAAAGACTTACATTAGACTGTTTATATAACTTTATTCATAATAGACCAAAACTTGAAGCAACCCAAATTGGTAGATGGATAAATAAACTATGGTATAGACAAGCAATGGAATTTCACTCGGTAATGCAAAGAAATGTGCTACTGATATATACAACAATATGGGTGAATCTCAAAAGCACTACTCTAAGAAGCAAGACATCAAACCGTATTATTGTGTGATACTATTCATATGAAATTCTAGAAAAGACAATACTTTGCTTATTGAAGTAGATAAGTGGCTGTAATTGTTCACAGATTGGAGCAAGAGACTGCTCACAAGTAGATATGAGGAAACTTTTGAAGGTGATAAATAGCATAATAGTGGGTGGTGGTTATAAGATCGTACATGTGTAGAAATTTATTAAATTGTACTCTTAAGAAATCACATCTGAGTACAGTTGCCAAAAAAAAAAAACTGCTTTGAAAAAGAAAAATCAGTATAAACAGTGTACTCCAGCTTTTTTCTGGGAACTGAGTGTCATGCAGAGAGCCAGTTGTAGAAGGATATGAGTCCAGATCAACAACTACAATGTCTGTGGCTAACAGAGCCAACCCAAGTGACAAGTACTCGCGGGCTGAACCAGGAGCTCAGGGGAGAAGACACAAGAGCATCACCAGCTGTTTAGCCATAGTGGTTATTAAACACACACACACACACACACACACACACACACACACACACACACACACACACACAAGTGAAAAGTATTCTATCAAAAGAACAACAGACAATCACTTGTTCACTTTCTTCATTTCAATTTCAGCAAGGACCCCCACTTTTTTCTGTCTTCTGATGACCTTGTCTCTCTGCAGGGAGAAACACTAAGAACACAGACACCATTCTTACATCTCTGGGATGTAGACCTTGAACTTGGTATCACTCTACAGTGTCTCTCTGTGTCACAGTCATAAACATATTGATATTCTTCTCTACATTAACAATAGTGAACTATTTTGTTCACTTATATTATTTGAGTGTTGTTTTAAAAAATACACATATTATTTTTTTTAACATGAAGATTTCAACAAAACACAAAGAAAAAACTGAAAATTGCCTATAACACCATATTAATGATGTTTTAAATAAAAAGAGAACAGGATTTTTCCAAGGGATCAAGAAAGAAACTTATCTGTCAGTTAAAATACATGAGGGTTACCAATAGCAGTGGAGTAGTGGTTAAGCACTACAGCTGATAACCAAAAGGTTACTAGTTTGTATCCAATAGGTGTTCCTTGGAAACTTTATGGGGCAATTCTACCCTGTCCTGTAGGGTCACCATGAGTCAGAATTGACTCAACAGCTGTGAGGGAATAGCAAATTGTGAACTAGGCTACATGTCTCTCTATTCTTCTTTACCTGTCTATCTCTTTGTCTTTTGTGTCCTCCATTTTATCCAATCCTGTTTCTGGGTTACTTCCCAAAAATTGTTCTCACCTAGTCTTCAGCTCTTATGAAATGATGAAACTATGACCTTTGGTGCTGTCCTTCTAATTGGTAATTGTTATGGATTGAATATTGTCCCCTGAAAAATGTGTGTAGCAATTTGTGCTAGGTTATGATTTTTGGTATTGTTGATGTTCCCATATGTCATAAATCTTGCCTCTATGATGTTAGTGAAAGAAGAAGTGCAGAAGTTATGTTAGTGAGGCAGAACTCAATCTATAAGATTGTACTGTGCCTTGAGATAAAAAAGAAAAGGAAGCAGAGAGTGAGGAACCTCATATTATCATAAAACGAGCAGCGTCAGGAGCAGAGAATGTCCTTTAGACCTTGGGTCCCTGCATCTCAGAACCTTCCAGTCCGGGGAAGATTAATGACACAGACTTTTTCCAGAGCCAGCAGAGAAAGACTTTTCCTGGAGCTGATGCACTGAATTTGGACTTGTAGCCTGTTTTACTGTCCAATAATAAATTTTTCTTTGCTAAAGCCACCTACTTGGAGCATTTCTGTTACAGCAGCAATAGGTGACTAAGACAGTGGTATATTTCATGAAGGATCAGGTAGAATAAATCCTGAAAATTACTTTTCATAGCAAGTGACAAGAGATTCTGGGTTATAAAGGTCTGCCAACAATACTCACAGATACAGACCAATTTGGATTTCATCCAGTATTAAAATTGAGTTAGACATACAAAAAGAGCTGTCATCTTTAAAGTAACTATGGCAATCAACCTTTGCTCATGCATGAACTTAGAATAGGGATTTCTAGATAATCTAATTCTTTCTATTAACAGATTTACTTTTTTACACTCACCTCGGCTCAGAACTAGATGGTGCCGAGCTACAATTGCCAACTACTTTGACAGGGATCACAATACAGGGTCCCAGACAGAGGAGGAGAAAATGAAGAATAAAGCTCAAATACACACACACACACACACACACACACACACACACACGCACACACGCACACACGCACACACACACACACGCACACACACAAAGGGCCAGACTTAATGGTACGACAGAGACAGCAGGAAATCCCAAGAGAATGGCCACTGACACACTGCTAATTCAGAACTAAAGCTGCACCCAATATCCATCCACTTTGCAGCCAAAGATTAGCCAGGTCTATAAAACCAAGAATAACACACATGAAAAAAATGTGTTAAATCACTCAAGTATAAAAGACCAAGTGGGCAAAACCTACCCAAAAGGAAAGATAATAAGGCAGGAAAAAACAGTAAAACTGAGGCTGGACAAATGGACACAAGCAACACAAGGTTAAAGGGAGTGATCACACATTGTGGAACTGCAACAAAGTCACAAAACAATTTATAAAGTGTTTTAATAAGAAAATAATTTGTAGTATAATCTTTCATCTAAAGTACAATAAAATTTTTAAAAAGAATTTTAATATAACACCTAGTATCTTCTCCATGAACTGAAATATTGTTACTTTATTTAATATTAAAAAAAATATTTCACTACATTGAGAGAATTTCACATTCTTGAATGTCATATAAGATCATGCCATGTTACATGATTTTTATCCTTCAACTGCCAAATGCTGCCACAGTATTATTATCTTTCCTTGTTTCTACAGATAATCTGACTTAGAAAGCTGTGTGGCTGGTACACAATGTTATCATTAAATAGAAGAGTCTAAATCTAATTCTACCTTTTTATTTTAATCACCTGAACTTTATCTTCTTGTTCTAGTGAACACTGTGAATATCAGTTAACAAGTTTGTGTTGTACAAGTATTAATTAAGATAGCTTAATTTGTCAGAATACACAGTAAGTTAAATTATAATTTATTTCCTAACTCTTAAATGTTGTAATCATGCATGTCAATTTTAACACTATTTCAGTTTTTGAAGTAGTCTAAATATAATGTTTTCTAAAACTACACTTCTTCTGGGATATTCTACTTTTTTATTTTTGTGTCTTTACATAAGCCAATTTAAAGCTCCTTGGAATATCAAGGAAATCCTGGTTGCATAGTGGTTAAGTGCTACAGTGGCTAACCAAAAGGTTGGCAGCTCAGATCTGTCAAGTGCTCCTTGGAAACTCTGTGGGGCAGTTCTATTCTGTTCTATAGGGTTGCTATGAGTCAGAATTGACTCAACAGCAGTGGGTTTGGGTTGGCTATGTTTTTTTTTGGCATATCAAAATGCATTTATTTATTAATAAGATTTTATATCTATATTTACTCCATATTTTTACTTATTCAAATTGTTTTTCAAAGTAAAAGCTCTTAAGGAGGGGCTAAGATGGAAGAGTAGTAAGACACTTCCTGTGATCCCTCTAACAACAAAGACCCAATAAAACAAATCAATTGAGTGTATATTACATTCAAAGAGCCTTAAACATTAAAAGGAAAGTTGAAAAATCAGACTGAGGAACAGGGAAGGAAGAGTTGGTCCAGAATTACCTAGGACTGGACAAACCTGACCAGATGGGAATTGACACATCATAGGTGGATTAGCAGCAGTGAACATGGTGTGAAGAGCAGTGACTTTCAGAAAGTATCTTCCTCAGCAGGGAAGACTGAGAGGTGAAGATACTATCCATGTCATCAGAATCAATAAAAAAATGAATTTAATCCTCAAAAGCTAAGTAGCTTGTGTCTAATCTACCATAAGTGCAAGTAACATTTTCCTTCTAGATAAACATCTCTTACTTTTCTGAGTGCATCCTTCACCCTTCTCTGTACTGGATTTGACTCGGGAGACGTGCACATTACCTAGGATGTATGTAGGATTCCTTACTCATGCATTCAGAAATTATTCTAGATTTGGAAAGGGAACAATTTAAAAAACAAGGGAAGGTGGATAATCTGCTGTCTCCCCTAAGCTGGGAACTAAGGTAAGAAAAGTTACTTTGCTAGGCTTAGGCATAAGGGGATATGCCTTCCACATAGACACTCATGGATAGCAGTAAGCCCCCTGCTCTTCTCAAGGTGTTCAGCCAGACACCTGTGCCTACGTTAATCACCCTTGCCCATCTAAGACTGTACAGTAGAGCCCATACCATGGACTCAGTGACCAACTCTGGGCTCTTAAGCTAAATACTGTAAGAAAAGTAAATGGATATCTGGGCTCATATGTCTAGAAACAGCTCTAACCACCTGGTTATGGAACATTACAGCCGTAAAGGTGCTAATAATCAAACTAGCTCATGTAACCAGTCTATACTGGAATTTCAAACAAGACAAAAAGCTAGAACTCAATAGCCAAGCCATGTGCCTTCAAGTTGGATCTGATTCATGGCAACTTTGAAAGCAAACATAAAAAAATAAACATGACAATTGCTGATGGCTCCGAGACAACAGTCATTATCAAGTCATTTAAAGAGGCAGACCACAATGTCTTCAGAAAGCTTCCAGGCAACGAATCAAGAAATTTTTAGTATGAAGGTAATAACCTCGAATTATTGGATGCAGAATAAAAAAGATTAATATTTAGAACTCTTCAAGGAGATCAGGCAAAACACAGCAGGCCATAACACAGACACAGGAACACACAGAGACCAAGCAGAAATTCATAAAATTAATGCTAAAATTACAAAATTAGAAACTCAGTAGAAAGTTGTAGGAGGCAGAGCAAAGATGGTGGAATAATCAGGTGCATCTTGTGAACCCTCTAACAAAAAAGAACCAGAGAAACAACAGAATGGATTATACAGGACATTCCAGGAGCCCTGAATATCAGGAGGAAAACAGAGAAAACACAATGAGTGATAAAGAGGGATGAGCAGGTGCAGAAGTAACTAATTTGGCCAGAATTAAATCTGCATCCCACAGAGGGAACTGTCTCTGCCCTCTGAATGGAGCCACAGCACAGAGGCAAGGTTGGCAAACAAGAAAATGGTGCAGTAAGTAGAGTGTATCTTTCTCACCATGGAAGCTGAGCTTTAGATGGTCACACCTACAGAACCACAGAGAACTTTCACTTGAAAGTCAAAAGCTAAGTGTTTCCAAACTTTTGAGGATTTAAATCTTTCCTACTGTCTGATCTTCTCTCCTTTCCCCAACACTGCCCCCTTCTCTGCTCTGCATGGGGAACTAAACTCTCATGCACTACCTGGGCTGGAAGCAGGGCACCTTACATGCATGTGCCCTGAGCCATTCTAGACTTGGAGAGGAAATCAAAGTGTTGGGGGCGGGGAGAGTGGAGTATGTCTGTCAGCTCCATGAGCCAGGAGGTAAATCTCCCTACCTTTTTCAGTATCTTTACAACTCTAACTGCTCAGTGACAGAACACTGGAATTTCTAAGGCTGCAATATCAAACTATCTCAGATGACTAGGCTATTTGGATACACAAAAACTAACAATAACCAAACAAATAAATTACGACAACTTTTTGATGTTTCACTAAAAACAATTGACTTCAAATCATTTAAAGAAGCAGATTACCATGCTTTCAAAAATCTCCCAAAACAAACAACCAGAACATTTTCCAAAGAAGATTGCCTGCAATTATTGGAGGCAGCATACAAAAGATGAAGGCACAGAGGCCTTCAAGACATCAGAGAAGAGATTAGTCAAAGTACAGCACAGTGTAATGAAAAATTAAACAGGCTTCAAGAAATAACTGAGCAACAGCAATCTGAAATTCAGCAGATTAACAATTAAAGTAAATTCCACTACACTGGAAGAGAAAGGTCACTTTATTGGGCCTAAAGAATCGATACAACAGGAGTACATAACCACATTAAATATTTAGGCTCCCAACAACAGAACTTCTAAACACATTAGATAAACTCGAACAGCATCAAAAAGTGAGATGGACAGCTACACATTAATAGTAGGAGACTTCAACACACAACTTGCAGTGATGGGCAGAACATCCAAAAACAAGCATGGAAATCTAAATGCTACAATCAACCAGCTTGACCTCACAGACATATAGAGAACACTATACCCGACAACAGACTAATATACCTTATTTACCATACATATGGACCATTCTCCAGAATAGAACACATATTAAGCCATAAAGCAAGTCTTCATAAATCCAGAATGCTGAAATATTGCAAAGCATCTTTTCTAACCATAAAGGCATGAAAGTTGAGATCAATAACAGAAGAAGCTGATGGTAAAAAAAAAAAAAAAAGCTACATACATGGAAACTAAACAGTATCTGTTTAAAAAACTTATGGGTTAAAGAAGAAATTGAGGACATAGTAAAGAAATTCATGGAATAAAAAGAGAACAAAAATACACTGCACTAGATCCTGTGGACTATAGAAAAGAAGTGCTTAGAGATCAAACTTTCTCAAGAAATGCACACTTTTAAAAAGACAAAAAGGCCCAAATCGAACAATTAACTCTACAACTTAAACAGGTAGAAAGAGAGGAAGAAAAGAACTTCCCAAGCACCAGAAATTAATTAATTAATTAAAATTAGAGCAGAGATAAGAGAATTAGACAACACGGAGAAAAGAAACTTGAAAGAGTTAACAAGAGCAAAAGCTGGGTTTTGGAAAGGGTCACTAAAATCAATAAACTGTGGGCAAACTGACAAAAGACAAGCAGGAAAGGAATCAAGTAACTCACATAACAAACGAGATGGGTGATGCCACAATAGACTCAACTGAAATGAAAGAATCATTACAAAATAGTATAAAAAATTGTACTAAAATAAATAGAAAAATTTAGAGGAAATGGGCAAATTTCTAGAAACACAGTATATTGCCAAAATTAGCATACACAAAAGCAGAACAATGTAAAAAACTCATCACAAAAGAACGGACTGAAGAAGTAATTAAAATACTCCCAACCAAAGAAAATCCTAGCCCAGAAGCCTTCGTTGGAAAATCATATCAAACTATTAGAGAACAGTTAACACCACTATTACTAATGGTATTCAACAACACAGAAAAAGATGGAATACTCCCAAATTCAATGTATGAAGCTAGTATAACCCTGATACAAAAATCTGGTAAAGATAGCACAAAAATAAAAATTACAAACCTGTATCTCTCTTGAATTTGGATGCAAAAATCCTCAAAAAAGTTTTAGCAAACAGAATTTAAAAACACATTAAAATCATCATCATCATAATAATTCACTATGACTAAAGGGGATTCATACCATAGATGCAGGGATGGTTCAACATTACAATAACAATCAAAGTAATTAAGCACGTAAATAAAAGACAAGAACTACTTGATTTTATCAATTGGTGTAGAGAAGGCATTTGACAATGTCCAACACTCATTCATGTCAAAAACTCTTAACAAAATAAGAATAGAAAGGAAATTCCTCCACATGAGGGGATACATGCAGAGCCAACAGGTAACATCACCTTAAACAGAAAGAGTCTGAAAGGAGACTTCTTGAGAACAAAAATCAGACTAGGATGCCCATTGTCATCATATTTATTCAACGTACTGCTGGAGGTTATAGTCATAGTGATCAGGCAAGGAAAAGAAATGAAAAGCATCCAAATTGATGAGAAAAAAGTCAAATTATGTTTATTTACAGATGATACGGTCTTATACACAGAAAACCCTCAAGAATCCACAAAAAGCTACTGGAACTAATAGAAGAGCTCAGAAAAGTATTAGGATATAAGATAAACATAGATAAATCTGTTGGATTCATTTACACCAACAAAGAAACCATCAAAGAGGAAATCACCAAACCAATACCATTTACAATCACCTCTAGAAGACAAAATACCTAGGAATAAATCCAACCAGAGATACAAAAGACCAAAGCAAAGAAACTTACAAGACTCTGCTGCAAGAAACCAAAAGAGGCACAGATAAGTGTAGAAACCTACCTTGCTCATGGACAGATTTAACTTTGTGAAAATGTCTATTGTATAAAAAGTGACATATAGATACAGTGTAACCACAGCACAAATTCTAATAGCATTTTTTAATGAGATGGGGAGACAAATCATCAACTTCATATGCACAGGGAAAAAGGCCCATATAAGTAAAGCATTACTGAAATAAAAGAACAAAGTCAGAGCCTCATGTTACCTGACTTCAGAAACTATTACAATGCCATAGTAGTCAAAACATCCTGTTACTGGTACAAAATCAGTGGAACAAAATAGGGAATCCAGATATAATAACATCAGCTACCTATAAGAAGCTTATATTTGACAAAGGCCCAAAGCTGTAAACTGGGGAAAAAACAGTCTTTTCAACAAATGATGTTGGTGAAACTGGATATCCAGCTTCAAAAAATGAAACAAGACTCATGTCTTACTTAATGCATAAAAACTAACTCAAAAAGGATCAAAGACTTAGATACAAAATCTACAACAATAAAGATCATGGAAGAAAAAAAATAGGGACAAGGCTGGTAACTAATACACAGGATAAATAGACTGCAATATGTTACTAAATATGCACAAACACCAGAAGAGAAAATAGATAAAGTGGAACTCCTAAAATTCAAACACTTACACTCATCCAAAGACTTCATCAAAAGAATGAAAAGACTGCCTACCAACTGTGAAAAACTTTTGACAATCCCACATCCAACTGGTGTCTAATCTACACAATCTACAAAGTACTACAAAGCCTCAAGATGAAAAAGACAACCTAACTTAAATATGAACAGGCACTTCACCAAAAAGACATCCAAGCAGCTAAAAGATACACGGGGAATTGCTCACAATCACTGGTCATTAAAGAAATCCAAATCAGAAGGACATCATCCTACCCCAACAAGGTTGGCATAAATCCAAAAAACACAAAATAATAAATGTTGGTAAGGTTGTGGAGAGACAGGACCACTTTCACACAGCTGGCGGAGTTGTAAAATGGTATAGCCGCTTTGGAAAATGATCCAGCACTTCATTAGAATGCTAGAAATAGATATACCCTATTATCCAGCAATCCTACTGCTTGGAATATATCCTAGAGAAATAGGGCTTTCACATGAATAGATACATGTACATCAACGTTTATTGCAGCACTTTCCGCAACAGCAAAAAGATGGACTCAACCTAGGTGCCCATTAACAATTGAATGGTATATTCACATAATAGAATACTAGGCAATGATAAAGAACAATGATCTTAGACAACATCTAATAACAGGGAGTCATATGGAAGATATCACGAGGAGTGAAATCAGTAAGTCACTTAAGGACAAATATTGCATGAGTCCACTATTATAAGGACTCAAGGAAAGGTCAAAGCACAGAAGAAAATAATCTTTGATAGTTACAAAGGATGGGATAGAGGGATTTTATTGTAGATAGGAATTAGGTTAGGTGAAGGGAGTGACAGCATGCAGTATAAGGGAGATTAACACTGCTGAAGTGTACCAAAAGCTATGAGGTTTCGTAAATACAAGGACAAAGCTCTGAGGATCACGGTTTCAGGGACATCTAAGGTCTCACTAAGTTTTATTTTTCTTTCTAATTTTTTGCATCTTATTTTGGTGAGTGACTTTTGGAGTCTGAAAAGGTAGCAAGCTGCCATTTAAGCAGCATCAATTGGTCCCAATCTGCCTGGAGCAGTGATGAATGAAGGACATCAAAAACATTAGGATAATATGAGCTCAGGAGACAAAAGGGGTCATATAGTTTGGAGACAACGTCATTATGAGACCAGAGGACCTAGATGGCAACCAGCCACTACCAGTGACTACTGTGACTGAGAACACAAGATAGAGTTCCCGGCACAGCAGGAGAAAAATGAGGGTACAAATCTAGAGCTCAGCTGAAAGACCAGACTTTATTGTCTGACATCCTGGAGGGTCCCCTGAAGATACAGCCCCCAGACTTTCTGCTGGTGAAGAGCTGAAACCAGTACCAAAGAAAACTCTCCAGACAAAGACTGACTGGACTGCCCTGTATGACAATGTGCTATAAGAGTGATGCTGGTGAAGAGTGTGCTTCTTGACTTAAACACATACGTGAGGTTGTCTGAGCAACTCTTGGCTAGGCACAAGAATGGAAGGGAGAGAGACAGAAACATAAGTTGGTTGAATGAATACAGGAAGTACAGGGTGGAAAAGAGGACTGTGATATCACAGGGTGGGGAGAGCGGCCAGAGTTGTACAGCAGTGTTGTGTGGTATTTGTGTGACAAATTGACTTGGATGGTAAATTTTCACTTAAAGCACAATAAAATATTTTTATAAAGATAAAATTTAAAAAATAAAGTCAAAAGAGCAAAATTTAGGTAATTGAAGGTAGAATTAATGAGACTGAAAATAAAGAAATAGACACAAACATTTGAGGAAAAATCAACAATAATTTTTTCTTCTTTTCTTTTTTATTTAACATGACTGAGTGAAAATGTACATTCCCGTGTAAATTTACATGCCCACCTATATGCAGCTTCCACTGCTCTCCCTGTCTGGTGACAGCACACTATTCTTCTTTGCTCCATACATGTCTCATCCTCCCAACAGGCTCCTTTCCCTTCTTCTCCACCACTCTTCTTCCTCCAGACAGAGGTCAGCAGGATGATATCCTATAGATGTATAAAACCATAAAGTGCAACCAATATATGGTCACTCTGCATTGCCAAGTCCATCCATTCCTGTCCAAAGAGTGGACCTTCATTATAATTTATGGGTAAGGGCAGCACCAGGGCCAGGGGCCATGCTCTCAGGTGAACCCTGAAACCACTGGACCATCAGTTGAGGTCTTTTAGTGGAGATCTCAGGATGCACCCCTTTTTATTCTTGTGTTGCCAGTGAGACTCCTCTCTGTGAGCTCCATCGTGGCTATCACTGGTGGTGGCTGGGCACCATCTGGTTCTTCCGGTCCCAAGTCACTGTAGGCACCCACTCTTGTGGGTCTCTCTGTCTTCTAGGTTGTCTTTACCACACGTCATTTTGGTCCTTGGTGAGCATCCATTCCTGCTGAGTTGGGACCATTTTCTGTGTCCTCAGATGGCAGCTTGGCAGCTTTTAAGACACCAGACGCCACTCACCAATGTGGGGTGCAGAGAGCTCTCCTAGCAAAACGATAGTTGTGCGAATTGGCCTTGATTTCACATAAGAGCATGGTCCCCTACCCCCTGCCCCAGCTACTCTGTCCTTGCAATATTGGGTTAAGATGGAAGGAGTACTCAAGTTATGCTGAAGTCCACTTAATGTTCTTGTTTCTAATGTGTGCTATCACCACTTTCTCCCAACCAGATTTCTAGCAACTATCTAAACTAACCCCCCCCTCTCTCCCTCCCCTCCCTTGCAGCTGTCAAAGAGTCTTTTCTTCTATACACAAGTCTGTTTTTGAGATCTTATCATAGAGGTCTCATACAGTATTTGTCCTTTTGTCGCTGATTACTTTCACTCAACATAATGTCTTCCAGTTGAAACCAGGTTAGGAGATGTTTCCTGGAATCATCGTTATTCTTCATCATTGCATAGTGCTCCATTGAGTATATGTACCATAGTTTACCTATCCATTCTTCTGTTGTTGGGCATCTGGGTTGATTCCATCTTTTTACTGTGATAAACATTCTGGTGCATGTGTCCATTGGTGTTAAAGGCCTTGATTCTGTAGGATATATTCCAAGTAGTGGAATTACTGGGTCAAATGGTATATCGATATCCAGTTTTTTAAGGAAGCGCCAGATTGCTTTCCAAAGAGGCTGGGCCATTTTGCAACCCCACCAACAGTGTAGGAGGGTTCCACTTTGTCCAGAGTCTCTCCAGAATTCGCTGTTTTGTGTTTTCTGGATCATGACCAATCTTGTTGGGGTGAGATGGTATCTCATTGTCGTCTTGATTTGAATTTCTTTAATAACTAAAGATGGCGAACATGTCCGCATGTGTTTTTTGTCTGCCTGGATCTCCTCTTTAGTGAAATGTCTGTCCATCTCCTTTGCCCATTGCTTAATTGGATAGTTTATCAATAATAATTTAAACAATGAAGAAACACTAAGAATTATGTCAGATTTTATTAAAAGGAATAACTGATAAGTGATTGAAGTACCAGAATGGGGGCAGGAGGGAACAACAGAAAATATAGAGAGAACTGTTGAAAGTTTGTTGACTGAAACTTTTCTGACATCTTAAAAGATGAGAAGATATCTGTTCAAAATGCTCGCTGAACTCCACACAAGTTAGAATCCAAAAGAAAGACACCAAGGAGTATTATAATCAAACCCGTAAATACTAAATATAAGGAGATAATTTTAAAAGTGGTTAAGGATAAACAAAAAATAATCCTTGAAGGAGACTCAATATAATAAGTTCTGATGGCTCAGCAGAAACTTTACAGGAAATAAAGCATAGAGAAGACATATTCAAAGTCTTGAAGGAAAAAAAAATGACCAGCCAACTATTATATAGCCATGAAAACTGTCTTTGAAATATGGCAGTGAAATTAGGATATTTCCAGATAAACGAAACTTAAAGAAATTTGCGAAAACCACCCTCAAATTACAAGAAATTGTAAAAAAAAAAAAATCCTTCAATTACAAAATCAGTAACATCAGTTATCGATCCAAGACTACAACGAAAGACAGACCAAATACATATCAAACCTGACAGTGAAATGAAAAAATAAATTCAAGCTAAAACACTAAAAATAGGGAGAGAGAAGTCAATACATAAAATATGACAACATTATAACACAGAAGAGGGACTAAAAGAAGTATCCAAAGATCTATCACATAGAAAGCAAGTCAAGGAGATACAAAGAAATAAAAGGCTGGGTTAAATTTAGAAAAATAAGACTAAATATTAAGGTAACCACAAAGAAAATTCAAAATACTACACATTAAAAAAAAAATCTGAAAAGGCGAAGCCTAAACAAATACAAAACCAACAAAAATGAACAAAGATGAAAAAGAAACACACAAAAATGACTCAGCACATAAAATTAAGTGTCAACAACACACAAAAAATCATTAAAATGACAGCACTAAATCCATACCTATCAATAATTATGCTGGAAGTAAATGGATTAAATTCATCAACAAAGACACAGAGAGTGGCTGAACAGACTAAAAAAAAAAACATTTTTATGCTGCTTAAAAGAGACACACCTTAGATTTAAAGACAAAAACAAATTAAAACTCAAAGAATAGAAAAAAATATATCACACAAACAAGAGGAGTGGCAATATTAATTTCTGATAAAATAGACTTTAAAGTCAAATCCATTGTAACTAACAGAGAAGGACAATATGTAATGATTAAAGCGTCATTACTCGAAGAGGACATGACCATACTAAATATTTATACACCTGATGACAGGGCTCCAAAATACATAAATTCTAACAACAATGAAGTGAGAAATAGGTAGGCTCATAATCACAGTAGGAGACTGTCACATACCATTTTTAGTGAAGGACAAAACATCTGTAGACAAGCTCAATAAAGAAAATGAGATCTAAATGCTACAATGAACCAACTTGACCTTATAGAAAAATACAAAACACTCCACCCAACAGCAGCCAAGTGTATTTTCTTTTCTAGTGTACATGGAACAGTCTCCAGAATAGACTACATATTAGGCAATATAGCAAGCCTTAAATATAATCCAAAGCATCAAAATCCAAAGCATCTTTTCAGACCATAAAGTCATAAAAGCAGAAATCAATAAAAGAAAATGCAAGGAAAGAAAATGAAATACTTGGAAACTGAACAATACCTTGCTCAAAATCTGTTGGGTTATAGAAGAAATGAAAGACAGAATAAAGAAATTAACAGAATCAAATGAGGATTAATGTACATCCTTCCAGAATCTTTGAGACACAGCAAGAGCAGTACTCAGAGGTCAGTTTATTTCGGTATATGCATACATCTAAAAAGAATGAACCCAGATCAAAACATTAACCTTACAACTCAAACAAGCAGAAAGAAAACAGCAAAAGAATCCTTTGGGCATCAAAAAGAGAAAATAATAAAAATTAGAGCACAGCTAAATGAATTAGAAAACCTAGTGCTGTCGAGTCTATTCCAACTCACAGCAACCCTATAGGTCAAAGTAGAATTGCCCCAAGGAGCACCTGGCAGATTTGAGCTGCCAACCTTCTGGTTAGCAAACATAGCACCAGGGTTTCCAGATGAATTAGACAACAGAAAATTGTTTGAAACAGTTAACAAGACTAGAAGCTGGTTCTTTGAAAACATTAACAAAATCAATAAAATATTAGCTAAATTCACAAAAAAAGAATAATATGAGTGAAAGCAAAACCCTTGTAAGAATTGAGATGGGCAACACTGCAATAGACACAATTGAAATTTCAAAAATCACAACTTAACATTTAAAAAATTATATGCTAACAAATTTGAAAACCTAAAGGCAATGGGCAAATTTCTAGAAACACTCTACCTACCTATCTAATCTCAAACAAACAGAAGACAGAGGTAGAACAACTAAATAAATCCATAAGAAAAAAAAGAGTTTGAAAAGGTAACTTAAAAACTCCTAACCAAAAAAAGACCTGGCCCTAATGGCTTCACTGGAAAATTCTACCAAACATACAGGAAAGAGTTTACATCACTATTACTGAAGCTATTCTGGAGCATAAAAAAGGATGGAATACTCCTAAACTCATTCGATGAAACCAGTATAACCATGTGTCATGGATTGAATTGTGTCCCCCCCAAAAATGTATGTGTTGATTTGAATTGGTTTGGCGTTCCAACATGGTGCCCTTTCTCCCATGTGTTGTGAATCCTGCCTCTGTGATACTGATGATGAAGAATGGCTTGCAGTTGTGTTAGTGAGGCAGGACCCAAGCTACAAGCTTGTGGAATATAAGGGAGAGAAGTGAGCAGAGGAAGTTGGGAACCTCATAACACCAAGAGAGAAGCACCGAGAGCAGAGCACGTCCTTTGGACCCGAGGTTCCTGTGCCGAGATGCTCTCACTGGATTTGGACTCAGCCTACCGGACTGTGATAAATTCTCTCACTGAATGGACTTTCAGTTTGTAAACGGATTTGCAGCTTACCGGACTGTCTCAATAAAGCTTCTCTACATGAAACCTTCCACTCGTGATATTTTCCGTTAGAGCAGTACCCAGTGACTAAGACACCATGATACCAAATCTAGGTAAATATATCACAAAAAAGGAAAATTACAAGATGGTGGGTCAGTCAGATGCTTCCTGTGATCCCTCTAACAATAAAGACCTAAAAGAACAAATGAATACATTACAAGTAATATCCACAACCCCTGAACAAAGGGGAAGTTGAGAAAACAGACTGAGTAATGGAGACTGGAGAGTAGATCCAGAAGTACCTCGGACTGGCCACACCTGACCCATTGGGAATCAGTTGCAGCCAGCATGGTGAGCAAATCGGTAGCATTTAGATGGCATCCTCAGCAAGAGAAACTGGTCAGAGAACCCACTTGTGCCCCTAGAACCAATGAAGAAAGCACACTAGGTCTTCAAAAACCAAGTGTTTTGCATCTAATCTACTTCATGGATTTAAATCTTTCCTTCATAATAAACCTATCCCCTTCTTCCAGAGCTTCCCCCACTCTTCTGTTTGCTAGCTTGATTCTGGGGTCAGACACCATTAACTGAGCTGGAAATAGGACTCCTTAAGGACTGCCTAAAGCCATTCTCCAAGAATCAGAGAGGGAACAGTTTAACAAACTGGGGGAAACCAGCCAAGCCACTGGGGAAAAGGTGGAAAAAAATTTGTCAACTACCCTGAGCCAGAAATTCAGGGCAGAAATAGTTTCTTGTCCTAGATTCAGATATAAGGGGACATGCCAACCTCACAGACACTCAGGGACAGCAGTTAGTTTACTGCCTTTCTTGGTACCTGCAACCAGCTATCCAAGCCCACACCAGTCACTCTTACCTATCTACTACGGTAGGCAAGAGCCTGCACCACACACTTGCTAACTGACTATTTGGACATCTGAGCTGAATACATACAAAAAAACAAAGTAAATGGACTTTTGTGCTCTCATGTCTAGTTACAGCTCTAAAGGCAATTTACACCAACATACTGGAGGAAAAATCAGAAAAAGGACCTTAAAAAATGGTAAGACACTAAAAATTGTGTGGAACTCTATAAAGGGGAATAATCTATTAACAATTGGAGTACCAGAATGCAAGGAGGGGGATAACAGAAAATACACAGACAATTGTCAAAGATTTGTTGACAGAAAACTTCCCCAGCGTCATGAAATACGAAAGAATATCTATTCAAGATGCTCAACGAACTCCTCACCAAGTAGGTCCCAAAAGAAGGACACTAAGACATATAATCAAACTTGCAAGATAAGGAGACAATTTAAAAACTGGCTAGGGATAACAGAAAAACAATCTACAAAGGAGAATCAATAAGACTAAACCTGAACTACTCAGCAGAAGTCATACAGGCCAGAAGTCCATGTGACGACACATACAAAGCCTTGAAGGAAAATAATTGCCAGGCAAGAATTATATATGCAGCAAAACTGTCTCTCAAATGCAATGGCTAATTAGGGCATTTCCAGGTAAACAGAAATGTAGAGAATTTGCAGAACCCAACCTAAAATTACAAGAAACACTACAGGAAATTTGGTTAGAAAGTCAACAACACTGATAACATCCTAAACCAGCAACTGAGAACAGAGCTACTGGATATCAACCCAAATGGGTAAAACACAAGGTTGAATCAAAGACAAAGCACTGAAAATATGGAAACAGAGATATAATTACATAAACATTAGAACCAAACAGACTAATAGGGAACGGAGGGTCTAGAAGTTCCTAGAACTGGTCAGACCTGACCCCATGGGAATCAGCTACGGTCAGCATGGTGAGCAGATTTTGTGGGAGACTTTAAAGAAATTGAATTTTGTGTCTACACAAAATTAAAGATCTGTGGAGACGCAGATCTTCTATATGGAGAGGAAGTTAAGGCATTGTAAAGAAATTAAAGGCTTATTTAAATTTAGAACAAATGGGAGTAAAAATTGAGGTAGCCACAAAAGAAATTACTAATTCTACTCATGAAAAGAAAAACATGAAACCTCAGAAAATACAAAACCACAAACAATGAAAAAGAGGAAAAGGAAAAACATAAAGAAAGATTACTCAGCACAGAAAACTAAGTCGAACAAAGGAACTGTCTACAACACACAAAAGACATCAAAGTGATATCACTTAATTCACACCTGCCAATAATTATGCTAAGTGTAAATAGATTCAAATCACCAGTAAAGAAACAGAGAGCAGTAGTTTGGCCAAAAAAGAGCAACGCTTCCATATGCTGCCTACAGGCGACACACCTCAGGCTTAAAAATATGAACAAGCTAAAACTCAAAGGATAGAAAAAATGTACAAACAGCAGTCAAAAAAGAGGAAGAATAGCAATATTAATTTCTGATAAAAGGGACTTTAAAATCCACAGCAGTAAACAAGGATGGACAATATATAATGATTAAAGAGTCAATACTCCAGAAAGACATAGCTATATTAAATATTTACACACTAGATGATAGATAATCAAAATACATAAAACAAATTCTAAATGCACTGAAAAGAGAAATAGACAGTGCCACAATAATGGTAATAGACTGCAACACACCACTTTCAACAAATGATAGAACATCCAGAAAAAAAGCTCAATTAAAGTACAGAAGATTTAAATCCCACAATCAACCAACTTGACCTCATAAATCAGACAGAACATTCAATAGCAGCTAAGCATGCTTTCTTTTTCCATGTGAAACATTCTCCAGAATAGACCACATTAAAAAAAAAAAAAAGCCTTGCCATCACATCAATTGATTTAAGTAACCCTATAGAATAGAGTAGAACTGCCCCATAGAGTTTCTGAGAAGTACCTAGTGGAGTTGAAATACTGAAGTTTTGGTGAGCAGCCATGGCACTTAATGGCTATGCCACTATGGTTTCCAAAAGACCACATATTAAGTCATAAAGCAAGTCTTAACAAAATTCAAAGCATAGAGATAGTACAAAACATCTTTTAAGAACATAAAGCCATAAAAGTAGAAATCAATAATATAAAAAAGCTGGACAAAAGAAATCAAACATGTGGAATCTGTACAATACCTTGCTCAAAAACTATTGGGTTATAGAAGAAATTAAGTACAGAATAAAAAATTTTACAGAATCAAATGAGAACAAAAACACGTCATACTAGAGCAAGATTCAATGTGTAAGTTTATTTTGTGCCTAGAGGCCGTCTCTTAGCTATAAAAGAAAAAATATAGCTGAGAAAATTGGGAACCCTACACCAGCAAGAAAAGCTGCACCGGGAGAAGAGCACGTCCTTCATACCTGAGGTTCCTGTACCAAGATGCTCTCTGAACAAAAAGACTAATGCAACACAAGGACTTACCTTGAGAGTTTACAAGGGAAAAGCCTTCACCTGGAGTGGACATCCTGAATTTGGACTTGTAGCCTATCAGACTGTATAAGAATA
Source organism: Heterohyrax brucei (assembly GCA_028571685.1). Lineage (NCBI taxonomy): Eukaryota > Metazoa > Chordata > Mammalia > Hyracoidea > Procaviidae > Heterohyrax > Heterohyrax brucei. The sequence continues at coordinate 8,290,458 of CM053156.1, forward strand.
AACTTTCCTTTGTTAAAGGAAACCACTCTGTGGTGTTTCCGTTATAGTAGCACTAGATGACTAAAACATCCTACAATCAAAAAATATAGAAAGAGAGCAGCAAAAGAACCACTTGAGCCACCAGAAGACAGTAAATAATAAAAATTAGTGCAGAACTAAATGGATTAGAGAATAGAGAAGACTGAAAGAGCTTACAAGACTAAAAGCTGTTTTTTTTAAAAAAAAAAAAAGAAAATAGATAAAGCATTAGCCAAACTCACAAAAGAAAAACAAGAGAGGAAGCAAACAACCCAAGTAACAACTGAGATGGGCAATGTTACAACAGACCTGTCATGGGTTGAATTGCGTCCCCCCCTCAAATGTCTGTGTTGATTTGATTTGGCTGTGAGTCCCAGTATGGTATCCTTCCTCCCATGTGTTGTGAATCCTACCTCTGTGATGACTGATGATGGAGAATGGTTTGTAATTGTGTTAGTGAGGCAGGACTCAAGCTACAGGCTTGTGGAATATAAGGGACAGAAGTGAGCTAAGGATGTTGAGAACCTCATACCACCAAGAGAGAAGCACTGAGAGCAGAGCACATCCTTTGTACCCGAGGTTCCTGTGCTGAGATGCTCTCGTTGGATTTGCACTCAACCTACTGGACTGTGATAAATTCTTACTGAGTGGACTCACAATTTATAAACAGATTTTCAGCTTACCGGACTGTGACAATAAAAGCTTCTCCTCATGATAACTTCCACTCATGGTATTTTCTGTTAGAGCAGTACCTAGTGACTAAGACAAGACCCAATTAAAATAAAAATAAATAAATAAATAATAGCAGAATACTGTGAAAAACTATTCTCCTAATAAATCGGAAAACTTAAGGAAATGGACAAATTTCTAAAAACATACTACCTACCTAAACTAACAAAAACAGAAGTAGAACAACTAAACACACTTACCACACAAGAAGGGTTTGAAAACATAATTTAAAAATGGTCAACAACAAAAATTCCTTGTGCTCATAGCTTCACTGGAGAATTCTACCAAACTTTTAGAAAAGGAGTAATACTAAAAGTATTTCAGAGCACAGAAAAAGTATAAATTCTGCCAACCCTTCTATGAAGCTCACATAATCCTGAAACAAAAAACAGGTAAAGGCATCAAAAAAAGAAAAATTATAGACCACTATCTCTCATGAACTTAGATGCAAAAAGCTTCAGCAATATTCTAGGCAATAGAATTCAACCCAAATTTTAAAAAAAAGGAAAAGAAAAGCAAAACATACTATGACCAATTGGGGCTCATACCACATATGCAAGGATGGTTCAATATCAGAAAAATAATCAGTGTAATCAATTGAGTAAATGAAACAAAAGATGACAATCACTTGATTTTATCAATTGATGCAGAAAAATATTTGACAAAGAAAAACACCCATTCATGTTAAAAACTTTCAGCAAAATATGAATAGAAATTCCTCAACATAATAAAGGGCATTTATACCGAGCCAACAGCCAACATAATTCCTAAAATTGAGAGAGTTTGAGGGTATTTGCCTTGAGAAGGGGATCCAGACAAGGATGCTCTTTGTGAACACTTTTATTCAATATTGTGCTGGATAGCCTAACCAGAGCAATCAGGGAAAATAAAGAAATAAAGGGCTTCCAAACAGGTAAGGAAGAAATAGAAGTATCTCTGTTTGCAAATAATATGATTTTATACCCAGGAAATGCTAAAGAACTCAAGGAAAACTACTGGAACTAAGAGAAGAGTTCAGCATGGTATCAGGATACAGGATAAACATACAAAAATTGTTTGGATTCCTTTACACCAACAAAGATAACATCAAAGAAGAAATCATTAAATAAATATCATTTACAGTAGCCCCCAAGAAGGTAAAATACTTGCAAATAAATCTAACCAGAGATGCAAAAGACCTACACAAAAGAAATTAAAAGATCCTACTTCAAGAAACCAAAACAGACCTACGTAAGTGGTGAAACCTACCTTGCATATAGATAGGAAGATTCAACCTTGAGAAAATGTTGATTCTACCAAAAATGATCTGTATTTACAAAGCAATTTCAATACAAATCCCAGTAGCCTTTTTTAATGAGATGGGAAAAATAAATCACCAATTCTGTATAGAAATAGAAGAAGATTGGGTAAATAAAGCATTACTGAAGAATAAAAAAGTGGGAGGCATCGCACTATCTGAATTTAGAACCTGTTATAATGTCACAGTAGTCAAAACAGCTTGGTAGTGGTATAAAATCAGTATGAACAGTGGAAAGGGACTCAGAATCCAGACATGAAATCATCTACCCATGAGCAGCTGATACCAAAGTCTGTAAACTGGGAAAAAGATAGACACTTTAAAACAAATGGTGTTGCCATAACTGGTTATGCATCTGTAGAAAAATGAAACAAGACCCATATATCACACCATGTACAAAAACTAACTCAAAATGGATCAAAGAACTAAATATCAAAGTTGTTGGAAGGAACAAATGAAGACAATCCTGGCAGCCCTAATACATGACATAGGCTACAAAACATTATTAACAGTGCACAAACACCAGAAGAGAAAATAGGTAACTGGGGACTCCTAAAAATCAAACACTATGCTCAACCAAAGACTTCACCAAAAGAGTGAAAATCAACCTACATACTGAGAGAAAATTTAAGGCTATGACAAATCTGAACAGTGTCTAGTCTCTAAAATCTACAAGGTATTTAAAAGCATGATGACAAAATGACAAATAATCCAATCTAAAAATGGTCAAAGGATATGAACAGGCACTTCATAAAAGGATACATTCCACTGGCTAATAGATACATACAGAAATGCTCACGATCATTCACCATTAACCAAAAAACCAAACTCGAGTCAATTCCAACTCATAGTAACCCTATAGGATAGGGTAGAACCACCGCCACAGTTTCCAAGAAGCACTGGAAGGATTTGAATTCCTGACTTTTTGGTTAGCAACTGTAGCACTTAACCACTATGCAACCAGGGTTTCCTGTTACAGAAATGTCAAAACTACAGTGAGATACCATTTTATCACAACAAGGCTTGCATTAATCCAAGAATTACAAAATAATTAATGTTGGAGAGGCTCTGGAGAGACTGGAATACTTCTACACTGCTAGTGGGAGTGTAAAATTGTACAACTGCTTTGGAAGTAGATTTGTCACTTTCTTAAAAAACTAAAAATAGAAATACCATGCGATCCAGCAATCTCATTTCTTGAAATAGATCCTGGAGAAGAGCTGCAGTGCAGATAGATACACAGCAACTGTCATAGATTGAATTGTGTCCCCCTAAAAATATGTGTAGCAGTTTGGCTGGGCCATGATTCCTAGCATTGTGTGATATTCTCCTGTGTTTTAAACCCTGCCTCTATGATGCTAATGAGGGAGGATGGCAGCAGTTGTGTTGGTGAGACAGGACTCAATGTGTGGGATTGAACTGTGCCTTAGGACAGCCTTTTGGGTTATGAAGGAAAGAGAAGAGGGTGATTTGGAATACATCAAACCATCAGGAAAAATGTAGTGCCAGAAGCTGAGTGTGTCCTTTAGAAAGTCCTGGAGTCACTGCACATTAGAAGCTCCAGTCTAGTGGAATATTACCAACAAGGATCTTTCCCCACAATCAACAGTGAAAGTCTTCACCTGGAGCTGACACCCTGAATTTGGACTTTTAGCCTACTAGACTGTAACAAAATAATACTTCTCTTTTTAAAGCTATCCATTTGTGGCATTTCTGTTAAAGCAAGACTAGAGGACTAAGATACCAATGTTCATTGCAGCACTCTTCACAACCCAAAAAAGATGGAATCAACGTAGGTGGCCATCAATGTATGAATAGATAAACTATGGTATATTTACACAATCACATACCAGTCAATGATTGAAAAAAAAAAAAGAAAAAGGTGAATTTGGGAAACATCTCACAACTTGGAGGAATCTGAAAGACATTATGCTGAGTTAAATTACTTGCAAAAGGACCAATACTGTATGAGACCAATATTATAAGATGTCAAGTAAAGGTTTTTTTAAAGAAGAAAATATTCTTTGACGGTTTACAAGGGTGGGGATGGACAGAGAGTTGTATTCATTAATTTGATAATAGATAAGGATTATTTTAGGTGAAGAGAGGGAAAATACACATTACAGAAGTCTGCACAATTGGATGAAATCAAAAACTAAGAAGTTTCCTACATACAACCTTCAAGGATCAGAGTAGAAGAGGCAGGTGTGTGGGGACCATGGTTTCCAGGGACATCTAGATCACTTAGCATAACAAAGTTTTCTAAGAATGTCTAGCACCCTACCTTACTGAGAGGCATCTGGGGTCTTAAAAACTGGCAAGTGGTCATCTAGGAAGCAAACCAAATGGAGCAAAAAAGAAGGAAGAACATCAAAGAAAACATTAGCCCAAGAGAAAGAAAGGGCCATATAATGTAGAGATGCTATCAACATGAGACCAGAAAAACTAGATAGATGGTGCCTAGCTATCACGAAAGACTGCGTTACAGGGATCTCAACAGAGTCCCTGATCGAGTAGGAGATATATGGGGTGCAAAACCGAAATTTGATTAAAAGACCAAACTTGATCCTCTGACAGACTGGAAAGTCCTTGGAACATATGGCCCTGCACTCTTTGTTAGCCCAGAACTCAAACCATTCCCAAAACCAATTTCTCAGAAAAAGATTGAACTCATCTATAAGGCATAAAAATTGATACTGATGAAGGGTATGTTTCTAGGCTTAAGTAGATATAGGAGACTAACTTGACAGTTCCTGTGCAGAGACAAGATGAAGAGACAGAAAGGAACAGGAGATGGTTGAAAGAGAAATACAGGGTATAGGGGAGGGGTGTGTTTTCACTGTGTGGGGAGAGTAGCTGGGGTCATATAACAAAGTATATGTATTTTTTTGTATGATAAACTGACTAATTGTAAACTTTCACTTAAACCACAATGAAAAATAAAGTTACAACAAATCATAAAAATCCTCCTTCATGACATTTATTTAGTATTTGATAAATCTGATACTAGTACTAGAAGATAGTCTTTCTATAGTCAGTTATTCTGTCATCCCCTTTTTGTGTCTTCCTTGGCATTTTTGTATTATTTAATGCTTAGAGTATTTACAAATATAAGCCTATAGTATTTCTAAAACATTTTGAGTCTTAAGAACCTAAATATTAGTTCTTAGAAGTCTAAAATAAAAAGAAATGTAGCTCTTTCCAGTACAGAGATGACAACATTTAAGACAGTTCCTAAAATAAAAAGAAATTTAGTTCTTTCCCATACAGAGATGATAATATTTAAGACAGAAAGTAATCTTACAAAAAGAACCTCCAAAAGATATGCTTTAGCCCTATAAATTGCAGAGCTGAATATACTGACATTGGCACATAACATGTTATAAGAAAATGGCATGAATTTGATCATGATCTTGACAAGTAATGTCCTAAAGAAGGTATTTGAACAATAAGTTACAGTTCTCTTACCTCTTGCTAATGTTAGTGTCCATCACAGATAACTAGGCAGACAAAATCTTTCTCACTCTGTATCCTCAGGAGGTAACCATAGCACTGGGTTTAGTAAGTTCAATGAACTGAGCCTTCTACACTCTTATCATTCCATTGGGTTGATTTTATAGCCATTGCTTAATTCATCTGATACTTGTCAAGTTGTATCCAATTATTACTACAGCCAACGTCCTATAATTGTGAATCTGTATATTTAACATATATTTCAAGTGATTTCTCCTTAAATCAGATGCAGAATGCTGTTTAGTTAAATAATGATTGAAGTCAACAACTTGGAAGTACAATTATACAGTTACCTTTCTTCAATTTGGGAGGTGCGGCCATGGGTCATTTTTTCAGGAAAGACTGTATCAGGCAAAGATTGCCCTGGAGATGGTTAATTAGGCAGCACTTTCAGGAACAACTGCTGTAAAGGCAAGATAGAAGTGAGAATGGTTTTGAAAGGAGTTAAAGAGAGTACAGGTATAAAAGAAGCCTCAGGTGACACTCAGGGGTGCTAGAATGGAATCTTAAGAATGCCTTCCATTGAGACTCCAGGGCAGGGACCATGCACCATGGACCCCTAACCTCCTTGAGCAAGGCAGCTCCCTTTGGCCCGGGACAATTTTTCCAGAGGGTTCAATAATGAGCATTCAGCAGGCAGCACACCTAAGCAGCTAAGGGAATCAGTACTTCATTTCCTTCTAGAGGGATCTGTGTATTTTAACTTTCTCTACAGACTTCATTAAGATTCCTAACTACAAATGTCTCCTTTCTGTACTTCTATGGTAGCTAAAATTCCACTTTTAGAACAAATCGTCTCTGTAAAAGGAGCAGTTCTCAATCTGTTTTCTGTGAGATCATTTTCTCTGAGGTGATGCTACTGGGACTCTTTGAGGGGGAAAGCTGCCACTTTCCAGAACCATATTTGACAATGTTCTGCTGCTATTCGTAAAGTTTTCCCTGGCTATTTCTTTTCTGAAGTAGACTGCTGGATTGTTCTTCCTAGTCTGTCTTAGTCTGAAAGCTCAGCTGAAACTTGTCTACCATGGGTGACACTGCTGATATCTACATACCAGTGGCATAGCTTCCAGCATGATAGCAAGAAACAAGCCTCACTGACAGACGAGTTTGACTCTTAGTAATTTTCATTTATCTATTTTCCCTTCTTTTGCTCATGCTTTGTCAGATTTCATAGTCTAAGCCCTGTATTAGAGCTTCCATTGTCGACCCTATTTTTTCTTGCATGAACTTCATCATTTTAGGTTTGATATTTAGGTCTTTGATCCATTTTGAGTTCTCTTTTTTTTTTGTGTGTGTAAGGTGTGAGATATGGGTCTTGTCTCCCCCCCCCCCCATGGTATCCAATTTTGCTAATACCATTTGTTAAAGAGACTTTTTACTCCATTTTATGACCTTTGGGCCTTTGTTGAATGTCAACTGTTCATAAGAGTATGGTGGTATCTCTGGGGTCTCAACTCTGTTCCATTTGTCTATATGCCCCTTTTTGTATCAGTAAAAGGCTGTTTTGACTACTGTGGCAGTGTAACAGGTTCTAAGGTCAGGTAGTGTGAGGCCTCCCACTGTGTTCCTCTTCTTTAGTAGTGCTTTATTCACCCAGGGTTTCCTCCATTTCCAAAGCTTGTAGTTTGTTTCCCCATATTGTTAAAAAATGACACTGGAATTTGTATTGGGACTGCATTGTGTATGAAGATTGTTTTGGGTAAAATAGACATTTTCACAATGTTAAGTCTTCCAATCCACGGGCAAGGTAGGTTTGCCACTTATGTAAGTCTCTTTTGGTTTCTTGCAGTAAGGTCTTGTAATTTTCTCTGTATAGGTCTCTTACACCTCTGGTTAGATTTATTCCTAGATATTTTATCTTATTCTGGGCTATAGTAAATGGTATTGATTTGGTGATTTCCTCTGTGAAGGAATCCTATTGATTTACTTGCTTATCTCATATCCTGGTATTTTGCTGAAGTCTTTATTTAGTTCCAATAGTATATTTATGGATTCTTTAGGGTTTTCTATGTATGCAATCATATCATCTGCTTATAAGGATATTTTTACTTATTTTTTACCAGTGTGGATGCCCTTTATTTCTTTGTCTTGTCTGATTGCTCTGGCTATAACCTCTAGCACAATATTGAATAAAATTGATGAGAGTGGGCATCCTTGTCTAGTCCTTGTTCTTAGGGGGAAACTTTTCAGTCTGTCTCCATTCAGGATAATAGGCAGTTGGCTTTGCATAGATGCCCCTTATGGCACTGAGGCATTTCCCTTCTATTCCTATTTTGCTGAGTTTTTAGCATGAATGGGGCCTGAACTTTGTCAAATGCCTTTTCTGCATCAATTGACAAAATCAGGTGATTCTTATCCTTTGTGTTATTTGTGTAGTTGATCATATTGTTTGTTTTCCTGATGTCGAACAAGCCCTGCATCTCTGGTATGAATCCAACATGATCACAATGAATTATTTGTTTGATATGTTGTTGAATTCTGTTGACTAAGATTTTGTTAAAGATTTTTGCATCTAGGTTCATGAGTGATATTATTGGTCTGTAATTTTATTTCTTTGTGAGCTCTTTCCCTGGCTTTGGTATCAGGGTTATGGTGACTTCATTGAATTAATTTGAGAATATTCTGTCTTTTTGTATGTTGTGGAATAGCCTCAGTAATATTGGAATTAACTCCTCTCTAAAAGTTTGGTAGATTGCTCTGGTGAAGCTGTTTGGGCCAGGAATTTTTTGGTTGATAGTTTTTTGATCACCTTTTCAATCTCTTTTTTTGTGATTTTTTTAATGTTGTTGTACTTCTCCTTGTGATAATTTGGTAACTGATTTTAATCTAGAAATTTGTCCATTTCCTCTAGGTTTTCATATCTGTTAGAGTACAGTCTTTTTTTTTTGTAGTATTCTGTTAGCCAAGTGCCGTCGAGTCTGATCCGACTCATGGCGACCCTAGGGGCCAAGGTAGAACTGACCCCCAGAGTATTCAAGGAGTGCCTGGTGGATTTTGATTTTGGTTGGGTTTATTATGACATCTCTGTTTCATTTCTAAGTTGTGTTATTTGTTTCTCTTCCTGTTTTTCTTTTGTAAGTTCAGCCAATGGTTTATCAACTTTGTTGATCTTTTCGAAGAACCATCTTTTGGTTTTGTTCATTTTTTAAAATTGTTTTTCTGTTCTCTCATTTAGTTCTGCTCGAATATTTATTATCTGTTTCCTTCTGGTCCTTGAAGGGTTCTACCTACTTGTTCAAGTTGTAGGGTTGATTCTTTGGTTTGGGCCTTTCATTCCAGATATGTGTTTTTATAGATATAAATTGACCTTTGAGCACTGCTTTTGCTGTATCCCATAGATTTTGTTAGGATGTCTTTTCATTCTCATTTGATTCATGAATTTCTTTATTGTGTCTTTAATTTCCTCTATAACCTACGGATTTTTGAGCAACGTTTTGCTCAGTTTCCACAAGTTCAGATTTCTACACTTTTGTTTTTCTGTTATTGATTTCAACTTTTTATGGCTTTATGGAACGAGAAGATGTTTTGCAATAATGTAATAGTTTGGATTTTGCTGAGACTTGCATTATGACCTACTATGTAGTTTATTCTGGAGAATGTTCCATGTGCATTGGGAAAGAACATGTACTCATCTGTTATTGGGTAAAATGTTCTGTATAAGTTGATGAAGTCCAGTTGTTTGGTTGTTGCTATAAGATCTTCCATATCTTTATTGAACTTTTTTTTCTGGATGATATGTCTCTTACTGAAAGTGGTGTGTTGAAGTCTCCTACTATTATTGTGGAGTGGTCTATCTCATTTTTCAATGTTGTCATCATTTGTTTGATGCATTTAAATGTTTTGTTATGGGTGCATATACATTTAATATTGTTATATCCCGCTTATATACTGAAACTTTAAGCAATAAATAGTGACCATCCTTGTCCAAGATGATGGATTTTACATTAAAGCCTATTTTATCTGAGATTAGTATTGTCATTCCTCTTACTCTTTTTGCACATTGTTAGTTTGGTATATATTTTCCATCCTTTGATTTTCAGTTTGTTCACATCTTTGAGTCTAAGGTGTGTTTCTTGTAAGCAACATTTAGACAGATCACATTTTTTGAGAGCTGTTACTCTCTACCTCTTAATTGGAGCATTCAGTCCATTTACACTCAACAAACTATTCATAGGTATGTGCTTAATGCTGTCATTCTGGTGCCTTTATTTTGCGCTGTTGATGTTTTGTTTGTTGTTCCTAATATTCTGTTCTGGGTCATTTTTCTTTATGGGCCTCCTTTTCATCCTTCCTCGCCACTTGGCTGGCTAGTGTTGGGTTTGTGCCTGTTGAGACTCCTGTAATGTTTCTTGTTTTGATATGTAGCATTGTTAGGTTGCTTTGTGGCTACACATTTGATCCCCTTAATGTTCTAAGTTTAAACCAATCTTTAACTTCTGTGTATCTCCTTAACTTCCTCTCCACCAGAAAGTGTTATAACTACTGTAATATGTTGCTCTTTATAGCATCATGATGTCACAATTTTCATGTTAAGGTCTCTGGTTCCCTACTTTTGATATTTTAAGCTTTGATTGGGCTTTGTAACTTCCCTAGCTGAGTAGGACTTTGGATGCTGTGTCCTGAATTGCATTCTTAAGTAGACATCTGATGTCACTGTTTTTCTAAATGAAGAACTTCTTTCAATATTTCTTTAGCTTTGGTTTGATTTTTGTGACATCTCTAAGCTTCTGTTTATCTAAGTATGTCTTAATTTCACCATCATATTTGACAGACAATTTTGCAGGACATGTAATTCTTGGTTGGAAGTGTGTCTCCTTCAAGGCTTCGTGTATGTCGCCCCACTGCCTTCTTGCCAGCATGGTTTCTGCCAAGAAGTCAGACAAAAGCCTACATGGCTTCCCTTTATATGTTAGTTTTGCTTTAAGTGTAGCTGCTTTTAAGAGCCTCTCTTTATGTTTCATTTTAATAAGCTTGATTATAATATATCTTGGTGTCTTTCTTTTGAGGCCTACCTTTTGTGGTGTTCAGTAAGCATCTTGAATATATTCTCTTCTTGCATGGTGTTAGGCAAGTTTTCCATTAGCAATTCTTCAACAATTCTCTCTGTATTTTCTGCTATCCTTCCCTGTTAAGGAACTACAGTTCTTAAATTATTCCTCTTGACAGAATCTTATATGTTTCTTCATTGTTCTTGTTTCTTTTTCTCTGAATTCTCCTCACAAATCCTGGTGTCAGTCACTTTATCTTCAATCTCACTAATTCTGCATTCCATTTCCTCAATTCTGCTCTTTTGGCTTTGCATAGAACTGTGTAGCTCTGTAATTTTGTTATTGATCTGCTGGATTTCAGATCATTGATGTTCTAGCAGTTCAAATACCTTACTTAATTTTTCATTTTTTATGCTGCATTTTAATCTCTAGAAGGGCTTTAAACATAATTCTTTTTTAGTCTACCTCCAAGAATTTCAGTAAGGCTTCTTCATTTAGGAAATTTTCTGATTCTTTATTTTGGGAATTTTCCAGAGCCACGGTGGTCTGCTTCTTTAAATGATTAGATATTGACTGTTGTCTTCATGCCATCTAAAAGCTATTCAGTTTCTCCAGTGATACACCAACAGGAGCTGTAGCATAGCTCTAAAAAGGGAGTGAGTAGGGGCACTGCTGTACATAGTCACAATCTGTCACTGAGTTCTCTATGTTCAGGTGACTTATGCACAGCTACTCTGCAAATATAGATGCTATCAAGCTCCTCAGTGTTGCTTGGCTTGGTGGATGGCCCCAGCTGGGCCCTCAGGGTTTGCAGACACTGTTTCCTTGCTGATAAAGATAGTGAGCTACTTGTGCCAACTCTCCACTGTCATGCCAGTCAAGACTATGGTGTAGCTCATAGGAGGGAGAGGCAGATGCTACCACACTTGGCCCCCAGGGACTACTAGATTCTCTAGATGCAGTTATCTTAAAAACTGCTTTTCTTCTGAGTGGGCTGCTGTAAAGCAGCAGCCAAAAGCAGCTGGGCCATTAAGGGTGGCAGGCCCTGCCTCCTGGCTGGCAAAGATGGCACCCTATTATGGAGTCTCTGAGGCCATCAGGTGACACTATAATGTGGCTCAAAGAAGTGAAGGGTTAGGGCACCACAGCACTCTGCCATCTGACACCACTACATTTTCTAGGTATGATTGTCTTACAAACAGCTTTTCTGCTGGGAGAAGCACTATCCAGAGAGGCACGTTTGCTCAGTGTGGGAATTAGATGAGACTGAGCCCTCAGGCATGGCTGACTCTGCCTCTCAGCTGACCAAGATGGCATCCTTCCTGAGCTGCTTTTCTTACACTGAGTCAGCAGTATTTATGGCCCAGTTCAGAGAAGAGAGGAGGGAGGGACACTGGCACCCTCGGTCACCAGCCACTGCTGGACTCTCTAGATATGGCTGTCCTGAGTACAGTCATTCTGCTGTGGGATATGCTGTTTACTTAGGCCCTGCAGTTCAGCATAGTAGCCAGCCCATGCTAGGTTCTCAGACTCAGTAGTCCTAGTCTCAGCCTCCTGGTTAACTAAGAACACGTCTGTACTTGTAATCCTTTCAGGTGATGTGCTGTTAGAAGCAGAACTTTGTGCACTACTGTCTTGCCTCCAAAAGAGGTAGTTTTCCCTTTCTTGTCACCCAGTCTAATAACCCTATGCTTGATCTTGGGGCTTCCAGAACGTTCAAACTGTTCTTTTCAGTTGTTTTTCTAGGCCTTCGTTCTCAGAGGGAGTCAAGGAGACATGTATCTAGTCCACCGGCTTGGCCTAGCTTTCTGGTATTCTACTTTTTTCTCCAGCTCTGTCTGGGACCCTTTTTGTGATCCCTGTCAGAGCAGTTAGTGGTGGTAGCTAGACACCATCTAGTTGCACTGGGCTTAGTCTGGTAGAAACCATGACAGTTGTAGTCCATTAATCCTTTGCACTAACTTTTTCCTTGTGTCTTTAGTTTTATTCATTCTATCTTTCTCCCACAGGTATGAAACCAGTGGAGTTTCATAGTTGCCTACTCATAGGCTTTTAAGACCCCAGATGCTCCTTACCCAAGTAGAATATAGAACATTTTCTTTTTATACTATGTTACGCCAGTTGAGCTGTACATTCTCTGAATCCATAGTCCCCATAGCCTTCAGCCCATTAATTTTGTCCCTCCAGGAGTTTGATTATGTCTGTGGAACTATGATGACCTTGCCTTATATCAGCTGTGCTGGCTTATCAGTATTGTGTCCTAACACTTCACCAAAGTTACCACTTATCTATTGTGAACATATTAATGTTTTATCCACATGTGTGTATCTCTATGCATATGTGTTTAAAACCCCATAATGAGTAAATACGCAAATAAAAAATTATACTGAGCAAAAGCCAGATACATATAAGGAATTTAGAAATCAAGAGATTATTTTGCTCATTTTTATGGTAGTAATTCAAGAAAGCCAAGCCAGAATCTGACTGAAATGACTTCTAGATTAAGGTAAATGCTAAATTGACCCCAAAAATGACAAAAATTAAAAATGGAAAAATGCCAAAACATAAATTGAAAAAGTAGTAAAAAAAAAAAAAAAGAAAAGAAAAAACTCACAAAATCAAATGTCTAGATATTTTCTCAGAGTAAGACTTTTCATCTTTTAAAATAGGATATTTCAATTTATTTCAGAATTTCCAAAACTTTGAAAAGGATTGAGATTTTTCCAAATGCTTTAAAAAAAAATTGACTTTATTGTAGTAAAATTTGTATACCAAAAAGGGTATCCACCTTAACAGGACAGTTTGTTAGTTTTGACAAATGTCTACACTTCCTTAAACTACCCCTCCAATGCTGATATAAATCATTCACATCTCACTGCAGTGATTCTGTTCTTGCCTCTTCCATTCCCAGCTTCAAGGAGCCAGTGATGTATTCTTTCATTGCAGATTACTTTTGACAGTTTTAGAATTTTAAATATGTTGAATTATTAAATACATAGGCTTTATAAAATATGCCTTCTTTTGCCCAGCATGATTGTAAATATTTTATGTATTTATGCATGATTTTATAATTATTTCCTTATTGCTAAAAAGTATTTAATCTACCATTCATCTGTCATTTGGCTTGATGTGTTGACTTTCACATTGCTGTGGTGACAGAAGCTATGCCACTGGTATTTTAAATACTGTCAGGGTTACCCATGGTGGACAGGCTTCAGTGGAGCTTTCAGACTAAAACAAATTAGAAAGAAAGAGGTAGCCAGTGAAAACATTATGAGTAGCAGGAGAATACTGACACAATACCAGAAGAGGACCCATGAGCTTGAAAGACACTTAAAATGCAACTGGGGAAAAGAGGCCCCCTCAAAGGAGAGTAAACCTGGGTGACACTTTGTAGATCAGTAAAGCCTTACGAAACTGCATTTGATGATGTTGTGTGATGCAAAATGAGAACATTATCTGTAAACATCTATTAATAAACAGAAAGTGGACTGTGAAAGTATGAATCTAGGAAAATTAGAGGTTGTCAAAAATAAAATCAAACAACCGAAAATCAATATTTCAGGCATAAATAAATCGAAATGGAATGCTATTGGCTGTTCTGAATTGGACAGTCACATGGTCCACTGACCTGGAAATGGAAAGCTGAAAAGGAATAACATTTCATTAATTGTCAAAAGAACATTTCAAAATCAACCCTGAAATACAGTGTTGTCAGTGATAGGATAATATTCATAAACCTACAAAGAAAATCAGTTAATATTACTATTATTATTCAAATTTATACACTAGCCACTAGTGCCAAAGATGAAAAACTTGAAGATTTTTACCAGCTTCTGCAGTCTGAAATTGCTCAAACATGGAATCAATGTTCATTGATAATTACTAGTGATTGTAATACAAAAGTTGGCCATAAGGAAGGATCAATAGTAGGATAATATAGGCTTGATAAAAATAAAGTCAGAGATTGCACTAATGATTGCACTGTTAACACATTTGTCAACAACATAAACAGTGACTATACACATAAAAAGTGACTAGACACATAAACAGCAAATACACACATCTGTTAATTTGTCCTAGTGTGGTGGCTTGCATGTTTATGTGATGCTAAAAGCCAAGGCCCTGGTGTTCAAATATCCACAAGATCACCCATGGTGTACAGTTTCCAGCTGACCTTGCAGACTAAGACAGACTAGGAAGAAGAATCTAGCAGTCTACCTCTAAAAAAATTACCCATCTCAAGAATAAATTTGACTCATTGAACCCTAGTCATGCAACACCATTTTGGTTGTGAAATGACACTGAGGACACTGTACCTGAAGAAAACAAGAGGTCAATAAAAAGGCAAGAGTAAAAGAAATGACCACAATTGATGCCAGAAGACTCTGAAATTTTCTCTTGATCATCAATTACCTAACATGAATGGAAAAAATGATGAAATAAAGTAGCTGAACAGAAGATTTCAAAGAGCAGCTTTAAAAGGCAACATAAACTATTATAATGACTTGCTTAAAGATACGTAGTCAGAAAACCAAAAGGAAAGAACACTCTAGGGATTTCTCAGATTGAAAGAACTGAAGAAAACAGTCAAACCTCAGTTTCCACTATTAAAGGATTCTATGGGCAGAAACGCAGGAAATATCAAAAGAAGATGGAAAAACAGTCACTATACCAAAAAGAATTGATCAGTATTCAACTATTTCAAGAAATAAAATATGATAAGAACCAATGGCACTCAAGAAAAATTGCAAGCTGTTTTGAAGACTTTGGTGAAAACAAGGCTCCAGGAATTGATGGAACATCAACAGAGACATTTCAAAAAAAAAAAAAAGCAATGATGGAACTGCTCACTCATCTTTGCCAGGAAATTTAGAATACAGCTGTCCAACAAACTATACCCTATACCAAAATGCACTGCCATTGAGTCAAGTCTGACTTATGGTGACCCTAGAGATAATCAACTATAAGACATCCATATTTTTGTCTATTCCAAAGAAACATGATCTAACAGAGGGTCAGTGAAAAAGAGGAAGATCTTCGAAAAGATGTATTGACACACTGGTCACAACAATGGGCTTAAGCACAAAAATGATTATGGACATGGAAGACCATGCAATGGTTTGTTCTGTTGTTCAGAGGGTAACTATGAGTCAGAACTGATTTGATTTGATGGCACCATACAACAACAGCAACATCATATACAAGTAATATTTTGTTAAAGATCATTCAGAAGTGGTTGCAACAGCACATAGATAGGAATCTGCCAGAAATTTAAAGTGGATTCAGTAGAGGACACCCAATAAGGGATATCTTTAGTGATGCTAAATAGATCCTAAATGAAAGCAGAGAATATCAGAAAGACGTTTATGCATGTTTTATTGATTATGTAAATATATTACATATCCATAACAAATTATGGATAACATGTCAAAGTATGAGCTTTCCAGAAGACTAAATTCTGCTCATAATGCAGTCATTCAGACAGAACAAGCAAATTCTGTGTGGTTTAAAGCTAATAAAGATGTATGTTAGTGTTGTACTCTCTCACCATACTAATTTAATCTATATATGCAGCAAATAATTTAAGAAGCCAGATCATACGAAGAAAAACAGGGCATCAGGATTGGAGGAAGACTTAACTAACAACCTGCTTTATGTAGATGACACAACCTTGCTTGCTTCAAGTAAAGAGAAATTGAATGAATATCGAAGACCACAGCCTCAGTATGAATTATGCCTCAACATAAAACAAAAATCCTCACATCTGGATCAATAAACAACATTATGACCAGCAGCAAAAAGAATGAAGTTGTTAAAAATGCTGTTTTTCTTGGATCCACAATCAAAGCCCACAGAAGCAGCAGTCAAGAAATCAGATGACACATTGCACTGAGCAAATCTGCTGCAAATGACCTCTTTAAAGTGTAAAAAAAACAAAGATGTCACTTTAGGCACTAAAACACTTCTGACCTAAGCCTTGATGTTTGCAATTACCTCCCAGGCGTACAAAAGCTGGTCAATGACTAGAAGAAGAATTGATGCCTTTGAATTATAGTGCTGGTGAAGAATATGAACATATTTTCAGAAGACTGAACAAATCTGTCTTGAAAGATGTATAGTCAGACAGAATGCCCCGTGGAAGCGGAGATGTTCACTTACTACGGACATGTAATCAGAGGGACCAATTGACAAAGAAGGACATCTTGCTTGGTAAAGTAGAGGGTCAAGGTCTGGAATGAGACAGAATGACACAGTGCTTACAACAACGGGCTTGAACATGACTGTGAGCACGGCATCGGACTCCCCTGTTTTATTCTGCTATACATAGGATAGCCATGTGTCAGAACTGATTCAATGGCAACTGACAACAAAAGTAGCCAGAAAAATGGGCCCCAAAGATGCCCACATCATAATTTTTAGAATCTGTAAATGTTATCTTACATGGCAAAAGGAAATTTGTATATGTGTTTAAGTTACTTCTCAGCTGCATGTAATCATGAGGGTGCTGACAAATGAAATAGGAATCAGAATAGTAAGAGAGATATCACAGTGGAAGGAGAGGTCAAAGTCATGCTGTTGCTGGCAGGGAGCCGTGGTTCTAACACAAGCTCTAAAAGCTGTGAAAGGCAAGAGAACAGATCTATGCTAGAACCTCCAGAAGAAATACTGTTCTGGCAATGCTGATTTTAGCACTGTCAAGCTCATTTAAGACTTCCATCCTCTGGGATGGCAGGATAATAAATTTGTGTTGTCTAAGCCATAAAGTATGTGGTAATACATAACAACAGCCATGAGGAACCACAGTGAATAAATACTTCAAAGAATGTTTGTGTGCAAGTCTTTTGGTGGACATGCGTTTGGATAAGTATCTAAGAATGAATTTTCTGAGTCATACAGTAAGTGTATGCTCATTTTTTTAAAAAGAGTGCCAAACGATTTTTCTAAATTGTTACTCCACTGTCCACTGCTACCACAAATGAACAAAACTTCCAAATGCTCCACGTCCTGAACATCACAGAATATAGTCTTCTTTTTAAATTTCAGTCATTCAAGTAGGTTTTAATTAGTATTTCCTTACAAATTAGCTATTTTCCTGATAACTAATAATATTTTTGGTTTTGTTTATTTTATTTTATTATTTTCCTTTTTTATTATGAATGAATGAAAATGTACATTTCCATGTAAATTTGCATGCCCGCCTATATGTAGCTCCCACTGCTCTCTCTGCCCAGCGACAGCACACTCTTCCTCTCCACTCCATACATGTCTTATCCTCCCAACAATCTCCTATCCCCTCCTCTCTACCCACTCCCCTACCTCCAGTAAGACGTAAGCAGGATGACATCCCGGATGCAAAGAACTATAAAGTGCACCCATGATATGGTCACTCTGTGTCGCCAAGTCCAATCCATTCCTGTCTGAAGAGTTGAACTCCATTATCATTTATGGAAAGGGGGAGCATCAGGACCAGGCGCCACGCTCTCAGGGGAACTTCGAGGTCCCTAGACCATCAATTGTGGTCTTTTACTGGAGATCTTAGGGTGCACACCTTTTTATTCTTGTGTTGCCAGTGAGACTCAACTTTGTGAGCTCCATCACAGCTATTACTGGTGGTGGCCAGGCACCTTCCAGTTCTTCCAGTCACCATTCAATGTAGCACCCACTCATGTGGGTCTCTCTGTCTTCTCGGTTCTCTTTCCCGCTTGTCATTTTGGCCTTTGGTGATCATCTTTCCCTGCTGAGTTGGCACCATTTGCTGTACCCTCAGATGACAGCTCAGCAGCTTTTTAGACCCCAGACACCACTCACCAATGTGGGGTGCAGAGTGCTCTCTTAGCAAAACACTAGTTGTGCCAATTGGCCTCAATTTGCCCTGAGAGCATGGTCCCTGGGCTCTCGCCCCAGCTACTCTGTCCTTGCAATATTAGGTTAAGATGGGAGGAGTAATCATCTTGTGTTGAAGTCCAGTTAATATTGATCCTCTTTCTAATGTGTGCTGTCACAGATTTCATCCAACCAAATTTCTATCAACTATCTAATCTAAACCCTCCCCTCTTTGCCCACCCACTCTTCTCAACTTTGTAGCCATCAAAGAGTCCTTGAGTTTGTTTTTAAGTTCTTATTATAGGGGTCTCATGCAATATTTGTCCTTTTGTCGCTGACTACTTTCACTCAACATAATGTCCTCCAGTTGAAACCAGGTTATGAGATGTTTTCTGGAATCATTGTTGTTCTTTATCATTGCAAAGTGTTCCATTGAGTATATATACCATAGTTTACCTATCTATTCCTCTGTTGTTGGGCATCCGGGTTGCTTCCATCTTTTTGCTATTGTGGACTGCTGTGAAAAACATTTGTGTGCACGTATCAGTTGGTGTGAATGGCCTGGATTCTGTAGCATCTATTCTGAGCACTGGAGTTACTAGGTCAAATGGGATATCTAGATCTGGCTTTTTAAGGAAGCACCAGATTGCTTTCCAAAGAGGTTGAACCATTTTGCAATCACACCAGCAGTGTAGGAGAGTTCCAGTTTCTCCACAGCTGCTCCAGTATTTGTTGTTTTGCAGTTTGGGGATCATAGCCAACCTTGTTGGGGTGAAATGGTATCTCATTGTAGTTTTGATTTGAGTTTCTTTAACAGCTAATGATTGTGAGCATGTCCACATGTGTTTTTTGGATGCCTGGATCTCCTCTTCAGAGCAGTGTCTGTCCATCTCTTTGGCTCATTGCTTCACTGGATTATTTATCTTCTTCTTATTGATATTTTGTAGTACCATATAGATTGTGGAGATCAGGTGTCGGTCTGACATACAGTTGCTAAATATTTTTTCCCATTCTGTAGGTGGCTTTTTAATTCTATTAATAAGGTCTTTGGATGAGCAAAAGTGCTTGATTTTTAATAGTTCCCATTTACCTATTTTCTGATGATTGTGGTTTGTTTGACAGATTTTGAATTCTCTCTGAGTTGTGTATTACAACTTCCATTGTTGTTCCTACTTTTTCTTGGATGAGCTTTATCATTTTAGATTTGATATTTAGGTCTTTTATCCAGTTTGAGCTGGTTTTTCTTTAAGGTGTAAGATATGAGTCTGTTTCAATTTTTTTTGCAGATGGCTATCCAATTATGCCAGCATCATTTGTTGAAGGGATTGTTTTTACCCCAGTTTAATGTCTTAGGGCCTTTGTCAAATATCAACTGTTCATAGGAAGATGGTGTCATCTCTGGGGTCTCAATTCTATTCCATTAATCTGTCTCTTTTCGTACCAGGATCGGGCTGTTTAGACTACTGTGGCAGTGTAATAGTTTCTAACACTGGGTAGTGACAGGCTCGGCAGTGTGTTCTTCTTCAGTAGTACTTTACTTATCTGGGGCTTCTTCCCTTTCCAAACAAAGTTGGTGATTTGTTTCTCCATCTCATTAAAAAATGTCACAGGAATTTGTATTGGGATTGCATTATATAAGTAGATTGCTTTGGGTAAAATAGACATTTTCACAATGTTAAGTCTTCCTATCCATGAGCAGGGTAGGTTTCTCCACTTATGTAAATCTCTCTTAGCTTCTTGTAGAAAGGACTTGTAGTTCTCTTTGTAAAGGTCTGTTATATCTCTGGTTAGATTTATACCTAGGTACTTTATATTCGTAGGGGCTATAGTAAATGATATTGATTTGGTGATTTTTTCCTTAATAATTTCATTGTTGGTATAAAGGAATCCTACTGATTTACTTATGTTTATCTTGTATCCTGACACTTTGCTGAACCCTTCTATGAATGTGAGCAGTTCACTTATGGATTCTTTAGGATTTCCTGAGTATACAATCCTATCATCTGCAAATAGGGAGATTTTTACTTCTTCTTTGCTGATGCAGATGCCCTTGATTTCTTGGTCTTGTCTAAATGCTCTGGCTAGAACTTCTAGGAGAATGTTGAATAGGAGAGGTGAAGAGTGGGCATCCTTGTCTAGTTCCTGTTCTCAAGTCAAACTGTTTCAGTCTCTCTCCATTCAGGATGACGTAGGCAGTTGGCTTTATAAATGGCCCTTATTGTACTGAAGAATTTGCCATCTATTTCTATTTTGCTGAGAGTTTTTAGCATGAATGGGTGTTGGACTTCATCAAACGCCTTTTCTACATCAACAGACAAAATTAGGTGATTCTTGTCTGTTGTGATATTTATGTGGCTGATCACATTAATTGTTTGTCTGATGTTGAACTGGCCTTGCATCACTGTTATGAATCCAACTTGGTCATGATGGATTATTTTTTTGGTACGTTGTTATATTTTATCGGCAAGAATTTTGTTGAAGATTTCTGCGTCTAGATTCATGAGTGATATTGGTCTTTAGTTCTCCTTTTTGGTTGGGTCTTTCCCTGGCTTTGGTTCCAGGGTTATGTTAACTTCATAGAATGAATCTGAGAGTATTCCATACCTTTCTATACTGTGAAATAGTCTTAGTAGTATTGGAGATAACTCTTCCCTAAAAGCTTGGTAGAATTCTGTGGTGAAACCATCTGGGCCTGGGCTTTTTTTGGTTGGTAGTTTTTGGATGACTTTTTAAATCTCTTCCTTTGTAATGCATTTATTAAGTTGTTCTGCTTCACCTTGTGATAATTTTGGTAGCTGATACGAATCAAGGAATTTGTCCATTTCCTTTAGGTTTTCAAATTTGTTAGAGTATAGTCTTTCATAGTATTCTGTTATGATATTTTTGATTTCTATTGGATCTGTTATGGTAACTCCCTTCTCATTTCTTATTTTGATCATTTGTTTCTTTTCCTGTTTTTCTTTAGTAAGTTTAGCCAATGGTTTGTCAGTTTTGTTGATCTTTTCAAAAAACCAGCTGTTGGTCTTTTCAATTGTCCTTCTATTCTCTATTTCATTTAGTCCTGCTCTAATCTTTATACTCTGCTTTCTTCTGGTGCTTCAGGGGTTCCTCTGTTCTCTCTCTACGTGTTCAAACTGTAGGGTTAGTTCTTTGGTTTGCTTTCTTGCTTCCTTCCAGATGTGTGCATTTATGGAGATAAACTGATGTCTGAGCACTGTTTTGGCTGTATCCCATAGGTTCTCATAGGATGTGTTTTCATTCTCACTGGAATCCATAAATTTCTTTATTTTGTCCTTGATTTCTTCTATAACCCATGGCTTTTCGAGAAAGATGTTGTTCAGTTACCATGAGTCCCCACTTTCTACATGTTTTTTCTGCTATTGATTTCAACATTTATGACTTTGTGATCTGAGAAGATGCTTTGCATTAATTCAATGGCATGGATTTTGTTGAGAATTGCTTTATGTCCTAACATACGATCTATTCTGGAGAATGTTCCATGTGCACTGGAGAAATAGTTGTAGTTGTCCACTGATGGACAGAAAGTTCTATATATGTTGACGAGGTCTAGTTGGTTAATTGTGGCCATAAGGTCTTCTGTGTCTTTATTGAGCTTTTTTCTAGACAATCTGCCCAATATTGAGAGTGGAGTGTTGAA
Organism: Heterohyrax brucei; assembly: GCA_028571685.1. Lineage (NCBI taxonomy): Eukaryota > Metazoa > Chordata > Mammalia > Hyracoidea > Procaviidae > Heterohyrax > Heterohyrax brucei. The sequence goes on from CM053156.1 coordinate 8,312,488, forward strand.
GTCCCCCACTGTTATTGTGGAGTGATCCATCTCATTTTTTAGTGTAGTCAGTGTTTCATCGATGTATTTATGTGCTCTGATATTAGGTGCATAAATATTTAACATTATTAAGTTCTGCTTGTGTATTGAATCTTTCAGCAATAAATAGTGTCCATCCTTGTCTGTGATGGTGGATTTTACATTAAATTTGATTTTATCTGAGATTAGAATTGCCACACCTGCTCTTCGTTGTGTATTGTTAGCTTGGTATATATTCTTCCATCCTTTAATTTCCAGTTTGTTCCTATCTTTAAGTCTAAGGTAAGTTTCTTGTAGGCAACATATGAATGGGTCGTATCTTTTGATGCAAGATGTTACTCAGTGTCTCTTTATTGGAGTGTTCAGTCCATAGATATTCAATGTAATTATCGATAGGTATGTGTTCAGCGCTGCCATTGTGATATGTTTATTTTTGTCTTGATATTTTCTCTGTTGTTCTTATTAATCTGTTCTGGGATATTCTTCTCTGTGAGTTGATTTTTCACCTTTTTCAGGGTTAGTTTTGTGGTTGTTGAGACTCTTGTAGTACGTTTCTTGATTTGATATGTTGGATCATTATCATGCTTTATGGCTGCTCCTATGATCCCCCTTAATAAACTATGTATAAACCCAATTTTAATTAGTAACAGGCTTATTAACTTCCTCTCCATATGGAAAGACTATAACAACTGTAGTACGTCCCTCTTTTTAGTATGATGACATCATAGTTTTCGTGATATGATCACTGGATCATTTTTTTCAGTATTATAGCTTGGATTGAGTTTGGAGCCTTCCCTAAATGCATAGGTTTCTGGGTGATGTGTCCTGTATTTTTTTCTAAAATATACAGTTAGTGGATTGGTTTTTCTAAGCCAAGAGATTCTTTCAGAATTTCTTGTAGCTTTGGCTTGGTTTTTACAAAGTCTCTGAGTTTCTGTTTATCTGTGAATATCTTAATTTCATTTTCATATTTGAAAGATAGTTTTGCAGGATATATATTTCTTGGTTGGAAGTTCTCCTTCAAGGCTTTGAATGTGTCATGCCACTGTCTCCATGCCAGCATTTTTTCTGCTGAGAAATCTGATGAAAGCCTAGAGAGTTTCTCTCCAAATATTAGCTTTGCTTTGAGTCTTATTGCCTTTATGAGTTTCTGTTTCGTTTTGTTAAGCTTGGTTATAATATATCTTGGAGTCTTTCTTTTGAGATCTATATTGAGTGGTGTTCAATATGCATCTTGGGTATCTATATTCTCTTCTTTCATTATTTATGGGAAGTTTTCTGTCAGCAGCTCAGCAACAATACTCTCTGTCTTTTCAGGTGTCTTGCCCTGTTCAGGAACTTCAATTAATCATAGATTGTTCCTCTTAATAGAGTCCCACATGCTTCTTAATGCTTTTTCATTTTTCTTGTTTCTTTTGTCTGATTTTTCCTCATAGATGCTGGAGTCACTAGCTCTGTCTTCCAAGTCAGAAAGTCTCTTTTCCATTTGTTCCATTCTGTTTTCTTGGCTTTGAATTGAAGTTTCTATGTCTTTGATTTTGTTCTTGATCTGTTGGATTTCAGAGCACTGGTGTTCCATCAGCTCAAACAGCTTGCTTAATTTTTCATTTTGCTCTGCTGCATTTTGTATAAGGTCTAGGAGGGCTCTATATATAATCCTTTTGTATTCACCTTCCAATAGTTTCAGAAAGCTTTTTTCATCTGGGAAGTTCTTTGGCTGTTTCCTTTGAGGGCCTTCTGAAGCCATGGGTGATTTCTTGTTTTTGCTTTTATTCAGATTTTGTTGCTTTGGGGAGTTCATGTCAGTCAACAGAGGCTGGGAGAGATGCTGTGTGGATGGACCACAGTTGTTTCTCTTGGCTGTCTTAAAATGAAAGGGAAAAGTTGTCTGACTACTTCCAAAGTCAGTCAGGTTTTCAAGTGTATAGGTCCCACTTCCCAGATGGCAAAGTAAGCACTTCTGTATCCAACCCCAGATGTTACAATCTTGTTCAAAATACAGAAAGACTGCTGCCCTGCTGGTCTCTGCTGTCAGGCCCTAGACATAGATGACACTGTGTAGAATACTACTTTTCTTCTGGGAAAGCCCTATCCTCCAGGCAGGCTCTGCCTCCCAGCCTAGGAATTAAGTCCAGCTGAGGCCTCTGTTTGGGTATATCTGCCTCCCAGTGGAACAAGGTGGCATCCCACACAAGCTCTCTGACTTCCCCAGCACAGGCCAGTCAATGGCGGAGGTGGAAAGAGAGGCCAAATGCACTGAGATGCACAGAGTCCACAGCCAGGCTCTCAAAATACAGCAATCTTGCCTGCCAATCCCACCAGCAGTGCATCTGAGACCAGCACCAGTCAAGTCCTAGTTCTGCCCACCAGCTTAGACAGAGAAAAAAGTTAATACGGTGAGTTACCCTCAGTCCGTGAAAGCCAGAGTTCACCAAGAGCAAGGATCAGCGAAAGAGAGGAAGCTTTCAGCTCAGTGGTATGAAGTCCAAATTAACATCCCTATGCCGTGTCCTAGGGCTCACTAGACATCCAGAAGGTCCTGTTTAATTACCAGTTTGGGTCTTGGCTTCCAGAGGGATTTAGGGAGACATGTGTTTAGTCTACCATTTTGTCTTAACTCCCATAACTAATAATTTTAAGCATAATTTCAGGTGCTTACTGGCTTTTCATAAATCTACTTTTTTCTTTTTTTTAGAATTATCGCCCATTCTGAATTGTATTTTTCCTTTTTATTACTAATTGTTTAAGTTTTTATGTACACATAAAATGCCCCAGATAAATATATTGGGCATAATTTCTTCTACTCTGTAGATTGTGTTTTCATTATTTTAAAAGATATTTTGAACGGTACATGCTCTAAATTTTGATGTATTATAGTTTACCAATTTATTTTATTCTGTAATGTTGATTTTTGTCCTGTCTAAATATTTGCCTCTACTAAGGTGATAAGACAATGTCTATCTTTTCTAGAGGTTTTATAATTTTTACTTTTAAGTAAAAATTGAAAATTCATTTTTTGTTAGTTTTGTGAGAAATGTAGAATAAGAAATGAGATTGTTTTGTTTTTCATTACAGATAGACAGTTCTTCCAGTACATTGCATTAAAAATATATATGTTCTTGGTTGAAATACCTTGGGCTTGGCTGGGCTTTTGTAAAAAAGAATAAATAAACAGCAATTGATTTGTTTTCCTTACTTTCTATAACTAGATAGAATTCTAGGTATAATGATCATAGGAGTTCTTAAAATCAGCTCTTCTTGCTTATGTACAATGTTTGAGGAAAGCTTTACATTTTCATCATTAATTACTATGTCAACTTCAATTTTATTTTGATTTTTTTATAGGTTAGGGATGCTTCCTTTAATTCTTGGTTTGTTAAGAGATTTGTTTATAAATGCATGTTCAGTTTTCTGAAATTTTTGCTCCTAAGATAAAAATAAGGACCTCTGGTGATGCAGTATCTACGTACTTGGCTGTTAACTGAAAGGTCAGTGCTTCAAACCCACTATCCACTCTGCTTCACTGGAGAAAGATGCAGCAGTTTTCTTCCATAAATATTACAGCCTTGAAACTCATAAAACTGTTTTGGTGTTTCATATAGAGTCACAATGGTTAGGAACCAGCTTGACAGCAATATGTTATTGTTTTGTTTCATGGTATAATAATTAAATGCTCAGCTGTTGACTGATAAGCAGGTAGTTCAAACCCCCTGCCAACTTTGTGTGAGAGAAGACATTGTATCTTCTTCCATGGATATTACAGTCTAGGAAACCCAGTGGGGCAGTTCTTCTCCATCACATGGGGTCACTAAGAATGGGAATCTACCCACTGGTACCTAACAACGCCAATTCTAAAACCAAGTGGTTTTGCCTTTTAGTCCTACTAATGGTGTGAATTATCATGATTTATTTTCAAATTTTAAATTACTTTTTTTTATTGTGTAAAATACATACAACAAATGATTTTTTATTGACACGGTTTAGTGACATTATGTTAATAATGTTGTGCAATCATTACCACTATCCATTTCCAAATTTTTCCAGCACCATTAATAGAATTCAGAGCCTCTTAAGCAGTGAATCCTCCCTGTCCACTCCCTCTTGCACCCTGTAACCACAAATAAACTTTGGCTTCTGTGCATTTGCCTGTTTTAGATATTTCATGAAACTGGAATCATACAATATTTGTCCTTTTGTGAATAACATTGCTTTAAGCACAAAATGTTCAAAGTTTATCCTTGTTGTGTCACTTCATTTTTCTTATATCTGAATAATACTCATGCGCCACATTTTGCTTATCCATTAATCTTTTGATGAACATTTAGGTTGTTTTCACCTTTTGACTATTGTAACTAATGCTGCAGTAAGCACCATAACTTAAGAACTAAAATCATAAAACATTAGGGAAAAAAACAAGAGTAATGCTTTACAACCTATATTTTAATGATGTATTCTTAAATACAGTACCAAATGCACAAATACGAAAGACAAAATTGATAAATTGGACTTCTTTTAAATTAAGAACTTCTGTTCTTCAAAGGTCTCAATCAAGAGTGAAGAGATAATATAGAAATTGGGGGAACTATGCATATGTTAAGGATTTAACATATGGATTATACAAAGAATGTCTACAATTCAACAACAAGAAGATAAATAAAAATAAAAGAATGGGCAAAGAATTTGAACAGGCATTTTACCAACAGGAAGTACAAATGGCCACGAGCACATGAAAGGATGCTCAACTTCATTACTCACTAGGAAAATGCCAATCAAAACCACAGTGGGGAAATTCCAGCCAACATGGTGCCAGAGACAGAAGCACCATGGTGTCCCTCAAGTCTAAAGAACTGAAAAACTAAGTAAAACGTCAGTCCTGGAAACTGAAGTGTCAAATGAAGTGATAGAGAACTCAGCCAAACAACAGATGGAATAAGAAACTGACAGAGAACACAGAACAAGAAGAGATATGCAGCCCGGGTACAAAATCTTGAACTCCTGTCAGAGACGGGCAGACAGGGAACACATGAAAGCAGCTTCATATAAATCCCAGAAGGAGAGAAAGCACCATGCAACCCGTGATGTATACTTTTCCCACATCCAGTCCTCTGCTTGTTGCTTTACCTCCAATGCTTCCTGGCTAGGTGGAGTAGCTTAGCCTGCCAGCCGGTGGAGAGTCCATGCTGCTTAGATTTGCCCCTGACCCCACATCAGAGATCAGAGCTCCCAGCAGAATATAGATCACCCAATAGTTAGAGATATATACTTTGCTAACCCATCTCTTTTACCTTACCCTCTGTCAGCCTCAACTGCTTCCCAACCAGTCCCTTGACTGAGAGGCAACTGCTTTTGCCCCGGTCCCTTGGATTCATCCCACCCATGCTGGCTATCTGTAACTAATGTTGCTTTTTTCCATTTCTTTTGGTATATTCTGTGCTTCCTACCATCTCCACCTCCTTTCTCTAAAACAGCTGGCTCAGTGTGCCATCTTGCCTCCTTTTTGAAAGGTAGTGAAGTTCTGCTAAACTGGGAGGGACCACTTCTCAGACTGTGACATCACACTATAGGATGGGGCTTTTCCTTTTCTTGTCCCCCCCCCCCCGTTTCCATTTTCTTTTCATAAGTTGAGAGTCTCTTCCAGCCAGGCTGTACAGCATGGCTTAGAACTCACTCCCCAGTCTACACAGTGTTGTCAGACTATAGTCTCAGAGACTATCTAGCTCATTGGCATAACATAGTTTATAAAGAAAATATTCTTTGTTCTACTTAGGTGAATAGCATCTGGGATCTTGAGAGACTGTGAGTGGCCACCTAAGATATTCTACTGGTCTCACCCATCTGTGAGAGAAAGAATGAAGAAAATTAAAATTATAACGGAAAGATTAGTCCAAAGGACTAATGGACCACATCTACCACAATCTCCACCAGACTGAGTCTAACTCATCCAGATAGTGCCCAGGTAGCACTAGTGACTGCTTTGACAGGGATCACAACAGAGGCTCCCAGACAGAGCTGGAGAAAAAATGTAGAATAAAATTCAAACTCAAAACACCAGAATTGCTGGCCTGAAAGATGCTGGAGAAACCCTGAGAGTATGGCCCTCACACACTCTTTCAGATCAATAATGAAGTCACTCTTGATGTTAACCCTTCAAGAAAAGATTGGACAGGCACATAAAACAAAGCAAGACTGAAAGGGCATGTCAATCTGGGAGCAAGAACTAGAAATCAGGAGAGGACAGAAAAGCTGATAATAGGGAACCCAAGGCTGAGAGTGTTGACATGTTGCAGAGTTGTTAAACAATGTCATAAGACAACACATGTATTAACTATTTAATGAGAAACTAGTTTGTTCTGTAATCCTTCATTTAATGTACAATAAAAAACACACACAGACACACTGAAGCATCACTTCAGCCTCAGTAAGAAGACTTGATTAAAAAAACAAAGAGAAAAACAGAAAACAGGTTTTGATGAGAATGTAGAGAAACTGGAATTCTCATCTATTTCTGATAGGATTGTAAAATAGCACAGTACTGTGGAAAACAGTTTGGAAGTTCCTTAAAATGTTAACCATAGAATTAATATGTGAATCATCAGTTTCATTCTTATATATACATACACTAAAGAATTAAAATCCTAAATGAAAATATCTATGAACACAAATGTTCATTGTTGCACTAACTTTGACTTTTTCAGATAAAATAACATTAGTCAAAAGTTGATTTTATATATTGCTGAATTCTCTTTGCTAATATTTTACAAAGGATATTTGCACATATACTTGTAATAGATTTTCTTCTGTATTTTACCTTTTGTTTAATTTATTTTTCTCGTTTTAGTATCAGAGTAATACATCATAAAATAATCTGAGATGTGCTTGTTTTTCTTTTTTTGAAAAAGTGTTTGTTCTGTTCATATTTTGAAATATCAAATAGAACTTACCAATAAAAACATTAGGCCTTCAATTTTTTTTTTTTTTTTGCAGAAAGTCATTTAGTAAAATAATTTAATTCCATGAACAGTTTTACAATAGTTTTATTTCCTCTTTTTAATTTTGGTGTTTTAAAATTGTCATTCACTTTAAATTGAAAATTCATTGTTATAAAGTTGTTTAAAAATATGATATCTCTGGGGTCTAAGGAAAGTCTGATGGAATAGGGATAAAGAGCTACATTGAGTAACCAAAAGGCTGGCAGTACAAATCCACCAGGCACTTCTTGAAAACTCTGCGGGGAGTTCTACTCTGTCATAGAGGTTGGCTATGAACTGGAATTCACTCGATGGCAGTGGGTATGGTTTGGGGTTGGGTAGGATCTAAAGCAATGTTTTTTGTTCATTGCCGATATAGTTAAATTATGGCTTCTCTCACTTATCTCCTTTTATAAACTAAGTACATGTTGACCAGTTTTATTATTTATAAAAAGGAGATGTTTCCTTTATTGATTCATCTCATTTCTATTTCTATATTTTGATTTATATAGTTACTACTTCTATATCTGAGAGCCTATTTTTTTCTATTCTTCTATAATATATATTCTGATGAAAAATTTATTCATTTTGGAATTGTTTTCTCTAGATACAGGAAACCAATTCGAGGAAGTTCTGTTTTCTTTTTTTTTCCTTGTATTCTATTTCTTTTCTCATTATGTTAAGATTTTCCTTTAAAATTCTGAAACATATATACAGCACCCTTTTTGAAAGATAATGTATCTTAATTTCATCATTTCTGTCTCATCTATTTTATTATGAAGAGCAAAAGTGGCAATATTAATCTCTAATAAGATAAGCTTCAAAGTAAAAGCCACCACACTGGATAAAGAAGGATACTATATGATGATTAAATCTTCAGTATTCCAGGAGGACATAGCCATACTCAATATCTAAACTCCCAGGGACAGGGCTCCATGGTACACTAAACAAACTCTAACTACATGGAAAACAGAATAGCGCCACAAAAATATTAGGAGACTTCATCACACCAATTTCAGCGAAGGACAGATCGTAAAGCTATAAAAGTAGAAATCAACGAAAAGAAAAAGAAGAAAAGAAGAAGAATATCAAACAAGTGAAACTGAACAACACCTTGTTCAAAAGCAACGGAGTTACAGAAGAAATCAAGAATGGAATAAGGAAATTCATTTTTATAATCAGATTTTCCTAATTAACTTTAAACTGTCAATGATCTTCACCAAGCCTTCGACTAAGTGTTCTATTTTAATCACACTGTAATACCATTTAAAATAAAGGCCTTTTGCCCCATTTGTCAGGAAAGAATACAAGAGGTATTAAGCCGTTCTCAAGGTAAGCTATCAAGTTAAGGTAAAGGAAAGCTCGGATAACCCAACAAAGAGAAGGCCTGCTCCACATCGTTAAAGGTACCCCTAACATATCACAATCTCTTTAGCAACATCCATACAAGCAGCAGTCGAGAAATCAAGAGACACATGGCACTGGGCAAATCTGCTGCACAAGATCTTTTTAAAGTGTCAAAAACAAAGCTGTCGCCTTCTCAGGACTCAGGCGCTTTCAATGGCTTCGTAGGCACAGGAAAGCAAGATGACGAATAACGCAGACAGAAGAACTGATGCCTTTGACTTCTGGTGCTTGGCTGAGAATAAAGAATTAAACCACATGCTGGCAGAACAGATAAATCTATCCTGGAAGAAGCATCGCAGCATGCTTCTTAGACGCGAGGACGGTGCGACTGCGCCTCGTGTACCTTGGACCCGTAATCAGGAGGAATCAGTCCCTGGAGAAGGACATCACGCTGGTAACAGAGAGAGTCAGCGAGAAAGAGGAAAGCCCTTAAGGAGACCGATTGACAAGGTGGCTGTCTCAATGTGCTCAAGCATAATAATGACTGTTAGGATGGCACACGGTTGGGGAAGAGAGACTTCGGTTCTGTGTTCACAGGGTCACTCTGAGGCGGAAACAAGTCAGAGGCACCGAAAAACACCACGATGCTTCTCACTCCTGCTCGAAATTCTGCCATCACTGAGTTTGTGCATTAGCTACATCTCACAAAGGCCCATGGGTTTATAGGAGTCATCTGCCGTGTCATACCTGCTGATGTCAGGAGAAAGAAGTTGTTAACATAACCCCCAGCGTGCGGTGGGGAGACTGAGAAGCACAAAGACTTACGGAGTCCCCAAACTGGTTAACAGGGATGAGCTGTGTCTGAAACCAGCTCTGTCTGCTCCCAGTGGAGGTCCCGGCTGCACCAAGGCCGTTCCTGGGTTCCAAAGAGAGGGGGCTGTGCTGGCGTCACTGTGTGCAGTTACAGAGAAGGCATGGGAAGAGGACCACTCAACAGCCCTGAGGGAACTTAGGGGCGGTCTTACCTGAGATGAGTCTAGGTCGGAAAAACCAGGAGGTGACCTCACTTTCTCGGCGGCAGAGTACAAAGAACTCGTAACCCTGGTAACCAGGCACCGTCATTCTAGACACAAAGACCAGACCTACCGAGCTCATTTGGAGGAAGACATTTGAGCTAGGAAAATGTTTTCTAGCTGTTACCCCTGTTGCCTTGTTTCAGACCTGGAAGAATCCAGAACTTCACCTGTTCCACGAGGACGGAGACACGCTGACATCCCCCACCGGAGAAAGCGCTGGGCATTTAGCTGGAAGAAGGGAAAGGTAACGGTAGCGCAGTGTGACCCAGAGTGCCAGTCCCGGCCAGGCCAGCTCCGTGACCTGGACTGGAAAGCCCCCAAGCCCTCCTCCTCATGGGGTCCTTGGTAATGGGGGCAGGGAGGAAATGAGGACAGAAGTGACGAAGCGTGAAGGCGCTGAAAGAGGCAGGGTCCACTTGGGTGGGAGATGGATGGGAGGACGGGATTGTAACCTGGGGAGATCTGGAAAGGGAGAGGTGATAAAGAGGATGAAAATGGTGCTACTATTTCATGACCAGCACTCACTGAGGGCTCCCACAGCTCCACCTCCATGGCCCCTCACCGTCACTGGGTTCATGGGCCTGGGACTGACCTGGCATAGGTCAGTGGACGGGATGGTCCATCAGGTTGGGTACCTGGGAGTCTGGGTTCTAGGAAGAAAAAGGTGATCTCTTTCATGTCCTTGCCCCAAATCCCTGATCACAGAGGACACTTGGACCGAAGTCTCCACCCAGGGGTCCCAGTTCAGACCTGGGCTTGATGGAGAGACTGTCAGGGAGTCACAGGCCAAGTTGGCACTCTCACCTGAGCTTTTTCTGAGCTCGTGCTCTCCCTGAGTGGGCAGTCACCACACAGTCATGGCTGCTGGTCATGTGCCGACCCAAGAACCTCCCGAATCCTCGTCCCTGACCCTGAGCCCCTTCCTACCCCTGCAATTACTACTGTTCCCTGGAGGGTTGCGGGGCAGATGGGCCTCAGGCTGAGCCATCCAACACGTGGTGCAGGTGGGAACTGGGAACTCTTTGGATGCCCAGGGGAGCACAAGGGCCCGAAGGGGCAGAGCGGGGAGGAGGTGGTTTGGAAGACCCTTGATTCTTGCTGAGCTGCTGCTGGGCACTGTCTCTACAGGAAACCACACAGGAGATCTGTGAGGAGCAGGAGAGTGGTGTCATCTACTCCATCTCCCCCAAGAACAAGGTCAATAAGTGCTGGCACCGACTCTGGGTGAGTTCAGAGGCCAGGGACCCAACACAGGGCCGTAAGATGACCAGATGATGCCCAAAGCCCAGATACTCTGAGACCTCCAGATCCGTCTCAGGGCTTTGCCTCCAAAAGATCTCTAGCACCCTACTGAAGGAATTACCCCAGATCCTGTCCTTATCACATTCCCTCTTCCCCACCCACTGCCTTGCCTGCCCTGGCCAGATGCTAGGTTACTTTTCCCATATTTATAGGAATATTAGAGAGGAGTCTTACATTGTTTTCACTTCCTCTAAGCCAGGCATCTTTCTGCGTGTTGCTTCTGTTTCAGAGTTTAACTCACCACCCCAAGGCCCCATTTGGCAGTCACCTGGACTGCCCTTCGAGACCTCCTCCAAGCCTCACACAGTTTCAAGCTGAGCAGGCTTCTTTACCCTAAAGTGTGGGGCTCGGGCTGTGATACACCTTTTTCTGTAACATGCAATCTCAGGGCACACAGCACGTGGTCCCTACAGATCGGGAGCTGTATTCTGACATGGCCGCAGAGCATTCCGGGTGGGAGGCTGGTTCCCACAGTGACTGAGCCTCTCACTGCTGCCGCCCTGGACCGAGGCCTTCTGCTGCCCTTTCATCAGGGTCGCAGGAACCTGACACATGTCCTTATCCACTGACCCATGCGGGACACACTCCCAGGAGTGGGATGCTGAGGAGAAACACGAGCACAGCTCAAGTTAGGATCACTAGAGCCAGTCTCTTTGCCATAGCAGCTGTCTCGTTCACATTATCCAGCAGTCTGTGACACTGCCTCAGTGACTGCATTTAGTGTGATTTTGGTCATAGGGTTCTTCTCTATTTTGGCCAGTCCATTTTCAGGGTGGGGTGGCTGCTGGTTGTCAGGGTAGCTGCTGGAAATGCAGAGGAACTTTGAGGTGCTTGTTGGCCCCGAGGAGCTGAGACACCACTCTGCTCTTTCCCATCCATTTGAATTTGCCATCCCTGAGTTGTCTGCTTAGATCCTCGATCCTGTGGGGATCTTTCTCCCACACTGGGATCTCCAGGCCTTTGTTAACCCTTGGCTGGACCTCAGACCACCATAACTTCAGCTTTTCAAAGCCCCTTTGAATGTACAGAAGGAAAATCTGTGTCTCCCTCTGCAACCCTCTGCAATCAGAGGCAGTCTCATGGGCATGTCTGCTTTGTACAAGGTCTCCAGCCAGGAAGGGAGTGATCCTGTACCAGACCTTCACCTCCAAGTCAGGAGCAGAGCAGGCCCCTGGTAGCACACAGGGAACATCACAGAGCCCAAGTGTCGGGTAGTTCTGGGCTAAGACTAGGTGACATGGCGTAGGCACTGGACATCGTTGTGTTTTCTCACCGCTAGACTGGGGAGTTTTGTCAGGACTAACGGGGACACTGCCGTTAATACCAAGCAAAACAAACCCATTACCATCCAGTCAATTCTGACTCATTGCGACCCTGTTACGCAGAGTTGAACTGCCCCATAGATTTGCCAAGGAGCGGCTGGCAGAGTCGCCGTGCCAACTTTCTGCTTCTCAGCCAAGATCTTAAGTACTGCACCACCAGGCCTGCACTCTGAATACAGGGAGTCGATATTATGAACAAAATGACCTGGGGTTACTCATGGGTCTAATCACACTCCCCGCCCCCACCTCCAATTCTTGTTTGAAAGCTGCACTCTGTTTTCTGTTGGGAGCTCTCATGTCCTACCTGATGCCATGGGTCCCAGAGGACTGTGACCCACCTGATGGTTCATGGGATTGCCTCTGATGCAATGTCCCTCCTCCGTCCCACGACAGTGTCTGTGTGACTCAGACCAGGGCGTGGATGAGACCTGTACCGTGAGAAGCGTCAAGGCCGGCCAGCTGGAGAAGCCAGTGGAGGACTTGGTGCCTGCCTTTGCGGAAGTTGACTTGTCCTACATCGAAGTCTTCCTGCGAATCTATAAAACCTTTGCCACCACCCAGCAGACGCTGGAACTCTTGTTCCAAAGGTGAGAACCCCCTTCTCCACAGCCCAGTGGGTACTCATCCCCCTAAACAGCTGTGAGTCCGGGGAACATCGTTCACTTCTCTGAGTTTCACTTTGCTATTATGAGAAGTGGGGAACTATGAGGACAAACTTGTTTGGGAAATTGTCAGGACCACCTGGAACAACCCGCTGTCATGTGTACCGGGAGCTCCCCCCTAACCAAGCCTCTGGCCACTGAGTTGATTCTGACGGTTAAGGACCCAGAGAACAAAGGAGCACTGCCCCGTGGGGTTTTCAAGGAGCAGATGGTGAATTTGAATTGGCCACCACTTGGTAGCAACCAGGGTCTTTCATCACAGTGCCACTTAGGCCCCAACATCTGGATCCCAGCTGTGTGGAAAAGGCTGCTGGAGGGGCTTTGGATGTTGACATTTTTTCCCCATCTCTTTCACGAAGGAAATGGGGGTCTCGCACCTCAGTGACTGTGTACCATTAAGCACACCTATTTCCCATTTGTAAAGAGGACTGAGATTCCATCTAGTGTGTCCTTGTCCTCGATGTAGCGAGAACAGGAATCTTAGGGGCTGGTAGAGGGCCCGCAGGACACTCAGATATCTGGGAAGTTACTGCTAGGTTCGTCATTCGACAATAACACGTGAAACCCCTACTGTTGCAGACACTATACTGTCCACTTAACATTCTTCAGTGAACCGAGGAAACAGGAAGCCCTGACCTCCTGGGCCCCCAGTCTGGTCAGGGAGTCAGAAAGAACACTAGACATCTTACTCAGGTAGTGTCCACAGTGTATTAGCTGTGACGCCTGACACCTCCTCTCGGTATCACTGCAGCCATCCCCCTTCTGCCAGGGATGCCATCTGTCAGGACCAGCTGAAAGTGTGTGTGGACATTGGTTGGAGGAAGAGGGGATCCTGTCTCCAGGAAAGCCGGGGGTCTTAGGTGATTCTGTCTGGGTTCGGCTGACTCTTGGTCCCACTCATCTAGATCCCCCTGGAGGAGTAAGTCCAGGGGCACCCTCTGCAGGAGAAAAGCCATCACACTGAGCTGCTTGTGGAGCCCTGATGTCCTGAGAAGCAGAAGGTAAGCTGAGGACTTAAGAGTGACTTAGGGAATTAGGGACTTAGATTTCCCTGAGAAAACCTTTCCTCCACCCAAATTCCTTCCCAGCTCCGATTGTCCGCTTCCTGACCCAGGACCAGCATACGAGGTATGGGCGGGGGTGGGAGGTGGGGGTGGGAAACCTGCTCCCTTATCCTGTGCCCCTGTCTTGGGGGCTCAGCTACACGTGGGGCCCCTGTTTCTTGGGAGAACAGTGTCTGCGGAAGAAGAGACCATCGTGTGTGCATGGAAAAGCAGGCAACTCACAGGTGCCCAGATTCCAAGTTCAGGGACCCGAGGGCAGGGGCAGGCCAGGCCAGGGGACGGACCACATGTGTCCTCAGCTTCAGATATGCCCGGAGCACTGCTGCGTGCTAAGCTGTGAGGCAAACACACAGACACACAGTTTCCTGCCTTTATGGGGTAACTGTTCAGAGGGACGGGGCCAGAGAACAGAAAGAGGCACAAGTCAGGGTTCCCAAGGAAGGAAAGCTGGTCAGATGATTGATAGACAGCTCCCTGGGAATGAGGCTCTGTGTTAGCCCTGCCCAGTGACCAGACGGCATGGTGCAGGGTGGGCCAGGCCTTTGGAAGGACAGGGGCAGACAGAGGGACGCAGCCCGTGCAGGGGTGCCCTTGAGGGCAGTGTGGTGGAAAAGGCCGGGCCTCTGACCCTGTTCTCCATCACCCATCTCCAGTGCTATCTTTTATATCTTCAACACCTGGATGAACAAACACCAGGAGGACTTCGACCAGCCCTCGTGCCTGACTCTCCTGCTCGACTGCGCACTGCTCAACATGCCAGCTTCATTAACGGAGCACAGGGCGCCGCTGGTGTGGAGCCAGCTGGATAACCTGGTGCCCACTGAGGCACAGTCAGAGGGTGAGGAGCACTAAGCATGCCTGTATTCGAGCTTGTGGGGGGGAAAGAGGTGAGGCCCACGGAGAGGACCCCCAGAGGCAGGGTTGAGCCAGAGCTCAGGGTAACCTCAGACCTGCTCCGGTGGACCACAGCCTGGGGGCTCTTCGTGAGGTGGAAGTCTCTCCCTTGCGCTTCTCTCCATGGCAGAGGCATATTTTCTGTCGTGGGGAAGGCATGAGAAAAGGCGGTAATGTTAGTGAACGTCTCTCCACTTGCACCTCAACAGCAGGGCTGGCACCAGATGTGAAAAGAGCTTACCACCGCCATGCAGACGAAGAGCCTGTTGGAGAGCTGTGCTGCTATCCTGGCCTACCTCCAGGAGCAGCTCTCAGACCAGTTGATGATACTGATGAAGTTCCCACATCACCATGGGGGCTCAGTATAGAAGAAGACCCTCCAACTCCAACTGTGGCCCACACACCAGTTGAAAAGCCTTTTGGAATGCCAGATTCTTGTCCTGGGCGTCCCCAAGAAGTGGCTCCAGGACCACCTGCTCCTCTGCCAACAGCAAGCATCAAAGTAGCCCAGTGTCCTCTCACTCTGGCTCAGGCTCTAGACGAGGAACCCACTGTAAAGGGGGGTTATTATGCTGAGTTGCCTTTAGAACCCACTACAGGATCATGGGCTGATGTCAGTCCCAGGACTGTATCCCTACCGCAGCTCGGTATCGACTCAGTTCCTCTGCCAACACCTCAGGCCCAGGCACCAGATGAAGAGGCTATTGGAATGCTGGGTTCCCATGCTGGACTGCTTCTAGAACCATCTTCTGGACAACCTGCTGATTTCAGTCCTATTCATGCAGCAACAGCAGAGCTCAATATGCCCCCTGGTCCCTCATCTCCAGCCCTAGTCCATGCACCAGAGAGCAAGGTCCTTGCCACACCTGCTCCCCCAGAGCTCCTCAGCCACAGCCACAGAGTGTCAGCTCCAGAACCTCATTCATTCTTACCCTCACCTGAGTGGGTACGTCGTGTGGTTTATTTGTGGCACTTTTACAGTTGACTTCATAGTTTATACTATTTTAACTGATAGAGTTCTCATTACAATAAAGTTGCAATTTGATAGTTATACTGAGTATGACATGGTGGCTTTACGTATTTTCACAATCGTGTTCAACCATCAGGCAGCATCTACTTGCACACATTGCCATCACCACAAACAGAAACCCTGGGCCCATGAGCAGCCCTCCCTGGGGCCCCTCCCACATGCCTCTGGCAGTCAGTGATTGGCTTTCTCTGCCTATGGATTCACCTAGTCTGAATTTCTTTTCTAAATGGAAATAAGAGAACTTGGGTGTCTTGCTTCTTAGCTTCGTGTGTTAGAGGTTCATCCACACTGAGGCACTTGTCAGTTTCCAATTCCTTCTAAGGCGCAATGGTACATACCACACTTGGTTCACCCAGTCATCTGTTGATAGACATATGGGTGGCCTCCACCTATTGACTGCTGGGAGGAATCGTGCTGCTGTGAGGGTTTGTGGACAGGTAGTGTATTTGCCTGAGTGCCTGACTACAGGATAAATCCCAAGGGTGGGTAAAGAGGTGGTGGGAGGGGTGAGGAGACCGTCTGGGTGTGGGGTCCAGAGTGTCAGCGAGGAAGCTGTGATGATCTCAGGAGTAAGGTGGGACGTGGGTCAGTGGATGGCACAGGTGCAGGGAGTGAGGATGCTAGATGGGATCAGTTGAATTCCAGGTGCGGTTGTTGAGGTGAGGGAGTCAAGAGGCAGCCCAGGTGTGGCGAGTGAGAAGGTGGGAGCCTGGGTGTGGAAAGTGAGGGAGAAGTCTGGAGAAGGCTCAGTTGTAGGTTATGAAGAGTTTGTAGAGTCAGGTACCAGTCAGATTATGAAAAGTTCGGGCAAAAGTAGGGATCTAAGGACACCTGTGTGAAAGTATTGAGTCAGTGGTAGGAAGCTAAGAATATGGGGAGTGAAGAAGTCAGAGGGTGAGCAGACAACCAAAGTCTGCAGTGGTGTCAGGAGAGGCTAGATTTGTGGCCAGTGAGGATATGGGAAGGACTCCAGGAGGCAGGCCAGGTCTGAGGAGTAAGAAGGTGTAAGGGGCCAGGAGGCAGGCCAGGTGTGGAGAGTGAGGTGGTATAAGAAGGACTAAGAGGTAGCCCGGGTTTGAGTAACGAAGAGGCGGGAGACACAGGTACAAAGTGAGGTGAGGGAGAAACACACCCAGGCGTTGTCTACAGAGGTGGGCTGGTCAGGTTAGTGGGGAGGCTGTGTGAGGGACGTGAAGTGTCCAGGAGGAGGCCCCGGTTGTGGGCAGTGAGGAGGAAGGCCGCACGGTAGAAGGCACCGGTGCAGGGAGCTATGAGGTTGGAGCCAGGTGCATGTTGCTGCACATGAAGTAGTGTGAGAGAGAAGGAGGAAGCCTTGGCTGTGGAATGAGAGGGTGGACAGGGTCAGGAGATCGGGCAGGTTTGAAAAGGAAGCAGATGTGGGTGTCCAGGCAAAGGTACTGGAGCGGCCAGGTACTGGAAGTAAAGAGGTAGGAGGATGAGGAGGTAGCTCACGTGCCAGTGACAAAGAGGTTGAAGGGGCCAGAAGGTGGCCAAGGTGTAGGGAGTGAGGAGGTAGGAAGTTTTTCCTGTAAGGGCACTGATGTGTAGGCAGGTGCAGAAGACCTTAGATTTTGGTCACTGGGAGACCTGAGGGGCCGTAGAATGCCCAGTCTTAGGCACTGAGGCAGGGGGAGGGCTGCTGAGGAGGTGGCAGGGTGAGGAGAAGGGACAGCTGTGAGGATGAAGTGGGTGGCGGTTGGGGCAGGATATCACAGGGGAGCATGAGTGATATGCGCCGGGAGTAGTTAGGAAGTAGCCCGGTTTTGGTAAATGAAGATGTGGGACTGATCAGAAACCCAGGTGCGTGAAGAAAGTTCTGAAGAGCCTAGATGTCGCTAAGAACGGGAACTGAACCTGTGGGAGGCACTGGGTTTCAGACAAGGTGCTGGAAGGAGATGGGAGTGGTCAGGAGGATGCCCTGGTCTTACCAACGAGGAGGTAGGAGGGCTCAGAAGGCAGGGGTCAAGGGAGTCAGTGTGGTCAAGGGATCCAAGAGTCAGGCGGAGACAAGAGGTGACAGGGGCCCGCTTGCATTAGAGACGAGAGGTGACAAGGGCCAGGTGAAAGCAGAGCCTCAAAGTGAATGCGTTTCAGGGGCTCAAGCGAGCCTGAGGAACAGATGCCAGGGCATCACAAGTATGAGAGTGAGGGGTCCCAGGTGTCAGGGAAAGCCCACGTGTGGGGACTGCAGCAGGCGAAAGTGCAGACGCAGCCCATTCTGGGAAGGAAGAGCCGGACAAGCAGGAGATGATAACACTGAAGGTGTCAACAGCAGTACTTCCAAGGAAGCCCTGGTCAAGACACTGCCCAGTGTGTGTAGTGAAAAAGGAGATTCTCAGATGTGGGGAGTGAAGAGTTAGGATGGGTCTCCAGCCCCCAGCCCCGCACTCTCACCTGGTTGGACACACACCAGAAGGCTCTGTAAGGTCAGGGCCAGTATGGCAAGGAGGAGGTGACTTAGAGGCTGGAAGTGGCAGAGGATTAGAGGAAGGACTCAGGAGGCCTTGGAGTGGGTGTAGGCCCTGAAGCACACCCCCAGACCTGGCCTGAGGTCCTCTGGCCCTGAACATGTGCCCACAGACAGGAGAGGCCCTTTGCACCTCAACCTGCCTGGAAGCGCACCGGGCCAAATCTCCTCACTGCTCCTCAGAGGCCACAGACCACTGACACGCACACTTCTGTGGTGACCTAGGAGTGGGTGCCAGGCTCAGAGGGAGGTTCATTAGAAGGCCCAGAGGGAGAGCTTTCCTCTGGGTGTGATGAGGGGACCTGGGGACCAGACTAAGCTGGTTGTTGTTGTTGTTAAGTGCCATCAAGCCTGTTCTGACTCAGTGACACTATGAGCAACAGAAAGAAACACTGGCAAGGGGCAGGGCTAAGATGGCAGACTAGCCACATGTCTCCTCCTTTCCATCTGAGAAATAAGGGCAGGACACATAGTTGAACGGAGGAGTGTGGACATTCTGGGAGCCCCAAGATCAGGCGTAGGGTTGTCAGATCAGACTGGGCAACAAAAAGAGAGAAAATGCCTTGTCGTAGGTACGGCAGCTGTGCAATGAGCCCCACTTCTGCTGGCACAGCGTCTGAGCAGGTTACAGGCAAAGATGCTATCATGGATTGAATTGTGTTCCCCCCAACATGTATGTAGTAATTTAGCTGGGCCAGGATTCCCTGTATTCTATGATTGTCCTCCATTTTGTGATTTTCCTATGCTGTATGCTAGAGATTAGGCTGAAACTGTAAATCCTTTCATAAAACCACCTCCCTGCTCCACTGTAAATGGAGTTTCTCTGCAGTATGGCTTGCACCACCCTTTATCCTTTCATCCTACAAGAGAGAAAAGGAAAGGGAAGCAAGCAGAGAACTGGGAACCTCATGCCATCAAGAAAGCAGCACTGGGAGAAGAGTGCAGACCTGAGGTTCCTGTGTCAAGATGCTCCCAGACGAAAGACTGGTGAAACACAAGGACTTGCCTCCAGAGCCGACGGGGGAAAGCCTTCCCCTGGAGCGGACACCCTGAATTTGGACTTGTAGACTACCAGGCTGTGACAGCAAAGTTTCTCTTCATGAAACCAACCACTTGGAGGTAACTCTGTTAAAGCAGCCTTAGCTGACTAAAACAGATGCTGTCTTTGTTATACGGAGAGACTGGTACTGGTACTACCGAGCTTGAGATCCTGACGTGGACCGGCTACTATGCTGAGCTGCAGTGCCTAGGTAAACAGTGTATCCTTCAGTACAGAGGCTGTGCTTCGGACAGGCACATCTAGAGAACCTAGCAGCAGCTGGCAACC
The DNA here is from genome assembly GCA_028571685.1 of Heterohyrax brucei. Lineage (NCBI taxonomy): Eukaryota > Metazoa > Chordata > Mammalia > Hyracoidea > Procaviidae > Heterohyrax > Heterohyrax brucei. Next base: position 8,331,986 of record CM053156.1, read on the forward strand.
ATGGATTCCAGTGCCCCTAAATAGTCTCTTCTTTGAGCTGTGCTATAGACACTACTGACTCAGTGAGGGGAGAGGTGGCTTAGGCAGAATGCCATCCTTGTCAGCTAAGAGGTGGAGTCAGCCATGCCTCAGGGCTCAGGTGGCACTAACTCCCACGCTGAGCAACAGTCCAGTAGAGAAAGCGCTTCTCCCAGCCAAAAAACTGATTTTAAGACGAGCGTGTCTAGAGAACATAGTGGTGGCTGGTAGCTGAGTGTGGTGGTGCCCCTCCCTCATCTCTGAGCTGTGCTACAGACACTACTGACTCAATTCAGGAGAGGCAGTTCAGGTGAGACGCCATCTTGGTCAGCTGAGAGACAGTCAGTGATGCCTGAGGGCTCAGTTGGGGCTAACTCTCATGGCAAGCAACAGTGTCTGTCTGAACAGTGCTTCTCCCGGCAGAAAAGCCATTTTTAATTCAACTATACCTGGAGAACGTAGTGGCAGCTGGTGGCTGAGTGAGGCAGTGCCCTAAACCCTCCCTACTTTGACCCACATATAGTGTCTGCTGGTGGCCCCCGAGAGAGTCCATAAGTAGGGTGCCATCTCTCTCAGCCATGAGGTGGGGCCTGCCACCTGTGAGTCCTGGCTGCTAACAGTTATCACTGGTCAACAACTCTCTCGGTGAAAAAGCAGTTTTTAAGATAAGCACATCTGGAGAACACAGCCGTGACTGGTGGCCTAGTGTGGCAGTGCCATTTCCACCTCTCTTCACTGAGCTACATCATAGTGTCTGCTGAGGGCCCCCAAGAGACTCCACAGGTAGGGCACCCTCTTTGCCAGCCTCGAGGCAAATCCTGCCACCTCTAAGGGCTGGGCTGCTTTCAGCTGCTGCTGGACAGCACTCTTGTCAGAAGAAAAGGAGTTTTAAGATAAGCGTAGCTACAGAATGCAGCATTCCCTGGTGGCTGAGTGTAGAGGCAGCCTTCTCTCCTCCCTTCCCTGAGCTACGCCATAGTCTCGATTGATGAGACGCTGGAGGGTCAGCACCAGTAGCTCGCCGTCTTTAATAGCTAGGGGGTGGGGCCTGACACAGTGTCAGTCTACCTTCCTGAGGGTTTTCCTCTTTATCAATGACCCTCCACCTTACCAAGTATGATGTCCTTCTCCAAGGGACAGATCCCTCCTGACAAGTCCAAATTATGTAAGATGCAGTCTTGCTATCCTTGTTTCCCAAGATCACTCTGGATGTAGTTCTTTCAGAAAAGATCTGTTTGTTCTTTTGCCAGGCCATGATACATTCAGTATTCTTCTCCAACCCCACAATTCAAAGACGTCAGTTCTTCTTCAGTCTTCCTTATTCATTGTCCAGCTTTCACGTATATGTGATACAACTGAAAATACCATGGCACCTTAGTCTTCAAGGTGACATCATAATTTTTCAACACTTTAAAGAGGTTCTTTGAAGCAGACATTTCCAGTGTAATGTGTCCTTTGACTTCTTGGCTTCTGCTTCCATGGCCATTGATTGTGGAACCAAAGAAAATGAAATCCTTGACAACCTCAGCCTTTCCTTCATTTGTATGGGGGTGTGTGTGTGTCTTTATACTGATGGACTGGAGGTTCTAGCCAGGGCAGTTAGGCAAGATAAAGACATAAGTGGCATCCTGATTAGTAAGGAAGATGTAAAACACATTTGCAGTTGATATGATCTTACACACAGAAAACACTAACCACGCACACGCACACCCACCGCCAAATACATAAATAAATAAAACTATGAGAATGGAAGAGTTCAGTGAAATATCACGATATAAGATAAACATGCAAAAAATCACTTGGATTTCTTTGTACCAAGAAGGAAAACACCAAACATTAAATCACAAAATCAATAGCCCTAAGAAAATAAAAGACAAAGCAATAAATCTAACCAGAGACGTAAAAGATCTCCACAGAGACAATTACACGACACTCCTGCAAGAAACCAAAAGGGACACGCATAAGTGGAGAAGCCTACCGTACTCGCAGACAAGAAGACTCAACATCATGAAAACGTCTATTCTGCCCAAAGCGATCTATACATTCAGGGCAATCCCAATACAGGTGCCAATGGCATTCTTCGATGAGATGCAGAAACAAATCACCAACTTCATATGGAAATGGAAGAAAACCTAGGTAAGTAAAGCATTACTGAAAAAGAAAAAAATGGGAGGCATCACACTACCTGACTTTAGAACTTACTACACTGCCATGATAGTCAAAACAGCAGCTCCAACAAAAGACACGTGGACAAATGGAGTAGAATTGAAAATCCAAACATAAAATCACCCACTTACGAATAGCAGATATTTGACAAAGACCCAAAATCCATAACTTGGGGAAAAGACAGTCTCTTTAACAGATTGTGTCGGCATAACTGGATATCCATCTGCAGAAATAATTAAGACAAGACCCATGTACAATAACTAACTCAAAATGGAACAAGCACCTAAATATAAAATCCAAAACAGTAACAATTGTGGAAGAAAAATTAGGGACAGTACTGGGAACTAATACAAGGCTTAAACAGAGTAGAAAGCATCAGTAGCAGTGCACAAGCACCAGAAGAGAAAATAGATAACTTGGAAAGCCTAAAAATCAAACATGTATGTTCTTCCAAAGACTCCACCAAAAGAGTGAGAAGACAGGCTGCAGACTGGAAAAACGTTTTTGGCTATGACAAATCTGATCAGTGTCGAGTCTCTGTAGTTTAAAAGATACTACATGACCTCAATGACAAAAAGACAAATAACCGAATCAAAAAATGGGCAAAGGATATGAGCAGGCGCTTCACCAAGGAAGACATCTGGGACACTAACTGATACATAAGGAAATGTACATGATCGTTAGCCACTGGAGAAATCCAAATCAGAACTACGGTGAGGTATCATCTCACCCCCAAATGGATGGCATTACTACAACAAACACAAAATAATAAATTTTGGAGAGACTGTGGAGAGACCGGAACACTTCTGCACTGCGGCTGGCAATGTAAAACTCTACAACCACTTTGGAAACTGAATTGGTGCTTTCTTAACAAGATAGAAATAGAAATCTCATGTGATCCAGCAATCCCACTTCTTGGAATATGTCCTAGAGAAATAAGGGCTGTCACACCAACAGATATATGCACACCAGTGTTTATTGCAGCACTGTCCAAACAGCAAAATGTGGAATCAAGCTAAGTGCCCATCAACAGATGAATGGATAAACAAACTGGCTTATTCACACAATGAAACACTCTGCAATGATAAAGAACAATGATGATCTTGGGCAATGTCTCACAACTTGAAGGAGTCTTCAAGACATTATTAAACTGAGTGAAATTAGTTTCAGAAGAACAAATATTGTGTGAAACTACCATTATAAGGACTCAAGAAAAGGTTTAATCACAGAAGCAAACAGTCTATGACGGGTACAAGTGTCGAGAAGGAAGGAGGAATGTTTATTGATTTGTTAGTAGATAGTAGAAGGTTATGTGAAGGGAACAACAGCGTGTGGTGGAGGGGAGGACAGTATTGCTGGCCTAACTCAAAAGCTGACAGATTTCATATATAGATACAGGTTTCATATATATATATATATACACACACACATATATATATATGAGAAACCTGTTTCTATATATGAAACCTGTCAGCTTTTGAGTTATACATACATATACATATATATACATGTATATATGTATATATATACACACACACATATATATATGTATGTATACACACACACAAACAGAGAGTAGCAGGGGCAGGGGTCTGGGGACCACGGTTTCAGGGAACAACTAGGTCAATTGATACAACAAGGTGTTTCAGGAAAATGTTCTGCATCCCACTTTGGTGAGTGGCATTTGGGTCTTAAAAGCTAGCAAGCCACCATCTAAGTAACATCAACTCTTCCCAACACACCTTTAGCAAAGAGGAATGAAAGATGACAGATGCACAAGGAAAATACAATCCCAAGGAACAGAAAGGGTCACATTATCCAGAGACTATATCTGCATGAGACCAGAAGAACTAGAAGGTGCCTGGCCACCGCCAATGATTGCCCTGACAGAGAATACAAGGACTGCCAATTAAGTTAGCAAACTCATCCTAGAAAAAGTGCTGCATACCCCACGGCTGAATATCGCTGCAGCTGCCTTCAAAGTACTCCCCTTGGGAAGCTATGAACCCGTGCCATTGCCTACTGTACCCTTCAAAACAATTCTGGAATTCTTTTTCTAGAATGGCCATCAGAGTTGTCATCATATTACCCTTGATGTCCTGAATGTCATCAAAATGTCATCTTTTCAATATTTCCTTTATCTTCAGGTTAAATAACAGTCATTGGGGCCCAGATCAGGTGAGTAGGGAGGGTCCTCCAAATAGTTATTTGTTCACTGGCATAAAACTCCCTCACAGACAGCTATACAATTAAGTTCATGAACTTGCCACCACGTCACGGTGTGCAATGGCCATTCCAGAAAGAGTTCCAAAACAGCTTTGAAGGTTGGACTAGTGGCTGGCATCGGTGCATAGCTTCCCAAGGGGAGTACTTTGAAGGTGATCGTAGTGACATTCAGCAGTGAGGTATGTAGCACTTACAGCAATTAAATGTGCAGGCTTAATTGTCGGACCTCATGTATACTCTAAACCAGCATCCAATATGTTGCATTGGTTCTCTAGGATTCATGGGTTGGGGAATCAGTGGGTGGAATTGCAAGTGGCACAACTCAGTATTACCCATAGTGACCAATTTGCTTCATGTCCTCATGAAATTGTGCTCTGAAGGTGCAGAGGTCTTTGTTCCAAAAGTAGCAATACTCCTGCCTAGATATACCCAAAGCCAAACTCAGGGCTGTCAATTCGATTTTGACTTAATGTGACCCTATAGACAAAGCAGAACTGCCTCATATAGTTTCCAAGAAGTTACTGGCAGATTTTAACTTCCTATCCTTTGGTTAGCAGCCGTTATGCCACCATTATGCCACCAGGGTTTCCTCCCACTAGGATACACTAACTCCATTGTACTGGAAACTATGAATATCACTTGATCACTTTGGACTTCTTATGCCTCTGGATCAACAAGCAAAGAAGGGAGTTACCATACTGGCTGGTGTGATTGATCCTGATTACCAAGAGGAAATCAGACTGATAATGTATAACAGAGGTAATGAAGTCTATGTCTGACATGCAGGAGATCCCTTGTGGCATCTGTTAGCATTACTATGCCCTGTGATAAAGTCAATGGAAAATTACAATCCAATTCTGACATGACTAATAAGTACCTGGACTTGAAAGTTTAGGCAACCCCAGAAATGAAACTTTGGGTCACCCCAGGAGACAAAGAACCATGACCAGCTGAAGTGCTTGCTAAGGTCAAAGGGAATATGGAATGGATGGTGGAAGAAGGTAATTATAAATATCAATTTGTGGCCACATGACCAGTTTCAGAAACAAGGATTGTAATTGTTATGAGTATTTCTGCTCACTATGTGTATATAAATTATTTTTCTTTCCTTCACTTATAAAATACAAGATACAAACACTGCTAATGTGTTTTTGGTTATATGGATATCAGTTGTATCGTATTAGATGCAAGTATGACTTTATAATTGTCCTTATTCAGAAACTATATGTAGTTTAAGGAGATGTGTACATGTGCCAGAAAGATAATGGTTATAATTGTGTGTCTGTTTGGCTGGGCCATAATTCTCTGTGTTTATATGTGATCACCACATGTTTGCATCTGCTATGGTAACCAATCAGTTTAAAGGGAATGTCTTTGGAGGCATGGTCTGCATCCATATACAAGCAGATGTTCTGGCTTTTTGTTTGCTCTTGTATTCTGTAGCTGCCTTTTGTTCATCTGACTTAGGCTCTTGGGACTTGAGCAAGCAGCTTATCTACAGATGTTGATATTCATCAATCTTCACAGCCTGGGAGCAGGAACCCTGCTCTCTGACCTGCCAATCTTGGGTTTGCCAGCCCCTGTAGCTACATGAATTAAGTTAAGCCTCCATTCTGATCCAGGGACTTGGCACGTTCACAAATGTATGAGCGTTTTCCTTAATATAAATGTCTCTCTTTATATATTTATACTCTTTATTGATTTTGCTCTCTAGAGAATGTTGCCTAAGATTGCACTCAACTAGATCCTGTAATGGTTTTCATAATTATCTATAACTATACAAATCTATACAGATTCCTCTCAACTATTCTGCCTTCAAAATTTAGCTTCTGTTAGTGTCCTCACGTGCTATCCTTCATTGTTCCCACTTATTGAAATCAATGTGCTCTGTTTGGTTTTACCCTCCTTACTCAATATCTGTCTGTAAGTTGTAGGGGGCATATGACTTACCTTATTTGCTGTCTTTTCTAAGGGATCACAATCCTCCACTGTCTGTTCCGTATCATCTAAAAACAAGTGTTTTGTATATTTTGTCCATATTTCTATTTGTTTTTGTCAGAAGCAAACGTAGTAGTAATCACTGTGACATCAACAGAAGAGTCAAATTTGTTTCAAAAATTAAGTAAAATATTGATGCTCAAATCCAAACACATATATTGTAGAAACTATGAATTGATTTCAATTATGGTTAATGCAAAATAAAACAACAACAACAACAAACTGACTGCCATTGATTCCAACTCAGAGCAACATTGTAGATAGAGTAGGACTGCCCCATAGAATTTCCAAGAAGTGACTCGCAGATTTAAACTGCCAATCTTCTAGTTAGCAGCCATACACTTAACCTTTATGCCACCGGAGTTTCCCAATTATGGTCAATGGAAAATAAAATTAGCAATATGAAACAGTGTGGTATTTCATGACTGTAAGAATAGATCAGACTAGAAAATCTATTAATATAATTTACATCAATAAAACAAAATGAAAATATATAGTATTCCCCGTTGATACTGAAAAGTTATTCTGATAAGATTCAAAACCTCTCTTATGATGTCTAGTGCTGCTATTACAGAAATACCACAGGTGGATGACTTTAACACAGAGAAATTTATTCTCTCACAATCTAGTAAGCTATAAGCCCAAACTGAGGGCATCAGCTCCAGGCGACGCGTTTCTCATTCTGTGTAAGCCCTAGAGGAGGTCCTTGTTATCAATTTTCCTGTGGTGTGGTCACATCTTAGGGCATGAACCTTAGGTCCAAAGGACATGCTCTGTTCTCTGCACTGCTTTCTTTATGGTGAGAGATTTCCAAATCTCTGCTAGCTTCTCCTGCATCTCTTGTAATACATAAAAGGTGGTGCAGGCCATGCCCCAGAAAACTCTTTACAAAGGATCAGTGATGTGACCTTGGTAAGAGTATTACAATCCAATGCTAATCCTCTTTAACACAATCAAGTCTTGCTCCATTAACTACAAGCAGAGGTCAAGTTATACAGCACACAGGAGAATGACAATCGAAAAATACAGGACAACAAAATAATTCTGGGAATCATGGCCCAGCCAAATTGCTACACACATTCTGAGGGGAATATAATACAATCCATGACAACATACTTTCTTGAATTAAAAAAAGAAAAATATATATATTGTGCTGGAGATGAGGCCAAGATGGCAAAGCACACAGGTGATTCCCATGACCCATCTAACAAACAAACACAAAAGAAAAAAGAAATCCAGTAATGTGACGTCCTAGGAGCCCTGAACATCACAGGGAAAGCTGAGAAACTGTACTGAACAATGAGGAAAGGAGTGTAGGACCTGTCAGAAATGGAGGTGACCGTCATGGAAGGCCAGCAGATGGAGTTGGTGGGTGCCATGGATTGAATTGTGTCCCCCCCAAAATAGGTGTAGCCACGTGGCTGGGCCATGATTCCCAATATCTTGTGACTGTCCTCCATTTTGTGGTTTTCCTAGGCTGTGTGTTAAAGGAATAGGGTGGGGCTGTATATCCCTTCGTAGGATTACTTCCCTGCTCCACTGTAAAGGGAGTTTCCCTGGAGTATGGTTTGCCCCACCCTTAATCCTTTCATCCTACGAGAGATAAAAGGACAGAGAAGTAGGCAGAGAACTGGGAACCTCATACCATCAAGCAAGCAGCACTGGGAGAAGAACGTATTCTTCAGACCTGAGTTTTCTGCACCTAGATGCTCCCTGGACAAAGACTGATACAATACCGGACTTTCCTCCAGAGCTGACAAGGGGGAAAGCCTTCCCCTGGAGCAGACACCCTGAATATGGATTTGCAGCCTACCGGACTATGTAAGAGTAAACCTTCCTTTGTTAAAGCCATCCATTCTGTGGTATTTCTTTTAGAGAAGCCCTAGCTGACTAAAACAGTGGGTGTCCTTCTCAGCAGCAGAAGTTGCCTGGAGCCAGTGGGAAACAGCACCTAATGGTGGAAAGCTAAGTCTATGCATGCAAATTACCCAACACATGATTCTGAATATTGCTTTCAAGATAGGCCTACTTTGCTTTTCTCATCATGATCTGGTCTTCTGCTGTGTGCTGGCTGTGAAATCTGACATCATTAACTGGACTGGAATTAAGACTATTTAAGCCTATCTTGAGTCATTCTCTGAGACTTAGAGGGTTAAAAATTTAACAAATTATGAGAAGAGGAGGAAAAACATTCTGACGACTACTCTAAGTTGGAAAATCAGGACAGAAACTGTTCCTTCACTTAGATTCAGACATAAGGTGATACACCATCCTCACAGACACAGGAATAGCTGGTAGCTCCCTACTTTTCTTAGCTCCTGCAGCCAGACACCAGTTCCTCTGCCAGTCATTACTGCCTATCTAGGTCAGTAAGCAAGAGAATGTACCACACAAGTGGTGATTGACTCCATGGACACTTGAGCTCAGCATATATAAGAAAATTAAACAAGGGTGGGGTCAACATGGTAGAGCAGACACACATTTCCTCAATGCCCTCTGAGAACTAAGGCCTGGAATGGTAACTGAATGGAGTAGCATGGACATCCAAGGAACCCTAGGATCTGGCACACGGCTGTCAGATTTGAATAGGCACCAGTAACAGACTAAACTATCTCTTTCAAAGATGAGACAGCTGCCACTGAGTCCCATTCCTGCTGACACACTGCTGAGGAGGACTGAAGGTACTGACACCGTTTTAGTATCAGGGAGGTGGGGACTGGTCATGAACCAGCAAATCATCAAACTACAATGCTTAGGTAATCAGTGTATAGTATATCAGAGAGACTGTACATGGGATAGCCTTATATTGAAAGCATAGCTGCTGACTAAGGGCACCACTGCCCTTCCACCCTTTCTTCTGAGCTGTGACATACGTTCTACTGTTTCATAGCTGGAAGGGAAGCTCAGCTGGGAAACCATCTTGGTCAGCTGGAGACACAGTCACCCATCCAGGGGCCTTAGCTGTGGCTGATTCTCAAGCAGATCAGCAGCCCCTGTCTTGTAAGTGCTTCTCTGGCAGAAAAGTTTCATTTGAGACTTTTTGTGTCTGGATTTATAGATGAATCCTGACAGAGAATGGAAGAAAGGCCATAAGCCCTCTCTACAGTGTACCACATCATAGCATCTAGGGGTGGCCTACAAGGTGCTTTCACTGCCAGCCAGAAGGAAGGGTCTGCCACACTGGAGGATCTGATTGTTTTCAGCAGCAGTTGGACAGTTCCTTACTCAGCAATAAAGTACCCTTCTAGAATAAGACCACCTGGAGAACTGACTGTTGCAATGCTCAGTGACATCTCCTCTACCCTTCACTGATCCACATCATAGATTCAGCTGACAGCCCCCCAGTGACACCATAAATAAGGTGCCATCTTTGCCAGCCAGAAGGCAGACCCTGTCACTCCAGAGAGTCCATCTGGGTCCAGTCATTAGAATACACAGATACAGCTGGTGACCAACTCCTCTCTTAGAACTATGTCTCAGCTCTTGTTGAGGTAACACCAGAGAAATTGAAACAGCTTCTGCATAGTGTGTAGACAGCAGTTAATTGCTCACTATTTAAAGAAGCAGTCCACCAAGGCTCTAGAAAACTCCTAAAACAAAGAATCAAAAAAATTCCCAGAAGAAGAAGCCTTTCTGAAACTATTGGAGGTAGAATATTAAAGACTTATATATATAGCCCTCCTAGAGATTAAACAAAAGGCAGCAGAACAAAACAAAAAATTAGGGGAGCTATTCAAACTGATGAAACATCAACAATCCTAAATCTAGCTGATCAATAATAAAATCACAGAATTAGAGAATTCAACCCAAAGCCAAAAGTGCTGAATTGAGGAACCAGAAGCCAGAGTTAGTGAGCTTGAGGATAGAGCAGGTACCAGCATTTATGAGGATAAATCAGAGAAAAGAAATAAGAAAAATGAAGAAGCATTAAGAAACATGTGATACTCTTATTAAGTGAAATAATCTATGAATAATTGGAGTTTCCAAACAGACAGGGATAGCTGAAAATACAAAGTACTGTTGTTGAGTTGCTGACAGAAAGCTTCCCTGACATTATGAAAAAGAAGAGAACATAGATATTCAAGATGCTTATCAAATGTCCTAAAAATTAGGCCCCAAAAGAATGACACCCAAGGCACATTCTAATCACACTTAATAAAATGAATCATAAAGAGAGGCTCTTAAGGGCAGCAAGACTTAAAGCAAAGCTAAGGCACAAAGGCAAGATCTGTACTCTTTTGTCTGACTTTTTGGCAGAAATGAGGTTGGCAAGAAGACAGTGGGATGATACATTCAAAATCTTGAAGGAGAAAAACTTCCAACCAAGAATTATATATCCTGTCTCTCAAATATGAAAGTGAAATTAAGACATTCACAGATACACAGAAGCTTAGAGACTTTGTAAAAACCAAACCAAAACTACAAGAAGTACTGAAATAATCTCTTTGTTTAGAGAAAAAAAAAAAAAGAAGAAGATATGCACTTAAGAAGGAAATGTAGGACATAGCACCCAGAATCCTACTCAGTTAGGGAAGTCAGGAAGCTCAATCAAAGCTAAAATATTAAAAGAAGGGAACCAGTGATCTTAACACAAAAATTATGATGCCACCACACTAAAAAGGGGAATATATTACACTAGGTATAGCCCTTTCAGATCAAGAGGAAATTAAAAAGATGTGCAGAAGTTAAAGTCTGATTGAAACTTAGAATAGTAGGGGTAATCATAGGTATAGCTGCAAAGCAAAATAACAATGAGACTCATCAACACAAGAAACATAATTCAGGAGTCTCAACAAACACAAACCTCAAGCTGAAAAAGATGAAAAATCAACCCATAAAGAAGAGTGACCCAGAATAGAATATTAAGAGCAACATAGAAAGCATCAACAATGCAAAAATAGATGCATCAAAATGACAGCACTAGACAATATCTATCAATAATTACAATGAATGTAAATGGATTGAATCCTCCATTAATAAAGATGAGATTGACATCCTGGATCAAAAGACACAATCCATCTACATGTTGTTGACAAGAAACACAACTTAGACTCAAAAATATGAACAAACTGAAAATCAAAGGATGGAAAAATATATACTAAGCTAACAAGATATAAAGAAGAGCAGGAGTGGCAATACTAATCTGAGATAAAATAGATATTAATGTAAAATCCAAGATCATGGACAAGGATCGTCAATAATTATTGCTGAAAGTTTCAATATATAAGCAGAATGTAACAATATTAAATATTTATACATCCAATGCAAGAGCATCTAAATGCATCAAACAAACACTGGCTACATTGAAAAATGAGGCAGGATCACTTGACAATAATAGCTGAAGACTTTAACATTTCACTTTCAGTAATAGACAGATCATCCAAAAAAAAGCTCAGTAAAGATACAGAAGATCTTATTGCAACAATTAACCAAAGAGACCTCATTGACATATACAGAACTTTTTACTCCTCAATAGATAAGTACAGCTTCTTCTCCAATCCACATGGATCATTTGCCAAAATAGAAAATGTGTTCAGATATAAAGTAAGTCTCAACAAAATCTAAGCCACTGAATTATTGTGAAGTATCTTCTCAGATCATAATACAATAAAAGTTGAAATGAACAGCAGAAAAAAACAAGTTTGAACTCATGGAAATGGAACAACACCTTGCTGAAAATCTGTGGTTTACAGAAGACATCAAAGACAAAACAAAGAAATTTATGGAATCAAATGACAATGAAAACACATCTTATGAGGAGCTATGGGGCACAGCAAAAGCAGTGCTTAGAGGTCAAGTTATCTCTATAAATGCAGATATCCAGAATGATGAAAGAGCCTAAACCAGAGAATTAACCCTACAGCCTGAAAACGTGGAAAGAGAACAACACAAGAACCCGTCAGGCACCAGAAGAAAACAGGCAATAATGATAAGAGCAGGGTTAAATGAATTAGAGACTAGAAGAACAACTGAAAAAATTAACAAACTCAAAAGCTGATTCCTTGAAAAGGTCAACAAAATTGACACACACTGGCTAAACTCACAAAAGAAAAACAGGAGAGGAAACATATAACCCAAATAAGAAATGAGATTAGAGATGTCACAACAGACTCAACTGAAATCAAAAGTAGCATAACATAATAGAGTGTACTCTAAAAGATCTGACAACCTAGAATAAATGGACAAATTTCTAGATTCATGTCACTTACCAAAATCATCACAAGGAGAAATAGAACAATTTAATAAACCCATCACAAAGGAAGAGATTGAAAAAAATCATCAAAAAACTGCTAACCAAAAAAAGTCCTGCCCCAGATGACTTAACTTGAGAATTCTACCAAACTTATAGAGAGGAGTTAAATTCAACTCTACTAAGGCTATTTCACAGTATAGAAAAGGATGAAATACTCCCAAAGTCATTCTATGAAACCAGCATAGGACTGATACTAAAGCCAGAGAAAGATCCTACAAACAAAGGAAAATTACATATCAGTATCAGTCATAAACATAGATGCAAAAATCTTCAACAAAATCCTAGCCAACAGAATTCAACAACATATCAAAAATAAATAAATAAATAAAATTCATCATGACCAATTTGGATTCATACCAGGGATACAAGGCTGGTTCAATATCAGAAAAACAATGTGATGAATTACATTAATTAATAAAATATAAATAGCACAAAGGATAAGAATCACCTGATTCTGTCAATTGGTGTAAAAGGCATTTAACAATGTCCACCAGCAATTCATGCTAAATACTCTCAGCAAAATAGAAATAGAGGTGAGTTTTCTCAACACAATAAGGGGCATTTATGAAAAGCCAATTTCCTGTATCATCCTGAATGGCAAGAGACTGAAAGAATTCCCTTTGAGAATGGAAACTATATAAGGATGCCCACTTTTGACTTCTATTCAACATTGTACTACGGGTTCTAGCTGGAGCAATTAGACAAGACAAAGAAATAAAAGACATACACATCAGAAAAGAAGTAGAAGTCTCCCTATTTGCAGATGATACGGTTGTACATGAAGAGAATCCCAAAGCATCCATAAGTAAACTATTAGAACTAGTACAGAGAGTTCAGCGAAGTATCAGAGTATAAGTAAATGTAAGTAAATCAGTGGGATTCCCTTATGCTAACAAAGAGATCCTCAAAAAAGAAATCACTGAATCAGTGATAAATGCCTAGGAATAAATCTAATAGGAGAGTTAAAAGACCTATACAGAGATAATTACAAGAGCTTACTGCAAGGAACCAAAAGAGACTTACGTAAGTGGAGAAACCTACCTTGCTCATGGTTAGTAAGACATAGAATTGTATAAATGTCAATTTTACCCAAAAGAGTCTACATATACAATGCAATTCCAATACAAATTCCAGCATTGTTTTTTAACGAGGTTGAGAAACAAATCATCAACTTTCTTTGGAATGGGAAGAAACCCTAGATAAGTAAAGCACTACTGAATAAAAGGAACCACGGTGGAAGGCCTTACATTATTCAACCTTAGAACCTATTACACGGCCACAATTGTCAAAGCAGCCTGGTTCTGGTACAAAAATAGACATATAGACAAGCAGAACAGAGTTGAGACTCCAGAATTACCACCATCCTCTTATGAACAGTCAATATTTGACAAAGTCCCAAAGCTCATAAAGTGGAGTAAAAACAGTCTCTTTAATAAATTGGATATCCATCTACAAAAAACTGAAACAAGACCCATATATCTCTCACCTTATACAAAAACTAACTAAGAATGGATCAAAGGTCTAAATAACAAACCTAAAACGATAAAGATTATGCAAGAAATATATGGCTTGACAGACTTTAAAATCTGACAAAGCATGAACAACAGAAGAGAAAATAGGTAACTCAAGCTCACTGAAAGACTTTGTCAAGAGAGTTAAAAGACTACCCACAGATGGGAAAAAATTTGGCAACTACATGTCAGATCGACGTGCGATTTCCATAATCTACAATGTACTGCAAAACATTAACAAGAAAAAGGTAAACAACCCAGTTAAGCAATGAACAAAAGACATGGACAGCCGCATCACCAAATAAGACATCCATCCAGCCAAAAGACACGAGGAAATGCTCATGATAACTTTCTGTCTGAGAAATCCAAATCAAAACTATAATGAGATAACATCTTACTCTAACAAAGTTGGCAATAATCCAAAAAACACAGGACAACAAATGCTGGAGATGCTGTGGAGAGACTGGAACTCTCCCACAATGCTGGTGGGAGTGCAAAATAGTACAACCTCTTTGGAAAGCAATTTGGCACTTCCTTAAAAAGCTAAAATTAGAAATAACATATGATCCTGCAATTTCACTGCTGGGAATATACTCCAGAGAAATACAGGCAGTCACATGAATAGGTACAAGCACACAAATGTTTATTGCAGCACTGTCCACAATAGCAAAAAGATGGAATCAACCTGGCTGCTCAACAGCAGACAGGTGGATAAACAAACTGTGGCACATACACTCGATGGAAAACTATGCAATGTTAAAGAACAATGATGATTTTAGGAAGCATGTCATAACCTGGTTTCAACTAGAAGAAATTACACTGAGTGAAATCAGTCAGCTGCAAAAGGACAAGTATTTTGAGACCTCTGCCATAAAGAATGAAAAATAGACTTAAGTACAGAAGAAAAGACTCTTTGACAGCTACAAAGGTGGGGTTGGAGTGAAAGCATTGCCCGTAGGTTAGATAGTAGACAGAAATTTAGTTAGGTGAAAGCAGTGTCAGAACACAGTACAGAGAATATCAACATAACTGGAGTACACTATAAACAGAAAAGTTTTCTAAACTCAACCTAGTATTTCAGTGTAGCAGGGATGAGGGCCTGGGGACCATGTTTTCAAAGACACAAGGGAAAAGAGCCTAGGAGATGGAAGGGCTCAAATGAATGGGAGTCTGTATCAACATGAGGCTAGAAGAACCAGGTGGTGCCTGGCTATTGCCAAAGGCAGCTATGATGGAGGATATAATGTACAGTCCCTGAGGAACTCAATGACATGAACAAACTAAAGCTCAAAGGATGGAAAAAATATACATCAAGCTAATAACATTCAATAAAGAGCAGGAGTGGAAACATTAATCTCTCCTAAAATATGCTTTAAAGTAAAATCTACCACATTGGATAAGGAAGGACACTGTGTAATGATTAAACGATCAGTACTCCAGGAGAATGTAAATATATTCAACATCTATGCACCCAATGACAGGGCTTCAAAATCAATACATAAAACACTAACTGTATGAAAAACAGAAATAGACTGCTCTATGACAATAATAGGAGACTTTATCACACCACTTTCAGTGAAGGACAGAACATCTAGAAAAAAGCTAAATGAAGACAGAGAAGATCTAAATGCCACAGTCAACCAACATGACTTCAAGACATATACATAAGGCTTGACCCAACAGCAGACACATATAGTTCCTTTTCCAATCCACATGGAACATTCTCCAGAATTAATCACATATTAGGCCACAAAGCAATCCTTAACAAAATTCAAAGTATTTAAATGTGACAAAGCATCTTTTCAGACTATTAAGCCATAAAGGTAGAAATCAATCAGAGAAAAAGGAAAAAAATTAAAAAAATCAAACACAAGGAAACTGAAAAACACCTTGCACAAAAACAACTGAACAGAAGAAATCAATGATGGAATAAAGAAATTCACAGACTAGAAAAACAATTGAAAGAGTTAAAAAAGACTAACAGCTGGTTTTCTGTAAAGATCAACAAAATTATTAAACAGTTGGCCAAACTGACAAAAGAAAACCAAGAAAGGAACCAAATAACTGGAATAAGAAATGAGACGGGCCATATTAGAACAGACTCAATTTAAATTTTAAAAAATCATAACAAAATGCTATGAAAAGTTGTAGTCTAATGAATTAAAAAATCTAGAGGAAATGGACAAATTTCTAGAAACAGACTGCCTACCAAAAGTAGCACAAACAGAAGTAGAACAACTTAATAAACCCATCACAAATGAAGAGACTGAAAAGGTAATTAAAAAATAATCCCAACTAAAACAACTCCTGGCCCTGACAGCTTCACTGGTGAATTCTACTAACCTTTCCTAATGGTATTCCAGAGTATAGGAAAGGAAAGAATACTCCCAAACTCATTCTATGAAGCCAGCATAACCCTGATTTGAAAACCAGGTAAAGACAGCACAAAAAAAAGGATAACTACAGACAACTATCTCTCATGAACTTAAATGCAAAAATCCTCAACAAAATTCTAGCCAATAGCGTTCAACAACATATCAAAAATAAAAATCTTAATTCCCTATTTCCAAGTGGGATACACACTAGGGATGCAGAGACATTTCAACATTTAGAAAAATAGTGCAATCAACCACACAAACAGAAGATAAGACTCATTTGATTTTATCAATTGATGCAGAGAAGGTATTTAATAAAATCCCACACCCAGTTGTTTAAAAAAATTCTTCACAAAATAGGAACAAAAGGAAAATTCCTCAGCATAACAAGGGGCATCCATGAAAAGCCAACATTTACTATCACTCTAAAAGAAGAGTGTCTGAAAACACTCCTCTTGAGAACTGGAACCAGACAAGGTTGCCCATTGTCATCATTTTTATTCAACATTGTCCTGGAGGTTCTAGCCAGAACAACCAGGCAAGATAAAGAAACAGAAAGTATCCCAATGGTGAAGGAAAAAGTAAAAATGCCTATTTGCAGATGATGTGATTTTGTGCACAGAAATCCCTAGAGAATACAAGAAAAAAAAAAAAAACCTATAGGACCTAATAGTTTCACAGAGTATCAGGATGTAAAATAGACATACGTAAGTCACTTTGATTCTGTTACACCAATGAAGAGTCATCAAAGAGAAAAATCACAAAATCAGTACCATTTAAAATTGCCCCCAAGAAGATAAAATACCTAGGAACAAATCTAACCAGAGAAGTAAGAGAACTGTAAGAAGAAAATTACAAGATTCCACTGCAAGAAACCAAGAGACCTACAGAAGTGGAAAAACCTACTTTGCCCACAGATAGGAAGAGTTCACATCATGAAAATATCTATTCTACAGGTAGCAATCTATAGTTACAATGCAATCCTAATAAAAATTCCAATGACTTTTTTTTAATGATATAGAGAAAAAAGTCACCAGCTTCATACAGAAAAGGAAGAAGCCCTGGGTGAGTAAAACATTACTAAAGAAAAATAATAAAGTGGGATGTGTCACACTACCTGACTTTAGAGCCTACTACACTGCCACAGTAGTTGAAACAGCCCGGTATTGGTACAAAAACAGATACATAGTCTAATGGAACAGAATAGAGAATCTAGATATAACACCATCCATCTATGAGCAGCTGATATTTGATAATTTGCCAAACTGAGGAAAAGACAGTCTCCTTAACAAACGTCACTGGAATAACTGGATATCTATCTTCAAAAATAATGAAGCAAGACCTATAGCTCACATCATGCAAGAAAACTAACTGAAGATGCATTAAAGAACTAACTATAAAATCTAAAACAATAAAATCATGGAAAAGTACGGACAGCTCCATAAGCCCTAATACATAGCATAAACAAACTACAGAATGCTATTAAAAATACACAAGTACCAGAAGAGCAAATAGATAACTGGGAACTCCTAAAAATCAAACAATTAGGCTCATCCCAAGACTTCGCCAAAAGAGTAAAAAGACTACCTAGAGACTGGGAAGAAAAAAAAAATTGGCAACCACAAATGTGATCAGCATCTAATGTTCACAATCTACAAGATACTACCAAACCTTAATAAGAAAAAGACAAATAACCCAATCAAAAGTGGGCAAAGGATATGAACAGGCACTTCATTAAAGAAGACAGCTGGGATGCTAACAGATATACGAGGAAATGCTCATGATCACTGGTCATTAGAGAAATCCAAATCAAACTACAATGAGATACCATCTACTCCAAGGCTGACATTAATATAAAAAACACCAAACAACAAATATTAGAGAGATTGGAGCTTGTCTGCACTTTGGAATGCAAAATGGTACAACCACTTTGAAATTGATTTCGTGCTTTATTAACAAGTTAGAAATAAAAATACCATACTATCCAGTAATCCCTTCATCTTGGAATATATCGTAATCCCTTCATCTTGGAATATATCGTAATCCCTTCATCTTGGAATATATCTTAAAGAAAAGAAATAAGGGCTGTCACAGAAACAGACACATGCACACCAATGTTTATTGCAGCTCTGTCCACAAAAGGAAAAAATGGAATCAACTGAAGTGCTAATCAAAACATGAATAGATAAACTATAGTATATTCACACAATGGAATAGTACACAATGATAAAGAATATTGATCTTTGGAAGAAGTCATCTGGAAGGCATTATGCTGAATGAAATTACTCACTGTGAAAGGAAAAATATTCTATGAAACAATTATTAAAAGGACTTAAGAAAAAGTCCTTAAGAAGTCTTTGAGAAGATAAACTTTGATGGTAACAAAGGTAAAGAGGAAGGGAGGGGATATCCATATATCAGATAGTAGATAGGAATTTTGTTAGGTGAAGGAAGTGACAGTATACAGTTGGGAGGTTAGCAAAACTTACCTATACCAAAAGCTAAGAGGTTTCCTAAGTAGAACTTAACAGTTTGAAGGACAGAGTAGCAAGGACAAGGTTCTGGGGAAAATGGTTTCAGGTAACTTTAGGCTAACTGTCAGAACTAAGTTTTTTTTTTTTTTAAGAAAATTGTTCTGAGGGGGCAGGAGTCAATATGGCAGACTAAATCCGTCTGAGAAACCAAGACCTGAAATGATAATTAAATGGAGCCTTCTGGACACCTAGTGAGCCCCAGGATGCAGCACAGGACTGTTAATTTGGACTTCTTACCACTGAAAGCAAAACCTCCTCTCTTTCACTGACCCCACTCTCGGGGAGCATAGATTTGCACATACCGAGGGTAACTCACCATTTTGATTTTTTTTCCTCTGTCTTGGCTGGTGGGTAGAGATGGAATTTGACTAGCTGCTGGTCTCATCTCAGACGC
Source organism: Heterohyrax brucei (assembly GCA_028571685.1). Lineage (NCBI taxonomy): Eukaryota > Metazoa > Chordata > Mammalia > Hyracoidea > Procaviidae > Heterohyrax > Heterohyrax brucei. Next base: position 8,351,461 of record CM053156.1, read on the forward strand.
ACTGCTGGTGGGACCAGCAAGTGTAATTGCCATGTTCTGAGAGCCTGGCTTTGGACTATATGCATCTTGGCTCCTCTGGCCTATCTTTCTGCATCAGCAATGTGGTAGCTGTAGATACGTTTGTGTGGGACACCATCTTGATCCACTGGGAAACAGAGAAGCCTAGGCAGAGGCCCCAGCCAGACTTGGTTCCTAACCTGGAAGGTGGTGCCTGCCAGGGGGAGAAGGCTTTTCCAGCAGGCAGGTAGTGTTTTGCACAGTGTCATCTGAGGCTGTGACCCAGTGGCAGAGGCTGATGACTCTGGACATCTCGGCACTCTTGGCCTCTCTTTCCACCAGGGGACTAGTCCTAGACAGGTGGTGAGCTTGCACGGGATGCCATCTTGTTTCACTGGGAGGTGGAGTCATCCATACAGAAGCCTCAGTTGGACATAATTCCTGGGCTGGGAGGCAGTGCCTACCCAGAAGAGACAGCTTTTCCAGCAGAAAAGTAGAATTCTACACAGTATTGCCTACAGCTGGGGCCCCACAGCATAGGCCAGCAGGCCAGTACCTTTTCTGTATTTTGAGCTAGTATATAACATCTGGGGTTCAATATAGAGGTGCTTATTTTGCCAGCTGGGAAGTGGGACTCACACACCTGAAACCTGACTGACTTTGGAAGTTGTCAAATACTTTTTACTTCTCATTTTAAGACTGCTGAGAGTAACAACTGTGGTCCATATTCACAGCATCTCTTCCAGCCTCTACTGACTCACATGATGCCTAAAAAGCAACAAACTCTGGAGAAAACAGTTACTCAGAAATCACCCATGGCATCAGAGGACCCCCAAAACAAACCACCTCAGAACTTCCCAGATGAAGAAGCTTTTCTCAGACAATCAGAAGGTCAATACAAAAGAATTACATATAGAGACCTCCTAGACCTTATACAAAATGCAGCAGAGCAAAATGAAAAGTTAAGTAAGCTGTTCGATCTGATGGAACATCAGCACTAGGAAATCCAACAGATCAAGATCAAAATTAAAGACATAGAAACTTCAATTCAAAGCGAAGAAAACAGACTAGAATAAATGGAAAAGAGACTTTCTGACTTGGAAGACAGAGCTACTTTCCAGCATCTGTGAGGATAAATCAGAAAAAAAGAAACAAGAAAAATGAAGAAGCACTAAGAAGCACGTAGGACTCTATTAAAAAGAACAAACTATGATTGATTGGAGTTCCTGAACAAAGCAAGACACCTGAGAACACAGAGGGTCTTGTGGCTGAGCTGCTCACAGAAAACTTCCCAGAAATTACGAAGGAAGAGAATATAGATATCCAGGATGCATATCAAACACCAATCAATATAAATCTCAAAAGAAAGACTCCAATATGCATTATAATCAAGCTTAACAAAATGGAACAGAAGCAGAAAGTCTTAAAGGCAGCAAGACTCAAGGCAAAGCTAACATTTAGAGGGAAACCCTGTAGGCTTTCATCAGATTTCTCAGCAGAAATGATGCTGGCATGGAGACAGTGGCACGACACATTCAAAGCCTTGAAGGAGAAGAACTACCAACCAAGAATTATATATTCTGCAAAACTATCTTTCAAATATGAAAATGAAATCAAGACATTCACAAACAGAAACTCAGAGACTTTGTAAAAACCAAACCAAAGCTACAAGAAACACTGAAAGAATTTCTTGGCTTGGAAGAACAAAACCACTACCTTTAAATCTTAGCAGGACACATTATCCAGAATCCTACTCAGGGAAGACTCCATGCACAATCAAAGCTATAATAGTGAAAAAATGATCTAGTGATCATATCATGTAAACTATGACGCCAGTCAAATGCCGTTGAGTTGCATCATGTAAACTATAACATGATCATATTAAAAAGAGGGATGTACTACAGTTGTTATAGTCATTCTAGAGGGAGAGGAAGTTGACAAGACTGGTAGCAATCAAAGTCGGGTTTATATATATTTTATTATGCAGGATCATAGAGGCAGCTGTAAAGCACAACAAAGAAGCAACATACCATATCAAGAAATGTAATAAGGGAGTCTCAACAACCACAAAACCAACCCTGAAAAAGGTGAAAAATCAACTCACAAAGAAGAAGGTCACAGAACAGATTAATAAGAACAACAGAGAAAACATCAACACAAAAATAAACAAATCACAATGGCAACAGTGAACACATACCTATCAATAATCACATTGAATGTGAACGGCCTGAATGCTCCAGTAAAGAGACATCGCGTGGCATCTTAGATCAAAAGACATGACCCATCTACATGCTGCCTACAAGAAAGTCACCTAAGACTTAAAGGAAGGAACAAACTGAAAATTAAAGGATGGAAGAATAGATATCAAGCTAACAATGCACAAAGAAGAGCAGATGTGGCAATTTTCATCTCAGATAAAATAGATTTTAATGTAAAATCCACCATTGTGGACAAGGATGGACACTATTGCTGAAAAGCTCAACAAACAAGCAGGGCTTAACAATATTAAATATTTATGCACCTAATATTAGAACACCTGCATACATCAAAGAAACACTGACTACATTCAAAAAGGAGATAGATCACTCCACAACAATAGCAGGAGGCTTCAACACTCCACTCTCAATATTGGACAGGTCGTTTAGAAAAAAAAGCAATAAAGACACAGAAGACCTTATGATCACAATTAACCAACTAGACCTCACGGACATAGAAAAACAGGAAATGAAACAAATAACCCAAATAACAAGTGAGAGGGGAGTTGTCATAACAGATCCAACAGAAATAAAAAATATCATAGCAGAATACTATAAAAGGCCGTACTCTAACATATTTGAAAATCTAGAGGAAATGGACAAATTCCTCGATTACTATCAGCTACCAAAATTATCACAAGGTGAAGCAGTACAACTTACTAAATCCATCACAAAGGAAGAGGTTGAAAAAGTCACCCAAAAACTGCCAACCAAAAAAACTCCAGGCCCAGATGGCTTCACCACAGAATTCTACCAAGCTTTTAGAGAAGAGTTATCTCCAATACTACTGAGACTATTTCACAGTATAGAAAGGGGTGGAGTACTCCCAAACTCATTCTATGAAGCCGGCTTAACCCTGACACCAAAGCCAGGGAAAGACCCAACAAAAAAAGGAGAAACACAGACTTATATTACCCATGAATCTAGATGCAAAAATCTTCAACAAAATTCTTGCCAATAGAATACAATAAGACATCAAAAAATAATCCACCATGACCAAATTGGATTCATATCAGGGATGCAAAGCTGGTTCAACATTAGCAAAACAATTAATGTGATCAACCACATAAATATAACAAAAGACAAGAATCACTTGATCTTGTCTATTGATGCAGAAAAGGCATTTGATAAAGTCCAACATGCTAAAAACTCTCAGCAAAATAAGAATAGATGGTAAATTCCTCAATGCAATAAGGGCCACTTATACAAAGAGAACTGTCTACATCACCCTGAATGGAGAGAGACTGAAACACTTTCTCCGAGAACAGGAACTAGACAAGGATGCCCATTCTCACCTCTCCCATTCAACATTCTCCTAAAAGTTCTAGCCAGAGCAATTAGACAAGACCAAGAAATAAAGGGCATCTGCATCAGCAAAGAAGTAAAAATCTCCCTATTTGGAGATGATATGATTGTATATGCAGCGAATCCCAAAGAATCCATAAGGAAAGTACTCAAGCTGACAGTAGAGTTCAGCAAAGTGTCAGGATACAAGATAAACATAAGCAAATCAGTAGGATTCCTTTTTATCTTTTTTTTCTTTTATCTTTTTTCCTTTTTATGAGATTATTAAGGAAAAAATCACCAAGTCAGTGCCATTTACTATAGCCCCTAAGAAGATAAAGTACCTAAGAATAAATTTAACCAGAGAAATAACAGACCTTTACAAAGATAACGACAAACCCTTACTACAAGAAACTAAGACAGACTTATACAAATGGAGAAACCTACCCTGCTCGTGGATAGGAAGATTTAACATTGTGAAAGTGTCTATTTTACCCAATGCAATCTACTTATACAATGCAATCCCAGTGCAAGTTCCAGTGACATTTTTTAATGAGATGGAGAAACAAATTACCAAATTTGTCTGGAAAGGGAAGAAGCCCTGGATACGCAAAGCATTACTGAAGAAGAAGAACACATTGGGAGGCCTCTCATTACCTGATTTTAGAAACTATTACACTGCCACAGCAGTCAAAACAGCCTGGTACTGGTACAAATACAGATAGATCAATGAAAGAGAATCAAGACCTCAGAGATGACATCATCTGCCTACAAACTGTTGATATTCGACAAAGGCCCTGAGACATTAAACTGGGGTAAATACAATCTCTTCAACAAGTGGTGCTGGCAAAATTGGATAGCCATCTGCACTAAATTAAAACAAGAGCCATATCTTACACCTTATACAAAAACCAACTCAAACTGGATAAAAGACCTAAATATCCAATCTAAAACGATAAAGCTCTTCCAAGAAAAAGTAGGAACAACAATGGGAGTTTTAATACATGACACAGACAGACTTCAAAATCTGTCAAACCACAATCATCAAGGATAAAATAGATAAACGGGAACTACTAAGAATCAAACACTTTTGCTCATACAAAGACTTTATTAATAGAATTAAAAGGCCACCTACAGAATGGAAAAAATATTTGGCAACTATGTGTCAGACTGATGCCTGATCGCCATAATCTATAAGATACTACAAAACATCAATAAAAAGAAGTTAAATCATCTAGTTAAGCAATGGGCAAAGGAGATGGACAGACACTTCTCTGAAGAGGAGATCCAGGCAGCCAAAAAACACATGTGGACATGCTCATTATCATTAACTATTAAAGAAATTCAAATTAAAAAGACAATAGGATACAATCTCACCCCAACAAGGTTGGCATGGTCCAAAAAATGCAAAACAACAAATGCTAGAGAGGCTGTGGGGCGACTGGAACTCTCCTACACTGTTGGTTGGATTGCAAAATTGTGCAATGTCTTTGGAAAGCAATCTGGCGCTCTCTTGAACATACTGGATACAGGTGTACCATTTTGCCCCAGTAATTCCACTGCTTGGAATATACCCTACAGAATCAAGGCCATTCCCGTCAACTGATACATGCACATGAATATTCATCACAGCACAGTCCACAATAGCAAAAAGATGGAATCAACCCAGATGCCCAACAAGAGAGGAATGGATAGATAAACTACGGTATATGTACTCAATGGAACACTATGCAATGATAAAGAACAATGATGATTTTAGGAAACATCTCATAATCTGGTTTCAACTGAGGACATTATGTTGAGTGAAAGCAGTCAGCAATAAAAGGACAAATATTATATGAGGCCCTTACCATAAGAACTTAAAAACAGACTGATGCATAGAAGAAAAGACTCTTTGATGGCTGCATGGGTGGGAAGGGAGGGAGGGTGAGGGGGAAGGGTTTAGATTAGATAGTTAATAGAAATTTGATTGGGTGAAGTCAGTGACAGCACACATTAGATAGAAGATCAATAATAACTGGACTTCAACACCATTTGAGTACTCCTCCCATCTTAACCCAATATTGCAAGGACAGAATAGCTGGGGCAGAGGACCAGGGATCATTCTCTCAGGGGAAATCAAGGCCAATTGGCACAGCTAGTGTTTTGCTAATGAGGACTCTCTGCACCCCACATCGGTGAGGGGCATCTGGTGTCTTAAAAGCTGCTGAGCTTCCATCTGAGAGTACAGAAAATGGTCCCAACTCAACAGGAATGAATGATCACTGAAGACAAGACATGGGGGAAAGAGAACCCAGGAGACAGAGAGATCCACATGAGTGGGTCTCTAAATTGACTCAAGACCAGAAGAACCAGATGATGCCTGGCTACCACCAGTGATAGCCACGATGGAGCTCACAAAATTGAGTCTCACTGGCAACACAAGAATAAATAGGGGTGCACCCCGAGATCTCCACTAAAAGACCACAATTGTTGGTCTAGGGCCTTCGGAGTTCCCCTGGGAGCATGGCTCCTGGCTCTGATGCTGCCCCTGTCCATAAATTATTATGAAGGTCAACTCTTCAGACAGCAATGGATTGGACTCAGCAACATAGAGTGACCATATTTTGTAGGAACTGTATTGTCCTATGCATCTATAAGATGTCATCCTGCTGATCTCTTACTGGAAGGAGGGGAGTGGGTGGAGAGGATGGGGTAGGATACTGTTGGGAGGATAGGACATAGATGGAGCGGAGAGGAAGTGTGTGCTGTCACCGGGCAGGCAGAGCAGTAGGAGCTGCGTATGCGTGAGCATGTGAATTTATATGGGAATATACATTTTCATTCAATCAATATGAAAGAAAAAATTGTTCTGTGCAGCACTTTGGTGAGTGGTGTCTGGAGTGTTAAAAGCTAGCAAGTAGCAATCTAAATAGCATCAGCTGGTCCCAAGAGAATGAAGGACATGCAAGACATAAGGAAAATACAAGCCCAGAAGACAGAAGATGATGTATGAATTGAAGCTAGTTCAGCATGGAAGCAGAATTAATGGTGTCTAGACATCACTAACAACTGCCCTCATAGGGCATACAATGTAAAATCCCTGATGTAGTAAAAGAAAAATGAGTGTGCAGAACTATAGAATCCTATAGATCACACTTAATGGTCCATCAGACTGTTGGGTCCCCTGAGGACATAGCACTTGGACTCTGTTAGCCCTGAGCTTAAAACAGTGCCAATGCCAACTCTTCAGACAAAGATTGAACTAGACTGTAAGATACAGAGTGATGCTGAGGAAGAATGTCCTTTTCTGCTTTAAATGTATACAAGAACTGCCAATTAAGTTTGTGAACTCATCCTAGAAAAACTACTATATATTATTGGTGAATGTCACTACAGTCGCCTTCAAAGTACTTGCATTGGGAAGCTATGAACTCATACCAGTGCCTACTGTACCCTTCAAAGCATTTCTGGAACTCTTTTTCTGGAATGGTCATCAGTGCCGTCATCTTATTACCCATGATGTCCTGAATGTCATCAAAATGCCTTTCTTTCCATATTTCCTTTATCTTTGGGTAAAAGAAAAAAAATCATTGGGGCCCAGATCAGGTAAGTAGTGAGGGTATTCCAATACAATTATTTGTTTACTGGCTAAAATCTCCCTCACAGACAACTGTACAATTACGTTCACCTATTTGCCACCATGCCACCATGCACAATAGCCATTTCAGAAAGAGTTCCAAAGTTGCTTTGAAGGGTAGACTAGAAGGTGGTATTGGTGGATTGCTTCCCAATGGGAGTACTTTGAAACTGGACTATAGTGATACTCAGCAACGAGGTATGTAGCCCTTAGAATGATTAAGTTCACGGACTTAATTGTTGGACCATGTACATGAGACTATTTGAACATCTGTTGTCCAGAGAGGAGATGGGATGGTGGAGGGGGACAGGAATTAGTTGAATGGTTATGAGAAGTATAGGTTGGAGAGCAAAAATGTATTGTCACAGGGTAGAGAGAGCAGCTAGGGTTGCACAGTGGTGGGAGTTCGAGGTTTGCATGGCAGAAAGTCTTGGAATGTAATTCAAGTCAATTTGTCATACAAAAACCTACACGCACAAAGCTATGTAACTCTAGCTTCTCTCCCCGTCTTGGGACAACCAGTTCCTCCTTTCTACCTTGTAATTCCAATTTCCATTCAACTAGTTATATCCCACTCTGCCCTCTTATCATAGCTCTGGACAGGAGTTGCCCATTTAACCTCACATACTTACATAAGCAAAGCAGTAGATTCTTTTCCAGTCTCGTTTTATGCTTTATAGTACAGCCCAATCCTTCCATGAAGATGCTGGGAATATTTTTAATTCTGGTCTAACAAGAGAGTCTGGAGGCCTCATCTTCCAGGGAAACTTGGACCATAAAGTCTGCCCTTTATAATAGATTTCAAGTTCTATATAACTATCTTTCTGTAACTACATTAGGGACTATTCTATGAGGTTTGATAATTAATCTGTGGACTTAATTTTTCTAAGTGCTTCATACCTATCAGCTGAATATCACTACGGTCACCTTCAAAGTACTCCCCTTGGGAAGCTATGCACCGATGCCAGCCACTAGTCCAATCTTCAAAGCTGTTTTGGAACTCTTTCTGGAACGGCCATTGCACACCGTGACGTGGTGACAAGTTCATGAACTTAATTGTATAGCTGTCTGTGAGGGAATTTTATGCCAGTGAACAAATAACTGTTTGGAGCACCCTCCCTACTCACCTGATCTGGGCCCCAATGACTGTTATTTAACCTGAAGATAAAGGAAATATTGAAAAGATGACATTCAGGACATCAAGGGTAATATGATGACAACTCTGATGGCCATTCTAGAAAAAGAATTCCAGAATTGCTTTGAAGGGTACAGTAGGCAATGGCAGGGGTTCATAGCTTCCCAAGGGGAGTACTTTGAAGGCAGCTGCAGCGATATTCAGCCGTGGGGTATGCAGCACTTTTTCTAGGATGAGTTTGCTAACTTAATTGGCAGTCTTTGTATTCTCTGTCAGGGCAATCATTGGCGGTGGCCAGGCACCTTCTAGTTCTTCTGGTCTCATGCAGATATAGTCTCTGGATAATGTGGCCCTTTCTGTTCCTTGGGATTGTATTTTCCTTGTGCATCTGTCATCTTTCATTCCGCTTTGCTAAAGGTGTGTTGGGAACAGTTTATGTTACTTAGATGGTGGCTTGCTAGCTTTTAAGACCCAAATGCCACTCACCAAAGTGGGATGCAGAACACTTTCCTGAAACACCTTGTTGTATCAATTGACCTAGTTGTTCCCTGAAACCGTGGTCCCCAGACCCCTGCCCCTGCTACTCTGTGTTTGTGTGTGTGTATACATACATATATATATGTGTGTATATATATACATATATACACGTATATATATGTATATGTATGTATAACTCAAAAGCTGACAGGTTTCATATATATAAACAGGTTTCTGATATATATGTGTGTGTGTATATATATATATATATATGAAACCTGTATCTCTATATGAAACCTGTCAGCTTTTGAGTTAGGCCAGCAATACTGTCCTCCCCTCTACCACACACTGTTGTTCCCTTCACATAACCTTCTTCCTATCTACTAACGAATCAATAAACATTCCTCCTTCCTTCTCGACACTTGTACCCGTCATAGACTGTTTGCTTCTGTGATTAAACCTTTTCTTGAGTCCTTATAATGGTAGTTTCACACAATATTTGTTCTTCTGAAACTAATTTCACTCAGTATAATAATATCTTGCAGACTCCTTCAAGTTGTGAGACATTGCCCAAGATCATCATTGTTCTTTATCATTGCAGAGTGTTTCATCGTGTGAATAAGCCAGTTTGTTTATCCATTCATCTGTTGATGGGCACTTAGCTTGATTCCACATTTTGCTGTTTGGACAGTGCTGCAATAAACATTGGTGTGCATATATCCGTTGATGTGACAGTCCTTATTTCTCTAGGACATAGTCCAAGAAGTGGGATTGCTGGATCACATGAGATTTCTATTTCTATCTTGTTAAGAAAGCACCAAGTCAGTTTCCAAAGTGGTTGTAGAGTTTTACATTGCCAACAGCAGTGCAGAAGTGTTCTGGTCTCTCCACAATCTCTCCAAAATTTATCATTTTGTGTTTGTTGGAGTAATGCCATCCATTTGGGGGTGAGATGATATCTCACCGTAGTTCTGATTTGGATTTCTCCAGTGGCTAATGATCATGTACATTTCCTTATGTATCAGTTAGTGTCCCAGATGTCTTCCTTGGTGAAGCGCCTGCTCATATCCTTTGCCCATTTTTTGATTGGGTTATTTGTCTTTTTGTCATTGAGGTTTTGTGGTATCTTTTAGACTACAGAGATTCGACGCTGATCAGGTTTGTCATAGCCAAAAATGGTTTTCCAATCTGCAGCCTGTCTTCTCACTCTTTTGGTGGAGTCTTTGGATGAACATACATGTTTGATTTTTAGGCTTTCCAAGTTATCTATTTTCTCTTCTGGTGCTTGTGCACTGCTAGTGATGCTTTCTACTCTGTTTAAGCCTTGTGTTAGTTTCCAGTACTGTCCCTAATTTTTCTTCCACAATTGTTACTGTTTTGGATTTTATATTTAGGTGCTTGTTCCATTTTGAGTTAGTTATTGTACATGGGTCTTGTCTCAATTTTTTCTGCAGATGGATATCCAGTTATGCTGACACAATCTGTTAAAGAGACTGTCTTTTACCCAAGTTATGGATTTTGGGTCTTTGTCAAATATCTGCTGTTCGTAAGTGGGTGATTTTATGTTTGGATTTTCAATTCTACTCCATTTGTCTACGTGTCTTTTGTTGGAGCTGCTGTTTTGACTATCATGGCAGTGTAGTAAGTTCTAAAGTCAGGTAGTGTGATGCCTCCCATTTTTTTCTTTTTCAGTAATGCTTTACTTACCTAGGTTTTCTTCCATTTCCATATGAAGTTGGTGATTTGTTTCTGCATCTCATCGAAGAATGCCATTGGTACCTGGATTTGCATTGCCCTGAATGTATAGATCGCTTTGGGCAGAATAGACATTTTCATGATGTTGAGTCTTCTTGTCTGCGAGTACGGTAGGCTTCTCCACTTATGCGTGTCCCTTTGGGTTTCTTGCAGGAGTTTCGTGTAATTGTCTTTGTGTAGATCTTTCGCGTCTCTAGTTAGACTTATTACTTTGTCTTTAATTTTCTTAGGGCTATTGATTTTGTGATTTAATGTTTGGTGTTTTCCTTCTTGGTGTAAAGAAATCCAAGTGATTTTTTGCATGTTTATCTTATATCGTGATATTTCACTGAACTCTTCCATTCTCATAGTTTTATTTATTTATTTATTTGGGGGTGTGTGTGCGTGTGCGTGATAAGTGTTTTCTGTGTGTAAGATTGTATCAACTGCAAATGTGTTTTACGTCTTCCTTACTAATCAGGATGCCACTTATGTCTTTATCTTGCCTGACTGCCCTGGCTAGAACCTCCAGTCCATCAGTATAAAGACACACACACCCCTCCATACAAATGAAGGAAAGGCTGAGGTTGTCAAGGATTTCATTTTCTTTGGTTCCACGATCAATGGTCATGGAAGCAGAAGCCAAGAAATCAAAGGACACATTACAGTGGAAATGTCTGCTGCAAAGAACCTCTTTAAAGTGTTGAAAAGTTATGATGTCACCTTGAAGACTAAGGTGCCATTGTATTTTCAATTGCATCACATATACGTGAAAGCTGAACAATGAATAAGGAAGACCGAAGAAGAACTGATGTCTTTGAATTGTGGGGTTGGAGAAGAATATTGAATGTATCATGGCCTGGCAAAAGAACAAACAGATCTTTTCTGAAAGAACTACATCCAGAGTGATCTTGGGAAACAAGGATAGCAAGACTGCATCTTACATAATTTGGACTTGTCAGGAGGGATCTGTCCCTTGGAGAAGGACATCATACTTGGTAAGGTGGAGGGTCATTGATAAAGAGGAAAACCCTCAGGAAGGTAGACTGACACTGTGTCAGGCCCCACCCCCTAGCTATTAAAGACGGCGAGCTACTGGTGCTGACCCTCCAGCATCTCATCAATCGAGACTATGGCGTAGCTCAGGGAAGGGAGGAGAGAAGGCTGCCTCTACACTCAGCCACCAGGGAATGCTGCATTCTGTAGCTATGCTTATCTTAAAACTCCTTTTCTTCTGACAAGAGTGCTGTCTAGCAGCAGCTGAAAGCAGCCTGGCCCCCAGAGGTGGCAGGATTTGCCTCGAGGCTGGCAAAGATGGTGCCCTACCTGTGGAGTCTCTTGGGGGCCCTCAGCAGACACTATGATGTAGCTCAGTGAAGAGAGGTGGAAGTGGCAATGCCACACTAGGCCACCAATCACAGCTGTGTTCTCCAGATGTGCTTATCTTAAAAACTGCTTTTTCACTGAGAGAGGTGTTGACCAGTGATAGCTGTTAGCAGCCAGGACTCACGGGTGGCAGGGCCAACCTCATGGCTGAGAGAGGTGGCGCCCTACTTACGGACTCTCTCGGGGGCCACCAGCAGACACTATGATGTGGGTCAAAGTAGGGAGGGGTTAGGGCACTGCCACACTCAGCCACCAGCGGCCACTACGTTCTCCAGGTACAGTTGAATTAAAAATGGCTTTTCTGCTGGGAGTAGCACTGTCCAGACAGACACTGTTGCTTGGCATGAGAATTAGCCCCAACTGAGCCTTCAGACATCACTGACTCTGCCTCTCAGCTGACCAAGATGGCGTCGCACCTGAACTGCCTCTCCTGAAGTGAGTCAGTAATGTCTGTAGCACAGCTCAGAGATGAGGGAGGGGCACCACCACACTCAGCTACCAGCCACCACTACGTTCTCTAGACACGCTCATCTTAAAAACAGTTTTTTGGCTGGGAGAAGCGCTGTCTCTACCAGAATGTTGCTCAGCGTGGGATTTAGCGCCAGCTGAGCCCAGAGGCATGGCTGACTCCGCCTCTTAGCTGACAAGGATGACATTCTGCCAAAGCCACCTCTCCCCTCACTGAGTCAGTAGTGTCTATAGCACAGCTCAAAGAAGAGAGTAAGTAGGGGCACTGGCATCTATGGTTGCCAGCTGCTGCTAGGTTCTCTAGATGTGCCTGTCCCAAGCACAGCCTCTGTGCTGAGGGATACACTGTTTACCTAGGCACTGCAGCTCAGCATAGTAGCCCATCCATGCCAGGATCTCAAGCACGGTAGTCCCAGTACCAGTCTCTCCGTGTAACAAAGACAGCATCTGTTTTAGTCAGCTAAGGCTGCTCTAACAGAGTTACTGCCAAGTGATTGGTTTCATGAAGAGAAACTTTGCTGTCACAGCCTGGTAGTCTACAAGTCCAAATTCAGGGTGTCCGCTCCAGGGGAAGGCTTTCCCCCATCGGCTATGGAGGCAAGTCCTTGTGTTTCACAAGTCTTTGGTCTGGGAGCATCTTGACACAGGAACCTCAGGTCTGCACTCTTCTCCCAGTGCTGCTTTCTTGATGGCATGAGGTTCCCAGTTCTCTGCTTGCTTCCCTTTCCTTTTCTCTCTTGTAGGATGAAAGGATAAAGGGTGGTACAAGCCATACTCCAGAGAAACTCCGTTTACAGTGGAGCCGGGAAGTGGTCTTATGAAAGGATTTACAGTTTCAGCCTAATCTCTAGCATACAGCATAGGAAAATCACAAAATGGAGGACAATCATAGAATACAGGGAATCCTGGCCCAGCCAAATTACTACATACATGTTGGGGGGAACACATTTCAATCCATGATAGCATCTGTGCCTGTAACCTTCTCAGACGTTGTGCCAGCAGAAGTGGGACTCATTGCACAGCTGTCTTACCTACGACGAGGCATTTTCCCTCTTCTTGTTGCCCAGTCTGATCTGACAACCCTACGCCTGATCTTGGGGCTCCCAGAATGTCCACACTCCTCCGTTCAACTACATTTCCTGCCCTTATTTCTCAGATGGAAAGGAGGAGACATGTCGCTAGTCTGCTATCTTAGCCCTGCCCCTTGCCAGTGTTTCCTTCTGTTGCTCATAGTGTCACTGTGAGTCAGAACAGCCTTGATGGCACTTAACAACAACAACCAGCTTAGTCTGGTCCCCAGGTCCCCTCATCACACCCAGAGGAAAGCTCTCCCTCTGGGCCTTCTGATGAACCTCCCTCTGAGCCTGGCACCCACTCCTAGCTCACCACAGAAGTGTGCGTGTAGGTGGTCTGTGGCCACTGAGGAGCAGTGAGGAGATTTGTCCCGGAGCGCTTCCAGGGAGGTTGAGGTGCAAAGGGCCTCTCCTATCTGTGGGCACATGCTCAGGGCCAGAGGACCTCAGGCCGGGTCTGGGGGTGAGCTTCAGGGGCCTACCCCCACTCCAAGGCCTCCTGAGTCCTCCCTCTAATCCTCTGCCACTTCCAGCCTCTAAGTCACCTCCTCCTTGCCATACTGGCCCTGACCTTACAGAGCCTTCTGGTGTGGGTCCAGCCAGGTGAGAGTGGGGGTCTGGGGGCTGCAGACCCAACCTAACTCCTCTCTCCCCACATCTGAGAATCTCCTTTTTCACTACACCCACTGGACAGTCTCTTGACCAGGGCTTCCTTGGAAGTACTGCTGTTGACACCTTCAGTGTTATCATCACCTGCTTGTCCGACTCTTCCTTCCCACAGTGGGCTGCGTCTGCACTTTCGCCTGCTGCAGTCCCCACACGTGGGCTTTCCCTGACACCTGGGACCCCTCACTCTCATACTTGTGATGCCCTGGCATCTGTTCTTCAGACTCACTTGAGCCCTTGAAACGCCTTCACTTTGAGGCTCTGCCTTCACCTGGCCCTTGTCACCTCCCGTCTCTAACGCAAGTGGACCCCTGTCACCTCTTGTCTCCGCCTGACTCTTGGATCCCTTGACCACACTGACTCCCTTGACCCTTGCCTTCTGAGCCCTCCTACCTCCTCATTGGTAAGACCAGGGCATCCTCCTGACCACTCCCATCTCCTTCCAGCACCTTGTCTGAAACCCAGCGCCTCCCACAGGTTCAGTTCCCGTTCTTAGCGACATCTAGGCTCTTCAGAACTTTCTTCATGAACCTGGGTTTCCGATCAGTCCCACATCTTCATTTACCAAAACTGGGCTACTTCCTAACTCCTCCCGGCCCGTATTACTCAAGCTGCCCCGTGATATCCTGCCCAACTGCCACCAACTTCATCCTCACAGCTATGCCTTCTCCTCACCCTGCCACCTCCTCAGCAGCCCTCCCCCCTCCTCAGTGCCTAAGACTGGGCATTCGACGGCCCCTCAGGTCTCCCAGTGACCAAAATCTAAGGTCTTCTGCTCCTGCCTACACATCAGTGCCCTTACAGGAAAAACTTCCTACCTCCTCACTCCCTACACCTTGGCCACCTTCTGGCCCCTTCAACCTCTTTGTCACTGGCACGTGAGCTACCTCCTCACCCTCCTACCTCTTTACTTCCAGTACCTGGCCACTCCAGTACCTTTGCCTGGACACCCACATCTGCTTCCTTTTCAGACCTGGCCGATCTCCTGACCCTGTCCATCCTCTCATTCCACAGAAAAGGCTTCCTCCTTCTCCCTCACTCTACTTCATGTGCAGCAACATGCACCCTGCTCCCACCTCACAGCTCCCTGCACTGGTGCCTTCTACCGGTCCGCCTTCCTCCTCACTGCCCACATCCGAGCCTCCTCCTGAGCTCTTCACTTCCCTCACACAGCCTCCCCACTAACCTGACCAGCCTACCTCTGTAGACAACGCCTGGGTGTGTTTCTCCCTCACCTCACTTTGTACCTGTGTCTCCCGCCTCTTCGTTACTCAAACCCGGGCTACCTCTTAGTCCTTCACACCACCTCATTCCCAAACCTGGACTGCCTCCTAGCCCTTCTCACACCACCTCACTCTCCACACCTGGCCTGCCTCCTGGGCCCTTACACCTTCTTACTCCTCACACCTGGCCTGCCTCCTGGAGTCCTTCCCATATCCTCACCGGCCACAAATTTAGCCTCTCCTGACACTTACCACTGCAGACTTTTGCTGTCTGCTCACCCTCTGACTTCTTCACTCCCCATAGTCTCAGCTTCCTACCACTGACTCAATACTTTCTCACAGGTGTCCTCTTGATCCCTACTTTTGCCCGAACTTTTCATAACCTGACTTGTACCTGATTCTACAAACTCTTCATAACCTACAACTGAGCCTTCTCCAGACTTCTCCCTCAGTTTCCACACCCAGGCTCCCACCTTCTCACTCGCCACACCTAGGCTGCCTCTTGACTCTCTCACCTCAACAACCGCACCTGGAATTCAACTGATCCCATCTAGCGTCCTCACTCCCTGCACCTGTGCCATCCACTGACCCACTTCCCACCTTACTCATGAGATCATCACAGCTTCCTCGCCGACACCCTTGGACCCCACACCCAGACTGTCTCCTCACCCCTCCCACCACTTCTTTACCCACCCATGGGATTTATCCTGTTGTCAGGCACTCAGGCAAATAAACTACCTGTCCACAAACCCTCACAGCAGCACGATTCCTCCCAGCAGTCAATAGGTGGAGGCCACCCATATGTCTATCAACAGATGACTGGGTGAACCAAGTGTGGTATGTACCATTGCGCCTTAGAAGGAATTAGAAACTGACAAGTGCCTCAGTGTGGATGAACCTCTAACACACGAAGCTAAGAAGCAGGACACCCAAGTTCTCTTATTTCCATTTAGAAAAGAAATTCAGACTAGGTGAATCCATAAGCAGAGAAAGCCAATCACTGACTGCCAGAGGCATGTGGGAGGGACCCAGGGAGGGCTGCTCATGGGTCCAGGGTTTCTGTTTGTGGTGATGGCAATGTGTGCAAGTAGATGCTGCCTGATGGTTGAACACGATTGTGAAAATACGTAAAGCCACCGGGTGACACTCACTATAACTATCAAATTACAACTTTATTGTAATGAGAACTCTATCAGTTAAAATAGTATAAACTATGAAGTCAACTGTAAAAGTGCCACAAATAAACCACACGACGTACCCACTCAGGTGAGGGTAAGAATGAATGAGGTTCTGGAGCTGACACTCTGTGGCTGTGGCTGAGGAGCTCTGGGGGAGCAGGTGTGGCAAGGAGCTTGCTCTCTGGTGCGTGGACTAGGGCTGGAGATGAGGGACCAGGGGGCATATTGAGCTCCGCTGTTGCTGCATGAATAGGACTGAAATCAGCAGGTTGTCCAGAAGATGGTTCTAGAAGCAGTCCAGCACGAGAACCCAGCATTCCAATAGCCTCTTCATCTGCTGCCTGGGCCTGAGGTGTTGGCAGAGGAACTGAGTCGATACCGAGCTCCAGTAGGGATACAGTCCTGGGACTGACATCAGCCCGTGATCCTGTAGTGGGTTCTAAAGGCAACTCAGCATAATAACCCCCCTTTACAGTAGGTTCCTCGTCTAGAGCCTGAGCCAGAGTGAGAGGACACTGGACTACTTTGATGCTTCCTGTTGGCAGAGGAGCAGGTGGTCCTGGAGCCACTTCTTGGGGAGGCCCAGGAAAAGAATCTGGCACTCCAAAAGGCTTTTCAACTGGTGTACGGGCCACAGTTGGAGTTGGAGGGTCTTCTTCTACCCTGAGCCCCCGTGGTGATGTGGGAACTTCATCAGTATCATCAACTGGTCTGAGAGCTGCTCCTGGAGGTAGGCCAGGATAGTAGCACAGCTCTCCAACAGGCTCTTCGTCTGCATGGCGGTGGTAAGCTCTTTTCACATCTGGTGCCAGCCCTGTTGTTGAGGTGCAAGTGGAGAGACGTTCACTAACATTACCGCCTTTTCTCATGCCTTCCCCACGACAGAAAATGTGCCACTGCCATGGAGAGAAGCTCAAGGGAGAGACTTCCACCTCACGAAGAGCCCCCAGGCTGTGGTCCACCGGAGCAGGTCTGAGGTTACCCTGAGCTCTGGCCCAACCCTGCCTCTGGGGGTCCTCTCCGTGGGCCTCAGCCCTTTCCCCCCCACAAGCTCGAATACAGGCATGCTTAGTGCTCCTCACCCTCTGACTGTGCCTCAGTGGGCACCAGGTTATCCAGCTGGCTCCACATCAGCTGCGACCTGTGCTCCGTTAATGAAGCTGGCATGTTGAGCAGTGCGCAGTCGAGCAGGAGAGTCAGGCACGAGGGCTGGTCGAAGTCCTCCTGGTGTTTGTTCATCCAGGTGTTGAAGATATAAAAGATGGCACTGGAGATGGGTGATGGAGAACAGGGTCAGAGGCCCGGCCTTTTCCACCACACTGCCCTCAGGGGCACCCCTGCACGGGCTGCGTCCCTCTGTCTGCCCCTGTCCTTCCAAACGCCTGGCCCACCCTGCACCATGCCGTCTGGTCACTGAGCAGGGCTAACACAGAGCCTCATTCCCAGGGAGCTGTCTATCAATGATCCGACCAGCTTTCCTTCCTCGGGAACCCTGACTTGTGCCTCTTTCTGTTCTCTGGCCCCGTCCCTGCTGAACAGTTACCCCATAAAGGCAGGAAACTGTGTGTCTGTGTATTTGCCTCACAGCTCAGCACGCAGCAGTGCTCCGGGCATATCTGAAGCTGAGGACACATGTGGTCCGTCCCCTGGCCTGGCCTGCCCCTGCCCTCGGGTCCCTGAACTTGGAATCTGGGCATCTGTGAGTTGCCTGCTTTTCCATGCACACACGATGGTCTCTTCTTCCACAGACACTGTTCTCCCAAGAGACAGGGGCCCCACGTGTAGCTGAGCCCCCAAGACAGGGGCACAGGATAAGGGAGCAGGTTTCCCACCCCCACCTCCCACCCCCGCCCATACCTCGTATGCTGGTCCTGGGTCAGGAAGTGGACAATCGGAGCTGGGAAGGGATTTTGGTGGAGGAAAGATTTTCTCAGGGAAATCTAAGTCCCTAGTTCCCTAAGTCACTCTTAAGTCCCCAGCTTACCTTCTGCTTCTCAGGACATCAGGGCTCCACAAGCAGCTCAGTGTGCTGGCTTTTCTCCTGCAGAGGGTGCCCCTGGACTTACTCCTCCAGGGGGATCTAGATGAGTGGGACCAAGAGTCAGCCGAACCCAGACAGAATCACCTAAGACCCCCAGCTTTCCTGGAGACAGGATCCCCTCTTCCTCCAACCAATGTCCACACACACTTTCAGCTGGTCCTGACAGATGGCATCCCTGGCAGAAGGGGGATGGCTGCAGTGATACCGAGAGGAGGTGTCAGGCATCACAGCTAATACACTGTGGACACTACCTGAGTAAGATGTCTAGTGCTCTTTCTGACTCCCTGACCAGACTGGGGGCCCAGGAGGTCAGGGCTTCCTGTTTCCTCGGTTCACTGAAGAATGTTAAGTGGACAGTATAGTGTCTGCAACAGTAGGGGTTTCACGTGTTATTGTCGAATGACGAACCTAGCAGTAACTTCCCAGATATCTGAGTGTCCTGCGGGCCCTCTACCAGCCCCTAAGATTCCTGTTCTCGCTACACCGAGGACAAGGACACACTAGATGGAATCTCAGTCCTCTTTACAAATGGGAAATAGGTGTGCTCAATGGTACACAGTCACTGAGGTGCGAGACCCCCATTTCCTTCGTGAAAGAGATGGGGAAAAAATGTCAACATCCAAAGCCCCTCCAGCAGCCTTTTCCACAGAGCTGGGATCCAGATGTCGGGGCCCAAGTGGCACTGTGATGGAAGACCCTGGTTGCTACCAAATGGTGGCCAATTCAAATTCACCATCTGCTCCTTGAAAACCCCACGGGGCAGTTCTCCTTTGTTCTCTGGGTCACTAACAGTCAGAATCAACTCAGTGGCCAGAGGCTTGGTCAGGGGGGAGCTCCCGGTACACACTGACAGTTGGTTGTTCCAGGTGGTCCTGACAATTTCCCAAACAAGTTTGTCCTCATAGTTCCCCACTTTTCATAAGAGCAAAGTGAAACTCAGAGAAGTGAACGATGTTCCCCGGACTCACAGCTGTTTAGGGGGATGAGTACCCACTGGGCTGTGGAGATGGGGGTTCTCACCTTTGGAACAAGAGTTCCAGGATCTGCTGGGTGGTGGCAAATGTTTTATAGATTCGCAGGAAGACTTCGATGTAGGACAAGTCAACTTCCGCAAAGGCAGGCACCAAGTCCTCCACTGGCTTCTCCAGCTGGCCGGCCTTGACGCTTCTCACGGTACAGGTCTCATCCACGCCCTGGTCTGAGTCACACAGACACTGTCGTGGGACGGAGGAGGGACATTGCATCAGAGGCAATCCCATGAACCATCAGGTGGGTCACAGTCCTCTGGGACCCATGGCATCAGGTAGGACATGAGAGCTCCCAACAGAAAACAGAGTGCAGCTTTCAAAGAAGAATTGGAGGTGGGGGCGGGGAGTGTGATTAGACCCATGAGTAACCTCAGGTCATTTTGTTCATAATATCAACTCCCTGTATTCAGAGTGCAGGCCTGGTGGCGCGGTAGTTAAGATCTTGGCTGAGAAGCAGAAAGTTGGCACGGCGTCTCTGCCAGCCGCTCCTTGGAAAACCTATGGGGCAGTTCAACTCTGCATAACAGGGTCGCAATGAGTCAGAATTGACTGGATGGTAATGGGTTTGTTTTGCTTGGTATTAACGGCAGTGTCCCCGTTAGTCCTGACAAAACTCCCCAGTCTAGCGGTGAGAAAACACAACGATGTCCAGTGCCTACGCCATGTCACCTAGTCTTAGCCCAGAACTACCTGACACTTGGGCTCTGTGATGTTCCCTGTGTGCTACCAGGGGCCTGCTCTGCTCCTGACTTGGAGGTGAAGGTCTGGTACAAGATCACTCCCTTCCTGGCTGGAGACCTTGTACAAAGCAGACATGCCCATGAGACTGCCTCTGATTGCAGAGGGTTGTAGAGGGAGACACAGATTTTCCTTCTGTACATTCAAAGGGGTTTTGAAAAGCTGAAGTTATGGTGGTCTGAGGTCCATTCAAGGGTTAACAAAGGCCTGGAGATCCCGGTGTGGGAGAAAGATCCCCACAGGATCGAGGATCTAAGCAGACAACTCAGGGATGGTAAATCCAAATGGATGGGAAAGAGCAGAGTGGTGTCTCAGCTCCTCGGGGCCAACAAGCACCTCAAAGTTCCTCTGCATTTCCAGCAGCTACCCTGACAACTAGCAGCCACTCCAACCTGAAAATGGACTGGCCAAAATAGAGAGGAACCCTCTGACCAAAATCACACTAAATGCAGTCACTGAGGCAGTGTCACAGACTGCTGGATAATGTGAACGACACAGCTGCTATGGCAAAGAGACTGGCTCTAGCGATCCTAACTTGAGCTGTGCTCGTGTTTCTCCTCAGCATCCCACTCCTGGGAGTGTGTCCCGCATGGGTCAGTGGATAAGCACATGTGTCAGGTTCCTGCGACCCTGATGAAAGGGCAGCAGAAGGCCTCGGTCCAGGGCGGCAGCAGTGAGAGGCTCAGTCACTGTGGGAACCAGCCTCCCACCCAGAATGCTCTGCGGCCATGTCAGAATACAGCTCCCGATCTGTAGGGACCACGTGCTGTGTGCCCTGAGATTGCATGTTACAGAAAAAGGTGTATCACAGCCCAAGCCCCACACTTTAGGATAAAGAAGCCTGCTCAGCTTGAAACTGTGTGAGGCTTGGAGGAGGTCTCGAGGGCAGTCCAGGCGACTGCCAAATGGGGCCTTGGGGTGGTGAGATAAACTCTGAAACAGAAGCAACACGCAGAAAGATGCCTGGCTTAGAGGAAGTGAAAACAATGTAAAAGACTCCTCTCTAATATTCCTATAAATATGGGAAAAGTAACCTAGCACCTGGCCAGGGCAGGCAAGGCAGTGGGTGGGGAAGAGGGAATGTGATAAGGAGAGAATCTGGGGTAATTCCTTTAAGAGGGTGCTAGAGATCTTTCGGAGGCAAAGCCCTGAGATGGATCTGGAGGTCTCAGAGTATCTGGGCTTTGGGCATCATCTGATCATCTTACAGCCCTGTGTTGGGTCCCTGGCCTCTGAACTCACCCAGAGTCGGCGCCAGCACTTCTTGACCTTGTTCTTGGGGGAGATGGAGTAGCTGACACCACTCTCCTGCTCCTCACAGATCTCCTGTGTGGTTTCCTGTAGAGACAGTGCCGAGCAGCAGCCCAGCAAGAATCAAGGGTCTTCCAAACCACCTCCTCCCCGCTCTGCCCCTTCGGGCCCTTGTGCTCCCCTGGACATCCAAAGAGTTCCCGGTTCCCACCTGCACCACATGTTGGATGGCTCAGCCTGAGGCCCACCTCCCCCGAAACCCTCCAGGGAAGAGTAGTGATTGCAGGGGTAGGAAGGGGCTCAGGGTCAGGGATGAGGATTCGGGAGGTTCTTGGGTCGGCACATGACCAGCAGCCATGGCTGTGTGGTGACTGCCCACTCAGGGAGAGCACGAGCTCAGAAAATGCTCAGGTGAGAGTGCCACCTTGGCCTGCGACTCTCTGACAGTCTCTCCATCAAGCCCAAGTCTCAACTGGGACCCCTGGGTGGAGACTTCGCTCCAAGAGTCTGCTGTGATCAGGGATTTGGGGCAAGGATATGAAGGAGATCACCTTTTTCTTCCCCGCACCCAGACTCCCAGGTACCCAACCTGATGGACCACCCCGTCCACTGAGCTACGCCAGGTCAGTCCCAGGCCCGTGAACCCAGTGACGGTGAAGGGCCATGGAGGTGGAGCTGTGGGAACCTTCAGTGAGTGCTGGTCATGAAGGAGTAGCACCATTTTCACCCCCCTTATCACCTCTCCCCTCCCAGATCTCCCCAGGTTACAATCCCGTCCTCCCATCCATCTCCCACCCAAATGGACCCTGCCTCTTACAGCGCCTTCACGCTTCGTCACTTCTGTCCTCATTTCCTCCCTGCCCCCATTACCAAGGACCCCGTGAGGAGGAGGGCTTGGGGGCTTTCCAGACCAGGTCACGGAGCTGGCCTGGCTGGGACTGGCACTCTGGGTCACACTGCGCTACCGTTACCTTGCCCTTCTTCCAGCTAAATGCCCAGCGCTTTCTGCGGTGGGGGATGTCAGCGTGTCTCCGCCCTCCTGGGACAGGTGAAGTTCTGGATTCCTCCAGGTCTGAAACAAGGGAACAGGAGTAACAGCTAGAAAACATTTTCCTAGCTCAAATGTCTTCCTCCAAATGAGCTCGGTAGGGCTGGTCTTTGTGTCTAGAATGACGGTGCCTCGTTACCAGGGTTACGAGTTCTTTGTACTCTGCCGCCCAGAAAGTGAGGTCACCTCCTGGTTTTTCCGACCTAGACTCATCTCTGGTAAGACCGCCCCTAAGTTCCCTCAGGGCTGTTGAGTGGTCCTCTTCCCATGCCTTCTCTGTAACTGCACACAGTGACGCCAGCACAGCCCCCTCTCTGTGGAACCCAGGAACGGCTTTGGTGCAGCCGGGACCTCAACTGGGAGCAGACAGAGCTGGTTTCGGACACAGCTCAGCCCTGTTAACCAGTTTGGGGACTCCGTAAGTCTGGGTGCTTCTCAGTCTCCCCACCACACGCTGGGGGTTATGTTAACAACTTCTTTCTCCTGACATCAGCAGGTATGACACGGCAGATGACACCTGTAAACCCATGCGCCTTTGTGACACGTAGCTAATGCACAAACTCCGTGATGGCAGCATTTCGAGCAGGAGTGAGACGCATCGTGGTGTTTTTCGGTGCCTCTGACTTGTTTCCGCCTCAGAGTGACCCTGTGACCACAGACCCGAAGTCTCCCGTCCCCAACCCTGTGCCATCCTAACAGTCATTATTATGCTTGAGCACATTGAGACAGCCACCTTGTCAATCGGTCTCCTTAAGGGCTTTCCTCTTTCTCGCTGACTCTCTCTGTTACCAGCGTGATGTCCTTCTCCAGGGACTGATTCCTCCTGATTGCGGGTCCAAGGTACATGAGACGTAGTCGCACCGTCCTCGCGTCTAAGAAGCATGCTGCGATGCTTCTTCCAGGACAGATTTACCTGTTCTGCCAGCATGTGGTTTAATTCTTTATTCTCGGCCAGCACCAGAAGTCAAAGGCATCAGTTCTTCTTCTGTCTGCTTTATTTGTCATCTTGCTTTCCTGTGCCTACGAAGCCATTGAAAGCACCTGGGTCCTAAGAAGGCGACAGCTTTGTTTTTGACACTTTAAAAAGATCTTGTGCAGCAGATTTGCCCAGTGCCATGTGTCTCTTGATTTCTCGACTGCTGCTTGTATGGATGTTGCTAAAGAGATTGTGATATGTTAGGGGTACATTTAACGATGCAGAGCAGGCCTTCTCTTTGTTGGGTTATCCGAGCTTTCCTTTACCTTAACTTGATAGCTTACCTTGAGAACAGCTTAATACCTCTTGTATTTTTT
Source organism: Heterohyrax brucei (assembly GCA_028571685.1). Lineage (NCBI taxonomy): Eukaryota > Metazoa > Chordata > Mammalia > Hyracoidea > Procaviidae > Heterohyrax > Heterohyrax brucei. Next base: position 8,375,355 of record CM053156.1, read on the forward strand.
CCCGTCAAATGGGGCAAAAGGTCTTTGTTTTAAATGGTATTACAGTGTGATTAAAATAGAACACTTAGTCGATGGCTTAGTGAAGATCATTGACAGACAGTTTAATTTTAAAATTTAAATCTGATTTAAAATTTAAAATCTGATTATAAAAATGAATTTCCTTATTCCATTCTTGATTTCTTCTGTAACTCCGTTGCTTTTGAACAAGGTGTTGTTCAGTTTCACTTGTTTGATATTCTTCTTCTTTTCTTCTTTTTCCTGTCGTTGATTTCTACTTTTATGGCTTTACGATCTGTCCTTCGCTGAAATTGGTGTGATGAAGTCTCCTGTTATTTTCGTGGCGCTATTCTGCTTTCAGTGTAGTTAGAGTTTGTTTAGTGTACCATGGAGCCCTGTCCCTGGGAGTTTAGATATTGAGTATGGCTATGTCCTCCTGGAATACTGAAGATTTAATCACCATATAGTGTCCTTCTTTATCCAGTGTGGTGGCTTTTACTTTGAAGCTTATCTTATTAGAGATTAATATTGCCACTCTTGCTCTTCATAATAAAATAGATGAGACAGAAATGATGAAATTAAGATACATTATCTTTTAAAAAGGGTGCTGTATGTATGTTTCAGAATTTTAAAGGAAATCCTTAACCTAACAGCAAGTGTAATTAATATTGCCTCTCTTGTTTTCTGAATGTTGTTAGCTTGATATAGATACTTTTGCATCTTTTCAGTTTTAGTTTTTTCGTGTCTATAAGTCTAAGATATGTCTCCTGTAGGCAGAATATAGATGGGCCGTGTTTGTTTACCCAGTCTGCCTGTCTCCGTCTCTTTATTGGTGCACTTAATCTATTTACGTTCAGCATGATTATTGATAGGTTAGAATTTAGTGTTGTGTTTTTCATGTGTTTTTTGTACATTGTAGACAATTCCTTTGTTCTATTGAATTTTCTATGCTGGATGCTTTTTCTTTCTGTGTTTTCATCTTTTTCAATGTTGGTAGTTTTGTGTTTGCTAAGACTTCATGTTTTTCTTGTTTTTTTTTATTTTGATGTTTAGACTGTTGATTTCCTTTGTGGACATCTTAAAATTTATTCCCGTTTTTTGAAATTTAAACCAGTGTTTAATTTCTTTGTATCTCCTTACCTTTGTCTCTGTGTGAAATATCTATGACTACATTTTAAGTCATTCTTTTTTTTTTTGTTATAATGGTTACATAATGACATCTCTGCTTCCTCTGTTTCACTGTTTTGCCTTTGACTTCTTTTTGTGATTTCCCTGTTTGGGTTTATACTTAATTGCTCTGTTCTGCATTTTAATCTTGGGTTGTTACCTGATGTTATTGATTTTCTGTTGAAATGTCTCCCTTTAGTATTTCTTGTAATTTTGGCTAGTTTTTTTGCAAATTTCCTAAATTTCTGTGTATCTGAAAGTGTCTAATTTCTCCTTCATATTTGTGAGACCATTTTGCTGGGTATATTCTTCTTTGCTGACAATTATTTTCCTTTGAGGTTTTTGTATATGTCATCTCATTGCCTTCTTGCCTGAATGGTTTCTGCTGAGTAGTCAGAACTTAGTCTGATTAATTCACCTTTGCAGGTTTTTTGTTTGTCCCTAGCCACTTTAAAAATTATCCCGTTATATTTAGGTTTGTCATGTTTAATTGTAATATACCTTGGTGTCTCTCTTTTGGGATGTAGCTTGTGTGTAGTTTGATAAGGCTCTTAGCTATGTATCGTTTTTCATGGTTTCAAAGAAGTTTTCTGTTCAAGAAAGTTTCCACATTTCTCTCTGTATTTTGTTTTTTCTCACTGCCACTGTATTCTGGTACTCCTGTCCTCATTGATTATTCCTCTTAATAGTGCCCTGTGTAATTCTTAGTGTTTCTTGATTTTTTTTTTTTAATTCTTTTATCTGAGTTTTCCTCAAATATGTTGGTGTCATGTGCTTTATCTTCAGTATCGCTAATTCAGCCTTTCATTGCCTCAGTTCTGGTCTTTGACTTTCCATTGAATTGTCTATTTCTGCAATTTTATTATTAGTTTTCTGAAGTTCTAATTATTGCCTCTGTATACTGTCTTGCAGCCTGTTCAATTTGTCATTATACTCTGTTGAATTTTATCTTATCTCCCTCATAACCTCTTTAAGAGTTCTAAATATTAATCTTTTGTATTCTACCTCTGATAATTCCTGGAAGTTGTCTTCATCTGGAAAATTTCTTGATTCTTTGTTTTGGGTGCTTTCTGAAACCACTGTCGTCTGCCTCTTTAAGCGATTTGATATGGACTGTGGTCTCTGAGCTATCAATAAGTTTTTAAATTTATGTTTTTTATATTTGCTTAGTTTGCTCTAGCTTCTTGTTTTGCTTTGCAATGTCCGGATAGGTGAGTGTTTTTCTCTGTTTTGGTTACTGATACCTTTGAGGCTCTAACATCCTGTCACCAGGTAGCCAGAACTGTTACTAGACATGTTAGCCTAGGAGTCCATTTACATTTCTCGTATGAATCCAGGTAGTCAGTCAACAAATATGTGGCGCAGGCTCTCCCCTACTAGATGGACAGCAGTGATCAGTGTAGGCATGGGTATCCAGCTGCAGGTGTTGAGAAAGGTAGGGAGTTAGCAGCCATCCTTGACTGTCTGTGAGGGTATTATGTCCCTTTATACCTGATACTAGGTGAAAGAACTGCTTACTCTGTGAATTTCCAGCTCAGGAATGTTGACACACCTTTTCCCCCTTTTCTCAGCTTGTTAAATTGTTTCTTCCCTGTGTCTAGGAGATGGCTTAGGTTGGGCCTGAAAAGTCCTACTACTGAATCAGGTAATGATGTTATTTTCCAAAGCTGGGTACAGTGCAGAGAAGGTAGGGGAAAATGCTTGGAAAAAGCAGAGTTTTATGTCAAAGGAACAATTTAGATCTGTATACAGGTTAGGTTAGACCAAAGTGGCTTAGATTTTGATAGTCAAATGCTGATTTTCACTGGTTCCAGAGGCTCCAATGTAATCTCTGCTGTTCTTTCTCTCCTGCTGAGGAAGATGTCCTCCAAAATTCACTGCTACAGTCATCATACTGGCTACAACAAATTTGGGCTGCATCAGGTCTCATCAGTCCTAGGTATTTCTGAATCTTCTTTCCCTTCTCCTTTACTCAGTGTGACTTTTCAACCTTCTCATTGATTTTCAGCACTCCTAAGATGTCTTATGTAATTGATTCATTTATTTTGGGCTTTTGTTGTTAGAGGAACCATGGTAACCCTATGACTACTCTGCCATCTGAGTCCTACCCCCTTCAAAATGTTTTTAATAAAATAAAAATAAATGGACTTCTAAAATGTGTCCCAACTTAAAAGTTATTGTTTTCTTTGGATAGCTATTTATAATCACTCTCATTTAAAGTTTTGAATATACCAGATTATTCAACTGGAACTCAGATGTCATAGTAGTTAAAGTGCTCAGCTGCTAACCAAAATATTGACAGTTCAAGCCCATCAGCTGCTCCATGGGAGAAGGATATTGCAGTCAGCTTGTGTAAAGATTTCCAGTCTTGGAAAGTCTATGGTATAGTTCTACTCCATCCCATTCGGTCATTATAAGTTTGACTCTACTTAACACTTATGATTTTCATTTTAGAATATGCAATTAAGTAGTGATGCAGAGTGACCATATATTGGATGCACTTTATGGTTCTATACATCTACAGGATATCATCCTGCTGACCTCTGCCTGGAGGAACAAGAGTGGGTGGAGAGGAGGGGAAAGGAGGCTGTTGGGAGGATGAGACATGTATGGAGCAGAGAGGAATAGTGTGCAGTCGCTGGACAGGGAGAGCAGTGGAAGCTGCGTATAGGTGGGCATGTAAATTTATATGGGAATGTACATTTTCACTCAGTCATATTAAGTAAAAAAAAAGTAGTGTGAATAAATATATAAAGGAAGGTACAAAATTATTGCTATTTGTAGACAACTATTGCATACATAGAAAACTCTAAAGACTATATGGAAGAAAGTTGCACAAACATTTAGAGAAATTAATATGGCAGCTGGATCCAAAATCAGCATAAAGATAGCAAACTCTTCCAATATACCAAATAAATTAGTTGAAGATAAAATTAAGCAAAATGTTTCATTTATAATAATAGCAAATATATAAGGAGAAAATTTTAAATCCAGTCAAAACCTACATAAAAGAGTTTCTTAATACCATGAAAAACAAAAGTTATTTGAAATAATGGGAAGGAATAATTTAACAGTTGTCAGCATAATTACATTTTCATGTCTCCCTGTCTTTAACTGAACTGTACTTTCCCCACCCCTCAAATGCATGTCAACGTGGGTAAACTATTATGTCCAGTATTTTTGGTTGGCCAGGTATTTTGTAATCTGATGTGATTATTCTGTGTGTTGTAAACCTTAACCTCTGTGTTATTAATGATGTAGAATCAGATACAGTTATGATAATAAGACAGCACTCAATTTCCAAGATTAGGTTGTCTCTTGAATCAATCTCTTTTGAGATGTAAAAGAAAGAAGAGAGCAGAGTAGAAGGGGCCTTCATACCACCAAGGAAGAAGTATAGGAAGTAGGGCTCATCCTTTGGATTTGAGATCCAGAACTGAGAAATTCCTAGACCAGGGAAGATTTATGGCAAGGACTGACAAAGACAGAAAGCTTTCTCCTAAAGCTAGCAATCTGGATTTGGAATTCAAGTCCTGTGAACTGTGAGAGAATAAATGCCTCTTTGCTAAAGCTGTTCATTTGTATAGCTTCTCTTTAAGCAGCAGTCATTAGCCTGTATTTTTGGTTATTATTTCTTCTGTTTCAGTTTACTTTGTACCTATTTGCTGTAAATTTTTATCTATCTAGGACCAAAGCAAGTAGAAAGAAAAAGAAAATCTTCTTGACAGTAATCTAATAAGCTGATGTAAACCTCTTTTGACCTGGCAGATGATTATCATTAATTTCTTCTCGTGGTCCTACAGTGAGCTCTTTAGAGAGCCTGCTGTTGGTTGTATCTCTTACTTGCTGTTCTCTTGATATAAATGGTACATTCTTTTTAACCCTCAAAGTGTTTCTCTTTGTAATGTGCTTCTAGGAAGCTCTCCTTGATACACATTCTCTGTTTGGACAAAATGTAATAATTCTGGTATCTCTAAATACTGCAATGTAAAAAATTTGTACATAGAAGTATATTTGTACAATGGAGTTTCATTGTCTTAATTCAAACCATAGGGATTATAATAGCTTTCTTCAAAGAGTGTAAGTAATTAAGTTTCAAACACTAATAGTATTCATTAAATGGAAATTATTTTCGTGACTTTTTCAGTGAAAAAGAATTATGATGCATCTTCATTTTTCTGTTTGACACTAAAAAAGTATACATGCATATTTTGAGTTATGAGATAAAAACAGATGATGGATAAAATATTATTTATACTGCTATTTATTTGTACCACTATTTGGAAACTAAAAAAAGGATACTACCGATACATTTAAAAAAAATAAATTAGTTAAATTTTGTGAATGGAACTGGAAGGATAGAGAATGGGAACTTATATGCTGTAACTTTGTACTTTCGATTTTGTACAGAATTCATGTATTATTGTTGTTGTTAGTTGCTGTAAGGTGATTCAAACTCATGCCAACTCAGTGGGTGTAGAGTAGAACAGCTTTGTAGGGCTTTCAAAGATAAGACTTCTGGGTATGCTTGAACATCCAGCTTTTGGGCTAGTAGTGGAACACTTAACCATTTAGGCTAGCCAGGGGCTCATATTTAATAAAAAAAAATAAAATATTTATGGTATAAATAAATATAAAACCGTTATGCATTATCTGTTTTTATCTCATAATTCAAAGTATGAACATCTACTTTTTTAGTGCCAAAGAAAAAAATGAAGATGTAATTCTATTTTACTGAAAAAGACAAAAAATAACTTTCATTTAATGAATAGTAATAGTATCAGAAACTTAATTACTTTTACACTATTGCCAAGCCAAGTGCCATGAAGAAAGCTATTATAATTCCTGTAGTTTGAATTAAGATGATAAAAGTAAAAAACTTATGTAATTCTACAAGGCTATAAAAATCATTTAAAACAGGTATGATATCAAATGAAAGATATCTATTTCCAAAGTATGTTCATATCTAGTGAGATCTTTGTCTCATCTAGAAAGCAACTGGTAGAACCAGACATATAAGTTATTTCAGCAGTCAGTCACTTGCTTTTCATTTGCATAGGATTCTGAAACCTAAAGTGCAGGGAGTTGGGAAAGAAGTAAATCAGGAGAATCACTTTTTTAAAAACCAACTGTTAATAAGTTAATTATTCTAACATTATATATCATATATCCAAAACATAATCTAAAGATAGAACAAAATATGTATCTCTGTATTCTCTGTCATCAAATCCCCTAGTGCCTGAAATAGCTACATAATTTAAGGGGGGCACTTGGCTTGGCTAGTGTGTAGCAAGGATGCACATGCTAAAAAACTGTAAGAATTTCAAGGTGGATACAGCTAAGCATGGTACCTAGCACAGGACCCTTCTGAGGGGAAAGTTTTGGCAACTGCTTAGATTACATGTAGATGAAGCCAGCTATGCTGTTACTCCCACAGTGTATTATACATTTAGTGCAGCCATCATCTTGCCACATTAATCAACATAGAAATATGCTGTCATTGAACATATCCGAAAGAAAAGGAAATTATTTATAATGCCACACTCTTGTTTTTTCTCCTACCACATTTCTTAATAATTTCAATTGCTATTTCTCTTATTTTTTATGTATTATTAATATTAAAGTATCTCAAGGCTCCATCCAACTTTTCTTTTCTTATCTATCTTTATTTAGTTCAGAATCTCATCTAGACTCCTCATTTTAAATACTGTCTGTACTGCTGTTGGCATAAGATGGTAACTCCAATTTGTTTTCTTTCTGATAACTTTTCTCAGATATATTGCAAGAAAACTGGTGTGGGAATAAAAAGAATAATGTAGACCAATAGAGTTTTAGTTGAAACCATTAGATACAGGGTTGTGCAAAACACTGAAATGGTAGAAACTGGGTGAGAAAAAGGCTTAGAAGGAGAAATTGAGAATTGTATTTTAACTCCTTTAAAATCAAAATGACTGAAATAGTTGAGCAAAATTTCAGATAATCTAGGACTCAGAGAAGAAGTCCTTGGCCAGAGGTAATCTATGGAAGTCATCTCATCCAATGAAAATGGTGAGATTATCTAACGAGGGAGTGCAAATAAGAGTAATAAGAGCAACTGAGAAGAACCATCGTGTTTAAGTTATATGCAGAAAAAGCCAGCAGGAACTGAGAGGTATATTTACATGTAAAATTTGGACTGAAGTTCAAGAGCAAGAGAAAGAACTGAACATATTTGTATGAAAAGGTGATGACTCAGTAATCAGCTAAAAAGATTCATGAGAAAGAGAAAATAGTCAAGGGACTGCTGAAGACCCAGAGAACAATAGTGGGCAGTTCTGTTTACCAAAAAGAGATATATTGATTTTTAAACTTTCTGAAAAAGTTTCTATCTTAGGGATGTTCCTGTTTTTCAGAGAAATATCATGTAAAATCATCCACTGAATATGAGATTGGAAGAAAGGATTAAAGATATGTGAGATGAACTCATACAGCTATCTCATTGTTGTAGAGTCAATTCCAATTCCTGGGGATCCCATAGGACAGAGTAGAACTGCACTCCAATTAGTGGCTGGTTGTTTAGAACTGCCGACTTTTAGTTAGCAGCCAAGCTCTTAACCATTGTGCCACCAATGCTCCAGGAAATCATCCATAGTAGAGAAATAAGGTGGTGTGGCAATGCATTATTATAGAGAGTGACATAAAAGAATGTGACTGTTTCATTGACTGTGGGTGCTGAAAAGTAAAGCCCAATCTTGAAAAAAAATAGTCATGACCAGAAAGTGGTTGATACATACAGTGTCATTTTTGTGGTCAATGAGCTAGTAATTGTAATATGGTGCAAAGAATGCCAGAGTAAGTTTGTTTGGTCGAGTGAGACAAAAGATAGTACTTGGAATATTTGAAATTGGATTACAGAGATTGAGATGATTACTGTAGATAGGTATGAGAAGCTAAGATCGTTGTTGCTGTTGTTACCTGCTGTTGAGTCAGCTCCAATTCATGGCCACCTGTGGATAACAGAAGACAATATTGTCCGGGGTAGACTCATCTCTATAATCTTTCATATGTTTGAGTCCACTATTGCTGCTGTTATGTAAATCTAAGTAGAGAATTTCCCTGATTTGTGGCTGTGCTTTACTAGAGGGGATCATAACACTGTTTCTAGACATTGGTCTTTCCTGATGACATGTCTAAATTATCAAGACAAATTCTCACAATTCTCACTTTTAAGGAGCATTCTAGCTGTATTTCTTGTCTTTTTTTATGATTAAATGAAAATGTACATTCCCATATAAATTTGCATGCCCACCTATATGCAGCTTCCACTGCTCTCCCTGCCCGGTAATGGGACACTATTCCTCTCTGCTCCATACATGTCCCATCCTCCCAAGAGTCTCCTTTCCCCTCCTCTCCACCCACTCCGTTTCCTCCAGTAAGAGGTCAGAACAATGATATCCTATAGATGCACAGAAACATAAAGTGCACCCAAGGTGTGGTCACACTGTGTCATCAAGTGTCATCATGGCTCCTAGCCATGCTCCCAGGGGAACCTCGAAGCCCCTGGACCATCGATTGTAGTCTTTTATTGGAGATCTCAGGGTGCACTTCTTTTCATACTTGTGATGCCAGTGAGACCCAACTTTGTGAGCTCTATCACAACTATCACTGGTGGTGGCTGGGCACTATCTGGTTCCTCTGGTCACAAGTTGATGTAGACACCCACTCGTGGGTCTCTGTACTCTGGGTTCTCTTTCCCCCACGTAGTTTTGATTCTGAGTGATCATCTGTTCTTGCTGAATTGGGACAATTTGCTGTACCCTCAGATGGCAGCTTGGTAGCTTTTAAGACCCCAGACGCCACTCTTCATTGTGGGGTACAGAGAACCATCTTAGTGAAAGACTAGTTGTTTCAATTGGTCTTGATTTTGCCTGAGAGCATAGTCCCCAGACTCTCGACCCAGCTACTCTGTCCTTGCAATATTAGGCTAAGATGGAAGGAGTACTCAGGTTATGTTGAAGTCCACTTAATATTGTTCTTTTTTCTAATGTGTGCTGTTACCAATTTCACCCAACCAAATTTCTATGAACTATCAAGTCTAACCCCCCACCCTTCCTTCCTCCCCTCCCTTCCAGCTATCAAAGAGTCTTTTCTTCTACGCATAAGTATGTTTTCAGTTCTTATAATAGGGGTCCCATACAATATTTGTCCTTTTCTCACTGACTCATTCAACACAATGTCCTCCAGTTGAAACCAGGATATGAGAAGTTGCCTAAAATCATTGTTGTTCTTTATCATTGCATAGTGTTCCACTGAGTATGTATACTATAGTTTACCACTCCAGTCCTCTGTTGTTGGGCATCTGGGTTGATTCCATCTTTTTGCTATTGTGGACTGTGCTGTGATAAACATTCATGTGCGTGTATCCGTTGGTGTGAAAGGCTTTGATTCTGTAGGATATATTCCAAGTAGTGGAATTACTGGGTCAAATGGTATATCGATATCCAATTTTTAAGGAAGCACCAGATTGCTTTCCAAAGAGCCTGGACCATTTTGCAACCCAACCAACAGTGTAGGAGGGTTACACTTTCTCCACAGCCTCTCCAGCATTTGCTGTTTTGTGTTTTTTGGATCATGGCCAATCTTGTTGGGGTGAGATGGTATCTCATTGTCATCTTGATTTGAATTTCTTTAATAACTGAAGATCGTGAACATGTCCACATGTGTTTTTTGGCTGCCTGGATCTCCTCTTTAGTGAAATGTTTGTCCATCTCCTTTACCCATCACTTAATTGGATGATTTATCTTCTTATTGATATTTTGTAGTGTCTTATAGATTATGGAGATCAGGCATCAGTCTGACACAGAGTTGCCGAATATTTTTTCCCATTCTGTGGATGTTCTTTTAATTCTATTAATAAAGTCTTTGGATGAGCAAAAGTGTTTGATTCTTAATAGTTCCCATTTATCTATTTTCTCTTCTGTTGATGGTGGTTTCTTCGACAGATTTTGGAGTCTGTCCTCACTGTGTATTAAAACTTACATTGTTGTTCCTACTTTTTCTTGGATGAGCTTTATTGTTTTAGGTTTGATATTTAGGTCTTTTATCCAGTTTCAGTTGGTTTTTGTATAAGGTGTAAGACATGGAAATTTGATCCAGTTTATTGCAGATGGATAACCAATTTTGCCAGTACCATTTTGTTGAAGATACGGCTTTTACCCCAGTTTAAACTCTTAGGGCCTTCGTTGAATAACAACTGTTCATTGGCAGATGGTGTCATCTCTGGGGTCTCAATTCTGTCCCATTGATCCATCTGTCTGTTCTTGTACCAGTACCAGGCTGTTTTGACCACTGTGGCAGTGTAGTATGTTCTAAGGTCAGGTAATGAGAGGCCTCCCAGTGTGTTCTTCTTCTTTAGTAGTACCTTACTTATCCGGGGCTTCTTCCCTTTCCAAACAAAATGGTGATTTGTTTCTCCATCTCATGAAAAAATGTCGCTGGAACTTGTATTGGGATTGCATTATATAAATAAATTGCTTGGGGTAAAATAGACATTTTCAGAATGTTAAGTCTTCCTATCCATGAGCAGGGTAGGTTTTTCCATTTATCTAAGTCTCTCTTAGTTTCTTGTAGTAAGGGCTTGTAGTTCTCTTTGTAAAGGTCTGTTATTTCTCTGGTTAGATTAATTCCTAGGTACTTTATCTTGTTAGGGGTTATAGTAAATGGCACTGACTTGGTGATTTCTTCCTTAACAGTCTCGTTGGTATAAAGAAATCCTACTGATTTACTTATATTTATCTTGAATCCAGAGACTTTGCTGAACTCTTCTATCAGTTTGAGTAGTTTACTCATAGATTCCTTGGGGTTCTCTGCATATACAATCATATCATCTGCAAACTTCCTCTTTGCCAATGCAGATGCCCTTTATTTCTTGGTCTTGTCTAATTGCTCTGGCTAAAACTTCTAGCACAATGTTGAATAGAAGAGGTGAGAGTGGGCGTCCTTGTCTAGTTTATAATCTCCAGGGAAACTATTTCAGTCTCTCTTCATTCAGGATGACGTGGGCAATTGGCTTTGTATAAATGGCCCTTATACTGTTGAGGAATTTGCCATCTATGCCCATTTTGCTAAGAGTTTTTAGCATGAATGGGTGTTGGACTTTATCAAATGCCTTTTCTGCATCAATGGACAAAATCAGGTGATCCTTGTCTTTTGTGTTATTTATGTCGTTAATCACATTGTTTTTCTGATGTTGAACCAGCCTTGCATCCCTGGTATGAATCCCACTTGGTCAGGATGGGTTATTTTCTGGATATGCTGTTGTGTTCTATTGGCAAGAATTTTGTTGAAGATTTTTGCATCTAGATTCATGAGTGATATCGGTCTGTACTTCTCTTTGTTTGTTCTGTCTTTCCCTGGCTTAGGTATCAGGGTTATACTGGCTTCATAGAATGAGTTTGGGAGTACTCCATCCCTTTCTATACTGTGAAATAGTCTCAGTAGTATTGGAGATAACTCTTCTTTAAATGCTTGGTAGAATTCTGCAGTGAAACCATCTGGGCCCGGACTTTTTTTGGTTGGAAGTGTTTTGATGACATTTTCAGTCTCTTCCTTTTTGATGGGCTTATTAAGTTCTTCTGCTTCATGTTGTGATAATTTGGGTAGGTGGTATGAGTCAAGGAATTGGTACCTTTCCCATAGATTTTCAAATTTGTTAGAGTACAGTCTTTCATAGTATTCTGTTATGATATTTTTTATTTCTGTTGCATCTGTGGTAACAACTCCCCTCTCATTTCTAATTTGGGTTATTTGTTTCCTTTCCTGCTTTTCTTTAGTAAGTTTAGCCAGTGGTCGTCAGTTTTGTTGATCTTTTCAAAAAACCAGCTTTTAGTCTTTTCAATTTTTTCAATTGTTTTTCTATTCTCTAATTCATTTAGCTCTGCTCTAATCTTTATGATCTCGTTTCTTCTGGTGCCTGAGCGGTTCCTCTGTTGTTCTCTTTCTACTTGTTCAAGCTGTAGGGTTTGTTCCTTGATTTGGTTTCTTTCTTCCTTCCAGATGTGTGCATTTATGGAGATAAAGAGACCTCTGAGCACTGCTTTGGCTGTGTCCCATAGGTTCCGGTAGGAAGTGTTTTCATTCTCATTGGAATCCATAAATTTCTTTATTTCATCCTTGATTTCCTCTATAACTTATGTTTTTTTTTGAGCAAGATGTTGTTCAGTTTCCATGAGTTCCACTTTCTATGTGTTTTTTCTGCTATTGATTTTGACTTTTATGGCTTTATGATCTGAGAAGATGCTTTGCAGTAATTCAATCGCATGGATTTTGTTGAGAATTACTTTATGTCGTAACACACAGTCTATTTCGAGAACGTTCCATGTGCACTGGAGAAGGACGTGTAGTTGTCCGTTGATGGGTAGATAGTTCTGTACATGTCATTGAGGTTTAGTTGGTTAATTGTGTCAATGAGGTCTTCTGTATCTTTATTGAGCTTTTGTCTAGCTGATCTGTCCAATATTGAGAGTGGAGTGTTGAAGTCTCCCACCATTATTGTGGAGTGAGCTATCTCCTTTTAGAGTGTAGTCAGTGTTTCTTCCATGTATTTAGGTGCTTTATTTTTACATTAAAATTGATTTTATCTGAGATTAGAATTGCCACACCTGCTCTTCTTTGTTCATTGCTGGCTTAATATATATTTTTCCATCTTTTAATTTTCAGTTTGTTCCTATCTTTAAATCTAAGGTAAGTTTCTTATAGGCAACATATGGATGGGTAATGTCTTTTGATCCAAGATGTCACTCGATGTCTCTTTACTGGAGCATTTAGTCCATTCACATTCAATTTAATTATTGATAGGTATGTGTTCAGTGCTGCCATTGGGATATGTTTATTTGTATGTTGATGTTTTTTCTGTTTTTCTTATTAGTCTGTTCTGGGGCATTCTTTTTTTGTGAATTGATTTTTAACCCTTTTCAGTGTTGGTTTTGCAGTTGTTGAGACCCGTGTGTTACATTTCTTGATGTCGTATGTTGCATCTTTGTTGTGCTTTACAGCTGCCCCTATGATTCCCCTTAATGAGCTATGTATAAACCCTAATTTTAATTACTACCAGTCTTGTTGACTTCCTCTCCATCTGGAAAGATTATGATTGTAGTATAGCCCCTCTTTTAATATGATGGCACCATTGTTTTCATGATAGTCACTGGATTAGTTTTTTAAGTATTAAAGCTTAGATTGAGTTTGGAGCCTTCCATAACTGAGTAGGATTCTGGATGATGTGTCCCAAAATATAAAGTTAGTGGTTTTGTTCATCTAAGCCAAAGCCAAGAGTTTCTTTCAGTATTTCTTGTAGCTTTGGTTTGGTTTTTACAAAGTATCTGAGTTTCTGTTTATCTGCAAATGTCTTAATTTGATTTTCATATTTGAAAGATAATCTTACAGTATGTATAATTCTTGATTTGAAGTCCTTCTCCTTCAAGGCTTTGAATGCGTCATGCCACTGTCTCCATGCCAGCATGGTTTCTGCTGAGAAATCTAATGAAGGCCTACAGGGTTTCCCTCTGAATGTTAGCTTTGCTTAGAGTCTTACTGCCTTTAAGGGTTGCTGCTTATGTTTCATTTTGTTAAACTTGATTATAATATGTCTTGGAGTCTCTCTGTTGAGATCTATATTGGGTGGTGTACAGTATGCATCGGGGATATCTATATTCTCTTCCTTCATGATTTCTGGGAAGTTTTCTGTCAGCAGCTCAGCAATTGTACTCTCTGTGTTCTCAGATGTCTCATCCTATTCAGAGACTCCAATTAATAGAAGGCTGTTCCTCTTAATAGAGTCTCACATGCTTCTTAATGCTTCTTCATTTTTCTTGTTTCTTTTTTCTGATTTCTCCTGATAGATGCTGGCATCAGTAGCTCTCTCTTCCAAGTCAGAACTTTTCTTTTCCATTTGTTCCAGTCTGTTTTCTTGGCTTTGAATGGAAGTTTCTATGTCTTTGATTCTGTTCTTGATCTGTTGGACTTCAGAATACTGGTGTTCCATCAGATTGAACAGCTTGCTTGATTTCTCACTTTTCTCTGTTGCAATTTGTATAACGTCTAGCAGGACTGTGTATATAATGCTTTTTATTCACCTTCTGATAATTTCATAAAAATTTGTTCATCTGGAAAGGTCCTTGGTTGTTTCATTTGGGGGCCTTCTGAAGCCATGTGTGATTTCTTGTTTAGCATTTTCTCAAGGGTCTGTTTCTCTTTGGGCTTCATGTGATTCAATAAAGGCTGGGAGAGATACAGTTAGGATGGACCACAGATGTTTCTCCAGGCTGTCTTAAAATGAAAAATAAAATGTATCTAACCGCTTCCCAAGTCAGTCACATTTTCAGGTATAGAGGTCTCTCTTGCCCACTGGCAAGGTAAGCACCTTGATATCCAACCCCAGATGATACGAACTAGTTCAAAATACAGCAGTGCTACTGCCCTGTTGGTCTCCACCTACAGGCCCTAGCCATAGGCGACACTGTGTAAACTACCAGTTTTCTGGCAGAAAACCACTCTCTTGTGGGCAGAGACTGGCTCCCAGGCTAAGAATTAGGTTTAGCTGTGACCACTGCATCTAAGACAGCACCCTGCACAAGGTCGCCACCTCTTCCGTACACACTGTCCTGTGGCAGAGGTGGAAATACTGGCCAAAAGTGCTGAGATGCTTCTGTTGCCAGGCTCCAGCTGTAGATAACCCTGTGTAAACTACTTCTTTTCTGTTGGAAAAGGGGTCTCCTGTGGGCAGGTGCTGGCTCCCAGGCTGAGAATTAGGTCCAGCTAAAATCTTTGCATTCCGTATGGCACCCTACACAAGGGTACTGCCGCTTCTGTACAAACCACACCGTGGCAGAGGCAGAAAGACAGGCCAAAAGTGGCGAAATGCACAGAGTCCTAAGCCTGGCTCTCAAAATATAATAATTTCACCTGCCTATCCCACCAGCAGTGTGTCTGAGACTAGCTGCTGGACAGGACCCAGCTCTGCCTGCTGGCCAAGGCAGAGAAAAAAAGTCACAATGGTGGGTTATCTTCAGTCCATGAGAGCTAGGACTAGCCAGGAGCAGAGTCAGTGAAAGAGATAAGGGTTTTTGTTCAGTGATATCAAGTCCAAATTAAAAGCCCTGTACTGTGTCCTGGGGCTTACTAGGTGACCAGAAGGCTCCGTTTGATTATTGCTTCAGGTCATGGTTTCTGGAGGGATTTAGGGAGACATGTGCTTAGTCCACTATCTTGACTCTGCCCCCTAGCTGTATTTCTTACAAGACTGACTATAGTATATTCAGTATTCTTCTCCAACACAACAGCTCAGATACACCAATTCCTCTGAGGAAAAGCTGGCTGAAAGTGATGTCAATCAATTAAAAGTTTACACTATGAAATAGTTCATCCGGGAGGATATTGTGCTCACCAAAGATGAAGACCTCATTTTATTTGTTCAATTGATGAGGAAATCAGACTTACCTACCACAGCATAATACTGACAAGAAGAGTTACTTGTCTTTTTTTCCCAAAAGTGGAGGAGGGGGAAGTATTTATCTAGAATAAGTAACCAGAAACCACGAGGTTCTGATGTCTTCTTCCTGATCCTGCTATGGAAAAAAATGAGCCCTATTGAGAAGGCTGAGTTATAAAGTCCTTTCAGGTACATAGCTTAAGGGGAAAGTTGCCTTTAGAGGTCATATTAAAGATAAACAGTAATTTTTATCTCAAAAATTTGATAAATTGAGTGATAGATTTTGGAATTTAAATAGAGTGGTGTACTTAGAGGTAATATTTTAAATATTTGAACTTTTCAATTTGACTTGCAAGAACGGACTCATGAGTGAGCTTGATAAATAAATGATCAAAATGTGTTTGACTTAGATTTCCTTAGAGGAGGGAATGATATAATAAAAACAATTTCAGGAAGTTTTGAAAAATAAAAATAAAAAAATTTCACTCTAGATTTAGGATGATTTTGGATTATGATTATGACTTGTTTTCTATGTTTTTAGTATCCAGAAATCTTGTCTACATTATATAAAGTAACACTGTATAATATGTGTCTGTCAAAAGTTGTAATTTAAATTTCTGTAGGTTTCTTAGTCATCCGATACTAGTCTAACAGAAATACCACTATTGGAAGGTTTTAACAAAGAAAAGTTTATTCTTACACAGTCTAGTAAGCTACAAGTCTGAATTCTGTGTGTCTGCTCCAAGGAAAGCCAATCTCTCTCTGTCAGCTCTGGAGGAAGGTCCTTGTTTTGCATCAGACTTTCTTGGGTCTGAGTGCATCTTGGCACAGGAACCTCAGGCCCAAAGGATGCCCTCTGCTGTCTGTGCTGCTTTCTTCATGGCATGAGGTTCCTAACTCTCTGCTTGCTACACTTTCCTTTTATCTCTTGTAGGATAAATGATAGTGCAAGCCACAATCTGGGAAACTCACTTTCCATTGGAGCAGAGAGGTGACATTAAGAAGTGTGTTACAGTCCCACTTTAAACCTCTTTGACGTAATCCACCCTGTTAACCACAGGCAGATATTAGGATTTACAGCATAGGAAATGACAAAATGAAGGACAATCACAAAATACTGGGAATTATGACTGTCATGAATTGATTTCTGACCCCCCCAAAATAGGTGTAGCCATGTGGCTGGGACATGATTCCCAGTTTCTTGTGACTGTCCTCCATTTTCCGGTTTTCCTGTGCTGTATGTTAAAGGATTAGGGTGGGGCTGTAAATCCCTTCATAGGATTACCTCCCTGCTCCACTGTAAAGGAAATTTCCCAGGAGTATGGCTTGTGCCACCCTTAATCCTTTCATCCTATGAGAGATAAAAGGATGGAGAAGCAGGCAGAGAATTGGGAACCTCATACCATCAAGAAAGTAGCACCAGGAGAAAAGCGTGTCCTTCAGACCTGAATTTCCTGTGCCTAGATGCTCCCTGGACAAAGACTGATGCAATACTGGACTTTCCTCCACATCTGACAAGGGGAAAGCCTTCCCCTGGAGAGGACACCCTGAATAGGGGCTTGTAGCCTACCAGGCTGTGTAAGAATAAACCTTCCTTTGTTAAATCCATTCACTCTGTGGTATTTCTGTTAGAACAGCACTAGATGACTAAAACAATGACTGAGTCAAATTTGTATACATATTTTTTGGGAAACACAGTTCAGTCTATGACATTTCAGCCTTTTGATCCTCTCAAAAATCACATCCTTGCAGTGCACTAAAACAGATTCACCCCATCATAGCAAAAGAATCAACTCCAAATTCAAAATACAAAAATTCATCTTCATCTGTGAAATTGATAATACAAGCTATCTGCTTCTAAACTGTAATGGCACAACACGCACACACAATTTAAATATTTCCACTACAAGTGGGAAAAATTGCAGAGAAAGAAGACAAAACCGGCAACAAGCAAGTCAGCAGAATATTACATTAGCCTCGAGTCATGAAAATAATCTTCCATCTCCTGAGTCATTTTATACAATAGCCCTACCCTCCAGGGTTTAGGTATTGGCCACACTCTGTGTATTTGGAGTGAAGGTCCCAAGGCCTGTCCTACAGCTCTGCCTTCTAGACTTGCTAGGGCAACAACTCTGCTCCCTTGTCTTTAGGTGTATCCATTTTCTAGAACTAAGTGAGTGGCAGTTCCACCCTCAGGCATACCAGAAGCCATGGCTCCACCCTTAGAAACCCCTGAAGCCATGATGATACTTTCTGGGAGTGAGACAGCTCAGCTTCTCATGCTCCTTCTCTTTTCATCTTCTGTTTCCTTTAGGCTCATGCCCATGTCTGCTCTGCTAGGACAAGTGTTCTAAAACTGTGTAACTCCACTGATTAAGTGCCTGGAGATACCTGACTCTTTCAGGAAGCTTCGTGCAAACAGACACTCATCTCTGTCACTCCGTGAGTCAGCAACCCGAGCTCCACCAATATAAATGCACTACACTCCACCAGGAAGCCTTTCTGCACTTAGGCACCAAGCTGTCTTGCTCTGTGGGTCAGTTCCAGCACTGTCTTGTGCTAGTCTGGTTCTATGCTGCATGTTAGTTGCTGCTTTTTCCTCACCATCTGTGTCTTTCTTTGTGTCAGCAGTTCTCTTTGAAGCCTTCTGAGTTTTCCACTCATTTTCAAAACCACTTCCACATTTTAGATATCTATCAGAATAGTACCCTACTCTTGGTACCAATTTCTGTCTTAGTCATCTGGTACTTCTCTAACAGAAATACCGTGAGTGGAAGGTTTTAACAAAGAAAAGTTTATTCTTATGCAATCCAGTAGGCTACAAGTCTGAATTCACAGTGTCCATCTAGAGAAAGCTTTTCCTTCTCTGTCAGCTCTGGAGGAATATCCTTGTGTTGCACCAGTCTTTCTTTGATCTGAGAGCATCTCACTGCAGGAACCTCAGGTCTGAAGGATGCTGTCTGCTCTCTGTGCTGCCTTTGTAATGGCATGAAATCCCCAGCTCTCTCCTTGTTTTCTTTGCCTTGTATCTCCTATAGGGTCACTATGAGTGACCCTACAGATCAGACTCAACAGCAGTGGGTGGTTTTTCTTGTAGGATAAAAGGCAGTGCAAGACACACTTCAGGGAAACTCCCTTTTCATTGGAGCTGGGAGATGACCTTAGGTAAGGTATCACTGTCCCACCCTAATCCTCTCTAACGTAATCTAGTCTATTAACCATGGGCAGAGATTAGGATTTACAGTTTAGGAAAATCACAAAATGGAGGACAACCACTGGGAATCATGGCCCAGCCAAATTTTTACACAATTTTTTTTGGGAACACAGTTCAATCCATGACAGCAGGATTTTTCAAAATCTTGCATAGTGATTGGAACCCTAGGTTTGTCATCATAAAACTTGAGATTTTTCAGCTGTGAAAATAATACCACACCAGACTACAAATGGTACACTGGGATAGATAATAAATGTGGTGAGAGAACTTCATATATTCAAATGTATTGATGTTTATTGTTATTTTCTAAAACCAGTAATTCCTCCTGATTTTAGAAATGAAAGGTAATTAGAAAAAATAAATAAATAAAACACTTACTACTGAGAACAATAGGAGTTAAGAGTTACAGTTTCTAACGAAAAAGTTGGCAGTGCAAATCTACCAGCGGCTCTTTGGAAACCCAATAAGGCAGTTCTATTCTGTCTAATAGGGTTGCTATGAGCCAGCACCAATTCAACAACAATGGATTTGGCTTTGTTTTCATAACATTATGCTCAATATGAAGGCAAGGATCAAAAGCTTTAATTACACTATATGCTGCACAGAAATAGAATGCCACAATTTCTTATATTTGTAAGCACTCAATAAATTATTAATACTTAAATTTCATAGTCAGTTAGGCCTAGCATTGTGTCTTCCATAAAGTGAGTGTTTAATAAATAGGAGTATCCACTCTTATTAAAGAATAAACCTCACAATATAAATTTTGCAAAAGCACCACACATTTATTTTATCTTCTAGACCACAAGGATAAATCCATAGATATGCTTTTTTATTTCTATATTCCAATCTTGGTTCCACAATTCCTCAATATCTTCAGCAGTTTTAAACATTACCTTTTATTTATTATTTGAAAAATAAGTATATCACAAAACATTTTTAAAAGACAGTGTATTTGAAAATCATCTGATAACAAGAGCTTGTCACAACACTCAAATCGTTGTTATTCACCAGTGTAAGTGCCATAAAAGAAGTGTGTATATCTGTGCACTCACAGAAAGATGGAAACAGACAGAGAGAGAGGCAGGCTTGGCTGTTAGGGAGGTCAAAAGGATTAGTTCCACTGAGCACATCTGAATATGAAACTAGAGAGTGTCATTAGATAGATAGAATGTCATTACTTTTCTAGTAAAAGGATCCAATAGGTATTTGATTCTAATAATCACCTGGGGGAATTATTAAAAATCTATTTTCCCAGAACAACTCATCCACTGCCATCCAGCTGGGTCTGGTCTGTAGATGTTAGAACTGTAGAACTGCCCCATAAGAGTTTCCAAGGAGTGCCTTGTGGATTTGAACTGCTGACTTTTTGGTTAGCAGATGTAGTACTTAACCCACCGCATCACCAGAGTTTCCTTTCCCAGAATAGATAATGTTTTACAATCTGACAGATTTGTTGTTATTAAAAATGTGTTCCAAGAGCCAGTAGTATTTTGATGTCATCTGAGAACTATGAAAAATTCAGAATGAGAGCCTGATTTAGATTTTCTGAATTAGAATATTCATGTTAACAAGATCAAAAGGTGGTTAATACTACCTTAAAGTATGATAAGTACTGCTCTAAATCTCCAAAATATCAAACCAAGAAGAAATCCTGTTAAGCCTGGCAGAACACTGCATTAGGACAGTATGTACATAGAAACTGTGTAAAATTCAGACATGAGATAGAAACCTAAGGTAAAATCACAGGGTACCAATAAGCAAATATAACAAAAAAACTAAAATCCAGGGTAAGACTTTTAAATTCTCAAACTTATGTGCAGTTAATGACCAAGTTGCTCTAGCTGTGGGATGATGACAGTCACACAAATAGGGAAACCAGT
The DNA here is from genome assembly GCA_028571685.1 of Heterohyrax brucei. Lineage (NCBI taxonomy): Eukaryota > Metazoa > Chordata > Mammalia > Hyracoidea > Procaviidae > Heterohyrax > Heterohyrax brucei. The sequence continues at coordinate 8,396,080 of CM053156.1, forward strand.
TGAAAACAATATACAATTATTTCAGTTTAAGAAAAGCATAGTGTCTATATATGTGTTGTTCTAGAATTTGTAGGCTAGAAGATACCAGAAACAAGACAAGAAAGCTTGTTATCATGTCCACACTACTTTGTGGATTACACAAACAAACAAGCAACAACAACAAAAAAACATTGCTATCAAGTCAATTCCAACTCATAGTGACTCTATAGAATATAAGTTGCCAAGGAGCATGTGGTGGATTCGAACTGCCAACCTTTTGGTTAACAGTCTTAGCATTAAACCACTATACCACCAGGGTTTCCTGGTGGATAATGCAAATCTAAAAATCTAAGAAAAATAACAGAAAAGGTAAAAAAACAACACAAAAGACATAGTGTGTAGGTAAAATACCCCAAATTATTAGAATTTAAAATGACTTTATCCATCCAAACAGCCAATAAACGTACAAAAAAGAGCTTGTTCTAATTACCCACTGCCATGAGGCTGGTTTTGACTCATATTGACCCCATAGGACAGAGCAGAACTTCCCCATAGAGTTTCTAAGAAGCACCTGGTGGATTCAGATTGCTGACATTCTGGTTCCCACACACAGATAGCTCTTAACCACTAGTTGTCAATAAAATACAAATAGTGATTTTAAAACCAAAAATGGGATATAATACAAAATGACTACTACAATTTTCATATGATGTTGTTAGTGATGTAGGTTTGTACAATTTCATTTATAATTAGGCTGAATTCATTTCAACTCAATATATGCACACACTGTGGCACTCTAATTGCACTCTTAAGTATCTACTCAAGGAATCCTGGGAGGGAAATAGTTAATTGCTTGTCTTCTGACCTGAAGGTTGGCCATTAGCCATTTTGTGGGAGAAAAGGCCCAGTAATCAGCTCCGGTAAAGATTACAACCTTGGAATCTCTGTGGAGCAGTTCTTCCACCTATAGGGTCATTAAGAGTTAGAATTGCCTCAATAGTACCCAGGTACGTAACTCAAGAGAAATGCATACACATGTGCACAAGTCATATGTATAAATGTTTATAACAGTTGTATTTGTAAAACCCAATCTGTAAATAACTCAAATGTCCATCAACTGTAGAAGAGAGAAATTATCATGCATTCATACAACAGGATGTAATACAGCAATCAAAATCAACAACTGCTAAACACAGAAACACAGAGTAGCTCAAACACATAACTGCTAACTAAAAAGAAGTCAGGCACCAGAGTACAATCCATTCAAAACCATAAAATGAAAATCTGTGGGGTTGGTTTGTGAAGAAACATGAGGATATAATTGAACACAGGTATGAGAAAGCTTTCTGGGTTACATCTTCTATTTCTTTACCTAAGTAGTATTCGATTTGTGATAGTAGATTAAATTGTACATGAATGAGATGTGCTTTGTATTTAAATTATACTTTATCAAAAATATTTTTTAAAATCACATATAAAATCCTTAGGCTGAAAAGCTTCCAGTGTAGCACCAAGAAATAGCCTACAATAGGCTAAAACAAGACCTAATGGAAGCAGTGCACATGCAGAATTCAGAAATTGACATTGTTATTTCAAAGGGGGATCAGAGAAGATTACGGAGGCAGGTGCTCTCTGAACAGGCTTTGAAGACAGAGTAGGCTTTTTACAGATGAATGAGGAGATTGCAGGGGAAATGGTGTAGAAAAAAGATGCTGAGATGTGGAAGGTCATTATGTGTTCGAAGTATAGTACGCAGTGTGGCTGCGCAAGGTTAGACAGAATGGAGGATGAAACTGAGAAGTCAGAATGGGTCAATAAAATGCTAAAGAATGTGAACTACTTAAACTATTTATTTAAGTGTGATTGTTTCATCTGGAACAATTTTTTTTTCTGAAATTAGCTCCTCTGAGTTCAAATGATAACTGCTATCTTGCCAGTACCTGTATTTAAATTTAATTTCTGAAAAGTCTGAAAGTATTACCCAAGGCATATACTTCCAAATGTAGTTCTCAAAATGTGTTTCAACAGCAAAATTATGTCAGTATTCAGAGTTAGAATCAGAATTTGTGTTACATAAAGATACAAAATGAGGATTGAAATAGGACCAGTGAATTTTACATCCAGCATCTACCACTACCCCCAGATCTTTAAAAAAAAAACAAAAAACTACTTAAGTTCCATTCAGAAAGAGCCCAGGAGCTTACAGGAGCTCTTGATTGTACAAGACATTTATTCCAAAGGAAAGGGAGGCCACAGATGGCTTAAGGGAATGGGATTTTGGATTCCTTTTTGTAAATTCAAAGAGGCAATTTGGAAAGAAGAGAGCACTGAAAGGAGCAAGCCTCTGTCTGAACACTGTTTTTAACTATGATGTTGCAATAATAAAAATGTAAGTCCTAAGACAGAGATGTTTGTAAAAGCATACTGATATGCTAGAATTTGGAAGAACTCCTAGCCCACAAAAACAGGTTTCACAAGGTCCTAGATTGCATATCCTGCATTTCCAAAGCAGGAAAGTTCTTGCGAATGAGTAATTCAGATGTGAGCTATTACATGAGGATGGGGCTAATGCTCAAAGACAAGGGAGAGCAGCCAAAAACAGTGAAATTTAATAAAATTCCAGATGTAACATGCATGTATCTGAAGGACTATAATGGTGTTGTTTCATGCCTTCAAATGAAATACTGCTTTCCATATTGTTAAACATTTGGATAATGTAAATCTTGTTTAAATAGCAATGGACTTTGGACAAAATGATCTATTATGTAGGCTGCAATTTGGAGTTTACTTTTTTCAGTTTAAAATGTTTTAAACATTTTTTTTAATAGTTAGGTAACTATAGGTTTAATGTATCTACAATGCATCATTGCAAAACTGTATACAAGCTTGTCTCCGATACTGAAATGGAAAATGGGAGGAGCTGACAGATGACTGCAGTCATGTTGCTGGGGTGGGGGGGACCCTTTCTTTAATCCTCTGATGCTCACAAAGTAAGTAAAAAAAAAAAAAAAAAAAAATTCCAGGAGTGAGAGAATATCAGCACTGGATGAAGATGCAGATTTTTCTCTGCTAAAAGCAGCATGGTAATCTTGCAATTTTATACAATTATATACACCTGTATTCGGTTTTATATGGAACTGAAACAGACATAAGTTCGGTTGACTAATTAAAACATCTGGAACAATAATTCTTCAAGACTGGGGATCCAAGATGTTCTTAACACTTGTGCAAAATTTGATTTGTGGCTGTTTATAACCCTTATATAAGGAAAGGGCCACCAGATCTTCCTTCATGGTCTAAAAGAGACTATGTGACCCAGTAGTTTAGAAGCATTAATGTAAAGAGTAAATAATATTTAGTGCCATTTACAAAGAAGCTTCAAAAGAGATCAGGAGACCTGCTTCTAATGGTTGGTGTTGTTAGGTGCCACTGAGTTGGTTCCAACTTGGGGACCTTTATGCACTGCAGAACAAGACACTGACCAGTCCTGTGCCATGCCCACAATCATTTTTATGCTTAAGTCCATTGTTGCAGCCGTTGTGTCAATCCGTGTTGTTGAGGGTTTTCCTCTTTTTTGCTAACCCTCCAAGCAAGATGTCCTTCTCCAGGGATTGATTCCTCCTGACAGTATGTCAAAGTATATAAGATGCAGTCTCCCAACCCTTGCTTCCAAGGACTACTCTGGTTGCACTTCTTCCAGGACAGATCTGTTTTTAATTTTGGTAGTCGATGCTACATTCAACATTCTTCTCCAATACCGCAATTCAAGATGCTGATTCTTCATCTGTTTTCCTTATTCACTGTCCAGTTTCTGCATGCATACGGTGCAACCTATTCATTATCATTCCGTGGATCCTTCTTGATCAAGATATCTCTCTCTACCTCATTCATTTCTCCACTAAAACATGGACAAGCAGAGGTGAGCTCTAGAAGATGGGCAATAAATTATATTATTTGGCTCATTCTTTGGTCTATTTCATCCTAACACAAATGAATAGTATTAATGGAACACATAGTACAATCCTAAAATGAAATGACATTGAGAAAAAACAAAATTGAACTATTGCCCTCCTCAGCCTTCTTTATATTTGTTCAGTTTCATTATATTGTTTGGGGGCTTTAATTCCTGATATCTTTACATGCTTTGTCTAGCCAGTTGTGTAAATACGTGTGAATTTGACTCTCTTAGGCTCGTTCTTTAAAGAAACTAAGTCACCAAAAGCATACACATATGTATGCATACATACATGTGTGTACATGCATAGAGAGAGACATGAAATATATATAGACAAGCAAAGTTTTATGTCACTGTGCTGTAGAGACTGAAAAAAATCTCAGAACCGTGTGTCGGATGTCAGGCATTAGGCTGGGGGCTTTCCCTGTCTCACTTAGCTTCAGGGGTTGACAAACTCAAGATACACAAGTCAGAAGGCAGGCTGCTGGCTCACAATTTTGAAGGCTGACAAATTCAAAATCAACAGGTAAGGTGGCAGTCTGCTGGCCCACCTCACAGGAACTGGAGGTCAGATGTTATCATGGATTGAATTGTGTACCTCTAAAGTGTGTGTAGCGATTTGTCTAGGCTGTGATTCCTGGTATTGTGTGATGTTACTGTATGTTGCAAATTCTTGCCTCCATGATGTTAATAAGTGAAGACGGGTGGCTTTTGTGTCGGTGGGCCAGGACTCATTATGTAAGATTGTATCGTTCCTTGAGACAATCTCTTGAGACATAAGTGAAAGTAGCTAGCAGAGAGATTTTGGGGACTTCATACCACTAAGAAGAAGTACTGGGAACAAAGTGTGTCCTATGGAAAGGACCTGGTGTCCCTGCACCTCAGAAGCTCCCAGTCCAGGGGAATATTGACAAGGGGCTTCCTCCAGAACCAACAGAGAAAGCCTTCCCCAGGAAGTGATGTCCTGAGTTTGGATTTGTAGCCTACTGAACTGTGACAGAATAAAATTTATCTTGGTTAAAGGAATTCACTTGTGATATTTCTGTTAGAGCAGCACTAGATGACTAAGACAGATGCTGACAAGCCCAATGGAGGATCCAGAGCATAGCAAAAGCCGTGGAGTTTAGCCAGAAAGTCCACCCACGTATACTGGATACAGGCAAAACCTCCACAGAAACTCCCTCTCAGCTGATTGGCTACCCACAGCAGATCCTATCATGAAGGTAATCATATTATATGAAATCTCATCAAGGAGGTGATTATGTTATTATATGACAGCCAGAAAACATCATAGTTGCCAAGCCTCTGATAACCACGGCCCAGCCAAGCTGGCATACAACCTTAATGATGACAGGCTATAGCATCCAAAGATTTCCACAGAAAACCTGATTAACTGGAGAAAAATTTTAATAACAGTTTAAAAACATCTAAGTACAAAAATCTTAAAAAAGGTAAATGTCTTCAAACATTTTTTTGACTCTGAGCCTATACTCCTGTCTGCATATATGCTTTCTGCATTATTTGAACAAATAAATTTGCCTACACAAAGCAGAGTAAGAACACACTGATGGATATGAAAATCAATATTCTCCTCTCTAAGCCTCTAAAGTTTCTCCAGTGACTCTGGAACAGGCACAGTATGACCTGAACAGTTTTCCTTCTTAATTCTATCTCCAACACAACTCCACTGTTTCTCTTAGGTTCTCTCAAGGTTAAGGACTAATCTGTGGAAAAGCAGGTGATTAACAATTTAAAGATCATAAAAGATAAACAAAGGAATCTGCTGGGAAATTATATGATAGCCAGCCCACCTTGGGCCCAAATCCTCAATTAACATATCAACATGTCTGTGATGTGCCCACTGTGACCACCTAAAGAAAATTAATATTCTACAAATTCCTAGGACTTATAAAACCTTATCCTCTTCTCCTATAAAACCTCCAGCTAGCATCCATTTTGGAGAAGCAGATTTTGGAGGAACCTATCCCTTCTGTCTCCTTCCCTACTGGTATGTAGTAAACATCTTGCCTCACATCTCACCCCATCTCAAAGATCAGCAGGCAGCACTAACTCCACTTAGTTCTGCAGTAACAATGCTACAGAAGGACTTGTGATTCTATCCTCTTAGCTAAAACGGTATAACTTAGATTTGAAAGTTTACTTTGGCCTGACCCTGGGTGGGTGCTGTGCTCTGCTAATCAAGCTTTTCTAGCACTGGGTTGCCTTTTGATACCATGACTTCTAGCTGATGCTTCTTCTTCTGCAGACCTCCTTTATTTATTAACTATTTGTACTATGAGGACAGTATATACCATTTCCTCTACACTAAAAATTTTACAGACCTTTCCTTGTTACTGGGTATCCCATCCAGCTGTGTCAGTTGCAGTGTGCTGTCCTTTAGTACCATTTTCCAGCTTGTTGTTTGCTGAAGCCTCTGAGCCTGCTCCACAAAGCTGTCTTTTGTGCCTCTAGCACAGCTGCATGTTTCATTGGCTGCAGGTCACCTTATGCATGATTGGTCTTCCAGCCTGTGCTCATAACCAGAGGCCTATGCACAATTATGATATAGGTTTGCCAAAATAATGTATTCATTAACTATGTATAGTTAAAAACTGCCTTATTTATCTGTACAACTGGAGAAAGTGATTTGAAAAAGATTTATTGTGAATGCCACCTTAAAATTTATGAACCAAATTCAAAGAGTTAAATCAATTTTCTTGTAAGAAAAGAGGTTAATACTGTGTTCTCAGTAATGTTATGTGTCATCAGAGATCATTTGACATACGATCAGATCTGTAAAACAATTAGCTATAAGCAAAGCTGTTACAAAAGACCTCAATTTTTATATCACTGATAAAGAATAAAACCCAACCCAAACCTGTTGCTATTGAGTCAATTCTGACTCACTGCAACCCTGAAGAATAGAACACAACTGCCTCATAGAGTTTCAAAGGGGCACCTGGTGGATTGGAACTGCTAATCTATGACGTCAGGGTTTCTCTGGATAAAGAAGAGTTCATAAAAAAGGAGATAAATTAGAGAATTTTTATCAATGTTTTGAGGAAGGAGAAAGATTAGAACAGATTTTGCATAAGAAAGATTGGCAAGAATAAGTGGAGGAGTCTACAGATCATGTTCAGTGGCGAATATTTAAGTTACTATTTCTAACTGACGAGAACTGAGATATGAGCTCAATGTAGCTGACTTCTGTTTACTGAGGTGGTAGTAGCATAATTAACAGAGTTTTGTTATCATGTGTTATTTAGCACACAAAATGTTTGTCTGATGTGTGCCTATTTTCCTTCTCTAAGGTTGTCTGTGATGGTATTAATGCTGTTCCTCTGTGCTTTCACTGTTTGACACTGCAAATATTACCATTCCAGGTAGAACATTGTAGTTCGAAAAATAAAGCAACCCTCTTTGTTTCTCCCTTAATATCAAAACCTGTATTTTGTGCTCATGTGAAGTGGTGTTAATATATTTTTAAATACTTCGTTGTGCTTTAAGTGAAAGTTTACAATCCAAGTCAATTTGTCATACAAAAACTTGCCCACACACCTATGTAATTCTAGCTGCTTTCCTCACCCTGTGACAGCAAGCCTATTCTATGTTTCCTGTGTCCGTTCAACCAGCTGTCATCTCCCTTCCACTCTTTCATCTTACCTCTGGAAGGAAGTGCCCCTTTAACCTCATGTATCTTCAAGTAGTGATATTTACTGGGAGACTATCTTGTACCAAACACAGGAGTCAAATACTGGCTGGCTTAAGATAATGGTAACTGTTGGGTTACTATTCCAAATTCTTTATCCAATCCCAGTAGTATAATTGTGTATCCATACCCTTTGTCATATTACTGTACGAGTTTCCCTCTTAGGAAAGAATTCTCCCAATACTGAATTTGAGATTGGTTGTCTCAGCAAATGAATGCGAGCAGAAAATATTACAGCCTAGAAAATGCTACGGGGATGTTGCACCTTGTCACCTAAGTTCACTATGAGTTGAAATCAACTTGATGGCATGTAGCAACCACATTACCAACAACAAATAGTAAACAAGATATTAATGAGGAAAGAAAAGAAAACTGATAAGAAAGCTGGGGTGCTCTCTCCTTTGTCACTGGCAGGTGTTCACACACGGAGGCCCTGGCCCGTATATGGGAACTCACTCAGCCCCATACTCTGACCAAAACAAAATCCTGAAACAAGACTCCTTTCCTGGTTCTCTGAAGACATTTTTGGGCTTGATAGGAGCTGCCTTGCTCTCCCTAGAAAGCCTCATTATGTCAGTGATAAGCCGTTTTTACCCTCATGGAGTGAGTGTGGCATCAATAGCCTCAATATTCAAAACGAAATTTGAGCGGGAATCCATCCAACTTTGTGAGCTGAATACAGTTCAACCACAAATAGATATTTATCCCAGATGGTTTCATGGACTTCAACATAAAGGCAAGTAAAACTTTTAGAAGAACATATATTTTTAGATGTATTAGTATCTTCTACATAGGGAAGGAATGAAGAGCATAAACTAAAACTAAATGTTAAATATTTGCCTACGTTATAATTTTACAGTAGACATCTTAAAGAGACAAAATCTGCAATGCTATTTGTATGTATTAACCAACAAACAATTTATATCCAGAATATTAAGAATTCTAATGAGAAATAAAAATTAAAAGCGCAATCTAAAGTAAAATTTGTAAAATAAAAGAACAGACATGTAAAAGAAGATTCACAAAGGTGGCACGTAACACATGCGCTTGCGCACGCACACACACACACATACACGGAGAGAGAAGGAGAGGGACAGAGAGAGTAAAAGAGGAGAGAGGGAGGGAGAGAGAGGAGGGAGGGAAAGGGAGAGAGAGAGATACCGTGAGTACCTGAGTGGGTCAGTTAAGCGCTCAGCTATTAACCAGAAGTATGGCAGTTTGAATCCACCCAGAAGTGCCTCAGAAGAAAGGGCTGGCAACCTATTTCCAAAAGATCACAGCTGTTAATCTCTCTATGGAGCACAGTTCTACAGTGATGCAGGTGAGATCCTGAGATCTGGAACTGACCCAACAATAATTTACGTGTGTGTGTGTGTGTGTGTGTGTGTGTGTGTATACACACTACTACTACTCATTGCTATCAAGTTGATTCTGACACACAATGACACTATAGGACAAAGTAGGACTGCCCAATAGAATTTCCAAGGAGTGCCTGATCAATTTGAACTGCTGATCTTTTGGCTGGTAGCTGTAGAACTTAATAACTACTCCACCAGAATTCCATATATTTTATTAGATGCTATGTCAGCTTAAAGATGAGTGCCCGACAGCTACACACAGCATTGATATATAACATAAAGTGCAAAAACCTAACTTAGAGAGGTAAAGTGTGAAACAAGTCTACAGATTTAATAAAATACAGTCATATTTTTATGCAATTAACAAGGATATGTATGCATATACATATGTACCTATATAAAACTATTGTTCTACTTCACTCATAGTAAGGAAATGAAGTTATATTAAGAAATAGTCATATGCTTATGAATTACCAGAAATCAAAAATTGAAAAATATTAAGTGTTGGAAGTGCTACTGATCAATTAAAACTCCTAAACCCTCTTGGTAAGAGTATAAATTGATATAACCATGTTGGAAGAAAAGTGTGGCACTAACCTTAAAGATAAATATTGATATATTCTATTACAAAAATTTCCAAGGCTAGGTTTATTTCCTAAAAAAATATTTCCTTAATGAAAAGCAAAACAAAAAACAAGGAACCGACACAAATATGCTTCAACAGAAAAATTAATACATTGTATAATATATATTCGATTAGATGCTATATCACCATAAAGATGAGTGTCCTACAACTATGTATACCATTGACATACAAAATGAAAAAAGTATAATTTAGAAAACTAAATAGGAATCAATCCACAGAAATTTAATAACAAGCAAAATGGCTATATTTTTATGCAAACAGCAAGTATGTTTCTTCTAATTGCAGCCGCATTGTTTTCCTAGGCACACTGTGTGTGTTATATACATTACCCATGTGGATGCTTCATCTGCAGAACTACAGTAATGCTTTATGTAGAAATACATAGATATGCAATAAAGTGTTTTTCAAAAATAGTGCAAGCTAAACAAATATAAAATCTAGGGCAGTTGTTATCTTGTATGAAGTGCAAGGCAATGCAGCACATGAAGAACACTTCAAGAAGTACAACAATTCTACCTCTTAGCTTGGTGATTGATTTCATCAAGTTCAACTCATATTTTATTCATGAATTTTCTGTTTTCTTTTGCAGGTACCAAAAAGTGCATCAAAGTCATAAAGTAATTCAAAACGTTTTTAAAAGAGAATTTATGGGGAGGAATTGGTAGGGTATAGAATGTATTGATTGTAACAAAAAAGTGTTCAAAGAGGTCATTTAAAAAAATGAATCTTTGATTTCACCACGCAGAAATTAAATATATATAGAGAGAGAGAGAGAAAGCTTTGGACATTCTTATCATTTTTTAATTTTTAAATTATATATATTTTAGTGTCATAACTAAAGAATAACAAACACAATATAATATCTTAAACTTTAATTTTTATTTTTTTCTTTTCCTTGATGGTGAAGTGATTAAGGCTGTGAGAGAAAGATGGGGTAGTCCGCTTCCCTCAGGGTTTAAAACGTTGGCCTGCTCTGTCCTATAGGATCATTATAAATCAGAAACAACTCCACAGGCAACTTTTTTTTTCTTAAGACAATCTATTTCCAGGTTGGAGTTCAGTCACCTGTTCCCGACAAGTTATTTATAAGCAGAGTATTCTTACCTCATTTAGGAGCAAAATTAAATGTTTAAAGTAGTTTTCACTCTATCCTTGGCTGATCCCCTGCCTCCCTCCAAAGAACAACAGACCATCTAAATGCTGCACACAGCGTGATCCTTATCATCTGCGTATGTATATTATTTTCAGAGTAAAACTTCTTCTCATTGAAAATTGAATTTCTCAGCAGCTGTTCATCCTGAAAACACTATTGCTGTCAGTTGCACTGCTTTTCCTCATTGTTGGATACCTGCTATTCTGTGACTGTTACACACACAAAGCTTACTCCTTCTTCATTTTCTTAGCCTTTGCTTTTATTTTGCAATCGCAACGGACAGATTCATTTAGAAGTCTAAACCAAGTCTTACTTTTTTTTTCTTGCTCTGAGTCATCAACTAAGATATACACAAACAAAATTACTGACTTTTTTCTCTTCAGGTTCTGTCCATCAGAGAGGAAAATATTCTTTATTTATCCCCATTCAGCTTTTGTGTTGTAGTTCCCTTTCCCCTGAATAGTAGTTAGATTTTCTTCTTTATCTGGCACTCCCACCATCGAGTGTATCTTTTTCACTGCAACTTAGCCTATCACATCTCTTAGTAAGCCCATCTTTAAGAAATGCTGTATGACAACACTCATTAAATGCTCTAAATAGAATCCTTTTTCATATGTGTATATATATGTGTGTGTGTGTGTATATATATATATGCTGCTATTTTAAACTTTGTGGGCACATTGGTAGTTCAGTTGTAAATCCATGCTTTCTTTGTGGGAGACCCTGGTTGAATTCTAGTACAAACTATCTCAAGTATAGTCACCACCCATCTGTCAATGGAGGTTCACACATTGCTGTGACACCGAACAGTTTTAAGCAGAACTTCCAGACTGTGATGGACTTAGAGGAAAGGCAATCTACTTCTAAAAATCAGTCATTGAAAACCTAGTGGATCACAAAGGTCTTATCCTCACCTGCTCATGGGGATGTTGCAGGACCAGACGGTTTTCATTATTGTACACACTGGTCCCCCTAAGTCAGGGACCAACATGGTGGCAGCTAACAATACCCAAAACAGCCATTTTCTGTTTCGGTGGCCTTTGTTCAGAATTGATTTAGGACACTGAAAAAATATATAAATTTGTTCATTCTGCTGCCTGAGTACATGATATTGTGAACCACTGAGAAAAACCTGTACTTTAGCTATAAAAACCTAAAACTCAGAGTTCTGGAAGTAGTAAGAAGTCTGATTTTCAGCTGGAATTACATGTCTGTTTAAAGCTTACATATACCCTGTGTGGTTTTTCTGGGAAAAGAAATGATTACTAGAAAACTTACTTATTCTTATCTTTCCCTTTTGAGTTGTTTCAGCAAAGGATTGGCAGACTTCCGAAACTCCTTTCAGGGTTTGTTTTTCCTTCACTCCCTTTGAAACTCGGTGTTCATATCGAATAGCCTTCTTAGGTCATAACCAGCATCATTACTGTAATGATAGCAACCATGGCGAGCACCATTATCAGCATCTAACCTTTATTGTACTTGTGATTCCTGAAACCAAGGGGCACTGTGCAACAGAAATTGGGTTGATGAAAAACTCAATTAAGCTCTATTTCTCTACTCCACATACTTGTTTCTACTACCATAGCTTTTTTTCTTTTCTTCTTTCTCTTTCGTCTTTCTGTCTTTAAATCTACAGTCAATTTACATCCTGGTTTATCTATATCACGACTTATACCCACTATACTAGCGTAGTTACATTCTCACAAACGTTCCAATTTGAGGGTATTATATGGTAGTTCTCATTGTTAGATGCTTTTGAGTAGGCGCTGGCTCATAACAACTCTATCTAATACAACAAAATGTTGCCCTGTCCTGTGCCATCATCCCAGTCATTGCTATGTTTGAGCCCATTTCTGCAGCCACTGAATAAATCCATCTCATTGAGGTCTCCCTTCTCCTTTTTTCCTTTCTGATACTCCACCAAGCATGATGTTCTTTTCCAGTATTTTGTCCCTCCTGGTAACATGTTCAAAGTAAACAAGGTCACCTCTCCCTGTCCTTGCTTCTAAAGAGTATTGGGGCTACGCTTCTTACGATACAGATTTATTCATTCTTCTAGCGGTCCGTGGCGTGGTCAGTGTTCTTTACAAGCACTACAGTTCAAACATGTCAAATTTTCGGTTTTCCTTTTTCATTGTCCAGCTTTTGTATGCATATGAAGCAATCGAGGGGACCTGGATACAGTGCTTAAGACCTATAGCTGCTACCACAAAGATGAGCAGTTTGAATCTGTCAGCTGCTCTTTGAAAACTCTATGGGGCAGTTCTACTCAGTTCTATATTGCATGAATTCTATGAATCAGAATCAACTCAGTGGCAATGAGTTTGGTTTTTCATTTGAGGCCATTGAAAATACCATGGCTTGGGATCAGGTGCACCTTAGTCATCAAAGTGACATCCTTGCTTTTTAAAAACACTTTAAACAGATTTTTTGCAACATATTTCCCCAATTTAACACATCTTTTGACTTCTTGACTGCAGTTTCCATGAGTATTTGTTGTTGATCGAACAAAAATGAAATTCTTGTTAACTTCATTTTCTTCACCATTTATCATGATGTTGTTTATTGGTTTAGTTGTAAGGATTTCTATATATGTATATATAGAAATATATATATAATCTATCTATTGCAATTGAGTGAAAGTGTACAATGCAGTTTAAATTTGCTTGTCTTGTGACAGCACACTCCTCCTTTCTGTTCTATATATGTCCTATCATCTTAACCATCTCCTGTCCCCACTTCTCCACCCTCTCCACTCCCCTGTAGTAAGAGGCTGGTAGGGTAACATCCTTTAGATGCATAGAACCATAAAGTGTACACACGATACGGTCACTCTGTGTCACTGGGTCCAATCCACTGCTGTCTGAGGAGTTGACCTCAGTAATGGTTTATGAACAGGCAAAGCATCAGGTCTTGGAGCCATGCTCCCAGGAGAAACCACAGGCCTTCAGACCGTCAATTGTAGTCTTTTAACGGAGTTCTCAGGGTGCATCCCTTTTTATTCTCGTGTTGCCAGTGGGACTCAGCTTTGTGAGCCACATCATGGTTGTCACTGGTGGTGGCCTGACATCATCTGGTTCTTCTGGTCACATGTTGAGGTAGTCGGTCATTTACGTGAGCCTCTGTCTTCTGACATCTCTTACTCGCATGTCATTGTTGTCCTTGGTGATCATCTGTTCCTGCTGAGTTGGGACCATTTGGTGTACCTCAGATGGCAGCTTGCTAGATCTTAAGACCCTCATGCCACTTAACAGCATGAAGTAGAAAAGATTCTCTTAGCAATAAGCTAAATATGCCTATTGCCCTCAATGTCCCCTGAGAGCATGGTCCCTCAACCCCAAACCCTGCTACTCTGTCCTTGCAATATTGGGTTAAGATGGGAAGAGTTTTCAGGTTATGTTGAAGTCCAGTTGAATTCATCTGCTTTCTGATGTGTGCTGTCACTGAATTCACCAAACCAAATTTCTATCAACTATCTATAACTAGCCATCTCTCTCCCTCCCTACCCTACCTTATAGCCATCGAAGAGTCTTTTCTTCTATAAATGAGTCTGTTTTCACATCTTTATAGTAGGGGTCTCATACAATAGTTGTCCTTGTGCCACTGACTAATTTCACTCAACATAATGTCTTCCAACTGAAACCAAGTTATGAGATGCTTCCTAAACACCATTGTTTTTTACCATTGCATAGTGTTCCACTGAGTATATATACCATAGTTTATTTATCTATTCATCTATTGTTGGACATGTGGGTTGATTCCACCTTTTTGCTACTGTGGACTGTGCTGCAATAAACATTCATGGGCATGTATCTTTTCATGTGAACGCCCTTGCTTCTGTAGGTTATATTCCAAGCTGTGGGATTACTGGGTCAAATGCCATACCTATTTCCAGCTTTTTTAAAGAAGCGCCAGATTGCTTTCCAAAGAAGTTGTACCATTTTGCCACCCCAACAACAGTGCAGGAGAGTTCCAATTGCTCCACAGCCTCTCCAACATTTGTTATTTTGTGTTTTTTGGATCATGGCCAACCTTGTTGGAGTGAGATGATATCTCATCATAGTTTTGATTTGAATTTCTTTAATAGCTAATGATTGTGAGCATTTCCTCATGTGTCTTTTGGCTCCCTGAGTATCTTCTTTAAAGAAGTGTCTGTCTATCTACTTCACCCACCCCTTAATTGCAATATTTATCGTTTTCTTGTTGATATTTTGCAGTAACTTGTAGATTGTAGAGATCAGGCATCAGTCTGACATGTAGTTGCCAAATACTTTTTTCCCATTCTCTAGATGATCTTTTAATTCTTTTGATAAAGTCTTTGGATGAGCAAAAGTGTTTGATTCTTAGTAATTCCCATTTATCTATTATTTTTTTCTGTTTATAGGTCTTTGTCAGATTTTAAAGTCTGTCTATATTGTGTATTAAAACTTTCATTGTTGATCCTATTTTATCTTGGATGAGCTTTATTTTCAATTTGATATTTACGACTTTGATCCAGTTTGAGTTGGTTTTTGTATAACATATGAGATATGGGTCTTGTTTCAATTTTTTGCACATGGATACCCAATTTTGCCAGTACCATTTGTTAAAGAGACTGTTTTTACCCCAGTTTAAAATCTTAGGACATTTTTGACACATATCAACCATTCATAGGAAGATGGTGGTATCTCTGGGGTCTCAACTCTGTTCCATTGGTCTGTAAGTCTTTTTTTGTACCAATACCAGGCTGTTTTGACTACTGTGGCAGTGTAATAGGTTCTAAAGTTGGGTAGTGAGAGGCCTCCCAGTGTTGTTCTTCTTCTTCAGTAGTGCTTTACTTATCTGAAGTTTCTTACCTTTCCAAACAAAGCTGGTGATTTGTTTCTCCATCTCATTAAAAAATGTCACTGGAATTTGTATTGGGATTGGATTATATATGTAGACTGCTTTTGGTAAAATAGTCATTTTTACAATATTAAGTCTTCCTATCCATGAACAGGGTAGGTTTCTGCATCTGTGTAAGTCTTTTTTAGTTTCCTGTAGTAAGGCCTTGATAGTTCTCTTTGTAAGATTCTGTTATTTTTCTAGTTAGATTGATTCCTAGGTATTTCATCTTCTTGGAGGCTATAGTAAACGGTATTGATTTGTTGATTTCTTCATTAACAATCTCATTGTTGGTTTAAAGGAATCCTACTGACTTACTTATGTTTGTCTTGTATCTTGACACTTTGCTAAACTCTTCTATAAGTTTGAGTAGTTTACTTATGAATTCTTTAGGATTCTCTGCGTATACAATCATATCATCGGCAAGTAGGGAGATTTTGACTTCTTTGCTGATGGGAATGCCCTTTATTTTTTTGTCTTGTCTCTAATTGCTCTGGCCAGAAATTCTAGTACAATGTTGAACAGGGCACATGAGATTGGGCATCCCTGTCTAGTTCCTGTCCTCAAGGGGAATTGTTTCATCTCTCTCCATTCAGGATGATGTAGGCAATTAGCTTTGTATAAACGGCCCTGATTGCATTGAGGAATTTGCCTTCTATTCCTATTTTTGCTGAGAATTTTTAGCTTGAATGGGTGTTGGACTTTATCAAATGCCTTTTCTGCATCAATTGACAAAACCATGTGATTTATTGTCTTCTGTATTATTTATGTGGTTGATCACATTAATTGTTTTTCTGATTGTTGATGTTGGTACGAATCCAACTTGATTGTGATGAATTATTTTTTTGATATGTTGTTGAATTCTATTGGCAAGGATTTTGTTGAAGATTTTTGCATCTACATTCATGAGTGATATTGTTCTGTAGTTCTCTTTGCTTGTGGCATCTTTCCCTGGCTTTTGTATCAGGGTTATGCTGGCTTGACAGAATGAATGCGGGAGTATTCCATCACTTTCTATGATGTGAAATTGTCTCAGTAGTATTGGAGTTAACTCTTTTCTAAAAGCTTGGTAGAATTCTGTGGTGAAGACATCCGGGCCAGGGCTTTTTTTGGTTGGTAGGTTTTGGATGACTTTTTCAATCTCTTCCTTTGTGATCATTTATTAAGTTGTTTTGCTTCACCTTGTGATAATTTTTGTAGGTGATATGAATCTAGGAATCTGTCCATTTCCTTTAGATTTTCAAATCTATTAGAATACAGTCTTTTGTAGCATTCATTTGTGATATTTTTTATTTCTGTTAGATCTGTTGTGACATCTCCCATTTCATTTCTTATTAGGTTTATTTGTTTCCTTTCCTGTTTTTCTTTAGTAAGTTAAGCCAATGGTTAGTCAATTTTGTTGATCTTTTAAAAAAACCAGCTTTGGTCTTTTCAATTTTTTCAGTTGTTCTTCTATTCTCTAATTTGTTTTGTTCTACTCTAATCTTTATTATCTCTTTTCTTCTGGTACCTGGGGGGTTCCTCTGTTGCTCTTTCAGCAAGATGTTTTGGTTGGAAGTTTTTCTCCTTCAGGACTTTGAATGTGTCATCCCACTGCCTCTGTATCAGCATAGTTTCTGATGAGAAGTCAGACAAAAGCTTACAGGGCTTCTCTCTGAATATTATCTTTGCTTTGAGTCTTGCTGCCTTCAAGAGTTTCTGCTTATGCTTCAATTTGTTAAGCTTGATTATACTATTTCTTGGTGTCTTTCTTTGGGGGTCTAAATTGTGTGACATTTGATACACATCTTGGAAATCTATGCTCTCTTCTTTCATAATTTGTGGGAAGTTTTCTGTCAGAAAGTCAACAACTATATTCTCTGTGTTTTCAGATGTCCCTTCCTGTTCAGGAACTCTGATTAATCATAGATTGTTCCTCTAAATAGAGTTTCGTATGTTTCTTAATGCTTTTTCATTTTTCTTGTTTCTTTTCTCTGATTTCTCCTCATAAATGTTGGTGTCAGTTGCTCTGTCTTCCATGTCAGAAAATCTATATTCCAGTTACTCAGTTCTATTCTCTTGGCTTTGAATTTAATTTTCTAATTCTGTAATTTTCTTATTGATCTGTCAGATTTCAGAATGCTGGCGTTCCATCAGTTTCAACAGTTTGTTTGAGTTTTCAGTTTGTTCTGCATTTTGCATAGTGTCTCAGAAGGCTCTCTATGTAATCCTTTTGTAGTCGACCTCTGATAGTTTCAGAAAGGCTTCTTCATCTTGGAAGTTCTTTGGTTCTTTCTTTTGGTATCTTTCTGGAGCCATGAGTGGATTTTTCTTGAAGTGTCTGGGCAGTGGTTGTTGCTTTTATGGCATCTAGAGATTGTTTAGTTTCTCTTATGGTGCCTTAACAGGAGCTGAGGCACATTCTGAGAAGAAAATTGATCAATAGTCACCTCTATGTACTTCAGTGACTGAGCTCAGTGGAATCACTGGGGTAGTAGGCTCCATTTCCTGACTGGCGAAGACATTGCCCTACTTATGAAGTCACTGGAGGCCATCAGTGACTCTGTGATATGGGTTAGTAAAGGCTGGAAGTGATGCCATCAGGATACACCACAGTTATTTCTCTAGGTAGTCTTATTTTGAAAAGTAAAAGCTATCTGGCAGCTTCCAAGAGCAGTCATCTTGTCAGCTGTGCAGCCCATCTTTCCATCTGGTGATGGAGGCACCTGTATATCCAACCCCAGATGTTGTGATCTAGTTCAAAGTACGGACAGGCTACTGCCTTGCAATTATCCACTGCCAGGCCCCAAGCCGTAAGGCTCCACTGTGCTAAACACAGCTTTTTCTGCTGGGAAAGCCCTCCCTGGGCTGGCACTACTTCCCTACCTGGGAATTAGCCCCTACTGAGGTCTCTTTGGGTAATTCCATCTCCCAGTTGAACAAGATGGCATCCTGCACAAGCTTTCCCGCCTGCTGTGAAATAGCCAAATCAGTGACAGAGGTTTGGAATGAGGGTAGAGGGGCCAATTTGCTTAGAGTCCAAAGTCAGGTTCTTAAAACGTGACTATTCCACCCACTGATTGCATTAGCAGTGCAGCTGCGCTTTCCTGCCAGTGAAGCCCAAAACCTACCTGCTGGCTAAGACAAAGAAAAAAAGTTAAAAATACCAGTTACCTTCTGTCTGTGAGACCTGGGCATTCAACAAAGGCAGTTCACCGAAAGAGAAGAAGTTTCCCATTCAGTGGCATGTAGTCCAAATTGTGAGCCCTGTGCCATGTCCTAGGGCTCACTGGGTATCCAATAGTCTCTGTTTAGTTATGAATCCAGGCCTTAGTTTTCAGAGGGAATTAAGGAGTTGTGTGTCTAGTCTGCCATCTCAACTCTATCTGTTGTAAGAATTTTAATTTTCTTTACATTCAGGTGTACTCTGTACTGACAATTGTAAACTTTTACTTTCATCAGTAAGTGTTTCGAGTTATCTTCACTTTTTAATGATGCTAAAAGCTGTGACACCAATATCTTTGTTTGACTGTTCTTACTAGCATGTGGCTTCCATCCTCCAGGTGGTTTTAAGATCCAACATGACTGTTGGGGGTCAAGGCTTCACATTTGCCTTGCAATCAAAGTAAGAAAGGACAATGACCAGTAAAATGCATTCATTTCATCAACCACCTCACTTTCTTTTAAAGAGACATTCTAAAATTCCAGTCAGTTACTTTTGATTATCATCTCGTTGGTCAGAATTTAGTTACACCTAGGAGAAAGAGGGATGGCAACGCTTGTATTTTAGTTAGGCATATTGAATTCCCATTCATGTAATTGTAGGTTGGCACAGAAGGGTGCTGTAGTAGATACTGGGGAGGCAACTTGTAATCTGTGTCATACTATTATATGACACAGTTTTGTAGAGTATTAAGAGCATAGGCTCTGTGCCTGACTCTCGGAGTTTCAAAAGTCTCTAAACTACTTACTAACAATAAAATGTGCATGATTTATTTTATTGTTACTCTTACTTAACCCCGTAAAGAGGAGACTAAGACCATTTGTATTAGGGGTGGCTTTGTGGATTAAGACTTAATATTTACAAAATGCTCAACATTGTGCCTGATATATATTACGCATGTCATATCTATTGTCTACTTTTTTATTATTAAAATATAGTCACTACTTAACAAATTTACTTCCCAAAAGCCCTTTTGTAACTTCTTTTATGATTCATTCAGCAGTCTATCCTAAATACAATATGCAGAAAATAGCTATTTTAAATTCAGATTCCTATGTTAATTACCTCTTAAGTTTAGTAAAGGCTGGCCTACTAAATTCCAGTTGACTAAATTACACTGATTCTGATTCTCACAATCACGTAACGTAGATTAAGATGTTTCAGAAACCCAGCATACAGTAAAATTGGTGTCTGTGGGCATTTCATTTCAATTCAAGGAGCTAGCAGGCTCTCTCCCAAAAGATCTCATAGAGTAAAATGTATCATGCTGGCCAATTTATGAAAGTTTGGCTCTCATCCTTACAGACTGAAAAATCTTGTAACAGCACACCTCAAGGGGATAATCTCTGAGGTTGACGTTCATTAAACAACTCCACAAGTGTCAATTTATAATGATATATACAACAATCACTGAGACCACAATTCTCTGATAACCAGACATGCATAGGGAGGAAAAAAATCATCAGAAAGGTATTTGTTGAACATTGATTTAGAACAACAAAATACTTGTAGTGTTTAAAAACATTGCCACAAAAGACATACTTTACCAATGGCAACATAATAGCTGATATAAACTGTACTACTTTACTTCTTTCCTGAACAATACCTGGATGGACATCTTTCTGGGGTTTCCTTGTTTATCAGTTCTTCTTTAGACGCTCATGCTCTTTCTTTAGATGTTCAGCATATTTGAACAGGTTTCAAACAAGCCTTGTATGTCCTGGGAGCCATTCTGCCTTTCAAACAAGCCTTGTATTTCTTGGGAGCATTTCTGCCTTTAACTGAATGTATCTGTCAAGTTGCATTTTGTATGATACAAAAGGGATGATATCAAAAGGAATACTTCATTCCCAAGTGCATGAAACTCATTCCTCTATAACTCACAAACAAACAAAAACATGCTCATGACGTAATTATGCACCATTTTATCGATAAGACCATTACTCATCTGTCAGTCTCTCTTACTGTGGTGGCTTGCATATTATTATGCTGGCGGAAGTTATGCTGCGAGTACTCACCCGTATTTCAAATGCCAGCAGGGTCACCCATGTGACCAGTGCAGCTTTTAGACTAAGAAGACTAGAAAGGAAGGCCTGGAAATCTATTTCTAAAAATTAGCCAATGAAAACTCACTGGATCACAAAAGAATATTATCTGATATAGTATTGGAAGATGAGTCACCTAGATTCTAAGCTCCTCAAAATACACAGTGGCCACAACACTAGACACAAGCATATCAATGATTTTGAACATGGCACAGGAGCAGACAGTCTTTCCTACTGTTGTACAGAAGTCCATCATCAGCTGAATTTAACTTGACAGCAATCAACAATGACAACACGTGCTTAGTTACAAGTAAGGCTAAAGGTCAAACAACAATGGTAAAGTGAGAGAAGCAAAAGAGCTTGTATAAAACCAGGTCTATTTAGGTTATCCTTTTTCTCTTATATCAGACTATTTTAAAAATATTCTTTCAAGTATCTTCCTTCACTGTAGTTTATTGCTTAGTACCTAGTCATGCTGCATGTGAATAAAGTTTTTGTTTTGTTTTATTTCATTTTTTCATTTAACATATGTTTATTTTTCTGGAGGAAAATAGAGCAACATGAGTGCATGATTTGGCAAAAGTATTAAATATACTGAATTAATTAAACATAAAACATTCCAACATATTTGACAGAGCAAAAATTTGTTTAATCACAATGTTTGGTGAAGGATAATATTCCCTTATGGTAGGCACTTCTATAATCATTCCTCCCTGCTTCACTCTTTACTGTTTGTTCTGAAAGACTGTTTACCAGGAGGCCTTCCTGTTGTCTTCACTATGGCGGCAGAGTTGTATTATGGTGAGCCAGGTGGCTGCTCTAATATTATACAGTCCATGTTCACATAACAATAGTAGAATCAGGCATGATTGAGAAATACAGATAGTCCAATTTGTTGTAGCTCTGTTCAACAGTCCCAGACTAGTATTGAAGCAGCAAGACTCTACTTCTTGGAGGGCCATTAGGTGTGTTTCTGAATAAACACGCCAATTTTCTAGCCACGTCTAATTCCATCGTAACATCCTGAATCTGGAACACAGCCTGTCACTGGGAAACATAATCTATGGGGTCAAAGGTAAGGGCAAGGTCATAGGACCAAAGAATCAGTATTTTACTTGGAGAAAGTACTCAAGAGATTGCTTAGCACAGGCTTCTGTGGAAAGTAGGACATTATCCTCCATCCACTCATTTGTCTCTTCAACACAGTCAATGACTAGGAATTTACGAATTCTCAGAGCAGTCCATTCCATTGTAATTTTTTAATAGAATATTCTTTATATTAATATTGACAGAATGTTATTTATAACAGTGTTCCATATATTAAGGTAAAATCTGTTTAGAATACATAGAATTAGGCATCCCTGTTCTGTGTGAAAATTATTTGGACATTTTAACACAGTTACGTTGTCTCTAGTACGAACCTCCTTCTCTAGGAATGCCTCTAACCATTCCTCATATGATGTAACAAAGTCCATTTTCTTTCCTGTATGCATTCCAGTTTATTAAAGCCTTTCTTAAAATATGTTTCAGAAATTTAAATACTTCGGGTTTTCTCTGCCTCGAGTTCAGTGTGGTTTATCATGAATATAGTATATCTGTTAATACAATATAAAATTAACATTGGCTAATGAAATAAAATTCAATTGATTTCTGAAAATTGTTATGACTTTTATATTTTTATCTTCATATTTATATTATATATATTTATATGTTTTATACTTGTATTTTAGGCATTAACTTCTTGGCTTGGCTAACTTCTTAAATCCTTAAAATAACTCTATGAGATAGGTAGTAGTATAAAACCCATTGTACAGATAGGAAAACTATACTTCTAGAGTGTTTAAAGAAACTCACTGAAGATAAACCAGTTTTCAAGTGACAGAATTAAAATTTGGTTGTAAGCTGTCTAATGGTATGACACCAGACTCCAGACCAGCGATCCCTGAAAGACAGACCCTGAAGCAACAACATCAACACCATCTAGGGATGTCAAATAAATGTGAATTTTCAGGGCCTAATCTTACCTAATTAGAAACTCTGGGGCTAAGCTGATCACGGCAAACTATGTTTCAACAAGTTCATCAGGTGATTCTGATGCATGATGAAGTCTGAGAACCACTGTCTTACCTTTTACTCAGATAAGGTCTATTGAATTCAAGACACATATGATGTTCAATCAAGTAGACTAGAAACACCAAAAATCTCCAGTGCCATTGAGTTGATACCAACTCATAGCAACTCTATAGAACAGAGTAGAACTAATCCATAGAGTTCCCAAGGAGCACCTGGCAGATTAGAACCACCAACTTTTTAGTTAGCAGAAGTAGCACTTAACCACTGCACCACCAGTTCCAGACTAGAAACAAGGTTCCTGAAAAATAAAAAGAAGTATTCTTGCAAGTTGTGGACTAGCAAAGGCCAGAAAGTCACATATAGCCGTGCTGACAAATAAATTTGTAAGAAATAACTCATCTACCATAAGTCTAATATCAACACTTACTCCAAAAGTGTGTATCACTATAAAGAAAGTCTCTTTTGCACTTAACATTCACTGTCTTTAGGAACCCATCTAAGCCTCTTAAAAATAGACAATTGAACTGAGGATGTACCCTAAGTTATTCATCAGTGTTAAAATGTGTAAGCTATGTCTCTCCATTGGGAGTTAACATGTTTCTTTATCTTACCATGCCAATTTTCTTGGTGATCATAAAAATCTAGTCTAAAACACCATGACCAAATTTATATCTCCAAGAATTATGAAAGGAAACAGAGATGATCTGTTTCCTAGGTGTAGTGAAGACAATTAAAGAAAAAAAATGTCTGTGCACTTTCTTGGACTACATAAAGAAATACCTTACTGACTGAAGTCTATGTCATTAAAATCTCTTGGGTAAGCTCCCTACAGTACTTAGAAAAGAATGTTGCTAGATCAATTACCATGATTATTGAGACATATAAATATATATATATACAAAACCATTGATATAGAATTAAAAATATGTGGTTATCAGTTCCAGATACAGTTCAATTTTTCCATAGGTTCAAAACAAGTCAAAATAAGTGCACTAATTGATGCTATAATTTAATAAGACAGTCTCATCACGCATTATGTACACCTGCCAAACTGCTGCCTGTGGCAAGAGTAGAAGTTAGCTGGAAATTGTTATTATCATACTTCTTAGGTTACCTGTTTGCTTAAATTATTTAATCCAAAAATATCACCGGGAACAGTGAAAATATTTTACTTTTTAGATTTAATGGCAGGGAAATACTTAAAGTTAGAATTCCATGTATGTCAGATATACTACTAATAATAATACCAATTATTTCCAATTACTCTTCCAAATGTAGATGGTGAGGTGGCAGCTGTGGTTAATAAAATGAGCACTTAGTTTTGGAATCAGAAGACGTAGGTTGTCTGCCACACACCATCTGTGTGACCATAGGCAACTCTCTCAGTGTGTTGAACTCTATTGCTTTACATGTAAATTAGAGATTTTCTTGTTTTTTTCTTTCTTTTGTCTCAATATGTTGTATTTTCTTTTTAATATTAAAGAAAATAACATAAAAATTCAATTGTCAACTATTATAATCACTTTGTTTTATGTAGTACTTTTCTTTGTGTACTCTTACAGATTAGAGGGAAAAAAACACCCAGTTAAGGCAAGTTGGTAGTGATACATTCAAGGATTCAAAGGAATAAAAAAGTATTGTCAATAAGCATTTACAAGTGGATGTCAAGCAGCATGAGCCAGGATGTACTTTATAATGAAGGGTTCATATAGAATTAAGTAGCAAAAAATCAATTTCCTTTCAAATATGTAATTATGTCCTATTGGCATGTTTGTAGGGAATAAGATAATAAGAACAATGAGACAAAGTGTATTCTTATTTTACCCTGTTGCCTCTATCCCTAGATCTTACACTTAACTGAATTTCTACAATAGCAATATTTAAAATAAACTTTCAACTTGAATGAACTCTTATCTTACTGATGAATAGCTGTATGTACCTGTCTTCTTGAATCCTCTTAAACCATATCTGTGCTAAATAAGAAAAGAAATAATAAAATATACTTCATCCATTTATAAGCAGTTCTCTCCAGCATATCATAGCTTCAATATTTTCATTCATCTCAAATTGTACAGTTATCACTTAATTTTTATGTAGATTTAGGTATTATCTTTTACTTTTATAACATTACTATTATCATCATTATCTAAAATTCCTTTTCTGAGTGACAGTCATGTCCTAGCAGCACCCAGCTTATGAATGAGTTCCATTTGTAAGTCTGTCTTTAAGTTAAATTTGTGTGTATGTCAGAGAAGTTAGATCTGGTTTGTATCTAACATTCATCAAATGTTTGTCTCAGTATATAGTGTACATGTCTATGCATTAAAAAAAAAAAAATCTAAAGAAGTATTTCCAGATACACCAAAACCTCTTTAGCATAATCCTACAGTAATAATAATAGTACTATTTAGATGCATGTTACAAGCCAAGGCCAAGTGCCGTCGAGTCGGATCCGACTCATGGCGTGTTACAAAGTAACACCTATTTATTATTCTGAACCATTGGATGTACTTTGGAATTTTAAAGTAATAGGCTTTAGGGGAGTTAGTTTGTAATCACAAGCTGTATGTAAGTTGCATGTTTGGAACCTGGGGACTGGTTTTTCAGAAATGAAAAATTACTTCTAGTAAAGAAAGGGTAAGTCTCCTTTGGGAGCTGACAACATAATGGAATAGTATTTGTATTAAAAGCTAGCTGAGGTTTTATTTTTTATATACCTAATAATCCAAATTACCACAAAGTCAAAGCTACTTCCAGGAGGTCAGTTAAAAAGTAGTATTCACAAGAGCAGTAAGTAAATGACGACCAAGTAAGTATCTACTCAGCTTAGTGCCAAATTTCTGGCAATAATTGATATAAGTAATACTTTCTAGTGGTGGAAAAGAAACATAATTTGAACAACTGGAAATAAAAAAGGCAAATCATATGTACTGAATTTAAAGAAAGTGTGTGATTTATAAATCTACATTTCAAAGATAATCATGTGAATAACATATGGCACCTGACAGCAACATATGGAGACAAATTTTGTAATTATATAGTAATTTTGAATCAGAGTACTTACATCGCCAAGCCAAGCCAAGTGCCGTCGAGTCGGATCCAAGCTAAGTTAATATTTTCAAGAAGTAACAATCAGAAAAAAAGAAAAAAAGCCTGTTACAGTTGATTTCAACTCATAGTGGCCCTGTAAGACAGACTAGAACTGCCCCACAGAGTTTCCAAAAAATACCTAGGGGATTCCAACTGCTGAATGTTTGGATGGCAGCCATAGCTCTTAAGCACTATGCCACCAGAATTTCCAGAGGTAATAATAAATGCAGTAAAACAAAACTGAAAGTGCTTGTTGTGCGGAAGTCAAGTACGAGGCTGTGTGGCTAAGTACAGAGGACACTAAGAACCAGCACAGACAAGAAAACGTTTATTTATTGACTAAAAATACACATTGTTGTGAAGTCAATTTCAACTTGTAATAACTCTGAAATAAACAATTTAGCTTCGTAAATGAAAAATTATTTTTAAACTGTTTTAATTCATTAAATTAAAAAAACAAATACTACAAACCTCTGACTAAAATTTGGGGGAAGAAATAAGCATTTTACTTGAAAAGTGAACTTGGTAGCAGTGTGGAAATCAGGAAGGTTTACTTTCAACATGCAATAGCTTTCCAGAACCATCATGTTGCCTGCTGGCTGCCCAAGGCCACCCGGTGTGCAGTCTTGAACTGAAACATCCTTAAAAACAAAGAGACCATAAACCATAATGATTGAGACTCTATCCTTGGAAGTAGATAGTCATACACTTATATTTATTATGTGCTCCTTACTAGTACTGTTAACTTTAGGAAATAATTTGACAGAAGTTCTTTTTTCTTCATTCACAAAATACGGATATCAACCCTAAGAGTTTGTTGTTGCTATTAGTTGCCATTGAGGTAGCTCTGACTCAAAGCAACCCTGTGAACCAGGGAAAGGAATGCTGCCTGGTTCTCCATCATGCCCTCAGTAGTTATACTTGAGCCCATTGTTGCAGCCACTGTGTCAATCCATCACACTAAAGATCTTCCTGTTTTTCATTCACCTTCCATTTTACCAAAGCATGATGTCTTTCTCCAGGGCCTGACTCCTAAAAACATGTCTGAAGTATGTAGGATATAGTTTCACCATCCTTGCTTCTAAGGAGCACTCTGGTTGTACTTCTTCAATACTCTTCTCCAACATCACATTTCAAAGGTGTCAATTCTTCTTCTGTCTTCCTTATTCATTATCTATATTTGCATGCATATGATGCAATTGAAAATACCATGGCTTGACTCGGGCATACCTTAGTATTCAAGGTGACTCCATTGCTTTTCAACATTTTCAACAGGCCTTTTGTAGACTATTTATCCAATGCAATGCATCCTTTGATTTCTCAGCTGTTGAGTTCAAATGCATTGATTATGGATCTAAATAAAATGAAATCCCTGTCAAATCCCTGTCAACTTCAATCTTTTATCTGTTTATCATGATGCAGCTTATTGGTCCAGCTGTGAAGATTTCTGTTTTCTTGATGTTGAGGTATGATGTATACTGGCTGTGGTCTTTGAACTTTATCAGTAAGTGTTTCAAATCCTCTTCACTTTCCGAAAGTGACGTTGGGTCAATCTGCGTAATGCTGGCTGTTACTGAGACTTTCATCAATTATGACGCCCTGTTCTTCATATAGGCTAGATTCTCTGATTCTTTGATCAGCATACAGACTGAACAGGAATGGTGAAAAGATACAATCCTAATATAATCCTTTCCTTACTTTAAGTCATGCAGTGTTTCCTTGCCCTGTTCGAACAACTGCCTTTTGATCCATATACGGATTCCTCAAAAGTGCAATCAAGTGCTCTGGAATTCTCATTTTTCACAATATTAGCCATAATTTGCTATAACTCACACAACTGAATGGCTTTGCAAAGTCAATAAAACACAGACATCTCTCCAGTATTCTTGGCTTTCAGCCGAGATCCTTCTGACATCAGCAATGTTTCCATGACCCCGTCTCTACCTGACCTAAATTCCTGGAAGTTCCCTGTCAATACACTGCTGCAGCAACTTTTGAATGATCTTCAGCAAAATTTTACTTGTGTGTCGTATTAATGGTATTTTGTGTATTTTTATATATATATAATTTTTGTATTCAACCGGATCAACTTTCTTGGGAATAGGCATACTATGATTCTCTTCTAGTTAGTCAGCCAGGTGTCTTCCAAATTTCTTGGCATAGATGAGCGGGCAACTCCAGTGCTGCATCCTTCTAATTGATAATCTGTCAATTCTGGGAGCCCTGTTCTTCCCAGTGCCCTCAGGGCAGCTTGAATTCTTCCTTCTTTACCTCTGGGTCCTGATAACATGCTACCACTTGAAATGACTGAATGGTGACCAATTCCTTTTATTATAATGACTGTGTTTTCTCCCATTTTCTTTTGATGCTTCCTGTGTCATTTAATATTTTTCCCATAGAATCCTTCACTACTGCAACTCAAGACTTGAATTTTTTCTTCAGTTCTTTCAGCTTGAGGAATACCAAGTATTTTCTTTTCTTTTCTTTTCTATTATTTGTTTGTTTTCTTTTCTCCAGCTCTTTGCACATGCCATTAGAATACTTTAGTTTGTCTTTTTGGGCTACCCTTTGAAGTTTTCTTTTCATCACTGAAATCTCATTTTCATCATTTCTTCTTTTTTGCTTTAGGTACTTGACATTCAAGAGAAAGTTTCAGAGTGTCTTCTGATATCTGGCTAAAACAGGAAGACCTTAAATGAGATAAATTGGCACAGTTACTGAAACAGTGGGCTCATACATAACAATAATTGTGAGGATGGCACAGGACACAGCCTTGTTTTTCTCTGTTGTACACAGGGCCACTGACAGTGTTGGCAACTAACAACTGGATGGAACCTAACAACAGCTCTCTCTGTCTCTCCATGCATACACACACATATGTACATACACACACGTATATCGTGTGTTATATATGTATATTATATACACACATGTATGTATATTATACATGCACACATGTATGTATATTATATACATATATGTGTGTATATGTATGTATGTGTACGTGTGTGTATGTATATGTATTTTCTTCAATACATATACACACATATATGTATATATGTGAGTATATATGTGTGTAGGTGTAGGTGTAGGTGTGGATGTGGATGTGGATGTGGATGTGAATGTGGATGTGCACTTTTCTGGTTTTGTTCATCTATAGAACCTGACTAAGACAGTGCTTCTTTATTCTCTGCACACCTCTTAATTGTTGGTACCCTCTAAGAGTTTGTCCTTGCTATTGCTTTTCTTTAGCACTTTCTAAAATCTAGACTGAAGCAGTCAAGCTCATACTCCACATGTCTACATTGCTATCCAACTTGCTTGTCAAAAATAATATATTCAGGGGGCCAAGACAGTGCAGTAGACAGACTCTTCCCATGACACCCTTTAACAACAAAGACCCAAATGAATAAGTGAATCCAACATATGATGACATTCTATGAGCTGTGAACACCAAAGGCAAAGTTGAGAGATTGGACTAAGCAAAGGGGAAGGAAGAACACTTCCCAGAAACACATGGGGCTCCACAGACCTAACCTGCTGAGAAGCAGCCAGGGCCACAGTGAGGATGCTGGCAGGTGTTCCTGTCAGAAGATGTGATTGTCTGGAGGGTCTACTTGTAACTCTGGAGCCAGTGTGGGACAGCACCAGATCACTGAAAGCTAAGGTGTTGCATGTAAACTGCCAGGCACAGAACTGAATCTTTCTTCTGCTATGGGCCTGTCTCCCTTCCCCAGCCTATCTCTCTCTTCTCTGTACTTCACCCTGAGCTAGAGTCTGACATTTGGAGTAGAACTCTGAATTAGTAAGAATGATGATAAAGTATGTGATACCACCATATTTGAGGAAAAATCTGATTAAAGAATTTAAAAATTCAAGAAACACTAAGGATTACATGGGCCTCTATGAAGAGAAATAATCTAAGAATGATTAGAGTACCAGAACAGGGGTGGGGGGTGAGGAGGGACTGAAAATATAGACAGAATTATTAAAGATTTGCTGACAGGTAACTTCCCTGATACTATGAAAAGGGGAGAAGATACCTATCTGAGAAGTTCGTTGAACTCCACACAAAGTATATCCCAAAAGAAAGACACCAAAATATATTATAATCAAATTTGTCAAAGCTAAAGACAAGGAGACACTTGTAGAAGTGGTTAGAGACAAATGAAAAATAACCTATGAAGGAAAATCAATAAGATGAAACTCAGATTATTCACTAGAAACCATATAGGCAAGAAGGCTGTAGGATGACATATACAAGCCTTGAAGGGAAATAATTGCCATCCAAGAATTATATATCCAGCAAAACTGTCTCTCAAATATGATAGTGAAATTGGGACATTTCCTGATGACTATAAATTTAGGAAATTTGCAGTAGAATGGAAGTTAGCACAACTGAACTACACTAAAAGCTAAAAGGTTTTCTAAATGCAACCCCACATTTTGAAGAACAGTGTAGCAAGGAGAGGAGTCCGGGGACCATGAGTTCAGGGACACCTGGGCTAATCAGAATAACTAGTTTTTTTTGTTTATTAAAATGTTCTGCATGCCACATTGGTGAGTGACATCTGGGGTCTTAAAAACTAGGAAGCAGCTATCTAAGTTGCATCAGTTGGTCCCAGTCCATCTGGAGCAAAGGAGAATGAAGGACATCAAAAACATGAGGAAAATATGACCCAAGCAGACAGAAAATGCCATTAGATCCAGGAACCACATCAGCATGATACTAGAACAATCAGATGGTGCCCAGCCACCACCAGTGACTGCCCTGACAGAGAACACAATGTAAAATCCCTGATGTAGTGGAAGAAAAATGGTTGTGCAGAACTAGAACTCTACTAAGAGACTACACTTGATGGACCATGAGATGGGGGAGGTCCCCTGAGGACATGGCCCCCAGACTCTCTGTTAGCCCAGCCCTGAAACCGGAAGCCAACTGGCTTGAATATACATGAGGCTGTCTGAATAGCTTGTCTGAAGCTGAGATGAAAGGGTAGATAATGACAGGAGTTGTTTAAATGGATGCAGGAAGAACATTATGGAAAGGAGGAGTATGCAGTCATGAGGTGGGTATCGGGGATTGGGAGCTTGAGGCGAGAGCAGTTAGAATTGCATGGGGTGTGTGTGCAGGGTTTTACATGGCAGATTGATTTGGATTGTAAACTTTCACTTAAAGCACAATAAAATTTAAAGTAATAGTAATAATAAATACATATATTATATGTAACACTAGGCACTTGGCTGGCAATATATATATAATATTACAACAATAGTGGTAATAAATTCAGAAAATAGTTTTGTTCTATGCCTGCCCTCCATCACCCAAACCTCCCAAATCAGTTCTTTTTCTAATGTCTTTTAAGTTGTAAATGGTACCAGCTGTCACAAACTGAATTGTGTCCCCCCAAAAATATACATAGTAATTTGGCTAGGCCATGATTGCTGGTATTATGTGATGTTTCCATATTCTGTAAATTCTGCCTCTATGATGCTAGTGAGGGAGCATGGGCAACAGTTGTATTGTTAGGACAGGACTCAGTGTGTAAGACTACATTGTGTGTTGTGGCAATTTATTGGGATATAAAGAAAAGGGAAGCAAGCAGAGACATTTGGAGATCTTGTATCACCAAGAAGCAGCTCTGGGAGCACTGGAAAGAACTGGGGTCCCTGAGCCACAGAAATTTCCATTCCAGGGGAAAATTGACAACAATGACCTTCCTCTAGAGCCAACAGAGAAAGCCTTCTCCTAGAGCTGACGCCTTGAATTTGGGCTTGAAGCCTACTGGACTGTGACAGAATAAAATTTCTCTTCGTTAAAGCCTTCACTTGTGATATCTCTGTCGTAACACCACTAGATGACTACGACACCAGCACGTACACAACAAGGAATTGTGCAATGTTTAAGAACTCTGCTGCTAACTGAAATGCTAGTGGTTCCAACTCACACAATAGCTCCACAGGGGACAGACATGGCGATCTGCTGCCATTAATGACGGCCTAGAAAACCTTAGGGCAGTTTTACTTTGTCACACCTGGTTGCTGTGAGTTGAAAACTGTCTCAACAACAGTATGCATGCAGGGTTATTCACATAAAAGAAAAACGCCTCTAAGTATTCCTTGATTTCATATCCTCCCCTACCGTTACCCAAAACAATCTGTAATCAAGACTTGTTCAACTCAAAAAAAATCCTCATAAAACAAAATTATTGATTTAATTCCTTGCTTTCTCTTCATCTCCACTATATTCACTTGAAAGCAAAACAGCATGTTATTTGGTTTGAACTAATATAATTGCCCTCCTGATGACCCCTTCTCTTTCTTACTTGACCTCCTATAATTAATCAGTTAACAGCTAATATGTGCCACTGACTGTGTGCAAGGTACTATTTAGAATGCTTTTATACATATGAATGCATTATAAAAAACATCAAGAACAAAATACTACCAGCATTGTCATTTAGAGACGAACAAACTGAAGTGCAGAGCCACACACCTAGAAATCAGTTCTATTCTCTGCAGAATAGTCTCAGTGATTTTTTGCTTGTTGTCATGAGACAGATCTTTTGAACCCCCTACGTTTTCCAGGGGATTTTCATTGACTTTGAACAAAATCTATCTGTATACTGCCTTACAAAGCCCCAATGCACTTACTTGATTTAACTATTGACCCCATGCTGTATACTTCTTGCCTACACTGCTGTTATCTTTCAGAATCCTTGGCATACACCAAGCCTGTCACTGTACTAATGACTTCGTGTTGCTTTTCATACTGCTTGGAATATTCTCTCCATATTTCCCTCCCCACAGAGTCCCTGGAAATTTCAAATGGTGAATGTGCTGGGTTGCTAACTGAGGTCTACTACAGGAAAATTAGCCACGCTACAGAGCACAATTCCATTTTGACACAGGTGAGGTCACCACAGGTCTAAGTTGACTCAGGATGGCTGGTTGTTTTGTTCATTGTGCCTTCTTAATTACCGACATTTTTACTTGGTCAGATCTCACCTTCCTTTTCATGTACTAAGAAAGTTTTGTTTCCACTAAGAGTAATCCAGTCCTTCTCTGGATTGTATCTGAATGTAATCTCCCAAAAGGAAGATGCTTTTCTCTGTCCTAATCACTGTTGAACATGTGGCACCTAGAAGAATACTAGACACATAGTAGGACCTCAATCAATATTTATCTGATGAATAAATGTGTGAATTATGCTAATTTCTTTCTTTTAAAGTACTTTTATCTTTCATTGTTTCTTGTTTTTCTCCCCTCTACTATACTTACAGTTAGAATATACTTACAATGGAAGCAAGTTCTGTATTTCACTTGTTAATCATTTTATTCTTGATAACTAATTTCCTAAGTGTAAACATTAACAGTAGCAGAAACACTTGGGAAAAAGAAGAGTATGAAAATGTGACCAAGGAGGTGAAAATGTGCTGCGCATTAGGGAGGAGAATGATTGATCAGTAGCTAAAAGAGATCATAAATTCAATCATAAAATTTGATTACCTTTTCCAACCACCTTTGCCAAACCATGAATGGTAATAAGGATATTGGAGTATACACTGGCATCCCTAGGGGGATATGAGTTTTGCACACCATACTGGGTGACGCTGTCAGAGGGGTGACACCAAAATAACTACCTATAAATACTTTGTTCAGTGTTTCCACAGAAATTTATTATTTCTTTGATAAGAATATATTTGTAGTTAGTTTTAACACCAAAACCTTTTCACAAGACCAGCTTACACGTATCAGTGTATCTACAAAGCTGAAACTGTATACTAACTTACTTTTTTAACTTACTGATACAGTCTGGTCAGACCTGTCATTATTATCCAATTACAATGACAGTTTGAATCATATGATTTCATCTGCATTGTTATTTTTGTTGCTGTTGGTATTTTTATAGTCACTGATCTTGTCAAATTTTCTGGTGTTTCAGCTACATCATGGTAATTAGTATTTGTGAACCTATGTCAATAACTGCTTTGAGAATGAAGTAGGAATTAAATGGAAAGGACAAAAAATCAAAAACAGGCTTCAGCATAGTCACAACCAATGTGGAAAGTGACACTGACAGAATTCAAAATAGAAAAATATACAAAACAATTTTGTTATTAGTATTCACATAACCCAAGAAAGATCACAGTTAAAAGATTTACAACTCTATCACATACCCTATGACAAAAATTGATTAATAAGGATTCTGTATTGTCCAGTATGGTTGGAGGTCCATGAGGGCAGGGAATTGATAACAAGAGTTATTGTAATGAGTTGGTGACACCCCTATTAATCATGCTTGGTGGGTATCGAGATAGAAATTGTGAGAGATCAAAATGGAAAATGAAAAATTAAAGCTTCGGTGAATAGTTTCATGACATGTTGGACCCAAAGATTCAGACAAAGTTTCAGCCATTTCTAGCTAGAGAGCCATAGAGATAAGGGCCTACTAAGCTGGTAATTGTGAGATTCAATGAAACAGTATTTTTAGAAGATCTATAAATAATGCCTGAAAAATGTAGTCTTAAGAAAGAACCTCTGGGACTTCTGGCCAACATGGTGCCACAGAAGCAAAGACCCCTCAAAAAGTCAATCTTGGAACTGAATTACCGTACAAAGAGATAAAAATCACAGCCAAACACGAAATGAAATAAGGAACTGAAAGAGAGTGAGAAAGGATACCAGAAGAAACTCACTATCATCTACCCTGGCATGGATTAGCCATCTTGGACTGCTGTGAGAGAGTTGCAAATGGACAGGAAAGAAGCTTCATGGAAATCCTAATAGGAGACAAGGTAATTGCTAACCAGTGATACTGCTTTTCCAACCCTCATCTATTCCCTGCTAAATCTGACATCTCCTAGCTAGCTGTAGTAGCTGAGCCAGCTGGGAAGTACAGCATTCATGCCAGCTGAATTCCTATCCACATCAGAGAATAGAAGATGAGGAGTACACGTGAAAACACCTTTAGGAGCCTCCAGAAGCACACAGGTCACCCAGTAATCAGTGATAATGATGTCTTGTCCTTACCCTTTCCACCTACCCGTGCTTCCCACCTACAGCAGTCTCTTGGCCAGACAGAAACTCCTTTAGCTCCAGTCATGTGGATTTACCCCCAACCCGATTGGCTGGCTCCTTGAGTGTCATTTGTCTGTAGATGGTGTTGCTTTCTTCCATTTCTTTTGGTTTTCTCTGTGCCTCCCACTACCTCACCCTCTGACACACCTAGTTCCCTGTGCTATCTTTGCCTCTTCTTATTTTTTTCTTTTTATTGTGAATTAAGAACAATTTTGCAGTCTATATCATGTGGCCATATAACACACAAAACTTTCACCTCTATTTTATTCTAGCTGCCTCTTCCCCAAATGACAGCACACTTCTCCTTTTGTTCAGAACTTCCTGTGACCTTTCGATCCACTCAGCTCTGGCATGACACTGTGCTGGTGGAATCATCTGGGTGTTTTGTTTTGTTTTGTTTTGTTTTTTTACTTTGTTTTATTTTGTTCTGCTTTGTTGTATTTTCTTTTGTGTGTTATTTTTGTTGTTGTTTCTCTTTGTGGCTTGAAACTTCCTGCTAGCCAGGCTGTACTACATGGCTTAGGGCTCACGTCCCCAGTCTGTCCATCCATGTTAGTGGGATCCTTGGGAATATTTATTTTATTTCTTTCTTTTTCTTCTTCTTTTTTTCTTTTCCTTTGTTCTCTCTTTTGACTCCCGCCTTTCTTCATTTCTCAGTTGTGCTGTCTCTATAATTACCTTCTTTTTCTGTCTCCCAGTTACCTGGCACTATATGACACCTATATGCATTAAACCTAGAATATTTGGCACAACCTGGTAAACACTTCCGTGATCTTCATAGCAGCACTGCTGAGACCTCTGGGACCTTTCATTTTGTTTATTCCCCAACTTTTTAAACTAGCTATTATTTTTATTTCTTTTCTTTTTCTTCCTCTCCATTTCTTGGCTCCTCACTTCTCCACTTCAGTGGCAAGCTCTGTTAGCACTCTTTTTGCTTCACATTGTTTTTTAGGTTTTAGCTCTTATTTCACTCTCCTGTCTCTAATACCCATTTTAGCTTTACACATCACAGTTTCCCTTCTCTTTCCTGCCTACCTGCACTGAGTGCTGAACATCACATCCCTCAGCAACGCAATAATTACATACCTGAACTTGCTGAGCACTTATTCTAGGGTCACAGTGTTACCCCTATTATATGTCACAAACAGCCCATCCCAGCGTCTTCTCTAAAGCTGGACCTGCCCTGTTGCACCAGAGCTGAGCAACTGGCCCTGCCCATTGGCCTACAGGATGAAAAATATTGTGGTCACTGATGCAAGCAAAGAAAAAAGAATGCACAAACTGACTGCTCTGACATAAGGAAAAAAAAGAAAGAAAGCAGGATAAAACAAAAAAATCTGCAATGTAAGAAAAATACAATTACTGAATGCCCCAAAGAAAACTGACAATATCAAAACTTACAATAAAAACAGGAGAGGATGGTACAGCAGGTGTCCAAAATAAAGTACCAAATGACTTTCAAGGAGAAGAAAAGGCACTAGAACTATCTGACAGGGAATTAAAGTCTCTAATATTCAGAGCTATTCAAAAGTTGAAGCAAAAAACACACAAATTAAAAAAAATAGACAAAGTCATGGAAAAAGGAAGACAAATTCATTGAGCATACAGGAAAATATTTCAGGGAACAGAAAGCTAAAATCACAACTAGCCAAGCCACTAGAGATCATAAAAAAAAAAAAAGTTAGAAATCCAAAAAGTAAACACAAGATTTCAGAAATCAACAGTGTCATAGAAGAGCAGATTTGAAATGATAGAAAACAGGCTCAGTGAAGTTGAAGAAAAATACTTGAACACAGCTCTGTTAGAGAAAAGATAAGAAGAAAGAACAAAGAAAAATGAAAAAGTGTTGAAAATTACTTGGGATAGAAACAAAACCAAAAATCTGCAGTTAATCAGAGTTCCAGAATGGGGAGAAAATGGAAACCACAAGGGATCATTGAAGAACTGCTGACAGAAAACTCCCCTAATATCATGGAAAATGAAAGGCTAATTACTCAAGAAACCTCAATTGACCCCCAGTTAAGATAGACCCTGAAAGAAAATCATCAAGGCATACCATAGTCACACTCACTAAAACCAAAGACAAAGGGAAAATATGAGAGCAGCTCAAGAAAAATAAAAAAGTCACAAACAGAGGGAAACAATAAAACTAAACTGCATTTATTTGGCAGAAATCGTACAGGCAAGAAGGCAATGGAATGATATATATAAAAAAAATCTTGAAAGAAAAACTTACCAACCAAAAATAATATACCCAGGAAAAACTCTCATTCAGGAGGCAAGGATAAGATGGCAGACTAGCCATATGTTTTCTCTGATCCCTCTAGCAAAACTTGAAAAACAACTGAATGGACTAAACAGAACATTCCAGGGGCCCCAACATCTGGCAGAAATCTGAGGGATCAGACTGGGTAGCAGGAAGGGGAATAACTACCGCTGTTGGACTCAGATTGAAAGCTGCAAAGGGGTCTGCTTTTTCTGGTTTAGGGGCTGACCAGGAGAGTGGGAAAGGATTGCATCTTTCTCACCAGGCCTAAGAGTGCCACAAGGGCCAGCGGCCATGTGGGCAAAGTAACCAGAGCAGAGTATGTTTTTCTCAGCCACAAGGCTGAGTTGAGGTTGGCTGCACCTATAGAACAAAACAGTGGCTGGCAGTTGAGTGCAATGGCAGTGAGCAAGAGGGATGTGTCTTTCTCAGTTGGGAAGCTGAACTGTGAATTGCAGCACCTACAGAGCCTTAAAGGACTTTCACCCGAACATCACAAACCAAGTGCTCGTGAACTCTGTGGCCCCCAGCCCTTCTCCCCTGCCTTCTCTGAGCTACACCATACACGAAATTCTCACTCATTACCTGGGCCAGAAGAGGGACATTTTGCATATCTGCCCCGAGCTTTTCTCCCAGACTCAGGGAGGATCACAAAGGGAAAAGTAGAAGAAAACTTCTGCCAGCTCCCTTGATTTGTAGATCACTGCACCTACAGAACCACAGAAGACTTTCAGTGGATAATCACAAGTTATATGCTCATAAACTATCATGGCTGAAAACTTTCCTACATGTTAACTTCACTCCCTATCTCCAGCTTTTTGCCCCTCCATTCTGTGCTCCATAGCAAATTCTAAATTCTGGCACACTACCTGGGCTGGAAGTGGGATATTTTGCATGTGTGGCCTGAACATTTCTTCTGGACATGGAGAGGAAAACAAAGGGAGGGATAGAAGAAAAGTTCTGCCAGATACCCTGAGCCAACTACTCCTGCTGCCTTTCTTAGTGAATTCATAGCTTCAGCCATCTGATGAGAGAGCACCAGAATCATTAAGGCTCCAGTATTCACTCTAGCTCAAATGACTAGCCTAATTGGACAATCAAAATCAAAATAAAATATATTGATATATTAATTAGATTACAGTAACCGAACAAATAAATTATATCAGCTTTCTGATGGCTCAGGGACAACAATTTCTAATCATTTAAAGAAACAGACCACCATAGTTTCAGAGCCAGGCCAGCCAAGTGCCATCCAGAAGACTCCCAAAACAAAGAACCAAAAAGATTCCCAGATGAACAAATCTTTCTGCAGTTATCAGAAGTAGAATACAAAAGAGTTACGTACAGAGCCCTTCAAGAAATCCAGAAGGAGATTAGCAAAGTGCAGCAGAACAAAATAAAAAATCAAACAAGCTGCAAGAATTGCTAGAGCAACAATGATCTGAAATTCAGCAGATTAACAATAAATTCACAGACAATTCAATAGCAAGTCAAAGGAGCAGGAACAAGGTAAGACATATTATAATTAAACTTAACAAAATTAAAGATAAAAAGAAGCTTTGAAAGGCAGCTAGACTCAAAACAAATCCAACTACCAAAGGAGAATCATTAAGACTGAGCTCCAACAACTCAGTGGCAACCATGTTGGTAAGAAGGCAATGGAATGTCATATAAAAATCCTTGAAGGAAAAATCTTCCAACCAAAAATTACATATACTGCAAAGTTGTCTGTCAAGTATAATAGTGAAATTAGGAAATTTCCAGATAAACAGAAGTTTAGAAAGTTTGCAAAAACCAAACCAAAATTTCAAGAAATATTGAAGTCTGTCAGTCAGAAAGTCAATTACATCAAGTATAGACTCAAGGATACAATTCAGGACACATCTCACCCAACTTGGATAGGGAATCCACAAGGTTCAGTCAGAGCTAAAATATTACAAAATAAGGAAAGAGAAATTTCAAATGTAAATCATGACAACATTATACTAAAAAGAGGGACAAATAAATGCATTCACAGAAATTTTAGATTGAGAGGAAGTCAACACAATGCAAAGAAATTAAAGACTGGTTTAAACTGAGATAGTTAAGGGGCAATACTGGGGTAGTTGCAAAGCAAAGTAACAATACTGCAAGTCAAAACAAGAAACACAATCTAGAAGTCTCAAAATGCATAAGACCAACAATGAAAAGGACAAAAGGAAAAATAACTCAGAAGAGAAAATTAAGTATAACAAAGAAACTGTCAACAACATACCAAAAAGGCACCAAAATAACAGCACTCAATTCATACCTATCAATAACTGCAATGAATGTAAATGGATGAAATGCACCAGTAAAGAGACAAAGAGTAACAGGGTGGATTTAAAAAAAAAAAAAAAAAAAAAGATCTGTCTATCTGGTGCTTACAGGAAACACACTTTAGACTCAGAAATAGTAACAGAAACTTAAAGGATGGAAAAATATACACTAAGATAACAACACACAAATAAAGAGCAGGAGCGGCAATATTAATCTCATATACAATAGACTTTAAAGTCCATCATCACAGACAAATATGGTCACTATTGCTTAAAGGATCATCATAACATTAAATAAGGAGGACACGACATTATTAAATATTTGTGCATCCAAGAACATCATTCTAAATACATTGAACAAACACTGACAACCTTGAAAAGTGAGATAGATTGCTTCACAATATAGGAGACTTCAACACACCACTTTCAGTATTGGAGAGACTATCCAGTAAACAGCTCAGTAGGGATACAGCAGATCTTACTGTGACAATCAATAAATTCAACCTCATAAATATACATAGAACTCTCCATCCAACAACTGACTAGCATACTTCCTTTTCCAGTGCTCATGGAATATTCTCCAGTATAAGCCACCATAAGGCATGTCTCAACGAAATCTAAAGCACTGAAATGTTGCAAAGCATTTTCTCAGATCACAGAGCCATAAAAGTTGAAATCAATAGCAGAAAAAGTATGAGTAGAAACGGAAACATATTGAAACTAAACAACATCTTGCTCAAAAACTTCTGGGTTAGAGAAGAAGTCAAGGATGTAATGAAGATATTCATGAAATCAAATGAGAATGAAAACATAACTTACTAGAACCCGTGGGATATAGTGAAAGGAGTGTTCAGAGGTCAATTTGCCTCAATAAATGCATTCATCCAAAATGAAGAAAGGGCTCAAAGAATTAATTGTATAATTCAAATAAGTAGAAAGAGAACAACAAAAGTACCCCTCGAGCAACAGAAAAAAAAAGATAATAAAAATTACAGTAGAATTAAATGCTTTAGAGAATAGAAAATCAATTGAAAGAATTAACAAAACAAAAAGCTGTGTTTTTTAATAGATCAACCAAATTGATAAACCATTGACCAAACTAAAAAAGAAAAACGAGAGGAAACAAATAGCCTGAGTAAGAAACAAGATGGGCGATTTCACAACAGAAACAATCAAAATTAAAAGAATAGAGCAGAACATTGTGTAACATTGTACTCTAACAAACTGAAAACCTAGAGGAAATGGACTTATTTCTGAAATCATATTACCTGTTGTTGCAGTTATCTAGTACTGCTTTACCAGAAGTACCACAAATGGATAGCTTTTAAAAGAGAAATTTTATTTTGTCACAGTCCGGTAAGCTACAAGTCCAAATTTAATATGAGAGCATCCTGGCCCAGAAGCCTCAGGTTCAAAGGATGTGATCTGCTTCCATGCTACTTTCATTGTAGTATGAGGTTCCCAAATTTAAGATTTCATCCCTTTCTTTTATATCCCAAGAGGCCTCCCCAACCACAATATAATTTCACACATTAAGTCTTGCCCCACCAACACAACTGCCACCCATCCACCCTCATTAGCACCACAGGGGCAGGACTCTAACCTGGAGGAACATCACACAATGCCAGGAATCCTGGCCCACAAAATTGTTAAAGATGTTTTTGGGAACACAATTCAATCCATGATGCTTGCCAAAACTAACACAAACAGAAGTAGGACAACTTAATAAACACATCACAAAGAAGAGATTGAAAAAAGTAATTTAAAAAATGCAAAACCAAAAAAGTCTTTGTTCAGACACTTTCACTGGAGAATTCTACCAAACTTCTAGAGAGGAGTTAACACCACCACTACTAAAGGTATTTAACAGCATAGGAAACTCATTCTATGGAGCCAGCATAACCCTGATATGAAAACCAAGGTTAAGATAGCACAAGAAAAAATTACAGTCCAATATCTCTCATGAACTGAGAAGCAAAAGTCCTCAGCAGAATTCTAGTCAATAAAAGTCAACAATATACAAAAAAATAATTCACCATGACCAAATGGAACTCATTCCAGGGATGTAGGGATGTTTTAACTTTCAGTCAGTCAGTTGAGTCGATTCCAACCCATAGCAACCCTATAGAACAGAGCAGAACTGTCCCATGGAGTTTCCAAGGAGCACCTGGTGAATTTGAACTGCTGACATTTTGGTTAGCAGAGGTAGCGCTTAACTCACTACACCACCGGGGTTTCCAGCTCAACATTAGAAAAACAATTAATGTAGTCAACCACATAAATAAAACAAAAGGCTAGAATCACTTGATCTTGTCAATTGATGCAGAAAAGGCATTTGACAAACTCCAATACCCAATAATATTCTTTTAGGGGTCCAAGCATTCTTCTCCAACACCACAATTCAAAGGTGTCAATTCTTCTTCTGTCTTTCTTGTTCACTGTCTGGCTTTTGCATTCATATGATGCAAGTGAGAATACCATGTCTTGGGTCAGGCACATTTTAGTGTTCAAGGTAACTTTTCACTTTTGAATACTTTAAAGAGATCCTTTGCAGCAGATTTTCCCAATGCAATGCATCTTTTAATTT
Organism: Heterohyrax brucei; assembly: GCA_028571685.1. Taxonomy (NCBI): domain Eukaryota; kingdom Metazoa; phylum Chordata; class Mammalia; order Hyracoidea; family Procaviidae; genus Heterohyrax; species Heterohyrax brucei. The sequence continues at coordinate 8,438,384 of CM053156.1, forward strand.
CTTGACTGCTGCCTTATTTATTGTGGACCCAAGTACAATGAAATATTTTGTAACCTCAATCTTTTCTCCCTTTATGACAGTGTTGCTTACTGATCCAACTGTAAGGGTTTTTGTTTTCCCTTCATGTATGTGTATATATATATACATATACATATGCACGTATATACACACACTTAACCATATATATATACGTATATATTTATACTAACACAGTTATTTATGTAGCATATACAGATACGTAAATAGATAAATGTAGATATACAATTATGTGTAGATATGCATATAAGTATGTAAATATCGATATGTTGCTGTTATGTACCATTGAGTTGATTCCAACTCACAGTAACCTTATATACAACAGAATGAAACACCGTTCATTTCTTTGTCACCATTTTATGCTTGGGCCCATTGTAGCCACTTTGTCGATCCATCTTGTTGAAGGTCATCCTCTTTCTTGTTGATCCTCTACTTCCTTTTTGTTATTGGATGTATACAACTGTTTATTCTCATTTAGAGCCATGTCACATCAGCAAATGAAAATGAAGATCTGAAAGTATGACTCCAGCCACATTATTAAGGTTGACTCTACTTTGAAGAGGCAACTCTTTCCTGGTCATAATTTGAGTGCTTTCAAAGCAAAGGGGCTCGTCTTCAAGCACTCTGTCAGACAATGGTGAGCTACTCTCATAAGGTTTTAAAATGGAAACTTTTTTTTCAGAAGTAGATCACCAGGTCTTTCTTCCTGGTTTGTCTTCCTCTGGAAGCTCAGCATAAACCTGCCTTCTACAATGGCCAGCTGGTGTTTGAATACCTCTGGCATTGCTTCCAGGATAACAATAACTTTCATGCCCCCATAGTACAACAAATTGATAGGTGCTTGGGGTGCTAGATAGATATATGAATATAGACAGATGTTGAGATATATAGATGTACAGATATCTATAGACATATAGTTACATATATATAGATTTATATACAGTTATGCAGATAGATATATAGATATACATATTTATATATAAATACACACATACATATATAATTGTAGATAAGGTATACTAATACATAGATAGGCAGATGTACAGGTAGAGTTGCAGATATATGTAGATACACATATATTGACACAGATTTATAGAGAGACATATAGACAGATATTCATAGAGAGATTTATATATATATAAAACATACATAGAGATTTATAGCTACATATACTGACATACAGGTTTATCTACAGATATGGAGAAATATACACATATATATGTGTATATCAATATGTACAGATACAGATATACAGATATAAATATGGAGGGGTATACAGATATATATGTATAGATAGATATAAACCCCCAAACCAAACCTGTTGCTGTCAAATTGAATCTGACTCACACGAGCCTTACAGGACAGAGTAGACCTATCCCATAGGATTTCCAAGGAGTGGCAGGTAGATTCAAACTGCTGACCTTTTGGTTAGCAGCCAAGCTCTTAACCACTGTGCAATCAGGCTTCCATATAGATAAAGATATATACAGGTACCCATAATACATATATAGGAATCCCTCATGTGTCTATCAGTTTGTCATACTGTGAGGTCTTGCAGGTTGCTGTGATTCTGGAAGATTTGCTAATGGTATCCACAGTCACTCATAGTGGATAGGTTTCAACTAAGCTTCCTTCTGAAAAAAATAATAGTCAGTGAAAACCTTACAAACAGTAGTGGAATGCTGTCTGATACAATGCAAGAAGAATGAACCCCTCAGTTGGAAGGCACCCAGTGTAAGAAAGTGCTGCCTTCCCAAAATAAAGTTGACCTTAGTGATGTGAATAGAGTCAAGCTTTCAGGATGTTCATTTGCTGATGTGGCGCCATTCAAAATGAAAACAAACACCTTTACACATCCATTAATAACAAGAACATGGAATATACTAAGAGTAAATCTAGAATAATTGGAAATCATCAGAAATGAAATGGAACGCATAATCACTGCATGCTAGCCATTGGTGAACCAAAATGGACTTGTACTGGCCATTTTGAATTGAACAAGTATGTAGTATGCTGTGCCAGGAATGACAAATTGAAGAGGAATGGTGTTACATTTGTTGTCAAAAAGAACAAAGTACAAAGTACAAAGCTGTCAGTGATAGGATAATATCCGTATATCTACAAGGAGGATCAGTAGGAGGATCAGTTAATATGACTATTACTCAAATTTAAACACCAACCACAAAGGCCAAAGTTGAAGAAACTGAAAATTTCTACCAGCTTCTAAAGTGTGGAATATATTAAGCATGCATTTCAGATGCATGTCACTGCATACAGTACTGCAGCTGAAATTGCCATCTGTTGATTTACAGAATGTCTTATTCACCATCAAGGTATCCCACACAGCATTACCTCAGATCTAGAGGTTCACTGCACAGTAAATGAAATGCAGCAGTTGGCCCATTCTCATATAATTAGCTGATCTTACCATTGTTCCCCATCATCCTAAAGAAGCTGGCTGAGGAGGCGGAGTCAAGATGGCAAACTAAGCACACGTCTGCTTATATCCCACTGGAAACCAAGACCTGAAATGATAATCAAACGGAGCCTTCTGATCATCTAATCAGCCTCAGGACACAGTGCAGGGCTGTTAATTGGGACTTCATACCACGGAGCGAAAAACCTCCTCTCTTTCGCTGACTCTCATTCCTGGCTAGACCTGACTCTCACGGACGGAAGGTAAACGCACCATTTTCACTACTTTTTCCTCTGTCTTGGCTGGCAGGTGGAGCTGGGTCTTGCCTAGCGGCTAGACTCAGATGCACTGCTGGGGAGATAGGCAGGCGAAATTCCCATATTTTGAGAGCCAGGCTTGCCAAGTGCCATGGAGTTGGATCCAACTCATGCAGGCTTAGGACTCTGTTAATCTAGCCACTTTGAGCCTTTTGTTTTATATCTGCCTCAGCAGGGTTTGTATGGAATTTCACAGTCAGTGTGCGGGACACCATGCTGGTACTCAGATTTTAGTGGGACCTAATTCTTAGCCTGGGAGCCAGCTCCTCCAAACAGGACAGTGCTTCTCTGACGGAAAAGCAGTAATTTACTGAAGGCCAACTATGCTGGGGGCTCTGCAACAGAAGCAGAGGAATCACTACCTCTCGGCACCTTTAGCCCCCCTGTCTGCTGCCTCTGTGGAGGACGCCATATGGGATACAGTGGCTGCAGCTGGACTTAATTCTTAACTTGGGAGCCAGAGCCTGCCCACAAGAGAGTGCTTTTCTATCACAAAAGCAGTACTCGACGCAGTGTCACCTAAGGCTAGGCCCTGTCAGCAGAGGCCAACAGGGCAGTAGCATTGCTGTATTCTGAACCAGTTTGTTATCATCTGGCATTGGATATAGTGGTGCTTACTTTGTCAGTTGAGAAGAGGGACATCTACACCTAAAAACCTAACTGACTTGTGTAGTGGTCAGATACCTTTCGTTTTACATTTGAAGACAGCCTAGAGAAACATTTGCAATCCATCCTCACAGTACCTCTTCCAGCCTCTGCATACTCACATGGGACCCAAAAAGCAACAGACACTTGTGGCATACAAAAAATCACCCATGGCTTCAGAAGGCTCCAAAGCAAAGCAATCAAGGAGTTTTCCACGTGAAGAAACTTTTATGAAAGCATCAGGAAGTGAATACAAAATGATTATAGACAGAGTCCTTCTAGATCTTATACAAAATGCAGCAGTACAAAATGAAAAATTAAGCAAGCTGTTTGATCTGATGGAACACCAGTACCCTGAAATCCAATAGATCAAGAAGAAAATCAAAGACATAGAAAATTCAATGCAAAGCCAAGAAAACAGAATGGAACAAATGGAAAAAAGAACTTCTGACTTGGAAGATAGAGCTACTGATGCCAGTGTCTATGAGCAGAAATCAGAAAAAAGAAACAAGAAAAATGAAGAAACATTAAGAAGCATGTGGGACTCTATTAAGAGGAACAACCTTCGATTAATTGGAATCCCGGAACAGTGAGACATCTCAGAACACAGAGAGTATCGTTGCTGAGCTGCTGACATAAAATTTCCCAGAAACCATGAAGTAAGAGAACATAGACATGTCACATGTATATCGTATGCCACCCAATGTAGATCTCAAAAGAAAGACTCCAAGACATGTTATAATCAAACTTAACAAAATGAAACATAAGCAGCAACTCTTATGTTTTGAGTCTAAGCAAAGACTCAGAGCGAAGCTAACATTCAGAGGGAAACCCTGTAGGTTCTCGTCAGATTTCTCAGCAGAAACCATGCTGGCACGGAGACAGTGGCATGACACATTCAAAGCCTTGAAGGAGAAGAACTTCCAACCAAGAATTATATATCCTGCAAAACTATCTTTCAAATACGAAAATGAAATTAAGACATTCCCAGATAAACAGAAACTCAGAGACTTTGTAAAAACCAAACCCAAACTACAAAATATTGAAAGAAGTTCTTGGCTCTAGCTTAGAAGACTAAAACCACTAACTATATTTCAGAATGACACACTACTCAATACTCTACTCATTTAGGGAAGGCTCCAAAGTCAATCACAGCTTTGATACAGAAAGAAGCAATCCAGTGATCATCATTAAAACGATGGTGTCATCATAATAAAAAGAAGGATGTACTGCAGTAGTTACAGTCTTTCCAGATGGAGAGGAAGATGACAAGACTGTAGTAATTAAAATTGGGTTTATATATAGTTTATTAAGGGGGATCATAGGGGCAGCTGTAAAGCACAACAAAGATGTATCATACCATTTCAAGAAATCTAACACATGAGTCTCAACAACTACAAAACCAGCTTTGAAAAAGGTGAAAAATCAACTCACAAAAAAGAATGTCCCAGAACAGACTAATAAGAACAACATAGAAAACGTCAACATGAAAATAAACATATCACAATGGCAGCAGTGAACACATACCTATCAATAATTACATTGAATGTGAATGGACTGAATGCTCCATTAAAGAGACACCAGGTGTCATCTTGGATCAAAATACATCACTCATCCATATGTTGTCTACAAGAAACTTACTTGAGAACTAAAGACAGGAACAAACTGAAAATTAAAGGATGGAAGAATATATATCAAGCTAACAATAAACAAAGAAGAGCAGGGGTGACAATTCTAATCTCAGACAAAGTCAATTTTAATGCCAAATCCACCATCGTGGACAAAGTGGGCATTATTTATTGCTGAAAGGTTCAGTACACTGTCAAGACTTAACTATATTAAATATTTATACACTTAATATCACAGCACCTACATACATCAAAAAAACACTGACTATGCTCAAAAGAGAGTCAGATGACTTCACAACAATAGTGGGAGACTTTAACACTCCACTCTCATTACTAGACAGATCATCTAGAAAAAAGCTCAGTAAGGATACAGAAGACCTCATTGACACAATTAACCAACTAAACCTCATTGATATATACAGAACTTTCCACCCATCAGCAGATAACTACACCTTCTTCTCCAGTGCACATGGAACATTCTCCAGAATTGACCACGTGATAGGCCATAATGCAATGCTCAACAAAATCCATTGCATTGAATTACTGCAAAGCATCTTCTCAGATCATAAAGGCATTTGATAAAGTCCAACACCCATTCATGCTAAAAACTTTTAGCAAAATGGGCACAGACGGCAAATTCCTCAACACAATAAGGGCCATTTATACAAAGCCAATTGCCCACATCATCCTGAATGGAGAGAGACTGAAAGACATTCCATTGAGATCAGGAACTAGACAAGGATGCCCACTGTCACCTCTCCTATTCAACATTGTGCTAGAAGTTCTAGCCAGAGCAATTAGACAAAAGAAAGAGAACTATAGATCGATATCACTCACAAATCTAGATGCAAAAATCAGATCATAAAAAATCAGATCATAAAAGTTGAAATCAATAGCAGAAAAAAACATAGATAGAAAGTGGAACTCTTGGAAACAACATCTTGCTCAAAAAAACATGGGTTATAGAGGAAATCAGGGATGAAATAAAGAAATTCATTGATTCCAATGAGAATGAAAACACTTCCTACCAGAAACTGTGGGATACAGCCAAAGCAGTGCTCAGAGGTCTGTTTATCTACATAAATGCACACATCTGGAAGTAAGAAAGAAAACAAATCAAGAAACTAACTCTACAGCTTGAACAAGTAGAAACAGAACAACAGAGGAACCCCTCGGGCATCAGAAGAAATGAGATCATAAAGATTAGGGCAGAGCTAAATGAATTAGAGAATAGAAAAACAATTGAAAAAATTGAAAAGACTAAAAGCTGGTTTCTTGAAAAGATCAACAAAATTGACAAACCACTGGCTAAACTTACTAAAGAAAAGCAGGAAAGGAAACAAATAACCCAAATTAGAAATGAGAGGGGAGTTGTCACCACAGATGCAACAGAAATAAAAAATATTATAACAGAATACTATGAAAGATTGTACTCTAACAAATTGGAAAACCTAGGGGGAATGGATAAATTCTTTGACTCATACCACCTACCCAAACTATCACAACATGAAGCAGAGCAACTTAATAAACCCATCACAAAGGAAGAGACTGAAAATGTCATAAAAACACTGCCAACCAAAAAAGTCTGGGACCAGATGGCTTCACTGCAGAATTCTACCAAGCTTTTAGATAAGAGTTATCTCCAATACTACTGAGACTATTTCACAGTATAGAAAGGGATGGAGTACTCCCAAACTCATTCTATCAAGCCAGCATATCCCTGTTACCTAAGCCAGGGAAAGACCCAACAAAGAAAGAGAACTATAGATCGATATCACTCATGAATCTAAATGCAAAAATCTTCAACAAAATTTTTGCCAATAGAATACAACAACATATCCAGAAAATAATCCATCCTGACCAAGTGGGATTCATATCAGGGATTCAAGGCTGGTTCAACATCAGAAAAACAATCAATGTGATTAACCACATAAATAACACAAAAGACAAGGATCACCTGATTTTGTCCATTGATGCAGAAAAGGCATTTGATAAAGTCCAACACCCATTCATGCTAAAAACTTTTAGCAAAATGGGCACAGATGGCAAATTCCTCAACACAATAAGGGACATTTATACAAAGCCAATTGCCCACATCATCCTGAATGGAGAGAGACTGAAAGACATTCCATTGAGATCAGGAACTAGACAAGGATGCCCACTCTCACCTCTCCTATTCAACATTGTGCTAGAAGTTCTAGCCAGAGCAATTAGACAAGACCAAGAAATAAAGGGCAGCTGCACTGGCAAAGAGGAAGTTAAAATCTCCCTGTTTGCAGATGATATGATAGTATATGCAGAGAATCCCAAGGAATCTGTAAGTAAGCTACTCAAACTGATAGAAGAGTTCAGCAAACTATCAGGATACAAGATAAACATAAGTAAATCAGTAGGATTCCTTTATACCAACCACGAGACTGTTAAGGAAGAAATTATCAAATCAATACCATTTACTATAGCTCCTAAGAAGATAAAGTACCTAGGAATTAATCTAACCAGAGAAATAACAGTCCTTTACAAAGAGAACTACAATCCCTTACTATAAGAAACTAAGAGAGACTCAGATAAATGGAAAAACCTACCCTGCTCATGGATAGGAAGACTTAACATTGTGAAAATGTCTATTTTACCCCAAGCAATTTATTTATATAATGCAATCCCAATACAAGTTCCAGCGACATTTTTTCATGAGATGGAGAAACAAATCACCAATTTTGTTTGGAAAGGGAAGAAGCCCTGGATAAGTAATGTACTACTAACTAAGAAGAGCACAGTGGGAGGCCTTTCATTACTAACCTTAGAATATACTACACTGCCATAATGGTCAAAGCAGCCTGGTACTGGTACAAGAACAGACAGATGGATCAATGGAACAGAACTAAGACCCCAGAGATAACACCATCTGTCTATGAACAGTTGATATTCGACAAAGGCCCTAAGACATTAAACTGGGGTAAAAGCAGTATCTTCAACAAATGGTGCTGGCAAAATTGGTTATCCATCTGCAATAAACTGAATCAAGATCCATATCTTACACCTTATACAAAACCCAACTCCAACTGGTTAAAAGACCTAAATATCAAACCTAAAACAATAAAGCTCACCCAAGAAAAGGTAGGAACAATGGAAGTTTTAATATACAATGAAGACAGACTCCAAAATCTGTCAAAGAAACCTCAATCAACAGAAGAGAAAATAGATAAATGAGAAGTATTAAGAATCAAACACTTTTGCTCATCCAAAGACTTTATTAATAGAATTAAAAGAACACCCACAGAATGGGAAAAAATATTTGGCAACTCTATGTGATACCGACGCCTGATCTCCATAATCTATAAGACACTACAAAATATCAATAAGAAGAAGATAAACCATCCAATTAAGCAATGGGTAAAGGAGATGGACAGACATTACACTAAAGAGGAGATCCAGGCAGCCAAAAAACGCATGTGGACATGTTCACGATCTTTAGTTATTAAAGAAATTCAAATCAACACAACAATGAGATACCATCTCACCCCAACAAGATTGGCCATGATCCAGAAAACACAAAACAACAAATGCTGGAGAGGCTGTGGAGAAAGTGGGCCCCTCCTACACTGTTGGTGGGGTTGCAAAATGGTCCAGCCTCTTTGGAAAGCAATCTGATGCTTCCTTAAGAAAATGGATGTCGATATAGCATTTGACCCAGTAATTCCACTACTTGGAATAGATCCTACAGAATCAAGGCCTTTCACATCAAGGGACACATGCACCAGAATGTTTATCGCAGCACAGTCCACAATAGCAAAAAGATGGAATCAACCCAGATGCCCAACAACAGAAGAATGGATAGGTAAACAATGGTACGTATACTCAATGGAGCACTACGCAATGATAAAGAATAACGATGATTCCAGGAAACATCTCTTAACCTGGTTTCAACTGGAAGATATTATGTTAAGTGAAAGTAGTCAGCGACAACAGGACAAATACTGTATGAGACTTTTACGATAAGATCTCAAAACAGACTTGTGTATAGAAAAAAAGACTCTTTGACAGCTGCAAGGGAGGGGAGGGAGGGAGGTTGGGGGAGAGTTTAGTATAGATAGTTGCTAGAAATCTGGTTCGGAGAAAGCGGTGATAGCACACATGAGAAACAAGAACAACATTAAGTGGACTTCAGCATAACTTGAATACTCCTTCCATGTTAACCCAATATTGCAAGGATAGAGTAGCTGGGGCAGAGGGCAGGGGACCATGCTCTTAGGTGAAATCGAGGCCATTTGGCACAACTAACATTTTGCTAAGAGAGCTCTCTGCATCCCACATTGGTGAGTGGCATCTGGGGTCTTAAAAGCTGCCAAGCTGCCATCCGAGGACACAGCAAATGGTCCCAACTCAGCGGGAACGGATGCTCACCGAGGACCAAAATGACATGCAGTAAAGGTAACTTAGAAGACAGAGAGACCCACAAGAGTGGGTGCCTACATCGACTTGGGACCGAAAGAACTGGATGGTGCCCGGCCACCACCAGTGATAGCCACGATAGAGTTCACAGAGAGGAGTCTCACTGGTAACACAAGAATAAAAAGGGGTGCATCCTGAGATCTCCACTAAAAGACCTCAATTGATGGTCCAGCAGTTTCGGGGTTCCCCTGAGAGCATGGCCCCCAGCCCTGATGCTGCCCTTACCCGTGAATTATAACAAAGGTCCACTCTTTGGACAGGAATGGATTGGACTTGGCAATGCAGAGTTAGCATATATTGGATGCACTTTACGGTTCTATACATCTATAGGATATCATCCTGCTGACCTCTGGCTGGAGGAAGGAGTGTGGGTGGAGAGGAGGGGAAAGGAGGCTGTTGGGAGGGTGAGACATGTATGGAGCAGAGAGGAATAGTGTGCTGTCACCAGACAGGGAGAGCAGTGGAAGCTGCATATAGGTGGGCATGTAAATTTATACGGGAATGTACATTTTCACTCAGTCATGTTAAATAAGAAAAAAAAATTCCTTAAAAAAAAAGAAACTGGCTTGATAAAGCAATGGAACAGCCTTCTCAGATAACAATTATGGCATCAGCTAATTGGCAACACCTTGCAATGTTGAGGCAATGTTCTCCAAGAGGCTACATGCTCTAAATTAGCATCTAATACATCACGCTATTTCTCCCACGCCAGGATTCATGGGCCCAGAGTGCAAATGGAGTGGCACCACTCACTATTATCCACTTGCAATATTCTTATGTCCCATCCCTGCAGTCCTACGTTTTGTGGGTCTAGAAGTCTTATTTCCAAATGGAAGAATGTTCCCACCAATTGACACAACACCACTTCCCTTGAACTGGAAGTTAAGAATGCCACCAGTCCTCTTTGTGCTCCACATGTCTCTCGATCAATTAGCAAATAAAGCAGTTACCATTTTGGCTGATATGTTTGATTCTGATTATCAAGGGGAAATCAGATTGCTATTACATAATGGAGGTAAAGAAGAATAAGTTTAGAATACAGGAGATCTCTTAGTGGCGTGTGATTAATGTCAAGAGAAAACTGCAGTAACCTAATTCTGACAGGGCTACTAATAGAAAATTCTTCAAGAATGAAGGTTTGGGTCTTCCTACCAGGCAAAGAAAAAGCTGAGGCGCTTGTTGAGGGCAGAGGGCGTATGGACTGGGCAGGGGAAGAAAGTAGTTTCACATTACCACTTACGGCCACATGACCAGTTGCAGAAACAGGGACTATAACTGTAATAAGTATTTCTTCCTTGTTTATTCACATATGTGTTTATGTACATACTTACATACATATGGAAAGAGAGAGCAATTATTTTTGCTTTCTTCCCTTCTTTATATAAGATTTAAAAGAGGTTAGGCATTTTCACTTGTATGCATGTTTGTTGTATCATGTTATGCTCAAGTATGACTTTGTAATTATCTTTATTTAGAGATGGTATATCATTGAGGAGATGAGCACAGATGCCAAGTTGACAATGGGCAGACTACGATGTTTAAAGTTGTATGTCAATTTGGCTGGGCCATAATACTCACTAATATGACAGTTATGTAGTGATATAATTTGGCCTTTATATAGTGATGTGACAATCCTTCATTATGTGATCTGATGTGGATAGAAAATCAGTGGTAAGGGGTGTGCCTCTAGAAAGTGGCCTGCATCCATCATATACATAAATGTTTTGGGAAGGCTCACTTGCTCTGGATCTAGCTCCTAACTCACTACCATCTTACTTCCAATTCTTGGAACTTAAGCCAAGTTTGGAATTCATCAACTTCTGCAGCCCTATGAGCGAGCAGTCCTCAGTTTGACCTGTCAGTCTCGGAATTTGTCAGCTTCTGCGGCCCATGATTCAGCAGCCTGCTGTCTGATTTGATGACCTTGGGTTGGTCAGACCCTGCAAACACATGAGTTAGGAAAATCCTCCAGCCCGATGTCTGGTCCATGGACTTGGGACTTGTCAGCTTCCACAACTGTGTAAGCCATTTCTTTGAATTATATATATATATGTGTGTGTGTGTGTGTGTGTGTGTGTGTGTGTGTATGTGATGGCAATGGTTTTTTTGTGATATAAACATGGATGTGTATGCATATATATACAAAATATATATGATTTATGATGTATAACGTGTGATGTGCAATATAGTATATAAACATAACTATATGTTACATATAGTTACATTTATATATTATAAATTATATATATTTGATTATATATTTATAATTATATATTAAGTATATGATTATGTATGTATATATATTTCATAGTTTTGTCTCTAGAAAACCCAGTATAAGACATTAAATATGAACAATTTACCTTACAGCTTAGGGTTAGAGCTAAGAACATTGATTTTTCTCATGTCAGGTCTGAAAGCTTCTGATATTATAGACAAATAATCCTGAGATCAATGTTTTATACATATATGAGCTTGAATGGACACCTTAACACAAACTGAAAAGGGAAGTTTATCAAACATTTCTTATTATTTGCATGATGTGTTTCACATTATCTATTATTGTCTGTTCCAGTCTACTCTTTTCCTATTTCATTATATTTCATTTTAAATGCTGTTTCAACCTAGTAAACTGATGGCATGATCCACAAATTGTTCTTAATCTCCAGATTAAAAATCTGTAGGTTATGGAGCCCTATTGACACAGTGGTTAAGAGCTATGGCTGCAACCCAAAAAGGTCAACAGTTCAAATCTACCATCTACAACTTGGAAAATATATGGGGCAGTTCTACTCTGCCTTGTAGGGTGACGATAAATTAGAATTGACTCAGTGGCAATGGATTTTCTTTCTATAGTAGATTATAGGAATATTAAAAAATAAATAAAATTTGGCCTGTAAAACTGAAGAACGAAGTCTAAAGATTTGAGCCTTTCCACAGCTTCGCCATCCCCAGTTCTTTAAGTAAATAAATAACAAACAAGGAATGAACAATGCAGATGTGCCAAGTTGTCTTCAGCTGCACATTTTAGGTCAAGGAATCACAGAACACAATATGTTTGTGTTTTCCAGCTCATTACTTTCAATTTAATTACCTCTGAATTATGTAGGAAAAAAAAATGTATATTTTTGTTCAGGTTTCTAAGAAACAAGTCAATTGAAAGATGTTTTAGAAGTTATGGGTGCCATAGGGCAAAGAAAAATGTAGGCCTGTTGGTGGACAAAGCCTCTTCTGGTTCCTTCAGAGGCTCAGAGTACAAAGCTTCCTGTGCACAAATCTCTGCGGTGTGCTAGGAAATGCCAAATTCAGATATGGGAACTTTGACAAATAAACTACTCAAGTCAAAACAATCATCATCTGGGTTTCTTTGAAGCTGACTGAAAAAATTCTAAGGACAAAAAGTACTCAGAAACCTACAAGCATATCACCACATATGTAGAAAGTAGAGAGACACTTAAGAGAGGGAAAAAGCATTCTGATTTTAGAATCAGCTAAAGAAGAATAGCTTGAGCATCAGAGGGAAACTGTAATTTAACTATGTCTTTAAAATCAAGTTCCTTGTATGTTTGCAGAACAAGCTAGACCTCCAGGTACAATCTTTTTGAGGGCAGGACGGGTGGGAGTTGGTCAGTGTTGGTTCTTTGGTAGAACTTTCACCATCCACGTGAGAGACCCGGGTTCAACAGCTAGCCAATGTACTGCAGACACAGCCACCCCCTGTCTTTCACAAGAGGCTTGGGTATTACTATGATGCTGAACAAATTTCTTCAAAGCTTCCAGACTAAGAAGAACTAGGAGGAAAGACTATGATCTACTTCTAAAAAATCAGCTGATGAAAGCTCCATTGATCATTACTGTCCAATCCTGCTGCTCATGAGATTGCCACAAGTCAGGGGCAACAACTCCATAAAAATTTTTGAGAAACAAATTGCTAACCTCACAATCTCAAGATTGAGTAGCTGGTGACAGAACAATTTCTCAGTGTATTATGAATTTTGTCACTAGATTTATTATCTAATAGACAACTTGCAAGTTATTTGCAATTTTGTAAATACAAAATAGTTTTCCAAAATTAAATTTTGTACTTCACATCTTTCTTATTATTTTCTTCATTTTGTATACAAGGTCTTTCAGTAAGATGAGCAGTAGCATGCTGATTAAAACAATGCAAGACATAAATACATATATTAATTGGTAAAATGGAACCGAGTCCTTATAATGGACCCTTAGATGTGTGCGAGTGTGCACACACACACAAACACACACATACTGAATAAATGTGTTCACACACACAGTTCATTGGCATTTTTAAACATTATACATAGATCTATACAATTGCTATGAATCAGAATTGACAAGTTGTTTTGTTTAAATATGTAAATCTAACTTTCCTGACATTATGGAAAAGAGACAGCCTAATTAGATAACATACCATTTTCATCAACAGCAATTAACCATACATATTAATCTGCTAAAAACATGTTATTTAAGTTACAGTCACTCAGAAAATTATTTCACAAAGTGTTACATAAGCAATAATTATACAAAACACATTTATACGAAAGATTCAAAGCAACAGCAAAAACAAAACAATGAAACACGATTTTCTCCAGATAGCTCTAATGAGCCAAAAATATAGTGATCATTTATAAAATGAGAGGAAAACTACAATGTGATATAGGTATTCCAAATATTTACAATTTACATCAACAGTTACAGCTTAAAAAATATAAATTAATGAGAATTTGCTGTAAGTTAGACAGGAATCCTAGTGGTGAAATACTTAAGAGCCCAGGCTGTTGACCAAAGTGTCAGTAGTTTGAATCCCCCAGTTGCTTTTGGAAACCCTGTGGGGCAGTTCTACTCTGTCTGATAGCATCACTGTGAGTCAGAAAAGACTCATCAGCGTAAGAAAACCACAACATAGATTATCATATTTAAATATATATAGCGTGTCTTGAAGTTTAACAGTTTGTTTAATTAACAATGTAATCTAACAAGTGACTTCCAGTAATACTCTACAAAAAGTTTTACAAGACACAAAACTTGAGACCTCAGCATTAGAAGGCATATAATTTTACAGTTTTTCTTAAATTGGTATTACTTGATGGCCATGAGGGACTTTGAGGGGGTAGCAGAGATAATTCTGACTTAAATGGGATCAAGCAGACTGCATTTTTGTTACTCATTGTTGATGCCTGAAAATTCAAACTTAATGCCATTTCCTATGATTAGCTCCTTTTCACAATCAAATAAACCTAAGATCATTAACACTTTCTGATGTTGTAAGATATTAAATGTGATTTTTTGTTTTTAATTCTTTCCTGAAAGTAGGCTTCAATTCAGAAGGGGAACTTTGCATCCTGAGAGGTCAGAGAAGAATCCATAAATATTCAAATTAGGAGGGCTGCATAATTTACTATAAAAGTCAGCGCTTCCGACTCGACGACACTTGGCTTGGCTTAGTTATCTTGCTTAGAATTCCCAAGGTAAAATTTTGAAATTGGGAACAAATTGAAAAGGTGTGAAGATCTTAAATAATTTTTTAAAAAATTCTACCAAAATTCTCAAATAAGAAATGATTTGTAAGTATTTTGGGTATCTTATACAAATGTCCCAACCATGCCTCTAGCTTTAACAGTGCACTGGATGAGTACAACCTGTTTTTGAAGGGAATCAGACAGGGACAAATGTTAAGCAGGTGGTTGACATTATTTACAATTGACTTGTAAAAATGTTTATGCTTCCTTTTTACATTAACTTCCCCTTTTCTGTGGTTTTGCTCTCAGCAGTTTCAGTTATCAGAGGTCAATCTTGGTTATGATATGTTAATGAGCATGTGGCATGATGAAACCTCACACTGCCCCACTCTGTCATTTGCACTTTCATGACTGTATATTGTTATAATTTGTTATTAGTTATTATTGTTAATCTCTTACTATGTCTGATTTATAAATTAAACTTTGTCACAGGCATACATGCATAGGACAAATGTAGTTTCAGGCATCCACGGGAGGTCTTGAAATCCACCACCCCGTGGAGAAGTGGAGACTACTGTCTTCGAATGGAAGGTCTTCCATGATACTGACATGTCTGCTCCACAGTTCTGGAAGCTCCTAGTACAAAGCAGTGTATTGGTTCCATTGATTCCTTCGGAGTTCTCTTAGAGAAAAAAATTCCCATCCCTCTCTCTTAGTTTCTGGTAGCTCCAGTCGTTCCTTAGCTTGTTCTGCCTCCCTGTCTTTGTGTATCTTCGTTGTTACGAGAATACCAGTTGTGTATGATTAGGATATACCCTATTCAAGTGTGACCTCAATTTAGCCTACTGTGTAGTATCTTTGAAGACTGTATTTCCAAACAAGGTAACATTCACAGGTACCAGGGATTAGAACTTCGATATACCTTTTGGGGAGACACAATTTAATCCCTAACAGGTGGGGAAGAGAGGTATCAATTTATTAGGTTCTTTCAAGTCCTAGGGCAGCTGTTTTGAAGAAGGATGAGAGCAATAGCAGTTTACATTTTTAAAAATATTTTATACTGTTAAAAATATAAGATTTGCCATTTTCACCTTTATTAAATGTACAGTTAAATGATATTGTATTCACAGTGCTGTGAAAAAATTACCATTATGTATTTCCAAAGTTTTTTTCTCTCCCCAGGTAGGTGGTGGTCTGCCTCTGTGTTTCCCACACAAGCTGGCTAAGCTCAGGCCTTGGACTCAGAGCATTCTGTCTCCCAGATTTTTCTCCTTGTCAGAGAAGGCTTCTTTTCTTTTCTGAGCTCACGGTAACTTTCTGTCTCCCTGGCGACCAATGACTATGATCCTGTAGTTAGGGAAGAAGCTGGTCACTGGATGGTCAGTCTGTTAGTCCCAGAAAACAAAGACAGGCTCCTCTTAACCCTTCTTTTTGCTTCTGCGCGGTCCAGCACATGCACCACTCAGGTTTATCTGTGCAAGCCAGGGGCCTGAGTTCCTCTTTGTTCTCATGCCCATGGTGTACTGAGGGGCAAGCAGAACAGTGACAACTTCTACCCTTCAACTGGAGCCTTTTGGGCAAATGTTGATCTTGATAAATACCTCATTTGCCTGTTGTTGCCCTGATTACTGTCAATAACAAAAGCTTGCGACAATGCCAGTGCATAGTAAAATTATTCGATCTGATTCAAAGAAGCCTGCACTATTCCACCAGATTTATTTCACTCAGTGCTTTGTAACTCCAACAGAAACTGTGTACTGAATAAATTATAACTCCTCATTTCCCTTTTCTTAGTACCTGGTAACTACTAATCTATTTTCTTTTCTATGCTTTTTTCTATTCTAGACACTTCAAATAACTGGGAACATAAAATGTTTCTTTTATTGCTTTTGTGTCGGTCTTGTTTCGCATAGTGTAATGCTTTCAAGTTTCATTCATGTTGCAGCAAGTATTGGAACATCATTTCTCATTATGATTGAGTAATAGTGCATTGTATGTATATACTGTACTTCCTGGGTGGTACGAACAGTTAACATGCTCAGCTGCTAACCAAAAGTTTGAAATTTCTAGGTCACTCACACACTGCTCAGAAGAAAGGTCTGTTGATCTACTTCCAAAAAAATTAGCCACTGAAAACTCAATGGGCATACAAGTAGTTCTATTCCGACACACATGAGGTTGCCCTAAATCAGAATAAACTCAATCGTTACTGGTATCTGTGTTGTATGTGTACCACAGTTTGTTCACACATTCATCTGTTGATGAATATCTGAATTGTTTCTATTTGGGGACTATTTTGAAAAAAGCTGCAGTGAAATTGTTATACTCTGAGGGCCTGATTCTAATAACTCTGTGTTTATACATAGGACAGGAACTGCTAAGTCAACAATTTTGGTTTCAATCAGGGTGTAATATAAAGCCACTTTGCACACTTATGTAGACTGTTGTCACCTAGACCAGGAAAACGATAGACTTTTTCCCTCTAACAATTAAGTTGTCTTCTCTGTACAAAGAGAAAAATTGTAATGGCTTTTACACATCTGAGATGGACAATCATGAACAGAACAGAGGTGATACTCTCTAGCTCCAGTGGAAATATTATCTCAAATTTCTTGGAATGTTGAATCCAAGTGAGCTGTCTGATCCAAGAAAACAAAAGGAAAAGATGACAGAAAAAGAAACAGAGTAATAATTTACAAAAGACAAGAATATGTTTTCTCCTAAACTGTGTGTTATTCACTCAGTAACTCCACAAGGGTCACTTCATTCTCATAATTGTATATACATTCCAAATGCCAATCCAGATGGAGTTGTTAAATACTACATAGCTACTTAGTGACAGAGTAACACTTAAACACAGAGTCACGGTCTTTCCATTGTCTGATGGAGACTGTAGTACTGTGTGGTGGTCTCTCAGACTGCTCATTTCATTCAATTGTCTTAATGTAGAGTGAGATTACTTATTCTACTTTTACATATATATGTGTATATATGTGCTTTAAGTGGAAGCTTACAATCCAAGTCAGTTTGATATGTAAAACCCCACACGTGCACCACTATGCAACTCTAGCTGCTCTCCCCACCCTGTGACAGTGCACTTCTGCTTTCCGTCCTGTACTTCTCACATCCATTCAACCAAATCTTGCCCTCTCCACCCTCTCATCTCTTCTTGGGACAAGAACTGCTCAGACAGCCTCATGTATATGTATAAGCCAAGAAGCACGCTCTGCACCAGCGTCGCTCTATATCTTATGGTCCAGTCCTACTCTTGTCTAAAAAGTCGGCTTCTCAGACCACTTCCCAGACACTACTCAACAAAGTGGGATGCAGAATATTTTCTTTAAAAAGTTATGCTAATTGACTCAGAAATCCCCTGAAACCATGGTCCCCAGACCCTGCCCAAGCTACTCTGACCTTCAAACTATTTAGTTGTATATAGGAAACCTCTTAGCTTTTGGTATAGTCTACTCTGCTAACCTACCTTCTATTGCATGCTGCCACTCACTTCATTTAGCCCAATTCCTGTATACTATCTATTCTGTTAGTGCCCCTCCCTCTCCCTCTTCATCCTTGTAATCATCAAAGATTTTTTTTTTCTGTGCTTAAAACTTTTCTTGAGTCCTTATAATAGTGGTCTCAAACAGTGTTTGTCCTTTTGCAACTGACTGCTTTCACTCAGCACAATATCTTCCAGATGACTCCATGTTGTGAGATGTTTCCTAAAATCAGCATGGTTCTTTACCATTGCACAGCATTTCTTTGTGTGAGTGTACCATGGATTGTTTATCCACTCAACCACTGATGGATAGGTTTAGTCTTGTTGTGAGCAGTGCTGCAATACACTTTGGTGTACATGTGACAGCCCTGATTTTTCTAGGGCATGTTCCAAAAAATGAGATTGCTGGATCCTGTGGGATTTCTGTTTTTAGCTTCTTGAGAAAGCATCAAATCAATTTCCAAAGCACTGTACCATTTTACATTACCACCAGAAATTCTACTTTGCTTTTTTTTTAGTTCCAGTAGCAAACACTGACAGCTTGCTTCTTCTCAGAGTATATGCTGTCAACAGAGCCAACCAGTTATCATGAACATAAAGCAAAAACAAAAAAAAATAACGGAAGAAGTATGTTCTACTTCAGACACAATAGCTTTTCCCAATAATGTATAAATTTTCCCTAAGGGCAATTTTTTTCTCTTTCCCTTATTAGTGGAGTTAGAGTAAGAAGATGCTGGGATAGAGACAATGACGTTTACCACTTGCTGACTAACCACTTTTGAAAGGCATTTTTCTTTTTATTGAATTTGTTAGTTCATATCTTTTTCTATCGTGTGTTATGTCATTCTCAATAGATCACTTTAGACATGTTTGTCTTTGAATGATTCCATTATTGTATATAATTTTGCTTTGTCACAGCATGTTGAGAACTTTGCCTACCGATGATACATATTTGATTAACTAAGATCATGTAGTATCTGGAGTAATTGATAACCGGTGTTTGTGATAACTGATTGTTAACCTCACTTCAGTTGATGTATTCACTAATTCCTTCCAAGCCCTCAATAGTCAAATGAAAAAGAAGGGACATTTAACAAACAAAAGTTATGTATTCATTTCTTAAACAAATAAGAGAAAGAGAAGTGTCATATTAGTTGCTAAAATTACCATTAAGTATTCTCTCAGAGTAAAAAGTTTTTTGTTGTTTTTCTATTTTAAATATAATCCCAGTCTCCCACATTATACTTTATACAAAATTTTCACCTACTCTGAAAACACTCATTTCAACATCTAGTCTGTTCTATGAACAAGATGGGATAATCATTCCTGCTTTTTTCTCTCTCTCTTTAACAGCAGAAAGAACCTGTGGTGAATTTACTGCACAGGCTTATCCACTCTCTCATTTTCAGAATACCTACTCACTGCAGCACTCCTATCCTTTTTCATTCCAGATTCATATCTACATAGATTGATGATTATATCATATTCTTGATATTTCTTTCAATAAATCTTGTTATCAGGCAGGCTTCAAAACCTAAAAGACAAAAATTTAACAAAGATGGAAAATTTAAGTCTAAGAATCTATTATTCAAATTTGAGACAATATAAACTCTGAAGCATTCTTTATTTTCAATTTCTGTGCTTCAAAATACCACTTTCCCACAGTTAGTAGTTAGAATTTCATCATAAAATACTCCCATAAAAACAATTTAATTTTCCACTATGGGGAGGGAGGGTTTGATCTCTTATTAAACATTTTATGGAAAAATCTAAAAGTGCTTTCAATTATTTATTGGAATTGAAATACAAGCCTTGGAAACTGCTGGCATTACACACACACATAATATTATCAGCCCACTGAGTGCCATTAGGTCATAAAACGCTGCTGTGGCAACATCTCTGGTACAGCTGCTGGTGCTCATGCAACTTTTACTACAGTTATAAAGTCATTTATTACATTTTCTTTATGATGCTAATGCATTGAGGTCTGTTACTTTATTGTTCCCACTGTGATAAAGACCAAAATGTATGATACTGTGGGAAAAAACAAACAAAAGAAGGCCTAATAACATAGCCTGTTGCATTAAATATCTCTTAGATAAACTTAAAAAGTCCGTAAAAATATTAACAATAGAGATCAAAAAGGAAACATGGAGGGTTTCTTTTTTTTTTTCATTTGTTTCATTGTTTACAGTTTTATTTTTATAATTTGTAAATTTTAGGAATATACTCAGGATTATAGGAGTATCTGCCTGAGTTTCTTTGTTTGTTTATTTTCCTTAGTTACAATATTATCATTGTTTTGGAACATAATTTACAATTCACTAGGAGGAAGAACGACTATATAATTTCCAAATGATCACATGAAAAGGAGCAAAGTCATTAAAAGATATTGGCTTGGCAATGTCCATGGACACAAACATACCTATAATTGATAATTATGTCTTGTTCAAATTGTCTAAACTTAATTCTCCCTCTGATACAACTGTACAGAAAACAAATGCAGCTTTCTTTTGAGAAAAAATCAATTGCATTAATTAACTTCCACCCTGTGCTAAAGCCTTTTTAGTAGTTGATACCCTGTGCTAAAGCTTCTTTAGCAATATAAGGGGAAATGTAATTCCAGACCAGAGTCCCTTGGGAACTTCTTGGTGTTTGGATTAGAGCTGCTACCGCTGCTGCTTCTGTCTTTTTCCATCCTTTTTGTCTCCATGTTCTTTCTCTTCCTGTTTTACAACAATCAAAGAATGAGGGGAAAAAAAATATCAAAGGAAGCAATACCTTGTTTACATGTTTCTTGAAGCCAGACATCCTATTTATGGATATTTTTTAAATGTTTTATTTTTCCCACAAATAATTAGAGTCAAGAAATATGTAACACTTGATGTAAAGCTTAAATTTTGTGTTTTTAAAATTGTATAGAATTTTGTCCCATTCTGTTTTGCTCTTTGTAATGTAAATGATTTATATTCCACTATCTACATGATTTTGTAAATTTTGTTACATATCATTGGTCTACTAATTTTTTTTTAATTTTACTTTAGATAAAGGTTTATAGACGAAAACTAGCTACTCATTAAATAGTATGCATACTGTTTTATGACAGTGGTTAACACCCACAACATGTCAACACTCCCTTCTCGTTCTGAGATTCATTTTTACCAACTTTCCTGTCCTCTCCTGCCTTCTAGCCCTTGCCCCTGGGCTGGTGTGCATCTTTATGCTCGTTTTGTTTTATATGCCTATCTAATCTTTGGCTGAAGTGTGTATCTCAGGAGTGACTTCATTACTGAACTAAAAGAATGTATGGGGACCATACTCTCAGGGTTTCTCCACTGTCTTTCAGGTCAAAATGTCTTAGCTCCTTTTACGAGTTAGTGTTTTCTTCTGCATTTTTCTCCAGCTCTGTCTGGAGAACCTGTCAACTCCGTCAGAGCAGTTGGAATTCCTGGTGGCTAGTGTTTTAGTGCTACATATACTAACCAGAAGATAGGGAGTTGAAATCTGCCAGGTGTTCCTTGGAAACTCTATGGGGCATTTCTACTCTGTTTCATAGGGTCGCCATGAGTAGGAATCAACTCAACGACAGTGGGTTTGATTATTTTATTTATTTCTGTTTTTTGGTCAGACCAGTCAGCGCTGGTAGCCAGGCACTATCCAGCTGACCTGGACTCAGTCTGATGGATGCCCTGGTAGTTATAATCCACTAGTCCTTTGGATTTAATTTTCTTCATTCTCCCTTGCTCCCAAAAGTATGAGACCACTGCAGAACCTTAGAAAGCCACTCACAGCCTTTTAAAACTATGTACTGAGCTACTAAAATTTTAAGTATAGTTTTAAGTATTACTATATCACTAGAAGGACTTCATATTGACATAGAATTTAGAACTCGGATACGACTCAACAGCACTTGGCTTGACTAAGCTCTTAGAAATGATTGACCTTACTGGCTCATTTAACTAAGAACTAAAAATACTTCTTTCAATAAGAGATATCTTATGTATCTGTGCACTACATACTCTTAGTTTTCAACGTGTTTTACTCCCAAGATGAGACATAAAGAGGAAAAGGGATCGTTCTTTTGAAATTCAAACTTCCACACAGAGATGACAAGCCACGTCACTAGGATATCCAATACCTGCTCTAACTGCTGCGCCCTCACACACAGCATAAACTTCTCTTGAGGCTTTGATTACAATTTGATTACAAACAGAATAAACCAAGACTCCTGGTCTTGCCTCTAACATAAAAATTGAAAAAAGTATTCCAAATTTTGTCTTACAAACTGTAGCTTGTTAAGTACAAGAAGTGTAGGGAAGTAAGACCAAAAAAACACCCTCAAATCCTGTTTCCATCTAGTTGATTATGACTCTTAGTGACCCTGTAGGATGAAGTACAACTGTTCCATACAGTTTCCAAGGAATGCTTGCCTGGTGGATTAGAACTGTCAACCTCTTGGTTAACAGCTGTAGCTCGTAACCACTGCTTCATAAGGGTTTCCAAGATGGAAAAGGTATATTCATATTAATATGAAATTAATAAGAAATACAAACACATTAGTTAACAAAACATCATTTTTAAAGCTTCTTTGTTGAATGCATTCCAAGTATTTCTGAAGTCAATGTTCACTATATTTTTATGCATTGCTAACAAGATCATTACATTAATTTAGAGAACATCAAGAATAAATTCATTCTACTAGGGATAACAATTTCTTCTTTAAATAACTCTCTTAAAAATATGGACAACCTGGGTGTATTTCTGTGTTACAGCCTGTTAATTAGGATGCATTCTGAGAAATATGGTTGTAGAACAAAAGTTTCCCAAACTTGCTAAGAATTTACCATAAGTCTCTAAATTAGTATACATCGAGTCGGATTCGACTCGACGGCACTTGGCAACATACACGTCTGTGAAGCAGTGGTGATAAAGCTAAACTAGATTATTATCAACGCAAGGCTTTTAGTATGAAACCAAAAACCAAACCCAGTGTCATTGAGTTGATTCCCACTCACAGCAACCCTATAAGACAGAGAAGAACTGCTCCAGAGAATATCCAAAGGGAGTCCTGCAGATTTGAACTGTTGACCTTGGGGTAAATAAACATAGAACTTAACCACTGTGCCACAAGAGTGGATTCCATATGTTATCTGGTCAATAATATTTATCTTTACAAAGACATATCTAAATATATATTATCTCTGTAAATATCATATGATATTTTTGATTTATTGTATTTACCACCTGTCAGTTTGTCATATCGTTGTGGCTTGCATTTTGCTATGATGCTGGCACCTTTGTCACTGGTATTTCAAATATCAGCAGGCTTATTATGGTAGATAGGTTTCAGAGGAAATTCCAGAGTAAGACAAAAGTGCAAGACCCTACAATCTACTTCCAAAAGACTTTATGCATCACAATAGAATATTGTCCAACAGCGTTGGAAGATGAGTCATATTACTGCAAGGCACAACAGCAGCAGTGGACTGAAACATGCCAATGATCATGAAGCTAGCACAAGATCAGGCAATGTTTCATTCTCTTATGATTAAGGTCATCAGAAGTCAGAAACTACAGAAGCTAGCAACAACATTAAGAGACGTAATATTTTATTTGTACAAAATACATGTTGTTTTCTAAGTTAGAAAACCAGGGAAAGGGAATGATGGACTTCTCTCAATCCACCGTGAGATTTATAAATCAAGGTACATCTGTTGTATTTTTGAAGCATGTGGTTTTATACTAGTGATTTCCATCTTACTTTTAGTTTCCTAAGTGTGTGGAAATAAGTTACTTTTTTATTTCCATTTATCGGAAGGAATTATAGAGAATTGTCAAACTAAACATAATTAACTTTGAAACACAAAATTATATCGCAAAGCACTTTAAAAGGAGAGAAGATATTCTAAAAATAAGATTGCCAAAAAAACACAAACCCTTTGCCATCAAGTTAATGCCAGCTAGTAGACCTGCCTCATAAGATACAATAATTTCCTACTGGTATTTGAATTTGAAAAGTTGGTTAACTTCACAAGAACATTAGAGTATTTTTGTACAAAGATTGAATTCTCTATTTGAAAATACTGTAGTATTCCACACTGGTGGACAGTTCATTTCCTCTGTTAGCACTGAAAAAATCTCAAACTCCCAACATCAGAGACAGTCAAGACCAGAACTTTTCACTCAGACTCTTTTACCCAGATTTACAGCCCCTAAATTGACTTTCTATGGATGATGATTGAATACTTTGAACTGCAATCATAATTTTGGAAACCTGATGGTACAGTAGTTAAGAACTCAGCTGCTCACCGAAAGGGCGGAAGTTTGAATCAACCAGCTGCGTGTTGGAAACACTAAGGGAACAGTTCTACTCTGTTCTATAGATTCTCTGCGACTTAGAATCTACTTGAAGGCAACGGAATTTTTTTTAAAGCCCTAATTTTGGGGCCCTTGTGATGCAGTGGTTAATAGCACTGCTGCTAACCAAAAGTTTGGGAGTTTGAATCCATCAGCCAATTATTGGAAACCCTATGGGGCACTTCTACTTTGTCCTATAGGGTCACTATGAGTTGGAATTGACTCAATGGCAAAGGGCTTATCATAATTTTCACTTCAACATTTATCAGTTGTTTATTGTCCATCTTCTTTTCATAAATGTAATAGTTTTCCCAGGGATGGGGAGTTACGCCTGATTTGGTCACAGTGGCATCCCCACTATCTGGTGAATACTGATTAATTAAAACATACTTTTAAATAAATCAAAACAATGAATCAATGAGCATTTATGTTAACTAAATTTTAAAACATGGGATCTTCAGTTTAATGTGCAGCATTTAAAAATTTCTAAAAACACTATAATGAATACTAGTAACTAAAATTTGAAACTAATTTTAATAGTGTTTGAAATAATATTCCATTATCTTTTGAAAGATATAAACAAAATTTACTATAGAACACTATTAAGGATCAAGAATCCCACAAATACTGCCTTTCTGACCTATAGCATATTCTACTTTGTCCTGCTTATGCAATGTGATGGAGTCATTTGTCTCAAAAATGAGAGAGATGTTTCATTGCATTTATATATCCTACTAATATAATTTTTCTTTCAGACTACCAGACTCAAGGAAAAGAAAATTCATATACAGAGTATTCTGTTTAGCCACAGTGTTATAAGTTGCAATGTTTAGTGAACCAGCAACTTTGCTCATTATTTGGATCAGAGGACATTAACATGAATCAAAGCCTTAAAGCTAAATAAGAAAAGCAATGGCATTTACATCCTTAGGAACAGGCATAGTTGGAAGCAATGTGATTTACTAATCATCCGATAGACTATAGATCACATGGAGAAATTTGTGTGAACTTGACTAAAGGGAGACATGATTTTGCTGGCGTGTGTGTGTGTGTGTTTCTCCAGTTTACTACCTTCTGTTAAAATGAAGTTAAACTTCTCTAAATATCATACACCACATTAGGTTTTAACTCACACGTATTCAATCTTGCACATGAATTACATGTGTTTTGTGAAAAATAGGTCAAAGATGCCTCTGGGAGCACAGATATGAATAAAATATAGTTAATGGATTTTCCCATGGTCCAACAGGCAGAAGAAAATTGAGCAGTGGTAAAACTTGGCTCCATTCCAACTGGGATGTTGACCGAATCTACTCCCACTGATTATTTATAGAATTCCCATTTGCTCTTAACTACATTAAAATTTTAAGTTGTGCTTTTAAAAACTGGATAATATGTCATGTTTCTCCATACATTTCCTAGCAGGCATAGAGAGTTCCCAGCACTTTTTTAGACAGACGAAGCCCTGTGATATGATTCATTATCATGCATAAGTCCCAGGTTATTACCACGTCTGTACCATTTGGAAAATGGTGCTCACACATTTGATATAAGGTGATAGAGTGGAATTAGATGTGCATAGTTAACTACAGACTTAAAAAACAGAAGGCATTTCCAGGATCATAAGTAGATGAGAATTACTGAGGATTAAATCCCTGTATGAAACTAATTTCGGAAGCAGATGGCACTACACAACTTTGATGGTCCTTCAGTTTCTTTATTGCAAATAAAATACTTGCTAGGTTTGGTAAAACAAAAGTAGAGCACAGCTGTCTTATCAGTACGTATTTTGATAAGGACGCCTAATCAGGCTTTAAGTAATGTGTCACAGTTTTAAAAAATCCTCACATTTGTCATTTCACATTGTTATTGAATGTAATATGCACCAGTGATGAGGCATCAAGTGCTGGGACTCCAGAGATGACTCACTGTAGAAAAGTGTAAGCAACAGGATATTTGCATGAGACGGGCGGATTCATTCTGAAATAAAAGAGAGCCTGAAGCACAGTGGTATAATAAAAATTATAATGATCTTCTGTGATTTATAACACAATGTAAATGACTTTCTGTTTTGTATTATTTTATATAATTGTAACTGTGTCATGGATAGATTATTTCTGGAAATATGTAACTATATGTAGTGTCGTATCTCATCTGCAGATTTTAATTCACTTTATAATCCAAAGTCTCCTAGATTGTTTTCACATTAGTTATCCAGTGGTATTTTGGACACTAAAGAATTTGTCATGATGCAGTAATTACCTGTTTAAATGTAATTCTCTCCTACTGGGTGGAGAGATCTTTGAAAGTAGAGATCATGGCTCATTCTTTTTTGTAACCTTAGCACCTGGCACAATGTTAATTACATGATTAATTATTTGACTGCATAAAGAAACCAATGAAAAATGGGATGTATCATTGAATTTATGACTAAAAAATAGCAATGAAAGATAACCCTGAGAAGAATAGGATGACAATAATTCCCTACTAGTTATCTTTAATTCATGGGTAGTAGAAAGAAAGATTGTCAATCAAATACATAAAACTACCACCTAGATTAGAGGTTACAAACCCAAAATGTTATTAAAATTGACAGAAGTAACTAAATATACCTTACAGAGAATATTTCACACCTCCTCGTTTGCTACTAAGAAGGTTGCTTTCCTAATTGTATTATTTTTTCAAAAAAGAGTGTGTGCCACATGGTATGACCCAGCGACCAAGCCCTAATATGCACGCTACACAGAAAGGCAAATAATTGAAAATACAGTACAGTTATTTCAGGGGAAGTGCAGTAAACATGTCCGAGTGGGGAATTCATAAGAAGTAATGACATACTGGCAACACTACTTAAAAGCACGTTGAGAAAAAAAGAATCAAGGACACACGGGGAGGACACACGGACACACGGGGAGTCAGCTGAGCAGAGAAGGAAGCCCACCTGACAAATGTGTGTTCCTCTCCTCCCATAAAAAGGAAGTGAACTACCTGATACACCAAGACAGTGGTGTCCAAGTTATGTGGCTCACAAACTCTTTGGTAGCTGTCATATGACATGTATAATAAAAGTGCTATTTAAAGTAAATATATATATATACCAATATATTTACAGATTATCATAAAAATTGCTCGACCGAGGTCTACCAAAACCCTAAAACTCATTGTCATCTTGTTGGTTCTGACTTAGAGTGACTCTATAGGATAGAGTAGAACCACCCCATAGGGTTTCCAAGGAACAGATGATGGATGAATTAGAACTGCTGACCTTTTGGTTGACAGCCAAGTTCTTTTCCACTGTGCCATCAGAGCCCCATCAAAATCAATAGTTAGATAGTATTTAACACCATATAACATTTTCCCACTTTTACTATATATAAGCAGCATATATACCCATCTTGCTCATATTATTTAAGTTAAGTATTTCAGAAAACATAATTTGATGAAAAACATATTTCAAAAGTTACACTGTCAAAACTGCTAGTTTGGGCACCAAACGAATACCGAAATCTAGTCTCAGGAAACTCTGGTGGTGTAACTGTTAAGTGCTATGTCTGCTAACCAAAGGGCTGGCCATTCAAATCCACCAGACACTGCTGGGAAATGGTACGGGTCAGTTCTACTCTGTCCTATAGGATCACTATGAGTCAAAGTGGACTTGACACCACTGAGTTTTTGTTTATTCTCATGCTTATAAATTTAGATTTTTGCAAGAATAGATGTTTCAAAGCACAGAAATGGTCTTTTCACTGCCTCCATCCATCCACTCTCCTACGACTTCACATTGCCCTCCACAGACGGACCAACATATTCAGGGATTGCAAGGGCCTCTTGCTTCCTGCCATTTGAATTCCCGTAATCTCATCTCCAGAGTGTCTTTGATTACTTCTCAGTTCCTCAAGCTTCCTCATTCATTCCTTTCCTAGGACTTTATCAGAAGCTCCTATTATGAAGTACCCCTTACTATGTCCCTTTCCTGTGGCTAGAGTCTAGTTCAAGTTTTATATCCTTGTTGAAACCATTTCTGATCTGAGTTTTTCTCTCTGACTTATGTGGATTCATAACTGGATTTTCCTTCACAGCAGTTGCCCCATATTACAAATATACTTTTATGTGAGTGATTGTTTTATTACATGTGTCTCCTCTACTGGGCAGCAAACATCGTGAGAGCAGGCCACCTACCTATTTTAAGTACTCATTGGTTCTCCAGAACCCAGAGAGTCAATGAGGCACATTAGGCTCTCCTTAAATATTTACCGATGGAAAACTACGTGACTCAACCATTATAATTATAATGCAGACGTATTTAGAGGTCTGTTGGCTTTTTGACCATTAATAAAACAGTCTACTGTTTTTCTTGGTACTAATTGGGGAAAATGTTAAATAAACCATAATCCTAAAATCAGTGCATAAAATCAATTGAATGGAGAGAAATAGAGAGAATATTAGGTAGCAGGAGAAGCTAATAACACTAATTTTAAGATTTCTATTATGTAGGATTTATTTTTGGAAAATTCCTACACAGAATGGCACGGACAAGCAGGAGAAGTGACACACAAATGTAGGTAAATAACAAGATTGGAAAAAAGCTGAGAGACTAATGAGTGAAAAAAGATCAAGTTACACAGTGTGGCAAAGCAAGGGACAGAAAAGTTGTTTAGATCTTCTTTAATATTCTCTTTCTCTGGTTAAGATCTTGCCTTCATTTGGTGTGGTGAATCAAATATTTTAGTATATAGAGTTTTTCGGTAAGTGACAGACACGCTTGCACCCTTCCTTTGAAGAACGGTTTCACTTCTCATTCTTTTTTATGATTTCATTTTTTTCCTCTTTGTACCTAAGCATTTTATAATTAAACTACTTAGAGCTGTTATTTAAACTGTTTTCAAGGCAGTTGCATTATTTTGTGGTGAGAAAGCAACTTGTTAATTGAAAGAATTGTCCTCCTCACCTTTTATATATATAGATAAATAGATTTGTTAACTGAATTGGGCAGTTTACAATAGACACCTTACAAAAATAATGTCAGGAGTACAGTGACTGTCTTTAAGGGAAGCTGCAGTGGTATGAAGAAGAAATAAGGAGCTCATAATAAAAAAGTATGATCTGAATAGACGTTTCAGGATATCAAACTGCTATATATCAGAAGTCAAAAGAAAGTTAGTCTACATGTAGCCGCGGAAAACAAATGAGTTTCCAGGTGCAGTGTTCTTGACTACTTGACTCACTCTAGTTGTTTTATAAAGAATATTTTAATGTGAGTTGTCTTTAAAATGTTTTTCTTTAAAAGCATTGGTAATCCATTTAATTATTTAAGTTACCTTGAGCACCAGGTAAAGGATACAAGGCCAGATCTACACTTAAAAATTCTTAGAAAAATGTCTAGCCAAGGTATAATTGAAACTATTACACTTGTTTTGTTCCTTAAAAACAATTGCCTTGCCCTTCATCCCTTCCCACTTGGTGGGGAAAGAATGTCATACCATATGAAGTTCTGATAAGTGGAGAAGGAATGTGCAAATAAAATACCAGAAAAAAAATGTAACAGGTTAAGTTTTGTTTATTTTTTTATTTTCTGATGTATAATGTATACTTCTTGGAGATAATCTTGAGAAAGTTCAGAGCATGTGATTCTTTTGCAAAAGAAATATAAGTTAAAGTGGTCATACTACACCTTATCAGGGTGGGTCCTGTTAGGTACCCATTTAGGGTGGGTCCTAAGCCTAATTACAATTAAGATATTAGAGTGGGTCTCATGAAGCACCCATTTAGGTGAGTCTTAAACCTAATTACTTCAGAGGTATAAAAAAAGCAAAACAGACATACAGAGACTCACAGAGATGGACACCAAGGAACTCCTAGGAACACTGAGAGCTAAGAACAAAGAAAGACCTCCCCTGAGAGCCAGGATGTGAATTCAGACTTCTGTCTCCTGAATTGCGAGGCGGAAAAAAAAATAAAAAGCAACTCTTTAAAGCCATCCACTTGTGATATATTTGATACTCCAGCAACAGACTGGTTGAAACTGTCCACTCCTAATCCACACTGTTTGAGGCTGCACTTCCATGTATCCTGACTCGTATTTCCTGTTCTTCCTATTACAGTTACCTATTTCACCTCAGTTCACCCTTTAAATAGTTACTTGGCTGGCAAATAACTAGCCCTTCTCCACACATACACCACCTAATAGAATATTAGTTGACACTCCCTAGATTTAACAACTCATATGATTTATATGTAAAGAACCTTGACGGTGCAATGCTTAGCCCTTTGTTGCTCACCAAAAGGTCAGTGTTTGGAAACCATCTGTAACCATAAGGTTGGTGGTTCGAATCTGCCAGGCACTCCTTAGAAATTCTACAGACAGTTCTTTTCTGTTTGTAGGGTCTCTATGAGTTGGAATCGACTCAACAGCAGTAGGTGGGGCTGCTCCTCAGGAGGAGTAGGTTCTGTAAGGATCTGCAACACTGAAAACCCCTTGGGGTCACTATGGGTCAGAACTGACTCAAAGACAGTAAGCTTTGACTTTCTTTAACTTGTATGATCCATATTAGTTTTAAATGAGTTGATATACATAATACCTTTGGTATGAGGCATAATATGTAATAAGAATTAAATGCACATTAGTCATCACTATTACTCTTGAGTGAGAATATCTTTGAATATTCCAGTTTATGGGAATTTCACAAATTCTGCTAAAAATGTGTCTGTCGTAATTTATTTGCATCTTTGTGTTTATGAATCACCTAAGGTGCAAATAGTGCATATGGAAAGATGTTATTGAAAGTAGTAAACTCTTTAATATTTCTCAGAAAGAGTAAAAATAATTGGAAGAGTAGGTTGAAATGGGGATAGAACTGCTTTCTATTTAACACTTAGGCTTGAAAATTTCCTCCCCTTTGGGCAGTTAGAAAAAAGCAATGAAATGTTACTGTGTAGTTATCTAAACCTTTCCCTCAGCCCTCCAAAACAAAACAAAACAAAATAAGTACAGTTAGTAGTGTGCTTCTAGGATTTCATACAAGGAAAATAAGTGCTAGGAAAAGGGGAAAATTCAGAATTGAGAAGTCAAAACAAAAATTTAGCTGAAGAGGACAGAGCCAAGATGATGAACTATTCACATGTCTCCTTGATTCCCTCTGAGAACTGAGGCCTAAAAAGACAATTGAACAGAGCAGAGTAGACATTCTGGGAGGCCGGAGATCAAGCAGAGAGTATTCTATATTTTTCTAGTCATTTGTGAAAACTGAAAGAGAACTGTCTGAACTGGGTCTTGAAGGATGAGTGTGAATTCATCTGGTAAAGAAGATGACATTCTCTACATGAGAAAGAGTGTGCATAAAAACTTGTTACAATCAAGTGGATTCCAACTCATGAGAATGCTTACTGGACTGAGTAGAGCTGTCCCACGGGGTGTTCGAAGAGCATTAGCAGATTCTAGCTGTTAACTTTTTTATTAGCAGCAGAGCTCTTAACCATTGTATGTACCATCAGAGCTCCATGCACACAAGGGAGGTTCAAAAAATATCACATTTGCCTAGAAATGTGCAAAGCTATTTACAGTTTGGAGCTGGAGACAGGGTAGGTGTTGGAGGTAAGTCTTGCAGAAAAAGTATGGGTCAAACAGTAAAATCATGCTAAGATTGGAATTTTTCTGTAGCCAGTGAGGGGTCATTAGAAATTTCTGATAGTGGGGTCTGACTATCAGGCTTGTATTTCTAAAGGAGGTAGAATGTAAGAAATTTAACCTGTATAGGAAATACTGGAGAAGTCTCTACCAGAAGGAGAATTACTCCTCCAAGTGATTAGGTGACCGACATGATTTTCACTGCTAACGTCTATCACAGGAGCTCTCTTTGCTTGCTAATCCAGGGGGCAACTACCAGGGATCACTCCATTTGTTGAATTTTCCTGTTACCTTTACTAAGATTTAGCTTCATGGCCTTTTTCCGTGTAATAATCCTCCAGTTTCCAACTGATCTACCACTTATATAAAATATTGTCAGTACTCTCTGATTCTCAGTTCTGGCACTTTCTACCTAAATGTTCCTGCCATGTGTGCTAGTCCTTCTTGTTCCAGAGAGAAATTATTTCATTATAACTTATACTAGATTGTTAATGAATAAACATTACAAATACATGATAGTTATAAAGAGGAACATAAGAAGAAAATTATCTTTAATTCTAAAAACAAGTGAGTGGAAGAGACACTTGACTAGAAATTGTTTCAGAGCAATCAAACTGCATCACAAAGATTGGTGACCTCTTAACCAGACAGAGCAATAAGTCTCACCCCGTACATGTTGCTTAGAATTCGACAGCTATATGTGGAGCCCTGAGGGGCTGTAGAAATGTCAATCTTAAGTTTATTTTTATTTTATAGCATATCTTGAATCTGATACATATCAGTTCCTGGGTTGCCATCTCAAATGTGGCCTAGATGAATAGAATCATTTCAAAGTTCTGCTTTGACTATACAAATATCAGGGGTATTTACAAGACATATGATTTCCATTTTGTAATAAAAGAACATAAAAGATAAAGTAGAGAGAGAGTCTTTTGGAATAAAAAATAAATTTAGCTCATTCAAAACCATTGAAAGAATTCAGCAAGTATTACTATCTAGTTTAGTTGAACAGAAAGGTGTAAATATTCATGGCATCCCCAAATTCTTTGAATGTGTCTACTGTTGCAAATTGCCATATTTCTGTGGGTAAGCACACGTCCTTAGTATGAAAACTTCAATGATTAAATAATTGTTTATTACCCATGTTTCCCAGTAAGGTATGTTAATAGTATATGCAGCTTTTAACAATTTATTCTGTGGTATTTTTCTAATGTGCGTACTGATGCACTGTGTTACGTAAACTTTTCTGCTTTAAGCGTTTTTAAGGATTCTAGCCTGTGACATTTTGCTAATATGTGTATTTATGCATATCACAGAGAGCTGTTAATGTTATAAGCATGTTTAAAGACCTTATCCAAGAGTATTTTTTATCAAATGTGTCTTGTTAGAAAAATATGGCTTGAAATCCCTTTTACACAGATATTTGGCAGCCCTGGTGCCTTCCTCAAGATCAAACAGATATTTTCTTTTTTGAAGTATTTAGGTAAATGTAAGATTTTTCAGGAAGGAATGAAATAGTCAGAGAAGATAAATTGATAAATTATTTAATTCTAGGTAATTTGAATTTACAATTATGTGCCAGCAGCTATTTTACACAAAATAACAGATTAGATAATGGAGGACACAATGGTGCAGGAAAAATCCTACGCAGAGAAACTCATAGTTTATGAAGGAGATGGACATGTACAAAATTAATTCTAACAAAAGTGCCATAAAAAAGAATGTGATGGCTAAAATACACAGCATAATAAGGAAATAGAGGAAAGAATAATTCTGAAGTAATTGCTGGTCCCTAAACAACACGTATTTGTGTATTTCTGTAGCTGCTCTAACACTGGTTATACTTTCTGCCCAGAATACAGTTCCTGTTCTAAGCGCATTGATCAAAGTATAATTCATCCTTCAGTATTTTCCTTTGATCCTTCTAAAATCTGCAGATACAGTAGAAATTTTCTACATTTATTATGAAATTTATTCTGCAGTAGCAAATCCCCAAATCTCAGCAGCTTATTACATAAGTCCAGCAGTCAAACAAACCTTAAAGTGCATATAAGCAAGGGGTTTTGGTCTAGTTACGTGGAAACCACGCAGATGATGGCTGCATCATATTGTGCCTGTGTAAGGTGTAACATGTGGCCTCCCTGGTCACCATAGGAGGTGAATAGTGTTGGTTGTCATTGAGTTGATTTTGACCCAGGGATATCCCTTGTGTGTAGACAAGAACTGTTCCACAGAGTTTAAGGCTGTACCCCTCCAGGAGCAGATGGCTCAGTCTTTCTTCTGAGGTGCCTCTGAATGGGTTTAAATAGACAGCCTGTAAGTTAGTGCTTGAGTACTTAACCACGTGTGCCACCCAGTGTTTCTCTGGCTGGAGAATAAAATACTAGAACCATAGGCTGATTTTTTTTATGGTTGCCCCAGGCAAGATATTCCACTTTCACTCACAGCAGAGAACTTGCTAACTAGCAGCAAGAGATGGCAGTAGTATTATATGGGAACATTTAAATTTGTGGAGCTTCAAGATCATTTAGCATCTTGTAACTGGAAAGTGGAACTGTCACTGGAAAATGACCCCTGTCTTGAAGTCAGTGTACTACAGAACAGATATCAAAATGACAAAAAACAACTGGGCTGTTTTACTGGGTTTAGGATGCGGTTCCACCTACAGGAACATGAGAAAGTTAAAGAGTTGTCTCTGAGGTGAACTTCCACAACACAAAAACTTAATGCTGAAATATCTGATCAAGTCAAATCAGGCTCCTCACAGCTGATGATAGCAACTGGAAGAATAAGGTAAGAAACTTAGGGGGCAGGGAGTTCGTGTTAATGTTGGGGCAATTTGAAAAAGAAGGATGGGAATGGGTACACAACTTCAAGAATGTAATCAGTGTCATTAAATTGCACATGAAGAAATTGGTGTAAGTTCTATGTATATTCTATATATCTTCTATGTATACTCTACATGTATACAATAACAAAGTAATGTGAATATAATATATGTACACATTAAAGGCAACATTGGTTCCAAAGCATAAACTAGAGGCTAAATAAGTGAAGTCAAAGTGAAAGGTGGTTGGACAGGAACAAACGGCCTCTTCCTGAAGACAGGAAAATCATTGGATCTAGGGTTCTGGCAAGCAACTGCAGGTTGAATTCAACTTGCTCACAGGAAGACAACAAAACCTAAAACCCATCACCACTGAGTCAACTCCAAGTCATCCAGCAGAAGTATAATTCTCAAAATATTTGTAAGTTTGCTAAGTAGTTGTAAAAATAGACAGATCTAATTTTAAATCTCACTTTTATTCTGAGTAAAATAAATAAACCAAATCCACTGCTGTCAAGACAATTTCAAGTCGTAGTGACCCTATAGGAAAGAGTAGAGCTGTCCCATAGAATTTCCAAGGAACATTTGGTGGATTTGAACTGCTGAACTTTCAGTTACCAGTCATAGCTCTTAACCATTGTATCACTTTTTGATCTTAATTATAAACATTTATGCTATTGCTGTGTGCTGTCAGATAGATTCTGACTCATAACAACCCTGTAAGATAGTGTAAAACTCCCCCACAGCATTTCAAAGATTTTAATCTTCATGGGTGCAGACTGCCAAATCTTTCTCCCACAGCGTGGCTGGTGGATTTGAACTATTGACGTTTCAGTTAGTAGATAAGCATCCAGCTGTATACAACCAGGGTTCCTTAAATATTTATAGGTAGCCTTACATATATAGGCAGCCTTATAAGGAAAATGATATAAATTATATATATAATGTTAACACATGTTTCAGTTCAACTAGTCCTGGAAACATTTAAAATAGAGGCAAGATGAGTATCAAGTATTTTAGCACATATTTAAAAGTTCCGATGATAGTTGGCTATCTCGGCTTTCCCAGATGGAGAAAAAACAAAGAATCTCTGCATGGGCTTCTCTGCAAGGCGTAATGTGGACGCTTTACATATATAAGTGCTTTATAGAGGTCTCTGATTTTGAGCATCCTGATAATCAGTTGTTATTAATACTAGGAACCTGTATTTTTTCCTCCATTCATCCTGCCCTTAAGTGGGCTTTAACCATAATCCCAATGTTATTTCTACTCAGTTTATTATGATGCACAGCTTATAAATTTAAAAAAATCAGACTTAACTGTATTGTTTTCCTGCAGCAACAGACAGTGTCAGCCATCTTTCTGTGAGTTTTCTAATAACTAATTGCTCTGCTTTATCTTGACATAACTAGAAGTTTTTCACAGGTTTTTCAATACGTATTCTACTTTGGTAGTTTCCCTTTAGTGTAGATCACGTTTATTTCAAATGATAATTACTTAAAGCCTGCCAACTTACAAAATAGTGCCCACGTTCATCTTTCATCCTGTAACTCCGACTGCAATTCTGACTCGTTCAACCACCCGCTACCGAGGAAGATAACGCGGCCAATTCTTGTGCCTGTAAATTCATGATATGCATTTTTGCTGTACTGACACTGAAGGTCTTGACACAGTGACAGACATTTTCCATATCAATAAAGATTTTTTCATGCAGTGTACTTCAGTGATTTATATCTCATGCAGGAAATATCCAGTCATTTCTGTTAGTGAACTAGGTGACATCTTGCTGACATTTGAAAACACTCAGGACACTTGGAAACAGAGTTAATAATGGTCTTTCAAAACTAAAGCTAAGAATGCCATTTTCTCTCTAATATATAAGCCTAAATGAACATCTTGCGATACAGAATTCAAAACAAACAAACAAAAAAGTATGACTTAAGATATTCTTTCCCTACATTGTTAAAAATTCTCATTTTTGGAAAAAAGTTTAATATATTGTCCGGTTACCTAGACTATGGGCACTTGAAAACAAATGTTTATTTTTTATACAACTACAAATATATGTGTATATGCGTCTGAGTGTATGTATGTAAATTCACATTAGTACAGGTTAATATTAGTCCTTATCTTTAGTAGTTTCTTAATACCGATTCAATCAACCTTGCCCTAAGTCATCCTCATACTTCTCCAGTCCATTCACATCCTAACAGCTAGAGTTTTCTTCTAAAGGTACCGATTTGATCTCAATTATTTGTTTACAACCTTTGTGTTTATGACATGTTCTTAACTTTTTCAATTCACTATCCCTTCTGTGTCATTCTAGTTTCATCCAGGTGAGTTTGTCTCTTACTCTTTTTGGCTCTGACTACACTGACCTTTAGGGACAGTCTCTGTTTTCACCTCTTTCGGGTACTAGACACAGGCTCTTTCTGTGTTTGGTACGCTTATCCCATTTTCATCATCACAAACTGATTTCTAAAAAAACTGTCAATCTCAATTTATTTTCTTTAGAGACTTCTGCCCTGATGCTACAGACTAAGTTACGTCCTTTTGTTACAGCACCTTAGAGTTCTCCATCAGAACCCTTGACGAGCTGCCCTGTTTTGTTAAGATCAGAAAATACATCCATAGACTTATACCAATCATTTATAACAAGGCCAGTATAGACACTTTAGAAATACACAAATTCCTCACTTAACAGTACTGCTAGATTCCAAAGACCAAGTTGTTATACGAAAATTTGTGTTATGAGAAATACAACTTCCTGCACCAACCTCCCCATCCTCAGCCCTCCTGGCTACGTGCTGGGGCCCCTTTGAATCTGCCGTGGTCACAGGATCGCCCTAGCTCTTCCTGTTGGAATCCACATCTATGCTGCGTGCTGCTGGCAGTGTCCTCCACTGTCTTGAATCCCACCTAGGGCTGCAAGATGCCCTCCCTGTGGGAAGCAGGGCAGTGAGTACTGGGCGTTGCACCACGGCCTTGGCCGGAGGTGAAATCACTGCCGCCTGCACCCACCTCGGGGCACCCATTAGCCAGTGCCGCAGGGGAGGTGAACACCCGGCAGAAGGTGGAATGCACTAAGGAACAGCCCGGGGGAGGGAGGGTGAGACAGACCGGCAGGAACCAGAGCATCTTGTGTGCTGCCGTTTCCACCCTAGGGGTAAATACATCAAGGGTGCTGCCGTTTCTCCTTCCCTGTGCCCTAGATGACATCTATGCCAGGAGGGTGTGCAGGTCTGGGGGTCGTTAATGCACCATAGTTATACACTGATTTGTTTTTACTAATGTGGTAAATGTAAAATGTCAGGTAAGGAAATAAGCGAAGAGTAGGTATATTTGTAGTTGCAAAGTAATGAGAAACAGAGAGAAATATGGAGAAATACTCAGGGGACCAGAAAATCAGAACTTGAGGATTACTGGATAAAAAAGAAATGAAATCATTTTGATTACATACAATTACATCAACAAAATCCAGAACTCACTGTGTAGAGATGACTCTGACACACAGGGACCTACAGGGTGGTATATAACTGTCCCATGGATTCCCAAGGAATGACTGATGGACTGGAACTATGATCTTTTGGATAGCAGTGGAACATTTAACCACTGTGCCACCAGGGTTTATCAGGCAAAGGGAGTGTGAGTTGTTTGTTTGTTTTAAACAGGTAAGCTTAGTTTTGATAATACATTTTTAGTTCAGTGCACCCAAGATAGTATAATTTCAGCTTCTGATCAGCATAAATAGATGTGAATGAGAAATTTCACCCTTCTTTTTTATACTGACTTGGAAGCCTAGTCTTTTACACCTACCACACATTAGCAATTCAGAGTAGCCATGTTTAAGTATGCTCTAGCCACTCAAGGTGCAGGACTACCACACTGGTCCCATGGTTTTAAAGGATACGCTAAGTGACAAGAGGAGCAGAAGAAACAGAACAAAATTTCCAACTGAGTGTCTCAGTTTCAAGAAAGTCAAATTACACAGAAAAATACAAGAGAAAACCTTTCTGTCTTTTTATAAGTTTATCCCATGCACTATTTGGGATGTAAATCCATTGCTGTCCAGTGAATTCTGACTCATAGCAACCTCGTAGGACAAAACCCATAGGGTTTGCAAGGAGCAACTGGTGGATTCTAGCTGCTGACCTTTTGATTAGCAGCCAAAACTCTTAACCACTGTGCCACCAGGTACTAGGCTAGAAAAATAATTTATTGTTTATCTGCTATTCAAATACAATGGATGTCCTGTATTTTATCAGGAACACAAATCTTGGTCTCCTTTTGTTGTTAATGTGTAAATACTTGAAGAGAAGGCAGAAAGTGGAGGGCGGGTTTGCCAAGATTCCTCCCACACCCTAAGTGCTCACAAAGGACCTGTGCCAATTCTTCCACTTGTGTTCATCAAGTGGTCATAGGTATGATTAGTTGATCCTGAAAATTGCAGGTGTGAGCACTCCCACTTGGCCTTGTAAATTAGTGAATGCTAAATTCACCCACCCCAAGGGTGGGCACTCCATACAGGAGATCCAGCCTGTGTCCTGCAATAGGAGTGACCACTGCTATTGGCATAACATAAAGAAAACCAAAATCTTTGCATTTAGACCAATAAGCATCATCACGGTAAGCAAAGACAATATTGAAGTTGTCATGGATTTCATTCTTCTTGGATTGCCAATCAATGTCCTAGCAGCAGCAGACAAGAAACAAATGACAAGTCACTTTGGACAAACCTACCAAAGACCTCTTGAAGCTTCATCCTTCAGCCAAAGACTAGACAGGCCCCTAAAAATAATGAAAATAAAAATGAAAACAAAGGGACATACCAAATCAAGGGCAAGGATGAGAAGACAGAGGGGACAGAAAAGGTAGCAACAGGGAGCCCAAAGTCGAGATTGCTAAGAGTGTTGACATGTGGTGGTGTTGGCAACCAGTGTCATAAAAAAAAGTATATATTTTTAATTAATTTATTTTTTATTTTACTTTAGATGAAAGTTTACAGAACAAATGTGTTTCTCACTGAACAGCTAGCACTAATATTGTTTTATGATATTGATTAACAACTTAAAACTTGTTAACACTGAACTTTCTCAGCACTGAGTTTTCTATCACTGATGCTCTCGTCCTTTCTTACCCTTCAGTTCCTGTCTCTAGACTAGCATGCCCCCCTAGTTCCATTCTGTCTCATGGGCCTGTCCAATCTGCAGATAAAGGGTGAATCACAGGAGAGACTTCATTACTGAAGTATTCTCCAGTCTCTGTCAGGCCAGCCAATCTAGTCTTTTTGAGTTAGAATTCTATTCTACATTTTCTCTCCAGCTCTGTTTGGGACCCTCTGCTGTGACCCCAGGCAGAGCAGTCAGTGATGGTAGCCAGGCATCATCCAGCTGCACTGGAATCAGTGGAGGTCATGGTAGATGTGGTCTGTTACTACTTTGGACTAATCTTTACCTTGTACCTTTAGTTTTCTTCATTTTTTCTTTATCTCAAAGAGTTTAGGCCAGTGCATGACTATTCATAAGCTTTTATGACCACAAATGATACTCTCCAAAGTAGAATGTAGAACATTTTCTTTGTAAACTGTGTTATGCCGGTTAAGCCAGATGTTACCTGAAACCATGGTCCCTCCAATCCTGAGCCCAGCAACTCGATAATTCGGGGGATGTTGGATGTTGTCTATAGAACCTTCATTACCTTGTTCTTGTTGTTCTTACGTGTCTTAGAGTTGGTTCTGGCTCATAGCAACTCTATGAACAACAGAATGAAACACTGCCAGTCCTTCATTATGCCCACAATCGTTTTTTATTCCTAAGCCCATTGTTGCACCCACTGTGTCCCTCCATCTCTTTGAGAGTCTTCCTCGTTTTCACTGACCCTCTACTTTACCAAACACAATATCCTTTTCCAGGGAATGATCTCTCCTGAAAACATGCGCAAAGTATGTAAGATGCTATCTCACCATCTTTGATCCCAAGAACACTCTGGTTGGTACTTCCAGAAAAAAAGTGTTATTTTGATAGTCCAAGGAATGTTCAAAATTTTTCTCCAGCACCACAATATCAAAGGTGTCAATTCTTCTTCCATCTTCTTTATTCATTGTCCAGTTTTCGCTTTCATATGA
Organism: Heterohyrax brucei; assembly: GCA_028571685.1. NCBI lineage: Eukaryota > Metazoa > Chordata > Mammalia > Hyracoidea > Procaviidae > Heterohyrax > Heterohyrax brucei. The sequence continues at coordinate 8,479,780 of CM053156.1, forward strand.
TGTGATTGAAAATACCATGGCCTGGTTCAGGTGCACCTTAGGCTTCCAGGTGACATCTTTAATTTTCAGTGCTTTGAAGAGGTTTCTGTAACAGATTTTCCCAATGCATTGCATTTCTTTATTTCTTCACCAGTGCTTTGTTGATGTTGATTGAGGAACTAAGTAAAATGGGGAATCCTTGACAATCTCAATCTTTTCTCCACTTATCATGATGTTGCATACTGGTCCAGTTGTGAGGATTTTTGTTTTCTTGATGTCAAGATGCAACCCATACTAAAGGCTGTGGTCTTTGATCTTCATCAGTAAGTGTGTCAAGTCTTTTTCACTTTTGGCAAGCGAGGTTGTGTCATCTGTATGATACAGGTTGTTAGTGAGCCTTCCTCAACTCCTGATGTCTTGTTCTTCATATGTATAGCCCATCTTCTTGGATTATGTGTTCAGCATACAGGTTGAAAAGATATAGTGAATGAACACAACCCTGGCACGTGCCTTTCCTGACTTTAAATTGTGCAGTGTGCCCTGCTGAACACAATTGCTGCCCACCCATCTTCCCTCATTAACATCGTAGAAGAAGGATTTACAACATAAAACAACATGATACAATACCAGGAACCAATGGCTAGCCAAATTAACACACATTCAATCCATGACACATTGGTGGTGTCATACAATATTTACCCTATTATGATTGCCTGTGCTAAATACTTTTTCTTTTGGCAGAATTCTTTTTTTTTTTTTTTTGTAGATTTTGCTTTTATTGAGACTTTGCTTCTCTTTTTTTATTGTGGTTAGCAGTTTTGTTAACTTTGTTCTTATCTTGAAATTTACCCTTATCTTCCTAAGGTTTGAACTAGTCTATTCTTACTGGGTATTGTCATCCTTTCCACTCCATTACAAAGTTCTATACCTACAATATTTATTCCCATTGTTGTTCTGATGTTGTTGTCATTTATATTAATCTCTCTGGTTCGCTGCTGCTTTTCTTTTGGTTTTATACAAACCTTGAGAGTTGTTTTCCTGGGCTGGTATGTGGCTGGTGCAATCTTGCATCCTAGATTCAGATGGTGGTCTGATGTTGTTTATTCTCAGACTGAAGGACCCTCTTTAATAATTTTGTAAATTTGGTTTGGTTTTTACGTAGTCCTTTAATTTCTGTTCTTATGGAAATGTCCTAATTTCACCATTACATGTGTATGCAAGTTTTGCAGGATATATTATGTTTGGTTGTTAATTCTTTTCTTTCAGGGTTTTAGATATGTTATCATACTACCTTGTTGTCTGCATGATTACTACTGACTAATCAGAGCTTCGTCTAATTGTTTCTCCTCTGTAAGTGACTTTCGTTGTTGCTGTTTTGTTTTGAGCTGCTTTCAGAATTCTTTCTTTGTCTTTGGTTTTAGCAAGTGTGATTGTGATATGCCTTCTTGATTTTCTGTTAGGATCTATTATGTATGAGGTTTGTTGAGCTTCTTGGATAGTTAGCTTTTCATCTTTCATGATATTAGGGAATGCTCCTGATAATAATTCCTCAGTAATTCCCTCTGTGTTCTCTGTTTTAACAGTCTGTTCTGGAACTGTAATCACTTGCAAATTTTTGCTTTGTGTTGTATACCATATAATTTGCAAGATGCCTTCATTTTTCTTTGCTCCTTTTTCTGATTTTTCCTAAAACAGAAATGAATATAAGTGTTTACCCCCAATTTTGCTGATCCTGTCTTTCATTATTACAAATTTGCTCCTCATCCCTTTTTCTGAGATTTTGTTGTTCATCTTTGACTTTATAACTTGTTTTTGTATAATATGTAGTTGTAAATTTTCTTATCACTTTGTTCCTGAATTATTTTCCTAGATTCTTCCATTTTTTTTAATTGTGATTAAGTGATAGTATACAATCCAAGTCAATTTTGCATACCCACCTCTCTGCTCAAGTCTGTATGCTCTCCCTACCCTGTGACAGCACACTCCTCATTTTCACTCTTTACTACCAGTATCATTCCAGTGAACACTTGTCCCCTCCTTCCCACCCTCTCCTTTCCCTTCTAGAGAGAAATCAGTAGGACAGCCTTCTATAAATGTATAAAACCATAAAGTATACACACTACCTGCTCACTCAGTGTGTCCGAGTTCAGTCCATTCTTAGTCTGAAGTGTTGACCTCACTACTGGTTTTAGGTCTGGGCAAGCAGTAAGCCTAAGGGGCATGTCCCAGGGGACTCTCCAGGTGGCGAGAACATCAATTCTGGCCTTTTAGTAGTGATCTTCATCTGAACACCTCTTTTTCTCATGCTACATCAGGAAGTCTGCATTATGTTGCCTAACAAAGCTGTCTTTGGTGGTGGTTGGGCAACATCTGGTTCTTTTGGTCTCATCTGATGTAGTCTCCCAGTCTTCTGGGTTCTTCTGTCTCCTGAGCTCATGTTTCCTCGTGTCTTTGATGTTGTCAGTCATCATCTATTCCAGGTAAATTGGGACAAATTGATCTCAGCTTTTCGGCTTTTAAGACACCATACACTACTTTCCAATATGGAAAGCAGAAGATACTCTTAGCAAAAGGCTAGTTATGCCACTTGACCTTGATGGCCCCTGAAACCATGGTCATCAGACCTCTGTCCCTGCTACTCTATCCTTTGAAATGTTGGATTGGATTTTAAAAACCTTTTAGTTTATGCTGACCTGCCTTTTACTGAATGCTGTCACACCCTTCACCTAACTGAATTACTATTGAATATCTAATCTGTGACCGATACTCTCCCTCCCCGTGTAGCCATCAAAGAATTATTTCTTCTGTACATAAGTCCATTTTTAAGTCCTTATAACAGTTTTGTTGTTGTTAGGTGTCATCTAGTCAGTTCTGACTCACAGTGACCCTATGAACAACAAAAGAAAACACTGTCTGGTTTTGCACCATGTCTGCAATAATTTTTATACTTAATCCCATTGTTGCGGCCACTGTGTCAATCCATTTCATAGAGGGTCTTCTTTTTTGCTGGCCCTCCACTCTACCAAGCATGATGTCCTTCTCCAGGGACTGATCTTTCCTGACAACATGTCGAAAGTATGTAAGATGCAGTTGTGCCATATTGGCTTCCAAAGAGCACTCTGGTTGTACTTCTTCCAAAACAGATATGTTTCTTCTTTTTTGCAGTCCATCGTACATTCAAGATTCTTCTCCAACACCACGATTCAAAGGAGTCAATTCTCTTCTGTCGTCTTTGTTCATAGTCCAGCTTTTACACGTGTATGATGCAACTGAAAATACCATGGCTTGGGTCAGAAGCAGTTTAGTCTTCAAGGTGACATCCTTATTTTTGAATACTTTGAAGAGGTAATTTGCAGCAGATTTCCCCAATGTGTCTTCTGATTTCTTCACTGCTGCTTCCAAGAGCATTGATTATGGACCCAAGTAAAATGAAATCCTTGACAACCTCATTCTTTTCTCTATTTATGACAATGTTGCTTACTGGTCTAGCTGTGAGGAATTTTGTTTTCCTGATGCTGAGATGCAGTCCATACTGAAGGCTGTGGTCCTTGATCTTCATCAGTAAGTGCCTCAAATCTTCATTTCCAGCAAGTAAGGTGTAGTATCTGTATAACACAGGTTGTTCATGATTCATCCTCCAATCCTGATGCCTTGTTCTTCTTCATAGAATCCAGCTTCTCAGATTATTTGCTCAGCATACACATTAAAAAGGTATGGTGAAAGGATACAGCTATGATGCATGCCTTTCCTGACTTTAAACCATGCAGCTTCCTCTAGCTCTGTTTGCATGATTGTCTCTTGATCCATATACAGATTCCTTCAGAGCAAAATTAGGTGTTCTGGAATTCTTATTCTCTGCAATGTTAGCCATAATTTAGTATGATCCACAGTCGAATGCTGTTGCATAGTAGATAAAACGCAGTTAAACATCTTGCTGGTATTCTTTGCTTTCAGCCAAGATCCATCTGACATCAGCGACAGTGTCCCTGGTTCCATGTCCTCTTCTGAACCCAGCTTGAATTTCTGGCAGTTCCTTGTCAATATGTTGTTGTAGACACTTTTGAATGCTCTTGAGCAGGATTTTACTTTCATGTGATATTAATGATATTATTCAGTAATTTCCACATTTGGTTAGATCACCTTTCTTTGGAATGGGCATAAATGTGGATCTCTTCCAGTCATTTGGCCAGGAAGCTGTCCTCCAAATTTCTTGGGATAGATGAGCGAGCACTTCCAGCACTGCATCTGTTTGTTAAAACATCTCAGTTGATATTCCATCAATTCCTGGAACCTTATTTCTCACCAGTGCTTTCAATGCAGCTTCGACTTCTCCCTTCAGTAACATTGGTTCCTGATCACATGCTACCTCTTTAAATGGTTGAACACTGACCAGTTCTTTCCAGTATAATGACTCTATGTATTTCTTCCATCTTCTCGTGATGTTCTCTGAGTCATTTAATCATTTCCTTGTATAACCTTTCGCTATTGCAACTAGAAGCTTCAATTTTTTCTTCAGTTCTTTCAGCTTGAGAAATATAGAATGCATTTTTCTGTTCTGGTTTTCCATTTCCAGCTCTTTTCACATGTCATTATAATACTTTCTTTTAACTTCTTGAGCTGCTGTCCGAAATCTTCTGTTTAGGTCTTTTACTTTGCCATTCCTTCCTTTTGCTTTAGCTGCTTGACCTTTAAGAGCAAGTTTCAGAGTCTCTTCTGGCTTCCAATTTGGTCTTTTCTTTCTTTCCTGTCTTTTTAATGACCTCTTGATCTCTTCATGGATGTTGACTGTGAAGTCATTTGACAGTTCATCTGGTCTTTGGTCATTAGTGATGAACACATCAAATCTGTTCTTGAGATGGTCTTTAAACTCACAAAGGATATACTCAAGGTCATACTTGGGATGTCATGGACTTGTTCTAATTTTCTTCAGTTTCAATTTGAATTTGCATATGAGCAATTGATGAACTGTGCCACGGTCAGCACCTGGTCTTGACTGCTAATATGGAGCTTTTCCATCATCTTTTTCCATAGATGTAGTCAAGTTGGTTCCTGTATGTTCTATCTGGTGAAGTCCATGTGTACAGTTGCAATTTGTGTTGATTGAAAAAGGTATTTGCAATGAAAAAGTCATTAGTCTTGCATAATTCTATCATATGATATCCAGCATAATTTCTATCACTGAGGCTGTATTTTTCAACTACTGATGTTTCTTCTTTGTTTCCAACTTTTGCATTTCAGTCATCAGTAATTATCAATGCATTCTGATTGCATGTTTGATCAATTTCAGACTGCAATAGCTGGTAAAAATCTCCATCCTCCTCATCTTTGGCCATAGTGGTTGGTGTGTAAATTTGAATAATAGTTGCGTTAACTGGCCTTCTTTGCAGGCATATGGATATTATTCTATCATGTTATGTTTAAGTCCGCTTAATATTGTTCTTGTTTCTAATGTGTGCTGTCACCAATTTCACCCAGTCAGATACCTAGCAACTATCTAATCTAAACCTTCCTACCTCCCTCTCTCCCTCCCCTCCCTTGCAGCTGTCAAAGAGTTTTCTTCTATACACAAGTGTGTTTTTGAGATCTTATCATAGAGGACTCATACAATATTTGTCCTTTTGTTGCTGACTGCTTTCACTCAACATGTCTTCCAGTTGAAACCAGGTCATGAGATGTTTCCTGGAGTCATCGTTGTTCTTTATCATTGCATAGTGCTCCATTGAGTATATATACCATAGTTTACCTATCCATTCGTCTGTTGTTGGGCATCTGGGTTGATTCCATCTTTTTGCTATCGTGGACTGTGCTGCGATAAACATTCTGGTGCATGTGTCCGTTGGTGTGAAAGGCCTTGATTCTGTAGGCTATATTCCAAGTAGTGGAATTACTGGGTCAAATGGTATATCAATATCCATTTTTTTAAGGAAGCACCAGATTGCTTTCCAAAGAGGCTGGACCATTTTGCAACCCCACTAACAGTGTAGGAGGGTTCCACTTTCTCCACAGCCTCTCCAGCATTTGTTGTTTTGTGTTTTTTGGATCATGGCCAACCTTGTAGGAGTGAGATGGTATCTCACTGTCGTCTTGATTTGAATTTCTTTAATAACTAAAGATCGCGAACATGTCCACATGTGTTTTTGGCTGCCTGGATCTTCTCGTTAGTGAAATGTCTGTCCATCTCCTTTACCCATCACTTAATTGGTTTATTTGTCTTCTTCTTGTTGATATTTTGTGGTATCTTATAGATATGGAGATCAGGCATTGGTCTGACATAGAGTTGCCAAATATTTTTTCCCATTCTGTAGGTGTTCTTTTAATTCTATTAATAAAGTCTTTGGATGAGCAAAAGTGTTTGATTCTTAATAGTTCCCATTTATCTATTTTCTCTTCTGATGATTGTGGTTTGTTTGACAGATTTTGGAGTCTGTCCATATTGTGTATTAAAACTTCCATTGTTGTTCCTACCTTCTCTTGGATGAGTTTTATCGTTTTAGGTTTGATATTTAGGTCTTTTATCCAGTTGGAGTAGGTTTTTGTGTAAGTTGTAAGATATGGATCTTGTTTCAGTTTCTTGCAGATGGGTCTCCAATTTTGCCAGCACCATTTGTTGAAGATACTGTTTTTACCCCAGTTTAATGTCTTAGGGCCTTTGTTGAGTATCAATTGTTCATAGGCAGATGGTGTTATCCCTGGGGTCTCAGTTCTGTTCCACTGATCGATCTGTCTGTTCTTATACCAGTACCAGGCTGTTTTGACCATTGTAGCAGTGTAATATGTTCTAAAGTCAGGTAATGAGAAGCCTCCCAGTCTGTTCTTCTTCTTTAGTAGTACCTTGTTTAACTGGGGCTTCTTCCCTTTCCAAACAAAATTGGTGATTTGTTTCTCCATCTCATTAAAAAATGTTGCTGAAACTTGTATTGGGCTTGCATTATATAAATAGATTGCTTGGGGTAAAATAGACATTTTCACAATGTTAAGTCTTCCTATCCACGAGCAGGGTAGGTTTTTCCATTTTTCTAAGTCTCTCTTAGTTTCTTGTAGTAAGGGCTTGTAGTTCTCTTTGTAAAGGTCTGTTATTTCTCTGGTTAGATTCATTCCTAGGTACTTTATCTTCTTAGAGGCTATAGTAAATGGTATTGATTTGATAATTTCTTCCTTAACAGTCTCGTTGTTGGTATAAAGGAATCCTACTGATTTACTTATGTTTATCTTGTATCCTGGGACTTTGCTGAACTCTTCTATCAGTTTGAGTAGTTTACTTATAGATTCCTTGGGATTCTCTGCATATACAGTCATATCATCTGCAAACAGGGAGATTTTAACTTCCTCTTTGCTGATGCAGCTGCCCTTTATTTCTTGGTCTTGTCTAATTGCTCTGGCTAAAACTTCTAGCACAATGTTGAATAGAAGAGGTGAGAATGGGCATCCTTGTCTAGTTCCTGATCTCAAGGGAAAGTCTTTCAGTCTCTCTCCATTCAGGATGACATGAGCAATTGGCCAACGTAAGGCCCACGTATAAATGGCCCTTATTGTGTTGAGGAATTTGCTGTCTATGCCCATTTTGCTAAGAGTTTTTAGTATGAATGGGTGTTGGACTTTATCAAATGACTTTTCTGCATCAATGAACAAAGTCAGGTGGTCCTTGCCTTTTGTGTTATTTATGTGGTTAATCACATTAATTGTTTTTCTGATGTTGAACCAACCTTGCATCCCTGGTATGAATCCCACTTGGTCATGATGGATTATTTTCTGGATATGTTGTATTCTATTGGCAAGAATTTTGTTGACGATTTTTTCATCTAGATTCATGAGTGATATTGATCTGTAGTTCTCTTTCTTTGTTGGGTCTTTCCCTGGCTTAGGTATCAGGGTTATGCAGGCTTCATAGAATGAGTTTGGGAGTACTCCATCCGTTTCTATACTGTGAAATAGTCTCAGTAGTATTGGAGTTGCAATGTTCTTTTTGATGATGAACACAACACTGTTCCTCTTCAAGTTTTCATTTATAGCATAGTAGCCTATATGATCATCAGATTCAAAATGGCCCAAACCAGTTCATTACAGCTCCCTAATGCCTAGGATGTCAAAGTTTATGCATTCCATTCTGTTTTGGGCAATTTCCAGTTTTCCTACATTCATTCTTCATACATTGCATGTCTCGATTATTAGTGGATGTTCACAGCTGTTTCTTCTCATTTTAAGGCATGCCACATCAGTGAATGAAGATCCTGGAGGCCTTACTCTGTCCACGTCATTAAGGTTGACTCTACTTTGTGAAGGCAGCTCTTTCCCAGTCATCTTCCAAATGCCTTCTAACCTGGGGAGCCCACTTTCTGGCACCATATCTGACAGTGTTCAGCTGCTATTCATAAGTTTTTCCCCAGCTAATTCCTTTCATAAGCAGGCTGCCGAGTCCTTCTTCCTAGTACGTCATACTCTAGAAGCTCAGCTGAAACCTGTCTACTATGGTTGGCCCTGCTGGGACCTAAATGCCAATGATGCAGCTTTCTGCATCACAGCAACAAGCAAGCCTCTACTGACAGACAAGTGGTCTTATACAGTACTGGTCCTTTTGCCACTGGCTCATTTCACTCAGCATATTATCTTGTAGCTCATATCGGTTATGAGATGACTCCTAAAATCATCACTGTTCTTTATCATTGCATAGTGTTCCTCTATGTATATATATCACAGTTTTGTTTACCCATTCATCTGTTGATGGGCACCTAGGATGATTCCATCTTTTTGCTATGATGGACTGTGTTGAAATAAACGTTCATGTGTGTGCTTCTGTTCATGTGACAGCCCTTGATTTGGTAGGATATATTCCAAGCAGTGGGACTGCTGGATTGGGTGGTATTTCTATTTCTAGCTTTTTAAGAAAGGGCCAAATTGCAGTCTAAAGAGGCTGTATCATCTTGCATTCCCACCAACAGTGTAGGAGATTTCCAATCCCTCCACAGCCTCTCCAGCATTTGTTTTGTGTTTTTTGGATTATTGTCAACCTCATCAGAGTGAGAAGACATCTCATTGTAGTTTTGATTTTGATTTCTAGAATAGCTACTGATTGTGAGCATTTCCACATGTGATTTTTGGCTGCCTGAATGTCTTTAGTGAAGTGTCTGTCATGTCCTGTGCCCATTGTTTAACTAGGTTATTTGTCTTTTCTTTTTGATAGTTTGCAGTACACTTTAGATTATGGAAATTAGACATCAATCCAATACATAGTCATCAAATATTTTTTTCCCATTCTGTAGGCAGTCTTTTAGCCCTCTTGATAAAGTTTTTCGATGAATGTGTTTGATTTTTGTAGTTTCTATTTATCTATCTTATCTTCTATTGTTCATGCATTGTTGGTAAGATTTTGTAGTCTGTCTAACGCATGTATTAGAACTTCCATTGTTGGCTCTGCTTTTTCTTCCCTAATCTGTATCTTTTGGGTTTGGTATTTAGGTCTTTGAACCATTTTGATTTAGTTTTTGCATGAGATGTGAGATATGGTTCTTGTTTCAGTTTTTTTGCAGATGGATTTCCAGTTTTGCCAACACATTTGTTAAAGACACTGTTTTTACCACAGTTTGTAATCTTTGGCCTTTTGTCAAATATGAACAGTTCATAGGACATTGGTTACGTTTCTGGATTCTCTATTTTTCCCATTGGTCTATATATCTGTTTTTGTGCTAGTACCAGGCTGTTTTGACTACTGTGGCAATATAATAGGTTCTAAGGTTCGGAAATGAGATCTCCCACTGTGTTCCTCTTCTTCAGTAGTGTTTCACTTATCTGTGGTTTCTTCCATTTCAAAAACAACTTGGTGATTTGCTTTTCCATCTCGTTAAAAAAAAAAAAAAAGCATTGGAATTTGTATTGGGATTGCACTGTATGCATAGATCACTTTGGATAGAATAGACATTTTCACAATATTAAGTCATTCTATCCATGAGTAAGGTAGGTTTCTCCAGTTATGTAAGTCTCTAAGTTTCTTGAGATAGGGTCTTGTAATGTTCTCTGTATAGGTCTCTTACTTCTCTGGTTGGATTTATTCCTAGGTATTTTATCTTCATGATATTGATCTGATTATTTCATCTCTGATGCTCTCTTCATTGGTTTAAAGGAATCCTACTGAGTTATTTATGTTTATCTTATACCCTGATGGTTTGCTGAACTCTTCTATTAGATTCAATAGTTTATTTATGCATTCTTTAGGGTTTTCTGTGTACATGATTATATTATCTGCAAATAGGGATACTTTTACTTCTTTACTGATGCAGATGCCCCTTATTTCCTCATCTCATCTCACTGTTGGGGTTAGAACCTTTAGCACAATGTTGAATGTAAGTGACAACAGTGGGCATCTTTATTCTCAGTGGGAATTCTTTCAGTCTCCTTCTGTACAGAATGATGTTTGCGGTTGGTTTTGCATAACTGCCCCTTATTGCACTGAGAAATTTCCCTTCTATTCCTGTTTTGTTGAGAGATTTTGTTTTAATGTGAATGGATGTGGGGCATTGTCAAATATCTTTTACGCATCAACTGATAGAGTCAAGGGATCTTTTATGTTATTTGTGTGACTGATCATGTTAATTCTTTTTTCTAATTGTTCAACCAGCACTGCATCCCTCGTATGTGTCTTACTTGGTCATGATGAATTATTTTTTGTTACTGAATTTTATTGGGAAAGGATATTTTTTTGCATCTAGGTTCAGGAGTGATGTTAGTGTGTAATTTTTTCTTTTGTGGAGTCTATCCAGCATTCATTTCAGGTGTATAAGTCTTCATAGAATGAATTTAGGAATGTTCCTTCTATTTCTATGTTGTGGAATAGCTTCAGTGGTATTGGAATTAACTCCTCTCTAAAAGTTTGGTAGAATTCTCCAATGAAGCTTTGTGGGCCAGGATTTTTTTTTTGATTGGTAGTTTTTTATTACATCTTAAATCTCTTCTTTTATGATAGGTTTATTAAGTTGTTCTACTTCTCTTTGTGATAATTTGTTACATGATGTGAATCCAGAAATTCATCCATTTCCTCTTGGTTTTCAAGTCTCTCAGATTATAATTTTTCATAGTATTCTGCTATGATATTTTTAATTTCAGTTGGGTCTGTTGTGAAATCTCCAATCTCATTTCTTATTTGGATTATAATTTTCCTCTCCTGTTTTTCTTTTGTAAGTTTAACAAATGGTTTATCAATTTTGTTGATCTTTCCAAAAACATAGCTTCAGGTTTTCTTAATTCTCAATTGTTCCATTCTCTAATTCATTAAAGACACAAAACCACCATTGAAGAGGATGAAAAGAAAACCATAAAAAAAACAACAGAGGGCGGAGTCAAGATGGCGGACTAAGGACACGTATCTTTCTATCCCTCTGGAAACCAAGACCTGAATTGGCAATCAAACAGAGCCTTCTGATCACCTAATCAGCCTCAGGACACAGCACAGAGCTGTTAATTGGGACTTCATACCACTCAGCGAAAAACCTCCTCTCTGTCACTGACTCCCGCTCCCGGCTAGCCCCGGCTCTCACGGACGGAAGGTAAATGCCCCATTTGACTTTTTTTCCCTCGGTCTCGCTGGCGGACGGAGCTGGGCCTTGCCCAGCGGCTGGACTCAGACGCGCTGCTGGGGGGATAGGCAGGCGAAATTCCCATATTCTGAGAGCCAGGCTCGGGACTCTGTTAATCTAGACACTTTGAGCCTTTCGTTTTGTAGCTGCCTCAGTGGGGTTTGTGCGGAGCTCTGCGGTCAGGGAGCGGGACGCCATGTTGGTACCGAGATTTTAGCGGGACCTTGTTCTTACCTGGGAGCCAGCGCCAGCAAATGGGACAGCACTTCTCCGTCAGAAAAGCAGTCATTTTGCATAGTGCTGCCTACATTGGGGGCCCTGCAACAGAAGCAGAGGAATCACTACCTCTCGGCACCCTTAGCCCCTCTGTCTGCTGCCTGTGTGGAGGACGCCATCGTGGGTACGGTGGCCGCAGCTGGACCTAATTCTTAGCTTGGGAGCCACAGCCTGTCCACAAGAGAGCGCTTTTCTATCACAAAACCAGTACTCAACGCAGTGTTGGATAAGGCTAGGCCCTGTCAGCAGAGGCCAGCAGGGCACTAGCAGTGCTGTATTGTGAACTAGTTTGTTATCATCTGGGGTTGGATGCAGTGGCGCTTACTTTGTCAGACGGGAAGAGGGACCTCTACACCTGAAAACCTAACTGACTTGTGAACTGGTCAGATACCTTTTGCTTTACATTTGAAGACAGCCTAGAGAAACATTTGCGGTCCATCCTCACAGTACCTCTTCCAGCCTCTACATACTCACATGGGACCCAAAAAGCAACAGACAATTGTGGCATACAAGCAATCACACATGGCTTCAGAAGGCTCCCAAACAAAGCAACCAAGGAGTTTTCCAGATGAAGAAACTTTTATGAAAGCATCAGGAAGTGAATACAAATTGATTACATACAGAGCCCTCCTAGACCTTATACAAAATGCAGCAGAACAAAATGAAAAATTAAGCAAGTTGTTCGATCTGATGGAACACCAGTACTGTGAAATCCAACAGATCAAGAAGAAAATCAAAGACATAGAAACTTCCATGCAAACCCAAGGAAACAGAATGGAACAAATGGAAAAAAGAATTTCTGACTTGAAAGACAGAGCTAATGATGCCAGTGTCTATAAGCAGAAATAAGAAAAAAGAAACAAGAAAAATGAAGAAACATTAAGAAGCATGTGAGACTCTATTAAGAGGAACAACCTTCGATTAATTGGAGTCCCTGAACAGGGTGAGACATCTGAGAACACAGAGAGTATTGTTGCTGAGCTGCTGAAAGAAAACTTCCCAGAAATCATGAAGGAAGAGAATATAGACATCTCAGATGCATATCGTACGCCACCCAATATAGATCTCAAAAGAAAGACTCCAAGACATATTATAATCAAGCTTAACAAAATGAAACATAAGCAGCAACTCTTAAAGGCAGCAAGACTCAAGGCAAAGCTAACATTCAGAGGGAAATCCTGTAGGCTCTCGTCAGATTTCTCAGCAGAAACCATGTTGGCACGGAGACATTCAAAGTCTTGAAGGAGAAGAACTTCCAACCAAGAATTATATATCCTGCAAAACTATCTTTCAAACATGAAAATGAAATTAAGACATTTCCAGATAAACAGAAACTCAGAGACTTTGTAAAAACCAAACCCAAACTACAAGAAATACTGAAAGAAGTTCTTGGCTTTGGCTTAGAAGAACGAAACCACTAACTTTATATTTTAGAACGACACACTACTCAATACTCATTTAGAGAAGGCTCCAAAATAAATCACAGCTTTGACTTGGAAAGAAGCAATCCAGTGATCATCATGAAAACTATGGTGTCATCATAATAAAAGAGGGATGTATTACAGTCGTTATACTCCTTCTAGATGGAGAGGAAGATGACCAGACTGGTAGTAATTAAAATTGGGTTTATAAATAGTTTATTAAGGGGGTTCATAGGGGCAGCTGTAAAGCACAACAAAGATGTATCATACCATTTCAAGAAATCTAACACACGAGTCTCAACAACTATAAAACCAGCTCTGAAAAAGGTGAAAAATCAACTCACAAAAAAGAGTGCCTCAGAACAGACTAATAAGAACAACAGAGAAAACATCAACATAAAAATAAACATATGACAATGGCAGCAGTGAACACATACCTATCAATAATAACATTGAATGTGAATGGACTGAATGCTCCAGTAAAGAGACACCGAGTGTCATCTTGGATCAAAAGACACGACCCATCCATATGTTGTCTACAAGAAACTCACTTGAGACCTAAAGACAGGAACAAACTGAAAATTAAAGGATGGAAGAATATATCTCAAGCTAACAATGAACAAAGAAGAGCAGGGGTGGCAATTCTAATCTCAGACAAAATCAACTTTAATGTCAAATCCACCATCGTGGACAAAGATGGACACTATTTATTGCTGAAAGGTTCAGTACACAAGCAAGACTTAACTATATTAAACATTTATGCACCTAAAGTCACAGCACCTAAATATGTCAAAGAAACACTGACTATACTCAAAAGAGAGTTAGATGACTCCACAATAATAGTGGGAGACTTTAACACTAAACTCTCATTACTAGACAGATCATCTAGAAAAAAGCTCAGTAAAGATACAGAAGACCTCATTGATATATACAGAACTTTCCACCCATCAGCAGACAACTACACCTTCTTCTCCAGTGCACATGGAACATTCTCCAGAATTGACCACGTGATAGGCCATAATTCAATGCTCAACAAAATCCATACCATTGAAATATTGCAAAGCATCTTCTCAGATCATAAAGCCATCAAAGTTGAAATCAATAGCAGAAAAAACAGAGATAGAAAGTGGAACTCTTGGAAACTGAACAACATCTTGCTCAAAAAAACATGGGTTATAGAGGAAATCAAGGATGAATTAAAGAAATTCATGGTTTCCAATGAGAACGAGAACACTTCCTACCAGAACCTATGGGATACAGCCAAAGCAGTGCTCAGAGGTCTGTTTATCTCCATAAATGCACACATCGGGAAGGAAGAAAGAAACCAAATCAAGGAACTAACTCTACACCTTGAACAAGTAGAAAGAGAACAACAGAGGAACCCCTCGGGCACCGGAAGAAAGGAGATCATAAAGATTAGAGCAGAGTTAAATGAATTAGAGAATAGAAAAACAATTGAAAAAATTGAAAAGACCAAAAGCTGGTTTTTTGAAAAGATCAACAAAATTGATAAACCACTGGCTAAACTTACTAAAGAAAAGCAGGAAAGGAAACAAATAACCCAAATTGGAAATGGGAAGGGAGTTGTCACCACAGATGCAACAGAAATCAAAAACATCATAACAGAATACTATGAAAGACTGTACTCTAACAAATTTGAAAACCTGGGGGAAATGGACCAATTGCTTCACTCATACCACCTACCTAAATTATCACAACGTGAAGCAGAACAACTTAATAAACCCATCACAAAGGAAGAGATTGAAAAGGTCATCAAAACACTGCCAACCCAAAAAAGTCCGGGCCCAGATGGCTTGACAGCAGAATTCTACCAATCATTTAGAGAAGAGTTATCCCCAATACTATTGAAACTATTTCACAGTATAGAAAGGGATGAAGTACTCCCAAACTCATTCTATGAAGCCAGCATAACCCTGATACCTAAGCCTGGGAAAGATCCAACAATGACAGAGAACTACAGACCGATATCACTCATGAACTTAGATGCAAAAATCTTCAACAAAATTCTTGCCAACATAATACAACAACATATCAAGAAAATAATCCATCATGACCAAGTGGGATTCATACCAGGGATGCAAGGCTGTTTCAACGTCAGGAAAACAATTAATGTGATTAACCACATAAATAACACAAAAGACAAAGATCACCTGATTTTGTCCATTGATGCCGAAAAAGCATTTGATAAAGTGCAATACCCATTCATGCTAAAAACTCTTAGCAAAATGGGCATAGACAGCAAATTCCTCAACACAATAAGGGCCATTTATACAAAGCCAATTGCCCACATCATCCTGAATGGAGAGAGACTGAAAGACTTTCTCTAGAGATCAGGAACTAGACAAGGATGCCCACTGTCACCTCTCCTATTCAACATTGTGCTAGAAGTTCTAGCCAGAGCAATTAGACAAGATGAATAAATAAAGGGCATCTGCATCGGCAAAGAGGAAGTTAAAATCTCCGTGTTCGCAGATGATATGAATGTATATGCAGAGAACCCCAAGGAATCTATAAGTAAGTTACTCAAACTGATAGATGAGTTCAGCAAAGTCTCAGGATACAAGATAAACATAAGTAAATCAGTAGGATTCCTTTATACCAACAACGAGACTGTTCAGGAGGAAATTATCAAATCTATACCATTTGTGATAGCCCCTAAGAAGATAAACTACCTAGGAATTAATCTAACCAGAGAAACAACAGACCTTTACAAAGAGAACTACAAGCCCTTACTACAAGAAACTAAGAGAGACTTAGAAAAATGGAAAAACCTACCCTGCTCATGGATAGGAAGACTTAACATTGTGAAAATGTCTATTTTACCCAAAGCAATTTGTTTATATAATGCAATCCCAATACAAGTTCCAGCATCATTTTTTAATGAGATGGAGAAACAAATCACCAATTTTGGTTGGAAAGGGAAGAAGCCCCGGATAAGTAAGGTACTACTAAAGAAGAAGAACACATTTGGAGGCCTCTCATTACCCGACCTTAGAACATACTACACTGCCACAGTGGTCAAAACAGCCTGGTACTGGTACAAGAACAGACAGACTGATCAATGGAACAGAACTGAGACCCCAGAGATGACACCATCTGCCTATGAACAGTTGATATTCGACAAAGGCCCTAAGACATTAAACTGGGGTAAAAACAATATCTTCAACAAATGGTGCTGGCAAAATTGGTTATCCATCTGCAATAAACTGAATCAAGATCCATATCTTACAACTTATACAAAAACCAACTCCAACGGGATAAAAGACCTAAATATCAAACCTAAAACGATAAAGCTCATCCAACAAAAGGTAGGAACAACAATGGAAGTTTTAATACACAATGAGGACAGACTCCAAAATCTGTCAAAGAAACCTCAATCAACAGAAGAGAAAGTAGATAAATGGGAACTATTAAGAATCAAACACTTTTGCTCATCTGAAGACTTTATTAATAGAATTAAAAGAACACTCACAGAGTGGGAAAAAATATTTGGCAACTCTATGTCAGATCGACGCCTGATCTCCATAATCTGTAAGATACTACAAAATATCAATAAGAAGAAGATAAACCATCCAATTAAGCGATGGGCAAAGGAGATGGACAGATACTTCACTAAAGAGGAGATCCAGGCAGCCAAAAAACACATGTGGACATGTTCACGATCTTTAGCTATTAAAGAAATTCAAATCAAGACAACAATGAGATACCATCTCACCCCAACAAGATTGGCCATGATCCAGAAAACACAAAACAACAAATGCTGGAGAGGCTGTGGAGAAATTGGAACCCTCCTACACTGTTTGTGGGGTTGCAAAATGGTCCAGCCTCTTTGGAAGTCAATCTGGCACTTCCTTATAAAAATGGATATTGATATACCATTTGATCCAGTAATTCCACTACTTCGAATATGTCCTACAGATTCAAGGCCTTTCACACCAACAGACACATGCACCAGAATGTTTATCGCTGCACAGTCCACAATAGCATAATGGTGGAATCAACCCAGATGCCCAACAATAGAAGAATGGATAGGTAAACTGTGGTACATATACTCAATGGAGCACTACGCAATGATAAAGAATAACGATGATTCCAGGAAACATCTCCTAACCTGGTTTCAACTGGAAGACATTATGTTGAGTGAGAGTAGTCAGCGACAAAAGGACAAATACTGTATGAGACCTCTACGATAAGATCTCAAAAACAGACTCGTGTATAGAAGAAAAGACTCTTTGACAGCTGCAAGGGAGCGGAGGGAGGGAGGGAGGGCGAGGGGGGGAGGGTTTAGTTTAGGTAGTTACTAGAAATCTAGTTGGGAGAAAGCGGTGACAGCACACATTAGGAACAAGAACAACATTAAGTGGACTTCAGCATAACTTGAGTACTCCTTCCATCTTAACTCAATACTGCAAGGATAGAGTAGCTGGGGCGAGGGGCAGGGGACCATGCTCTTAGGTGAATTCCAGGCCATTTGGCACAACTAGCGTTTTGCTAAGAGAGCTCTCTGCACCCCGCATTGGTGAGTGGCGTCTGGGGTCTTCAAAGCTGCCAAGCTGCCATCCGAGGACACAGCAAATGGTCCCAACTCAGCAGGAACAGATGCTCACTGAGGGCCAAAATGGCATGCGGTAAAGACAACCGAGAAGACAGAGAGACCCACAAGAGTGGGTGCCTACATCGACCTGGGACCGGAAGAACCGGATGGTGCCCAGCCACCACCAGTGATAGCCATGACGGAGCTCACAGAGAGGAGCCTCACTGGCAACACAAGAATAAAAAGAGGTGCATCATGAGATCTCCACTAAAAGACCTCAATTGATGGTCTAGCGGTTTTGAGGTTCCTCTGAGAGCATGGCCCCCAGCCCTGATGCTGCCCATTCCCATAAATTATAACAAAGGTCCACTCTTTGGGCAGGAATGGAATGGACTTGGCAATGCAGAGTAACCATATATTGGAAGCACTTTATGGTTCTATACATCTATAAGATATTATCTTGCTGACCTCTGGCTGGAGGAAGGGGAGTGGACGGAGAGGAGGAGAAAGGAGACTGTTGGGAGGATGAGACATGTATGGAGCAGAGAGGAATAGTGTGCAGTCACCGGACAGGGAGAGCAGCGGAAGCTGCATATAGGGGGGCATGTAAATTTACGTGTGAATGTACATTTTCACTTAGTTGTGTTAAATAAAAATAAAAAAAAGAAAAAGAAAAACAACAAAGAACAGAATGTCAAGTGGAACAAAAAAAATCAACAACACAAAAATTAAGGCACCAAAATGATGACAATAAATATATATCTATCAATAATTACATCAAATGTAAATGGACTGAATGCTGCAGTAAAGAGACAGAGGATAACAGGCTGGATCAAAAAACATGATCCACTGACATGCTACTTACAATCTTTATTATTTGATTTCTTCTAATCTAATCTTTACTATCTGTTTTCTAATCTTTATTATCTGTTTTCTTCTGGTGCCTGAGGCATACTTTTGTTGTTCTATTTCTGCTTGTTCAAGTTGTAGGGTTAGTTCTTTGGTTTGAGTTCTTTCTTCATTCCAGGTGTGTGTGTTTATAGAGGTAAACTGACCTCCGAGTACTGCTTTTCTTGTATTCCATAGATTGTGGTAGGATGTGTTTTCTTTCTCATTGCATTCCACGAATTTCTTTATTGCATCCCTGATTTCTTCTATAATCCATGAATTTTGAGCAAGATGTTGTTCTGTTTCCATGAGTGTGAATTTCTACTCATGTGTTTTCTGCTATTGATTTCAGCTTTTATGGCTTTATTGTGAGAAGATGCTTTGCAATAATTCAGAGGTTTAGATCTTGTTGAGACTGGCTTTATGGGTTATTACAGAGTCTATTCTGGAGAATGTTCTTTGTGCATTGGAAAAGAAGGTGTACTTGCCTGTTGTTGGGCGAAAAGTTCTGTATATGTTTGTGAGGTTTAGTTGTTTATTGCCACAATAAGATCTTCTGTATCCTTATTGAGCTTTTTTCTGGATGATCTGTCCCTTACTGAAATTGGAGTGTTGAAATCTCCTACTATTACTCTGGAGTGATCTATCTCATTTTTCAGTGTTGTCAGTGTTTGTTCTATGAATTTGGATGATCTGATATTGGTGCATAATTAATATTGTTGTCTTCCCCATATACTGAAACTTGAAGCAGTAGTGACCATCCTTGTCCATGATAGTGGATTTTACTTTAAAATCTATTTTATTTGAGATTAATACCACTGCTCTTGCTCTTCTTTGATGTTACTAGCTGGATATCTATCCAACTATCTATCTATCTATCTGTCTGTCTGCTTACCTGCCTGTCTGTCCATCCATCCGTCCGTCTTTCCATCCATCAATCGATCCATCTATCTATCTTTCCATTCCTCAATTTTCAGTTAGTTCATACATTTGAGTCTAAGGTATGTTTCTTTTAAGTAGCATGTCAATGAATCATATTTTTTGATTAAGCCTGTTATTCTCTGTCTCTTTTTTAGCATATTCACTCCATTTACACTCAGTATAATATTGATAGGTATGTGTTAATTGTTGTCATTTTGGTGCCTTAATTTTTGTGTTGTTATTTTCTTTGTTCCACTTGATGTTCTGTTCTTCGTTGTTTTTCTTTATGGGTTTTCTTTTCATCCTTTTCAATGGTGGTTTTGTTTCTGTTGAATCTCCTATAGTGTTTTTTTGTTTTGATATGCAGTATTGTTAGTCTGAAGGAAAACTTGGTGGCATAGTGGTTAAGTGCTGTGTCTGCTAACCGAAAGGTCAGAAGTTCAAATCCACTAGGTTCTTCTTGTGAACTCTATAGAGTGGTTCTACTCTGTCCTATAGGGTTGCTATGAGTTGGAATTGACTTGATAGCAGTGGGTGTATTGTTAGTTTGCTTTGCAGCTACCCTTTTGTTTCTCCCTAATGTTTTAGGCTTAAACCAGTCTTTAACCTCCTTTCCATCTGAAAAGCTATTATTACTGTCTTCTCTTTGTATGTTAGTTTTAGTTTAAGCTTAGATGTCTTTAAAGGCCTTTCCTTATGTTCTATTAAACTTGACTATAATATGTATTGGTGTCTTTCTTTTGGCATCTACCTTTTGTGGAGTTCAATGAGCATTTTGAATAGCTATTGTCTGTTCTTTCATGATGTCAGGGAAGTTTTTTGTCAGCAACACTTCAACAGTCCTCTCTATATTTTGTGCTATCCTTCCCTTTTCTGGAACTCCAATTGCACATAATTTGTGTCTCTTGATAGAGTCCCACATAATTCTTAATGCTTCCTAATTTTCTTGATTCTTTTGGCTAATTTCTCCTCATAAAGACAGTTGCTTTATTTTCGGTCTCATTAATTCTGCATTCTATTTCCTCAATTCTGCTCTTTTGGCTTTGCATTGAATTGCCTAACTGTAATTTTTATGATCGATCTGTTGAATTTCATATCAATGGTGCTATACCAGTTCACATAGCTTTTCATTTTATTCTGCTGCACTTTGTTTTTCTCCATTGTAAGATCTAGAAGGGCTCTATACATAAGTCTTTTGCATTCTAGCTCTAATAATTTCAGACAGACTTCTTTATCTGGGAAGTTTTTGACTGTTTATTTGGGGAATTTTCTGGAGCCATGGTAGTCTGCTTCTTCAAATGGTTAGATATTGATTGTTGTCTTTGCACCATCAGAAAGCTGTTTAGCTTCTCTGGTCTCACACCAGCAGAACCTATGGGGTAGCTCTAAGAAGGGAGTGAGTAAGAGCAGTGCTAGATTTAGCTACCAGCCACTGTATTCACTAAGCACAGCTTCTTACTGGTGAGAGAAGCTGCCCAGCTCAGTGGTGCTGCTCAACTTGGCAGCCAGCCCCAGCTGGGCTGTTAGGGGTATGGGCCCCCACCTCCTGGCTGACAAAGACAATGGTCTACTTGTGCTGACTCTCTGGAGTCACTCCAGCAGATGCTACTGTGTAGCTTAGAGAGGGGAGGAGAGAAGAGTGTTGCTATACTAAGCTGCCAGCCACTGCTGCATTCTCTAGATATGATTGTCTTAAAAACTGCTTTTCTGCTAAGAGAAGCACTATCCAGCAGCAACCAGTAGCAGCCAGGTCCTCCTGAATGCGAATCCCTGCCTCCTGGCTGAAAAAGATTGTGACCTACTTATGGAGTCCCTTGGGGGCCATGTTAGCAGATGCTACAGCATGGCTCAGCGAAGGGGGGAAAATAGCGCTATCACACTCGGCTGCCAGCATTGCTGTGGTCTATAGATATGATTGTCTTAAAAACTGCTTTTCTGCTTAGAAAGACACTGTCCAGTGTCAGCTGGTACTTGAGTCTTCAAGGGTGACAGGCCCCACCTCCTAGCTGACAAATATGGTGATCTACTTGTAGAATCTCTCAGTGGCCCCATCAGCAGATGCTATGACGTGGGTCAGAGAAGGGAAGGGGAAGTGCACCACCATACTCTGTCATCAGCCACTACTGCATTCTCTAGGTGTGATTGTCTTAAAAACAGTTTTTCTGATGAGAGAGGTGCTGTCCAGTCTGGTACTGTTGATTAGCATGGCTGCCGGCCCAAGCTAGGCCCTCAGACATGGCTGACTACATCTCTCAGCTGACTAAGATGGTATCCTACCTGTGGCACCTCTACTGATTTGCACCAGAAGAATCTATGGCACAGGCTTAGAGGAGACAGAGAGAATGGACACTGGCACCCTTGGCCACCAGCCACAGCTAGGTTCTCTGTAACTGATTGTGTTAAGTATAACCTCTCCACTGTGAGAGATACTGTCTACTTAGACACTGCAGCTCAGAATGGCATCCCGCTCTTGCCAGGCTTGCAGGCTTAGCAGTCCCAGTCCTAGTCTCCAGGTTAACAAAGATAGCATCTGTACCTATAAGCCTCTCATCTGCTGCACTAGCAGAAGCAGGACCCTTTGTGCTGCCATCTTGCCTCCCCTTCCTACTTCCCAGTCAGATCTCACAACCCTCCATTTGATCTTAGGGCTCCTAGAATATCCACTCTGCTCCCTTCAATTGTTTTTTCTAGGCCTTAATTCTCAGAGGGAGTTGAGGAGACGTGTGACTAGTCTACCACCTTGTTCCCAACCTCCTGAATTTTTCCGTTTTTTAAATCTATGCTTCTCATTTGTCTATTTGTTTTCATTTTTGTCTGCTTTTTGTTTCAACTCATAGATAACTCTGAATATTAGAGATTTGAATTTCCTTTCAGGTACTTCTAGTGTTTTTCTTCTGCTGGGAAGTTGTCTTGTGTTTTATTTTGGATATCTACTGGAACCATACTATCTTTTTCTCTAATACATTTTGATATTATCTGTTGTCTTTGGGGCATTTCATAGTTTTATTATTATTATTATTGATTATATATCTGTTAGTTTTGTCCTTTTTCAAAACAGTTGATTATGTCAGAGCAAATGGGTTGTGTATTGATTGTTGTCTGGTCACCTGCGGCCTTTCCGTCTCCTTGTCCAATAGGGATGACCAGTTGCTCATCCATGGTGTAGCAGGGCAGGTCCAGGTGAAAGGACAGATTAGAGCAGACAGGGTGAGAAAGTTCTCATAGGCTGTGCCTGTGCTGCTGGGGAGTATGATTTTCAGCACATGGTGCAGCTGTACACAAAGGAATGGACAGGTAGTGATACATGGAGCTAAGTCAGATATGAAAGAGAGGAGAGAGAATGTGAGGCAAAAACAAACAAATGAGAGTGCTAAGGGCATTTGCAATTGTAATGCAGAGATGAGAAACTGAAAAAATGGAGAAAAATGCAAAGAAAAAAAGAAAAGAAACAGGTAAAAAGAAAAGCAAAGATGACTTCATAGAAATTGGTAAAAGAAAACCTCTCAGGGCTTCCCCCAGTTCAGAATGGGGAAGTGTCTCCAAGACTGCCTGTCTAGAAGGGGTATAGATGTCACACAGTGCCAGGTGATAAAAGAGACAGGAGACGAAGGTAAACATAGAAAGACAAGACCTAGGAAATGAAGAATGACAGAAATTTTAAAAAGAGAAATAAAGAAGGAAGGAAAGAAGAGGGAAGGAGAGGGGAAGGGAGAGGAGGAGAGGGGAGCAGAAGAAAAGGATGAGAGAAAAGGCCCCCAGGAATCTCACTGGCACTTCTGTTCATACTGGGTAAGTGAGTCCTAAGCTGTGTAGTGCATCCAGGCTAGAAGGGACTCCCGAGCCATGAAAAGAAAAAGAAAACAAACAGACAAAACAAACCATGACAAAGCAAATTGAAAAAAAAAAGGGGGGGAAAAATCAGCCCCAAGAATCCCACCAGCATGGCGGCTCGGGTGAGGGAGTGATTTTCCAGCTGAGCCATGCTTCACAACCTTCCAAGAAGAAGCAAAGATGGCATTTGGAAACAGAAGTTTGAGAGAGAGGAGGGAGGACGTGGCAGGAGGCAAGTAACAAACCAGAGGAAACGGAAAAAAGCAATACCAGCTACAGACAACGGCATTCAGAGAGCTGTCCAGTGTGTGTGGTGCGGGGAATCCAAGTGGTCTAGACCAAAAGAGTGTCCTCCCGACCAAGAGATTTCAACCCACAGGAAACAGAGGAGGCTGAGCTGAATGGGGGGCAAGGATGGGGAAGAAGGGTGAGGATTAGAAGACTGTATATTGAACCCTGATGAAGTAGCAGTTAAGTGCTATTGTCCATTAACCCAAAGGTTGGCAGTTCAAATCCACAAGGCCCTCCTTGGAAACTCTGTGGAGCAGTCCTCCTCCACCCTATACTGTTGTTATGAGTCAGAATTGACTCAATGGCAATAATTTCATTTTTGTTTGGGGGTGATCTGTGTGCTACAAGGAACTGTCTGAAGCTGTTTTCTCCTACTCCCTATTTGCTGATCTCCAATGTGGGCTTGATAAAGCCAAGAGAAATGTTTCACTTCCCAGCCAAGCTTTCAGAGCTAATCAGGAAGAGTCAAAGTTAAGAGTTAAGAGTTACGAGTTAAGAGACTGATGATAGAAGTGATAGAATTATCTTCTTTCATATGCAAGACCTGGGTTTAATTTCTGGCCAGTACACTTCATGCACAGCCACCAATCATTCTCATGAAAGTTTGTATGTAGCTAAGATGTTGAACAGATTTCAGCAGGACACTCAGACTAAATTAGACTAGGAAAAAAAGCCTGATGATGCAGTTCCAAAAATCAGCTAATGAAAACCTTGCAGATTACAAAGTTTCCATCCACAACCTGGGATTTCATTCTGTTGTGTGATTGGTTGCCATAAGCTGAGGATCAACTCAAGACAGTCAACAACAGCAGTTGTGAGTTAGCAAGTCTCAAACCACTACCTCAGTGAAACAACTAATGTCATTTATATTTTCTTTAATTAGGATAATCTTTAAGTAAGGATGTTGAGGGGATTTCAGAATATGTCATTGCAGAGGTAGAAGACTTACCCTTTGGTGGACCGTGCTGGTATCCAAGAAGTAAATGTCTATCATTTTATATGTGATCAATGATCTATCTCTGAATCTTGTGACCTCTCTACATCCTGTATATATCAAGCACTTCTGGGATTCTGTTGGGGTATTACAAAAAAATGTAGCTGCTTTTCCATGACACTAATGAAAACAGTATGAGGCTGTTTCAGGCAGCTATACCTCAAAATGGAATGCCTGGAGCTACTGTGGTTAAGAGCAATGGCTACTAACCAAATGGTCAGCAGTACAGATCCACCAGATGTTCCTTGGAAACCATGTGGGACAGTTCTACTCTGTCTTATAGGGTCAAAATGCTTCATAGTCCTTCCTAAGCCATGCTTAGGAATCCAGTACAAGGACTGAATCACGTCCCCAGATTAACCAAAAAAAAAAAAAAAAAAAACCTGGGATAACAAGTCACTTTTGCACTCAGAAAGCTCAACCATCTTATTCCGACTCCCTCTCCTGTCCTACAGATCTTGCGACCTCTCGAGCTATGCAACTACAGCTGTACTCCCCACCCTGTGACAGCATACTCCTCCCTTCCACCCCAAACTTCCCATGTCCATTTCAGAGAGTTCCCATCCCCCTCCACCTTCTCATCTTGCCTGGACAGGAGCTGCTCGGTGAGCTTCATGTATATACTTAAGACAAGAAGCTCACTCTTCACCAGCATCACTCTATGCATTACAGTCTAGTCTAATCCTTCTCTCAAGAATTATCTTTGAGACTGGTTTCAGCTCAGGGCTAACAGAGTCTAGAGGCCACATCCTCATGGGACCCTTCAGTCTGTAGGACCATCAATTCTGGTCTTGTAATAGAGTTCTAGTTCTGCATTCTTCTCTCATTACATCAGGGATTTTATGTTGTACTCCTTGTCAGTGCAGACAACACTGGTGGCCAGGCACCACCCAGTTCTTCTGATCTCACCCTGAAGTAGTCTCCAGGTCATATGGCCCATTCTGTCATCTGGGCTCATATTTTCCTCATGTCTTCAATGTCCTTTATTCTTCTCTGCTCCAGGTGGGTTAGGAAAAACTGGTGCTACTTAGAAAGCTGCTTTCACACTTTGAAGGGCCCAGACACCACTCAACCAAAGTGGTATGCAGAACACTTTCTTAAGAAAAACTTAGTTACGCAAGTTGACCTGGATGTCTCCTGAAACCATAGTCCAGAGACCCTGCACCTGCTACTCTGTCTTTCAAAATGTTGGGCCATATTTAGGAAGCTTCTTAGCTTTGAGCATAGTCCAGCTTTGCAAATCTGCCTTCTACTGCATGATGTCACTCCATTCAACTAACCCAATCCCTGTTTACAGTCTAATCAGTGAGCATCCCCCTCTCTTGCTCTCTAACTTTGTAATCATCAAAGACTATTTTCTTCCATACTGAAACCTTTTCTTGGGTCCTTGTAACAGTGGCCTCGTATAGTATTTGTTCTTTGGCAACTCACTAATTTCACTCAGCATGATCGTTTCCAGATTACTCCATGCTATATTTCCTAAGATCATCATTGTTCTTTATCAATACATAATATTCCATTGTATGAATATACCATAGATTTGTTTATACATTCATCTGTTGATGGGTACTTAGCTTGATTCTGTACTTTTGCTGTTGAAGACAATGCTGCAGTGAACATTGGTGCAAGTGTGTCTACTTCTGTGACAACCCTTATTCTCCAGGCTATATTCCAAGGAGTGGAATTGGTAGATCATATTGTATTTCTATTTGTAGCTTTCTAAGTAGGCCAGAAACCCTGGAGGTATAGTGGTTAAGTGTTACATATCATATGTTAACCAAAATGTTGGCAGTTCAAAGCCACCAGGTGCTCCTTGGAAACTCTATGGGGCTGTTCTACTCTGACCTACAGGGTCACTATGAATCAGAATGGACTTGACTGTGGGGGGAAGGGCAGTAACCACCAAATCACTTTCCAAGTTGGCTATAAAGCAATGTAGAAGTGTTCTGGTATCTACAAAACTGTTTTAGCATTTGTTATTTTGTGTTTTTTGGATTAATGCCAGTTTTGTTGGGGTGAGATGGTATCTCATTATAGTTTTGATTTGGATTTCTCTAAGAGTTAATGATCTTGAGCATTTCCTCATTTATGTTAGCTGCCTAAATGTCTTCTTTGGTAAAGTCTCTTTTATATCCTTTGCCCATTTCTTGATTGTTTGTCATTGTCTTGTTGAGGTTTTGCTGTACCTTGTATATTAGAAAGATCAGACACTGGTTGAATTTGTATTAGCCAGTATTTATTTATTTATTTATTTGCCAGTCTGTAGGGTGTGTTTTTACTCTTCTGGTGAAGTCTTTAAATTAGTGTGCTTGATCTTTAGGAATTCTCAGTTATCTGTTTTCTTTTCTGTTGCTTTCATTGATAATTATGTTTTGCAGTCTGTTTATACCATGTATTAGGGCTATTAGTGTTGAATCTATTTTTCCCCCCATGATCTTTATTGTTTTCTATTTGATATTTAAGTCTTTGATCTATTTTGAGTTAGTTTCTGATCATGGTATGAGATATGGGTCTTCTTTCATTTTTTTGCAGATGGATATTCATGTATGACAACACCTTTTGTTACAGATATTGTCTTTCTCCAGTTTATGACTTTGGCTCTTCGTCACATATCAGCTGCTCATAGGTAGATGATCTTATATCTGGTTTCTGAATTCCATTCTTTTGGTCACTGTATCTGGTTTTGTACCAGTACTAAGCTCTTTTGACTACTGTGGCAATGTAGTCAGGTAGTGTGAGGCCTCTCACTTTGTTCTTCTTGTTCAGTAATGCTTTGCTTATCAAAGGCTTCTTCCCTTTCCATATGAAGTAGGTAATTTATTTCTCCATCTCATTAAAAAATGCCATTGGAATTTGTATTGGGATTTATTTATATCTATAGATTTTCTTGGGTAGAAAAGACATTTTCAAGATGCTCAGTCTTCCGATCCATGAACAAAGTTAAGCTTTTCCACCCAGATAGATCTCATTTGGTTTATTGCAGTTTCTTAAAAAAAAACTATTGCTGTCGAGTCCATTGTGACTCATAGTGATACTATAGGACAGGGCAGAACTGTCCCATTGTGTTCCCAAAGTATGTCTGATGGATGCAGTCTGCTGACCTTTTCATTAACAACCATAGCACTTAACCACTATATAACTAGACTTTGCATTCTTGCAATAGGTTCTTGTAATTTTCATTATGTAGATCTTCTACATCTCTAGTTAGATTTATTCCTAAGTATTTTATCTTCTTTAATGCTATTGTAAATGGTATTAATTCAGTGATTTCCTCTTTGATGCTTTCTTTGTTAATGTAATAAAATCCAACTGATTTTTGTTTGTTTATCTTATATCCCGATACTTGCTGAACTCTACTGTTAGTTCCAGTATTTTGGGGGCGTTCTTCAGAATTTTCTGTGTATATCTGCAAATAGAATACTTTTACTTCTTTGTTATCAATGTGGATATCCTTTATTTCTTTATCTTGCTTGATTGCTCTGGTTAGAACCTCCAGCACAAAGTTGAATAGTAGTGGTAACAGTGAGCATCTTTGTCTGGGTCACATTCTGAAGGAGAATGCTTTCTGAGTCTCTCCACTTAGTATGATGTCGGCTGTTGGCTATGTAAAATGCCCTTTATTATGATGAGAAATTTCCCTTCTATTCCTATCCTGCTGAGAGTTTTCATCATGAATAGGTATTAGACTTTGTCAAATGCCTTTTTTGCATCAATTGATAAACTCAAGTGTCCTTTATCTTTTGTTTTAGTTATGTGGTTGATTAGATTAACTGTTTTTCTAATGTTGAACTATCCCTAATATGAATCCCAATGGATTGGTCATGATGAACTAATTGTTTGATATGTGTGGAATTCTGTTGGCTAGATTTTTTTTTTTTTTTGAGAATTTTGGCATCTAAGTTTATGACAGATATTTGTAATTTTTATTTTGTGCCGTTTTTACCTAGTCTTGCATCAAGATTATGCTGGCTTTGTAGAAAGAATTTGGGAGTATTCCATATTTTATGTGCTCTGAAATATTTTTAGTAATAGTGGCATTAATGCTTTTCTAAATGTTTGGTAGAATTCTTCAGTGAAGTTGTCTCAGCCAGGACACTTTTGATTGGGAGTTGTCTTAATCATCTGGCACTGCTCCAACAGAAATAGTACAGGTGGATGGCTTTAACAAAAAGTTTCTTCTTACATAGTCTGGTAGGCTGAAATACAAATTCAGGGGGCTCACTCCAGGAAACAAACTCTCTTTGTTGGCTCTGGAGCAAGGTCTTTGTGTTGCCTCAGTCTTTCTTTGTTCTGAGAGTATCTTGGCATAGAAATCTTTGCTTCCAAAAGAATTGCTTTACTCCCAGTGTGAGCTCCCCAATTTCTAGCCTACCTTTCATCTCTCATAGGATAAAAGGTGGTGCAAACCACACTTAGGGGAACTCCCTTAGTAAGTGTGTTACAGTCCCACCCTAATCCTTTATAAAATAGTCAATATGTTAACTACAGAAAGAGATTAGGATGTTTTTTCAGCATTTGGGAAATCAAAAATGAAAGGCAATCACACTGCGCTGGGAATCATGGCCCAGCCAAACTGCTACATACATTTTAGAGTGGACACAATTCAATATCTTCTTTTGTGATGGGTTTATTTAGTTGTTATACCTCTGTGTGTTAATCTAGATAGCTGATGGTTTATAGGAATTTGTCCATTTCCTCTAGGTTTTCAAATTTATTAGAGTACAATTTTACATAATACTACACAGAATGTTATGATTCTTTTAATTTCAGTTGCATCTCTTAGGATGTCATTTGTTTCATTTCTTACTTAATCTTTTTATGGATTGAATTGTGTCACCCCCCAAAAGTGTAGCAATCTGGCTAGGCCATAATTCCTGATAGTCTGTGATGTTCCTAAATGCTGTAATTCCTGCCTTTATGATGTTAATGGGGAGGGATTCATGGAAGTTTTGTTGGCTGGGCAAGGTTCAACACACAAGATTGTATTGTACCTTGATATATTGTACCTTGAGGTAATCTCTTGGGTTATAAAGGAAAGAGAAACAGAGAGACGAGGACGTCATACCACAGAGCAGTGCTAGCAGCAAAGCATGTCTTTCAGAAAGGACCCAGCACCCCTACACCTCAGAATCACACAGTCCAGGGCAAGAGTGACAACAAGAAACTTCTGACAAAACAGAGAGAGGCTTCCCCTGGAGCTGATGACCTGAATTTGGACCTGTAGTCTACTGGACTGTGATGGAATAAAATTTGTCTTTTTCAAGCCATTGGCTTGTTGTCTTTTGATCATGGGAGCACTAAATGACTAAAATAACTATTTGCTTATTCTCCTGATTTTTCTTCTATCAGTTTGGCTAATGGTTTATCAATTTTGTTGAGCTTCTCAAAAAGCCAACTTTTGGTTTTGTTAACTTTTGGAATCATTTTTCTATTCTCTAATTTATTTAATTCTGCTCTAATTTTTACTATTTTCTTTCTTCTGATGCTTGAGAGGTCCTTTTGCTATTCTTTACCTTTTCAAGTTGTAGGGTTAATTTCTTTGGTTTAGGGCCTTTCTTCTTTTTGGGTGTGTATATTTATGAAATAAACTGACATCTGAGTACTGCTTATGCTGTGTTCCATAACTTGTGGTAAACTGTGTTTTCATTCTTATTTGATTCTGTGAATTTCCTTATTCTACTCTTGATTTCTTCTATAATCCAGTAGTTTCTGAGCAAGATTTTGTTTAGTTTTCATGTTTTTTATTTATTTTCCTTTCTTTTTCTGTTATTGATTTATATTTTTATGGCTTTATGGTCTGCAAAGACGTTTTGTAGTGTTTCAGTGCTACTGAATTTTGTTAAGGATTTCTTTGTGTATTAATATGTGGTCAATTCTGTAGTGTTCCTTGCTTGTCAAAAAAGAAATTATACTTGTGTGTTGTTGGGTGGAGTGTTCTGTATATGTCTGTGAGATCAAGTTGGTTGACTGAGGCATTTAGATCTGCCACATCTTTATTGAGCTTTTTAAATGGACATTCTGTCCTTCACTGAAAGTGATGTTTTAACATCTCCTACTACCATTGTGAAGGGGTCTATTTCTGTTTCAATGCAGTTAGAGTTTGTTTTATTTATTTTTGAAGCTCCTTCATTGGCTGCCTAGATATTTAGTATGGTTATGTCCTTCTGGAGTACTGATCCTATAATCCTTACGTAGTATCTGTCTTTATCCAGTGCAGTGGATTTGACTTTAAAGTCTATTTTATCAGAGATCAGTGTCTCCATACCTGCTTTTTTTTTTTTGAATGTTGTTTGCTTGATATATATTTTTCATCCTTTGAGTTTTAGTTTGTTAGTGTCTTTAAGTCTCAGATGTATCTTCTGTATGCCATCTATAAATGGGTCATTTTTTAAAGCCCAGTCTGCTCCCTATTGTTTTGTTGGTTCATTTATGTTGAGAATTCTTGTTTTTCTCATTTTTTATTTTGATGCCTAGGATTAATTCTTTCCTTTGTGGTTACCTTAATTCTTATCCCTATTTTTTAAAATTGAAACCAGTCTTTAATTTCTTTATATTGCCTTGATTTCCTCTCCATATGAAAGGTTTATGACTACACTTTCTTTTAAGTCCCTCCTTTTTTGTTACAATATCTGCATAATGATATCTTTGTTTCCCTATTTTCAGTGTTTTGTCTTTGATTTATTTTCGTGGTTTTCTTGTTTAGTTTGCTGTTTGATTGCTGTATTCTGTGTTTTGGTCTTGGATTGTTACCTGATGTTATTGATTTTCTCACCAAATGACTCCTTTTAGTATTTCTTATAATTTTTGTTTGGTGTTTGCATATTCCCTAAGTTTCTGTTTATCTGGAAATGTCCCAATTTCTCCATTATATCTGAGAGATAGTTTTGCTGGATATATAAATCTTAGCTGGCAATTATTTTACTTCAAAGCTTTGTATATGTCATTTCATTGCCTTCTTACCTACTCAGCTCCTGCTGTACAGCATCAGCGTAGTCTTACCGACTTTCCTTTGTAGGTTATTTTTCCTTTACCACTAACTGCTTTTAAAATTGTCTCTTTATTTTTTGGCAAGTTTGATTACATCTTGGTGTCTTTCTTTTGTGATCTACCTTGTGTGCAGTATGATGAGTGTCTGGAAAGATATTTTGTTATCTTTTGTGATATCCAGGAAGTTTTCTATCAACAAATCTTTGACAATTCCCTCTATCTTCTATTGGAACCTCTCCTTCCGTCCAGTTCTGGTACTCCAATCACTCTTCAATTATTCGTCTTTAATAATTTTTAGCCCCACATAATTCTTAGTGGTTTTTTTTAGTTTTTAAATTCTTTTACCTGATTTTTTTTCCTCAACTATGTTGATGTCATGCGTTTGATCTTTGATCTCACTAGTTTGGCTGTCTATTGCTTCAGTTCTGCTCCTTTAACTTTCTATTTAGTGTCCAGTTCTGCAATTTTATTATTCATTTTTAAGATGCCTAATTCTTGCCAATACATGCTTTTTTCGAAGCCTGTTTAATTTGCCACTATTCTGTACTGCATTTTGCCTCATCTCCTTTCTTATCTCTTGAAGAATTAATTCTATGTATTAATCTTTATATTCTACCTCTGATAATTCCAGGAAGTTCTCTTCCTCTGTAATAGCTGATTATTTGCTTTAGGAGCTCTCTGAAGTGATCATGGTCTGCCTCTTTAAATCATTTGTAATTGCCTCTTGTCTCCAAGCCATTATTAAGTCGTATTTGTCTATTTTGTACTTGCCTGCTCTGTTCTAGCTTCTTGTTTTATTTTGTTTTGAAATGTCAAAATAGGCTGGTTGTGTGTAATAACTTTGGTCATTGTTGCCTTTGAATTTCTAATGTCCAGTCACTAAGTAGTTAGAGCTTTTACTGGACAGGCAAGCTTAAGTGTTCATTTACTTCTTTTGTATGGATTCAGCAGAGATGTCCAGGTAGTCAGTCACCAAATGTATCAAGCAGGCTATCCTCAACTGTCCTAGATGGGCAGGGATGATGAGTGGAGGCATGTGTATCTGGCTGCAGGCACTGAAAAGGGTAGGATGTTTTCCAAACGCTGCTGCTCCAGTCAACTCTCTGGCTACGGTAGTGTCCTAGAAGGTCAGGTCTGGCAAATCCTATGCTGTTCTGGAGATAGTCTCCTTTCCCCATTGTTCAGTCTCATTTTTCAGGTTTACCTTTGATATTCAGGGTTCCTGTCACATGAAATGGATTCATTTGTTTTTTTGAGTATTTGTTGTAAATGGGGTCACAAGAATCATCTGACAGCTCCATCATCTTGGCCTTACCTCCTACAGAAGCAAATTTCTGAATCTTTGTTTTTAGGTTCTAGTTTAGAAAACCTCTCTTGAAATTGTAGATGCTCATGTTATAATATCCAAACAGGAGAGATATCAAAGTAACAGAGAATACTATAGAAATTTTAACTAGCTATACAAGGACTGCCAATTCAATTGGTAAACTCACTCTAGAAAAACTGCTACATAACTCATTGCTGAATGTCACTACAGTAATTTTCAAAGTACTCCCTTTGGAAAACTATGAACCAATGACAGCACTTAGTGTACCCTTTAAATCAGTTTTGGAACTCTTTTCTGGAATGGCCATCAGAGCTATCATAATACTACCCTTGATATCCTGAATGTCATCAAAATGTCTTCCTTTGAATATTTCCTTTTCCTTGGGTAAAGAAAAAAGACATTGTGGACCAGATGAGTTAAGTAGGGAAGATTTCCCAATACAACTATTTGTTTCCTGGCTAAAAACTCCCTCACAGACAATTATACAATTAAGTTTATGGACTTGTCACTATACCACAATGGCCATTCCAGAGAGAATTCCAGATGAACCAGGAATTGGAATTGGTGCATAGCTTCCCAAGGGATGTGCTTTTAAGATGACTGTAGTGATATTCAGCAATGAGGCATGTAGACTTAAAACAATTAAGTTTGTGGACTCAATTGCCAGACCACATATAAATCAAAATAGCATCTCAAAACATATTAATAGTAAAAAGTTTTACTATATCTCTACTTGGAAACCCTGGTGGCTTAGTGGTTAAGTGTTACAGCTGCTAACCAAAAGGTTATCAATTCAAATCCTCCAGGCTTCCCTTGGAAACTCTATGGGCAATTCTACTCTGTCTTTAGGGTCACGGTGAGTCAGAATCAACTCAACAACAGTGGGTTTCATTTGTTTTTTAGTAACTCTACTTAGCTTTGCTATTGGGGTATCCCATCTTTCAAAAGGGTAACTAACTTCTAAGATTCTAAATCAAACTTATACAAAGATGTAGCCAACAGTTCCATTCATTTTCATTCATGAGAATCAGCGCATAGTATAATGTCCTATACCTGTTCTACTGATGAGGTAGAGTCAACTGAGAAAACTCTAGATATCTTGTCTCCAATACATTTTTGTGAAATAAGGACACCATTCATTTAAATTGGTTTCATGGTATTTCCATGTCTGAATAATTTCCGGGAAATTTTGTTGGAAAATTTTGAGATGTATTATTAGACATTTTTACTCAAATCACTATCTCCCTAAAAGGCTGAAATGAGCTTTTCTTAGAGAAAGCATAGTTCAAAGAGATTTCCATTTACCTTTTGCCTTTCCTGAATTCATTTCCTTTAATCCATAATAAAACAGAGAGGTAAACTTCTGAAGATCACACATTTCTCTGTGTGTGATAAAGTGGACCTTTAAGCCTTGTATGAAACACCTGTTTGGGATCAAGGGCATCTACATAGAAGAACTATGAATTTTCCCACTAAATACACTGAAAGAATATAGGAGACAATTCACTACGTATTTAGAGACTGTATGTTTAACAACACCTGATTAATAAGAGTTAGCAGTTCAAAAAATCATGTTCCTTGAGTTAACAGAAGTTTGTATTTATGTGATACTTTACATTTTATCAAGTACATTCATATAAATTATACTCTAACTTTTGTATAAATCTATTCCTAAAAAATTTGATTTTTTAAGAAAAATTAAAGAATTTCTGCCCTCAGATAACTGGAAAAATAGAATGAAATTAAATGTAAACAAAACAAGTCATTACGTCACCATTGGTAACATATTGGTTTATGATCTTATAAATCATTTTATTTGCATGGTATTACAATTACAAACTCAAATTTTTATATTTTTTATTAATGTTTACTACTAGAATTTTCAGTGCAATTGAAATTGCTCAGTAGTGTTATATAATGATTGAAAACAGCCTACTTAACTTATTTAATTATTTTTCTGTTGTTAGAGATTTTGGTTATTTCCTGAAGTTTACTAAAACTTAAATAAGGTGTAGTTATTCTTTTGCATGAATGCTAATCTACCTTTTGTATTATTCACTTAATATATAAACAAAAGTGGAATTACTATGCCATACGCAATGAATCATCCCTGAGAATGTAACTTAGTGCATACAATTAAAGGTGATCTTGACTCATCCCCAGGAATAAGGTAGGTAGAAGGTGGTAGAAAGTGTTGAACCTAGAAGCTTATAGTCATTAATGGTGGGTATAATCTGCTCTTTTTTCTGCCTAATAACTTTTTAAGGTAGTATTTGTTTCATTTTTGCCATTTATTTTTTCAAATACTTGTGATTTTTTTAAGAAATTATTATTAACTTCTAGATGTTATTCAAGGATGCACTGTTCACTCTGCTTTATACATAAAATTAGCCTGAAGGTTGGCAACCTAGATCTGGAATATCATCTCTATTGTCATCAGAGATAGGAATTTCCTTATTGTTTTCTCTGCTCTTCTAGTGCATGGCAAAATTGCTTCCTGGTCTAAGATGGTTAGAAAATTTCCAGCTATTATCTGTGTTTTAGATAACTGGAAGAAGGAAGAGAGAAAAGCAAAAGGAACTCATCTTCTGGCTGAGCCAGGTCCCTTGAGGAATCTTCTCACACTACTTTTAAGAAGACTCACAATACACTTCACATATGTCTTATTTGTCAGAACCTAGTTCTGTGTTCATACACACTGCAAGGCAGGTTGAAAAATGTAATATTTTAGTTGAGTGAGAAGTAAACAAACACCAAATAGGAGTATAAAGCAGAGAACAAGAAGGAAAAAAAATAGAGAACAAGCAGGGATATGGAATGGAGGTCCCCAGCCAACTGATAATGCACAGTGTCACCATCTCTGAGCACAGCAACAACCCTGGACAGGGAGTACATGAAAACAACTTCACAGAGCTCCCAAGAGGAGATAGAGCATCCAGTAACCAGAAAAACACTCTTTACCACCCCTCACCTTTCTGCAACATATACCATCCTTAGCCTTTCCAGAGAGACCACACTGTGCTACTTGGCTTGAGAAACAGTAGCCTGCCATAACCCCCATTCCAACTTATTCATACCTGCTGGATCTTGCCATGCTCTTTTTGTTTGTTTCTTTGTTTTCTTTCTGCCTCCCTTCTGGCCCAATATGCCACCCCCACACCTTCATGAAGGGCCATGCTGTATCACTTGACTACATAAACCATCATGCATGCCATCACCTGAGGTTCTTCCAGTCCCCACCCACCTTCTCCTAATGTAACTGTTTTTGGTTTTCACTTTTCTTTCTTCCTTTCACCTTCCTCTGTATGCCAACTCTACCAAAAGGCCATATCACACTATCATGGGTAGAGAGCTACTGGCACAACAGAAGCCAAGGTCACTCCCAACCACTACTTCTGCCTCCTACTTTGCTTTTATTCTGTTCTTTTTTTTTTTTAAGTGCTATCTTTTGTCCTCCTACCTAGTACTACACCCTACCTCAACTCATTTCCACTGGCCATGCCACACTGCATTGGCTAGAGAGACGCTGCTGCTAGCCTAGGATCAACCCACCCTCACCCACCAGCTCTTGCCACTCTGTTTTTCCCTTTTCTCTTTTTCTTTTCCTTTCTCATCTAGCCCCATACAAGAAACTCAATGCTTCCCAATGGGCCGTACTTCACCACTCAGCTAGAGAGCTACCGGATCTCCATTATCCTAGATCCAACCTCTCACCATCTATCAGCTTCTGTTGCACCATTATTTTTACCCTTCTTCCTTTACTTTCTCCCTCTCACCTATCTCCATACACCAACTCTACTCATTCCCATCAGGCCTCCTTGTCACACCACGGGTAGAAAACTACCAGCCCACTGGAATTATATGTCCCATTCAACAGGTTCCACTATATTATTTTTCTTTTGTATCCTCCCTTCTTTTTCTTTCTACCTCCCACCTAAGTTGGGATCTCCTTCAGGAAGTATACCACTTCTATCCCCTCTGACCAGGTCATGTCACGCTATCAGAGAGTCACTGACCCACAACCAACCCAGTCTGCCTTATCCCTGCCTGTGAACTACCATCAAATAATTGTTTATCCTTTCTTTCAATTCTTTATTCCTCAGACCTAGACCATATGCCACTTCTTTCCTATCCACTGGCTCCCAGGTCCACTCTGCCCCATTAGCAAGATTCTCTTTTTTTTCTCTCTCTGTCTCTCTTCCTTGTTCCCCCAGCCTAGAATGGACATTCCACTTAGCTAGGAGTTGTGAATTCTTCCACAGTGCTGGACCAATGTCTGAAAGCAGACAGCTCCTACCTAGTATGCACTTAGCCACCTCACCAAGCCAAAGTACAGTGAAGAGGGCTCACCTTTCCTGTGGCTGATTTGCCCAACTAGGGTACATGGTAAGCGCTAGCTTTCCCCCAGATGAGCAAGCAGAAAAGCACACATGGTCCACTTTCCCTGACATATCAACAAAATAAAGAACTGGGATGAAACAAATGTAATCAATAAAAAAAACAAAAAAACCTTAATGTCTCAGGGACAGTATATACCATCAAACTTAAAAAGCCAGAACAAGATGATTCCAGTAAATGACCCAGATAAAGGATCATGTGACCTTCTGGACCTTCCAGAAGCAGGAGAATTAGCAGAACTACCCAATATGGAATTTAAAAAAAAAAAAGTTTTTTAAACCATGTTTTATACAAATATATATGTGTGTGTGTATATGTGTATATGTGTGTATACACATATATACACACACATATATATGAATTCATATATAGGACTCTCAAAAGATTAGCAAAGCAATACAGACAAAACTGATGAAAACATAACCAAAATTAACAGAAACAGGCAAAGAAACACAACAATTAAAAAAAAAAAGAAAAAAAAAACTTAGAGGAAAAGATCAAAGTAAATAACCAGAAATCATGCAAAAACAGAAACTAGAAATACAAAAGACAAACAACAGATCTTCAAAAACAGACAACTGAGTAGAGGATTTTAGAATAAATCTGAAACAAAGGAAAACAGAATCAGGGAAACTGAAGAAAAATCCATGTAAGCCACTTTGAGGAAAAATAAGAGAAAATAATGAATAAAAATTAAGAAAGCATAACAATTATGTGGACACAATCACAAGGAAACATGCATGTGTGCTGGAGTTCCAGAACAGTGGAAGAAAATAGAATACCCAGAGAAGATTGTTGAAGATTTGCTGACAGTAAATGGCCTAACATCATGAGAGATGAAAGAGTAATCATCCAAGAAGCTCAGTGTAGGATACATCCCAAAAGAAAGTCACCAAAACATAGTACCATACTTGCAAAAACCAAAGACAAAAAGAAATTCTGAGGGCAACTCAGGGGAAGCAATAACACTAAATTCTGGTTATTTGGCAAAAACTATATGGTTAAGGAGGTAATGGGAAGACATACATAAAATTCTGAGAAAAAAAACTGCCAGCTAAGAATCATATATCCAACAAAAATTCTCACACAAACACAATGGCAAAATTAGGTCATTTTCAGATAAACTGAAATTAAGAGAGCTAGTAAAAAATCAAATAAAATAAATATTAAAAGTAGTCCTTCAGTTAAAGATCCAATATCAGAAAACAACCAATTTAAGACACAAGACAGCATCAGCCAGTTATCAACCTAGGTAAAGAATTCTCAATAATGTAACAAAGTTAATAGACTTTAAACAAACAAACAAATCCTGATAGTGTAGTGGTTAAATGCTGCAGCTGCTAACCACAAGGTCAGCAGTTCAAAACCACCAGACACTCATGGAAACGCTATGAGATAGTTCTACTTTGTCTTGTAGAGTCACTATGAATCAGAATCCATTGGATGGCAAGGAGTTTGAGTTAAGAGACTTAAAACAGGGAACTAAATGTCAATGCACAAATGAAGGCAATGTAAAAACAATCAAAAGAGAGATAAAAGTAGAGAACTTACAAATAGAGATTAAGTCAAGATGATATTAAAAGACTTGTTTAAACTTAGGAAAATAACGCTGAATTTCAAGGCGATCGCAAAGAAAGCAGACAAACATACTCAGAACAAGAAAGAAGAAAAACATAGTCTTAGTAAACACAAAATCTACAGTAATCAATGTGAAAAATAGAAAATCCACAAACAAAAGGAATTCAACAAAGGAAAATTAAGAGGAATAAAGAAAACATTAGCACCAGAAGAAAAGCATAGTATGACAGCAATAAATTCTTTGATAGTCATACAGAATTTAAATTGCTTGATTGTGACTGAACAGAGAATAGCAGAATGAATAAAAAACAACCCACCAATAAGTTGTCTATAACAGACACACCTGAAACAGAAAGTCATGAATATTTTAAAAATTAAAGATGGAAAAAAATATATCAGACAAACAGTAAATAACAAAGAGCAGGAGAGGCAATATTAATCCAACAGAAAATAGGTTTTCAGGTAAAATCAACCATAAAAGACAAAGAAGGACATTGTATCATGATTAAAAAGACAATTCACCAAGAAGACATAACCTCAGTAAATATCTATGCACCCAATGACAGTGTTTCGTATTATATAAAACAAATTCTAACAGCCTGAAAAGAGAAATAGACAGTTCCACAATAATGTAGTTGCATTTTGCACTGTGGCTTGAAACACTACCTGGTCCTGTTCCATGCCCATAATTTGTTTTATGCTTAAGCCCAGTGTTGCAGTCACTGTGCAATCCATCTCGTTGAGGGTCTCCCCCTTTTTCACTGACACGTCACTCTACCAAGCAGGAAGTCTTTCTCCAGGAATTGATTTCTCCTAACAACATGTCCAAAGTATGTAACATACAATCTCACCATCTTTGCTTCCAAGGAGCACTCTGGCTGTACTTTGTGCAGACCAGATCTGTTTGTTCTTTTGTTGGTCTGTGGCACATTCAGTGTTCTTCAACATCACAATTCAAAGGCATCACTTCTTCTGTCTTCTTCGCTCATTGTCCAGCTTTTACATCACATGATGTGAATGAAAGTACCATGGCTTGGGTCAGGTGCACTTTAGTCTTCAAGGTGACATCTTTATTTTTTAACTTTAAAGAGTTCCTTTGCATCAGATTTTCACAATGCAATACATCGTTTGATTTCTTGACAGCTGCTTCCATGGGTGTTGATCATGAACCCAAGTAAAATGAACTCCTTGGCTTGACAACCTCAATCCTTTCTCCATTTATGACAGTGTTGCTTACTAGTTCAGTCGTGAGGATTTTGTTTTCTTGATAATGAGGTTTAATCCATACTGAAGGCTGTGGTCTTTGATCTTCATCAGTAAGTGTTTCAAATCCTCTTCACTTCCAGCAAGCAGTATCACATCATCTGCATAATGCAGGTTGTTAATGAGTCTTCCTCAAATCCTGATGCCACGTTCTTCTTCATGTAATACAACTTCTTGTATTATTTGATAAGCATACAGATTGAAAACATGTGGTGAAAGGATATAACCCTGACACACACATTTTCTGATTTTAAACCATGAAGTCCTTCTTGTTCTGTTCACATAACAGATCTGTAAACAAATTCCTCTAAGCACAATTAGGTGTTCTGGATTTTCCATCCTCTGCAATGTTGTCCATATTTTGTTATGATCCACACAGTCTAATGTCTTTGCATAGTCAATGAAACACAAGTAAACATCTTTCTGGTATTCCCTGCTTTCTAGATCCATTCTGACATCAGAAATGATATCCATGGTGCCATGTCCTCTTCTGAATCTGGTTTGAATTTCTGGTAGTTCCCTAACAATATGTTGTTGCATCCACTTTTGAATTATCTTGAGCAAAATTTTACTTGTGTGTGATATTAATGATATTATTCAATACCTTCTGCATTTGTTTGGATCACCTTTCTTAGGACTAGGCATATATAAGGATCTCTTCCAGCCAGTTGGCCAAGTAACTGTATTCCAAAATTCATGGTATGTCTTTGAATTGTGGTGTTGGTAAGGAATATTGAATGTAGTATGGACTGCAAAAAGAGCAAACAGATTTATTTTGGAAGAAGTACAACCAGAGTTCTACTTGTGGGCAAAGATGAGAAGACAGTCTTTCATACTTTAGATGTGTTGTTAGGAGTGATCAGTAGTTGGAAAAGGACATCATGTTTGGTAGAGTGAAGGGTCAGTGAAAAAGAGGAAGACCCTGAATGAGATGGATTGACACAGTGGCAGCAACAACAAGCTTAAGCATAAAAATAATTGCAGGCATGGCCCAAGACCAGGCATCACTTCATTCTGCTGTGCATAGGTTTGCTACAAGTCAGAACTGACTTGACAGCACCTAACAACAACAACAAAATATGAAAATTATGATTATTTTGCTGTTGAGATCACACAGTGATAAAATGACAAAAGTATTATTTTGAATTTTCATTATTTTCTCAAATAACTTAGAAATGGTAACTACTTATTCATTATTTTTCCATATTTGTGTATGAAATAATTTGAAGCCAATGAAATTAAAAATAAGCATGTTTGAACTAAAACAGGTACATATATACAGGTGTGTATTATTTTCATTAAATATCTTGTAGGATGCATTTTCAGCTACATATTTAAAAACTTCCAAAACAGTTACATTTTATAAGAATTACTGATTCACTATTATACAAAAATACAGGCTACACTTAAAAAAAATGGTGATTAAGTGAAAGTTTACAATGCAAGCCAGTTTTCCACATAAAATCCCAAGTCCCCACCTCTCTGTAACTCTATCTGCTCTCCTCACCCTGTGATAGCCCACTCTTCACTTCCAGTGTCCACTCAACCAACATCTGTGCCCTCCTCTCCACCCTCTCTATGGGTTATATTTTGTAATAGATAATTCATACATGTATTCGTCTTTTAAGATAAAATTCATTTTCAAATATTATGTCCTTTCTTAATCAGTCCCATTTCACTAAATAAAAATTAAAAAATTCATATGAATGGATTTGTCTGCTCGCCAAATGGTTGACAGTTGGAGTCCACCCACAGGCAACTCAGAAGAAAGG
Organism: Heterohyrax brucei; assembly: GCA_028571685.1. NCBI lineage: Eukaryota > Metazoa > Chordata > Mammalia > Hyracoidea > Procaviidae > Heterohyrax > Heterohyrax brucei. The sequence goes on from CM053156.1 coordinate 8,521,825, forward strand.
CTTTGGCAATCTACTTCTGAAACTCAGTCATTGATAACCTTGTAGAGCAAAGGATTTTCTGCCACACATGGGGTCACCATGAGTAGTAGCACTTACCTCAACAGCAAATGATTTAGTTTGGGTTTTAATGTAGATACAGATTCAGGTAGCATTGCTGCTAGAGTAAAATGAATGAAATTGACTTTAGTACCTAAAATATTTAAAAAAAAAAATTGCTATCAAGTCATGCTTGACTCATAGCAATCCTGGAGGCCAGAGTAGAACTACCCTATAAATGATCAGTTAAAATTCTTTACAGTTTTATGATACGATTTAAAGCAAAGGTATATGTGTACATGTGTGTGTGAAGATTTTTGCATTTTAATATAGTTTTGTTACTAATTGTGCTAAAAACATTTTCTAGGTACAATGATGTATAGACAAAATATATGCACAAAGACTTTTTACAGCACTGTGTACCATATCAAAAGTAGAATTTTAGTTAAATTTATCTTACATATAAGAGATAAAACATAATAATGAAATTTATACTTTTAAAATATTTAATGATACTAAAAAGAATTCACAAAAACATGTTAAATAAAAACGAGAAAACAAAACAGTATCTGAAGTATTGTACAAGTTTGCTTATAAAAGTCTGCAAATACAGGGAAAGAGTCAAGATGGCAGACTAGACACACATCTCCTTAATTCCCTCTGAAAACTAAGGCCTGGATTGATAATTGAATGGAGCTTTCTGGACACCCAGTGAGTCCTAGGACACAGCATAGGGCTGTCAGTTTGGACTACATGCCACTAAACAGGAAACTTTGTCTCTCTTGCTGAGCCCTGCTCTTCCTGCATGGCAGGCTCATGAGGATTGATAGTACTGGCACTTTTAACTTTTTTTGTTTTGTGTTGGCCAGTAGGCAAGGGATGGGCATGAGCTGGGAGATATGCTGAGCTGCAGTATTTAAGTGACCAGCGCGTGGTGCAGTGGAGAGACATTGTGCGGAATAGTCACACTTTGAGAATCCAGAGGCACACTGAGGGAACCACAGCCCCTCCACCATTACTTTTCAGCGCTCTGCCACATAATCAGCTTTCTAGAGGCAGGAGGAGTAGCTTGACCTAGAAACCATCTTGTTCAGCTGGGAGGTAGAGTTACCCAGCCAGAGGCCTCACCAGGGTCTAGTTCCAAGACTGGGAGTCAGTGGTGGTCTGGGAAACACTTTTACAGCAGAAAGATTGTGTTTAGCTCAATGTTGCCTTACGAGCAGCACCTGGCCAGTGCTGGAGGCAGCACAGTAGTCACAGCCAAAAAGATGCCTCTGTTGTTAGTGGAAGGAGGGGCCTACCACACCTGACAGCTTGATTTATTTTGGAAGCTGTCAGATAGCTTTTAGCTTTTTAAAGTAAGACTGCCTGGAGAAGTAATTGCTGTGCCTCCCAATGGCATCTCTTCCAGCCTTTACTGACCCACATCATAGAGTCAGTTGATGGCCCCTGCAGAGACTCTGTAAGAAAGGTGGTGTCTTTGACAGCCAGTAGGTGGAGCCTGCCAGCCCAGGGAGTTCACAGGGAAGAGTCAGTAGAGTATACAGAGGTGGCTGATGACCAATTTTCTTCTCAGAACTATGCCTCAGCTCCTGTTGAGGCAACACCAGATAAACCAAACAGCCTCTAGATGTCATCAGAGCAACAAACTATTCCCAAGCATTTAAAGAAAAAAACCCACCATAGCTCCAGAAAACTCCCCAAAGAATCAATGAACCTCCCAGATGAAGAAACCTTTCTGAAACTATTGGAGGTTGAGTACAAAAGAATTATTGATAGAGCCCTCCTGAAGCAGCAGAGCAAAATGAAAAATTATACAGGCTATTTAACTGATGCAACACAAAAATTCTGAAATCCTACATATTCATACCAAAATTATAGAATTAGGCAATTCAATTCAAAGCCAAAAGAGCAGAAGTGACAAATTGGAAGTCAAACTTGTAGATATAGCAACCAACACCAACATTTATGAGGAGAAATCAGAAAAAATAAATAAGAAAACTGAAGAAGCATTAAGAAACATGTGGGACTCTATCAAGTGGAATAATCTATGATTAACTGATGTTCTTGAACAGGGAGGGATAGATGAAAACATAGACAGTATTGATGTTGCATTGCTGAGAGAAAAGCTCCCTAAAATTATGAAAGAAGAGAACATAGATATCCAAGACATGTATTGAATGCCACAAAAACTAGACCCTAAAAGGAAGACACCAAGATGTATTATAATCAAGCTTAATAAAATGAAACATAAGCAGAAACTCTTAAAGGCAGAGAGACTCAAAGCAAAGCTAACTTTTAGAAGGAAACCCTATAAGTTGTTGTATGACTTGTCAGCAGAAATGGTGTTGACACGGAGGCAGTGGGATGACATGTTTAAAGCCTTAAAGAAGAAAAACTTCCAACCAAGTATTATATATTCTGCAAAGCTGTCTTTCATATATGAAGATGAAATTAAGACATTTACAGATAAACAGAGGCTTAGAGACTTCGAAAAAACCAAACCGAAACTACAAGCAGTACGGAAGGAAGCTCTTTGTTTAGAAAAACAAAGCCATTAAATGTATATTTAAGCAGGCAATGCACGACACAACATCCAGAATCCTACTCTGGGAAGGCACAAAACTAAAAATCAAAGCTATAATATTAAAAGAAGGGATCCAGTGATCATATCACGAAAACTAAGATAACATCATTTTAAAAAGAGGGATATATTACAGTAGATGTATTCCTTCCAGATGGAGAGGAAGTTAATAAGATATGTAGACATTAAAATTGGGTTTAAACTTAGATTATCAAGGGAGATCATAGGGGTAGCTTCCAAGGACAATAAAGATACAACATATCAAAACAAGAAACTTAACACAGGAGTCTCAACAAACACAAAACCCAAATTGAAAAGCATAAAAAATCAACCTATAAAAAAAGAATGACACAGAACAGAACACTGAGAGCCCAGAGGAAACAGCAATGCAAAATTAAATACATCAAAATGAAAGCGCTAAACACATACCTATCAATAATTATACTGAATGTAAATGGACTGAATACTGCAATAAAGAGACAATGAGTGATATCTTGGATCAAAAGACACGACCTGTCTATATGTTGCTTACAAGAAACTCACCTTAGACTTAAAGATATGAACAACCTGAAAATTAAAAGATGGAATAATATATACCAAGCTAACAATATACAAAGAAGAACAGGTGTGGCAATACCAGTCTCATATAAAATAGATTTTAATGTAAAATCCACCATCATGGACAAGGATGGTCACTATTTATTGCTGAAAGGTTCATTACACAAGCAGGACTTAACACTATGAAATATTTATGCACCCAATGTTAAAGGATCTAAATACATCAATGAAACACTGACTACATTGAAAAATGAGATAGATCACTCCACAAAAATAATGGAAGACTTCAACATTCAACATTTGGTATCAGACAGATCTTCTCAAAAAAGGCTGAGTAAAGATGCCACAATTAACCAATTAAATCTCATCGACATATACAGAACTTTTTATCCATCAACAGATAAGTACACCTTCTTTTCCAATGCATATGGAACATTTTCCGGAATAGACCATGTCTTAGGATGTAAAGTAAATCTCAAAAAAATCCAAATCATTGAACTATTGCAAAAAATCTTCTCAGGCTATAAAGCCATAACAGCCTAAATCAATAGCAGAAGAAACATAGATTAAAAATTGCAACTTGTGGAAACTGCACAACACTTTGCTCAGAAAGCTATGGCTTATAGAAGAAATCAAGGATGAAATAAAGAAATTTATGGATTCAAATGAGAAGGAAAACACATCCTACCAGTACATATGGGATACAGCCAATGCAGTACTCAGGGGTCAATCTGTCTCTATAAATGCCCACATCCAGAGGGAAGAAACTACACAAAACAAAGAATTAGCTCTACAGCTTTAACAAACAGAAAGAGCATGATAGAGAAACTAAATGAATTGGAGAATAGAAGAATAAGCAAAAAAATTGACAAAACCAGAAGCTGGTTGCTTGAAAAGATCAACAAAATTGACAAGGCATTGGCTGAACTTACTAAAGAAAAACAGAAAACAATCTGAATACAAAATGAAATGGGAGATCACAACAGATCCAACATAAATCAAAAATACCATAACAGAATACTAAGAAAGACTGTACTCTAAAAGATTTGAAATCTAGTTTCATATCATCTACCAAAATTATCACAAGGAGAAGTAGAACAACTTAATAAGCCCATCACAAAGGAAGAGATTGAAAAAGACATAAAAGAGCTACCAACCAAAAAAAGCCCTGGTCCAGATGGCTTCATTGCAGAATTCTACCAATCTTTCAGAGAAGAGTTAATTCTAATACTACTGAGACTATTTCACAGCATAGAAGGGGATGGAATACTCCCAAACTAGTTCTATGAAGCCAGCATAACCCTGATACCAAAGCCAGGGAAAGATCCCACAAAAAAGAAGAGTTACAGACCAGTATCACTCATGAATCTAAATGCAAAAATCTTCAACAAAATCCTTGCCAATAGGATTCAACAACATATCAAAAAAATAACTCACTAGAACCAACTTGGATTCATACCTGGCATGAAAGACTGGTTCAACATCAGTAAAACAATTAATGTGATCAACCACATAAATAATACAAAAGATAGGAATCACCTGATTTTGTCAATTGATGCAGAAGTGGCATTTGACAAGGTCTAACACCAATTCATGCTGAAAACTCTCAGCAAAAGAGGAATAGAAGTTGAATTCCTCAATGAAATAAGGGCGTCTACACCAAGCCAATCACCTACATCCTCCTGAATGGAGAGAGACCAAATGAATTCTCCTTGAGAAAGAGGATTAGACAAGGATGCCCACTTTCTCCTCTCCTATCAAACATTGTACTAGAAGTTCTGACCAGAACAATTAGACAAGACAAAGAAATAAAGGCCATCTGCATCAGCAAAGAAGTAATACCCCTATTTGCAGATGATGCGATTGTATATACAGAGAATCCTGTAGAATCCATAAATGAACTATTCAAACTAATAGAAAAGTTCAGCAACGTGTGAGGATATAAGATAAGCAGATCAGTAAGATTCCATTACATCAATAAAGAGACCATTAAAGAAGAAATCACCAAATCAATACCATTTACTATAGCCCAAAGAAGATAAAATACCTAGGAATAAATCTAACTAGAGAAATAAGAGACCTGTTCAAAGTGAATGACAAGACCTTACTACAAGAAACTAAGAGAGACTTACATAATGGAGAAATCTACCCTACTCATGGATAGGAAGATTTAACATTGTGAAAATGTCTGTCTTACTCAAAGTGATCTACATATACAATGCAATCCCAATATGATTTTCAGTGATATTTTTGAATGAGATGGAGAAGCAAATCACCAACGTTGTTTAGAAAGGGAAGAAACACTGGATAAGCAAAGCACTACTGAGGAAGAGGCACATAGTGGGAGGCCACTCACTGTCTGACTTTAAAACTTATTACACTGCTACAGCGCTCAAAACAGCCTGGTACTGATACAAAAAGAGACCTACAGACCAATGGAACAGAGTTGAGACCTCAGAGATGCCACCGCCCTCCTATGAACAATTGGTATTCGACAAAGGCCATAAGATTTTAAACTGGGATAAGAATAGTCTCTTTAACAAATGGTGCTGGCAAAATTGGATATCCATCTGCAAAAAGTTGAAACAAGACCCATATCACCCATCTTACACAAAAGCCAACTCATACTGGATCAAAGACCTAAATAAGAAACCTAAAACAATAAAGATTATGCAAGAAAAAATAGACTCAACAATAAAATTTCTAATACACAGCTTAGACAGACTTCAAAATCTGAAAAACAAAACATGATCAACAGAGGGGAAAATAGATAAATGTGAACTACTAAGAATCAAACACTTTTGCTCATCCAAAGACTTTATCAAAAGAATTAAAAGACCACCTACAGAGTGGGAAAAGATAATTTGGCAACTATTTGTCAGATCATCATCTGATCTCTGTAAGCTACAAGGTACTGCAAAATATCAACAAGAAATGTATAAATAACCCAATTAAGCGCTGGGCAAAGTAGATGGTCAGACACTTCACTAAAGAGGACATCCAGGCAGCCAAAATACACATGCAGAAATGTTCACGATCATTAGTTGTTAAAGAAATCCAAATGAAAACTACAGTGCAATACCATCTCACCCCAACAAGGTTGGCCATGATCCAAAAAACACAAAACATCAAATGCTGGAGAGGCTGTGGAGAAATTGGAACTCTTATACACTGCTAGTGGGATTGAAAAGTGGTACAACCTCTTGGAAAGCAATCTGGCACTTCTTTAAAAAGATGGAAATAGATATACCAGTTGACCCAGTGATCCCACTGCTCAGAATGTATGCTACAGAATCAAGGGCAGTCACACGAACAGGCACATGCACGTGAATGTTTATTGCAGCACAGCCCACAATAGCAAAAAGATGGAATCCACCCAGGTACCCAACAACAGAAGGATGGATGAACAAACAATGGTGTATATTCTCAGCGTAACACTATGCAATCATAAAGAATAATGATGACTTTAGGAAGCACCTCATAAACTGGTTTCAATTGGAAGACTTTATGTTGAGTGAAATCACTCAGTGGCACAAGAACAAATATTGTATGAGACCCCTACTATACGGACTTAAAAACAGACTCATGTATGGAACAAAACACTCTTTGACAGTTGCAGGGAGGGGAGGGAGGAAGAGGACTGGCTATAGATTAGATAGCTGATAGAAATTTGGTTGGGTGCAAGCAGTAACAGCACACATTAGAACGAAGGTGAATTTAACTGGACTTCAACATAAACTGAAAACTCTTCTGATCTTAATGCAATATTGCAAGGATAGAGTACCAGGGGTTGGGGTGTGGGAACCATGCTCTCAGGGAACATTGAGGCCTGTTGGCATAACTAGCCTATTGCTAAAAGAGTCTTCTCCATCTCATATTGGGCTCTTAAAATCTAGCAAACTGTCATCTGAGGTACACCAAATTGTCCCAACCCAGCTTGAACAAATGGTCACCAAGGATAACAAAACTATGAGGAAAAAAGAGCCCAGGAAACAGAAGGACCTATGTGAATGTGTGACTGTATCAATATTTGACCACAAGAACCCAGTGGTGCCTGCCCACCCCCAGTGACAGCCATGATGGGGCATACAATGTTGAATCCCAGAGGCAGCACAAGAAAAATGCAGATCCATCTCAAGAACTTTACTAAAAGACTGCAGTTGATGGTCTAAAGGCCTAGAAGTTCCCCTAGGAGGATGGCCCCTAGACCTCATGTTGTCCCTGATGATAAATTATTACTGAGATCAACTCTTCAGACAGGAGTGGACTGGACTCAAGGATCCAAAGGGACCATATGGTGTATGCACTTTATGGTTCTATGCATCTATAGGATGCTGCCCTACAGGCCTCTTACTGGAAGGGAGAGGAGAAGGTAGAGAGAAGGGCACAGGAGATTGTTAAGTGACATGAGAGGTATAGAATGGAAAGGAAGAGTGTGCTGTCACCATACAAGGACAGCAGAAGGAGCTGCAGATAGGTAGGTATGCAGGTTTAACTAGGATTGTGTACTTCCACTCAATTACAATTAAAAAATAAAAAAAATGAAAAAAATGCAAATGTACAAATTGTCACAATAAATAAATGAAAATAAACAGTCTGGATAAACATACGTAAAACCCTAAGAGTCTCATTTATTTATGGCATGACTGTGTGTAATTGTTTTCTTCTATGTAATTCTGTGAATTTTCCATTATTTTAAACAATTAATATATTAAATTTTATAATAAAGCATACTATGGCATTAATGGTAAGTAGATCAATTGCTAAGAAATATTTAAAACCTTTGTGTATTTGATAAAAATTATGTGAGATATATTCATCTCTGACAAATGATTTATACTAAATGAAGAATTCCATTTTTATCACTATGGAATAGGTTGAATTTTGTAATTTCTTCTAAATTTTGAAGTTTAGAAAAAGGAGGAAATTTTATCATAAATAAAACTGGCAAACACCTTCTTTACCAAATGATCATGGTGACGTTATCAATAATAAACTACGTCGACATCATTTTTTATATGAGGCAATGATATTCTTCTCTCAAATCCATCATCTCAGTCTAGTTGTGAAACAACATAAGACAAAGCCAAAAGGAGACTATTAGATATAAATACCTAACCAGTCTTCTTCAAGAGAGTCTAAACCTAAACTAAGAAACTTTCATAACTTGGAAGAGACTAAGAGAAATGAAAGACTGACTGCAGTGTAGTATTTTAGGCTGGAACTTTGAACAGAAAAAGCATTAGGAGACAGCCAATGGTATCCAAGTAATGCTGGAAGTTTAAAAAAAGAAATCTACGTATGTTATTTTCTTCATTTTAGTGAGAGTGACAGTTATATAATGTGTAACCATTAGAAAGAAGTAGCTGGGTAAAGGGTATTTGAGAACTCTATGTATCATTATCTTAGGTTCTCTAGAGAAATGGGGGAGGTAAAACAGAGAAAATGAAAATTAGAAGAGTTATGATTAAACATCTATTTATAGTCTGAATCAGAATGCAAAAACCAGAAACAAAACAAAGAATCCCAAGGAACTGATTCCAACTCATAGTGACCCTATAGGACAGAGTGGAACTTCCCATACAGTTTCCAAGGAACACTTGGGAGACTCTAACTACTGCCCTTCTGGTTAGCAGCAGTGGCGCTTAACCAACAGAACATGGCCTAGGTAAAATTCCTTTTTATATTTCTTGTGATTTAAGTAAAAGTATAAAATCCAAATCAATTTTGCATACCCACCTATCTGCAATTCCATCTGCTCTCTTCACCCAGTGACACATAATCCTACTTTCACTCTGTATTTCTGGTATCATCTTAATGAGCACCTGTCCCCTCTCCCCCACTTCCCTCCCATTTAGAAATAAACCAGTAGGACAGCCTCCTATAAATACATAGAATCATGAAGTACATGCATTATATGGTCACAACCGTGTTGCCAAGTCCAGATTTCTTTGTCCGAAGACCTGACCTCATTACTGGTTCCTGGTCAGGGCCAGCAGAAGGTCTAGGGCACATGTTCCCAGGGGACCCTACAGGCTGTCAGACCATCATTTGCGGTCTTTTAGTAGAGCTCTTGAGCGGCAACCCTCTTATTCTCATGTTGCCAGAGACTCTACATTGTGTCCCCATCATGGCTGTCTTTGGTGGTGACTGGGCATCATCTGGTTCTTCTAGTCTCAGGTTGATACAGACTCCCACTCACATGGGTCCTTCTTTCTCCTGGGCACTTCTTTTATCTTGTCTTTGTTGTTCTTGGTCATCATCTGTTCCAGGTGAACTGGGACCATTTACTAGCTTTTAAGACCACAGGTGTCACTTACCAATATGGGGTGCAGACGACTCTCTTAGCAAAAGACTAGTTATGCCAATTATCTTTGATGTCCCCTGAAAACATGGTCCCCAGACCCCGTCACTTCTACTCTGTCCTTAGAAATTTTGGGTTGCATTTACAAAATATTCCAGTTTACCGTATAGTACAGCTATGTTGATATGCTGTCTATGGCATGCTGTCACTGCTTTCATCTAACTAAACTCCCTTCTGCTGTCTAATCTATGACCACCCCTCTCCCTCCTTCCCTACCCTTGTAGCTGCCAAAGAGTCTTCTGTACATAAGTCTATTTTTAAGTCCTATAGCAGAGGTCTCATATAACGTTTGTCATTTTACAGGTGACTGATTTCACTCAACACAAAGTCTTTTAGTTGAACCCAAATTATGAGATGCTCCCTAAAATCATCAGTGTTTTTTTATCATTGCATAGTGTTCAACTGAATATATACATCATGGTTTGTTTATCCACTCATTTGTTCTAAGGCATCTGGGTTGATTCCATGTTTTTACTATTGTGAACTGTTGCTGCAATATACATTCATGTGCATGTACCTGTTCATGTGACAGCCTTTGTTTCTGTAGGATAAATTCCAAGCAGCAGGATTGCTGGATCAAATGATATATCTATTTCCAACTTTTTAAGGAAGTGTCAGATTGCTTTCCAAAGAGGTTGCAACGTTCTGCTGTCCTACCAGCAGTGTAGGAGAGTTCCCACCTCTCTACAGTCTCTCCAGCATTCATTGCTTTGTGTTTTTTTGGATTATGCCCAACCTTGTTGGGGTGAGATGGTATCTCATCATAGTTTTGATTTGGATTTCTCTGATAGCTCATGATTGTGAGCATTTTCTCATGTGTCTTTTGGCTGCCTGAATGTTCTCTTTGGTGAAGTGCCTGCCCGTCTCCTTTCCACATCACTTAATTGGGTTGTTTACTTTTCTTTGTTAATATTTTGCAGTACTTTGTAGATTATGGAGATCAGACATCAGTCTGACATACAGTTGACAAATATTTTTTCCAATTCTGTAGATGGTCTTTTAATTCTTTTGATAAAGTCTTTGCATGAGCAAAAGTGTTTGCTTCTTAGTAGTTCCCACTTATCTATTTTCTCTTCTGGTGATTGTGCTTTGTTTGTCAGATTTTGAAGTCCGTCTAAACTATATACTAGAACTTCTGTTGTTGACCCTATCTTTTCTTGCATGATCTTTATCATTTTAGGTTTGATGTTCAGGTCTTTGATCCATTTTGAGTTAGTTTTTGTATAAGATGTGAGATATGAGTCTTGTTTCAGATGACATCCAATTTTGCCAATACTGTTTGTTATAGGAATTGTTTTTACCCCAGTTTACAATCTTAGGGCCTTCATTGAATATGAACTCTTCATAAGTGGAAGGTGACATCTCTGGTGACTCAACTCTCTTCCATTGTTCTATATGTCTCTTTTTGTACCAGTACTAGGCTTCTTTGACTACTGTGACAGTGTGGTAGTTTCTAAGGTCAGGTAGTATGAGGTCTTCCACTATGTTCCTGTTCTTCAGTAGTGCTTTACTTACAGGAAACAGTTTTTTCCCTTTCTAAACAAAGTTGGTGATTTCTTTTTTGCTCCATCTCATTAAAAAGTGAAGCTGGAGGCTGTATTGTGATTTCGATGTATATGAAGATGATTTTGGGTAAAATAAACATTTTCAGAGTGTTAAGTCTTCCTATCCTATGAGTAGGGTAGGTTCCTCTGCTTATGTAAGCCTCTTTTGGTTTCTTGCAGTGAGGTCTTGTAATTTTCTCTGTATAGGTCTCTTATCTCTCTGGTTAGATTTATTCCTAGGTATATGATCATCTTGGGACTATAGCAAATGGTATTGATTTGATGATTTCCTCTTTGATATTCTCTTTGTTGGCATAAAAGAATCCTACTGATTTACCTTTGTTTATCTTGTATCCTGATACTTTGCTGAACTCTTCTATTAGTTCCAGGAGTTTATGGATTCTTTAGGGTTTTCTGTGTATGTGACCATATCATCTGCAAATAGGGAGATTTTTATTTCTTCTCTGTCAATGCAGATGCACTTTATTTCCTTGCCTTTTCTAATTGCTCTGGCTAGAACCTCTAGCACAGTGTTGAATAGATGTGGTAACAGTCAGCATCCTTCTCTGATTCCCAGTCTCACGGGGAATTCTTTCAGTCTTTATTTGAGATGATGTAGGCAGTTGGCTTTGCATAGATACTTCTTACTGCATTGAGGATTTTCCCCTCTATTCCTATTTTGTTGAGAGTTTTTAGCACAAAATGGTGTTGGACTTCGTCAAATCCCTTTTCTGTATCAGTTGGTAATCAAATTTATTCTTTGTGTTATTTATGTGGTTGATCACATTAGCTGTTTTTCTGATGCTGAACTGACATTGTACCTTTGGTATAAATCCTACTTGGTCATGATGAATTATTTTTTTGATATGTTGTTGAATTTTATTAGCTAAAATTTTGTTGAAGATTTTTGCATCTAGATTTATAAGTGTTATCAGCCTGTCATTTATCTCTTTTGTGTGATCTTTCCCTGGCTTTGATATCGGGGTTGTGTAGGCTTATTAGAGTGAATTTGGGAATATTCCATCCTTTTCTATACTGTAAAATAGCCTCAGTAGTATTGGAATTAACTTCGCTCTAAAAGTTTGGTAGAATTTTCCAGTGAAACAGTCTGAGGCAGGACTTTGTATGGCAGGTAGTTTTTTTTTTTAATTACTTTCGTGATCTCTTCTTTTGTAATGGGTTTATGAAATTGTTCTATTTCTCCTTGTGATAATTTTGCTAGGTGATGTGAATCTATAAATTTGTCCATTTCCTCTAGTTTTTGAAATGTTAGAGAATAGTTTTTCATAATGTTCTGTCATACTTTTGATTTCAGTTGTGTCTGTTGTTGCATCACCTACCTCTTATCCGAGTTATGTTTTTCCTCTCCTGCTTTGTTTTGTTTTTTGTAAGTTTAGCCAATGGTTTATCAATATAGTTGATCTTTTCAAAAAACAGCTTTTGGTTTTGTTAATTCTTTCAATGATTTTTCTATTTGCTAATTCATTTAGTCCTTTTCTAATCTTTATTATCTGTTTTCTTCTGATGCCCAAGAGATTCTTCTATTGCTCACTTTCTGCTTGTTGAAGTTGTAGGTTTAATTCTTTGGTTTGGGCCCTTTCTTAATTGCAGATGTGTACATTTATAGAAATAAACTGACCTCAGAGCACTGCTATCTCTCTTTTCCATAGGTTTTGATAGGTTGTGTTTTCATTCTCATTTGATTCCAGACATTTTTTTATTGCATCTTTGATTTCTTCTATAACCCATGGATTTTTGAGCAAGGTGTTGTTCAGTACCCGTGAGTTCAAATTTCTACATATGTTATTTCTGCTATTGATTTCAACTTCTATGTCTTTATGGTCTGAGAAGCCAGCCAAGTGCCATTGAGTCAGATCCAACTTATGGCGAAAATGCTTTACAATAATTCAATGGCTTGGATTTTGTAGAGACTTGCTTTTTGACTTAATGTATGATATATTCTGGAGAATGTTCCATGTGCATTGGAAAAGAAGGTGTACTAATTTGCTGTTGAGTAAAAAGTTCTGAAGGTGTTGCTGAGGTCTAGTTGGTTAATTTTTGCAAGATCTTCTGTATCTTTATTGAGGTTTTTTTCTGGATGATTTGTCCATTACTGAAAGTGGAGTGTTGACGTCTCCTACTGTTATTGTGAAGTGATATCTCATTTGTCAGTGTTGTCAGCATCTGTTTGATGTATTTAGATGCTCTAGTATTGTGTGTGGAAACCCTGGTGGTGTAGTGGTTAAGTGTTATGCCTGCTAACCAAAATCATCAGCATTTTGAATCTGCCAGGTGCTCCTCAGAAACTACGGAGCAGCTCACCTCTGTAAGTCAGAATTGACTCAAAGGCATTGAGTTAGCATTGGGGACACAAATACTTTAAATTGTTATGTTATATTCTGCTTATGTATTGAACCTTTCAACAGTAAATAGTGACTATCCTTGTCCGTGATGGCGGATTTTACAGTAAAATCTATTTTATCTGAGCTTAGTATTGCCACACCTGTTCTTATTTGTATGTTGTAAGCTGGTACATATTTTTACATCCCTTGATTTTCAGTTTGTTCACTTCTTTGTGTTTGAGGTATGTTTCTTGTACGCAACATTTAGATAGATTGTGTTTTTTGATCCAAGTTGTTACTCTCTGCCTCTTTGTTGGAGCATTCCATGCATTTATGTTCAGTGTAATTATTTATAGGTATTTGTTTAGTGCTGTCATTTTGGTCCCTTTATTTTTGTGCATATTTTCTTTGTTCCTCTTAGTATTCTGTTCTGTGTTGTTTTTCTTTATGAGTTTACTTTTAATCTTTTTTTCAGTGTTGGTTTTGTGTTTGTTGTGACTCCTGTATTGTGTTTCTTGTTTTGATATGCCACTTTGTTAGTTTTCTTTGCAGCTACCCCTTTGTTCTCTCTTAAGGTTCTAAGTTTAAACTAGTCTTTACCTTTTGTGAATCTTCTTAATTTCCTCTCCATCTGAAAGGGTTGTATCTACTGTAATATTTCCCTCTTTGTAGTGTGATGATATCATAGTTTTCATGTTAAGATCACTGGTTCCCTACTTTTAGTGTTTTAACATTGATTAAACTTAGTGACTTCCCTAACAGTATAGCCCTCTGGATGCTGTGTTCTGCATTGCATCCTTAAGTATACATTTGATGTTACTGTTTTTCTAAACCAAGAGCTTCTTTCAGTATTTCTTGTAGTTTTGGTTTGGTTTTTGCAAAGTGGCTGAGCCTCTTTTTATCTGCAAGTGTCTTAATTCACCATTGTATTTGAGACACAATTTTGCAGGATGTATAATTCTTGCGTTCAAGGCTTTGTACGTGTCATCTCACTGTCTTCTTGACAATACGGTTTCTGCCGAGAATTCAGACAAAAGCCTACAGGGCTTCCTTTTGCGTGTTACTTTTGCTTTAAGCCTCACTGCCTTTTAAGGGTCTCTTTTTAGGTTCCTTTTAGTTAAGGATGATTGTAATGTGTCTTGATTTCTTTTGTTTGTGGTCTGGTTTTTGTGGTGATTGATAATCATCTTGAATATCTATGTTCTCTTCTTTCATGATTTCAGGGAAGTTTTTTTGTCAGCAATTCTTCAACAATTCTCCCTGTATTTTGACCTCCCTGTTCAAGAAGTCCAATTAATCATAGATTATTTCTCTTGATACAGTCCCACATGCTTCTTAGTGTTCTTCATTTTTCTTGTGTCTTTTATCTGATTTCACCTCACAAATGTCAGTTGCTTTATCTTCAAGCTCACTAATTCCATAGTCCATTTTCATGCATCCTGCTCTTTTGACTTTGCATTGAATTGTGTAATTCTGTAATTTTATTATTGATCTACTGGATTTCAGATCATTGATGTTTTAGCAGTTTATATAGCTTACTTTATTTTTCATTTTGTTCTTTGGCATTTTGTTTAATCTCTTAGAAGGGCTGTATAATAATTCTTTTGTAGTCTACCTCTGATAAGTTCAGAACAGTTTCTTCATCTGGGTAGTGTTTTAATTCTTTATTTTGGTGGTATGATTCTTTAAATGTTAGATATTGATTGTTGCCTTCATGCCATCCAGAAGATTTTCAGTTTCTTCAGTATTACCCCAACAGGAGCTGTGGCATAATTCTAAGAACAGAGTGGGTAAGTGTACTGCTATATTTGATCGCCAGCCACCTCTGCATTCTCTCAATGCTGCTGACTTATGTGTTGCTTCTCTGGCAGTATAGACTTTCTCAAACCCCTCATTGATGGTCAGCTTAGTGGTTGGCCCCACCTGGGCCGTCGGGGTGGCAGGTCCTGCCTCCTGTCTGCTAAAGGTGGTGAGCTGCTGACTCTCCATCATCAAGCCAGTTGAGACTACGGTTTAGCTCAGGGAAGTGAGAAGGATGTCACCACATTTGTCTGACAGGGACCACTGCATTGTCTAGATGTGTTTGTCTTAAAAAAATGCGTTTCTGTTGAGAAGGGCACTGTGTAACAGCTGTCAAAAGCAGCCAGGCCCTCAGAGATGGCATGCCTTACTGTCTGGTTAGCAAAGATGGCACCCTACTTATGGAGTATCTGAGGGGTTGTCTGCTGATATTATGATGTGGTTCAATAAAGGGTGGTATAAATGGCACTCCCACACTCAAGTGCCAGTCACTACTGTGTTCTGTAGCTGCTTGTAACACAAAATCTGCCTTTCCACTGAGAGAGGTGTTGATCAGCAATTGCTTAAAGCAGCTGGGCCCTCAGAGTGTTAGGCCCTGCCTTCTGGGTGACAGAGTTGGCACCTCTTAGGCCATCCTCAGAGACAGGACATGGCTCAAGCAGGGGAGGAGCTAAGCCACTGCTGGACTCACCCCCCAGCTCCCACTATGATCCCTAGGTATGACCATATTAAAAACAGCTTCTCTGTTGGAAGAAGCACTATCCAGAGAGGCACTTTCACTCACTGAGGTGAGACCTCAGGCATGGCTAACCCCATCTCTCAGCAGACCAAGATGATATCCCACCTGAGCTTCCCTTCCTGCACTGAGTCAGCAATATCTATGGTACAGCTCCAAGAAGATAGTGGGTAGGGTCTCTGCTGCCCTCAGTCACCAGCTGCAGCTGACTTCTCTAGATATGGCTGTCCCAAGCACAGTTTCTCTGCTGCAGAGTGTGCTATTAAGCACTGTGGTTCAGCCAGGCTAACAGGCTCAGCAGTCCCAGTCCCAATCTCCCGGTTAATAAAGAAGGCATCTATACCTGTAATCCTTTCAAACCTTGTGCCAGTAGAAGCAGGAGTCAGTGCACTGCTGTCTCTCCTTGGACAGAGGTTGTTTCCCCCTTCCTGTCAACCAGTCCAATCTCACAACCCTACATGAGATCGTGGATCTCCCAGAATGTCTACACTGCCTCATTCAGTTTTTTTTTTCCTCAGAAGACATTGAGGAGATATATGTCTATGCCACCATCTTGGCCCAGCCTCCTCCTTTTTTCTTGTTTGTTCCTGAGGTCTTCAACTGATTGGATGAGGCCCACCCATATTATGGAAGGTAAAATATACTTTGCCTAAGGTCTACTGACTTAATCACAGGTAACTACTTCATGACAGCATCTACACCTGTGTCTGCCCATGAGGTTGACAAAAATTAATCTTCACAACTATCCTTGCAACTCTTCTCTAAAACCTAATTATTTCAAAATAAAGTCTGCAACGCTAGGACATGTTTCCAATATACACAAGCTTTAGTTAACATGATCCCATTCAAAGCAAAACTTCTTGTGTATGTCTTATACATGTAGACGTCCTATCGCAGAGTTTACATGCCTATCACAGTGGAAGCTAAAATTATTATTATGTTAGTAACAGTATGCACTATTACAATAATTTTAGAGTTTTAAAATTACATTTTACTGGAAGTTGATGCTATGAGGAAGAATTTACATTTAATATCACAGGCAGCGTAGAATAATTTAAAATTTGTGAGAATAGACTGATAGAGCTTCTGGGCACTCAGATAGGCAACCACATATAGCCACAATATCTATCAAAATGAAGATCATCAATCTCTTTCTGTGCAGCTATACTTAGAGGAGGAAAAGAGACTAAATACTGTTTTTTAGGACTGGAATACTGGGACCAGAGTCCTATCCTTTGGTTTCTCTTTAATCTCTGTGATGGCTAATTCAGTATTCTTTATAGTGAAGGCTCTCAATAAGCCCTCACTGACTGAATGGCTTTTCTCTGACTCTTTTAGCCCACCTTCAATTTATTGTGCTCAATTTAACCAACAATGATGAACAGGTGAAAACTTAATGCAGCTTTTCTGAAATCTCTGTTCAGTTAGCTGTTCAACTATATTTTAAAAAGGAATATGCATCTTTCAGAATGGTAGACAGGAGGAAGTGTTTTTCATTTTAAGAGCCTGGGTCTGTTTGACTGATTATAGTCAAATGGAAGAACATCTCCAATTATTCTGACTTCAAATGGCAGCCCTTGCAGGAATTTCTGCTGAAAGCTATGGAGCACAGCATTTCACTTGCCCCCCCAAATTATGGAACTTTATCACACAGTTGTCTAAACAACTCACGGAACTTAGAAAATAAGGACAATGTAAATGTTTCAATTTTCAGATAACCAAGCTTTAAATAAGCTTGGAAACACTATGCATGAATAGGGCAGCAAAAGTCAATAGTTACTAATGTTTAATCTTTTGTTGTTGTTAGTATCATTGTCAAGGTAACATAGGATTCTATTAAGCAACTACTTGAATTTATAGAAAAATTATTTAGCTTAAAGTATTAATTTAGAATGAAGCTTGAGTAAAGTGCATATGAAAACCCTGAAGCATGGTAGTGCTATGTCTGCTAACCAAAAGGTGAGCAGTTCAGATCCACCAGGTGCTCCCCAGAACTCTATAGAGTTGCTATGTGTTGGAATTGACAGTATGGGTCTTTCTCAGGGAGAGATGCTAGTATGCATATGAGAAAGCTCTACATCAAATTATTAATTAAATCAGCTGACTAGTGATATTCAAAGAATTTAGCAATAACTGACAGATGTTGATCACAGATTAGTCCATAACCCTTTAATTTTGTAAACAATTCTTGATGGGGAAAAAAAGTATAAAAGTTCCATGGGTGCTTTTAACTAATAAAAAGAGCTGTTGCTCTGGAGTCTATTATGATACATAGTGACCCTAAAGGACAGAGTAAAATGGCCCCATATGGTTTCCAAGAAGCCACTGGTAGATTTGAACTGGTGACATTTTTGTTAGCAGCCAAATGCTTAACCACCAGAGCCCCAGAGATGCTTTCAGTTCTAATAATTACGGCAAGCCTAAATTGTGAATCTAAGTCAATAGAACCCCAAGTTTCTATTCATGTATGATTACATATGATACCCCCCAAAAGAAAATTTTATAGAAAAAAAAATCCTCACTATCTTAAAAAACATGTGATTAAGCAGGTGTTTTGAAAGTACTAACTTAAAAGCAAAAAGACACATTTTCTAAGAAGGAAATAGATTACTAAACTAAGCGTATAGGGAGAGCTCAATGAAATACATTTATTTGAATAAAAAGAATAAAAATTATTTCATTCACATTAAAGGTATCACTGTAGAAAGATGGGTTAATCAATTCTATTTCTACAATGTAGTATTTGGATTCAGAGGCTGAGTTTTTTACATGACACATATTTAGATCAGACAATGCATCTTTCACCCTTTTTTCTCTCCTTTATCTCAGTAGATCACCTCCCATGCAAAAAGCAATCATGCTGCATTGAAAAAAATCCCAGAGTTGAAAATTGTTTTGGCAACCTATTAAGGGACCTAGTCCAAACTGCTTTGCCATAAAGACAACTCTGCCTGTAAAGAGATGATTGTGCTTCCTGTCTCTGTCTTCTTTAGGCTAAGTAAACAACGAAGATAGAGCTGGAAAAACACTAAATAACACAATCTGCTGAAGTATATTTCCCTCCTGGAAGCCCATGCAGTATCATAAGGTAACTTAAGTATTTTTCATTGAAACGCATCCAGAAACATCTTGCACTGACAACCACATAATAAGTATTTATGGAAAGCTAAAAGCTACTGCATAATTTGACTGATATTTCAGTGATCAATGAAACAGCATTACTGAAGGATACATTTCAAACAATACGATTTTCATAACTTTTTTTTTAATTGGCTCCGTTGTGCTTTCTAAAAACCAATTGTATCCTTACATATGAGAGAAAAAGAACCCCATGAGATTTTGTGAATAGCCAATCCATTGGCACTGAACCCATGCTTTGTGTAGCATAATTTGGTTGTGCAGAACCTGTGCACAGTGGAATGATTTCAGGACATACAGATAGCTTAGAATAAGATGAAGTAACGGAGTGATAGCAAAGATATATCCATGTTCAGTGACTGTTGCCAAAATATAGAGGGAATTGGTGATGAGTGCCCTTGACATGGGACAATATTATGACAGAATCTTTAAATCTGTAACTTGAGAAGAGCAGAACACTCACAAGTAGCCCTACAATAAAGACACCCTTTACAAGCACTATGAAGTAGCTGATGGCTATATAGAAATCATGTTAGGTGAAAATACAACACTGTAATAGTATTAATCAACTTAAAAAAATACTAGGTAGAGGCTTAAGTGAATGCACAGAATTCAGCATATTAATCAGTCAGCCTGAAGATCTGATGGAATTTATTGGTATGGCCCTAGACCTGGAGCATAGAAAACACGCAGTACATATATCCTGAATGAATGTTTCTGAGACTACACCAGACATTAAACTAACTTAATCTCTATGTAAACCTCCCAACTGGCTGATTCTGCTGGTCTTTGAAGCAGGGGTGATCCTGAGTCATTGTAGATTCCTACATGCTGACCACAAGAGATTGGCTTTAATATACAATGTGGACTCATCATGGCCCACTAAGTTGTTTATGATATTTACAGTATAAACACATTGTTTCAAAACCAATGCATGTACTTATAGGAAAGAACAATTCATATTCTGCTCCCCGTAAAAAGCTCATATCAGTATTGCAACAATTACTGGGGAGCAATGCCCTGTCTGCTGGATGGGTAAGGAAGAGAAAAAATATAATTATTGTAAAATATGGTTTTAAAACATGGCTCTTCTGGTCAAATTTCCATCACAATCATTGCCCCTAAATAGCGCCTTTTTTACAATAGCCTTAGGAGTAATAGTGAAATTGGTAGTGGGGATTGTTTCAGTCCATGTTTGTTTAGCAGAAAATAAGTATTACATTAAATGCATATTTCTATTAGGCATTTCAAAAGGGAATATACAAGAAGCATAGTAGTGAAAGTCATTACAAACTGAAGTTATAGATGTTTTTAGACAGTGAACAATTGTACCTGAAGGAGTATGTTATAAGGCACTTGACAAAAAAGAGCAAGTAGACTATAAAACTGGCTGAGCAAATAAAAAAGAATAAAAACACCAGAGTGAAAGTGAGCAATGAAAGGTTTTTAATACCAAGGCATTGACTGGAGTCCATTAAGTAGTGGAAATGAGATTGGAGGTGTATTTGTAGAGCTAATATAGCACAGCATTCCAGCTCTGCATGTGATTCCACATACACAGAAAAGCAATAAGAGTAGATGAACACCATTATAAGAGCCAAAGAGTTAATAAATGACCAACAGTGCAAATGAGAACATAAGAATTAGTGATAGTTACTGCTGAAACCAAGAAACATTTCAGCTATAATTTCTTTCACAGGTGTTGAGTACCGACTGTTCACAGATGTTGATTTATATGCACAATAAAACAAAAGTGCATATAAAATGTGTTAGTGATGAATAAGAGTGGTCAATTTCTATTCAGAAATGAAAAACAACACACCTTTAATTAGGGATGCTATGTACCTTGTTAAATGTCTATATGATGAGAAAAGAAAGTGAGAATGAAGATACAAACAACAAAGCCAAAAATAATTTTAAGGATTAAAGTAACATAATTCAAAGACAACATGATAAGCAATGACAGCCATTTTAATTACCATCAAACAGCAAAGAATAAGCAACAGTGCCAGCTTTCAAGGTTCTGTGTCTGTCTGGCACTGCATAAATCATACCTCAGTCTGCTTTGATCCACTAAATAAGATTTACATAAATAAATAAGGGATACCTCCATTGCTCCTCTGAAAAGACTGACTTTCAGAATATAGACTAAACTTTTAGGGCAAGATTTTGTACCAAAAGGTGACAATATGGGAGGTTCTAACAACCTGACCAAGCCAAGTGCCATAGAGTCGGATCCGACTCATGCTCTTACACAAATAAAATCACACAAACGAATACATAACCAAGTATTACAGCTGGACTGTATGCAAACACAGCTTCATAACAAACTGAACTTTTGCTTCCAACAAAATGTGCTCTTAATCCCTGAGTGGTACAAATGGTTTACATGCTTGGCTTCTAACTGAAAGGTTTCAGATTTGAGTCCATCCAGAACACTTCAAAAAGGGAATCTGGCAATCTACCTCCAAAAAAATCCAACCTTTAAAAACACTTTGAAGCACAGCTCTACTCTGACATATCCGGGTCACCACGTGGTGCAATCAACTTGGTAGCAACATGCCTTTTCATAATGAAAACATGAGGCAGCCTTTGATCATGAAATGGCTTTAATCAGTCTAGTCTCAGAACACAGAAGTCTGTATAGTGTTTTGAAAAAAGTTCTCACTGGGGGTGCAACCTGGCACACCTGCCAGTATTTAGTGTCTATAAAGCAAAGCTGATAGAATCTATGAGTAACAGAGTCCATCACTTCTTCCAAAGGGCACTATAATTTTTAATACACTTAGAAAACACTGAACACTCTCTGCACTCTGATGGAAGGCTACTGTCCATGTATTTCTGTTCTCTGGAAAGCAGTCAGTTACTCATGACAATTTCCCAGGTCAGTAGAACTCTAGAGGAAAGCATATTAGAAACACAGTTGTGTAGGGAGAAAGGAGGTTGTATTAATGACTAAGGAACATATGTGGGATTGTGGCTCAGTCTCAATTCAGAGAACCAAAAACAGCTTGCAACAGAAAGTTTACTAACATAACATATTTAAATTGGACCCTACAGATCACTATCCATGGCAGTTCACAAATACGTGTAGACTTATGATCCATCAGAATGAGTTCATTGCAGCTCACAAGGACGTGTAGACTTGTCGTCCATCAGAATGAGTT
The DNA here is from genome assembly GCA_028571685.1 of Heterohyrax brucei. Classification (NCBI taxonomy): domain Eukaryota; kingdom Metazoa; phylum Chordata; class Mammalia; order Hyracoidea; family Procaviidae; genus Heterohyrax; species Heterohyrax brucei. The sequence continues at coordinate 8,544,094 of CM053156.1, forward strand.
TACAACAGTATCAGAGACCAGCCCTTCTACTAGCTGACTGTGTTGGACAGGGAAGGAAACTGACATTTCTAGAATATCTATGTTGTGGTAAGTAGGAAGTATGCTAGCTGCTTGCTACACAAAATCTTCTTTCGTTCTCCGAACAGAAGAGACCACGAGGTAGATATTTATGGACCTGTTTTGCCAATAAGAAAGGTAAAGCTAGATGACATTAAATTACTCAGTACCAATTGCCATAAAGAGGCCCAATCAGAACCATATTCAGTTCTGTGTTACTCTCAACCCTGTGCCCTCTTATGACAAACATGCCCTTTTATGACAAAAAGGCTGCTTCCCCGTCTCATCTTGTGATAACCTAATCACGCAGTTCCAGTTGTGAAGGCTATATGAACAATAGCAGAGCCTTCCCAGAAGCTAAAGAAAGAATATGGCTTACAACCAAAGTTGATAATAATGACTTGTGGTTATAATTCTGCACCCTCCTGATTGAGTTTATAACTTCAAATTGAGGAATCTGAAGAAGACCATTGCCCAAATTCTAAGACAATAGGGAAGAAAATTAAATAATACAAGTTTTTTGTACATCAAATCAAAAATATGTCACTGGATTTGTACAAAGGACTCAATGAACCAGGCCAACTGGAATATCATTTTCAGAAGTTTTAGACTTTTAGAAGAAACCATGAAGGAGGCTAGGGAGCTGTTGGTAAATATATTTAATAAAACACTGCAGGCAAGAAGAAGAGCAGAGACTGGAAGCTGCCCAACGCAATGTCTATGCTTATGAAACTAAGTAATACATAAAGCTATAGATGCATACAGATCAGAAAAGTCAGAACTACACGCTGCAAAATCACATTGCTTGTTATAAAAGCGTATAATTTAGAAGAATATTCTGAATTTAGCTCTATACTCTGGTAATGTGGATGTCTAAACTAATAGAACTCATGAATATGTGTTTCAAAAAATAACTTAATCAAAAAGGAATAGTATTTCATCAAGAAACTAAATTATCAAGCCGGGGGAGCTTCATTTCAAAACAAAAACTAATCATTATAAAATTACCAGAAGTCTTTAATTAAAGGAAAAAGCATAAGGGGACATGGAAAACAAGGTGAAGTGTTTCTAAGATTCTCGTTAGAGTTACTTTGCAAAATTACCCTTAAACTGTACAGTAAAACTCATCTAAATTTTGTCACATGACTCAAAATGTGAATAAACATCTACAAACAACCATTAATGATCCAAACATGGAATATATGAAGGATGATCTAAGAAAAACAAAAATCATCAGAAATTAAGTGGAATGCATAAAGATCAGTATCCTAGCTATTAATCAGTTGAAATGGACTGGCATTGGCCATTTTGAGTCAGACAATCATATGGTCTACTAAGCTGGTAATGAAAACTTGCAGAGGAATGCCCAAGCCAGCCAAGTGCAGAGGAATGGTGTTGTGTTTATCCTCAAAAAAGAACACTTCAAAATCTATTCTGAAGTATGATGCTGTTAGCAATGAGGCAGTATCCAAACATTTATTTAAAAAAGCAAAACCACAAATCCATTGCCTTCAAGTTGATTCCAACTCACAGCAACCTTTTAAGAAAGGCCAAATAATACAACTATCATTCAAATTCATGCACTAACCACTAAGGCCAAAGATGAAGATATTGAAGATTTTTTCCAGCTTTTTCAGTCTGGCATTGAAGGAATACGCATTCAGGATGTGCTGGTAATTAGAATACAAATGTTGGAAATTAGAATACAAATGTTGGAAACAAAAAAAAGAAGAATCAGTAGTTGGAAAATACGGCCTTGGTGATAGAAATGATGCTGGAGATCTCAGGATAGAATTTTGCAAGACCAACAACTTCTTCATTGCAAATATTTTTACTCATCAACACAAACAGTGACTGTATACATAGATCTTGCAGGATGAAATGCACAGAAGGTAAAGCCAGCCGAGTAGCCGAGTGCCGTCGAGTCGGAAAATCAACTGCATATGTGGAAAGAGGCAATGGAAAATTTCAATATCATCAGTCATAAGACCAGGTGCCGACAGTGGAACAGATTATCAATTGTTCATATGCAAGTTCAAATTGAAACTGAAGAGAATTGGGACAAGTCCACGAACACTAAAGTATGTCTTGAGTATATCCCACTTGAGTTTAGAGATCATTTCAAGAACAGATTTGATGCATTGTACACTAATGACCAAAGTCCAGATGAGTTGTAGAAACATGTCTAAGATATCAAGCAAGAGGTCATTAAAAAGGCAAAAAAGAAAGAAAAGACAAAAGTGGACGTCAGAAGAGACTCTGAAACTTAATCTTGAATGCAGAGCAGCTAAAACAAAAGGAAGATGTGATGAAGTTAAACAGAATAAAAACAGGATATTTCAAAAGGTAGCTCAAGAAGACAAAATATTGTATGACATGTGCAAAGACTTGCAGATAGAAAACCTAAAGGAAAGAACATATTCTGTGTTTCTCAAGCTGAAGAAACTGAAGAAAAAAATTCAAGCCTTGAGTTGCAATAGTGAAAGACTCTACAAGGAAAATATTAAACAAGTCAAAACATCAAAAGAAGATGAAAGGAATACACAGGATCACTGTACCAAAAATAATTGTCTGACATTCAACCACTCCAAAAGGTAGCACATAAGAAACCAATTGTACTGCAGGAAGAAGCTGAAGCTGCATTGAAGGCACTGGTGAAAAATAAGGCTCTAGGAATTCATGGAATATCAACAGAGATGTTTCAACAAATGGATGCAGCACTGGAAGTCTCAGTCATCTATGCCAAGAAATTTGTAAGACAGCTACCTGGCCAACCAACTGGAAGAGTTCCATATTTATGCCAATTTCCAAGAAAGGTAACCTAACAAAATGCAGAAATATCAAACAATGTCATTAATATCACATGCAGTTATACTTAAAGATTATTCAAAAGCAACTGCAGAATTATGTAGACAGGGAAATGCCAGAAATTCTAGTCAGATTCAGAAGGGGATGAAGAATCAGGAAGGTCACTGCTGATGCCAGATGGATCAGCAGAGAATACCAGAAAAATGTTTACCCATGTTTTACTGACTATGCAAAAGCTTTAGACTCTTTGAATCATAACAAATTATGGATAACACAGCAGAGAATGGGAATTCCAAAACACTTAACTGTGCTCGTGAGGAATGCTTACATGAATCAAGAGGTACTCATATGTACACAACAAAGGGACACTGTATGGTTTAAAGTCAGTAAAAGTGTGAGTCAGGATTGTATCCTTTCACCATACCATTTCAATCTGTATGCCAAGCAAAAATCTGAGAATCTGGACTACATGCAGAAGAATAGGGTATCAGAATTGGAGGAAGACTTATTAACAACCTGCAGGTGACATAGCCTTGCTTGCTGAAAGTGTAGATTTGAAATACTTGCTGGTGAAGCTCAGCGACCACAGACTGCAGTATGGATTGCACCTCAATATCAAGAAAACAAAAATCCTCACAACTGGACCAGCAAGCAGCATCGTGGGAAGTAGAGAAAAGATTGAGTTTGTCAAGGATTTAATTTAACTGGGTTCCACAATCAATGCCTACGGAAGCTGAGGTCAAGAAATCAAAACACATATTGCACTGGTAAAAATCTACTACAAATGATCTCTCTAAAGTGTTGAAAACTAAAGCTATCACCTTGAAGACTAAGGTGATCTGATTCAGGTCAGTGACAGTGAATAAAGAAGACAGAAAAGGAAATGACACCTTTGATTTGTGGTGTTGGAGAACATTGAACATGCTGTGGACTGCTAAAAGAATAAACAGATTTGTCCTGGAACAGCTGCAACCAGAGTGTTCTTTCAAAGCAAGGATCCCGAGATTGAGTTTTACACACTAAGGACATGTTGTCATGAGGGATCTACCCCGGGAAAAGGACATCATGCTTGGAAAAGTGAAGGATCAGAGGAAAATTCTCTACTGGACTGACCCCAGTAACCTCAACAACGGGTTTAAGCGTAAAAATGATTGCAGATATGTCACAGGACCAGGCAGTGTTCTGTTTTGTTGTACATATGTTTGGTATGAGAAGGAACCAACTCAATAGTACCTAACAACAACAACAGATTTAGTGTCAATACAAAATTGCATGAGCTAAAAGAAAAATTCAGAGGCAAGTGTTTGTAAGTTTATGACATAATTACTTACATAGTTTAACATCCAAAAGTGTAAAGTAATAAGATTTACAAATATACTTTACTCAGAAAAAGACTCTCAATGCAAGGTGAAAACAATTTAACAATGAATTGAATGATGATTAAAATTCTGCTTATCATAAAAATGAAAAAAGCTTCATTCACTTTCATTGATGGAGATGAAATCACTAACCACTAGGGAAAAATTTTTCTGCAAAAGACAAAAGTTTTAGTTTACCTATTTATTTATGTTTTACCAGAATTATGCATAATCCCCTCAGTGTTACCTAGTGCACCTCATAAGAACAGAGTTCATCTATGAAGCAGAACAAAGCAAAATGACACTTCCACTGGGTTTCATTAAGTTTACAGTTAGCGGTGCAATTCAAACCTTCAGTTTGAGATCCAGAACTTAGCTTAACAACAGCTGACTTCCTCAGGCATATGTAATTAAGCACAGTTAAAGGTGATTTCATAAATGTTGTTTTGTAGTACCTAAAATTAAATGTGTGCATATTATATAAATGTTTCTGTATTCAACTGTATGCTTAATTTCAGTTGTAAGATAAAATTCTACTCTGCAGAAATTTATCTTGCAAAAACATATTCTTCTTTTACTTATTCCAAAAGGTTCATTGAGTCTGAATTCACAAAGAATTGAAATATGATATTTCTGAACATTTGGGATAATATGGCCTGTACATATGTATATGTATTTGGCATGTCTTCAGAGCCTATCTCAGCTGTAATTATGTCCACTGTAGTTTGTAGCTATTGTAAACAAGCAAAAAAACAGTTACCATGGAGTAGATTCTCACTCACAGAGAAAATTCCATATGGTTTGCAACAGCTGATTTTTCAGCCTTTTCGTCTAAAGTGTCTCTGGGTAGACTTGAACTGCTAACTATACAGTTGGCAGCTAGTTGATCATTTGCCCACCCAGTAACTCCTTACCTAGTGTAGGTGGATGTCTATTTTCTAGGTCTTTAAAAATGTTAGAAAATTGTCCTACTGCAGTAAAAATACCTTCCCATTTGGCTTGATGGGGCTTGAAATTCCACGATTGTAAATCTGTCCTTGTGGCTCATGTAGAAGTATTTTCTAAAAATGGGGAAAATATAAAGTATGAACACATTGGGTAGCTAGAATTTAAGAGACAGCATAATCTATTTCAGAATCATTCAAGATTACAGTTTGAAGGACCTGCTTTATTTTCAGGATAAAATATGTACTAAAGTGTTGAAAAAAATTTGCTCAAGTCACAGTCAACAGTAGCAATGTATTGTATGTTTTTGTGGTGTGTGTGTGCTTGAATTTCTTTCATAATAGTGAGGATTTGGTTTTTCCAGCCACCAATTGGAAATGCCAGTGGCATGCTTCCTGGTACACTATTAATCTATTAAAGTTACTTGCCATGCCCCCCCCCCTCAATTTCCAATATGTTAGATCCACAGAACAACACTAGTGAGATGGACAAATTCTCATCAGAAGGTTTTTTATGGCTTTCCGTATAACTAAACAGATGATGCACTCATGGAACTAGAATGTAGATAAGAATATAAATGCTTTCCCAACAGGACCTGAAGCCAGTTACTAAAGTAACTATACTCTGGTAAAAGAAATACCTAAATCTTTTGAAAAGCTGTCATCTACAGAGTCTAAGTTGAAAGTGATGTTGGATACGACTGAAAGAATTCCTAGGTAGTCTCTGTCATGAATTGGATTGTGTCCCCGCAAAATGTGTATCAGTTTGGCTAGGCCATGATTATGTGATTGTTCACCATTTTTGTCATCTGATGTAATTTTCTTATGTGTTGTGAATTCTAGTTCTATGAAGTCAATGAGGCAGGATTTAAGGCAGTTATATCAGTGTGGCAGAACTCAATCTAGAAGAAAAGATTGTGTCTTAAACCAGTCTTTGAAGAGACATACAGAGAGAAGCAAGCAGAAAGATGAGAGGGGCGAGGTCCACCTACTACCTAGAAAGCAATGCTGGGAACAAAGCATAGTCTTTGAATCTGAAGTTTCTAAGTTTCAGAACTTGTCAGCTGGGGAAGATTGGTAACAAAGACCTTCCACAGAGCTGACAGAGAAAGCCATCCCTGGAGCTGGTTCCCTGAATTACTAGACTGTGACAGAATAAATCTTTTTGGTAAACCATCTGTTTGTAATGTTTCTGTTATAACAACACTAGACGCATTGTTACAGATACAAGACAGATGACTCAATGACTAAGACAGTCTCCAAGATTCCTGGCCTCTGGTGAACATTTCCTGTATGATCCTCTCAGCTTGAGTGTGCATGGACTGGGAATGGAATTGGTTTCACTCCCATAATTATGTTATTTGACAAGGTGAAGGAATTTTGTAAGTGATTAACATTCCCAAGTTAGTTGACTTTGAATTAATAATAAAGAGGATTATTCTGGGTGGGCATGATGTAGTCAAGTTAGCTTACAAAGGGGTAGTGCCCTTCCTAACGAAGCATTAGAGAAATATTGTTTCTAGCTTTGAAGAAACAAGCTCCACACTATGAGGTGGCTAATGGAGGTAGTCACGTATCAAAGACTTAAGAGCATCCTAACTCTAGAAGTTGAAAATTAGCAAGAAAACTGGGGCCTAAGTTACCTAGCTATAGGGAAATGAATTTTGCCAATAGCAAATCAGCCCTGAAGAGGACTTTAAGCCCTAGACAAGAGCATAGCCCAACTCATATCTTAGTTTCAGCTTTATGAAACCACATGCAGACAACCCACTCATGCCATTCTGCCCTCTGGCCTAGAGAACAATGAGATGATATATGCATGTTGTTTTAAGACAGCAACTTTGTGAAAATTTGTCACACAACAATTCAAAACTAAAATGCTATCGGTTCTCTGCCCCCATAAAATCTAAGTGGGCCTTCTGATTAGAATAAGAGCTGATGGAAAGAGGTCCAGCCAGTCTAATCCAACCACATGTCATCAAATGCAAAATTAGGATGAATATTATTGGCGATTGTCATAAACTCTAATTGATACATTGACAATTATGTTTTACCATGACTGCGAGAGCCAAATAGAAGCCCCTGAATCTGTGTCAACAGCATAGCCCTCCCAAGCTAATTAGTAAATCAGAAGCAATATTGCATCACATGTAGATCTGCAAAATTTAGCTCCATCCTCAGATTTAAAAGATACAGGTATTGTGATTACCAGCTTTTCCTTGGTGAATTCATCTTTGTGAGCCACATAGACAGTGGCAAAATGATAGATAAAGTAACCTTAACCAAGCTGAAATCTTTTTTACAGTCCTTGTGATAGAATGAGTAGGAACTGACTCAGTGGAAATGGGTATATAGGTAAAATGATAATACTGAAAGTGGGAGGTCTGGTGGCACAGTGATTAAGAGCTCAGCTACCAACCAGAAAGTTGGTAGTTCAGGTCTGCCACCTGCTCCTTGGGGCAGTTCTAGTCTATCCTGTAGGATTGCTATGAGTCAGAATCAACTCAATGGCAACATGTATGCTCAAAGTGATATATTTGCTGAAATATACCAGTACAACCTCTGGAACTTAGTATGTAATTATTATTCTGATAAATATACTCTTTCCTTTCTTCATCAAATAGCAGTTCACTTTTATTTGGAAAAGGCACACTCACAGTCTTTCCTCATGACTATTTTTGTTCTCCTATCTTCCCCAAAATTTAATCTGCAGGGATTTAATATTGTTATATTTCATAGAGCTTCATGCTGGCTCAGTATATGCAAACTGAAAAAGTGAACAGAAAGTAGCAAATTGCTCTGGAGTTTGGAAATTAAAATATATTCAGAGGTCCTTCAAATGATCTGGAACATTCTAGAATAGCACCTCCAATCTAGAAGATGTATTACTGTACCCTTGAATGTCCTGCTGCTAAATCAAAGTTCCAGCAATTGACTGGCACCTTAATATTTTGGAGGCAACATATGTCACACTTGCAAATACTATTCTGATTCATATTTGGGATTGTTTATAAGGTTGCAAGCTTCAGCTGGGGCCCAGAATAAGAGAAATTCTGTATCATATCCAGACAATGTTGGAAATTTTTTGGAAGTTATGCTGCATGATCTAGGAAATTCAGTGCCGCTCTAGGTATCTGCAATAGGTAAGGACATAGTGGAGAAATGTCCAGCAAAATCCTGTAGAAGAGTTGCAGTGTGGACTTTCAGGGTTCGCAAACAAAGTCATCTCACCTGTGATGAAAACTACACACATGTGAAATACAGTTTATACTATGCCACTGAGAGCTGAAAAATATTGAACATCTGATATACAGTGGGACATCATGATATACAGTGGGACATTGTACCAGAACTGCCTATCTTGAGAAGAGTATCCTCAGAAATCTTAGTAACACTTAGGGACAGCACAAATCCACCATGCAATGGATATGGGGTATTTCTGATAGAGCCTAAGCAAGTCCAAATATTTCAAGTAAGTTTAGTGAAAAGAATACAGGGAACCTCCATGCCATCGGCTCTGCTGAACCCATACCTCTTTCTCAGCTCAATCTATGTTGTGTAAGAGATTCCCTATGACTTGAGGGCACAGGAGGAAAAAAAAATCATCAGGTCCAGATGGGCAATCTGTATGTATGAAAGAAGCAGATTGTTACTATCCTACAACCCACTAAGAGGTGTAATTAAACAAAACGATGAGGGAAAATTTCCCAGCCTGGAAGATGTCTTGGGTTGTTACCTGGTAGTATTGATTTTCTAACCAAGGACACTCTTTAGTATTTTTTGTAATTTTGGTTTTGGTTTTGGTTTTGTGAAATCCTCAAACTTTTGTTTACCTGGAAATGTTCTAATTTCTTCATCATATTTGAGAGACAATTTTACTGGATATATAATTTGTGGCTGGATTCTCTCCCCCCCCCCCCCCCCGTGCTTCAAGGCTTTATATAAGTCATTTCATTGCCTCTTTCTGGCATGGTTTCTGCTGAATAGTCCAAGCTTAGTCTTAACCACTGTCTTTGCAGATGACTTTTTGGTTATCTTTAGCTGTTCTTAAAATTCTTTATCTTTGGTCTTGGACAATTTGATTTTAATGTGTTTTGGTGACTTTCTTTTGCGATCTACCTTGCGTGGGTTTTGTTGAGCATTTGGATAGACATCTTCTTGCTATGTCAGGAAACTGGTTTTGCCAGCAAATTTTCAACAATCCTCTCTGTATTTTCTGTTACCCCCCCCCTACTCCACCCCACCCGCATGCTGGTATTCCAATCATTCACAGATTATTCTTCTTGCCAAGAGTTCCACACAGTTCTTAGGGTTTCTTCATTTTTTTAAATTGTTTTATCTGATTTTTCCTCAAATATGTTAGTGTCAAGTGTTTTATCTTCAGTTTCACTAATTCTGACTTCCATTGCCTTGATTCTGCTCCTATGACTTTACATTGAGTCATCTAATTCTGAAATCTTGTAGTTAATCCTCTGTTTGCTGATTTCTATTTGCTGTCTCTCTGTGGATTCTTGCAGCCTGTTAAATCTGTCATTATCCTGTTCTTTAACCTTTTTTAATTCCTTGATTGCTGCATCTGTGTGATTTTGGTGTGTTCTGTGTTTTGCCTGATCTCTTTCTCAATCCCTGGGAAAGTTCTGTATATTAATCTTTTTTTTTTTTTTTTTTCTGCCTTCGGTAACTCCTGGTGGTGTAGTGGGTTAAGTGCTACCACTGCTAAGCACAAGGTCAGCAGTTCAAATCCACCAGGTGCTCCTCGAATACTCTGGGGGTGAGTTCTACTCTGGCCCCTAGGGTCGCAATGAGTCGGATCCGACTCAACGGCACTTGGCTTGGCTGGCTCAGTAATTCCAGAAAGATTTCTTCATTCTTTGTTCCTACAGCTTTCTGAAGCCATCTTGACCTGCTTCTTTATGTGATTTGATATTGACTGTTCTCTCTGTGGCATCGATAAGTTACTGTATTTATTTATTCTATTTGCTTATTGTGTTCTATCTTCTTGGTTTGTCTTAAAATGCCCAAATAGGCTGGTTGTGTGAGTTAGTCAGATTATCGGCACCCTTGAAACTCTAACATCTTGTCATCAGGTGATTAGGGCTGTTAGTAAGCAAACGAACCTGGGAGTTTATTTACTTTTCTTGTATAGAGTCAGCGCAGGTAGTTGGTCACTGAGTGCATGGGTCAGGCTTTCACTTAGAGTACTAGACAGGAGGGATTATTAGTGAAGGCAGATGTGTCTGGCTGCATGCACTGAACAGGTAGGAGGCTGATAGCTATTCCTGAGTGACTATGAGGAAAACATATTCCTGTTCCCTAGAGAGCATAGATAGGTAGGTTTTGCAGCTGGACTATGGGTACCCAATGCTATTGACTGTATGGACTAGTAAGCATCACTTATACCTGGACCCCTGTTTCAGGTGGCTAGGTATCATTCATGGAGCCACCAGTCCTCAGGCCCCTGCTATGGATAGATGAAGACCCTGCTTGATAGGCAGTGTGGTGTCAAATGTCAGGAACTTGCTTTTCCACCATACAGCTAATACAGTGAAATTAAGGTTCAGGTTTATACTACATACTCAGTTGTACTGTTTAATGAACGCCTATGCTATTGTAGTGGATCCACACGGTTCTACGCAAAGGTGAAAGCATTCAAAATCCATGGACCCCTTAGGACCATGCCTAGGTGAAGGAATTATTTCTGCCTTAAGTACCCAGCTTACTGGAGCCAGCAGGTTATTTACAGCACAATTATCCATCTCATAGGGTCACTAAGAGTCAGAATTGACTAGAAAGCAACAGATTTTCTTTAAAATGTATATGTAAATAATGTTATTTCTGTAGGAACCATACTTTTGTTCACAGCTTACATGACAATTTATGCTAAAATACATCCATACGTTGAAAGTGTTCAATATATAATTATCCACCTGCTGAGCTGACATCTTTCAGCCTGACATTTAATATTATCACAAACAAGGAAACAGCTCCACTTAGCCTTGCCCAGGATTTCAAAGCAAGCATCTCCAGGGAGATATTTTTTAATTAAAGTTTGATTTAATGAAAATTATGAATCACGGAAACAACTGCTTCAAGCAATAGCAAATATCTACACTGGAAATAAATCCTTGAAGTTCTAATCCGAGAGCTTTCAATCACTTGGAAGTTTGATATTAACACTCAAGCACAAGTTTCAGGCTGGAGCTTTCAGAAGTCAGTATAAATTTTGTTCTCCCTATTCACTACCTTGTGTATTCATAAAGAGACCAATTTCTTCTTTCAGAAAAGAACAGTGTTTTGTTGCTATTGTTTTCCAATTTATATCATCACAGAGGTTTTCATGTAGTGATAATAAAAAAAAAGATTATTAGCTAAAATTTTCTGGGCTCATGCTATGTGACACTTCACACTTTGTAATTATTTTTCTATGTTTAATTTTTACAATCTCTCATGAAATAGATAAAGTTATTATTGCCACTTTTTAGACAAATAAATAATGGAACAGATACACAAGACACTTACCTAAAATTACATACTTACAAAATAAGGATGGAAAGTGGAAACAACTCATTTTTAAAAGCAAGACAATACTGGTTAATAAATACCAAATAAAATACTTAGGGAGGCAGTTCTCTAAATAAACCTCTTAGATTTTAAAAAGCCTTTTGTTCTTATGTAATTTTTTGTTATCTCATATTCAATTTAGTATTTTTCCTACGTAAATTAGTTTATAATCACCATGATTTGACATTGTAGGATTTTTCTCTAATTTATCATTATAATATCAATTTCCACTATACATTTTTATACTTCAAATACTCTTTGAGAGTATCTTATTCTTACTCTAAATTATCAAAAAAATTATTAACCCTGGAAGACATGGCCCCTGGACTCTCTGTTAGCCCAGAACTGAAATTTTTCTTGAAGCCAACTCTTCAGAAAAAGATTGGCATATTAGACATGAAATGATATTGGTGAAGGGTGTACTTCTTGGCTTAAGTAGATACATGAGACTCACTGAGCAGCTCCTTGTCCAGGGATGAGCTGAGAGAGCAGAGAAGCATAGAAGCTGGTTGAATAGACATGGAAAGGAGAAGTGTGCTGTCACAGGGTGGGGAGAGCAGTTAGAGTTACATGGTAATGTGTGTGTAAGTTTTTGTGTGACAAATTGACTTGGATTGTAAGCTTTCACATAACGCACAGTAAAATATTTGTTTTCAAAAATGATTAAGTATATTGGGCAAAAGAACAATGGTCATGATACAACTCAGAAAAATTTGTTACAGTAAATTACGTCGTAATTTACCTGCCAGCTAACTTGTCCATACTTAAGACCACACATACTATCCCGTAAATTTTTTTGTTTGCTTGTTTTGTTTTGCTTTTTAATTGCCATTCTGTTTTGATAAAAACTATGCTCTTTTGACTGTAGTCAATCTATAGGATACAGGTGTTTCAATATGTTTATAGAGGGGCCTTGAGTCCGAGCCATTACTGTAGGAAAAGGTCCCAAAAGCTGAGCAGTCAAGATGTGTGACTTCACCGAGGACCAGACTGCACAGTTTAGGAAGGCATTCCAGCTGTTTGACAGAACAGGTGATGGCAAGAGCCTCTACAGCCAGTGTGGGGATGTTATGAGGGCCCTGGGCCAGAACCCCAGCAACACCGACGTGCTCAAGGTCCTGGGAAACCCCAAGAGTGATGAGATGAATGTGAAGGTTCTGGATTTCGAGCACTTCCTGCCCATGCTGCAGACTGTGGCCAAGAACAAGGACCCCGGCACTTATGAAGGCTATGTTGAACGCCTTCGGATATTTGATAAGGAAGGGAACGGCACTGTCATGGGTACTGAAATCCGGCATGTCCTTGTCACATTTGGTGAGAAGATGACAGAGGAAGAAGTAGAGATGCTGGTGGCAGGGCACGAGGACAGCAATGGTTGCATAAACTATGAAAAGCTTGTCCCTATAGTGCTGAATGGCTGAGCGCAGCCCCTCCTTTGTCCCCAGAGCCCCGTGCCTCTCCCTGTGTGAGACTATTTAGCACTGAAGGCCTCCTCAGGCTGTTGCTGCACCTTTCTTATCGTGTCTCTCTTGGATAACCCGCCAGCAGCACTCACCAAATAAACTTGCCCTCTATGCCCGCCCCCCCAAATATGTTTATAAAAATTACGCAGTTAGGATGTGATACCTTCAAAGTGAAAAGAAACAATCATCAGTGGAGTTTACAAAACACTTAACGAATGAAGGTCTTAATTTTTAAGGAAATTACCTAGAAGCTGGATAGACGGATATCTGAAGAAAGATAAAGCTATAATGCTTCAAATACCATCTGTGTTTTCTGGGCTACCTGGGAATACTGTAATGCCATGAAGTACCCAAAACATTGTTTTCTTTTGTTTTCCAGTTTTGAGATTGTAAGATACTTTTCCCTCAAAATACAATGTTTGATAAACAGAGTGGAAACAGTTTGCCATCTATACACTAGGCACAGATTTTAATGAACAAATGTGATTTTTTAAAAACTGTTGACATGTTATATGAATCTCTCTGCTATGATTGGCTACAATGAAAATATAATTAGCTCAAGTAGAATGCTTCACATTGAAGAAAAAGAGTCATATTCTTATTCTAATGTGGAACAACATGCTTACCTGGTGTCATGGACTGAATTGTGTTCCCGCAAAAATATGTGTAGCCATGTGGCTGGGCCATTATTCTCAAAATTGTATTATTGCCCTACATATTGTGAGTTTCCTATGCTGTATGTTAAAGGATTAGGGTGAGACTGTAAATCCCTTCATAGGATCCCATTCTTGCTCCACTGTAAAGGGAGTTTCCCTGAAGTGTGGCTCGCATCACCCTTTATCTTTTCATCCTATGAGAAACAAAAGGAAAGGGAAGCAAGCAGAGAATGCAGGATGTCACACCATCAAGAAAGCAGCACTGGGAGAAGACTGCATCCTTCAGACCTGAGGTTCCTGCACCAAGATGCTCCCTAAACAAAGACTGATGCAACACAAGGACTTTCCTCCAGAGCTGACAAGGGGTAAAGCCCTCCTCTGGAACGGGCATCCTGAATTTGGACTCGTAGAGTACCAGGCTTTGTAAGAATAAACTTTCCTTTGTTAAAGCCATCTACTCTGTGATATTTCTGTTAGAGCAACAGTAGCTGGCTAAAACACCTGGGTATCAGGTCAGTTCTCCTCTACAGTCAGGGCTCAGAGTGGAGAAAAGAGTTATGGGTGACAGGGTTTAATATGATGGGAAAAAAAATTATGTAGCAAAAACAATAGAAATTATCCTAAGATTAATATCAAGTGCCTGGAAATCTAGAAACTTCAGTGAAGTATTTGAAAAACAAACAAAAGGCAAAAACCCAAAAGCAAAGGACTGAAAAGTACATTAAAATCTTAATAATACTTGAGGAAAGCAAAATATGTATGATAACTCAACTGTTTTCATTTCTCGTAAAGAGAAGAATCCAGTGATTCAAAAAGGCTGTCACCAGACAGGGAGAGCAGTGGAAGCTGCCTAGAGGTGGGCATGTCACTTTATACAGGAATGCACATTGTCACTCAGTCATATTAAATAAAAAAGTAAAAAAAGGAAAATATAAATGTTATATTAAAATTAATCAAATTAAAGAGCATAAAGACCCGTTTAAAATTCCCAATGTCTTTAAAGAGATTTGATAATAATTTGATAATTATTGAGACTTATTTGAAGATAGTTAAGCTATAATACAAAGTGGAGATGTTTGTGGAGGTCAGGAGATACCAGAAAAACAAAACAATTATCTCTAGAAATTCTTCAGAATAGTGGAATCACCAGGGATAGCCAAAAAACATTTTTGTTCCTTACTTTTTAGTTTTGTTTAAACATGCGAGCATTGCCGGTTAAGTTCACGAATTCACCCAAAAAAATGTGCTATGCACTTGTTTAATCAGCTAGTTCTGCTCTAACAAATACCATAGAGTGGATGGCTTTAACAAAGGAAAGTTTATTCTTACAAAGTCCAGTAGGCTACAAGTCCAAATTCAGGACGTCCTGGGGAAGGCTTTCCCCCTTGTCGGCTCTGGAGGAAAGTCTGGTATTGCATCAGCCTTTGTCCGGGGAGTGTCTGGGTGCAGAAATCCCAGGTCTGAAGGACACAGTCTTCTCCAGGTGCTGCTTTCTTGGTGGTGTGAGGTTCTCTGTTCTCTGTTTGTTTCCTTTTTCTTTTATCTCTTGCCAGAAGAAAGGATTAAGGGTAGTGCAGGCTGTACTCCAGGGAACCTCCTTGTACAGTGGAACAGAGAGATGATTTTAAGGGATTTACAGTCCCGCTCTAATCCTTTAACATACAGCATAGGAAACTCACAAAATGGAGGACAGTCATAGAATATTGGGAATCATTGTCCAGCCACATGCTACACATATTTGGGACAGGGGCACAATTCATTCCATGACAGTACCTCATTCCTGAATATTACTATGGCACCTTCAAAGTTCTCCCCTTGAGAAGCTATGCAATAGAGCCTGGTCCACCCTTCAAAGAATTTTGGGACTCTTTTTATGGAATGGCCATCAGAGCTGTCCTCAAATTATCCTTGATGTCCTGAATGTCATCAGTATGTCTTCCTTTCAATATTTCCTTTATCTTCAGGTAAAGAAAAAGGTCATTGGACAGATCAAGTGAGTAGAGAGAGTGTCCCAATATAGTTATTTGTTTACTAGCTAAAAGCTCCCTCACAGATAACTATACAGTTAAGTCAGGAACTTGCCACCTTGCCACTGTGTGCAATGGCAATTCCAGAAAGAGTTTCAAAATTGCTTTGATGGGTGGACTAGGTGCTGACATAGACACATAGGTTCCCAAGGGGGGTGCCTTGATGGTGACCATAGTAATGTTTAGCAACAGGGTACATAGCACTTAGAACAATTCAGTTAGTGGATATAATTGTCAGACCTCGTATTTCCAATTTTTTGTCCCAAAGCATAAACTTATTATGACTCTGTCATAAAATATGAATAATTTTTCAACTGCATTTCTTTCTCTTTAAACAAAAGGTTGTTCGTAAAATATCCAAAATACCTTAACAATATGATGCCACTATTGCAACATATTTCAGCTGTCTTTGCACAGTGAAGAAGGCTCACTTCTAGAGATCATAATACAGAATGATTTTACTTTTAAAAAGCCTATCTGATATATAAAATAGTTATTTCAGTTTGTCATACATATACAAATAGACAACTCACATAAATAGATACTGTTCTCAGCATGATCATTATATCTAGGTTTAAATCGTCGGTGAAGATGAGAAGACCTATGAGATTGAGTCATGATCATTTTTTTTTCTTGGTTTTCCCGCTATATATTTTATCTAACCTTACAGATGTAAATGTAAGTTTTCTTGGAGGAAGCTGGTGGCAAGGTCATTGGCCTGTTAGATGGGTTTAATGTGAGTCTCTAAGAAATATGCAGACTGTATATGTACTTAAACAAAAATCTTCACCTTGAACAAATTGCTTGTTACATGCAGATAATTCCAAGTGGAGTCTCAGGCTGTTACATGTACATTATCCCACTGGACCGAGTCATAAATTGTGATCCTGCAAGCCTAAGTTTCAGGTAAATTTAAATTGTTAAATGGTAACTATTTTATCTTAAATAATTTCAATTGTGTAAAAATGGAAACACAAATTCTAATAAAATTATACAAAATTAAATTATGAGTTTTACAGAAAAAATCTAATTTAATTAACTGAAATTTCATAATTGTGATGTGCAAAGGGAAAATTGATTGCTGATTTACATTTTTATGGGAAAAAGAATTTGTAAAAGATGTTGTGATAGCATTTTCAATAAAACCTTTTAGTTCCATAAATATACCAGAAACAGTTTAGCCCATTAAAATCCCCACTCTTATTTACCATTCTATGACAAAAAAAGAATTCACAACTATTTTTATGACTCACCTGTCACATAAAATTTTCCATGGGTATAAAATTTTCTGCATTAAATGTTAACCATTTCTACACCTTGTATATAAGGAAGTTAAACATGAAAGATTCACTAATGAAGTTACGTGTGTATACAGATATCAGTTATGAGTTTTTGGAAAATGTCTAATTATTGCTGTAGTAAACATCTTATTTTAGGATGAAAGCTTTATGTGCATAGCATCTATAGACAGAATTCAAATATATGTATATGTTTTAACAAGCATGTTTGTTTTTGTAAGACTTGCTTTCATAACATTTTATGTTCTTCACATATTTATAAAATTAATGTTAATATATTTTTAACTTTCCTTTAGTAAATATTTTGTTAAAAAATAACCTCTAAATATTTGCATGTGACATAATGAAAACTTGTCTGCAAAGTTTAAAAGTCCTTTGGAGAGAGCAACAACTAATCAAGTCATAATTACACAGGTTTAACATCAGTAGAAATGCAGAGAAACAGGAGGGCTGAGCTTCCAGCCTACCTGATCAGCTTTGTATTCAAAGCACCAATAGTACACAAATGATTTGAAAGTATTACAGTCTGTGTTCCAGAGTAAATAATTTAATCCTTTTCATTCTGTATGTTGGTATAGAAAGATGTCTTCTTCACCCTGTGTTACAGGTTACCCCAGTAAATTTTAATTTGCAGATTACAGTAGCAGTGTCTGCTGTTCATTAGAATGAAGTTGACAAGAACACAAGCAAGAAACCACCACCAGCCTTGTTTAGTTGATCTGGTAAACGGGGCTCTAGACATATGTATAAAAGACATTTCCACTTCCTGTCAAGAAGGTCACACTGCAGGTATCAGGTACAGTCTTGATCTCAGGATGAGGAAGTGTGGGCTCCCTTTAAAGAGTTCCTCAACCATAAACTATACCAGCAAGAAGGATTTTGAGCTTTAATATGGATTCATGAACTTTCTAAATGCACCAGATTTTTTTTTTTTTTGGTTGAAGGTTTATTTTTCAGTGACAGATTTGTTTAAATTGGAATATTTCAACTGTATTTTTATTGCAAAGCCTCAAAATCAGATTTTTTCAGTAGTAGCAGCTTATCTTCATTATGATTTCCCAGCTGGTAGCTTAAGGTTTCCCATATCACCGTAGGTACAGAAAAGCACTATTATTTTTTAATAAATGTGACTTTGCATGTGACATTAATCAAATTTACAAGATTGTTTCCTAATATGCTTTGTCTGTCAACTTCCTTGCTAATTCTTCTATACCCCACAGAGAAAATGACTCATCATACAATATGTCAATGACACTCATTGAACTAGAACTAGGCTTGTAATAACTCCTACATACTTTAAAGTGTGGTAAGAAAGAGGATACATGATAGAGCCCACCATTGCCTTTCCATCTTGTGTACCTTGGTGATGTTTGCGTATTTCAGTCTAGTCTAGGGTTTAAGATGTGCCCTGATGCCTTACTATTGTTACTGGGTGCCATCAAGTCAGGGCCTTGTCACAGGGACCCTGATGTACAACAAAAGGAAACACTGCTCCTGATCCATTCTCACAATCTTTGCTACACTTGAGCTCGTTGTTGCAGCCACTGTGTTAATATATCTTGTTGAGCCAGCCAAAGGTTGTCGAGTCAGGTCCGGCTCATGGCGACTCGACGAGCCGTGGGTCTCACTGAGAGTCTTTCTCTTTTTCACTAATTCTCCACTTTAACAAGCACGGTGTCTTTCTGCAGACTGGTATCTCCTGATAACATGTCCAAAGTAGGTAAGACAGCCTTGCCATCTTTGCTTCTGAGGAGAATTCTAGCTATATTTCTTCCAAGACAGGTTTGTTCTTCCAGCAGGTCATTTACACACACACACACAAAGCATTGTCATCCAGTTGATTTCTTATTCATAGTGATGTATAAGACAGAATAGAATTGCTCCATAGTCCATAGGGTTCCAAGGAGTACCTGGTGTGTTTAAATTGCTGCTACTTCGGTTGACAGCCACAGCTCTTAACCACTACATCACTGGGATTTCCCTGGCAGGCGGTAGTATATTCTGTATTTTTGCCAAAACCATAATCGAAAGCTATCAGTTCTTCTTCAGTCTTCCATGTTCATAGGCAGCCTTTGCATGCATATGAGACAACTGAAAATACCATGGCTTGGGTCAGGTACACCTTAGTCCTCTAAGTGACATCCTCGCTTTCAACACTTTAAACAAGACTTTTTCCCATAAATTTGTCCAGTGCAATACTTTTTGTGATTTCTTGATGGCTCCTTCCATGGGTGTTGATTGTAGATCTAAGTAAAATGAAACCCTTGAGAACTTCAATTGTTTTTCTCTGTGATGTTGGGTACTAGTTCAGACGTGAAGATTTTGTTTTTGTCTTCATCAGTAAGTGCTTCAAGTTCCCTTTACTTTCAGCAAGTGAGATTGTGTTATTTGTGTAACACAGGTTGTTAGCGAGCCTTCCTCTAATCCTGATGCTACCTTTTTTTTTATATACTCCATCTTCTGTGTTATTTGCTGAGCACACAAATTGAGTAGGTATAATGAAAGGATATCACCCTGATTGAACATCTTTTCGGACTTTAAATCATGCAATATGCCCTTGCTCTGTTTGAGTACCTCTTGGTACCCGTATAGGGTCTTCATGAGCAGAACTAAGTGTCCCAGAATTTATATTCTTTGCAATGTTGTCCATAATTTGTTATGAACCATGGAGTCAAATGCTGTAGTGTAGTCAATGAAACACCAGTAATCATCTTTCAGATATTCTCTGCTTTTAGTCAAGATCCATCTGACATCATAATGATATCCCTGCTTCCATGTCTTCTTTTGAATTCTGCTTGAACTTCTGGCAAGTCCCTGCTGACGTACTGCTACAACCACTTTTGAATCATCTTCAGAAAATTTTACTTGTGTGTAATTTTAATGACATGTTAGATAACTTTCCCATTCTTCTGGGTCGCATTCCTTTAGATTGGGCATAAATATGAATCTCTTCCAATTGGCTGCTCAGGAAGCTGTCTTTCAAATTTCTTGACATAGACAAATGAACACCTTGAGCACTGCATAGATCTGATGAAATATTTCAGTTGATTTTCTGTCAGTTCAGGAAGCCTTGTTTTACACTATCCCCTTCAGTGAAGCTTGAGCTTCTTCAGCACTACAGGTTCTTGATTTTATTCTACCTTCTGAAATAGTTGGACATTGACTGATTCTTTTTAGTATAAAACCAAACCAAACCAAAACAACAATAACAAAATGCTGCCACTGTATATTCCTTTCACCTTCTTTTGAAGCTGCCTGCATCGTTCACTGTTTTCCTCAAAGAGTCTTCAATATTGCAACTCGAAGTTTGATTTTTTTTCTTTTTCTTAGCTTCTTTGAGATTGGGAAATGCTGAGCGTTTTCTATCTCCAGGTCTTTGCCTTTATTAGAATACTTTATCTTTTAGAGCCACCTTCCGAAATGTTCTGTTCAGGTCTTTTGCTTAATCATTTTTTTGGTATGCTGTAGCTACTATGGAAATCCTGGTGGCATAATGGTTAAGTGCTACATCTGCTAATCAAAAGATTGGTAGTTCAAACCCATGAGGCACTCCTCAGAAACTATGTAGCAGTTCTCCTCTACTCTATAGGTTTGCTGAGTTGGAACACCTCAGTGGCACTGGGTTTTGATTTTTTTTTTTTTAGCTATTCTGTATTCAGGAGAAAGTTTTATAGTCTCTTTGGAACTATGTCTTTGAAAATAATGTCCATTTTGGTTTATTCTTTCTTTCTTGTCTTTTAAATGAATTTTTATTTTCTTCGTATGTGATGTCATTGATGTTATTCCGCTGTTGCTCTAGTCTTCTGTCATTAGTATCAATGTGTCAAATCTATTCTTGAGATAATCTCTAAATTCAGGTGGAATATATTCAAGGTCATAATTTGGCTCTGATGGACTTGCCCAAATGCCTATACATCTGTAAACAAGGTACTGTATTTGTAAGCCTCTCAATTTCTTTGCATCCTAGTTAAACATTTTCCAAAGATTTCTTAAAAGGATAAGTGTATTTATCTTGATTGGTGTTTATAGGTGTTTGACAATTTCTATCACTTTATTGAAAGCATGCAACTACACAATGCACAGCTTTATGTTCAGGTAGTCTTTGCTTCCTGTGATACCATGCTAATAGAAACTTTCACATTGTGTATAACAAAATGGAGTCCTAGCTTTGTGTGGTTTCATTATAAATAACAATTACCAAACTCTTTAGAAAAGCAAATCATATACATGATATTAATTATTCCAACTAATTTAAATACAAAATATTTGTAATTATAAGAAGTAAAAGTGAATGCTGTAGTAGCTGAATCTTGGAGATTTTATGCCAAATGTTATGATATTCCTAAGTTATTTAAGACCCCTTAGCTGCTAATGATTCACAGGAAAGAAATGCCATATTTTCAGTTCTCTATGCTGTTTTATCATTTTTTATCATTACTTTGTGTTAAAAAAAGTTAAATATGAATGTCTTGTTGGAGTGTATGCTAAGCATGCAATATGATACAGCAATTTAGGAAAGGCTTTTCTAGGCCATATAAGCTACAAGAAATCAAACAACAAAGAATCATAATGATAATTTATATTTCATTCTCAAACCTCAGATATACTTAGTGTGCGAGTTTTAACGAGATGTCTCTGTAGAAAATGTTGTCAGTTTAGTGGGCTCTAATAGTGTTTTCACATGCTCACTTCCCTCCCAAAATAAGAGTAGTAAAAAAAAAGAACAGTAAACAACACCAAACATTTACTGTTTTTTCTATGTACTTGGCTGGCTTTTCAGACCGGTGTTAATTTGGCTTGTTATTTACTCATGTCTCTCAACAATTTCTCCCTCTGTTTTCCTAAGTTCTTGTGCTGTCCCCCATTCTTTTTTCTTCTCCATCTCCAATTTTTTTTTCACTTAATTGTCCAGAAATACACTATGTTCTCTCCACTGCCCATAATTTTAATTTTGTTTTTTCCTCTGTGCTCGGTGTGGTGGTTAAGCAAGCATTCTTCCTACTAATTCAAGTTTTAATGAATTGTGATGGCAAAAATGTTCCCTTACATGGATTACTTCTCCACTTTCTCTTCCTGTTTGTTCCTCTTCTCCTGTCTCTTCTTCTTCATTATTTTTAAACTATTGAATTGTCCCAGTATAGTTATCTAAACCTTAGAACAGTGTGATAGCACACTTTCTCACTTACTAAATTTGTGTGTGTGTTTGTCATTAGCACTTCAACTATGGTGGCCTTTCAAATAAACAGATTTGATAAATCACGTCTTGATCATAGGATGTGTATCAATTATTTCTACACCATTATACCAAGAATTAGCTAGTTTTTTTCTAACGTGGTATGTCAAAAAGTCTCCTTTCTAATATACTATGTCAGTTGCATATGAAACACTAACAGTACTTCAACTCAAATCTAATGACATCATAGAAACACTTATTTTTTAATTCACAATGGATTATTAGAACTACTATTTAGAGAGGCCAAATTATCTGTATGCAAAGTTTATTTCTTTTAATCTTGACTGGAGAAGTGCATAAATCTGAATTTGAATAAAACCCACTTAACAACATTTTTTATAAGAAAACATTAGATTTTTCACTTACTTTTGATTTTCTCTACTGGTTACCTGTCATATGGTAGCATTTATATAAATTGTCCCCCATATCTTACCCTTTGTCTATGTTTCTCAAGGACTTACTGTTACCCAGCTGCACTGACTTATTCATAGAAATCATCACCTGTGGCTTCTTATACTAATTTTTGCTTGTTCTTGTCATTTGGAATCTATTTTGATTACAAGAAAGATGAACACTCATGCTTCTCTCTCAGTGCTCTATATGTACATTGTGACCTATTCAAAAATGTTACAGATTGTGTAGATACATTTACTGTATAAAACCTTAGCTTGATGATGGAGTCTTTTCACCATGTACTAGAGGCCGTTTGTCAAAACTGATCTTTTCTGTGAAAGAGTTACAATTATTAGTTGATTCAAGTGTCAAAGCCCCATTATAAGAGAGTCAGTGAGGAAATTTTTTTCTCATTTGATAATAGGCTTCAGAAAGAGTTGTGGGTGGATTTGATGTTTCTGTCTAAGTTTGACAACATAGTCTGAAATGTGTCCAGAACAATTTAGATGGCTGCCTTTGTAGAATTGAATTCTATAATACAATTGTGGTTTCCTTATAGATTGTTTATGAAGTCAGCATAGAATTTGAGTGATAATTTGGTTTCGCTTATGTTGCTTTAACTATGACAAATAAGAAAGGTACAAAAAGCTTTACATAAATAAACTTTATCATCGTGACACACTATTTTATATGATAACATATATAAATAAGCAACACATGAGGGTAAAACTTTCATTTAAAAAAATTCAGCCACACATATTATAGAACAGTATCTTTATTATTGACAGCTTTTAATTAATTACAAAATAAACTACCAAATTTTGAAGACAAATGATTCAAGGTAAAAATAAAAAAAAGAAAAATCAAGAAGCATGGAAATTACAAAACCCATAAGACAAGCTACGTAAGGAAAGTTATCAATAGGATTAATGGAAAAAAGCTTTTCCCAAGCTGAACCATAGCCATCTCCCTACATATTAACAAATTCCTATTTTAAATTTAGAGAATATACCAAAATTACGAAGGCTTTCTCAGGTTTTATAGACTGAATTAACAACATAATCACATAAAATGGAGATACTGAAAGAAAACACGCCAGAAACAGTTTGACTGAAGACAGAAAGTACAAAAATAACACAGACTGGAATGTAAAAGATATCGCAGTGGGGGAAAAAAAAAGACAGGTAAGACATTTCAAAAAATGTATTTAGCATTAAAGTCATTGTGTGTGATAGTTCTCAAGCTTACTTCCATGGTAAAAATGTCATGGCAAGAAAGTAATACACCTTTAAAGGGCTGGAGCTACATTTAGTTAACCATATGGAGAGCTAAAAATAAACTTCTTATTAAATACATCATTGATATAGAAGTCACCTTGACAGTAAGCTAAGCAGAAACATGAACTTTACAGAAGAAATATAGGTTAATCATGAGGATATCAACTGCTACAAGATTAGTAAACTGGAACAAAACTGTCACATGTTAAATTCAATATGCTAAAAACAAATTTTTGATTCAACGCCCTCCAAAACTTTCTTTATAGTGAAAAATATAGTGTTTCTCTCTTCCCTCTCTCTGTCTCTCACTCTGTCTCCCTCTTTATAGATAAATACATATACATACATATATGTATATGCACATACATATATGTATATGTACATACATATCCCCCAGAAAATTCATACCATCGAGTGGGTTCTGAATGACCGCAACTCCATGTTTCTGATACCAAAATCGAACTCCACAGGCTTTTCATTGTCTGTGATCTCTCAGCTGTAGTCTGCCAGACTATTCGTCTGAGCCACCTTTGGGTAAATTAGATCCACAAATTTTCAGTTATTAGGCAAACACTGTCATATACACAGGCATTCACACACACACACTGATATATATCTTCCTTCTTTGCAAGAGTATGTGAAATTTTGAAAATTACCTTTCAGGATGAAATTATGCAGTTTCAATAATGGGAAAAATAATCCTTGCCCCATGACCCTTAAAAAATTTTGACCAAAAGATTAAAAACTTCCTTACATCATTTTCAAACGTATTTGTTGTTTTCACTAGGTGTCAAGCAGGTGATTTTAACTCAATAATCCTATATGCAACACATAAAACAATGCCCAGTCCTGTGCCACTCTCACAATCAGCACAATATTTGAGCCTGTTGTTGCAGCCAATTTGTCAATCTAGTATACTGGAAATTTAAATGTATAGTAAAGTAAAAATAATTTTTAAAATAATATTTGTTTATTAAATATTGTAGAGTGAGCAGCCCCTACTTGTCTGTCAGTGGAGGCTTGCTTGTTGCTGTGATGCTGGAAGCTATGCCACTGGTATTTAGGTACCACCAGGGTTACTCATGGTTGACAAGTTTCAGCTGAGCTTCCAGACTTGTACTAAGAAGAACCCGGCAGGCTACTTCTGAAAAGAAGTAGCCGGGGGAAACCTTATGAATAGCAGTGTAACACTGTCAGATATATTTCTAGAAAATGAGCCCCCCAGGCTGGAAGATACTCAGAAGATGCACTGGGGAAGAGCCGCCTCCTCAAAGTAGAGTCAACCTTAATGATGCGGATGGAGTAAAGCCTTCAGAATCTTCATTTGCTGATGTGGCTTGACCCAAAGTGAGAAGAAACAGACACAAGCATCCATTAATAATTAGAACATGGTGGGCAGGGCCAGGGTGGTGGACTAGACACATGTGTCCTCGATTCCCTCTGAGAATTAAGCCCTGGAATGATAATTTAATGGAGCAGTGTGGACAACCTGAGAGCCCTAGAATCTGATGCAGGGTTGTCAGAGTAAATTAGGTGCCAGCAAGGGGGAAACAACCTCTCTCAAAAACAAAGTATTGGCACACAGAATCCTGCTTTTGCTGGTACATCATTTGGAAGGACTGCAGGCAGTGAGGCCTTGTTTTCCAGGAAGCAAGTACTGGGTGTGAGCTGGCAAATACACTGAACTGCAGTGTTTAAGTAAACAGCTTATAGAGCAGCAGAGAGACTGTGCTGGAGATAGCCACATTTTGAGAGCCCAGGTGCCTACTGAGATCACCTCTATATCTTTACTCTCTCTTTTCTGAGACATAGATTCTGCTATCTCATGACAGGAAGCACAGCTCATGCAAGATGGCATCCTGGTCAGCAGTGAGGTGGAGTCAGTCACCCAGAGGTCATTGTTGTGGCTAATTCTCATACTGAGAAGCAATGCCTGTCTGCTGCTTCTGCAGCAGAAGTTACATTTAAGAAGATTGTACTTAAAGTTATGGGTGGGGCCTGACAGACGTGGTAGTAAAGCCCTGCCTCCTCCCTTCTTTCAACCACAACACAGTATCTGGAGATGCCTAGGAGGTGTTTTTGTTGTCAACCAGAAGGCGGGGCCTGCCACACCTGAGGGCCTAACTGATTTCGGCAGCTGATGGAGAGCTCCTTGCTCAGCAGTTAAGCAGTGCTTTAAAATTAGAACACCTAGAGGACTGACTGCTGAGCAGGGTGGTAGCATGACCAGCACCCTTTACTGATTCACATCATAGTGTCAGCTGATGGCCCCCTAGTGACTCCATAAGTAGAGTGCCATCTTTGCCAGCCAGGAGGTACAGGTTGCCACCCCTGAGCCCAGCTCCCTTTGGTGGACACTGCACAGCACCATTCTCATCAAAGAAACAGTTTTTAAGCTGAACACATTGTCATGGATTGAATTGTGTCCCCCTAAAAAATGTGTAGTAGTTTGACTGGACCAGGATTTCCTATATTCTGTGATTGCCCTCAATTTTGTGATTTTCTAATGCTGAAAACCCTAATGTCTACCTGTGGCTAATAGAGAGGATGATTATGTTAAAAGAGGATTAGGGTGGGAATGCCATACCCTTACTAACGAATTTCCCTGGAATGTGGTTTGCACCACCCTTTATTCTTTCATCCTATGGGAGATAAAAACAGAGAGAAGCAAGCAGAGAATTGGGAACCTCATACCACCAAGAAAGCATCACTAAGAGCAGAGCGCATCCTTTGCATCTGAGGTTCCTGCGCAGGATGCTGTCATTGAATTTGCACTTAGTTTACCAGATTCTGATAATTTCACCTACTGAACAGAGCTGTAACTCACGAATGAATTTCTGGCTTACTAGATGATGACAATAAAGTTTCTTCTCATGAAACCATCCACTGTGTGGTATTTCTGTTAGAGCAGCACTAGATGACTAATATACACATGAACAGAGTGCAGCAGTCCTAGACAGTCAGCTGGGCTTATATCCTTCTCTCCTCCATTCCCTGAGCTACATGATAGGCTCAACTGGCAAAATGACAGTTGCCACAAGTAACTCCCACCTTTAGCAGTCTGGAGGTGAGTTCTGCCAACCCAGGGAGTCAAGATGTGGCCAACCACTAGAGTATGCAGAGGTGGCTGGTGACCAAAACTAGCAGTGCCCTTACTCCCTGCTTAGAACTATGCCTCAGCTCCTGTTCAGGTAACACTAGAGAAACTGAACAGCTTCTTGAAGGTATGAATACAACAATCAAGAGCTAACCACCTAAAGAATAAGTCCAACTTGGCTCCCCAAAATTCCCAAAATAAAAATAAAAATAAATCCCAAAATGAAGAAGCCTTTCTGAAATTGTCAGAGGTCAAGTACAAAAGAGTTATGTATAGAGACTTGCTAGAGATTAAACAAAATGCAGCAGAACAAAATAAAAAATTAAGTAAGCTATTTGGACTGGTGGAACATCAATGATCTAACAATAAAATTAATAATAATAATAAAAATAAAATTATTATCAGACTGATAATAAAATTATAGAATTTAGCTGTTCAATCCAAAGCCAAAGGAGCAGAATTGAGGAGATAGAAGCCAGAGTTAGTGGAGTCGAGGACAGAGCAACTGACACCAGCATTTATTAGGAGAAATCAGAGAAAAGAAATAAGAAAAGTGAAGAAGCATTAAGAAACATGTAGGACTTTATTAAGAGGAATAATATCTGAATAATTGGAGTACCTGAGCAGGAAGGGATAGCAGAAAATACAAAAAGTATTGTTGTAGAGTTGCTGACAGAAAGCTTTCTTGAAATTATGAAAGAAGAGAACATAGATATCCAAGACGCATATCAAATGCCACAAAAACCTAGACCCCATAAGAAAGACAACAAAACATGTTATAATTGAGCTTACTAAAATGAAATACAAAGAGAGGTACTTAAAAGCACAACTAACATGCAAAGGGAAGCCCTACAGGTTTCATATGACTTTTCAGCAGAAGCAATGTCAGCAAGAAGCCAGGGGGATGACTTATTCAAAGCCTTGAAGGAGACAACTTCCAACCAAGAATTACATATCCTGCAAAAATTGTGTCTCAAATATGAGGTGAAATTAAGGCATTCACAAATAAACAGAAGCTTAAAGATGTTGTAAAAAACAAACTCAAACTACAAGAAATACTAAAAGAAGCTATTCATTTAGAAAAACAAAAACATCAGGTGGATACTTAAGGAGGCTATGGAAGTCACAAAGCTCAATCAAAGCTACAATATTAAAAGAAGGGAACCAGTGATCAGAATGAAACTGTATCATCACACTAAAAAAGGACGTATGTAATAGTAGTTATAACCCTTTCAGCCGGAGAGGAAATTAAAAAGATGTGCAGAAGTTAAAGTCTGGTTTAAACTTAGAATAATAAGGGGGGATCATAGGGATAGCCACAAAGCAAAATAACAATGCAACATAATAAAACAAGAAGCATAATACAGGAGTTTCAACAAACTCAAACAAACACTGAGAAGGATGAAAATTCAACCCTCAAAGAAGAATGACCAAGAACAGAATATTAAGAGCAACATAGAAAACATTAACAGCACAAAAATAAAGGCATCAAAATGACAACACTAAACACCTACCTATTAATAATTATACTGAGTGTAAACATACTAAACGTTCCAATAAAGTGACAGCCTGGATCAAAAAAACATGATCCATCTACACGTGGCTTGCAGAAAATACATCTTAGATTCAAAGATATGAACAAACTAAAAATCAGAGGATGGAAAAATATATGCAAAGCTCACAACACACAAAGAAAAGCAGAAGAGGCAATACTAATCTCAGATAAAATAGACTTTAATATAAAATCCACCATCATGGACAAGGATTGTCACCACTGATTGCTGAAAAGTTCAATATAGAAGCAAGACATAACAATATTAAATGTTTATGCATCCAATAATACAGTATATAAATATATCAAAGAAACGGACTGTATTGAAAAATGAGATCACTTCACAATAATAGTTGGAAACTTCAACACTCCACTTTCAGTAATGGACAGATCATCCAGAAAAAATACTCAATAAACATTTACAAGATGTTATTGCAGCAATTAACCCTCTAGACTTCATTGACATACACAGAATTTTTCACCCATCAACAGATGAGCACATCGTCTTTCCCAATGCACACACAACATATTCCAGAATAGACCATGGGTTAGCATGTAAAGCAAGGCTCAACAAAATCCGAACCACTGAATTATTGCAGCACATCTTTCTGGACATAAAGCTATAAAAGTTGAAGTCAACAATAGAAAAAACATAGGTAGAAATTTGAATTCATGGGAACTGAACAACACCTTGCACAAAAAGCCATGGGTTATAGAAGTCAAGGATGAAATAAAGAAATTTATAGAATCAAATGAGAATGAAAGCATGTCAGAACCTATGGGATACAGCAAAAGCAGTGCTCAGAGGTCAATTTATCTCTATAAATGCACACATCTGGAATAAAGAAAGGACCCCAACTGAAGAACCTTACAGCTTGAACAAGTAGAAAGAGAGCAACAGAGGAACCCTCAGGCACCAGAAGGAAACAGAAATAAAGATTAGAACAGAACTAAATGAATTAGAGAATAGAAGAAAAAGTGAAAAAATGAACAAGATGAAAAGCTGTTTCTTCAAAAAGATCAAGAAAATTGATAAACAATTGGCTAAACTGACAAAAGAAAAATAGGAGAGGAAACAAATAAGCCAAACAAGAAATGAGATGAGAGATGTTGCAACAGATACAACTGAAATCAAAAGTATCATAAAAGAATACTATTAAAAGCTGTACTCTAAAAACTTGGAAAGCCTAGAGGAAATGGACAAATTCCTAGATTCATACCAATTAGCAAAATTATCACAAGGTGAAATACAATAACAATAAACTGATCACAATGCAAGAGATTGAAAAAGTAATCAAAAAAAAAAACAACCAACCAAAAACAAGTCCTAGCTCAAACAGCTTCACTGGAGAATTCTACCAAACTTTTAGAGTGGAGGTCTCTCTAATATTACTGAAACTATTTCACGGCATAGAAAGGGATGGAATATTCCCACATTCATTCCATGAAGCCAGCATAAGTCTGATACCAAAACCAGAGAAAGATCCAACAAAAAAAGAAAATTGCAGAGCCAAATCACTCATGAACCTAGATGTAAAAATCTTCCAACAAAATCTGCACCAATAGACTTCAACAACATATCAAAAAAACAATTTCTCGTGAGCAAGTTGCATTCATACCAGGGATGCAAGGTCGGTTCAACATCAGCAAAATGATTAATGTGATCAACCACATAAATAGCACAAATGATAAGAATCACCTGATTTGATCAATTGATGCAGAAAAGACATTTGAGAAAGTACAACACACTTTCATGCTAAAAACTCTCAGCAAGAAGGGAATTAAGGGGAAATTCCTCAGTGCAATGGAGGCATGTATGCAAAGCCAACCACCTACATCATCCTCAACGGAGACAGACCGAAAGAATTCCCCTTGAGAATGGGAACTAGACAAAGATGCCCACTGTCACCACTTCTATTCAACATTGTACCAGGGGTTCTCTCCAGAGCAAGTAGATAAGACAAAGAAATAAAGGGCTTCAGCATCTGCCAAGAAGAAGTAAAAATCTCTCTATTTGCAGATAATCTGATTGTATGTGCAGAGAATCCTAAAGAATCCATAAATAAACTACTTGAACTAGTAAAAGAGTTCAGCAAAGTATCAGGATATAAGATAAACATAAGTAAATCAGTAGGACTCCTTTACACCAACAAAGAGATCATCAAACAGAAAATTACAAAATCAATACCATTTACTATAGTCCCCAAGAAGATGAAATACATAGGGAAAAAAATCTAACCAGAGAGGTGACAGAGTCAAGATGGTGGACTAGACACACATCTCCTTAATTCCCTCTGAAAACTAAGGCCTGGATTGATAATTAAACAGAGCCTTCTGGATACCCAGTGAGCCCTAGGACATGGCATAGGGCTGTCAATTGGGGCTACATATCACTGAATGGGAAAATTCTCTTTTGCTGACCCCTGCCCTTGTTGAATGGCTAGCTCTTTCAGACTGAAGGTAAGTGGCGTTTTTAACTTTTTTCCTTTTTGTTAGTCAGCAGGCAGGGGATGGGCTTAAATGACAGCAAAGCTCAGCCACACTGCTTATGTGATCAGCAGGTGGAATAGCCATGTTTAGAGAGCCCAGTTCCGGATTTAGAGCATCACAGCTCTTCCAAATGCTTTTTCCTGACCTCTGCCATAGAGTCAGCTATTTCACAGCAGGCAAGACAGCTTGTCTGGGATGCTATCTTGTTTGACTGGGAGGCAGATGTACCCAAATGGAGGCCTCAGCAGCAGCTGAGGCAGTGCCAGCCCGGGGGGTGCTTTTCCATCAGAAAAGCTGTGTTTATCACAGTGTGGCCTTTTTGGTGAGGCCTGGCAGTGGATGGCAGAGGGCAGTTGCCTGTCCATACTTTGAACCACATCACAGCATCTAGGTACCTCCATTGCCAGCCAGAAAGAGAAGCTTGCATACCTGACAACCTAACTGATTTTGGAAGCTGTCAGATAGCTTTTACCTTTCAAAATAAGACTGCCTAGAGGAATAACTGCAATGCACCCTGATGGCATCTCTTCTAGCCTTTATTTTCCTTTAGGGTTGGCTGATGGACCCCCAGTGAATCCGTAAGTAGGGCCATATCTTTGCCAGTCATGAGGTGGAGGCTGCTAACCCAGAGAATCCATTGGGCACAGCCACTGAAGTACATAGAGGTGGCTGGTGATCAACTACCTTCTCAGAATTGCATCTCAGCTCCTGCTAAGGCAACACCAGAGAAATGAAACAGCATCTAGATGTCCAGAATGCAACAAACCCTGACCAAACATTTAAAGAAAAACCCACCCATGGCTCCAGAAAACTCCCAAAAGAAAGAACCAAAGAACTTTCCAAACGAAGAAGTCTTTCTGAAACTAACAGAGGCCAAGTACAAAAGATAGACATTTACCTGGCTAGCTAACAGGAAGAAATTCATATTTATTCCCATTCCAAAGAAAGGCGATACAACCAAATGTGGAAATTACCAAATAGTATCATTAATATCACGTGCAAGTAAAATTTTGCTCAAGATCATTCAAAAGCAAATGCAGCAGCATATTGATAAGGAACTGCCAGAAATTCAAGCAGGATTCAGAAGAGGATTGGGAACCAGGGATATCACTGCTGATGTCAGATGGATCTTGGCTGAAAGCAGAGAATATCAGAAAGATGTTTACCTGTGTTTCATTAACTATGTAAAGACATTCAACTGGGTAGATCATACTAAATTTTGGCTAATGTTGCATAAAATGGGTATTCCAGAACACTTAATTGTGCTTTTAAGGAAGCTGTATATAGATCAAGATGCAGTAGTGAGAAAAGAACCATGGGACACTGCATGGTTTAAAGTTAGGAAAAGTGTGCATCAGGGTTGTATCTTTTCACCATGCTTTTTCAATCTGTATGCCAAGCAAATAATCCAAGAAATTGTATTAAGTGAAAAAGAATGAGGCATCAGGACTTGAGGCCCACTCCTTAACAACCTGCATAAAGCAGACCGCACCATCTTACTTGCTGGAAATGAAGAAGATTTGAAACACTTACTGATGAAGATCAACTACCACAGCCTTCTCTATGGATTGCACCTCAACATCAAGAAAACAAAAATCCTCACAACTGTATCAGCAAGCGACATCATTATAAATGGAGAAGGGATTGAAGTTGTCAAGGAGTTCGTTTTACTTGGGTCCACAATCAATGCCCATGGAAGCAGCAGTCAAGAAATCAAAAGACACATTGCACTGGGAAAATCTGCTGCAAAGGATCTCTTTAAAGTATTGGAAAGATGCTACCTTAAAAACTAAAATATGCCTGACCCAAGCCTTGGTATTTTCAATTGCATCATATGGATGTAAAAGCTAGACAATGAACAAAGAAGACAGAAGATCAATTGATGCCTTTGCATTGTGGTATTGGAGAAGAATGCTGAATGTACCATGGACTGCCAAAAGAACAAACAAATCTGTTACAGAAGAAGTGCAACCCGAGTGCTCCTTGGAAGCCAAGAAGGCAAGACTGCATCTTGCCATACTTTGGATATGCTTTCAGGAAGGTTTAGTGCCTCAAAAGTACATCATGCTTAGTAGAATGGAGTCAGTGAAAAAGAGGAAGACCCTTGATGAGATGGATTAACACAGTGGCTGAAACGATGGGCTTAAGTATAAAAACTATTGTGGACATGGCACGAGATCTGGCAGTGTTTCATACTATTGTGTGCAGGGTTGCTATGAGTCAGAACCAACTTGATGGCACCTAACAACAACAACGACATTGCTTGATTCTAATTTCACTTTCAGCATTACCTTTTTTGTTTCTGTTTCACTTTCATTTTTATTAGCCAATTTCCTTCATTTACGTAAAATGTCACTTAAGACTTATCACAGGAAGACAAGGAAGTATATGCTTGCCTGTCTGAGCTTGGACTGACTAACAGACTCACAGTGGCCAATCATGAACAGACTTTGAAACAAGTGATCTCATTGGTCACTGATTATGATGTACATTGACTATTCACATTGTAGGTTTGTGTACTAAAGGAATTTCTGGATCTCACAAATAGTTGCATACTTTGCTGCTAACTGAAAGGTTGGAGGTTTGAGTTTACCTAGAGGTATTGAAGCCACTGCAAGGCTTCTTCCCTATCCACTGATTTCTATCCCCTGCATATCTCACCAAGTAATAATTTCTAACTGCAGCTAAGCCTCACCACAGATGTGGCCCTAAGCACAATTTGAATTTTGGTACCAGAATTCTGAGAGTGTCCAAACCAGCATCCTGACATATGCACACTGTCTAAAGAGTGTGCCTGGGACTTGACCCCAGACCTGAATTTTGCTGGAGGGGAGGGTGTTTTCATACACACTGTGGTACTCAGGGCCATTTAAAGAGTTTCCTTGCTTTGCAGCATGACTCAGCACTTAAATCTCCAAATATGGGCATGGGAAGGCTCAGAGTGTCAGATTTCAGACACCAATCCCAAGCATATGGGAATTGAAAGAAATCAAAGGTCCCTGCTCAAGTGGGGCAGGGAGCTCATGGTCTTTCAGCTGTAGACACCACATTGCTCCTTGTCTGCACAATGAACTTCCACTTTCTGTATCCCTTACAGCCAATGTGGCATCTGTCTTACTTCAACTGGCTGACAGACTAGGATGCAAACCTGAATTTGGTTACAGCACCTCAGAAGAAAGGCCTGCCAATATACTTCCCCCAAAAAATCAACCATTGAAAACTGTATGGAGCATAGATATATCCTAATATACATGGAGGTGCCATGAATCAGAATTAACTAGACAACAACTGGTTACTGGCATGTGTACTAAAGAGCTGGCAGTAAAACCTGTCTTATGCAATTACAGTTAATATATATGATACCTAAAATGTGACATGTTATTTGGGTGCTGGTGTTATTTACCTCAATTATGGTAACTGAAATTCATGAATATTGAAACCATGCAGTATGAGGACTTCCTTTGGGGCATTTTTGTTATATGTATGCATAAGTTCATGTATGCATAAGTCGGGGGTATTTTGTATGTTCTGTTGTAATGTTTGCTTTAACAGTTCTGCATTATTGTGTAGGCCTAGACTATTCTCTTTGTCAATATGTGACCTAAAGAGTGGGATAATTATTCTAAAAGTTAACTTGGGACAACTCTAAATGTGTTTAATTTCCACAAATTTTTGCATTTCTATACTGCTTCCAATGTTATTGTTTTAGAATTTTCTTTTGTACAACAGCCTGTAAACTAATTTTCTTCTTTCATTCACAAGAGTACATTTCACTGGAGAGGTGGATGTGAGGAGACAGGAAAGGGGCAGGTCATTTGACATTCAGAGTTATGAAAATCCTCAAATTAAGCCGTAGCTTCATGTTTATACATACAGTATAATACATACAATACAGATAAATGCTGACAGGGTAGAAAACATTTTTGTTTTTAATTACTAAGTTTGCACTCATCAGCCTAAACTGTTGGTGATGCACCACAAATACTTATTACAATTATTTCTGTATTCTTGTCTTAACCTTATAATATTGTATTTTGTATTTTATGATACTGTTAAAAGGAGAAAACACTGAAAGTGTCAAAGATTTCATTTTACTTGGATCCACAATTAACACTCACGGAAGCTGAAGTCATGAAATCAAGTGACACATTGTACTGAGCAAATCTGCTGCAAAAGACCTCTTTAAAGTGTCAAATAGCAGAGATGTCAACTTGAAAACTAAGGTGTGCATGACCCAATCCGTGGTGTTTTCAACCACCTCGTGTGCATGTGGAAGCTGGATAATGCATAAGGAAGACTGAAGAAGAATTGACACTGTATCAGCAAGCAATTGTGGTGTTGGCAAAGAATATTAAATACTCCTTAGACTGCCAAGGGAATGAATAAATCTATCTTGGAAGAAGTACAGCCAGAATCCTCCTTACAAATAAAGATGGCATGACCATATCTCACATACTGTGGATGTATTATTAGGAGGAATCAGGCTCAGTGTCCTAATCCCTCCTCATAACGTGGAATCAGGCTCAGTGCATACGCTTGGTAAAGTAAGGGGTCAGCAAAAAAGAAGATCCTCAAAGAGACGGACGGACAAACTGGCTACAAGATTGCATTCAAACGTATCAACTATTGAGGATGGTGAGGCACTGGTTTCATTCTGGTCACCATCTGTCAGAAGCAACTCAACACCTAACACCAACACATAACTTGTGTTGCATGTTTATTAGTAAAAACATCCACTTGTTAAGTATAGAATTTCCAATATATAACAAATTCAGTTGCCTGCTCTGGCAGTACTGTTTATTTTGAAAATATTCCTGGATATGTTCAAAAGAAACAGGTTTGCAGGCTTTCTGAAAGTTTCTGTCCACCAGTGTACACTTGTCTTAGTATCACAGAATTTCACAGTTATGGGAGATCATTTACCTTT
The DNA here is from genome assembly GCA_028571685.1 of Heterohyrax brucei. Lineage (NCBI taxonomy): Eukaryota > Metazoa > Chordata > Mammalia > Hyracoidea > Procaviidae > Heterohyrax > Heterohyrax brucei. Next base: position 8,580,235 of record CM053156.1, read on the forward strand.
TTACTACAAGCCTTGTGTTTTATAGGTGAGAAAATGGACCTCAAAGAAAGGAGGCAGATGATATTTTTCTCATATAACCCAGGGCAGCTAATGAAATATTCCCATGAAGTGTCAAACCCGAAAAGTACTGTATTTTGTATCTACTATTTCATGTAATTCTCAGAATAGCCCTCTGAAGTTCTATAGCAGGAGTCATTTTAGTCAATTGACAGAGGGAAAACAAATTTAAATTGATTTTAGGAGTTGTAGCGGGGCTTGCTTCTGCTTTTGATGCAGGCCCTACTGTTCTGGGGTAGCTACTATAGAGTACCATGTTCCACTGAAATAAATGCATTGTTCCTCTCTGCAGGGCCAAGGTGGAGAACGAGCCTGAAAATTTAGTGCATCAAAACATACTCAAAAGCGGGCGGAGCCAAGATGGCGGACTAAGCACACGTCTCCTTATATCATTCTGGAAACCAAGACCTGAACTGATGATCAAACGGAGCCTTCTGATCACCTAATCAGCCTCAGGACATGGCACAGGGCTGTTAATTGGGACTTCATACCACTGAGCGAAAAAACTCCTCTCTCTCACAGACTCTCACTCCTGGCTAGCCCTGGCTCTCATGGATGGAAGGTAAATGCACCATTTTGACTTTTATTTTTCTGTCTTGGCCAGTGGGCAGAGGTGGGTCTTGCTTAGCAGCTAGACTCAGATGCGCTGCCTGGGGGGATAGGCAGGCGAAATTCCCATATTGTGAGAGCCAGGCTTAGGACTCTGTTAATCTAGACACTTTGAGACTGGCATTTTATGTCTGCCTCACAGGGTTTGTATGGAAATTCACAGTCAGTGTGTGGGACGCCATGTTGCTACCAAGATTTTAGCAAGACCTAATTCTTAGCCTGGGAGCCAGCTCCTGCAAACAGCACAGCATTTCTCCAGCAGAAAAGCAGTAATTTACCGAAGGCCATCTACGTTGTGGGCCCTGCAACAGAAGCAGAGGAATCACTACCTCTCAGCACCTTCAGCCCCTCTATCTGCTGCCTGTGTGGAGGACGCCATCTTGGATACGGTGGCCGCAGCTGGACCTAATTCTTAGCTTGGGAGCCAGAGCCTGCCCACAAGAGAGCACTTTTCTATCACAAAAGCAGTACTCAAGTCAGTGTTGCCTAAGGCAAGGCACTGTCAGCAGAAGCCAACATGGCAGTAGCATTGCTGTATTCTGAACTAGTTTGTTATCATCTGGGGTTGGATATAGTGGCACTTACTTTGCCAGTTGGGAAGAGGGACCTCTACACCTGAAAACCTGACAGACTTGGGCAGCAGTCAGATATCTTTTGTTTTACATTTTAAGACGGCCTACAGAAACATTTGCAATCCATCCTGACAGTACTTCTTTCAGCCTCTATATACTCACATGGGACCCAAAAAGCAACAGAAACTTGTGGCATACAAAAAATAACCCATGGCTTCAGAAGGCTCCCAAACAAAGCAATCAAGGAGTTTTCCAGATGAAGAAACTTTTTTGAAAGCATCAGAAAGTGAATACAAAGTGATTATATACATAGCTCTTCTAGACCTTATACAAAATGCAGCAGAACAAAATGAAAAATTAAGCAAGCTGTTTGATCTGATGGAACACCAGTACTCCGAAATCCAACAGATTAAGAACAAAATCAAAGACATAGAAACTTCCATGCAAAGCCAAGAAAACAGAATGGAACAAATAGAAAAAAGAATTTCTGACTTAGAAGACAGAGCTACTGATGCCAGTGTCTATGAGCAAAAATCAGAAAAAAGAAACAAGAAAAATGAAGAAACATTAAGAAGCATGTAGGACTCTACTAAGAGGAACAACCTTCAATTAATTGGAGTTCCTGAACAGAGTGAGACATCTGAGAACACAGAGAGTATCGTTGTTGAGCTGCTGACAGAAAACGTCCCAGAAATCATGAAGGAAGAGAACATAGACATCTCAGATGCATATCGTATGCCACCCAATATAGATCTCAAAAGAAAGACTCCAAGACATATTATAATCAAGCTTAACAAAATGAAACATAAGCAGCAACTCTTAAAGGCAGAAAGACTCAAAGCAAAGCTAACATTCAGAGGTAAATCATGTAGGCTCTTGTCAGATTTCTCAGCAGAAACCATGCTGGCACAGAGACACTGGCACAACACATTCAAAGTCTTCAAGGAGAAGAACTTCCAACCAAGAATTATATATCCTGCAAAACTATCTTTCAAATATGAAAATGAAATTAAGACATTTCCAGATAAACAGAAACTCAGAGACTTTGTAAAAGCCAAACTCAAACTACAAGAAATACTGAAAGAAGTTCTTGACTCTGGCTTAGAAGAATGAAACCATTAACTTTATATTTTAGAATGACACACTACTCAATATTCTATTCATTTAGGGAAGGCTCCAAAGTCAATCACAGCTTTGATAGGGAAAGAAACAATCCAGTGATCATCATGAAAACTATGGTGTCATCATAATAAAAAGAGGGATGTACTACAGTTGTTATAGTCCTTCCAAATGGAGAGGAATATCACAAGACTGGTAGTAATCAAAATTGGGTTTATATATACTTTATTAAGGAGGATCATAGGGGCAGCCATAAAGTACAACAAAGAAGTATCATACCATTTCAAGAAATGTAACACACGAGTCTCAACAACTACAAAACCAGCTCTGAAAAAGGTTAAAGCTCAACTGACAAAAAAGAATGTCCCAGAACAGACTAATAAGAACAACAGAGAAAGCATCAACATAAAAATAAACATATTACAATGGCAGCAGTGAACACATACCTATCAATAATTACATTGAATGTGACTGGACTGAATGCTCCAGTAAAGAGACACCAAGTGTCATCTTCGATCAAAAGACATGACTCATCCATATGTTGTCTACAAGAAACTCACTTGAGACCTAAAGATAGGAACAAAATGAAAATTGAAGGATGGAAGAATATGTATCAAGCTAACAATGAACAAAGACGAGCAGGGGTAGCATTTCTAATCTCAGACAAAATCTATTTTAATGTCAAATCCACTATTGCTAACAAAGACGGACACTATTGCTGAAAGGTTGAGTACAAAAGGAAGACTCAACTATATTAAATATTTATGCACCTAATATCCGACTCGATGGCACTTGGCTAATATCAGAGCACCTAAATACGTCAAAGAAACACTGACTACACTCAAAAGAGAGTTAGATGACTTCACAATAATAGTGAGAGACTTTAACACTCCACTCTCCTTACTAGACAGATCATCTAGAAAAAAGCTCAGTAAAGATACAGAAGACCTCATTGACACAATTAACCAACTAAACCTCATTGATATATACAGAACTTTCCACCCATCAGCAGACAACTACACCTTCTTCTCCAGTGCACATGGAACATTCTCCAGAACTGACCATGTGATTGGCCATAACGCAATGCTCAACAAAATCCATACCATTGAATTACTGCAAAGCATCTTCTCAGATCATAAAGCCATAAAAGTTGAAATCAATAGCAGAAAAAACAGAGATAGAAAGTGGAACTCTTGGAAACTGAACAACATCTTGCTCAAAAAAACATGGGTTATAGAGGAAATCAGGGATGAACTAAAGAAATTCATGGATTCCAATGAGAACGAAAACACTTCCTACCAGAACCTATGGGATACAGCCAAAGCACTGCTCAGATGTCTGTTTATCTCCATAAATTCACACATCTGGAAGTAAGAAAGAAAACAAATCAAGGAACTCACCCTACAGCTTGAACAAGTAGAAAGAGAACAACAGAGGAACCCCTTGGGCATCAGAAGAAACGAGATCATAAGCATTAGAGCAGAGCTAAATGAATTAGAGAACAGAAAAACAATTGAAAAAACTGAAAAACTCAAAAGCTGATTCTTTGAAAAGATCAACAAAATTGACAAACAACTGGCTAAACTTACTAAAGAAAAGTAAGAAAGGAAACAAATAATCCAAAGTAGAAATGAGAGGGGAGTTGTCACCACAGATGCAACAGAAATAAAAAATATTATAACAGAATACTATGAAAGACTGTACTCTAACAAATTGGAAAACCTAGGGGAAATGGACCAATTCCTTGACTCATACCACCTACCCAAATTATCACAATGTGAAGCAGAACAACTTAATAAACCCATTACAAAGGAAGGGATTGAATATGTCATCAAAACACTGCCAACCAAAAAAAGTCTGCGCCCAGATGGCTTCAGTGCAGAATTCTACCAAGCATTTAGAGAAGAGTTATTTCCAATACTACTGAGACTATTTCACAGTATCGAAAGGGATGGAGTACTCCCAAACTCATTCTATGAAGCCAGCATAACCCTGATACCTAAGGCAGGGAAAGACTCAACAAAGAAGGAGAACTACAGACCGATATCACTCATGAATCTAGATGCAAAAATCTTCAACAAAATTCTTGCCAATAGGATACAACAACATATCCAGAAAATAATCCATCCTGACCAAGTGGAATTCATATCAGGGATGCAAGGCTGGTACAACATCAGAAAAACAATCAATGTGATTAACCACATAAATAACACAAAAGACAAGGATCGCCTGATTTTGTCCATAGATGCAGAAAAGGCATTTGATAAAGTCCAACACCCTTTCATGCTAAAAATTCTTAGCAAAATGTGAATAGACAGCAAATTCCTTGACACAATAAATACCATTTATACAAAGCCAATTGCCCACATCATCCTGAATGGAGAGAGACTGAAAGACTCCCTTGAGATCAGGAACTAGACAAGGATGCCTACTTTCACCTCTCCTATTCCACATTGTGCTAGAAGTTCTAGCCAGAGCAATTAGACAAGACCAAGAAATAAAGGGCATCTGCATCGGCAAAGAGGAAGACAAAATCTCCCTGTTTGCAGATGATATGATTATATATGTAGAGAACCACAAGGAATCTATAAGTAAACTACTCAAACTGATAGAAGAGTTCAGCAAAGTCTCAGGATACAAGATAAACATAAGTAAATCAGTAGGATTCCTTTATATCAACAACGAGACTGTTAAGGAAGAAATTATCAAATCAATACCATTTACGATAGCCCCTAAGAAGATAAAGTACCTAGGAATGAATCTAACCAGAGAAATAACAGACCTTTACAAAGAGAACTACAAGCCCTTACTACAAGAAACTAAGAGAGACTTAGATAAATGGAAAAACCTACCCTGCTCATGGATAGGAAGACTTAACATTGTGAAAATGTCTATTTTACCCAAAGCAATTTATTTATATAATGCAATCCCAATACAAGTTCCAGCGTCATTTTTTTAATGCAATGGAGAAACAAATCACCAATTTTGTTTGGAAAGGGAAGAAGCCCTGAATAAGTAAGGTACTACTAAAGAAGAACACAATGGGAGGCCTCTCATTATCCGACCTTAGAACATACTACACTGCCACAGTGGTCAAAACAGCCTGGAATTGGTACAAGAACAGACAGATCAATCAGTGGAACAGAATTGAGACCCCAGGGATGACATCATCTGCCTGTGAACAGCTGATATTCGACAAAGGCCCTAAGACATTAAACTGGGGTAAAAGCAGTATCTTCAACCAATGGTAGTGGCAAAATTGGTTATCCATCTGCAATTAACTGAATCAAGATCTGTATCTTACACTTTATACAAAAACCAACCCCAACTGAATAAAAGACCTAAATATCAAACCTAAAACGATAAAGCTCATCCAAGAAAAGGTAGGAACAACAATGGGAGTTTTAATACACAATGAATACAGACTCCAAAATCTGTCGAAGAAACCACAATCAACAGAAGAGAAAATAGATAAATGGGAACTATTAGAAATCAAACACTTCTGCTCATCCAAAGACTTTATTAATAGAATTAAAAGAACACCCACAGAATGGGAAAAAATATTTGGCAACTCTATGTCAGACCGACGTCTGATCTCCATAATCTATAAGACACTACAAAATATCAATAAGAAGAAGATAATCCATCCAATTAAGCCATGGGCAAAGGAGATGGACAGACATTTCACTAAAGAGGAGATCCAGGCAGCCAAAAAACACATGCGGACATGTTCACGATCTTTAGTTATTAAAGAAATTCAAATCAAGACGAAAATGAGATACCATCTCACCCCAACAAGATTGGCCATGATCCAGAAAACACAAAACAACAAATGCTGGAGAGGCTGTGGAGAAAGTGGAACCCTCCTACCCTGTTGGTGGGGTTGCAAAATAGTCCAGCCTCTTTGGAAAGCAATCTGGCGCTTCCTTAAAAAAATGGATATTGATATACCATTTGACCCAGTAATTCCACTACCTGGAATATATCCTACAGAATCAAGGCCTTTCACACCAATGGACACATGCACCAGAATGTTTATCACAGCACAGCAAAAGGATAGAATCAACCCAGATGCCCAACAACAGAAGAATGGATAGGTAAACTATAGTACATATACTCAATGGAGCACTATGCAATGATAAAGAATAACCATGGTTCTAGGAAACATCTCATGACCTGGTTTCAACTGGAAGACATTATGTTGAGTGAATGTAGTCAGCGACAAAAGGACAAATATTGTATGAGACCTCTATGATAAGATCTCAAAAACAGATTTGTGCATAGAAGAAAAGACTCTTTGACAGCTGCAAGGGAGGGGAAGAGGGGAGGGTTTAATTTAGATCGTTGCTAGAAATCTGGTTGGGCGAAAGCGGTGATAGCACACATTAGAAACCAGAACAACATTAAGTGGACTTCAGCATAACTTGAGTACTCCTTCCATGTTAACCCAATATTGCAAGGATAGAGTAGCTGGGACAGTGGGACAGGAGGCAGGGGATCATACTCTTAGGCGAAATCGAGGCCAATTGGCACAGCTATTGTTTTGCTAAGAGGGTTCTCTGCACCCCACATTGGTGAGTGGGGTCTGGGGTCTTAGAAGCTGCCAAGCTGCCATCCGAGGACACGGCAAATGGTCCCAACTCAGCAGGAACGGATGCTCACCGAGGACCAAAATGACATGCGGTAAAAACAATCTAGAAGACAGAGAGACCCACAAGAGTGGGTGCCTACATCGACTTGGGACCGGAAGAACCAGATGGTGCCTGGCTCCCACCAGTGTCAGCCACGATGGAGCTCACAGAGAGGAGTCTCACTGGCAACACAAGAATAAAAAGGGGTTCATCCTGAGATCTCCACTAAAATACCTCAATTCATGTTCCAGCGGTTTCGGGGTTCCCCTGAGAGCATGGCCTCCAGCCCTGATGCTGCCCTTACCCATAAATTAGAACAAAGGTCCACTCTTTGGACAGGAATGATTGGACTTGGCAATGCAGAGTGACCATATATTGGATGCACTTTATGGTTCTATACATCTATAGGATATCATCCTGCTGACCTCTGGCTGGAGGAAGGAGAGTGGGTGGAGAGGAGGGGAAAGGAGGCTGTTGGGAGGATGAGACATGTATGGAGCAGAGAGGAATGGTGTGCTGTCACTGGACAGGGAGAGCAGTGGAAGCTGCATATAGGTGGGTATGTAAATTTATATGGGAGTATACATTTTCACTCAGTCATGTTAAATAAAAAATTAAAAAAAAATACTCAATATTCTCTGAGTCATCCGAGTGTCACTATCAAACCCTACTTTTAACAAGCAGTATTCAGAGGCACTTAGAAACACAAGTTTGCCAGAAGCTATGGCCACTGCCTACAATTAAGCAATTTGCTTGCATGTTTAGCTGCAAGCATGTTTGATGAGAAAATCTAGAAAAGATGAGGGTTTCTCTCACCACAGTGTCAATCGACACTGTTAGATAAATACAAAGTGCAAACCACAAACGTAATTTTAATTTTCTAGTCACCACATTAAATAGTATAAGAAAAAAGTAGAATAGATTTTAGTAACATACTTTAACTAAATAGACCCTTATGTGGAGCCCAGGCGGTTCAATGATCAGCTGCTAACCAAAAGTCACATTTCAGTCCACCAACTCATTCTTGGAAACCCTATGGGGAAGTTTTCCTGTGTACTAAGAGATCGCTTTGAGTTAGGATCAACTCAATAGCAATTTAAAAATGTATATACATGTATATATCTATTGCATTCTTTTTTCATACTAAGTCTTCAAAGGCTGTGTGTGTTCTCAGTTCAAATTAGCTACATTTCAGTGGCTCCATAGTAACAGAAGACTAACGACTATCATTTTGGACATCACTAATCTTAATATTTAAGCCCTATTATTGATTATCTTATTAGTAGTAGACAAATACTTGGTATAAATATTATCTACAGAAATCTCTATAAATAAAAGATATATGCAGGATGAAATATTGTCCAAATAATAATAATAATAAAAGAAACTATCCAAATCTAGATGTTTGTTTACCATAATGCCAAAATTGCACTTAGATAATTAATTGCTATTTGTACTTTTTATCAACAATATCAATAAAATGATATTTGTGATTTACCCTGTTGATTTGGTTAACATAGAAATCCTAGTAGTCATTTTAAAACCCAAAAGCCAATCCATTGCTGTCGAGTCAATCACAACTCATAGTGACCCTATAGGACAGAGCAGAGTAAAAGTGTTTGCCTAGTTAAATCTTGGATACTGATTTAAAGTGATTATATGTCAATACTGATTTAATTGTATGAAAGGACCCAATTTCTTGCTGATTTTTCCTGTGTAACTGGAAAGTATCAATGGTTTTCTCCTTCAATTAACAAAATCTTTTTGTATGAAAACTTTATGATCTTGTAATTTATTTCTTGCCTTGCTTTTCTATCCCCCCAAACTCTTCTGAGAAAACATTTCAAATTTATACTATTTTAAAAAATTAAATTATATTTTCCTTTTTGCTGCTCTAAGTCTTAGAGACATAAAGATGATGTCACTGATTACATGTTCATATGAGGTAGATTTTTAACAGAAATTTATAAATATTATGTGCATTTTGGAAACCCTGGTGGCACGGTAGCTTAACATGCTACACCTACTAACCAAGAGATTAGCAGTTCAAATTCATCAGGCATTCCTTGGAAACTGTATGGGGCAGTTGTGCTCTGACCTGTAGGGTCACTACGAGTCAGACCCAACTCGATGGCAGTGGGTTTTTGTGTACATTTTATGTACACATTTTGGGAAAAGAGAGAAAGAAATAGAAAGAAGAAACAAAGAAACTGGGACTATTCCCTTACTAATAATAATTTACATATGCTGTCAGCTCTAAACAATCTTGTTTCTAGTTGTATATTCAGAAGTGAAAATTTCACGAATAACATTCAGCATGTGATTATATCATATATCACTGCTTTCTTTTGATTTCTGACCTTTCTAAGCCAGTTTTTCTTTAAATCTATACAATAATGATTTGCATTTTTCAGTACATGAGTGATTATTGAATACCTGCTTGGCAGAAACTACATCAAAAAGCATTTCTGGAACAAAAAGTCTGAGAAATACACAATGTGTCCACAAGAGTTAACTTTTTAGTGGAGACAATAAATCATATCTACTAGTGAGAATAGTGTTAGATGGCGTATCTGCTCCCGTAAAGGTTGTAGTCTAGGAAACTCTATGGGGCAGTTCTACACTGTCCTATGGGATCACTATGCATCAGAATGGACTTGATTGCACAGAACAACAACTTGCTTAGGAAAACTGTCTCAGGCAGGCTAATGTATGAACTGAATTTGAAGATTTCATTCTGCCTTTAGTTTCTCATCCACGTGCTGCCTCTCTCTTTCTCTGTGAGCGAATTCATTACCACTACTGCTTGCACTGTCTTTGACTCTCTTTGTTCTGTGTCTTTAAAACATCTCAAGTCTTTCTTGCAATTTAAGATTCAGTGCATTCATTCAAACTTGTCTCATTAAGTTTTTAATACTTGCGAAAAACTTTGAGAGGGAGTGTGACTACCTAAACAAGGTCTAGGATCTGTTCCCAGTGAGTTTAGAAACAGACACTGTAGACACAATTACACAGTTCTAGTAGAGATACTCATCAAGCTCTATGAGGGAATGACAGTGTTCCTGAATTTGAAGTAGACAGGATGGTGGTAAAATAACAGAAAACCTTAAAAGAAAAGCAAAATTGACTAGAATCTTAAATGTTGAGTGTTTCAGGAAGATAACTATAGAGAATCTCTCATACTTTGCTTTATTTGCATTGATAGCAAACCTTGAATTTAAATATTTCTTTCCAACCTCCAGTTTGAAAACTATTGCTATAGTTTAATATTTCTTATGCTCCTATAAGGATACCTGGCAGAAAAATAAAAGGTCATAAATCACTCTGTCATATGTAAGAAATTACCTGTGCATCTCAAGTTATTAATGCTAAATTTTTCTTAATAATTTATTAGCTAAAGCAGAAGGCTTGGCATTTTTCTCTAGGAATTGATGAAAACAATGTACAAGACTCCAACAATAATTCTGAATTATTCTGGTAATTCAAGAAAGAAAGGGTTAACTAGTTGACTTTATATCAAAATTACCTACCAGTCAAAATTCACTGGCCCAGCATCAATGATCAACTCTACTTTTTATTGTAAAATGTTAGATCTCATCAAATAATACAGATAATACTAGCATGCCTTCATTTAACTATCCACTGTGATTCTTTAGAAATAAAGCTGCACACTTTCCTTTTAATTCCCCAAGCATCTTATGTAAAACTATATTTTAATGACTTCAAATACAGATTTACTGTAAGTACCAATTTATTGAAAAGCAGATGTCTCTAAACCTTAACAGAATGTGACAACTCAAATGATTGTTAATGTATTCAAATAGTGAAATAATGTAAGTTTACATTAGAACTTAATGAAGTTTATATTAATCATAAACAATCCAAGACAGAAACAAAACAGTTTTTTAATAAGCCATACATACAAATGAGAGCCAAGTGCTGCTGGACCCATCGCTTTTTCTCTACTACTGGTTTCATTATTCTTGTCATGATAGTTGTTACAGGAATAGTCAGTCCACTTGGGATCTTTTATCCCTCCAAACTCAGTCTTGTCCCTCACACTACAGCATGCACTGATACTAGAACTCTTAATCCTTACCATTGTAGCAAAAATAAGTGAGGGCTGAATGTGTGCTTGAAAAGGAGTGTGGTAATGGCATAGACACATTCGTGAAAGCTCACTACCAGTACTACATAGGCACATCAGTTATATGCTGCTATGTAACAACTTACTCCAAAATTAGAGAATTTAAATAATAATAGCTATTTTTATTTCCACCATTTTTGTGAGTCAGAAATTGAGAAATGGCACACTATGCATGAAAAGTCTTTGCCCCTCATTTTGTCTGGACCACAGCGAGAAGCCTTAAAGTCCAGCCCTGGAAATGTCTGAAAGCTTATTTACTCATATTGGATGAGAGATGCTGATGATCATCTGTGTAAGTAGCTGTAATTTTCAGACAAAATACCTAATATGGCCTTCCCACTTCAAGGACAACCCATCAGAGAGAGAGAGAGCCAAGAAGAAGCCATACTACTTGTTAGGCTGAAACCCAAGCCCACTCCCCCAACCACTCCCGGAGCGGCCCGAGTCAAAACATTTCATCTGCCTCAATTCCAGAAATTCCATTCAAATAAGACTAGCTGCCCGGGGCCGACTAGCTATCACTTCTTTCCCATAGGCTCAACTCCACTGAAATAATATCCCCTTATGTTAATTAAGTAACTCTAATCGTCCACAACCCCATAGGCTACTTGCCACGGACACCGTTCTCATTGTCACAGGCTCTGTTTTCAGCACTGTCCTCAACAAGGTCCGCTCACCCTCCTTTATAAATCCCCAACCCCAGAGCCAGCGTGTGGTTCTACAGACTCCCATCCGAGAACTCTGTAAAGCCACCCGGGACGTAAAGGAACTCTTCCTTCTCTTTCTCCTCCTCTCTCTGGTTTTCCTCTACATACTTTCGATTAAACGAAACCCAGTGCCTCCGAAAATCTCTAACATTTGGTGCCGAAACCCGGAAGGGGCTGTGGCCACGTGCCCACCCCTCACCCTTTGTTTCCTTCTCTCTCCTGACTGGTCGGATCCTGGGCAAGTTCTGGTCCACCTAATTTCCAGCCTTCCAGTGTCTCTGCCCCCTGACTGTCCAGAAAACTGTGGTACCATGTTAGAGGCACCTCCACAGCCGTTAGGCTTGAGTCTCAGGAAAACACAGTTGGGAGATGTCCCCTGTGACTCTGAGACCATCTGTCCACAAGACCCTTTCTGAACAAGCGAGACATCACTCTCTTCATAAGGTTCTTTCCACGGGGTCCAGAAACATGGGAAACCAGAACTTGAAGCCCGACCTGTCGACTCCTTTGGGCTGCCTCCTACATAACCTCCAGGCTCTGGGGCTAGCTCAAGATCTGCGCCCTAAGTTCGTAATCTTTTATTGCACCACCATCTGGCCTCAGGACCCACTAGATAATGGGTCTAAATGGCCTGAATGTGAAACCTTTGATTACGGAGTTCTAACAGACCTCAACAACTCCTGTCAGCACACAGGCAAGTGGCCAGAAGTCCCCTATGTCCAAGCCTTTCTCTATTTGCGCTCCCATCCTTCACTCCACTCCACGTGTAATACCACTCAAATCCTCTTAGCCAGAGAAAACTCCACCCGAGCTAACAAAGGGATATACCAAATGGAACCCAACCCTCCACCTGAGCTAACCTCTTCATTCTCTGACTCACCAGAGTCCCTCTCACCTCTTCCCCAGAAACCCTCACCCTACCCTGAGCCAGCACACCCAGCAGCTCCCCTACTATCGCCTTCATTCACATCCCCAGACACTATCATACCCAGTGCTCCTTTACCCTCTCCAGTCAGTAGCCACACAGCAATAGAGCCAGCCTACACAAAGCCTGCCCCTCCTTTGTTCCCTATGCGAAGTGGCGAGAACTGGGGGAGTAATCCGAGTTCACATCCCTTTCTAACAGACATTTCCCAAATTGAAAAGAGGTTAGACTCCTTCTCAAATGACCCTTCCAATTACATAAAAGAATTCCCTTAGCTTACACAGGCCTATGACTTAACCTGGCATGACCTGTGGGTGCTTTTCTCTTCTACCCTAAGCACAGACGAAAGGGAGAAGGTCTTCAGGGCTGCCTGGGAACATGCTGAACAAGTCCACCTATCAGACACCACCCTGCCAGTGGGCTTAGAGGCAGTTCCGGGGCAAGACCCAGGCTGGGATTACCAAACAGACACACAGTCTGGGTGCATTGGCTATACTAGGAGAGACAAAATGGTTCCATGTATCCTAGTCGGACTACAAAACATATCCCACAAGGCAGTGAACTTTAACAAACTAAGAGAAATTACCCAACATGCAGATGAAAATCCTGCTGCCTTTCTCAACCACCTCACTGAGGCACTTACCCAATATACCTGCCTAGATCCTACCTCCCCAGCAGGAGCCACTGTCTTAGCAACTCACTTCATAACACAGTCTGTCTCAGACATCAGGAAAAAAATAAAAAAGGCTGAGGACGGTCCCCAGACTCCCATTCGAGATCTGGTTAATATGCCTTTAAAATCTTTAACACCCGAGAGGAGTGCGTAGAAGTTGATAGGGAAACCCATACTCGCAGGAAGGCACACTGACAGGCCCAAATCTTGGTGGCAGCCCTGAGGCCAGCAAATGAGAGAAAGAACACTCCAAGCCACACTCCATCAGGAGCGTGTTTCAAATGTGGCAAATGACAGTGGGTCAAACTCTGTCCACCCTCTGCCACCCACCACTCCATGCCCAGCATGTGGTCAGTGGGGCCATTGGAAGAGTGGCTGTCCTTATATGAAGGACTATGGGGAGCCATCCTCCCCATCCCCAGACCTGCCGCTGGCTGTCCTGGGACTGGCAGCTGAAGACTGAAGGAGATCCTGGTCATCAACTCCAATTACTCTTGCTGAGCCCAGGGTAACTCTCAAGGTAGCGGGTAAGTCAGTATCGTTTTTAATTGACACGGGGGCTACCTATTCTGTTTTTCCCTCCTACTCAGGCCAAACTTATTCTTTCCCAATCTCAGTCATGGGAATTGACCAACAGCCCTCTAACCACCACCAACAGGACCCATCTCATACCTGTTAGACAATAAAATCCTAACACACTCCTTCCTAATAATGTCCTCCTGTCCGACTCTTCTCCTAGGCAGAAACTTCCTCTCTAAACTTGGATCCACTCTACAGGTTACTTCAGACCCCTCAGCTTACCTCATACTCTCTTTAATAGCTGAACCCCCTCACCTACCCAACCTTCCCCTACCCCTAGACTGCGTAGACCCCAAAGTTTGGGATATCTCAACCCCAACTATTGCCATCCATCATCGCACAACTAAAAGACCCCTCATACTTCCCTTCCAGACCACGATTTCCCATCTCCCCCACTCACAGATGGAGACTAAAACCTGTCATCAAGAGTCCACACACAAAGGGTATCTTAATACACACCCACTCACCATACAACACCCCTATCCTGTTAGTAAAAAAGTCTGATGGCACTTACAGGCTAGTACAAAATCTGCGTTTAATCAATGAAACAGTAATTCCGTTGCATTCTGTTGTCTCCAATCCATACACGATCCTATCCAATATCTGCACTCAATCATCCACTTCTCTGTACTAGACCTCAAAGATGCTTCCTTTACAATTCCTCTTGACCTATCCTCTTATAATCTATTTGCTTTCATGTGGGAAGACCCAGACACTCACTCAGAATGTCGACTCACCTGGACTGTCCTGCCTCAGGGATTTAGAGACAGCCCCCACCTCTTCAGCCAGGCCCTGGCCAAAGACTTCAGTGAATGCACACTCTCTCCCAGTACCCTCTTACAGTATGTGGATGATTTACTCTTAGGCAGCCCATCCCTAGACTACTCAATCTTACACACAGCCCAACTCCTCAATTTCTTGGCAAACAGGGGCTACCGAGTCTCTCCGTTTAAAGCCCAACTCTCCACCACTTCAGTGAAATACCTAGGCCTTCAGCCCACACCAACCACTCACACACTAACATCAGACAGAGTACAGGCCTTATGGAACCTACTACCACCCATGACAGCAGACCAAATTCTTTCCTTCCTAGGACTGGTGGGATCCCCGACTATTCCACAATCGCAAAGCCACTATATAAAGCCACGAAAAACACTCCAGTGGGCCCCTGACAGTCTCTGCAGGTAGTCAAGCAGGCCTTTCACAATCTTTTCAGCCACCTCCTACAGTTGCCGCCCCACCACCTTCCCAATCCTAGCAAACCGTTCCTCCTGTTTACTGACGAAAAGGAGGGAATTGCCTTAGGAGTCCTCACCTAACCCCTAGGCCCCACATTCACCCCAATTGCATATCTCTCAAAACAATTAGACCCTACCACCAAAGGCTGGCAACCTTGCCTTCGGGCCTTAGCAGCCATGGCTACACTGACACAAGATGCTCTCAAGCTGACTCTCCATCAGCCCTGGGAAGTCTTTTCACCTCACTAGCTGCAGGACCTCCCAACCCATCGCTCAGTATCACTCCTTTCACCCTCCCATATACAGCAGCTTCACTTACTTCTTATTGATAACCCTGAAATCCCCCTAGCCCAATCTCCGTCCTTAAACCTGGCCATCTTGCTGCCCACACCAACAGACCCTGAAACACTCACAAATACACACTCATGCGTTGACATAACTGAGGCCCTGGCGCTCCCTGCCAAATCTCCCAGACCAACCCCGACTCCAGCCAGACCTCATCCTCTTCGTGGACGTCAACTCCACAACAGACACTCAGGGACGGAGATGAGCAGCCTATGCAGTAGTCACCCTCACTAAAACCATAGAGGCTGCCACTCTCACAGAAGAAACTACCTCCCAAAAGTCTGAGCTTATTGCTCTCACCAGGACCCTCCATATCTCAAAAACAAAATGGCTAATATATACACGGATTCCAAATGTGCTTTCCTGATAGCCCACTGCCACACCTCCATTTGGAAACAGTGAGGCTTACTATCAACTAGAGGCATATCAATCATAAATGCAAAACTCATCACCCACCTCTTAGGGGCCCTCCAGCTCCCCATCCGTGTAGCCCTCATACATTGCAAAGGCCATCAATCCAACAACTCCACAGTTACACAAGGAAACAACAGGGCAGATAAGAGAGGCTGCAACTTAACACAAGAGAGCCAACCACTCTCAGCCCCTGTCCTATTCCTGTCACCTCCCACCTTTACACCACAAAACTCCAATGAGGAACAGGTTTTCCGGACAAAAAAGGGAGCCTCAATCTCCCCTGAAAAGTGGATCCACAAAGATAACCAACTAGTAATTCCAGAAACAAGTTACTGGCTTTAACACCCTTATACACAATTCACTACATATAGGTAGTGAAGCTTTAAAACACTTCTTACAACCACTGTTCCTCTCATCCTCCCTGACTCCGTCTATAGAAGCTATCTGCTCCTCCTGTGTCACCTGCCAGACTACCAACCACCAGGGGGGCCTCAAACCCACATTCCCTATCCACCAAATGAGAGGACACCTGCCATGCCAAGACTGGCAAATCGACTTTACCCATATGCCAACACACAAATCTTTAAAGTACCTCCTCACTCTAATTGACACCTTTACCAGTTGGGTAGAAGCCTTTCCAACTAAAGGAGAAACTGCTGCCATCGCTGCTGACATTTTAATAACTCAGATCATTCCCCGATTTGGACTACCCACCTCTATACAGTCCGATAACAGGCCAGCCTTCACCTCCAGAGTGGTCCAACAAGTTTCCACCACCCTGGACATCCAATGGAAGCTCCACATCCCCTATCGATCCCAATTATCAGGCAAGGTAGAACGGGCTAACAGTCTCATCAAGACCCACCTTGCCAAACTGTCATTGGAACTCCACCAGTCTTGGGTAGACCTTCTCCGACACTTGCCCTAACCCGAATACGGGCCACACCCCATAAACCCACTTTCCTTAGTCCCTTTGAACTAATGTATGGCTGACCTTTTCTCCTCAACCACAACTTACTCTCTGATCCCCCATCCCTGGCCGACTATCTACCCTACCTTTCACTCCTCAGGCAGCTCTTACGAGAGCATGCAGACAGGTACCTCCCACAACCTCCAAATAGAGAATCCACTATCGCCAACCCCCATCTACACCCAGGAGACTCAGTGTTCCTAAAAGTCCTACACCCCAAGCCCCTGCAGCCCCGATGGACAGGACCTCATACTGTAGTCCTAACCACCCCAACTACTGTTAAACTCTTAGGTGACCCTATCTGGCATCATCTTACTATGATA
Source organism: Heterohyrax brucei (assembly GCA_028571685.1). Classification (NCBI taxonomy): domain Eukaryota; kingdom Metazoa; phylum Chordata; class Mammalia; order Hyracoidea; family Procaviidae; genus Heterohyrax; species Heterohyrax brucei. Next base: position 8,597,544 of record CM053156.1, read on the forward strand.
AAGAAGGCCCCGAACAACGGATGGGCAAGTTCCCTCAATCCACAAAATCCGCTGAAACTCAAAGTCTGTCGAACCTCACCACAGCCACCCAACTGAGTCTCTCTCTACAACCCGGTCTCATAATAACCACAGTAGTCTTACTGTCTTTGGGACTATCTGCTGCCATTCCCCCCACCAAACACCGAACATGTTTAGTCATTATATATATATTAACCTGCCCCTCATTCTTACTCCTCCTCTTGCTACTCCCCTACGTCTCTCACTCCCCTCTTTACCTATATTGTGGGGAATCTCCCTCTTCCCTCTAACCACCTCAGCACTGGGATACGCCTGGAGACTCAAAATACAATGTACAACCTCCACAGACCCAACACCCCAGCTTATGGAGATGGGGTGTGCGAAATGACAGGTTGTTCAAAGCCCTTGACAATCCCCGTGTTCCCTCAACAGGGATAGGCCTACACTTGCTTTCTCTTTGACCAAATGAATCCCTCTTGCCTAAGGTAGCCCACCACCTATGGGGGTTGCCCATATCATTCATGTAAATCTCATGGAAACTCACATAGTCGAAATCCAATTACCGAAACCATCGGCAACTCCCTGTATCACCAACACGGCAAACACCAAAGATACATCTAGGACCCCTGGGACCCTCGGTGGGTCTCAGGAGTGGCTGCACGCACATATCGTAGTGAATGGAGTTCCAAGCCCTCAGGAACACTATACATCAGCCGCGAATACGAACAAGTCACCCCCTCCCTCACCCCAGTCTCCCAGAACATTGCTCAACGAGAACAATTCCTAGAAGCCCAAGTAGTTAACCACACACGCATAGCCCAGTTAACCTCGTGGACCCAAATCATTGACCACACCCTGACCTTCTTAAACTAAAGCACACTCTGTACCCCGCATCACCTCTGTGCCTCACTTCAGCACCCCCTGCTGGCGGCGGTTCCAATGAGCTACATCCACCCAGCCCCTACCACCTCAGATACCCACATCTGTACCACCCCCACACTACAAGTACTCCTCTGGGAGCCTGAGATCAACAATCAGACACAACCTCCCAGAATCTGCCTCATAACCAAGAACACCATAACCATAGCACTCCTCTCCTGCACTCAAAGTATTACCATACAAAACCAAGCGGACCCAACACTGGGTACCTATTTTTGGTGCAATGGAACTTTACACGAGTGCCTGAACTCCACCACCCCGGGACTCTGCTTTGCAGTCACAATAGTGCCCCAATTAACTCTTTACACTGAATCTGAACTAGCTTGGCTGTTACCCACCTCCCATGGCAAACAAGTAGCATTCCTCCCCACCATGGTGGGTCTTACCCTCGCCTCTGCAGTCTCAGCCACCGGACTGGCAGGCAGAGCCCTTGGACACAGTATAATTAGGAGCACAAGATTTCTAAAACAACCTACAAATAGCCCTTGAAACCACCGCTGACTCCCTAGCTTCCCTACAGCGACAACTAACCTTTCTGGCCCAAGTCACTTTACAGAATCGGAGACCTTGGACATACTTACAGCTGAAAAAGGAGGAACCTGCCTCTTCCTGAGAGAAGAATGCTGTTACTACATCAGTGAAACTGGTTGAATAGAACAGAACCTCGATACCTTAATTCACCTGAGTGAACAGCTGAAGAGAAGGCATCAAGTCGAAACATCTCCACTAGATTGGTTCCAGTCACCATTAATGACATGGCTTGCCCCATTTATCAGATCCCTAAAACTAATAAGCCTCTTTTTTCTTTTTGCCCCTTGCTTCCTCAGGTTCCTAAAAGACCACATGAAAGAGATGTCCAGAGTCACCGTAAATCAGCTGTTACTCAGTCCCTGTGCTCGTCTGGCGACCAGTCTGCCCCTCACCAATTCTGGGATGTAATCCGAAGCCTATGCCAAGCAGGAAGTAGACAATGACTGAATTCTTCACCTATTATCACCAAAAAGGCTGGAATGTTAGGCTGAAACCCAAGCCCCCGCCCCTAACCATTCCCGGAGCAGCCTGAGTCAAAACATTTCATCTGCCTGCTATTCCAGAAATTCCATTCAAATGAGACTGGCTGCCCGGGGGCCAACTAGCTATCACTTCTTTCCCATAGGCTCAACTCCACTGAAATAATATCCCCTTATGTTAATTAAGTAACTCTAATTGTCCACAACCCCATAGGCTATTTGCCACGGACACCGTTCTCATTGTCCCTGGCGCTGTTTTCAGCGCTGTCCTCAACAAGCTCTGCTCACCCTCCTTTATAAACCTCCAACCCGAGAGCCAGCACGAGGTTCTACAGACGCCCATCCAAGAACTCTGCCCGGGACCAAAGAAACTCTTCCTTCTCTTTCTCCTCCTCTCTCTGGTTTTTTCTCTACATACTTTCGATTAAACGAAACCCAATGCCTCCGAAAATCTCTAACACTACTACCTTGGCCAAGCCTCCAAAGTCATGCAATATCAATCAGCCACAGTCTTGGTAAAAGAAATTACAAATGTCCACTGAGGTTTGACAAGAAAAGGTATATATCACAACTCACAAAAGAGGTATGTCAATATCACACTGGAAGTGGAGTGTGTACAATGAGATATATATTGCTGTAGGCATCGGTGGGAAACACAATTTTCCACAAGAGGTAAAAGGAGCTGGTTATCATGCTGAAGAAATTCTGAATTTGACTCCTAAATAACATTTTTCCAAAGATTTGTGGAAATAAATTAGTGGAATAAATAATAAATAAATTTGTGGAAATAAATTAGTAGTAACACTGACTTTCACTCCGTTAACTACAGCGCCCAACATAATACCTGAAATGTAGGTCTTTTAATATGTTACTTTAAAGCTTTTACAGAATAGGTTAGAATGAGCTGTCATTTAGAATATTATTTCCATAGAAAAGTATTATAACAAAAGTGAAAACTTGCAATAGAAAGCCAAAAGAGAAGTACATGGGTGGCATTTTCAAGCAGACAGGACTGGGGAAAAAAAAAATCATGCCTAAGATTGCAATATTGAAAGATTCTATGGCCAAATTTTGAACAGCACAGGATGTTTCAAAAGATGGGAGGATACACAGTCACTGTGCCAAAAAGAATTAGTTGATGTTAAACCATTTGGGGATTTAGCATATTATCAAAACTGATACAGGCAGAAGTCCAGACTTCATAAAAGGGATTGAGAAAAAGCAAGGCAGGAACTAACAGAATACTGACTGAGATGTTTCCACAAATGAATGCAATCTGGAAGTGTTCACTGGGATATGCTAAGAGATTTGGAAGCCAGCTAACTGGCAAAATGATTAGAATAGATTCATATTTGTGCCTATTCCAAAGGAAAGGTGATCCACCTGAGTGCAGAAATTACCAAACACTATCATTAACATCATAAACAGAATTTTGCTGAAAACAATTCAAAAATGGTTGCAGCATCACATCTTCTCCCAATCCTGATGCTCCATTCTTTCTCCTATAGTCTAGTCTCCAGGATTATTTGCATAGCATACAGATTGAATAAGCATAGTGAAAGTATATAACCCTAACACACCCCTTTCCTGATTTTAAGCCACTCAGCATACTTTTATTTTACTGTAATAATGGCCTCTGGGTCTATGCAGAGGTTCCTCAAGAGTTCAGGTAAATGTTCTGCGACTGTTAGAAATTCAAGCCAGAAAAAGAGACAATCATTGCTGCTATCAGATGGATCTTGACTGAAAACAGACAATATCAGAAAGATGTTTATCTGTGTTTTGTTGACTATGCAAAGACTTTCAACTGTACGCATTGTAACAGATTACAGATAACATTGTGAAGAATGGGAATTCAGGACTCTTAACTGAACTAATCAAGAACTTATGCAAAGAACAAGAGGCCATCATTTGAATACAATAAAGGGATACTGAGTGGCTTAAAATCAGGAAAGGTTTGTATCAAGGTTGTGTCCTTTCACAATGTTTATTCAGTCTGTGTGCTGAGCAAATAATCCTAGAAACTTGACTATATAGAGAAGAATGCAGCATCAGGATTGGAGCATGTGACGCAGTGGCTACAACAATGGGCTCAAACACAGCAGTGATTGTGAGTATGGCACATGACCGATGCTGTACATGAGGTCATAGAACCAACTTGATGGCACATAACAAAAACAACATGGAAAGAATACACACATACTTTCTGTATTACTTAATAACCTGCTTCAGGAGCCCATTCTGAGTTTCCAGTCTGATATAATGCTATATGTAAGCATTATCTTATAGATCTGTCTCAGTTTCCCACCTTTCTCACCAAGAGAATCATATTTATTTGTAGTTGAGAGCTTAATGTGATTTGAATTTCATGATTTCCACCAGAAAGGGTAGCATCTTTCCAAGTTACTCACTCCAACAGAATACTCAGCCAATTATACTCAGCATACAATCACATGAAAAAGAAATACGTGACAAGTAACCTGTCACTGATGGTCATCAAGTCAATTTAGACTCATGGTAACCTCGTGTGTGTCAGACTGAAGCTGTAATCAATAAAATTTTCAGTGGCTGATTTTGTGGAATTAGCTAGCCAGATCTTTCTTGCATAGCTTTGCTGGGTTGACACAAAACTCTATCCTTTTGGCTAGCAGTCAAGAACATTAACCTTTGGAACCATCCAGGAATTCTTTTTTTTTTTTTTAATAAATTAAAAAAATGAAAGTGTACATACTTTGTGCTCACAATATTGGGTTAAGAGAGAAGGAGTACACAAGTTGTGTCGAAGTCCCATTAATATTGATCTTCTTGCTAACGTGTATTGTTACAATGAGTCTAAATTGACTTGATGACCATCAGTGATAGGTCACTTGTCACGTATTTCTTTTTCATGTGATTGTATGCTGAGTAAAATTGGCTGAGTATTCTGTTGGAGTGAGTAACTTGGAAAGATGCTACACTTTCTGGTGGAAATCAAGAAATTCAAATCGCATTAAGCTCTCAACCACAAATAAATATGATTCTCTTGGTGAGAAAGGTGGGAAACCTACCAAATTTCTAACAATAATCTAAACCCTCACCCTTTGCCTTCCTGTCCTCCCACCTTCCCCACCCTTGTGGTCGTCAAAGAGTCTTTTCTATTACGTATAAGTATGCTTCTAAGTTTTTATCGTAGGGCTCTCATACAATAATTGTCCTTCTGTCACTGACTAGTTTCACTCAACATAATGTCCTCCAATTGAGACCAAATTGAGAGATGTTTCCTGCTTTCATCGTTGTTCTTTATCAGTGTATAGTACTCCATGGAGTATATATACCAAAGTTTACCCATCCATTCTTCTGTGTTGGGCATCTGGGTTGACTCCAACTTTTTGCTATTGTGGACTGTGCTGCAATGAACATTCATGTGCATGTACCAGTTGGTATGAATGGCCTTGATTTTTTGGATATATTCCGAGCAGAGGAATTACTGAGTCAAATGATATATCTATATCCACTATTTTAAGGTAACGCCGAATTGCTTTCCAAAGAAGTTGCACCATTCTGCAGTCCCACTAACAGTGAAGGAGAGTTCCAATCTCTCCACAGCCTCTCCAGCATTTATTGTTTTGTGTTTTTTGGATCATGGTCAATCTTGTTGGGGTGAGGTGGTATCTCATTGTCGTTTTGATTTCAATTTCTCTAATAATTAATGATCATGAACATGTCTGCATGTGATTTTTGGCTACCTGGATCTTCTCTTTAGAGAAGTGTCTGTCCATCTCCTTTGCCCATCGATTAATTGGATGACTTGTCTTTTTCTTGTTGATATTTTGTAGAACCTTATAGATTATGGAGATCAGGTGTTGCTCTGACATAGAGTTGCCAAATGTTTTTTCCCATTCTGTAGGTGGTCTTTTAATTCTTTTGATGAAGTCTTTGGATGAGTAGAAGTGTTTGAGTCTTAGTAATTCCCATTCATCTATTTTCTCTTTTGATGAATATGTTTTGTTTGCCAGATTTTGAAGTCTGTCTATATTGTGTATTAAAATGTCCATTATTGACCCTATCTTATCTTGGATGAGCTTTATCGTTTTAGCTTTTATGCTCAGGTCTTTTATCCAATTTGAATTGATTTTTGTATAAGGTGTGAGATAGGGGTCTTGTTTCAATTTTTTGCACATGGATATCCAATTATGCCAGCACCATTTGTTACAGAGACTGTTCTTATCCCAGTCAAAATCTTAGGACGTTTGTCAAATATCACCTGTTCATAGGAGGATAGTGGCATCTCTGGGTCTCTACTTTGTTCCATTGTTCTATATGTCTCTTTTTGTACCAATACCAGGCTGTTTTGACTACTGTGGCAGTGTAGTAACTCTTAAAGTCAGGTAATGAGAGGCCTCCCAGTATGTTCTTCTTTTTCAGTAGTGCTTTACTTATTCGGGGTTTCTTCCCTTTCCAAATAAAGCTGATAATTTGTTTCTCCATCTCCTTGAAAAATGTCACTGGAATTTGTATTGGGATTGCATTATATAAGTAGAGTGCTTTGGGAAAAATAGACATTTTCACAATATTGAGTCTTCCTATCCATGAGCAGGGCAGGTTACTCCACTTATGTAAGCCCCTCCTAATTTCTTGTAGCAATGTCTTGTAGTTTTCTCTGTAAAGATCTCTTATTTCTCTGGTTAGATTTATTCCTAGGTATTTTATCTTCTTGGGGGCTGTAGTAAATGGAACTGATTTGGTGATTTCTTCATTAATAATTTCACTGTTTGTATAAAGGAATCCTATTGATTTAGTTATGTTTATCTTGTATCCTGATATTTTGCTGAATTTTCCTATTAGCTCTAATAGTTTACTTATGGATTTCTTTGGATTCTCTGTATAAACAATCCTGTCATCTGCAAAGAGGGAAATCTTTACTTCTTCACTGCCAATACAGATGCCTTTTATTTCTTTGACTTGTCTAATTGCTCTGGCTAGAACTTCCAGCACAATGTTGAATAGAAGTGGTGAGAGTGGGCACCCTTGTCTTGTTCCCGTTCTCAAAGGGAGTTTTTTCAGTCTTTCACCATTCAGGATGATGAAAGCAGTTGGCTTTGCATAGATGCTACTGATTATATTGAGGAATTTCCCCTTTATTCTTGTTTTTCTTTTCTTAAAATTTATTTTTATTTTTATTATAACTGAGTGAAAATGTACATTCCCATATAAATTTACATGCCCACCTATATACACCTTCCACTGCTCCCCCTGCCCAGTGACAGCATGCTATTCCTCTCTGTTCCATACATGTCTCATCCTCCCAACAGTCTCCTTTCCTCTCCTCTCCACCCATTGTCCTTCCTCCAGCCAGAGGTCAGCAGGATGATTTCCTATAGATGCATAGAACCATAAAGTGCATCCAATATATGGTGACTCTGCATCACCAAGTCCAATCCATTCATGTCCAAAGAGTGGACAGCATCAGGGCCAGGGGCCATGCTCCCAGGGGAACCCTGAAACCGCTGGACCATCAATTGAGGTCTTTTAGTGGAGATCTCAGGGTGCACCCCTTTTGATTCTTGTGTTGCCAGCGAGACTCAACTTAGCGAGCTCTATCGTGGCTATCACTGGTGGTGGCAGGGCACCGTCTGGTTCTTCCAGTCCCAAGTCAATGTAGGCACCCACTCATGTGAGTCTCTCTATCTTCTGGGTTGTCTTTACCCCATGTCATTTTGGTCCTCGGTGAGCATCCATTCCTGCTCAGTTGGGACCACTTGCTGTGCCCTTGGATGGCAGCTCAGAAGCTTTTAAGACTCAGGTACCACTCACCAATGTGGGGTGCAGAGAGCCCTCTTAGCGAGGCCAGTTGGCACAACTAGCGTTTTATCTTTATTTTTCTGAGAGTTTTAAGCATGAATGGATGTTGAACTTTGTCAAATGCCTTTTCTGCATCAATTGACAAAATCAAGTGATTTTTATCTGTTGTGTTATTAATGTGGTTGATTACATTGATTGTTTTTCTGATGTTGAACCAACCTTACATCTCTGGAATGAAACAAACTCGATCATGATGAACTATTTTTTTCATATAGTGTTGAATTCTATTGGCTAGAATTTTGTTAGGGATTTTTGCATCTAGATTCACAAGTACATCGGTCTGTAACTTACTTTTTCGTGGAATCTCTCCCTGGTTTTCGTTTCAGGGTTATGCTGGCTTCATACAATGAATTTGGAAGTATTTCATCTCTTTCTATGGTGTAAAATAGCCTCATTAGTATTGAAGTTAATTCCTCTCTAAAAGTTTGGTAGAGTTCTCCACTGAAGCCATCTCGGCCAGGGCTTTTTTTTGATTGGTAGATTTTTGATGACTTTTTCTATTTCTCCTTGTGATAGTCTTAGTTAGTCATATGAATGTGAAATTTGTCCATTTCCCCCAGGTTTTGAAACCTGTCAGAGTATAGCTTTTCCTAGTATTCTGTTATGATATATTTTATTTCAGATGGGTCTGTTGTAACTTCTGCCAACTCATTTCTTAATCGGGTTATTTGTATCTTTTTTGGTTTTTCTTTTATAAGGTTAGCCAATGGTTTATCAATTTTTTGGATCTTTTCTAAGAACCAGCTTTTGGTTTTGTTAATTTTTTCAATTGTTTTTCTATTCTCTAATTCATTTAGTTCTGCTCTAATCTTTATAATCTGTTTTCCTCTGGTGCCTGAGGGGTTTCTTTGTTGCTCTCTTTCTACTTGTTCAAGCTGTGAGGTTAATTCTTTAATTTGTGTTCTTTCTTCTTTCTGGAAGTGTGTATTTATAGAGATAAACTGACCTCTGAGCACTGCTTTTGCTGTGTCCCATAAATTCTGGTAGGATGTGTTTTCATTCTTTCATTTGAATCCATAAGTTTCTTTAATGTGTCTTTAATTTTTTTTATAACCCAAAGCTTTATGAGTAAACTGTTGTACAGCTTCCATAAATTTGAACTTTTACCTATGAATTTCCTGTTATCGATTTCAACTTTTATAGCTCTGTGGTCCAAGAATATACTTTGCAATAATCAATGGTTTGGATTTTATGGAGAATTGTTTTATGACCTAACATATGGTCTATTCTGGAGAATGTTGCATGTGCTTTGGAGGAGAAGGTGTATTTATCTGCTAATGGATGAAAAGATCTGTATATGTCGATAAGGTCAAGTCGGTTGATTGTTGCAATGAGATCTTCTGCATCTTTACTAAGCTTTTTTCCGGATGATCTATCCTTAACTGAAAGGGTGGTGTTCAAGTCCACAGCTATTACTGTGGAATGATCAGTCTCATTTTTCAATGTTGTATTTGTTCCATGTATTTAGGTGCTTTGGTATTGGGTGTGTAAATATTTAATATTGTTAAGTCTTGCTTGAGTATTGAAGCTTTCAGCAATAAACAGTGATCAGCTTTGCCCACAATAGTGCATTTTACATTAAAATCAATTTTATCTGACAGTAATATTGCCACACCTGCTCTTTTTTGTGTATCATTAGCTTGATATGTGTTATTCCAACCTTTAATTCTCAACCTGTTCTTATCTTTAAGTCTAAGAAGTGTTTCTTGTAAGCAACATATAGACAACTCTGGTCTTTTCTCATTTCTAATTTGGGTTATTTGTTTCCTTTCCTGCTTTTCTTTAGTAAGTTTAGCCAGTGGCTTATCAATTTTGTTGATCTTTTCAAAAACCCAGCTTTTGGTCTTTTCAATTTTTTCAAATGTTTTTCTATTCTCTAATTCATTTAGCTCTGCTCTAATCTTTATGATCTCCTTTCTTCTGGTGCCTGAGGGGTTCCTCTGTTGTTCTCTTTCTACTTGTTCAAGCTGTGGAGTTAGTTCCTTGATTTGCTTTCTTTCTTCCTTCCCAATGTGTGCATTTATGGAGATAAACAGACCTCTGAGCACTGCTTTGGCTGTATCCCATAGGTTCTGGTAGGAAGTGTTTTCGTTCTCATTGGAATCCATGAATTTCTTTAATTGATCCCTGATTTCCTCTATAACCCATTTTTTTTGAGCAAGATGTTGTTCAGTTTCCAAGAGTTCCACTTTCTATCTCTGTTTTTTCTGCTATTGATTTCATTTTTTATGGCTTTATGATCTGAGAAGATGCTTTGCAATAATTCAATGGTATGGATTTTGTTGAGCATTGCATTATGGCCTATCACGTGGTCAATTCTGGAGAATGTTCCATGTGCACTAGAGAAGAAGGTGTGGTTGTCTGCTGATGGGTGGAAATTTCTGTATATATCAATGAGGTTTAGTTGGTTAATTGTGTCAGTGAGGTCTTCTGTATCTTTACTGAGCTTTTTTCTAGATGATCTGTCTAGTAATGAGAGTGGAGTGTTAAAGTCTCCCACTATTCTTGTGGAGTCATCTAACTCTCTTTTGAGCATAGTCAGTGTTTCTTCAACATATTTAGGTGCTCTGACATTAGGTGCATAGATGTTTAATATAGTTAAGTCTTGCTTGTGTACTGAACCTTTCAGCAATAAATAGTGTCCATCTTTGTCCACGATGGTGGATTTGACATTAAAGTTAGTTTTATCTGAGATTAGAATTGCCACCCCTGCTCTTCTTTGTTCATTGTTAGCTTGATATATATTCTTCCATCCTTTAATTTTCAGTTTGTTCCTGTCTTTAGGTCTCAAGTGAGTTTCTTGTTGAAAACCTATGGATGGGTCGTGTCTTTTGATCCAAGATGACACTCGGTGTCTCTTTACTGGAGCATTCAGTCCATTCACATTCAATGTAATTATTCCTAGGTATGTGTTCACTGCTGCCATTGTGATATGTTTATTTTTATGTTGATGTTTTCTCTGTTGTTCTTATTAGTCTGTTCTGAGACACTCTTTTTTGTGAGTTGATTTTTCACCTTTTTCAGAGCTGGTTTTATAGTTGTTGAGACTCGTGTGTTAGATTTCTTGAAATGGTATGATACATCTTTGTTGTGCTTTACAGCTGCCCCTATGAACCCCCTTAATAAACTATTTATAAACCCAATTTTAATTACTACCAGTCTGGTCATCTTCCTCTCCATCTGGAACGACTATAACGACTGTAGTACATCCCTCTTTTATTATGATGACACCATAGTTTTCACGATGATCACTGGATTGCTTCTTTCCAAATCAAAGCTGTGATTTACTTTGGAGTCTTCCCTAAACAAGTATTGAGTAGTGTGTCATTCTAAAATACAAAGTTAGTGGTTTCGTTCTTGTAAGACAAAGCGAAGAACTTCTTTCAGTATTTCTTGTAGTTTGGGTTTGGTTTTTACAAAGTCTTTGAGTTTCTCTTTATCTGGAAATGTCTTAATTTCATTTTAGTGTTTGAAAGACAGTTTTGCAGGATATATAATTCTTGGTTGGAAGGTCTTCTCCTTTAAGACTTTGAATGTGTTGTGCCACTGTCTCCGTGCCAGCATGGTTTCTGCTGAGAAATCTGACGAGAGCCTACAGGGTTTCCCTCTGAATGTTAGCTTTGCCTTGAGTCTTGCTGTCTTTAAGAGTTGCTGCTTATGTTTCATTTTGTTAAGCTTGATTATAATATGTCTTGGAGTCTTTCTTTTGAGATCTATATTGGGTGGCATACGATATGCGTCTGAGATGTCTATATTCTCTTCCTTCATGATTTCTGGGAAGTTTTCTTTCAGCAGCTCAGCAACAATACTCTCTGTGTTCTCAAATGTCTGACCCTGTACAGGGACTCCAATTAATCGAAGGTTGTTCCTTTTAATAGAGTCCCACATGCTTCTTAATGTTTCTTCATTTTTCTTGTTTCTTTTTTCTGATTTCTGCTCATAGACATTGGCATCAGTACTTCTGTCTTCCAAGTCAGAAATTCGTTTTTCCATTTGTTCCATTCTGTTTCCTTGGGTTTGCATGGAAGTTTCTATGTCTTTGATTTTCTTCTTGATCTGTTGGATTTCAGAGTACTGGTGTTCCATCAGATCAAACAACTTGCTTAATTTTTCATTTTGTTCTGCTGCATTTTGTATAACATCTAGAAGGGCCCTGTATATAATCAATTTGTATTCACTTCCTGATGCTCTCATAAAAGTTTCTTCACCTGGAAAACTCCTTGATAGCTTTGTCTGGGAGCCTTCTGAAGCCACGAGTGATTGCTTGTATGCCACAATTGTCTGTTGCTTTTTGGGTCCCGTGTGAGTATATAGAGGCTGGAAGAGGTACTGTGAGGATGGACCGCAAATGTTTCTCTAGGCTGTCTTCAAATGTAAAGCAAAAGGTATCTGACCAGTTCACAAGCCAGTTAGGTTTTCAGGTGTAGAGGTCCCTCTTCCCATCTGACAAAGTAAGCGCCACTGTATCCAACCCCAGATGATAACAAACTAGTTCAGAATACAGCACTGCTAGTGCCCTGGTGGCCTCTGCTCACAGGGCCTAGCCTTATCCAACACTGCATCGAGTACTGTTTTTGTGATAGAAAAGCGCTCTCTTGTGGGCAGGCTCTGGCTCCCAAGCTAAGAATTAGGTCGAGCTGTGGCCACCGTACCCAAGATGGCGTCCACCACACAGGCAGCAGACAGAGGGGCTAAAGGTGCCCAGAGGCAGTGATTCCTCTGCTTCTGTTGCAGGGCCCCCAACGTAGGCAGCACTGTGCAAAAGCACTACTTTTCTGACGGAGAAGCACTGTCCCATTTGCAGGCGCTGGCTCCCAGGCTAAGAACAAGGTCCTGCTAAAATCTCAGTACCAACATGGCATCCCGTACCCTCACCGCAGAGTTCCACACAAACCCCACTGAGGCAGCTACAAAATGAAAGGCTCAAAGTGTCTAGATTAGCAGAGTCCCAAGCCTGGCTCTCAGAATATGGGAATTTCGCCTGCCTATCCCCCCAGCAGCGAGTCTGAGTCCAGCCGCCGGGCAAGGCCCAGCTCCGCCCACCAGCTGAGACCGAGGGAAAAAAAGTGAAAATGGTGCATTTACCTTCTGTCCGTGAGAGCCAGGGCTATCCAGGAGCGGGAGTCAGTGAAAGAGAGGAGATTTTTCGCTGAGTGGTATAAAGTCCCAATTAACAGCTCTGTGCCGTGTCCTGAGGCTGATTAGGTGCTCAGAAGGCTCTGTTTGATTGTCAATTCAGGTCTTGGTTTCCAGAGGGATAGAAGGAGACCTGGGCTTAGTCGGCTATCTTGACTCCGCCCCCCCCCAAGTCGTGTCTTTTGATCTAGGATATCACTTGTCTCTTTACTGGAGTGTTCAGTCCATTTATGTTCAATGTGATTATTGATAGGTATATGTTTAGTGGTGTCATTGTGATATGTTTATTTTCATGTTGATGTCTGCTCTGTTGTTCTTATTAATCTGTACTGGGACATTCTTCTTTATGGATGGTATGAGTTTTGATTTTATATTTGTTGAGACTCCTGTACTGTGATTTTTAATTTCAAATGATATATTGTTGATCTGTTCTATGGCTACATACCTAATCCCCCTTAACATATAATTATTGAAATCAATTTTAACTATTTTAGAAGTCAGAAACTGTCGCTGCATCAAAACAACTGTAACTATTGTAGTGTATCCCTCTTTTAATGTGATGATATTATATAGTTGTCATGATACGATCGTGGATTCCCTTGTTATAATAGTTTAGCTTTTGGCTTCGTTTGGTGAAGTTTTGTGCCTTCCTTAACTGATTAGAAATTTGAATGAAGTGCCTTAAATTATCACCTAAAACATATATTTAGGGAAGAGCTTCTTTCAATATTTCATGTAATTTTGGTTTAGTTTTTATGAAGTCTTTAAATTTCTCTTTATTTTCCAAAGTCTTAATTTCACCATTATATTTGATAGACAATTTTGCAGGATAAGTAATTCTAGGATGGAAGATTTTCTCACTCAGGGCTTTGAATGTGTCTGCCCATTGTTTTCTAGCCAGCATTGTTTTGGCAGAAAAGTCAGATGAAAGTCTACAGGTTTTCCCTCAGAATGTTGGTTTTGATTTGAGCCTTGCTGTCTTCAGAAGCATCTCTTCGTGTTTTAGCTTATTAAGCTTAATTATGATATGCCTTGGCGTTCGTCTTTTTGGATCTAACTTTTGCGGTGTTTGATAAACATCTTGGATACCTATGTTCTCTTTGTTCATAATCTCAGGAAAGTTTTCTGTCAGCATCTCTAAAGCAATACTCTCTATGTTGTCATTAATCCTCCCTTGTTCAGGATCTGCAATTAAAAGTTAATTATTCCTCTTCATGGAGTCCCATATGTCTCTTAATGTTTCTTTATTTTTCTTATTTCTTTTCTCTGATTTCACCTCATAAATGCTGGTGTTATTTACTTGGTCTTCTAGTTCACCGATTCTAACTTCCATCTCTTCGATCCTACTCTTTTGGCTTTGGGTAGAATTATCCAATTCTGTAATTTTGTTATTAACCTGATGTACTTCAGATCATTGATGTTCTAGCATTTCAAATAGTTTACCAAATTTTTCACTTTGTTCTATTGCATGTTGTTTAATCTCTAGGAGGGTTTTATATATAACTCTTTTGTATTCAACCTCTGTTAGATTCAGAAAGGCTTCTTCATCTGGGAAATTTTTTGAATCTTTATTTAGGGAATTTTCTGGAGCATTTGAAGACTGTTTCTTTAAATGATTAATTATGGTCTGTTGCCTGCGTACCATCTAGATGGTATTTGATTGCTCTGATAATGGATCTAAGAGAATTGTTGGTCACCAGCTGACTCTAACACTCTAGTGATTTGCCCGAGGTGGACCCTCATGGGTGGAAGACTTTGCTTATTGAGTAGCAAAGAGGCTGCTCTGTTTATCGAGAAACTTGGGGCTGTCAGCCAATCTTATGATGTGAGAGAAAAGAGATATTTCAATAGAGAAATGTTCAGGGAGAAATATTAAGCCTCTCAGCCTTAAAAGTAAACTGCACTTGTATGCAGGGAGCTGTCCAGGTCCTTAACTGGGTGCTGGAAGCTGTCCAACAGGCTGGCCTGAACAGGCAGTGGAGAACAGCAGACTTAACCTGCCAGCTTGTAATGAAAGTATGTTACCATTATTGGCCATTTGTGGAAACTTCAGTTTTCTGTTACAATGAAGCAGCACAAGCAGAGGTCAGATGGTTGCTGGATTGTTTTTGAAAGGAGAAGATTAGTCCGATAGTGTTGCCCAGTCAGATATGTTAAGTCCTAAGGCTCCCCAGATATTCAATGCTCCATAAAAAATATCATCCAGGCCTTAGTTCTCAGAGGGAGATGAGGAGACATCTGTTTACTCCGCCTTCTTGTAGGAACATTTCTACCACCAAAGCAGTATTTTCTAGCTATTGATCTGTGTTCTTTGTTTCCAATTTTTATATTATAATCACCCATAATTATTAATGAATTTGAAAGTATGTTAGATCAATTTCAGAGCAGAAAACCTAGAAGTATAAAATTTTCTAAAAGAAAATTTTGCAAAAAATCCTTAAGTATTGACTTTGCGAAGATGTTTTACATATAAAGCTAAAAGCGTAATCCATAACAGAAAGAATTATTGGGCTTCATTACAATATTTAAATTTTCTTGACTTTGGAAGATATTGTTAAATAAACTGAAAAGATAAACCACATAGCCTAGGAGAAATTTTTACAAATCTTTATGTCCGATAATACATTTTTATCAAGACTATACAAAGAACTCCCAAACCTCTAACATAACAGTAAGCAAGCAATTCAATTGTTATGTACTAAATTGCGTGCCTTGCAAGATGTTGCAAATACTGACTCTTATGCCTTTGGATGGAATAGAATTTTCTTTGTTACTTCAGTGCAGTCATTTTAGTGGAGAGTAAGTTTTAAGCCAATCTTTCTTGAGATGTGAAAATAGCACAAATGGATGGAAAGCTACCTGCCATGTGAAGATCAGCAGGAGATGCCAGAGAAGCTGAAATAAGGATTTTCCTCAATAGCGAAGAGAGACAGAATGTTCTGCTCCAGACAGCACCCTGGATTCTAGCTCCTGAACTGAGAGCATATAAATTTCTGTTTGTTAAAGCCACCCACTTGTGATATAGGTAGTCCCCAGGTTATGAACATTTGACATACATTAAACCCCTAGTTATGAGCCAACCCGTGTAAAGCCTATTACATTAAAAATTCAAAGTACATACAATGGTTCATAGTAACAAACGAGCGCTACTTTGTGACATGTATTAAAACATTTTAGGTATTATTATTCTATTATTGTCTTAAAGAATTTTTAATATATCTGTATTTTTTAATATTTTTATACATAGAAAGATACACTGTATGCTAAATACTATGACAAACATTTCAATAACTTATGTTAGACACAAACCACACCTAACGGTTCCGACTTATGTACAAATTCAACTTAAAGACAGATTTAGGAGGGGGACTTGTTTGTACTCTAGGAAATGCCTGTATTTCTGTTACAGCAACACTATAGAAACAGACAAAAATCTTTGAACAGACACATCATGAAAGAAGATGTATAGATGACAAATAATTACATAAAAAATGCTCAACACAGTCATTGGACAAATGCACATTAAATTCGTAATGATATATCAGTTTATATCTACTAGACTCTCTGAAATTTAAAAAGAATGACAGTATCAAACATTGCCAGGGATATGGAAGACCTGGGGCTCATCTAGTGCTGATGGCAATCTGAAATATTACAACCACTTCATCAAAAAATTTAACAGATTCAGTCATTACACTCCTAGGTATTTATCCAAGAGGAAAGAGAGCATACACCCATACCAAAAAATGGTACACATGTGATCATGGCAGATTCACTTGTAACAATAATCTCAAATTGTGAAAAATATCAACATTCATCATCATGAGACTGCACAAACAAGCACTGGAATATAGCCTGTATATAGCCTATATTTGTATACTGTGAAGCAATAACGATAGATAGATTTTTGATAACACAACAACACATATGAATCTCAAAATAATTAAGCCAAGTGAAAGAAATCAGACTGTTATAGTTTGATATTACCTGCAAATTTTCAAATAAGAATTTAATATTCAAAGAAATAAAGTTTATTTCCAAGGCTACACTGATAATAGCTATTAGCAGAATAAAACTAACAAGACAATCTCTTAAGGCAAATCTTGTTTTCTTTGACAACTTATCCCCTTTCCTACTCTTCTGGGCTATCTATGCAGTTTCAGTATAACTGAATGGACTCTACTGCATCAAGCACAAGTATGTAATCCAAGTCTTACAGTGGAATTATCATATACCCTCAGGGAATATATGTGTACACATACACGCACGCACACACACACACACACACACACTTATATAGCTTCTGAGTTAGGAAGCCAGCTCCCATGGTGCTAGATAGAATCAGTTTGTGTCAGATCCTCTGACTCTCGCTAGATGATACCTGTCTTAGTTATCTAGTGCTGCTGTATCAGAAATAAGAAAAGTGAATGGCTATGACAAAGAAATTTATTCTCTCATGAACTAGGAGTTTAAAAGTATGAACTCAGAGTGCCAGCTCCAGGAGAAAGCTTTCTCTCTGTCAGTTCTGGAGGAGGATGCTTGTCATCAGTCTTCCCCTGGTTAAAGGCTTGTCAGCACAGAAATCCTGGGTTCAAATGATCAGCATACTCCTGGCTCCTCTTGCTTGGTGGTAGCTGGACTTCTCTCATTTGTTTCTCAAAAGAAATTCACCTAAGACACAATCTAGTCTTGTATATGGAACTCTGCCATATTACCCTAACTGCCTCCAATCTCATTAGCATCCTAGAGGTAGGACTTCAATCACATACAAAAATCACATCAGATGACAAAATGGTGGACAATCACACAATACTGGAAATCATGATCTAGCTATGCTGGCACGTATTGGGGAGGGGAACAAATCAATCTGTGACAATACTTACTAACTCACTTATGAAATGAAACATAAATACTGCTGAAATTTTCTGTTTACTCTTGCCTTCCAAATTCATTACCTTTCTGCCTATGCAGAAACAAATATTATCCTGAATTCACTTTTACAATGTCTGCACACAATTTTTATACCCTTACAAGTAAGCAGCTTAACCAGTAAGCACCATAACACCCTTTTACAGTAAGGAAGTTATTTATTTATTTATTATTTATTTAATAGTCTCAATAAGGAAGTTATTTATTTATACAGTAAGGAAGTTATTTATTTATTTATTGTTTATTTAGTAGTCTCATTTTGATACATGGATTTTATTTTTTTTTTAATTCCAGTCCATCCCATCAGTAATGCAGACAAAGCAGAGCTTCCCAATCAGAGTACCACCAACTAACACACACGCAACTAACAGACTAATTTGTTTGTACAAGTAACATACAAAAACATCTATTTTCATGATGTTTGGACATAAGAAAGGTTGGAAACCATTATGTTAAATAAACCTAACTAAAGGGGCTTCCAGTTAGTGTGTCCTATCTTTGAACTTGAATAAAACAATTTATGTAAATGGTACAGTTTTAATTGTTTTATTATCTTAAAGTACACTTGATGTCATTACTTGTGGAAAAGAACTTCAGGCAAAATGTCCTCTGCAGCACCTTCCAAATGTGACCAAAGCTAATTATATATCGTAGCCCAATATCTTTCACTACTGACAGTCATACCTGTTCCTCACTCATCTTCATAAAAATAAGGGCCAATGATTCCACTGACCAAAATCTGTAACAAACATTAGCTTTTGGAGGATGCAGTGGACATTCTTGAATCTGTATTGGATTCTCATCACTCCAAACGTGGCAGTTTTGTTTGTTAACAAAATCATTCATCCAAAAATTGACCTTGTCACTGAAGATGATTTTTCAGCCCCAAATAAGATCAACTTTCAATTTCTGTAGAGCCCAGTCAGTAAATATACAGAGCGATCTATGGGTGTTGAACTTCAGTTCTTGAGTTAAAACCATTTTGTAAAGGTAAGGTTTCAAGTCCAGATGCAAAATCGCTGAATTGTCGACAATAAAGGCCCAGTTCTTGTGCTCGGGAGAAATTGATTGGGATGGATTGTTGTGTACACTCTTACAAATGGTGGTGATGTTTTCGCTGGAAATTTTGGTTTCTTGTTGCACAGGCATTGTGTGATTGACAACAGATCTGTTTGTTTCAATTTTTTTTATTTTTTTATTTAACATAACTGAGTGAAAATGTACATTCACATGTATATTTACATGCCCCCCTATATGCAGCTTCCACTACTCTCCCTGTCCGGTGACTGCACACTATTCCTCTCTGCTCCATACATGTCTCATCCTCCCAACAGTCTCCTTTCCCCTCCTCTCCGTCCACTCCCCTTCTTCCAGCCAGAGGTTAGCAAGATGATATCCTATAGATGTATAGAACCATAAAGGGCTTCCAATATATGGTTACTCTGCATTGCCAAGTCCAATCCATTCCTGTCCAAAGAGTGGACCTTTGTTATAACTTATGGGAAAGGGCAGCATCAGGGCCGGGGGCCATGCTCTCAGAAGAACGTCAAAACCGCTGGACCATCAATTGAGGTCTTTTAGTGGAGATCTCATGATGCACCTCTTTTTATTCTTGTGTTGCCAGTGAGGCTCCTCTCTGTGAGCTCCATCATGGCTATCACTGGTGGTGGCTGGGCAGCATCCAGTTCTTCCAGTCCCAAGTCGATGTAGGCACCCACTCTTGCGGGTCTCTCTGTCTTCTCAGTTGTCTTTACCGCACGCCATTTTGGCACTCGGTGAGTATCCATTCCTGCTGAGTTGGGACCATTTGCTGTGTCCTTGGATGGCAGCTTGGCAGCTAAGACCCCTGACGCCACTCACCAATGTGGGGTGCAGAGAGCTCTCTTAGCAAAACGCTAGTTGTGCCAATTGGCCTGGAATTCACCTAAGAGCATGGTCCCCTGACCCCCACCCCAGCTACTCTATCCTTGCAGTATTGAGTTAAGATGGAAGGAGTACTCAAGTTATGCTGAAGTCCACTTAATGTTGTTCTTGTTCCTAATGTGTGCTGTCGCCGCTTTCTCCCAACTAGATTTCTAGTAACTACCTAAAACAAACCCTCCCACCCTCGCCCTCCCATCCTCTCTCTCCTCCCTTGCAGCTGTCAAAGAGTCTTTTCTTCTATACACAAGTCTGTTTTGGAGATCTTATCGTAGAGGTCTCATACAGTATTTGCCCTTTTGTCGCTGACTGCTCTCACTCAACTTAATGTCTTGCAGTTGAAACCAGGTTAGGAGATGTTTCCTGGAATCATCGTTATTCTTTATCATTGCGTGGTGCTCCATTGAGTATATGTACCACAGTTTACCTATCCATTCTTCTATTGTTGGGCATGTGGGTTGATTCCACCTCTTTGCTATTGTGGACTGTGCTGCGATAAACATTCTGGTGCATGTGTCTGTTGGTGTGAAAGGCCTTGAATCTGTAGGATATATTCCAAGTAGTGGAATTACTGGGTCAAATGGTATATCAATATCCATTTTTTTAAGGAAGTGCCAGATTGCCTTCCAAAGAGGCTGGAACATTTTGCAACCCCACCAACAGTGTAGGAGGGTTCCACTTTCTCCACAGCCTCTCCAGCATTTGTTGTTTTGTGTTTTCTGGATCATGGCCAATCTTGTTGGGGTAAGATGGTATCTCATTGTCGTCTTGATTTGAATTTCTTTAATAACTAAGGATTGGGAACATGTTGGCATGTGTTTTTTGGCTGCCTGGATCTCCTCTTTAGTGAAGTCTCTGTCCATCTCCTTTGCCCATCGCTTAATGGATGGTTTATCTTCTTCTTATTGATATTTTGTAGTATCTTATAGATTATGGAGATCAGGCATCGATCTGACATAGAGTTGTCAAATATTTTTTCCCACTCTGTGGGTGTTCTTTTATTTCTATTAATAAAGTCTTTGGATGAGCAAAAGTGTTTGATTCTTACTACTTCTCATTTATCTATTTTCTCTTCTGTTGATTGAGGTTTCTTTGACAGATTTTGGAGTCTGTCCTCATTGTGTATTAAAACTTCCATTGTTGTTCCTACCTTTTCTTGGATGAGCTTTATCGTTTTAGGTTTGATATTTAGCTCTTTTATCCAGTTGCAGTTGGTTTTTGTATAAGGTGTAAGATATGGATCTTGATTCAGTTTATTGCAGATGGACAACCAATTTTGCCAGCACCATTTGTTGAAGATACTGTTTTTACCCCAGTTTAATGTCTTAGGGCCTTTGTCGAATATCAACTGTTCATAGGCAGATGGTGTCATCTCTGGGGTCTCAATTCTGTTCCATTGATCGATCTGTCTGTTCTTGTACCAGTACCAGGGTGTTTTGACCACTGTGGCAGTGTAGTATGTTCTAAGATCGGGTAATGAAAGGCCTCCCAGTGTGTTCTTCTTCTTTAGTAGTACCTTACTTATCCGGGGCTTCTTCCCTTTCCAAACAAAATTGGTGATTTGTTTCTCCATCTCATTAAAAAATGATGCTGGAACTTGTATTGGGATTGCATTATATAAATAAATTGCTTTGGTTAAAATAGACATTTTCACAATGTTAAGTCTTCCTATCCATGAGCAGGGTAGGTTTTTCCATTTATCTAAGTCTCTCTTAGTTTCTTGTAGTAAGGGCTTGTAGTTCTCTTTGTAAAGGTCTGTTGTTTCTCTGGTTAGATTAATTCCTAGGTACTTTATCTTCTTAGGGGCTATTGCAAATGGTATTGATTTAATAATTTCCTCCTTAATGGTCTCGTTGATGGTATAAAGGAAACCTACTGATTTACTTATGCTTATCTTGTATCCTGAAACTTGCTGAACTCTTCTATCAGTTTGAGTAGCTTACTTATAGACTCCTTGGGGTTCTCTGCATATACAATCATATCATCTGCGAACAGGGAGATTTTAACTTCCTTCTTGCCGATGCAGATGCCCTTTATTTGTTCGTCTTCTCTAATTGCTCTGGCTAGAACTGCTAGCACAATGTTGAATAGGAGAGGTGAAAGTGGGCATCCTTGTCTAGTTCCTGATCTCAAGGGAAAGTCTTTGAGTCTCTCTCCATTCAGATGATGTGTGCAATAGGCTTTGTATAAATGGCCCTTATTGTGTTGAGGAATTTGCCGTCTATGCCCATTTTGCTAAGAGTTTTTAGCATGAATGGGTGTTGGACTTTATCAAACGCCTTTTCGGCATCAATGGACAAAATCAGGTGATCTTTGTCTTTTGTGTTATTTATGTGGTTAATCACATTAATTGTTTTCCTGACGTTGAACCAGCCTTGCATCCCTGGTATGAATCCCACTTGGTCATGATGGATTATTTTCTTGATATGTTGTTGTATTTTGTTAGCAAGAATTTTGTTGAAGATTTTTGCATCTAAGTTCATGAGTGATATCGGTCTGTAGTTCTCTGTCTTTGTTGGATCTTTCCCTGGCTTAGGCATCAGGGTTATGCTGGCTTCATAGAATGAGTTTGGGAGTACTCCATCCCTTTCTATACTGTGAAATAGTTTTAATAGTATTGGGGATAACTCTTCTGTAAATGCTTGGTAGAATTCTGTCGTGAAGCCATCTGGGCCCGGACTTTTTTTTGGTTGGCAGTGTTTTGATGACCTTTTCAAACTCTTCCTTTGTGATGGGTTTATTAAGTTGTTCTGCCTCATGTTTGTGATAATTTGGGTAGGTGGTGTGAGTCAAGGAATTTGTCCATTTCCCCTAGGTTTTCAAATTTGTTAGAGTACAGTCTTTCATAGTATTCTGTTATGATGTTTTTGATTTCTGTTGCACCCGTGGTGACAACTCCCTTCTCATTTCTAATTTGGGTTATTTGTTTCCTTTCCTGCTTTTCTTTAGTAAGTTTAGCCAGTAGTTTATCAATTTTGTTGATCTTTCAAAAAACCAGCTTTTGGTCTTTTCAATTTTTTCAATTGTTTTTCTATTTTCTAATTCATTTAGCTCTGCTCTAATCTTTATGATCTCCTTTCTTCCGGTGCCCGAGGGGTTCCTCTGTTGTTCTCTTTCTACTTGTTCAACCTGTAGAGTTAGTTCCTTGATTTGGTTTCTTTCTTCCTTCCTGATGTGTGCATTTATGGAGATAAACAGACCCCTGAGCACTGCTTTGGCTTTATCCCATAGTTTCTGGTAGGAAGTGTTTTCGTTCTCATTGGAATCCATGAATTTCTTTAATTGATCCCTGATTTCCTCTATAACCCATGTTTTTTTGAGCAAGATGTTGTTCAGTTTCCAAGGGTTCCACTTTCTATCTCTGTTTTTTCTGCTATTGATTTCAACTTTGATGGCTTTATGATCTGAGAAGATGCTTTGCAATAATTCAATGGTATGGATTTTGTTGAGCACTGCATTATGGTCTATCACGTGGTCAATTCTGGAGAATGTTCCATGTGCACTAGAGAAGAAGGTGTGGTTGTCTGCTGATGGGTGGAAGCTTCTGTATATATCAATGAGGTTTAGTTGGTTAATTGTGTCAATGAGGTCTTCTGTATCTTTACTGAGCTTTTTTCTGGATGGTCTGTCTAGTAATGAGAGTGGAGGGTTAAAGTCTCCCACTATTATTGTGGAGTCATCTAACTCTCTTTTGAGCGTAGTCAGTGTCTCTTTGACATATTTAGGTGCTCTGACATTAGGTGCATAAATGTTTAATATAGTTAAGTCTTGCTTATGTACTGAACCTTTCAGCAATAAATAGTGTCCATCTTTGTCCACGATGGTGGATTTGACATTAAAGTTGATTTTGTCTGAGATTAGAATTGCCACCCCTGCTCTTCTTTGTTCATTGTTAGCTTGATATATATTCTTCCATCCTTTAATTTTCAGTTTGTTCCTGTCTTTAGGTCTCAAGTGAGTTTCTTGTAGACAACATATGGATGGGTCGTGTCTTTTGATCCAAGATGACACTCGGTGTCTCTTTACCGGAGCATTCAGTCCATTCACATTCAATGTAATTATTGATAGGTATGTGTTCAATGCTGCAATTGTGATATGTTTATTTTTATGTTCATGTTTTCTCTGTTGTTCTTGTTAGTCTGTTCTGAGACACTCTTTTTTGTGAGATGATTTTTCACCTTTTTCAGAGCTGGTTTTATAGTTGTTGAGACTCGTGTATTAGATTTCTTGAAATGGTATGATACGTCTTTGTTGTGCTTTACGGTTGTCCCCATGAACCCCCTTAATAAACTATTTATAAACCCAATTTTAATTACTACCAGTCTGGTCATCTTCCTCTCCATCTGGAAGGACTATAACGACTGTAGTACATCCCTCTTTTATTATGATGACACCATAGTTTTCACGATGATCACTGGATTGCTTCTTTCCAAATCAAAGCTGTGATTTACTTTGGAGTCTTCCCTAAACAAGTATTGAGTAGTGTGTCATTCTAAAATACAAAGTTAGTGGTTTCGTTCTTGTAAGACAAAGCGAAGAACTTCTTTCAGTATTTCTTGTAGTTTGGGTTTGGTTTTTACAAAGTCTCTGAGTTTCTGTTTATCTGGGAATGTCTTCATTTCATTTTCGTATTTGAAAGACAGTTTTGCAGGATATATAACTCTTGGTTGGAAGTTCTTCTCCTTCAAGACTTTGAAGGTGTCATGCCACTGTCTCTGTGCCAGCATGGTCTCTGCTGAGAAATCTGACGAGAGCCTACAGGGTTTCCCTCTGAATGTTAGCTTTGCCTTGAGTCTTGCTGCCTTTAAGAGTTGCTGCTTATGTTTCATTTTGTTAAGCTTGATTATAATATGTCTTGGAGTCTTTCTTTTGAGATCTATATTGGGTGGCATACGATATGTATCTGAGATGTCTATAATCTCGTCCTTCATGATTTCTGGGAAGTTTTCTTTCAGCACCTGAGCAACAATACTCTCTGTGTTCTCAGATGTCTCACCCTGTTCAGGGACTCCAATTAATCGAAGGTTGTTCCTCTTAATAGAGTCCGACATGCTTCTTAATGTTTCTTTATTTTTCTTGTTTCTTTTTTCTGATTTCTGCTCATATACACTGGCCTCAGTAGCTCTGTCTTCCAAGTCAGAAATTCTTTTTTCCATTTGTTCCATTCTGTTTTCTTGGCTTTGCATGGAAGTTTCCATGTCTTTGATTTTCTTCTTGATCTGTTGGATTTCAGAGTACTGGTGTTCCATCAGATCGAACAACTTGCTCAATTTTTCATTTTGTTCTGCTGCATTTTGTATAAGGTCTAGAAGGGGCCTGTATATAATCAATTTGTATTCACTTCCTGATGCTTGCATAAAAGTTTCTTCATCTGGAAAACTCCTTGGTTGCTTTGTTTGGGAGCCTTCTGAAGCCATGAGTGATTGCTTGTATGCCATAATTGTATGTTGCTTTTTGGGTCCCATGTGAGTATATAGAGGCTGGAAGAGGTACTGTGAGGATGGATTGCAAATGTTTCTCTAGGCTGTCTTCAAATGTAATGCAAAAGGTATCTGACCAGTTCACAAGTCAGTTAGGTTTTCAGGTGTAGAGGTCCCTCTTCCCATCTGACAAAGTAAGCGCCACTGTATCCAACCCCAGATGATAACAAACTAGTTCAGAATACAGCACTGCTACTGCCCTGGTGGCCTCTGCTAACAAGGCCTAGCCTTAACCAACACTGCGTCGAGTACTGGTTTTGTGATAGAAAAGCGCTCTCTTGTTGGCAGGCTCTGGCTCCCATGCTAAGAATTAGGTCCAACTGCGGCTACCGTACCCAAAATGGCGTCCTCCACACAGGCAGCAGACAGAGGGGCTAAAGGTGCCCAGAGGCAGCGATTCCTCTACTTCTGTTGCAGGGCCCCCAAGGTAGACAGCACTATGCAAAATCACTACTTTTCTGATGGAGAAGCGCTGTCCCGTTTGCAGGCGCTGGCTCCCGGGCTAAGAACGAGGTCCCACTAAAATCTTGGTACCAACATGGCGTCCCGCACCGTGACCGCGGAGTCCGCACAAACCCCACTGAGGCAGCTACAAAACGAAAGGCTCAAAGCGTCTAGATTAACAGAGTCCCGAGCCTGGCCCTGCAAGTATGGGAATTTCGCCGGCCTATCCCCCCAGCAGCGCGTCTGAGTCCAGCCGCCAGGCAAGGCCCAGCTCCGCCCGCCAGCCGAGACCGAGGAAAAAAAAAATCAAACGGTGCGTTTACCTTCTGTCCGTGAGAGCTGGGGCTAGCCAGGAGCGGGAGTCAGCGAAAGAGAGGAGGGTTTTCACTGAGTGGTATGAAGTCCCAATTAACAGCTCTGTGCCGTGTCCTGAGGCTGATTAGGTGCTCAGAAGGCTCTGTTTGATTGTCAATGCAGGTCTTGTTTCCAGAGGGACATAAGGAGACGTGGGCTTAGTCGGCCATCTTGACTCCGCCCTTCCATTTTTTTTTTTATTAAATGTTGGAATTGTTCTCTCAGCAGGGTGATTATGGGCATTGCGAATTTCACGTAATGCACAGAATGTTTGGTGAATGGAGCACCTGTTTTGATAACAAACTAACAGTTTCTATGAATTGGGGAATCATGTAAATTTTCATGGCTATTTATCAAGACTAATTTAAAAAATGATAAATATGGCCACTACAGTTTCACAAATATTGCTACCATAAGCTGTCAAAAATAGGACTTTCTTATCAGAATACCCCTTAAGTGTGGGGAATGCATTCTCTGGTTGTCACATGGCTAGTCCCAAGGCTTCATTTCTTGTTCCTTACATGATCCTCAAAGGAAAGCCTTTCGGTTACCAAGATCAACTAAGCTCCCAACACTTCTGCAGCTTCAGTTTTAGTTAATCACTCTGGATTTCAGCCTCTTCGTTGTGTTTGGCTCTTGTGGCTTTCCCATACAGCATCTCTGGATGTTTCGTGTTACGATGGGAAGGCAAGGATTTAGACAGTTTATCCACCATATTGCTAGAAACAGAGATCTGTATATAATTTTTCACATTTCATCTAATAATTACTGTTAAAGATTTATGCTCTTAAATTTCCCTTAAGTTGAATACTGTTACTTCAAGTGACTACTCTTACCTGTTATAAATTATAGTGCATAATATTAAACTAAACAGTAATTATTATACATGTTGATGATTATAAATGTGTTATGGAATTCACCTGGCTATTTTATTCAATTTAGTAATAAGTTAATTATACAGTCTAGATATAAGCAATTATGGAAAAGTGGAATAAAAAATGATGTCCTCTGAATATAATATTCTAAAAGAGACCATGGATCTATTTGGTTTCTCTTTACAATTACCAAGATAAATCATCTTGTCTAAACAATTGGTGATAAATTGATCTCTTACTATGTGTTGGTACCAAAAGGACTCTCCTGAGAATGTGGAAGCTAGTGTCTCCTAGAAATATGTTCATCAACACAATTAAAATGACAGATAGACTCACTTTCATTATTTTTTAATGAGGATTAGTAATCTCTGTCACTTTCACTACAGTCTCTGCTCATATCAGGACAATAATATTGCTGCTTACAAGGGTCATCACTGCCAAATTTTCCAAACTAAGTTTCCTGCTGGGGAGAACTACATAAAACCCAGTTGTATACCTTATTTCTTAGAGAATAATTATGTATCAGAGACAACAACTGAATTAAGTCAGGAAGCTATATGGTGATAACAGAGCGAGAAATCTATAATGTTAATAATATATAAAACCACCAATTGGAACTGGTGATAGCTGAAATCAGAGAGAGTGGGATCATAATATCCTAAGTGATAAAGCTTACGTGTGATACTAGAGTAAGTATGGTATGGGATTTGGTCATATGGTAACTGAAAAACTAGAAAGATAAGTGACCAGTTAGGAAAGAAATGATTCCCCTAAACCTGGTATCTTCATGCCATGGCAGCTTATTCTGTTAATAATACAACCGATTATACCAATTCTAGTAACAGATTTCTTAAGTATTAAAAGATAGTGAGACATCTTGTCACCTAACTTGAGTGTTTTTACCACATGAAGATTTCACAAGGAAACCAGGAAGGTAAAATTGAATTGTTCACTTAGTCTCAGGCAGCACCATTTTATTTTGTTTTCTGAAATGTTTGTCCTGGTAAGGTTCTGCCACTTCTTGAGCAAGAGTTGAAACCTGTCCTAAAACATATATTACTACTAGGACCTAATCATGACACAGATTAAAGCCCTATCCG
The DNA here is from genome assembly GCA_028571685.1 of Heterohyrax brucei. NCBI lineage: Eukaryota > Metazoa > Chordata > Mammalia > Hyracoidea > Procaviidae > Heterohyrax > Heterohyrax brucei. The sequence goes on from CM053156.1 coordinate 8,625,590, forward strand.
GCAAATAGAGGAGCCCAGTGACATGTGGGTAAGAGTTTGGCTGCACTAGCCAAAAGGCCAAAAGTTCAAATACACCAGCGCTCCTTGCAAACCCTATCAGGAAGTTTTACTCTGTCCTCTAGAGTCTCTGTGAGTGGGAACTGACTCAGTTACAAGTTATTTTCCTGTCAGCAAATAGACGTGTAATAGAAAGTCGTATGTCTTTCTTCAGAATGAATGCCCATGTTTTATATGTGCCGTTTAAGCAATGCAAACATAATTTCACAGGTTGATTTAAAGATATAGAAATCATTAATGGATTTTTATGACCTATGACTTTAGAGCTTAAGCTCTCTTGATCAATCATTACTAAGACTTATATCCCACATTTCATTCAGTGGAAGTTCGTTTTCCTTTTCTGAGGTTTAATTTTCATAAAACAGAATTGATTCATTTCAAATGTACAGTTTTATGACTTTTGACAAATGCATTAATTTGTGAAGCCACCAGCACAGATAGGATATGAACTGTTTTCATCACTCCAAGAAGATTCTACCCTTAAAGCTAGTTGCTGATTTTTGTTATCACTTTAATTTTGCAATTTTAGAAATTTCTTCATACTGAAACTATTCAATATACACTCTTTTTTGTCTTGCTTCTTTCACTAAGCATAATTTTTTCAAGGTTCAGCTATGTTAACTGCACATTTCAGCATAATTCTGTCACAGAGAAATACCACAATTTGTGGATCCATTGCTCAGCTGACAGTCATTGGATTGTTTCTAATTCAAAGTCATTTAAATAAAACTCTAAGAATATTAGCATGGCAGTGAGTGGAAGAATATTTACATGCTAGCCTTTACATGAGAAAGTATTTTGCTTCCATTCAGAAAATATCAAGATGGACAGTAGTTAAGGTACCATATGGTAAGTGCATGTTTAACTTTATTGCCAAACTATTTTCCAAATTGGTCACTTTGTTCGCATTCCCACCAGCAATGTTACTCAACATCCTTGTCAATATTGTCAGTATTTCACAATTTTAGCCATTTCTAGTGGGTATATAATGCCATTTTGATTTTAATTGTCATTGCTTAAGAATTAATTGTAACTAACTCCTTTAAAAGATTGTGGAGTAAACAGACATCTCCTCATCTCCCTCTGAGAACTAAGGCCTGGATGATATTTTTTATGGAGCATTGAATACCTGAGAAGCCTTGGGACCTAATATATTTGACCAGGCTATGGTATCAGACTAATCTTCTCCTCTCAAAAATAATCCAGTGACTGTTTGACCTCTGTTTCCGCTGCTACACTGTAACAGAGAACTGAAGCTTCTGCAAGCAGCCGGTAACAGGAACATACTTACATTATAAGCAAGCAGGTGAAGTCTGCTGTTCCCCACTGCCTGTTCAGGTCAGCCTGTTGGACAGCTTGCAGCTCCCAATTCAGCACCTGGATACCTCGCTGCATAGAAGTGCAGTTTACTTTTACTTCTAAGTTTTACTTTTTTAATGCTGAGAGGTTTGTACTTTCTCTCTGGAAATCTCTCGTTTGAAAAATCTCTTTTCTCTCAGTTACATTATAAGATTATAAGACTGGCTGATAGCCCCGAGTTTCTCCATAAACAGAGCAGCCTCTTTGCTACTCAATAAGCAAAGTCTTCCACCCATGAGGGTCCACCTTGGGCAAATCACTAGAGTGTTAGAGTCAGCTGGTGACCAACAATTCTCTTAGATCCATTATCAGAGCAATCAAATACCATCTAGATGGCACGCAGGCAACAGACCATAATTAATCATTTAAAGAAACAGTCTTCAAATGCTCCAGAAAATTCCCTAAATAAAGATTCAAAAAATTTCCCAGATGAAGAAGCCTTTCTGAATCTAACAGAGGTTGAATACAAAAGAGTTATATATAAAACCCTCCTAGAGATGAAACAACATGCAGTAGAACAAAATGAAAAATTTGGTAAACTATTTGAAATGCTAGAACCTCAATGACCTGAAGTACATCAGATTAATAACAAAATTACAGACTTGGATAATTCTGCCCAAAGCCAAAAGAGTAGGATCGAAGAGACGGAAGTTAGAATCGGTGAACTAGAAGACCAAGTAAATAACACCAGCATTTATGAGGTGAAATCAGAGAAAAGAAATAAGAAAAATGAAGAAACATTAAGAGACATACGGGACTCCATGAAGAGGAATAATTAACTTTTAATTGCAGATCCTGAACAAGGGAGGATTAATGACAACATAGAGAGTATTGCTTTAGAGATGCTGACAGAAAACTTTCCTGAGATTATGAACAAAGAGAACATAGGTATCCAAGATGTTTATCAAACACCGCAAAAGTTAGATCCAAAAAGACAGACGGCAAGGCATATCATAATTAAGCTTAATAAGCTAAAACACAAAGAGATGCTTCTGAAGACAGCAAGGCTCAAATCAAAACCAACATTCTGAGGGAAAACCTGTAGACTTTCATCTGACTTTTCTGCCAAAACAATGCTGGCTAGAAAACAATGGGCAGACACATTCAAAGCCCTGAATGAGAAAATCTTCCATCCTAGAATTACTTATCCTGCAAAATTGTCTATCAAATATAATGGTGAAATTAAGACTTTGGAAAATAAAGAGAAATTTAAAGACTTCATAAAAACTAAACTAAAATTACATGAAATATTGAAAGAAGCTCTTCCCTAAATATATGTTTTAGGTGATAATTTAAGGCACTTCATTCAAATTTCTAATCAGTTAAGGAAGGCACAAAACTTCACCAAATGAAGCCAAAAGCTAAACTATTATAACAAGGGAATCCATGATCGTATCATGACAACTATATAATATCATCACATTAAAAGAGGGATACACTACAATAGTTACAGTTGTTTTTGATGCAGCGACAGTTTCTGACTTCTAAAATAGTTAAAATTGATTTCAATAATTATATGTTAAGGGGGATTAGGTATGTAGCCATAGAACAGATCAACAATATATCACTTGAAATTAAAAATCACAGTACAGGAGTCTCAACAAATATAAAATCAAAACTCATACCATCCATAAAGAAGAATGTCCCAGTGCAGATTAATAAGAACAACAGAGCAGACATCAACATGAAAATAAACATATCACAATGACACCACTAAACATATACCTATCAATAATCACATTGAACATAAATGGACTGAACACTCCAGTAAAGAGATAAGTGATATCCTGGATCAAAATACATGACTTGTCTATATGTTGCTTACAAGAAACACTTCTTAGACTTAAAGATAAGAACAGGTTGAGAATTAAAGGTTGGAATAACACATATCAAGCTAATGATACACAAAAAAGAGCAGGTGTGGCAATATTAGTGTCAGATAAAATTGATTTTAATGTAAAATGCACTATTGTGGGCAAGGCTGGTCACTGTTTATTGCTGAAAGGTTCAGTACTCAAGCAAGACTTAACAATATTAAATATTTACACACTCAATACCAAAACACCTAAATACATGGAACAAATACAACATTGAAAAATGAGACTGATCATTCCACAGTAATAGCTGTGGACTTGAACACCACCCTTTCAGTTAAGGATAGATCATCCAGAAAAAAGCTTAGTAAAGATGCAGAAGATCTTATTGCAACAATCAACCGACTTGACCTTATCGACATATACAGATCTTTTCATCCATCAGCAGATAAATACACCTTCTCCTCCAAAGCACATGCAGCAGTCTCCAGAACAGACCATATGTTAGGTCATAAAACAATTCTCCATAAAATCCAAACCATTGATTATTGCAAAGTATATTCTTGGACCACAGAGCTATAAAAGTTGAAATCAATAACAGAAAATTCATAGGTAAAAGTTCAAATTTATGGAAGCTGTACAACAGTTTACTCATAAAGCTTTGGGTTATAAAAAAAATTAAAGACACATTAAAGAAATTTATGGATTCAAATGAAAGAATGAAAACACATCCTACCAGAATTTACGGGACACAGCAAAAGCAGTGCTCAGAGGTCAATTTTTCTCTATAAATACACACTTCCAGAAAGAAGAAAGAACACAAATTAAAGAATTAACCTCACAGCTTGAACAAGTAGAAAGAGAGCAACAAAGAAACCCCTCAGGCACCAGAGGAAAACAGATTCTAAAGATTAGAGCAGAACTAAATGAATTAGAGAATAGAAAAACAATTGAAAAAATTAACAAAACCAAAAGCTGGTTCTTAGAAAAGATCAAAAAAATTGATAAACCATTGGCTAACCTTACAAAAGAAAAACTAAAAAAGACACAAATAACCTGATTAAGAAATGAGTTGGGAGAAATTACAACGGACCCAACTGAAATAAAATATATCATAGCAGAATACTAGGGAAAGCTATACTCTGACAGGTTTGAAAACTTGGGGGAAATGGACAAATTTCAGATTCATGTGACTCACCAAGAGTATCACAAAGAGAAATAGATCAACATAATAAATCTATCACAAAGGAAGAAAATGAAAAAGTCTTCAAAAATCTACCAACCAAAAAATGTCCTGGCCCAGATGGCTTCAGTAGAGAATTCTACCAAACTTTTAGAGAAGAATTAACTCCAATACTAATGAGGCTATCTCACACCATAGAAAGAGATAAAATACTTCCAAATTCATTGTATGAAGCCAGCATAACCCTGATACCAAAACCGGGCAGAGATCCCATAAAAAAGTAAGTTACAGACCAATATCACTCATGAAACTAGATGCAAAAATCCTCAACAAAATTCTAGCCAATAGAATTCAACAGCATATGAAAAAATAATAACTCATCATGATAGAGTTGGTTTCATTCCAGAGATGCAACGTTGGTTCAACATCAGAAAAACAATCAATGTAATCAACCACATTAATAATACAACAGATAAAAAAATCACCTGATTTTGTCAATTGATGCAGAAAAGGCATTTGACAAAGTTCAACATCCATTCATGCTTAAAATTCTCAGAAAACTAGGAATAAAAGGGAAATTCCCCAATATAATCAGTAGCATCTATGCGAAGCCAACTGCTTTCATCATCCTGAATGGTGAAAGACTGAAAAAATTCCCTTTGACAACGGGAACTAGACAAGGGTGCCCGTTCTCACCACTTCTGTTCAACATTGTACTAGATATTCTAGCCAGAGCAATTAGACAAGACAAAGAAATAAAAGGCATCCATATTGGCACTGAAGAAGTAAAGATTTCCCTCTTTGCAGATGATATGATTGTTTATACAAAGAATCCAAAGAAATCCATAAGTAAACTATTAGAGCTAATAGAAGAATTCTGCAAAGTATTGGGATACAAGATAAACATAACTAAATCAGTAGGATTCTTTTATACCAACAATGAAATTATTAATGAAGAAAACACCAAATCAATTCTATTTACTATAGCCCCCAAGAAGATAAAATACCTAGGAATAAATTTAACTAGAGAAATAAGAGATCTTTAAAAAGAAAACTCCAAGACCTTCCTACAAGAAACTGGGAGAGACTTACATAAGTGGAGTAATCTGCCCTGCTCATGGATAGGAAGACTCAATATTGTGAAAATGTCTATTTTTCCCAAAGCACTCTGCTTATATAATACAATCCCAATACAAATTCCAGTGACATTTTTTAATGAGATGGAGAAACAAATTATCAGCTTTATTTGGAAAGATAAGAAATCCCGATTAAGTAAAGCACTACTGAAAAAGAAGAACATACTGGGAGGCCTCTCACTACCTGACTTTAAAACCTATTACACTGCCACAGTAGTCAAAACAGCCTGCTACTGGTACAAAAAGGACATATTGACCAATGGAACAGGGTAGAGACCCCAGAGATGTCAGCATCCTCCTATAAACAGCTGATATTTGACAAAGGTCCTAAGATTTTGAAATGGGGTAACAACAATCTCTTTAAAAAATGGTGCAGGCATAACTGGATATCCATCTGCAAAAAACAGAAACAAGACCCATATCTCACACTTCATACAAAAATCAACTCAAATTGTATAAAAGACCTGAACATAAAAGCTAAAATGATAAAGCTCATCCAAGATAAGATAGGGTCAACAATGGACATTTTAATACACAATATAGACAGACTTCAAAATCTGACAAACAAAACACATTCTTCAGAGAATAAAATAGATAAATGGGAATTACTAAGAATCAAACACTTCTACTCATCCAAAGACTTCATCAAAAGAATTAAAAGACCACCTACAGAATGGGAAAAAATATTTGGCAACTCTATGTCAGAGCAACACCTGATCTCCATAATCTATAAGGCTCTACAAAATATCAACAAGAAAAAGACAAGTCATCCAATTAATTGATGGGCAAAGGAGATGGACAGACACTTCTCTAAAGAGAAGATCCAGGTAGCCAAAAATCACATGCAGACATGTTCATGATCATTAATTATTAGAGAAATTGAAATCAAAATGACAATGAGATACCACCTCACCCCAACAAGATTGACCATGATCCAAAAAACACAAAACAATAAATGCTGGAGAGGCTGTGGAGAGATTGGAACTCTCCTTCACTGTTAGTGGGATTGCAGAATGGTGCAACTTCTTTGGAAAGCAATTTGGCGTTACCTTAAAATAGTGGATATAGATATATCATTTGACTCAGTAATTCCTCTGCTCCAAATATATCCTACAAAATCAAGGCCATTCACGCCAACTGCTACCTCCACACAAATGTTCATTGCAGCACAGTCCATGACAGCAAAACATTGTAATCAACCCAGATGCCCAACAACAGAAGAATGGATGGGTAAACTTTGGTATGTATACTCAATGGAGTACTATACACTGATAAGGAACAATGATGATAGCAGGAAACATCTATCAATTTGGTCTCAACTGGAGGACATTATGTTGAGTGAAACTAGTCAGTGACAGAAGGACAATTATTATATGAGACCCCTACGATAAAAACTTAAAAGCATACTCATACATAATAGAAAAGACTCTTTGAGGGCTACAAGGGTGAGGAGGTTGGGGAGGGCGGGAGGGCAAGGGGCGAGGGTTTAGATTAGATAGTTGGTAGAAATTTGGTTGGGTGAAATTGGTGACAGTACACATTAGTAAGAAGATCAATATTAATGGGACTTCAACACAACTTGTGTGCTTCCCTCTTAACCTGGTATTGTAAGCACAGAGTACGTACACTTTCATTTTTTATTTAATAATAAAAAAATTAAAAAAAAACAAACAAACAAAAAAGAACTAATTGTACTTGTGAAAGCGGTGGGTTAAGGAAAAAAGGAAGATCCTCAGTAAGTGGACTGACACGGTGGTAGCATAAATGTGCTCACACACAGCAGCAATTGTAAGACTGGCACAGGTCCACAGAATGTTTTGTCCATTATAAATTGACTTAGATTGTAAACTTTCACTTAAAGCACAATAAACTATTGGGGGGGAACGAATACAAGAATTCCACTGCCATTCTCTTTTTGTCCCTTGTGTATGTCTTTTTATCATTGTTTAAAAATAAATTATTGCTTATTTTGTGCCTTGGACAGATTTTCTTTATGTTTACTCTTCTTGATACTCATTTCATTTTAGGACTTGAGAATTTATGGACACCTTCGTATTTGACAGGTTTTTTTTTTTTTTTTTTTTTTTTTTTTACTACCATTTACTTATACATTTTCTCTGACCTCTATTCTGCACTTCTGGAAGACTTATTTCATTTCTGGTAGACCACTTGATATTAGCCCACATGTTCATTTTTCCAGTTTCTTCATCTCCCTGTACTTCAGGTTTATGCTTTTATATCCTCAAGATCACTGACCTGTCTTCTGTAGTATCTAAATCTGTTCATTCAAGTCAGTGTATATTGTATTTTAGATAGTGCAATTCACATCTCTATAATTGCCATTTAGGTGTCTTTATATCTTCCAATTTAATCCATCATATTTATATTCTCATTTATATTCTTATGTATGTGCTATTTATAGCTGTTTTAATAGTGGTGTTTCCTAATTCCATCATCTTTAACATTTATGGGTTGTTTCTAATGATTGACTTTTTTTCTATATAATATCATGTTTTTTGATTTATTTACATGCCCAGTAACTTTTATTTGGTGCTAGATAGGGTGTGTGGAGACTTGTTGGTTCAGTGGTTAAAAGCTACGGCAAGCTATGACTGCTAACTAAAAGGTCAGGAGCCCGAATCCACCAGCCACTTCTTGGAAACCCTATGAGTTTACTATGAGTCAGAATCACCTCAATAGCAAGAGATTTTACAGACATGATGAATTTCTTATTGATCTTTGTTTGTTTCCTTTAAAATTTGTTAGACTTCATTCTCTCAGGTATCTATTTTAATTGTGAATTAGTTTGATTCTCCATAACAGGGATAAAGCTATAAGAACAGCCTGTTGGTCAAATCCAGCCCACTGCCTCTTTTAGGGTCTGTTTTTAATGCTTAAGTGGTTTGTTAGTGTTATTGGCATGCAGCCAGTCCCATTAGTTTGCATACTTACCTATGGTTGATTTTGCACTGTAACAGCAGGTTTGAATAGTTACCCAACAGATCATATGCCCTGTAAAGCATAAAATATTCCCTGACTCTTTGTGCTAAGCATTTGCTGAGACCCTGCTCTAGATGATTGCTCTTAAGTATTTTAGTCCAAAATCATAGCTCCCTTTAGACTAGGATTAATTTAGGTCCATACCAAGGAGTCTTCGGAAGAGTGTGTTCAATATCTAATGTGTTACAAGGTCTCTTCATCAATTCAAATGATGCCCTGCCCTGTAAGAACCCTAGATTGTTTCTGTAATTTTCGTCTGTTACCCCATTCTTCTTGGCTTCACAGGGCTTCACTCCAAAAGTACAAATGTGTGTTCCTCCAGTACTGGAAGGAGTCCCTCAGAAACTTCCAGAATCCAATCTGTGGAATTCCCATCTCTGTAGTATTCTGCCCCACATATTTAGGCATCTCAACCTACCAAAGTTCTGCTCTCTTTCTTCAACTCCATGAGCCCAAGAGGTCTATCCTGAGCACCCTTCCCTGCACTGCAGCCTGAAACAAGACAGTTATCTGGGGCTAATGATGATTTCCTCACATGTACATAATCATAAAAGTCATGTACTGCCTGTGTCTTCTTTCACTACTGTGAAAACAGTAGTTTCACGTATTTTTGCAGCTATCTAGCTGTTCACAGTGGGAGCACAATTGTAAATGCATTAAACTTCATATAGGCAGAAATATTCTTCCTCTTTCATTATTTTTAATTTCCTTCTTTTTTGAGAAAATTTAAAAATGGAAAAAGTAAGAAAGCATAACTAACACTAATATTTCCATCATCTGCAAATAATAATTATCAACATGTTATATGGAAGTGCAGCTTTGTAAGGACACATACAAATATATTATTTGTTCACTTCTTGTGCTGTTAAACTTACATGAATGGTGTAACACATTAAGCAATCAACTAACTCTTGGTTTTTATTTAAATATTTATTTCTGACACATTTATATTCATAAACAGATCTAATCATTCTTTTAACTGATTGAGAGTATTGAATGCAAGACATCTTTCAGCTATTTTCCTCTGGCAGACATTTCATTTTTATTGCTTTCCTTGCTATTATATATACTGAAACAGCGGGAGTCCTTGTATACAACATTGTATTCCAAAACATTGTGATTTTCAAGGTTTTCTATGCAGAATTTAGAGTATCTGAGTCAAGGGTTGTGTATATGTTTTGTTTTAATTTTCCTATACTTTACCAACTTTCTTTTCAAAATCTCCACAATTTTCACCCTAGCTGGTACCATCTTAGTAACAAAAGAGACTACTCTTCCCCTGTCTTTGCCACTGTTGTAACTTATTTTGATATTTGATAATAAACTACATTTCATTGTTGTTTAAATTTTCATTTCTAAATATGTTGTCAGTAAATATTCTTAAATATTAGTTGGCCATTTGTGTTTTCTATTCAGTGAATTCCCAGTGCATATATACTGCTACCTTTTCGGAGGTTTGTTATTCTCATTTTATTTTTCAGTGATTTGCAGCAATTATATACTCACACAGAAATTGTTCATCTGTTAGGTCTATTTTGAACACTTTCTCCTAGAAAGCATTCATGTTGAGACAGTTTGTCGACATGGTCAGCTGTTCTTCTTTTTTTTTTTTTTTTAATTTTTATTTAACATAACTGAGTGAAAATGTACATTCACGTATTAATTTACATGCCTACCTATATGCAGCTTCCACTGCTCTCCCTGTCCGGTGACTGCACACTACTCCTCTCTGCTCAATACATGTCTCATCCTCCCAACAGCCTCCTTTCCCCTCCTCTCCGGCCACTCCCCTTCCTCCAGCCAGAGGTCAGCAAGATGATATCCTGTAGATGTTTAGAACCACAAAGTGCTTCCAATATGTGGTCACTCTGCATTGCCAAGTCCAATCCATTCCTGTCCAAAGAGTGGACCTTTGTTATAATTTATGGGAAAGGGCAGCATCAGGGCCGGGGGCCATGCTCTCAGAGGAACCACAAAACTGCTGGACCATCAATTGAGGTCTTTTAGTGGAGATCTCATGATGCACCCCTTTTTATTCTTCCGTTGCCAGTGAGACTCCTCTCTGTGGCTCCATCGTGGCTATCACTGGTGGTGACCAGGCACCATCCGGTTCTTCCGGTCTCAAGTCGATATAGGCACCCACTCTTGTGGGTCTCTCTGTCTTCTAGGTTGTCTTTACCGCATGTCATTTTGTTCCTCGGTGAGCATCCATTCCTGCTGAGTTGGGGCCATTTGCTGTGTCCTCGGATGGCAGCTTGGCAGCTTTTAAGACCATAGAAGCCACTCACCAATGTGGGGTGCAGAGAGCTCTCTTAGCAAAACGCTAGTTGTGCCAATTGGCCTGAAATTCGCCTAAGGGCATGGTCCCCCACCCCCTGGCCCAGCTACTCTATCCTTGCAGTATTGAGTCAAGATGGAAGGAGTACTCAAGTTATGCTGAAGTCCACTTAATGTTGTTCTTGTTTCTAATGTGTGCTATCACCACTTTCTCCCAACTAGATTTCTAGTAACTGTCTAAACTAAGCCCTCCCCTACTCACCTTCCCTCCCTTCCCTCCCTTGCAGCTGTCAAAGAGTCTTTTCTTCTACACACAAGTCTGTTTTTGAGGTCTTATCATAGAGGTCTCATACAGTATTTGTCCCTTTGTCGCTGACTACTTTGACTCAACATAATGTCTTGCAGTTGAAACCAGGTTAGGAGATGTTTCCTGGAATCATCGTTATTCTTTATCATTGCATAGTGCTCCATTGAGTATATGTACCACAGTTTACCTATCCATTCTTCTATTGTTGGGCATCTGGGTTGATTCCATCTTTTTGCTACCATAGACTGTGCTGCAATAAACATTCTGGTGCATGTGTCCGTTGGTGTGAAAGGCCTTGAATCTGTAGGATATATTTCAAGTAGTGGAATTACTGGGTTAAATGGTATATTGATATCCATTTTTTAAGGAAGTGCCAGATTGTCTTCCAAAGAGGCTGGACCATTTTGCAACCCCACCAACAGTGTAGGAGGGTTCCACTTTCTCCACAGCCTCTTCAGCATTTGTTGTTTTGTGTTTTCTGGATGATAGCCAATCTTGTTGGGGTGAGATGGTATCTCATTGTTGTCTTGAATTGAATTTCTTTAATAACTAAAAATAGTGAAAATGTCCGCATGTGTTTTTTGGCTGCCTGGATCTCCTCTTTAGTGAAGTGTCTGTCCATCTCCTTTGCCCATGGCTTAATTGGATGGTTTATCTTCTTCTTATTGATATTTTGTAGTGTCTTATAGATTATGGAGATCAGGTGTCGATCTGACATAGAGTTGCCAAATATTTTTTCCCACTCTGTGGGTGTTCTTTTAACTCTATTAATAAAGTCTTTGGATGAGCAAAAGTGTTTGATTCTTAATAGTTCCCATTTATCTACTTTCTCTTCTGTTGATTGAGGTTTCTTTGACAGATTTTGGAGTCTGTCCTCATTGTGTATTAAAACTTCCATTGTTGTTCCTACCTTTTCTTGGATGAGCTTTATCGTTTTAGGTTTGATATTTAGGTCTTTTATCCAGTTGGAGTTGGTTTTTGTATAAAGTGTAAGACATGGATCTTGATTCAGTTTATTGCAAATGGATAACCAATTTTGCCAGCACCATTGGTTGAAGATACTGTTTTTACCCCAGTTTAATGTCTTAGGGCCTTTGTCGAATTTCAGTTGTTCATAGGCAGATGGGGTCATCTCTGGGGTCTCAATTCTGTTCCATTGATCGATCTGTCTGTTCTTGTACCAGTACCAGGATGTTTTGACCACTGTGGCAGTGTAGTATGTTCTAAGGATGGGTAATGAGAGGCCTCCCAGTGTGTTCTTCTTCTTTAGTAGTACCTTACTTATCCGGGGCTTCTTCCCTTTCCAAACAAAATTGGTGATTTGTTTCTCCATCTCATTAAAAAATGATGCTGGAACTTGTATTGGGATTGCATTATAGAAATAAATTGCTTTGGGTAAAATAGACATTTTCACAATGTTAAGTCTTCCTATCCATGAGCAGGGTAGGTTTTTCCATTTATCTAAGTCTGTCTTAGTTTCTTGTAGTAAGGGCTTGTAGTTCTCTTTGTAAAGGTCTGTTGTTTCTCTGGTTAGATTAATTCCTAGGTACTTTATCTTCTTAGGGGCTATCATAAATGGTATTGATTTGATAATTTCCTCCTTAACAGTCTCGTTGTTGATATAAAGGAATCCTACTGATTTACTTATGTTTATCTTGTATCCTGAGACTTTGCTGAACTCTTCTATGAGTTTGAGTAGCTTACTTATAGATTCCTTGGGGTTCTCTGCATATAAAATCATATCATCTGTGGTTTATCACATTAATTGTTTTCCTGATGTTGAACCAGCCTCGCATCCCTGGTATGAATCCCACTTGGTCATGATGGATTATTTTCTTGATATGTTGTTGTATTCTGTTGGCAAGAATTTTGTTGAAGATTTTTGCATCTAGGTTCATGAGTGATATCGGTCTGTAGTTCTCTGTCTTTGTTGGATCTTTCCCTGGCTTAGGTATCAGGGTTATGCTGGCTTCATAGAATGAGTTTGGGAGTACTCCATCCCTTTCTATACTGTGAAATAGTCTCAGTAGTATTGGGGATAACTCTTCTCTAAATGCTTGGTAGAATTCTGCCGTGAAGCCATCTGGGCCCGGACTTTTTTTGGTTGGCAGTGTTTTGATGACATTTTCAATCTCTTCCTTTGTGATGGGTTTATTAAGTTGTTCTGCCTCATGTTGTGATAATTTGGGTAGGTGGTATGAGTCAAGAAATTGATCCATTTCCCCTAGGTTTTCCAATTTGTTAGAGTACAGTCTTTCATAGTATTCTGTTATGATATTTTTGATTTCTGTTGCATCTGTGGTGACAGCTCCCCTCTCATTTCTAATTTGGGTTATTTGTTTCCTTTCCTGCTTTTCTTTAGTAAGTTTAGCCAGTGGTTTATCAATTTTGCTGATCTTTTCAAAAAACCAGCTTTTGGTCTTTTCAATTTTTTCAGTTGTTTTTCTATTCTCTTAATTCATTTAGCTCTGCTCTAATCTTTATGATCTCCTTTCTTCTGGTGCCTGAGGGGTTCCTCTGTTGTTCTCTTTCTACTTGTTCAAGCTGTGGAGTTAGTTCCTTGACTGGGTTTCTTTCTTCCTTCCATATGTGTGCATTTATGGAGATAAACAGACCCCTGAGCACTGCTTTGGCTGTATCTCATAGGTTCTGGTAGGAAGTGTTTTCATTCTCATTGGAAACCATGAATTTCTTTAATTCATCCTTGATTTCCTCCATAACCCATGTTTTTTTGAGCAAGATGTTGTTCAGTTTCCAAGAGTTCCACTTTCTATCTCTGTTTTTTCTGCTATTGATTTCAACTTTTATGGCTTTATGATCTGAGAAGATGCTTTGCCGTAATTCAATGGTATGGATTTTGTTGAGCATTGCATTATAGCCTATCATGTGGTCAATTCTGGAGAATGTTCCATGTGCACTGGAGAAGAAGGTGTAGTTGTCTGCTGATGGGTGGAAATTTCTGTATGTATCAATGAGGTTTAGTTGGTTAATTGTGTCAATGAGGTCTTCTGTATCTTTACTGAGCTTTTTTCTAGATGATCTGTCTAGTAATGAGAGTGGAGTGTTAAAGTCTCCCACTATTATTGTGAAGTCATCTGACTCTCTTTTGAGCATAGTCAGTGTTTTTTCGATGTACTGCAGACAGCTTTCTTAGCTCTAACAATTCTAGAGTATGCTAACAGGCAAAAAATAGCCCAAACAGTATTATTTTATTACAAATGAACTTTTGCCTTCAGAACTCATTAAGGTATCACACATTCTTTATTCTCTAAGAAAGATCCTTGCTCCAATATAAGCTCAAACAAAGTCCTCCAAATCTGTTTCCTTATAGTAGTATATACTCAACTTTTGGTGCAGAGGTTAAGTGCTTGACTGATAAGTTGGTGATTTGACCCCACCAGCTGCTCCATGGAAGACAGTTGTGGCAATCTGCTTGCATAAGGATTGGAGCAATTCTACTCTGTCCTATAGGGTGGTTATGAGTAGCAACAAACTTAATGACATCGGTTTTTTGGTTGGTTGACATAAGTGAAAACCAAGCCATTTGTTACAGAACAGATGAAAGATGCTATCAATAATTACTAACATTTAAAAAATAGTGGTATTTATATCAACAGATTTATTAAATTAGTATTACATTATATAAGACTTCAGAATTTGAGGGGAATCAAAGGTATTCAACTAAGGTAGGGTCTTTTTTACTGTCCAACATCTTCATAATATGTTCCTTTGTTCTCTTCTGCTTCAGCTACTTGAATTAGGACACTTCTGTTCAACAACAAGTCTCTAGACAATTGGGACAAGTTAGAAACCACTGCAAATATGGGATGATTAAATGATGAAATAAAATTTCTCTGGTTAAAGTTTGAGTTCTTACCACTAAGATGCTTCCCCTGATAAGGTGTGCCACCCATCCACTCTCCCATCAACCCAATATGATTTCTTTTTATATTGTTTAAAACAGAGATAAAATTAGTGATAGGCATCTCAGATGTTTTGGTAATATTGTGTTCATAAAATCACCATGCAAGTTGTTCATAGTGAGTCGGTATTAAGCTGGGCCGTGGAGATTGGCTCAGACTGCACATAATGAGTCCTACCACCTGCTCAAGTAATGGTGTCAGACTCAAGAGTCTGCCTAGTGCAGAGAAGGGAGGGGAAAGTTCTGGGAAAAGTGAGAGAGGCTTACCCCTAAGGGAAGTTTTATATCTGCATGTAGTAGATTATACGCAAGCGACTTAGCTTTTAATTATCAAGTGCCATTTATCACAGGTTCTGGAGGCATGAGTGGACACTATACTTCTTCTCAGTCTCTCCAGCTGAAGAGGACACTTTCCAAATGTCACTGCTCTGCTCTCAGTGCTGGCTGAAGCTGATTCCCAGTGACTCAGGTATGAATTCTGACTTCTCCATTTTTCAGTCCAATATTTGAACTCTCCCTTTGATGTTCAGGGCTCCTAGAATATCATATATAATTGATTCATTTGTTCTTTTGGGTCATTGTTATTAGAGGGGTCACAGGAATAGTTTGACTACTTTGTCATTTGGGCCTTGCCTTATTTTTCTTCATTTTTTTTGTTAATTGAGAAGATATTGCATCATACTCAGCCCCACAGTTTGGGAGGAAGAGAAGGGCTATTCTTTTTGCTGTGAAACAACTCTCTACATAACATCTATGTTGACTTTAATTATTCAGTTCTTAAATATGTGCCGTTGGTTACAGGAGTCTTGTTGAGTTAGCCAATAGATGACCTGGGGCAACTCAGCATTACTCATGGGAAGCATAATAAAGTTAATTATTTTTAACTACAGCTACAAATAGAGATGAAAAACACATACTCCTTCTCTGCAACATCACAGCAGCTTTACATATGTAGAAAACTTAGAACTTACAATGGAAAGAGTGGGATAGTTTATGTTAAAGAAGTGAACTTACAAATTAGCACATTCTAAATCATTCTTGGAAGTGAAAGTTATTTAGAGTATCAACAACATTTTAGAAAGAACCATTCAACTGATAACAATATGTATATATACATAGAGAGAGAGAGAGAGACAGAGAGAGAGATGTCTTGCAAAGCATCTGGAAAAGAGATGGACATTTTCTTTAAGCCAGTGATTTTGAGGAGAAGAGGACTGTAGGTAGAATCAGTTTAGTGACAATGAAACATACAATTAAAATTTAAAAAAAAACTTAAAAAGCAGTTATAATTACAAAGGAATGGTTTAGAGAGAAAATGCCATGTTTGAGAAAGCTATTTTGAGATTTTTGTAATTTTAAATGCAAGAGGACAAATAGAGATGATTATTTTAATTGTTTCTTTGTTTTTTATGTTCTAGCTAAATGCAGATATAAATTATTAGAAGTAATTATTTCAAAGCACTCCAAGCTTGATCATTTTCTCTTGAATCAGAGTCAACGTTGTTAAATTGCAGTGTAGTGGGTAGACCAAGACAGTGAAGTGGTCAGATGCTTCCTGTAGTCCCTCTGACAACAAAGACCACCAAAACAAATGAATCAATTATATATGACATTCTAGGAGCTCTCAATATCGAAGGCGAAGTTGAGGAATTGGACTGAACATCAAGGCAAGAGAGAGACAGCTCAGAAGCAGCAAGAAGTTGCTAGGTTTGACTCAGTGGGAAACAGTACTCTAAGGGCCAGATCCACTGGTGAGACAAACAGTGAGGCAAGCAGTGGTGCTCAGGATGCATCTCTCACATCAGGAGAGACCATGAAATGGAGAGTCCACTCATGCTTCCGGAAGCAGTGAGAAGTGGCCCTCAATTGGCAAAAGATAAGTATTGACATTTAAACTTCTGTGTAGATCAAAAAACATTCCTTATGGATAAACCTCTCCAATTTACCTGTCTTTTTCCAACTTTGTACTGATGCCAAAGAAGCATCAGAGACGGGCACATCCCCCGGGACAGAAGTAGCACGCCTTAATGCACCCTAAGCCACTCTCCTGCCCTTGGAGTGAGAACAAATTAATAAATGGGGGAAAAATTCTGAGAACTCAGGGCAGTAACTGTTCTTTGCCTAGGCACAGGTATAAGGGGTCCTCAGATTTTGAATGTCTTTCAGCCCTGTGTAGACCTGTGTGGGTCCACTACCACAGTGTAGGTCTTCGTTTACACAGTACAACAGGGTACATACCTGAGCCCTAATTTCACTGTAACGCCTATGGGGTGGAAAGGCAGGTCGTTGACATTTGACACCACAAGGCCCATTAAACAAGGGTCCTCACCTGTCTACAGCAGGTACCTGAGGAATGGAGACTCCACCCATGCCACCTAGCTACCTACAGCAGGGGTCCAAGAATAAGTGGTTCCTCCCAGTCCTTACAGCCAGCAGCACTTAGTGCCCCTAGTCCAGCTGTAAAACCAATCTACCTATGCAATCTAGGGAACAGGGACACACTTTTCTCAAGGACACTCAGGGGAAGCTGACACCCCCCTGCCTTGCCCAGTGCATGAACACCTACTACAGCCAGATAACTGTGAGTGCACCAGTCACCCTTGCCCATTTTGGACTGTAGGTGACAGCCTGTAGCAAACCTGGTAAGTGACTACCTGAATACCAGCGATGAATCCATACAAGAAAAGCAAATGGATTCCTGGGTTCACATATTTTGTAACATATCTGAACTTCTGTTAATCTTAGAAATGAAAAATAGTGGTGTTGTCTATGACTCAGAATAGAATCTTGTAAAGAAAAATATGTACAAAATTTTGGGCCCAAGTAAGCCCTGAAAATATATATACCATGACTGTATGTAGTAACTTGAAAAACCACAATATTATCTTTCTTTCTCTTTGAATTTGGCTTGACAGCAATGGGTTTGGATTTTTTTTTGTTGTTGTTGTTGGTTGGTTGGTACCTGTTAGACCTATGGTTATCATTATTTAAAAGGCCAAGTAGAACTAATGGAACATTCACTCTCTATTAAAATAGTCAAACTTAAAACATTTCAAGGGGAATTTTAGAGACTAAAGCAATGACCAAAGACTTGAAAAAGCAGGGTGATTCTAACATATCCCTACTCAACTTTCCGATTTCGCCTTTGTGCAAGACAAATGGTACTCTGGTGGTGCAATAGTTAAAAGTTTGATTACTAATCAAAATGTTGTCAGTTTAAATTCACCAGCCAACCTTTAAAAATCCCGTGAGGCAGTTCTACTGTGTCTTACGGACTCACTGTCGTCACCACAGCACAAAGCAACAACTACAAGGCAAATGGAAGGAAAGGTGTTTTAGAAAATTAACCTTTGAAAACACTATGCATCACAATGATCCAATTCACAGCCAGTGGGTATGGCTTAGGAATCAGAAGAATTTCATTCTATTTTTCATAGAGCCACTGTGAGTTGGGAGTGCTAATTAAACTAATTTATTAGATAAGCTAGAAGACTGAAAGACAATATGTGGGGGGCCAACAACAAAGGTAGACCCAGGACTCCGTAAACTGCCAAGCCATTTGAACTTTATGACACGATTAATGAGTCTATAAATGCCTTTGGGAGAATGTAAACAAACAGCTAAACAAAAGAAAAAAATAAAATAAATCCACAATATAATTAGCTAAACTTCTTTT
This sequence comes from Heterohyrax brucei, assembly GCA_028571685.1. NCBI lineage: Eukaryota > Metazoa > Chordata > Mammalia > Hyracoidea > Procaviidae > Heterohyrax > Heterohyrax brucei. Next base: position 8,644,321 of record CM053156.1, read on the forward strand.
AAATAAGAGAAACCATATAATAAATATCTGAATTTATAATGCAATGTAATAAGATTACAGTGAATAATTGGTGACAATAAATTTAAAATACGAAATAAATTTGACAAGTGCACTAAAATACAGCTTATCAAAATTTATACAGAGAATATGAATATTTCTATATTTATTAAGGAAATTAAATCTGAAGAAAATGTTTTTTAAAAAGTGGTTTTCTCAGTGAATTTTAGCAACTACTTAAGTCATAAACAATGCTAAACTTATACAAAATCATCCAGACATTTGACACAGGTAAATACACTTTTACACATTTTATAAAAACATCATAGCTTTGATAAAAATTCAAGATGATGATTCTTTCTGATGAAACTAGATGTAAAAATCCTAACAAAATATTAGCAAACCAAGTTAAGCAAAGATACATCATAATCTGCCATTATACCAGGAATGCCATTATTCCGGGAATGTAATATTGGCATGACATTTGAAAAAACAATGTTTATAACATTATCAGATTAGAGGAGAAAAATCATACAATCATCTCAAAAGATGTATAAAAATTGGCCAATAAGATTAAAAATTCATTCATGAGAAATATGCTTACAAAATATGAAATCTAATTAAATTTCTTTAAACTGATAAGGTAAAATGCCTTTTTTCTTTCTTCTTTTTATAACAGACAATCAAACACTTAAAGAAGTGAAAATTCAATCAACAGTTATTTAATGTATACATGTCCCTAGCATTTACCACTGTTTTCTTTTTCTGTTTTTTTTAAATCACTCTGTTCCTGCCCTCTGCTATCTTCTAGTAACCACTAATCTTTTTACGTCTCCACAGACTTGCTATTCTAGCTCTTCCACATAAGTTGAATCATACAGTACTTATCCTTTTGTGTCTGGTTTTCTTCACTTAGCATAACATTTTCAAGGTTCATCTATGCTGTAATATGTAACAGTACTTTATTCCCTTTTTATTACAAAATAATATTTTCCTGTATGGATTCACCACATTATATTTACCCATTCATCTGTTTCAATTTTTTTCCACATCTTCTCCAATACTTGTTAATTTCTATTTTTATATATAAGAGTAACCCTACTGGGGTGAATGCATATGCCATCATGGTTTTGATTTGCATTTCCTTGATCAAGATCATTATAAATCAATCAAATTGCTGACACCAGACACAAAGAAGAGCAGAAAATTGCAAAAATAGATCTTGAGTGCTAGTATGGAGAGAAGTCAAAATAACCAGGCATCATAGAATATAAATTACATCATTTTATTTGTTCTGTTGTACATAGGGTCGTTTATGAATCTGATCTATCTTGATGGCACTGAACAAGCATTAAACCAAAAAATCTCACTGCCATAGAGTTGATTCCAACTCATAGTTACCCAATAGAACAGAGTAGAACTGCTTCCAAGGTATGCCTGGTGAATTTGAACCACCGACCTTTAGCTGTTGTAGCACTTAACCACTATACCACCACCGTTTCCAACAACAGATTTAGACATGTAGTATTTTAAACCGAGTCATCAAAAAGAGAGATTTTCTTGTTCTAATAGCTTACTTCCAAGAATTTTATTTAGTGGATTAAAAATGGGGGTGTAGAAATAGAGTTCAATTGAAAAACCAAACTTGATGGTCTGATAGCTTGGAGGGTACCGGAGGACATAGTCTCCAGACTCTCTGTTAGCCCAGAGCTGAAGCCAGTACTAAAGACAATTTTTCAGATGAAGATTGAATTAGACTGTGAGACATAGAGAGATGCTGTCAAAGGGTGTGCTTCTTGACTTAAATACACACACGAGACTATCTGGGCAGCTCCTGTCCAGAGGTGAGAAGGTGGAGAGGAGGGGACAAGAGTTGACTGAACAATACAGGAACTACAGGTGAAAAGGAGAAATGTGTTGTCACATGGCGGGGAGAAGAGAACAACTCAAGTTGCATGGAGGTATAGGTGTGAGTTTTGTATGTCAAGTTGACTTGGAAAGTAAAGCTTCACTTAAAGCACAGTAAAGCACTTTTTTTTCTTTTTAAGAAAAAAAAGAATTTTATTTAAAGGAAATTATTGGAAGAAAATGCTACTGTCCTTGCATTTTTATTCACATGTGGAAAAAACAAATAGCTTAATGTCTTAGAGTAATACTGTTGTTGCTAGGTGCCATTGATTTGGTTCCCTCTCATACTGACCCTGTGTATAACTGAATGGAACACTGCCCTATCCTGTACCATCCTCACAATCATTTGAGACAACTGTTGCAGCCACTGTGTCAATCTATCCTATTGAAAGTCTTCCTCTTTTTCGCTGCCTACTTCACCAAGTATGATGTCCTTCTCCAGGGACTGGCTCATCCTAATAACATGTCTAAAGTAGTGAAATGAAGTCTTGCCATGCTTGTTTCCAAGGAGTACTCTGGCTGTACTTCTTCTAAGACAGAGTTCTTAGTTTTTCTGGCAGTCCCTAGTGTATTCAATATTCTTCACCAATGCTATAATTAAAAGATGTCTGTTGCTCTCCAGTTTTTCTTACTTATTGTCTTGCTTTTGCATACATATGAGTTGACTGAAAATTGGAATAATAAATTAGCTAAATAATTTGTGATGTATCTATATAATGTAATTATATGTACCATTACAACCAGAAAAGGTTCACGTCTCTTTTACCATTTTACAACCTTGCCATCCTCTTTTGTATTAAAAAAAAATTATCTCTCTTTAGCACAATAATATATAAAGAATTAGATATTTAAGAAAACAAACACACTTTTTTTTTCCTTTTACATAAAGGATGGAAAATCTGAATATCTGCATGAATTAAAGGAAAGTTTATCAGGGATGCCATAGAAGAAAAGGAGTGAAAAATGAAAGATGGGAAAAGGCCAGAGGAAAAGGAGGCTTTAAAATATTTATGTGAGTTTACTTTTGCCCTGCCTAGAGCTGAATTTGAGGACAACAGCAAAGAAGAATTTGCCATATTGTCTGAACTTGAAATAACAATAGCAGGTTATTTCTAGTGAAGAATTCTGCCTGTATGCTTTTCTGATTTTTATGGGTTAAATTGCATGAAACATTAACTGTGAGTGCTGAAATCATCACTTATTTTTCATTGTTTTTACCTAAAACATTTTCCACAGTTCTCTACAATTCATATGTATTAAAAAAAAATACTAATAGAAATGAATCTTTACCTCAGGGTGAACAAAATAAATTGGAAAATTCCAATTAGATAAAGTTGATTCAATAAAATTACTTTTGACTTACTGTTCTGCACATTAGAACATACCAAAATGAATCATTTTAATTAACGACATAACTTAAAGCCAATTTTAACTATTTGAATCACACAGCATAGCACAAGACAATAATGTGTATCATAATAACTATTTTAAGTACATAGAGGTACACAATTAGACTGGTTTATTCAAATATACACAAACACATTCCTAAGTTTCAGTAAAGAACTCTGGTCTAGCCTGGTCTTCCTATAATATGAGAATGATTCAGGGATCTTTTTACTTTAAATATTGCTTCTGTTTATTTTCACTTCAGGAAAAGAAGCGGTTTAAGAAACTAGAAGTGGCATAATGAGCTCTCAAAACAAAGTTAATTTTCCCCTTACCATGTAAGCTGTGCATAAGGATACACTGTTTACTGAGCTAACATTCATAGCAGTTTAAAATACGGTAAAAACTCACTGAGTTTAATTTTTGTGTAGTATAGTGAGGACCTAATGGGCGATGTTTATCAAAACTTCTATTCCTTGATTTGATTTATTTTCTTAAATTGAATGGGATAATGAGCTTAAAATCAAAATATGCATTTCATTACAAATGGGCTATTTTCACGCTTTTCTATTCAGATGTATTTATTTTGGGGAAATAAAATGGATAACATGTCTATTTATATAATAAACAGATTCTTTGTGGTTTAAGACACAGCCTAAGGGACAAATAAAAGTTAAATAAGGGGCAAATAAAAATTAAACAAAGATATTATTTACAAAGCACAAAAAAATGCATCAAAATGATAGTGCTGAACTCAAATAATTCAATTAAGTGATGGGCGAATAAGATAGACAGACATTTCTCTAAAGAGGATATCCAGATAGCTGAAAGAAACATGCAGAATTGCTCATGATCATTAGCTATTAAAGAAATTCAAATCAAAACTACAATGAGATAGCATCTCACCCCAACAAGACTGGTCATGATCCCCAAAACACAAAACAACAAATGCTAGAGAGGCAGTGGAGAAACTAGAACTCTCCTGCACTACCGTAGGATTGCAAAATGGTAAAACCTCTTTGGAAAACAATCTGGCACTTCCTTAAAAAGCTGGAAATAGACATACCATTTGATGCTGTAATTCCACTGCTTGAAATTTATCCTTCAGAAACAAAGATTGTCACACAAACAGACACATTTACATGAAGGTTTGTTGCAGCACAGTCTACAATAGCAAAAAGTTGGAATCAACCCCGATGTCCATCAACAGGTGAATGGATAAGCAACCTATGATACATACTCAATGGAACACTATGCAATGATAAAAAAAAAAATGACAATTTTAGAAAATATATCAGAACATAGTCTCATTTGGAAGAGATCATGGTGCATGAGATCAGTCAGTACTGAAAGGACAAATTTTGTATGAGACCTCTGTTATAAGGACTTAACAAGAGAATTGTCCACAGAAGAAAATGACTGTGTCAGCTATGTGGGGTAGGGGGAACTGAGGATTTATCACAGCTAAGATAATTGATAGATGTTAGAAATGTTATTCTTTTACTGTAATTAATAAAAAATAATATTTAAAAAAAGGAAATAGTTTATTTTGCTGCAGCGACAGATAAGGTAGATAAGAACAATCATGGGGTATTTCAAAAGAAAAATTAGAGAAGTGTGATTTTTAAATTATCTTGGTCTCTTACTAGCCTAAAACAAAGAGGACGTGAAGCACTTACAGACAAATATCAAAGATCACAGACTTGAATATGGATTACACCTCAAAATAAACAAAAATCTCATTGAGGGCCAAAGTGGTGGGGAAGTCAGATGCTTTCTTTGATCCTTATAACAACGAAGAACAAAATAAATCCAAAAGAACAAATAAATCCATTATGTGTTATATCTAGGAGCCCAAATCATCAAAGGGAAAGTTGAAAAATCATACTGAACAACGAGGAAAGGAGAGTAAGATTCACCAGAACTGACCCTCCAGGAAATGCTTCTGGTCTGTTTGGTGAGCTGAGCATGGTTGTTGGATGGCATCCTCTTCAGCTGGAGTAGCGGACCAAAGAATACACTATGACCCAATGAGGAAGAGTACATCAAAAACTAAGTCTTTGAGTATAACTTACCACGTGTGGGTTTGATTCTTACCTATGGGTAAACCTCTCTCCTTTCTCCCAGATTTTCCCCATACATCCTCTGCACTGAGCCTGGCTCTGGAGTCTGATGACACTAACTAAGGTCTCTTAAAACTTGCTTTAATCCATTTCTTGAGACTCAGAGAGGGAACACTTTAAAAAACAGGGGAAAGGGGAAAGAATAAAAAATATGCTGAATCCCCTGAGTTGGAAATTTCAGGGAAAAACCACACAAAACTATGCCTTTCCCTACATTCAGACGTAAGGTGACATGGTATCCCCACAGACACTCAGCGATGGCTGTTAGCACACTATCTTTCTCAACACCACAGTCATATATCTGTGCCAAAACAACCAACCCTGCCCATCTATAACAGTAGGTGAGAACCTGCACCAACATTTTATAATTGAATAACATGACACCTGAGCTCACCATATGAGAAAAATAAATGAACCCTTGAGCTCTCATGTCTAGTGACATTTCTAATCACCTGGTGACAGGACATCAGGGTTTAAAAAGCAACAATAGCCTAGCTAGCACACATAATGAGCCTATTTATACATTTCAAAATAAAATGAAATAAGAAGCTGAAACACAGAAGGCAAACATAAAATAAATATAACTTATTAATGGCTCAGAGACAACACTCAATTTCAAACCCCTTAAAGAAGGAGACCATTATGTTTTCAAAAAGTTCCCAAAAGAGATTAAAATTTTCCAGAGGAAGAGAAGCTCCTGAATTATCAGAGGTAGAATGCAAAAGATTAATATTTAGAGCTCTTCAACAGATTAGGAAGGAGATGTGGCAAAATGCAGTAGAGAAAAATGACAAATTGAACAGTCTGTAAGTAAGCATACAGCAGCAAGAATTAAAAATTGAGAAAATTAATAATAAAATTATAGAATCAGACAACTCAATAGAAAACCAAAGGAGCAGAATTGAAGCAAAGGAAGGCCAAATTAGTGAGAATGAAGGAAAAGCATGTGACAATCATGTATTTGAAGAAAAAGAAGATAAAACAATTAAAAAGTATCAAGAAACATTCAGAATTATGTGGCACTGTCTCAAGAGGAATAGTCTATGACTGAATGGAATACCAGAAAAGGGGAGATGACAGAAAATACAGAGAGATTGTCAAAGATTTGTTGACAGAAAACTTCCCAGATACAATGAAAGGTGAGAAGATGCCTATCCAAGACATTCATTGAACTTCGTTCAAGTTATATCCCAAAAGAAAGGCACCAAGGGATATTATAAACAAAATTGTCCAAACTAAAGATGAGGAGGCAAATTTTAAAGTAGTTAGATACAAACAAAAAAAGGAATATCAGTAAGAATAAGCTTGGATGACTTATCAGAAACCATGCAGGCAAGAAGGCAATGAAAGGACATACACAAAACCTTGAAGGAGAATAATTGCCAGCCAATAGTTGAAAATATCCAGCAAAACTGTCCCCAAATATGGTGGCTAAATTAGAGTATCTCCAGATAAATAGAAATTGAGGGACTTCACAAAAAACAAACCTAATGTACAAGAAATACTAAAGGGTATTCTTTGGTTAGAAAATCAATGACGTCAGGTAACAAACCAAGACTAGAACACAGAACAGAGCAACTGCATATCAAAAAAAATAGAGGAATCACAAAAATAAATCAAAGGCAGAACACTGAAAATAGGGAAACAGAGATGTCATTTTGTAAACATTATAACAGAAAGGTGGGACTTAAAAGAAGTTCATGGATCTTTTATACAGAGAGGAAGTAAAGGCAACTTTTAAAAAATTAAGATTGTTTTAAATTTAGAACAATGGGGATAAGTATCAAGGTGACCAGAAAGGAAACCATGAGTCCTCTGTATCAAAATAAAAATAACAACAAACATGCTGTCTCAGCAATAACAAAGCTACCAACATTGAAAGAGGTGAAAAGAAAATACATAAAGGCTCAGTGCATGAAATTGAATAGAACAAAGGTATTGTTTACAAAACACTAAAAAAAAAAACATCAAAATGATAGCACTGGACTCATACAGATCAATAATTATGCCGAATATAAATGTATTAAACACAACAATAAAGAGATGTACAGTGGCAAATAGGACAAAAAGCATGACCCCCACTTGTCTGTCAGTGGAGGCTTGTCTGTTGCTGTGGTGCTGGAAGCTATGCCTCTAGTACTTAGGTACCAGCAGGGTCATCCACGGTAGACAGGTTTCAGCTGAGCTTCCAGACTGAGACAGACTAAGAAGTAGGTTATGGCAGTTTACTTCTGAAAAGAATTAGCCAGGGAAAAACCTTATGAATAGGAGAGGAACACTGTTAGATATAGTGCTGAAAAATGAGCCTTCCAGGTTGGTAAGCACTCAGAAGACAACTAGAAAAGAGGTGCATCCTCAAAGTAGAGTCAACCTTTACAATATGGATCTTGGGATCTTCATTTACTGATGCAGCATGACTCAAAATGAGAAGAAATAAGAGGCGGAGTCAATATGACAGACTAAACATACACCTCCCTAAACCCCTCTGGAAATCAAGACCTGAATTGGTAATTAAAGGAGTCTTCTGGACATCTAGTGAGACCTAGGATGCTGCATAGGACTGTTAATTTGGACTTTATATCACTGAACAGTAAACTCCTTCTCTTTTGCTGACCCCACTCATGGCGAATGCTGGCTTGCATGGACCAAAGGTAACTCACCATTTTAACATTTTTTTCCCTGTCTTAGCCAGTGGGCTTAGTTGGTACTTCACTAGCAGCTGATCTCAGATGCACTGCTGGTGGGATTGGCAGGCAAATCGCCATATTTTGAGAGTCCAGCTTTGGACTCTGCATCTCAGCACCTTTGGCCTCTCTGCCTCGACCATAGAGTAGCTGGTATGAGGCAGGCAGTGAGCTTGAGTGGGCCACAGTCTTGATCCATTGGGAGGTGGAATACCCATATGGAGGCCCCAGCTGGAATTAGTTCCTAGGCTGGGAGATAGCACCTGCCAGGAGGAGAGCTCTTTTCTGGCAGAAAAGAAGTATTTTACACAGTGCCACCTATGGCTGGGGCCCAGTAACAGAGGCTGTAGACTCTGTGCATCTCGGCACCTTTTACCTGCCTTCCTGCCTCTGCCATAGGGTATCTGGCAACCAGGCAGTCAGCAACCTTGTGAGGGACACCATCTTGTTCTGCTTGGAGGCAGAGATACCCATACGAAGCCCTCAGCTGGACCTAATTATTCTACATAGTGTCTCCTGTAGCTGGGGCCCAACAGTAGACACTAGCAAGGGCAGTAGTCTTTCTGTATTTTGAGCTAGTTTATAACATCTAGGGTTTGATATAGAGGTGCTGACTTTGCCAGCTGGGAAGAGGGACCTACACACCTGAAAACCAGACTGACTTTGGAAGTTGTCAGTTTCATTTCAAGATGGCCTAGAGACACAGCTGCAGTCGATCCTCATAGCATCTCTCCAGGCCTCTGGTGACTCACACCATGCCCCAAAAGCAACAAACTCTGGAGAAAAGCATAGCCAAGAAATAACCCATGGCTTCAGAAGGCCCCCAAAAGAAAGCACCACAGAATTTCCCAGACAAAGAAGCTTTTCTCAAACTATTGGAAGATGAATACAAAAGGATTATATATATGGCATTCCTAGACCTTTTACAAAATGCAGCAGGGAAAAATGAAAAATTAACCAAGCTGTTCAATCTCATGGAACACCAGTACTCTGAAATGCAACAGATTAAGAAAAAATCAAAGCCATAGAAACTTCAATTCAAAGCCAAGAAAATAGAATGGGACAAATGGAAAAGAGACTTTCTAATTTGGAAGACAGAGTTACTGACTCCAGCATGTATGATGAGAAATCAGAAAAAAGAAACAAGAAAAATACAGAAGCATTAAGAAGGATATGGGACTCTATTAAGAAGAACAATCTATGATTAATTGGAATTCTTGAACAGGGCAAGACACCTGAGAATACACAGAGTATTGTGGTTGAGCTGCTGACAGAAAATGTCCCAGAAATTATGAAAGAAGAGAATATAGATATTCAATATGCATATTGAATACCACTCAATATAGATCTCAAAAGAAAGATCCAAGACATAATCAAGCTTAACAAAACATAACAGAAGCAGAAACTTACAGTCAGCAAGACTCAAAGCAAAGCTAACTTTCAAAGGGAAACCCTGTAGGCTGTCATTGGATTTCCCAGCAGAAAAAATGCTGGCACAGAGATGATGGCATGACACATTAAAAGCAAGAACTATACATCCTGCAAAACTATCTTTCAAATACGAAAATAAAGCAAAGACCTACACAGATAAACAGAAACTCGAAGACTTTGTAAAAACCAAAACAAAGCTACAAGAAATACTGAAAGAATCTCTTGGCTTAGAACAACAAAACCACTGACTTTATATTTTAGAAGCAAATACAGGACAAATCTCCTAGAATCCTACTCAGTTCTGGAAGGCTCCAGACTCCATCAAAGCTATAATAGTGAAGGAAATAATCCAGTGATCATATCATGAAAACTAAGGTGTCATAATATTAAAAAGAGGAATGTACTACAGTTGTTATAGTCCTTCCAGATGGAGAGGAAGTTGATAAAACTGGTAGTAGTTTATTAAGAGGGATTGTCATGGATTGAATTGTGTCCCCCCAAAAATACGTGTAGCCATGTGGCTGGGCCATGATTCCCAGTATCTTGTGACTGTCCTCTGTTTTGTGCTTTTCCTGTGCTAGAGGATAAGGTTGGAGCTGTAAATCCCTTCATAGGATCACCTCCCTGCTCCACTGTAAAGGGAGTTTCCCTGGAGTATGGCTTGCACCACGCTTAATGCTTTCATCCTGCAAGAGCTTAAAAGGAAGAGAAGCAAGCTGAGAATTGTGAACCTCACACCATCAAGCAAGAAGCACTGGGAGAAGATCGTGTCCTTCAGACCTGAGGTTCCTGCTCCAAGACACTCCCTGGATAAAGACTAATGTGTTGCCAGACTTTCCTCTAGAGCCAACCAGGGGGAAAGCCTTCCCCTGGAGCAGACATCCTGAATTTGGACTTGTGGCGTACTCGACTGTGTAAGAATAAACATTCCTTTGTTAAAGCTATCCACTCTGTGGTATTTCTGTTAGAGTAGCCCTAGTTGACTAAAACAGGGATCGTAGGGCCAACCATAAAACACAATAAAGATGCAACATATCAACTCAAGAAATGTAATACAGGAGTCTGAACAACCACAAAACCAACCCTGAACAAGGTGAAAAATCAGCTCACAAAAAAAAAAAAAAATGTTCCAGAACAGATGAATAAGAACAACACTGAAAACAACAATGCAAAAATAGACATATCACAGTGGCAGCACTAAATGTAGAACGTATAGCTATCAATAATCACATTGAATGTGAATGGACTGAAGGCTCCAATAAAGATCCATAAAGTGACGTATTGGATCAAAAGACATGACCCATCCATATGTTGTCTACAAGAAACTCACCTTAGACTTAAAGATAGGAACAAACTGAAAATTAAAGGATGGAAAAATAGATATCAAGCTAACAATGAACAAAGAAGAGCAAGGGTGGCAACTCTAATCTCAGATAAAATAGATTTTAACATAAAATCCACCATCGTGGACAAGGATAGACACTTTTTATTGCTGCAAAGTTCAATGCACAAGCCAGACTTAACAATATTAAATATTTATGCATCTAATATTACAGCTGGGTTGGCAGTATTACAGCACCTAAATATGTCAGAGAAACACTGACTACACTCAAAAAATGACACAGATCACTCCACAGCAATAGTGGGAGACTTTAACACTGCACTCCCAGTATTGGACAGATCATCTAGAAAAAAGCTTACTAAACACAGAAGACTTCATTGTCACAATTAATCAACAAGCCTTCCTCAACATATACAGAACTTTCTGTTCATCAGCAGACAACTACATCTTCTCAAGTGCACATAGAACATTCTCCAGAATAGGCCACGTGTAAGGACATAAGGTGATTCTCAACAAAATCTGTACCACTGAATTAATGCAAAGCATCTTCTCAGATCATACAGCCATAAAAATCAAAGTCAACAGCAGAAAAAACATAGATATAAAGTGGAACTGATGGAAACTGAACAACATCTTGCTCAAAAACCTATAGGTTATAGAGGAAATCCAGGAGGAAATAAAGAAATTTAGATATTCCAATGAGAATGAAAGCACTTTGTATCATAACCTATGGGATACAGCCAAAGCCATTTTCAGAGGTCAGTTTACCTCCATAAATGCACACATCTGGAAAGAAAAAAGAAACCAAATCAAAGCACTAACCCTACAGCTTGAACAAGTAGAGATAGAACAATGGAGGAACCCCTCAGGCACAAGAAGAAACCAGATCGTAAAGCTTAGAGCAGAGCTAAATGAATTAGAGTAAAGAGGAACAATTGAAAAGACCAAAAATTAGTTTTTTGAAAAGATCAGCAAAATTGACAAACCATTGGCTAAACTAACTAAACAAAAACAGGAAAGGAAACAAATAACCCAAATAAGTAATGAGAGGGGAGTTGCCATAACAGATCCAACAGAAATAAAAAATATCATAACAGAATACTAGGAGAGACTGCACTCTAATAAACTGGAAAACCTAGAGGAAATGGACAAATTCCTTGATTCATATCACCTACCAAAATTATCACAAGCTGAAGTAGAACAACTTAATAAACCCATCACAAAGGAACAGATTAAAAAGTCATTCAAAAACTACCAGCAAAAAAAAATCCTGGGCCCAGATGGCTTTACTACAGAATTCTACCAAGCTTTTAGAGAAGAGTTATCTCCAATAATACTGAGACTATTTCGCAGCATAGAAAGGGATGAAATACTCCCAAATTCATCCAATGAAGCCAGCATAACCCTAGAACCAAAGCCAGGGAAAGACACAACAAAAAAGGAGAAATATAGGCCAGTATTGCTCATGAATCTAGATGCAAAAACCATCAACCAAATTCTTGCCAATAAAATACAACAACATATCAAAAAAATAATCCATCATTACCAAGTTGGATTCATACCAGGGATGCAAGGCTGGTTCAACATCAGAAAAACAATTACTGTGATCAACCACATAAATAACACAAAAGACAAGAATCACAACATTGTGTCTACTGATGCAGAAGAGGCATTTTACAAAGTCCAACACCCATTCATGCTAAAAACTCTCAGCAAAATACAAATAGACGGCCAATTCCTCAATGCAATAAGGGCAATTTCTACAAAGCCAACTGCCCACTTCATCCTGAATGGAGAGAGACTGAAACAGTTTCCCCTGAGAACATGAACTAGACAAGGATGCCCACTCTCACCTCTCCTATTCAACATTGCCCTACAAGTTCTAACCAGAGCAATTAGACAAGACCAAGAAATAAAGGGCAGCTGCATCAGCAAAGAAGAAGTCTTGGCAAAATCTCCATATGTGCAGATAACATAATTGTATATGCAGAGAATTCTCAAGAATCTGTAAGCAAACTACTAAAACTGACAGAATAGTTCAGCAAAGTCTCAGGATATAAGATAAACATAAGTAAATCAGTAGGATTCCTTTATACCAACAAGATTATTAATGAAGAAGCCACCAAATCAATATCATTTATTGTAGCCCCTAAGAAGACAAAATACCTGCGAATACATCTAACCAGAGAAATAACAGACCTTTAAAAAGAGAACTAGAAGTCTTTACCACAAGAAACTAAGAGAGACTTACATAAATGGAGATAACCCCCCTGCTCATTAATAGGAAGACTTTACATTGTGAAAATGTCTATTTTGCCCAAAGCAATCTTCTTATATAATGCAATCTCAATACAAATTCCACTGATGTTTTTTAATGAGATGGAGAAACAAATTACCAACTTTGTTTGGAAAGGGAAGAAGCCCCTGATAAGTAAAGCACTACTGAAGAAGAAGAACACACTGGGAGACCTCTCACTACCCAACTTTGAACCTAGTACACTGCTACAGTGGTCAAAACAGCCTGATACTGGTACAAAAAGAGACATATAGACCAATGGAACAAAGTAGAGACCCCCAGAGACAGATAAATCAGTGGAACAGTACTGAGACCACAGAGATGACACCATCTTCCTATCAACAGTCTATATTTGACAAAAGCCCCAAGACATTAAACTGGGGTAAAAACAACTCTTCAACAAATCATGCTGGCAAAATTGGATATCCATCTGCAAAAAATTGAAACAAGACTCATATCTCACACCTTATACAAAAACCAACTCAAACTGGATAAAAGACCTAAATATCAAATCTAAAACGATAAAGCTCATACAAGAAAAAGTAGGAACAACACTGGAAGTTTTAATACACAACAAAAATCTGTCAAAATCTGTCAAACAAACCACAAACAACAGAAGAGAAAATAGATAAATGGGAGCTATTAAGAATCAAATACTTTTGCTCATCTGAAAGGTCACCTATAGAATGGGAACAAATATTTGGCAACCCTATGTTGGACCGATGCCTGACCTCCATAATCTATAAGGTAATACAAAATACAAAATATCAATAAGAAAAAGATAAATAATCCAGTTAAGTGATGGGCAAAGGAGATGGGCAGACACTTCTCTATAGAAGAAGTCTAGGTAGCCCCCAAACACATGCAGACATGCTCATGATCTTTAGCTATTAAAGAAATTCAAATCAAAACTACAATGAGATAATGACCTCACCCAAACAAGGTTATCCATGATCCAAAAAACCCAAAAGAACAAATGCTAGAGAGGCTGTGGAGAAATTGGAACTCTCCTACACTGTTGGTGGGATTGCAAAATGGCACAACCTTTTTGGAAAGCAATCTGGCACTTCCTTAAAAAGCTGTATATAGATATACCATTTGACCCAGTAATTCCTTTTTTTCAGAAAATATCCTACAGAATCAGGGTGATTTCCACCAATTGATACATGCATAAGAATATTTATCACAGCACAGTTCACAATAACAAAAAGATGGAATCAACCCAGATGCCCCATAACAGATAGGTAAACTATGGTGTATATACTCAATGGAACACTATGCAATGATAAAGAACAATGATGATTTTAGGAAACATCTCATAGCTTGGTTTCAACTGAAGGACAGTACACTGAGTGAAAGTGGTCAGTGAAAAAAGGACAAGTATTGTATGAGACCCCTATGATAAGAATTTAAAAACAGACTCATGCATAGAAGAAAAGACTCTTTGATGGCTGCAAGAGTGGGTAGGGAAGGAAGGTGACAGTGGGGAGGGTTTAGATTAGATAGTTGATAGGAATTTGGTTGGGTGAAATCTGTGACAGCACACAGCAGAAAGAGCATCAATATTTACTGGACTTCTATGTAACATGAGTACTCCTCCCATCTTAATCCAATATTGCAAGGACAGAGTAGCTGGGGCAGGGTGCAGGGGACCATTCTCTCAGGGGAAATCAAGGCCAATTGGCACAACTAGTGTTTTGCTAAGTGAGCCGTCTGCACCCTACATTGTTAAGTGGCGTCTGGGGTCTTAAAAGCTGCCAAGCTGCCATCTGAGGGTATAGCAAATGGTCCCAACTCAACAGGAACAGATGATCACCAAGGACCAGAACAACATGTGGAAAGAGAACCGAGAAGACATAGAGACCCACATGAGTGGATGACTACATTGACTTGTGACTGAAAGAACTAGATGGTGCTGGCCACCACTGTAGATAGCCGTGATGGAGCTCACAAAGTTGAGTCTCACTGGCAACACAAGAATAAAAAGGGGTGCACCCTGAGATCTCCATTAAAAGACCACAGTTGATTATGCAGGGGTCCTGGAGTTCCCCTGGTAGCATGGGCCCTGACTCGGATGCTGCCCTTGTCCATAAATCATAATAGAGATAGACTCTTCATACAGGAATGAATTGGACTTGGTGACACAGAGTGACCATATCACGTGTGTACTTTATGGTTCTATACATCTATAGGATGTAGCCCTGCTCACCTCTTACTTGAGGATGGGGAGTAGGTGGTGAGGAGGGGATAGGAGATTGTTGGGAGGGTAAGACATGTATGGAGCTGAGAGGAATAGTGTGCTGTCACTGGGCAGGGAGTGCAGTGGGTGCTGTATGTAGGTGAGCATGTAAATTTATATGGATGTGTGCATTTTCATTCAATCACAATAAAAAAAAATGAGAAGAAAAAGCTGCAAACGTTCATCAATAATCAGAACATGGAATGTATGAAGTATGAATTTAGGAAAATTGGAGATTGTGTCATAAATGAAATGGAACTTATAAACATCAATATCTTAGGCATTAGCATTAACTAGTTAAAATAAACTGGTATTGGCCATTTTGAATCCAACAATCATCCCGTCTACTAAGCTGGGAAAGAAAACTTATAGAGGAATGGTGTTGCATCCATCATCAAAAAGAGAATTTCAAGGTCTGTCCTGAAGTACAGTGATTTCAGTGATAGGATAATATCCATACATTTAGAAGGAAGGCCAACTAATACAACTGTTATTCAAATTTACTCACCAACCACTAAAGGCCAAAGATGAAGAGACTGAAGATTTTTATCAGCTTCTGCAGTCTGAAATAGAGCTAACAGGCAATCAGAATGCATTGATAATTACTAGTGACTGGACTGGAAAAGTCAGAAACAAAGAAGGATCGGTGGGTGGAAAATAGAGCTTTGGTGATAGATAAAATGCCAGAGACTGCATTATAGAATTTTGCATGCTACCACTGAGGGCCCAGCGGCTTTTGGTGGCTGTTGGACATTGCCTCTCTCAGCAGTAAAGCAGCTTTTAAAAGAAGACCAGCTGGAGAACACAGTGTTGACTGGCAGCTGAGTGGGTTGGCAGCATTTCTATCACCACTCACTAAGCCATGTTATAATGTTGGCTGACAGCCCCAGGGTGTCATATCTGCTAGCCAGGAGGAAGGACCTGCTAATCATGAGAGCCCACTTGCTCTTGGTAACTGCTGGACAGTTCCCCTCTCAACAGAAGAGTAGTTTTAAGTTAAACACATCTAGAGCATAGTGACCCTGGGCAGCCTAGTGTGGTGGCATCCTTCTCTTCTCCGTTCTCTGAATTACACCATAGGTTTAACTAACATAACAATGGAAAGCCACCACAAGTAACTTGCCACCTTTAGCAGCCAGGAGGTGTGGTCTGCCACCCCTGAGAGCCTAGCTGGGGCCAGTCACCAAAAACAAAGAGGAGGCTCGATATCAAACCAAGCTGTGCCCACATTCCCCTCTTAGAACTACACTGCAGCTCCAGTTGGTGTAACACCAGAGAAACTGAGTATCTTCTTGATGGTGTGAAGACAATAATCAATATCTAAACATTTAAAGAGGAAGACCAATTAATGCTCCAAGAACTCCAAAAATAAAGAATCAAAAAACTTCCCAGATGAAGAAGCCTTTCTGGTGGCAAAATATAAAAGAATAACATATAGAGCCCTTATACAGATTAAACAAACTGCAGCAGAACACAATGAAAAATTAAGTAAGCTATATGCACTGCTAGAGCATCAATGATCTGAAATCCAGCACATCAATCATAAAATTACAGGAGGCAGAGTCAAGATGGCAGAACAGACACATGTTTCTTTAATTCCCTCTGAAAAGTAAGGCCTAGACTGATAATTAAATGGAGCTTTCTGGACATCCAGTGAGCCCTTGGACACGGCATAGGGCTGCCAATTTGGACTACATGCCACTGAATGGAAAACTTCTTCTCTTTTGCTGACCTCCATCTTTGTTGAATGCTGGCTCTCGTGGACTGAAGGTAGCTTGAGAGTTTAACTTTTTTTTTCTATGTTACATGGCAGGAGGGGCTTTGGCTTAACCGGCCTCAAAGCTCAGCAAAGCACTGCTGGTGGGATCAGCAGGTGGAATAGCTACATTTTCAGAGCCCTGCTCCAGACTCTGTACACCTTGACCCCTCTGCCCTCTCTTTCTGAACCTCCACCATTAAATTGTCTATTCCACAGTGGATGGAGAGCTTGTGCGGGAAGCCATTTTTTTTTTTTTTTTGATGGGAGAAGGATTTACTCAAACAGAGGGCTCAGCAGGGGCTAATTCCAAGGCTGGGAGACAGTGCCAGCCCAGGGAGCACTTTTCTAGCAGAAAAGCTGTGTCTAGCACAGTGTGGCCTTATATGTGGGCTCGGCAGCAGATGTCAGCAGGGCAGTAGCCTTTCTGTACTTTGAGCTAGTTTACAGCATCTAGAGTTGGATATAGAGGTGCTTACTTTGCCAGCTGGGAAGAGGTGTTTGCACACCTGACTGATTTTGGAAACTGTCAGATAGCTTTTACCTTTAATATAAGACTACCTAGAGAAATAACTGTGGTGCATCCTGATGGCATCTCTTCCAGCCTTTACTGACTTACATAACAGGGTCAGCTGATGGCCCCCCATTGACTCCATAAATAAGGCCATGTCTTTGCCAGTCAGGAGGTAGAGTCTACTACCCCAGAAATTCCACTGGGCCCAGTTACTGGATTCCATAGAGGTGACTGGTGATCCCCTTCCTTCTCAGACTATACTTCAGATCCTGTTAAAGTAGCACTGGAGAAGCTAAACAATTTCTAGATACCCAAAAAAGCAACAAACTTTGGCCAGAATCTTAAAGAAAAATTCACGTATGGCTCCAGAAAACCCTCAAAAGAAAGAACCAAAGAACTTCCCAGACAAAGATGCCTTTCTGAAACCATTGGAGATCAAATACAAAAGGATTATATAGAGAGCCTTCCTAGACATTGCACAAAACACAGCAGAGCAAAATGAAAAATAAAGCAAGCTGTTTGAACAGATAGAACACCAGTATTCTGAAACCCAACAGATCAATAACATAATCAAAGAAATAGAAAATTCAATTCAAAGCCAAGAAAACAGTATTGAACAACTGGAAAATAGACTTTCTGACTTAGGAGACAGAGCTACTGACTCCAGCATCTATGAGAAGAAATCAGATAAAATAAACAAGAAAATGAATAAGCATTAAGAAGCATGTGGGACTCTATCAAGAGGAACAATCTACAATTAATTAGAATTCCTAAATAGGGAGGAACACCTGAAATCACAGAGAGCATTGTTGTTGACTAGCTGACAGAAAACTTCCCTTGAAATTATGAAAGAAGAGAATATAGATATCCAAGATGTGTATTGAATACCACTCAGTAGAGATCCCAAAAGAAAGACTCTAAGACATATTATAATCAAATGTAATAGAACAGAACATAAGCAGAAACTCTTAAAGGCAGTGAGACTTGAAGCAAAGCTAACATTCTGAAGGAAGCTCTATAGACTTTCATTTGACATCTCAGCAGAAATGATGCTGGCACAGAGACAATGGGATGATACAGTCAAAGCCTTGAAAGAGAAAAACTTCCAACAAAGTATTATATATCCTTCAAAACTGTTTTTCAAATGTGAAAATGAAATTAAGATATTCACAGATAAACAGAAGCTCATAGACTTTGTAAAAACCAAATCGAAACTACAAGAAATACTGAAAGAAGTTCTTCGTTTAGCAAAACAAAAACAACAAATATATACTTAAGGATGCAATGCAGGACACAGCTTCCAGAATCCTATTCAACTAGCAAAGATAAAGCTCAATCAAAGCTATGTTAAAAGAAGGGAATCAGTGATTAGAACACAAAAACTATGACATCATCTGCCTATAAAGTGGAATATATTATAGTAGTTACCAACACTTCAGATAAAGAGGAAATTGAGAAGACACACAGAAGTTAAAGATTGATTTAAACTAAGAACACTACGAAGGATCAAAGGGCTAACTACAAAGCAAAATAATAACACAATGTATCAAAACAAGAAGCATAATCCAGGAGTCTCAACAAACAAAATCAACACTGAAAAAGATGAAAAGTAAACCCATAAAGAAAAATGACTTACAGCAGAATATTAAGAGAAACAAAGAGAATATCAACAACACAAAAATGAAGGCATTGGTAGAGACCCTGTGGCAACACAAGAAAAAGAGAGAGATGCACAGCAAGAACTTCACAAAAAGACCAAAAATAATGGTCTGACGATCTGGGGGACCCCATAGGAATGCAACCCCTTGACCTGCTGCTGCCCATGACCAGAAAACACTACTGAGAGCAACACTTTGGACACAAATGGACTGGACTCAGGGACACACTGGCACCATATGGTGTGTGTACTTCATGGTTCTATGCGTTTATAGGAGGTGTCTTACTGGCCTCTTTCTAGATGGAAGAGGATGGAGAGGAGAGGACAGGAGCTTGTTAAGATGCTACTACAAGTACGGAATGAAAAGAAGGAACGTGTGGTCACTGGCCAAGGAGAGTAGAAGGAGTTTCACATAGGCAGGCACCCAAAATTGATTTGGATTGTATACTTCCACTTAATCACATTAAAAATAAATAAATAAAAGCATCAAAATGATAGCACTAAATACATAGCTATCAGTAATTACACTGAATATAAATGGACTGAAAGCTCCTAAAGAGGCAGAGAGTGACAGTCTAGATAAAAAGATACAAGCTGTCTGTATTTTGCTTACAAGAAACACACCTTATGAACAAACTGAAAATCAAAAGATGGAGAAATACATAGACTAAGCTAATAACATAAAAATAAGAGCAGGAGTGGCAATACTAATCTCAGATAAAATAGATTTTAGTGCAAAACTCACCATCATAGACAAGGATGGTTGCTATTTATTGCTGAAAGGGTCGGGACTCAATGCTACTAAATAATTATACACTCAATACCAGAGCAAATCCTGGTGGTGTAGTGGGTTAAGTGCTACCACTGCTAACCAAAAGTTCAGCAGTTAAATTCCACGAGGTACTCCTCGGATATTCTATGGGTCAATTCTACTCTGGCCTCTAGGGTCACCATGAGTTGGATCTGACTTGATGGCACTGGGTGGGTTTATACCAGAGCATCTAAATACATTGAACAAACACTGACAACTTTGAAAAATGAGACAGATCACTATATAATAATAGTAGGAGACTTCAACATTCCACTTTCAATAACAGACAGATCATGCAGAAAAAAGTTCAGTAAAGATACAGAAGATCTTATGGCAAAAACCAACTAGACCTCATCAATGTATACAGAAGCTTTTACTCAACGACAGATAAGTGCACCTTCTCCAAAGCACACGAAACATTCTCCAAATTAGACCATGCATTAGGTCATAAAGGAAGCCTCAACAAAATGCAAAACACTGAATCATTGCAAAGCATCTTCTCACATCACAAAGCCATAAAAGTTAAAATCACCAGCAGAAAATCATAGGTAGAAATCTGAACTCACGGAAAGTGAACAATACCTTGCTCAAAAATCCAAGGGTTATAAAAGAAATGAAAGATGCAATAAAGAAATTATTGACTCAAATGAGAGTGAGAACACATCCTACCAAAACCAGTGGGATACAGCAAAAGCAGTGCTCAGAGGTCAATTTATTTCTATAAATGCACACATTCAGAATTAAGAAAGGGCTCAAACCAAGGAATTAACGCTATGTCTTGAACAAACAGAAAGAGAGCAAGAGAGGACTCTCCCAGTCACCAGAAGAAAACAGATAATAAAAATTAGAACAGAACTAAATGAACTAGAAAATAAAAGAACAATTGAATAGATTAACAAAACCAAAAGCTGGTTCTTTGAAAAGATCAATAAAATTGATAAACCATTGGCTAAACTGACAAAAGCAAAACAGGAAACAACCTGAATAAGAAATGAGATGGGAGATGTCACAGCAGACCCAACCAAATTAGAAAGTATCATAACAGATCCAAGCCAAAGCCAAGTGCCGTCAAGTCGGATCCGACTCAGAATATTATCAAAAACTACTTGAACAGATTTTAAAGCCTAGAGCAAATGGACAAATTTCTAGATTCACATCACTTACCAAAATTATCACAAGGAGAAGTAGAACAACTTAATAAATCTATCATGAAAAAAGAGACTGAAAAAGCAATTAAAAAACTACCAACGAGGGGGTGGGCCCAAGATGGCAGACTAGACACACATCTTCTCAATTACCTCTGAGAATTAAGCCCTGGATAGACAATTGAATAGAGCATTCTGGACACATAGTGAACCCTAGGATATGGCATAGGGTTGTCAGATTGAACTACACACCACTAAACGGGAAACTACCTCTCTTTAACATGAGGCAGCACACATTCAGCCCTGCTCCTGCTGACTCACCAGTTGGGTGGACTGTAGGTACTGATGCTGTCTTTCTTATCCAGCAGGCAGGAGATGGATGTGAGCTGGCAAATATGCTGAGCTACAATGCTAAGGTAAATAGTGTATAGCACAGAAGACAGTGCATGGGATAGACAAATTGTGAGAGCCCAGCTGCCGATTGAGGGCACAACTGCCCCTCCATCCTCTCTTTTCTGAGCTCTGCCATAGATTCTGCTATTTTGTGGCAGGAAGGACAACTTGGCCAGGATGCCATCTTGGTTGGCTGGGAGGTGGAGTTGCCCAACTGGAGGTCTCAGCAGGGGCTAATTCCCAAGCTAAGAAGCAGTGTCAGTCTGGGAAGAATTTAGCCAGCAGAAACGCTGTGTTTAGGACAGGGTTACCTTACAGTTGGGTCCTGACTGACAATGGCAGCAAGGCCATAACCTCTCCCTACTTTGAACCACTTCATAGCATCTGGGTTGGCTGAAGAGGTTCTCCCATTGTCATCTGGGAGGCAGGGCCTGCCTCACCTGATGGTCTGACTGATTTTGGCAGCTGTTGTACAGCTCCTAACTTTTCAAAATTAGACTGCCAGGAGAAATAACTTCTGAGCAGCCAGATGATGTCTCTTCCAGCTTTTACTGACCCACATGACAGGGTTGCCTGATGGCCCTGCAGTGACTCCATAAGTAGGATGTTGTCTTTGCTAGCCAGGGAGTTGAGCCTGCCACCCAAGAGAGTCCACTAAGGCCAGTCACCAGAGCACACAGAGGTGGCTGGTGACCAACTCCCTTCTTAGAACTACACATGAACTCTTGTTGAGGTAACACCAGAGAAACTAACAGACTCTAGATGGCCTGAAGGCAACAAATGTTTGCTAACTATTTAAAGAAACAGTGCACCATGGCTCCAGAAAACTCCCAAAGTAAAGAATCAAAAACTTCCCAGGTAAAGAAGCCTTTCTGAAACTATCAGAGGTTGAGTACTAAATAATTATATAGAGAGCACTCCTAGAGATTAAACAAAATTCAGCTAAGCAAAATGAAACATTAAGCAAGCTATCTGAATTTATAGAACATCAACGATCTGAAATCTAGCAGATCAATAACAAAATTACAGAATTAGACAATTCAATCCAAAACCAAAAGAGCAGAATTGAGGAGATACAAGTCAGATGTAGCAACATTGAGAATAGAGCAACTGTCACCAACATTTATGAAGAGAAATCAGAGAAAAGAAATAACAGTGAAGAAGTATTAAGAAACGTGGGACTCTATTACGAGGAATAATTTATGATTAATTGGATTTCCTGAACAGGCAAAGATAGGTGAAAACACAGAAAGTATTGCTACTGAGATGCTGACAGAAAACTTCCCTGTTTATGAAAGAAGAAAACATAGACTTCGAAGATGTGTATTGAACCCCACAAAAAATATATTCAAAAGAAAGACATCAAAATATATTATAATCAGGCTTAATAAAATGAAACATAAAGACTATTTTTAAAGGTAACAAGACTTAAAGCAAAGCTAGCATTCTGAAACAAACCCTGTAGGCTTTCATCTGACTTCTGGGAAGAAATGATGTTGGTAAGGAGGCAGTGGGACTACACAGTCAAAGTCTTGAAGGAGAAAAACTTCCAACCAAGAATTCTATATCCTGCAAAATTGTCTCTGAAATATGAAGGTGAAATCAAGACATTTGCAGATAAACAGACATTTAGAGACTTTGTAAACACCAAACCAAGGCTACAAAAAATCCTGAAACAAGCTCTTTGCTTAGGAAAACAAACTGTTAAGTGTATATTTAAGGAGGTAATGCAGGAAATGGCATCCAAAAATATACTCAGAGAAGTCACAAAACTAAATCAAAGCCACAATATTAAAAGAAGGGAACTAGTGATCATATCATGAAAACTATGACATCATCACACTAAAAAGAGGAATATATTACAGTAGTTACAGTCCTTTCAGACGGAGAGGAAATTAGAAAGATACACAGAAGTTAAAATTGGTTTAAACATAGAATATGAAAGGGGATTAAAGGGTAGCTGCAAAACACAATAGCAATGCAACATATCAAGGTGAGAAACATAAGACAGGAGTCTTGACAAACACAAAATCAACACCAAAAAGATGAAAAAACAACCCATAAAGAATGACTCAGAACAGAATATTAAGAGCAATGTAGAAAATACCAACACAAAAATAAATGCATCAAAATGACAGCACTAAACAGGTAGCTATCAATAATTACACTGAACGTAAATTATTTGAATGCTCCAATAAAGAGACAAGTGATATCATGGATCAAAAGACATGACCTATCCATATCTTGCTTACAAGAAACACACCTTACACTCAAAATATGAACAAAATAAAAATTAAGGATGAAATAATATATAACAAGCTAACAATATACAAAGAAAAGCAGGTATGGCAATATTAACCTCAGATAAAATAGATTTTAATGTAAAATCCACCATCATGGACAAGAACGGTCACTATTTATTGCTGAAGATTCAATACACAAGCAGGACTTAACACTATGAAATATTTATGCACCCAATACCAGAGCATCTAAATATATCAAAAAAAACACTGACTACATGGAAAAATGCAATAGATCACTTCACAAAAATAGTAGGAGACTTCAACATTCCACTTTCAGTAATGGACAGATCATCCAGAAAAAAGCTCAGTAAAGGCACAGAAGATCTTACTGTGACAACCAACTAGACTTCATCCACAATACAGAACTTTTATCCATCAACAGATAAGTAAACCTCCTTCTCTAATGCATGTGGAACATTTTCCTAACACATTTTCATGTGTTAGCTCATTCAGGAAGTCTCAACAAAATCCAAACTATTGAATTATTGCAAAGCATCTTCTCAGATCATAAAGCCATAAAAATTGAAATTCATAGCAGAAAAAACATAGAAAGAAATTTAAACCCATGGAAACTGAACAACACCTTGCTCAAAAAGCCATCGATTATAGAAGAAATCAAAGAGGAAACAAAGAAATTGATGGAAGCAAATGTGATTGAAAGTGTGTTTTACCAGAACATATGGGATATGTCAAAGCAGTGCTCAGAGGTCAATTTATCTCTATAAATGCACACTTCTGGAAGGGACAAAGGACCTCAAAGAAAACAATTAACCCTACAGCCTCAACAAGTAGAAAGAGAGCAACAGAGGAACCCTCAGGCACCAGAAGAAAACATAAAAAATTAGAGCAAAATGTCTTCCTTTCAGTATTTTGTTTATCTTCCAGTAAAGAAAAAAGCCACTTGAGGCCAGATCAGGTGAGTAAGGAGGGTGTTCCAATACAGTTATTTGTGTACTGGCTAAAACCCCACTCACAGACAAATATACAACTAAGTTTGGAACCTGCCACTATAACACTGTGCACAATGGCTATTCCACAAAGAGTTCCAAAATCACTTTGAAAGGTGGACTAGGTGCTGCCATCTGTGCATAGCTTCTTAAAGGGAGTACTTTGAAGGTGACAGCAGTGATATGAGGTATGTAGAACTTAGAACAATTATGTTCACAGACTTAATTTTCAGACCTTGTACTCATGGTGAAAGGCTGAGAACTTTCCCTTCGAGAATGGTGACAAGACAATGATGCCCATTATCTCCACTCGTACTCAGCCTTGTATTGAAGTCCTAGTCAGAGCAATAAGGCAAGAAAAAGAAAAGGTATCCAGATTGGAAAAGTAGTAAAATATTTGCATATGACATGATTCCATATGCAGAAGACCCTTAAGATTCCATAAGAAACTTTGTGGAACTCATAGACAAATTCAACAATGTTGCAGGATATGAGATCAACAGCCAACAATCAAGTGAGTTCCTCGGCATTAAAAAAGACTACTCCAAAAAAAGAAATCAAGACAACAGTCCCACTTACCCCACAATCCCACTTAGCACACAGGAATCAACACTTCAGTGAAACTGAAGTCTTATACAATAATAACTATAAAATACAGCTACAAAAGATTAAACGATACCTACAAAAATGGAAACACAACCCATGCTTATAAATAAACCCCCACTGCTATCGAATGGATTCTGACTCATAGCGACCCTATAGAGCAGAACAGAACTGCTCCATAGAGTTTCCAAGGAGTGCCTGGCGGGTTTGATATTTTAATTAGCAGTTATACCATTTAATCATTAAGCCACCAAGGTTTCCACTAGTAAGGAAAACATAATACAGTGAAAATGTCATTAATGTACAGTTTCAGTGCAATCCTGATATGAATTCCAATAGCACTCCCTATTGAAATGCAAAAACTAATGACCAACTTCATATGAGAAAGGAAAGAAACCCTGAATAACCAAAATAATGTTGAAGAAAAAGAGCAAACTAGGAGACCTCACACTCCCTGATATAAAAACATGCTGTACAGCCACTGTAATCAAAACAGCTTGGTACTGGTCCAATGAGAGACGCAGATCAGTGTAACAGAATTAAGAACTCAAAAATAAACACACCCATCTACGGATAACTGATTTTTGACAAGGGATTCAAATCTCACACCAAACACCAAAGCTAAGTCAAAACGAATTAGACCTAAACATCAAATGTAAAGCTATAATATTCCTGGAAGAAAACATAGGGAGAAAATTATGGGACCTACTCTTTTGGAACAATAGGATAACCAGGATTACAACAAATATACAAAGAGAAGACAAAATAGATAAATGGGGTCTTCTATAAATTATGAACTTCTGCTCATGAAGAGACATTATCAAAAGAGTAAAAAGAGAACCTACAGACAAGGACGAAATATTTGGAAAAGCCATGTCAGATAATGGTTTAATCTCCAAAACTTATAGAAAACTTCAACAACAAAAGACAATTTACTTACAAAATGAGCAAAGTACACTAACAGAACCTTTACCAAAAAAGACATCCAAAAAGCCAACAAACACAAGAAAAGACACTTAGGATAATTTGTCATTAAACCAAGTCAAACCTATTGCTGTTAAGTCAATTTAGACTCATAGAGACTCTGTAGCACAGAGCAAGACTGCTTCATAGAGTTTCCAAGGAGTATCAGATGACCTCTGCATATTGGTCCCAAGTTGTTTACTTCTTCATAGCAAAATGAGATCACCTAGCTCAAAAAAAGTCTACTAGAGCCAAACTCAAATTTGTATACAAATTTGTATTTGTTTTTATAAAAGTAGCCCCAAATAAGCAGACTTTTAGGCATAAGAAATGTCCTACTTTTCATACTCCCTGAAACTGTTTCCACCAACTGCTAGACTTAGATAAGCTAAAGCCCTTTAGATGTAAGAATTTCCAGCTGTTGCCATCTGTCTTAGTTATCTAATGCTGCTGTAACAGAAATACCACAGGAGTAAGCTTTAACAAACATAACCTTACACAGTCTAGGAGGCTAGAAGTCTGAAATCGGGACAGCAGCTCCAGGGGACATTAGGATTGGTAGAAGACTTGTTAACAATCCCTGCTATGCAAATGATATAACCTTGCTTGCTGAAACCAAAGAGGGCTTGAGGCACTTACTGAAAATTGTCAAAGAATAGAGTCTTCAATACAGATTTACACCTGAATATAAAGAAAAGAAAATTCTAAGTTCCTAGGCAATAAATAAAATCATGATAAATGGTGAAGAAATTGAAGTTGTCAAGGATTTCATTGTTCTCATACCAACAACAGAAATCCTAGTGGTTTAGAGGTCAAGAGTTTGATTGCTTGTCAAAAGGTTGGCTGTTTAAATACTCCAGGGGCTCCTTGAAACCCTATGGGGAGTTCTACTGTGTCCTGTATGCAACACCCATGGAAGAATCAATCAAGAAATCAAATGGCATACTGTGACTAAAGTATGTCTGACACAAGCCATGGTCTCTTCAGTCACCTCATATGCATATGAAAGCCAGACAATGAAGAAGGAAGACCAAAGAAAAATTAGTGCATCTGAGTTGTAGTGTTTTTGAAAGCTATTGATTATACCTTGTAACTCCAGAAGAATGAACAGGTCAGTCTTGGAGGTAGTACAGCCAGAAGTGAAGTTGGCAAGACTTCGTGTTGCTTACTTCAGACACATCATCAAGGAAAGACCATTTACTAGAAAAGGACATCATGTCTGGTGAGCTAGAATGTCAGCAAAAATGACATAGTCCTCAGTGAGACGGAGCGACAGAGAGGAGGCAACAATGGGCTCAAACAACAATGACTGTGAAGATGGCGCCAGATCATAAGGTTGTCATGAGTTCAAGCAGACTCAACAGCAATGTTGGCACAACTTCAACACTGTTTGACAATATGTGCTAATTTTAGCATAAATCAGAGTGAGACATTATAGTACAGAATCATTAAGTATTTCAGTGTTTCCCACTTTTCTACAATTTTGCGCTCACGTTCTTCAGTCTCAAGCACAATGTGAAGCAGCTCTTCTGACCTCAGCAGGATCTCTCCACTGTGGTGCTCTTGATCACATGTCAGTCACAGACCTGACTCCTTCACAAGCAGCCAGGTCTGAAGAGCAGAACACTATTTATACAGAATTCTATTTTGTGGGCTTTCTCTTTCACATCCTCAAATAAATACTAAAGGCTGATAAGCAGAGGTTTTCAAAAAAAGAAGATATATTGGAAGAAGACAAGTTGGTAATTATCAATGGACTTGACTGGCTGGTAAATGTTCAGTGGTTCAATTTGTATTATGATCACACAACCACACACTGAAATTTTGATATTGATTTTGATTTTCTCTAATAAAAATTAGACCAAAAGCTCTGAGTTAACTTCTTAATGTGAATCTACTTATTCATTTGTGATGACTCCTCTAGGCAGTCATTTTTATGAATATTAACTGGAGTTTAAGGTGGCCATGAATAATCATTGTATGGTTTCTCTACAATGTTGCTTTATTTTTTGACTGAGTCAAAAAACATCATATTCAATAACATAAACAAATTTAAGAATATTACCTAGTATGTATTTGGAAACAGTAAAATTAGTACAGTGATTATTATCAAATCCAATTTAATTTGTGTCATGGGTTGAATTGTGTCCCCCAAAAAATTTGTGCAACCACGTGGCTGGGATATGGTTCCCAGTATCTTGAGACTGTCCTCCATTGTGTGGTTTTGCTAAACTGTTTGTTAAAGGATTAGGGTGGGGCTGTAAATTCCTGCTGTAGGGGGAGTTTCCCCAGAGTATGGCTTGCCCCACACTTGATGCTTTCAGCTTGCAAGAGATAAAAGGGAAGAGAAACAGAGGACAATCGAGAACCTTGCTACCATCAAGAGAGCAGCACCGGGAGAAGAGTGCGTCCTTCAGACCAGAGGTTCTTGCGCCAAGATGCTCCCTGGACAAAGACTGATGCAATACCGGACTTTCCTCCAGAGCCGACAAGGGGAAAGCCTTCCCCTGGAGCAATCACCCTGAATATGGACTTGCAACCTACCGGACTGTGTAAGAATAAACCCTTCTTTGTTAAAGCCATCCACTCTGTGGTATTTCTGTTAGAGCAGCCCTAGCTGACTAAAACAATTTGTAATCCTATTTTAGACAAAATAGAATATTTTAACATTTAATGCACATTGCCACTTAATTAACTTTTACTTGATAGGCTATTTATTCTGTTAAATATTACTTTCCTGCACCAAGAAGTCTAAAGAAACAAATGGAAAATCTCCAATAAGACATATTTTACTTTTACACAGGAGAATATTTTGATATTTATCTTTCTAAGTAATAGTGTATGCAATTTCTCACTATTGCTATAGGATTTATTGCTTTATAACTTATTCAGGGAAATGAGAAAGATGTCATTTTGACTATGTCAGGATAACAGAAAATAAAATATGCAATCTATGAACCAACATATACTTAATACTTGTGTAGTATCACAGTCTTTTACTACAGTAGGAAATATGGTGATTTCTGTATACTAAAATACCATAAGCAAAGGAATGAGAGAAAAAATTTCTATTGTTCTGTACTATAATGTATGAAATCAACTCCTAAATTTTGAGATTATGGATGATTTGAGATTCAATTGCAAATCTTCCATTTCAATGCTAGGAGACATGAGTTTTTTTTTATTACAAAGCATACAGTGGTATGAAATACCACTATCTTTAAACTTTAGTAAAGAAGTCAATACTTAAACCTCAAAGCAAATCCGTCTTAGATTCAGTCTTAGTCAAATGATGCAAGCCACATTTTTCTAAAGAATAGTACTTTATGCCATGTATCCCAGATAAGTGTTGCCAGTCAACGTGTTGTTTGTTTTGCTTTGCATTTTTCTCTATGTGGTAATAGGCCTTCAACAATAGGATCAATAAATATTATTCATCTGAACTGCCAGTAACACAATTTAGTAGTTTCACTTACATTTGTCAGAACGTCACACGTGTTATCTGAATGTTAATGTGTTTATGTGTAATTTTCAACATCTACTTTTGTCTTAAAGGAATGGAAGACAACTTAATATGATCAAGACCTTGTCACCAGTGCGCAGGTGTATGTGGAAGAAGTTGACCAGAAAATTATCAGGAGACTATCACTTTCTAATATAAAGCACATTTAATATCAGTTTTATGGCTTTATATACACAGGTCATCAGTGTTATAATGGATAAAACACTTTTGAACTTGATGAAATACTTTGAGATGTAGTTTCGAACAAAAACACTATTTTTAAAAATCTGCACAGTGTAACTAAACCTATAAGTATGAATCATTTGTGGTAAGAAATACTTGATTTATAAGAGCAGCTCCTTGTAGTTCTTTTTTTCATGAATTTCCTCTTGTAATCACATTTATGTACTTTCACCCAAAATCCTCACAACTGGATCAGTAAGCAAGATTGTCATAAACAGAGAAAGGATTGAGGCTGTCAAGGATTTCATTTTACTTAGGTCCACAATCAATGCCCTTGAAAGCAGCAATCCAGAAATCAAAAGACGCATTGCATTGGGAAAATCTGCTGCAAAGGACCTCTTCAAAGTTTTCAAAAGTAAGGATGTCACCTTGAAGACTAAAACACACCGGACCCAAGCCATGCTATTTTCAATCACATTGTATGTGCGCGGAAACGGGACTATGAACGAAGAAGACAGAAAAAGAGTTGATGTCTTTGAATTGTGGTATTGGACAAGAACGTTGAATGTACCATAGACCTCCAAAAGAACCAACAGATCTGTTCTGGAAGAAGTGCAACCCGAGTGCTCCTTGGAAGCAAAGATGGCAAGACTGCATCTTACATATTTGGGACCTGTTGTCGGGAAAGATCAGTCCTTGGAGAAGGACATCATGCTTGGTAGAGTGGAGGATCATCAAAAAAGAAGAAGGTCCTTGAGGAGATGGATTGACACAATGGAGCAACAATGGGCTTAAAAGCAAAAACCATTGTGAACGTGGCCCAAGCCTGGGCAGTGTTCCTTTCTGTTGTTCATAGGGTTGCTATGAGTCGGAACCGACTCAACGGCACCTAACAGCAACAACAACCTTCACCAAATGACATATCTCACTCTCTTGTAGGTGGTACTGGAAATATCGGAAATAAAAGATAAAGATTCTAAACACAAGTTTTTAACAAACGTAATAAAATAAATGATACATGTAAACACATAAAATAATACAAGAAGACCTGGCGGCACAGTGGTTAAGCATTTGGCTGCTAACCAGGTAATCATCAGAACCCACTAGCCACTCTGAGGAGAAAGATGTGGCATTCCATTTCCATAAAGATTTAGTCTTGATTATCCCATGGGATAATCAAGAGGTGCTATGAGTTGGATTCAACTCAGTGGCAATGGATTTTGATTTTGGTTTTACAAAATAACATACATAAAACATGTGTGTATTGTGTGTAAATAGTGACAACTCTTGTCCTATCTCAGTCTACAAAACCTCTTTACTTCTCCCTAAAATAATAATAATTTAATCTTCTGTGGGTGAGATCTTTGAGTGCAATTGCTACATACAATCTCTAAATTCGTACTTCACTTCTGTATTCACCATAACTGTCGTCCACTTTGCTCACACTCATTGTATAATATTCAAATTTCTGAGCTTCGAGTTTTTCACTTCAGAATTGGTTCAACTGCAGTAAGTTTTGTTTTTGATTTGTCATTCAAGAAGTGATTATCTGGCTATTCTCCAAATCAGACACCAGAAATGCAGATGAGGATATAGCAGTGCTTCCCACTTCCCAAGTGTAACCACTAAATACCAGCGGTAGCATTACCATTGCTCACCCTAGAAGACGTGACAACCCAAAATGTCACCAGACAGTGACAAATGTCTAATGCGTAGCAAAGTTGTCCCCAGTCTACTACTGAAGCAGAGCTTTACAGTACTGCATTGTTGGAATGTATCACACAATTATTGATACATTTTAAAATTTTGAAATTATTGATCCATTTTAAAATTTTGGTTAATTAGAATTTGGGGCTTTGGTAACAATCTGGGTTTGTTCAAGAAAACAGAGCTACTCAGATTATCCTGAAAATAAATTGATTTAAATAGGAATTAGAGATTACACAAATTTGATGAGATCTAGAGTGCGTGTGTGAGTGCGCACGTGCATGCAGTGAAAGAGAAGACCAGAAAATCTCCCAGGGACCTCAAATGTAGATATATGCACATATATATGAATACATAATCGTTATCTACATTTTATCTACACATTTTATATAGATAAAATGATCTGAATGATATCATTGTGTGTCACAGATATTATCTCCCACTCTGAAACTTGTCTTTTTATTTTCTGAAGGCGTTTTTCTCCTTTTTTCTTTAGAAGTAATCATAGGCTCACACACAGTTTTAAGAATACAAAGAGGTCCTGTATGTCCTCATCAAGTTTCCCCAACAGTAACAAATTTGCAGTACTACATCAAAACCAGGAAATTAAAATGTACACAATTCACTGATTTTACTTAGATTTTAGTTTTACATGCACTGATCTGTGGGTTTTTTGTGTGTGTTTTAGTTCTGTGCAGTTTTGTCACTTGATAGACTCATCGCAGTCAAGACACAGAGAAATTCCACCTCATGGATGGATACCACAGCCACCTTCCTCTTAATCTCTTCCTAACTCACTGACCTGTTTTCTGTCTCCGTAATTTTGTCATTTCAAGAATGTTACATAAATGGAATTACTCAGAATGCAAACTTCTCTTATTTTTTTTTTTTAAACTCAGTATAATTCCCTTGAAATCCATTCATGTTGTTCTGTGTATCAGTGGGGCAATGTATTTTATTCTGTTGTATAGATGTTCTACAGTTCGTTTAATAATTTGTCTAATGAGGAATATTTTAGTTGTTTCCAACTTTGGGCTAATAGGAATAAACTCCTATGAACAACTGTGTACAGGTTTTTATGCAGGTGTAACTTTTAGATTTTTAGGATAAATGTTTAAGAGTGCAGTTGCTGAGTTGTGTGGTAAGCACAAGTTTAGTTTTTTTTGTTTTTTGTTTTAAAGATGTTGTCTATTTTTCAGAGTGATTGTACTGTTTTACATTTCCTCCAGCAATAAATGAGTTATCCAGTTTTCCTGAATCCTCACTGGCATTTGGTGTTATAACTAATTTTTATTTTATTTCAGCTATTCTGAAAGGTGTGTAGTAATGTCTGTTTGTGAACTTAGTTATCGTGTCCCCAGTGGCTAGTGGAGAGCAGTAATGGTTCCATGGTAGAATTCTCATCTTCCATGCAGGAGGCCTGGTTTCTACTCCTGGCCAATGTACGTTAAGTTCAGCCACAGTTGTCTATCAGTGTAGACTTATGTATTCCTGTGATGCTGAGCAGGCTCTAGCGAAGCTTCCAGACTTAGACTAAGAAAAAGGGTCTGTAGTCTACTTCTGAAAACCAGTAAATGAAAACCTAATGGATCTACTGTGTATGTGTTCACCAAAAGTCAGGGCTTACTTAAGGGGAGTTGACAAGAACAATGGTTAATGATATTGAACATTGTTTTATGTGCTTTTTTACCATTGTTATATTCTTGTCAACAAATGCCTCTTCATGTCTTTTGCTCATTTTCTAATTAGGTTATTTGGGATTGCTTTACTATTGAGAGTTACTTTAAAAAAAAAATGATACAAGTCCTTTATCAAAATTCTAGTTTGAAAAGATTTTCTCTGAATTTGAATATTTTCTTTACATTATTTTCACAGTTTCTTTTGCAGGTTAAAGGATTATAATAATTATGAGGTTCAATTGAATTTTTTTTCTTTTTTATGAATTGTACTTTTGATGTCAACTCTAAGAACTGCTTACCAAGCTGTAGGTCCCCAAAACCTTCTCCTATATCATCATTGCTAATGGTTTATCTAGTGTTCTGAAAGATAAGACTTGAAGGCCACAACTGTAATTTTTCTGTTTGTCTTCTATAAATCTGGCTTCAAATATTTTACAGCTTTATTACTCAGTGCATACACATTTAGAAATTTTATGTCTTATTGATGGATTTAACTTTTATCATCACATAATGTTCCTTTCTACTCATGGTAATTTTTTGGCTTTGAAGTTTATTTTATATTAATATAACAGTCCTGATCTATTTTTATTAAAAAATTTCATGGTATAATTTTTTCTGTCCTCTTACTGTCATCATACCTGTACATACCTTTCTTTGAACTGAATTTTCTTTGGGCAGCATATGTGGCTTTTCGACTCTTCTAAATTCAGTCTTCAAATTGGTATGTTTAGTCTACTCATATTTAGTATTATTATTAGAATATTAGAGTATGTTAATCTACCATTTTATTTTTTATTTTCTGTTTGCCCTCTCTTTTTTTTAATTTCTGCTTTCTTTTTCCTGTCCTACAGATTACCTGAACATTGTTTAGAATTACGTTTTTAGCTATTTATA
This sequence comes from Heterohyrax brucei, assembly GCA_028571685.1. Classification (NCBI taxonomy): domain Eukaryota; kingdom Metazoa; phylum Chordata; class Mammalia; order Hyracoidea; family Procaviidae; genus Heterohyrax; species Heterohyrax brucei. The sequence goes on from CM053156.1 coordinate 8,678,784, forward strand.
GTTTTTTAGTGTATCACTTTGTATTACCCTTTGGCAGTTACTCTATACATGGTATGATATGTTCACAGCTCCTCACGATTTACTGGTATCAACACTTTATGAGTTCAAACGAAGTACGTAAATCTTACCTTATTATTTCCGATTACACTTTCCCATTTATAATTGTCTTAAATATTTCCTTATACATTGAGAATAACTTTTAATCATGTCATCTTTTTGCTTCAACTCTCAAAGATAATTTAGAAAATTCAAGAAGAAAAGTAAAGTCTATTGCATCATCCATATTTTTGCAGTTTATATATATTTCATTTTCTTATTCTTACATTTGTCATTTCCTTCTTGTGTCATTTCCTTTCTATTTAACAAACTTCCTAGCCATCATTTTAAGGTGGGTCTGTGGGCAACAAGTTCTCTTAGTTTTCCTACATCAGAATATGTTTTAATTTCCTTTTCATTCCTGAGTGACTTTTTGTTCAATATAGAAATCTGGGTTAATGAATATATATATATACATATGTGCATATATATACAACACATATATATTTTGCTTATGAGTTCATTTATTTATTTATTATGATTGAGTGAAAACATATATTCCTATATAAATTTGCATGCCTGCCTATGTGCAGCTTTTACTTCTCTCACTGTCCAGTGACAGCACATTCTTCCTCCCCATTCTATACATGTCATATCCTCCTAACAATCTCCTATCCCCTCCTCTCCACCCACTCCTCTTCCTCCAGTAAGAAGTCAGCAGGACGACACCCTGTAGATACATAGAACCTTAAAGTGCACACATGATACGATCACTCTGGGTAGCCAAGTCCAATCCATTCCTGTCTGAAGAATTGCCCTCCATTATGATTTATGGACAGGGGCAGCACCAGGGCCAGGGGCCATGCTTCCAGAGTAACCCGAAGGCCCCTGGACCATCAATTGCAGTCTTTTAGTGAAGAACCCAGGGTGCACCCCTTTTTAATCTTGTGTTGCCAGTGACACTCAACTTTGTGAGCCCTATCACAGCTATTAATGAATATTTTGTTTCAGTACTTGATTGTTTCAATTCTTGCTCACCTCCACATTTATGCAAAATGAACTGTCATACAGATTATTTTTCTCCTATAGGCAGTGCATCATTAGCTTCTGACTATATTCAAAATTTTTTTCATTTGGTTTTGAGAGTTTAGTTGCTATGATGTGATATCTTGGCATGAATTTCTTGGAATTTCTCAAAGAAATTTTTGAGATTTTCTTAGCTACTCTAACCCATAGGTTTATGTTTTTGTTTGTTTTTTGCTTTGTTTAGAATGTTTTTAGCCATTGTTTTTCAATTTTTTTTTAAATCCCCATCTTTCATCTTCTGCTACTCCAGTTCCTCAAATGTTAGATCTTTTATTGAAGTCCCACAGGTTTCTAAGGCTCCATTCACTCATTTTTCTCCCCAAGCCACTTTCCTTCTGTTGTATGTTGTTGTTGTTAGGTATCCTCAAGTCACTTCCAACTCACAGTTACCCTTTACAACAGAACAAAACACTATCGGGTCCTGTGCCATGCCTACAATTGTTGCTGCGTTTCCTCCCATCGTGGCAGCCACCGTGCGAATTCATGTTGGGGGGCCCCTCTTTTTCTCTCATCCTCTACTTTACCAGTCATATCTTTCTCCAGGGCCTGGTCCCTCCTAATTATATGTCAAAAGTAAGTGAGCTGTAGTTTCTCTATCTTTGCTTCTAAGGAATATTCTGGCTGTACTTCTAAGACAAATTTGTTCACTCTTCTGGCAGTCCAAGTTACATTCACTATCCTTGCCAACACTAATTCTTTCCCAGTCTTCCTTTTTTTGCTGTCCAGTTTTCACATGTCTATAAGGTTACTGAAAACACCAAGGCTTGAGTCAGGCACACCTGAGTCCTTAAAGTGAGATCTTGGCTTTTTAAAACTTTAAAGAGTTCTTCTGCAGCAGATAATTTCTGTTTTTCAGATTAGAAATTCTGTCTTCAAGTTTACTGATTCTGTCCTCTGTCATCTCCATTGTACTCCTGAGTCCACCCATTGACATTTTAATTTTGGTTATTGTGTTTTCCAGTTCTAGAATTACGATTGGTTCTTCTTCTTCATTGTGAATATATATATATACACACACACAGATATATGTATATATGTACACATGTACATATATGTGTACATATACATATACACAAATATATATAATGTATACATACTTACATATATACATATATAATATGTTTCACTGTTTCCATAATTGTTTGTTGGAGTACTTTTGTAATGACTCCTTTAAAATTCTTCTTAGAGAATTCTAACATCTGTGTTATCTTGGTGTAGGAATCTACCCATTAAATTTGCTCACTGAAATTAAGATCTTTCTATATCTTGGTATAAGTGATTTTTTACTAAAATTTGAATGCTTGAGATATTATGTCATGATACTCTGGATAGCATTTAAATCTTGCATTTTAAGAAGCCTGTTCTTATGTCCCTGTAGCAGGAAAAGGATAGTACTTCCTTTTTACTGCCAGATGACATGGATAATACGAGATTCTGCATTTACTTTCCCCTGGCTGTGAGGCAGAAATGTGACTTATCACTGTTTCCCATGTAGTGTCCACTGACTGTTTGGAGGTCTAGGGGGTAGGTTGTCATTATAACCACTGAGCAGTCGTGAATTCTTGATACTTCATGGGACTCCTCTGACATTGTTCCAGTGAGGAGAACGAGAGACTGCAAGAGGCACACAGAACTACCAGAAAAGGAAGAGGTTGTGAAAACCCTGGGAAAGAAGAGAAAGGAGGTGGAAGAAGCTTTGATTTTATTACATGATGTCCACCTACAGCAAGGTGAGAGGTTTCTAGGACACTGATCACCAAGGAGAAACACAGCAGAGTGATCTGGCAACTACAGGGTTTTCTCTTACTAGGGAGCAGATGTTGGGCAGTTTCATAGATATGTGAAGCAGGCATCCTGTAAGTGGCTAAAATCTACTTACTCATACATTTTTAAAAACAAGTGGATGTATACAAATTTGAGTTTGGCACTGTCAAATGGATCTCAAGATTGCTGTGAAGAAGTATATAACCTGGGGCCGATACTCAGAGGCCATCTTTGGCCCATTTATATAATAGAGTTTCCTGGTTTATTTCTTAGAGTGGCAAAGCTTTTCTTGGGGCATTTTGTCTACTCCATTAGCATTTCTGGTTTTTCTTTTTACATAGCCCAGTCCAGAATATGAAGTGATAAAGAAAATACAGACAACTCATTTCTGTGTTGCTCCTCAGGGCCTGAGGTTCTCACCTGGTCTATTTCTCTCTGACTTTCAGAATCTTCTCTCTTCTGTTTGATAAAGATACAGTATCCCAAGATTTTACCTGTACTTAGAAGGAGGAAAAGGGGAAAAAAGTATGCCTACTCTGTAATTCTCTATTCATTATTTTTCGTTTGATTTGTATCTGTATCAAACCTTAAGTTGATTATTCTTGTTGTTAAAATCATCTATGTGCCTACTAATTTTTCTCTTGTTTTATCAGCTACGAAGAAAAAAGAAAGTTAAAATTCCCTAAAGTGTGTGTGTTTGCTTATTTTTCTTTAAGTTTTGTCAGCTTTTGTTATATACATTAATAATCTATTATTGCATACAAATTTAGAATTGAAATATCTTCCTATTGAATTGACACTTTTATCTTAAAATATTCTCCTTTATTTCTTTCACAGCTTCTTGCCTAAAATTTTACTTTTCCAGTATAACTATTTCATCTTTCTTTTAGACAACGTTTTCAAGATACAGAATTCTAGGTTGGCGGTTATATTTTTCAGCACTTTAAAAATATCATGCTTTTTTCTTTTTGCTTTCATTGTTTGTGTCACTTATTTTTGCTATGTTGAAGCAAATGTGATTTTTAGTAGGGAAACTTTAAAGATTTTATCTTTATCTTTGGTTTTCATCTGTTTTTTAATGATGTGCTTAGGCGTGGTTTTCTTTGTATTCGTTTTCCTGGGGGAATATTCATTGAGTTTCTTAAATTGTAGATTTGTTGTCTTTGATCTATCCTGTTCTCCTCTTCCCTGGGATTCATATTACATCTATTTGCTTTTCCATTATATCCTCTATACATTTTAAACTCTTTTCTGCGCCTTTCCTATTTCTACCTTTATTGAAAGTTTCTGACCTTTTTTATGCCATATTAAATATACTAATTAGTGTAAATCTTTAATTATTGAACTCAGTTATTGAATTTTTTAGTTCTAAAAATTTCACTTAACTTTCTTATAGTTATCAGATTTCTTGTAAAAATCAACATCTTTTTTTTGAACAATCATGATTATTTTAAGTTCATAAACACCTTCACCATCTAGATCACCTGCGATGTTATTCTTACATACTTTAGGGCCTAGGAATTTTTCATTTATTAAAATTATAGGTACTTATAAAAGTATATGAACATAACACATAATTATTATGTACAATTAAACTATTGTACATAACAGTTATAAGGGTCTCACTGGCGATCTTCATCAAAAGAGGATTTCATCTTACGATAGTCAGAGAAGGTATTAGTGGGTCACCTTGATGAAGTCAAGGAAAGATTTGAGGCTGTGTTGAGAACTAGAATTTCGGTCTGCTCTTACCTCTGAGACTAGCTTGCTCTTAGCTAAGATACTTTCTGAGATCTTATCTGAAAGCTCTGCATATTCATTGAGATCCTCTAATTTGCTGACCTCTAAACTGCTGTCTCACTTTCCTTGGAACTATGAGATTGCTTTAGTATTTGTTTAGGTCTCTTGCTCCCAAACTATATATTCCTACTTGATATCTGAGTGTCTCTTTCCAGAATACCACACAGTTTAAAAAGTGATTGAAAACCTTGACCTTGCAGAGACTCTCACTCACTTTTCTAGTTTTTTTTCATGATTGAATGAAAATGTACATTCCCATATAAATACGCACACTGACCTATATGCAGCCTCCATTGCTCTACCTGTACCGTGACGGCACACTCTTCCTCTGTGCTACGTACATGTCTTATCTTCCCAACAGTCTCCTATCTTCTCTTTTCTGCCCATTCCCCTTCCTCCAGTATGAGGTCAACAGGAGGACCTCCTATGGATCCCTAGAACCACAAATTGCCCACACAATATGGTCCCTCTTCGTCACCAAGTCCAATCAATTGCTCTCTGAAAAGTTGACCTTCATTATGATTTATGGACAGGGGCAGCATCAGAGCCAGGGGCCATGCTCCCAGGGGAACCTTGACTTCCGTGGACCATCAGTTGTGTTCTTTTAGTAGAGATCTCAGGGTGCACCCCTTATTTATACTTGTATTGCCAGTGAGATTCAACTTTGTGAGCTCCATCGTGGCTATCACTGATGGTGGCCAGACACCATCTGGTTCTTCCAGTCACAAGTCCACTTGTGTAGACATCCACTCACATGGTCTCTCTGTCTCCTGGATTCTCTTTCCCCCATGTCATTATGGACATTGGTGATCATCCATTCCTAAGTTGGTACCATTTGCTGTACCCTCAGATGTTAACTTGGCAGCCTTTAAGACCCCAGACGCCACTCACCAGTGTGGGGTGCAGAGAACCCTCATTAGCAAAATGCTAGTTGTGACAATGGGCCTCGATTTCCCCTGAGAGCATGGTCCCCAGCCCCCTGCCCCAGCTACTCTGTCCTTGCACTATTAGGTTAAGATGGGAGGAGTACACAAGTTGTGTTGAAGTCCCATTAATATTGATCTTCTTACTAATGTGTGCTGTCACCAATTTCACCTAACCAAATTTCTGACAACTGTCTAATCTAAATCCTCACACCTTGCCCTCCCACCCTCCTCACCCTTGCAGCCATCACAGAGTCTTTTCTGTTATGCATGAGTCTGTTTTTAAGTTCTTATCGTAGGAGTCTCATACAATATTTGTCCTTCTGTCACTGACTACTTACACTCAGCATAATGTCCTCCAGTTGAAACTAGGTTAAGAGATGTTTCCTACTATCATTGTTGTTCTTTATCATTGCATAGTGTTCCACTGAGTATATATACCATAGTTTACCTATCTATTCTTTTATTGTTGGGCATCTGGGTTGATTCCATCTTTTTGCTATTGTGGACTGTGCTGTGATGAATATTCATGTGCTTGTATCAGTTGGTGTGAATGGCCTTGATTCTGCAGGATATATTCCAAGCAGTGGAATTACTGGGTCAAAGAGTATACCTATATCCATTATTTTAAGGTAGAGCCAGATTGCTTTCCAAGGAGTTGCACCATTTTACAATCCCACCAACAGTGTAGGAGAGTTCTAATCTCTTCACAATCTCTCCAGATTTAGTGTTTTGCATTTTTTGGATCATGGCTAAACTTGTTGGGGTTAGATGGTATCTCATTGTCGTTTTGATTTGAATTTCTTTAACAGTGAATGATTGTGAGCACGTCCGCGTGTGTTTTTTGGCTGCTTGGATCTCCTCTTTAGAGAACGGTCTGTCCATGTCCTTTGCCCATTGCTTAATAGGATGATTGATCTTTTTCTTATTGATATTTTGTAGTACCTTATAGAATATGGAGACCTGGTGCCAGTCTGACATAGAGTTGTCGAATATTTTTTCCCATTCTGTAGGTGACCTTTTATTTCTTTTGATGAAGTCTTTGCATGAGCAGAAGTCTTTGATTGTTATTAATTCCCATTTACCTATTTTCTCTTCTGATGAATGTGCTTTGTCAGATTTTGCAGTCTGTCTATATTGTGCATTAATACTTCCATGTTGACTCTATTTTATCTTAGATGAGCTTTATCATTTTAGCTTTTATATTTAAGTCTTTTATCCAGTTTGAATTGATTTTTTTGTGTAAGGTGTGAGATATGGGTCTTGTTTCAGTTTTTTGCAGATGGATATCCAATTTTGCCAGCACCACTTGTTAAAGAGACTGTTCTTACACCAGTTTAAAATCTTAGAGCCTTTGTCGAGTATCAGCTGTTCGTAGGAGGACGGTGGCATCTCTGGGGTCTCTACTCTGTTCCACTGGTCTATGTGTCTCTTTTTGTACCAGTATCAGGCTGTTTTGACTACTGTGGCAGTGTAATAGGTTCTAAAGTCAGGTAGTCAGAGGCCTCTCAGTGTGTTCTTCTTCTTCAGTAGTGCTTACTTATCTGGGGCTTCTTTCCTTTGCAAACAAAGCTGATGATTTGTTTCTCTATCTCATAAAAAAATGTCGCTGGAATTTGTATTGGGATTGCATTATATAAGTAGATTGCTTTGGGCAAAATAGACATTTTTCACAATATTGAGTTTTCCTATCCGTATGGAGGGCAAATTACTCCACTTACGTAAGTCTCTCCCAGTTTCTTGCAGTAAGTTCTTGTAGTTCTCTTTGTAAAGATCTCTTATTTATCTAGTTAGATTTATTCCTAGGTATTTTATCTTCTTGGGGGCTATCTAATTGGTTTGGTGATTTCTTCTTTAATAATCTCACTGTTGGTATAAAGGAATCCTATTGATTTACTTATGTTTACCTTGTATCCCGATACTTTGTGAACTCTTCTATTAGCTCCAATATGTTACTTATGGATTTCTTTGGATTCTCTGTATATACAATCATATCATCTGCAAAGAGGGAAATCTTTACTTCTCCATTGCCAATATGGATGCCACTTATTTCTTTGACTTGTCTAATTGCTCTGACTAGAACTTCTAGCACAATATTAAATAGAAGTGGTGAGAATGGGCATCCTTGTCTAGTTCCCGTTTTCAAAGGGAATTCTTTCAGTCTTTCACCGTTCAGGATGATGAAAGCAGTTGGCTTTGCATAGATGCTACTGATTACATTGAGGAATTTTCCCTCTATTCCTATTTTTCTGAGAGTTTTAAGCATGAATGGGTACTAAACTTTGTCAAATTCCTTTTCTGCATCAATTGACAAGATCAGGTGTTTCTTATCTTTTGTGTTATTAATGTGGTTGACTGCATTATTTGTTGTTCTGATGTTGAACCAGCCTTGCATCTCTGGAATGAAACCAACTTGATCATGATGAATTGTTTTTTTTTTTTTTTTATGCTGTTGAATTCTGTTGGCTAGAATTTTGTTGAAGATTTTTGCATCTAGATTCATGAGTGCTAAGCCAAGCCAAGTGCCGTCAAGTCGGATCGAGTGCTATTGGTCTGTAATTTTCTTTTTTTGTGGGATCCTTCCCTGTTTTTGGTATCAGGGTTATACTGGCTTCATAGGGTGAATTTGGAAGTATTCCATCCCTTTCTATGATGTGAAATAGCCTCAACAGTATAGGAGTTCACTCTTGTTTAAAAGTTTGGTAGAATTCTCCGGTGAAGCCATCTGGGCCAGAACATTTTTTGATTGGTAGGTTCTTGATGGTTTTTTCAATCTCTTCCATTGTGATAGATTTATTAAATTGATCTACTTCTCCTTGTAATAATCTTGGTGAGTCACATGAATCTGGAAATTTGTCTACTTCCCTTAGGTTTTCAAACCTGTCAGTGTACAGCCTTTCATGGTATTCTGTTATGATATTTTTTATTTCAGCTGGGTCTATTGTAACATTTCCCAATTCATTTCTTAATCAGGCTATTTGTATCTTCTGCTGTTTTTCTTTTGTAATTTAGCCAATGGTTTATCAATTTTGTTGATCTTTTCAGAGAACCAGCTTTTGGTTTTGTTAATTTTTTCAATTGTTTTTCTACTCTCTAATTCATTTAATTCTACTCTAATCCTTATAATCTGTTTTCTTCTTGTGCCTGAGGGGTTCCTCTGTTGCTCTCTTTCTACTTGTTCAAGCTGTAAGATTAATTTTTTAATTTGGGCCTTTTCTCCTTTCCGGATGTGTGCAGTTATAGAGATAAACTAACCTCTGAGTACTGCTTTTGCTGTATCCCATAAATTCTTGTAGGATATGTTTTCATTCTCATTTCAATCCACAAATTTCTTTATTTTGTCCTTAATTTCTTCTATAATGCAAGGCTTTATGAGCAAGGTGTTGTTCAGTTTCCACAAGTTTGAATTTCTACCTATGAATTTTCTGTTATTAATTTCAACTTTTATAGCTCTATAGTCCGAGAAGATACTTTGAAATAAATAAATGGTTTGGATTTTATAGACAATTGTCTTATGACCTAACACATGGTTTAATCTGGAGAATGTTCCATGTGCATTGAAGAAGGTGTATTTATCTGCTGATGGATGAAAAGATCTGTATATGTCGATAAGGTCAAGTTGGTTGATTGTTGCAATAACATCTTCTGCATCTTTTTTCTGGATAATCTATCTGTAACTGAAAGAGAAGTACTGAAGTCTCCAACTATTATTGTAGAATGATTAATCTCATTTTTCAATGTTGTCAGTATCTGTTCAATGTATTTAGTTGCTCTGGTATTGAGTATATCAGTATTTAATATTGTTAAGTCCTGCTTGAGTATTTAATCTTTCAGCAATAAATAGTGACCATTTGTCCACAATAGTGGATTTTACATTAAAATCTATTTTATCTGAGATTAATATTGCCACACCTGCTCTTGTGTATTTTTAGTTTGGTATATATTATTCCAACCTTTAATTCTCAGTGTGTTCATATCTTTAAGTCTAAGGTGTGTTGTTTGTAGGCAACGTATAGATGGATTGTGTCTTTTGATCCAAGATGTCACTCACTGTCTCTTTACTGGAGCATTCAGTCCATTTGCATTCAATGTAATTATTGACAGGCATGTGCTATTGTCATCATTTTGATTTAATTACTTTTGTGTTGATGTTTTCTATATTACTCTTATTGTTCTATTCTGAGGTGTTCTTCTTTATGGGTTGTATCAGTGTTGGTTTTGTGACTCCTGTATTGCACTTCTTACTTTGATATAAGGCATTGTTAATCTGCTTTATAGCTATGTGTATTATCCCCCTTAGCATACTAAGATTAAAACCAATTTTAATTACTTCATAACTCTGAAACTTCCTCTGCATCAAAAACAACTGTAACTATTGTAGTGTATCCCTCTTTTAATGTGATGGTATTATAGTTGTCATGATATGATCACGGATTCTCTTATTACTGTAGCTTTGGTCAAGTATTGTGACTTCCTTAACTGATTAGAAATTTGGAGTGTCCTGAATTGTCACCTAAAATATACATTTAGGGAAGAGCTTCTTTCAGTATTTCATGTAATTTTAGTTTAGTTTTCATGAAGTCTCTAAATTTCTCTTTATTTTCAAAAGTCTTAATTTCACCATTATATTTGATAGGCAGTTTTGCAGGATAAATAATTCTAGGATGAACATTTTTCTCATTCAGGGTTTTGAATGTGTCTGCTCACTGTTTTCTAGCCAGCATTGTTTCTGCAGAAAAGTCAGATTGAAGTCTACAGGGTTTCCCTCGGAATGCTAGTTTTGCTTTGAGCCTTGCTGCCCTCAGAAGCATCTTTTTATGTTTTAGCTTATTAAGCTTGATTATAATATGCCTCGGCATATTTCTTTTGGAGTCTAACTTTTGGGGTGTTTGATAAACATCTTAGATATCTATGTTCTCTTGGCTCATAATCTCAGGAATGTTTTCTGTCCGCATTTCTACCTTCATTACTCTCTATATTGTCATGAATCCTCCCTTGTTCAAGAACTCCAATTAAACATAAATTATTCCTCTTCATGGAGCCCCACATGTTTCTTAATGCTTCTTCATTTTTCTTATTTCTTTTCTCTGATTTCACCTCATGTATGTTGGTGTTAGTTACTTTGTCTTCTAGGTCACTGAGTCTAAATTCCATCTGTTCAATCCTACTCTTTGGCTTTGGATAGAATTACCTAATTCTGTAATTTTGTTATTAATCTGATATATTTCATATTGTTGATGTTCTAGCATTTCAAATAGCTTACCAAATTTTTCATTTTGTTCTACTACATTTTATTTTATCTCTAGGAAGGTTCTATATACAACTCTTTTGTGTTCAACCCCCAATAGATTCAGAAAGTCTTCTTCACCTGTGAAATTTTTTGAATCTTTATTTAGGGAATTTTCTGGAGCATTTGAAGGCTGCTTCTTTAAATGATTATGGTTTGGGCCTGTGTGCCATCTAGACACTGTTTGATTTCTCTGGTAATGGATCTAAGAGAATTGTTGGTTACCAGCTGACTCTAATACTCTAGTGATTTGCCCTAGGTGGACTCTCAGGGGTGGAAGATTCTGCTTATTGTGTAACAAAGAGGCTGCTCTGCTTATGGAGAAACTTGGGGCAGTCAGCCAACCCTACAATGTCAGTGAGAGAAAAGAGTCAGGAAAAGATGAGGCTTCTCAACAGAGAGATGTCCAGGCAGATACACAAGCCTCTTAGCCTTAAAAGTAAACGGTACTTCTTTGCTAGGAGCTGTCCAGGTGCTGAACTGGGAGCTTGGAGCTGTCCAACGGGCTGCCCTGAACAGGCAGTCAGAAATAGCGACTCCACCTGCCAGGTTAGAATAAAATACGTTACCGGCCTTCTGCAGAAGCTGCAGTTCTCTGATAGAACGAAACAGCAGAAGCAGAGATCAGACAGTCACTGGATCATTTTTGAGAGGAGAAGATTAGTCTGGTACTATTGCCTAGTCAAATATGCAGGTCCTAAGGCTCCCCAGATAGTTAATGCTCCATATGAATATCATACAAGCCTTAGTTCTCAGAGGGAAATGAGATGTCTGTTTACTCTGTCATCTTTTAACGGCTGTTATCCAGCTATTTTTTCCTTCCAGTTCAGTTCTTCTTAGAAGCTCCTCCATGTGCCAATTTATGTTTCCACAGTGCAGTGAGATACCCCACAATCCCGAGGCCTTCATGCTATGCTTTGTTTCTTTACCCCTGGCACTGGCACAGCTATGAAAATAAAAACAATTGCAGAGATGAATATGGTGCTGAATTTAGTTTGTACCTCATTTCCAGATGTGGACCCTCCAGTTCTGTCTGTTTTGGTTGTTCTTTGATGTTTTCATATACTTGCTTTATGTACCAATTCACCTTTTATAGTTATTTGGAGAAGGGTTGCTCTTATAGCAGCTGACTTCATGTCTGCAAGAGGAAATCACTGAATTATATGTTTTCAATTATTCAAAATATTTAGGAAACAGATCTTGGATAAATGGTATCCTGAATACTTAAATATATATACACCACATGTACTTCTCTTTGTAGATTTTTCATTTTTTTTCTCAGGGCTTGGTTGTATATTTTAATTTTCTGTTGTATTTTCAGTTACTATGTAATAGTGATGGTGTGTTTATCAGATCCTGCCTCTAGGCAACTAGAATATGTGATCAATCAATTTCAACCTAAGTGTCTTTAAAGACTGTTACGTTTTCAGTATAACACGTGAAAACTACTTCCATGTCTACTACATTTCAGGATTTCACAGTTATTCAAAAATTATGCTTAACATTTGTAAGTAGCTTATTATTTTCTTTAAAGCAGCTAAGCATGTTTTGAAAGAACATTTAATATTTGAGCACTTATGTGGCTCTTTATTGATGTTCTATTATGCCTATGTTGAAAATTTGGGGTTGAATAACTCTTAACTTCTTTGGAAACCCGAAGAACATTTTAAGCATTGTAAAAGAGGTTAATTAAACTCTCTTATCTGAAAAGTAATTGAAGTGCCTATAACTCAGCTACCTCAAGACATAATGACACTGTGGAACTTTACAGCTCATGTGCTAAAGTGGCTCATTGAACAAAACGATGCCTTAATGTCCACTATGGATAGAAATCCAGGGTTAGTTTTTTGACCTTCAAGCAATGGAATCTGATGAGTTTGTTGGCCTGTTGTGATGCCCATGAAACTTTCACAGAAATATCTAGAGAAATGAGTCCATGATATATATATATATTTTCCCACAATGAAGTCTTTTCTTACAAAGGAAAATACTTTCTGTGAAAATAAAAGGTGGTGGTGGTGTCATAGGCACAAAAACTTAGAAATAAATTATTCTACTTACAATTGCACTGGATTTGATTCCTATGATATAGGAATGGCAGTTTGTGGGGATCTATAAGATGGCTCAGCATGTTAAAATGCATCTGTTAAGTTTCTCTTAAAGCTGATGTCTTATTAAAACCAAACAACAGTATACTTTAGAGCCAAAAATTATCACAAGACTGCCACACCAGAAAAATATGAAACAAGCAAACAAAACAAAATCCAGTATATAGAGCTGTTTATTAAGCATGAAAATGATCCTCATCTGGGATTATTTAGATGTAATGGTAGAAGCATTTCATTCCTCAGTTTTCATTCCTTCAATAAATACTAAGTTATGATTTTTCCTGGCATTACATAGATATCCTACATTAAGGTGAGCAGTGAGGGCAGGATTATGGAGTAAGATTGCTTTTCACAAAAGAAAAGACAAATAGGAAAGTTATAAGTAAAATTATTATAGGAAATAATAAAAACAAAAGGCATGGATGGATTGTGCATCTGTGTGTAGTGGCAATAAAATATCTATCTTCAGGAACCTGTTTTTTTTTTTTTTTCCCAAGGATAGAGGCAGGTTAATAGGCTCAGCACAACCTTTAGCTTTAACTGCAACAAAGATTTTCATCAACTGCTTGTGTTGGAAAAAGGGAAAAAAGGTTATTTAGTTCTTTATTTTTCAATTACATGAGATACAGGCAAGTCCCAAATCCTGCAAATATATTTTTCCTTATAAATGAAGATAACTTTATGCAGCAAAGTTTACGCAGAAGCAGACTAAACATCTCTACAGTGGTAAAGTGCTTAGATACTAACCAGAAGGTTAACTGTTCAAACCCACTTATTGCTCAAGGGGAAAAAGATGTGCAGTCCACTTCATAAAGATTAGATCCTTGGGAACCTTATGGGGCAGTTCTGTTTTGTCTTAGAAGGTTGCCATGAGTCAGAATTGACTTGACAGCAGAGTTTTGCTATAATTCTGATGCTATTTATTACAGTAATATTTACTTTTATCCAATAATTAAACATTGAAAGGTGCTATATTGAGTTAATTAAAATAGATTACCTGAATAATGCATGAGCACTTTTTAAATACATGAATATTTAATTGCTCCAAATGCAATGATATTATGAAGTAATTGGGTCAATATCTGCAGCCAAATGCATGAACATAGATCCAAATGCCTGTAATATTTGAATATTCTTCTGTTGGTCATTTAAAGTGTTTAATAATAAATTATACTCGGAACTTAAAACCTCATTACTCTTTAGTTTTAATCTTTTTGTTAAAACTTTTCTAGATTCTTCTGAATTCAGAATTAATGGGCAATTTTCTAGAAGACTGTTGTGGTTGTTGTTAGTTGCTATCAAGTTAGTTCCATCTCATGGCAACCTTGTACATAACACAACAAAACATTGTCCAGCCCTGTGCCACCTTTCAACACTATGGGAGGCAATATTCTGTTATGATAAATAGGGTTTTCATTGACCAGCTTTAGATCACCAGACCTTTCTTCTTAGTCTGTTTTAATCTGGAAGTTGTGCTGAAACTTGTTCACTTTGAGTGAACCTGGTGATATTTAAAATATCAGTTGACATAGCTTTCAGCATCATAATGCACAAGCTAACAGAGTAGCAGCAGGTTGACTAGAAGACAAGAATAGCAAAATTCTATATGTGGAATAACCGTAGAAATGTGCACAGTTTTAACATCATACCTGATGGAGCTAAGTCTGTATTTTTCAGTTTACAAGAAGAATCATTTAGTTGAAAAACAAGTTTAAAAAATGTGAGCTATCTCATATCAACATTAAAGTTCATTGAAAGACAGCGTTCCAGGCTTTTATTCATTCATCAATACATATATTCCTGATAACTCAGTCATCTACAAATACTGGATTATCTACTATGTTCTCATCTTGAACCCCTGTGTGGGTCGGGCAGTTAATGTACTTAACTGAAAGTTTGGGGATTTATGTCTACCCAGAAGCACCCTGGAGGACCAGCCTGGTGATCTAATTTAAAAAAATCTGTCATAAAAACTCTAGGGAGCACAATTCTACTCTGACACACATGGAATAGCTATGAGTCAGGGTGGATTCAACAGCAACTGTTTGGTTCCATTCTAAACTCAGTTTGTAACACTTTACTCCAAGCCTATGGCAAACAATTGGTTTCCAAAAATTTTATTTTGTTTCGTCTATATTTCTTGTATGGATGTCATCTAATTTTAATATAGTTATGTGCTTTATCCAAAGATTGAAGCCCCATAATAGACTCACTTACCTCAAAAAAGTAATATTTCTCTACAGGATATACAAACATCAAATAATTTTCTTATTAAAGTTTATCTTTTTAAGGCTGTATGTATGTCTCCTGTTTTCTACTAATACTAATGTGTTGTTCTATAAAAACATTTACAGGATGATATCATGTTCTAAACTGTGATAAATGTTGAACATTGGGAGCTTAAAGTTCTTGAGCTCATGAAAAACTATAATTTGTGACAGATGAATGCATTTAACAAGGAACTATACTCCGACTCGACGGCACTTGGCTTGGCTTGGCATACTAGTAGTTATCAGCATTACATTAGAAATACAGAAAGTCCCCAAATTATGAATGAGTTCTGTTTCTAAGTCTGTCTTTTAGTTGAATATGTATCTAACTCACAACATTTAGGCACTTCCAGATGTTTGTCTTAGTATATAGTATACAGTACACCTTTCTTTATATATTAAAAAAAAAAGAAATACTTCCAGAAATACTAAAATATCTTTAACACAAAAATAATGTTTTGATGCAAAGTATCATCTGTTTGTTATTACAGGCCATTGTATATGTCTTGAATTTTTCATATAATAGGCTTTATAGGAGTTGGTTGGTAATTACAAGTTGTACGTAAATCATACACTTGTAAACTTATGTATAAAAAGTTCTATAAGAACACAGAAGAGTAACTGATTAATTATGACCAGAAGGATCAGGGAAGACTTATAGCAGACAGTAACAGTTTAGCTGGGAATTAATGTACATAAAATGGATAGCAAAATGGGAAAAATGTAGAAGAAAAAGAGAAATTATATGCAAATGCGTTACAGCATTTGGAAAAATAACCTACTTAGAAACTGTAAATAGTGTGATGAGGCATAGGAAGTAAGTGCTGTTTATTCATCCACCTCCCTGGCATTACCAGCAGGTCAGAAAGGAAGGAAAGTTTGAACTTTTCTGGGTAAACAAGGGAAATCAACAAAGTTTTCTAGATTTGAAATGAGTCGTTACTGTTAAAATAGCTGATTAGTTATTGTTTTTATTAGGTGCCCTCAAATCTGTGCCAACTCATAGCAATCTTGTACACATATCAGACAGTGTAAAGCTGTCCAATCCTGTGCAATCATCACAATTATTGCTAGGTTTGAGCAGTTATTGCAGACACTGCATGAAGTCATGTCATTGAAGGGTTTTGTCTTTTTCACGCAGCCTCTGATTTCACGAGGCAAGATATCCTTCTCCAGGGAATGGACCCTTCTGAGGACATGTTCAAAGTAGGTAATATGAAGTCTCATCAACCTCATATCTCTGGAGCATTCTAGCTTTTCTTCCCAGATAATCAGTAGGAAGAGCTATTAAAATGTTAATACCTACTAAATATGAAATGGAACCCTGGGGGCACAGCAGTTGAAAGGTCAGCTCCCAACCAAAAGATCAGCCGCTAGAGTCCACTCCTTGGAAACCCTATGAGGCAGTTTTACTCTGTTACAATATACTTTATAACCCTGTTGCTGTCAGTCAGAATCAACTCAACAGCAATGAGTTTGACTTTTCATTCAAGCATGGAGTGGGTTAGATGTATCCTCTCAGTATCCTTCTAAAAGGTTTACATGTGTTGATTTACTTCAGGCTCACGATAACCCTATAAAGCAGAAGTTAGTATTTTCTTTCAACTTGTAAATAAAGACACTAACCCTACAGATACAGAAATAATTTGAGTAAGGTCACTCAAGCAAAAAGTGACAGAACCAAGATTCAAACTGTAGTCTTTCCAAACACTGCACTGCCAACCTTTGCAGCACATAAAATCTGAACCACCCTAGGTAATTTATAAATGTGATGCACAAGAATGGGCTTAAAATTTCTGGTGTAGCTTCCTTTTTATTTGGAAAGCCCTGGTTTCCCACTGTTTAGGTGCCACAGCTGCTAACCAACAGATCAGCAGTCTGAATCCATGTGGTGCTCCTTAGAAACTTGATACAAGTTTCACTCTGTCTGGTAGGCTCCCTATGAGTTAAACTCAACTTGACAGCAATGGGTTTGTCTTTGTTGTGGTGGTTTGTTCCGTCTTCATTTTGTTTCCCTCATTCCAGCTTTGGAATATGCTTCTTTTAAGGTTTGGAGCTTGGATTGTGGGCTACAATAGACACCTATTGTGCTTTTCTAAACATTCTCCTTTTACCTTGAAAAAAATAACTAGAAGCAATAAGTGAAAAAAAAATATCTACCATAAAAAAAAATTATCACTACACTCTGCTGGATTTTAATGCTTGCTTTAAAAAATTGTTGATATGCTCAATATCTTCCTTTTAATTTCTCGAGTAGCTTCTAGAGAATTCAGGTGAGTTAGATAGTAAAAGAAATAATAAGTACTACATGAAAGGTGATGAAGTTTAAATTTGAGAACATCATAGAAAAACCTTGCCAATAAATGTTGACTATTTCAAAGTTCTTTTGCAGGTCATAGTGCAGGAACAATAGTCACATTAATAGACATTTAAAATAGATTCAAATTAAAAATAAAGTTGTTTATTGAGAAGCCAAGAAGAAGGATTTTTGCTCTGTTTTGATGATCTGCCTTCTACTCTTGGTGACCTTGAAACATTGTATTGAGTCCATCCACCTCTGCCCTTGATTTACGACTTCCAAATTCAGTGGTAGAATTGGTGATTTTATCCCAATTCTTGTACAGGTTACTGTTTCTGGAAATTGTATTTCCATTAGGAAACTTCTTTTTCCTGACTCTTCCTGATAACCCGGACAGAAATTTATCAATTTGTCCACCTCTGATGACCCTCTGAGGAATATACCTTCTATGAAGATTGGCACATTGCTCATCTAACTGGACCATAGAAACAACAAAGCCACATCATCAGACTCTCAAAGTACCCAGTGTTTAAGTTCCAAGAGTTTTAAAATAATATTAAATGTCACTCTATAGTATAACTAACCACTTACAGACACAAAAATAATTATAATAATGATTACAAATTGACATTTTAGAAAATTATTTACACAAGTGTAGTATTTTTATATCAAGTGATTGTTGTTTTCACTGGCATCCAATTTTATATAAAATTCTAACCTATAAATTTAGTATAAACCTGAAGTTGTGAAGTGTCACTCAAAATTACAAACTCTAATTCTGTTTCCTTTCCTATTGTGTATTTTTTTCTTTCACATCACCCATGTGCAATTAAACAGGTTATACAAGTTAAGGTTGCCAAGGAAAGAATATAGCTAACACTAACTAGAAGAATAAATAAATAAGAAAAAAACATGAATCTGTTTGTGATAACTTAGCACTAGTATTACACTAAAACACCCACTATCTAATTCTGAGTTCAGTTGGCTATTTGCCCTAATAATCCAAGAATGTATAACAAGGCAAGACTGAAATATTCAGCCTCTATAAGTCAAAACTAAGAAATGCACAACAGACAATGACGTAGATATTTTCTGTGATTAAAGTATTTTGATGAAGGAGAAATACCTGATAGTGAACTTAATTTTAAAAGTTGAGTGTGCTATATGAGGAGCAAGTAACTTAATAACACAAAGAGTTACCAGCTTTGTCCTGTTGAGAGTTACATCAGTGTATATTTCAAGATTCCGCATACTTTGGAGCAGTCAAGATTGTGGACTAAGCATACATTTCCTTCTATCCCTCTGGAAACCAAGACCTGAACTGATAATCAAATGGAGCCTTCTGGTCACCTAGTAAGCCCCCAGAACACGGAACAGGGCTGTTAATTTGGACTTCATATCACTGAGAGAAAAACCTCCTCTCTTTCATTGACTCCCGCTCCCGACTAGCCCTGTCTTTCATGGACTGCAGGTAAACGCACTATTTTGACTTTTTTTTTCTGTCTTGGCTGGTGAGTGGAGCTGAATGTTGAATGGCAGCGAGACTCAGACACACTGCTGGTGGGATAGGCAGGAAAAATTGCCATATTTTGAGAGCCAGGCTTAGGACTCTGTTCATCTAGCCACTTTGGGCCTGTCTTTTTATCACTGCCACAGTGTGGTTTGTATGGAACCGCAGTGCCTGTATGTGGGACGTCATGTTGGGTAGCGAGATTTTAGCAGGACCTAATTCTTAGCCTGGAAGCCAGGACCTGGAAACAGGACAGTGCTTCTCTGACAGAAAAGCAGTAGTTTACACAGTGTCACCTACGGCGGTGGCTCAGCAACAGAGGTGGAGGACTCATTACCTCTCGGCACCTTTAGCCCCTCTATCTGCCAACCGTGTGGAGGGTGCCATCTTAGATACTGTGGCTGCAACTGGACCTATTTCTTAGCTTGGGAGCCAGAGCCTGCCCCCAGGAGAGTGCTTTTCTACCAGAAAAGCAGTAGTTTACACAATGTCGCCTAAGACTGGGCCCTGTCAACAGAGGCAAACAGGGCAGTTGCATTGCTGTATTTTGAATTAGTTTGTATCATCTAGGGTTGGATATAGAGGTGCTTACTTTGTCAGCTGGGAAGAGGGACATCTACACCTGAAAACCTTACTGACTTGGGAAGTGGTCAGATACCTTTTGTTGTACATTTTAAGACACCCTAGACAAAAATCTAGGGTACATCCTCACAGTATCTTTCCCAGCCTCTACTTACTCACATGGGACCCCAAAAGGAACAGACACTTGTGGAATATAAGAAATCACTCATGGCTTCAGAAGGCTCACACACAATACAAACAAGGAGTTTTCCAGATGAAGAAACTTTTCTGAAATCATCAGAAGGTGAATACAAAATGATTATATACAGAGCTGTTCTAGACCTTATACAAAATGCAGCAGAACAAAAGGAAAAATTAAGCAAGCTGTTCAATCTGATGGAACACTAGTACTCTGAAATCCAACAGATCAAGAATAAAATCAAAGACATAGAAACTTCCATTCAAGCCCAAGAAAACAGAATGCAAGAAATGGAAAAAGAATTTCTGACTTAGCAGACAGAGCTACTGACATCAGTGTCTATGAGCAGAAATCAGAAATAAGAAACAGGAAAAATGAAGAAGCATTAAGAAGCATGTGGGACTCTATTAACAGGAACAACCTTCGACTAATTGGAGTCCCTTTGATTAACAGGATGAGACACCTGAGAACACAGAGTGTCATTGCTGAGCTGCTGACAGAAAACTTCCCAGAAATCACGAAGGAAGAGAATCTAGATATCCCAGATGCATATCATATGCCACGCAATACAGATCTCAAAAGAAAGACTCCAAGACCTATTATAATCAAGCTTAACAAAATGAAACATAAGCAGCAACTCTTAAAGGCAGAAAGACTCAAAGCAAAGCTAACAGGCTTTTGTCAGATTTCTCAGCAGAAACCGTGCTGGCATGGAGACAGTGGCATGACACATTCAAGCCTTGAATGAGAAGAACTTTGAACCAAGAATTATATATCCTGCAAAACTATCTTTCAAATATGAATGTGAAATTAAGACATTCCCAGAAAACAGAAACTCAGAGACTTTGTAAAAACCAATCAAAAACTACGAGAAATACTAAAAATGTTCTTGGCTTTGGGTTAGAAGAACAAAACCACTAACTGTATATTTTAGAACGACACATTATTCAGAATTCTACTCAGTTAGAGAAGGCTCCAAATTCAATTACAACTTTAATACTGAAAGAAACAATCCAGTGATTATCATGAAAACTATTGTGCCATCATATTAAAAAGAGGGATGTACTACAGTCGTTATAGTCCTTCCAGATGGAGAAGAAGATGACAACACTGGTAGTAATTAAAATTGAGTTTATATATAGTTTATTAAGGGGGACCATAGGGGCAGCCATAAAGCACAACAAAGATGGAACATACCATTTCAAGAAATGTAACACAGGAGTCTCAACAACTACAAAAACAGCTGAAAAAGGTGAAAAATCAATTCACAAAAAAGAATGTCCCAGAACAGACTGATAAGAACAACAGAGAAAACATCAACACAAAAATAAACATGTCACAGTGGCGGCACTGAACATATACCTATCAATAATTACATTGAATGTGAACGGACTCAATGTTCCAGTAAAGAGACATCGAGTGATATCTTGGATCAAAAGACGTGATCCATCCATATGTCGTCTGCACAAAACTCACTTGAGAACTAAAGATAGGAACAAACTGAAAATTAAAGGATGGAAGAATATATATCAAGCTAACAATGAACAAAGAAGTACAGGTGTGGCAATTCTAATCTGTGACAAAATCAATTTTAATGTAGAATCAACCATTGTGGACAAAGATGGACACTATCTATTGCCGAAAGGTTCAGTACACAAGCAATACTTAGCTATATTAAATAATTATGCACCTAATATCACAGCACCTAAATATGTCAAAGAAACACTGACTACACTCAAAACCAGAGTTAGATTACTCCATAGTAATGGTGGGAGACTTCAACACTCCACTCTCAATAGTGGACAAATCATGTAGAAAAAAGCTCAGTGAAGATACAGAAGACCTTATTGCCACAATTAACCAATAAAACCTCATCAACATACACAGAACTTTCTACTCATCAGAAGACAATTACACTTTCTTCTCCAGTGCACAGTGAACATTCTCCAGAATTAGCCAAGTGTTAGGACATAATGCAACTCTCAACAAAATCCATACCACTGAGTTACTGCAAAGCATCTTCTAAGATGATAAAGCCATAAAAATCGAAATCAATAGCAGAAAAAAACATAGACAGAAAGTGGAACTCTTGGAAACTGAACAACATCTTGCTCAAAAAAATGGCTTATAGAAAAAATCAGGATGAAATAAAGAAATTCATAGATTCCAATGAGAATAAAAACAGTTCCTACCAGATCATAGGGATACAGCCAAAGCAGTGCTCAGAGGTTTGTTTATCTCCATAAATGCACACATCTGGAAGGAAAAAAGAAAACCAAATCAAGGAACTAACTCTACAACTTAAACAAGTATAGACAGAACAACAGAGGAACCTCCAAGGCTAGGGAAGAAACCGGATTGTAAAGATAAGAGCAGAGCTAAATGAATTAGAGAATAGAAAAACAACTGAAAAAATTGAAAAAACCAAAATCTGGTTCTTTGAAAAGATCAACAAAATTGACAAACCACTGGCTAAACTTACTAAAGAAAAACAGCAAAGGAAAGAGATAACCCAAATTAGAAATGAGAGGGAAGTTGTCACCACAGATGCAACAGAAATCAAAAATATCATAACAGAATACTATGAAAGACTGTACTCTAACAAATTTGAAAGCCTAGAGGAAATGGACAACTTCCTTGATTCATACCACCTGCCCAAATTATCACAATGTGAAGCAGAACAAGTTAATAAACCCATCACAAAGGAGACAAAAGCCAAGTGCCATCAAGTCGGATCCATCATGAGATTGAAAATGTCATCAAAAAACTGCCAACCAAAAAAAGCCCAGGCCCAGATGGCTTCACTGAAGAATTCTACCAAGCTTTTAGAGAAGACTCATCTCCAATACTACTGAGACTATTTCACAGTATAGAAATGGATGGAGTACTCCCAAACTCATTCTATGAAGCCAGCATAACCCTGATACCTAAGCCAGGGAAAGACCCCCAAAAAAGGAAAACTACAGACCAATATCACTCATCAATCTAGATGCAAAAATCTACAAAAGAATTCTTGCCAATACAATACAACAACACATCAAAAAAATAATCCATCATGACCAAGTTGGATTCATACCAGGGATGCAAGGCTGGTTCAACATCAGAAAAACACTTAATGTGATTAACCACATAAATATGACAAAAGACAAGAATCACCCAATTTTTTCCAATCATGCAGAAAAGGCATTTCATAAAGTCCAGCACAAATTGATGCTAAATACTCTTAGCAAAATAGGCATAGACAGAAGATTCCTCAACACAATAAGGGCCATTTATACAAAGCCAACTGCCTACGACATGACTGCAAGACTTTCCTTTGAGAACAGGAACTAGACAAGAATGCCCACTCTCACCTCTCCTATTCAACATTGTACTAGAAGTTCTAGCCAGAGCAATCAGAGAAGACCAAGAAATAAAGGGCATCTACATGGACAAAGAAGAAGTCAAAATCTCCGTTTGCAGATGATATGATTGTATATGCAGAGAATCCTAAAGAATTTACAAGTAAACTACTCAAACTGATAGAAGAGTTCAGCAAAGTCTCAGTATACAAGACAAACATAAATAAATCAGTAGGATTCCTTTATACCAACAACGAGACTGTTAACAAAGAAATCATCAAATCAATACCATTTACTATAGCCCCTAAGAAGATAAAGTCCCTAGGAGTTAATCTAACCAAAGAAATAAGAGACTTTTACAAAGACAACTACAAGCCCTTACTACAAGAAACTAAGAGAGACAGAGAAATGGAAAAACCTACCTTGCGCCTGGATAGGAAGACTTAACACTGTGAAAATGTCTATTTTGCTCAAAGTCTACTTAAATAATGCAATCCCAATACAAATTCCTCATGGTCACCATGAGTCAGATACGACTCAATGGCACTTGGCTTGGCATATAAATTCCAGTGTCATTTTTTAATGAGATGGAGAAACAAATCACCAATTTTGTACAGAAAGGGAAGAAGTACCGGATAAGTAAGGTACTACTAAAGAAGAAGAACACAATGGGAGGCCTCTCATTACCCAACCTTAGAACATACTACACTGCCACAGTGGTCAAAACAGCCTGGTACTGGTACAAGAACAGACAGATCAATCAATCGAACAGATCTGAGACCCCAGAGACGACAGCACCTGCATATGAACAGTTGATATTCGACAAAGGCCCTACGACATTAAACTGGGGTAAAAAGAGTGTCTTCAACAAATGGTGCTAGCAAAATTGGATACCCATATGCAATAAATTGAAACAAGATCCATATCTTACACCTTATACAAAAACCAACTCCAACTGGATAAAAGACCTAAATATCAAACCTAAAACGATAAAGCTCATCCAAGAAAAGTTAGGAACAACAATAGAACTTTTAATACACAATGTAGACAGACTTCAAAATCTGTCAAACAAACCACAGTCAACAGAAGAGAAAACAGATAAATGCGAACTACTAAGAATCACACACTTCTGCTCATCCAAAGACTATTAATAGAATTACAAAGCAACCTACAGAATGGGAAAAAATATTTGGCAACTATATGTCAGACTGATGCCTGATCTCCATAATCTATAAGATACTACAAAATATCAATAAGAAGAAGATAAATCATCCAATTAAGTGATGGGCAAAGGAGATGGACAGACATTTCTCTAAGGAGGAGATCCAGACAGCCAAAAAACACATGCGGACATGTTCACAATCTCCAGTTATTAAATAAATTCAAATCAAGACTACAATGAGATACCATCTCACCCCAACAAGGTTGGCCATGATCCAAAAAACACAAAACAACAAATGCTGGAGAGGCTGTGGAGAAAGTGGAACTCTCCTACACTGTTGGTGGGGTTGCAAAGTGGTCCAGCCTCTTTGGAAAGCAATCTGGTGCTTCCTTAAAAAGATGGATATAGATATACTATTTGACCCAGTAATTCCACTATTTGGAATATATCCTACAGAATCAAGGCCTTTCACACCAACGGACACACATGCACAAGAATGTTTATCGCAGCACAATCCACAATAGCAAAAAGATGGAATCAACCCAGATGCCCAGCAACAGAGGAATGGATAGGTAAACTATGATATATATACTCAATGGAGCACTATGCAATGATAAAGAATAATGATGATTCCAGGTAACATCTCCTAACCTGGTTTCAACTGGAAGACATTATGTTGAGTGAAAGTAGTCAGCAACAAAAGGACAAATATTCTATGAGACACCTACAATAAGATCTCAAAAACAGACTTACGTATAGAAGAAAAGACTCTTCGACCGCTGGAAGTGAGGAGAGGAAGGAAGGGCTGGGAGGAGGGTTTAGATTAGATAGATGGTAGAAATTTGGTTGGGTGAAATCGTTGATAGCACACATTAGAAACAAGAACAATATTAAGTGGACTTCAGCATACCTTGGATACTCCTTCCTTCTTAACCCAATATTGCAAGGACAGAGTAGCTGGGGCAATGGACAGGAGATCATACTGTTAGGTGAAATCGGGACCAACTGGCACAACTAGTGTTTTGGTAAGAGGGTTCTCTGCACCCCACATTGGTGAGTGGCGTCTGGGGTCTTAAAAGCTGCCAAGCTGCCATACGAGGGCACAGCAAATGGTCCCAACTCAGCAGGAACAGATGCTCACCGAGGACCAAAATGACATGCGGTAAAGACAACCAAGAAGACAGAGAGACCCACAAGAGTGGGTGCCTACGTCGACTTGGGATCGGAAGAAATGGATGGTGCCTGGCCACCACCAGTGATAGCTGCAATGGAGCTCACAGAGAGGAGTCTCACTGGCAACACAAGAATAAAAAGGGGTGCACCCTGAGATCTCCACTAAAAGACTGCAATTGATGGTCCCAGATTCCCCCTGGGAGCATTGTACCTGGCCCTGATGCTGCCCTTGCCCATAAATCATAACGAAGGTCCACTCTTCGGACATGAATGGATTGGACTTGGTGATGCAGTGTTACCATATATTGGATGCACTTTATGATTTTATGCATCTTCAGGACATCATCCTGTTGACCTCTGGCTGGAATAAGGGGAGTGGGTGGAGAGGAGGGGGAAGGAGACTTGGGAGGATAAGACATGTATGGATTAGAGAGGACTAGTGTGCTGTCACCGGCCAGGGAGAGCAGTGGAAGCTGCATATAGGTGGGCATGTAAATTTATATGGGAATGTAGATTTTCACTCAGTCATAACAAAAAAAAAAGGAAAAGAAAAATAAGAAAGAAGGAAAAAAAAAAAAGATTCCACATATTTTATTTTATTTCTTTAACACCTTAAATCCTTATACACTTTAGGAGTTAACATGAAACCTTAAATTTCAGACACCACACATAAAATGAAATGCTTTTACTGCCAACCTGATTTATCTATGCAAAAATATTCATGATCATCATACAAGACTTTGATATCAAAGTGCCGAAAATTTCCTCTTCAAGCCACATTGCCTGGATAATTCACTTGAGTTTAAGTCAATTGAAGCTGTCTGATTAACCAGCACTGCACATTCATAATTCAAAAAAAGGAATTTTAGAGTTTGGTTCAAACTGTATTTTATATTAGAACAGTGTTCACATATAATTCAGAACTGATATTAGCTTTTTGTAATTAGGTAGTGCTGCCTTATCTCCTCATCTTTAGAAATATTGAAATATCTGTGTAAGAAAAGGAACCTAAAATAAAGACTAGTTTATATTAAAAAAGAAGTTTTACATAGAATTAGTGCATAGCAATATAAAACCATTTATGCCTAACAATATGTATGTGAGACTGTATATACGTAGGTATTTTAAAACCAGAGAGAAGTAGTGAAAGAGTACAATGAATGTGATAATAATGTCTGAGGGCACAGCATATGTCCCAGCTCAGCAGGAACAATGCTCACCGAGGACCAAAATGACATGGGGTAAAGATAACCTAGAAGACAGAGAGACCCACAAGAGTGGGTGCCTTCATCGACTTGGGACCAGAAGAACTGGATGGTGCCCGGCCACCAGCAGGGATAGGAGTGATGGAGCTCACTAAGTTGAGTCTCACTGGCAACACAAGAATAAAAAGGGGTGCACTCTGAGATCTCCACTAAAAGATCGCAATTGATGGTCCAGTGCCTTCAGGGTTCCCCTGGGAGCATGGCCCCTGGCCCTGATGCTACCCTTGCCAATAAATCATAATGAAGGTCTACTTTTCGGACATGAATGGATTGGACTTGGTGATGCAGAGTGACCATATATTAGATGCACTTTATGGTTCTATGCATCTATAGGATATCATCCTGCTGACCTCTGGTTGGCAGAAGGATAGAGGGTGGAGATGTATGGAGCAGAGAGGAATAGTGTGCTGTCACCAGGCAGGGAGAGCAGTAGAAGCTGAATATAAGTGGGCATGTAAATTTATATGGGAATGTACATTTTCACTCAGTGATGTTAAAAAATAATTTTCCTTCTGAAACGAATGGTTTAATGTGTGTGTGTTTTTGTAAGTTTGTGTATACAGACTTTCACTTTTTCCTCTATATGCTTCTCTCTTCTTATTTCTCATTAAAAAAAAGTACCATTGAAAGAGTTAAGTAATTTTCTTCAAAAAGGACTTCTATAAAAAATAATCTACGATAATCCCTCACAAATCAGAATCAAAATGCAAACACCATTTTCAAAAAATTCTAAGGTTCATTGAGGGCAAGAAATGTGTTTTATTCATATGTATTCTGCCCTTGATGCTAGTGAAGTAATTTAAAAACATTGGGCTAGTGAGAAATAAAATACAAGGCATAAAATAATAAAAAATAAACCCACTGCCACTGAGTCAATTCTGACACATACAAACCCCGTAGAACAGAGTAGAACTGCCCCATGAAGTTTCTAAGGAGTGTCTGGTAGATTCGAACTGCTGAACTTTTGATTAGCAGTCATAGTACTTAACCAGAAATATCACAGTGGAATTGCTGTGAAATGCAAGAACAAGGAAAGGGAACAGGAAAATACCACAAGGTGTTCAGAAGCAGAGTTTCAGTTCATAGGGTTTGGTGAACTGTAAATAGATACACAATCCTGGAGAAAGCAAGATCAGAACCTGGGCATGGGAGCAAGACGACATCAGTATTGTTACTACAATTCTAAATTAGGTTTAGGAACTGATGTTTGATTGTAATAAACAAAGGTTAAAAAAAATGACCTTAAGAATTGACAAAGATGTTGAGGATCAGAACCCTCACATTTTGCTGCTGGGAATGCAAAATTGAGCAACTGCCACTGTGGAAAAGAGTGTGGTTGTTCCTAAAAAAGTTAAACATAGAATTATTATATAATACAGCAATAAAAAAAAAAAGATAAAAGGTAGTATATACAATGGAATATATTCAGCTATAAAGAGAAATAAAATTCTGATACACATTACAACTTAAAGGAAACCTTGAAAACATTGTACCAAGTGAAGTTAAGTTGGATGCAAAGGACAAATATTGTGTAGCCCCACTTACCATATTTTTAACAACATACATCTTTTACACTTGTTTGTCAGCTCTTCCCTTTCCTCATGAGGTATTTTCATAAGCTTGCTATGCTAATCTTTTTAACACAGGAACATGTAAAAAACATAGGTATAATTCAAAAAAAACAAAAAACCACTGCCATTCAGTCATTTCTGATTCAATAGTGATCCTAGAGGCAGAGTAGAACTTCCCTCATAGAGTTTCCAAGGATTTGAACTGCTGACCTCTTGGTTAGCAGATGTAGCACTTAACCACTACACCACCAGGGTTTCTGTGGGTATGATGGTACTTCTGAAAATACCTCACTGCAGGAAGGGACCACTTGGCAAACAAATGTAGAAGGAGAGCATAGTTTGCATAGAAAAATGGTGTATAAAAAAACATCTAGATTAGGCAAATGCACAGCCAAAGAAGTTTATTAGTGATTGACAGGAAAGGGGGATAGGAGTTACTGCTGAAGGATTACTCAGCTTCTGTTCAGGGTGATTAAGACTTCTGGGAATGGATAATGGTGATGGTAGCACAGCATGGTGAACCTGATAGTGGTCACTTTTTGTTATACGTATTTTACCACAATAAGACTTTTAAGACACACATGATTCGTTGAGAGACAGCACTAAGGTTTATGCAACACTGAGTCCAGGGAGAAGTAATGCTCTCTTTTTGCACTCCCAGAAAATGGAGCTATTTGAAGCCAGCTACCAGAAGCTGAACCACTGTAGAGGACATAGGAGGGTTGGGAGGCAAGAAAAGAGACCGTTCTCCCTAGATGCCCCCTCCTCTGGCCAGTTTCTGGGATCTATGTAAAGCCAGCAGTAGAATAACAGAAGTTAGGGAAAGTGATTCTAGGAGGCAGATTTTTATAGCTTGTATGTTTCCCAAGGTCCTAGAATATTAGGAGAAAGTGTCTAAAGTTCTTGACACGCCTCAGAGGTTTTCAGCTTTACTCATCCTAACTACTATTTTCATGATTCAAAGTTCATCAACTCTTGACAATACTATTGCACTCTCATACTAACTGATGCCCCTGGGTCCACTCTCTCTGTCTCTTCTAATCTATATTTTACTCTGCTCCTAGGCTTATACCTCACAAAGCTCTAACATCACTTCCCTATTTTAATTTCTTGATAACTTCCTATTATCGAGTAGATGAAGTCTAATTTCTTAAAATGTCACAGGCGATCCGAGCAAGTTAAATTTTGCAATCATCATTTAGTTTACAATCAAGGAACAGAGATAAATGAACAATAAGATCATGAATACCTGGCACATACACAAAATATTTCTTTAACAGCTGGAAAGTATACAAAGGAAACAAAATATGTACAAGGGAAATACAATAAAATTTGGTAGGTAATAAATAAATGTTTAAATAATTTAGTAAGGCATAAATGGGAAACAGTATGTGTAACCCTAGGGAAGGAATCATATGCTGATAATGACTTTGAAAAGAAGAATACATGCAGTTGGAATAGAGAGTGGGAAAATTTGCTTAAACAAAGACAAAGCCTAACTGAAGCAATGAGCTTGACATAAGTTCACTTTAAATAGACAAAATAGACATTACATTTTAGTTCGTTTGGGGTCAAACTGAAAATAACGTGGCATGTCTTAACTGAGAAAAAGAAATAAAACGGATTTAGCCTGCTTAAAAGTGGAGTCTCCATCAGCTCTCAGGATCCAGAGTCTAATGATAAAATCAACATTCCACAACACACATATTTAACCATTTGAATTTTAGTTTTGTCTTGAATTGACTGGAGGAATTCAAGTTAGTATGTTCATTTAATACCAAACTGGCTGTATTGACTTACATGTTACAATAAATCTTGATTTTAAAATATTAATAATATGCAAGGTGGTTCTTAAAAGGAAGTACGGGGGAGAAGTAAATAATGGGATTCCAGTCTTTTCCCAGATTTTTCCACTATTATTACAAGAGAATATGTGACCGGCTCAGACGTCTTCCCTCAGGACAGATGTGACAAATTGTGACAGAAGTGGTATTAGTGACTGCTGGGTTGAGTTTGCTCTAGGGAATCTCCAGTTTCAGTTTCTAGGTGGCATAGTGGTTGAGTGCTTGATGCTGACCAGAAGACTGGCAGTTCAAGTCCACCAGGCACTCCTTGGAAACCCCATGGAGGAGTTCTGCTTTGTCCTCTAGCGTTGCTAGGAGATGGAATTGACTTGATGGCACTGGCTTTTGGTTTGATTTAGCAAAGAACTAAGCTGAGCTCAAAACTTACGTAAAGAAA
Source organism: Heterohyrax brucei (assembly GCA_028571685.1). Classification (NCBI taxonomy): domain Eukaryota; kingdom Metazoa; phylum Chordata; class Mammalia; order Hyracoidea; family Procaviidae; genus Heterohyrax; species Heterohyrax brucei. Next base: position 8,709,380 of record CM053156.1, read on the forward strand.
CAAGACATGGATCAGGACAATCCAGCTCCACGTTCTCACTTCCTATTACTTCTGCTTCCTCTCAGCAGCCTTGGGAGATGAAGGTTGTTTCACAAGAACTTATTTATCTATTTACTTGCTTACTATTTATTGTAGAGTTGTTCTGAGTCAGAATCGACTCAACATCAGAGAATTTGGGTTTTATTTGGATTTACTATTTATAAAACTAAACCTATTGCTGTCCAGTCAATTTCTATGCCTGGTAACTATGTGTTTACAGAGTAGAACTGCCTATAAGATTTTCTTGGCTGCAATTGTTAGCAAAGCAGATTGTCATGCCTTTTTTTCCCCCTAATATACTACTAGTGGTTTCTAACTACGAACCTGTAAACTAGTATAGTGCAAACAGAAACCCTGGTGGTGTAGTTGTTAAGTGCTATGGCTCCTAACCAAAAGGGTGGCAATTCAGATCCACCAGTTGCTCCCTGGTAACCCTGTGGGGCAGTTCTAGTGTTTCTTATAGTGTCACTATGAGTCAGAATTGAGTTCTACTCTGTCTTACAAAGTTGCTATGGGTCAGAATTGACTCAATGGCACTGGGTGAGGCAGTGGATTTGGATAGAGAAAACCACTTGTACCAATGTAGTGAACTTAGAGACACTTGAGTGAAAGCCAGAGCCTACTTGTGAGTGGTTCAACTATTTTAGAAGAAATATCTACCAAAAAAAAAGAAAGAAAACCAGATGCTAAAATCCTTTGAAATTTATTCTCATTGATATACTGATTTGGTTTTTGATCCTACTGTTACACTCATATATATTTGATCTTTACTTCCTTTTTTTCTTGTAGGCAGTACTGAGCAATGTTTAACATCTGGCTCTGAAATCAGACTAACAATTTAATTCATAGATCTGATTACTGGTTACATGATAACATGGTCAAATTACCTAAACTCTTTAAGCCTCGGTTATCCCATCTCTAAGGCGGGAGTAATAATTTACTCTGCATCTTATTTTAAGGAATAAATGAGTCAATACACAGAAGATATTTAAGTAGTACTAGGCATATAAAGGAAACCCTGGTGGTACAGTGCTAAGGCTGCTAAAACAGTGGTAGAAGTTCACATCTACCAGGCCTTCCCTGGAAATGCTACTATTCTGTCCTATAGAGTTGTTATGAGTCAGAATTGATTCGATGACAACGGGTTTGGTTTTTTGGCTTAGGCATATACAGGAACCCTGGTGACCCAGGTGTTAATAATTTGGCTGCTATCCAAAGAGTTGGCAGTCTAAATCCACAGCCCACTCCTATGGTGCAGTTCTACTCTTTCCTGTATGATTGCCATGAGATGGAATTGACTTGACAGACACAAGTTTGGCTTTTGGCATTTTTCTTTTTTAGGCATATAAAAGAAGTCATTGGTGGTTCAATAGTAAAAATAAAAATCTTACCTTCAGTTTGCGAGACTTAGATTTGATTCCTTTCAGATGCCACTCATCCACTTGAGTCTTGCGTGTTGTGCTGAATAATTGCCAGTAGGGGTTCCAGACTAAGAAATACTAGAAAAGCCTAGCTATCTACTTCAAAGAATCAGCCATTTAAAAACCTCTGGATCACAAGAGTTCAATCTGCAACCCAAAGCATGGCAGTAGTGCTAGACTAAGCAGTGTTTTGTTCCATTATGCATGGAGTTGCTGTGAGTTGAGGACCAACCTAAAGTCAGCTAACAACTACAGTAACAGGGAAATAAAGTCTCTCAAGGAGAGCCAAATCACAAAATGTAACTTAAGGATTCTTCTTCTTCTTTTTTTTTTTTTTGGTTTCTACTGATATGTAATTGTTTTTATTTTCTCCTTCTAGAAAAATAAAGGTAACGTATTCACATTGTCAAAATCAGTCCTCATCTTACTAGATTTAACAGCACTGGGAAACTGTGTCTTCACTTGTCTTCCATTTCACCACACTTCCCCTTTTTTCCCTCCTATCATTTCTTCTGTTAGTCTTTTGCTGAGGTTGCCTCTTCTAAGGAAGTGTTAGCAGTGGACTGCCACAAGAGGTAGTTCTCTGACCCCTTCTCTTCCTTTTATTTGTGATTTCATCCAAATATGACTTGCCAGCTACCTCTTAAACTGTGCTTCTTAAATTTAAACCCTCCAGACAGAATATCCTCTACACCAAAGATTGACCTATCCAAGTACCTACTAAAAGTCACTGCTTAAATAGCTAATCAATAACACAAAGATTATCCATAGTCTTTCCCATCTTATTTTATAGCAATTCCATCTCTCCGGTTGTATTGCACCAAAGCCTTTAAGATATTCCAGATTCCTTAAAACAAACAACAAAAATAACTATGTATCTTCTAATCTACCAGTAGTATTTTTGCTTCTACCTTCAAAGTATACTTGAAATTTGTCCACTTCCCATCATTTGCACTGCAAAAATCCTGATCCAGTCCATCATCATCTCTTGCTTAGATTATTAGAATTGTCTCCAGATTGGTATCTACATTTCTCCTCTCTACAATAATTGATTCTCAACTCAGTAGCTAGGAAGTGATTCTGCAGTGCAATTCAGATAATGTCACTCCTCTGCTCACAACTCACCAATGGCTATCCTTTCCACTCAGATTAAAAAAACAACTCCATCTTCTATAGTAACAAGTACTTGGTACTTCTCTGATGTCCTCTTCTATTACTTTCATAATAATTAATAATAATAATAATAATCAGTTACAAAATTAGAATGAATAGCCAGTCTCAGGATTTAGAATGAGAGGAACAAAAATTCTACAATATTTTGTATAAGGTAAAAAAATTGAAGGACACTATTAAATGGACATTTGAAATAAATACAAGAACTGTTATGCAACTCTTTCAATTGACTTTAAATTTTAAAACACCATGTAAATCAAACCCATTGCTATCAATTCAGTACCTATTCGTAGTGATCCTGTTGGACAGAGAACTACCTCATAAGATTTCCAAGGAGTGGCTGGTAGATTCAAACTGCCTGTTACCAGACAATCTCTTAGCCACTGAGCCACCAAGGATCTAAAAAGAACATATAGGGGAGAAATAACTGGTAAAAAAAAAAAAAAGTTCCTGAACAGTAATTCAAAATTTTATTATTTTGTTGTCCTTATGTTGACCTTGCAGAAAACAAGTTTAGTCATAGAGGAAAGTGGGGGTGGGGGACAGGAAGGGAAACAAGGAGGGAAGTAGGGAAAAAAAAAAAAGATTTAGATTTGCTAACGTAAAAATAGCTACATTCCAGTAAATACTAAATTATTTTACAAAAAAATGTTTGTACCTAACCAATGATTCTTTCCAAGATAAATTACAATCACACAGAGATCCTGTGTACTTCTAACACTATATATTCATTCAACCAAATTTCTAAGCATTTTAAATAACATCAAATATTAAATTACAGATACCTACAGACACAGGACAATATTATTTTTATTTAAGGAATTCTTTCTGTGATTGCCATAAAAAGCTAACCAAACCAAACCCACTGCTGTCACATCAATTCTGATTTTCAGTGACTCTATAAAACAGAGTAGAACTGCCCCATGGTTTCCAAGGAGCACTTGGTGGATTTGAACTGCTGACCTGTTGGTTAGCAGCTGTAGTACTTAACCACTACACCAATAAAGTTTCTGTGATTGTCTAAAATACATTATCTATAAATACAACTCATATACAGCTTGATGTGTATACAAGTTGTAAATAATTTTTATTAAGAACTTCATAGAGATAGGACATTTATTTTCAAATTCATGACTTCTGATGGAGTTGTTTCCTTTCTATTTGATTCAGAGAATAATTCTGTCCAACTGCCATACATGAGGATTAGTAATTAATTCCACATTTCAACACTATTAAAATGATTTTATTATCCATGACAGAATGCTTTAATAAAAAAGTAACTTGCTGTCGCAGGCAAATGTTCTCTAAAGAGCAATAGGTCAGTGAAGGCCACACAATCAAAAATGCAATCAGTTTGTCATTTTTCTTAAGAATCCAGTAATGCTAGGCACATGCATGCTAAATGACTCTGTTTATTTCTGGGACAGGAAAGATAACATGAAAGGAAGATATTAGTATTTTAGAATTATTTATTTTTTGATGCTCAAAAACACCTTGCAATGCTTAAAACATTCAAAAATATGGGAAAATATTTTCCATTTATGGAAAGTATGAGAAATCAAACAAAATTTAGAAAAGTCATATTTTCTGATGAAATGAAATATACTAGGGAATTATTTCAGGCCACAGAATAAATGGATCACACAAATCTCCAGCAAAATATATTAATAGCTACAGTAAAATTCAACAGAACAAAATTAGCATCCTTACACCTCAGGGCACATTTGACTTCCTTTGCAGATCCAAGTTCCAGGCACCGTTTCAGCTCTATGCCCTCTTTGACAAGAAATGGCTTACTTTAAACACTTTTTTTTCCCCCCTCTATAAGGACTCTTACTATGAAAAACTTGGTTTTGGAAATGTACAAAGCTTCCTTGAACTACTATTTGGATAAATAACTATAGGAATTTTTTCTTTTACTCATTCTCCTATCTATTGATAACAGTCTAAAACCAAAATAATAATTTAAAAAAGGTTTTAATTCTGTCAGTAATGTTCCCATTTGCCCATCCATTAAATGAAATAATATGATGAAAATATTTTGCTGACTGTAAAGTAACAAAATGCAAGACAGTATTATTATCATTTTATTTGTAAGAAAACATCTAAGACAGTAATTTCATAATACATAATTAGCCATCAAAAGCATTAGTGACTGCCTTAAAATAAAAGCTTTGATTAATAGAACTTGAATTTTTTTTTTTCAGAATGTTGTTTTCCTGGTATTAAGCCACTTGATCTTCTTCCAAAGTATGTAATTTATTTTGTTAAGCAAATATTGAGGTTCTTGATTAACATAATATTGTTATTAATTAATTATTCAAATGCTGATTTATGTCATTAAACAACTAAATTTCAGACAACCGTGTATGATGATTCCCATTATTTTTTCTCTAATAAGAACAGAAAGAATCCATGCCTTCTCACACTGATCAGGTAGAGATAGATCAGTCCTTAAGAAGCATACTGGAGGGGATGGGGTCAAGACAGTAGACTAGACACATATCTCCTCTATTTCCTCTGAGAATTAAGGCCTGGAATGATAATAGAATAGAGCAGCATGGACATCTGTGGAGCCCTAGTATCTGACATACGGTTGTCAGATTGAACTAGTTGCCAGCAAAGGGGAAACTACCTCTCTCTAACACAAGGTGGCTGAGTGCTGAGTCCTGCTTCTGCTGACTCACTGTTTGGGAGGACTGGAGGTACCGATGCCTTTTTTGTTTTCTGGGAGGAGGGGACCAGGCACAAGCTGGCAAATACACTGAACTGCAGTGCTTAACAGTATATAGCTTAGCAGAGAGATTGTACTTGGGATGGACACATTTTGACAGCCCAGTTCCTGACCGATGACACTACTGTGCCTCAACCATCTCCTTTCTGAGTTGCACCATAGAGTCTACCAATTCATGGCAGGAAGAGCAGCTCAGGATGGATGCCATCTTGGTCAGCTGCAAGGCAGAGTCATCTAGCCAAAGGCCTTAGTTGGGGCTAATTCTCACCCTGATAAGCAGGGCCTGTCTGGAAAGTGCTTCTCCTGAAGAAAAGCCAGATTTAGAACAGTGGAGTCTAGACTTATGGTGGGGCCAGGCAGAAGATGGCTGTAACCTGTCCCTATACTGAACAATGTCTTAGCATCTGGGGATGGCCTATGAGGTGCTTCTGTTATCAGCCAGAAGGTGAGGCCTACCACACCTGAGGGCATAACTGATTTCAGCAGCTGTTGGATAGCTCCTCCCTTAGCAGTAAGTACCTTTTAAAATAAGATTACCTGAGAAACTGACTGTTGAGTGGCCTGGTAGCATCTCCTCCACCCTTCACTGATCCACATCATAGCATCTGCTGATGTTTCCCCAGTGACTCTATAAGCAGGGCATGGTCTCTGTCAGCCAGGAGGCAGAGCAGGTGACCCCAGAGAGTCTACCTGGTGCCAGTCACTTGAGTACACAGAGGTGGGTGGTGACCAACTCCCCTCTTAGAGCTATTTCTCAGTGACTATTGAGGTAACACCGGAGAAACCAAACAGATTCTAGCTGGAGTGGAGACAACAATCAATAGCTAACTGTTTAAAGAAACAGTCCACTATGGCTTTGGAAAACTCCCAAAATAAAGAATCCCAAAACTTTATAGATGAAGAAGCCTTTATGAAACTATCAGAGATCGAATACAAAAGAATTATATATAGAGTCCTCCTGGAGATAAAAAGAAATTCAGTAGAACAAAATGAAAAATTAAGTAAGCTATTTTAACTGATGGAACATCAACAATCTGAAATCTAGTAGATCAATAATAAAACTGCAGAGTCAGACTACTCAATCTCAAGTCAAAAGAGCAGAATTGAAGAGCTAGCAGCTAGAACTAGTAAGCTTGAGGATACTGCAACTGACAGCATTTTTGAGGAGAAATCAGAGAAAAGAAATAAGAAAAATGAAGAAGTATTAAGGAACATGTGGGACTCTATTCAGAGAGATAATCTATGAATAATTGGAGTTCCTAAACAGGGAGGGATAACTGAAATATATAGATAGCATTGCTGTATACAGAAAACTTCCCTGAAATTATGAAAGAACAGAACATAGATATCCAGATTGCTTATTGAACACCACAAAAACTAGACCTCAAAAGAAAGACATCAAGACATGTATTATCAAGATTAACAAAATGAAACACAACAGAGGCTTTTGAATACAGTGAGGCTTAAAACAAAGCTAACATTCAGAGGGAAGCCCTGTAGGCTTTCATCTGACTTCTCAGCAGAAACGAGGTTGGCAAGAAAGCAAAGGGGTGACACATTCAAAGCCTTGGAGAAAAACTTCCAAACAAGAAATATATATCCTGATAATTGTCTCTCAAATACAATGATGAAATTAAGATATGTGCAGGTAGACAGAAGCTTAGAGACTTTGTAAAAAAAAAAAAAAAAAAAAAAAAAAACCCAAACTACATGAAACACTGAAAGAAGTGTTTCGCATAGCCAAGTGCTTAGAAAAACAAAAACATCAGGTATATACTTAAGGAAGCAATGAAGGACAGAATGCACCCAGAATCCTACTCAGGGAAGTTACAGAGCTCAATCAAAGCTACAATATTAAAAGAAAGGAACCAGGTATCAGAGCATGAAAACTATGACCTCATTGTAGTAAAAAGAGGGATATATTACTATAGTTAAAACTCTTTCAGATGGAGAGGAAACTAAAAAGATATTCAGAAGTTAAAGTCTGGTTTAAACTTAGACTGTTATGGCCGATCACAAGGGTAGCTGCAAAGCAAAATAACAACATGACATATGAAAAAAAGAAATATAACACAGGAGTTTCAATAAACACAAAATCAACCCAGAAAAAGATGATGAATCAGCCCACAAAGAATGACCCATAAAGGAGAACAGACCAAGAAAGAAAATATCAACAACACAAAAATAAATGCATCAAAATAACAGCACTAAACACATACCTATCAATAATTACATTGAATTTAAATGGACTGCACACTCCCATAAAGAGATAGTGAGTGACATCCTGGATCAAAAGATGAAATTCTGTCTACCTGCAGCTTACAAAACACACCTTAGATTCAAACATATGAACAAGCTGAAGATCAAAGGATGGAACAATATATACCATACTAACTACATACAAAGAACAGCAGCAGTGGCAATACAAATCTCAGATAAATTAGATTTTAACGTAAAATCTACCATCATGGACAAAGATGATCAGTGTTTATTGCTGAAAAGTTCAGTGCATGAACAAGATGTAGCAACATTAAATATTTATGCACCTAATACCAGAGCATCTAAATACGTTGAACAAACACTGACAACATTGAAAAATGAGATAGATCACTCCATCCATAATAACAGTAGGAGACTTCAACACTCCACTTTCAGTAATGGACAGATCATCAAGGAAAAAATCTCAGGAAAGATATAAAAGATCTTACTGCAACAATTAATCAACTAGACCTCACTAACATATACAGAACTTTTTACCCAACAGCAGATAAGTACACCTTTACCAAGGCACATGGAGCTTTTTCTAGAATGGACCAGGTGTTAGGACATAAAGCAAGTCTCAACTAAATCAAAACCATTGAATTACTGCAAAGTAGCTTCTCGGACCACAAAGCCATAAAAGTTGAAATCAACAGCAGAAAAAACATAGACAGAAATTTGAACTCATGGAGACTAAACAACACCTTGCTCAAAAATGCAGGGGTTATAGAGTAGAACAAGAATGAAATAAAGATATTTATGGAATTAAATGAGAATGAAAACACGTCCTACCAGAACCTGTGGAATACAGCAAAAGCAGTGCTCAGAGGTCAGTTTATCTCTATAAATGAACACATTAGGAATGAAAAACAGACTCAAGCCAAAAAATTAACCCTGCAGCTTGAACAACTAGAAATAGAGCAATACAGGAACACTTAGGTACTAGAAGAAAACAGATAATAAAGATTGGAGAAGAGCTAAATGAATTAGAGAACACATGAAAAATTGAAAAAGTTAACAAAACCAAAAGCTGGTTCTTTGAAAAGGTGAATAAAATGGATAAACCACTGGCCAAACTTACAAAATAAAAAAATTATAGGAAACAGATAAGCCAAATAAGAAATGAAATGGGAGATGTCACAACAGACCTAACTGAAATAAAAAATATCATAACAGAGTACTAAAAAAGACTGTACTCTAACAGATTTGAAAAGCTATAAGAAATGGACAAATTCCTAGATTCATATCATCTACCAAAATTATCACTAGGAGAAGCAGAACAGCTTAACAAATCCATGACAAAAAAACTCCTGGGCCAGATGGTTCCACCAGAGAGGTGTACTAAACTTTTAGACTGCAGTTAACTGCAATACTTTTGAGGCTATGTTACAAAGCATTGAAAGGAATGAAATACTGCCAAATTCATTCCATGAAGCCAGCACAATTCTTACCAAAGCCAGGGAAAGATGCCACAAAAAAAGAAAATTACAAACCAATATCACTCATGAACCTAGAAGCAAAAATCTTCAACAAAATCCTTGCCAATAGAATTCAACAACATACCAAACAAATAATTCATCATGACCACGTTGGATTCATATTGGGGATGTGAGGCTGGTTCAACATCAGAAAACCAATTAAGGAGATCAACCACAGAAATAGCACAGAGGATAAGAATCATCCAATTTTGTCAACTGATGCAGAAAAGGCATTTAGCAAAGTTCAACACCCATTCATGCTGAAAGCTGTCAGTAAAATAGGAATAGAGGGGAAATTCCTCAATGTAATAAGGGACATCTATGCAAGCCAAGCCACATACGTCATCCTGAATGGAGAGAGAATGAAATAATTACCCCTGAGAATGTGAACTAGACAAGGATGCCCATTCTCACCATTTTTATTTAACATTGTACTAGAAGTTCTAGCCGGAGCAATTAGACAAGACAAATAAATAAAGTGCATCCACATCAACAAAGAAGAAGAAAAATCACCTTATTTGCAGATGACATGATTATATATGTAGACATTCCTAAAGAATCCATAAGTGAACTACTGGAACTAATAGAAGAGTTCAGCAAAGTATCAGGATGTAAGACAAACATAAATAAATCAGTAGGATTCCTTTATACCAACAAAGAGATCATCAAAGAAGAAATCAACCAATCAGTACCACTCACTAAAGCCTTCAAGAGGATAAAATACTTAGGAATAAATCTAACTAGAGAAATAACAGACATCCACAGAGAGAACTACAAGACCTTAACTGCAAGAAACCAAAAGAGACTTACATAAATGGAGAAACCTACCCTGGTCATGGATAGGAAGACTTAATGTTGTGAAAACAGATTTTTTTACCCAAAGCAATCTACATATGCAATGCAATCCCAATACAAATTAGTCTTTTTTATAAGGTGCAGAAACAAATCACCAGCTTTGTTCAGAAAGGAAAGAAACCCCAGATATATAAAGCATTACTGAAGAAGAGGAACACAGTGGAAGGCTTTGCACTACCCAACCTTAGAACTTGTTATACTGTCACAGTAGTCCAAACAGCCTACTACTGGTACAAAAAAAGACATATAGACCAACGGAACAGAGTTGAGACCCCAGAGATGCCACCGTCCTCTTATGAACATTTGATACTTGACAAAGGCCCCAAGACTGTAAACCAGAGTGAAACTGTCTAACAAATGGTGTTGGCAAAATTAGATATCCATCTGCAAAGAACTGAATCAAGACCTATATCTCACATCTTACCCAAAAACTAACTCAAAATGGACCAAAGACCTAAATATCAAACCTAAAATGATAAAGATCATGCATGAAAAAATAAGGTCAACAATGGAATTTCTAATAAATGGCTTAGATAGACTTCAAAATCTGAGAAACAAAGTATGATCAACAGAAAATAGTTAAATGGGAACTACTAATAATCAAACATTTTTGCTCATCTAAAGACTTTATCAAAACAATCTCCATAGTCTACGAAGTACTGCAAAACACCAACAAGAAAAAGGAAAATAACCCAATTAAGCAATGGGCAAAGGACATGGACAGACACTTTACCAAAAAGGACTTCCAGGCAGCCAAAAGACACACAAGGAAATACTCATGATCATTAGCTATCAGTGAAATCCAAATCAAAACTACAATGAGATGCTATCTCACCTTGACAAGGTTGGCCATAATTCAAAAAACACAAAACAACAAATGCTGTAAAGGCTCTCCTATATTACTGGTGGGATTGCAAAATCATATAACCTCTTTGGTAAGCAACCTGGCCCTTCCTTAAAGAGCTGGAAGTAGATACACCATTTGATCCAGTAATTCCACTGCTTGGAATTTATCCTACAGAGACAAAGGCTGTCACACGAACAGATATATGCACATGAATGTTTATTGCAGCACAGTCCAAGACAGCAAAAAGATGGAATCACCCTAGATGCCCATCAACAGATGAATGGATATACAAACTATGGTACATATACTCAGTGGAACACTATGCAGTGATAAAGAACAATAATGAGTTTAGGAAACATCTCATAACATGGTTTTAATTGGAAGATTATGCTGACTAAAGTCAGTCAGCAGAGCAAGGACAAATATTGTATGAGACCCCTAGTGTAAGGACTTAAAAACAGACCCATGTACAGAACAAAAGACTCTTGGACAGCTGCAAGGGAGGAGAGGGAGGGAGAACATAAATCAGATACTTGATAGAAATTTGATTTGATGAAAGCAGTGACACATACAGCAGAGAGATCAATTTAACTGGACTTCTATATAAACTGAAGAGTCTTCTAGTTTTAACCCAATATTGTGAAGATAGAGTAGCAGGGGCAAGGGTCTGGGGACCATGCTCTCAAGTTACACTGAGGCCAGTTGTCATAACCTGGCTATTGTTAAGAGAATCTTCTGCACCCCATATTGGTGAGTGGTATCTGGGGTCTTAAAAGCTACCAAGTTGCCATCTGAGGTACACCAAATAGTGCCAACTCATCCAGAACAGATGATGACTGAGAGCAACAAAAACATGAGGGAAACAGAGCTCAGGAGACAGAAGGACCCATGTGAATGGGAGACTGTATCAACATGTGACCAGAAGAACCAGATGGTGCCTGGCCACCACCAAAGACAGCTGTGATGTGGCACACAATGTAGAGTCCCTTTGGCATCACAGGTAAAAGAGGGGTGCAGCTCAAGAACTCTACTAAAAGACCACAATTGATGGTCCAAAGGCATGGAGATTCTCATGGGAGCATGGCCCCTAGGCCTGCTATTGCCCCTGACCGGAAAACACCACTCTTTGGACAAAAATGGACTGGACTTGGGAACACAGTGTGACTGTACGGTGTGTGTAATTTATGGTCCTATGCATTTATAGGAAGCTCTCCTACTGATCTCTTTCTAGATGGAACAGAAGAAGATAGAGAGGAGGGGACAGGAACTTGTTTAGAGAATATTACAAGTATCGAGTGAAAAGGACTACGTTGTCAATGGGCAAGGAAAGCAGAAGGAGCGACCAATAAGCCAAAGCCAAGCCAAGTGCCGTGGAATCAGATCCAATAAGAAGATATGCAAAACTGATTTGGACTGTACACTTTCACTTAATCAAAATTAAAAAAAAAAGAGAGAGAAAGAAACGCAAATTCTGAGTAGGAACTTGAGCCTTCAGAACCAGATCAAACCGTAGATAGAATAACCGTAATCAAAAAGACAGATAACTATTGGTGGGAATGTGGATAATTAAAACAGTCATACAGTTTTGGTGGAAATCTAAAATGGTGCAGCTGCTTTGGAAAACAGTTTGTAATTTCATCAAATGTTAAACATGTAGTTAACATATGATTCAGAAATTCCACTCTTAGGTATGAATCCAAGAGAACTGAAAATTTAAGTCCACATACTAACTCAGACAAGAATGTTTAAAACATACTGGGGAAGCTTGAGGGGAAAAAAAAAAGAAACTAAAAATAAGAATGGCTGTAACAGTGAGATTCATAATAGTGAATAAAAGTAAATGTAACTCAAATAATAACTGATGAGTGAATGAACCAAATTCGATATGTCAGTGCAAGGAAGTATTATTTAGCATAAAAGGAATGAGTGACTAATGCATGCTACATTGTAGAAGGACCTTGAAAAACCTTTGAAAAAACCTTGAAGTTAGGTCAAGAAACTGGTCATCAAAGGTCTCAGGTTTTATCATCTCATTCAGGAAATTTTCAGAATAGATTTATCTACTAGAGACAGGAAGTAGATAGTAGTTACCCAGGGTCGCTATGATTTGGAATCAACTCTATAGCAATGAGCTTTGTTGGTTTGAGGACCAGGAGTGGTTGTAGAGAAAGAACTATTGCTAATAGGTATGAGGTTTCTTTCTGAGGTGAAGAAAAGCTTCAAAACTTGTGATGGTTGCATAACGCTTGAATATACAAAAAACCATTTAATTACACACTTGCAGTCAAGGGACTGATGTTCTTGATAGTAGCCGTGTAGTTGGTTCTGGAGCCACGTGGACCGGACCCCATCTGCCCAGAGTAGAATTGCTTCATAGGGTTTTTTAGTTTTTAGTAGTTACACACTTTACTATTTGTGCTACTCATAAACTCCAATGAACTGTGTGATATGTGACTTATAGAAATAGAGGAGCTATACTTAGATTAATAACCTGTCATATCATGTAGTCAATTCTGACTCATAGCAACCCTACAGGACAGAGTAAAACTTCCCCACAGAGTTTCAAGGAGCACTTGGTAGATTTGAGCTGTTGTTGACCTTTTGGCTACCAGCTGTAATTCTTAACTACTACACCACCAAAGTTTACATTTAAGTAAATAATTGGTGGTTAACAGTGCAGACTCTGGAATCATACTTCCTGCCTTGGAATCCTTGTTATAAAATGTGGATGACTTTGGGCTAGTTACTCAAAGTCACTCATAATTGTTCCAACCTTACAGTGCTGCCATTATGCTCCAGTGTCACCTTAAACTCATAATATGAGGAACATCATTTTACGAATGTTCGCAATCATTTTAAAAGAATATATTAGCATTCTATATATACAGCTGTATAGATAAATTATTCAGCTATGTATCAACAATACATAGCTGAAACATTTCCTGAAACAGGGAAAAAAACCCTAAAATACATATATAATCTTCAAAATATGGAGACATATGACAAAGACCCCAAAACTTTACTGAAAGATAAAAAGTAAGTCTTATATAAATGGAGAGATTTAACACATTTCTGGATGGGGAGACCAAATTGCATAGGTATTTTTTTTAACAGTTTATATTTTCAATATAGCTACAAGTAATTTTTTTATGATACATATATTTAAAGCTATAAATATCTTGAGTATTAGGCAATGTTAGATAAGAAATTTTAGAAAAAGAGTAAGGAGGAGAGAAAGACTTTCTGGATACTAAAATACATTACAAAGTATAAAATAATTAAAACAGAGTTGTGCAAAATAACCCTGTAAAATAATTCAGTACAGAAATCATCTAGTATAATATCAGATTTAACAAGGAAATTAACTGAATATAATAAACTATCATAAAATAAACCCCAGTGTCTATAAACATTCATTTCATGCTAAACCATCAGAAACAAAAGAGATGTACCATTCAGTAAATAATGCTGGCGTTGTAAACCAAAATCAATTTCAAGTAGGTTAAAGAATAAATATTTAAATAAATTACTTTTAAAATAAAAAATGTTCAGTTGATTGCTGGATTGAAAACAAATTGCCGATTACTAAATCTACAAATGCAGTTGGCGGAGAAATTATTAATAGATGTGAATGCACAGTGATTTAAAGTTTCTCAATGTCAAAAGGGAACCCTGTTGATACAGCGATTACGCATTTGGCTGTTGATCAAAAGGTTAGCCCTCTGAAATCACCATTGGCTCCTTGGAAGCTCTGTGGGACATACCTACTCCATCCTATAACATTGCTATGAGCCAGAATTAACTAGAGGGCAGTGGGTTTGCTTTTCTAGAATGCCAAATGAACATATAATGAAGTTAAAAGAAAAATTGATAAAAAGTATGCTCAAGTTTTATACACACCAATGTTTACATAAAAATATTTAATCTCTGTAGTTTTTATAGCAGTTGAAGAAAAAACTTGCTTACGATATGGAAGATATTTTTAAAAATATTACCCACTGGTCTTGAGTGATAAGAAACCCTATTGCTATAGAGTCAACTCTGATGTACAGTGATCACATAGGACAGAGTAAAACTATTGCATGGTGTTTAGAAAAAGCTGAAATCTTTGTGGAAGCAAACTACCACACCTTTCACTGGAAGAGTTGCTGGTGAGTTCCAATCTTTGACCTTTCAGTTAGCAGCCTAACACTTTAACCACTGCATCAAGGGGAACATTTTTGAGTGGGGAATATAAATTAGTTTGAGCTGTCTGAAAAGTGTTCAACAGTTTGCATCAAGATACTTAACATGATCTATTCCATTTGAGCCCTGGCTGCATAGTGGTTAAGCCCTCCCTGTTAGCCAACAGTTCAGGCAGTTGCAACACACCACCCACTCTGCAGAGGAAAGATTTGAATGCTGGCTTCCATAAAGATTATTGCCTGGAAATCCCATGTGGCACTTCTGCTATGTCCTGTGGTGCTTCTATTAGTCAGCATCCACTGAATGGTGCACCTAAGTCATACTAACTGGTTCATGGTTGAAAGCACCAAGTGCACCCGGCAATCTACTTCCATAAAAACTACAGCGCAAAAACCCACATACAGGTCATTTCTAATCTGAACATATGGGATTACCATGAGTTGGAACTGACTTGATGGCAACTGGCTTTTTTTTTTGGTTTGGTATCCCTTTCAACTTAATTATTGTAACTCTGATCTCTTTCTTAAGTGCAGAATCACATACTTGGACCAAAGTAAATAAAAAAAAAAGTTTTAAAAAATTTTCATCATAGCATTATTTGTACTACAGAAAAATGAAATTAAGTCAAAATATCAGAAATTGGAAAACAGTTGATTTAAATGGCTTTAAAGGCTATCAGAGCATTCTCTGTCTTTTAAAAAGAGTTCAAAGTGTTTATTTCCAGCAAACTCGGCAAAACAATTATTCGAAGAAACAGACGCAAACAAAATATCATTTTTAAACATCACACCTCTAAACATTACTAGTTTGTAAACAAATTTATGAAGAAACTTGAATTATAACTAAAACTTCTCAGTTAAAAATGCATG
The DNA here is from genome assembly GCA_028571685.1 of Heterohyrax brucei. Classification (NCBI taxonomy): domain Eukaryota; kingdom Metazoa; phylum Chordata; class Mammalia; order Hyracoidea; family Procaviidae; genus Heterohyrax; species Heterohyrax brucei. Next base: position 8,725,240 of record CM053156.1, read on the forward strand.
TATTTAAATGTGAGGCATACTAATGTATGCAGGACAAAACCACTGAGGTGGAACACAGTATTAACTAAATTTCATTTGCTTAAATTTAAATCTGAATTAACACTAAAAATTTCTTCAGATTACTGTTTCCATTTTGTCTAACAATGACCAGACTGATGAAATGATCATTATTCTTCTAATATATGATATTACTTTTAAAAATGTAATATTACAAGAGTGAATGATGTAGAAAACTTTTTGTTTAAATCATTTAAGAGAGGCTATGCTCTGGTTTCTGTACACTGCCACCATCCTTTCCCCTAAAAAAAGTAACCAGATACTATAACCTTTGAGGAAAATTTGCATTCTAAAACAATGTTATGATTTAACTCAGATTCCTTCTTCTTCAGCTGTTAATGTTTCCTATGAATGTTTTCAACTCAATGTAATAGCAAAGGAGGTAAAAAAAAAAAGAGTAGCCTGACTCTTCTAATCTAAATTTCAATCCACTGATTTTTGGTTAAAAGTCACTATTACTCATATTTTGTTTGTAAGAATTTAGTTTTATGAAAACAAATGTCCAAGCACAGTTTTTGAAGTGAAACTTACAAATTTCAGTCTTTTGAAAGAGTAATTCAGCAAATCTTCATATTCTTGTATTCTCATCTAGGCTGTTTTGGAAAGTAGCTAGTTCATTTTGGATTTTTTTTGTATTGCTACAAACAAGCTTGTTTTAGCCGTCTCATTATTTTCAAATTTATTTCCCTTGAGCAGCCCAAACTATTGTAGTATATGTAACATTTATTGCAATCTTCTTTTCTTAACTCTTCAATCCTGCAGCTATGCATCACTTCTTAATTTATTCAGGCATATGTTTTAATCTTATAAATATGTTTTTTTGTCATATCATATTGGTATAGATAAATTATAATAATAAATCAAATAAAGTTTATAGTGTTTCTGCCTCCCCTTCTTTCTTCCCTCTCTCCGTTTCTCTTACTTAATTCAGCATCCTCAAAATGCACACATGATTGGATTTTCATTAAGTGTGCTAAGTCAGTCTTTACACATTACAATGAGCAGCTATCACTTAGGAAATGTCAATAACCTTGGAAGTCAAGCCATGCTGATTTGCTTCCATTGAAACACAGAGAAAACTATTCCACTGGATTTATTAGCTAGAGTACAGATAACGCAAACAAACAAGCTTTTGGATGTGTCCCAGAACCATAAGGGGTATGGAAAGTGGAAAGCAAGAAGCTGCAGCTTCTAATCATGGCTCAGCCATGAACCAGGTATGCTAACTTTGCTAGCTCCGTTACCTTTCCTGGACCTCAGTTTCATCTGTGAAAACAGCATTTTGTCGTGATTTCCAAAATTCTATTCAACCATATAATCCCCTAGATTGTAAATATGAGGTCTGACAACTACATTCACAAACTCATCCTAGAAAAAGTGCTCCGTACCTCATTGCCGAGTATCACTACAGTCATGTTCCAAGTACTGCCCTTCGGAAACTATGCACCAATGCAGTGCTTAGTTCAACCTTCCAAGCACTTTTCAGATTCTTTCCTGGAATGGCCATCAGAGCTGCCATCGTAGTCCCCTTGATGCCCTGAATGTAATCAAAATGTCTTCCTTTCAATATTCCCTTTATCACTGGATAAAAGATAAGTCATTGGGGGCCAGATCAGGTAAGTAGGGAGGGTGTTCCCTTACAGTTATTTGTTTAGTGGCAAAAAACTCCCTCACAGAGTGCCATGTGAGCTGGTGTATTGTCATGATGCAAAAAGTATGAGTTGTTGACAAATAGTTCAAATGTTTTTGTCTAACTTTTACATGCAGAATTTTCAGCACTTCCAAATAATAAACTTGGTTAACTGCCTCTCCAGTTGACTCAAACGCGTAATGAAAAATCCCTTTGATATCAGAAAAGTTTAGCAACATCATTTTGACTCTTGATTTGAACTGACAGAACATTTTTTGTCATGGAAAATTGGCTACCTTCCACTGTGCACTTCAATGCTTTGTTTTGGGGTTGTATTGATACACCCATGTTTCATCACCAATGATACCATGGCCCAAAGCATCACCTTTCCCCTCCAAAAGGTCTTGGCAAACTTCAACTTTCTTTTGCTTTTCTTTAACAGGGAGCTTCTTTGGGAACATTTTTGCACATACCTTTCTCATGCCAGGATTTTCAGTTAAGTTTTTCTTGTTTCTCTATCAGTGCTATGTTTCTCACAGTCAGTCGATGATTCTGAGGCACAATCTGATGAATTTTTGGAATGTTTCATCAGTTCTGCTGATTACTGGCCACTCTGATCTCACTTCTTCAGTGATGCTTTCTCTCCCCTCAGAAAAATGTTTATTTGTACACTGCTGTTTTCCTCATGGCATTATTTCATAAACTTGGACTAACATATCCCTGATTTCACTTTCACTCTTGCCAAGTTTAACAAGAAATTTAATGTTTGTTCATTGCTCTAATTCAAACTCCAGCATTCTTCTGAGAACACACAAATCATGCAACAACAATAATGTAATGCTACTCAGCAAGTCATTGTCACACATTGACACTAACATAGTTGTGAGACAGTGATATACCAAGGTTATGAAACCTTACCAAGTTGGTTATACAGTGCTGCCAAAGTAAGTAATCTCACAGTAGCAAGTTTGTGAACTTAACTGTCTGACCCTGTAGGCTCATCATTTTAAGCTAAAGGAAAAACTACTGCTTAAATTTCTAAAGATAATGATGCATATTTTTTTAGTATTACCCTGAAAGGAAAACTGCATTCAGTGTAGGTGGATGTTCTGAATATTACTTAAGATTATGAGTAGAAAACTACATACTAAAGAGCATAAATTATTAATTTTGAAAATTTTGGGTAACCTTGTAATGAATTCATGCTTATTATTTTGTCTTGGGAACCCTGGTGAAAGAAAAAGGGCCACATAGAAGCTGTGCTGTTGCACGCTGGTACAGCATTCTGCAGTTGTGATCTCCAAATTCTGGAGTCTCGGAGCCACCAGTAGACAACATTTATTCTCTACCTGTACTCTTTCCAGCCTTCTTGCGCTATTTACTGTATTTTGATGATCTCCAAACTTACGTTTCTGGCTTCTACTTCTATCTGATGATGATTCCTAGTATTTCCACTCTGGAATATTTAAATACATGAAAGCTCATTCTCGATATTCTCCACTTCCTTTATCAGTAGCATGCTAGTCTTATTGAATAGGAAAGCCATTCACCTAACTAGCCAAGTGCCATCGAGTTGGATTCGATTAACTACTCAGAAAAAAAGCTTAATAACCCACCTCCATATCAATTCATCATTAAATTTTGGCTTTAATTCATTGTAAAAATATAACCCACATATATCTACTTCTGATTGTCTCAATCACAGCTATGATCCCAGGCACCACTGCCTGTCAACTGGATGTAGCTAATGGCCCTAACTCATCTCACTGCTTCAGTTCTTACTGTCTGTGCTTTATCTCATTACAAAATCAAAGAGATGTTTTAAAAATTAAAATCAGAGCATGTCATTCACCTACGCAAGACTACTTGATAGCGATGGCTTCTAATCAGACCTTACAGAAATGAAAGCTCTTGCCATTGTCTAAATCAAAAAGCATACAAACCCCATAATTAAAAGTTGCTTTGAGTTAATTCCAACTCATAATGACTCTGTATAACAGAGTAAAACTGCCCTATAAAGTTTCTAAGGAACAGTTAAAATAAAAACACCAATAACTGCAATAGAGTTGATTCTGACACATAGTTACCTGTGAATTCAGAAATGCACATTTTGACTAGCAGCCACAGCTCTAAACTACTGTGCCACCAGAGTTCCTGCCATGCTCTACACTACCTTAAGTAGGGTGTGTGTGTGTGTGTGTGTGTGTGTGTGTGTGTGTGTGTGTGTGTGTGTGTGTGTGTGTGTGTGCGTGCATCTCAATGACAAGCTGAGGGAATGGTGATTTGGTAACAATAAAACATACTAATGTTGCAGGCTAAAAACATCAATAAGTTTAATAAAGCGAAAGTAAAGTTTTATTCAGCAAATATTCGAAAGGGCAAAAGTTAAATGCAGACAAACATGCTGATAGAGCCATGTCTGCTTGAGTCCAAGGAACATTACAGAACCATCAGTATATATTAATGTAATAAATTTGCAGAATTATTGAAAGTTTTACACTTTTACTGATTGGCTAGATCAACAACATTCTACAATTTGAACAATGTTTCTTAATAATTATTGGTACAAGTTTCAGTTACAACAGTCAGAAGGGTCTTCACTGGTCCTAGAAATTTTCTATTTACTAAATGTTTATACAAAAAGGTAAGATTGGAAAGTCTTTTGTGTTCTGTTTGAACGGCTTTATGTGAAATATCTTAAAAGATATTTTCTTCCCAAAAATACAATTTCCAACTTTATCCTAGCTATTGTCTCTATCTCAGGGAGCAGTTGATACGTCTCTGTGAGACCTTTCGAGCTCAGGTCTAGCTGGGTCACATTCCCTATACTCAAGAACAGGCAATAATGACTCCAATATTGTTTCCTAAATCATTAGTCAGAGCCTGTCACTGGTGGACATAATATGCGAGTTTCAGCTTCATGGTGAGACAATTAGGAGGTGGATGAGAAGAAGATAGAGTCAGAGCCAGAGCATGAATAACTAACAATAGTCTTAGAGCTTCGCAGATTTCTAATTCATTGTGGAGCACCATTAATGTTGTTGATAGTGTTAATTCAACTTACCTTCCTTCTAAAATCTTGCAGAAAAAAAATAACTTGATCTGTTACTTATCTTTTATTGATGAAACCATACATTTATTTAGAAGGACAATTTGATAATGTAGAAAAATGTATGATTTAGACAAAATGCAACACAGACCCTGAGGAAGTTTACAGTAACTTGTTCCTACTGTTCGTTTCCTTTTTCATTTTACTCAGGGGCTTTCTTCTCAGAGAAAAAAGATGAGCTTATTGTTCAGTCAATAAAGTATAAAACTATGCACTCAATAAATATTGATTTATTATAAAGTTTAAAAGTACAGGTATATTACTCTATGGGTTTTTCTAGCGTAGTTTTGCACAAGGGAATTTTCATGTCTGCTCTATACTGTCACTTTAGTGACATTTCTACTCCTGTTAAGAGCTTCAGAGAAGCTTTGAAAGAGAAGATGACAGTCCCGGTAGGCTACTTAACATATGTAAAGAAACTCCTTTGGACTGAGATAAACTTGATTTAAACCTCATCCTGACAACTACCACAGCAGCATACCAAAACACAACCAGGCCTTTGCTAAGAAGAAGAGAAGAAGAAGAAGAAATCTCTAATAAAAGGATATGTTTTATTACATGTTTTACCTACTTTAAGGTGCTGACTGTTGAATAATTTTGCTGCTTCAGAACTATGTTAACTACTTAAAGCTATATAAATGTTACTGATTATTTCTGTTGCTTTTCATACAATTAACATAAACTTGATCTATGTTGGTAATTTACAAAAAAAAAAAACCAAACATATACACAAAGGATGTGAGGCAGCATTGAAATGCTGATCCACATTTTGTTCCCAGGAAGGCAGAGAATTGTTTTTACATAGCTGGGGTTGAGTAAGTTTAGGATATTTTAACAAATTGCTTAGAAATTATTTTATATTTTAAATTTATTTAAGTTTAAATAAATTTTAAAATATTTTTAATGAATAACTTAGAAATTAGCATCCTAAGCTATTAGAAACGAACATAAAATTCTAAACATGGTTAGATTGTATCACATTAGATCATACAAGGTCCGACAAATAAGTTCACAAACTTAATTGTCATAAGTGCTACATACCTCATTGCTGAATATCACTACAGTCATCTTCGAAGTACTACCTCTGGAATGCTCTCCACTGATGCCAGTGCCCAGTTCACCCTTTTTAAAGAATTTGGAACCCATTCTGGAATGGTCATTGCACACAATGTCAAGGTGGTAAGTTTGTGAACTTCACTGTATAGTTGTCTGTGAGGGAGTTTTTAGCCAGTAAACACATAACTGTATTGGAACACCCTCCCTCCCTACCTGATCTGGTCCTCAGTGACTTTTTTCTGTACCCAAAGATATAGGAAATATTGAAAGGAAGACATTCTGGTGACATTCAGGACATCAAGGGTAGTATGATGACAGCTCTGATGGACATTCTGGAGAACGAGTTTCAAAATTGCTTTGAAGGGTGGACTTAACACTGGCATCAATTCATAGCTTTCCAAGGGGAGTACTTTGAAGATGACTGTAATGATATTCAACAACGAGGCATGTAGCACTTTTTCTGGTATGAGTTCTTGAACTTAATTGGCATCCTTGTTTACTTGATATACAAATTGTCTAAAAAAACTCTTCACCTGAGTATTAATCAGTTACAGGCAGTTAAACAGCAAACAAAGAACAATGATTTCCAAAAGCCAGAATCAAAGGAATGGTTCTCAAATTCAGTTGTATATAAAACCATGTAAGGATCATTTATTTTTCAAAAATAGTGATGCTGGTGTATGACTCTTAGAAATTGTTTTCTAATGTTCTGAGACAGGGCTACTGATTGTGAAAATGATCGGATTATGGCAGGCACTGTAAATCTAGAGTATTCAGACTTTAGTGTTTTATGTGAAGAAACCTAGTGGCACAGTGGTTAAGCACTGGGCTGCTAATTGAAAAGCTGGTGTTTCCAAATTACCCAGCATCTCCATAAGAGAAAGATACAGCATTCCACTTCCATTAAGATTACAACCAAGAAGATTCTACTCTGCATACATGACATTGCTATGGGTCAGAGTCCACTTGATGGTAACTTGTCTGAGTTTTTTGTTTTGATGTTTTACATATATCATTTCCCACTTCCCATGCACATAACAACTAATCAACTTTTTCCCAAATTCTAATGAGAATGACAAATTTATCAGGAACATTTATAGCTTCCAGTTAGGTCTATCACTGGGACTTCAGCATCCCTCTAAGCCAGCCAAGTGCCGTAGAGTACAGGAAAACAAAAAACTAAAAAGACAAGAGTTGAGCGTTGGGATAAAATACTCCAAACGTTGAATGCCACACTTGTTTTGGTCTTATCTTCTATGCATTTTTCCATAGATCAACCTCTTTGTCCAGACTCCAAAGTCTTCACTGTCAGGGACTTGCTCACTCAGGAGTCAAGCCCTTGGCCTCTCTCCAAATCACAATCTTCACAATATCAATGGTAGTTTTGTTCTGAAAAATTCTGAAGGAAGTCACCTCCAAATTATTATCATTATTTTTTAATTTGAGATGCCACATTTAGAAATAGATATGAAAAGAATTAACTTCATTGCCGAGGCAAAGAGAAAAAAAATGTACTCTCAGATACGCTACAGACAGGATCTAACAAAGCAAGCTATTTTTCACCTGTACAGACAACAAAACTTTCTGTTTGACTTTCCAAATTGTAGCCTCTAGGCAGTGCAAATAATTAACATGCTTGGCTACTAAGATAAAGGTTGGAGGTTTAAGTTTACCCAGAGGTACCTTAGAAGGATGGCCTAGTGATCTTCTGAAAAATTGGTCATGGAAAACCTTACGGAGCACAGATTTACCTGCAGCATGGCGATTTACTGGTAGATCTAGCAGATTTACTGGTAGATCCAGAGTCACTGTGACTCAGAACTGACACAAAATCAACCAGTTGATCACCCAAATTCCAATTCTAACCAACATGAAAACAAGTTACTACTATGTATAGAGAAACAAATCTAAACAAAGCTACTGAAATGACTGATTACTTTTGTCTCTAGGACATTATTTTGGTACAGATTTGTCTACACAAACACGAGAGATGAAGACCTCTGCTTTAGACCATTTAGGATTTCCTGGTACTGAAACTGCCTTTCTGCAGTAAATAAAAAGAAAATTTGACATGTGTGAAGAAACTATTTTCAGAAAATGAACAAGAAGCAACACAGAGGCAGAATCTCTAAAGTAAAGGAAGTAACAAGGTAACACCTGCAATCATCCTAGCTTTCTGGCTGGAAGCAAAGCAGTTTCTCTTAGTTGTTAGGAGTTTGAGGAAAAGAGACAGCTGGGAGAGTACTGAAGAAAAGGAGTCGGAACAGAGAAAGAGGAGCTCCAGAAATCTGCTTCAAGTTTCCTTTGAGTGTGTTGCTGAAAATTAATGGGCGCATGAAACTGGACCAATGGGTCTGCATCCGGTGTGTAAGAAACCAAACGCTAGTATGCTGGTTTTGAGAAAAAGAAAGTTTCTCAAGCTAGCAAGCAGGAACACGGAGGTATTGACTAAATTTCTCAATCTGAGGGATCATTCACACTTTAAAATTATACGCATTTATTTAAGAGTAGAAGGAGGCAGTTGGCAGGGTCAGAAAAGTTCTAACTATTCATAGTTTCTACTGCTTATTCGTTAGGAGCCTGCAAAATAACTTAGAGGAAGTAAGTGACGTGGTAGGGAAGTGACTGAGAACGGCCTGATAACTAATGGAATACTAATTAACTAGAAGTCCTCAGCCTCTAGGCTCCCCTAACACAGAGTCAAAGAACAAAACTCCATGAGACCAGGCAAATATCAAAAATCCATGAATAATGGGACCTGTGGTAGTACAGTGATAAAGACCTGTGGCTGCTAACCAAAAGTCAGCAGTTGAAATCTACCAGGTACTCCTTAGAAACCCTACGGGGCAGTTCTACTTTGTCTTATAGGATCACTATGAGTTGGAATTGACTCAGCATCAATAAATCTTGTTTTGACTTATAAGCAGAATAATTCCCAAAATTCAATCAGTAAGGGAAGCGTTTAAGTTCCAGCCTTTCAAAGAAGAAAATGCTCCTTGAGCAGAGTATTCAGTAGACCCCCAAAAGTTAATACCTTATTAATAAAATTAAGTTGGGTTCATGAATGGTGTTAATAGTTTGCACTAGGCTACTAGTCTAAAGATTGACAGCTTGAACATGACCAGCAGCACTGTAGAAGAAAGAAAGGCTTGGCAATATGCTTCCATAAACATTACAGCCAATGAAACCCTGTGGCACAGTTCTCTGTAACACATGGGTCTCAGTCAGTTGGAATCAACTCAACAGCAATGCATACCATAAACCAAGGGAAAAAAAAAAGGAGGAAAAAAACTATCGCTGTTGAGTTGATTCTGACTCAGAGTGATCCTATAGGACAGAGCAGAACCACCCCACAGTGTTTCCAAGGAAAGGGTGGTAGATTCAACCACCCATCTTTTGGATAGCAGCCAGCTCTTAACCACTGCACCACTCAGGGCTGTGTACTCTGTATTCACCTGTGGTAGACAGAATTTTCAGATGTTCCTCAAGATTATTACCTTCTGTCCTACACGTCTGATATAATCCCATGAAATCCCATCCCTCTGAGTGCAGATGACTGTAACGGCAGTCAGTAATTCTTCTCTTGATTTGTTTACAATGGGTGATGAGACTGTCATATACTATGTAAAATTCTGTCATAGCAGACTATAGGGTGATCGTAATTCAGGCAGAAGTGCTACTACTGACCAGAAAGAAAGCAGACAGCATTCTTGTAGAACTGCTTCTGTGAATTTACCACATCAACTCTAGATACCAGGTCCCCGGTTGACAGCTAGTTAAAAAAAGATGGAAAACTCAGTCATAGAGATACAGATTCTGCCAGCAACCAGTGAGCTTACAAGTGGACATCAAGCCCCAAATGAAAATCACAGTTGAAACTGATGCCACGATATCAGACTCACAGCTTCTGAGCAGAAGAGTGAACTACCCTTTGAACCTACTCCTGATCCATGTAAACTGTGATAAAATAAACTCCTACTGCTTTAAACTGATAAGTTTGTGGTATGTTTGTATTCAGCAACAGACAATTGATACACCATTCTAACAAAGCTTAAGAATGGAAAGGAATTTATGGGGCCGAAATTTAATATACAAAATGAGCAATACAATGAATGTGCTTAAAAAGAGATTTGATATTGCATGGAATGTTAATTAACTTCAATGTATGGCAATAAAAGCTTTCCCTAAGCAAGGAACGCAAGGCAGAAACAGTTCCTTTATTTAGGCTCAGAAATAACGGGGCCTTCCTCACAGGCACTCACTGACAGCTGTCAGCCCCTGCCTTTCTCAGCATGTGAGGACAAATACCTGTGCTTAGACCAATCACCCCTGCCCATCTAGCACTGTAGGGGACAGCTTGCTAGACAAACTTGTTGAATGACTCTCTGTGTACTTGAGCCAAATAATGCAAGAAAAGTAAACAGAGGCATTGGCTTACCTCCTTAGTAGCAGCTCTAACCTAGTGCCACAAAGGTGCCAATAACAAACTATCTCACATGACCAGCCTATTTAGGCATTTCGAAGCCAAACAATACAAGAACCTAGAATACAGTAAGCAAACATAAAACAAATAACTTACTGATGATTTGGAGACAATAGTCAATATCAAATCACTTAAAGACGCAGACCATGATGGCTTTTGAAAGCTGCCAAAACCAAGAATCATGGAATTTTCCTGGTGAAGAGAACTGAATGGAATTATTAGAGGAAGAAAACAAAAGGTTAATATTTAGAAATCTTCAACAGATCAGGAAGGAGATCAGGAAAAACACAACAGAACCTAGTGACAAATCAAACGACTACAAGAAAGCGCAGAGAAATGGCACAGGAAATTCAGATTAATAACAAAATTACATAATTAGATGACCATACAGAAAGTCAAAGGAGTAGAACTGAGGCAATGGAATTCAGTGAGGTTGAAGATAAAACATAAAATAAAATAACTTGACATCAACTTATTTGAGGGAAAATCAAATAAAAGAATTAAAAAAAAAAAAGAAGAACCACTAAAAATCGTGTGGGATTCTATCGAGAACAATCTGTGAGTAATTGTAGTACCAGAACAGAATTGGGTGGAGAGGTGGAAGATAACAAAAACTAGAGAATTGTGGGTGATTTGTTCACAGAAAACTTTCCTGATATCATGAAAGATACATACAAGACGCTCACTGACTTCCAAACAAGATAGATCCCCAAAGACACCAAAGCATATTATAATGCAACTTGCCAAAACTAAAGATAAGGAGACAATTTTAAAAGTAGCTGGGAATTAAATGAAAAACAAACTACAAAGGACAGTCAGTAAGACTAAAATCAGACTACTCAGCAGAAAACCTGCAGGAAAGAGAGTAATGGAATCACATATACAAAATCACAGAGGAAAAAAGTGCCAGTGAAGAATTGTATATCCAGCAAAATGTGATAAAGAAACTACATCATTTACAGATAAACAATAATTTACAGAATTCACAAAACCCAAACCAAAATTACAAGAAATACTAAAGGGAGTCCTTTACTTACAAAAATCAGTAACATCAGTTAAAAACTCAAGGCTAGAACATACAATAGAGCAAATGGATATCAATTCAGAGAGGGAAATCACAAAGATAAATCAAAAGTAAAACACTGAAAATAAGGCAACAGTGATGTCTTTATGTAAATATAACCAAAAAGAGGGGCTTAAAAATGCAGTTATAAATCTTTCATATGGAGAGGAAGTCAAGGGGCTATAAAGAAATTAAAGACAAATTTAAATTTAGAAAAATAAGGGTAAATATTAAGGTAACCACAAAGCAAATTAATAATCCTACACATCAAAATAAAAAAAAGAAAAACATGAAATCTTACCAAATACAAAACCAACAATAAAAAAGATAAAATGAAAACACTTAAAAATAGTTCAGCACAGAAAACTAAGTGAAAAAAAGGATTTTACTACAATGCATAAAAAAAGACATCAAAATGACAACACTAAACTCATACCAGTCAATAATTACCCTAAATTTAAATGGATTAAATGGACAATAAAGAGAATTAGAGTGGCAGATTGAATGAAAAACCAAAATCCTTCTACATGTGGCCTACAGGAAGTATACCTTAGATTTAAATACAACAACAAACTAAAACTCAAAGGATGGAAAAAAAAAATATTAAGTGAACAACATTCAAAAAAACAGCAACAGTTTCAATACTAATTTCTAACAAAATAAATTTTAAAGTAAAAATCACTATATTAGACAAGGAAGGACACTATATGATGTTTAAAATGTCAATATTGCAGGAGGATATAACTATGTTAAATAACTTTGTACCTGATTTGTGTTCCAAAATACATAAAACAAACTAACTGCATTGAAAGCAGAAATGAAAAACTCCGCAATAACAGTAGGAGACTTCAAAACGTCACTATCATTGAAGAACAGAGCGTCTTGATAAAAGTTCAGTAAAGACACAGACGATCTAAATACAATCAACCAGCTCGACCTCATAGATACATATAGAATAGAACACTCCACCCAACAGCAACCACTATAGTCTTTAGGATACAGTGCTCAGAGGTCAATCTACCTCAAGAAAGGACCCAAATTAAAGAATTAACCCTACAATGCAAACAAGTAGAAACAGAGTAGCAATAGAAGCCCTTGGCCAACAGAAGAAAGCGAATAATAAATATTAGAACAGAGTTAAATAGACTAGAGAAAAGGAAAATGATTGAAATAGTTAACAATATCAAAAGCTGGTTCCCTGAAAAGATTAACAAATTTGATAAACCATTGTTTTTCTAACAAAAGAAAAACAGGAGATGAAGCAAGAAATGCAAATAAAAAATGAAATGGGTAATACCAAATTTCAACTAAAATTTTAAAAAATCATAGCAATACTATGAATAATTGTACCATAGCAAACTTGAAAACTTTGAGGAAATGGAGAAATTTCTAAAATACACTGCCTACCTAAATTAACACAAACCATGGCAAAATAGCTAAACAAATTCATAAAAACAAAAGTTTGAAAAGGTAATTTAAAAACTCTGAACCAGAAGAAAAGCCCTGGCCCTAATGACTTCACTGGAGAATTCTACCGAACTTTCAGAGAAGAATTAACATGACTATTAAAGGTATTTCAGGGCATATAAAAAGATGGAATACTGATGAAATTATTCAATGAAGATAATATAATTGTAATACCAAAACTTGTTAAAGACAGAATAAAAAAGGAAAATTACAGACCACTGTCTCTCATGAACTTAGATACAAAAATCCTTAACAAGTGTCTAGCTAATAAAATTCAAAAACGTATCAAAAAACTAATTCACAGTGGTCAAGTGGGATTCATACCAGGGATGTAGGAATGACTCAATTTGAGAAAACCCATTAGTATAATCGACCACATAAAGAAAATGAAAGACACAGATCTCTTGATTTTATCAATGATTCATTATAGGCATTTGACAAAATCCAGCACCCATTCATGTTAAAAACTCTCTGCAAAATAGAAATATAAGGTAAAGATAAATTCCTCAATATAATAAATGACAATTAAAAAAAAAAAAAAACAGCCAATGTTATCCTAAGTGGAGAGTATCTGAAAGCTTTCATTTTGAGAATGGGAACTAGAAAAGGATGCCTAACCCCATTCATGTTTAAGAACTCTCCAGAAAATAGGAATGGAAAGTAGTGATGAATTCCTCGATAAAATAAACCATATTCATTAAAAAGAAAAAAAAAGCCAACATCATCCTTAATGGAAAGTGTCTAAAAGCACTCCTCTTGAGAATGGGAACCAGAAAAGGATGCCTTTAGTCACTATTTTTATCCAACATTGTGTTGGAATTTCTAGCCAGAGAAACCAGGCTAGAAAAGGAAATAGAGGGCATATAAATAGGTGAGAAAGAAAAAAGAGTATGCTTATTTGCAGGTGATGTGATATTATACACCAGAAATACCCTAAAGAATCACAAAAATAACTACTGGAATTAATAGATGAAGAGTTCAGCAAAGTGTCAGAATACAGAATAAACATAAAATCAGTTGGATTTCATTACAAAAACAAAGAGAAGAGGAAACCACTGAATCAATGCCATTTATAATAGCTCCCAAGAAGATATTATACTCAGGAATTAATCTAACCAGAAATGGAAAAGATCTATACAAAGAAAATCACAAGACACTATTTCTAGAAGTCAATAGAGACATACATAAGTGGAGAATCATACTTTGCTCACAGATAGAAGACTCAACACTGTGAAAATGTCTATTCTACCAAAGCAATCTGTAGGTACCAAGCAATCCTGATGTATGTTCCAATGGCAGTTTTTTGGGTTTTTTTAATTTTTATTTGACATGACTGAGTGAAAATGTACATTCCCGTATAAATTTACATGCCCACCTATATGCAGCTTCCACTGCTCTCCCTGTCCGGTGACTGCACACTATTCCTCTCTGCTCCATACATGTCTCATCCTCCCAACAGCCTCCTTTCCCCTCTTCTCCATCCACTCCCCTTCCTCCAGCCAGAGGTCAGCAAGATGATATCCTATAGATGTATAGAACCATAAAGTACTTCCAATATATGGTCACTCTGCATTGCCAAGTCCAATCCATTCCTGTCCAAAGAGTGGACCTTTGTTATAACTTACGGGAAAGGGCAGCATCAGGGCCAGGGGCCATGCTCTCAGAGGAACCCCAAAACCGCTGGACCATCAACTGAGGTCTTTTAGTGGAGATCTCATGATGCACCCCTTTTTATTCTTTTTTTTAATTTATTTAACATAACTGAGTGAAAATGTACATTCACATGTAAATTTACATGCCCCCCTATATGCAGCTTCCACTGCTCTCCCTGTCTGGTGACAGCACACTATTCATCTCTGCTCCATACCTGTCTCATCCTCCCAACAGTCTCCTTTCCCCTCCTCTCCATCCACTCCCCTTCCTCCAGCCAAAGGTCAGCAAGATGATATCCTGTAGATGTATAGAACCATAAAGTGCTTCCAATATATGGTCGCTCTGCCTTGCCAAGTCCAATCCATTCCTGTCCAAAGAGTGGACCTTTGTGATAATTTATGGGAGAGGGCAGCATCAGGGAAGGGGGCCATGCTCTCAGAGTAACCCCAAAACCGCTGGACCATCAATTGAGGTCTTTTAGTGGAGATCTCATGATGCACCTCTTTTTATTCTTGTGTTGCCAGTGAGGCTCCTCTCTGCGAGCTCTGTCGTGGCTATCACTGGTGGTGGCCAGGCACCATCCGGTTCTTCCAGTGCCAAGTCGATGTAGGCACCCACTCTTGTGGGTCTCTCTGTCTTCTCGGTTGTCTTTACCGCATGCCGTTTTGGCCCTCGGTGAGCATCCGTTCCTGCTGAGTTGGGACCATTTGCTGTGTCCTCAGATGGCAGCTTGGCAGCTTTTAAGACCCCAGACGCCACTCACCAATGCGGGGTGCAGAGAGCTCTCTTAGCAAAACGCTAGTTGTGCCAATTGGCCTGGAATTCGCCAATGGCAGTTTTTAATGAGGTAGAGAAATAAATCATCAAATTCACATGGAAAGAGAAGATGCTGGGGGTTGGAAGCTATTGTGTCCTAGGCCCCTTGCCCCTCCTCCCTCTTCCCACTGTTGCTTGGCACCTTGAAACTGTTTGCAGAATAATAGTCCTGGGATAAAGCATTTGAAATTCAAGCTAAGCTATTTCCTTAAAACTATCTGTAGGATATTAGCCAAGACAAAGCAATTTGTAATATAATAGTCCAAAGTTAGAGCTATTTCCTTGAAACTGTTTACAGGATAATGGCTCAGGTTAAAACCATTTGCATGTTCCTGTCTTTTGTTTGAAGACATCTTCCTGCACTCTGTAACCAATCAAAATGCAAAGATCATGACCATTTTTGGCAATGTGTCACCCTGTTGACTTCCTACCTGTTAAGCCTATAAATAAAGCTTGTAAAAGCAGACTGGGGTCCATGGTTCTTTATCAGAGGCCATGGTCCCTCCTGGCACCAACTTTATCTGCGTGAGTGATGTGTTTCATGTGTGAGTGGGTTGTCTCCCATCCCCTATCTGCCTATCTTGGCCTCTTACCCATTGCTGGGCACTGGGGTGCTAGACATGGCAGAAGAAGCTCTGGCTAAGTGAAGCCTTACTGAAGAAGGAAAACAAAGTAGAAGGCTTCACACTGCAACTTCAGAATGTCATACTGCCATGCAGTCAGAACAGATTGGTACTAGAACAAAAACAGATCCAAAGACCAAAGGAACAGAACTGAGAATCCAGACATAAAATCACCCATCTATGAGAAGCTGATATTTGACAAAGTTCCAAAGTCTGTAAACTGAGGAAGTCTCTTTAACAAATGCTGTTGGCATGACTGTATCCATCTGCAGAAAAATAAAGCAAGCTCTATATCTTATACCAAGAAAGAAATTAACTCGAAATGGATCAGAAACCTAAATAAAAAATCTAAAATGATAAAGATCATGGCATATAAAGGAGAGACAAAGCTGGGAACCCTAATACACGGCATAAACCATATATAAAAGATCACTAACAATGCACAGACACCAGGAGAGAAAGCATGTAATGGGGAACTCCTAAAAGTCACTTAGGCTCACCACAGACTTCACCAAAGGAGTGAAAAGACAACTTGCACAGAGAAAATCTTTTGTCTACAACAAATCCACTCAGTGTCTAGTCTCCATAATGTACAAAATACTATGAAACCTCAACAAGAAAAAGACAAACAACCAGATTAAAAAATGGGCCAAGGATCCAAACAGATACTTCATGAAAGAAGATATTCAGGCCACTAACAGATACATGAGGAAATGCTCACAGTCATTAGCCATTAGAGAAATCCAAAATCAAAACTACAATGAGATAGCATCTAATCCCAACATGGCTGGCATTAATACAAAATAATAATGTTGGAGACACTGTGGAGAGAGGTGGGGATAGTCCTACACTGCTGGTGTCAATGTAAAATGGTACAAATACTTTGGAAATTGATTTGATGCTTTCTTAAAAAGCTACAAGTAGAAATAACATATGATGCAGCAATCCTACTTCTTGGAATATATTCTAAAGAAATAAGGGCTGCCACACAAATAGACAGATGCACACTAATGTTTATTGCTACACTGTCCACAATAGCAAAAAGATTAAATCAACCTAGGTGCCCTTCAACAGATGAATGGATAAGCAAATGATGGTATATTCACACAATGGAAAGCTATGCGATGATGAATAACAACAATGAACTTGCAAGGAGAAATTTAGAAGGCATTATACTAAGTGATATTAGCCAGCTGCAAAAAGACAAATATTGTATGATACCACTATTATAAGAGAGATTAAAAAAAAAAAAAAAGCTCACTGGCATCAGGTAGATTCCAACTCACATTAATTACATCATAAGGACTCAAGAAAAGGTTAAAGCACAGAAGAGAACAATCTTTGATGATTATAAGGGTGGGGAGGGAGGGAGAGGTATTTTGGGTATTTAGATAGTAGCTAAGAATTTAGGTGAAGGAAGAGACAACACACAGCAGGGGAGAAGTCAACACAACTGGACTAAACCAAAAGCTGTTTTCTAAGCACAACCAAACACTTTGAAGAGCACAGAAGCAGAAATAACAGCCTGGGGATCATGGTTTCTGGGGATATCTATTTCAACTGGCATAAGAAAATCTAAATGTTGTCTTATCCCACTCTGATGAGTGTCATCTGGAGTCTTAAAAGCTAGCAAGCAGCCATCTAAGAAATACCAAGTGGTCTCAACCCAAGTAGAACAAAGGAGAATAACTAACACTAAAGACAAAAGGAAAACAGGAGCCAAAGAGATACAAAAGGCCTCTTAAACTAGAGGTTGCATCAACATTAGACTTGAAGAAACTAGATGGTGCCCAGCTACCATCAGCAACTTTCCTTAACAGCAAACTCAACAAAGAGTTACTGATGGAGCACAAGATATGCGGAAAGCAAAACTCAAACTCAAATAAAAAGATCAGACTTGATGATCCAGCAGACTGCATGGTTCTTAGGAGACATGACCTCTGGACACTCTATTAGCTGAAAATTAAAATCATTCCAGAGCCCAACTCCTCAGACAAAGATCGAACCAGTCTACAATATGTAAAATGATACTGATGAAGTATCATTAAGCTTCTTGGCAGAAGTAGATACAGAAGACTAACTGGACAGCTTCTGTCCAGGGGCAAGAGGTGAAGAAAGAAGAGGACTTGAACTGGTTGAATAGACATAGGAAATAGGGGGCTGAAGAGGAGGGGTATGCTATCAGTGTGGGGTGAGTAGCTAGGGTCACCTAACAAAATGTGTTTCAGTTTTTTATTTGAAACATTGACTTGAATTGTAAAATTTTGCTTAAAACACACACACCCACAAAGCTACAGCATCAGGCCATGTTGACCCTCTGAGACAGAGTATGTAAGCGAGCTGAGGGAAAGGAAACAAGACCTGATAGCTCTATTGCAGACAACAAGGTTAACATCCATGTTTACTGGCTGTTTTCTCCATTTGACTGTGAATTCTATTTAGTTTTTGTCTTTTTTTGTCTTCACATTTTCAGGATCTAGCACATACCTGGAACATAGTTTCCTTTTTGATGAATGCTTTAAGAAACAAAGGATAAACCAATAGAGAAAAAGAATACAGAGTAAATACATTTAAACTAGGAGGCTGTTAAACGTGTCTGTGGATAAAAGGTAGAGCCAACGAAAAAATATCAAATATAAGCAGATTGTCTGTACACAGCAGGGCTGGCCATAAACAGTTGGACAAGGGCAGCATAGGGAGTGTAGCTTAGGGGTGCACTGCCCCTTTATATACCGATCGAAAGAGGGAGATTACACAGTTTATTGATTTACAGCCCATGATAATCTCATATGCTATCTCACTCAACAGAATTATTTTTTTTGTAATTATTAGTTGATATTACCGATTACAATGATCATTAAAGAACAGCAACCTTTTTTTACGGTGTTAATACAGTCTTTGACTTCATTCACGATGATCCCTGAGATACTAAAATAAAGAAAATATCAGTGTTTTCTCATGATACACATTACACTGTACCAATCACACATTTATATTCTAGGTAAGCGATACATTGAATAAGTGTAATTGAAAACAAGTACTTGATTTCAATATTTTCTGGATGCCCCTTATGACAGTTTCTTACCAAAATTAGAAGCCAGTTTGTTATGATAAAGTATTCTGACTAGTCTGATAGTGCATCATCACTTTTTACTAAGTAAAACACAGTGAGAAGCAGGGAATAGAAGAATTATCTCAAAAAAAGAGCCAAATGTTTGTGCACATGGACACAGTGTCTACAACAATGGGCTCAAGTATAACAATCATTGGGAGGATAGCACAGGGCTGGTCACTGTTTTGTTCTGTTGTACATCGTGTTGGTATCAGTAGGAACTGAGTAGACAGCATCTAATAACAACAAATTTTTCGCTATTTGTTCAGTAACTTGCTGGAAAGCGTACAAATGAATTCATTCTAAAAATTACAATTTCTCTAACATTTAGAAATTGTCTTGCTGATTTGATTAAATGGCTAATCTCTCTAGAATAATAGCTGGCACTTAAATGATGCTTACATAATTTCAGGCTTCCCTTTAAGAGGTTTGCAGTTAATCTTCGCAACGACCCTAGAAATGGGCACTATTATTATTCTCACTTCAAACAGGAGACAGCCAAGGAACTACTAGAACTTAGATAACTGACGGGAGGTCATACAGCCGGCACGTGGTAGGCTATCTCCTAACTGTAATACAATACTGCCTTTACAAAGTTAAAAGAATCCTCATGAATTAGTTTATAATTGCTTTTTGAATTAAAATTACACACTGTATTTGTGAATATTTTTAATTATAAAGATCAAATAAAATTTTCTGGTTGATAATCAAGTGTTAAATTTTAGTCACCTAAGGAAAGACATGATAATTGCAACATTTTCAGTAATTAGAAAAGCTGTATCTACACTGTTCTAATGTAAGGGAAAAGTTGGAATTACTGAGAAATTTGATTAAAGTTGTTCAAGAATAGTACTTATTGAAAGACTACATTAGAACAATTTTATAAGCAATGGTTAAATTTCTTCTTGCCTTTGGGGAATAGCAAATATCCAACAAAATGATCTTTTTCCTATGTATACAGTTAAAATATAACTGCAAGGTAGCTGTAGCTAACGACTTGATTATTGATGAGAAAGGGGTTGCCTGGCAGTGCTTGGGTGCATGGTTCTCTTTCTCTTTCTAAGACTAGTCTTTCCATAAGGCATATTGCCCCAATGTCAGCTTCCACGGTCTCTACTACAAATTCAAATCCTAGAAGAGAAATCTAATATTTGTTCATCCATGACTCAATAAGCAGTTCCTTCTTCTACTTCTTAATGTAGTCATAAGCACACATTGCCCAAGAGAAAAGTCAGAGATCAAACAAATACTTGCCAAATGGAGTCGACCTCATGTTAGGGAAGTTCCTCTGATATTCTTTATTTCTTTTTAATTTAAAAAACATTTTAAGTAATTGTTTAGCTCATATAAACTAATACACAACTGAAGGCTAACTATTAGCCTAAGTATTACCATAGAACTAACTAGCTTCTGAGTAGTGGAAAAAGTTAAGCCCTTTTGGTGTGAATAGATCCAGAAGCACCTCTGCAAAAAGTCTGACCATTTACTTCTGAAAGGTCACAGCCTTGAAAATGTTATGGAGCACAGCTCTTCTGTGTACACATGGGGTTGTCGTGAATCAGAAGTGACTCACCAGCAACTGGTTTGTATTTCTTTTGCTTGTTTGTTTTGTTTGAGTGTGTGTGTGTTTTGTTTTGTTTTTGCTTCAGTAACTCTATTAGTTTACATACATCAAGTAACAATTTTAAGTAATTTTTAAATAATTATTTTAAGTAAAGCTTGATGCATTTTGTTTTTTATAATTTAAACCTTTTACCTTAAGACCTCTAAGATTATAACATTATATTTGGGGACCTGGAAGGACAAAGAGAAAAATGAAAATAGATATGAATAAGCTCTTCATGCACTTTTCTTATACCAGAGTACTATCTAATACACAGGGAGAAGGATTGCTCTCTCAAATCACTATTTATAGTCTAGTATCTTACATTAAAAAACATATTATATTTATAATGCTCTATTTTATATTACAAAATCAATTCCTATATTCTACATGGTATGCATCTTATCCTATCACGTATCTCTATTGCAAAATATGTTTGCACCCAAAATGAAAAATCAGAATTATCTTATTCTGCTGCTGCCTCCACATCACTCTGTGACTCTTCCAAATTAGCATGGTTTCCCTGGCATGTCCCAGAACATCATACCTACTCAGCAAAATATTATTCTCTGCATCAAAAACATAGAGGTTTAATACCATTAAACAGATGTATAATTTGAAGTGCTTTTAGTAACTGAGTGAGGGAAGTGGAGTGTCAAGGAGTACATTCTGCATTTCTTCATACTGTGACAATATTGAAGACACACTGTGTTGACTGGGTTGCTACGAGTCAAAACTGACTTGATGGCAGTGGGTTTGTTTTTCTGTTTTTTTTTAATGTTGTTTGTCAGACTACCTCTAAACACGTTGTAATGCTGCTGCATATGAAACATTGTTAAAACAGGTAGGAAAAAATAAGCATCGGTTAATGATTATATCTAATTTACTTAATATATTACTTTAATATATTAATGTTTTCTTATTCAGCAACTAAAACCCAACAAAATATCTTAGAGAAAAGCACTTGATCTATTATGCCGAGAATGACAAACTGAAGAAGAACAGTATCACATTCATCATCAAAAAGAACATTCTAAGATATGAGGACTGACAGCCTGTGAAATTAATTGTTCTAAGTGCTACTTACCTCATTGCTGAATATTACTACGGTCACCTTCGAATACCTCCCCTTGGGAAGCTATGCACCAATGCCAGTGCCTAGTCCACCCTTCAAAGCAATTTTGTAACTCTGTCTGGAATGACCACCACATATGGTGGCAAGGTGTCGAGTTGGTGAACTTAATTGTGTAGTTATCTGTCAGGAAGTTTTTAGATAGTAACAAATAACCATATTGGAACACCCTCCCTATTCCCCTGTTCTAGCCGCCAATGATAAGTGAAATATTGAAAGGAAGATATTTTGATGACATTCAGGACATTAAGGATAATACAACAACAGTTCTGATGGCCGTTCTAGAAAAAGAGTTCCAAAATTGCTTTGAAGGGTGGAGTTGGCACTGGTGTTACTGCGCTGCTTCCCAAAAGGAGTACGTGGAAGGTGACCACAGTGGTATTCAGTGCCGACGTATGTAGCACTTTTTCTAGAATGAGTTTGCAAACTTAATTGTCAGACCTCCTACATCCTAAAATACAACACTGTCAGTTACAGGATAACATACAAATAACTACAAGGAAAAGCAGTTAATACAACTATTACTCAAATTCACACACCAACTACTAAGATCAAAGATGAATAAATTGAAGATTTTTATTAACTTCTGAAGTCCGAAATTAATCAAACATGCAATCAAGGTGCATTAGTAATTACCCCAAAAAGCCAAGTGCCGTTGGTTAGTAATTACCGGTGATTGTTAAAGTTGGAAACAAAGACAGGAAAGTTGTTGGAAAATCATGGCCTTGGAACAGAAATCACACTACACATCCTATGACAGAATTTTGAAAACCAATGACTTAGTCATTGCAAACAAATTTTTCAACAACAATAATGAGTATTACACATATAAACATTGCTGCATGGAATAAATATGAATCAAATCCACCACCTCCGTGGAAATGAGAAGCTCAGTATCAGTCAGAACAAGCCTGGAGCCACTGCGAAAAAGACCATCAATTGCTCATATGCAAGTTCAAATTCAAGCTCAAGAAAATTAAAACAAGCCTAGAAGTGCTAAAGTTTAACTTTCAGCATATACCACCTGAATTTAGAGACTAACTCAAGAACAGATCTGATAAATTGAACACTAATGACCAAAGACCAGATTGTGATGCTAATACTCCCCAAACATGTTTTCTTTTTTTTTTAAAAAAGGGTGACCAATAATGTGACCGAACTAACACCATAACACAAATTGTTGCTCCTTCCTCCGCCTGCCTTCTACTTTTCCCATATCTTTGTTAAAGCCTTACTTTTGATCTGATGCAAATAACTTTGTTGTGTGTTTTGATCTGATGACAATAACTTTGTTTTGTTATCTGACTACATGTGACTTACAATCTCCAACAGGTAGATTGGAGCTTAAGTGTCTGATTCATATATATTTGGCCTGATTAAAGACATGTCTGGCGTATGTCTCTTTTGGCTGACAAAGTCTCTTGCTGCTATCTTTTAATGAGTAACTTCTCCAGCCACATCATCTGCAGGCTACAAAGACACTTCTAACCTTTGTAAAACGATGCAAGAGTCTGGTGTAAAAATTGTCATTTGTGTCTCGATAGAGACAGCCTGTGGTGCTGTCAGATCTTCAGTGGTGTACACCTGCTAATAAACCTCAATTTTTCTGATTCAGAGTACATTTTGTTGGCTAGACCTCTCCAGGGCTTGGTCCCAATCAGGCAACAAAATGAACTGTGGAATGATGTAAAGAATATCATATAAGAAGAAAGCAAAGATTGTTACAAACACAGGAAGGAAAGAAAAGACCAAAATGGATGTCAAAAGGGACACTAAAGGTTGTTCTTGAATTCAGAGAAACTATAGCAAAAGAAATGGTGAAGAAAATGAACTAAACAAAAGATTTCAAAGGGTGTCCCAAGAAGATAGAGTAAATTATTATAATGAAATGTGTGAAGACCTGTAGTTAGAAAATCAAAAAAACAAGAACATACTCAGCATTTCTCAGGATGAAAGAACTGAAGAAAAAAAAAATTCAAGCCTTGAGTTGCAATATTCAAGGATTCTATAAGCAAAATCATTGATGGACACAGGGAGCATCAAAAAGGAAAAAGATGGAAAGAATACACAGAGTTACCACACCATAAAGAACTGGTTGACTTTCAACCATTTAAGAAGGAACTGTATGATGAAGAATCATTAGTAGTGATGGAAAAAGTCCAATCTGCATTGAAGGGTTTGGTGAAAAACAAAGTTGCAGAACTAAGGAAATACTAATTGAGATATTCCAACATGTGGTTGCAACATTGGAGGTGCTCACTTTTCTATGCCAAGAAATTTGGAAGACTGTGAATTACCTGGCCAACTGACTAGAAGAAATCCATATTCCTGCCCATTCCAAAAAAGGATAATGCAAAGGAATGCAGAAGTTATTGAACTATATTATTATTATCACATGCAAATAAAATTTTGCTGAAGATACTTGAAAAACAGTTGCAGCAGTATACCAACAGGGAATAGCCAGAAATTTAAGCTAGATTCAGAAGAAGATGCAGAAAGAAGGATGTCATTGCTGATGTCAGGTGAACTTGGCTGAAAGCAGAGAATATCAGAAAAATATTTACTTGTGTTTTATTGACTATGCAAAGGCATATGACTATGCAGATCATAACAAATTGTAGGTAAGCTTGCAAAGAATGGGAATTCCAGAACACTTACCGTGCCCATAAGTAACTGGAACACAGATCAAGCGGCAGTTATTCAAACAAAACAAGGGACACTGTGTGGTTTAACAACAGGAAAGGTGTGCACATCAGGGTTGTATCCTTTCACCAAACTTATTCAATTTATATGTTAAGCAAGTAATTCCAGAAGCTGGACTCTAAGAAGAATGTGGTACCAGACATGCAGGAAGACTAACGACCTGCTTTATGTAGAAGACACAAACTTGCTTGTTCAAAGTGAAGACAACTTGAAGAGCACTTATTGATGAAGACCAAAGCTTTCAGTACGGATTGCATGTTAAGACAAGGAAAACAAAAATCCTCACAACTGGACCAATAAGCAACATCATGATCAAGAGAGAACATATTGAATTGATCAATGCTTTTATTTTTCTTGGATGCAAAATCAACACTGATGGAAGCAACAGTCGAGAAATGTATCTTATTTTATTGTATTGTATTTATGTGCATTGCATTGCATCACGATGCCAAACCTGCTTCAAAAGACCTCCTTGAAAATGTCACAGATGTCACCTGAGGACTAAGGTGGGCTTAACCTGACCATGGTATTCTCCATTGCCTCATATACATGGAAAAGTAAGATGTTGAATAAGGAAAACCAAAGAAAAACTGATGCCTTTGCATTAAGCTATTGGCAAAGAATATTGAACAGACCATGGACTGTCAGAAGAACAAACATGTCTTTGAAGACATATAGACAGAATACTTCTTAAAAGTGAGGACAATGAGACTGTCTCAATGTATTTGGAGCATCTTACTAGGAAGGGGAGAGCGGTCACTGAGAGGGACATCACATCATGCTTGTGAGTTCAACAAAAAAGAAGACTTCCCATGAGAGGGATTGACACAGTGGCTACAGCAATGGGCTCAAACATAGCAGTGACTGTGAGGATACTGTACAACCTGGAAGTGTTTCTTTCCATTACACGTAAGGTTCATTGGAACCTACTCTACGGTATTTAACCACAACAGAGATAATCTTATCTAAAACTCATAAAAATGAGATCTCAATGATTTTTGATTAGGTCAAAGGTACACTTACTTGTATGTGAAACACATGGTTTATTTATATGAACCAAATCAAAAAAACAAACCTACTGTTGTCAAGTCTGTTCTGACTCACAGCGACCCTACTGTAAGTCAGAGTAGAACTGGCCCAAGGAGTTTCTAAGGATCACCTGGTGGATTTGAACTGCTGACCTTTTGGCTAACAGACATAGCACTTAATACTATGCCACTAGGGTTTCCTGTTTATATGAAGAAATATAAAAATCCACTGATTTACAATCAACCTTGTATAATCCTAAACTAAAACTTTGTAATCTGTTGTATGAAGCCTCCTATAAATTGGGCTACAGGTAATTTGAAAAATGAAAGGCTGTAAACTGAGGATTGTCTCTATTATCTTTTTTTATTATTATTATGATTGAATGAAAATGTACATTCCCATATAAATTTGCATACTGACCTACATACAGCTCCCGCTGCTCTCCCTGCACAGTGACAGCACACTCTTACTCTCTGCTCCATACACGTTTAGTCTTCCCAACTGTCTCCTGTCTTCTCCTTTCCACCCATTCCCCTTCCTCCAGTATGAGGTCGACAGGACAAACTCCTACAGATGCCTAGAACCACAGCAGAATTTTGTCTGTTTTGCTAAGAAGTTTAGTTCTCTTTTGGGGATTATTCAAACCACTGCTAACTTAGCCAGCCAAGTGCCGTTGAGTCGGATCCGACTTGTGGCGACCTTAGGGGCCATGGTAGAACTGACCCCTAGAGTATTCAAGGAGCGCCTGGTGGATTTGAACTGCCAACCTTGTGGTTAGCAGCGGTAGCACTTAACCCACCATACCACCACTGCTAATTTATGATGTTATTTTAATGTTGAAACCATTGTTTTGCTATTTTACAATTAAAGAGATTTTTCTTGATGCAAATATTCAGCACCACTCTTTTGGGACATTTTTAAGTAAATGTTCCCACTTTGTATAGTGTACTGAGTGAAGTAATTTCTACATTTTTTTCTATTGTATTTTATAAGATTCTGAGTGTTTTGCTCCTAGAATGCCTTACAATGACTCTAAGCACAGCAATCTGAAGAAAAGCCTAAGAATACAGAAACACAATTTGAAACAATGTGAAGTAA
The DNA here is from genome assembly GCA_028571685.1 of Heterohyrax brucei. Classification (NCBI taxonomy): domain Eukaryota; kingdom Metazoa; phylum Chordata; class Mammalia; order Hyracoidea; family Procaviidae; genus Heterohyrax; species Heterohyrax brucei. The sequence continues at coordinate 8,751,874 of CM053156.1, forward strand.
CTGTTGATTTTGAGGAAATAAGAACAGCAAACAGATTGTCCTGACACACAGCAATCAGAAATAAGGTCTTTCACATTTAGCAAAAGCCTTGGGCATGTTCAAGGGAAGAGGATAAGCCAAAAACAACCATTTCCCCAAGCCAGAAGACATTCTTTAAATCTACAGTAAAAAAAGATTCCTGATTCCACATGGGTCTTTCCAGGCAACACTCTGCCAGGAGTGAGGAACAAGGACATCACTCAGTTGGATTATCTCCAAATACAGAGCTTACCAATACCATACATAGTAGTGAGGTTTCAATGAGTTTAAGCCTTTGAACAACCTATTCAGCATTACTGTCTGCATTTTCAACTGCTGACTTTAGTATTTGTATTTTCTATAGTCATTTCTTCAAGTAATTTTGTACATATTCAGAGAACTGGAAAAAAGTTTATTTGAGAATTGTGAATGGTGCTCAGCTAGCTAGTAATTGAAATGCTTTTTTAGCACACACTTTTCAGTAGGGTGTTGCTAAGGGATAAAATATACTACCTGGGGATTGTCTTCAAAGCTATAAAAACTCCTTATTTTGTTTTCTTTTGCTTGTGGTTGGGGTGGGAGCGGGGGGCTGGTGTTACATCTTCATTCTGATAAAGCCTTTTTTGTTCCACATCTTCTATTTGAAAGGCCTGCAATTTCACCACTGTTGATGGTGGAAATGAGGTTTGGTGGGGAAATGATGTGGAAAGTTGCTTTTGCTATTTCTCTGCTGTCCCGGTGAGCTGCACGTGAGCAAGCTAGGAGATTTCACACAGCATCTTCCATGGCTTTAGAAAGCCACAAATACCCTTTGCTTTTCAAAGAATAATTATTTTGGTTTGATTTATCAATAATGTTTCACTGTAATTATAGTAGGAATAATAAATGGATCTTCTGTCTACTAAGAATTACGCTCTCTTGCACAGAGCCTGTTTGTTGGGCTTTACCAATAAGTCAAACAAATTTAACATATTAAGGCTGTTTTGCACAGTAATTTTCAGCACAGTCACACAATAGCTCTATTTCCAGGCAATACTTTGTTGTACTAAACTGACATCAAAACAAATGAAAAAGTTGGAAAGTTATTTCTGCTAATGTAACAGTATTTATAATATAATGAACCTGTTTCCACACAGGTTTATGGTGAGATCAACACTTCATCTTGATGCATAGTACAGTGTTAAAATGCAGAAATGAACCAGGCTCAAGCAGAATGGCCGTGGAAAGTTCTGAAACTCATGGTAAAACAAAGCATAAATTTAAAGAACATCACCACTCTTTTTATGGCCTGTCTCTTTTCTTTCTTTCCTTCCCCCATCTCCTTCCTTTCTAGCCTTTCTTCTTCCCTTTCATAGACCTTACTGAGAAAAACTGTGTGATCTTTTAGGTGAAGTGATACTATATGATTTCTCAATCACTTAATCTTTTGCATGATCATTTTGAATGGTTATGCCTGTCACCTCATCACTACCTACAATAATGAAAATGGACCCTTTAATTAGTTACATAAAATGCACACTTGCTGTAAGACTCCCACATCCTTTTTGAAAATCCTTCTTTGGAAATTATTAATTAGTTTTTGAGGAATACTACTATCTTTAACCCCTCAAAATTGTTGTTGTTGTTGTTGCTAGGGGCCATAGAGTTGATTCAGACTCATGGTGATCCTGTGTTCAAACAGAAGAAAGCACAGCCTTGGCCTATGCCATCATCACAGGCTTCATTATACTTGGGACCACTGTACTCACTAAGGGTCTTCTTTGTCACTGACTGTACTTTTGAAAGCATAAATACTTCTCCAAGGACTTGTTCCTTCCAATAACATGGCCAAGGTATGTAAGAGAAAGTCTCACCATCCTTGCTCCTAAGGAGATTCTGGCTGTACTTATTCCAAAACAGATTTTTTTTGTTCTTCTGACAGTTCATGACATAATCAATATTCTTCTTTTCCAATACCATAATTCAAAGACATCAATTCTTCTTCCATCTTCCTTCTCCATTGTCCAGCTCTCACAAGCATACGAGAGAGCTGAAAACACCATAGCTTGGGTCAGATGCTTCTTAATCCTCAAAGGGACATCTTTGCTTTTTAACACATTAAAGAGGTCTTTTGAGCCCAATGCAATATGTAGTTTGATTTCCTGACTGCTTCTTCCATGGGCATTGATTGCTGATCGACGTAAAATGAAATGTGTGACTTCAATATTTTCTCCAAAATGATAACCACTGGGAAATAGACCCAAATTCATTGTAACTATGATAAAATAACTCTCAGTGACAATAAGTGAATGGTGCAAAAGAGACCTTACAGTTAAATGAGAAGAACACTTTTGCTTCTTGCAGAAATTTTTAATTTATGTATATAAACATGACTTTAAGCAAAAAAGTACTACCTCTGGTCAGATAAATGTTTTAGAAACCTGATTTGAAAATAATTTATATGCAGTAGAATTAAGATGAGTTCAGAGGTAGTTTTACAGTCAACATGCTTATGTTTATGTACATATAAAAAATGAAAAGCAAACATTCAAAACATGCCCAAGGGAGCAGCTAGTGTTTTGCAGGAGCACTACTGAGCAATTTAAGCTCACCCAATAGGACTGCCCCCTAATACCAAGAATCTATCCTTTTGACTGTAAATGGGGCACTTTATTAAAACAGCAATACCCTAGGGCAACTGTAAAAAGAAATATAAAGCACTGACAAAGCACAAAGTCACTTTTGTTGAAATTAGCATATGCTATTCTAACATTTTGCCATTATATGCAACACCTTACACAATACTATAAAGCAATCTATATTCAAATACACAAGTTAGGCATAATAGGTGCCTGGTTTAATTTTGTATTCTAGCTAAACAGGAAATATGGTTTTAGAACTGAAATATATATTTCATATATGTGGTGTGGAGTACTTCACATAGCAAATGTTTTTTTAAATAAAAGGAAAATTTTCAACATTTTGTGACTTTTTTTAACATTAAGCGCTAGCTTAAACACTGAATACATGCGACCTGTTAAGAAGAGAAACTTGGAGCAAAGAGTAACTCTGTTTGGAAATAAAACAGCTGGTGACCATCTTGAGATTCTCAGCTTAAGGAAAGCTCATCTGCATTGTACGGATCCTAATTTATGACTAGCAAATAAATGATTGAGGGTGTAAATAACTTTATGTTAAGAGACACGGTATCTATTATACCAAACGAGTACCAGCTGTTTTTGAGTTGATTCTGACTCATGGTGATACCAGTATGTGTAAGAGTGGAACTGTGCTGCATAGGGTTTTCAAAGGCTGCATTTTGGGAGGCAAATTGCCTGGCCTTTCTTCTGAGGCACCACCAGAGAGACACAAACCTCCAATGTTTATGTTAACAGCCAGTGCATTAACCACTTACACCACACTCGTTTGTAACGAAAATAGTATATGACATTCTACATTTAAGAATGGTGACCATAAACACTTTACAAAATCAAAAATGCTAAAATGTGCTAGTTTAACTTATGAAAATTACATATTTTTATTTTATCCCGAATAAATAATATACTGTGTAAATTGGCATTGCAAATTCATAGGAAAATGGCCTTGCTCATTCTATTTAAGCAAGTGTCAGAGTGCATTTCAAGTAATCCCAATATTGCCTGCTGATCAATCAAGAGCAGATCAGATTATTGATGCACCTGAGTCTAGCATCTCTCATTTCTCTGTAGTTTTCTTAGTTCCATTTCCTACTAAAAAACAATTCACCTCAAACAGGACTCCTTGTAAAAAGACTGTGGGATTTATTCATGTGTGTTTATCCATAATTATAACCTTAACATTCAGTGGTAGGTGGAAGAGGCAGGATGAAGTAACTCTAAACAAGGACGTAACTTAGAGAGCAGAAAACTACACAGAAATAGTTGCACCATATACTTGGAGATAGTAGGATACAGAAACAGTTAAAAGAAGGTGAACTGTGACACTAATTGAAGGTTAAATAGGATTTCAACACTTCCAGACTGTAAGGCTGGGAGTGAAGGGTGGAGACTCAAGAAGGAAGAGAGGACAAATGTAAGCTCGTAAACCAAGAGACACCTGAAGAAATTAGGCAGGTGTGACGGAGAAGTAAGAACACAACCCAGAGAACCAAAGCTGAAGGTTATCTTCAAGCATTCACCATTCTGCCCAAAATTCACAGTAAATTTACAGGAATATGAGTTTCATCTAATGATTGGCTTGCTACATTGTTACTACACAAACAATAATATTGGAAGTCAGAATGAATGCTTCTTCCTTTCAGACAGAAAAGAGTAAAAGAAAAAATAACAGCAGAAAATATGAGAACTTTTTTAAAGCAGAGGGAGCTAACAGTTTTATTAAAATAGACAAAGTGACATGATGAGACGGAAGTCAAGTGTTGATGGAAATGAAATAGTTTAGGATAGCCACAGCTGAGAATTCAAAAGCTAAGGAAAAGAGAAAAACTGTGGAGCCACAGTAAGAATCCAATTAGTGTTGAATAATATGAATCTGGATAGGACTTAGTTCAGTCACATATTACTTGCCACAACACTTCTCAGAATGGGAGATGGAAAAGTGGCATCAAACAGTGTTTCACTAAATAAAAAATAAATAAATAAATATGTATTATCAGGATTATTCTGGAAAATATCTTTTTTTTTTTTGGAGAAAAATACTTTGACAAGTCACTTCAAGTGCAAGATTACCTACATCTCCTCCCATTCACCAATCAAGGACACACATTATAACAAATGATAGCTTCTAAACCGTAGCCGAAGACAGATGTTGTCGTGGGTTACAGAGAGAAAATAGAGAAATTAGATGCTCCTAGTTAAAAAGTATAGACATTTATCGAAAGCTGCAGAAGGGCATTGAAAAGCTTAAAGACGGACTGTTAAGGAGCTTAGCAGAATAAGCTGGGTTTGAGGTTTTGCCAGGTAGGTGAAGTGGACATGTGATATTTAGAGTATAGGCAAGGGGATGAGAGGATTTCAGAACTGTAAGTAGATACTGAAAAAATTTAAAAGACAACAGACCATTAAATTGTATAAATGTGAAGGGAAAAACACATTAAAAGTTTAACTAGGATTGAAAAAAGAAGAACACTCAGAATTATAGAAAAGGTGAACTGGAAGGATAGAAAAAACAAAACACCAAACCCACTGCTGTCTAGTAGTGTCCGACTCTTAGCAATCCTAGAGGTAAGAGTAGAACTGCTCCACAGAGTTTCCAAGGAGCATCGGGCAGATTTGAACTGCTGACATTTTGATTAGCAGAGGTATCACTTAACCCACTACACCACTGGAAGGATAGTCTAGGGCTTTTCTTCCAACTTCAAATTAATAGCACTCTTCCTCTCCCAACTCCTTTCAACCCCAATGTTTCACACACTATTTGACGCACACCGTCAACGTTCAGTGTATACAAATGAAATGTAAGCAGATTGTTCATTGATTTTTTTTCCTCTTCCATCCCCAGTTTAAAACACAAATCCTAACCCAGTGCTGTCGAGTCAACTGTGACTCACAGCAACCGTACAGGATAAAGGAGAACTGCCACATAGTTTCCAAGGAGCGCCTGGTGGATTTGAATGGCCTACCTTTGTTTAGCAGCCGTAACACAACCACTAAGCCAGTAGGATTTCCTCATCCTGTTGTAGATATCTAAAACTATCCTGTTTCTGGTCTTACCTTTGAAGTCTTCAAACTCTTACAAATATATGAAATGATTTTAAAGTCAGAGTTTTATCATACAACATTATTTAAAACTTTGTAGTCTACGAACACTACAAAGGTTCATGTTCATTGTTTTCGTTAGCTGCTACAGATCTGACCATGACTCAGGGCAGCCTCATGCACAACACTAAACACTGCCAGTTTCTGCAGCACCCCCAAGATCTGTTGTGTATTAGGCCACTGGGGTACATAGGGTATTCACAGGCTGAGTTTTCCGAAGTGTATTACCCAGATTTTCTTCCTACTCCATCTGAACTTGTTCAACATCACAGCAGCGCCCAAGCTTCTACTGAAAGCCTAGTGGTACTGTAAACAAGGTGCATTGGTCAACAATCAAACTCAGGTCTCCCACTTTGTGGAGAATTCTACCACTAAACTACAAGTATCTCACTGTGAACCACAAAATTGTGAATGATAACTGTAATCTCCTCAAAAGAATTAGAAAAATATCACTCTAACTTTGTTTTCTTTATACTAATGACTTGCTATTTTATATATGATATATGAAAAATTAAAAGCAAAGATACCTAAAACTAAACAAGGAAACGGTTTTCCTGGGCTGCAGGATTTGCTCGTAAGGTATCTGTGGGAGGAAGCATTAAACAACAAGTTGTGGCTTATTCAGTGGAGGCTAAGGTATCTCGTGCAAAATGTTATGTTATTTATTTATACAGAGAAAAGTGATTTCATTATACACATGTGATTTTTGAAAAAAAAAATTATTTCAATTCACTTTTAGAAAGAATGAAGCTAGGAAGGCTACTTGGCATTTTGTGTTTCCACAACTTGCTTTCTTGCTCCTTTTCTATGTCAGACTGAACTTGGCAGACTAGTTTCGCTAGCTGAGAAATTTTCTTGTAAGTTTTGTCTTTGCCTGATATAAACAACCTGGCTAGAGTTTCTTGTGACTACTTTGTGATGTGTACAGTTATCTGTGGGACTCCAAGTGTGGCAAATATGAAGAGAACATAAAGTGTAAGAGGTTTTAGAGGAGGTAAGAGAAAAGGGAGAGAGAGTAAGTATTGGCAGAAAGAGTTTATTTGAGTCCCAGGAGGCTCTACAGAGTTCTCAGGAGGGAGTCTGCAAAACCACGCATTGGCCGCATTGGCCGAGGAGTCGGGGATTTACAAAGCGTGGAGGCGGACCTTGTTGAGGACAGTTACTTGTTGGTAAGTAACCAATGGGGTTGTGGATGATTAGGACCGTTTGATTAGCATAAGGACTGTTGTTTCAGTGGGGTGAGGTGGGGAGAAGGCTAGTAGAGCCTATGGGGAGGAGAAAAACAGCTAGAGACTCTCCAGGGGTGGTCAAGGTGTTTCTGGGAATAGCTGGCTCGGGCCAGCTGGGGGAGAGGGGTTTGGGTTTCAGCCTAACATTTCGGCCTTTTTGGTGATAAGGAATGAAGAAGTCTGTCTTTGTCTACTTCCTGCCGAGCATGGGCAGAGTGGGGTTACAGGCCGGAGTCAGCGAGGGGTGGGCTGGTGGGCAGACGAGTATAGGGGTGTAGTAGTAGTTGATTTACAATGACTCTGGACATTTCTTTTATGCAGTTTTTCAGGAACCTAAGAAAGCAAGGGCCAAAAAGTATTAGCATTAGGGGCCCAATGAACGGGGTGAGCCACGCCAGTAATGGTGACTGGAACCAATTGAATGGGGTTGTTTTGGCTTGTCTTCTTTTCAGCTCTTGGCTCAGGCAAGTTAAGGTAAAGAAAGCCAAGATACATTTTACAAGGAGGAGCCTGTCTCTTCCTGAGAGAAGAATGCTGTTACTACATCAGTGAAACTGGCCAAATAGAGCAGAGCCTCGATACCTTAACTCGCCTGAGCTGGCCCGAGCCAGCTATTCCTGGAAATGCCTCAACCACCCCTGGAGAGTCCCTAGCTGTTTTTCTCCTCCTTATAGGCTCTACTAGCCCTATCCTCACCCCACCCCACTGAAACAACACTAATCGAACGGTCCTAGTCATCCACAACCCCATTGTTTACTTACCAATAAGTAACTGTCCTCAACAAGGTCCGCCTCCACCCTTTGTAAATCCTCGACTCCCCAGTCAATGTGCAGTTTTGCAGACTCCCTTCCAAGAACTCTGTAAAGCTTCCTGGGAAGCAAATAATCATTTTCTCTCTTTCTCAGGTCTCCTTTTACAGCATAATTTAAATAAAACCTTTTACATTTAAAACCTCTAATACACACAGTACATTTTGCTTTAGGAATACAAAGTGTTTTGAAGATATTATTGTAGGTTTTTCAATAGAGTGAGATTAGATGAGTATTTTTATACCCAGCAATAGGTGGAAAAGTGGACTTCGATAAAGTCAGTCAGGTTAGTGACAGAATTTAAAATTAACTTAGAACTCTGTATTCTAAAACAATGCAGTATCAACAAGGATAAATATTCAAAGACAAAGAGACTCCTTCCAAGGACAGTAGCACATTTTTTTTGGCATTAAAATACGTGTGTTATCAGATTTTTAGCGTTTACAAAACAGAATTGAGAATATAATAGGTTAATAATGGGTTTATTAAAGGCACGGAAGACATCAAATTAATGACCTAACCAGCTCTATAAACTATTCAGTGTCAAACAAATATCTAAAGACAAATAATCCATTCTTTATTTTTCAAAAAACTAAAGTTTGATTATTTAGAAACAGAAAGAACTATTTATATAAAAATACAGTGGACTTTTTATTGTTACTTTGTTTTTTTTATTTTTTGGCTTTCTAGTATTCTGAGACTGAGGTTAAGAGGTAATGTTTCTTGTATGTGTAACTGTACCCTAGTTTAAAAAAATAGTTTATGACTCTGTTATTTTTTTCTTTAAAATAAACAAGTACATACAATTAACAACTGTTTACTTCCCTCCTCACCTCTCCCAGTTTGGATTCAGCATTCTCCTAGTTCTTCACTGGAGTTTTCAGATAATTAGACAACCTATCTAATCTTACCCCTTCTGTGACTCTGCCACCTCCGATCTTCCTCTGAAGTCCCTTATCCTCTGGGAATCCTAAATAGTGTGAATACTATCAAAATTTGATAGCTTAGGCTTGCTGTTTGTCACATCACGGTCATTATTGTAGTCATCTAGTAAATACCTGGATGAGGATCGCAGTGGATACGGAGGTTCGGTGAGGTCATCCTAAAGTTGATAAAACACTATTTCATACCTTCATTTCTCTGCTCAGATCCCAAAACCTCCCTCTCAATCCCTCAGTGCACGCTTTTAGATAACTTTACTCACAAATTACAAAGAAAAACAGAATGATTACAAAATAGCTTTGACCCCAGTCACCACATCTGCTAACTACCAGAATCATCACCAAATAAATATATTCTTCTACTTATTTGTTTTAACATAGATGAACTTTCTATGATCCTATCCAAAATTAATTCCTCTGCTTTGTCCTGGACCTCATACCTCTTGTGTGCTCAAAGACATTGCTAAGATAATTCTTACCTTGCTTATTTATATCATTATTTCTTAACTTCTAAGTATTTATTCTCATGACATAGAAATATTCAGTTATTTTATTCAATTTTAAAAAATCATACTCTATTGCACCTGTAAAGGAACCTGAGAAGATGGTCAGTGAGGTAGGAGGAAACCAAAGGACATGTAGGTTTTGTAGCTTGTATTAAAATGAGTAGCCAACATGCCAGTGCTGCTGACAAGTCAGATAAGATAAGGATTTACCAATGGACACATCAACATGGAAGGCGCTGATAAGTCATAAGAGCATTTCTATGGAAAGTTGAAGACAAGCACTTGATACGAACATGTTTTAGAAAGAGAGAAGAAAAATTGGAAAAAGAGTAAAACAGTTATTTAGAGAAACCAAGAAGTGATACAGTACTAACAAAGAAAGTGGAGACACTGGTTAGATACTCAACCCCAAAAAAGCCTACTGTAGTGGAGTTGGGTACAACTCATAGCAATCCTAGAGGTCAGAGTAGAGCTGCTCCAAAGAGTTTCCAAAGGGCGCCTGAAGGAGTTGAACTGCTGACCTTTTTGTTAGCAGATGTAGCACTTAATCCACTACACCACCTGGGTTTAGACAGTATCACAGAAATTCTATCTTTAAAAAAAAAAATAGTCCTTGGGACACCCTAGGAATTAAGGTATCTTTGTTATTTCTAAAACAGCCAGACAACACTTAACTATGCGCAAATGTGTTTGGAACCCCCATTTCATGGTCTGGCAACTAATTTAAGGAATAAAGGGGGTTATGATGCAGTCAACTATGCAATCATTGGGCAATTATGTATGCATTCAGGACCCAGTGGTTAAAAGACTCTGGACCTTGGAGCAGCCTCCTTTGGATTTTCCTGGATTTTGAGAACACTCAAGCATGAAAGACAGTGGCACATTCTTGGGGACAGAGAAGCCTCTTGTTGGAACTTCTCCCAGGTCTTGCCTGGTGTGGCTTTTTGGTGGTATCCTTTTTAATTATAATAAATGGGCAATGGTAAGCACAGGTAATAGTCTCCATGAATTTGGGGGCAAGGAGAAGAGTGTAATACAGATAATTAGTGAGCCTTTGAAAATAAGGCTCTGATTTAACTCAGGGTGGCTAACTCAGAAAAGGACTGTGCAGGTCAGTTTGTAAAGCCCTAGTACTGGATGACTGGTTGCCAGAGAAAGATTGCACAGGCAGTCAGTGAAGGACAGAGTTCTGCTAGCTCGAGTCATAGCTGCGAAAGGATACAGGGAGCAAGGAGGACTGGTGAAAATGCAGGGAGCTATGTGAACTCATGAGCCACTATTTGTACCTGATGATCTGGCCCACATGGCCAGAGATGTTTTTACCTGGTTCATGGTGACTGTGAATGAAGTCTAACCTAACAACATGGTTGAAGTCAGAGAGAAAGTGCCACAGAAGTGGCTGGAATCCACTTCTAGATGGGAATTGGATTCCCAGTGATCTTGACAATGTAATTAGCAAAAAAAGTGCAGTTTGCTCATGTTGCTCCATTTGTAGTGCAGTTGGTAGTGCATATGGTCTCTTTTCATGGAATCATTGAGTAGTTTTCTATTATTTTCAAGATAAAAGTGTGGGTTTATAGCATATTACACAAGGCCCTTAATAGTTTAATCTGATTCCTACTGTCTTATTCTAAACTCTCTGTTCAAAGTGTCCTACACTTCAGAAATTCTCTCTGACCTTAATTTCTCTGAATTTTACTATCTCGCAATAATCAAAACCCAGACCCACTGCCGTGGGTTTTGACTCATAGTGACACTATAAGACACAGTAGAACTTTTCCCACAAGTTTCCAAGGAGCTCTCAGAGAACTTGAACTGTTACTCTTTTTGTTAGTGGCCATAGCACTTAACAACTCTGCCACCAGTCTCCACAATGTTTGCATATAATACTGTCTCCTGTGCCTTGAATGAAGGAGCCCTGGTTGCACAGTGATTAAAGCACTGGATTGCTAACCAAAAATTCAGTGGTTCAAAACCACCAGTGCCTCTGTGAGAGAAAGATGTGACAGTTTGCTTCCATAGTGATTTGCAGTATTGGAAACCTGTAAATTGGGATTCATTCAACAGCAGTGGTTTTTTTTGTTTGTTTGTTTTGTTTTCTCTTGTTTTTTTTTTTTTTTTTACTTTGCCTGGAATAATCTCATCCTTCTCTGACTGCCCGATGAATTCCCTTAAACACAAAATCTGTGAATCTTTTCCCAACTATGAACATTATCTATTTTCACAAGTCTTTATATCTGCTTTAGGTTTTGCATTTTTTGTTTCATTTATTTACAAATCTGTTTATACAAAGATAGATATATTTATAGATTTTTTTCTGTCTCTTTTATCCGACAGTGACTTCTTGGTGGGAGGAGAATTGGCTTGCTTCGCACCCCTCCCCCCGCCCCAACATTTGATTCTGCCTTAGGAAAAAACTGTACAGCTAATTAGTTTCCATTTAACGGTTCACATAAAAATCATTCCATCACAATGGTTGTAGTCCCTGAAATGTCTCCCTCAGCTATCTCTCCATTTCCACCCTGAGTCCCTTCTTTCCATTTGCCCAGTTTCCTTGCCTTCTCACGTTTGCTTTCAGGTGAACGTTGACCATTTGCTCTGGCATACTTGCATGTTCTGTGGATTGCTGATCTCGTGATTGTTAGCGCTTACTTTATGAGCCTGTTAATTATTCAGCTGAAATGTGATGTCCAGATGTGGCTTCAGTTTCAACTTACAAAAATGTTTTAGGGCTAAAGTCTCAGGCGTTCCACTAGTCTTGGGGGTTCCTCTAGTCTCTTTCAGACCAATAAAATAGTCTGTTTTTAAATGAATTTTAATTTTTATTCTACATTTTTCCCACACTCTAACAAGGGCCTACCATTATGTTCCTGCTCAGAGCAGTTGATAGTGGTAGATGGGCACCATCTAGCTCTTCTATTTTCAGCCTGGAAGGTTCATGTGGGCCACTAGTTCTTCAGACTAATTCCTTCCTTGAGTTTTTGGTTTTCTTGACTCTCAGCTACCCCGGACAGGAGAAGACTCACAGTTGCATCTTAGATGATCATTTGCGAGCTCTTAAGATTACAGGTGCTACTCATCAAAATAGAATGTAAAACATTGTTTTTATGAACTGGTCTGTATCAAATGACCTGGATCTCTCCTGAGAACGTCTTTAGTTTTCAAGTGTAGTCAATCAATCCTATGAAATATTTGGTTATGTCAATAAAGCTTCCATAACTGTGCCCCTCTGTGCTCTGTTATATATGTGAATATACATGACCCACTTACAAATATATACATAGAAGTACCCACAAACATACTTATATATGCCAAGCCAGCCAAGTGCCGTAGAGTCTGATCTAACTCATGCACACTGGTATATTCCCATGCAACCTCCCGCATCTATTTAGCACATGTACCTACCTATGTGTCTACTTGTAAACTATTATTTGTTATTACAGTTGTTGTGGAATTGTGTATGTTATGACATTAACCAGAATCTACAAGAAAACTAACCTGTTGCTGTTGAGTAGATTTTGACTCATAGCAATAATAACCACAGTTTTCTTTTATTCTTGCCGACCTCTCAGTAACTTCTTTTGCTTTAGTCATGTGTACTGTGTACTGTCTTTCACTTTACCAAAATGAACACATGTCTACTATCTAGTAAGTGATTCTCCCCGCTCCTAGATTGTTTCTTTTTTGTGTAAACCTTCTCTTGACTTTTTATAATAGTGATCTCATACAATATTTGTCCTTTTGTGACTGGATTACTTAACTCAGCATAGTGTCCTCCAGATTCATCTGTGTTGTGAGAAGTTTCACAATTTTATCTTTATTCTTTATTGTTGCATAGCATTCCATCACATGTATGCACGTGTTATTGTGGATAATGCTGCAATGAACATGGCTGTGCATGTCTATTTGTGTCATGACTTCATTTGCTTTTATTTATAATAAGTCTCATACCTTACAGAATGTCTGATACATATATACACCTGGGATGAATAAACAGATGTATTCTCATCATGATAAGATATTCACATTCTGGTCTCTAAGTCATTACACATCTTTAATTTTAGACATTTATAGACAAAATTAATAGTAAGTGTTTTAGTCAGTTCGGGCTGCTCTAACAGAAATACTATAGAGTGGATGGCTTTAATAAAGGAAGGTTTATTCTTACACAGTCCAGTAGGCTGCAAGTCCATATTCAGGGTGTCCACTCCAGGGAAAGGCTTTCCCCTTGTCAGCTCTGGAGGAAAGTCCGGTATTGCATCAGTCTTTGTCCAGGGAGCGTCTTGGCACAGGAACCTCAGGTCTGAAGGACCTCTTCTCCCATTGCAGATTTCTTGATGGTGGGAGGTTCCCAATTCTCCTTGTTTCTCTCTCCTTTTATCTCTTGCAGGCTGAAAGGGTTAAGGGTGGGGCAAGCCATACTCCAGGGAAACTCCCCCTACAGCAGAGCAGGGAAGTAATCCTATGCAGGAATTTACAGCCCTACCCTAATCCTTTAACATACAGTTTAGCGAAACCACAAAATGGGGAACAGTCACAAGATACTGGGAATCATATCCCAGCCACATGTTACAAATATTTTGGGGGGGACACAATTCAATCCATGACAGCAAGTATGTTAGAAACCCTGTTGGCATAGTAATTAAGTGCAACAGCTGCTAAATAAAAGGTCTGCAGTTCAAATCCTCCAGGGGCTCCATGGAAACTCTATGGGGTGGTTCTACTCTGTCTACAGTATCATTATGAGTCAGAATCAACTCCACAGCAATGGGTATACAGGTATATGTTGATTGAAAGAGCCACAGTGGCATAGTGGTTAAGAAGAGCTCAGTTACTGTCCAGAAGATCAGAAGTTGGAATCTAACAGTCACACCTTGGGGTGATTCTTCTACATCATATAGGGTAAATATAAGTCAGAAAACACACAGTGGCAATGGATTTGGTAATTTTTTGGCTTATGTTGATTGAAGGCACCTATTACTACTAGTATAGGGAGGGCAAGTAAGTTAATCTTCTGTTCTTACATTTTCCCATGACCCATGTGTCTTCAAATTCTCGTAGTACATCATTTGCAAATAAGCAGTTATGCTTTTTCTTTGCTGATGCGGATGCCTTTATTTCCTGGTACTGCCTAATTGCTATGACCAGAACTCCTAGTACAATGGTGGACAAAAGTGGTTAGAGTGGGCATCCTTGTCTAGTTTCCATTCTCAGAGGGAATTCTTTTAGTCACGCTCCATTCAGGAAGACATAGGTGGTTGGCTTTGAGTAGATGCCCCTTATTGCATTGAGGAATTGGCATTCTATTCCTGTTTTGCTGAGAGTTTTAAGCATGAATGGCTGTTGGACCTTGTGAATGTCTTTTCTGCATCAGTTGACACACCAGGTGATTCTTTTCTTTTGTATTATTTATGTGGCTGATCACATTAATTGTTTTCCTGATACTGAACCAGATTTGCATCCCTGGTATGAATTCACCTTGCTCATGATGAATTATTTTTTTGATGTGTTGTTAGATTCTGTTGGCAAGGATTTTGTTGGAGATTTTTGCATCTAGGTTCATGAGTGATATTGATCAGTAATTTTCCTTTTGTGTAGGATCCTTCCCTGGCTCTGGTATCAGGGTTATGTTGGCTTCATAAAATGAATTTGGGAGTATTCCATCCTTTTCTACGCTGTGAAAAGGTGTCAGTAGTATTGGAGTTACCTCTTCCCTAAAAGTTTGGTAGAATTCTCTGGTGTAGGCACTAAGCCAGGACTTTTTTTGATTGGTAATTTTTTATTACTTCTTTAAAAATTATTATTATGATTGAATAAAAATGTACATTCCCATATAAATTTGCATGCCCACCTAAATACAGCTCCCACTGCTCTTCCTGCCCTCTGACAACACACTCTTCCTCTCTGTTCCCTACATGTCCCATCCTACCAGCAATCTCCTATCCTCTCCTCTCCATCCACATCTCCTCCTCCAGTAAGAGGTCAGCAGGACAACATCCTATAGATGCATCGAACCATAAAGTGCACTCATGACTTGGTCACTCTGTGTCGCCAAGTCCAATCCATTCCTATACAAAGAGTTGACCTCCATTATGATTTATGGACAGGGGCAGAATCAGGGCCACGGCCATGGTCTTAGGGGAACTCCGAGGCCCCTAGACCATCAGTTATGCTCTTTTTGTGGAGATTTCAGGGTGCAACCCTTTTTATTCTTGTATTGCCAGGGATGGCTCGGCACCACCTGGTTTTTCTGGTCACAAGTTGATGTAGTCAACCTCTTACGTGGGTCACACTGTCTTCTGGGTTCTCTTTCCCCCATGTCATTTTGATCCTTGGTGATCATCCATTCCTGCTGGGTAGGGATCATTTGCTATATCCTCGGATGTCAGCTTGGCTCTTTTAAGAGCCCAGACACCACTCACCAATGTGGGGAGTAAAGGGCTCTCTTAGCAAAATGCTAGTTGGGCCAATTATCCTCAATTTCTGCGGAGAACATGCTCCCTGCCCCCCCAACCCAACTACTCTGTCCTTGCAGTATTGGGTTAAGATGGGACAAATAATCATGCTATGTTGAAGTCCAGTTAACACTGATCTTCTTTCTAATGTGTGCTGTCACAGATTCACCCAACCAAATTTCTATCAGCTATCTAATCTAAACCTTCCCGCTATCATCTACCCTCCCTCTCCACCCTTGCAGCTATCACAGAGTATTTTCTCTGTGCATGAGTCTATTTTTAAGTTCTTATTGGAGGGGTCTCATACAATATTTTTCTTTTTGTTGCTGACTAGTTTCACTCGACATAATGTTCTCCAATTGAAACCACGTTATGAGATGTTTCCTAAAATCATTGTTGTTCTTTATCATTGCATAGGGCTCCACCAAGTATACATACCATAGCTTACCTATCCATTCCTCTGTTGTTGGGCATCTGGGTTGATTCCATCTTTTTGCTATTGTGGACTGTGCTGCGATAGACATACTTGTGCATGAGTGTCCGTTGGTGTGAAAGGCCTTGATTCTGTAAGATATATTCGAAGTAGTGGAATTACTGGGTCAAATAGTATATCTATCTTCATTTTTTTAAGAAAGCTCCAGATTGCTTTCCAAGGAGGCTGAACCATTTTGCAACCCCACCAACAGTGTGGGAGAGTTCCACTTTCTCCACAGCCTCTCCAGCATTTGTTGTTTTGTGTTTTTTGGATCATGGCCAACCTTTTTGTGGTGAGATGGTATCTCAGTGTAGCTTTGATTTGAATTTCTTTAATAACTAAATATCGTGAACATGTCTGCATGTGTTTTTTGGCTGTCTGGATCTCCTCTTTAGAGAAGTGTCTGTCCATCTCCTTTGCCCATCGTTTCATTGGATTATTAATCTTTTTCTGACTGATACCTTGTAGTACCTTATAGATTATGGAGATCAGGTGTCATGATTGTCAAATATTTTTTCCCTTTCTGTAGGTGGCCTTTTAATTCTATTAATAAAGACTTGGATGAGCAAAAGTGTTTGATTCTTAGTAGTTCTCATTTATGCATCTTCTCTTCTATTGTTTGTGGCTTTTTTGACAAATTTTGAAGTCTGTCTACATTGTGTATGAAAATTTCCATTGTTGTTCCTACCTTTTCTTGGATGAGCTTTATCATTTTAGATTTGATATTTAGGTCTTTTATCCAGTTTGAGTTGGTTTTTGTATAAAGTGTAAGATATGGGTCTTGTTTCAATTTAGTGCAGATGGATATCCAAATTTGCCAGCACCATCTGTTGAAGAGATTATTTTTACCCCAGTTTAATGTTTTAGGGCCTTTGTTGAATATCAACTGTTCATAGGCTGATGATGTCATCTCTGGGGTCTCCATTCTGTTCCATTGACCTATTGGTCTCTTTTTTGTACCAGTACCAGGCTGTTTTGACTACTGCAGCAGTGTAATGGGTTCTAAAGTTGGGTAGCGAGAGGCCTTCCAGTGGTTTCTTCTTCTTAAGTAGTGCTTTACTTATCCAGGGCTTCTTCTCTTTCCAAATAAATGTGGTGATTTGTTTTTCCATCTCATTAAAAAATGTCACTGGAATTTGTGTTGGGATTGCATTATATAAGTAGGTTGCTTTGGGCAAAATAGACATTTTCACAATGTTAAGTCTTCCTATCCATGAGCAGGGTAGTTTTCTCCATTTATGTAAGTCTCTCTTAGTTTGTTATAATAAGGACTAGTAGTTCTCTTTGTAAAGATCTGTTATTTCTCTGGTTAGATTTATTCCTAGGTACTTTTATCTTCTTAGGGGCTATAATAAATGGTATTGATTTGATAATTTCTTCCCTAATAATCTCATTGCTGGTATAAGGAATCCTACTGATTTACTTATGCTTATCTTGTATCTTGAGACTTTGCTGAACTCTTCCATCAGTTTGAGTATTTTACTTACGGATTCTATGGGATTTTTCTGCATATACGATCATATCAGCTGCAAAGAAGGAGATTTTTACTTCTTTGCCAATGCAGATGTCCTTTATTTCTTGGTCTTGTCTAATTGCTCTGGCTACAACTTCTAGGACAATGTTGAATAGGAGAGATGAGAGTGGGCACCCTTGTCTACTTCCTGTTCTCAAGAGAAACTGTGTCAGTCTCTCTCCATTCAAGATGACGTAGGCAATTACCTTTGTATAAATGGCCCTTATTGCATTGAGAAATTTGCCGTCTATTCTTATTTTGCTGAGAGTTGTTAGCATGAATAAGTGTTGGACTTTATCAGATCCCTTTTCTGCATCAATAAACAAAATCAGGTGATTCTTGTCTTTTGTGTTATTTGTGTGGTTGATCACATTAATTATTTTTCTGATATTGAACCAGCCTTGCATCCAAGGCTGGTATGAATCCAACTTGGTCGTGATGGATTATTTTTTTTGATATGTTGTATTCTATTGGCAAGAATTTGGTTGAAGATTTTTGCATCTAGATTCATGAGTGATACCGGTCTGTCATTCTCCTTTTTTTCTTGGGTCTTTCCCTTTCTTTGGTAACAGGGTTATGCTGGCTTCATAAAATGAATTTGGGAGTATTCCATCCCTTTCTATACTGTGAAATAGTCTCAGTAGTACTGGAGACAGCCAAGCCAGCCAAGTGCCGTCGAGTCGGAGACAAGTCCTCTCTAAAAGCTTGGTAGAATTCTGCAGTGAAGCCATCTGAGCCCAGGCTTTTTTTCATTGGTAGTTTTTGGATGACTTTTTCAATCTCTTCCTTTGTGATGGGTTTATTAAGTTGTTGTGCTTCACCTTGTGATAATTTTGGTAGTGATGTGAATGAAGGAATTTGTCCATTTCCCCTAAGTTTTTGAATTTGTCAGAATACAGCTTTCATAGTATTCTGTTATGATATTTTTCATTTCTGTTGGATCTGTATGACAACTCCCCTCTCATTTCTTATTTGGGTTATTTATTTCCTTTCCTGTTTTTCTTTAGTAAGTTTAGCCAGTGGTTTGTCAGTTTGATTCATCTTTTCAAAAAACCAGCTTTTGGTCTTTTCAATTTTTTTCAGTTGTTCTTATATTCTCTAATTTATTTAGTTCTGCTCTAAGCTTTATAATCTGTTTTCTTCTGGTGCCTGAGGAGTTCCACTGTTGTTCTGTCTCTACTTGTTCAAGCTGTAGGATCAGTTCTTTGATTTGGTTTCTCTCTTCCTTCCAAATGTGTGCATTTATGGAGGTAAGCTGACCTCTGAGCACTGCTTTGGCTGTATCCCATAGGTCTGGTAGAAAGTGTTTCGTTCTCATTGGAATCCATAAATTTCTTTATTTCATCCTTGATATCTTCTATAACCCATGGCTTTTTCAGCAAGGTATTGTTCTGTTTCCATGAATTCCACTTTCTATCTATGTGGTTTCTGCTATCAATATTGACTTTTATGGCTTTATGATCTGAGAAGATGCTTTGCATTAATTCAGTTGTACGGATTTTGTTGTGAATTGCTTTCTATCCTAACACATGGTCTATTCTGGAGAATGTTCCATGTACACTAGTGAAGAAGGTGTAGTTATCCACTGATGGATATAAAGATCTGTATATATTGATAAGGTCTATTTGGTTAATTGTGGCAAGAATTTCTTCTGTGTCTTTACTGAGCTTTTTTCTACATGGTCTATTCAGTATTGAGAGTGGAGTGTTGAAGCCTCCCATTATTATTGTGGAGTGATCTATCTCATTTTTGAGTGTAGTCAGTGTTTCTTCGATGTATTTAGGTACTGTAATATTAAGTACATAAATATTTAATATTATTAAGTCCTGCTTGTGTATTTAAACTTTCAACAATAGCATCCATCCTTGTCCACAATGGTGGATTTTACATTAAAATCTAATTTGTATCTTAAAGGTAGGAAGTGTTTCATTCTCATTGGAATCCATAAATTTCTTTATTTCATCCTTGATATCTTCTATAACCCATGGCTTTTTCAGCAAGGTATTGTTCTGTTTCCATGAATTCCACTTTCTATCTATGTGGTTTCTGCTATCAATTTTGACTTTTATGGCTTTATGATCTGAGAAGATGCTTTGCATTAATTCAGTTGTACGGATTTTGTTGTGAATTGCTTTCTATCCTAACACATGGTCTATTCTGGAGAATGTTCCATGTACATATTTGAAAGGTAGGTTTTCAGGATATATAATTCTTGGTTGGAAGTTCTTCTCCTTCAAGGCTTTGAATGTGTCATGCCACTGTGTCTGTGCCAGCATGGTTTCTGCTGAGAACTCTGAAGAGAGCCTACAGGGTTTCCACCTGAATGTTAGCTTTGCTTTGTATCTTGTTCCTATCTTTAAGTCCAAGGTGAGTTTCTATGTAGGCAACATATGGATGGATCATGTCTTTTGATCGAGGATGTCACTTGATGTCTTTTTACTGGAGCATTCAGTCCATTCGCATTCAATGTAATTATTGACAAGTATGTGTTCAGTGCTGCCATTGTGATATGTTTATCTTCGTGTTGATGCTTTCTCTGTTGTTCTTATTAATCTTTTCTGGGACATTGTTCTTAGTGAGTTGGTTTTTCACCTTTTTCATGTTTAGTTTTGTGGTTGTTGAGATGTGTTTCATATGTTGCATCTTTATTGTGCTTTATGGCTGCCCCTATGATTCTCCTTAATAAATTATATATAAATCCAATTTCAATTATTACCATTATTATCAACTTCCTCTCCATCTGACTATAATGACTGTAGTACATCCCTCTTTTTAGTATAATGGCATCATAGTTTTCATGATATGATCACTAGATTATTTCTTTCACTATTATAGCTTTGAGTTTGGAGCCTTCCCTAACTGAGTAGGATTCTAGGTGATGTGTCCTGTGTTTGCGTCTAAAATATAAAGTTATTGGTTTTGTTCTTTGAAGCCAAGAGATTTTTTTCAGTATTTCTTGTATTTTAGTTTGCTTTCTACAAAGTTTCTGAGTTTCTGTTTATCTGAAAATGTGTTAATTTCATTTTCATATTTGAAAGGTAGGTTTTCAGGATATATAATTCTTGGTTGGAAGTTCTTCTCCTTCAAGGCTTTGAATGTGTCATGCCACTGTCTCCGTGCCAGCATGGTTTCTGCTGAGAACTCTGAAAAGAGCCTACAGGGTTTCCCCCTGAATGTTAGCTTTGCTTTGTATCTTGCTGCCTTTAAGAGTTGCTGCTTATGTTTCATTTTGTTGAGCTTGATTATAATATGTCTTGGAGTGTTTCTTTTGAGGTCTATATTGGGTGGTGTACGATATGCATCTGAGATGTCTATATTCTCTTCCTTCATGATTTCTGGGAAGTTTTCTGTCAGCAGCTCAGCAACAATACTCTCTGTGTTCTCAGATGTCTCACCCTGTTCAGAGACTCCAATTAATCGAAGGTTGTTCCTCTTAATAGAGTCCCACATGCTTCTTAATGTTTCTTCATTTTTCTTGTTTCTTGTTTCTGATTTCTGCTCATAGATGTTGGCCTCAGTAGCTCTGTCTTCCAAGTCAGAAATTCTTTTTTCTATTTGTTCCATTCTGTTTTCTTGGCTTTGCACTGAAGTTTCTATGTCTTTGATTTTGTTCTTAGTCTGTTAGATTTCAGAGTACTGGTGTTCCATCAGATCAAACAGCTTGCTTAATTTTTCATTTTGTTCTCCTACATTTTGTATAAGGTCTAGAAGGGCTCTGTATATAATCATTTTGTATTCACTTTCTGATGCTTTCATAAAGGTTTCTTCATCTGGAAAACTTCTTGGTTGTTTTGTTTGGAAGCCTTCTGAAGCCATGGCTGATTTCTTGTGTGCCACAAGTGTCTGTTCCTTTTTGGGACCCATGTGAGTATGTAGAGGCTGGAAGAGGTACTGTGAGGATGGACTGCAGATGTTTCTCTAGGCTGTCTTAAAATGTAAAGCAAAAGATATCTGATCACTTCACAAATTAGTTAGGTTTTTAGGTGTAGAGGTCCTTCTTCTCAACTGGCAAAGTAAGTGCCACTATATCCAACCGTAGATCATACAAACTATTTCAGAATACAGCAATGCTATTGTCTTGTTGGCCTCTGCTGACAGGGCCTAGCCTTAGATGACACTACGTAGAGTATTGCTTTTCTGATAGAAAAGCGCTCTCCTGTGGGCAGGCTCTGGCACCCAAGCTAAGAATTAGGTCCAGCTGCGGCCACCATATCCAAGATGGCGTCCTGCACACAGGTAGCAGACGGAAGGGCTAAAGGTGCCAAGGGGTAGTGATTCCTCTGATTCTGTTGCAGGACCCCCAAAGCAGGTGGCACTAGGTAAATTACTGCTTTTCTGTCAGAGAAGCACTATCGTGTTTGCAGGCACTGGCTCCCAGGCTAAGAATGAGGTCCCGCTAGAATCTCCGTATCCAACATGGTATCCCGCATACTGACTGTGAAACTCCGTACAAACGCTGCTGAGGCAGACATAAAAGGACACGCTCAAAGTGGCTAGATTAACAGATTCCCGAGCCTGGCTCTCAGAATATAGGAATTTCACCTGCCTGTCTCCCCAGCAGTGTGTCTGAGTCTAGCCACTAGGCATGACCCTGCTCCACCTGCTGGCCAAGACAGAGGAAAAAAAAAGTCAAAATGGTTCATTTACCTTCAGTCCATGAGAGCCAGGGATAGCCAGGCATGGGAGTCAGCATAACAGAGGAGGTTTTTCACTCAGTAGTATGAAGTCCAAAGTAACAGCCCTGTGCCATGTCCTGGGGCTGATTAGGCGACCAGAAGGCTCCGTTTGATTATCAATTCTAGTCTTGGTTTCCAGAGGAATATAAGGAGACATGTGCTTAGGCCATCATCTTGACTCCACCCCCCTAATTTTTTTTAACTTTAATTAAAAGGTTTACAGAACAAACTAGTTTCTTACTAAACAGCTAGTACACATATTGTTACATGACATTGGTTAACAACCCTGTAACAAATTGACACTCTCCCTTCTCAAACTTAAGGTCCCTATTACCAGCTTTTCTATTCCCTCTTGCCTTCTAGTCCTTGCCCCTGAACTGGTGTGTCCCTTTGGTCTCACTTTTTTTGTGAGTCTGTCAAATCTTTGACCCAAGGGTGAACTTCAAAATTGACTTCATTACTGAGTTGAAAAGGTGTCAGGGGTCATATTCTCAAGGTTTCTACAGTTTATGTCAGTCCACAAAGTGTATTCTGGCCTTTGATAGTTAGAATTCTGTTCTACATTTTTCTCCAGCTCTGTCCAGGATCCTCTCTTTTGATCCTTGTTGAAGCAGTCAGCAGTGGTAGCTGGACACTATCTAGTGCTGGATTGAGTCTGCTGGAAATCATTGTAGATGTGGTCCATTAGTCCTTTGGACTAATTTTTCCCTTGGGTCTTTATTTCTTTTCATTCTTACTTACTCTTGAATGGGTAAGACCAGTAGAGTATTCTAGATGGCTACTCACAGGTTTGTATGACACTAGACACTACTCACCAAAGTAGAATATAGAACACTGTTTTAAATAAACTGTACTATGCCAATTGTGCCAGATGTTCCCTGGAACTATGGCCTGTAGAAACCTTAGTTCAGTAATTCAGTTTCTGAAGGAATTTAGATGAATCTACAGAGCTTCTACGATCTTGCCCTGTGTAAGTTTTTCTAGCTTCTCTAGTAGTGTATACTGGCTTACCCTTTGTTTTAGTCATCTAGGGCTGCTCTAACAGAAATACCACAGAGTGGATGGCTTTAACAAAGGAAGATTTATTCCTACACAGTCCGGTAGGTTACAAGTCCATATTCAAGGTGTCCACTCCAGGGTAAGGCTTTCCCCTTGTCAGCTCTGGAGGAAAGTCCGGTATGGCGTCAGTCTTTGTCCAGGGAGCGTCTTGGTACAGGAAGCTCAGGTCTGAAGGACACGCTCTTCTCCCGGTGCAGCTTGCTTGATGGTAGGAGGTTCCCAATTCTCTGCTTGCTTCTCTTTCCTATTATGTCTTGCAGGCTGAAAGGATTAAGGGTGGGGCAAGCCATACTTCCGGCAAATTCCCTTTACCGCAGGGCAGGGAAGTAATTCTATGAAGGAATTTACAGCCCCACCCTAATCTTTTAACATACAGTTTAGAGAAACCACAAAATGGAGGACAATCATACAATATTGAGAATCATGGCTCAGTCATATGGCTACACACATTTTTGGGGTGACACAACTCAACCCATGATACCCTTCATCAATTGTCCATTTAGTGTTTTTCCATTCCCATCCCTCCTCTCCCTGGTAACCACAAAGATTGTTTCTTTCTGTGTATAAATCTTTTCATGAGTTTTTGTAGTAGTGTTCTCACACAATACCTGCCCCATTGTGTTTGACTTAGTTTGCTCAGCATAATGCTCTTCATTTTCTTCCATGTTATTAGATACCATCCAGTCTTGACAGCACCATCAACTAAAAAGATTGTCTTTTCCCCATTTGATGGACTTTGGACCACGGGTGGATGAATACACATCTGAATTCTCAATTCTTTTCCATTTGTCAGTGTATCTATCATTGTACCGGCACCAGGCGTCTTTGTTGCTACGGTGTGTCTCTTGTAAACAGCGTATTGATGGATATTGGTTTTTGTTTGTTTGTTTTCTTTTCTGTCACTTTCAGGGTGCATTTAGGCCATTTACATTCGGTACCATTGTTGACAGATGTAAGTTGATTTCTGTCCTCTTGTAGTGCTTTTTTGGTTGTGGTGGTGATTGTGCTGACATGTTCTTTGTTCCTCTTACCCTTCTGTGCTAATCTCATTAGTTTGTGGATTTCCTTTCTCACTTTTGTAGATTTTGTTTTTGTTGAGACTTAATATTTTCCTTCTTTATTTTAATGAATAGGGTTTTTTTCACTTTCTTTGTGGTTACCTTGAAATTTGCCCTTATCTTCCTTGGTTTGAACCAGTCTGCTGTTACTTGGTATTGTCTTACCTTTCCACTCCACTAGAAAGTTCTATAACTACACCTTTTATTTCTACTTTCATTGTTCTGAATCTATTGTCATTTACAAATTAATGTCTTTGAGTCCATGTTGTAATTCTTTTGGTTTTGGATAGCCCTCAAGAGTTCATTTCCCAGGCTGGTGTCTGGCTGGTACAATCTTGTATCCTAGATTCAGGCTGTGGCCTGATGTTGTTTGTTACCAGACTGAAGGACTCCCTTTAAGAATTTGTGTACTTGTGATTGGGATTTTACCTGTTCTCTTAACCTCTGTTTATCTGAAAGTATCCTAATTGTACCACAATATTTAAATGAAAGTTTTCAGGACGTGTTATTATTAGTGGGCAATTTTTTTTTTCTTTCAAGCTTAATGTATATCATGGCATTACTTTCTTGCCTACATGGTTTTTACTGGATAATCAGAGTTTAGTCTTATTGTTCCTCTTCTGCCTGTGACTTTTGTTTTTCTCAAGGCACTTGGCTTTGGCTTAAGCTGCTTTTGGATTTTTTTTTTTTTTTTGTCTCTGGTTTTATCAAGTACAATTATGATAGGTGCAGGTGATTTTCTTGTAGTGTCTGTCCTATGGAGCTCATTGAACTTCTTGGATGATCAGCTTTTCATCTTTTGTATTAGGGAAGTTTTCTGTCAGCAGTTCTTTAGTAATCCTCTCTGTGTTTTCTGTCTTCTCCTCCTGTTCTGAAACTCCAGTCACTCATGGGTTTTTGGTCTTCATTGTACCCACATTATTCCCAGGGTTTCTTCACTTTTCTTCTTTCTTTTTTACTCAGTTTTTCCTCAGAGTTGTATTCAAATGTTTGTCTTCCATTTTGCTGATCCGGTGTTCCATCGTTCCAAACTCACTTCTTAGCTTTTCTATGATGCTGTCCATTTCTGAAATCTTGTTTTTTAATCTTTCGGATTTCTAATTGTCATTTCTCTGTGATTTCTAGTTGTGAATTTTTTGGCATTTTCCTCCTGTATTATTTTTCTGAATTTTTCCATGAATTTTTCCATTTTTTCCTCATTTTGTCTAAATTTTGCTTCAACTTTTGAATAGCTCTGAATATTAGAGATTTGAATGCCCTGTTAGGCAAGTTGATTGTCTTTTTTTCTACTGGGAAGTCATCTGGTATTCTATTTTGGACACTTACTGGAACCATCTTGTTTGCTGTCTTTGCACCCTTCAGCAGTTATTTATTTTTTGATTGATTAATTTATTTTTTGCTTATTTATTATTGATGTGTTTGTTTCTTCTTGCTTCTTTGGTTTTATTTTGTTATGTCAGAACAAGGGGTTTGTATATTCTTTGTTGTTTGCTTGACTTTGGTCATGTTATTTTTTACCTCCTTTACAAATAGGACCAGTTGCTCAGCTATAATGCAGCAGGGCAGGTCCAGCTGAAGGGGAGGGGTGAGGATGGGTTGTTTGTGGCGTGTTCTAGGGCTAACAGAAAAGACAAGGAATCAGTGCTGGGTAGATTCCTGTAGGCCATGCCTGTGCTGCCCCAGGGTGTGATATTCAGCATACAGTACAGATAGGCATGTAGGAGTGGGGAGGTTGTGATGTGTGGAGCTAAGGTGGGTATGCAAAATATGAGAAGAGGGAGAGAGAAACATGAGCTAAAAATAAACAAACAAAGGCAGTGCTAAGGGAGCTCATCATTGTAGTTGAGAAAAGAGACACCGAAAAAATGGAGAACAACAAAAAAGACTAAAAAACAAAATAGGAAAAGAAAAAGACAAAAATGACTAGTTAAAAGTGGGGGGAAGCCCCCAGGGTTATCACCGGTGCTGTTGTGAGGACTGTGCAGGCTGCACAATATAGCCTGGTTGGTAGTATAGTTGTCACACAGTTTCAGGTGTTCAGGAGACATGATAAAAAGGTAAACATAGAGAGATGTGGATGGGGAAATGAAAAAAGATAGGAAGCAAAAAAGAAATGTCACCAGGGATCCCACTGTCATGGATGCCCAGACTGAGGATGTGCATCGTTAGCCATGCAATTAAGCCTTCGTAGAAGTAACTCCCAAATCACAAAAAGAAAAAGAAAACAAACAGACAAAACAAAAACAACAACAACAATAATAATAAACCCAATAATTCTACCAGCATGGTATCATGGGCCAGGTGAGTAGTTTTCCACCCCCTTGAGTGGTCTGCTTCACAGACTTTTAAGAAGAGGCAAAAATGGCATACAGAGCCAGTTGTTTGACAGAAAAGAGGAGAAGTTGTGGGAGGCATGGAAGAAACCAAAAGAAACAGAAAAAAAATCAATACTGGTTACAGACAACTGGTGCTCAGGGAGCCAGCTAGTGAGCAGGGGACTAATCCAAGTGACCAGGGCAAAGCAGTTTCCTCCTTGTCAAGAGACTACAGATGACAGAAAACAGGAGGATGGGGAATGGGGGAGAGTGTGGTTAGCAAAGAGAGCATCACTAATTATTGGATGATCTGTGTCCTGGGTCACCATAAGTCGGATCCGACTCAACAGGACTTGGCTGGCTGCTGTATCCTGCTGGGAGCTCCTGAGGTGCTTTGCATATTTCCCATCTGCCATCTCTCGTGAGCCAAATCCAAGTAGCACAGGTGCTGAATCCAGGTGGCACAGACTCTGTGCTTCCCAGCTGGTTGAACCACTGCTTCTGGCCAAGAGGTGTTGGAGGAGTGGGCATAAGATGTGGGATGGGAAAGTGTGCATCACTAGTTACCAGGTGTTTTGTCTTCTGCTGAGTCTTCCAGGAATCTACTTTCCCATACTCTCTGTCTGATGATCTCTGACAGGTGTCCGTGATAGCAAATCTACACCAGGTTCACTGATAGGAGACTTCCTCCCTTAACTCTTCTCACTCTTTGTTCTCTGTCAGTTTCTTTTTCCATTCAGCATTTGGCTGAGTTCTTTGTCTCTTCATTTGACACTTCAAGTTCCAGGGTTGCCATTTATCTCTGTTTTACTTAGTATTTTAAGTCTTTGCTATAGAAGGTCGTCATGGTGCTTCTGTCCCGAATAATGTTGGCCAGAAGTCCTCTTTCCTGTTTTATTAATGATGTATTGCTTTCTTCACGTATCATATCCTTGATGTCATCCCACAGTTATTATCTTCAACCATTAGCATTCAGTAAATGGTGCACAACTATTCTTGACATGGTCTCCAAATTCATCTGGGATATACTCAAGGTTGTATTTTGGCTCTTGTGGAATTATTTTAATTTCCCTTAGCTTCAACTTGAATTTGCATTTCAGTAGTTGTTCTAACTGATGATATTGAGATTTTCGACTGTCTCCACAGTTGTAGTGTATTAGATTCCTGCTTCTTCCATAAGATAAGATTCCCATATGTACTTGCCATTTAGTAATAATTTATGTTGTTGAGATACATATTTGCATTGAATAAGTCACTGGTCTTCAAAATTCTATAATGTGATCTAATGTGTCCTTTATATCACCAAAACCATATTTGTCAGCTACCAATCCTTCTTCATTTCCAACTTTTGCATTCCAATCACCAATAATTATAAATGTATCTTGATTAAATATTTGATCAATTTCAGACTGCAAAAATTGGAAAAAAAATCAATTTTTTCATCTTTAGACTTCATAGTTGGTGTTTGAATAATAACCATATTAGCCGGTCTTCCTTGTAGTCATATAGATATTATCCTACCACTGACAGTGCTATACTTCAGGATAGACCTTTAAATGTTCCTTTCTGAAACAAATAGTAGACCATAAAACTGTCTGATTGAAATAGTCTATTCCAGCTTAGTCACACCTAGGATATCTGTCTTTATTGCATTCTATTTCATTTTTGATGACTTCCAACTTTCCTAGGCTCATACTTGATACATTCTACATTCCTGTTATTAATGAACATTTGTACTGTTTCTCTCATTTTGAATCATGCAACATCCACAAATGAAGGCCCCTGTCTTAGGCATCTGGTACTCCTGTGACAGAAGCAGCACAAGAGGATGCCTATAAAAAGAAAAAATTTATTCTGTTATAGTCCAGTAGGCTAACTATAAAAATTCAGGGCATCAGCTACAGGGGAAGTCTTTATCTGTTGGCTCTGGAGGGAGACCCTTGTCATTAATCTTCCCCTGGACTCAGAGCTTCTGAGGGACAGAAACTCAGGTCCCTTCCAAAGGATGTACTCTGCTTCCGGCATGGCTTATGGGTGGTAGGAAGTCCTTAAACTTCTCTTCTAGCTTTTTTCTTTTTTATCTCAAAAGATTGCCTCAAGGTACAATACAACCTTACACCTTGAGTCCTGACCTACCAAAGCAACTGCTGCCCATCCTCCCCTATTAACATTGTAGAGCCAAGCCAAGCCAAGTGCCATCGAGTTGGAACATTGTAGAGACAGGGTTTATAGCTTATAGGAACTTCATACAATACCAGGAATCATGGCCTAGCCAAATGGCTGCATACATTTTAGGGGGACACAATTCAATCTATGACAGTCCCAAAAGCTGGACTCCATCCATGTTTCTAAGATCAACTCTACTTTGAGAAGACAGCTAGCTCTTCCCCAGTCGTATTTTCAGTGCTTTCGAACCTGAAGATCTCATCTTCTGACATTATCTGACAATGTTCCTCTGCTATTCATAAGGTTTTCACTAATCAATTTTTTTCAGAAGAATACTGCCGGGTCCTTCTTCCTATTCTGTCATAGTCTGGAAGCCCAAGAGAAATCTGTTCACCGTGGGTGACTTCACTGGTATTTGAAATACTAGTGCCTTAGTTTCTCAGCCATACAGCAACACACAAGCCACCACAATAGGGAAAACTGGCAAATGTGTGGTAAACAAAAAACTTACAGAAATGCATAAATATGACCATTTTGTCCTTGTATGCATGTGTGAGAGAGACAAAAAGTAAGAGAGAAGAGTCTGTAAGTGAAGAGAGGACTGAATAGAATAGGGAGAAGGAAATATGCAAAGCACAAACACATAGGTATGCCCAGGAATTGAGGTTGCCACTGACTAAGAGATTCTACTGATGTCACTAATCTGGGTGCTTGAATAAAATCCACATGTGAGACTGTCCTCACAAAGACAGCTGGAGAACTGTAACTAAGAACTTCACACACAGTTTCAGTGTAAGCTCAATAAGTGTAAAGTAAAAAAACAAAAAAAAACCACCTACAGAAGAAGGCCCCCAAAATATATATATACGTATATATATATATTTGCCTGTTTCATCCTGAGTGCTGGTTACAAAAATTAAAACTCTCTTGGAAACTTATAAGCACAATAGGCCTGAGGCCTGAGTTTCAAGTATGGCCCGGAAATCCCTACTTCGAGAAATGAACCTTCAGTGCTGAGACACTTGCCACACATGGAAAGCTCAAAAACCTCTCTTGAGGGACATGAGCTCTACTAAAGCCCCAGAGCTTTTCCGCAAATAAACTTCACTGAAGATTTCCTCTCTGACTAAACTTATAAAATACAACATAAAACAAGCCAACATGAGTGGGGATCAGCTGACCCAGCAGGTAGTAGAAACACTCACGTCAACTACAGAGAATAAAACTCTATTGAATTTTAAAACAAAAAGCCCCAAATGGCCTTCAAGTCAATGCCAACTCATAGCGACTCTATAGAACAGAGTAGAACTGCCCTGCGGGGTTTCCAAGACTGTAATCTTTACAGAAGCAGACTGCCATGCCTTTCTCCCTGGGAAGTATGCTAGGTGTAAACTGTCAGTCTTCGTGTTAGCAGCCGAATGCCTAACCATTGTACTACCAGGGCTCCTCAGAGACAATATAGTGGGTTCAATATTACTAAGACATGTAAGAATGAATAAAAAACATGAAAATCCCCAACTACATGAAAATATAGGTACATATGGAAAGAAAAGAGATTTGAAAATTGAAAGACACAGTAATTACAGTCCAAAACTAACTGAATAGGTTAAGCATATTATAAAATTCAATTCTTCTAAATATCTTTCTAAAAATTAACTATTAGGAAAATAAGAATGGAAGGGTACCACCTGCAGTGATTCTAGTGTTTGTCAAAAACCTTGCTCAAATGTGTCAAAAACCTTGCTCATAAAACATTAGAGGCCCTCCCTTTAAAAATCAAAAACACATGAAGCTGTTTGTTATCACTATTTTTATTCTATATTCTCATGTAGTTTCTAGAAATTAAATAAGAAGGAGTAAAATAAAACTGTAGATATCGACGGCACTTGGCTTTGGCTATTAGAAATGAAAACTCATTACTTGTACATGCTATAATTGGCCATATGGAGAATCTAAGAGAGTAAGAAACTTTTAAAACTAAAAAGTGAATTCAGAGAATTTGATGACAAGGGCACGGTAAAAATCAATTTCCTTTCTATAAAACAGCAATAAAAAAAGCACGAGTGAAATACTTAAAGATTCAACTTTATAATATCAAATAAAACTGTAGTTTATCTAGGAAAAATCTAGCAAAATTGTTCAACATCTTCATGAAATTCTAAATACATGATGAGATACACTGTGTTTTAAAGTACAACTCAGTGTTCCATAGATGCCATTTTTCCTCAAAATTTTGATCTCTAGAGCGGAAAAAATTCCTTTCAACATGAAAACAGGTAAACTGTATTTCCCTTTGTTTTGGATAAATTTGACAAGTTGATTTAAAAATTTACATGAAAGCTTTATGATTTAAATTGTGACAATATGCTTAAAAGAATAATAGTTTTGAGGAGGATAGTGATGTCTAAGAGTCCTATTACAAATCATAATAAATAAGTTAGTTTGACATTTGTCAAGAGACAGAGAAAAAGACAAGTGGAACTTACACATGCTCCAAATAGAGACAACATTTTTGGAAACTTGACGTATGACAAGGTTTATAGCATGTGGACAATCAGACCTACAGTTCATTTCCCTCTTTGATTCCTGGGTCTCCTTCTTCTGTGGAACTTGACAAATAGAGACTAATTATTATATCTTGGGTCAGCCACTCCTAAGTTTCTAAGTGTTTAAGACCTTACTTACTAGTCACCCAACTAGAAGGCAGAACAGCAACTCTAATGATGACATTAGGCCAATTGACTGGACAGAAACCATGATGCTAATCCTTTAAACCATGAAAACTAATTTCATGAGGTGTTTAGCTGTACCTCTGTAATATCAGTAGCTGAAGACTTTTTTTTTTGGTGTGTGTGTGTGTGTAGGGAGTGTGGCTTCTGTTGCTGTTGAATTCAACATTGCATTTGCCATTTTGACCCCACCATTTTTGGCATATAGCTTAGTGATACGGTTACGTTAGTCA
Source organism: Heterohyrax brucei (assembly GCA_028571685.1). Classification (NCBI taxonomy): domain Eukaryota; kingdom Metazoa; phylum Chordata; class Mammalia; order Hyracoidea; family Procaviidae; genus Heterohyrax; species Heterohyrax brucei. The sequence goes on from CM053156.1 coordinate 8,783,791, forward strand.
AGTTTTGTAACATTTACCTCTAGTCTATGACAATTTTCTCATCACCATAAATAAGACAATTCACTACTTCCTAGTAAAGATTGCCCCCGAGTCTTCTCTGTTCCCCTTCTCACCCTAGTAACCACTAGTAACCTCTGGTCTCTGTATATTTAACTATTCTTGATATTTTATATAATTGAGACCATAAAATATTTGTCTTTTTGTAACTGACTCATTTCATTCAGCACAATGTCTTCCCGGTTCATCCGTGCTGTGGCCTGTATCAAGAATTCATTTTCTTTAAGGCTGAAGATTTGCTCACTAAATATATCACATTTTAATTAGACATCAACTGCTGATGGGCACTCAGGTTGTTGTCAACTTTTTGCTATTGTGAAGTGTTTCAATGAACTTCAATGTACATATGTCTGTTTGTGTCACTATTTATAAGTATCTAGGTTATATATCTAGCTTGAAATTCTTGGGTCATGTGGAAGTTCAATTTCTAACTTTTTGATGATTCATGAAACTGTTTTCTAAGATGTTTGTACCATTTTAGATTCCCAACAGTGATGGATAAGAGTTCTAATCTTCTGACACCTTGGCAGATATTTATTAGTCTCTGTTTTGTTGGGGTTTTTCTCTGCTTTTTTAATTATCATCATTCTAACTTTCAATGAGGTAGAATCTCCTTGTAATTTTTATTCACATCTTTCTGATAGATAATAACAATGAGTATCTTTACATGGGCTTGTTGTCCGCTTGAATATCCTCTGTTCATGCCCTTTGCCCATATATTAACTGAGTTATCTTATTATTGCTGAGTTGTAGTTTTATATACAGTTTTGGTGTTTGCTAGTTCAATAGAAATACAAGTGGTCTAACAGAAGTACAAGTGGATGGCTTTAAAAAACAAATATGTTTTCTCACAGTTTAGGAGTTTAGAAGTCTGAATTGACAGTGCCTGCTTGAGGGGAAGCCTTTCTCTCTCTGTCAGCTCTAGAAGAAGGTCTTTGTCTCCTTGCAGCATCTGTGGGCCTCGTATACCTTACAAATCTACAAGTGCTTGGTATCAATCTTTACCTTGGTCTAGAAGGTTCTCACTATAGGAATCCTGAGTCCAAAAGGACATACTCCCCTCCCGGCTTCTGTTTCTTGATACTAGTGAGGTCTCCCTCCCTCAGCTTGCTTCTTTGTCCTTTTACCTCTTGTAAGACAAAATGTGAAACTCAAACATGATATGAGTAAAGTTTTATGACTCAACATACATCCTCCCCAATCCCATCTCAGGAGAGGTTTTAGGGTTTACTGAGTTATAGAACACCACAAAATGGAAGATAACTACATTAGATCACAAAATGGATGATAATTACATACCACTGGGAATCATGGTCTAGCCAAGTTGACACATATTTTGGGAGAACACAATTCAATCCATGCCAGGATATTACAACCTTATTAAATATAAGATTTCTGAAGATTTTTTTCTCCACCTGTAGGTTATTTTTTTACTCTTGTAATAAAATCTTTTGATGAAAGCAATTATTTATTTTTTATCAGATTCAAATTATATTGTCTTCTGCTGATTGTGTATTTGTTGTTATGGTTGATAACACATCATTAAAAAAAAAAATACAGTTCCCATAATTTTTGTCCTCATGGTGTCTTCAAAGAACTTTTTGGTTTTAGCTTTTACATTTAGGTCCTTGGTCCATTTTGAAATAGTATTTGTGTCTGGTGTAAGGTATGGCTTCTGTTTCATTTTTCTGTGTATGAAAATCTAATTTTGCACCATTTGTTGAAGAGACTGTTCTTTCCACATTTAATGGGCTTGTCATCCTTGCTGAACACTGGAAAATTGGTTGTAAATAGGTGTATAGATTTATTTCTAGGTTCTCAATTTTGTTCTATTGGTCTATGTCTCTATCATTAAACCAGTACTTGATTTTGATTACTATATTACTATATTTTTAATTAAGTAAAGTGTAAGGCCTCCTATTTTTCTCTTCTTCAAAATCGTTTGAGCTCTTCAGGATGTCCTTCCTTTCCAAATAATGCTGAGGATTTGTTTTTTCTGTTTCTGTAAAGAATGGCATTGACATTTTGTGTAATAAGTTTGAACATGAAACCTGTGGCTATTTACGTACTGTATATGTAATAAGGAAACATATGTAAAAGTCTTCACTGAGACAGTATTTATAAGAGTAACACACAGGAAAGAACTTTTTCTAAACAAGTGAGTCACAGAGAGGTTAAGTGATATTCTCAGGGTCATTCATCTAATAGAAGTTACAATAATGAATCGCATTAAAGAATTTGAGTCTGGAGTCTCCAAATGCTCCACCAAATTGTAATACATTAAGATAACACTATTCAATCAGCCATTAAAGGAATTATTTGGATGTGTTTACAAGTATAAAATTATCTCTAATGTATGTGGTTACATAAAAAAGCAATGCTAATGACTATAAACAATCCAACAGGACCAACAGAAGACGTGTTAGAATGTGTAAGTGATTTCAGAAATCTGTTGGTTACAGTTTGGATATGTAAAAATAAATTTTACTTCTATATACCAATAATAACAATAACAAAATGACATTTTGTAAAGATGCCATTTATAAGAGGACACATTAAGAAGGTAAGTATATTGGACTAAATCTAAAGCTATTGAAAGTTATCAAACAATTCTAAATAAAATTTGTATGAACATATATTTATATATGTGTATAGTATAACCATAAAAGACTGACATATTAGAATACCATAAAATCTTAAAATTTTGTGTGTCAAAAGAAAACATTAAAAGAGTACAAATTAAATCAAATAATGTATATATTAATTTTCTAGGCCTATCATGACAAATTACCACAAATCATGTGGCTTAAAACAAGAGAAATTTATCTCTCCCAGTTCAGGGAGGCTAGAAATACAAAATCAATGTGTTGTGGGAGCCATATTGCTACCAAAGGTGCTAAAGAAGAGTTGTTCCTTGACTTCTTCTTGTCTCTAGTGATTGCTTGATAATCCCTGGCGTTCTTTGGCTTACAGCTGCATCACGCTAGTCTGTTTTCATCATTACATGGCCTTTTTCCTAGATCTCCTCCCTGTCTTCAAATCTCTCTCAGCTGATAAGGACACCAGTCATTTAACCTAGGGACCAGTCTAATTCAGTGTGACCTTATCTTTTCTTCATTACCTCTGTAAAGACCTTATTTCTAAATGTCATGTTCACAGGTACCATGGCACTTCAATACATCTTCTTGGTTGACACAGTTTAACCCACAACACTGAGAGAAGACACTTGCAACATAAAACTAACAAATGACTTGCATGTTAAATGTGTAAATAACTCTTTCACTTCAATAAGAAAAGATACACTTCTCAATTGATATACTGATAAATATGTCTTTCACGGAAAGAATAAACAATGGTTATTCCATATAAAACCATGCTTACCCTTATTAATAATCTAGGAAATTCAAAATAGAACTCAATGATACAATTAAACATTGATTAGAATAGTTAAAATTTTTAAAACCTTGAAATAAAGTGTCAGTGAGCATGTCAAGCAATGGAAACTCATAGGATACTGTAGGAGTATAACTTGATACAACCAATTTCTTTAAACTGTTAGGTAGTATTTATTAAGTAGATCTATGACCCCAAAATTACACTCCTAGTGGAACTCCACGTGTACCAAAAGGCATTCGCAAAATACTCACAGCAGCTTTATTCACAATAACCCCAACCCAGGGGAAGGGGAAGAACAAAAACAAATGCCTATCATCACTGAAATGTGCAGTTAATTTATTCATACAAGTGAAATGTCATACAACAACAAAGTAATCTATACCTGGAAACAACCAAAACCCAAGCAATGCCTAGGGCTTTCAACTGCTAATCTTTTGGTTCATAACCGTAGCTCTTAACCACTACATCACCCGGGTTTCCAGAAACTCCCCAATATGCATCAATCTCACAAGTGTAATAACATGTGAAACCAGCCTGATCTCAATTATAGAAATTGCTGGCATCAGAAAAGTAATTTATGACATTAAACATCAGAAATGGGCAAGGAAAAGAGATATGTTACAGAGACGTGAGCAAAAGAGATGAGAGTTTGGAGTTTGGGGGATGTTCTATTTTTTGACCTGGGATGTGATTACATTGATATTAGCATTGATAATTCTTTGGGTACATTTATATACAAAATGAATATATGAAAATTTTGTATACATTTACAAATAAGTTTCGTATTTCCAAAATTTTTATTATAGTATTCAAAATAAAAATGTATATTATTTTTATATTTTTCTGCCTGTACATGAATAAATTATGTAGTTGTATTATATAATTAAGAATAATGATTACATTTGAGAAGGCTGTAGTTGAAGGACAGGACTTGAAGGATGTAGTAAATACCAGATATTTTTGATTGTCAAGTATGTTTGAACATCATGCTACATCTTTTTAATTTCCCCTTTCACATGTCAAGCTGGAAAGATTGCCTGCCTAGATTTAATGATCACATTGTGTTTGATTCTAGTTCTGACTCTCCTGTCATCCTTTTGGCTATCTGATACCTTACATGAAGCCTCTATTCACATCCAGAATGGTGTCTATTATTTACAAATTAAAATAGTAGTGAATAAACAGAAAAATCTTTGAATAGTATAATCTTTTGTACATTTTGAATTTTTAACCATGTGCATATATTATTTCTCACATACATTTATTTGCATTAATGTATTTGTATGCATATGTAAGTACAGATATACACATATCTTTTTACAAAAAAAGAGAAATGCTAATTTAGCTCAGAGACATGTAAAGTTAAAAAACTGAGTATAATCTATTGCAGGGTATTGCTAATTAGAATTGTTGAGTGCTATTCAGTCAATTCAGATTCATAAACCCGAAACTAAATCCATTGGCATTGAGCTGATTCTGTCTCAGAATGACAGTACAGAACAGAGTAACATTTCCCCATACAGTTGCCAAGGAGCACTGGTGGGATTCAAACCACCAACCTTTTGGTTAGTAGCCATAGCTCTTAATCACTATACTGCCAAGGTTTTCTTGGATTCCAAATGACCCTGTAGAACTTACCATAAGGTTTTCTAGGTAGTAATCTCTACAGAAGCAGATAGACAGTTATTTTCTTTTGAAGAGTCAGTGATGGGTTTGAACCACCCACCCTTCCATTAGCAGCCTAGTGATTAACTATTATGACACCATGGCTTCTTATTGTCTGTTAGCATCTTAAGAATTTTTTCCCATTCAAATAGCATGACTAGATCAGGCTTAAACAAGCACCAGTTCAGTAGCAAATTAATACCTATTACCTAAACGAAACACTGTACTGAGGTAAAAGAACAGATGGTTGGATTCTGTTCAGTGGTTAAACAGTATTTTTAAAATTTTGAAATTCAGCAGCTCTGGAGAGGGGAGAATAGAAAACAGTAGGTCTAATTGCTAGTCTCATCAGGTTGTAACTGGTTGATTAAACCTTATTGAAAAGTCTAATGAGGGATTTTCAAGTTGCTCAGTTATCTAATAAGCTTGGATTAAGTTATTCCCCTCACTTGCAATACCAGCAAGGGACCTAGTTAGGGGACAGTTTGAAGAAATGTCTAGTGAGATTTTTAATTAAAGGAAAGAATTTATGATACAGTCAAGATATGAATAATTTTTAAAAGGCTGCCACCCTTATTTTACTAGAAAAAAATAATCTGTAAGTAAAATTTGAACATTTTTATGGCTGTGAGTTTTATTAATAATTATTTTCCAATAAATACAAAATGCTGTGTAAACTATAATTGTTCTTAAGGGGGCGGGGTTTATGATGATAGAGTGGTTAGACCCTTCCTGTGACTCCTCTAACAAAAAAAGAAACCTCAAAATGAGTCAATTATATATGGCCTTCTAAGAGTTCCAACATGGAAAGGAAACAATTTATCAAATGGAGCAAAATAAATGAAATGACAAATGGTATTCTGAAAGCTACACAATAACAGCAGGAGTTTTCAACACACCACTTTTGGTGAAGAATGAAACATCTAGAAATAAGCTCAGTAAAGACATGGAAGATGTAAAGACCACTGTCAACCAACTTGAACTCATATACATGCACCCAACAGCACAGAAGTATACTTTCTTTTCCAACATATATGGAATATTCTCCAGAACAGACCACACATTAGGCCATAAAGCAAGCCTTAGCAAAATCCAAAGCATCCAAATACGGCAATGAATGAAAAAAATACTCTGTTGGCTCCCCTAAGCCAGGAATTCAAGGCAGAAACAGTTCCTTAGTGTAGGCAGGGGCATAGAGAGGAACCTGAGTGCCTTTCACATCTGCATATAGCCTCTAGAGTCCACAGTCCTTCAGCAAAGCTTGTCTACCTCTATGCTGTAAGAAACAGGAACACATTTCCTCAAAACACTCACTGAAGACCCTTAGCCTCCTGTCTTTCTTGGTGCATGCAAACAGGTATCTGTGCTCACATCAATCAAGCCTGTTCACCTAGAATAGTAGGGTACAGTCTGTCACACACTTGGTGACTGGCTACCTGGACACCTGAGTTGAGTCCATACAAGAAAAGTAAAGAAACTTCTGGGATCGCATGCCTACAAATAGCTCTAACCACCCATGACAGGACATTAGAGCGTCAAAGATTCCAATAATCAAACAAGCTCACACAGTCAGCATATTTGGGAATTACAAACAAAACAAGAAGCTAGAACAGAGTAAGAAAACATAAAGAAACACAACTTACTGATGGCTCAGGGACAACAGTTAATATAAAATCACTTGAAGAGGCAGACAATGATGACTTCAGAAAGCTCCCAAATCAAAGAACCAAGAAATTTCCCAGATGAAGACAACTTCCTGGAACTATCAGAATTAGAATACAAAAGATTAATATTTAGAACTCTTCATGAAATCAGGTGGGAGATTAGGCAAAATGCAACAGTGTAATGACAAACTAAACAGTATGCAAGAAACAATTGAAAAATCGCATGTAGAAAATCAGAACTCTAATAATAAAATTACAGAATTAGACAACTTAATAGAAAATAAATGGGCAGAATTGAGACAGTAGAAAGCAGAATTAGTGACACTAAAGATAAAGCACTTTACACCAACTTGTCTGAGGAAAAATCAGATAAACCAGTTTTAAAAAATCAAGAATCACTTAGAATTACATTGCACTCTATCAAAAAGAATAATCTGTGAGTGATTGGAGTATCAAAATGGTGGAGTATAACAGAAAATACAGAGAGAATTGTTGACAGAAAACTTCACTGATATCATGAAAGATGAGAAGATATCTATCCAAAATGCTCATTGAACTCCACACAAGTTAGATCCCAAAAGAAAGACACCAACTTATCAAATTTATCAAAACTGAAGATAAGAAGATAATTTTAAAACCAGCCGCAAACAAAACAATCTACAGAGTCAGTAAGACTGAGCTTGGACTACTCAGAAGAAACCATGCAGTCAAGAGGGTAATAGGATGACATATACAAAATCTCGAAGGAAAAAAAAATGTCAGCAAAAAATTGTATGTTTAGCGAAACTGTCTCTAAAATACAAAGGAGTAATTAGGACATTTCCAGATAAATGGAAATTTACGGAACTTACAAAACCAAACCAAAATTACAAGAAATACTAAAGGGAGTTTTTCAGTTAGAAAATCAGTAATATCAGATAACAACCCAAGACTAGAACACAAAGCTAAAATAGGCAAACAGAGATACCAATACATAAATGATAACACTATACCAAAAAAGACTAAAAATATAGTGTCATAGTTCTTTCACTTATAGAAGAAATCAAGGAAATACAAATAAATAAAAGACTGGTTTAATTTTGGAAAACTTTGACTAAGTATTAAGGCAACTACGAGGGAAATTAATAATCTAACACATCAAAAAAAATGAAGTTTCAGCAAACACAAAACCAACAACAGTGAAAGTGCATAAAGACAAATGACTCAACACAGCGTATTAAGTACAACAAAGAAATTGCCAATAATGTACAACAAAGAGATCAAAATGACAGCACTAAACTCTTATCTGTCAATGGTTACACTGAATATAAATGAATTAAATGTACACATACAGAAAAAACAGAGTAGCAGAATAGGTTAAAAAAAATACATGAATTGATCTATATGCTGCCTATCAGACACCCCTTAGATGGAAGACACAAACTAAAGCTCAAAGGATGTGAAAAACATACACATAAAGAAAACAACATTCAAAGACAAGCAGGAAGGGCAATATTAATTTCTGATAAAATAGACTTGGAAGTAAAATCCATCACAATGGATATGAAGGGACACTAGTGATTAATGGGTCCATACACCAGGTGGACATAATCATATTAAATATTTGTGTACCCAATACTAGTGTCCTAAATACATAAGATGGACCTTAGCAGCACTAACAAGAGAAATAAAAAGCTACACAATAACAGTAAGAGTTTTCAACATACCACTTTTGGTGAAGAATGAAACATCCAGGAAAAAGCTCAGTAAAGACATGGAAGGTGTAAAGACCACTGTCAACCAACTTGAACTCATATACATGTATGGAACACTGCACCCAACAGCAGAGACATATACTTTCTTTTCCAACATATATGGAAAATTCTCCAGAATAGACCACATATTAGGCCATAAAACAAGCCTTAACAAAATCCAAAGCATCCACATATTGCAAAGCATCTTTTCAGACCATAAATCCATAAGACTAGAAATCAATAACAGAAAAGGTAAGGAGAGAAAATCACATGCATGGAAACTGAAAAATATCTTGTTCAAAAACTACTGGTTATAGAAAAAAAATAAAGGACAAAATAAAAAAAATCACAGAATCAAATGAAAACAGACATGTCCTATCAGAAAACTTGGGACACCGCAAAAACAGTGCTCATAGATCAATTTATTTTAATAAATGTATACATCCAAAAGAAGAAAGAGCTCAAGTCAAAACATTTACTCTGCAACTTGAACAAGTAGAAAGAAAATAAGAGGGGGAACTCATGAACCAGAAGAAGGCAAATAATAAAAATCAAAACAGAACAAAATTAATCCGAGAATAGAAAGACTATTGAAAGAATTAACAAGACCCAAAGTTGGTTCTTTGAAAACACCAACAAAATTGATAAACCGTTAGCCAAACTGACAAAAGAAAAATAGGTAGGAAGCAAATAACTCACACAAAAAATTAGATGAGTGACATCACAGCAGAATGAACTGAAAATAAAAGCAGAATGGTAAGAAAAATTGTACTGTGGGGGCCTCTGTGTTACTGTGATGCTGGAAGTCATGTCACTAGTAATCAGACACCAGCTGGGTCACCTGTGGTAAACAGGTTTCAATTGCAGTTCCAGACTAAGACAAAAGAGGGAAAAGAACCTGAAAGCCAACTTCTGAAACGAACTAACCAGTGGAAACATTATGAATAGCAGAGGAACACTGTCAGGTATGCATAGTGCCTGAAAATGAGTCCTCCAAGTTGGAAGGTACTCAAAAGTTGACTTTTGGTAAAGAGTTGCCTCCTCAAAGTAGAATTGATCTTAATGATCTGGATGGTGTCAAGCTTTCAAGACCTTCATTTGCTGATGTGACATGTCTCAAAACGAGAAGAAACAGCTGCAAATTTCCCTTGATAATCAGAACATGGAATGTACAAAGTATGAATCTACCAAAATTAGAACTAGTCAAAAGATGAAATGGAACACATAAACATCAATATTGCAGGCTCTAGTGAGTTGAGATGGGCTAGTATTGGTCATTTTGAATTGGAAAATCATATGGTCTACCATGCTGGGAATGAAAACTTGAAAGAAATGGTGTCATTTTCATCATTGAAAAGAACATTTCAAGATTTGTCCTTAAGTACAATGCAGGCATGTATTCAACTGTGTGCTTCAAAAATCTGTGTACATCTATAGGATCCTGCTGACCTCTGGCTGGAGGAAGGAGAGTGGGTGGAGAGGAGGGGAAAGGAAACTGTTGGGAGAATGAGACATGTATGGAGCAGAGAGGAATAGTGTGTTATCACCGGACAGGGAGAGCAGTGGAAGCTGCCTATAGGTGGGCAGGTAAATTTATAAGGGAATGTACATTTTCACTCAGTCATATTAAATAAAAAAAATAAATATAGGGAGGGCGGAGTCAAGATGGCATACTAAGCATACATCTCCCTATGTCCCTCTGGAAACCAAGACCTGAACTGACAATCAAACAGAGCCTTCTGATCACCTAATCAGCCCCAGGACACAGCACAGGGCTGTTACTTTAGACTTCATACCACTGAACAAAAAACCTCCTCTCTTTCACTGACTCCTGCTCCTGGCTTGCCCTGGCTCTCACGGACTGAAGGTAAATGCACCATTTTGACTTTTTTTTCCTCTGTCTAGGCTGGTAGGTGGAGCTGGGTCTTCCCTAGAGGCTAGACTCAGACGCGCTGCTGGTGGGATGAGCAGGTGAAATTCCCATATTTTGAGAGCCAGGCTTAGGACTCTGTTGATCTAGCCACTTGGGGCCTGTCTTTTTATCTCTGTCACAGCAGGGTCTGTATGGATTCCCACTGCCAGTGTGCAGGACGCCATGTTGGGTATGGACATTTTAGCAGGACCTAATTCTTAGCCTGGGAGCCAGTGCCTGCAAACCGGACAGTGCTTATCCGACAGAAAAGAAGTAATTTTCACAGTGCCGGCTACAGTGGGGGTCCTGCAAAAGAAGCAGAGGAATCACTATCTATCTGCATCTTTAGCCCCTCTATCTGATGCCTGTGTGGAGGGTGAAATCTTAGATATGGTGGCCACAGCTGGACCTAATTCTTAGCTTGGGAGCCACAGCCTGTCCACAGGAGAGCACTTTTCTACCACAAAAGCAGTACCCTACACAGTGTCGCCTAAAGTTGTTCCCTATCGGCAGAAGCCAACAGGTCAGTAGCATTGCTGTATTCTGAACTAGTCTGTATCATCTGGGGTGGATATAGAAGTGCTTACTTTGCCAGTTGGGAAGAGGGACTTCTACATCTGAAAACCTAACTGACTTGTCAAGTGGTCAGATATCTTTTGCTTTACATTTTAAGACACCCCAGAGAAACATCTGCAGTCCATTCTCACAGTATCTCTTCCAGCCTCTACTTACTTACACAGGACCCAAAAAGCAACAGACACTTGTGGCATACAAGACATCACCCACGACCTCAGAGGGCTCCCAAACAAAGCAACCAAGGAGTTTTCCAGATGAAGAAACATTCATGAAAGCATCAGAAAGTAAATAAAAAAAATGATTATATACAGAGCCCTTCTAGATCTTATACAAAATGCAGAAGAACAAAAGGAGACATTAAACAAGCTGTTTGATCTGATGGAACACCAGTACTCTAAATTCCAACAGATCAAGAACAAAATCAAAGACATAGAAAATTCAATGCAAAGCCAAGAAAACAGAATGGAGCAAATAGAAAAAAGAATTTCTGACTTGGAAGACAAAGCTACTGAGGCCAGTGTCTATGAACAGAAATCAGCAAAAAGAAACAAGAACAATTAAGAAGCATGTGGGACTCTATTAAGAGGAACAACCTTCGATTAATTGGAGTCTCTGAACAGGGTGAGACATCTGAGAACACAGAGAGTATTGTTGCTGAACTGCTGACAGAAAACCTCCCAGAAATCATGAAGGAAGAGAATATAGACATCTCAGATCCATATCATATGCCACCCAATATAGATCTAAAAAGAAACACTCCGAGACATGTTATAATCAAGCTTAACAAAATGAAACATAAGTAGCAACTCTTAAAGGCAGAGAAACTCAAAGCAAAGCTAACATTCAGAGGGAAACCCTGTAAGCTTTTGTCAGATTTCTCAGCAGAAACCATGCTGGCACAGAGAAAGTGGCATGACACATTCAAAGACTTGAAGGAGAAGAACTTCCAACCAAGAATTATATACCCTGCAAAACTATCTTTCAAATATGAAAATGAAATTAAGACATTCGCAGATAAACAGAAACTCAGAGACTTTGTAAAAGCCCAACCAAAACTATAAGAAATACTGAAAGAAGTTCTTGGCTTTGGCTTAGAAGAACAAAACCACTAACTTTATATTTTAGAATGACACACGACTCAAAATTCTACTCAGTTAGGGAAGGCTCCAAAGTCAATCACAGCTTTAATATGCAAAGAAGCAATCCAGTGATCATCATGTAAACTATGGTACCATCATACTGAAAACAGGGATGTACTACAGTCATTATAGTTCTTCCAGATGGAGAGGAAGACAACAAGACTGGTAGTAACTAAAATTGGGTTTATATACAGTTTATTAAGGGGGTTCATAGGGAAGCTGTAAAGCACAACAAAGTCATATCATACCATTTCAAGAAATGTAACACAGGAGTCTCAACAACTACAAAACCAGTTCTGAAAATGGTGAAAACTCAACTGACAAAAAAGAATGTCCCAGAACAGACTAATAAGAACAACAGAGAAAACATCAACACAAAAATAAACATATCACAATGGCAGAAGTGAACACATACCTGTCAATAATTACACTGAATGTGAATGGACTGAATACTTCAGTAAAGAGACATTGAGTGACATCTTGGCTCAAAAGACACTACCCATCCATATGTGGTCTTCAAGAAACTCACTTCAGATCTAAAGATAGGAACAAATTGAAAATTAAAGGATGAGAGAATATACATCAAGCTAACAACGAACAAAGAAGAGCAGGGGTGGCAATTCTAATCTCAGACAAAATCAATTTTAGTATAGAAACCACTATCGTGGACAAAGATGGACACTATTTATTGGTGAAAGGTTTAGTACATGGTCAAGACTTAACTATATTAAACATTTATACACCTAATATCAAAGCACCTAAGTACATCAAAGAAACACTGATTATACTCAAAAAAGAGTTAGATGACTCCACAATCACAGTGGGAGAATTCAACACTCCACTCTGAATACTGGACAGATCATTTAGAAAAAAGCTCAGTAAAGATACAGAGGACCTCATTGACACAATTAACCAACTAAACCTCATTGATATATACAGAACTTTCCACCCATCAGCAGACAACTACACCTTCTTCTCCAGTGCACATGGAACATTCTCCAGAATTGACCATGTGTTAGGACATAATGCAATGCTTAACAAAATCTATACCATTGAATTACTGCAAAGCATCTTCTCAGATCATAAAGCCATAAAAGTTGAAATCAATAGCAGAAAAAACATAGACAGAAAGTGGAACTCTTGGAAACTGAACAACATCTTGCACAAAAACAATGGGTAATAGAGGAAATCAAGGATGAATTAAAGAAATTGATGGATTCCAATGAGAACAAAAACACTTCCTACCAGAACCTATGGGATACAGCCAAAGCAGTGCTCAAAGGTCTGTTTATTTCCATAAATGCACACATCTGGAAGGAAGAAAGAAACCAAATCAAGGAACTAACCCTACAGCTTGAACAAGTAGAGAGAGACCAACAGAGGAACCCCTCAGGCACCAGAAGATACCAGATCATAAACATTAGAGCAGAGCTAAATGAATTAGAGAATAGAAAAACAATTGAAAAAACTGAAAAGACCAAAAGCTGGTTTTTTGAAAAGATCAACAGAATTGACAAACCACTGGCTAAACTTACTAAAGAAAAGCAGGACAGGAAACAAATAACCCAAATTAGAAATGAGAGGGGAGTTGTCACCAGATGCAACAGAAATCAAAAATATCATAACAGAGTACTATGAAAGGGTGTACTCTATCAAATTGGAAAACCTAGGGGAAATGGACCAATTCGTTGACTCATACTACCTACCCAAATTATCACAACATGAAGCAGAAGAACTTAATAAACCCATCACAAAGGAAGAGATTGAAAAGGTCATCAAAACACTATGAACCAAAAAAAGCCTGGGCCCAGATGGCTTCACGGCAGAATTCTACCAAGCATTAGAGAAGAGTGATCTCCAATACTACTGAGACTATTTCACAGTATAGAAAGGGATGAAGTACTCCCAAACTCATTCTATGAAGCCAGCATAAACCTGGTACTAAAGCCATGGAAAGACACAACAAACAAGAACTACAGACCGATATCACTCATAAATCTAGATGCAAAAATCTTCAACAAAATTCTTGCCAACAGAATACAACAACATATCAAGAAAATAATCCATGATGACCAAGTGGGATTCATACCAGGGATGCAAGGCTGGTTCAACCTCAGAAAAACAATTAATGTGATTAACCACATAAATAACACAAAAAACAAGAATCACCTGATTTTGTGCACTGATGAAGAAAATGCATTTGATAAAGTCCAACACCCATTCTTGCTAAAAACTCTTAGCAAATTAGGCATAGATGGCAAATTTCTCAACACAATAAGGGCCACTTATACAAAGCCAATTGCCCACATCATCCTGAATGGAGAGAGACTGAAAGACTTTCCCTTGAGGACGGGAACTAGACAAGGATGCCCACTCTCACCTCTCCTATTCAACATTGTACTAGAAGTTCTAACCAGAGCAATTAGACAACACCAAGAAACAAAGGGCATCTGCATCGGCAAAGAAGTCAAACTCTCCCTGTTTGCTCATAATATGATTGTATATGCAGAGAATCCCAAAGAATCTATAAGTAAAACTACTCAAACTGATAGAAGAGTTCAGCAATGTCTCAGGATACAAGATAAACATAGGCAAATCAGTGGGATTCCTTTATACCAACAACGAGACTGTTAATGAAGAAATGATCAAATCTATACCATTAACTATAGCCCCTAAGAAGATAAAGTAGCTAGGAATAAATCTAAGCAGAGAAATAACAGACATTTACAAAGAGAACTACAAGCCCTTACTACAAGAAACTAAGAGAGACTTAGATAAATGAAAAAACCTACCCTGCTCATGGATAGGAAGACTTAACACTGTGAAAACGTCTATTTTGCCCAAAGAAATCTACTTCTATAATGCAATCCCAACACAGGTTCCAACATCTTTTTTTAATGAGATGGAGAAACAAATCACCAATTTTGTTTGGAAAGGGAAGAAGCCCCGGATAAGTAAGGTACTACTAAAGAAGAAGAACACATTGGGAGGCCTCTCATTACCTGACTTTAGAACATATTACACTGCCACAGTGGTCAAAACACCCTGGTGCTGGTATAAGAACAGACAGACCGATCAATGGAATAGAACTGAGATGACATCATCTGCCTATGAACAGTTGATATTTGACAAAGGCCCTAAGACATTAAACTGGGGTAAAAACAGTATCTTCAACAAATGGTGCTGGCAAAATTGGATATCCATCTGCAATTAACTGAATCAAGATCCATATCTTACACCTTATACAAAAACCAACTCCAACTGGATAAAAGACCTAAATATCAAACCTAAAATGATAAAGCTCATCCAAGAAAAGGTAGGAACAACAATGGAAGTTTTAACACACAATGTGGAAAGATTCCAAAATCTGTCCAACAAACCACAATCATCAGAAGAGAAAATAGATGAATGGGAACTATTAAGAATCAAACACTTTTACTCATCCAAAGACTTTATTAATAGAGTTAAAAGAACACCTACAGAATGGGAAAAAATATTTGGCAACTCTATGTCAGACCAACGCCTGATCTCCATAATCTGTAAGATACTACAAAATATCAACAAGAAGACAAATCATCCAATTAAGCTATGGGCAAAGGACATGGACAGACACTTCTCTAAAGAGGAGATCCAGGCAGCCAAAAAACACATGTGGACATGTTCACAATCTCCAGTTATTAAAGAAATTCAAATCAAGATTACAATGAGATACCCTCTCACTCCAGCAAGGTTGGCCATGGTCCAAAAAGCACAAAACAACAAATGCTGGGGAGGCTGTGGAGAAAGTGGAACCCTCCTGCACTGTTGGTGGGGTTGCAAAATGGTCTAGCCTCTTTGGAAAGCAATCTGGTGCTTTCTTAAAAAAATGGATATTGATACACCATTTGACCCAGTAATTCCACTACTTGCAATATATCCTACAGAATCAAGGCCTTTCACACCAACAGACACATGCACCAGAATGTTTATCACAGCACAGTTCACAATAGTAAAAAGATGGAATCAACCCAGATGCCCAACAACAGAAGAATGAATAGGTAACCTATGGTTACTCAATGGAACACTATGCACTGATAAAGAATAACGATGATTCCAGGAAACATCTCATGACCTGGTTTCAACTGGAAGACACTATGTTGAGTGAAAATAGTCAGTGACAAAAGGACAAATATTGTATGAGACCTCTACGATAAGATCTCAAAAACAGACGCATGCACAGAAGAAAAGACTCTTTAACAGCTGCAAGAGAGTGGATGGAGGGAGGGCGAGGGGGGATGGTTTGGATTAGATACTTGCTAGAAATTTGGTTGGGTGAAATCAGTGATAGCACACATTAGGATCAGGAACGATATTGAGTGGACTTCAACATAACTTGAACACTCCTTCCATCTTAACCCAATATTGCAAGGATAGAGTAGCTGGGGCAGGGGCGGCGGGCCATGCTCTTAGGCGAAATCGAGGCCAGTTGGCACAAATAGCATTTTGCTAAGAGGGCTCTCTGCACCCAACATTAGTGCGTGGCATCTGGGGTCTTAAAAGCTGCCAAGCTGCCATCCGAGGACACAGCAAATGGTCCCAACTCAGCAGGAACAGATGCTCACTGAGGACCAAAATGACATGGGGTAAAGACAACCCAGAAGATAGAGAGACCCTCATGAGTGGGTGCCTACACCATCTTGGGACCGGAAGAACCAGATGGTGCCCAGCCACCACCAGTGATAGCTGCGATGGAGCTCACTAAGTTGAGTCTCACTGGCAACACAAGATTAAAAAGGGGTGCACCCTGAAATCCCCACTAAAAAATCTCAATTGATGGTCCAGCAGTTTTGGGTTTCCCCTGGGAGCATGGCCCCTGGCCCTGATGGTGCCCTTGCCCATAAATCATAACGAAGTTTCACTCTTCGGACACGAATGGATTGGACTTGGTGATGCAGAGTGACCATATATGGATGCACTTTATGGTTCTGTGCATCTATAGGATATCATCTTGCTGACCTCTGGCTGGAGGAAGGAGAGTGGGTGGAGAGGAGGGGAAAGGAGACTGTTGGAACGGTGAGACATGTATTGATTAGAGAGGACTAGTGTGCTGTCACCGGGCAGGGAGAGTAGTGGAAGCTGCATATAGGTGGGCATGTAAATTTATACAGGAATGTACATTTTCACTCAGTCATATTAAATAAACAAATAAATATTAAAAAAATGTGTGTAGCAATTCGGCTGGGCCATGATTCCCACTATTGTGTTATTGCCCTCCATTTTATGACTTTTCTATGCTGTAAATCCTAATCACTGTCTGTGGTTAAGAGACTGGAATATGTTAAAGAGGATTAGGGTGAAACTGTAACATGCTTCCTGAGGTCACCTTCCTATTCCGATGTAAAGGTAATTCCTCTGGAATGCTGCTCATACCACCTTTTACCCTACAAAACAAAAAAGAAAAGAGAAGCAAGCAGAGAGTGGGGGACCTCATACCATCAAGAAAGCAGAGCTGGGGGCAGAGCATGTGCTTTGGAACTGAGGTTCTTGTGCTCTCAGACCAAAGAAAGACTGAGGTAGCACATGAACTTTCCTTCAGAGCCAACAGAGAAAGAGTTTGTTCCCCTGGAGCTGGCACCCTAAATTAAAACTTTCAGCCTGCTGAACTATGTAACAGGAAACTTTTCTTTGCTAAAGTCATCCACCTGTGGTATTTCTGTTAGAGCAATACCAGATGTCTAAGCCAATGCAGTGATAGGATAATATCCACATGCCTACAAGGAAAACCAGTTAATACGACTACTATTGAAATTTATGTGCCAACCACTAAGACACAAAATGAAGAAACTGAAGTCTTTTCCTAGCTTCTGCAGCCTAAAATTAATCAAACATGCAACTAGGATGCAATGATAATTACATGCGACTGGAAGAGAAAAGTTGGAAACAGAGAAGAAGGATTAGTAGTTGGAAAAAATAGCCATGGTGATAAAAATGATGCCAGGGATAGTATCATAGAATTTTGCAAGACCCATGACTTCTTCATAGCAAATACCTTTCTTCACCAACATGCATGGCAACTATATATGTGAACCTCACCATATGGAATGCACAGGAATGAAGCTGATTACATCTGTGGAAAGAGACAATGGAAAAAGTTCAATATCATCAGTCAAAACAAGGCCAGGAACCTATTGCAGCACAGATCATCAATTCCTCACTGCAAGGTCAAATTGAAACTGAAGAAAATTAGAACAGGACCATGAGAACCAAAGTATGACCTTGAGTATATCCCACCTGGCTTTAGAGATCATCTCAAGAATATATTTGGTACACTGAACACTAATGACTGAAGAGTTGAGGAACTGTGGGATAAAATCAAAGACATCTTATGGAGAAACAGGTCATTAAAAAGACAGGAAAAGAAAAAAAAGACAAACTCAATGTCAGAAGAGACTCTGAAACTAGTTCTTGAATGTCAACTAGCTAAAGCAAAAGGAAGAAATGATGAAGTAAAATAACTGAATAGAAGATTTCAAAGGGCAACTCAGGAAGACAAAGTAAAGAATTGTAAGGACGCATTTAAAGAGATGGAGAGAGAAACCAAAAGGGAAGAACATGCTCTGCATTTCTCAAGTTGAAAGAACTGAAGAAAAAGTCAAGCCTTGAGTTGTAGTAGTGAAGGACTCTACAAGGAAAATAATTAAAAGACTCAGAAGAAAATGGAAGGAATACAAAGAGACATTATACAGAAAAAAAGCTGGTGGACATTCAACCATTTCAAGAGGTAGCATATGATTAGGAACCCATGGTACTGAAGGAAGAAGTCAAAGCTCCAGAAATGGATGGAATATCAATTGAAATATTTCAGCAAATGGATGCAGAGCCGCAAGTGCATTGCCAAGAAATCTGAAGACGGCTTCCTGGCCAGCTGACTGCAAGAGATCCATATTTATGCCTATTCCCAAGAAAGGAGATTCAACTGAATGCAGAAATTGTCAAATGATATAATTAATAGTACATGCAAGTAAAATTTTACTTAATATCATTCAAAAGTAGTCGCAGCAGCATATTGACAGGGAACTGTAAGAAATTCAAGGTGGATTCAGAAAGGTCATGGGAACTAGGGATATCATTGCTGATATCAGATGGATCATCCTGAAAGCAGAGAATACAAGAAAGATGTTTACCTGTGTTTCATTTACTATGCAAAGGCATTTGACTGTGGATCATAACAAATTACAGGTAACATTGTAGAGAACTTTTAACCTCCAGGATGTACTGCACCTAAACACCAAGAAAGCAAAAGGGGGACGAGTCCAGATGGTGGACTAAGCCCACGTCTCCTTATATCCCTCTGGAAACCAAGACCTGAACTAACAATCAAACAGAGCCTTCTGATCACCTAATCAGCCTCAGGACATGGCACAGAGCTGTTAATTGGGACTTCATACCACTCAGCAAAAGACTTCCTCTCTTTCGCTGACTCCCGCTCCTGGCTAGCCCCGGCTCTCACAGACAGAAGGTAAATGCACCATTTTGACTTTATTTTCTCTGTCTTGTTCACGGGTGGAGCTGAGTCTTGCCTAGCAGCTGGACTCAGACGCGCAGCTGGGGGGATAGGCAGGCGAAATTCCCATATTGTGAGAGCCAGGCTCGGAACTCTGTTAATCTAGCCACTTTGAGCCTTTCGTTTTGTAGCTGCCTCAGTGGGGTTGGCACGGAGCTCCGTGGTCAGGGTGCGGGACGCCATGTCGGTACCGAGATTTTAGCGGGACCTCGTTCTTAGTCTGGGAGCCAGCGCCTGCAAACAGGACAGCGCTTCTCCAACAGAAAAGTAGTGATTTTGCACAGTGCTGCCTATGTTGGGGGCCCTGCAACAGAAGCAGAGGAATCACTACCTCTCGGCACCTTTAGCCCCCCTGTCTGCTGCCTGTGTGGAGGACGCCATCTTGGATACGGTGGCCGCAGCTGGCCCTAATTCTTAGCTTGGGAGCCACAGCCTGTCCACAAGAGAGCGCTTTTCTATCACAAAACCAGGACTCCATGCAGTGTTGACTAAGGCTAGGCCCTGTCAGGAGAGGCCACCAGGGCAGTAGCATTGCTGTATTCTGAACTAGTTTGTTATCATCTGGCATTGGATATAGTGGCGCTTACTTAGTCAGATGACAAGAGGGACCTCTACACCTGAAAATCTAACTGACTTGTGAATTGGTCAGATACCTTTTGCTTTACATTTGAAGACAGCCTAGAGAAACATTTACAATCCATACTCACAGTACCTCTTCCAGCCTCTATATACTCACATGGAATCCAAAAAGTAACAGAAAATTGTGGCATACAAGCAATCACTCATGGCTTCAGAAGGCTCCCAAACAAAGCAATCAAGGAGTTTTCCAGATGAAGAAACTTTTATGAAAGCATCAGGAAGTGAATACAAATTGATTATATACAGAGCCCTTCTAGACCTTATACAAAATGCATCAGCACAAAAGGAAAAATTAAGCAAGTTGTTCGATCTGATGGAACACCAGTACTCGGAAATCCAACAGATCAAGAACAAAATCAAAGACATAGAAACTTCAATGCAAAGCCGAGAAAATAGAATGGAACAAATGGAAAAAAGAATTTCTGACTTGGAAGACAGAGCTACTGATGCCAGCGTCTATGAGCAGAAATCAGAAAAAAGAAACAAGAAAAATTAAGAAACATTAAGAAGCATGTGGGACTCTATTAAGAGGAACAACCTTCCATTAATTGGAGTCCCTGAACAGGGTGAGACATCTGAGAACATAGAGAGTATTGTTGCTGAGCTGCTGAAAGAAAACTTCCCAGAAATCATGAAGGAAGAGAATGCAGACATCTCAGATGCATATCGTACGCCACCCAATATAGATCTCAAAAGAAACACTCCAAGACCAATTATAATCAAGCAACAAAATGAAACACAAGCAGCAACACTTAAAGGCAGCAAGACTCAAGGCAAAGCTACCAATCGGAGGGAAAACCTGTAGGCTCTCGTCAGATTTCTCAGCAGAAACCATGCTGGCACGGAGACAGTGGCACAACACATTCAAAGACTTGGAGGAGAAGAACTTTCAACCAAGAATTATATATCCTGCAAAACTCTTTCAAATACGAAAATGAAATGAAGACATTCCCAGATAAACAGAAACTCAGAGACTTTGTAAAAACCAAACCCAAACTACCAGAAATACTGAAAGAAGTTCTTGGCTTTGGCTTAGAAGAACAAAACCACTAACTTAATATATTAGAACGACACACTACTCAATACTCTACTCATTTAGGAAAGGCCCGAAAGTAATTGACGGCTTTGATATGGAAGGAAGCAATCCAGTGATCATCATGAAAACTATGCCAAGCCATGGTGTCATCATAATAAAAAGGGGAATGTACAACAGTTATTATAGTCCTTCCAGATGGAGAGGAAGATGACAAGACTGGTAGTAATTAAAATTGGGTTTATAAGTAGTTTTTTAAGGGGCTTCATAGGAGCAGCTGTAAAGCACAACAAAGATGTATCATACCATTTCAAGAGTCTCAACACACGAGTCTCAACAATCATAAAACCAGCTCTGAAAAAGGCGAAAAATCAACTCATAAAAAAGAGTGTCCCAGAACAGACTAATGAGAACAACAGAGAAAACATCAACATAAAAATAAACATATGACAATGGCAGCACTGAACACATACCTATCAATAATTACATTGAATGTGAATGGACTGAATGCTCCAGTAAAGAGTCACCGAGTGTCATCTTGGATCAAGAGACACGACCCATCCATATGTTGTCTATAAGAGACTCACTTGAGACCTAAAGACAGAAACAAACTGAAAATTAAAGGATGGAAGAATATATATCAAGCTAACAATGAACAAAGAAGAGCAGGGGTGGCAATTCTAATCTCAGACAAAATCAATTTTAATGTCAAATCCACCATCGTGGACAAAGATGGACACTATTTATTGGTGAAAGGTTCAGTACACAAGCAAGACTTAACTATATTAAATATTTATGCACCTAATGTCAGAACTTGGCCTAATGTCAGAACACCTAAATATGTCAAAGAAACACTGACTACACTCAAAAGAGAGTTAGATGACTCCACAATAATAGTGGAAGACTTTAACACTCCACTCTCATTACTAGACAGATCATCTAGAAAAAAGCTCTGTAAAGATACAGAAGACCTCATTGACACAATTAACCAACTAAACCTCATTGATATATACAGAACTTTCCACCCATCAGCAGACAACTACACCTTCTCCAGTGCACATGGAACATTCTCCAGAATTGACCATATGATAGGCCATAATGCAATGCTCAACAAAATCCATACCATTGAATTACGGCAAAGCATCTTCTCAGATCATAAAGCCATAAAAGTTGAAATCAATAGCAGAAAAAACATAGATAGAAAGTGGAACTCTTGGAAACTGAACAACATCTTGCTCAAAAAAACATGGGCTATAGAGGAAATCAAGGATGAATTAAAGAAATTCATGGATTCCAATGAGAACGAAAACACTTCCTACCAGAACCTATGGGATACAGCCAAAGCAGTGCTCAGAGTTCTGTTTATCTCCATAAATGCACACATCTGGAAGGAAGAAAGAAACCAAATCAAGGAACTAACTCTACAGCTTGAACAAGTAGAAAGAGAACAACAGAGGAAACCCTCGGGCACCATAAGAAATGAGATCATAAAGATTAGAGCAGAGCTAAATGAATTAGAGAATAGAAAAACAATTCAAAAGACCAAAAGCTGGTCATTTGAAAAGAACAACAAAATTGATAAACCACTGGTTAAACTTACAAAAGAAAAACAGGACAGGAAACAAATAACCCAAATTAGAAATGAGATGTGAGTTGTCACCACAGATGCAACAGAAATCAAAAATATCATAACAGAATACTATGAAAGACTGTACTCTAACAAATTGGAAAATCTAGGGTAAATGGACCAATTCCTTGACTCACACCACCTACCCAACTTATCACAATGTGAAGCAGAACAACTTAATAAACCCATCACAAAGGAAGAGATTGAAAAGGTCATCAAAATACTGTCAACCAAAAAAAGTCTGGGCCCAGATGGCTTCGCGGCAGAATTCTACCAAGCATTTAGAGAAGAGTGATCTCCAATACTACTGAGACTATTTCACAGTATAGAAAGGAATGGAGTACTCCCAAACTCATTCTATGAAGCCAGCATAACCCTGATACCTAAGCCAGGGAAAGATCCAACAAAGATGGAGAACTACAGACTGATATCACTCATGAACCTAGATGCAAAAATCTTCAAAAAAATTCTTGTCAACAGAATACAACAACATATCAAGAAAATAATCCATGATGACCAAGTGGGATTCATACCAGGGATACAAGGCTGGTTCAACATCAAGAAAACAATTAATGTGATTAACCACATAAATAACACAAAAGACAAGGATCAGCTGATTTTGTCTATTTATGCAGAAAAGGCATTTGATAAAGTCCAACACCCATTCTTGCTAAAAACTCTTAGCAAGATGGGCATAGATGGCAAATTTTTCAACACAATAAAGGCCACTTATACAAAGCCAATTGCCCACGTCATCCTGAATGGAGAGAGACTGAAAAACTTTCCCTTCAGATCAGAAACTAGACAAGGATGCCCACTCTCACCTCTCCTATTCAACATTGTGCTAGAAGTTCTAGCCAGAGCAATTAGACAAGACCAAGAAATAAAGGGCATCTGCATCGGCAAAGAGGAAGTTAAAATCTGCCTGTTCGCAGATGATATGATTGTATATGCAGAGAGCCCCAAGGAATCTATAAGTAAGCTACTCAAACTGATAGAAGAGTTCAGCAAAGTCTCAGGATACAAGATAAACATAAGTAAATCAGTAGGATTACTTTATACCAGCAACAAGACTGTTAAGGAGGAAATTATCAAATCTATACCATTTACGCTAGCCCTTAAGAAGACAAATTACCTTGAAATTAATCTAACCAGAGAAACAACGGACCTTTACAAAGAGAACTACAAGCCCTTACTACAAGAAACTAAGAGAGACTTAGATAAATCGAAAAACCTACCCTGCTGATGGATAGGAAGACTTAACATTCTGAAAATGTCTATTTTACTCAAAGCAATTTATTAATATAATGCAATCCCAATACAAGTTCCAGCATCATTTTTTAATGAGATGGAGAAACAAATCACCAATTTTGTTTGGAAAGGGAAGAAGCCCCGGATAAGTAAGGTACTACTAAAGAAGAAGAACACACTAGGAGGCCTCTCATTACCCGATCTTAGAAGATACTACACTGCCACAGTGGTCAAAACAGCCTGGTACTGGTACAAGAACAGACAGATTGATCAATGGAACAGAATTGAGACCACAGAGATTACACCACCTGCCTATGAAGAGTTGATATTCGACAAAGGCCCTAAAACATTAAACTGGGGTAAAAACAGCATCTTCAACAAAGGGTGATGGCAAAATTGGTTATCCATCTGCAATAAACTGAATCAAGATCCATATCTTACACCTTATACAAAAACCAACTCCAACTGGATAAAAGACCTAAATATCAAACCTAAAACGATAAAGCTCATCCAAGAAAAGGTAGGAACAACAATGGAAGTTTTAATACACAATGTGGACAGACTTCAAAATCTGTCAAAGAAACCTCAATCAACAGAAGAGAAAATAGATAAATGGGAACTATTAAGAATCAAACACTTCCGCTCATCCAAAGACTTTAATAATAGAATTGAAAGAACACCTACAGAATGGGAAAAAATATTTGGCAACTCTATGTCAGACCAACGCCTGATCTCCATAATCTATAAGATACTACAAAATATCAATAAGAAGTTAAACCATCCAGTTAAGCAATGGGCAAAGGAGATGGACAGACACTTCACTAAAGAGGAGATCCAGGCAGCCAAAAAACACATGTGGACATGTCCACCATCTTTAGTTATTAAAGAAATTCAAATCAAGACAACCATGAGATACCATCTCACCCCAACAAGATTGGCCATGATCCAGAAAAGACAAAACAACAAATGCTGGAGAGGCTGTGGAGAAAGTGGAAACCTCCTGCACTGTTGGTGGGGTTGCAAAATGGTCCAGCCTCTTTGGAAGGCAATCTGGCGCTTCCTTAAAAAAGTGGATATCAATATACCATTTGACCCAGTAATTCCACTACTTGGAATATATCCTACAGAATCAAGGCCTTTCACACCAACAGACACATGCACCAGAATGTTTATTGCAGCACAGTCAACGATAGCAAAAAGATGGAATCAACCCAGATGCCCAACAACA
This sequence comes from Heterohyrax brucei, assembly GCA_028571685.1. Taxonomy (NCBI): domain Eukaryota; kingdom Metazoa; phylum Chordata; class Mammalia; order Hyracoidea; family Procaviidae; genus Heterohyrax; species Heterohyrax brucei. The sequence continues at coordinate 8,809,254 of CM053156.1, forward strand.
GAAGAATGGATAGGTAAACTACGGTATATATACTCAATGGAGCACTATGCAATGATAATGAATAATGATGATTCCAGGAAACATCTCCTAACCTGGTTTCAACTGGAAGACATTATGTTGAGTGAAAGTAGTCAGCGACAAAGGGCCAAATACTGTACGAGACCTCTACGATAAGATCTCAAAAACAGACTTGTGTATAGAAGAAAAGACTCTTTGACAGCTGCAAGGCAGGGGTGGGAGGGAGGGTGAGAGCAGGAGGGTTTAGTTTAGATCGTTACTAGAAATCTAGTTGGGAGAAAGTGGTAATAGCACACATTAGAAACAAGAGCAACATTAACTGGACTTCAGCATAACTTGAGTACTCCTTCCATCTTAACTCAATACTGCAAGGATAGAGTAGCTGGGGCAGGGAGGCAGGGACCATGCTCTTAGGTGAATTCCAGGCCAATTGGCACAACTAGCGTTTTGCTAAGAGAGCTCTCTGCACCCCACATTGGTGAGTGGCGTCTGGGGTCTTAAAAGCTGCCAAGCTGCCATCCTAGGACACAGCAAATGGTCCCAACTCAGCAGGAATGGATGCTCACCGAGGACCAAAATGACATGCGGTAAAGACAACCGAGAAGACAGAGAGACCCACAAGAGTGGGTGCCTACATTGACTTGGGACCGGAAGAACTGGATGGTGCCCGGCCACCACCAGCGATAGCCACAACGGAGCTCACAGAGAGGAGTCTTACTGGCCACACAAGAATAAAAAGGGGTGCATCATGAGATCTCCACTAAAAGACCTCAACTGATGGCCCAGTGGCTTTGGGGTTCCTCTCAGAGCATGGCCCCCAGCCCTGATGCTGCCCTTTCCCATAAATTATAACAAAGGTCCACTCTTTGGACAGAAATGAATTGGACTTGGCAATGCAGAGTGACCATATATTGGAAGCACTTTATGGTTCTAACATCTATAGGATATCATCTTGCTGACCTCTGGTTGGAGGAAGGGCAGTGGATGGAGAGGAGGGGAAAGAAGGCTTTTGGGAGGATGAGACATGTATGGAGCAGAGAGGAATAGTGTGCAGTCACCAGACAGGGAGAGCAGTGGAAGCTGCATATAGGTGGGCATGTAAATTTATACGGGAATGTACATTTGCACTCAGTCATGTTAAATAAAAATTAAAAAAAAAAAAGGAAACAAAAATCCTTACAAGTTGACCAATAAGCAGCATTATAAGCGGAGAAAGGAGTGAGGTTGTCAGGGATTTTATTTTACTTGGTTCTACAATCAATGCGCATTCAAGCATCGGCCAATAAATCAAAAGACACATTGCATTGGGAAAATCTGCTGCAAAAGACCTCTTTCATATGTTGAAAAGTAAAGATGTCACCTTGAAGACTAATGTGTGCCATACCCAAGTCATGGGTATGTGAAAGCTGGCCAATGAAAAAGACAAAAATTCATGCCTTTGAATTGCAGTGTTTGAGAAGATTGCTGAAAATACAATGGACTCTCAAAAAAACAGACAGATCTGTTCTGGAAGAAGTACAGCCAGAGCACTCCTTGGAAGCAAGGATGGTGAGACTGTGTCTTACATACGTTGTACACGTTGTCAGGAGCAATCAGTCTCTGGAAAAGAACATCATGTTTGGTAAAGTGGAGGGTCAGTGAAAAAGAGGAAGACTTTCAATCAGATGGATAGACACAGTGGCGGGAAAATGATTTTAAGCACGTTGCTGGACTAGACAGTGTTTTGTTCTGTTGTGCATAGGATCACTATCAGTCAGAACAAACTCAACAGCACATAACAATAACAAGAAGAAGAGGAAAAAGGGGAAAATTTCCAGAAACTAACACAAATGAAGAAGAACAAATAAATAAACTTATCACAAAAGAAGGCATTGAAAAGGTAATTAAAAACTTCCAACTAAAAAAAGCTTTGGCCCTGATGGCTTTACTGGAGAATTCTACCAAACTTTTAGAGAAGAGATAACAGCACTATTACTAAAGATACTTTGGAGCATAGAAAAAGATGAAATACTCTCAAACTCATGCTATGAAGCCATGTAACTCTTACACCAAATCCAGGTAAAGACATCTCCAAAAAACGAAATTTACAGACCAGTATTTCTTGTGAGCTTAGATTCATAAATCCTCAACAAAATTCTAGCCAATAAAATTCAACAACATATCAAAAAATAATTCACCATGACCAAGTGGGATTCATATCTGGTGTACTGGGATGTTTCAACATTAAGAAAATCAATTAGTGTAATCAACAACATAGTAAATCAAAAGACAAGAACCACTTGATTTTATTAATTGAAGCAGAACAGGAATTTCATAAAGTCCAACACCCATTCATCATAAAAACTCTCAGAAAAATAGGAATGCCAGCCAAGTGCCATCGAGTCAGCTAGGAATAGGAGAGAAATTAATTAACATAATAAAGAATATTCATACAAATCCAACAGCCAATGTTTTCCTAAATGGAGAGTCACACAATGGAATATTATGCAATGATAAAGAACATTGCTGAATCTGGAAAACATAACATGAAGGAATCTGAAAAGTATTATGTTCAGTGAAATTAGTCAGTTTCAAAAGGATAAATACTGTATGAGACCGCTATTATAAGGACACAAGAGGAAGTTTAGACACAGAAGAAACAGTCTTTGATAATTATGAGGGCAGAAGGGACGGAGTGGGATATTCACTAACTAGATAGCAGACAAAAATTATTTTAGGTGAAGAGAAAGACAACATTTAATATAGAATTCGGCAAAACCACATAAACCAAAAACTAAGATGTTTCCTAAATATAACTAAAGAGTCCAAGGGCCAGAGAAGCAGGGACAGGGGTCTAGGGGCCACGGCTTCAGGGGACATCTAGGTCAACTGGCATAGCAAAGTTTGTTAACAAAATGTTCTGGATTGCACTTTGGTGAGTGGTATCTGAAGTCTTAAAAGCCAGCAAGAGGCCATCTAAGAGGCATCAATTGGTCCCAAGCCACCTAGAGCAAAGGACAGTGAAGAGCACAAAAGACATAAGGAAAATATGAGCCCAAGGGACACAAAGGGCCACATAAACCAGAGACTGTATCAGTATGATACCAGAACTAGATGGTGCCCTGGCTACCACTAATGACTTCCCTAAAGGGGAATAAAACAAAGATTATCTAACAGAGCAGAAGAAATGTAAGGTGCAGAACTCAAGCTCTAGTAAAAATACCAGACTTGGTGGTCTCACAGACTGGAGGGTCCCCAGAAGACATGGCCCCTGGTCTCTGTCAGCCCTGAACTGAAACCATTCCTGAAATCAGCTCTTCAAAGATTGAGCTGGTAGAATGATGCTTGTGAGAAGCATGCTTCTTGGCTTAGATAGATACATGAGACCAATTCATCAGCTTCTGTTTGGAGGTGTGCCAGGAGCCAGCCCCTGCAGGGGTTTCATGAACACGAAGGGCTTAGGGGGTGGGCATCGGCGGAGGAGGAAGAAACGAGACTGAGACAGGGAAGAGTTTTAGAGAAAATGGCAGCCCGACAAAAGTCTGTCTTGCTTTTTTTCTAGTCAGTGAGGTAGCTGTACTTTGACCACGTAGGTGATTGGCTAGGCAAGAAGCAGGTACCTCATGGTCCCTTCATGTCAATCATTAGAGTCTTCTAAATAATGGCCCCAGACTAGTGTCACTTTTCATGATAGCTATTAGGATCTTCTAAATAATGGCTGGAGACAGTGGTCTCCTCTCACGTTGACTGTTAGCGTCTTCTCAGTTAGTAAAGAACAAATACTTTGTAATTCTTTTTCATGTTAACCATTAGGGCCCTCTGAAGGCTAATCCTGGAATTCTATTAACTACCTAAGCCTTGAGGTCAAAGGTGCAGGAAGAGAGAATAAACTCATCTTAAAAGTTATACTCTGACAGTCTCTATTTGTTCCTTCTCTGCTCTTCCTTATCTCTTCCCGTGGGGACAATAAGTGTCCACCGTCGTTCACTCTAAGCTTCTCTTAAACTATTCTATTCTTTAGTATTTGTTTGCCAATACCAAATATAATAAACTTGGGAGCCTAGCTGTTTTCCTAAAGCAAGAAGTGGAATGTTCACTATCTAAGAGCCCAGAGAGAGGCCCGGGGGGTGGGGGCATCCCTGGGAAGTCTCTCAGAGCCTTCCTGCAATCTTGCTTATCTCATGTGAAAGGGGGGTGAGCAGCTGGGAGAAGTCAGCGGGGGTTGGGCCGGCCTTGCTGCTTTCAAACTGGCCGTGTCAGAATTCATACCTCTGAGCTCTTTTCCCTAGAAATTCCTGTTCAGGTATTCCCAATATTAATTCATAAACCGAGGGGGTAGTAAAGGCCCCTCTCAGAACATCTCCCCTGATTCTTGTGCCAGGAGAGGAGGGGGTATTTTTTGAGGAAGGTTTGATTAGATTGCAAAGTATTATCAAGGAGAATATGGCCAGAAAATATGCCACGGGTGAAATGCCTCTGCCCCTGTCACATAGACCTGTAACTCTGTTCACAAAGGCCTTTGTGGGTGACGGGCGTCGGCAAAGGTGTGATGGGAAGGCTGGGGAAGATGGGAGCTGACTAAATGGACACAGGAAATACAAGATTCAGGGGAGGGTTGTGCTGTTAGGCTGTAGGGAGAGCAACTATGCTTACCAATGTGTGTGTGAAGTTTTTTCAGGAGAAACTGATGTGCATTGAGAACTTTCACTTAAAGCACAATTAAAACAAGCAAACAACAACAACAACAAAAAAAAACAGCATCTGAGAGTTCTGCTCACAACAGAACCGTTGGTCCAGTTTCAATTTCTAGAACTCCAGCCAGGACCCTAAGTAGTTCCATCTATTTTTGTGTCCAGCTTTTCTCAAAGCTCCCCTGGCTATAGCTTGATTTGCGGGCACTCCCAATACACACCTGGGTCGTTCTTGACCCAGAAGACATGGGTAAATTTGAGTTCAGCTGATGGCTTTCCTTGGTGCAAACTCAACTTTCAGGGCACGAAAGAGATCTGGTCTGATCTGGAGGCATCAGACAGGTACGTCTGTTCCCTGGATATAGTCAGGAGGGGACTTACGGGTTGAAATGGAGCCTGTTAAGAAACACTTCACATAAATTCAGCTTCAGGGCTCAACATCCAGGGATTGAAGCAGCTGGCCTAGACACCTCTGCCATTAACTCCTGTTAATCACAGGGTTCTGAGACTCCATCCTTAGGTCTAGTGTGAGCTCACTCTGTCATTCTGTGCATGTGTGCATGTACATTGTATAGTGAATGGGAAGCATGCCATAAATCCTTAAGTGTTTACCACTGAATTTTATGTTAAAGAATTGAAAACAGTTCAGCTACAGGGATATGAGAAGTCAGGACCAAGTACTGTAACCAGAACTGGGTACAATATACCCATATGTTATGATACCATTTGCAGTTAATGTTGTTTTGCAAAAGGAGGAAAATGTGATGATATTACCTGTGCACAGTCCTTCATGGCTTTATATCAAAACATAAATTTACAGAAAGATGTTCAGAGGGCAGAAAAGCATGAGACCAGAAACACAGGAGGAAGAGATTTGAGAAGAAAGTGAGCCTTGGGAACCTCTCCCTTTCTCAGTGGCACCCCACATACGTGCCAAAAGCTTATACGTGTCAAAAGCTTATACCCCACATTATGTGCCAGGGATGCCAGATGTCTCTACCTTGGCCACTATTCTGTGCCCTAGCAAGGGTCAGACACTAGAAAAGGGGGCTAAACAAACAGCAGAAAGCTTATATTCCTGATTAGGGTATGCAGCCTCACGTCACACCCATATAACATTCAGTTTGGCCAGGGGCCTCCTTCATCTGATAAAAGAAAAGGGCACTTTCCTCTTGGCCAAGTTCTAGTTGGAATAAATGTTAGAGGGATGCCCTGAAAATTTCATAGATGCATTCTCCTCTCACTACTACTGACTTACTGTACTGGAAGAGATGGATGCTTACTTACAGAGCAGACCCCAGCCAAATGGCAGAGTTCTTTCAGAATACTTCGCATACTCACCAACCAGTTTGGGAAGATTCACAAACCTTCATCTGAGGCTTGTTGACTCAGGAAGAAACAAAGATGGTTTTAGAAAAAAACAAAAGACAAGATAGGGAGGGATCTGACCAGATTACCTGCAGATGTGTCCATGCCTCTTCAAGAGCCCTAGTGCAATCAAAACCAGGTAAATGATACAGTTTTCTTACAACAGCACTGAGAATATATTGCAGAGGGGCTCTGATGGGCAGTGCCCAGACTCCAAAATCTTAACAATATTCAGGAGGTTAACCAAATCCAGATAAGAATCCCTCTCCTTTCTTTGAGCAGGTCCCAAAAGCTTATAGAAAATATGCTGATGTAAACCCAGATTATCCTACTTTAGAGAAGGCTGTTAATTTGGCTTTTATCTCTCAGCTCACACCAAACTTAAGGCACAGTTTACAGAAATTAGGAAATGGGCTACATATAATCACCTTGAAATTAGTCAAGGCTGCCTTAGAAGTCTACAACAATCAGGATCAAGAACTAGAAAAGAAATCCTGGGAAATTAAACAATAAGCTAGCCTGCTGGCTGCTGTCCTGGGTGGGCTGAAGGATCTCCGTCAGAATTCAGGGCACCTAGCAAAGCTGGGGCCCAAGCAGTGCGGCTCTTGCAAACAAGAAGGCCGCTGGAAATGAAAATATCCTAATTGCCCAGCCTGAGGTAAGAAGGAGCACCTACCTCAAGGGTGGACACACCAGGTTCTCCAGGAAAGTAGCACAGATGAGGATTAAGACTAACAGGACCCAGGGCTCTATCACCATTTCCAACGCCCGTGAAGATCCCTGCTACAGCTAAAAATGGGCAAATCAACTTACAGACTTCCTGGTGGACCCTGGTGCTGCCTGTTCCATGCTAAGCATGTTCACTAGCCCATTGTCACCAAAGGCACTCTGCTATTACAAGTGTCTCAGGAGAGACAGTTAAACAGGAATATAAAGCATCCCAATGAAAGACTCAAGTCTGCTAACAGCAAGTTAAATACTTGGGGTACAGTCTATCTAAGGGACAAAGGGATCTATGGTCAGAAAGGGTATTTGCCTTTAGCTGAAGAGCAGTTCCTGAAACAGAGACAACTCCATGGGTTTCTGGGAATGGCCAGGATCTGATAAATTTGGATACCCAGTTTGGGATTAATTGCTAAGCCCCTATACTGGGCTCTCCAGGGAAAAACTCACCCTCCAGAATCGACTACAGTGTGACATCAAGTTTTCAGGTCATTAAGTTCAAACTAATGAATGTCTCAGCTCTTGGAATACCTAATCTGAGGAAACCCTTTGATTTATACGCATTTATATGAGTTTTTATGAGAGACAAGGGATAAGTTTAGGAGTCTTAACCTAACAGCTGGCACTGTGGAAAAGATCTATTGCCTATTTCTTGAAAGAATTACATCAGACCGCAAAAGACTAGACTCCATGGTTGGGGTCAGTGGCTGTCTTACGTGACATTGTGCAGGAAGCTGAGAAGTTTACCCTCTGTCAGCCCACCCCTTATTTGGACGTCACAGTCCTTGAATAAAAAGGCATATATTAGCTGACTGCCAGAGGACTAAAAAATATCAAAAGCTTGGTATTCCTTCCTCATAATCCCAACTTCAGTTTTAAGGCAATCTCAACCCTTAACATCACATCCTTTTTGCCAAGGTCAGGGTAAGAGGAAGGGCCAGAGCATGGCTACATTCAAATAATTTATGAAGTTATTTTCCAGCAACCTAGATCTTCAAGATACTCTCCTTGCTATCTTGGACCTTGAAGTTTTTTCAGACAGCAGCAACTTCATGGATCCAGGGACATGATGAATCGGACATGCTATAGTGTCCCTTCACGAAACCATACAGTCAGAAGCTCTTCCTCCTGGAAATGCATCCCAAAAGAGAGAACTGATTGTATTGACCAGAGCATTAGAATTGGGAAGAGCCAGCCAAGTGCCGTCAAGTCGGTTACGCTTTTTCTTTTGTAACTACACATGGGGCCATGTGGAGAGTGGGGTCTACTAACATTGACCAATAAAGAAGTTAAATATACGGCTAAAATTTTAAAGTTACTACAGTCAGTCATCCTCTCGACAAAGTGGCTATTAAACATTGTCTAGGCCATCAAACTGGGGATAATACCTTAGGCAAAGGAAATCATTTGGCAGATCAAGCAGCTAAGGAAGCCACCAAGTCCAAAAGCCCATCACAGGTTTTGGCCCTCTTGCCTGATATAGACCTACAGTCCTTTACTGCAGGATATTCACAGCATGAAAAATAAAAAGGAGGATAAAGGATTTCTCAGGAGATAAGACAGGTGAATATATAATGATAAAGGATAAACATTAAAGCCAGCACAACTTATGTATGATACAGTACAAGCCATCATTTCACCAGCCGTTATGGAAGGGATGCCCTGGCCACTTTCCAGAAGGTGACTGTGAAGTCCAACTTGTTTAAAAATATCCAAATTGTCACTCAACAGTAAATGCTCTGTGCAAAGAATAACCCTAGGACAGCATCCCAAGACAGGAGTGCAAACTTGTATGGTATGGAAAATGTAGAAAATTGACTGATAGGCTTTATCATCATGCCACCAACAACTAAAAGGATTAAATTCTTACTTGTTTTTGTAGATACTTTCACTGCTGCGTGAGACATTCCCTTGCAGAATAGAGAAAGCTGCTGAAGTAAGTAAAGCCCTACTGAGTGAAGTCATCCCAAGGTCTGCTTTACCTATCTCTATTCAGAGTGACAATGGAGGAGCTTTTGTGGTCCAAGGGATGGAACAGACTTCAGGACTTTTAGGAATTAAATGGAAGCTGCATGCCTTCTGGAGGCCACAATAATTCGGAAAGTCTGAAAAGATGAATCATACCTAAAAGAAAACAATGGCCAAAATCTGTCAGGAAACCAACCTTCTATGGCTTCAAGTTCTTCCTGTTGTCCTTCTCAGAGTAGTCCCTAGAAGCAGACTAGAGCTGTGTCTATATGAAATGTTGTATGGGAGACCCACAAGCCCTGAAACCCTGGACAGTGGAGTTGCATGTACGTGCCTATGACCAGTGAATTAGACAAAGTCAAGTACATACACTCTTTCTATTAATTTAAAGGCTAGTAACCACTAGGTAGCCAGCCAACTTATGTTTCCCGTTGATACCTAACTCCATAAACTGAGTCCCGGAGACTGTGCATTGCTCAAGAACTGGAATGACCAGATCTCTAGCTAACAACTACAGGTTCAATAGGATGATCTTTATGAAGTTCTCCAGGTCGTCTACTCCTTGGCCAAGCTGATGGGGGTTTGACTCTGAATACATCACTCCAGACTCAACATTGTACCCCAGTATGAGACTGATCCCCCTCAAATCAACCAGATCACCAATTTATGTGACACTAGAAATGGATTGACTGAAGACATCCTAATCTTCACTGGTTACCTCAACCCAGAAAAACAGAGTATGTGTTTTAGTCAGTGAGGGCTGCTCTAACAGAAACACCACCCAGTGGATGGCTTTAACAACAGAAAGTTTATTCTTACATAGTCTGGTAGGCTGCAGGTCCATATTCAGGGTGTCTGCTCCAGGGGAAGGCTTTCCCCCTTGTCAGCTCTGGAGGAAAGTCTGGTATTGCATCAGTCTTTGTCCTGGGAGCATCTTGGCCCACGAACCTCAGGTATGAAGGACGCGCTCTTCTCCTGGTGCTGCTTTCTTGATAGTAGGAGGTTTCCAATTCTCTGCCTGTTCCTCTGTCCTTTTATCTCTCGTAGCACGAAAGGATTAAAGATGAGGCAAGCCATACTCCAGGGAAACTCCCTTTACAGTGGAGCAGGGAGCTAATCCTGTGAAGGGATTTTTACAGCCCCACCCTAATCCTTTAACATACAGTTTAGGAAAACCACAAAATGGAGGACAATAACAAGATACTGGGAATCACGGCCCAGCCACATTAATGTAGATAACTGAGACTGAAAAATTTTCCTCCCCCCTCCTTACTGTTCCCGCTCCCACCTGACAGGATACTCCCCTTCAAAGCCTGGTGCCCGCCTAACAGGATACTCCCCTTCACAATTCAGCTCCCACCTGACAGGACACTCCCCTTCAAAGCCCGGCGCCTGCCTAACAGGATACTCCCCTTTGATAAGCCTGGCTCCCACCTAGCAGGATGCGCCCCTTCAAAGCCTCACTCCCGCCTAGCAGGATGCGCCCCCTCCTGCTCACCCCATTTGTCTCAACCATGACATCCTCAAACTGCACTATATCTGCCCTCCCAAAATCCCACTTGGGGCCAATTGGTGGAACCTGTGAAGGTCCCACTGGCCCGCCGGTGCAATAAACAGCTTCTAGCCTCCTCCTGGGTGTCATTCGCTTCCTCATTCTCTATAACGGTTTTGGTTCCCTGACTGGGAAGCAAATAGACTGACCCCCTTGCTGTCCCCTGCCTCTTGGGACCTTGGCTATCGGTCAGGGCAGAGAGGCTAGGAAGGACAGGTGCCACTCATTTTCCAGTTAACGAGGTCCCCCCACCTCTCTGCCCCATACCCGCCAGAGAGGTTTCCAAAGATGCAGTACCCTCAAAGGATCAGGTAACAGGCATCAGAAGACTTCAGTCCAGGTAAGGCCCTGGGGCCACCCCAACCCAGTCAGGACTGCCCTCTCTAGGGCGAAGGGGAGCTTGATCACCTCCCGGCCTTTGGGACCCAGTTCAGGATTCCCCCTCCGGGTGGAAGTCTCAGTCTGTATGAGTGGTCTATTTTGTGTTGTGTGATTGTATCTGTGCCTCCAAGTTCGCACAGAGGCTGAGTGGGCCCTCTCCAGTGGTTCCATGTGGACTCATAAGGCATAATGGTGTGAGCCAAGCCTCCTCCGCCCTGGGGTTTATACGGGGACACCTTTGCCAAGAGCCCACCTAAGTCCCCACGAGGGAAACAGCCAGAAGGGCATCTGATTGGTCCTTGGGACAAGTCGTTCGTCTCACTTGTAGCACTGTCAGCATGGGTGGGACACACAGCAAACCTACAGTCTTAGACTGCATGTTGAAAAATTTTGATAAGGGCTTCAAGCGAGACTATGGAGTTAAGTTTAGCCCTAAGAGATTAAAAACCCTGTGTCAAGTCAAATGGCCCTCCTTTGACACCAACTGACCACCTGAAGGAACATTAGACACCCACCTAGTTCAGGCAGTTTGGAATAGGGTCACTGCCAAATCAGGAGGAAATCCCAACCACTTCCCCTATATAGACCAGTGGTTAGAATAGCTCGGACCCTCCTGCAGTGGGTCAGATTCTGCTCGAATAAGTCAGGACCCTGAAGGGTCCTCCTGAACACTTCTGGAGTCTTGAAAAAACTCCAAAAATCTTCCAAGATCAGCCTGAAGAAGGCCCACCCCCATATTTTGGCCATCCACTTCGACCATCAGCATCCCCTGCCGTCCCCCCCATCGAAACTCCACCACCATCAGTGGAACCCCCAACAGCCTCACCGGCCCCTCCATCACCACCGGTCACGAGGTCCCAGAGTAAGACACTACAACTGTCTTTAAGGGAAATTCGGGGACCGGGGAAAGATAGAAACTGATGGGACCATTACCCCAGGAGCCCCTGTCTATACCTATGTCCCATTCACCACCACTGATCTCCTGAACTGGAAACACCACAGTCCCTCATACTCCGAAAAACCACAGGCACTTATAAATATGTGCGAGGCGATTTTCAATACCCATAACCCTACACGGTACCACATCCAACAGCTATTTCTAAACTTCTTCACCACCGATGAAAGACGCATAATCTTAGAAGGGACCCGACAGTACTTGAGGGACAACTCACCCACCGGAGTCATAGATATTGAAGGTTACCTTCCATGGGCACTCCCCGACACCAGACCTGACTGGGACCCCAATACCCCCGAGGGACTCCACCGACTCCAGGTCTATCAGAGGGCACTGCTACATGGAATCAGGCAGGGAGCAAGGAAACAAACTAATCTGTCTAAAACCCAAGCAGTCCTTCAAGCCCTCAGAATTTTATGAAAGACTCTGTGAAGCTTTCCGCATCTGGACCCCCTTCAATCCCGAAGCCCCCGAAAGTCAGACGCTTGTAAATGCAGCATTCGTCGCCTAGTCAGCTGCCAACATCCGCAGGAAATTACAGAAACTAGAGGGGTTCAGTGGTATGAACAGCTCCCAATTAATTAATATAGCTAATAAGGTCTTCCTGAATCGGGACCGAGAGGCCCGCAGGGAGGACGAATGGAAGATCAGACAACATGCTCATCTCATCGCAGTGGCCCTAGCTGGCAAGACCCCTGCCCCAGCTACTGAACACCCCGAAAAGTCCATGAAGTCCTCCAGACCACCACTGGGCCCGAATCAGTGCGCCTACTGCAAACTAGAAGGACATTGGATGCATGACTGTCCCACCAAGCCACCAAGGAAGCGGGCAGTGGAGGACAAAGTCCGAACCAGGAAACCCACAACAACACTCACCAAAGAATATCTGCTGGAACCACTGACCACGGCACTGGCCCTGGTGGGTGAGGACTCAGACTAGGGACGACCAGGTTCATACGGACTGGGCCCCCATGAACCCATGGTCCAGATAAAAGTCGGGGGCCAGCCAGTGGACTTCTTAGTTGACACTGGAGCCGAACATTCTGTCCTAACAAGCCAACTAAGTCCTCTCAGCGGGCGACAGGTCACGATCACGTGAACCACCAGGAACCGGACTAAGAGGCCTTCCCTTCAAGCTCGAACGTGCACCCTGGGAGGACATAAGGTCCAACGTGAGTTCCTCCTGATCCCCAAATGCCCAGTGCCCCTGCTAGAAAGAGGTCTCCTCACCGCACAGGGAAAAACCATAAAAAACAAAAATGAGATCCTCCACCTCCTACAAGCCATCTAGAAACCCCAGAAGGTGGCAGTCATGCGCTGCAAAGGACACCAAAAGGGAAACGACCCACAGACACGAAGAAACCGCCTAGCAGACCAAGCAGCTAAACAAGCTGCTGAGTCTATCGATGATCCAGTATCACCCAGCCTCATACTTCTTGCACCAGAACTACCCCCTAAACCAACATACACTCTTCCAGAAGACAATTGGGCCAAATCTGAAAAGGCCTCAAAAACCACAGACAATTTGTGGAAACTGCCAGATAATAGAATCTTCATCTCCAGGTCTTTAGCCTACCCACTCGTCCATAAACAACACGGTCTCACCCACTGGGGAAAGACCAAACTTCAGGTAGCCTTAGAAAAATACCTTTACATACCCAACTTGTCAACTTTGTGTACACAAATCACTCAAAGATGTCTCACCTGCCTCAAAAGTAACCCCAGACAGGGCCCCCTTGGGCCTCCCAGAGTACAGTACGTTGGAACAACTCCATTCGAAGATATACAAATAGACTACACTGAACTCCCTAAATGCAATGGATACCACTATCTTCTAGTCCTCGTCTGCACACACACTGGGTGGATAGAAGCTTTCCCCACACGCACTGAAACAGCCAGAGAAGTAGTTAAAATACTACTAAAGGAAATTATCCCCTGATACGGGCTCCCTCTCACCATACCGAGTGACAATGGGCCATCCTTCATAGCCACCATCATACAAGAAACCTCACGAACCCTGCAAATAAAATGGAAACTCCATAGCACATGGAGACACCAGAGTCCAGGAAAAGTAGAAAGAATTAACAGAACCCTTAAAAACCACCTAAGCAAATTAGCACAAGAAACAGGACTCCCCTGGATAACTCTCCTACCAATAACCTTACTAAAACTCAGATGCACCCCAGGGCCATTAGGTTTCTCCCCATTCGAAATCCTGTTTGGAAGACCCCCTCCAATAATACCTCGCCTAAGCCCGTCCAAAGAACTAAGAGAAACACAACTAGATCAACAGCTAATAGCCTTAGGCAATACTCTCAAGAGCCTCTCACAGTATATCCTAGAGAGAATCCCTACAGCCCCCATAGATCCTGTACATAAAATCAAACCTGGAGACTATGTCTGGATAACATTATGGAAGGCCGAACCCCTTCAGCCGCGGTAGGGAGTCCCTCACCAGGTCATACTAACCACCCCAACTGCTGTTAAAGTTGCAGGTCACACTCCGTGGATTCACCACACACGGATACAACCTGTCACCCTGATCAGCCAACCAAACTGACTCTCAAACGCATTGGAACCTAGCCTCACTGGCCCACTACTCCCTCATAATCTCTGTTCTCATTGTCTGCCTCTTAGGACTTTATATCACCTCTCCCCAGACATGGGCCACCAGACAAAAAGCCGCACTCTTAGGGTGCTTCCTCCTTATAACCCTCTTATTTGCCTCATTTGCTACCTTTTATATTTTTCCCAAGTAACCCAGGGTGGCCTACGACACCGTGTCTCTCTGTACACAGGAGACTCCTTGGCCTGCCCTGATGGGGTCATCTCTTCCACACATCAAGACTGCTATGAACCAGATACGGTACAGACTATAACTTGGTGTGGACAACAGGTCATAAAAGCTAAGAATAAAGCCACAACCACTACTATCCATACGATCTGCCAGTCAACAATTAAGCTTAGGCAGGAGTACATCTGTTTTCATCCAACAGGCCAGTGGGGTCAGATGGGGGTGGAATCCAAGATCAAACTAAAGAAAAGTTCATACAGCAACATGTAAATGACTTCATTCAAAATCAGATCAACTTTACCAACCACTTCTCATATAAACCTATCTCCCCTAAACTCACCCAATTCATAAACTGACCCCACACACATACCATACAAGCTATCAGTGAAGTCATCCAGGCCCAAAACATCACAGAACTCACCAACAACCCATGTTGGATATGCTCTGCTTTCCACCAAGCCAGTTACCTAGCTTACCCAATAAATCTAACCTGAACCTCCCCACCCACTAGCCCTTCACTAAACTACATCAGTACTTTAGCAACGCAGGTTCCTCTCCTCAACTCTACTGTCCCTACTTGCCGGAAACACACTGGGACTATCCAAACCTCCACACTGAACTGCCTACAAACACAAACCTTCAGCACACCCACCAACCTAACCTGTACCGACAATAACACCTTCCCGTGGTGTGACTCTAACCTTCACAAGTGCCTCCCCACCAACCATACCTGCACTCCGGTACATGCTTTCCCCAATTATCACATTTACTCACCAAAAGATTTCGAGTCTGTCTTCCTCCCCACACCTAACCTAAGAAGGGCCATAGGCATAGCTGTATTAGGACTCACTTCACTCATTGGACTCGCTGCAGGTACCGGTGGAGTCGCCACATCAGTTACCCTCTATAAAAAGCTATCAGAGGCACTCAATGCGGACATGGATCAAGTTGCTGACACACTTCTTATACTTCAGAACCAAATTAACTCCCTGGCAGCAGTTACTTTACAAAACAGACAAGCGTTAGACTTATTACTGGCAGAGAAGGGCGGGACCTGTATGGCGCTAGGCGAAGAATGTTGTTCTTTTGTAAATGCTTCTAACATTGTCACATCTAAGGTTACAGAGCTCAAAAGCCGAATCGAACAGAGACAACGTGAACTTACCCAGTCTGGATGGGGACTCATGTCAAATTGAGCCACCTGAATGGCCCCCCTGTGGGGGCCATTTGCCTTAGGATTCATAGTCCTGACCTTCAGACCCTGCCTCCTGCACACCTGCGAGACCAACTAGAACAGAACTTACTCAACAAAACCATCTCCAGAGTCCTGACCCTCCGAACTTATCAACAACTTCCCCAGGCTGACATTGAAGAGTTGTGATACCCACCCTTATCAAAGGGGGGTATCAAAGGGGGAAATATTGTAGATAACTGAGACTGAAAAATTTTCCTCCCCCTCCCTTACTGTTCCCGCTCCCGCCTGACAGGACACTCCCCTTCAAAGCCCTGCGCCTGCCTAACAGGATACTCCCCTTTGATAAGCCCAGCTCCCACCTAGCAGGATGCGCCCCTTCAAAGCCTCACTCCTGCCTAGCAGGATGAGCCCCCTCAGAACCCTGCCCACTCACCCCATTTGTCTCAACCACGACATCCTCAAACTGCACTATATCTGCCCTCCCAAAACCCCACTTGGGGCCAATTGGTGGAACCTGTGAAGGTCCCGTTGGCCCGCCGGCACAATAAACAGCTTCTTGCCTCCTCCTGGGTGTCATTCACTTCCTCATTCTCTACAACAACATGGCTACACCTATTTTGAGGGGGACACAATTCAATCCATGACAGTATGATAGAGGACCTGTTGATGGGTCAAAACTTCCATTTAAAAAGGAAGAAGTTCTCAACAGCTAAGTAGTCTCTGTCTGTTCTCACTGATATTTTCCACACATTAGACCCAATATGTCCTAAGAGCACAGCCTGTACTTGTCCTAGTGTGACTCTATTTGTCAGTTTCTAGCCTTGCATGTTGTTCTATATCAACTTACTCGTATTCTCTACTCCAAATAAGAGCCAGAGTACTTTTCTCCTCTTCTGGACACTAAGGGGCAAACTCATCAGAGCTGAACTTATGAGTCAGTCAAGAACTTTGAGTACTTGTTTTCCTGACACCTTCCTGTGTGCATGAGATCTCCTAAAGGCTGTTAACACTATTAATAACCTTGTATTAGTATTCTGATTCTTGTACCTGTATGCTCTATTTAAACAAGATTGATTTCTCAGATAATCACTAATTCTCTTAATTAATGGTTAATTTGGGGTTTCAACATAGCTTTTTCTTACCTTTTATCTTATTCATCTAGTGTTGCTATAACAGAAATGCCACAATTGGATTGCTTCAAAAAAAATAAACTCATTTTCTCACAAAAAAGTGGACTAAAATTCCAAATTCAGGATGTCAGCTCCAGGAGAAGTCTTTCTCTTTCAGCTCTGAAAGAAGGTCCTTGTTGTCAATTTTCCCCTGAACTAGGAGCTTTTGAGGCTTAGGGACTCCAGAGCCAAAGGACGTGCTCTACTCCGAGCCCTGCTTCTTTCCTGTTGGTAGGAGGTCCCCAACTCTCTGTTGGATTCCCCTTTCCTTTATGGCCCAAGAGAGCTGTCATGGATAAAATTTTGTCCCCCCAAAAATAGATGCAGCCAAGTGACCGTGATTTCCTGTATCCTACAATTGTCCTCCATTTTGTGATTTTCCTGTGCTGTATGTTAAAGGATTAGGGTGGGATTGTAAATCCCTTCATAGGATCACCTTCCCACTCCACTGTAAAGGGAGTTTCTGTGGAGCATGGCTTGCAGCACCCTTAATCCTTTTGTCCTACAAGAGATAAAAGGAAGAGAAGCAAACAGAGTTGGAAACCTCACACCATCAAGAAAGCAGCACCAGGAATAGAGCGTGTCTTTCAGTCCTGAGGTTCCTGCTCAAAGGTACTCCCTGGACAAAGACTGATGGAATACCAGACTTTCCTCCAGAGACAACAGTGGGGAAAGCCTTCCCCTGGAGCACACATCCTGAATCTGAACTTGTAAACTACCAGACTGTGTAAAACTAAACTTTCCTTTGTTAAAGCCGTCCACTCTGTGATATTTCTGTTAGAGCCAGCTAGTGCTGCTCTAACAAGAGTGTTTCAAGGCACAATACAATCTTACGTATTGAGTCCTGTCTCACTAACACAACTGACTTCCATCCTCCCTCATTAACATCACAGAGGCAAAATGTACAACATACAGAGTATCACAGGACTCCAGGAATCATGGCCTAGCCAAATTGGTACATACACGTTTCGGGGGGACAATTCAATCCATGACATTTTCCAATATCTTTCTACTAGTTCTCATTCTGCATTATCTATTGGCTTCACAAGAGGTGGAAAGGTTATGTAGTAGCTAATGTCTCCTGTGGCACTAGCATCAACTTTTTAGGTGAAGTATAAATTAATGTGCAGTAGATTTACAATGAAGCCAGTTGGCTACATCCTTATGCTCCTTGCAGTTTTCAGCATACATTTTCTTCATGCTGTCATCCAGTTTATTGAAAATAGGTTAAAGGCCACTGGCACTTTTGTCCTCTGGACTCCTGCCCAGGGTGAAGGGTATATGCCTCCCCAGCCTGTAAAGCACAAGTTTCAGCAGCAAACCCATGCCAAAATGTTTATCCAACAGCACCCCTTTCGGGAGGAAGCAGCCACGAGGAGTCATGGCCACCATTCTGCTGACTGGTAATGGTACAAAGCACAGGGGGGATGTTGTTAGTGGAATCTTAGGGGCTAAAGACACCAGATTAATTAGTATCCACCAGATTAATTAGTATCCACCAGGTATGAGGCCACTCTCAGTCACCTTCCCACCATGTCACTCTCTTCTTCTAAGTTGTTTTGTAGACTCTCTGGAGATCCACAGACAGGTCTGAAAATAACGAACTAAGAGTGGTTAGACATGTACCAAACAAAGATTACTGACAGATGACCCTGGGCCACCATCCACAAGCTATAAACACAAGAGAACCTATGTCAAGGTACCAAAAGACTTATGTCAAGGAAACCACACTACCAGGCATCTTCTGCAGTAGCCAAGTCCATTTCAAAACCAAAAAGTTCATTGGCCACTTCCATGTTAAGTCTTAGACCCCACTCATAATAAATAAACAACAGAAACTATGAATAGTTAAAACATCCTAATGTTGACCACCACCTTCTCCCACCTGTACAAGAATATGTATAATATAAAATGTGAATGCTTCCTTAAATCCAGGAATTCAACTTGAGGTCTATATCCCTGAGTTCCCCTTTGCTAGCCTGTGAAATATACTGTTTTTTTCTCTAAAATCAGTGTCTGAGAGTTTGATTCCTTACATTCTACACACAGACCCCTTGGTCTGGTTTCAGGCAAATGCATTGCAAACATTTGATACTTCTCTCTAAACATTTTCTATTTACTGTTCAACTCTTTATGTAACTGCTCCAACTAAGAAGAAGGTGGTTAAACTGGAGGAGCCCTCCTGCTAATGCAGCAAGTTCCAAATAAATAGAAATACCAGTTACAAAGCATACAATAAGGTAATACAGTGAAAATTTGTGTTTATCCTAGAAACATATTCTCCATATATCATGCAAGTAAATATCTTGAAACAAAAATTCTTTGAAAGATAAGTAACTTTCTTCTTTTTTCTGGAAACTGATACCTCACTGAAACTCTTGTCCTGCAAAGATAGCTAGATTTTGTTTTTCTCCTTGAGAGAGACACCTTGTTTGAATTTTATTTGTATATGAATAAAACATCCAACGTGCTAATTTTCTGGTTAATATTCCCATTTGGCATGTACTAGCAAAGGATAATTGACAGTAATGTGATTTAAACTTACTTGAATTTGTAGCTATTAATTGAACCTTCACTTTTAGTAACTCTGCATCACAGCATAGAAATAAATGTATTCACATAATACATTCCCCAAACCCCTTCTCAACAGATAACCATCAGACTAGGAGAGTTTCCATACCCTCTGTCACACTTGGAACCAAGGGGTTCGACTCTAAACAACTTCTGGTGTTATCATCTAATCTCATAATTTGATGATTGTGGAATGAGCTACTTACCTATTTATTGCCCAGGAAAGAAGAACATAGTGCTGTTTGAGGAGAAGTTGTTAATCCATTGAGGGGACTTTGCACCAATTTCAGTGCAGGATGAACATAGTCAAGACATAATTTTAAATTGTAATGATGAAGAAAGCAATCAGCTGATGCAGATTTTAGAAGTATCAGGAACAGTAATGAGAAAAGGGGATACTTAATCGCATTCAGAAAAGAATTACAGTAATTCATAATTAAAGCAATGATAATGCGTAATAAAACTCTTGGTGACATGTCTTTCAAATATCACTAGAAACAGAACAAGAAGTGAAAAGACTGTCTTTTGTGTCAGTGATATGAATTCTTCATGAAAGTTGAGACACAATTTTATTCTCATGGAATCCAGACTTCAGGGATCCATGAAGTTGGGGTAACCCACCCAGACCATTACCTCGGATGTCCCTTTGAGCCTTGATTCTTGAACAAAGTGGTCTCCTGGAAGTCACCTCTAAGTCACGTAGCATTTAGACAAACCAGTAAAAACCAGTCTGCCTTAGACAATTGCTCTTTAAAAAGTACCCATGTGGAATCTCTTCTGGCACAGTAGTTAAATGGTACAGCTGCTAACCAAAAGGTTCGCAGTGCAAATTTGCCAGGTATTCCTTGGAAACTCCATGGAGCAGTTCTATTCTGTCCCATAGGATTTCTATGAGCCAGAATCGACTCTACAGCAGTGGGTTTGGGTTTATATAGAATCAGTTTCTAGCAATGAGAACTTTAAAGTCAGACTAGAAACTGTTTTAGTACAAGTTGCTATTATATAAAAACACTGCTGTAGCCCTGTTTTATAGCAAAGTCCAAAACAAGTAGTATAGGAACCTTTGGACATTTTCTTATCCCTGGAACATTTTTGACTCTCTAGTCAAAATGCTGGAAACCCCGGTGGTATAGTGACTAAGTGCTGTATCAGCTAACCAGAAGGCCCGCAGTTCAAATCTGCCTGCCACTCCTTGGACTCTCTATGGAGCAGTTCTTTTCTCTGTCCTATAGGATCATTACAGGTCTCAGTTGACTCTCCGACAGTGGGTGGGTAGTCAAAATGTTATCCTAATTTGCAAAGGGTATATTAAAGAAGCTTCAGTTTCTATCATTAGCTTAATACACTTTCTATTATGATGATGATGATGACTGAAAATGTACATTACCATATAAATTTGCATGCCTGCCTATATGCAGCTCCCACTGCTCCCCTTGCCCAGTGACAGCACACTCTTCCTCTTAGCTCAATACATGTCTTATCCTCCCAACAATTTCCTATCCTCTCCTCTCCAGCTACTCCCCTTCCTCCAGTAAGAGATTAACAGGACGACATCCTATAGATGCATAGAACTACAAAGTGCACACATGATATGGTCACTCTGTGTCTGCAAGTCCAATCCATTCCTGTCCAAAGAGTTGACCTCCATTATGATTTACTGGCAGGGGCAGCATCAGGGCCAGGGGCCATGCTTCCGGGGGAACTTCGAGGCCTGTGGACCATCAATTGCAGTCTTTTAATGGAGATCTCAGGGTGTACCCTTTATATTCTTCTGTTAGCAGTGAGACTCAGCTTTGTGAGCTCCATTACAGCTATCACTGGTGGTGCCTGGGCACCACTCAGTTCTTCTGGTAACAGTCGATGTAGTTACCCACTCACATGGGTCTCTCTGTCTTCTGGGTTCTCTTTCCACCACGTCGTTTTGGTCTTTGGTGATCATCCATTCCTGCTAAATTGGGACAATTTACTGTACCCCCAGATGGCAGCTTGGCAGCTTATAAGAGCCCAGACGCCACTCACCAATGTGGGGTGCAGAAGGCTTTCTTAGCAAAACTCTAGTTGTGTCAAACGTCCTCGATCTCCCCTGAAAGCATGGTCCCCGGTCCCCTGCTCAAGCTACTTTGTCCTTGTGATATTGGATTAAGATGGGACGAGTAATCATGTTATGTAAAAGTCCAGTTAATATTGATCTTCTTTCTAATGTGTGCTGTCACAGATTTCACCAAACCAAATTTCTATCAACTATCTAATCTTAACTCTCCCCACCACCCTTCTTGACTCCCTACCCTTGTAGCCCTCAAAGAGCCTTTCTTCTATGCATGTGTCTGTTTTTAAGGTCTTATTGGAGGGGTCTCATACCATATTTGCTCTTTTGTCACTGACTACTTTCACTCAACATAATGTCCTCCAATTAAAACCAGATTATGAGATGTTTCCTAAATAATCATTGTTCTTCATCATGGCATAGTGTTCCATTGAGTATGTACACCATAGTTTACTTATCCATTTCTCTGTTGTTGGGCATCTGGTTTGATTCCATCTTTTTGCTATTGTGGATTGTGCTGTGATAAACATTCGTGTGCATGTACCAGTTGGTGTGAATGGCCTGGATTCTGTAGGATATATTCCAAGCAGTGGAATTACTGGGTCAAACAGTATATCTATTTCCAGTTTTTCAAGGAAGTGCCAGATTGCTTTCCAAAGAGGTTGCACCATTTTGCAATCCCATCAACAGTATAGGAGAGTTCCAATCTCTCCACAACCTCTCTAGCATTTGTTGTTTTGTGATTTTTGGATCACGGACAAACTTTTTGGGGTGAGGTGGTATCTCATTGTCATTTTGATTTGAACTTCCTTAGTAGCTAATGCTCGTGAGCATGTCTGCATGTGCTTTTGGCTACCTGGATCTCCTCTTTAGAGAAATGTCTGTCCATCTCCTTTGTCCATTGCTTAATTGGATAATTTATCTTTTTCTAATTGATATTTTGTACTACCTTATAGATTATGGCGATCAGGCATTGGTCTGACATAGAGTTGCCAAATATTTTATCCCATTCTGTAGGTGGACTTTTAATTCTATTAATAAAGTCTTTGGACGAGCAAAAGTGCTTGATTCTTAGTAGTTCCCATTTATATATGTTCTCTTCTGATGATTGTGGTTTGTTTGACAGATTTTGAAGTCTGTCTACGTTGTGTATTAAAACTTCCATTGCTGTTCCTACCTTTTCTTGGATGAGCGTTATTGTTTTAGATTTGATATTTAGGTCTTTTATCCAGTTTCAGTTGGTTCTTGTATAAGGTGTAAGATATAGTCTTGTTTCAATTTATTGCAGATGAATATCCAATTTTGCCAGTGCCATTTGTTCAAGAGACTGTTTTTTCCCCAGTTTAATGTCTTAGGGCCTTTGTCAAGTATCAAGTGTTCATAGGCAGATGTTGTTGTCTCTGCAGTCTCCGTTCTGTTCCATTGATCTATCTGTCTCTTTTTGTACCAGTGTCGATCTGTTGTGACTACCGTGGCAGTGTAGTAGGTTCTAAAGTCAGGTAGTGAGAGGCCTCCCAGTGTGTTCTTCTTCTTCGGTTGTGCTTTACTTATCTAGGGCTTCTTCCCTTTCCAGTCAAAGTTGGTCATTTGTTTCTCAGTGTAATTAAAATTGTCACTGAAATTTGTATGGGGATTGCATTATATAAGAAGATTGATTTGGGCAAAATAGACATAGTCACAACATTAAGTCTTCCTATCCATGAGCAGGGGAGGTTTCTCCATTTATGCAAGTCTCTCTTAGTTTCTTGTAGTAAAGACTTGTAGTTCTCTTTGTAAAGGTCTGTTATTTATCTGGTTAGATTTATTCCTAGATACTTTATCTTCTTAGGGGCTATAGATAATGGTGTTGATTTGGTAATTTCTTCCTTAATAATCTTGTTGTTGGTATAAAGGAATCTCACTGATTTACTTATGTTTATCTTGTATCCTGAGACTTTGCTGAACTCTTCTGTCAGTTTGAGTAGCTTACTTACGAATTCTTTAAGATTCTCTGCATATACAATCACATCATCTTCAAATAGGGAAATTTTGACTTCTTTCCCGATGCAGATGCCCTTCATTTCTTGGTCTTGTCTAATTGCTCTGGCTAGAACTTCTAGTACAATGTTGAATAGGAGAGGTGACAGTGGCATCCTTGTCTAGTTCTGTTCTCAAGAGAAATGGTTTCAGTCTCTTTCCATCCAGGATGATGTAGGCATTTGGCTTTGTATAAATGGCTCTCATTGCACTGAGGAATTTGCTGTCTACTCCTATTTTGCTCAGAGTTTTTAGCATGAATGGGTGTTGCCAAGCCAAGTGAAGTGCCTTTTCTGCACCTAGATAAAATAGGATGATTCTTGTCTTTTGTTTTATGCATGTGGTTGATCACATTAAGTATTTTTCTGATGTTGAACCAACCTTGCATCCATGGTGTGACTCCAACTTGGTCATAATGGATTATTTTTATGACATGTTGTATTCTATTGGTAAGACTTCTGTTAAAGATTTTTGCATCTAGATTGATGAGTGATATCAGTATGTAGTTCTCCTTTTTTGTTAAGTCTTTTTCTGGCTTTGGTACCAGGGTTATGCTGGTTTCATAAAATGAATTTGGAAGTATTCCAGGCCTTTGTATACTGTGTATACTGGGAAATAATCTCAGTAGTATTTGAGATAACTCTTCCCAAAAAGCTTGGTAGAATTCTGTGGTGCCTGGGCTGTTTTTAGTTGGCAGTTTTGGGATGACTTTTTAAATCTCTTCCTTTGTGATGGGTTCATTAAGTTGTTCTGCTTCATCTTGTGTTAATTTTTGTAGGTGATAGGCTACTGCCCTGCTGGCCTCTGCTGTTGGGCCCAAGCCGTAGGTGACACTATGTAGAATACTGCTTTTCTGCTGGAAAAACTTTTTCGTCCAGGCAGGCACTGCCTCCCAGCTCAGGAATGAGGTCCACTTGAGGCCTCCATGTGGGTACTCTGCCTCCCAGTGGAACAAGATGGTGTCCTGCACAAGGTCACCACCTACCTGGATAGCAGCTACTCTGCAGTGGAGGTGAAAAGAGAGGCCAAAGGTGCCGAGATACACAGAATCCACAGCCTCTCTTTCCAGGCCCCAGTCGTAGGCAACACCGTGTAAAAATTGTTTATCTTCCAGAAAATCACCATCCCCTGGGCAGGTGCTGCCACCCAGTCTAGGAACTAAGTCCAGCTGGGTCCTCTATATGGGTGTGTCTGCCTCCCAATGGATCAAGATGGCATCCCACACAAACTCGTCACCATCTCAATACTGGGTATTATACGGTGGAGGCAGAGAGAGAAGCCAAATGTGCAGAGATGCAGAGTCCAAAGCTGGACTTTCAAAACATGGCTGTTTCACTTGCCAATCCCACCGGCAGTGCATCTGAGATTAGCAGCTAGTTTCAAGTCCCAACTCCACTCACCAGCTAAGACAGAGAAAAAAAATTAAAATGGTGAGTTACCTTCTGTCCGTGTAAGCCCGCACTCACTGAGAGTGTGGTCAGTGAAAGAGATGACATTTTGCATTCATTGGTGTGAAGTTCAAATTAACAGCCCTGTGCCATGTCCCAGGGCTCTCTAGGTGTCTAGAAGGCTCTGTTTAATTATCACTTCAGGTCTTGGTTTCCAAAGGGATTTAGGGAGACATGTGTTTAGTCCTCCATATTGACTCTCTCTTTTAACAAAGTTATGAGAGACAGTTGATAAAGTTAGAAAACCCTAGAGTCAAATGTAAACAACCATTAGGTATGTGATAAAGAGGTTTAACAAGTCCACAGGGTGTACAAAGTACAGAAACAAAAGCAAAGTGAGCAACAACAAAAAGACAGTTTCCTATCTCAATATACTGGAAGACTAGAAGACCAGCAACTGAATAAAAATTGCAGGAAAAAGCAAATGTCCTTTGAAAATGGAAATGATAGTCCAGAAAAATAATAGAAAATTTCTCATGAATTAGAAGGGAGAAAAGAGCAAGGAAAGTGAATGTATATGTGAAAAAGAGTTATTATTAGAAATTTAAAAAGATTTACAACAATGAATGAAACACACTGCAGGGAATAACTTGGCAAAAGGATAAATTATCTAAGACTTAAAAAATCATAATCCTATGGAAAAGGGAAGTGAAAACAAATTAAAAATAAGGCTTATAAGCAGCAGAGATGAAGTAAAATAGGACAATGTATACAATGAGTACCAAAATTCAAGGAAATAATAATTATTAAACAAAGGTAGGCATGATGAACAGATAAATACAAAGAACAATATTATTATATTATAGATAATTTACATAGACACACATGCATTATATATATTCACATATATACATGTTAAAGATAAATTTTTAGAAGATTAAATTTGTATATGAGTGCTTAAGATTTATTTGCAATTCATGAATTGGGGAGCATTTGGTCTGGAAGTCAGACAAGAGCATTAAGTACAAGTGAAAGAGAACCAAGTTGTACTGGCAAAGTGGTTTAAGAACAAGGAATTAAAACTAGGCAAAAATTGACTAAGTTACTTTCCTTGTATTGCATATCAGCAACTTTTGTAGTCAGGTGGCATGCCATAGCATAGCTTGCAAGAACAAATTGGTTGACTTAGGTTTTGGCTCCTAAAAAGTTCAGGAATCTACAGAAAAGAGAAACTAACTAGGTTTCAGTTTGCTGACATAGGGCTTAGCATAAGCAACTCCTTGTTGGCCCTACCATAGGCAGGTTAACTGTATATATCAGTAAATATATTGTCTTAGCCAGCTAGGGCTGCTCTACCAGAAAACACCACGAGTGGACAGTTTCAAGAAAAGAAGCTTTATTGTCACAGTCTGGTAAACTGCAAATCTGGTAACAAGTTGAAAGTCCATTCAGAATTGAAAAGTCATCACACTCTGGTAGGCTGAGTCTAAATCCAGTGACAGCCTTGGATCCAGAGGAGGTGCTCTGCTCTCGGTGCTTCTCTCTTGGTGGTATGAGGTTCCCAACTTCTTCTGCTCACTTCTCTTTCTTATATTCCACAAGCTTGTAACTTGAAACCTACCTTAACAACACAACTGTTGCCTATTTTCCATCATTAATCTCACAGAGGCAGGATTCACAACACATGGGAGGAAAGACATCATATTGGGACTCACAGCCAAATCAAATCAACAGACATTTTTTGGGTGACACAATTCAACCAATGACATATATTAACTGCAACATACCTAATGGCTTATGTCTGCAGCTCTTGTGGCACAGTGGAAAAGTGATGGCTGCTAATGGAAAGGTTGGTGGTTCCAACATGCTAGCTGCTTCATGGGAGAATGATCTGGCTGTGTGCTTTTGTAAAGATTACAGCCTTAGAAACCCTATGGGGCAATTCTACTCTGTCCCACGGTGTTGCTGTGAGTAGGAATCAATGCAAAGACAACTGGTTTTAAGTAAGTAACAACATAGGAGTGTTACAAAATCCTAGAAGATGGGTTCTGTCTGGCGAGTTCAGACTTAACAATAATCTGGATTCTGACCTTTGAGAAAGAAAGCAACTTTGCTGTAAAGCACAGAGCAAGGAACCAGGAGGATGTTCCTCAGGTCCAACTCCCTGAACTACAGGGAAGCAGAGTTTATACAGGATTTGGGCAGCAAGATGGTAGCCACACCAGCATACTGGGGAAGGAAAATTCTAGAAGGAAGACATTGTAGGGATTACAATGGCCAGGAAGCTTGAGGTGTCTTGGGTCTTGTCCCTTTAGAATGGGGTCCAGGTCATGATTTTCCTCCTAATACATTCCACCTGTTGCTGCATTCTCTACTGAGGTCAACTAATGGTCCCATCTGGTTTGGACCGATTTTAGGCACTCTTTTCTGACTTTTGATATTTACTGACATTCACGAGGTCAGGTTGCACACGGAAAATAAAATGTCGTATGTCTGTGGAATATATTTTGTTTTAGGATATAATAAATTACATATTCAGCAATGAGGTATTTAGCACTTAGAACAACTAAGTTCGTGTACTTAATTGTGAGACCTCATACTTAAAATACCTTAATTGTGTTTATACTGTGAAAAGCACAATACAATGTTTTACCTACATGTACATATAGAAAGAGAGACCTATTTAAATTAGAGCTCTATACTACGTACCTTGTGCCATATACTCTTCTAAGAGCTTTGTAAATTAACTCATTTAATCCTTTCCATGGTTTGAGGTAGACACCACTATGGCTCCATTTTATAAGGTAAAAACAAAGTTATAGAGAGCAAACAGCTCACAGTGTAAATAAGAAAGTTAAAGTTCTGAAGCCAAGACAATTTTCTCTAACAGCTTTTCTGTTAATTTTACCAGTGACTCTGTACAGCTTTTCACAATATAAACACAATTAAGGTATTTTAATTATGAGGTCTCACAATTAAGTCTGCAAACTTAGTTGTTCTAATTGCTACATACCTCACTGCTGAATATCACTGTTTTAGTCAGCTAGGGCTGCTCTAACAGAAATACCACTGAGTGGATGGCTTTAACAAAGGAAGGTTTATTCTTACATAGTCCGGTAGGCTGCAAGTCCATAATCAGGGTGTCTGCTCCAGGGGAAGGCTTTCCCCCTTGTTGGCTCTGGAGGAAAGTCCGGTATCGCATCAGTCTTTGTCCAGGGAGCATCTTGGCACAGGAACCTCAGGTCTGAAGGATGTGCTCTTCTCCCGGTGCTGCTTGCTTGATGGTAACAAGGTTCCCAATTCTACCTTGCTTCTCTTTCCTTTTATCTCTTGCAGGCTGAAAGGATTAAGGGTGGGGCAAGCCACACTTCAGGGAAACTCTCTTTACCTCAGGGCAGGGAAGTAATCCTGAGAAGGAATTTACAGCCCCACCCTAATCCTTTACCATACAGTTTAGCGAAATCACAAAATGGAAGACAGTCACAAGATACTGGGAATCATGTCCCAGCCACATGTCTACACACATTTTTGGGGGGGACACAATTCAACCCATGACAATCACTATGGTCACCTTTGAAGTACTCCTCTTGGTAAGCTCTGCACTGGTGCCGGCACCTAGTCCACCCTTTAAGGTAATTTTGGAACTCTTTCTGAAATGGCCATTGTGCACGGTGGCATGGTGGCAAGTTCACAAACTTCATTGTATAATTGTTTGTGAGGGAGTTTCTAGCCAGTAAACAAATAACTATTAGCACACCCTACCTACTCACCTGATCTGGCCCCCAGTGATTTTTTTCTTTATCTGAAGGTAAAGGAAATACTGAAAGGATGACATTTGGATGACATTCAAGACATCAAGGGCAATATGATGACAGCCCTGATGGCCATTCTAGAAAGAGTTCCAAAATTGCTTTGAGGTGTAGACTAGGCACTGGAATCAGCACATAGCTTCCCAAGGGGGTTACTTCAAAGGTGACTGCAGTGAAGTCTAAAGTATGAAGAGATGAAGTATATAGCACTTTTTCTAGGATGAATTCGACTACTACATTGGCAGTCCTTATATACAACATTTTCTTCAACGAAGTTAATAAGTATTCAAAACAGATAAGTAGCAGAAGGAGTAAAAAGCTAGATTTTATTTATTGTGCCTTAGATGAGGGTTTACAGAGCAAATTAGTTTCTCATTAAACAGCACACATATTGTTTTATGACAGTGGTTAACAACCCCACAACGTGTCAACACTCTCCTTTCTCAACATTGGTTTCCCTATTACCAGCTTTCCTCTTCCTTCCTCTTTTCTAGTCCTTGCTCTTGGTCTGGCATAACCCTTGGTCTTGTTTTGTTTTATGGACCTGTTCAATCTTCAGCTAAAGGGTGCAGTGCAGAAAGCTAGACTTCATATTATGTTTTGTTTTCTCTTATGAAAACAGATTGTGATCACAGGCCTCGCATACACCTTAACAGTGAAAGCAAAGCAATTGTAAACAGAATCCTAACAGGTCAGAGATTGCTTAGGGGAGCTTCATGATCTCAAGCAACCTGCACTCGATGAAACCTACCCTAGTGATATCAGAAGCTACTGATTAAATCTCAGTACCATCACCTATTATCTTTAAAGATTCACTGAAAAACCATAAGAGCCTGTATGTCTGAGTAAATGCTAACATATTACCCACTTTACAAAAATAAATAAATTCATCTTTAGAATTCATTGACTAGCAAACCTAAGGAAGAACCTAGAAAGGTTCTGCAACAATAAGTGGAGGAATCAATATCCAAAATGTGCAGTTACAGAGTGATGAGTAGAAATGTGAATACTGTAATTTTTTTACACAGATGTGTGCCTTCTACATTTGTTTGCAACATGTAAAAACAAACTGATCAGTAGCACCACTGAAAATGCCTTCCAGACTTAGGGAGTGGTTGGAAGATAAATGTAGAAGGTGTACTTTATTTCCATCAAAAATAGTAGTTTCCTCAAAAAGATAATAGCTGCTGCTTTGAAACAAAATTGAGTTTGTAAATGGACTGTGAAGGGCTGAGGAACATAAATGTATTAATTACGCATGAAATTTTCAATTCTACTGATGTTTTAACATTTCCTCACAAATCAGTTTCCTTGGGCATGTATACACCTGTTTCGTCAATGAGTCTTATATCAATAAGCCAACTCATGAAAAAAAAAGTAGCCAATTAGGTACTGAAGCACTAAATCATAGAATTAACTCCATCTCTTAGCCCTTCCTGGCTATGCTTCAGCTCATCTAACAAGGGCTTCTCTCCAGCTAAATACTGGCATACTGTTGCTCATTATTTTAAGTAGAACTCTTCTATTGTTGATTTGTCACAATCAATCTTCTTTTCAGAGCTTCGTTTCCAAGGACTCAATTTATGCCACTTAATTTTTTCAAATGTGCTGTTTCTTTGTAAAACAATCTGGGCACATCAAGTAAAGTTTCTCCTTCCTTGAGCATATTTAAACCACAAAATGAACAGTCTAATCCAGGCAGCCAAAAGACATATGAGGAAAAGTTCAGGATCATTAGCAATTACAGAAATCCAAATCAAAACTACAGTATGATACCTTAACCCAACAAGGTTGGAACTAATCCAAGAAACACAGAACAACAAATGTTGGACAAGTTGTGGGGATATTGAAACTTGTATGCAGCTGGTGGGAATGTAAAATGGTACAACCTCTTTGCAAAGCAGACTGGTGCTTTCCTAAAAAGCTGGAAATAGAAATACCGTATGACCCAGCAATCCCAGTGCTTGGGATATATCCTACAGAAATAAGGGCTGTTACATGAGCTGGCACATGCACACAAATGTTTATTGCAGCACTGTCCACAATTGCAAAAAGGTGGAATCAACCTAGATGCCCATCAACTGATGAACAGATAAACTATGGTATATATGAGTCTACACAATGGAATACTATGCAATCATAAAAAAATGATGATAATTTTATGAAACAGCTCATAATCTGGAATCAACTGGAAGACATTATGCTGAGTGAAACCAGTCAGCTGCAAAAGAACAAATATTGTATGACAGCACTACTATAAGGACTTAAAAAAAAGACTTATGCACAAAAGAAAATACTCTTTCTTATTCATTGTTTGATTTTGGCATGCTGGACAATACCACTCAGGGGACACCTCCTTTTAAAGCTGGTTCAGGTTGACTGAAGGTTCAGAATGTATAACAGTGGCACTGGATTCCTGCTAACTGAAAGGATGAAGGCTTAAGGCCACTCAAGGGGCCTTGAAGAAAGGCCCAGTCATCTACTTCAGAAAATTTAGTTATGGAAAACACTATGGTATGGTTTGTACCTCAACATTAAGAAAACAAAAATCCTCACAACTGGACCAATAAACAACATCTTGATAAATAGAGAAAAGTTTGAGGTTGTCAAGGATTTCACTGGTTCCACCATCAACGCTCATGTAAGTAGCAGTCAAGAAATCAAAAGATGCATTGCACTGGGAAAATCAGATGCAAAGAACCTCTTTAAGGTATTGAAAAGTAAAGATGTCACCTTGAAGACTAAGGTGCACCTGACCCAAGCTGTGATATTTTCAATAGCATCATATGCATGTGAAAGCTAGATAATGAATAAGAAAGACAGAAGAATTGACGCCTTTCAACCATGGTGTTGCAGAAGAATATTGAATATACCATGGACTGCCATAAGAGCAAACAGATCTGTTCTGAAATAAGTACAACCAGAGTACTCCTTGGAAGCAAAGATGGCAAAATTGCGTCTTACATACTTAGGATATGTTGTCAGGAGTGATCAGTCCCTGGAGAAGGACATAATGCTTGTTAGAGTGGATGGTAAGCAAGAGGAAGACCCTCAATAAGATGGATTAACACAGTGGCTGTAATCATGGGCTTAAGCATAATAATGGTTGTGGATAGGTCTCAAGACCAGACATTGTTTTGTTGTGTCGTTCATCTGTTGTGAGTCAGAACCAACTCAAGAGCACCTAACAACAATGGCTAGTAAACATATATAAAATGAATAACATGATGACGTGCTTCTTAGTTGTTTAATCAACACTTGTGTTCAAAACAATTGCTGCATTATCTGCGAACCAAAACCAAAAACCAAATCCACTGTCATCCATTTGGGTCCAACTCACAGCGACCTAAAGAGCTGCTAAAATTTAACACATTTTAAACTCTCCCATTCATAATTTACCTTGTTTTTATCTAAGAATAGATAAATTTGGGAATTACTAAGAATCCAATACTTTTGCTCATCCAAAGACTTCATCAAAAGAATTAAAAGGCCACCTACAGAATGAGAAAAAATATTTGACAACTCTATGTCAGACCAACGTCTGATCTCCATAATCTATAAGGTATTACAAAATAACCAGAAAAGGATAAATCATCCAATTAAGCAATGGGTGAAGGATTGCACTGGGAAGGATATGGACAGACATTTTTCTAAAGAGGATATCCAGGCAGCTGAACAGCACATGCAGAATTGCTCACTATCATTAACTATTAAAGAAATTCAAATTAAAACTACAATGAGATACCATCTCATCCCAACAAGGTTGGTAATGATCCAAAAAAACACAAAACAACAAATGCTGGAGAGGCTGTGGAGAAATTGGAACTCTGCTATACTGCTGGTGGGATTGCAAAATGGTACAACCTCTTCGGAAAACAGTCTGGCACTTCCTTAAAAAGCTGGAGATAGATATACCATTTGAACCTGTAATTCCACTGCTAGGAATTTATCCTTCAAAAACAAAGGCTGTCGCACAGACACATGTACGTGAATGTTTGATGCAGCGCAGTCCACAATAGCAAAAAGTTGGAATCAAACCCGATGCCCATCAACAGATGACTGGATAAGCAAATTATGGTACACACACTCAGTGGAACACTATGCTATGACAAAAAAACAATGACAATTTCAGAAAACATCTCATGGTCTCATTTGGAAGAGACCATGCTGGGTGTAATCAGTGTCAAAAGGGCAAATTTTGTGTGAGAACCCTGCTATAAGGATTTAACAAGAGAATTATCCACAGAAGAAAAGGACTGTGTTGACTACATGGGTGGGTGGGGCTGAGGGTTTATCATCCATCAGATGATAGATGTTAGAAATTTTATTCTTTTTCTGCAATTAATAAAAAATTAAAAAATAAAAATAGAAATTATTTCTTTTAGTTCTGTTAATCCTTGTCTTCATTTTTTTTCACAATAAATATATTTTAAATGAAAATGTCTAAAGTCCATCCTAGAGTCTTTAGTCTAAAGGTTTGAACTTCTGCTTTTTAGGCTACTGGTACAGCTAAATATGAGTAAATACCTTTGACAAGGATGGTTTCTTTCATATTGACAGTATGTTGTCCTCAGACTAAGGGATTTGTTCCAAGGTACAAAGTTCCCAAATAAATGAATGCTTTCAAACTACATCTGTTAAAAAAGAACATTTAAAAAATAAAATAAAATGTCAGTATGTCTTTAATATTAAGAGAAATGAGGTAAACAAGGCTCAGTATATGAAGGAGTTTTTTTTCCTTGACATTTAACCCAACATATTAAAAGCATCTTCAAAGGAAAGAAATATCAGCTTGTCACCTGGAGATTGAAATTGAGCCACTTTAAGACAAACTGCTGTTTCTTCCCCATGAAAAAATTTATAGAATGGACAAAAATGTCAAGATAAAAATAGGTCTATTTTTAAGGAAAAAAAGCCATCAGGAGAAGAAATACAGCTATTGTTATAATTACAACTAAAAATCATTTAAAAGTCAGTTATTTTTCCCTAGTAGCACATGAAAGAGCACTTAGCAATTGATTTATACTGTTAAATACGTAAGTGGGAACATAATATGATAAGATGGATATAATTTTTAGAAAAGATGATTCATGGATAACATGGTATTTTAAAGTATGGCAAACATTTTAATTCATGATATATAAAGAACAAACCATAAGCTGGCATTTTGAAACTCCAGGATGATGAAAAGGGAGGTATACACTGATATTAAATACCATGCAAGATGTTAGCTCGTGGGATGTCAAAGGATACATACTTTATGAGGAAAGTCTCCAAGAAGGTGAAAGTACAATACACTAAATAAGTCTAAATGGACTAACAAGAGTCAACAGCTGGCATTTTCCTGGAATTAAATCACCCTATAACAGAGAGAGCTCAGGATGAAATCTACTCCTAAAAGATTTCTCTAAGAAAGACTAAATACAGTTAAGTATCAGATTTTTGTTTCAGTAAAATGAAAGACTGTCAATCTGTGTAGGTTTGATTAAGCACAAACATTATTTGCAGTTGGCCCCTCATATTACTACCCTTGTAATTTTTAGGTTACATACTGAGAAAGTGGTTAGTTTCTTTCATGGATGCTTTATCACATAAGTAATTTATCTAATGAGGTTTTTATTCTTCAAAATCAATAAAAGGATCAATTTTATAATTGAATTTTACATAAGAATTACAATATCATTTTTAAAAAATACATTCTCCACTATTTGCTGAAATATCTTAGCTCATTATCTTTATTCTACATTATTTTTCCAAGTAGTATTTCTTATTTGGATTAAACAACGTGGGGAGAGAAGTTCAAATAGATATGATCCCAAATTCAATGTGACTTTAAAGTAATTAAATGACTATCATAGTGTGGTGGTCAAGGTTGT
This sequence comes from Heterohyrax brucei, assembly GCA_028571685.1. NCBI lineage: Eukaryota > Metazoa > Chordata > Mammalia > Hyracoidea > Procaviidae > Heterohyrax > Heterohyrax brucei. The sequence goes on from CM053156.1 coordinate 8,843,751, forward strand.
GTCACTTTGGCTACTCCATGTTTGGCTGCTGTATTGAGTGGCACTGCAGGGCCTGTGGTGGCTTCCAGTCGCTCAATTCTCTTCTCCCTGCCTTCCACCACCTACTGCTTGTTTGCTCATATAGCCAGCAGCTCCTGCTCTCTTCTGGCATCTGGTTCCTGGACTTGCTTTAGCAGCCGCTGGATTCATCAACCCTTACAGCCAACACTTGAGAGTCCAGTTCCCTGAACTGTCCATCCTGGGTTCGCCGGCCACTGCAGCTCCGTCTTGATGCCAGCTTGGCATCTGCCAACCTACATAACTGGTGGTCTAGAACTCTAACCTTGGGTTCACCAGCTCCCGTGGCCATGTGAGGTTTGTGCCAAGACTTCGGACATTCAGCTTCTGTAATTGTGTGAGCCATTTCCTGTATATATATGCATCTTTCCTTGTACTTTATATATATAAATCTTTTCTTGTACATACACATGTTACTGGTTTTGCTTCCCTAGAAAACCCAGCCTAAGACACACAGTATGTGATAAAATTGCTAAATATTTTTTGTTTTTGTATATGGGCTGTATTTGAATTTCAGAAGTAAACTGGTATATTTTGGGGGGTACTTAATTGGATTCTTCTGGATGATGCTAGGTTGTGTCAAGTTAGTTCCAACTCATAGCCACCCCTATATGTGCAGCAGAAGGAAACACTGCCTGGTCATGCAGTCGTTGCTATGTTTGAGCCCATTGTTGCAGCCACTGTGTCAATTCAAATGAGTAGCTAGTCACCAAGTTCCTCTAAAAAAGATAAAGTGTAATTCTGCACAAGTCAGTTGTAGACTTCGTATATATGAGTTTCACAGAATGAAAATATTGGCTAGTAATTTTCCAATTCATGATGACAAAAATGTTTTACATATTTATTGTGTATTTGATGGTATTACAAAAACATTTGACAATTTCTATAATCATCAGATTTTCCATACAACAATAAACAACAAGAACAAAAAATATGTGTAATGTTTAAAAACCTATTAAATAGAGAACCTTAAGAAGAACTCTGAAAAAGCTCAACTTCATTTTGTGAAGGGTTTTCAAGAAAAGATTTATAGAATGGTATATCTGCATGGTCAATTGTCTGTGCATTTAAATATGATTTACCATGCTAAATGATTTTTTTTTTGGAGCCTTGGTGGCACAATGGTTAAGAGTTTGGCTGCTGATCAAAATTTCAGCAGTTCAAATCCACCAGATTCTCCTTGGAAATCCTACGGGACAGTTCTACTCATAAGATCCCTGTAAGTCAAAATCAACTCAGTGGTAATGGGCTTATTGGGTTGTTCGCCAGAGATCCATATAATTTAATTAAATATTTTTTCAAATCATAAGATCCTTTCATTACAAGTCTGAAAAAGTTTGCATTTTATTGTTTAGCATAACATCATACTATACTATATCATGTTGTACTGTACTGTATATTTCTCACTTCCCTTGTGCATTTTTTACTCTTATTTTCTTCCAACTGCATTGGTATTTGACTTCATTTTTTGGACTATTTCTTTTAGTGTGAGATTTTTTTTTTCTACAATAAGGATATGTCCTGTTAAAATATATGTAACAACCATAATATTATCAATATTCTGTTTTTACTCTTTTTTTTCAAACAGCTTTAGGTTTTTAAGGTCAGATATCTCAGTTAAGTATTCTTTAGCCTATACCCAACACATTTTGTTGTGTTTCCTCCATTCCTTTATTAATAAATACTTATGTTGCCTCTGTTCCCTACTTCCACAAACATACTCCGATATGTTTCTGCCTGGAACTAGATACCATTCATATGACAAAAATGGAATTGTTGAGCAACAGGGAATGAGCAATAAGCATTCCAAAACTCACTATCATGTATTCCACTTAGGAAAGCTGCATCAGTCTTTGTTCCCACAAGCTATAGACGGCAGTATTATTCTCTATATTATTGCCAACACACTGTTTTATCTGTATTTCTCATTTTGTAAACTCAACATGTGTGAAGTGGTATCTCATGTTTTGTTTTATTTTTCACTTATCTGATTATTAAAGAGGTTTCACTTCTCTGCAAATGCTTGTAACTAATTTTGCTATAGTGTTCATCCTTTGTCAAGTTTCTTACTAGTTTAACCATCATTTTGGTTGTTTGGTGGATGTTCTTTGTATTGTTCTGATGTTAAACTTTTTGCAAATATCATCTCCCAATCTGTCAACCATCTGTTAATTTTTTTCTGTGATGTGATGTTCTTAACTGCACATTCTAGATTTTTTTGTAGATAAATCCATCATATTTTCCTTTTAGACTTCCTTAAAGAAATCTCATCTCCATATATTTTACAGTTTTTAATTTACATCTAAATCATTAGTCAGCCTGAGGTTCACCTTTGTTTATGGTGTGAAATAGGGAACCAATGTTCTCTACTCACTGTTTTCCCAAAATAACTTACAAACTGCCCAAGCATTCTCCACTGCTGTATACTGTCAGCTCTACTTAATATCTAGTTTCCAGATCTAAGAGATTGTTTTTTTAACGCTACTTCATTAATCTTTTTGTGCCTTTTCCTACAGTGTTATCAATTTCATTTATTACTTAGGTGTTGTAGTGCATCTATATATCTCTTAGAGGTTCTTTCTCCTTTTTGGCAGCTGAGATTTTCAGGGATAACTTAGGTACTTGTATGTTCAGTTTTTCAAAATGTACTACAGAATTTTTGTTGTAATTACATTAATCTCTCGCTGGACTTGAGAGAAATGCATCTTTATTTTATTTTTTATATTTTTATTGAATAGAAAATGAAAGTGTGCATACTCTGTGCTTATAATATTGGGTTAAGATGGGAGGAGTACACAAGTTGTGTTGAAGTCCCATTAATATTGATCTTCTTACTAATGTGTATTGGCACCAGTTTCACCCTGCCAAATTTCTAACAACTATCTAATCTAAACCCTCGCCCCTCACCCTCCTGCTCTCCCACCTTCCCCACCCTTGTAGCTGTAAAAGAGTCTTTTTCTGTCATGCATGAGTATGCTTTTAAGTTTTTATCATAGGGGTCTCATATAATAACTGTCCTTCTGTCACTGACTAGTTTCACTCAACATAATGTCCTCCAGTTGAGACCAAATTGATAGATGTTTCCTGCTATCATAGCTGTTCTTTATCAATGCATAGTACTCCGTTGAGTACATATACCAAAGTTTACCCATCCATTCTTCTGTTGTTGGGCATCTGGGTTGAGTCCATCTTTTTGCTATCGTGGACTGTGGTGCAATGAACATTTGTGTGCATGTATCAGTTGGTGTGAATGGCCTTGATTCTGTAGGATATATTCCAAGCAGAGGAATTACTGGGTCAAATGATATATCTATATCCACTATTTTAAGGTAACGCCAAATTGCTTCCCAAAGAGGTTGCACCATTCTGCAATCCCATCAACAGTGTAGGAGAGTTCCATTTTCTGCACAGCCTCTCCAGCATTTGTTGTTTTGCATTTTTTGGATCATGGCCAATCTTGTTGGGGTGAGATGGTATCTCGTTGTTGTCTTGATTTGAATTTCTTTAATAATTAATGATCATGAGCATGTCCACATGTGTTTTCTGGCTGCCTGGATCTCCTCTTTAGAGAAGTGTCTGTCCATCTCCTTTGCCCATCACTTAATTGGGTGATTTGTCTTTTTCTTATTGATATTTTGTAGTCCCTTATAGATTACAGAGATCAGGTGTTGGTCTGACATAGAGTTGCCAAATATTTTTTCCCATTCTGTAGCTGGTCTTTTTAATTCTCTTGATGAAGTCTTTGGATGAGCAGAAGTGTTTGATTCTTATTAATTTCCATTTATCTATTTTCTCTTCTGATGAATGTGTTTTGTTTGTCAGATTTTGAAGTCTGTCTATATTGTGTTTTAAAACTTCCATTGTTTACCCTATTTTATCTTGGGTGAGCTTTATCATTCTAGCTTTTGTATTTAGGTCTTTTATCCAATTTGAGTTGATTTTTGTATAAGGCATGAGATATGGGTCTTATTTCAATTTTTTGCAGATGGATATCCAATTATGCCAGCACCATTTGTTAAAGAGACTGTTCTTACCCCAGTTTAAAATCTTAGGACCTTGTCAAGTATCAGCTGTTCATAGGAGGATGGTGGCATCTCTGGGGTCTCTACTTTGTTCCATTGGTCTATATGTCTCTTTTTGTACCAGTACCAGGCTGTTTTGACTACTGTGGCAGTGTAATAGGTTTTAAAGTCAGGTAGTGAGAGGCCTCCCAATGTGTTCTTCTTTTTCAGTAGTGCTTTACTTATCCAGGGCTTCTTTCCTTTTCAAATAAAGCTGATAATTTGCTTCTCCATCTCATTAAAAAATGTTGCTGGAATTTGTATTGCCAGAGCCAAGTGCCATCGAGTTATATCCGACTCATGGCGACCCTAGGGGTCTGGGTAGAACTGACCCCCAGAGTGTTCAAGGATTGGGATTGCATTATGTAAATAGAGTGCTTTGGGCAAAAATAGACATTTTCACAATATTGACTCTTCCTATCTGTGAGCAGGGCAGATTACTCCACTTATGTAAATCTCTCCTAGTTTCTTGTAGTAAGGTCTTGTAGTTTTCTCTGTAAAGATCTCTTTTAGATTTATTCCTAGGTATTTTATCTTCCGGGGGGCTATAGTAAATGGAATTCATTTGATGATTTCTTCTTTAATAATTTCACTGTTGGTATAAAGGAATCCTATTGATTTAGCTATGTTTATCTTGTATCCCAATACTTTGCTGAATTCTTCTATTAGCTCTAATAGTATACTTATGGATTACTTTGGATTCTCTGTGTAAACAATCGTGTCATCTGCAAAGAGGTAAATCTTTACTTCTTCATTGCCAATACAGATGCATTTTATTTCTGAGTTGTGTAATTGCTCTGGCTAGAACTTCTAGCACAATGCTGAATAGAAGTGGTGAGAGTGGGCATCCTTTGTCTAGGTCCCGTTCTCAAAGGGAATTCTTTCAGTCTTTCACCATTCAGGATGATGAAAGCAGTTGGCTTTGCATAGATGCTACTGATTATATTGAGAAATTTCCCCTTTATTCTTATTTTTCTGAGAGTTTTAAGCATGAATGGATGTTGAACTTTGTCAAATGCCTTTTCTGCATCAATTGACAAAATCAGGTGATTTTTATCTTTTGTGTTATTAATGTGGTTGATTACATTAATTGCTTTTCTGATGTTGAACTAGCCTTGCATCTCTGGAATGAAACCAACTTGATCACGATGAATTATTTTTTTTATATGCTTTTGAATTCTATTGGCTAGAATTTTGTTGAAGATTTTTCCATCTAGATTCATGAGTGATATTGGTCTGTAATTTTCTTTTTTTGTGGGATCTTTCCCTGATTTGGGTATCAGGGTTATGTTGGCTTCATAGAATGAATTTGGAAGTATTTCATCTCTTTCTATGGTGCGAAATAGCCTCGTTAGTACTGGAGTTAATTCTTCTCTAAAAGTTTGGGCCAGGACTTTTTTTGGTTGGTAGATTTTTGATGACTTTTTCAATCTCTTCTTTTGTGATAGATTTATTATAGATTTTGTGATAGATTTAATAAGTTGATCTATTTCTCTTTGTGATAGTCTTGGTGAGTCATATGAATCTAGAAATTTGTCCATTTCCCCTAGGTTTTTTAACCTGTTAGAGTGTAGCTTTTCATAGCATTCTGCTATGATGTATTTTATTTCAGTTGGGTCTGTTGTAACATCTCCCAACTCATTTCTTAATCAGGTCATTTGTATCTTCTGTTGTTTTTCGTTTGTAAATTTAGCCAGTGGTTTATCAATTTTGTTGATCTTTTCGAAGAACCAGCTTTTGGTTTCGTTAATTTTTTCAAATGTTTTTCTATTCTCTAATTCATTTAGTTCTGCTTTAATCTTTATAATCTGTTTTCTTCTGGTGCCTGAGGGTTTCGTTGTTGCTCTCTTCCTACTTGTTCAAGTAGTGAGGTTAATTCTTTAATTTGTGCTCTTGCCTCTTTCCAGAAGTGTGCATTTGTAGAGATAAACTGACCTCTGAGCATTGCTTTTGCCGTATCCCGTAAGTTCTGGTAGGATGTGTTTTCATTCTCATTTGAATCCATAAATTTCTTTAATATGTCTTTAATTTCTTTTATAACCCAAGGCTTTATGAGTAAAGTGTTGTTCAGTTTCCACAAGTTTGAATTTTTACCTACAAATTTTCTGTTATTGATTTCAACTTTTATAGCTCTGTGGTCCGAGAAGGTACTTTGCAATAAATCAGTGGTTTGGATTTTATGGAGAATTGTTTTATGACCTAACATAACCTAACATATGGTCTATTCTGGAAAATGTTCCATGTGCTTTGGAGAAGAAGGTATATTTATCTGCTGATGGATGAAAAGATCTGTATATGTCGATAAGGTCAAGTTGGTTGATTGTTGTAATAAGGTCTTCTGTATCTTTACTGAGCTTTTTTCTGGCTGATCTATCCTTAACTGAAAGGGGAGTGTTAAAGTCCCCAACTATTATTGTGGAATGATCAATCTCATTTTTCAATGTTGTGAGTATTTGTTAAATATATTTAGGTGCTTTGGTATTGGCGCATCAATATTTAATATTGTTAAGTCTTGCTTGAGTACTGAACTTTTCCAAAATAAATAGTGATCAGCCTTGTCCACAATAATGAATTTTACATTAAAATCTATTTTATCTGAGATTAATATTGCCGTATTTGCTCTTTTTTGTGTATTATTAGCTTGATAAATATTATTCCAACCTTTAATTCTCAACCTGTTCTTATCTTTAAGTCTAAGATGTGTTTCTTGTAAGCAACATATAGATGGGTCATGTCTTTTGATCCAGGGTATCACTGGTTGTCTCTTTACTGGAGTGTTCAGTCCATTTACATTTGATGCAATTATTGATAGGTATATGTTTAGTGGTGTCATTGTGATATGTTTATTTTCATGTTGATATTTTTCTCTGTTGTTCTTATTAATCTGTTTTGGGACATTTCTTCTTTATAGATTGTATGAGTTTTGATTTCATATTTGTTGAGACTCCTGTATTGCATTTTTTAATTTCCAATGATATATTGTTAATCTATTTTAAGGCTATATGTATTATCCCTTTTAATATATATTTATTGAAATCAATTTTAACTGTTATATAAGTTTGAGACTTTCTCTGTATCCCTCTTTTAATGTGATGGTATTATAGTTCTCATGATATAATCATGGATTTCCTTATTATAATACTGTAGATTTTGGCTTGGTTTGGTGAAGTTTTGTGCCTTCTTTAACTGATTAGAAATTTGGATAAAGTGCCTTGAATTATCATCTAAAACATGCATTTAGGGAAGAGCTTCTTTCAATATTTCATGTAATTTTGGTTTAGTTTTTATGAAGTCTTTAAATTTTTCTTTATTTTCAAAAGTCTTAATTTCACCATTATATTTGATAGACAATTTGCAGGATAAATAAATAATTCTAGGATGGAAGTTTTTCTCATTCAGGGCTCTGAATGTGCCCGCCCATGAAATGCATCTTTATAGGGTACGTTTATTCAGGTCTCTTGTTAATTTCTTTTATTATAATTATAAATTTCCAATACAAGATGTTAGTATGATTTTTTCCAGGTTAACTTCTACAGAGTTTTTATTTTATTGTTATTTCTTTGTATTATATTTTTTAGTTGGTCATTATTAGTGCAGATGAATGCTGAAAAATTGAGTAAGTTGATCTCATGCTCAGTAAATTTTTTCAATTTTCTTATTAGCTCTCATAATTTATTGATTTTGTTAGAATTTCTACACAGAATATCATATTTCCAAATAGATAGAATGCAACTCGTTTATCTTTTTCTTAAAATTCACATTATTTCCCTAGATTTTCATAAATTACTCATACTCTCTTGTCACTTACTGAACTGTATTGATGAAAACTAAACACGTTTTCTTTGTTTTTGATTGGAGAAAATGTGTCTAAATTTAATCTTTAAAAGTGATATTGCTGTAATTTTGGTATAAACTTTTAACACATCAGAAGAGTCCTCTTCTATTTTCTGAGAGATTTAAAAATATTTATTGTAAATAGAAATTGAATTTTAGAGATAGGTTGTTTTTTTTTTTCCTAATTTCCATTCTCCCTCTACCCACCCCTGGTAAACCACTAGTCTTCTTTAATCTTGATGGACTTGCCTATTCTATATGTTTTCATCTAAGTAGGACCATATAATATTTGCTGTGTCTCACTTACCTTCACTGAGCATACTTTATATACTTTTTTAAACTTTATAAAACGTTTTTAAGTACCTACTGAAATTTTTCTCAGTCTATTAATTAACTGAATCTAGTAAATTTTATGAAATAAACCTGTCTTTTCACCCTTATGATAAACATTATTTGACCATAACATAACTCTGTTGGATTTAGTAAACTACTGAGATAGTATGTTCAAATGAGATTACTCCATGTTACATATGACCAAAGTCGGAGGCATACAGGATTATCAACCCTAATCCTCATAGAGGGACTATATCATCCAGTCAGCAGCACTTGCTGACATATGCACTTTAGAAGACCATCTACCTCCAGCTTAAAACAGAATCAGAGAAGATGAGTGTCATGGATTGAATTGTGTCCCCCCACAAATAGGTACAGTCATGTGGTTGGGCCATGATTCCCTGTATTCTACAATTGTCCTCCATTTTGTGATTTTCCTGTGCTGTATGTTAAAGGATTAGGGTGGAACTGTAAATCCTTCAGAAGATCACCTCCCTACTCTACTGTAAAGGGAGTTTCCCTGGATTGTGGTTTGCACTACCCTTAATCCTTTCATCCTGCAAGAGATAAAAGGAAAGAGAGACAAGCAGAAAATTGAGAACCTCACACAATCAAGAAAGCAGGATCGGGAGGGGTGTGTCCTTCAGACCTGAGGTTCCTGCACCAAGAATCTCCCTAGACAAAGATTGATGCAATTCCGGACTTTCCTTCAGAGCCGACAAAGGGGAAAGCCTTCCCCTGGAGTGGACATCCTGAATTTGGACTTGTAGCCTACTGGACTGTGTAAGAATAAACTTTCCTTTCTTAAAGCCATCTACTCTGTGGTAGAGTAGCAGTAGCTGACTAAAACAGTGAGTGAAGTTGGAGAATAAAAACATGATTTCCTTGAGTAAAGCTGTCAGTCTATTCTGAGTGCCAATTTTCCTACCAGAAGGTGTTGGGAATATTTCAAGCCTAAGAAGGTCTACTGGAAACACTGGTGGCTTAGTGTCTAAGTGCTACGACTGCTCACCGAAAGTCGGCAGCTCAAATGCTAGGAGCTCCTTGGAAACTCCATGGGCAGTTGTACCCTGTCTTATAAGGTTTCTATGAGTTGACATCCACTCTACAGCAGCAGATTTGATTTGGTATTTGGAAGGAGGTCTTCTGGAAACCCTGGTGGCATAGTTGTCAAGTGCTATGGCTGCTAACCAAAAGGTTGGCAGTTTAAATCTTCCAGGTGCTCCTTGGAAACTCTATAAGGCAGTTCTACTCTGTCCCATAGGATTGCTGTAAGATGGAATCAACATGAAGGCAATGAATAGCTGTAAGAGGGTCTTTTGGGAAACCACTCAAGGGCTTTATATGTCCTTCCAAATTTTAAGAAAAGTAATACTCATAACAAAAGTGAGAGGTTGGGGTGATTTGCAAGAGAATGTGGAGCAGATGAAAACCCTGGTGAGTAATGGTTAAGTGCTACGGCTGTTAACCAGAGGTTGGCAGTTCACATTTGCCAGGCACTCCTCGGAAACGCTGTGGGGCAGTTCTACTCTGTCTTGTAGGGTTGCTTTGAGTCATAATCAACTGGACAACAGTAGGTTTGGTTTGGTTTTTGGTGGGACAGACACAGTATTAGCTACACTGGGCATCAGTTATACTTACCTCCTCAGCTGGAAAATGTGTGTGAGCCTCATAGACCCAATACACACTACATGGCAATAAAAAATGCCTAGCAAATCCTGTCTAAGAAACAACAAAACTCCAACAGGAGATTGGACCACCAATTATCAGGGGCTAAGAGAAACTGAAGCGCAGGTGGCACAATGGTTAAGTGCTTGGCTGCAACAGAAAGGTCAGCTGTTCAAACCTTCTAGCAGTTCCACAGGGGAAAAGACTTGGCTATCTGCTCCCATAAAGATTACAATCTAGGGGACCCTATGTGGCAGTTCTACCCTGTCCTCTTGGGACACCAGGGGTTGGAATTGACTCGATGTAGAAAACATCACTTGCTTAACGATGTTCTTGCTTTGCCAAATCTCCCATTAAAGGCCTTCAAAAGATTCTTAAAAAACTTACATAACAGAATAGGTCAAGTTGAAACATGCTGTAGGGACAGAGGAAATGACAAGACAGCATTGGTGAATTTCCTGAATTTTTACTTTACATTCACTCCTGCCACCTACAATCCTAGACTGATCAAAAGACATAGGTAAGGACGAAGTGACAGAAAGCAGCTGACAGAGCAGAAAGAGAATACAGAAAAACAGAATAAAAAGTTTTCATTTCTGAAGCGTATCTATGATTAAAAGTGATAGTAGTAGCAGCAGAACTTTGATTTTCGAAGAACAAGCAGATAAATTACAAACCTTGCCTGAAATTGCATCCAAAGCAAAACAAACAAAAACTCCAATTGCTGTTGTGCTGATTCTTCCTCATGGCAACCTCGTGTATCTCAGAGTAGAACTTTATTCCATGTGGTTTCCAATGGTTGATTTTTACAAAGATCACCAGGCCTTTCTTTTAAAGCACTTCTAGGAGGACTTGGACCTCCATCTTTATAGCAGCCAAATGTTTTACAAATGTTTTAACTCCTTGTACTACCCAAAGATTCCTATATCCAAGGCATGAAGAAAAACTCTACAGATTCAGTATGATAGGAAAAATTAAGAATGTTTTTTCATTACATTCTGATAAAAATTTTTCTTGTTGCACATCTTGGTATTAATTCTATTTTATGTTAGACTTTTGAAATCAATGTGTGTATGTGGAAACCCTAGTGGTGCAGTGGGTTAAGTGCTACATCTGCTAACCGAAAGGTCTGCACTTCAGATCCGCCAGGTGCTCCTTGGAAACTCTAAAGGGCAGTTCTACCCTTACCTCTAGGGTTGCTATGAGTTGGACCCAACTCCAAGGCAGTGCATGTACATGTGAGGTTATATATACACACTGTAAAATTCAGTTGTAATATCGTTTCTTTTTGGCCACATTATTTAGGAATAATTCTATAAAACAAAAATTTTCTGTATCATGATGTCTTAGTAGAGTTCAATTATTAAGCCATCTCAAGATCATTTTGAGGATGAAATGGTACTTGATTACCGTTTCAATTTCTTGAATATTCTGCTGCCTCGTTTTATCTGGTACTGCTGTAACAGAAATACCACAAATGGATGGCTTTAACAAAGACAGCTTTATTCTCTCGTAATCTAGTACGTTAGAAGTCTGAATTTAGGGCTCCAACTCTAGAGAGGGGCTTTCTCTCTGTAACCTCTCAAAGAAGGTCCTTGAGACTCCTCATTCTTCTATGGGTCTGGGAACACACCTAGCTGCAGGAATCTCAGGTCCAAAGATTGAACTCTGCTCCCAGCCCTGCTTTTTTAGTGGTATGAGTTTCCCATGTCTCTCTTTTCACTTCTGTTTTTATAGCTCAAAAGAGATTGGCTTAAGACACTATCAAGTCTTAGAGATCTCATCAGCATAACAGCCACTAATCCATCTTATTACATCTAAGTGACAGGGTTTACAATGCATAGGGAAACTATGACAACCATATGTCAAACCCAACACCTTTGAGTCAGATCCAGCTAACGGTGATCCTATAGTGACCCTTTAGGTCAGAGTAGAAAAGCTCCATAGAGTTTCCAAGGAGCACTTGCCAAATTCAAACTGACAGTTGTCAATGTATTGACATCAAAATGATCCAAAATGCTTATTTTTATCTTCTAACTTTGTTTGCCTATACTTTTGTGCTTGTGTTTTATTCAGCATCTTATGTATCGTTTTCTTCTCTCTGTGTGTTACTGGTGATTAAGCACTCAGCCACAAGCAAAAGGTTAGCAGTTTGATTCCACCCAGAGACAACCATGAAGAAAAGCCTCACAGTTCACCTCCAAAAGATCACAGCCACTGAAAACCCTGTGCAACACAGTGCTACTGTAATGAATTTGATGTTACTGTGAATCAGAATCAGCTAAATGTCAACAGGTATTTTGTTGTTGCTTGTTCTTTTTTTAAAAAAATCTTTACTCTTAGTTTTTTATTATTATTTTGCCAATTACACATTTTTAGTAAAATCAAAGGACCAGCTTTTTGTTTTATTACTTACTCTTGTTGGTCACATACATTTAGTCTATTGATCAGCAATAAAGATAAATGTACATGTCTTTATAACTAATATTCAAAATAAAAAGTATTTGAGAAAATGTAACTTAATTCAATAATTCTTTAGTAATATTTTTATCCTTATAAAAGTAGCACGTATTCATTGACTAAAAAAATACTAGAAATTTTGGTGAACATAAGAAGAAAATTTAAATGATTACAAATCAATTCTAGGAAAACAAAATATTGTCAATATTCAGAGAGTTGTGTGAGCATCAAGTTTTTCTATAAACATTTGTGCGTGTGTTTATTTATATGTATCTTTATGCTTCTTGACTTATTTATAGTATGTGGAATGCTGTTGGTCATTTTTTTTTTTACTGAGAACTGTCATAGTGTTTTGCTTGTTATTAATATTCTTTAAAACATGTATTACTTTGATGGTGTGAATTACTTAATATGGTCCTCCTAGCATAGGTGCTTCTTGAATACTCTGGGGGTCAGTTCTACCCTGGACCCTAGGGTCGCCATGAGTTGGATCCAACTCGACAGCATTTGGCTTAGCATAGTCTATGTGACATCCACCAAAGTATGGGGGTAACTGTGTAAATAAGGTGCTTGTGGACCTCCAAAGGGAGTGGCTAGCTTGCTAATAATGCACACAAAGGGCATGGAACCATGTGGGGATGAGATCATGCAAACACTAAGCTGTATGGAACCCTAATAAGGAGATAGGTCAATTTTCCCATCCCATTAGGCTTAAAAGAGTGCAAGTGAACCAAGAAGTACAGACAAGAGCAGAGCTTGTCCTTTTGAACACAGATCCCGGCTCTAAAGCTCTTCTAAACCTAGGAGACAAAGAACTGGAAAAAGCCAGATGGTGAGAAGCAGTAGCAGACAAATGGCGGCAGCAGAGGCAGCAGAACCAGAACACCAGCCAAAGACAGTGTAGTGGGCTGTCCAACCCATGGGATCATAAAGCTGAGTACCTTTGGCCAGGAGGTTTGCTGGTGGAATGGGGTGCTTATCGGCAATTGTCAAAAGGAGCTAGACTTCCTGAGCCATAGAACTAGACAGCTGAGTGCCCTCAGGTTGGGCTTGCTGATGGAATAGAGTACCAGGCACTTTTTAACAGAGCTGAAGAGCTTGGTAACATTTGCCTGAGCAGGCAGAGGTTGGGCCAAGAAGTCAAGGGGCTGAGAACCAGAGAGAGGCCTGGCTGTGGGCATGGCTAAGAAGAGGCTTTCCTGATTGAAGGACTGTATTCCGAGTTATCCCCAATCCTAAATTGTAACCTGTTACTTCTCTAATGAAGCCTATAATTGTGAGCACTGTCTGTGAGTTCTGTGTGATCATTGCAATGGATTTATCAAAGCTGCCAGAGAAAGAGAGACTGCTGTGGGAGGCACAACTGGCTTCAGAGTTGGTAAAAAGGTTGGAGAGAGGAGGCATTACATCTGTCATTCGTCTCATAGGAGTCAGCCTATTACTGATGTTGGTAATGATTCTCCTTTCCCCTTGTAAAGTTACAGGAAGTCAGACACCGCTACCACACTGCCGTTTTTACAGTTGACGTCTGAAGTGGAATTCCTTGAAATAGCTATAGGCTTGTGAAAATATAGGACTGTGTGAAGAGGAAGAATGAATGGGAAATGGAATATGAACCTTATGGTTCTTAGGTGGTTACTTTGGTTGCGTTGTCTGTAACAGCTGAAAGGACAGTAAGAGATGTTATGCTGTAGCTGAGAAGAGAAAGGCAGCATCTAGTACGACTTGGGGCAAAACTACAAGGATTCAATGAGATGTTTAATAAGGAATTAGATTCTACCGGTCCCACCCAGCCAGAGGCCCAAGGCCATTTGTATATCAATGGGAAGAAAATCAAGGTGTAGAGCAGATGAAACTAGACTGATTAAAAATGTTTAATCTGTACTGAATGTACTACGGATACTGAATGTTTCTGTTATAGATAACAGTGCAAAACTCCACCTTCAGCTAACATTTGATAGGACATGCTAAAATGGGAACTAGGATTTGCCTCCAAAACAACATGTTTTTAGTTTGAATGTGACAGTCCTCTGCATAAACTTTTGGGAGGTTAAGTTGAAAATCTGAACCTTACTCAGAAAATTTTTATATGCAAAGGCATACAAACAGCTAGCACTGTTGAGAGAACAGTTTGCATCTGAAGAAAGGACCTACTGGAAAAAAAAAAAAGAAGAAAAGATTGTTTTGCTGTTTTAATTTTGAGTAAGTAGTTTGCCTTTGGATATACTGAGGCAGGAAATGTAAGCAACCATCAAAAAAAAACCCTTTCTAAGCCTTGAAGTTGAAGGGAGCCAGCAAATAAACAGTCTATTATGCTAACTCATGGTCCACTCAATAAGTAGAAATGGAGGAAGTGTAGCCAATGAGGAAATAGACGAAGTCTGGGTGTGTTCTATTGGCACTTTTTGACCTTTCCCAGGAAAGCTAGGGATGAGGTGGTAAGAGAGAGAGATAGCTGGCTGGTCTGAGTACAGGAAGTTGTACGGATTTCTGAGCTTACGGCTGGTGCCCATTTATCTAGCCTGCAGGGTCTAGCAGTGAGTTGACCAGAATATGACTCAACGAAGAGACAGATGTTTGACACCGTGACCTGGTAGAGATTGCTGTAGTTTGATGGCTTGCTCTGGACTGGACTCTGTTCATAGACACAGATATTGAAAGTTCCAACCAGAACACAAAATTCTTTGGCTCAGAAAGAGTCTTCTCTTCTCAGAGCATATGATACAAAGCCCACTGCCATCAAGTTGATGCTAACTCATAGCAACCCTATGAGGCAGAGTAGAACTGCCCCACAGAGTTTCTAAGGAGTGCCTGGCAGATTTGCACTGTTGACATTTTGGTTAGCAGGCGTAGCACTTACCCGTTATGCCACCAGATTTTCCACTAGTTTGATGGGGATGGCCAATTTAAACACTGGCAATCTAAAACGTAGGGAGACAGAGGCATGAAGTAGCTGGTTCACACACTTTTGTGGGTGTGCTTAGACCCAAGTGAGGAGAAAAAGGTAAGATCCCAGCTTAACAGGTTGTGCTTTTCCTGAAAGGTTTGGAGAAGAGAGGGCAGGTGATGCTGAGGGGATTATATGATTCACCTGTGAGTAATGATTGCTCACAGGGTTAAATATGATAACTGTAGAGGCAGTAAGAGTGAAAGAGTGGGCTAAAAGGGAGGTATTGCTGGACTGAAGTACAATGACTAATACCTCACAAAGCTTAGAGCAGGGGCACAATCTTCTCTCAGTTAAATTTTATCAAAGGCCAGAAAGGGTGAAGATGATTGACTCTGGAGAACCTGCAGCAGATGTGAATGACTGGTCCTGAGAAACCTCACCCTCAGAACTGTTAGTCCTACTGCAGGACAAAATTCCTTTTTTTTTTTTTATTATGATTGAATGAAAATATACATTCCCACAGAAATTTGTAGGCTCACCTACATGCAGCTCCCACTGCTCTCCCTGCATGGTGAAAGAACACTCTTCCTCTCTGCTCCATACATGTCCTATCCCCCCAACAGTCTCTTATCTCCTCCTCTCCACCCACCCCCTTCTTCCAGTATGAGGTTAGAAGGATGACATCCTATAGATTCATAGAACCATGAAGTGCCCATAAAATATAGTCACTCTGTGTCTCCAAGTCCAATCCATTGCTGCCGAAGAGTTGACCTTCATTATGATTTGTGGACAGGGCAGCATCAGGGCAGGGGCCATGCTCCCAGGGGAACCCCAAAGTCCCTGGACCATCAGTTGTGGTCTTTTAGTGGAGATCTCAGGGTGCATCCCTATTTAGTCTTGTGTTGCCAGTGAGACTCAACTTTGTGAGCTCCATCGTGGCTATCACCGGTGGTGGCTGGGCATCATCTAGTTCTTCCAGTCACAAGTCGATGTAGACATCCACTCACGTGGGTCTCTCTGTCTTCTGGGTTGTCTTTCCCCCATGTCGTTATGGACCTCAGTGATCATCTGTTCCTGCTGAGTTGGGACCATTTGCTGTACCCACAGATGGCAGCTTGGCAGCTTTTAAGACCCCAGTCACCACTCACCAGTGTGGGGTGCAAAGGGTCCTCATTAGCAAAACGCTAGTTGTGCCAGTTGGCCTTGATTTCACCAGAAAGCACAGTCCCTGGCAACCCACCCCAGCTACCCTAGGACAAAATTCTTAATAATTATTTTCAACTGGTAAAAGATTGATGGGCAGCTTAATAGTTCAGATATGAAAAGGCCAATGGCTAGAAGACCCAGAGAGTGGCCTATGGTGTAGTGAATTACTTAATGTGGTCTTTCTAGACATAATCTTTGAGTCTTTCACACAGTGATCAAATAAGAATATATAAATAAAGTGCCTGTGGTCCACCAAGGGGAGTGGACAGCTTAGCTTGCTAATAATGCAAATAAGATACATGGGACCCCAAGGGGTTGGGACTATATTGGCTTGGCTGGATAAGGAACCCTAATGAGTGGATTGGTCAGTTTTGCCATCCCACTAGGCTTACAAAGCACAGTAGGTCCTGACTACCACCAAGAAAAAGAAATGAGAGCAAAGCACATCCTTTGACCTCCGGATCCCTGTTTCCAGGCCCTTCTAGACCTAGGAGACAAAGAGAAAGAGCCAGAAACAGTGAGCAGTTGCAGAAAACGGCAGTAACATAGGCAGTAGAACCAGGATGGAATGGTGAGCTTCCTAGCCCAGGCAGAGAGAAAGCTGAACACCTTTAGGCAGAAGGATTGCTGGCGAGGTCAGGGACTTCTGGGCACCTGCCAACAGAGCTAGACCTGCCAATCCCGGAAGCAAAAGAGCTGAGTGCCTTCAGGCCAGACTTGTTAGCAGGTGGGATGCCCCCAGCTAAAACCCAAAGATGGAGCTAAATAGCTTTCTTAATTCCTGCCCAAGCAGGGTAGAGGCTGGGCTGCGGGACTGAGGGTAAGAGCTGGAGAGAGGTCTGCCTGAATACACAGCTGAGAAAAGGCTATCCTGATTGAAAAACTGTATCTTGAATCATTCGTAATCCCAAATTGTAACCTCTTCCTTTTCTAATAAATTCCATACATTTATTGTCAGAGAATTCTGTGGCCACTGCAATTAATTACCAAACCCAGCAGAGAAGTAACGAGTACCATGGGAGGTATGACTGGTGTCAGAACTTACGAAAACATTGGACAGAGGAAGTATGTCTGACCTCTGCCTCATAGGATTCAGCCTTGGGCCATTGATCTTGCAATGATTTTATTCCCCTTTAAAAGAGTTAGAGGAGGTCAGGCCCCCAACCATGCCATTCACACAACTACGTGTGAATTGACTGAAATGAGATTGACAGGTTAAAAGTCAAAGGTAACCATACATTTTCCCACCACTGCTCTTTCCAGTTTTGAACTGTTCTTTCTCATTCCTGGATGAAATAATCAGCACGTCTGTCTGATATATTTTCGTGTCATGCCCAAGTATTAATAAGTAATCTAATTTTTTAAGGGGTTTAAAAGTCAGAAACTCTCTCTCTCACTGGAATCTCATACTGTAGATCCAAAGATTTCAGCCTTGAAAGCCGTATGAGGCATTTCTACTCTGTCTAATGTGGTTGCCATGAGTTAGAACTGACTTGATGTCATTGCTTTTTTCTTTTTTTATTATTATTTTCTCTCTATATATATTTACCATTAATTAAACTGATTATATTTCTACATTTACACTTATATTACCAAACTCACAGTTGTTTATTTGTGACAGATATATATATATATGACAGCTATATATAATTTATCTGTAAAAGATAAAGTTTTCTTCTCCTTTCTGGTAGTTATACTTATTTCTTCTCTTATTACATTAATCAGAATTTCTACTAAAATGTTAAATAATAGTGATAGCAGATATTATCCTATTTATAAAGCCGTTTATACTATTCTTGTTACTTGTCTATTTTTGTCCGTTGGTAGTGTCAAGGTAAAGGGCCTTGGCGGCATAATGGTCAAGCATTCAGCGGCTAACTGAAAGGTCGGCAGTTCAACCACGTGGGAGAAAGACTTGACAATTTGCTTCTGTAAGGATTATAGCCTAAAAATCCTCTGGGGGCAGCTCTAATATGTCACATAGGGTCACTATGAGTCAAAACCAACTCTATCACACCCAACAACAATGATGTCAAGATAATGTCAGCAAAGCAAAATTAATTTAGTGGATAGCCATGTTTTTCAATGTTACATGAACTCCTTACTCTCTGCTTTCACCATTTTTTCCTCAATACAGAGCATGCAAATTGATAACTTCTCCCCCACAAAGCTGCCAGGGTGAACTACGTAGTCTATAAACTTGGCTTGCCACTCTTTTCCCAAACTTCTGACTTTCTCCTCATCACTTGGCTGGAATGTTCTACAAAACTCTCCTTGATTTGGAGTCCAGCTTCCTCTCAATCTGTTGTTCCTCATCAAATTTGTTTCATTTTATTTAACCTACTGTACTGATCCACCTGTGTTTCTTTCCTCCTCCACTGACCTCTGTGTTCTTATATTCTCTTCTGGAATGCTCTTCCAGCAGGCCTTTCTTCATTAGCTAAATTAAGGTAAAATTTAGCTGGGATATCACCTACAAAAAAACCTTTATTCATAATCTACCATACCCATCCTCCACTTGCATAGACAGAAATACATTTTACTGTGAATTTCCAAAGGACCATGATGTAGTAGACAATACTAGTTATCCCTGTTTTCCATTCTTCCTTCATTTATTATCAGAACATATAAATTTTTCTAGGCTTTTTGTTACATAGCTAAAGATTACTTTCTTCAGCCTCCATGGGAAATTAGATGCAGTCATGTTACTCTGTACTGGTTCAAAAATGATGTCATGGCATCAGAGCTCCTCTAATTTCAGGAGAAAAAGGAATCGAGATCAGCATCAGCACAAAGCCAATTCCTATGAGGTGGAAGTCCTGTGAGAAACTGTCTGCTCCTCCGTTCACTAAAGCCACTGCCATGGAGTTGACTCCAACTCATAGCAACTCTGTAGACAGAGGGAAACTGCCCCACAGAGATTCCAAGGAGTACCTGGTGGATTTGAACTGCCAGCATTCTAATGAGCAGCCATAGCACTTAACCACTACGCCACCAGGGTTTCCTTGTTCTTCTGTAGAGTTCTGCAATGCCCACACAGAACTTACAGACCGTACTCATGGTTGTGGTGTTTATTAGGGAAGTAACAGGTTGCAATTTGGGATCAGGATCAAATTGGAAGTAATAGGAATGACTCAGGATACAGTTCTCAACCACGACAGCTTCTTCTCAGTCCAAAGGCAGACCTCTCTTGGCCCTCAGCCCTCCACCTGACCTCACCCTGCTCAAACAAGTGTTGTGCAGTTCTTTGGCTCTGCCAGTAACTGCCTGGAGGTTCTCCCCTATGTCAGGAAATTTCCCTGCCCCAATGCACTTTGAGTCAGCTCACCTGCTGTAGCCACCTTACTCTGTGAACTAGGATGCCCATTATTCTGCGTGGCAGGTACCCTGATTCTGCTGTGCCTGTTTCTCTACTGTGCTTGCCACTG
The DNA here is from genome assembly GCA_028571685.1 of Heterohyrax brucei. Lineage (NCBI taxonomy): Eukaryota > Metazoa > Chordata > Mammalia > Hyracoidea > Procaviidae > Heterohyrax > Heterohyrax brucei. The sequence goes on from CM053156.1 coordinate 8,863,688, forward strand.
CTTCTCATCATCTCACAGTCTCTGGTGTTCCAGCTGTCTCTGCTTCCTGAATTGGAGAGCCTTTCAGCACAGGACCCTGGGTTCAAAAGACATGCTTCTTCCTGATGGTAATCATTGCCCCCTCAGCCTCCTTGACTGACTTTCTTTAACCCTTGCGGAATGGTAAAACTGAACAACCCCTGTGTAAAGGTTCTGTGACCTTATTGTCACTAGCCACAAACACCTGATGTGTATAGTCCCACCCACTCATTTTGTGGGAGTTACACAACCGTGACCAGAGTCAAAATATTAAAGCAATTCTCTTCATTGGTCATTTAGATGTAAGTGGAAGTGATATTTTTAACTTCCAAGCGGTGCCTTTACAGAGAAGGGGCACATTCTCCATATCCCATGTCCCTGTCCTGTCAGCTGAGATGTACGTATGATGGGACAAACTGAAGCAGTCACGGCTGTGAGCAGAAGGAAGACACTAAGGATAACTAGTTTTTGTTTTTTTTGAGGAGCTGGAATCATCACATCATGAGGCACCATCTCCCTCCTAAACTGTTCTCACTTAGACAGCTATATGACAGAGAAGGAAATTAACTTCTTTGGGGCACTATAATTGGAGATCTTGTAAAAGCAACCTAATCTATCCTGCCTGTTACAGTACTATTACTACTTATAGCTCTAAGTCTTAGGATAATGATGAGGAAATGTATCAAGGAAATCAAAAATATGTATATAAAAAAAAAGCTAAGGAAAAAAGAAAGAAATATGTGTGGATTAAATAAATGAAAATATGAAGATAATCTTGTAACACTTTCTCTTTCATAGTTATGGTGTATTGGGGATTCTGCTCATGTTTTGGTTAGTCTTGATTATGCTTTTCCAAAAACTGTCTGTTTTACATAACAGACATTTTACATAAACACATTTTACACAAATGTGTTTACATAAATTTTTACCTGGTATAATTTTACAAATGATATTTCTTATAATTGTATGATATACATGTAACATATTTCCTCTTTTATTTCTAATTTTATTGGCTTGTGGTTTTTGCTACTTGATGAGATTTGGCTGTTGTCTCACCAGAATCAACCCATTTCTATTTCTAGTCATTAATTTTACTAACTTGTTTATCCTAATTTCCTTATACTTGTTCTAATTTATGGATTTTGATATTTAGTCATATATTTTCATTACTTTCTTTAAAATATTAAGACTTTCAAAGTAGACTTTTTCTCCAAATTGAACTTCTGTAATGTTCCCATTTTTGCTAGCTTCAGAATGTTTCATAATTATAGTTTATTTTACTAACATAGATTCCCCCCCCCCCCAGAAAACATGTGGCGGTGATACATCATCTGAGCTCGTGCGTAACTGAGACTGTCTTTTTGTTCTCAGTAGACATTCTTTCCTAAAACAAATACACATTAATTGCTTACTATGGAAGCCAGACACTACTATAAAAACTGCAGTCCTAGTAGCAAAAAAGCAGAAAGCCAAAAGACACTATCCTCTTAGTATTTACATTCTATTGATGGAGCCAAACATAAGTAAATAGATTTGTATTACATAAATGTTATGGGGGAAAAAAAAAACTATATAATGTGATCAGGGTATGAGCTGCATAAAAGGTAATGGTTAGGAAAAGGTAATAAATTGAGATACAAATAGAAAATTTAGAGAAGCAATACAGCAAAGCATGAATACACTTCTTGAAAGAGCATTCCAGGCAAGGGAAGAGCAAATGCAAAGGCCTTCTGGTGGGTATGCATTGTGTTGTCCAAGGCACAGGAAGAAGACCAAGGTAACTTTGAATCTGAGTGACAATAAACCAAAAAGAGAAAAACCCACCAGAACCAAATCTACTGCTTTCAATTCTCACTCATAGTGACTCTAAAGTGTGGAGTAGAATTGCCCCATACATATTCCAAGGAATGGCTAGTGGATTCAGTGCTTAACTACTACACTACTACACTGTCAGGTCTCCATGAGTGATAATACTAGGCATAAATTTTATGAGTCATATCTTCTTCTTCACATCAGTAAATAACTATTTTCTGGCTTGGTAAATGACTATTACTAAAATATTTTTAAGGATCTGACTCAGCAGCACTTGGTACTTGGCTTGGCTTAGTTATCTAATGCTGCTGCATCAGAAATACCACAAATGGCTGGCTTTAACTAAGAGAAGTTTATTCTTTCACAACCTGACAGAACAAAAGTTCAAATTCAGAGTGCCAGTTACAAATGAATGCTTTCTCTCTGTGTCAACTCCAGTGGAAGATACTTGTCAACAATTTTCCCATGGTGTAGGAGCTTCTCCACACAAGAATCTCAAGTCCAAAGGATACACTGTGTTCCCTGCATTGCTTTTTTGGTGGTATGAGGCCCCCAACTCTCTGCTCACTTCCATTTCCTTTTACCTCTTGTGAGATAAATGGTGGTATAGGACATGACACAGGAAAATTTGTCCTTTGGATCAGCTATGTGACCTGAGTAAAGGTGTTACTTCCCACCCTAATCCTTATTAACATAATTCAGTCTTCTCACATTAAACACAGCATCATGGATTGAATTGTATCCCCTTAAAAATGTGTGTAGCGGTTTGGCGGGGCCATGATTCCTGGTATTGTTTGTTGTTCCAAAGTTTGGAAATCCAGCCTCTATGACGTTAATGACAGAGGATAGGCAGCAGTTGTGGTGTTGGAGCAGAACTCAATGTGTAAGACCATATTGTGCCTTGAGGGGGTCTCTTGTAAAGGAAAAAGAAGCAAGTGGATCTCCCAGCAGTGCTGGGAGCAGGGCACAACTTTTAGAAAGCATCTGGGATCCCTGTGCCTCAGAAGCTCCCACTCTAGGGGAAGACTGATGACAAGGACCTTCCTCTAGAGCAAAGAGAGAAAGACTTCCACTGGAGCTGATGCCCCGAATTAGGACCGTGGGAGAAAAAAATCGCTCTTTTTATAGCCATCCACTTGTAGTATTTCTGTTATAGCAGCACTAGATGACTAAAACAGGCCGAGATTAGGATTTAAAACATGTAAGAAAATTACATCAATCACAAAATGAAAGACAACTGCACGGTACTAACAATATAGCCTAACTAAGTCGACGTGTATTTTGAGGGGACATAGGTCAACCCATGTCACATAGTGAAGTTATTCAAATAAATTTTATGTTTAAATGAGAGAAATATCTTGTAATTTGGGCTTTCTCCAAGTTTTAGATCTTTTATTTTCCTTAAGCAGATTTGTGAACATTATTCTTGAGTTATCCAATATTTTTAGCAAGTGTACTATTGGTAGATATTTTGTTACAATCTGAAATTTAAAACAAAACAGAAATTCCTCCTCTGCAGAAGCTGGTGATCATTTGGGGAGAAAAGCATGTGCTAGAATGACAGAGACACTGTCGAAAATGTGGAGAAACTACTGTGAGAATAATGGTAGTTTTAGAAGATGACCGGAATCTTTTGTCTTTCCTTTCATAAAGAGATGAGATCTTCATCCTCTCCCTTCGTATCTAGAGGCGTTTGGGAATGCTTTGACAAAATCACTACAGAAGAAGTGACGCTATGTGACATCTGAGACAAGATCAAGTAGAGCAAATGAAGAGTCCAGCTCCTGGCTAAAACTCTGAATTTTCAGGCCTGATTATAAGCAACTGCAAATGCTTTATCTGGCAGGCCTCAGGAGGAAAGCTGTCCTCCCCAGCCGGGGCATAGCTGGTAAATTGTAGTCTCTGCAGAGAGTTAACAGCCGAGGATCAGCCTTCCTTTTTCACACACGTACGTTCCTAGTTCAGACACTTCCACACAGCGGCCTCTTTATGTAGGAAGGGGAGAACTTCAGCAAAGGCCTTCCTCAGGCGCCTCTTCCCTAAACTACGTATTAGGGGGAAGAAGGAGCAGCTTGAAGACCCTTTTTCCTACTCTGACTCAGTACTTTTGCACCACTGACATTTCACCCTTATCCTTCCAGCAGCTCCTTGATCAATAAAACTACAAGAGCTCTTATTGGCAGTGAGGTGGGTCCCTACATCCGCACTGACACACCCGGCCTTCTGCTGGGAGCTGTTGTTCCTGAGGAAATACAGAACAGGAAAAGTCAGTACTTTCCCCAGCTTTAACTTCTGGTACTATGGCAGTAAGTGATTAAAAACTTGACGGTTACTTTCATTATGACTCATCTTAATCTATTATTCTGACACCTTGACAGTTTTTCAGCTCAGCTTCTTGACATCATATGCTTTCCATCTGGCTGTCTTTGAATCGTGGCTTCCCAGATGCTTCCTCTCTGAACACGGTACCTGGGAGCCAGCAACTATGTTGTGAGAAGCCCAGGCCTCACAGAGGAGGCACACATGGGTGTTCCGACTGACAGATAGGCCCAAATAAGCCTTCAAATCATCCCAGCCCAGGCATCTGACCTATGGATGAAAAAACTTCCAGATAATTCCAGTCTCAAATGTGTGAGTCATTCCAGCTTCCCTAGCTATTCAAGTCTTCCAGGGTGAGGCTTCAGGCAAGTATCAGGGATAACCAATCATCCTGCACCCTCTCTTTGTTCCTGGCCCATGAAAACACTGAGCATAATGGAATGGTTGACATTTTGTGCTTCTCTGTTTGGGGTAGTTTATTACTGCAGTCAATAAATAGAACACGTACCAAAACCAAACCCCTAACTGCCCCATAGAGTTTCTAAGGAGCACCTGGTTGACACTGTATTTCAGAATTTCCAAATGGTCTTTATTGCAAGTATTCAGTAAATTTGATCTTTCAAAAATGCATGTATTTGTTAGATCACTGGGCTGAATTTTTCTTTTGAGAAACACACTCCTGTATTGCTTATTCTGCCTGGGAAAATTGAGGAAGGCTTCACAGAGGAGATCGCATTTGTCAATACTATTGAAAAAAATTGCCTGACTCACTTAACACGTTCTTTACACTACCATTCATGGCCAACATTCAAAAGCGTTTAAGGTTTTAAAAAACACCTCAGAATCATTTCTCAGTTGTATCATCTGCTTGCACTCTACGTAAATTCTGTGTCACTCCAGAGGTAGTTTGCAAAGCAAGTCAGTCACTTTTGTGACTGCAGGTGGAAAAAGGTAGGCTGGATTCTTTTGTCCCTACAGAGGATAAGAAGGAAGGTAAGAATGAGACCCACATTATCTGTGTCTCTCTATTTAAGGATGCCATTTATTCTTTGCGTATGCAAAGAAACAGGGCAGTTTTGTTTTGCTTTGTATTTTTCTTTGCTAACCTAATTTTTTAAAAAATCATTTAATTAGACCCAGAGGCTGTGCAATGGGAGCATACAGTGTTCTGGAAAAATAAAATCAATTAGCAAGTCAGGCCATTTTGTATGATCTAAGCTGTTTGGAGGACAAGTGCTAACCGAGGATATAGCACCATAATTGTTATAACTGATTAGTCACCAACCACAGGATTTCAGAAAGATAAGGAAGAAGCCATTCATCATTACACACAAGGAGCTTACTGTCAGCTCTCTGCAGTAAAAATTTGAAGCAGGAAGACAATGGAAGCTATCTTTAGGCATTGTTTCTATTCTTTCACTATGTAGATTTCATTTTAATCTGCTTATTATAAATGTTTCACACAACACATTGCTTCAGAGTATTCTTTATTTTCTTCTGACACTACTTTCAGCTCTCTAGCACTGAACTCAGAATGACTTGTCTTTGCAGGTAAATTCAAATCCCAAAGATACCTCTTGCCGCAGTATCACAACTAATTTTCTCCTTTCTATTAAAGGTCATAGTTTGTTTGAGAAGAGCAAGTTTGTTTGAGAAGCATATTGACATTGTATAAATGAGAGCTGAACATCAAGTGGTATGTAGTTAATGAACAGAAGATTATTGCTTGGTTTGTAATTGCAGCATTAAGGCTTCATATTCAATTCACTGAAAAGGTGATAAGGCAGAGGACAAATAGTCAGCCAGGCAAGAAGGTGCTCACCTCATTCTGCGGGCTCTCTAACTCTTCTCCTTGTTTCTTCCTGTGTATTGCTTGAGTCTAGGACTTAAATGTCTCCTTGAGGGAAAGAATATACTTTTTCTCTGTTGTACAGAGATACATAGAAAAGAGACTATATCACATACAGTGGTTTGTATTTTTTAGCACAACAAGCTGGGTGATGAAATTTAATTTTGTTCTCCAGTGGCTAAAAAAAAATTATAAAAGAGGAAAAGTCACTCCAGGGGACGCATTAAATATTAGGCCTATTGATTCAGGAGTGTGTTATAAATGTGCAAATGTTATCTGCAGATATAACTGTGTTTTATGATCTAATCACAAAAGATAAGAAAGCAGAATGAATATGTTTAAAAGGAAGAGAATGAAAAATAGTTACTAAAATATATTTTTACCATAAGTAAAGGTATTTGTAGTTCATCATATTTCTAAAAAGGAGCCCTAGTGTTGCAGTGGCTGAAGTGCTTGGCTGCTGACCAAACGGTTGGCGATTTGAACCCACCAGCTGCTCCCTGGAAGAGAGATGTGGCAGTCTGCTTCTTTTAACATTGCAGCCTTGAAAACTCAACGAGGCAGGTCCACTGTGTCCTACAGGGTCACATACGACCGAAATCCACTGGATAACAATGTGTTTATAGTTTTGCTGCCAATTATAGTTACTTGTGTGTGAGTGCTTTCCGTAAATAATGCATAAAATGTAATGTTTGTTTAAATGTCAGGGTTTAGTTTTTATTGGAAGGTAACTTCTGTGCTTGCTAATAGCTCACAGATTTTCCTTAGCAGACAAAACAAAAACTGATAGACTAGCAAGTTTTGCTCTATTGAAAGCTGATATAAAAGATTTAAAAAAAATACACAGAAATCCAGCATCTAATGCACATTTTATGATTTCGTTTCTTTTAAGAATTACCTGTCAGCTGTCAGTTATATATCATTGCCATCAGCAATTAATTTAAAAAAAAATTCTGGTGTTTGCTGACAGAGACATTATTTGTCTAGGTTTTATTTTTTAAATAACCCAAATTGTGTGTTTAAATATATGTTTAAATAACCACTCACCTAAAATAAAAAAGAAATTCTATTTCTACTTATTCACCAATAAGTATGGTAAGAAAAAAGAGCTAAATCCATTGCCACTGATTGATTCTGACTCATAGTGGCCTTAGGACAGAGCAGAACAGCTGCATAGGGTTTCTAAGCAGCAGCTGGTAGATTTGAACCAACCTTTGGTTAGCAGCCCAACACTTGACCATTGTGTCACCAGGGCTGGGAAGACACCAGTAGATGACTAATGTGTGAAAAGTGCATATTGTACAAATTAACAAACATTTCAAGAAGACTAACAGCAATTTCTCTATATAATCTTTAAAGATAATTTAATTCCTGTGGATCATTTTCTTTACCTATAAAAATTAAGGTTCAAATTAAGATGTCCTTGTCTCTATGGAACTACTAGTAAAAGTTAGTCCCTTACAGAAATAGTCATTGCTTAAAATACAAAAGCCTTTTGTTTAGTAGCTGATAAACTACAAAGTCAAAACTCCAAAATAAATAAAATCTTTTTATTAATTTAATTTTTGAAACTATAAAAGCATGAAAAGAAACATTGCTGTTGAGTCAATTCTGACTCATATCAACCCTGTAAGACAGAGTAGAACAGTTCCATAGAGTTAAAGGATAAAATCCTAAAAGAGCTTATCATTTACCTCAGGAAATAAGTCTAACACATGTGAAAAGACTCAGAGCAATAAATGCCAAGTTAAGGGAAAAGTATGTTAAGCACTGTGTAAGACCTGTAAAGGTCATCAAGGAAGCTAGAATAGTTGAGAAGCATTTATAGAGAAAGCTCTCCCATCTGATGATCCAGGATACTGAATGCTTGCAGTGAATCACATCATCGTGTGTATGAACTTGATCTCCTTGCTACCCAAGACATGACTATGTTTAGAAAAAAAAAAGGAGTGGGGGGGAGACTATTATTTTTTAATTTTAGGAAATATCCATTGACCAAATTTTTATTTTTAATTCTATAAAAACTATGATTTCGTTTTTAAGTTTTCCTTATATACATATATTTTTAAAAGACCAAGTCACAAAATAAAGGAGAACCAATAGTAATGATATATTAAAATGAGCCATTTTGGGTGGGATAAGAATCAAACTAGAATGCACACAGGCTGAGGTTCTCCAGGCAGAGTTCAAAAAATGTGAAATGGGATAGCAGTTCAATAACATGACTCTTAAAATTTAAGGACAAAAAAGCTTAAATAGTAATTCATTGTGTGATCATCGGGAGCAAAACCGAATAAACACAGCTCTTAATTTAAAACTAATAGTAATGGAAATGAACACATCTGAGTAACCAGCAACATGAGAACAAATGGAGAACATTTTAACAAGGAGTTTTGTCCACCCCCAAGATTCATATATGGGAGATCACACACACAGAAGAGAGAAACTGGGATAAGCAATGTAGATCACATGAAAAAGATATATTGGATCTGCATTGGTAGGAACAAGATAAATACATGTGTAACAGCTAGAAAGAGAACAAGAGGAAATTTCTTGGGTGATTACCAAGTGGCTCACCAGTGTTAAACGTACAGTACATGATTAATAAGTACATACTCGTTAGTTGAACCACACCTTCCTACATGAAGACAGTTAACATCCCAGAGCAACAGCATACATGAAATGTAAATACCAAACAGATCATGAAAACAAGAAAATGCTAATTACATCCCATTATTAAAAGAAAGCTAGATTTTAAAATAATCATTTAATAAAATATGAATATTTGTTATCATTTGACAGATATGTCCATGATTGAAAAAGAAAAAGCAAAAAAAAAGCTTGATATTACTGTTACTGTTCTTTGGTTCCATCCAGTCAGTTCCCACTTGTAACAACCCTATCTAAAATCAAACAAAACACTGCCTGATCCTGCACAGTCCTCACAGTCTTTGCAATATCAAGTCCACTGTTGTAGCCACTGTTTCAGTCTATCTTGCTGAAGGTCTTCTTTTTTTTTCAGTGGCTCTCGACCAAGCACAATAGCCTCTTCCAGGGACTGGTCCTTCCTGATAACATGTCCAACGTACCCGAGACAGTCTTACCATTCTTGCTTCTAAGGAGTATTCTTCTGGCTGTATTTCTAAGACGGATTTCTTTGTTCTTCTGCCAATCCATGGCATATTCAATATTCTCTGCCAAACCATAATCAATAGGATGCTATAAAATGTGCAGATTTTAATCAATTTTGTAAAGAGGAAGCATAAGAAAAACTGCACAAAATGGTACACCAATTTCCTTTGTATTCATATACCACACTGTACTGTCATTGACATCACCTATTATGAGTTTGTGATCTTGGAAACACTGGTGGCATGGTGGTTAAGGGCTACAGCTGTTAAGCAAAAGGTTGGCCATTCAAATCCACCAGGCTCTCCTTGGAAACCACTGAGCAGTTCTACTCTGTCCGTAGGGTTGCCAAGAGTCAGAATAGACTAAACAGCAGGGAGTTTGGTTTTTGGCTACTGCGGATCTCAGGAATAACAGTTGAGTAAACTTAACAGCCAAGAGTAAGTATGATTCAAACTAAAACTTAAAGAGATAAATTCAGTGAACTATTTACAACTCTTCCTAAACTTCTAAGAATTAATATATTTAGATATTTGAAAGGAAAAACTACACACACAAAAATAATAAATTATTTAACTGATAACATAATTGATGAATATTTTGCTTTGAGAATGTAAGTTTATTCCACAAGAAAAATAGCAAAATTGAGTAAACTTTCAAAATAAATATTAAACATGATTCTTAATTAGTAAAATGTTTTTTAATTCCTTGCCGACTTAATAAACAAGACTGGAGAAAAGACTGGATCCTAGGCATTAAGTGCAGATGACAAGTGGGTTGCACTGGAACCATTACTGATAGTGAACAGTTAATACAGCTGTTTTTATTAATTCATCCAGGAGAAAGGACAGAGAAGCAAAGTATCAAAGGAACACTGGGAATGACTTCACTGATAGTGAGGACCCTTTGGGCAAAAGATCCTCAGAAGTGTACTTTAGTCAAAAAGACCATTAGACTGTAACTTTTTTAACTTACAACATAGAATGTGACAATGGGTGCCAAGACGGCTCCTTTGAACACAAAACAACAAGAGTACTTTCACCAAGCAGAAGACAGGTGGTTTGTTATCCATTACCCAACTGCTTTATCTCCAAAGGGAAAACAATAACATTTATGGTTTTCTATGTTTACATTATAATAAAATATACATAGAAATCAAACTTCCTGCATGTTCTAAAAAGCCGTGAATGTATATTTCTGTTATTTAACTAAAGATAAATAACATGACATATTTCTAAAGGAATTTTAAAGTTTTATTTACATAAAAGCAAGTCACAAAAGCATGGAACTCATATTTTATCTTATACCTTCGAGTAAAATTTTCAGAAAAGATACCAACTTGAGTACATTTTCCACAAATTTCAATATATTGTGTTATTATATATAAAATACAATGTTGTAAAAGTCACATGCAACATAAGATTTAGTGAAAGGGACTAAAACTCAGACCACAGATAATCAATTATCGCATGTTTTATTTTAGGAAATATGATTTCAGACGAAGAAAAATTACTGCAAGCATTAGAAAAATCATAGGTTACGGTTATCCTAAAATACAGGTAACTTTTGCTTACAAAATAAGCTTGAGTAATGAAAGGTTACAGGTTGAAGGAAGGGAACCTATAAACTTTATGGAATACAACAAAATTTGAGAATCCCCCAAATGAGTATGTTTAACATATGAGTCTACAGAAGAGATAATGCATGGTATTCAAAATGCACATTTTGCTGAAAGAAGGTAATTTATTCTGATTATTCAAGAAAAAAAAGTTGTTATGTTTACTGTCCTAAAGAGGCTAACACACTAGTGAATACTACATCTGGAAATTTTCTAATGACAACAGAGATGCTAAGTTTGCATTTAGTGGGAATAAGGATGAAAGACGAGGGATGCTTTTGCCATAATCTGCTGCTGCCCATATCCTAATGTATGGTAAAAGTCACTAACTTTTTAAAAAGAAGGAATATAGGCAATTACATTTTAATATTTTTTTCAAATAACTACTTCACTTTGTAATAAAAGGAATGTCCTCCAGGAAATTTTGAAACAAGGATTAAAGCAGAGACAGATCGCATCAAAACAAAGACCAGCTGTGCTGTCAAACTAGGAATCACTGCAGAGCATTTGTTACCATTTCCTTTTTAATTACTAGTTAAATTGCTCTTATTTGTAGCTGCAAAACCCACATTCTGAAATTTATTTTTAAAAACTGTAAAGCCCAGGCACATAGAAAGAATTACTGTTACAGGCTTGTAAACAACACCTAAGTGTATTTTACTCCTGGTTCAGAGAGCTCAGAAGTTTAGATAACCCCCTAATTGAATCTATTTTCTCTATATCTCCTTGTAATAATTATATACCAGATATAAGGAACAACTCAATTATCTTGATATTACTAAATAGTTTGCATTTCGTATCATGCACAGGAAATTTTAGCTATTTCACAATTTTAGCTATTAATTAAATTAATTATTCATTCAGACAGTCAACATCTTATGGATAAGATTAAATGTGAGTTAGTTGGGAGTGGACAGGATTTAGAATGTATTGTTACTGTTTTTTTTTTTTTTTTTTTTTTTTTACTACAGATGGGACATTTAGAAAAGCATTTTATTTATAAGTTAAATGTAAATGGCATCCCAGGCAGCTTCTTTGATGCAGAAATTTATTTTTCATCTACATCTTAATTTTTGGAAACTCAGAAAATTAGTACATTACTATTACATCGATGAAGGGATAGACATTATGTAAAATATGTATTTTAATTTTGCATGGCAAAATACGTACATATTTTACATTCATAAGCCTGGTATGTTTTGATGTTTGGCTCTAAAGTACAGAGATGACTGCTAATCTAAAATATAGACTGCATTTTGTTAAAAATACAGCTATAAGATTTTTAAATTTGCAGGTAAACTAAGATGTATCTTACAGATTGGCAAAAATTAAATTTTATTTTCTTAACAGAGATATACATGAATGATTTTTGCCAAATGCAAAATATAGCTACTCTAATTTTTTAAAAAAAACTTTATGCAAAAATCTGTTTCCCCTCTCAAATTGCATCAATAAAATTCAAGCATGCACAGTTGAAGGGAAAAATCTACAAATTCATGTGCATACATATACACATTCAAAACATGCATTCGGTGGAAGCAAATGGACTTTTTAAATGATCTTTTAAGTAAGAAAAATTGTTTGACAGTAGGAGTTCCGCAGATTTCAAAACTGTCTGAATGCACAATAATGAAATTACTCAAGCTCAGTATTGCCTTTTTAAAAATAATTTTTAGCATCAGTCAATCTTCTATGAAAGCACAATCACTCATTCTGTTACCTAAATTAGCAATGTGGCAAGTTATACAAATAAAATAGCTTGAGTAGGGAATCAAAGATAACATATTTGTCCACAGAAATAATCTTATCTGTTTGTTGTCATTTCCAGACACATCTCATCCATTTTGTTAACTTATTCTCCCAAAATCAGACTGAAGCCTGGTTGCATTGTTTTGAATCATTCTAAATAAAAAATTGGCATTTTATGGAAAACTTAGTGACATGAATATTTGAGTATGCAACTGGAAATGACTTTCCAAATTTTAAGACTTTCAAAACTTTATTTTTATATCTGCATAGTGTAAACATCCCTAAATGATCACTTTAGTGTCCATTATATTTTGCTTCAGTTATTTTTAAACTAGAAAATTGCATTGCACTAGAGAAAATTCATCTGCCTTAGTAAGTGTGACCAGAATTTTATTCCAGTTAATTTTCAACTATTACCATGACAATTGTGTTTTCTCATACAAGGTAACGAATAACCTAATCAAATAAATTTGTGAAGCATTTCTGTGTTTTGAGTGCCTTTGTCTGCTGCAGACAAAAAGAAATTTAACTTGGTTTGAAGAGCTTCTTAAACATATTGCAAAACTCTATGAAGTCCTGGATTAATATCTGAACATTTTATAAAACATGTATTAAATTACCAAAACCGTTTATTGGTGAGGTTAGTTGTAGTTTATGAAAGAGACAAATCACAAAATCTCCATGACTTGATACATTAAGAATGTACTTCTTTCTTTTTTTATTGTACTTTAAAGTTTACAGAACAAACTAGTTTCTCCTTAAAACAGTAACCATATTGTTTTATGATATTGGTTAACCGCCCCACAACAGGTCAGTCCTCTCGCTTCTCAACCGTGGATTCCCTATTGTAAAATTTCCTGTCCCTTCCTGCCTTCTAGTTCTGGTTCCTGATCTGCTATGTCCCATTAGTCTTGTTTTGTTTTGTAGGCCTGTTCAATCTTTGGCCCAAGAGTGACTTCATTACGGAGCGGAAAAAGTGTTGAGGGGCCATACTCTCAAGGTTTCTCCAGTCTGTCAGACCAGTGAATCTGATCTTTCTTTTTAAGTTAGAAGTCTTTTCTACATTTTTCTTGAGCTCTGTCTAAGACCCTGTTTTATGATCTCTGTCACAGTAGTCAATGGTGGTAGCCATGCACCACTGAGTTGTATTAGATTCAGTACACTGGAGGCCATCGTAGATGTGGCTCATCAGTCCTTTGGACTAGTCTTTCTCTTGTTTGTTTAGTTTTCTTTGTTCTTACTTGCTCTCGAAAGAGTAAGACCAAGGGAGTACCCTAGATGGCCACCCACAGCCTTTGAAGATCCCAGACGCTAGTCACTAAACTATGTTACACTAATTGAACTAGATGTTCCCCGAGACAGTGGATCCCACAGCCTTTAGTTCAATCCCTCAGGGAGTTTGGATGTGTCTGTGGCACCTCTATGGCCTTGTCTTTTAGAAGCTGTGCTAGCTTCCCCAGGAATGTGTAACTTTATCAAAGTTACCACTTATCTATTGCGTGTTAGTATTTTTCCATCTTCATGCATTCCCCCACCTCCATAAACATCAAAGATTGTTTCTATGTGTAAAACTTCATGAATTTACAAAATAGTGTTGGTATATAACACCCGTCTCCCTGTGACACTGACCCATTTGCCTCAGTGTGATGGCCCCCAATATCCTCCACGTTATGACATCCAGTTTTGCTAGCACCATCTACCAAAAATACTGCCTTTTTCCCGCTTGATGGACTTTGGGCTCTCATCAAGAATCAGGTGACCATAGATGGACGGATTTATAATTGGGTTCTCAGTTCTGTTCTGTTGGTCAATGTATTTGCTGTTGAACTAGTACCAAGCATCCCTGTTTTTAAGATACGTCTCCTATCAACAGCATTTAGATGGATCTTGTTCTGACTCGACAGCCCTTGGCTGGCTGTTTTTTTTAATCCATTCCATCACTTCCTGTTTCTTTGTGGGTGCATTTAGGTCATTTACATTCAGTGTAATTGTTGATAGATGTGAATTTATTTCTGTCCTTTTGTAGTGCTTTTTTATTGTTATGGTGCTGACGCTTTCTTTGTTCCTCTTATTCTCCTGTGCCGAATCTCTTTGGTTTGTGGATTTCTTTTTCATTTCTTTTGTTTTTGTAGATTTTGTTTTTATTGAAACTTTATGTTTTCCTTCTTTATTTTTAGGAGTAGCTTTGTTAATATTCTTTATGGTTACCTTAAATTTTATCCTTATCTTCCTTGGCTTAAACCATTCTGGTATTACTTTACATCACCCTGCCTTCCACTCCATTACAAATTTTTGTATCTATGCCATTTATTCTCTCTTCTGTTGTCTTGATGTTGTTTTCATTTATAGATTAGGCTCTCTGGTTCCCTCTTGTAATTCTTTTAGTTTGGATAACCATTAAGGGGTGTTTTCAGGTTTTCTTCCCTAAGCTAGTAACTGGCTGATGCAATCTTGGTTCTGAGATTAAGGCTGTGGTCTGATGTTGTTTGTTCTCAGACTGACTCACTCCCTTTAATAATTATTGTAAGTGTGGCTTCAGTTTTACATATTCTCTTTGTCTGGAAATGTCCAAATTTTATCATCATATTTGAATGAGAGTTCTGCAGAATGTATTATTCTTGGTTGCTACATTTTTTTCTGTCAAGAATTTATGTACAAGGTCTACCAATTAAGTTCATGAACTTATCCTAGAAGAAGTGCTACGTATCTCATTGCTGAATACCACTACAGTCACTTTCAGAGCATTCTTCTTGAGAAGCGATATACCAATGCCAATACTTAGTCCCCTCTTCAAGCAGTTTTGGAACTCTTTTTCTGGAACAGCCGTCAGAGCTGTTGTTGTCTTACCCTTGATGTCCTGAATGTTATCAAAATGTCCTCCTTTCAAAAGGCAGGTGAGTAGGCAGGATGTTGTAATACTTTTGCTTGCTTCCTTGTGGTTTTCAGACTACTATACAATTAATTTCATGAACTTGCCACCTAGTCATTGCGTGCAATGGCCATTTAAGAAAGAGATCCAAAATTGCTTTGAAGAGTGGACTAGGTGCTGGTATCAGTGCATAGCTTCCCAGCAGGAGTGGTATTCAGCAATGAGGTATGTGACAGTTAGAACAGTTAAGTTCACAGACTTAATTGCCAGATCTCAGACCTCATGTATCATCCATTGCCTTCCTGTCTGCATGGTTTCTGCCAAATAATCAGAGCTAAATCTTACAATTTCTCCTCTGTATGTGACTTTTTATTTTTCTCAAGCTGTTCTCAGTTTTTCTTTGTCTTTGATTTTAACGAGTGTGATTGTGATAGGCCTTACTGATTTTTTTTTAAGGGTCTATCCTATACGTATTTCACTGAGCTTCTTGCATGGTTACTTTTTCATCTTTCATGGTATTAGGGAAGTTTTCTCTCAGCAGACCTTCAGATAGCCTCTCTGTGTTTCCTGTTTTCTCCTGTTCTGGAACTTCAGTTAACTTACAAATTTATGCTTTTGATTGTATCCAATGTAATTCTTGGAGTTTCCTCACTTTTGTCCTTTATTTTTCCTCAAATAAGTTGTATCTGAGTGTCTTTGATTTCACTGATCTTGTGTTCCATCATTCAAACATGCTCCTCAACCCCACTATGACGCTGTCCATTTCTGTAATCTTGGCATTTATCTTTTAGATTTCTGATTGTTGTTTTTGTATGATTTCTAGTTGTGAATTTATTTTAGCAATTTCTTCCTGTATTTTTTCCCTGAATCCTTCAATGAATTTGTCTGCCTTTTCATGAAATTTGCCTATTTTTTTCCTTTATTTTTGTCTACTTGTCACTTCAAGTGGATATCTCTGAATATTAGAGACCTGAATTTCCTCTCAGGTAATTCTACTACCTTTTCTTCTACTAAGAAATCATCTGGTGTTTTATTTTGGATACATACTGCAACCATCCTGTCCTTTTTTTAACATATATATATATATACACATACATATTGATATTGTATGATGTCTTCAGACAATTCAGTAGTAATATTTTCTGTTTATTGATTGTAGATCTGTTCACTTTGTCCTACTTTTTTGTTTCATTTGATACTGTCAGAGTAGATGAGGGAGGTGCATTCCTTGCTAGACTGTCATCATATTTTCAGTTCTTTGTCCAAGGGGGCACTCCCGGTTGCTCAGGTATGGTGTAGCAAGGCAGGTCCAGCTGAGGAGGAGAGGCTGAGCTGGGTTGTTTGTGGCACATACTAGGGCCAACACGTCATGCTAGGAATAAGTGTTGCATGGTTTCCAGTAAGCTGTACCTACGCTGCTTGGGGGTGTCATGTTCACTGCAGATAAACTGTGAGGAACAACAACCTCATGATGTATGGATAAGATGGATATGGGAAATAGGAGAGAAAAACAGGAGCCAAAAACAAAGCAAAAAGAAGAATGCAAAAGGTGCTTGTCATTGAAATGGGGTGGTAAGAGACTGAGAAGTGGAGAAAAAAATAAAGTAAGAGGCAAAGAAAGAAAGAAAGAAAACTGGTTAAAATTTAGAAAAGAAAAGCAAAATAAAAAAAGGCCACCAGGGTGTCATCAGTACTACTGCAAAAACTGGGAGTGTCTCTCAAGCTGTACAATACAGCCTGGCTAGAAGGGATATAGGTGTCATACAGTATTGGGTATTCAGGATACAGGAAAAGAAGGTAAGTATAGAGAGGTGAGATCTGGGATAAGAAGAATGACAGAGAGCACAAAAAGAGAGAAGGAAACAAAAAGGGATCCCACTGATACAGACGCCCAGATTGGAGATGCAGGTCCTAAGCCTTGCAGTGCAGCCCAGTTAAAAGGGACTCTCAAGTCAAGTAAAGAAAACACAAACACATAGATAAAGAAAAACACAACAAAGCGAAAGAGAAGCAATCAAGGCAAACAGAAACAAAGTCCTGAAGATTCTACCAGTGTGCTATCACAGGTTGGGGGAGTATTTCCCCGGTTGAACAACATTTCACAGCCCTCCAAGAAGAGCCAAAGATGGCACACTGAGCCTGGTGTCTGAGAGAAAGTAGTGGGAGGTGGTGGGAGGCGTGGAAGAAACCAAAAGAAATGGGAAAAAAGCAGCACCAGCTACAGACAAATGGCACTCAGGGAGGCAGCCAGTGAAGGGGTAAGGAAACCAAGTGGCTGGGCCAAAGAAATTTTCTCCCAGCCATGAGACTGCACCCCACAGAGAGCAGAAAAATCCAGGGAGTGGGGTGGGGTGTGAGGGTGCGGTTAGGAAAGCTTGTATCACATCAGTTACCAGGTCATCTGTGTCCTGTTTGGTGCTCCTGAAGGTACTTTTGGGCATATTCTCTCATCTCTCAACCTCCTGTGTGGATGTAGTGACTCCAAATAGCATGAACAGCTACAAAAATGTACTTCCCTGCCAGCTGAGCCACTATAATTCTCCAGGAGGCACTTGAAGTGGAGCAGCAGGGAGAAAATGGGGCATGGAAAAACATGTGTTGCTGGTAACGAGGTGTTTTGTCCTCTGCTTAGATTTTCATGAGTCTGCTTTCCCGTGCTCCCCCTCTGCCAATCTCTGACAAGTGTCCAAGATGGTGAACCTATCTAGGTTGGCTGAAAGGAAATTTCCTCTTGTATCTATGCTTCCTCTCTGTTTCTTGCCAATTTCTTATTGGGGTGAGATCTTTATCTCTTCATTTTGACACTTCATATTCCAGGATGGGTAATTATCTCTTTTCTATTCAGCTTTTCAGGTCTTTGTGGTGGAAGTACGATGCAGTACTGCTGTCTACAGCCACACATTGGCTGAAAGTCACAAAGATATATTTCTTATTCAGCTAAAATCTCATGCAGGCTGGATGGTCCTGTTTTATCTTGTTTGGCCACCTGAAACACAGACTTGTGAAGTTACAAGGGAAGAGAGTGCAAGAAGGGAGGCATACAATCTCATTTCTACCTCAGTTGGATGTGACCAGCTATTTCTACCCACAGCTCATTGATAATAACAGTATGGAAGCCTAGGGAACGTGAGGAGCAGAGGGAAACTTTGGTCAGAAGCACTTGTTTCTGCCATGCATCCTAGCGAAAGAATCTGTGATTTGAAAATGTATGATAAAATGACAGTTGAAAAGTGAAAGATGATTAGCTTAAGGGAAAGCAAACCTAAGAATGAGTAAGACAGCCTCAGAGATCCTTAAGAATATGGACCTAATTAGAGTAGAGAGTACATCTTGAGAAATAGTAGGAAATAAACTTGAATAGACAAAGTATAGAATCTTACAAACCACACAGAGGAACTTAGAATTGGAAACCGGGAAACATTCAAACTTGTTAAGCAACAGGGTGAGAATATTGGCTTAAGAATTATGTTGTTGTTTTAGGTGCTGCTGAGTCAGTTCCAATTCATGGCAACACTATGTAACACAGAATAAAACACTGCATGGTGCTGTGTCCTTCTCACATTCATTGCTATGTTTGAGCCCATTGTTGCAGCCACTGTCGATGAATCTCATTGAAGGTCTTCTTTTTTTGCTGTCCCTCTGCTTTACCAAGCACGATACCCTTCGCCAGTGATTGTTCCAAATGCCTGTGAGACAATGTCTACCATCCCTACCTCCAAGGAATACTCTGGCTGTACCTCCCCCATGATAAATTTATTTATTCTTCTGGCAGCAATGATATATTTAAACATTCTTAAGAATTATACTCCAGTAGGACATGAAGTGGCATGCTCAGTAAAATACAACACAAAACTAGGCATCGAGGAATAAAACCAAGCAGAGTCAGCTTAAGGTACTTAATGAATTTAATGAATTTAGTGAAACGGAAGGAAGTACTGGGCTACCCAGTACTTGAAACGAACAGCTGGGTGGTAATTACACAGTTGTTCCATGAATTTGGTTCTTAATTTTCTTACTTAAAACAAAAAAAGGAAAAAGATTCATTTACATGACTTTCAGTGTTTATGAAAAAAGAAAAGAACCTTCAACCATGATGGAAGCAGCGTTTGAGACAGACTTGATTGGCAGCAGCCTTCAAGGTGAGTTGAAGAGACTGGTTGGAAGAAGCCAGAGAAAGCAAGAACATTGAAAGAGTTCCTACACAGTTATTGGCAACACCCAAATCACCAAAGTAAAATGGTGGTGATCAACCACAATAGAAACAGTGCATCATTGGAGCCCCCACGTATTTTCTGAGAAGGAGCAGTGTCCCTAAAGGGAGGTGAGGACATCCTAGTGTTCTTACAAAGAGAAGCGAATAAATCACTGAAACCGGAACCATGGGCCATTCCCTGAGTACACTGAACTGAACTTTCCACAATGCAGTGGGAGTACTCTCCTTCAACTCATTCTTTTATTTCTGTCAAGGGACAAAACAATGATGCTGTGCAGGTTTCACACATGTTAAATGTTGACAATTTAGGTAAGAGAAGGAAGTGACTTATATGAATAATTTAACTCACCATGACTAATAGCATTGCTTAGGGAACACCCAAGCTTCATTCAAAAAATCATGCAATCTAAAAGCTGTAAGAAACCTTTGGCAATCATTTACAGCACCTTCTCTTCAAGTATTGCCACATCTAAATCATAACAATGACTACTATTTTAACATCTTTTGGCACAGTAGACAGCACACTCTCTAACTGATAGGTGGCCTTAGACACTATAAAATTCATTTAGTTACATGTTACAATTTTTACAGAGAAAGACAAGTAAAAGCACACATCCAGTAGTAAAGGACAAGGAAACTTAAACACAAAAATATTTATAATGGGCTAACAACAATAACAACTATCATCCTTAAGATTTTAAAACAAATTAAATAAAGAAAATTAAAGCATGCAAATGAAAAAATGTTATGACCTCGTTCTTGAAGCTTACTATCTCTCTGTTTTGAATGTCTAAAATATTGTTGTACATTTTTTGTGTGCAACCAAAGGGAAAAAAAAGAACAAAAGGTTTCCTAAAGGCTTACTGTAAAGAAATACATGTGATGTTCTTACTAAGGGTAATGACGATTGACTCAATCTCATTTTATACTATTTCCCATGTAATAAAAGCCAAGTGCCAAGTGTAATAAAAAGAGAATCAAATTTTAAAATCTATTCAACCAAGAAAATATGAGCAAATAATTAAAATTATCACCACAACAAATCATTACCTTCTCAGCTGTTTCTACCATTTTTCATTATTTCTCAGTAATAATTAAATCAACAACATTTATCCATAGATAAATGATTTTTTCTGATTTACTGACTTTCTCTTCATTATGTAGATGATACAGTTTTGCTTCTTGGATTAACACGACAGTCCTCCACGATGTTGGATTCTAGACCATGGGTCTCAGATGTATTAAATACATTATGACATGCGTAGGGCTCCTGTGAAAGAAAAGGTGTCTAATCAGTCCATTGTCTCTTCTAAAAGCTATGCCTTAACATCAGTATAGAAGTTTTTTTAACCTTGACAACTGTACAAAACTCATCTCTATAATTTAAAAAAGGTGAATCAAACAGAATATGACAATTATGACTTTGGAAACCATGTGTCTACTTAATCAAATAATACATTATTCTGCTTTTCTATTTTTGCTTTTTCCTTGTTTCTTCTTTTTTTGTATCAGTTTTGCTAAATTCTTGAAAATGAAAAAATAGCAACAACCAGTAAAAATAAATATACTACAACAGAGCATTTAGATAAACAGACTATGGACAATTAAGAGTGACAGTGCAATACATTCAGGAACATGTAGCTTGGCATCTTAAAATGCACATTGTCAAATTGATGTGGAGGGTTCTCGACAATCAAGTTAATAAGCACTTAGACATTTTTGAACCATCTCTTTTTCTTTTGATAATTTATTACAGTTTATTTGTAACGGTCTCAATCTGTAATTTTCTAAAAACACTGCCATCTTCATTATCCAAGGATTATGAACTTAAAGGGCCTACTAAAGTATCTTAGTTTATTCAAAAAGACGATTCAAGAGAAAAGGTCAAAGTGATGGCATCACTTTCATATTCTAATGTAGTTCCATTTTTAAAAATCTGTCTAAATTGAGAAGACTGTATTGACTCTTCTGTGATCTGCTAATGACCAAAATAGTGTCACTTTGATGGAGGAGACAAACAAAATAAAAACAAAGAGTTCTCAGTATATTGAAATAGGACAGAGAAAGTTTATAATTAGCTTCAGGATCATTATAATTACTAATATTCTCACTATCTTAGTGTTGTTGGAATGCTACAATAAATTATTAGATTCTAATTTTATCAAATGGTAGTTCTGCTAGGACTCAAGTTCTTTTCTCAACCATCAAAGTAAAGAAGTTCCCTTCTAGTGAGGGGCATTTTGCCAACACTCATAAGAACATCAACTGTTACTTACAACCAATTAAAAAGAAATTTATTTGTAAAAATTATTCTTCATCTATGTATTCATTCAACATGTTATGAATGCAAATTGATGTAAATTTGCAACAGACACATTTATAACATTAATTTATGCCTAATGTTTACATTTACACTCATGTAAATTGTACTGTTGATCCTATTTGGAATTTAAATCCTTAACAAGTGAAGATACTACACTACACACATGGTCAGTACTTAATATGTGTGTGATATAGAAAGAGCTATGTCTCTGAGATGGCAGAGAAACACGGCCTCTGATACACAAATAAATACAGCAGATATAGCTTTGCACCTATGTATTTCTGAAGAAACCTGTATTTCTAATATCCGTAGTTTCATGAATTTTGAACTTTGTAGAATATATAGCAGGTGCATTCGGATCCGACTCTACTGCACTGGGCTTGGGCTATTGTCGATGCACTTTTTATAAGTTGACAAGTATTATGATATCACAGAAATAATGCCGTTAGTATTTTTTCTAAGAATAGGTCCTTACTGTATTTTCCATATTAATAAAACAGATACTTTTCAACTAATCCTGTCTGCCAACCCCTATCTCCCATAATGTGTTTAATAAAAACTGGCATTTAGATGGAGATCCTACAGTATGCAGACGATAACAGATGAGCTTATCTGCTGCTTTACAATTACAAGGGTAAATTTATTGATAAAACTGTACAACATGAACTAACCTGACTTTTGTTAATAGTATCTGACTGTATCAATTTTTTACCAGCTACCTGTTTGTAGGATGCCTTAAGGTACAATTAAACTAATGACTTCCCTAACATTAAAACAATGGACATTGGTTAAAAGGCTCAGAAATTTTCTTTTCCACAAACTTAGAAAAGACTTGCTTTAAATTTAGTATTTTAGCCTCCAATACATTTCCCTTGTAACCTCGCCCTGAATACCATTTGCACAAAAGTGTAATTCTTGTGCCACCTGCAGGTTAGTCCTGGAAAACAGATCCCCGATGTAAGAATTTTAAGATCCTTGATCATTCTTCTTATTGTTAAAATATCAGAAGTTTATGTTTAAATGTATTTATTTTAAATTGAAAAAGGGATTGGTTAAAATTCTGTTATAAAGAAAAACAAGACAAATCTTCACTTATATGACATGTATATGCATGTTTGTGTGTATATATACACACACACACAAGAATAAAAATTTTACATGTATATGCATCTATAGACACACACACACATGCATATACGTGTAAAATTTTCTTTATTCTTTAAACAGCTATATATATGTACAAACAAACTTAGAATAATTCCTGGATATGATCGTATATCAGAGAATCAGATATTTATATCTAGCTCAATTCTTTCATTATTCTTGAATTTTATTTAACTAACAAACCTGTAGTTATGAAAGAACACAACTCACCAACAGAAATTTGTAGTAGAATTACCCAAATCAGTTAGCATGCACACAACAAATTGTCCATATGATAAAACTGGAATATGCAAATACCAATTTGCTATTCTTACAGCTCTACAATAACCTAGAGAGAACCAAAAAGATGCTTTAGTGTTGCTAGGATAACCATATGTCCTGGTTTTCCCAGAATTGCTGTAATTACAGGTGGAGCACTTTTTCACATCCCAAGATGTACTAATGTAAACAACTAGATAGTCACCTGAAGACTGCCGATGAAGCGGAGTGGCACAGCTCATCCAGTGCTTCTAACTACAACCTGAGCAAGGAAGTGAAACCAATGAGACTGATGCAAAGAATGAACTAGTCTTGTTAGAAATTCATTCATTTTGCATGCATCCTGGAAAACAGATTAGACTTACAACTATAAAAAACAGGTTTCAGTTCTAGCTTTGACTCTTACCTAGTTGGTTTATTTCTATACACCGCTGACACTCTCTAAGCCTCTGTCTCTTCTTGTAAGAATAGTAATAAGACAACTTTGTGAAATCAACTGTAACTACATCAAGCACCCAGGAGTTTATAAGCATTTGTTCATTACACATGGAGAGAGAGAGCCTGGACCTGAAAAATATCAAATAAGTATTCTTCTTGAGTAGGTTTTAAGTTAGTAGTTAGGTTATAAGAATACATTTTCTTTCAATAATCTAATCACATATTCTTTTTTGTGATCTATAATTTTCACAAATAAACCAATAGAACATGCCCTTTTCCAATGTGATTGAAATGCTCCCAAATACTTTGATGCTAACTAGCCAGTGCTGATGAGTCACAGACTTTTTTTTAATGAGAATATACCCCTTCTTAGAGTTGTGGTTCCTCAAATTATGGATTACAAACCCAAATTAAAAACTCAATCTGACCCTGCCCGTGTATGTTGTTGCTAGTGCTGCTGATCTGGCTCCAAGTTATGGCAACTGTACGAATAACAAGAACAAATTGTTGCCTAGTCATATGTCACTGTCATGGTCCCTGGTTAAGTTCAAGTTCACTGTTGTGGCTATTTTGTCAATTGCTCTCATTGAAGATTTCCTTCTTTTTGTTCTGACCCTCTACTTTATCAAACATTATGTCTTTTTCTAGAGACTAGTCTGTCCCGATGACCTGTCCAAACTAAGACGAAGTCTCTCCATCATTGCTTCTAAGGTACATTCTGAATGTTAAATATATAAATTTATGTGTACACAAATACGTGAATATGTATTTACACATATATGCAATTACATTACAAATATGTATGTGTGTATGTAAGTCTCTGAATCCTCATACAATTTCAAGAGATTTACAAAAACTCTAAAGCCCGTATTGTAGGTTTTTAGTTAAGAATCTTCATCTTAGACAACGACATTTTCTTTAGTGATTCCGTCTACCATATGTTATGAGATGATAAAAAAACTAAAACAGTATTTAAGAAATCAACGCTTATCTTTTCCACATCACTGTACTCTGATATTTCTTACTCTGTTCCATAGTAGTCTGTTCTATAGTATTCTGTTCTGTTTCCAAAAAACAAAAGCAGACAACAGGAAACTCCCCCCAAAATACTGCGTTCAAACTTCATGTTCCAAGATTGAAAGTCACTGTTTTAGAGTACGACAGCAGTTGTCTCAGGGCTTTTGGTATGGAAGGCAACGTAATGGTCAGTCATTCAAGGGAGACTATGTCTGAAGGGGACAAATGGAACTAAAGGAAACTCAAAAGCAAGTCTTCAGTCCTCCTCCCTGTTGCATATGGGCATCTGCTACACCTGTGGTGAAGTGTCATTCTCTAAAAAACTGCTTTTAGTGTTTGTTTTAAGTAGATTGACTTAATTAACACTTACATTTAAAAAAGTGAATTGTGAATGGAAAACCCATGAGATCCACACAATGTTGTACCACTTTGCAATGAAACAATCTTGAAACACTCATTTTAAAGGCGTGTTTCTCTTATCAAAAACCACAGGTAAACTGTGGTAAATTGCAGAGTATTCAACAGAAGTTTATGAGATTTACAAATGGATTTTAGAGGGACTTCAAGAGGAATTAAAGACTCTCATAAAGAGTTAAGAGGTGTGTGTTTGTGTGCTTATTTGTTTCCAGCTAAGTTGGGAATAAAGTACGTAAGTAAACACTTTCAACTGTTTGAGCTGGCTGAATGTGTAAGAGTTGGTTGTGCATTCTGAAATGTACTAAAACAGTGCACCATTGATTCCAATGTTTTAGATTCAGGCAGGCTGGTTCCGATTCAGGCAGAGCTATTTACCATTGGAATAAAGGATACTTCTTGTTTTGAGTAAGAGAAGAGTCTTATCCGAAACAAGTTAAACAAGTAATACTTCGCCAATTCATTTCAATTTAGAAATGGAGATTGGGGAAAACAGTTACTGATTCATTTATTTGAAACATACATTGAGTTAGAACTATACGCCAGGCACTGTTCCAGGTTCTTCGAATACAGCAGGGAAGACACAACAAACAAATAAACCAACCATCCTTGTGAATTTCACAAGAGAGAATTGGCAATAAACAATGCAAATGAGACCAAAAAACCCAAACCAGTAGCCATCAAGTCTATTCTGACTCAAGGCAACCCTGTGTTCGTCATAGTAAAACTGTATTTCATGGCTGTGACTTTTTTGTAAACAGATGGTGCGACCTTTCTTCCCAGGCGTCTCCGGGTGGGTCTGAGTCATTAACCTTTCAGTTACCGTTTGACTCACCCAGGTACTCCTACAGATGTGATAAACCAAACCACTGCCCTTCAAGTTCATTTGGACTCACAGTGACTCTCCAGGACAGAAAAAAACTACCCATAGAGTTTCCAAGGAGTGTCTGGTGGATTCGAACGAGCGACCGATTTTGGTTAGACACAGCACGTAACCACTGCACCACCAAGGTTTCCATATATATGCCAAGCCAAGTGCTGTCGAAATGATAAGTAAGCAAATTACATTATGCCTCAAAAGGTGATTATGACTGAAACGAAAAAATAAAGATCAGACAAGTGGAGATCAGGAAAGAGTTGGAGAGAGTGTAGGTTCCTTCTAAGAAATAATGCAGAGAGAAAAGAAGAAATTAAAGCAGATGCACAGAAAATAGGCTTCTAAGAAGTTTTGCCACCTGGATAATGCAAATCTTTTTGATGTACCTAAATCACCAATCCAGGTGTCCAGTTTTTCTGGCAAATTATAGCTTGCAGAGAATTTTAAATAAATGGGCTTACTTTGCTCAAAAAACAACTGTGAATGTTGCAATTTTGACCAAAGAAAACTCTAATGTGTATCAAATAAAAGGTTGGAGTTAAAAAGCAATTTGGGAGTGTTTTATGAATGTTATTTTGGGAAAGAACATTAACATAATTTTCTGATAACCTGTGGCATCGAAACATTATGAAACAGAACTACAATTTATTAAAAGCTATATAATTTTTTTAGTGTACTGTTAAGTACCATGTATCTCACTGACAGTATCTAGTCACAAGAAAATGCTTTAAATACAAGTTTACAGATTTAAAAAAAAAGCAATTGAGTTTGGACTCTATGCTTTGAATTGAAAATTTAATAATAATTTTTGACTGCTGGTGCTAATGAAAATATAAATGCCTCTGAAGAAACAATGTATCATTCTTTAAACACTAAATAATTGTATTAACAATCTGTCATTTGATTGCATATATCTGCTACTAATGGTTTGTTTTATATTTAAAAATGGACTATCTGAAGTATGCCACCAAGTATAACTGTAAATTAATAAAGAAAGAAAAGATCCTCTGTTTCATTGTTCTCTTAGTCATCTAGTACTGCTATAATAGAAATACCATAAGTGGATGGCTTTAACAAAGAGAAGTTTATTCTCTCACAGTCTAGGGGGCTTGAGGTCCAAATTTATGGTGCCAGGTCCAGAGGCAAGCTTTCTCTTTCTATTAATTCTAGGGAAAGGTCCTTGTCATCAGTCTTCCCAGGTTGAGGATTTTCTCAGTGCAGGGACCATATCCAAAGGACACAGTTTACTGCTGATGTTTCCTTCCTGGTGGTATAAGGTCCCTTTGTCTCTGAAGGATTTAAAATATAATCTAATCTTGTACATTCCATCCTGTTTATTAACAAAGCCACTGATAATCCCACCTTATAAACATCATAAGCCAAGCCAAGTGCCGTCAAGTCAGATCCAACTCATGTCAAACCTAGGGGCCAGAGTAGAACTAAACATCATAAAAGTAAGATTTATAACACATAAAAA
This sequence comes from Heterohyrax brucei, assembly GCA_028571685.1. Taxonomy (NCBI): domain Eukaryota; kingdom Metazoa; phylum Chordata; class Mammalia; order Hyracoidea; family Procaviidae; genus Heterohyrax; species Heterohyrax brucei. The sequence goes on from CM053156.1 coordinate 8,891,232, forward strand.
TATCACATCAGATGGTGGACAGTCTACACAATAGTGGAAATGACACAGACAAACTGATTCACAATTTAGGGGAACACAATTCAATCCATGACAACTGCTTACGTCCTTAATCCTCAAAAAATTTCACTGATGTCCTTCAACATACATTTTTTAACATAAATAGTATCTACAGATAAAAGAAAAAAAATACAAGGAAAAAGCTTTTATGTGAAAGTTGAGTTGGAAAGTGTGAGAGAAAAAATACATGGTACATGCATATATGTGTGTGTATTTATGTATATTAAGAGTAAGGGCCTTTAATGAAACATGTACCAAGCAAGGGATCATTATGTTTGTTTTTCAGCCATTTTCATTCGATCTATTACAGAAGACTATGCTTCTAACACTTAGGGTTGTGGCAGTTTGTGTGCATACACAGATCTGTAGAAATTCTACAACTAAAAATGACTTTATCCTTTACTTTTTTGCTGCCCTTACGAATTTTGTTATACATAAATTCAGTTACAGTGTGAAGACCTAAACTCAGCCCTGTTCCTATTGCTGGTGTGTCCGCTGTCCTGCACAGGTTTAGAATCAAATTTTATGCTTAGCTTTATGCATGCTTTCCCTTGTGCTTCTCAGGCTCGCCTGGTACAATGAGCGTCCGAGTAAGAAAGACGTGTACGTTCCCACTTTCATTTTATGGACTACCTGCTTTGGTGGTTGTGGCAGAGATAATGCAATGTACTCCCCAAACTTTATTTCCTTTCCATGTGCACACACAGTGAGATGATATTTTCTAGGGTCTCTTACAGCTGTGTGGGGCTACAGAACTGCCTCTCAGACAAAGGATCATGAGCAGAAGCAGTGCCTCATCCCTAAAATTCTCACACATGTCTCCTGGCAGTTGTGCCTGTCATGGATTGAAATATCTCCCCCCTCCCAAAAGTGTATAGTAGCAATTTAACTTGACCATGATTTCTGTTATTGTGTGATTGTCCTCTATTTTGTGATTGTAATTTTTGTATATGTTGTAAAACCTAATCTCTGTCTGGGGTTAATGGGGTACGACTGGCTTTTGTTAAACAAGATTAAGATAGAACAATAATACCCTTAGTAAAGTCACATCCCTGATCCAATGTAAAACGAGTTTCCCTGGGGTGTGACCTATATTCCCCCGTTTTTTTTCTCAAGAGACATAAAAGAAAGAAAAGTCCACAGAGAGCTGGGGACTTCATACCACCAAGAACACAGCATCAGTAGCAAAATGTAACCTTTGGACCTGAGTTCCTGCACTGATATGCTCTGAAACCAAGTTGCCTGATGACAAGGACCTACCTCTGAAGCCAACAGAGAGAGAGAGCCTTCCCCCTGGAGCTGGCACTTTGAATTTGGCCATATAGCCTACTGGACTGTGAAAAAAATAAACTTGTCTTTGTCAGAGCCATCCACTAGTGGTATTTCTGTTATAGCAGTGGAAGTTTCCAAGTGCAAAGAGCTACCAGCTAGAGGTACCTGGTTCTTCTGATGCTTGCACATAGCATAACACTGTTACCAAATACCACTTTTACACTGGAAGAGTGGAATTCCTTTTTTTTTTTTTTTGTCAAAGTCCTTAAATTTGAGGTAATAGAGTTTCTGAGGATGACTAAGATAAAGTGGTACTGTATATAGTTTTACATATATTAGTGGGTCAATTTTGCTCTCAGAGATGTTGATTTCATTGGCATTATTGTTTTATAAAAATGTAGGAGTTCTTTTATAAACAAGTAGGAGTTCATGACAGCAAGAGGATTGTAAGACGGGGAAAGACGTCAGAAAAAGAGCTCATCTCAGATTTTAAAAGATAAATTTTTCTAATCTTACATCCAGTTTATTGCCTGTTTGTGTAAATAATAAAATTCAGAATATTAGCCCTAAATAAGTTAGAAAACATTGTTTCTCTCCACCCCACCCCCCTTTTTTTAAACAAAAAACATGGAAATGGGTGCCGCACAGATTTAAACAAAGTATATAGAGTTAGGTAAGTCGCCGGAAACAGGGCTAGGATAATCCAAATCCAGTGCCACTGAGTCGATTCCAACTCTTAGTGACCCTACAGAGCAGGGCAGAACTGCTCCATAGAGTTTGCAAGGAGTGCTTGGTGGATGTGATCTGCTGACCTTTTGGTTAGCAGACATAGCATTAACCACTACTACGCCACCTGGGTTATGACTTTTATTTCCTAAATTTGGCCCAACGCTTTATCCAGCATAACATATTCTGTCCTTCTAGGATACCACAGGAACTCTTGAGGAATTTTTATAAGCCTTATGTTTCTGGGAAATTCAAGTCATGAACAACTGGTGAGAAAATGGGAATTCAGTCAGAATTCTTAGAATTTGAAAAGCGTGTTCAAAATTGCCAACTGCTTTTTTTAGTCCCTACTTAAAGAAATGCCCAGTTTGTTTTATTTATGGCAAGTCTTTTAACCAGTGCATTCTAGGACAGTGGTTTAGACATCTGTGAACATCCTGGGGATAGTGCAAGAGATTGGAAGTTTGGGGTTCTGGGCTGGCTGTCTTTATCCATTACCAGCCTCATCCTTATAGCCAAGTGTGCTATATAAATATCAACCTTTTCTACATGTTCCTTGATGAGAAAGGAAGTGGCATAAGCATCAGTCCATGGTGACCAGGATTCTTTGGCACAGCTCAAATTAAAACAGCAAGTACCATAACAATCATATCTGGTTATGAGGAAGAAAAGAGAGAGGTGAACTTTATTTCCCTGAAAAGCAGTCAAGAAATAAGCAGTTGTGTTTTACCAACCATTAATGGACCACAGTCTTAGAAGTGGACTGTTTTAGGCAGCTATTGCTACTCTAGCAGAAATACCACAGAGTGGATGGCTTTAACAAAGGAAGGTTTATCCTTACACAGTCCAGTAGGCTACAAGGTCAAATTCGGGATGTCTGATCCAGGGGAAGGCTTTCCCCACTGTTGGCGCTGGATGAAAGTCCAGTATTCTATCAGTCTCTGTCCAGGGAGTGTCTTGGGGCAGGAACCTCAGGTCTGAAGGATGGGCTCTTCTCCCGGTTCTGCTTTCTTGATGGTGTGAGGTTACCAACTCTCTGCTTGCTTCTCTTTCCTTTTATCTCTTGTAGGACAAAAGGATTAAGTGTTGGGCAAGCCACACTCCAGGAAAACTCCCTTTACAGTGGAGCAAGGAGGTGATCCTATGAAGGGATTTGCAGTCCCACCCTAATTCTTGAACATACAGCACAAGAAAACTACAAAATGGAGGACAATCACAAAATATTGGGAATCATGGCCCAGCCACATGGATATACATATTTTGAGGCGGACATAATTCAATCCATGACATGGACCTCTGCTAACCAGAAGGTTGACAGTGTGAATCAACCAACCATTCTGTAATCCTACTTTGTCCTCCAGGGTTGCTCTGAGTCAAATAGGCTCAAAGGCATTGTTATTATTATTTTGTTTTTGGAGGAGGGTGGAGGCAGAGGATGGAGTGAGGAGATGCTCTTAGAAGCAATAACTTGTCAGGAAGTATACATTAACATTTGCAATTAATATGTCTATCCAATCAAAGTATACTTTAATCCAAAGATCAGTGAGCTATAGCTTGTTGGCTAAACCAGTTTGCTGCCTGTTTGTATACATAAAGTTTTATTGGAACACATCCATGTCCATTTGTTTATGTATTGTGGGTGACAGCTTTGTCACGACAACAGTAGAGTCAAGTAGTTGTGTCAAAGACTGTATGGCCTGTAAAACCTAAAATATTTATTAGGTGGTCCTTTATAGAAGTTTCTCAGCCCCTGTTTTGATCTATCAAGATCTAAATCATTCTCTGTATGTCATTCCAAATTTAGTAATCCATGTTTTGTGCTTTAGTGTCAACAACAAAAACAAATAAGAATAATTAAAATAATTTTTCAATGTCTCATTTCTTTGAGAAAAATCACACAGTAGCTGGATATTAAGGATCAGCACAAAACCAATCCCCCAAATGTGGAGACTGACCTAGTCCCCATATTCTCAAGTCTTTGTCCTCACTGGCAGCACCCTCTGAGGCAATTTTCTCTCTGTTTCTGACTCTAGGTAGTGAGAGCTAGGCCAGAGTTCACAGGCTGCCAAATAAGCAGATAGCAACCACCACTTTGGGGGCTATAAACAACAACCCAACTTTATGACCCTCTGGCCACCAGTGGAAGGCTGTTTTCCCAGTTTTCCTTTAGAATGTCAGCTGCAGGCTCAGGAACCCACTTGATATCTTTACTTTTTACCTATTTGCTCTCACTGCTACTTTGTGTTCCATAATTTGCTGGAATTCGTAGAACTCACTGAGAGTATGCCATACTTACTGTTACAGATTCATTACAGATTAAAAAAGGTACAAATGAAGAGATGCCCACACAGGATAAGAACTAAGAATTTCCCAACATGGAGCTTCTGTGTCTCAAGGAACATGCTACACTCCCAAAAAGTTCTCATCAGCCAGGAAGCTCTCTGAGCCCCTGTTCTCAGGATTTTATCAGCCATCCTCTAAGATAGGTTAAATTATGCTTTCGGAGGCTAGGTGAATTGTTTCTGTTCAGGCAAGCCACCACTCACCAACCAAATTCTCAGGTATGACTTGGAGTCTCAGAGCAATGCATTCCAAGGATCGTTTCTCGGCAGTCTAAGACAAAGTTTACCCTAAATGAAACCAAACCGAGTTCTGTCGAGTTTACTCTAACTCATAGTGAAACTGTAGGACAGAGTAGAGTTTCTCCATAGAGTTTCCAAGGACAGCCTGGCAGATTCAAACTGCCAAACTTTTGGTTAACAAATGTAGCACTTAACCACTATGAAACCAATGTTTCCTACTTAGGTTCAAAACGAGGTCCTTTACCCTATAGTAACAAAGGGTGTACATGTGATATACCATGTACTTCAGAACAAATCATCTCTGCTCTTTGAAATAATCAGGAGAGTGGTGAGGACTAGGAGACTTTGGTTTCAAATTATGGTCTGAAATTGTGAAGAAAATGATAACATGAAAATCAAATTTTTAACACTTTAAAAACAAGTGTTAAAATGAGTCTTTGATCAATAGTCAACTGAATCCTCTACTTTTTTTTTTTTTTGATTCGCTCTTGATTCCATTAATTTCTTTATTTCATCCTTGATTTCCTCTATAACCCATGGCTTTTGGAGCAGGGTATTCTTCAGGTTCCATGAGTTCAAATTTCTATCTGTGTTTTTTCTGCCACTGATTTCAAGTTTTACTGTTTTACGGTCTGAAAAGATGCTTTGTAACAATTCAGTGGTTTGGATTTTGTTAAGATTTGCTTTACATTCTAACACATGGTCTATTCTGGAAAATATTACATGTGCATTGGAGAAGAAGGTGTATTCATCTGTTGATTGATGAAAAGCTCTGTATACATTGATGAAGTCTAGTTGGTTAATTGCCGCAATAGGATTTATGTCTTTACTGAGTTTTTTTCTAGATGATCTGTGAATTACTGAAAGTGGAGTGTTGAAGTCTCCAACTATTATTGTGGAGTGATCCATCTCAGTTTTCAATGTAGTCAGTGTGTTTTCAATGTATTTAGATGCTCTGGTATTGGGTTCATAAACATTTAATATTGTTAAGTCTTGCTTGTGTATTGAATCTTTCAGCAATAGCGACCATTCTTGTCCACGATGGTGGATTTTAGGTTGCAACCTATTTTATCTGAGATTGGTATTGCCACATCTGCTCTTCTTTGTATATTGTTAGCTTGGTGTCTATTATTCCATCCTTTAATTTTCAGTTTGCTCATATCTTTAAGTCTAAAGTATGTTTCTTGTAAGCAAGATACAGACAGGTTGTGTGTTTTGATCCAGGATATCACTCATTGTCTCTTTATTGGAGTGTTCAATTCATTTACATCCAGTGTAATTATTGATAGGTATATGTTTAGTGCTGTCATTTTCACATATTTATTTTTGTGTTGGTGTTTTTTCTGTTAATCTTAATATCCTGTCCTGTGTCATTCTTCTTTATGGATTGACTTTCATCTTCATCAGTATTAGTTTTGCGTTTGTTGAGACTCCTGTCTTACATTTTTTTGTTTCGATACGTTGTGCTGTTGTTGTGCTTTGGGGCTGCACCTATGATCCCCCTCAATATTCTAAGTTTAAACCCAATTTGAACTTCTGCATTTCTTTGTAACTTCCTCTCCATCTGAAAGGACTGCAACTATTGTAGTATATTCCTCTTTTTAGTGTGATGATGTCATAGTTTTTGTGATATGATCACTGGCTCCTTTCTCTTAATATTGCAGCTTTGATTGAGTTTTGTGACTTCCCTGAGTAGGTTTCTGGATGCTGTGCCCTTCATTGCCTCCTTAAATATGCACTTAATGGTTTTATTTTTCTAAGTAAAGAGCTTCTTTCAGTATTTCTTATAGTTTCGGTTTGATTTTATAAAGTCTCTAAGCTTCTGTTTACCTGAGAATCTCTTAATTTCATCTTCATATTTGAGAGACAGCTTTGCAGGATATACAGTTCTTGGTTGGAAGCTTTTCTCCTTCAAGGCTTTGAGTCTGTTATCCTACTGCCTCCTTGCTAACATCTTTTCTACCAAGAAGTCAGATGAAAGCCTACAGGGTTTTCCTCTGAATGTTAGCTTTGCTTTGAGCCTCACTGCCTTTAAGAGAATCTGTTTATATTTCATTTTATTAAGCTTGATTATAATATGTCTTGGTGTCTTTCTTTTGAGGTCTGCTTTCTGTGGCATTTGATACATGTCTTGGGTATCTGTGTTTCCTTCTTTTATAATTTCAGGGAAGTTTTCTGTCAGCAACTCTACAACAATACTCTCTGTATTTTCATCTATCTCTCCTTGTTCAGGAACTCTAATTAATTGTAGATTATTCCTCTTAATAGAGTCCTACTTCTGTTAATTCTTCATTTTTCTTATTTCTCTTCTCCAGTTTTTCCTTATAAATCCTCATGACAGTTGCTCTGTCCTCAAGAGCACTAAGTTTGACTTCCATCCCTCAATGCTGCTCTTTGGGTTTGGATTAAACTGTATAATTCTGTAATTTTGTCCTTGATCTGCTGGATTTCAGATTGTTGATGCTCCATCAGTTCAAATAGCTTGCTTAATTTTTCATTTTGCTCTGCTGTGTTTTGTTTAATCTCTGGGAGGGTTTTATATATAATTCTCTTGTACTCAACCTCTGATAGTTTCAGAAAGGCTTCTTCATCTGAGATTTTTTAAATTGTGATTAAATGAAAGTTTACTATATGATTCAAATCTGCATTCCCGCCTATTGCAGCTCTTTCTGCTCTCCTTGCCCAGTGATGGTGCACTCCTCTTTTCCATTCAATACATGTCATATCCTCCTATCCTCTTGTTGCTTCCTCTCCACCCTCTCCACTTCCCTCTAGTAAGAGGTCGGTAGGACAAAATCCTATAGAGGCATGGAATCATAAAATGCGCACACATTAAGGCCACTTTGTGTCCCAGAATCCAATCCTTTCTATCCAAACAGTTGACTTCATTAATGATCTATGATCTGGGGCAGCACCAGGTCTAGGATCCATGCTCCCAGGGGAACTCTCAGGCCTTCAGACCATCAATTGTGCTCCTTTATTGAAGTTATTATGATGCATCCCTTTTTTTCTCATGTTGCCACTGGGACTCAACATTATGAGCCCCATCACAGCTGTCATTGGTGGTGGCTGGACACCATCAGGTACTTCTGATCACATGTTGATATAGTCACCCATTCACGTGGGTCTTTCTGTCTTCTGGGCTCCTTTTCTCTCACATCATTGCTGTCCTTGGTGATTATCTGTTCCAGCAGAGTTGGGACCATTTGGTGGACCTCAGGTGGCAACTTGCTAGCTTTTAAGACCTGAAATGCCGTTCAGCTATACAAGGTGCAGGAGACTGTCTTAGCAATAGGATAGTTATGCCAGTTGTCCTTGATGTCCCCTGAAATCACAGTTCACCCGGGAAGTTTTCTGATTCTCTATTTTGGGAGTTTTCTGGGACCATGATGAGCTGTTTCTTTAAATGGTTAGAGATGGATTGTTGCCTTTGGGCCATCTAGAGGCTGTTTAGTTCTCTGGTGTTACCTCAATAGGAGCTGAGGTGTAGTTCTGAGAGGAGGGTTGGTCACCAGCTGCCTCCCTATACTCTAGTGACTGGCCCTAGTGGTATCCCTGGGGTGGCATGCTCTGCCTCCTATCTGGCAAAGATGGCTCACTACTTATGGAGTCACTAGTGAGCCATCAACTGACATTATGATGCATGTCAGTAAAGGCTGGAAGAGATGCTGCCAGGCTGCTCAGCAGTTATTTCTCCAGGCAATCTTAATTTCAAAAATTTAGGAGCTATCCAACAGCTGCCAAAATCAGTCAGACCATCAGGAGTGGCAGGCTCTGATTCAGCTGACAACAGAAGCACCCACCTCTTAGGCCATCCCCAAATGCTATGATGTAGTTCAAAGTAGGGAAGGATACAGCCTTGCTGTCATCCTCAGCCAGGCCCTACTCCTAAGTAACACTGTGCTAAACACAGTCTTTCAGCAGGAAAAGCACTTTCTGGACTGGCACTGCTTCTCAGCTTTGAAATTATCCCTGCTAAGGCCTCCGGTTGGGTGACCCCACCTCCCAGCCAACCAAAATGGAATCCCAGATGAGCTTCCCTTCCCACCACAAAACAGCAAAATCTAGGGCAGGGCTTGGAAAAGAGAGTGTGGTGGGGGCCAGTGGCACCCTCAGTCAGGAGCTGGGCTCTCAAAATGTGGCTATCCCATGCACTGTCTCTCTGCTGCGCTATATGCTGTTTACTTTAGCACTGCAGTTCACCATATTTGCTGACTCATGCCATTCCCTGCCTCCTGGCTAAAAAAAAAAAGATAAAAGTATCAGTATCTGTAGTCCGCCCAGATGGTGAGTCAGCAGGAGTGGGACTCAGTGCATTCTGCCTCATCAGAGAGAGGTAGGTTCCCATTTAGTGGCATGTAGTCCAATCTGACAATCCTATGGTGTATCCTAGCACTCCCTGGGTGCCCAGAGTGTTGTGTTCAATTATCAACCCAAGCCTTAGTTTTCAGAGGGAATTGAGGAGATGTGGGTCTCACCCACCATCTTGGCTCTGCCCCTCCTGAATCCTCTACTTTTTACTAAGCTCCATTTTAACATTTTAACCCTTTTTCATTCATTTTAAAAGGGGAGCTTTGTTTTAATTTTAGAGTTATTAATGTATTTTGTGAAATATTGTCCCAGTCAGATTCCAAAATACATATGGACAAACTACAAAAGCCTGGTCAAATTAAAAAAAAAAAAAAAACAAAACTATTTGTTGGTGATAATATAACAATAATTTTTGTTTTTAATTTGATGTTTATCATGGTGGTTAGGTTGGTTGTTCATTTGGGAAGGTGTTTACTTAGTTTAGGACTATTCTCTAATTAAGAAGTGTTTTAATTCCATCAACTCACTGAAGACAGAAAAAAAATCCTTAGCCTTCTTTGTATCGCTTGAACTTTGTACTAGACCAAAAAACCAAAACCACCACTGTCAAGTAGATTCTGACTCATAGAGATCCTGTAAAACAGAGTAGAATTGCCCCGTGGAGTTTCTAAGGAGCACCTGGAGGATTTGAACTGCTTACCTTTTGGTTAGCAGCTGTAGCACTTAACCACTATGCCACCAGTGTTCTGTGCTCTGTACAGTGTGGTATACAACTGATGCTCAGTAAATACATTTTGGATGAATGGTTCAATTAATAGTCCGTTTATTTTATACCCTAACACACGATATTTTCTGAGTTTAAGAAAGTCTTGTTTAAACCTTATTTTTGCTGCTGAGTATTTTTAGAATATGATAATATCCTTGTAGAAAGTCACTAATAATAAGTTGCTATTCAAATTTGTCAAATTAGTTATGCCTATGTGAATTTTTAGCAGATGGATTTCTAAATTTTTCTTGGTAAATGTACACGCTACTGACACACGAAGTTTACTTTCAAATATTATCCTACACACTTAAATATAATATATTCGTGCACCAATTTTGATTATGCAAAAAATCTGGTGAACTAAATTTAGTAGTTTATCAGACTAAAAAATACCAAAACAACTAGATCACTTCGTATTTTCTACTGTTGTTTACAAAAGGATATATAAATTTTAAAAGGTCTAGGGAAAAAAACATGTAAAGTAAACAGATAAACTAATAAGCTAGACTTTCATATTTTCTCTTATTGTAAAAAATCATATTTGAGTGACAGCTGCAGGAGTCCTTTAAAAATTTCTTAAGATTATTAACCTGTTTTATTAAGGCTTTGTGTTTATGTGAGGAGCTTAAGAGATAGTGGCAGATATTATAGACAAATGGGGAAATGAATGATGCCTTCCAGCTACCCCAGTTACCCCCTGCTGTTTTGTATTTTTAAAAAACAAAACAAAACATAAAAACTGTTGCCATCAAGTGGATTCCTACTCATAGCAACCCTATAGGACAGAGTAGAACCACTCTATCCAGATTTCTAAGGAGTACCTGGTAGATTCAAACTGCTAACCTCTTGGTTAGCAGCCATACGCTTAACCACTACTCCACCAGCACTTCCACGGTGCTGCACTGTAGTTACTGAATTGTAATTATCCTGCTTTCTTTCTTTTTTTCTGAAAAAAAGAACAATTTTACTTTGGTATTCACAAATGGCAACAAACATAGTTTTCAAAGTATTGCTTCTGTTAGAATCCAAACCTGCTGTTGTCAAGTAGATACCAGCTTACAGTGACCTATAGGACAGAGCAGAACTGCCTAGTAGGCAGATGATGAGTTCCTAAGGAGCTAGACAGATGAGTTTCTAAGGAGCACCTAATGGGTTCAAACTACTGATTTTGCGGTTAGCAGCCATAGCACTTAACCACTACTCCACCAGTGTTCCCACTCCTTGTAATAGTGTCCAGATATCAAGAAAATAATTTTGCCAAATTCTCAGTGACTGATGAACAAATCAAGCTTTGAATTCTATTGAGATGATCTCTCTTGTCAAAAAGTGTGATCTCTTTTCTCATCCCTCTTTCCCACATTTCTACCCAAGAACATTCAATTAGTAAAAGGCTAAAGAGATCCTTGTTTTGTTTTGTTGATGTCAGACCTAAATGAGTCACTTTCTTAGCTGTGACATTTAATAAATATTTTTGTTCCCACAAATAAGCCAATAACATAATGAAAAAATGTTTCTATAAAGTTAAAGTATATATTAAAAGCTGCTTAAGAACAACTGGGAAATATATTACTTAAATATATGTTAAAAATGCTGATACAGTCAAACTGATACCTGGTAATAAACTAAGTTTTTAGTTTAAAAAGCAATTTTGTATTAGGAACTACTGATATTCAAAAAACTAATTTTATGCCTTTAAGGAACTTCTACTATTTTCTTTCACAGTCACTTGATGGCCAGGAAAAGACGAAATGAACTGCCACTGCTACTGAGAGTGTATTTGTTCAAACAATGTTTTGTTATATCTGATAAAAGGCTGTAGCTGAAGAGATTTTTATTAACTTCAAAAAGTGTCATTTTTTCCTAACAAAGACACCAGAACCACCAATTAGTTCTTCCAAATATAGTCAGTGTGCTTCCAGGGAGTTCTCTAAGTGTGTAAGCATTGGTGATGGTAACCAGTGGGGGAGGTAGTTAAGAAACCTTCCTGGGAATACTTATCAGGAAGGTTTTCGACATCAGGGGTGTAGAGTCTCGATAACAAGCCTGACAGGACAGCAGATCATGGTCTATAGATTATTTACTCAGCATGTGATCACTGGCTTTAGCAGAAGAGGGAAAAAAGTAAAAGAGTTTGAAGTTTAGCGAAAGTTTAGGAGAGAAAGTGGGCCAAAGAGCTATTCCTGCTGTCAAAAAGCAAAGCACGCTGCTGAAGCTGTGGCAAAGGCTTAGAATCTGTGGGGCTGGCTGGAAGATCTGAAGTCTTTTGAACAGCAAATAGCCCTAAGCAGTATTCCACATATTTGCCTCCCCAGTTGAAACTTTGGGAAAGATTAATATTGGGAGTTTTTCCAACAATGGGATGTTTTCACAAAGTCAAAGCTATTTGACAAGCACAGCTATTTGGGGGAGGAATTTGGAACAACCTCATGTGCTGTGTAAGCTATAAATGCTGTCATCAACTACAGAGCAAGGGAGCAGAGAAATGTTCATTTTCTTGATCACAGGTTTTAAAAGAAAGGGGGTGAAAAGCTCATTCTTCCCAAGGCCTTTGTCAGAGCAGCAAAAAGATAACTCTGTTGAAACCTCCCTGATCCGAAAGAGTAGATTCGGGTCATGTCTGCCGCACAGATCATGAGTTTGAAATAGGCTTTAGTGAAGAGGTTTAACGTATTAGCAGGCTCTTGACTGAATTTACGAAAATTTAAAAAGCATTTTAAAGTATGTGGCCATGGTAATATCATTTCAAATAGTAAACAATCACTGTTTAATCGATCCTTGCTACTATATATGACAGCACATTTAGAAAGGGCTTACCCTTAAATCTTCGGAAGTAGAACCAAATATGCATAGAACCGTTACAGCAGACAGAGGACATGCTGTGTGTTTTTTAACTTCTGTGTTTATGAACTTTTCAACTATGGTCCCAATGCTATATTTTCATACATAGGAGTATGGAAATATCCACTAAGTCACAGTCCCAAGTGCTGTCAAGTCGGATCCAGTGGTTTTACTAAATGCTCACAGCGTGCATTTCCCCCAGTTTCTTTGGTGGTGCTATTCTAAGGGTCACGGTAGGCCCCCAGGTGCATAATGATAGAGTGTTCTGCATTTTCTTTATATGGTAAAATAAAACAAGGCTCAAAAGAAAATAATAAAGCTGAAATCATAAAAAATAAACAAACTACCTATGGCTGTTTAAGTGCAAGTAGTAATTATACTTTTATTTTTTTAACCAACTAAGTAGAAAATGGCTGCTTTATATTTATCAACAAGAATTAAAATGCCATTCTTACCAAGATGTGAAATATGTCAGTTATATCCAGCTGGTGATTTATATACACATATACATATTTTAACAATATCTCTGAACCCTGTCAGTAAATATTACAACCTTTTATAAATAACTCTTATAAAAGATGAAAATGTTGCTAAGTAAAATGTTATGAATGAAATATGCAGCATGAAACTCCCATTATGTTTTAACATGCTACAATTGTTTTTTAAGCCAACTTTTTTTGTTTTTATGAGAAAGTGTGATCACATTCCTCACTCTCCTAAGTCAATGATTGGTATACACTGTAACTTCCAAATTCTCCAGCTTTAGAGAGCACATAATACAATTTTTAGCCTAACTTCCTGGTTTTGTCTGATTTGCAAGTCATTAATCTGCTCAGAAAATATTTGAACAGCTAAGCATACTTCAGGCATCTCAGAGTTCCTTTTGAAGCCATTTGATTAGAATATCAGAAGAAATGCATTACCTAAAACAAATAAAATGAAGAACAGAAACAAGTTTGGGGCAGTTTTTGGTTGGCCGAAGATTCCTGAAATGAGTTGCTCTTTTAATAGAAAAACACTGAACTTTCAGACATTTGAAAATCTGATCTGTACATATTCTCTTTAAATATAGAATGCTTTTTCCATCCTCAAGCTATATCATTTGCTTGAAGTCTATTTTACTTCATTGCATTTTGCAGTATGTTTAAATATTAATTTTTGGATTCCCTTTAGTGTTACCTGTATTTCATCTTTTTTTATTATTTTTATTAACACATTTCTTTTTTCTCCAGATTTTATTTGATTCTTCCAAAGGAATTTCCTCTGAGTCATTTTAGCATACTTTCCTTCCAGAATCTTTCTTCACATCTTTTATAGTAATAGAAATTCTAGCTGAGCACGGAGTCACCAAGAATAAAAACTATACTTAACAGAATTTTTTAGATTCATGGGGAGCCATGTGATTGTGTTCTGGGGAATGGCATGTAAATAAAATTGCAATTTAACAGTTTTCTAGAGCCCTCTGAGAAAAAAACAGGTGTATCCTTCTTCATCTCTTTCTCCTTACACCTACTTGGAACTATCTTAAACCATAGAGTCTCACACAACTGACTAAAAAGACAGAAAGACGTTGAGTCTTCGCCCTGGTTGAGTGCTATTTTGACCCTGTACACAGCATTGCTATGAGTCAGAACCAACTCAGAAGCTTAACAACAGGCTAAGTTTCTGAGACTGGACTATTGTTTCCAGTTCCTTTCTCATTCCTTATAATCAGTTTCTAAATCCCTGACTTTTTTTCATGTAACTTGACTTGTGCCTCCTATCCGAGGGGTATATAGCCTCCACATCCCAGCAGAAGCTTTCAAGAGGATCTGTGGTGTGTCAGCGTGTCCTGCACTCCTGCTGTGCACCACATGGAGGCCACACCGTCATCCTTGGTGCCTCAAACGAGAATATGCATGAAGTCAGTGTTTTGAAGGAAGCCAACTGAGATTTTTATCTTTTTTTTTATGACCTCAGCAAAAGCTAATATATAAGTTGCATGTCAAGTTAAATAACTGTAAGAAAGCAGGTAAGACAAAAAAACTTCCATAGACTATGTTTAGTATATGATTTTGTGAAATGAAAAACTGTTCACTTCTGTTAAGCTGTATTAGTGGAACAGGCAGAGTATAAATAAAGCCTAAATTAGAATGACGTATCAAATAACTAATTAGATCATGATGCATTAATGTTAATTATAGGTCTTCTTTGCTTCAAAAACACGCCAAGAAAAACATCATAACATGAACTCTCCAAGAGATTAACTTTTCTATCATAGTTTACATCATGTGATTCTGCATACTTTAGATACGTACACTCTCTTTCTAACATACATTAATCTCTTTTACAAATATTACCATAGAACTTACTTTGCTCAGTGTTTTATTGATTTTCTATTTCCTCTTTGAAGCACCTAGCTTACTTTACTTGTTGATGTTTTCATTGATTTTGTATTTCCTTTTGGAAATGAGATGAGAGCTTTTAAAGAGGTCCTGCTACTTGGCAAGAATAAGATGTTGAATTGTGTGAGTTTCCTAGGGAATTTCACTATTAAACATACTACTTTTATCTCCATACAAAGTAGTGATTTTTTTAATTTTGTATTGTGCTCCTCTTTACATTTAAAAGTGTTATCTATAAATTAACTTGGCAAGAAAAATGTGACCATTGCATGATTTAAATGTATATCCAATTTAAATTCTAATACAGTAAATTCTCAAATAGATAAGCAATTTTTGAAGGCTATTTCAAGTCTTATAGAATGTACATGATCTTGAAGTTGTAACAAACTAAACAGTATCAGGCATAAATTCCTGAAATTCTGTGGTTGAAAGTAAGCAATTAGTACTATGGATTGAATTGTGTTCTCCAAAAAATGTGTGGCACTTTGAGTGACTCCTGATATTGCATGATGTTTCTCCATGTTCTAAACCCTGCCTCTGTGATGTTAATGAGGGAGGATGGGTGGCAGTTGTGTTGGTAAGGTAGCAATCATCTTTATCACACTAATTAGGGAGAAATAAATCTAGTTTTATCAGCACCTGAATTTCTGCCTTAACAGAATATTTGACTGAGAATACAAATTGGGCTTTTAAGTTTAGCAGCATAATACAGTGTATTATTTACAAAGAATTCAACAATTTAAATGCCATTCTATCTCTAACCGAACACACATCAGAAACATCTGATTTCTTTTTTTTTTCTTTTAGGAATTCCTTGGTGGCAAAA
The DNA here is from genome assembly GCA_028571685.1 of Heterohyrax brucei. Classification (NCBI taxonomy): domain Eukaryota; kingdom Metazoa; phylum Chordata; class Mammalia; order Hyracoidea; family Procaviidae; genus Heterohyrax; species Heterohyrax brucei. The sequence goes on from CM053156.1 coordinate 8,906,994, forward strand.
GTGGTGAAGCACTCAGTTGCTAATCAAAAGCCTGGGGGATTGAATCCACCAGAGGAATTTCAGAAGAAAGGCCTCTTCTGAAAGGTCACAGCCATTGACATCCCTTTGGAGTAGAGTTCTACTGTGACACTGCTTGGGTTGTTAGGATTTATTCCCAATGATGCCAATGCTTCTGAATATGTGGTTGCCAAGAGACTGGAACACTGACCAGGAGACCATCCAAGAGACATGGGTTTATTCATCAAAAGGGAAACTTACAGAGCAGGACAGCAGCACTTCATCCAGTGGCCTTTGGCTGGACAGGGTGTTAACTGTGCACTGGTAGGGGTAGCAAGTTATTTTATGAACGTCCCCACCCCTGGGTCATACTGGCTCTGGTCCACAAGAGTGCATCACATGTTAATCAGGGTTAGGTTGACTGTCCAGTGGGAGTGGTGACAGCATGTTGCCACTTAAGTCCACTGTTACAGATGTCAGCAACCGTAAGGTGGGCCCCTGCCTCGTAGGTATTGTAATAACCTATTCTACATCAAAGAATCAGTATCGGAACATGCAGTAGTGAATGTGCACATGAGCTGCTTGGGGCTTTTTGGCTCATGTTTTCAATATTGTTGTCTTAATTACTTTGACCAGAAAGCAGAAAAGCTGTGGTCAAGGTTAATTTGACTCCAAGGAGTCATTATAGGACATTGTTGTTTTGGTTCCATACAGACACACATAAAGCCATGAGTCAGAATCAGTTCACTGTCTACTAGTATAAGATGCACTGTAAACATCCTTCTAAAACTGTGTTGTTCAATCTGGTAGCCGCAACATGTGGTCACTGACTGCTGAATATATCACTGGCATTAATTCGAATGTTCTGTAAGTATAAAATACACACTGGATTACTGAAGAAAATTACAGAATATATCACATTAATGCTTTTCATACTTCATGTTGTTGAAATGATAGTTTGCATAGATTGGCTTAAACAAAATATATTATTAAAATTGATTTTACCTTTTCTTTTTTTGTTTTTGTTTTTGTTTTTTTACTGTGACCATTAGAAAGTTTAGAATTACCTCTTGCATTGTATTTCTATTGGATAGTGCTTGTCTATAAGTCTCTAAACTCTGTTCCTGCAATGGATCTTTGGAATGCAATGTGTATGAACTATCGTATCTTAGATTCCTATAGAAATGACTTCACCAAATTAAAATAAAATGTTACATCTTTGGTGTTTATGAAGTATGGTATGAACAAATGTTAAATTTTAAAATAGAAAACCAGGCATTCATGCTATCAAACATCACTAGGTAATGCTGTTTTCCAGACACCTCTAGGGTTGCTATGAGTCAGAATCAACTTGACAACAACAGGTTTAGCTTTTATTTGATTTTAAGGCTGACATAGATTTCAGTCAAAGAAAAGAGGGCTCTTATGAATGAACCACAACCAGGTTTCCAAGAATTAGACTATCTCAGGAGATCTGCCCTTATACAAAGACTGCCAATGAAGTTCACATACTGATTCTAGAAACTGTGTTACATAACTCACTGCTGAATATCACTAGTCAGCTTCTAAGTACTCACTTTGGGAAACTATGCACTGACACTAGCACTTAGTCCACCCTTCAAAGCAATTTTGGACCTCTTTTTCTTCAATAGCCATTAGAGCTGTTGTCATATTAATTTTGATGTCCAGAAGGTCATCCAAATGTCTTCTGTTCAATGTTTCCTTTATCTTCAGGTAAAGAAAAAAGTCACTGAGGGTCAGACCAAATGATTAGGGAGGGTGTTCCAATACAGTTATTTGTTTACTGGCTAAAAACACCCTCACAGACAACTATACAATTCTCAAACTTGCCACCTTGCCACCATGCACAATGATCATTCCAGAAAGAGTTCCAAAATTGCTTGAAAGATGGACTAGGTGCCGGCATCATTGTATAGCTTCCCAAGGTGGGGTACTTCAAAAGTGCCGATAGGGATATTCAACAAAGAAGTATGTAGCCCTTAGAACAATTAAGTTTACAAACTTACTTTTCAGACTTCATGTTTTCCAAAGACTCTAAAGAGATTTCTTATTTCAGAGCTCCTTTTTTCCCTTCTTTGTGTTTTTATTGTAATGCAAAAACACTGAGTCCAAATTTAATATCAATATATGAAAACAGAAAAAGTTAAAATGAAATTATAAAAGCATTTTGATGTAAATTAAAACAATAATTATAGAGTCTGATTTAACATGGTCCTTGCAAGCATATATACTTTCTAGTTAGTTCTCTTGCTTGAGGACTTGGGTCATATTTTAGTAAAGACGAATGCTGTGTGTACAATGTTGTTGTTAAATGCTGTAGAGTCAATTCCAATTCGTAGCAACCCTATGAAAAACAGAATGAAACCCTCACTGTTCAGTCTGTCACCACGTTGACAATCATTTTTATGGTTAAGCTCACCGTTGCAGTCACTGTGCCAATCCATCTCGTTGCAGGTGTTCTTCTTTTTCACTGACTCTCCACTCTACCAAGCATGATGTCCTTTCCCAGGGACTGATCCTTCCTGACAGTACATCCAAAGTATGTAAGACACAGTCTTGCCATCTTTGCTTCCAAGGAGCACTCTGGTTGTACTTCTTCTAGAACCGATCTGTTTGTTCTTTTGGCGGTCTGTGGTACATTAAATATTCTTTTCTAGTGCTGTGATTCAAAAACATCAATTCTTCTTCCATTTTCTTTATTCATTGTCCAGCTTTTGTATGCATATGATGGATATAATACACGTCCAAAAAACATTGAGACTTGTGTGTCTTGAAAAAAGATTCAAAACAAAGGATTCCAAATGCCAGCCAAGTGCCGTCGAGTCGGATCCGACTCATGGTGACCCTAGGGAGTGATCTATTTTGTCAGGTTTTATCAGCAGTCAATAAAATCAACAGATAGCAATATTCTGGCATGTAGAACTTGGGCAGAAGAATAGGAGCATAGGTTTGAAGAGGCAGCTGTGACCTAGCAGTAGATAATCAAACTGTCCACAGTCACCTTATGAATACAGTAACAGGAGCCAAGCAACAGGAAGCTAGCAGAGGCACAGAAACAGGAAGAAGTCCCTGGAAATGGAGCTTTGTTTTGTTATAGGGGGAAGCAAACTTGGTTTCTTTATTTCTTTATTTATCATGGGAGATTTCAGGTTATGTCCCAGGAAAATCACCATGATGGACAATGCAGCATTGCTATGAGAAAGTTAAATAAAATGTGCAGAATAATACCACTAAAGGGATTCATTTATTTCTCACTTGTATACTTTATTTTCTGAAATTTAAATTCAGTCTTAAAAGTCACTTGATTGAAGGAAAAATCATTAAACAAGTAAGAGATTAAAATAAAACCTAAGTTTGGAGATCATTGCCCACATTTTCTATCAATCTCCCAATTAAGCATTACCGTGAGTCAGATCCAACTCGACGGCGCTTGGGTGGCTCCCAATTAAGAACTGAGATGTGATCTTGAACAGGTTTCATACTAACGTAAACATGATGTGCTCAACAGTACTATTTCCCACCAACAAAAGATTTTTTTCATACAGCTGTTGAAGAAAATGCCTCTGTGCTAAATCTTGCTGGATTGTGGTATTGTACAAGTTTTCAAGAGTTAAAAATAGCATGTGTTTGCAGTCTCTTGTGAATGTAAAAAGAATGTACTCTCATTACTTCTGATTTCCTCTTGATTGAAAATTCAATCATGTTTCTAATACAAACATCTCTTGTAGAATGTGTCTGATTAACACGGCACTTTGGAGTTTTTTCCCCTTTGATCTCTAATCTTTTGTGTAAAAAACAAAAACAAATCCATTGCCATCTAGTTAACTCTGACACATAACAACCCTAGAGGACTCATCGTGTTTCCATGGCAGAGCAGGGTTAACAGCAGGGGCTTACCCAACCTGCAGCACCACGGTTACTTATCTTTTGTATAACTTCCAGTAAATTCCTCCAAAGAGGTTGCTTAGTGGTGCCATAAAAATGCTACAATATGTTCCTCTGCTGGCAGCGACCTGGTTGACTGGTTAACTAGGGGAAACCTAGTTTGGAGAAAACTTTATCAAATAGTGTAAAAGGGATTCTTACTGTCTGTTAGAAAAATAAGTTTTTAGAGTTTTCATAGCCAGAAAGAAAAAAAAAAAATTCAGCTTCTAATCAAAGTCATTTTGATACATTGGGAAGCAAGGTAAAACTTTAGCAACTGTAAGATTAGCAGCCTCACGGGCTCCCAAGTAAGTACCAGAGAAAGAAAATAGATGTTTTCAGCTTGGTTAACAAATTAATACATTGTCATATTTCAACAGAAATATCTCTTTAATGTAATCCAAGCACTCTTTAACAGGAAGAGAAAAGGGGTTTGCGTTTTGGTTTTCTAATCTTTCGTATATTGTTCACCTTAAAAATAAAATTAGAAAAGTATTCAAAATGAGAATCAAGCTTAAAGATATGGACTTAAGGAAAGTCAGTGAACATTATGTTTTTAACATATTTTGTCCAAATCTTTAATATTCCTGCACTTTAGTTTGGAATATTACTGTTAATAATAAATAAACCTATTTCTGAATAATAGCTATAAAAACCAAAACAAAATCTGCTGCTGACACGTTGATTCTGACTCACAGCAACCCTATAGGACAAAGCAGAACTGCCCCATAGGGTTTCCAAGGAGAATCTGGCAGATAAGAACAGCTGAGCTTTTCATTAGCAAGATCTTAACCATTGCATCACTAGCGTTCCAATGTGTACAAAGCTTCATGCAAATGAGTAATAGAAGTTTGACTTGAAGCGCACAGAACTTTATTTTATGTCAACAGTATTAACAAAGAAACCACCTCTTGACTGGAATAAATCTGTTTTAAGCAATGACAATAAAGGAAAAGTACATAACAGCAGTTTGCTCAACTCAAAATGAACACCGATTCCATTTAAAAGGCTTCCAGCACAATTCCAGTCTCTTTTGTATGTAAAATGAAACCTTTACTTACATGTTATAAATGATATTGAGCCAATCTGTTTTATAAACAACTCTTTTAAGATCTCTAGAGATCACCCAAGTAGAAAAATCCCTGCTTTCCTTTTATCCCACAGCACTCAGAAATTCATTTTGATATATACTCACATCTAACCAAAGCAATAAAAATATGTATCTGAAATTAGTTGTCAATCATAGCAGCTACAAATCTCCAAGAGACAGCCTGCCAGTTTTCTAAATATCAGAAATAATCTTTCATTAAAGTAGCAGACAGGAAGTGCACTCTAGGAATGTTAAAGCCCACTGCCAGGTACAAAGACTGAGTTTCCATTTCGGCTGGATCATTCCAGGTTTAAGAAACTGTATACCATATTTGTGAACTGATGTGTTTTGACTCAGCCATTCTGCTTCTGATACTGGATTTAGCCTACACAAAATCATAGAGATTTCTTGTCTGTCTCCCTGTCGCAGAAAACTTTATGTTTCTACTCACTCATTCTCACTTGGAAATCCTGGTGGCTAGTGGTTAAGTACTACATCTGCTAACCAAAGGTCAGCAGTTCAAATCCACCAGGCCGTCCTTACAGACTCTGTGGGGCAGATCTACCCTGTCTTCCACAGTCACTGTGAGTCAGCATCAACTTGATGTCACTGGGTTTTTTTTGTTTTAGTTTTTTTTTTTTTTTTTGGTTTGTTTTCCTGCCTGTTCTCTCTTAGGAGCAGACTATATAACCTAAGTAAGGATATCATAAGAATAAAATTTGCATTAACTCATCCACTTTGCATTTTAGAAAATTGAAGCCAACAGGCCAAAATCTCACAATTTATGAAAAGTCAGGACATCTCATGCCTAATTAATAACGCTGTGGAGCACAGTTGTACTCTGACACACGGTGGTCAACCTGAGTTGGAATCAACTAAACGGCAAGTGTTTTGTTTTAGTTAATACTATGTTCTCTAAATCAGCTGAAAAAAGACTCACTCTAACAAGTAGCTGCAGGAACAGAGTCGAAGTGAAGAAACACGAAAAAAGAACATACTTTCCTTTAACCTGGATGTTACAGTGTTATTGTTGTCACGGGGTACGGCTTCCAGATTTGAATTTTTGTCATTTGTTTCTTGATATTGTATTTCCTTGCATCATAGTTTAAATCCATATGGGGAAAGACCACTTATATAAAGTCATTTGAAATTATACAATCTTATTCAATCTTATTCAATATTATACTCGTCCTGCACACTTTTCACTTGGTCCATTTTATCAAAAATCAACGGTAACAGTGAATAGATGAGCTGCACTACCTCGTAAACCAAACACCAAACCTTTCCGACTCATAGTGGCCATATGGGACAGAGTAGAACTGCCCCCACGGGTTTCCAAGTCTGTAAATCTTTGTGTGAGCCAACTACCACGTGTTTCTGCCTTCAGTCGGTTGGCACTACTGACTGTTCTGTTAGCCGACTAGTGCTCTTTCCTATGTCGCCAGCTAGTGGCAATATAAAATACAGACTTGTTGAATTTTGTCACAACATCTGCAGTGTTTGTCAGCAAATTTGCATTTTATTTTCAGTTGCATTTTTATTAAGGTTGGTGATCAATTATCTCAAGGAAGTCAGTTCATAAAAAATTACAAAACAAAAGGTAATCAGTCAGTTGTCTGAACACAGGTAATGAGTGCAGGGGTCACTATGAGTCAGAATGCGCAAACTGTGGTGGCATAGTGGTTCAGTACTACGTCTGCTAACCATAAAGTTGGCAGTTCAAATCTACCAGGCGCTCCTTAGAACTCTACGGGTCAGTTCTACTCTGCCTGTAGGGTCTCTATGAGTCACAATCGACTTGATGGCAGTGGGTGGCATGAGTCAGAATTAGCTTTATAGCAGTGGGTGTACTAAGAAATCCTGTAGTTTGATAAATGTCAAATATAACTAGATCTGTTAGATATTTTTCCATAATTTTCTCAAAAACATTATTTTTAATGTTAAAGAAAATAAAGTCTAACAATTATCCTTCCTTTCTCAAATCACTGTATTATAAACTCCCCTTTTCTGTCCTCTCTCTTCCTCCTCCCCCCCTCCACCATCCTTCATCACACCTCCCTCCCATTGCAATCCAGTAGATTACCACACCTAGAAATCTTAAAGGACAGACTAGAACTGCCCCATGGGGTTTCTGAGGAGCAATGTGTGGACTCAAGAGTTGACTGATCTTTTGATTAGCAGTGGTAGGTCTTAAACACTAATCCACCAGGGTTTTCCATTCTATATATATGGTATTTAAAAAAAAATCAGTCTTGGAGTCAAAGAATTGGATGCTAGATCTGACTCTAGTTACTCAGACTTTTTAACTGGTTTTCTTATCTACAAACCAAAAAGCACTGGGCTAGGTGAGCTCAAAAATCTCTTTTGCTACTACATTATATAACTGTAATGCAGTGGAGAATGTACTATGTATTTGACAATTACAAGTAAAAGTCAGGGGGAAAAAACTATCCTGTGTTTGGCACTGTCATAATGGATTAATAAATAAGGGATTTCAAGGGAAATTCTGCCATGCTGTGGGCAGGGTGAACATCACATTCTGAAATTAAAACCTTGGCTACTTATTATCTCTTTGGATTTTGAGCTCCAAATGAAATAGCAAAGAGGCCCTTATCCGTAATGAAATAACCACCTACAGTACTTTGCTCTTATGGCCCTTATTAATGTATCACTACAGGGGATATATTAAGATCTGAATTATTTTGACATTTACAATAAGGTTTGTGCTGATAAACACAAGACTACACCATAGTAAAGCTTATTAACATATTATAACTGATTAGATGTTCGAAATGTGCAAAGGCCATTGGTTCTGCAACCCTCTTGAGGGAAAAAAAATCTAAGGGCAGTAACAGTACTAACCTCAAATCACAGAAATGCCTTTGCAAATGTATCCTTGGTTTCACAGTGCTAATTTAGGAAAAAAATATGAATAATAAAAAGAAAACTATTCAATTTAAACCATTTTATGACCATTCTTCAACACTGGACTACATAATCAGCCTGCTTCATTAGTTCATCATGATAGTTCAAGACCCGCTGACTAAAGGATCCAAACACAGAGGATTCAAGAGCCACAGGAAATTTTATACTGCATTTGAGTGTGTGTTTTTTCTGACAAAGAAAGTTCTAATAGGTTGCTTCTTGCATTAGTAAAGATGTTTATGTATTTGTTTGTATATACACACATGCATCAGGAGATTAATAATTGATTTCTTTAATATAAAGACATTTAAGAACACTGGTGGATACCAAGATGTATGAGAAATATTTTTGAAAGCTATGAGACTCTAAATTCCAGTATGAAAAACTGTTTCCTTATGTTTTAGAATTTCACTTAATCAATGTGGCTATCTTGAAATAATAAGAACTGATGCCTTCAGACTCTGGGGTACATTATGAATGCTGACACACATCACGTGCTGTCCAAATTCATAGGTCAGGTGGGAAGCTGGAAACTTTTGACTCATGAAATTATGGGAGACTGACAAATCCAATATCTGCAAGTCAGACATCAGAGCAGAGACTCCTGGAAATTTATGCCCCAGGAACCAAAGGTCAGATGACAGTGTAGGGTCAAGAAAGAAGAAGGTTTGTCAGTGGTCTCAGAATGATTTAGACTGAATAGTTTTCTTTTGATTATTCATAGTTTGCCAGAATGTCCTCTTACATACTGGAGGCAGGCCACACTCCCAAGAAAACTCCTCTTTTAACTGATTAACAGATCAGTAATCATAAATGACTACATTATGGAAGAGCAACCAGTCCAATATCTGCCAAACCACTGAGAATCATAATCTAGCCAAGTTGACACATAACATTAACCATCACATAGACTGTACACAAAGAAAGAAGAAATTCAGTCCAACCTCCTCTTCTAAAATAGTGTTTGACAATGTTCAGAAGAAACTGAGCAGTGGTGTTGCAAAGGTCAGATTCTTTGCATATGCTACAACTGGAGCAGAAGTAATGTAATTGCAGTAATGCTTATTAAACATTCACATGGCAAAGAGTTCTATACTAAACAGTCAGGAAAGGATTAGAACTTTCAGAATGTATTAATGTAGTTGCTTATGCAGACTGCCTGGGTACACTGCTCCCTGGGTGTCTCAAACGACTTGAATACTAAGCTAAAGCTTGCTCGTTGAAACTCATCCAGTGGCATCACAGAAGAAAAGCCTGTTGATTTGTTTCCATCAAGATTACAGTCAAAGAAACAATAGAGATCAGTTTTAACAAGTACAGGTTTCCGTGAGTCAAAATCAACCTGACTGGAACAGGTTTGGCTTTTGGTTTTGTTGTGATAGGGTCAAAGTGTTTCGCAGATGGCAAGGACATGAACTTGTTGGTACCGCAGATAGAGAACTATGGCTTGAACAGTGTCCCCCTAAATTATGTGTTCCTAGCCTCCATGCCTGTGAAGCAGTCATAAAGAGCTCACTACCAACCAATAGGTTAGCAGTTCAAATCCAGCAGGCACTCCTTGTGAACTCTGTGGGCTGTTGTGCTCTGTCCTATAAGGTCGCTTTGCATGGCAGCTGACTCCACAACACCCAAAAACAACAAACTTGGGAATGTGATCCTGTTTGAAAAGTTTTCTTTGTTACATTAATGAAATCTGCCCTTAGTAAGGTGGTTTCTAAATCCAATCATTTCTGAGTTATGAAACAAGCAGAATGGACACACAGATGCATGCACAAGAGGAAGGACAGATACCATATGAGGAATGCCAATGAGCCAAGGAGCAGCCGGGCTGTGGAAAAGGAAAATATCAGTATGGGCAAGACCCTAGTCTCTATTTCTAGTTTCCAGAACTGTAACAAAGGAAATTTCTGTTCTTTAGAGCCATCCATTTACATTACTGTGTTGCAACAGCTTTGGCTAAGATACCTATTACCATTAGCGATATAAAGAGACAACAATTTTTTTTTTACTTTTCTTTTTATTATGATTGAACGCAAATCTACATTCCCGTATAAATTCACATGCTCACCTATATGCAGCTCCCACTGTTCTCCCTGGCCGGTGACAGCACACCCCTCCATTCTGCTCCATACATGTCCTATCCTCCCAACAGTCTCCTATCCCTTCCTCTCCACCCACTCCCCTTCCTCCAGCAAGAAGTCAGCAGGATGACATCCTATAGATGCATAGAACCATAAAATTCCCACAAGTTATGGACACTCTGCGTCACCAAGTCCAATCCATTGCTGCCGAAGAGTTGACCTTCATTATGATTTGTGGACAGGGACAGCATCAGGGCCAGGGGCCATGCTCCCAGGGGAACTCTGAAGACCCTGCACCGTCAGTTGCAGTCTTGCATTGAAGATTTCAGGGTACATCCCGATTTATTCTTTTGTTGCCAGTGAGACCCAACTTTGTGAACTCCATCGTGGCGATCACTGGTGGTGGCCGGGCGCCATCTGGTTCTTCTGGTCATGAGTCGATGTAGAGACCCACTCACGTGGGTCCCTCCGTCTTCTGGGTTCTCTTTTCCCCATGTCGTTCTTGTCCTTGGTGATCATGATCATCCATTCCTGTTCAGTTGGGACCATTTGCTGTACCCTCAGATGACAGCTTGGCAGCTTTTAAGACCCCAGACACCACTCACTGATGAGAGGTGCAGACAGTCCTCAGTAGCAAAATGCTAGTTGTGCCAACTGGCCTAGATTTCCCCTGAGTGCATGGTCCCCGGCCCTCCACCCCAGCTACTCTGTCCTTGCAATATTGGGTTAAGATGGGAGGAGTACTCAAATGGTGTTGAAGTCCAGTTATTAGTGATCTTCTTTCTAACGTGTGCTGTCACCGATTTCACCCAATCAAATTTCTATTAACTATCTAACATAAACCCTCCCCCCGACCCTCCCTCCCTCCCCACCCTGGTAGCCGTCAAAGAGTCTTTTCTTCTATGCATGAGTCTGTTTTTCTGACTGTACGGGTCTCATACAACATTTTTTCCTTTTGTTGCTGACTGCTTTCACTCAGCATAATGTTCTCCAGTTGAAACCAGGTTAAGAGATGTTTCCTGCAATCATAGCTGTTCCTTATCATTGTATAGTGTTCCATTGAGTACATATACTATAGTTTACCTATCCATTGCTCTGTTGTTGGGCATCTGGGTTGATTCCATCTTTTTGCTATTGTGGACTGTGCTGTGATGAACATTCATGTGCATGTATCAGTTGGTGTGAATGGCCTTAATTGTGTAGGGCTGATGAATTTGAACTGCCAACATTTTGGTTCACGGCAAGTTCTTAACCACTGTGCCACCAAGGTTCTTATGTATTGGTTGATTTATTATTTGAAAATAGCTCTGATTTAGCTGTAGCATCAATAGAGGAAACAGATACACCATTTGATCCGGTAATCCCACTGCTTGGAATTTATCCTTTAGAAACAAAGGCTTTCACATGAACAGAGACATGCAGAAGAATGTTTACTGGAGCCCAGTCCACAATAGCAAAAAGATCAAATCAACGCAGACACCCATCAACAGATAAATGGATAAACAAACTATGGTACATATACACAATGAAACACTATGCAATGATAAAGAACAACAATGATTCTAAGAAGCATCTCATAACCTGGTTTCAACTGGAAGATGTTATGCTAAGTGAAATGAGTCGGCAGCAAAAGATCCTTGCTATAAGGACTTAAAAATAGACTTATGTACAGAAGAAAACACTCTTCGATGGCTACAGTGGTGGGCCAAGGTAGGGAGGGTAAGGGTTTATCATAGATTAGATAGTTGATAGAGACTAAAAATTTTGTTTATTTACTGTATCTTCAGGAAAAAAATGACTATAAACTTGTTCAAATGGAGAGACCTTGAAAGAGTGCTAAACATACATTTGCACTGTACAAATTTCTGCTATATTTTAAAATCAGTTTGGAAAATAAAAAGTTTTTTTTTTTCAGGATAACTTCATTATTCTATAGTTCTAACAGACATAAAGCAAGCCAATCTAAAAAGCCGTCTCATGTAAATTAGTTCTTTCATTGACAAAACTCTGTTTTGCTGGTCTCTGCGTTTTACTGTTTAGTTAAAAAACTTGAAGCCCATTCCAGCCTCCAGTCTGAAAATTTTTGATTCATTCATTCGTTTATTGTGATTGAGTGAAAGTGTACAATCCAGTTTAAATTTGCATGCCCGCCTATGTGCAGCTCCTACTGCTCTCCTTGCCCAATGACAGCACACTCCTCCTTTCTGTTCTATACATGTCATATCCTCTTAACAATCTCCTTTCCCCTCTCAAAATAATTCTTCATATTTGTATTTCCCACTAATCTTGTTATATATGATACATCTGCTTATATTTTTATAAATATGTATATATAGTATAGCTATATACTCATTTTATCAAAAATAAAATATATACATATAAAGAACATTTGTTAGCAACTGATACTGTCTGCATTCACGTCAGGTGTAAGAGAGTTTAGTTATGAGAAAATAATTCATTGCTTCAAACTAATAAACCATTCATTTTCTTAGTATGCTATTTGAAGTCAATACATTTCTAAGGTTTCATTTCTTTAGTTTATTATCATGGAGTCAAATCCATTATGTTATGTCAAAATGTTTTATTTTTGTAATGGTGGACACTTTTGCAAGTATAAAATTAAGTGAAAATACATCCTGTTGGCTCTGATTTAAATTGCAACACTAGAAGGAAACAAAGTAGTCCCCATGGCTGGATGTAATGTGTAGATTTCTTTTTACTTTGATGATGATGAATGGAGGGTGGTTGCCCAGGCCCCTAAAGTAGTCAAAATATCCTGCAGAATGTCCTAGAGAGAGCAGAAAAAACAATTAAGAAGAAGTAATATGTTCACAAAGAGTTTAACCTGGCTCTTAAAGGTAAGCTAGTGCTGATGACGGGCTATCTGGGGAAATGTATTTATTGCACGATGGGTGCATGTGCAGTTCTAGCTGAGACACATTGCAATGTCTGTGAGTTTATATGCACTCTTAGAGTTATTTGTGAATGTTATTTTAACTTTATTTGATCCCATGAGACTAATTTTTTGTGTACGTTTACCAAAACAAAGGAACTTTGTGACCACAACATTAAGGCTTTCTTGATTTTCCAATGTCATATGGTATAAGAAATGCCAGTCGTTTTGACATTTGAAAATTTAAACTAAGATCAACCCAGACTCTTCAACTAATGACTTCCTCAGTTAATGATTTGAGATGTAAGATTTCTGTATGTTAATTCCTTTCAGGAATGCATTGCATCTTGTTTATACAATTTCACTTTTCCAGTAAAGTGCTAATAAAAAGTATGTAGGCACTTTAGAAATGTTTGGTTTTTTTTTTTTAATAACCTGAAAGTTTAAACATAGAACAAAGGAGATTGAACAAAAATTGTCACAAACTCTAATCCAGATATAATGGCATTTACTTGCAGAACTGAAAAACAAATCCAAACTATGTACATTTATTAAAATAGACACCCAAACAAATACAGAATTTTAAAAGACTGGGTTTAATTTTAGGAGCTTATAAATTGTAAATAAGTAATTGTTAACTGCTATAATTGGATGATCATGATCCTGAGAAACATACATTAAGGAATACTAGAATGATTGCAGCATTGTGGGGAAAACTAATTGTAGCTACGAAGAGATGCAGAAAGAAAGAACAGATCCAAGGGGAGAATCTCATGTGCTACATTATCCTGAATTTCCCAAGGCCAGGCTCCCAGGGCCAAGCAGAGTGTCTGGCCCTCAATAAATGCTTGTTAAAACAATTAAATCAATAAGAAGTAAAGAAAAGAAGAAGACTGTCATCAGTGAATGTTAGGCAAGTTACTATCTTGGGCCAGGCCAACAAATGTCTGACAAAGAGCTGAGAATTGGAAACAGGAGGCCATAGCCATAACTGGAGTGGGGTAGGAATGGGGTAGATGAAGAATGAACATTTTATATCTTTTTTTTTTTTTTACCCTTTTTTCTCTTCTAATTTCTTCTTTATTTTTATAAAAAATTGTTAAAAATCAGCCTCTGTCTGCATCTTCTATTTTGTCTTATCCCTTCTCTTTACTGATCTTTTCTACCTTGAATCATCAGGACCTACTGACTTCATTCCTTGTCACTTACTTTTAATTATGGTTTGGTCTAGTACCTTCAATCAAAGTGACAATCAATTCTTTTTAATGGGCACATTCTATCAGTTTCAAGATATTTCAATAGAGATATAAGAACACAGTGGGGAAGACCTGGAGCTAGCAGAATAAAGAAATGTAGTACTCTTCAGCTGGTTATATAGAGTTACTCTTCCTTGCCTAAAGCAGTATTGGGAAGGAGAGTAGAGAGATCTTAGTAACTAACTCATAACCAAATTCCACAAACAACCCTGAGTCCATTTGGTAACACTGTACTTGAAAAGCTCATAGGAAGAGATAATCATTAGCCAGCCAAGTGCTGTCGAGTCGGCATTACAGGTGCAATACTTTTCCCAAAAGCAGAATTGTAGCAATTCTACAATGCTTCTAAAAATTTAACAAAGATAAGGACAGCATTGTAGATGGAATAACAGCTCTTACAGTGAAAGTCTGATGATCAGTGTTAACTTTAAAATAGTTTAGTGAACGAGTTCAATGGTTTGGAAATATATGATTATAATTCCAGTAAGAAAACTTTCAGCATGTTCAATACCAACTTACTACTAAGGATAAAATATATACGAAAAGTGTACCCAGCATAAGTGTACAGAATGAAGACTTTCCATCACTCACGTAACTAATTCCCAGGCCAAGAAATGAAGCATTGCATGCACCCAAGAAGCAACCTCAAGCCCCCTCTTATGCTTACAGTCCACTAAAAGTAACCATTATGCTAATTTCCAATATTATTCTTAATTTTGGCCTGACTTTAAACTTCATACAGTATGTATCTTTTTGTCTGGTTCAATATTACATTTTCACTGTAGCTTAGTAAGCTTACTCTCAATGTATACTATTTAATTCATTGCCTATTTTACTATTGAGGACTTTTAATGTTTTTCAGTAATTAAAACATTTATTTTAGTAGATTATTTTATAGGCGATAACATGAATGACATGTACAGGCATATGAATGAATAATTCTTATAAAAACTTAAGCAAGGACATATTTAACTTTGTGTCATGGATTATATATTGCTATGGTTATGAAGGTTATAATCTCAAATAATCTAATAAATTAAAGAAAAAGTATAACATTCACTTACCAGTAATATAATTGTTATTATTGTGGTTGTTAGGTGCAATCTTAGGCACCACAGAACAAGATGCTGCCCAATCGTACACCACATCCACAACTGTTTTTATACCTAAGCCCATTATTGCAGCCATTGTATCAGTCTATCACTCAAAAGTGTTTCTCCACTCTAACAAGCATGATGTCCTTCTCTAGGGATTGATCCCTCCTGACAACATCTTCAAAGTATTTAAGACATAGACTTGCTAACCTTGTTTCCAAGGAAGACTCTGGTTGTACTTCCAGAACAGATCTGTTTGTTCTTTTGGCAGTCCACGGTGCATTCAATATTCTCCTCCAACACCACAATTCAAAGGCATCAATTATTCTGTCTTCTTTACCCACTGTACCACTTTTGCATGTATATGATGTGACTGAAAATACTATGGCTTGGGTCAGGCGCACTTTAGTCTTCAAAGTGACATCTTTACTTGTGCATACTTTAAAGAGGTCCTTTGCAACAGATTTTCCCAGTGCAATGCATCTTTTCATTTCTTGACTGCTGTTTCTATGGACACTGACTGTAGAAACAAGTAAAATGAAATCCTTAGCAAATTCAATTCTTTTTCCAATTATCACAATGTTGCGTACTGGTCCAGTTGTAAGAGTTTTTGTTTCCTTGATGTTGAGGTGCAATCAATACTGAAGGCTGTGGTATTTGATCTTCATCAGTAAGTGTTTCAAATCCTCTTCATTTCTAGTAAGCAAAATTGTGTCAACTGTATAATGCAAGTTATTAATGAGTCTTCCTCCAATCCTGATGCTTCTTTCTTTTCCATGTAGTCTAATTTCTCAGATTATTTGTGCAGCACACAGACTGAAAAGGTATGGTGAAAAGATACAACCCTGACACACACCTTCACTAACTTTAAACCATCCGACTCAACGGCACTTGGCTTGGCAGTGTCCCCTTGTTCTGTTGGTACAACTGCCTCTTGACCCATGTTAAGATTTCTTAAGAGCATAATTAAGTGTTCTAGAATTTCCATTCTCCACAACATTATCCATAACTTGTTATGATTCCCTTAGTTGAATACCTTTGCATAGTCAATGAAACACAGGTAAACCTCTTTCTGGTATTCATGCTTTCAGCTAAGATCCACCTAACATCAGCAATGATATCCTTGGTTCCATATCATCTACAGAACCCAGCTTGAATTTCTGGCAGTTCCTTGTCAATATACTGTTGTAGTCACTTCTGAATGAATCAATAACATTACTTTATGAAAACATACACACAAGCTTAACTGTTTAAATAGTCATGCTATATGAATAACTTCAATATTTATTTTAATTACCAATTTAAAATTTATTACAGAAAAAGATAGTTTTCTATATTTAGTTTCCAAAAAATATGTTACATTAGAAAACTACAAAGAAATCTTGATTTAAAATGAGATCATGAGAAAAAGTCTTGTGGAATTCAGATGATCCAATTGCTTGGTTCAACTTTTTAAATAGCTAATGTAATCCAAGGCTATATAACAGAAGTATAATGCCCAGGAAAAATAATTTTGGCATATTCTACAACTGTCAGACTCCATCTGCCACATTTTATATTCTTCTGAAAAGAGGTGTTGTAGACTAGGTTTCCCAGGGAAGAGGAAATCAATTTCTTCAAAAGGTCTGGTAAGGGTTTCCTATAATGAATAGCTGAAAACACAGAATATTTAGCCTACGAGAATAGAGTTTTAGGGGAAATGACAGCTTCCTTTAAATACCCTACAAAATGAATTATCAACAGTGGACAGGATTTAATCTGATCTTTTCTTGAGTGTAAAACTTGCAGAAATTAAGTAACAGGGAAAAGATCTTGTTAAAAATAAAAAATAAAATAAGAAGTCCAACCTAATAAATATAGCTGTCCAGTAGTGGACCTGGCTGACTCAGAACATAATGTCCTATTAAAGCAGAACTTACTTTCAGGAAATGACTTTCTCCAAATTTAAGAAAATTCTGCCTTACAATTTTTACCAATAGAATTTGCTGACTCAAAAAGACAATGAAATACAGGGTTACCAAATATTCAGTGATGTATTTCTGCCTACACAGGGCAGTAACTGTGGTAATAGGGTAATATTTTTAACTACGTGGTTTTCATTATTACGCTTTTCTTTCTGGAAACATAAAACTAGAAATCCTCAGGTCGTTTGAACTTTAAGTTACATCAATTTCATGATGCTTTTCCTAGGTGCCACCTAACTGGTTCTAACTTATACTGACTCTGTGTACATTAGAATGAAACACTGCCAACTCCCGCACCATCCTCACAATCTTTGCTAACTATGTTTGAACCCACTGTTATAGCTACTGTGTCAATTCATCTCGTTTAGGATATTCCTCTCTTTTCCTCACCCTCTACTTTGCCAAGCATGATGTCCTTCTCCAGGGACTGGATCTTTCTGACAACATGTCCAAAAGTATGAGATGAAGTCTTGTCATTCTCCCTACTAAACAGCATTCAAGCTATACATCTTCTCACACAGATTTGTCCATTCTTCTGGCAGTACATGGTCTATTTTTCTTTGCCAATACCATAATGGTTCTACACTATCTGTTGAATATAATCTCATATTACCTGTCCTTCTTAACAAATACTGATACCGTATAGTTACATTTTGCAATAAGTTATAAATCTTGTGCAAAATACATTTTCCTAAGTGACAAAACCTATTGAAACATTCGGCAAACTAGTGAATTAACAAGCTACGTTCAGATCTAAAACTTTTCTTTGGAATGAAACTGTCTCTCTTTTATCAGCATTTCCCCCTCCCTACTCTGCATGGCACTCGCTCCACAGACTGATGAATGCCCTGGGTCAGCAGTAGAACCCCTTACATGTACCATGAGCCCTTCTCCCAGCACTGGAGAGAGAAAAATTTTATAAACAGTGGGGAAAATAATAATCATCATCTGCTGGCTCCCTGAAGCTGGGAACACAGGACAGAAACAGTTTTAGTGCCTAGGCACAGGCATAAAGGGTGCATAGACCTTGATGTCTCTTACTTGTAGCACTGAGCACGCATAGTCCAGCCACAAAACCTTTCCACCTATGGATCTTAATGAACAGGGACATGCTTCCACTCAGACACTCACAGGTGGCTGTCAGCCCCTGCCTTTCTCAGCACCTGCAAGCAGATACTTGCACTTACACCAAACACTCTTGCCTATGTAGGACTGATAACCAACCTGGACACCTGAGCTGAATATATACAAGAAAAGTAAACAACCTCTGGGACTCAAATGCCTAGTAACAGTTCCAGCTACCTGGTGACAGGACATTAGACCTTCAAACCCACCAATAATCAAACTATTCCACATGACCAAGCTATTTGGTCATTTCAAAACAAAACAAAATAAGAAAACAGAACACAGTAAGCAAACTTAAAATAAATACAACAACCTGCTAGTGGCTCAGAAACAATAGTATCAAATCACGTAAAGTGGCAGACCATGATGGCTTCAGACAGCTTTCAAAACAAAGAATCAAAAAAGTTTCCAGATGAATGGAACTTCCTAGAACTATCAGAGGTAGAATAGAAAATATTCATATTTAAAACTCTTCATGCAAAAAAAAGTCATAATGGCAAATTGAACAGATGATGAGAAAGCATAAAACACAGCAAGCCGAAATTCAGAAGATTAGTGATAAAATTACAGAATTAACTGTATAGAAAATCAAAGCAGCAGAATTAAGTCAATGGAAGAAAGAATTAGCAAGACCAAAAATGCAGCACTTGACAGCAACATATTTGAGGAAAAAATCAGATAAATAAGTTTTAAAAACTGAAGAAACACTGAGAGTTATGAGAATCTCTATCAAGAAGAATAATCTGCAAGCGACTAGAATACCAGGATGGCATGGATAGCAGAAAAAACAGAGACAAGTGTTTAATATTTGTTGATAGAAAACTTGCCTGATATCATGAAAGATGAGAAAATATGCATCCAAGATGCTCACTGAACTCCACAGAAGACAGAACCCCCATCAAAAAAAAAAAAAAAAAACCAAGACATAATTGAAATCCAATTTGCTAAAACTAAAGATAATGAGAGAATTTTAAAAGCAGTTAGGGATAAATGAAAAATACTTTACAAATGAGATTAAGCTCAGAAGAAACCATGAAAGAAGACAAGGGAATGACATAAACAGCCTTGAAGGAAAAAAAATTGTCAGCAAAAGGTGACATATCCCTCAAAACTATTTCTCAAATATGAAAGTGTAATTAGGACATTTCCAGATAAACAGAAATTTAGGGAATGGGGGTGGGAGGAGGAAACTACAAGAAATGCTAAAGGGAGTCCTTCAGTTAGAAAACAATATTTGAAAATGATGCAAGACTGGACTACAACACAGGACAGAGCAACCAGTGTGCAGGTCAGGATTATGTCAACTTGGCTACTACATATTTGGCTGCTGTATTAAGTGGCAGTGGTGGCTCCCTGCCCCTCGGACCTTGGACTATGGCTGTTGATCGCTCATGTGGCCAGGAGCTCCTGCTCTCTTCTTCCAGCTTCTGGTTCCGGGACTTGAGTTAGCAGCTGTTGGGCTCATCAGTCCTTACAGTCGGCACTTGAGAGTCCTGCTCCCTGACCTTCCGATCCTGGGTTCGCCAGCCTCTGCCCGCTCCCGCTCCTTGGCCTGCTGATCCTGGTTTTGCCAGCCTCTGTCACTTTGTCTTGCCACCAGCTTGGGATCCACTGACCTACACAATCGGCGATCTAGAACTCTGGTCTCTGACTTGCTGACCTTGGGTTCCTCAGCTTCTGTGGCCAAGTGAAGCTTGTGCCAGAGCTTGGGACATTCAGCTTCTGTGATTACGTGAGCTGTTTCCTATATTTGTATGTATGTATGTATGTATGTATGTATGTATGTATGTATGTATGTATCTATCTATCTATCTATCTATCTATCTATCTATCTATCTATCTATCTATCTATCTATCTATCTACCTATCTATCTATCATCTATCTATCATCTATCTGTCTATCTATCTATCAATCATGTATCTACCTATCTACCTATCTATCAATCTATCTATCTGTCATCTATCTACCTATCTATCAATCTATCTATCTGTCATCTATCTACCTATCTATCAATCTATCTGTCATCTATCTATCTATCTATCTGTCATCTATCTATCTATCTATCTATCTATCTACCTACCTACCTACCTACCTACCTACCTACCTACCTACCTACCTACCTACCTACCTACCTACCTACCTACCTACCTACCTACCTACCTACCTACCTACCTACCTACCTACCTACCTACCTACCTACCTACCTACCTACCTACCTACCTACCTGCCTGTCTACCTGTCTGTCTACCTGTCTGTCTACCTGTCTGTCTGTCTACCTGTCTGTCTGTCTGTCTGCCTGTCTGCCTGTCTGCCTGTCTGCCTGTCTGCCTGTCTGCCTGTCTGCCTGTCTGCCTGTCTGCCTGTCTGCCTGTCTGCCTGTCTGCCTGTCTGCCTGTCTGCCTGTCTGCCTGTCTGCCTGTCTGCCTGTCTGCCTGTCTGCCTGTCTGCCTGTCTGCCTGTCTGCCTGTCTGCCTGTCTGCCTGTCTGCCTGTCTGCCTGTCTGCCTGTCTGCCTGTCTGCCTGTCTGCCTGTCTGCCTGTCTGCCTGTCTGCCTGTCTGCCTGTCTGCCTGTCTGCCTGTCTGCCTGTCTGCCTGTCTGCCTGTCTGCCTGTCTGCCTGTCTGCCTGTCTGCCTGTCTGCCTGTCTGCCTGTCTGCCTGTCTGCCTGTCTGCCTGTCTGCCTGTCTGCCTGTCTGCCTGTCTGCCTGTCTGCCTGTCTGCCTGTCTGCCTGTCTGCCTGTCTGCCTGTCTGCCTGTCTGCCTGTCTGCCTGTCTGCCTGTCTGCCTGTCTGCCTGTCTGCCTGTCTGCCTGTCTGCCTGTCTGCCTGTCTGCCTGTCTGCCTGTCTGCCTGTCTGCCTGTCTGCCTGTCTGCCTGTCTGCCTGTCTGCCTGTCTGCCTGTCTGCCTGTCTGCCTGTCTGCCTGTCTGCCTGTCTGCCTGTCTGCCTGTCTGCCTGTCTGCCTGTCTGCCTGTCTGCCTGTCTGCCTGTCTGCCTGTCTGCCTGTCTGCCTGTCTGCCTGTCTGCCTGTCTGCCTGTCTGCCTGTCTGCCTGTCTGCCTGTCTGCCTGTCTGCCTGTCTGCCTGTCTGCCTGTCTGCCTGTCTGCCTGTCTGCCTGTCTGCCTGTCTGCCTGTCTGCCTGTCTGCCTGTCTGCCTGTCTGCCTGTCTGCCTGTCTGCCTGTCTGCCTGTCTGCCTGTCTGCCTGTCTGCCTGTCTGCCTGTCTGCCTGTCTGCCTGTCTGCCTGTCTGCCTGTCTGCCTGTCTGCCTGTCTGCCTGTCTGCCTGTCTGCCTGTCTGCCTGTCTGCCTGTCTGCCTGTCTGCCTGTCTGCCTGTCTGCCTGTCTGCCTGTCTGCCTGTCTGCCTGTCTGCCTGTCTGCCTGTCTGCCTGTCTGCCTGTCTGCCTGTCTGCCTGTCTGCCTGTCTGCCTGTCTGCCTGTCTGCCTGTCTGCCTGTCTGCCTGTCTGCCTGTCTGCCTGTCTGCCTGTCTGCCTGTCTGCCTGTCTGCCTGTCTGCCTGTCTGCCTGTCTGCCTGTCTGCCTGTCTGCCTGTCTGCCTGTCTGCCTGTCTGCCTGTCTGCCTGTCTGCCTGTCTGCCTGTCTGCCTGTCTGCCTGTCTGCCTGTCTGCCTGTCTGCCTGTCTGCCTGTCTGCCTGTCTGCCTGTCTGCCTGTCTGCCTGTCTGCCTGTCTGCCTGTCTGCCTGTCTGCCTGTCTGCCTGTCTGCCTGTCTGCCTGTCTGCCTGTCTGCCTGTCTGCCTGTCTGCCTGTCTGCCTGTCTGCCTGTCTGCCTGTCTGCCTGTCTGCCTGTCTGCCTGTCTGCCTGTCTGCCTGTCTGCCTGTCTGCCTGTCTGTCTACCTGTCTACCTGTCTACCTGTCTACCTGTCTACCTGCCTATCTGTCTATCTGTCTATCTAATTATAAATCTTTCCTTGTACCTACACGTGTTACTGGTTTTCCTTCCCTAGAAAATACAACCTAAGACAACCAGATAGCAACATGTAGAAATCACAGAAATAAATCAAAGCTCAAACACTGAAAAAAGGGGAAAACATGCCATTATGTAACAGATGACATTATAACAAAAGAGAGAGACTGAAAAAAAATGCAGTCAAAGATGTTTAATACTGAAAGCAAATGATACAAAGAAATAATAAAAACATTAATTTATATTTAGAAAAATAAAGGTAAATATTAAGGTAAACACAAAGGAAACTGACAATTTTAAACTTCAAAATAAAAATCATGAAATCTCAGCAAATCCAAAGCCAACAACAATGAAAAAAGAGAAAACACACAAAGAAAAACAACTCAGCACAGAAAATTAGGTGGAACAAAGAAATTGTTAACGGTGCACAAAAAAGGCATCAAAGTAACAGCACTAAACTCATACATATCAATAATTATGCTGAATGTGAATGGACTAAATACATCAATAAGGAGACAAACAGTGGCAGAAGGAACAAAAATCACAGTCTCTCTATATACTGCCTGCAAAAGACACACCTTAGACTTAAACAAGCTAAAACTCAAACGATAGAAGTGTAACAAGCAAAGAACATCCAAAACAGAGCAGAAGAGGAGATTTTGATTTCTGATAAAATAGACTTTAAAGTAAAATCCACCACAGTGGATAAGAAAAGACACTATATAATGATTAAAGTCTCAGTATACCTTGAGGACATAGCCACAACAAATATTTAAGCGCCCAATGATTTAAAAAAAAAAAATTGGGGTCCAACCAATTTCTTAAAAAGCTAGAAATAGAAATACCACAGGACCCTGCAATACCAATACTTGGAATATATCCTGAAGAAATAAGAGCTGCCACACAAACAGATACATACACGTCCATGTTCATCACAACACTGTCCACAATAGCAAAAAGGTGAAATCAACAGCAGATGAATGGATAAACAAACTATGGTATATTCATACAATGGAATATTATGTAATGATAAAGAACAATGATGAATTTGGGAAACATCCCACAACATGGAGGAATATGGAAGGCATTATGCTGAGTGAAATTGGTCAGGCACAAAAAGACAAACACTGTAAAAGGCCACTATTACAAGGATTCAAGAAAAGGTTTGAACACAGAAGAAAATACTCTTTAATGGTTATAAGGGTAAGGAGGGAAGGAGAGGGATAATCACTAATTATATAGGTAGAGATGAGTTATTTTAGGTGAGGGGAGCAACAACACACAGTGGAAAATTCAGCACAGCTGGACAAAACCAAAAGCTAGGAAGTTTCCTAAAACTAAGGGGTATATTTCCCAAACACTTCAAAGGACAGAGTTGCAGGGATCTGGAGACCATGGTTCCAGGGGACATATAGGTCCACTGGCATAAAATCATGTATTAAGAAAACATTCTGCATCCCACTTTGGTGAGTGGTATCTGAGGTCTTAAAAGCTGGCAAGTGGCCATCTAAGAAGCATCAATTTTTCTCAATCCACCTGAAGCAAAAGAGGATGAAAAACTTTAAAGACAAAGAAAATAGGAGCTCAAATAACAGAAGAGACTCATAAACCAGAGACTATATTAGCACGAGACAAGAAGTAGATGGTGCCTCACTACCACCAATGACTGCCCTGACTGAGATCTCAACAGAGTCCCTGATGGAGTGGAAAAACTATGGGGTGCAGAACTTGAACTCTGAAGAGATGATTTGATGGTATGACAGACTGGAGAGTCCCCAGAAGATGTGGTTCCCAGACTCTCTGTTAGCCCAGAAATGAAACCATTCCTGAAGCCACATCCTCAAGACACAGGTTTAACTGGTATATAAGATATAAAATGATACTGGTAAAGAGTGTGCTTCTTGGCTTAGGTAGATACAAGAGGCTAACAAGGCAGCTCCAACGTGAAGACAAGATGAGAAGGCACACAGGGACAGAAAGCTGGTTGAATGGACACAGGAAATATAGGATGAAGAGAAGAAGTATGCTGCCACAGGTGGGGAGGGCAGCTAGGGTCACATAACAAGGCATGTGTAAGTTTTGTACGGAAGCCAATTTGAACTGTAAATAAATAAATAAATGGAATACAATGAATAAATAAGCTTTCACCCAAAAGAAATACCAGTTGCATATGCTCGTAGTTTACTGGTTAAAGCAAAATTAATAACGAGGAAGTTTAACAGTGGATAGAAGGATCATGCAATTCCCTTTCTCTCATTTTGCCAGTTTGTCTACTGCTGGTCTGCTCGTTTTTTAAGATACCTATAATGTACATATCGGCCAGAAACCACAAGCCTTTTTGGAATGATTTCTCATTTTATTAACTATGCAACACGCCTGGGTCACTGGAGTGCAAACTGTAGCTGAGGTTGGAATAAAAGATACTAAAACTTTGGAAGTGATATAGATTAATTTGTTTTTCTTCAATCTACTAAGGAGAATTCTTATGTATTTATTTGATGTTATTTAGTGTTTAGAAATGAACATTTTCACTAGATACTGTGAGACCTATATAGTGATTCCATCAAAATACATATAAATGTTGAAATAATTATGTTTGATCTGTTTCAGAGGAATATCTAGTTGAAGAACTGATCACACATACACACAGCAAATAAAAGCTTGGTAAGTACAGTTGCAGGAAGTAAGAAATTAAATCAATTTTCCAGTTTTTTTCTTAGCTATTTTCTATTACTATGTTTTTCTCCCTGGAAACATAAAATAAAGCTAAAACTACTTTCTACCATTGTTTTTATTTCACTGAAACCCCACTTTTCTGAGAAGTAAAAGACATTGCTGTGGCTAATATTATCCTAGCATTGTAACATTCAACACACAGAAATATATTCTTGAAGTAAACTTAAAAGGTTGACTGAGTCGGATCTGACTCGACGGCACTTGGCTTGGCTGGCTATCTGTCAAACTATGATTCTTTCAAAAATAATTTCCTTAATGTCTCAAATATTTACCTATTTCCCTACTCAGTTTTTTCTTATGTTTTCTTTCTACTCATTCCTGCTTGCCTAAAGGCTTCTCTCTTTTCATTTTAACAATCTATCATTTTAAAAAGTATTGCTTTCATACTTGTACTTACAGAAACTAGTCTATGTACGTAACAAATACGTACAAAATGTTCCCATGCATCAATACTAGACTAAGTTTAGGAATTTAATACTAAGCAAGGTCCTACCCTTAAAGAAATAAATACCCTCTAGTGGGGGAGGGGGACAAATAGACTACGTAATGAAGTACTACGTAAATATAAGCATGTTTCTCATCTTTGATATTTCATTTTCTTCAGTAATTTCATCAAGATTAGTGACAAATCACAAAATTTTAGCATTGGTTCCTAAAATTTTGTCCCATTACTAATGCTGTTCTATATAAGGTCCTGAGTAAGGGCTTTATTCCACATATGCGTTCTTGGGGTCTTTACCAGGAACTTCACATTTAATAAGGTTAGAAAGAGTCTCAGGGAACCTCTGTTTTTCCAAAGCTTCTGCTCTACAGCTAAGTTTGGGAAACTCTGTGTTAGAGTAAATAACGAGATAGTTTTTTTCTCATAAAAATTAATATACACCAAAAAAAAGGGAAATGAAAACTACTTTCATGTGAATGAACACATACCTGCATATCTCACAAACTGAAATCTCATAAATAATATAAACTTTATTTTTTAAAGTATCATTTATTGTCAAAAAGAACACTTCAACATCTTTTCTAGAGTACAATGGGTAACAAAAACATACTGATAAGAAAAATTAGTTAATAGTACTGTCATTTAAATTTACACACTAACCACCAAGCCAAAGTTGAAGAAATTGAGGATGTTGAAGGAGTTGTCCTTCAGTCTGAAACTGAAAAAACATGCAAATGAAGATGCACTGATAATTGCTGGTGATTGGAATGCAAAGGTTGAAAACAAAGAAAAAGGAGCAGCAATCAGAAAACATGGCCTTGATGATAGAAATGATGCTGGAGATTACATGATTAAATTTTGCAAAACCAATGACTTCTTCACTGCAATTTTTTTTTCCAACAACATAAATGGCAGCTATACATATAGATGCTATACATATTATCATATGCTATACATATTATCATATGCTATACATATTATCATATGCTATACATATTATGAGATGTAATACATAGGAATGTAACTGACTAAAGCTGTTGAGACTATGGAGAAGTTCAGTACCATCAATCAGAACAAGGCCAGTCGTTGCTGAGCAGACCATCAATTGCTCATATGCACATGCCAGCTGAAGCTGAAGAAATTTAAAACAAATCCAAGATGGTATGTCCCACTTGAATATAGAGGCCATCTCTGGAATAAATTTGACGTATTAAACACTTATGAATGAAGGCTAGACAAGTTATGACATGACATCGAGGACATCTCACATGAAGAAAGCAAAAGTCCATTAAAAAAAAAAAAGAAAGAAAGAAAAGACCAAAATAGATATCAGGAGAGACTCTGAAACTTGCTTTTTAACGTAGAATAGCTAAAATGAAAGTAAGAAACAATGAAGCAAGAGAGCTGAACAGAAGATTTCAAAGGGTGGCTTGAGAAAACAAAGGAAAATATTATAATTAATTATACACAGTTCTAGAGGCAGAAAACCAAAAGAGAAGGAGACACTTGTTATTTCTGAAGCTGAAAGAGTGGAAGAAAAAATTTCAGTCTCAACTTGCATTACTGAAGGATTCTGTGGACAAAATATTGAATAATGTAGCAAGCATTAAAAAAAGATGGAAGAAGTACACAATCCCTCTACCAAAAATACTGGTCAATGTTCAACCATTGACCAACCAACAGAACTGAAGGAGAAGTCCAAGCTGCAATGAAGGCATTGGTGAAAAACAAAGCTTCAGGAATTGACAAAATACCGATTGAGACATTTCAAGAAAGGGATAGAATGCTGAAGGTAGTGACTCATATACGCCAAGAAATCTGGAAGTCAGCTACTTGGCCAACCAACTGGAAGAGATCAATATTTATGCCCATTCCAAAGGAAGATGATCCAATGAAATATATGGAAATTATGGGAAAATATCATTAATATCACACACAAGTAAAATTTGTTGAAGGTAGTTCAAAAATGGTTTGCACCAACAGATCAATAGGGAATTGCCAGAAATTCAGACCAGATTCTGACGGGACATGGAATGAGAGAGATCACCGCTTGATGTTGGATCAATCTTGGATGAAAGCATAAAATATTAGAAAAAGATATTTACTAATGTTTGACAATGCAAAGATATGGTGCTGTGTGGATCATAACAAATAATGGTTAACATTACAAAGAATGGGAATTCCAGAACACTTAACTGTGCTCATGCAGAACCCGTATATATATCATGAAGCAGTCTTTCAAAATGAGCAAGGCAGTATTTGGTGGTTTAAAATCAGGAAAGGTGTGCATCAGGGATGCATCCTTCTACCATACCTGTTCCATTTGTATGTTGAGCAAATAATCCAGGAAGCTGAACTGTGTGAGGAAAAAGGGAGCATTATGAATCAAGGAGACTAATTAGCATGCTGTGATATGCAGAAGACACAACCTTCTGAAAGTGAAGAAGATTTTAAAAGCTAACTGATAAAGATCAAAGACCACAGCTTTCAATGGACTACACTTCAACATAAAAAAAAATAATAATAATCCTTACAACTGAATCAATAAATAACACATGATGAATGGAGAAAAAAACTGAAGTTGTCAAGGATTTCATTTTACATAGATCTACAATCAATGCCCATGAAAGCAACAATCAAGAAGTCAAATGACATACTACACTGGAAAAAAATACACCTCTTTAAAGTGTTAAAGAGCATAGATGCTGCTTTGATAACTAAAGTACACTTGATCCAAGACATGGCACTTTCAGTCACCTCTTATGCATGTAAAA
This sequence comes from Heterohyrax brucei, assembly GCA_028571685.1. Classification (NCBI taxonomy): domain Eukaryota; kingdom Metazoa; phylum Chordata; class Mammalia; order Hyracoidea; family Procaviidae; genus Heterohyrax; species Heterohyrax brucei. The sequence goes on from CM053156.1 coordinate 8,935,239, forward strand.
GCGAGCAATAAACAAGGAAAACCAAAGCGGAACTAATGCTTTTGGATTATGTCTTTGGCAAAGAATACTGAACATACCACAGACTGAGAGAACACACAAACCTCACCGGGAAGATGTACAGACAGAATGATCCCCAGAAAGGAGAATGACATATCATACCTACTTGGGACTTGTAATCAAGGGATCAGTCCCTGAAGAAGGGAGTAATTGTCCGTAAAGGGTCAGAGGAAACGTGGACAGCCCTCAACAAGACAGACTGACACAGTGCTGCAACAACAAGCTCAAACATAGCGGTGATGTTAAGCAGACCTGGGCAGTGTGTTTCTTTGGCTGTATTATACACAGGGTTGCTATACGTCAGAACTGACTCAAGGGTACTGTCATGGATTGACTTGTGTTGCCCCCAAAATCGGCAGCAATTTGGCTGGATTGGGATTCCTGGTATTGCATGATCTTCTTTCATGTTGGAATTTCTGCCTTTGTGATGTCAATAAGGGTAGATGGGCAGTAGTTGTGTTGGTGGGACAGTATTCAGTATGTAAGACTGTTTTCTCCCTTGAGGCAGTCTCTTGAGCCCTACAGAAGTTGGCAGAGACATTTGGGGACCTCATATCATCAAGAAAGAAAGCAATGTTGGGAACTGAGTGCATCCTTTGGAAAGGACTGGGACCCCTGCACCCCAGAAGTTGCAGTCTAGTAGGAGACTGATGACAAGGACATTCCTCCATTGCTGGCAGAGAAAGCCTTCCTCTGGAGTTGATACACTGAATCTGGACTTTTAGCTTATTGGACTGTGACAAAAAAAAAATTCTCTTTTCACAGCCATCCACTCAAAGTATTTCTGTTAAAGCACCACCACATAACTAAAACAGTCATCTAACAACAACAATACTTTTTACATGGAAATGTTATGAATAACACATGTATATGAGCATGTGCCTTAATATGCAATACTAAAAATTTTTCATCTAATTTTTAGCAGTATGAATGATAGATTGACACATACAGCATAAGAACTAAATTATTGACTGAGATTAATTGTCACCAAAGTAACAATAATAAGTAAAGAGTTTACACAAAACACATTTTGGAAAATTATACCGAGTAGGTGAAGCTATATATACATAATCAATATATAAAATTTAAGGAAATGGAAATTCTTAAAGGATAATTGATCCTTTCCAAGACTCATGAAACTCATCTAGTAAGAATAATGCCTTGAATAAAACAGATCAAAATGGGTATACCAGAAAAACAAGAAGTAATCAAGTTTGATAAAGAGGCTTTAAGGAGAGCTAAAAAGATTATAAAAAGAATTTAAGGAAGTAATAGGTGAATCAATAAACATCAGTGATACACAAAAAATAGAAAAGGAGAGAGAATTGTGCAAGAGTTTAAAATACACGCTAAGGCATTTTTTCAAGTACTAGTAGAACTGATAGAGAAAATTTACTGAGCAAAAGGAAAGGATATTCTCCTTATACATATGCCCGTAGCTAAGTGCACAGCTTATTCCCAGAGCTGAATATGAGAATTCCTCTAGTAAAGTGGGGTTTGGGAGAGGATCATTTACATTCTATTCTATGTCCAGGATTCAAGCCCTGGGACTACAGTAACCATCCACAATGACAAGAATTGCAAATATCAGATACAAATCAGCTGATGGTGCAGAACTAGAAGGGATCAGGCAAAGAAAAGATACAATAAAATCCAGCAAGATATAATAATAAATAAACTAGTAAACTAGGACAGTCTATATAGTTTCAATAAATCTGAAAAGCTGTGAAGTTCATCTTTAGGTTGAAAACAGCAGAGCTATCTGATATTATATAAGGCTATTGCATTAAAAATGTATATCTTAATTCATCAGGAATCAGAAACATATTAAAAAGAAATAAAATATACAATGTCAAGTTCAAAGCAACCAAGAAATTTAGGGTTTAGTGAGAAATATAGTTGCAATTTTTGGCATAGTTTTGAAGTAGAAAATAATATTCTAGATTATATCAAATGCTCACCAAATGGAACACAGATTAACATGGTCAGTAAGTTTGAGAATTAAGTCTGGCTTTGGAAAATTAGGGGCAGTGTGGGTCACCTCATTAGGAGACTGACTATATTCCATTGCGTGACATCTGACACTAAGTGTTTTTAAACACTGGCCTGCTGCTTCTATTATTAATCTCTACCTACCGGCAAATGCTAAGAGAGCTTATTTTAGTTTTTGCCTCCTGCTGCCATTTCAACTGTCAGGAACAGCAGGAGTCAAAAATAAAAGGCACCACCTTAAAGAAAGGCCGTGCCACAGTGTCATTTTTAAAACTGACAGTTTGTGCAATACCAAATCTTAAGGAAAAAAGATTGTCACCTGTGCCTCCCATTGCCATTTTGACAAAATAAGACATTCACCAGCATCCAAAGACAATAATTTTAAAATGGCAAGGGGAAATATATTTGCAAATGGAAAATGAAAACCTCTTTACCCTAATAACTATAACTACGGTGTCACAGAAAATAGCTTATACTTCGTTCATCAAACAAAAATTGGGAAACAGACTTTTCTGACTGACCGTTAATATAACAAAGAGAGTCAAATTTACAAAGTGAGTACGCACAGAGTGAAGTCAAGATAACAAAGTAATCCTAGGATCTCAGTCAATTATTTTTTTTTAAAGATAGAAACTATCAGCTCTACATTTCACAGAAATGGTAATTAATAAAAGCTGTGATAGAAAAATGAACAGAGTGGTCATCTACTTTGAAACTCATGGTGAAAATATAGGGTACACAAAAAAGTAGAATTTATTTTTAAACACCAAAATTTAACATTAAAAAAGGATCAAGAGGACCCTGGAATTATTTTTTCTTTCAGAGTAAAAACTAACAAACAAAATCACACTGCTGTTTAGTTGACTTTGACTCATAGCAACCCTACAGAGTGCAGTTGATATATGAGAGACAGAGAAGTACAGTAGTTGTGTTAAAGAGGCAAATTCTGAGAAGCATAAATCCTTTGCATAAATATACTAATTGAAATAAAGTAGGATAGATATACACCTCTTTTTTTCTCCTTCAAAAGACTATTGTCACAAAATATAAGCATTTCGAAGAATATAAATTAGTGTAATTACTGATTTTATAATAAAATATACATGCAGTTCAATTCAGTCCTCTTTACAGGAGAATGGACAGCAATTTACCATGTAAGACAAACGCAGTAACAAAATTTGGCTGCTATACATGGCTGAACTATATTGGCATCTGATTGTACAAGAGCCGGGTGTCTAGGAGAGAAGGAGGCAGGGCTGCAAGAGACATGTTAGTTTACAAAAACGTCTGCCTCTATGATGCTACATTCTACCAGAATATGTGCAGTTCCTCCTAAAGACAGGCAACAGAAGTGCAGAGTACAGAAATACTTTATTTTCTAGTGGTAGTAAACATAAGCTCAGTTGTCACGAGCTGAACAGTGTCTCCCCAAAAATGTGTGTAGCAATTCGGCTAGGCCATGATTCCCTCTGTTGTATGATGTCCCTGCGCATCGTAAATCCGGCTTCTATAATGTTAAAGAGGAAGGATGGGCAGCAGTTGTGTTGGCCAGTCAGGACTCGGTATGTACGATTGCACTGTGCCTTGAGGCATTCTCTTGAGACATAAAAGAAAGCTAGAAGAGAGATTTGAGGACCTCTGACCACCACACAGCAGCGCCAGAGGCAGAGAGCGTCCTTTGGAAATGACTGGTGTCCCTGTACTCCTAGTCCAGGGGAAGCTCCCAGTCCAGGGGAAAACTGAAGAGAAAGTCTTTCCTCCAGAGCCAAAAGAAAAAGCCTTCCACTGGAACTGATGCCCTGAACTTATATTTGCAGCCAGATGGACTGTGACAGAATAAAATTTCTCTTTGTTAAAGCCATCCACGTGTGGTATTTCTGTTATAATAGCACTAGATGACTAAAACACCACTTTAATCAGAGGCTATAGAAAGAACCAAGGAAGCCTCATTTTTCTCCTAAACGTTATACCTGAATTCAGGTTATCAGAGGAAATTCACAATTAGCAACTGTAATAACAAGTTAGAATATCCGCAGGAGTAAGAGTCCGTCTCTTTCTTGAGAAATATATTGCAGTCTACAAATTTAACAATTATAAAGAAAACTGTAAGAATTTATCTTTAGAATACCATTAAGCAGGTGAATGGTTCCCTTCCTTAACCAGTGTCCCAGCTTTGAAAGTGTGGGTTGGACAAGACAGTAATTTAAGAACAATCTGTGACAGCCAGCGTGATGTGGAGTTACCTGGGACAACTTCCTGAGCACCCTTCTGCCATCTTCTTCCTCAACCTAAAGAAACTCTTAAGACAAGCTTCGTACAGAGCAGAGAGGCAATTTAGAATTTACACGGTATTTCCCTGTCACTGAGTTAGGATGCACGTTCTATTCTGCTCCTTTCAATTCTCCATGCTGGTCATTTAACACAGGAGACAAGAAATTCTATTCCCCTGATAAACTCAAACAACAACAAAACCTGTTGCCAAGCTGTCACTAACTCACAACAATCTTTACGTATTTCAGAATGGAGCTCGAGACAGTTCCCAACATCTATAATTTTTCAAAAGTAGACCACCACACCTTCCTTTGGACACACCACCACTTGGATTCAAACTACCAGCTTTTCTGTTGTACCCAAATAGTTAGCCTTCTGTGCCACCAAGAGGCTCCTTTCACCTCACAGATGTCTTAAAATTATTAAGCATACATGGGAAAGCAAATCAGTTCTCCTTAGCCATGTGAGGAGGCCAGTAGATTTGAAATTACATGTGGCCTTTGAAAATGAAAAAAATCCAAAAGTAGATCTTCTAAAATCTACCATCCTGAAATAATACCTCTCATCTTAATATGAGGATAATAAGCCCAATCTCAAAGGACATGCAAAGATAAACTATATAAACTACTTGACACTTTAACATACAATGGATGGTCTACTTTAACATTCCTTCATTTAACAACATCTGATAAGGAGAAAAATAATAAGTTAGGTCTAATGGAAATGAATCTTTTCCTACGGGATTTTGGCGTGAAATTTAATAGAGGTAGAGGTTGGTTTATTTTTATGTTTTAATTCATTTTCACATCAAATGCCTGAGTCAAGTATTATATCCTTGGTTGCTGTCATTCACTGGAGACTGAAGTAAATCAGACTGATGATGATTGACACCATCATGCCTGCCTTCAGGCCACAAGGTCTAAGCTGCCCTAAACTGGTTTTTGGTTCTTGCAAGACTAGAGTATAATTGACAAAGCTTGTCTGCAATATGTTTGCATGTATTTCAACGTTCTCTCCGTTCCTGTGACTTACCTACTTTCATGGACTGCTTCACCTTGACCCACTGTGTTTTGTCCTTCGCTGTTAAGATATTACACGGCTTTGACCTTCTGCTTTTGCCTTTCTTCTCTCTCCTTATTCTGTCAAAAAGAAGTTGCATGTTTCAAAACCTAACCCTGTCACTTATTGTTCGAGGGCTCTCTCTCTGCATGGGCACCACGTGTTAGCCATAATGACATGTCTTCCTGTAGCTCTGGACTGAAAGAGGGTTTTTGGAATTAGATAAGAATCAAATTTCCCATCATGTAAGTACCAAAGTCATTCTTCAAAAATGTTGCCATTTGATTTTCTTCATCTCATAGTTAAAATACTCGACTTCAGACCGAAGAAAATGTGTCAGGGGCCATAGGAATTATCTAAATACCAGATGACTTTAATTCTACATCCAAAACAAGGAGCAAAGTATTAAAGCCACTCAAAGAAAAAAAATAATAAAAGGTCTTTCAATGACTTTTCTGAATCATTTCATTTAACGCAAATACATTATTCTGTGGCACATTCTGTTTTAATATCTCTTTTTTGGTCTTCAAATAATATTGATTTTTTTGATCCACTCTTCCTTCAGACTCTTTTTTCATCCCAGTTCTAAATTTAATTCTCAATTTCAGGCCTTGCTCTCTGTGTCCAGGTTTCTAGGTCAGCTGCTGTCCATGGATCAGTCTGACAGCTGCAGCGTATGCTCCATGTAGGTTGACAATTTAACAACTGGTGGTGGGCATATTTGTGTCATGATGCCTAATAGATTTAAATATAGATTCCACGGTGAATGTGATTAGGTTTTATAATGAAAGGAACTTGTTCAATCACTGCTGTTATCATGCATTATATGCCTCCTGTTTGACAAACCACAATCAGTTTTGCTTTCCCTTTTGGCTTTTCAATACATCTACCCTCTACTTTGGAGCTTTTAAACAATGTGCTGTATACATATGTAAACGTAGCAATCCTTTGTCCTATTTCTTAAATAAAAATACAGTATTGCTTTCTATTCTTTTCTTCTCATTTGCATTTTAGGTCACATAAATGTTATACAAATAAATTTTTTTTTTTTTGGTGTTTCTAATCCTTCCACTCTTATGAAATTGTATTATTATGTATAATACCATTCGGATCCCACTCGACGGCACTTGGCTTGGCATTACATACAATAACCACCAACAATACTTTGTATTTCTTCTCGTTGTTCATATGTCACACCAGGCCACGCGTGTTCATCAAACATAAGGAGTCAAATAGGTGACCAAGAGGAAGAATAACATGGGAAAGGTTGAAGAATTGGAGACTGGTTGTCAGTCTCAAAGACAATTCAATCTGAGAATCATAGAAACTTGTCATTCAAAGATTTTAGGTAAATATCCAAATATCACGTGGACACAGAAGCAAAAATCAGATTAGAATCAGGATACAAGAAAAGTAAAAGAAATACTATCAATGACAGAGCACACACCCAGTTACAAATGTCATTCAAGAGATGTTCCGAAGTCAGCATCTGAGGACCAGATACTAGTTAAAAGCCATCATCTGCTGCCTGGGCAGAGTGAACTTCTAAATACGTTTTTGCAAACAGAAGCCCCTTCTAGGAGCCCACTGGAGTAGACAAGAGCATCTACCTGGCCAAAGTAGAGTGGGAAATCATAGCCCATTGGACAGCACCATTAAAGATGCTAAAGACAGAATCTTTTTATTTCTTTCCTTACTTTTGAGGACATCTTAATCTACTTAATTCTTCAGTCTCTATTTTCTTTGAAATATCTCTTCTCTCAACTTTAAATCTTGACAGTTTACATAGGTAATACAGATGGTCCAGATCTGGACCTCAGGAGCCAAGAAAAATACAAACTGTGAGTCGGGGAGGCTTGGCTCCCAAAGGACAACTGAGAGGACTTACTACACTACGGGAATGAAGATGGGCCAATAAAACAGGTTTCTCTAAAGGGTTCCCTCTCTGCCATGGCAGAGTCATTTTTCTCAGACATTTCCTGAAATATGTCTCCCTTCTAATTCATTATTTTAACACATATTTTCTTCATGTAATTTACATTAACTGTAAACTTTGCAATTAGTTTTCATTTGTTTACTATCTGACACTCTAAAATTCAGTTATATGAAAGCATACATCTTTTTGTTTTTTCCTTTAAATTTAAATATGTATTGTCTAGAACAATCTTTGGCAAACATAAAAATTAAAAAAAGAAATAAAAGAATTTCATACAAGGCATATGAGAAATGTCTAGAAAAGCTTTCTTAACTGTTAATAGATATAATCAGTGTGATGAATTTCTGGTTATTATGTTTCTTCGTTTCCTTTGTTTCTCTAATGTCTAGGTGCATTAGAACTACTTATAGTTCTCTTTTTGTTTCTCTTATTACACAATACCATGTAGATTGGAGGATTTTTATCTTAAGAATAAAGAAGCACTCATGGAGCCGACTCGACGGCACTTGGCTGGCTGGCATGTTTGCCATGCATAAACTCCCTTAGTTTATTGTGAGAGACATATGGTAAGATAGGCAACTACATATCAAGACATTTGACACTGCAGAATCAGAAAATAAACCATTTCCATGTCTGCTTAAATGTTAGAGTTCAATTCTTTGGATTTCAGGTATTTACCTTTAATGAGTGGTCTCAGGAAGGTGGCTTGACCATCCCTTGAGCACAGAAGAAGTCCTCTAAAGGAGGGCCAAGGTTGGTGGTAGCCAGCAGTGTCTCAGTAGGCTTCTCAGTCTTTTGTGCATGTGTGTGTGTGTGTGTGTGTGTGTGTGATTAAGTAAAAGTATACAATCCAAATTAATTTTGCATGCCCACCTATCTTAAGCTCCATTTGCTCTTCTCACCCAGTGACAGTATATTCCCCCTTTTCACTCTATATTTCTAGTATCCTCTTAACAAACACCTGTCCCCTGCTCTTCACCCTCTTCTCTCCTATCTAGAAAGAAACCAGTAGGACAGCCTCCTATAAATGCATAGAACCGTAAAGGACACACACCATATGGTCACACTGTGTCCCCAAGTCCAGTCCACTCTTGCCTGAAGAGTTGACCTCATTACTGGATCCCAGTCAGGGCCAGCAGCAGGTAAAGGGCCCATGCTCCTAGGGTACCACCCAGGCTGTCAGATGATCAATTCTGCTCTTTCAGTAGAGTTCATGGGCTGGACCACTTTTCTTCTCATGTTGCCTCAGGAACTCTATAATGTGTGCCCATCTCAGCTGCCTTCAGTGATGGCCAGGCACCATCTGGTTCTTCTGGTCTCAAGTTGATACAGATGCCCATTCAAATGGGTCCTTTTGTCTCCTGGGCTCTTTTTCCCTCATGTCTTTGAAGTCCTTGGTCATCATCTGTATCAGATGAACTGAGACCATTTGGTGTACCCCAGATGGCAGCTTGCTAGCAATGAAGACCCCGACACCACTCACCAATATGGGGTGTTGAAGACTCTCTTAAAAAAAGGTTAGTTATGACAGCTGGCCTCAATTTCCTCTGAAAATATGGTCCCCAGATCTCTGTACCTGCTATTCTATCCTTTGAAATATTGGGTTCAGTTTAGTAAACCTTTCAGTTTATGATGTTCCAGTTATGTTGATCTGCTCTCTACCACATGTTGTCATTGTTTTTGCCTAACCAAATTCCTGTCTACTATCTAATCTATGATCAACCAGCTCCTCCCTTCCCCACCCTTGTAGCCATCAAAGAGTCTTTTCTTCTGTACATGAGTCTATTTTTGAGTCCTTATAGCACAGATCTCATACAGTATTTGTCCTGTTGCCACTGACCGATTTCACTCAGCAAAATGTCTTCTAGTTGCAATATGCTTTCTAGTTATAATATGCTTTCTAAAATCATCATTGTTCTTTATCATTACATAGTTGTCCATTGAGTACATGTACCATAGTTTATTTATCCATTCATCTGTTGATTCCATCTTTTCGCTGTTGTGGACAGTGCTGCAATAAACATTTGTGTACATGTATCTGAATGACTGCCTTTATTTCTATAGGCTATACTCCAAGCAGTGAGACTGCTGGATCTTATGGTATTTCTATTTCTAGCATTTTAAGTAAGCGCCAAGTTGCTTTCCAAAGAGGTTGTACCATTTTGCATTCCCACCGACAGTGTAGGACAGTTTCAGTCTCTCCACAAGTTCTTCAGCACTTGTTGGGGTGTGATGGTATCTCACTGTAGTTTCAATTCAGATTTCTCTAACAGCTAAAGATCATGAGCATTTCCTCATGTGTCTTTTGGCTGCCTGGATGTCTTCTTTGGTGAAGTGTCTGTCCATCTCCATTGCCCATTGCTTAATTGGGTTATTTACGTTTTTCTTGTTGACATTCGCGGTACCTTATCGAGTATGGAAATCAAAAATCGATCCAGTATGTAGTTGCCAAATATTTTTTCCCGTTTTATAGGTAGTCTTTTAACTCTCTTGATAATGCCTTTAGATGAGCATAACTGTTTGATTCTTAGTAGTTCCTATTTATCTATTTTCTGGTTTTTGTGTTTTGTTTCTCAGATTTTGTAGTCTGTCTAGGCCATGTATTACAACTTCCATTGTTTACCCTATATTTTCTTGCATGGTCTTTATAATTTCAGGTTTGATATACAGGTCTTTGATCCATTTTGTTAGTTTTTGTGTAAGGTGTGAACTAAGGGTCTTGATTCAGTTTTTTGCAGATGGATATCCAATTTTGCCAACAGCATTTGTTAAAGAGACTGTTTTAACCCTGGTTTATGACCTTTGTCGAATATCAACTGCTCGTAAGAAGATGGTGATGTTTCTGGGGCCTCAACTCTGTTCCACTTGTCTATATGTCTCTTTTTGTACCAGTACTAGTCTGTTTTGACTACCATGACAGTGTAGTAAGTTCCAAGGTCGGGTAGTGTAAGGCGTCCCACTGTGTTCCTCTTCTTCAGTAGTGCTTTACTTATTTAGGATTTCTTACCTTTCCAGACAAAGTTGGTGATTTGTTTCTCCATCTCATTAAAAAATGACACTGGAATTTGTATTGGCATTGTATGGTATCTGCAGATTGCTTTGGGTTACATAGACACTGTCATAATGTTAAGTCTTCCTATCTGTGAGCAAGGTAGTTTTCTCCACTTATGTAAGTCTCATTTGGTTTCTTGCTGTAAGGTCTTGAAATTTTCTCTGTATGAGTCAAGTGCCGTCGATAGGTCTCACATTTATCTGGTTAGATTTATTCCTAGGTATTTTATCTTCTTGGGGGCTACAGTAAATGGTGTTGATTCACTGATTTCCTCTTTGATGATCTCTTTCTGGATGTAAAGGAATCCGACTGGTTTGCTTATGTTTATCTTACATCCTGATACTTTGTTGAACCCTTCTATTAGTTTCAGTAGTTTTCTTTCTTAAGAATTCTTTATGATTCTCTGTGTACAATTGTATCATCTGCAAATAGGGATATTTTTACTTCTTTGCTCATGTGAATGCCCTTTATTTCTTTGGTCTAATTGCTCTGGCTAGAACCTCCAGTACCATGTTGAATAGAAATGGTGACAATGGGCACACTTGTCTAGTTCCCAGTCTCAAGGAGAATTCTTTCAGTCTCTCTCCATTCAGGACAATGTAGGTGGTTGGCTATGTGTAAGTGGTCCCTACTGCATTGAGGAATTTCCCTTCTATTCCTATTTTGCTGAGAGTTTTTAACATAAATACGTGTTGGACTTTGTCAAACGCCTTTTCTGCATCAATTGACAAAATCAGGTGATTCTTATCTTTTGTGTTATTCATGTGGTTGATCACATTGTTTTCCTGATGTTGAACAGGCTTGCATCCCTGGTACAAATCCACGAAGGTCATGCTGGATTATTATTATTATTATTATCTTTGATATGCTGTTGAATTCTATTGGCTAGGATTTTATTGAAGATTTTTGTATCTAGGTACATAAGTGATATTGGTCTCTAATTTTCTCTTTTTGCAGGATCTTTCAATGGCTTTGGTAACAGGGCTATTTTGGCTTCATACAATGAATTTGGAAATGATCTATCCTTTTCTATACTTTGAAATAGCCTCAGGAGTATTGGAATTAATTCCTCTCTAAAAATTTGGTAGAACTCTCTGGTGAAGCTGTCTGGGCCAGCACTTTTTTTGGTTGGTAATTTTTTGATTACTTTTCAATCTCTTGTGGTGGGTTATTAAGTTGTTCTACTTCTCCTTGTCATAATTTTGGTAAGTGATGTGAATCTATAAATTTGTCTATTTCCTCTAGGTTTTCAATTGTTACAGTACAGTTTGTTTTTTTTTTAATTTAACATGACTGAGTGAAAATGTACATTCCCATATAAATTTACATGCCCACCTATATGCAGTTTCCACTGCTCTCCCTGTCCGGTGACTGCACACTATTCCTCTCTACTCCATACCTGTCACATCCACCCAACAGCCTCCTTTCCCCTCCTCTCCATCCACTCCCCTTCCTCCAGCGAGAGGTCAGCAAGATGATATCCTATAGATGTATAGAACCATAAAGTGCTTCCAATATATGGTTACTCTGCATTGCCAAGTCCAATCCATTCCTGTCCAAAGAGTGGACCTTTGTTATAATTTATGGGAAAGGCAGCATCAGGGCCAGGGGCCTTTCACTCAGAGGAACCCCCAAAACGCTGGACCATCAATTGAGGTCTTTTAGTGGAGATCTCATGATACACCCCTTTTTATTCTTGTGTGGCCATTAAGACTCCTCTCTGTGAGCTCCGTTGTGGCTATCGCTGGTGGTGGCCGGGCACCATCCGGTTGTTCCGGTCCCAAGTCAATGTAGGCACCCACTCTTGTGGGTTTCTCTGTCTTCTAGGTTGTCTTTACCACATGTCATTTTGGTCCTCAGTGAGCATCCATTCCTGCTGAGTTGGGACTAATTGCTGTGTCCTCGGATGGCAGCTTGGCAGCTTTTAAGACCCCAGACGCCACTCACCAATGTGGGGTGCAGAGAGCTCTCTTAGCAAAATGCAAGTTGTGCCAATTGGCCTGGAATTTGCCTAAGAGCATGGTCCCCCATCCCCCAGCCCAGCTACTCTATACTTGCAGTATTGAGTTAAGATGGAAGGAGTACTCAAGTTATGCTGAAGTCCACTTAATGTTGTTCTTGTTTCTAATGTGTGCTATCACCGCTTTCTCCCAACTAGATTTCTAGTAACTATGTAAACTAAACCCTCCCCCTTAACCCTCCCTCCTTCTTCTTCCTTGCAGCTGTCAAACAGTCTTTTCTTCTATACACAAGTCTGTTTTTGAGATCTTATCGTAGAGGTCTCATACAGTATTTGTCCCTCTGTCGCTGACTACTTTCACTCAACATAATGTCTTCCAGTTGAAATCAGGTTAGGAGATGTTTCCCGGAATCATCGTTATTCTTTATCATTGCGTAGAGCTCCATTGAGTATATGTACCATAGTTTACCTATCCATTCTTCTATTGTTGGGCATCTGGGTTGATTCCATCTTTCTGCTATCATGGACTGTGCTGCAGTAAACATTCTGGTGCATGTGTCAGTTGGTGTTAAAGGCCTTGATTCTGTAGGATATATTTCAAGTAGTGGAATTACTGGGTCAAATGGTATATCAATATCCATTTATTAAGGAAGCACCAGATTGCCTTCCAAACAGGCTGGACCATTTTGCAACACCACCAACAGTGTAGGAGGGTTCCACTTTCTGCACAGCCTCTCCAGCATTTGTTGTTTTGTGTTTTCTGGATCATGGCCAATCGTGTTGGGGTGAGATGGTATCTCATTGATGTCTTGATTTGAATTACTTTAATAACTAAAAATCGTGAACATGTCCGCATGTGTTTTTTGGCTGCCTGGATCTCCTCTTTACTGAAGTGTCTGTCCATCTCCTTTGCCCATCACTTAATTGGATGGATTACCTTCTTCTTCTTGATATTTTGTAGTATTTTATAGATTATGGAGATCAGGCGTTGGTCTGACATAGAGTTGCCAAATAGTTTTTCCCATTCTGCGGGTACTCTTTTAATTCTATTAATAAAGTCTTTGGATGAGCAAAAGTGTTTGATTCTTAATAGTTCCCATTTATCTATTTTCTCTTCTGTTGATTGAGGTTTCTTTGACAGATTTTGGAGTCTGTCCTCATTGTTTATTAAAACTTCCATTGTTGTTCCTACCTTTTCTTGGATGAGCTTTATTGTTTTAGGTTTGACATTTAGGTCTTTTATCCAGTTGGAGTTGGTTTTTGTATAAGGTGTAAGATACGGATCTTGATTCAGTTTATTGCAGATGGATAACCAATTTTGCCAGCACCATTTCTTGAAGATATTTTTAAACCAGTTTAATGTCTTAGGGCCTTTGTTGAAAATCAGCTGTTCCGAGGCAGATGGTGTCATCTCTGGGGTCTCAGTTCTGTTCCATTGATCGATCTGTCTGTTCTTGTAACAGTACCAGGCTGTTTTGAACAATGTGGCAGTGTAGTATGTACTAAGGTCGGGTAATGAGATGCCTCCCAGTGTGTTCTTCTTCTTTAGTAGTGCCTTACTTATCTGGGGCTTCTTCCCTTTCCAAACAAAATTGGTGATTTGTTTCTCCATCTCGTTAAAAAATGATGATGGAACTTGTATTGGGATTGCATTATATAAATAAGCTGGCTTCGGTAAAATAGACATTTTCACAATATTAAGTCTTCCTATCCATGAGCAGGGTAGGTTTTTCCATTTATCTAAGTCTCTCTTAGTTTCTTGTAGTAAGAGCTTGTAGTTCTCTTTGTAAAGGTCTGTTGTTTCTCTGGTTAGATTAATTCCTAGGTACTTTATCTTCTCAGGGGCTATCATAAATGGTATTGATTTGATAATTTCCTCCTTAACAGTCTCGTTGGTGGTATAAAGGAATCCTACTGATTTACTTATTTTTATCTTGTATTCTGAGAGTTTGCTGAACTCTTCTATCAGTTTGAGTAGCTTATTTATAGATTCCTTGAGGTTCTCTGCATATACAATCATATCATCTGCGAACAGGGAGATTTTAACTTCCTCTTTGCCGATACAGATGCCCTTTATTTCTTGGTCTTGTCTAATTGCTCTGGCTAGAACTTCTAGCACAATGTTGAATAGGAGAGGTGACAGTGGGCATCCTTGTCTAGTTCCTGATCTCAAGGGACAGTCTTTCAGTCGCCATTCAGGATGACGCGGGCAACTGGCTTTGTATAAATGGCCCTTATTGTGTTGAGGAATTTGCCGTCTATGCCCATTTTGCTAAGAGTTTTTAGCATGAATCGGTGTTGGACTTTATCAAATGCCTTTTCAGCATCAATGAACAAAATCAGGTGATCCTTGTCTTTTGTGTTATTTATCTGGTTAATCACGTTAATTGTTTTCCTGATGTTGAACCAGCCTTGCATCCCTGGTATGAATCCCACTTGGTCATGATGGATTATTTTCTTGATATGTTGTTGTATTCTGTTGGCCAGAATTTTGTTGAAGATTTTTGCATCTAGGTTCATGAGTGATATCGTTCTGTAATTATCCTTTGTTGGATCTTTCCCTGGCTTAGGTATCAGAGTTATGCTGGTTGCATAGAATGAGTTTGGGAGTACTCCATCCCTTTCTATACTGTGAAATAGTCTCAGTAGTATTGGAGATCACTCTTCTCTAAATGCTTGGTAGAATTCTGCCGTGAAGCCATCTGGGCCCAGACTATTTTTGGTTGGCAGTGTTTTGATGAACTTTTCAATCTCTTCCTTTGTGATGGGTTTATTAAGTTGTTCTGCTTCACGTTGTGATAATTTGGGTAGGTGGTATGAGTCAAGGAATTGGTCCATTTCCCCTAGGTTTTCCAATTTGTTAGAATACAGTCTTTCATAGTATTCTGTTATGATACTTTTGATTTCTGTTGCATCTGTGGTGACAACTCCCCTCTCATTTCTAATTTGGGTTATTTGTTTCCTTTCCTGCTTTTCTTTAGTAAGTTTAGCCAGTGATCTATCAATTTTGTTGATCTTTTCAAAAACCAGCTTTTGGTCTTTTCAATTTTTACAATTGTTTTTCTATTCTCTAATTCATTTAGCTCTGCTCTAATCTTTATAATCTGATTTCTTCTGGTGCCCGAGGGGTTCCTCTGTTATTCTCTTTCTACTTCTTCAAGCTATACAGTTAGCTCCTTGATTTGATTTCTTTCTTCCTTCCTGATGTGTGCATTTATGGAGATAAACAGACCTCTGAACACTGCTTTGGCTGTATCCCATAGGTTCTGATAGGAAATGTTTTCTTTCTCATTGGAATCCACGAATTTCTTTAATTCCTCCTTGATTTCCTCTATAACTCATGTTTTTTTTGAGCAAGATGTTTTTCCGTTTCCAAGAGTTTCACTTTCTATCTATGTTTTTTGTGCTATTGATTTCAACTTTGATGGCTTTATGATCGGAGAAGATGCTTTGCAGTAATTCAATGGTATGGATTTTGTTGAGCATTGCATTATGGCCTATCACATGGTCAATTCTGGAGAATGTTCCATGTGCACTGGAGAAGAAGGTGTAGTTTTCTGCTGATGGGTGGATAGTTCTGTATATATATCAATGAGGTTTAGTTGGTTAATTGTGTCAATGAGGTCTTCTGTATCTTTACTGAGCTTTTTTCCAGATGATCTGTCTAGTAATGAGAGTGGAGTGTTAAAGTCTCCCACTATTATTGTGGAGTTATCTAACTCTCTTTTGAGCATAGTCAGTGTTTCTTCAACATATTTAGGTGCTCTGACATTAGGTGCATAAATATTTTATATAGTTAAGTCTTCTTTGTGTACTGAACCTTTCAGCAATAAATAGTGTCCATCTTTGTCCACGATGGTGGATTTGACATTAAAATTGATTTTGTCTGAGATTAGAATTGCCACCCCTGCTCTTCTTTGTTCATTGTTAGCTTGATATATATTCTTCCATCCTTTAATTTTCAGTTTGTTTCTGTCTTTAGCTCTCAAGTGAGATTCTTGTAGACAACATATGGATTGGTCGTGTCTTTTGATCCAAGATGACACTCGGTGTCTCTTTACTGGAGCATTCAGTTCATTCACATTCAGTGTAATTATTGATAGGTATGTGTTCACTGCTGCCATTGTCATATGTTTATTTTTATGTGGATGTTTTCTCTGTTGTTCTTAGTAGTCTGTTCTGGGACACTCTTTTTTGTGAGTTGATTTTTCACCTTTTTCAGAGCTGGTTTTATAGTTGTTGAGACTCGTGTGTTAGATTTCTTGAAATGGTATGATACATCTTTGTTGTGCTTTACAGCTCCCCCTATGAATCCCCTTAATAAACTATTTATAAACCCAATTTTAATTACTACCAGTCTGGTCATCTTCCTCTCCATCTGGAAGGACTATAATGACTGTAGTACATCCCTCTTTTTATTATGATGACACCATAGTTTTCGTGATGATCATTGGATTGCTTCTTTCCATATCAAAGCTGTGATTGACTTTGCAGCCTTCCCTAAGTGAGTAGAGTATTGAGTAGTGTGTTGTTCTAAAATATAAAGTTAGTGGTTTCATTCTTCTAAGCCAAAGGCAAGAACTTCTTTCAGTATTTCTTGTAGTTTGGGTTTGGTTTTTACAAAGTCTCTGAGTTTCTGTTTATCTGGGAATGTCTTAATTTCATTTTCGTATTTGAAAGATAGTTTTGCAGGATATATAATTCTTGGTTGGAAGTTCTTCTCCTTCAAGACTTTGAATTTGTCGTGCCACTGTCTCTGTGCCAGCATGGTTCCTGCTGAGAAATCTGACAAGAGCCTACAGGGTTTCCCTCTGAATGTTAGCTTTGCCTTGAGTCTTGTTGCCTTTAAGAGTTGCTGCTTATGTTTCATTTTGTTAAGCTTGATTATAACATGTCTTGGAGTCTTTCTTTTGAGACCTATATTGGGTGGCGTACAACATGCATCTGAGATGTCTATATTCTCTTCCTTCGTGATTTCTGGGACGTTTTCTTTCAGCAGCTCAGCAACGATATTCTCTCTGTTCTCAGATGTCTCACCCTGTTCAGGGACTCCAATTAATCAAAGGTTGTTCATCTTAATAGAGTCTCACATGCTTCTTAATGTTTCTTCATTTTTCTTGTTTCTTTTTTCTGATTTCTGCTCATAGACACTGGAATCAGTAGCTCTGTCTTCCAACTCAGAAATTCTTTTTTTCCATTTGTTCCATTCTGTTTTCTTGGGTTTGCATGGAAGTTTCTATGTCTTTGATTTTGTTCTTGATCTGTTGGATTTCAGAGTACTGGTGTTCCATCAGATCGAACAACTTGCTTAATTTTTCATTTTGTTCTGCTGCATTTTGTATAAAGTCTAGAAGGGCTATGTATGTAATCAATTTGTATTCACTTCCTGATGCTTTCATAGAAGTTTCTTCATCTGGAAAACTCCTTGGTTGCTTTGTTTGGGAGCCTTCTGAAGCCATGAGTGATTGCTTGTATGCCACAATTGTCTGTTGCTTTTTGGGTCCCATATGAGTATCTAGAGGCTGGAAGAGGTACTGTGAGGATGGATTGCAAATGTTTCTCTAGGCTGTCTTCAAATGTAAAGCAAAAGGTATCTGACCAATTTACAAGTCAGTTAGCTTTTCAGGTGTAGAGGTCCCTCTTCTCATGTTACAAAGTAAGCACCACTATATCCAACCCCAGATAATAACAAACTAGTTCAGAATAGAGCAATGCTACCGCCCTGGTGGCCTCTGCTGACAGGGCCTAGCCTTAGCCAACACGACGTCGAGTACTGGTTTTGTGATAGAAAAGCGCTCTCTTGTGGGCAGGCTCTGGCTCCCAAGCTAAGAATTAGGTCCAGCTGTGGCCACCGTACCCAAGATGGCATCCTCCACACAGGCAGCAGACAGAGGGGCTAAAGGTGCCGAGAGGTAGTGATTCCTCTGCTTCTGTTGCAGGGCCCCCAACATAGGCAGTACTGTGCAAAATCACTACTTTTCTGTTGGAGAAGCACTGTCCTGTTTGCAGGTGCTGGCTCCCAGGCTAAGAACGAGGTCCCGCTAAAATCTTGGTACCAACATGGTGTCCCACACATTGACCACAAAGCTCCACACAAACCCCGCTGAGGCAGTTACAAAACGAAAGTCTCAAAGGGGCTAGATTAACAGAGTCCTGAGCCTGGCTCTCAGAATATGGGAATTTCTCCTGCCTATCCCCCAGCAGCGCATCTGAGTCCAGGCGCCAGGCAAGACCCAGCTCCGCCCACCAGCCGAGACAGAGGAAAAAAAGTCAAAATGGTGTGTTTACCTTCCGTCTGTGAGAGCCAGGGCTAGCCAGGAGTGGGAGTCAGCGAAAGAGAGGTTTTTCTCTGAGTGGTATGAAGTCCCAATTAACAGCTCTGTGCCGTGTCCTGAGGCTGATTAGGTGATCAGAAGGCTCTGTTTGATTGTCAATTCAGGCCTTGGTTTCCAGAGGGATATAAGGAGACGTGTGCTTAGTCCGCCATCTTGACTCCGCCCCCCACAGTACAGTTTTTTTGAAGTAGTCTTTTATACTTCTGATTTTGGTTGGGTCTGTTATGACATCTACTATCTCATTTCTTATTTGGGTTATTTGTTTCCTCTCCTGTTTTTCTTCTGTAAGTTTGCCAATGGTTTATCAATTTTGTTTATCTTTTTAAAAAACCAGCTTTTGGTTTTAATCCTTTCAATTGTTTTTCTATTCTCTAGTTTCTTTAGTTCTGCTCTAACCTTTATTATCTGTTTCCTTCTGGTGCACAAGGGGTTCTTTTGTTGTTCTCCTCCTACTTGTTCAAGTTGTACGGTTAATTATTTGGTTTGGGTCCTTTCGTCATTCTGGATGTGTGCACTTATAGGAATGAGGTGACCTCTGAGCACCACTTTCACTGTATCCCATAGATTCTGGCAGGATGTTTTCATTCTCATTTGCATCCATAAATTCCTTTATTTCATCTTCAGTTACTTCTACAATCCATGAATTTTTGAGCAAGGTGTTGCTCAGTTTCCATGAATTCAAGTTTCTCCTTTTTTTTTTCTGCTATTGATTGCAAGTTCTATGGCTTTATGGTCTGAGAAGATGCTTTGCCATCATTCAGTGTTTGGATTTTGTTGAGACTTGCTTTGTGACTTAACACATGGTCTATTCTGAGAAATGTTCTATGTGCACTGGAAAAGAAGGTGTATTTAATTGTTGTTGGGTAAAGAGTTCTGCATATATTGATGAGGTCTAGTTAGTTGACTGTCGCAATAAGATCTACTGTATCTTTACTGAGCTTTTCTGTGGATTACTTACCCATTACTAAAAGTAGAGTGTTGCATTCTCCAACTATTATTGTGGAGTGATCTAATTTTTCAATGTTGTTAGCATTTGTTCAATGTATTTAAATGCTCTAGTATTGGGTGCATAAATATTTAATAATGTTATATACTGCTTATGTATTGACACTTTCAGCAGTAAATAGTGATCATCCTTGTACATGACGGTGGATTTTACATTAAAATCTATTTTATTTGAGATTAGTATTGCCACATCTGCTCTTCTTTATGTGTTGTTGGCTTGGTATATATTTTTTGCATCCTTTGATTTTCAGTTTGTTCATATCTTTGAGTCTAAGGTGTGTTTCTTGTAAACAACATATAGACAGATTGTGTTTTTCCATCCAAGCTGTTACTCTCTGCCTCTTAAATGGAGAATTCAGTCCATTTATAGTCATTGTAATCATGAATAGGTATGTGTTCAGTGCTGTCATTTTGGTGCCTTTATTTTTGTGTCATTGATGTTTTCTTTGTTTCTCTTAATATTCTGTTATGGGTCATTTTTCTTTATGAGTTCACCTTTCATCTTTTTCAGTGTTTGTAGACACTCCTATATTTTGTTTCTTATTTTGATATGTCGCATTGTTAGTTTGCTTTGCAGCTACCCCTTTGATCCCTCTTATTGGTCTAAGTTTAAACCAATCTTTAACTTACATATATCGTCTTAACTTCCTCTCCATCTGAAGTGTTATATCTACTGTAATATATACCTCTTTGTAGTGTGATGATGTCATAGTTTTCATGTCACAGATTTCACATTAAGGTCACTTACTGGTTCCCTACTTTTAACATTTCAGCTTTGATTAAATTTAGTGACTTCCGTGAGTAGGACTCTGGATACTGTGTCCTGTATTGTATCCTTAAGTATACATTTTATGTTATTGTTTTTCCAAAGAACTTCTTTCAGTATTTCTTGTAGTTTGGGCTTGGTTTTTGCAGTGTCTATACTTCTACTTATCTGAGAATGTCTTAATTTCGCTGTGATATTTGAGAAACAATTTTACAGGAAGTTTTTCTCCTTCAAGGCTTTGCATGTGTCATCCCACTGTCTTCTTGCCAACATGCTTTCAGACAAAAGCCTACAGGGCTTCTCTTTGTATGTTCTGCTTTAAGCCTCACTGCCTTCATTTTATTAAGCTTGATTATAGTCTGTCTTGGTGTCTTTCTTTTGGGGTCTACTTTCTGTGGTGTTCCATAAGCATCCTGAATATCTGTGTTCTCCTCTTTCATGATGTCAGGGAAGTTTTCTGTCAGCAACTCTTCAACAATTCTCTCTGCTTTTTGGCTATCTCTCCCCATTCAGGAATTCTAATTATTCACAGATTATTCCTCTTGATAGAGTCCCACATGTTTCTTACTGCTTCTTCATTTTTCTTATTTCTTTTCTCTGATTTCTCCTAATAAATGCTGGTGTCAGTTGCTTTATCCTCAAGCTGACTAATTCTGCATTCCACCTCCTCAATCCTGCTCCTTTGGCTTTGTACTGAATTGTCTAACCCTGTAATTTTATTATTTATCTGCTGGATTTCAGATCATTGATGTTCTAGGAGTTCACAAAGCTTACTTAATTTTTCACTTTATTCTGATGAACTTCATTTAATCTCTAAAAGGGCTCTACCTCTGATAATTTCAGAAAAGCTTCTCCATCTGGGAAGTTTTTTGATTCTTTATTTTGGGAGTTCTCCAGAGTCATAGTGTTCTACTTCTTTAAATAGTTATATATTGATTGTGTTTTCATGCTATCAAAAAGCTGTTCAGTTTCTCTGGTGTTACACAGACAGGAGCTGTGGTGTAGTTCTAAGAAGGGAGTAAGGACACTAACAGATTTGGTTGTCAGCCACTGCTGCATTCTGTAGACACAGGTGACTTTTATACAGCTTCTCTGTCAATACAGTCTGTCAATCCCAGCCACACTGCTCAGTTTAGTGGCTGGCTCCAGCTGGGTCCACAGGAGTGGCAAGCCCTACCTCCTGGCTGCTAAGGGTGGTGAGCTACTTGTATTGTCTCCCTGTCGTCACACCAGTTGAATACTATACTGTATCTGAGAGAACAGAGGAGAGAAGCATGCCACCACACTGGGTTGCCAGGGACCACTGTGTTTTCCAGATGTGTTTATCTTAAAAACTGCTTTTTTGCTAAGGAGGAAGCTGTCCAGCAGCTACTGAAAGCAGCTGCACCCTCAGGGGTGGCAGGCCCCACCTCTTGGCTGGCAAAGATGGCACCCCACTGGTGGAGTCTCGGGGGGCAACTGTCAGCTAATGCTATGGTGTGCTTTAGTGTGGGGTGGTGGAAATGGCACCACCACACTCAGCTATCAGTCACAGCTATGTTTTCTAGCTGCTCTTGTCTCAAAAGCTGCTTTTCTGCTGGCAGAGTCATTGACCAGCCACAGCCCAAAGCAACGAGGCTGTTTGAGGTGGCAGGCCCCACCTCTGCCTGATAAAAACAGTGCCTCATAGGCCATTCCCAGATGGCATGATAAACCTAAGGAAGGAAGGAAGGAGTTAGGGTACTGCCACACTCAGCTTCCAGCTCCCACTATGTTTTATAGGTATGATTGTCTTAGAAACAGTTTTTCTGCTGGGTAAAGCACTATCCAGGCAGCTACTGTTGCTCAAAATAGGAATTACTCCAAGGTGAGACCTCAAGCATGGTTAACTCAGCCTCTCAGCTGACCAAGATGGCATCACTCCTGAGTTGCCTCTTTTGCAGTGAGTCAGTATTACCTATCCTGCAGTTCAGGGGGAGAGGAGCACCAGCACCCTCAGACATTATAGCTGAATTCTCTAGATGTGGCTATCCCAAGCACAGTCTCTGTGCTGCAGGATACACTATTAACTTAAGCACTGCAGTTCAGCATAGTAGCCAGCTCATACCAAGCTCACAAGCTCAGGAGTCCCAGTCCCAGCCTCCTGGTTAAAAAAGAAAGTATCCATACCCATAATCCTCTCAAACGATGCACCAGCAGAAGCAGGGCTCAGTTTGCCACTGCCTTGACTCCAACAGAGGTAGTTTCCCTGTTCTGCACCCAGTCCAATTTCACAGCCCTATGCCAGATCTTGGTCTCTCAGAATGTCTACATGTCTACATGTCTACATTCAGTTATTTTTCTAAGCCTTAGTTCTCAGAGAGAATCAAGGATATGTGTATCTAGTCTGCCATCGTGCTCTGCCTCCTCAGTCTTTATACAGTCAGAAGGAACTTTTGCTTTTCACTTTTCCAAAAATGAACAGAATTCACACATCCTATGTGTTGTCATTTTGAACTATAATTGGGATGTTTTATTGCTAGCTAAAGAATTGTTGTATGACATATTTATGTCTTGTTAATTTATGTTATCTTTTATTGCCAATTAGAGAATTGTTATATGACATATTTATATTTTTGTTTATTACATGTTTCAAGGCCAAGTTAATTAAAAATTATGAGAATTGTTTAATGACATTTTAACATTTGTTTAATTTACAGACAATTTATTAATATTACATCCCATCATCACTGATTACAGGTGCATAACCTGATTTCAGGAAGTTACTTATGACTTACTTTACATACTTCTGTCACCTATATTCATTGTCAGAACAACTTACTAATAAAGCCAACTGCTGTCGAGTTGGATCAGAGTATTAGACAAATACATGTTTCTATTTCTGATTTCAGACATTTTATGTTCCTAACTTGATTATAAGTACTCATACATAAGTGTTTAAAAGCATTATCTGAGGACTACCAACTAAGTTCATGAATTCATCCTAGAAAAAGTGCTCCAGACCTCATTGTTGAATATCACTATGCTCATCTTTGAAGTACTCTCCCTGGAAGCTATGTACTGATGCCAGTGCCTAGTCCACATTTCAAAGCAAATTTGGAACTCTTTTTTTTGGAATGGCCATGAGAGCCATCATTGTATTACCCTCAATGTCCTGAACATCATCAAAATGCCTTCCTTTTGATATTTCCTCTATGTTCAGGTAAAGAAAAAATTTGCTGGGGGCCAAGCCAGGCGAGAAGGGAGTGTGTTCCAATACAGTCATATGTTTACTGGCTAACAACTCCCTAATGGACAACCAGACAATTAAGCTTTCAAACTTGCCAATGTGCGGGGGTGTGCAATGGCCATTCCAGAAAGAATTCCAAATTGTTTTGAAGACTGGATTATGCATAGGCATCAGCGCATAGCTTCTCAAGGGGAGTACTTTGAAGGTGACTATAAAGACATTAAGCAATGAGGTATGTAGCACTTAGAATAATTAAGTTCATGGACTTAAATGTCAGACCTTGTGAAAACATCACAACAGTGTAAGAGTATTATAGAAACATACATAATAGTGACTTATACATACACTTTTTAAAGAACATTACAGAATCAAATGGGATTTGAATACACACAGAAAGCAAACATAACACCATATTTTTATACCAGTTTTAAGCTTTTAAAAACCTATCCAGCATTGCTCAGTTGTGAAGAGGAAGCTGCATTTGAGATGAATGTGTTCTAGTTGTCCAGGACAAAGATTGAAATAACTTGGATTGGATGGAGCCAGAAGAACTGCAGGAGAGAAAAGAGATTCTATTAACAGGTCCTATTTCATTGTAATACTTGTGTTATTTCATATATCTTCAAAATGCTTACTAAAAAACATAACTTACCCATACAGTATGATTCATTCTGAGCATATATTCTGTGTCAATGTTTGTCATGGACTGAACTGTCTGTCCTAGAAATACGAAGCAATGTGGGTAGACCTGATTCCCAGTATTGTATGACTGTTCACCATTTTGCTATCTGATGTGATTTTTCCAATATGCTGTAAATCCTATCTCCATGATGTTAATGAGGTAGAATTAGTGGCAGTTACATGAATGAGACAGAACTCAATCTACAATATTAGATTGTGTCTTAAGCCAATTTCCTTTGACATATAAAAGTGAAGAATAAGCAGAGCCAAGAGACAAGTGAACTTCCTACTGTTAACGGACAAATTCTGCGTTCACAGCACCTGCCATGAAGCCAATCTCTGAGGCAAGAGATTGGGTAAAATAATCAAAGGTTTATTTGCAAACTGGCATACAAAGGGCCAGGGGGCAATTCTCATCCTCAGAGCTTGTCCACCTTTGTCAGACAAGCTCAGGGTTTTCATAGTGGGTAAGGGTAGGTAATTAAAGGGGGCAGGCCTCAGGGGTCCAGAGGCTCTTGGTTGTCACTTGAGCAGGCAGTCCTCAAACTGGTGCCCCCACTTATTTCACGATCCTAAGAAGGCTGTAAAGGCTGGTAGATTTTAATCTCAGTGGCTCCTATAAATTAACATGTGACTTACTGAGCCAGGTAGATATAGGAAGCCAGAAATTTTAAGAAAATCAGGTAAAGAAACAGAATTAGTCCTGACTGCCTACTTCAATTCCCCCTGTTGTTTGAAAACAGTGCTTTTCAGGGCTTGAGTTTCAATATGACCGAGAGAGAAACAGCACATCCTTTGGATCCTGCATCCTTCTGCTGAGAAGTCCCTCAACCAGGGGACGATTGAAGACAAAGACCTTTCTTCAGAGCAACAGAGAAGGAAAGGCTTCGCCTTGAGCTGGCACCCTGAATTTGGTCTCTTAGCCTAGTGGTGGCATAGTGGTTAAATATTACAGCTGCTAACCAAAAAAAGTTAGCAGTTTGCATCCGCCAGGTGCTCCTTGTAAACGCCATGGGACTAGTTCTACTCTGTCTTGTAGGGTCACCGTGAGTGGGAATTGACTTGACAGCAATGAGGTTTATCCAAGTAGACTGTGAGGGAATAAATTTGTTTGTTGAAGCCATCCACTGTTGTGTTTCTGTTACAACAGCACGAAATGACCAAGACAATGTTATATTTATCTGTTATATTTTTTAAAACATTTGATAGGAATAGCTTACAGACAACATATAATGTAGGTGATGTGGTGAGGTATAAATAACACAAACTTTACAAAGAAACAATATAAAAAAGCATAAGGTTTTGGCTTCACAGAAATGTGTTTTGAGTTGTATGTTCCTGAGTAAGTCACTGAACTCAACACTGTTGTAGGAAGAACATTACAAAAGTTTAGTAAAGCAAAAAGAGATTTATTCTGCATATTTTCAAAAATAAAAAAGCTGTCAAGCATGCTGCCGGAGCCACATCTGCCTGTGTATAAGGAAGTTACAGAACAGACAAAAGTGAGAAAATGGACAAGCACCCTGCAACAGCCATGTCTGCCCAAGTCCTAGGAACAATACAGACCCATGAGTGTATGTTAACATTACAAAATGGGTAAAACCACTGAAAGCTTTACTTTTCACAGGTTAGCTGGAAACTAGTATCCTACTTTTTGGATCACCTTTCTTAACCATTGGCACATGTTTGAGTAACTCAGGAGGCTATACTTTGATCAAACAAATTTTCTATTCCCTAAATGTGAATAGAAAAAGAGTAGAAAGTCTTTTGTGTTCTGGCTTGTTTTCTGAGATTATCCCATCTAATGTCTTTATACCTCAAGGCCCAGTTGGTGTGTCCTTGTGAGTCTCTGTCAGCCCAGCTGGGTCACATTGCCTACGCTCATAGACATGGCATAACAATAGCAATGTTAGTTTCTAAATCAACATCTACAAGCAGGGTTTCAGGAGTCTCCCTCAATTGTGGAGAGCTGTAGGAGGATTATGGTCATCAGCTTCAGACATTGTCTATTTCCTTTTCATTATGTTTTCTAGTTACAAACATCTGAAAAAGTTTACCTCTTAATTTCTCCTTAAACTGTTCTTTCCTTTCACACTTACATTAAATTCTTATCATCTCATGCTTGGATTACCTCAATAAATTCATTACTTAAGTTAATACACTTGCCCACATTCAAGGAAGGGTCTGCCTGCCTTATAATTAAACACTTATCAAAGCTCTCACGTTGTGGGATGGCTCTCAATTACTTAACTGTGAACAAGAAAGAACAGCTTGAGAAGAACACAATAGCCCCATATGACCTCTGTCAATGTTAATTTAGATTCTTATAGAGATCAACAGATGGAATCAGCTTTTTTAAGACTAATAAGTTTAACACAAATTTTATCGTTTTTTTTTTTCCTGAAAGTTTGACCTCACAAATACAAGTGCTAGATGTGGGGAAAAAAATGATTTTTTCTTTAAAAAAAAAATCACTTTTCAAAGCATACAATAAGTGGTTACACAGTAGAGATAACAAAAACACTGCCATAGAACATATGCAAGAAAGGAAGAAGGAAAACCTCTACTGTTATAGAAACAGAACTTTCATATGCAGTTAAATTTCCCAGTGACAGGGCCTTATACATATTCAAAATGTTTTGTACTAAAATAATAATAACAAAAAAAGAGTGCTCTGCTTCAGATAGCATAGATGAAGTAAAGAATCAAAGTGCTTGATAATGGTAAAGATGCCAGTGGTTAAAATACCTATTAAAAATTTAACTTTTTCATGAATATTGAGGAAAGAATACAAGCAGTGTTCTAAGTTAAACTATCACTTTATATTTGAGGGGACTCTGTCCCTGGATTTCAGAGAGGTCTTACATGAGCCATCTTTCCCTACAATGTCCCTGGATTTCAGAGAGGCTTTAGCATAGTCATCCTTCCCCATCATTACCTGAAAACATTACTTTTCTGATGTGTTGTTGAATCCTACTGGCTAGGATTTTGTTGAAGATTTTTGCATCTAGGTTCATGAGTGACTCCGGTATGTGATTTTCTTTTTTTGTGGGATCTTTTCCTGTCTTTGGTATCAGGGTTATGCTGGTTTCATAGAATAAATTTGGGAGTATTCCATCCCTTTCTATGCTGTGAAATAGTCTCAGTAGTATTGGAGTTAACTCTTCTCTAAAAGTTGGTAGAATTCTCCAGTGAATCCATCTAGGCCAGGACTTACTTTGTTTGGTAGTTTTTTATTACATTTTCAGTCTCTTCCTTTGTGATGAGTTTATTAAGTTGTCCTACTTCTTCTTGTAATAATTTTGGTGGGTGATATGAATCTAGAAATTTGTCCATTTCCTTTAGGTTTTCAAGTCTGTTATAGTCTTTCATAGTATTCTGTTATGATATTTTTTATTTCAGTTGGGTCTGTTGTGACATCTCCCATCTCATTTCTTAATCAGGCTATTTGTTTCCTCTCCTGTTTTTCTTTTGTAAGTCTAGCCAATGGTTTATCAATTTTGCTGATCTTTTCAAATAACAGCTTTTGGTTTTGTTAATTTTTTCAACTGTTCTTCTATTCTCTAATACATTTAGTTCTGCTTTAATCTCTATTATCTGTTGTCTTCTGGTGTCTGAGGTTTCCTCTGTTAGTCTCTTTCTACTTGTTCAAGCTGTAGGGTTAATTCTTTGGTTGGGACCTTTTCTTCCTTCCGGATGTGTGCATTTATAGACTCACCTCTGAGCACTGCTTTGGATGCACCCCATACCTTCTGGTAGGAGGTATTTTCATTCTCATTTGAATTCATAGATTTATTTATTTTGTCTTGATTTCTTCTATAACCCATGACTTTTTGAGCATGATGTTGTACAGTTTCCATGAGTTCCTATTTCTGTATATATGCTTTCTGCTATTGATTTCAACTTTTATGGCTTTACGGTCTGAGGAGTTGCTTTGCAATAATTCAGTGGTTTGGATTCTGTTGAGACTTGCCTTATGTCCTAACACATGGTCCATTCTGGAAAATGTTCCATGTGCATTGGAGAAAAAAAGTGACTTATCTGTTGATGGGTAAAAAGTTCTGTATATGTTGATGAGATCTAGCTGGTTGTCTCAGTAAAATCTCTGTATCTTTATTGAGCTTTTTTCTGGATGATCTGTCCATTACTGACAGTGGGGTGTTGAAGTCTCCAACTATTATTGTGGAGTTATCTATCTCATTTTTCCATGTTGTCAGTGTTTGTTTGATGTATTTAGATGCTCCGGTATTGGATGCATAAATATTTAATATTGTTATGTCCTGCTTACACATTCAACCTGTCAGTGGTAAATGGTGACCATCCGTGTCCGTGATGGTGGATTTTACATTAAAGTCTATTTTATCTGAGATTAATATTGCTAGTCCTGCTCTTCTTTGAATGTTCTTGGCTTGATATATATTTTTCCATCCTTTGATTTTCAGTTTGTTCATATATTTGAGTCTAAGGTGTGTTCCTTGTAAGCAACATATAGATGGCTGTGTCTTTTGATCCAGGTGTCAGTTGCTGTCTCTTCATTGGAGCATTCCACCTATTTACATTCAGTGTAATTTTTGATAGGTATGTGTTTAGTGGTGTCATTTTGATGCCCTCACTTTTGTGTTGTTGATTTTTTCTATCTTGTTCTTAATACTCTGTTCTGGGCATTCTTTATACATTGACTTTTCATCTTTTTTAGAGTTCGTTTTGTGTCTGTTGAGACTCCTGAATTATGTTTCTTGTGTTGATATGTTGCACTGTTGTTTTGTTTTGCAGCTACCCCTATGATATCCTATACTATTTTATGTTTAAACCAGACTTTAACTTCTGCATATCTTTGTAACTTCCTCTCCATCTGAAATGGTTATAACTACGGTTATAATGTTCCCCTTTATAGTGTAATGATGTCATAGTTTTCTTGTTATGTTCACTGCTTCCCTTCTCTTAACATTGTAGCTTTGATTGAGCTTTGTGACTTCCCTGACTGAGTAGGATTTTGGGTGCTGTGTCCTGCATTGCCTCCTGAAGTATGCACTTGATGTTTATATTTTTCTAAGCAAAGAGCTTCTTTCAATATTGCCTGCAGTTTGGGTTTGGTTTTTACAAAGACTCTAAGCTTCTGTTTATCTGTGAATGTCTTAATTTCACTTTCATATTTGAGAAACAATTTTGCAGGATATATAATTCTTGGTTGGAAGTTTTCCTTCTTGAGGCTTTGAATGTGTCATCCCATTGCCTTCTTGCCAACATTGTTTCTGCTGAGAAGTCAGACAAAATCTTACGGTGCTTCCCTTTGTATACTAGCTTTGCTTTAAGCGTTGCTGCCTTTAATAGCCTCTCTGTGTTTCATTTTATTAAGCTTGATTATGTCTTTGTGTCTTTCTTTTGGGATCTAGTTTTTGTATCATTTGATAAGCAGCTTGGATATTTATGTTCTCTTCTTTCACAGTTTCATGGAAGTTTTCTGTCAGCAACTCTACAACAATATTCTCTGTATTTTCAGCTATTCTTCCCTGTTCAGGAACTCCAATCATTCATAGATTATCCCTCTTAATAAAATCTCACATGTTTCTTAGTGTTTCTTCCTTCTTGTTTTTTTTCTCTGATTTCTCCTCATAATTGCTGCTGTCAGTTTCTCTGTCCTCAGGCTCACTAACTCTGGCTTCCATATCCACAGTTCTGCTCTTTTGGCTTTGGATTGAATTGTCTAGTACTGTAATTTTATTATTGCTCTGCTGAATTTCAGATCATTGATGTTCCATAAATTCAAATAGCTTACTTAGTTTTTCATTTTGTTTTGCTGCATTTTGTTTAATCTCTAGAAGGGCTCCATACATTATCCTTTTGTACCAACCTCTGATGGTTTCAGAAAGGCTTCTTCATCTGGGAAGTTTTTTGATTCCTTATTTGGGAGTTTTCCAGAGCCATGGTGCACTGCTTCTTCAAATGCTTAGCTACTAATTGTTTCCTTTGCGTCATCTAGACCCTGTTTGGTTTCTCTGGTGTTACCTCAACCTGAGCTGAGGCATAGTTCTAAGAGTGGAGTTGGTCACCAGATGCCTCTGTGTACTCTAGTGACTGGCCCCAGGTGGACTCTCTGGGGTGGTAGACTCTGCCTCTTAGCTGGCAAAGATGGCTCCCTACTTATGGAGTCATTAGGGTGCAATCAGCCAATGCTAACACGTGGATCAGTGAAGGATGGAGGAGATGCTGCCGTGCCACTCAGCAGTCAGTTCTCCAGATGGTCTTATTTTAAAAAGGTACTTTACTGCAACATGAATAGCTGTCCAATAGCTGCTGAAATCAGTCAGGCCCTCAGCTATGGCAGGCTCTACCTCCAAGCTGACAACAACATCTAATAGGACATCCCCAAATACTATGACATGGTTCAATGTAGGGACAGGTTACAGCCTCACTGCCATCCTCTGCCAGGTTCCAGCCATAACTCTAGGCAACACCATCCTAAGCACAGCTTTTCTGCCAGAAAAAACATTTTCCAGACAAGCACTGCTTCTCAGTTTGAGAATTAGCCCCAGCTGAGACCTCCAGGTGGCTGACTCTGCCTCACAGCTGACCATGAGCTGTCATCCCTGCTGTGAAACAGCAGAATCTATGGTTCAGCTCAGAAATGAGAGGATGGAGGTGCAGTGGTGCCCTTAGTCAGTAGACAGACTCTCAACATGTGGCTATCCCAGAACAGTCTCTCCGCTGTGCCTTATGCTATATACTTAAGAACTGCAGTCCAGTGTATTTGGCAGCTCATGTCCAGTCCCCACCTCCTGGATAGTAAAGAAAGCATCAGTACCTGCAGTCTTCCCAGTGAGTCTCTGTCTCTATTTTGTGCCATTCTCTCCCCATCAATATTATATGTGTATATACTGTAACATATGTTGTAACAAATCTCAATAAATTAAATATTTGAAGAAGACACTTCAATATCACTACTACATCTCCTAGATGGGCAACTGAGACTAAGAGCAAAGAGCATAAATTCTTAAACAAGGCTCTTGCTTTTGCATTCATGCTTCATCATTTACTATTTGTGTGCCAAAAGCCAAGTGCTGTCGAGTCCCTGCAACAATTTTCTTTTCTATGCCTTAATGTACTCCTTGGTGAAATGGAGGAAAAAATACACACAGTTCCCACACAACAAATGATTGTCATTCATAAGTCTGCATTTAAGATGAATTTGTACACAAGTTGGAACAGTTAGGTACTTATCCAACTTCCGTTAGTTGAATGTTTGTCTTAGTACATAGAGTACCTTTCTATGCATGAAAACCTGGTGGCATTGTGGTGAAGTGCTGTAACTGCTAACCAAAAGGTCAGCATGTAACTGTAAACCCAGTGGCAGCTTCCAGCTGCCTGTCACCACAAAGCCAGATATAGAGATGCAAAGAGACTGCACTTTATTCAGATGGCTGCTGACCTAAGAAAATGGTGAGTTAGCACCCTAAAAACCATCGTAACACCTCATCTGAAGCCAGAGAATTTTATAAGAAGGAAGAGTAAGGGTTAGATGAAAAACAAGTGTTATTTAGGTGCCGGGGGATGAAGGGGAGTTTCAACTTTCTCAGGTCCCTCAGCAACATCTGGATTCACAAATTGGGCGATGTCACCTGGGTAGTGATACTAATGTCTCATCTCAAGACTGAGGGTTTAGGAGTCATTTGTCACAAGGGTGGGTTACAAGGTGAGCTAGAGTCATGGGGGCTTGTTTGGGGAACTGTGATGTTATCTGGATGGTGGTCTGTAGTTTTCTCAGGTCCCTAGGCAAAGTGGGTGATGTTATGTGGATCAGTCCTCTGGGAAAGATCTGAAATAAACTACACAGTCTCCAGATTACTCATTGTAATTTTTCTAGTTGGCCTGAAAGATCAGGCAAGGATTTCCAATCAATATTTTATAATTACTATCCCTCTCAAGCAGTTCAAATCCTCTAGGTGCTCCTTGGAAACTCTATGGGGCAGTTCTACTCTGTCCTATAGGGTTGCTATGAGATGGTATTGACTTGATGCCAGTGGGCTTTTTTTCCTATGCATAAAAAGCATAAGATATACTAAATAATCTTTAACATAATAATGTAGTGATGCTAATAATAGGGTGACCTTGCTGGTATCTGAATAGAGGGTCACCCTTGGTAGTTAGGTTTCAGCTGAGATTCCATACTACTCATAAGATGGACTAGGAAGAAAGACCAGACTGCTGTGTCCGGCACCCCAGTGACCAGCAGTGGAAAAGCCCAGGTCTGAGGGAAACAGGAAAGGGGATGGAAAACTTACTCACACAAGAATCACATCACATAAGATAAAGTTGAGGCCAGGTGGGACCAAGGTTTCTGATGGAGAACAATGGATCCTGGTCCACTTTCACAAGCTTTATTTATAAGCTTAACAGGTAGGAGGTCAACAGGGTGGCACACTGCTAAAAATGGTCATGATCTTTGTATTTTGATTGGTTACAGAGTGGAAGTTTTGTCTTTAAACAAAGGACAGGGACTTGCAAATAATTTTAACCTGAGCCATTATCCTGTAAACAGTATCAAGGAAATAGCTCTAGCTTTAGGCTTATTATACTACAAATAGCTTGGTCTGGGCTAATATCCTGCAAGTAGTTTCAAGGAAACAGTTTTATCTTTAGGCTGCAAATAGTTTAGCCTGGTCTTATTATTCTGCAAATAGTCTCAAGACACCAAACAGAGGGGTTCAAACATGGAGAGAGGGAGGAGGGCAGGGGGCTCAAAGTAGAGTAATGATGTGGCTGGAGTCAAGTTTTCAAGACCTTCATTTGTTGATATGGCATGACTCAAAATAAGACGACACAGCTACAAACATCCACTAATAATTGGAACACATCATGCAAGAAGTATGAATTTATGAAGATTGGAAATCATCAGAAACAAAATAGAACACATAGACATCAATATCCAGTCATTATTGAGCTGAAATGAACTGGTATTGACCTTTTTGAGCCAAATAATCACACAGTCAGCTGTGCCAGAAATGACAACTTAGAGAGGAACAGTGCTACATTCATGTCAAAAATAGCATTTCAGACCCACCCTAAAGTACAACATTGTCAGTGATAGGATAATGTCTATATGCCTACAAGGAAGTCCAGTTAATACAACTGTCTTAGTCATCCAGTGCTGCTAGAATTACTACTAGTGGATGGTTTAGCAAAGGGAAATTTATTTTGAAACAGAAAAGCAGACTAAAAGTCCAAATTCCAGGATATCAGCTCTGGGGGAAATCTTTCTCTGTGTGCTCTGTAGAAAGGCCCTTGTCATAAATCTTTCCCTAGACTGGAGCCCTGGGAACCCTGGATCCAAAGGATGTGCTATGTTTCCAGCATTGTTTCTTTTCTGACAGTGAGGTCCCCAAATATTTCTGCTTGCTTCACTTTCTTTTATATCACAAGAGACTTCCTCAAGGCACAATACAATCTTAGAGATTGGGTCCTGCCTCACTAACACAACCACCTTGTATCTCCTCTGATTAACATCATAGAGGCAAGATCTACAGCATACAAGAAAATCACACAATATCAGGAAACATGGCATAGCCAAATTGCTACACACAGTATTGGGAGACACAATTCATGACAACTCTTATTCAAATCTATGTACCAACCACTAAGGCCAAAATTAAGAAAATTAAGGCTTTGGCTAGCTATGCTTTCTGAAATTGATTGAATATGCAATCAGGATGCACTGATAATTACTTGTGATCAGAAAACAAAAGTTGAAAGCAGGATGGGCAGTTGGAAATTGTGACCTTGGTGACAGAAACAAAGCTAGAGATCACATGATAGAACTTTGTAAGACTAATGACTTCTTCATTGCCCATACCCTTTTTCATCAACACAAAGGGTGACTATACCATGGACCTCACCAGAGAGAATGCACAGGAATCAAACCAATGATATCTGTGGAAAGAGATGATAGTAAAGCTCAATATCAACAGTCAGAACAAGCCTAGGGTCTGATTGCAGAACAGACTATTTTGCTCATATGCAAGTTCAAGCTGAAACTGAAGAAAATTAGAACAAATCTGTGAGACCCAAAGGATGACCTCAACTGTCTCCCACCTGTGTTTAGAGACCATCTCAAGAATAAATTTGATGCACTGAATGCTGAGTTGTTGAATCACATAAAAAGTACAAAGAATATTAATACGAAGAAGATAAATCATCCAATTAAGAAATGGGCAAAGGAGTTGGACAGACATTTTTCTAAAGAGGAGATCCAAGCAGCCAAAAAACACATGTGGACATGTTCATGATCTTTAGTTATTAAAGAAATTCAAATCAAAGCTACAATGAGATACCATCTCACCCCAACAAGGTTGGCCATGATCCAAAAAACACAAAACAACAAATGCTGGAGAGGCTGTGGAGAAAGTGGAACTCTCCTACACTGATGGTGGGGTTGCAAAAAGGCCCAGCCTCTTTGGAAAGCAATCTGGCACTTCCTTAAAAAAATGGATATAGATATACCACTTGACCCAGTAATTCCACTACTTGGAATATATCCTACAGAATCAAGGCCATTCACACCAACGGATACATGCACGAGAATGTTTATCATAGCACAGTCCATGATAGCAAAAAGATGGAATCAACCCAGATGCCCAACAACAGAGGAATGGATAGGTAAACTATGGTATATACACTCAATGGAGTACTATGCAATGATAAAGAACAATGATGATTCCAGGAAACATCTCATAACCTGGTTTCAATTAGAAGACATTATGTTGAGTGAAAGTAGTCAGTGACAAAAGGACAAATATTGTATGAGACCCCTATGATCAGAAGTCAAAAACAGACTGATGCATAGAAGAAAAGACTCTTTGATGGCTGCAAGGGAGGTGAAGGAGGGAGGGTGAGTGGGGGAGAGTTTAGATGAGACAGTTGGTAGAAATTTGGTTGGGTGAAATCGGCAGCAGTACACATTAGAAACAAGAACAATATTAAGTGGAATTCAACATAACTTGAGTATTCCTCCCATCTTAACTCAATAATGCAAGGACAGAGTAGCTGGAGTGGGGGGGCAGGGGACCATGCTCTTAGGTGAAATCGAGGCCAATTGGCACAACAAGGGTTTTGCTAAGACGGCTCTCTCCACCCCACATTGGTGAGTGGTGTCCAGGGTCTTAAAAGCTGCCAAGCTGCCATCTGAGGGCACAGCAACTGGTCCCAACTCAGCAGGGACGGATGCTCACTGAGGATCAAAATGACAACCCAGAAGACAGAGAGACCCACATGAGTGGGTGCCTACATCGACTTGGGACTGGAAGAACTGGATGGTGCCCAGCCACCACCAGTCATAGCCATGACCGAGCTCACAAAGTTGAGTCTCACTGGCAACACAAGAATAAAAAGGGTTGCACCCTGAGATCTCCACTAAAAGACTACTATTGATGGTGCAGCAGCTTCGGGGTTCCCCTGGGAGCATAGCCCCTGGCCCTGATGCTGCCCTTGCCCATGGATCATAATGAAGGTCCATTCTTCGGACAGCAAGGGATTGGACTTTGTGACGCAGAGTGACTATATATTGGGTGCACTTTATGGTTCTGTGCATCTATAGGATATCATCCTGCTGGCCTCTGACTAGAGGAAGGGGAGTGGGTGGAGAGGAGGGGAAAGGAGGCTGTTGGGAGGATGAGACATGTATGGAGCAGAGAGGAATAGTGTGCTGTAGCTGGGCAGGGAGAGCAGTGAAAGCTGCATATAGGTGGGCATGCAAATTTATATGGGAATGCATATTTTCACTCAGTCATAATAAAAAAAACTATTTTGTAATACAAATAATCACCCCCAGGGTAAAAAAAAATAAAAATTACAAAGATACAAAAGATAAAAAACTACAAAAATGGCAACTGGTCATTAAATAAACAGTAAAGAAAGACCAACATGGCTATCAGAAGAGACTTTGAAACTTGCTCTTGAATGTTGAGTAGCTAAAGCAAAAGGGAGAAGTAATGAGTAAAAGAACTGAACAGAAGACTTTGAAGTGCAGCTCAAGAGGACAAAGTAAAGTACCACAACGTCATGTGCAAAGAGCTAGAGGTAGAAAACACTCTTGCATTTCTCAAGTTGAAAGAACTGAAAAACTATTCAAGCCTTGAGTCACAATAGTGAAGGATTATATGGGGAAAATATTTAATAATGCAGGAAGCACCAAAAAGAAGAAAGATTAGACCAAAAGGAATTGGTCGACATTTAACCATCTGAAGAGGTAGCACATGATCAGGAACCAATATTAGTGGAGGAAGAAGTTGAAGCTGCACTGAAGGTACTGGCAAAAAATAAGCCTCCAGGAATTGATGGAATATCAATTTAGATGTTTCAAAAAATGGATGCAGTACTGGAAGTACTCATTCATTTATGTGAAGAAATTTGAAAAATATCTACCTGGCCAATTAACTAGAAGAGATTTACGTTCACGCCTACTGCCAAGAAAGATGACCCAACCAAATGCAGAGATATCAAACAATATCATTAATGTCACACAAATAAAATTTTGCTCAAAATAATTCAAAAGCAGCTGTAGCAGTATATAGACAGAAACTGCCAGAAATTCAGGGTGGATTCAAAAGATATGGAACCAGGGATATCATCGCTTACATCAGGTGGATCTTGTCTGAAAGCAAGAAGATGTTTACCTATATTTTATTGATTATACAAAGGCATTTGACCGTGTGGATTACAAAAATTACAGATAACATTGTGGAGAATGGGAATTTCAAACACTTAATTGTGCTCCTAATGAATCTGTACATGGATCAAGAGGCAGTTGTGTGAACAGAACAAGGGGACACTGTATGGTTTAAAATCAGGAAAGGTGCGTGTCAGGGTTGTATCTTTTCACCATACCTATTGAGTCTGTATGCTGAGCAAATAATCTGAGAAGCTGGACTCATTAACAACCTGCATTATGCAGATGGCATTACTTTGCTTGCTAAAAGTGAAGAGGACTTGAAACACCTGATGAAGATCAAAGAACACAGCCTTCAGTATGAATGGTACCTCACCATCAAGAAATCAGAAATCCCCACAACTAGATCAGTAAGTGATATCACGATAAATGGAGAAAAGATTGAAGTTGTCAAGGATTTAATTTTACTTGGAATCATATTCAATGCTCATGGAAACAGCAGTCAAGAAATCAAAAGACACATTGCTTTGGATGAATCTGCTGCAAAAGACATCTTTAAAATGTTGAAAAGCAAAAATGACATCTTGAAAGGTAAGGTGTGACTGACCCAAGCCATGGTATTTTTAATCACATCATATGCCTGTGAAAGTTGGACAATAAAGAAGACAGCAGAAACAATGCCTTTGAATTGTTGTGTTGGAGACGAGTATTACACCATGGATTGCCTAAGAATGAACAAATCTATCTTGGATGAAGTATAACCAGAGTGTTACTTAGAAGCAAGGATGGAAAGACTGTGTCTTGCATACTTTGGACATGTTGTCAGGAGAGATCAGCCCCTAGAGGAGGACATCATATTTAGTGGAAGGTCAGTGAAAAAGAGTAAGACACTTAATGAGATGGATTGACACAGTGGCTGCAACAATGGGCTCAAGTACAACTGTGATTATTGGCCTGGTGCAGGATCTGAAAGTGTCTCATTCTTTTGTACGTAAGGTCACTACAAGCAGGAACCAACTTGAGGGCACCTAAGAAGAACAAGCAAAGATGATAATAGTATTTGATGCACATCCCCAAATAGTGTCCATTTATTATTATAAGCCATTGTTTGTACCTCAAGTTTGTATATTTGACTTTGCAGGGGTTGGTTCATAGCTACACATTTTACATATAGCCCGGGAACCCTCTGTAGTAGCTACTTTACAGGATTATTTTGAGAAGTAAATGAACTAGTTTATGTGGTAGCTAGTAACACTCCGTACAGACCTGATAGAACGATTCTTGTTTATTTCACTCTTTTGGAACTTATAAATCAACTTGATCTTCAGTTGTCTATTCATCTTCCTATTTGTTGTTCCCCAATAGGACTAGAAAATTGAAAGAGGATAGAAGTCGTGTCACACAGTTATCAATTGCCAATACACCAGCTAACGCTCTCTGCACTCACCAATATTTATTAACAAAGCCAATTTCTCATCAGTCACTTCACCATTTTAGAAATGACATGCCACATGCAGTTATAAGTGCTTGGAATCAGTGGTTTCACAAACTATGTTAAAGTGTTGCTACAGAATAGCAAATAACTCATTGAGTATCATAGGCACTATAATTTTTCCAACAGTTGTCTTTTTGAGACTTATAATATTTCCTTCAAGTTGCATCAGTGCTAATACATTTAACATGTGGATATTCCATTCCTGATGCTATTTGCTTCTTCCCAGTAAGGTCACATAAGGCTAAGAGAATGGAATAGACTTTGGTCCCTTATATATACTTTCTTTGATCAGAAACTATGTTATGTGATGTTCAGCTAAGGACTGGGTCACAAAGCAGACAAACTTATGAGAATCCAAAGGATGTACAATTTATAATCTACATGATGTGGTTTTAGATCACCAGGAATTTTTAATGTCCAAAAATACCTTCCCCATGCTATTTGCTAATCTCTTTTTGCTTGATTCCATTGCCTGAAAAATAGTAAACAGAGATTTATTTGTAGTAACAGTCACCTGGGGAGATAAGACGGCTATTATATTCAAATATGCTAGAGAGATATGTTGATAGGAGAAAAGGAAGTGGAATAATAAATTACTCATGAGCAAGTAATTCTACCTGAAAAATTTTTCCTCAGAGAGGAAATAATTCATGTATGAATAACAGAAGTAGATGAATTACAGGGATGAATCACCTGTTTGGGGGCATCTGTGAGAACTGAGCAAGACAGAATTAAAAAGGATAACCCAAACCCATTATCACTGAATTGGTCCTGACTCATACCAACCCTATGGGACAGAATAGAACTGCCCCATAGGGTTTTCAAGGAATGCATGGTGAATCTAAACTGGCAAGCTTTTAGGATAGCAGACAAACCCTTAACCACCACAGCACCATGGTTTCCATAACAGAATAACAGATTTCATCAAATAATTTTTAGAAGACAAACATTTATACCAAAAAACCAAACTCAGAGCCATCAAGTCAGTTCCAACTCATGGTGACCCTATGGGTCAGAGAAGAACTGCCCCACAGTTTCCAAGGAGCACCTGGTGGATTTGAACCACTGATCTTTCGGTTAGCAGATGTAGCACTTCACCACTACGCCACCAGGGTTTCCAAACATTGTCTGAAGGGGAAAATATGTTGATCCTTGCAGTAGAGACTTGCCAGACTGACAAAATCCATTGCCATTGAGTTGATTCTAACTGATAGTCACCTTATAAGGACAGAATAGAACTGTCCCATACTGTTTACAAGGAGCTACTGGTGGATTAGAACTGCTGATCTTTTTATTAGCAGTAAGTTCTTAAACACTGGGCTCCAGCAGACACACAAATGAGGATAATTATTAATTCCTTTCAGTTAAGCGACAATCATAATACTAACATGATAAGGTTATAAACTATTATGTCTGCCAGTTTTTCCTACTGTAGTGGCTTGCATGTTGCTGTGATGCTGAAATCTGTGCCATCGGTATTTCAAATGCCATCAAGGTCACCCACAGTGGACAGCTGTCAGCAGAACTTCCAACTAAGACAAACTACACAGATGTACCTAATGGCCAAAGACAAGTGCCGTCTAGTCTTTAGGCATTAAATAAATGTTAACTGCTCTTCTTACCTATTCAACGAAATATTCAACTGTCTTGTCACAGGGATTATTGGGAGGGCTGAAAGAGAATTTTGAAAAATGTAATACATTATGTGATATTTGTTGCTATTACTACTAGCCCAAGAACCATCAAAATGTTCCTTAGAAGCAAGGATGGCAAGACTACCTCTTACATACATTATACATGTTGTCAAGAAGGATCAGTATCTGAAGGACATCATGCTTAGTAACCTAGAGGGTCAGCATAAAAGAGGAAGATCCTTAATGAGATGAAATGACACAACAATGCTCCAACAATACACTCAAGCATACCAAAGATTATGGTCATGGCGCAGGACCAGGCAGTGTTTCATTCTGTTGTACACAGGGTTGCTATGAGTCAGAACCAACTCAATGGCACCTAATAACAACAGTAGTACAAAAATTACGTCTGATCAAGTCAGAAAGATGTACTTCTAAAAACTGAGCACTGGAATGGTTATACTTGGTTTCAGGTTATAGTTGATTGTACTGATGAGACAGAAAACCCCTGTCTTTGAAATCAAGAATGTTGCATTTAACTGTTATATTTAGTATCTCTGTGAGTAAGTCGTATCACAAACTTGAATTTCCTTTGATCAAATGGGAATAATACCTACTGAAATTTTATTATAATATTTACACAAAATTATGGAAATGGGAGTCCTTTTAAACTTGTGGAGTCCTAGTGGCTTAGTGGTTAAGTGACTGGGCGCTAACCAGAGGTCAGCAGTTCAAATTCACAAGCTGACTGTAGGGAGCCAGTGAAGGAGCTATAGCTGACTTTGATGCTCCACTGTGAAGCACAACAAATCGTTTAGCTTCTCTGAGATGGTTTTTAAATCCTGACAGATGAATTATCACAAAGTCACTTAAAGATTATGTGAGACAGTACATCAGTACATCTCAAATGCTTCCACCACTTTTTTCTAAGAGCAAGAGAGACGAACGTGTTCCACACAGGAATCAAGGGGAGAAGACAAGAGGGCTGCTAGAAGCATGACATTTCTTTGACTTTCCTTAATCACTTTATTTTATGCAAATATCCTTGAGTGTTTGCTTTAATAAAATACTTTTTTTGCTTAAAATCTTCACATAGTATTGATTTTACAGGCAAAAGCATTAATAACCACTAATGACTATCAGTTGGAGCAGTGTATGCAATTTTACATGGTCAGTTCCAAATGTTATATTACCTAAGAATGTAAAAGCTGATTTGCTGTCTTACATAACTGTACAAATTGCTCTCCTCCAGCTTTTTTATAAATATTTCTGTCCAGAACCAGGCCTGGGTGAAACGTTTAAGTTTAGACTGTTAAAACAATTTTACAAAGCAAACATATAAAAATACTTAATACCTAACTGCATTTTGGTGACCGAATTTTCTAGCTGTAGCACTAATGTTGTTTTTTCCTTGATTGTAACCACCACGTCTTATTCATCTTTGCAACCCACCCATCACTGTCAAAGATCCTTGCCAGTATCAGGAGCTTAAAGAAAGGCTTGTTCAGTGCATGTGTTACTGCAAACTTAAGTGGAGTTTGTAATGCCTATTACAAACAGCCTATCTTTGAGATAGGCAGGGGTGAGATGAGAAGCAAGAGGTTCTATTGCCAAGCCAGCCACGTGCCGTCGAGTCAGATCTGACTCATGACGAACTGGTATATAAGGAGACACAGGGGACAGATTCTGCCAAAGTCCGTCTCCCCAAAATGGAGACTAACTGGAGATTTTACAGGAAAAGGGTGTTTTAGTCTGCTAGTGCTGCTCTAATGGAAATAACACAAAGTGGATGGCTTTAACAAAGGCAAGTTTATTCTCCCACAGTCCGGTAGGCTACAAGTCCAAATTCAGGATGTCCACTCCAGGGGAAGGCTTTCCCCCTTGTTGGCTCTGGAGGAAAGTCTGGTATTGTATCTATCTTTGTCCAGGGAGCATCTTGGCACAGGAACCTGAGGCCTGACGAAAGCGCTCTTCTCTCAGAGCTGCTTCTTTGATGGTGGGAGTTTCCGCATTCTCTGCCTGCTTCCCTTTCCTTTTGTCTCTTGTAGGATGACAGGACTAAGGGTGGGGCACACCATACTCTAGGGAAATTCCCTTTACAGTGGAGAAGGGAGGTGATCCTGTGAAGGGATTTACACCCCCACCCTAATCCTTTAACATACAACATAGGAAAATCACAAAATGGAGGACAGTCATAAAATCATAACATATTGGGGATCATGGCAGAGTGACATGGCTACATATATTTTTGGGGGGACACAATCCAATCCATGACAAAGGGAATGAGGTTTATTGAGCCCTAGGAATTTGCAGAATGTTAACTCTTCTTCAGATGGTCACACTGATTGTGTCTCAGAAGTGTTGATATCTTCAGCTGATATTTTGGGCCCAGAAGTGGTCTGGTCATCACAAAAATTTCTGGTCAGAAGGCAAATTCCTTTTTCTTTTATAGTTTTTAGATTACTACCACTTGTTTTTCCACAGCCCTAAAGAGTGCATACATTAATTCTTGAGAGAAACTAAGGCAAACAATGGACTCATGCTTCAGAATACGTGCCTGGAGAGAGAATTAAGAAGCAAAATGTTGCACATTACGTTGTAGATATATCAACTTATTTTACTCTGTTTGTTCCACATGAATTGTAGATCTCGCTATAACTGCCCTTTGGGATTTACTTACCAGCTTTATTTCACAAACAGTTTACAAGTACTATAATCTAATCTGTGGCTGTGACTTTAATCACAAAAATGTTGGTGTCAAACCAAGTTTGCTTCCTTAAAGTTTTATAATTTACTAGAAGCCTTTCTGTCTACATCAGTCAAGTAAAATGTCTACATACTACTATTAGTAGATTCATAGCTAATAATAAAAAATGTTTTAACAGGTACTACGCAAATTTTCTATTACTATTTAAATTTACCATTAAAAATAGTAAAGGACTTTAACAAAAATTTAAAAAATCCATTTCTCTAAGAGAAAAGACTAGAATCTAATATGATTCTACACGCTTCAAGTGGAGTTACACTCTGTTGTGTGACTTTTCACTAGTTTATGGTTTTATATGAAGGTAGCATGGCTCCTTATTGCAGGCTCTAATAAATTCACCGTCTCCAGCCTCATTTTCCATGACTGCTGAAGTTTTGGTTGATTATCTAAAATCTTTAGATATTACTGTTCCAATTTATTAACAGCAAAGTTTTTCCTCTTAAACTCAAGTAATCTTGTAATTACTGAACCTCACACCAGAAAAGGACAAAGTTTAACTCGCAATCTCAGAGCCTGAATAATAACCTTGCACTGTTTTGGCCTTAAGGGTGTTCATTCTGGTCTGACAACGTGAATGAAAAACAAAAGTCTGCAGAACCTGGGAAATGGAGAGATGGAGATGAGTCTGAAGGCACATTAAATATGATGCTGAAATAACTAAAGAGATGGAAGAAACACATATTGTTATCCAAGTGCTACAATTACAGAGTAAGGTAATGAAAACAGATTAATTCCATTAAAGACTGACTTGGGGGATTGCTGGAAATGACTTTTCTGTAAGTTATATTTTACTGCAATAGGCTGTGAGGATAGAGATTTTTGCAAAGAATACCAAATTATCTAGTTTGGAGATACTAACTGAGCATGTCACCTCTTTTCCTCCATGGAGATATTCTCAGGTTATGACAATTTTTATCCACTTCTTCCAGGCAGATGACATGCCAGAATGTGGAAAGCCATA
Organism: Heterohyrax brucei; assembly: GCA_028571685.1. Classification (NCBI taxonomy): domain Eukaryota; kingdom Metazoa; phylum Chordata; class Mammalia; order Hyracoidea; family Procaviidae; genus Heterohyrax; species Heterohyrax brucei. The sequence goes on from CM053156.1 coordinate 8,979,076, forward strand.
AGCAGGAGGTTTCTGAGCATCTTATATTCCCATCTATGCCACAATTACCTATGATGGTTGTAAAACTGCTTTAATAAACCAAATTACCCAAATTTAACTTGCAAGTTAGAGACACAGTCATTTCTATGTTCCTAGTGCCATACTACTGTATTATTGAAAGGCTATATAATAATGAGTAGGCAAGTCACAGACACAGTCACATTCTAATTACATTTTGATGGCCATCGTGTGGGAGTACACCACCATTTATCTTCGGCACCACATGGCCTCTGAAACGAAGAATAGCAGATCTCACTGAGCCTTACCACTATAGGTGTAAGGGAAACAGCAAGGCCTGGAGGCAGACACTGGAGTCATATGAGCTCTGAAGAAATTTGATTCTAGCAATAAAGAATTCTTGAAGAGCTTCTGGTTGGAAATTTAAGAGAACCATCAGACTGAGCTCCACAAATTGTAAATAATTTCTACAGGACCATAAGTAAGCAGACACCCATTCTCAGGGTAACACACAGAAGAACTGTAAGTGCCAATTTACTTCTTAATTCATTACAAACATTTGCAAACTGTGGCCTATTCCCATCTCCATCCTGGTCATCATTTTTAGCAGGGTCTTTAAATGCAGACACACAACAAATACTAAAATCATATGAAACTGGATCAGCTGAAAAAATATATTTTAAGCAAGAGTCAAAACACATATCAATAAGCTAAAATAATGTGCTTAATCTAACAGGATACTTAATTGGGACAGAAATAACATATTAGTAATAAATTCAACTTTTACAGCTCCAAAACAGGCCACAGTCTCTTCTCTGAAAAACTTACCTCCTGAAAGCCCAGCTGCAGGGCAGCCCCAGCAGCTGCATTTTTGTAGTTCAATCATGTTGGTACAAGCAATTAACACATTTGGTAGCTAACAGAAAGGCTGGAGATCCAAATTTACCCAGAGGCATCTGGAAAGAAACTCCTCGAGTACAACTTCTGAAAAATCAGCCATTGAAAACCCTGTGGAGCTGACTTCTCAATGGGGAGATGTATGCCTTGGGGTCAACTTAATGGCAACTGATTCATAGATGAGCCACCAGGTTGCCTCAGAAGATATAAAAAACCAAAAACCCACTGCCATCAAGTCAATTCTGACTCACAAGATTTACAGGTAAGCACACTATCATCAAGATGGATTGATATAGTGCTGCAACAGCGGGCTCAAACACAGCAATCACTGTACAGATGGTATTGTTGTTAGGTGCTGTTGAGTCAGTTCTGACCCATACTGACCCTATGAACAACAGAACAAAACACTGCCCAGTCTTGTGCCATGTCCACTATAGTTTTAATGCTTAAACCCATTATTATAGCCACTGCGTCAATCCATCTTGTCGAGGTCTTCCTCTTTTTTGCTGACCTTCCACTCTACCAAGCGTTATGTCCTCTTCCAGGGACTGAACCTCCCCGACACCATGTCTGAAGTATGCTTACATGCTTCCAAGGAGCACTCTGATTTTACTTCTTCCAGAACAGATTTGTCTGCTCTTTTGGCAGTCCATAGTACATTCAACGTTCTTCTTGAACATATTTCAAAGGCAGCAATTCTTCTTCTGTCTTCTTTGTTCACGGTCCAGCTTTCACATGCATATGATGCAACTGAAAATACCATGACTTGGGTCGGGTGCATTTTAGTCTTCAATGTGGCCGTTAGAGATTTTTGGATGCAGTGGGTTTCATTTAATCGAAATTTTGTAGAGGAAAAACCAGAGACAGGAGGAGAAAGAAAAAAAGAGTACATTTGCGTCCCGGGTGGCTTTACAGAGTTCTTGGATGGGAGTCTGTAGAACCGCGCGCTGGCTCGGGAGTTGGGGTTTATAAAGGCGTGCCTGGGGACTTTGTTGAGGACAGCGCTGAGAATAGCGCCTGTGATGAGAACAGTGCCTGAGGCAAGTAGCCTATGGAGTTGTGGATGATTAGAATTGCTTAATTAACAGAAGGGGGTATTATTTCAGTGGAGTGAGGTGAAAAGAGGTCTAGTTGAGCCTATAGGGAAGAAGTGGTAGCTAAGTGGGCCCAAGCAGCTGGTCTCATTTGAATGGAATTTCCTGAATAGCTGGCAGATGAGACGTTTTGACTCTGGCTGTTCAGGAATGGTCGGGGCAGGGGGCTTGGGTTTCAGCCTAACAGTGGCATCTTTACTTCTGAATATTTTCAAGAGGTCCTTTACAGATTTTCCCAATGCAATACATCTTTTGATTTCTTGACTGCTACTGCTGTGGGCACTGATTGTCTACCCAAATAAAATGAAATCCTTGACAACTCTAATCTTTTCTCCATTTGTGATGATGTTGCTTACTGGTCCAGCTGTGAGAATTTTTGTTTTCCTGATGTTAAGGTGCAATCCATACTGAAGGCTATGGTCCTTGATCTTCATCAGTAAGTGTTTCAAATTCTCTTCATTTCCAGCAAGTAAGGTGGTGTTGTCCACATAATGCAGGTTGTTAAGGAGTCGTCCACCAATCCTGACGCCTTGTTCTTCTTTGCATAATCTAGCTTCTCAGATTATTTGCTGAGCATACAGATTAAAAATGTATGGTGAAAGGATACAACCCTGACACACACCTTTCCTGACTTTAAACCATGCAGTGTCCCCTTGTTCTCTTCACACAACTGCCTCTTGATCCATATACAGATTCCTTAAGAGTACAATTAGGTGTTCAGGAATTTTCATTTTCTGCAACAGCCATAACGTAGTGTGATCCACACTAAATGCTTTTGCATAGTCGATAGAACACAAGTAAATATCTTTCTGGTATATTCTTTGCTTTCAGCTAAGATCCATCTGGTGTCAGCAATAATATCTGTGGTTTCACATCCTCTCCTGAATCCAACTTGAATTTTTTGCAATTCCTTGTCAATATACTGTTGTAGTCACTTTTGAATGATCTTGACCAAATTTTTCTTGCATGTGATATCAATGATGTTATTTGATAATTTCCACATTTGGTTGGATCACCTTTCTTTGGAATGGATATAAATATGGATCTCTTCCAGTTAGTTGGCCAGGCACATATGAGTGAGCTCTTCCAGTGCTGCATTTGTTTGTTGGAATATCTCAACTGATATTCCATCATTTTCCAGAGCCTTGTTTTTTTGCCCGTGCCTTCAGTGCAGGCTTCAACTTCTTCCTTTAGTACCATTCGTTCCTGATCATATGCTGCCTCTTCAAATGGCTGAACACTGACTAGTTCTTTCTGGTATAATGACTCTGTGTATTCCTTCCATCTTCTTTTGATGATCATTGAGTCATTTAATGGTTTTCCTGATGGCACTTGGCTTGGCTGGCAGAATCCTTCACTATTGCAACTAGAGACTGGAATTTTTTCTTCAGTTCATTCAGCTTGAGAAATGATGAATGTATCCTTCCCTTTTAGTTTTCCATTTCCAGGTCTTTGTACATATCATTATAATACTTTCCTTTGCCTTCTCAAGCTGATCTCTGAAATCTTTTGTTTAGGTCTGTTACTTTGCCATTCCTTCCTTTGGCTTTAGCGGCTCAACTTTCAAGAGCAAGTTTCAGAGCTTCTTTTGACATCCAATTTGGTCTTTTCATTCTTTCCTGTCTTTTTAATGAGCTTTTGCTCTCTTCATGGGTGATGTCTTTGATGTCATTCCACAGTTCATCTGGTCTTGAGTCATTAGTGATCAACACATCAAATCTGTTCTTGAGATGGTCTTTAAACTCAGGAGAGACATACTCAAAGTCTATACTTTGGCTCTTGTGGACTTGTTCTAACTTTCTTCAGTTTCAATCTGAATTTGCATATGAGTAATTGATGATTTGTGCCACAGTCAGCACCCGGTCTCGTACTGACTGCTGATATGGAGCTTTTCCATTGTGTTTTTCCACAGATGTAGTCAATTTAGTTCCCGTGTATTCCATCTGGTGAGATCCATGTGTAAGTCGCTGTTTGTATTGGTTTTCATTTGCACTGAAAAAGTCACTAGTCTTGCAAAGTTCTATTGCTGGGAGCCAGCCCCGACAACTTTGGGGGGCCCCACGGAGGGAGGGAGAGGTGTCGGCGGGAAATGAATGGAGAGAGACAGGAGTTTTGGAGAAAGGCAGCCCGACAAAAGTCTGTCTTGTCTTTATTTTTATAGATGAGGTGATGTGATTTTCACCCATTTTCTTCATCCTATAAGCTACTGGCTAACAAGAAACTAACCTATCATTATTGGCTAACAAGAAACTGACCCCTTGTGGTCTTCTTTTTCTAGCTAATTGTCAAGGCCTTTCGGATAATGGCCTGAAGCAGGCGTTCGTGGTGATAAATGTCAGTGAAAATGTTAACAGTGAAAGCAAAGTTATGCTTTGAGCTTAATGGTTCTATTCATACCTTGAGGTGAAAGGCACAGAAGGGTAGACTCCTCAAAGCTTCATTAACTGTCTCTGTTTCTATAAGTTTTTATCTTATCTCTTCCTGTGCAGATAGTAAGTGTCTGCTGTCCCTCAACCCAACCCAGCTGCTCTAAGAAAGACGTTTCTTTAGTGTTTATTCATTTGCCATACCAATTATAATGGACTTGGAAGTTTATTTATCTTTCTGCTGTAGGGAGTGAGATGCTTGTGTAGCTTTAAGGGCTGTGTGAAGAATTGTCCTTGGGAAGCCTTTCAAGAGTTTTTCTGTAAACCTGTGGTTCACATGGGGGAAAAAAGTGGGGGGAGACGTGGTTGGGGGAAGCCAGTGGAGCTGGGCAGGCCTCGGTGCTTTCAGACATGCTATATTGAGGTTCATTCCTCTGAGCTCTTTTCCCTAGAGGTTCCTGGTCAGATTTTCCCAGTATAATTTCATAAGCTGAGGGGGTTGTAAAGCCTCGCTTAGAAGGCATCTTCCTTGATCCTTATGCCAGGGGATAACAGGGTATTTTTGAGGAAGATTTAATCAGGAAGCAAAATACTATCAGGTGCAGTAGGCTAAAAAATACGTCACGGGTGAAATGTCTCCACCTGTCATTTACAGAAGTTTGTGACTTTGTCTACAGGATGGCAGGCCTTGACATTCTATCATGTGATCTTTGGCATTATTTCTATCACCAAGGCCATATTTTCCAACTACTGATCCTTCTTCTTTGTTTCCGACTTTTGTATTCCAGTTACCGACAGTTATTAATGCATCCTGATTGCATGTTCAATCAATATCAGACTGCAGAAGCTGGTAAAAATCTTCAATCTCTTCACCTTTGGCCTTAGTGGTTGGTGTGTAAATTTGAATAATAGTTGTATTAACTAGCCTTCCCTGTAGGTGTATAGCTATTATCCTATCACTGATAGCATTGTACTTCATTGTTCTTTTTGATGATGAATGCAACATCATTCTTCTTCAAGTTTTTATTTCCAGCGTAGTAGACTATATGATTGTGGGATTCAAAATGGCCCAAACCAGTCCATTTCAGCTCACTAATACCTAGGATGTCGATGTTTTTGCATTCCATTTCACTTTTGACAAATTCCAATTTTCCTAGATTCATACTTCATACATTCCATGTCTCAATTATTAATGGATGCTTGCAGCTGTTTCTTCTCATTTTGAGTCATGCCACATCGACGAACAAAGATCCTAGAGACTATACTCCATCCAGGTCATTAAGGCTGACTTTACTTTGAAGAGGCAGCTCTTCCCCAGTCGTCTTCCGAGTGCCTTCCAACCTGAGAGGCTTACTTTCTTGCACCGTATCTGACACTGTTCAGCTGCTATTCATAAGGTTTTCTCTGGCTAATTCTTTTCAAAAGTAGACTGTTGGGTCCTTCTTCCTAGTCTGTCTTAGTCTGGAAGCTCAGGTGAAACTTGTCTACCATGGTGGACCCTGCTGGTACCCAAATACCAGTGGCATAGCTTCCTGCATCATAACAACAAGCAAGCCTCCACTCACAGATGGTGTAGGAATAGGCAATATTTCATCTTGTTACACATAAGGTCATGATGGGTTGGAATCAACCCAACAGCACCTAACAACAACAAAGAACACCACATGATCCAAGGATCCCATTCACAGATTATTCAGTGATTCATTGGAAAAAAAAGAAAAACAATAGACTCAATTAATTATAACTCTTTCTTAGGGATTTGAACTAAAATATACAACAACTGTAAGATAATTTGCTATGAGTGCTACAATTGAGAATCAGGAGACAGCTAGAAAAGCTATGCAAAAAAACAAATTACACATATTTTTTAAAAGGAGACTGTAAAGCAGGAAAAATATTTAGGAGTGTGAAAGACAAGCTGTTAGGGAACTAAAGGCAGTGGTGAGCTGGTAAACAATTAAGGCTCAAAGGAAGGGGGAGTTCTGACTTGTAGCATTTGATGATGTGACACTTTTTGTGGTAGGGGTATCCCTATCACAGCCAATTTAAAGCTACTAACATGAAATCATCAAATGTGCCACTGGAAAGACGAGCTATGTCTTCATCCAGTGTATCACAAAAAAGGGTTGACCAAGAACTACTACCAAGCTCCTTGGGGACAGGAATCCAATTCCAGTCTCCATGTTTTATTTTACTATAGTTACTCTTTTGAGGTTGCCCTGAAATTGTACTGTCCCTTATTAAAAATTAACCTGAGTGAATCTGTACCCACCATAATTAAAAGAGCCCACTGAGACAGTCTTTTCTGTACCCAATTAAGAAAATATGCAAATGTAGAATGTGGAAGACAGGTTTTCAAGCAGCATAGGCTAAAAATATTTAATTGTTTTAGATTGGAGAAGACGTCAATGAATTCTGTACCTCTGCTTAAGAATGACATGTGCTTTTCTAACTCCCTGTGTTTATCCTATCAGCATTAATGGAAATAACAGTAATAATGACAGTAGTCATTGGCTTTGCTCCTGTGCCCAAATTTCAGGAACAAAATTCTCCCCTGTCATTCCCCTCAATTAAGAATCAGGAGTGGGTGTGCACCATAGATTTTTATGTAGTGCCCTGTATGTTCTCTATTGAACCTTCTCATATTTATTTCTTTGCTTTAATACAGTTGTTTTCAAAGTGTGAAACTGACACCAGCAGCATCAACATCAGCAGGGAACTTTTAGAAATACAAATTCCTGGTCCTTAACCAAGATCTGAGCTGTCTGGATACTACAACTAGGAATATCGAATGGGATCCAGGATCTATTTTGTTGGTTTTCAGAACTGAGGTGAAAATTAAGAGAGGTGTCTGGGACATTCGCATCACACCACTAGAATTCTTGAACTGGCAAAAGGCAAACCAGAGTGAAAACGTTTATTAAGAATGTTTTCATGAAACAAGAATGAAAGTTGGAGGTTCACAGATCATTAGATACCATCCTGATTCTGACCATAAATGATGTAGAAGGGTAGTGTGGAGATGTCATTCACATGACCCAATGAGCAACTTCCAGGAAACTAAAATATTTAGGTTTTAGGGAAGGGTATAGGGTGTGGCATTGGTGACTCAGTGACAGACTTCTCACCTTCCATGCAGAAGACCAAATTGGACTATGGCAAAGGCATTTCATGCACGAACACCACTTATCTACCAGCTGGAGGCTTACATGTGATAGTGATGCTAAACAGGTTCCAGCAGTGCTTCCAGATTGAGATAAGTCAGTGAAACTTGCATTAGTACTTTCAAGAAAGGCCTGGCAATCTACTTAAACAAGTGATAAACTCTATGAATCACAATAGTCTGATCTACAACCAGCCACGATGACACAAGAACAGGCAGCCTTTGAGGTCTCCATGATTCAGGAGACTACTTGACAGCAGCTAACAACAGTCCCAGAACAACTGAATCAGAAACTCTGGAGACGAAACTCAATATTCTCTGTTTTAAATAGGAGCCCAATATTCCTCCAGGAGATTGTGATGCATACTAAAGTTCAAGAACTACTTCTCTAATATCCTGTTGCCTTAAACATAAAACTTTAATATTACTCTCTCTTTGGGAGATAAACATAGAATCAAAGGGGGTACCTTAAAGTACCAGGTATCTTAAAACTTATCAGTACCATAATGATTACTATTATTGAGAGCTATAATGCAAGTTTCACTGCCTTTTCCTCTCGATTCACAACTACCTAACATGCCACCCTACTTTGCATTAAAGTTTCTCACCACTCTGAGTATATTAGAGGACATGTCATGTTAGTTTCTGATATTCCCTGGCTCTAACTCTGCTAGCTTATGTCCTCATGCCCTGGAAGTCCCTTGAGAATTGTAACATAGCTACAGAACTTCCAGCCAGCAGGGTCCAGGGGCAGCAGACTTGGTGGGAAAGGGCTAGATTTATCATGAAGCTGTATTTTAAAAGCAGGTAAGGTGTTTTTGTATGTTACAGATCAAAAGGCATGGCAATATGATCCAAAGATGCTTTCACACACATTTTCCATTAGGCTTCAGAATGTTAGCTTTCTTCATCCTTTTGCAGGTGGCTAAAAAACTGATGGTGGTGTAGTGGTTAAGAGCTCAACTGCTAATGAAAAGGTCAGCAGTCTGAATCCACCAGCTGCTCCTTGGAAACTCTATGGGGTAGTTGTGCTCTGTCCTGCAGGGTCACTATAAGTTGGAATCAACTAGACAGGAAGCGGTTTGGTTGGGTTTTTGGTAGAGAGCTGATAGGAATAATAGGGAATGGACCCTAGAACTCACTGCCCTGTTACCAATTATCTCAAAGTGGGTAGGAAATCTAAAACAAGTTATAGGTGTTTGAGCAAAATATGTAAGGAAGGTTTTAACAAAACATAGTGATTGAATGACAAAACTAATCATTGTAGTTGACAAGTCTAGTTACACTGCTGATGGAGGAGAAGCTGACAGCCATGATAAACATCTTCTAGAAGACAGAAATCATTGAGAATTAAGTTTATTTCCCCGGCCATTATGAAAACTATACAATTATAAGCAATATTTTAATTTCCACAGAAGACAATTGAAAGGATTGATAGGGCCCAATCAGCTTCGCATACAATTTTTTGTCATTGTTGTAGAGTAATCAAAGCAGCTTATTCAAATGTGAGCTCTCTTCAGGGGCAGCAGAGGCCAAGATGTCAAGGTGTGGACTGAGCAGACCCGACATGCAGTGGCAAGTATTTAGATGACAACTGTACATACCTTAATACTTCTGTCAAGTGAATTGATTGCATCACTCCTCTGGAAATTTTTAAATTTCAGCTTTAGTAGAAAACAATAAAATACATTTACTTTACACATGTGTATCTATCTTGTCAGGACTATAATAATCATTTACTTTAAGTTTAATTCTAATCAAAACCATTTACACAGAAACTGCGATGACAATTCTTAAACTTCAGAAGCTGTTAAGAAATAAAATATAACAGATGTTTAATATCATTCAGCAAAATGCAGCATTTACAGGAATAAAAAGAAGTATCACAACCAGAAAATTTAAGTAGGCAAAATATAATTAACCCAGTTGGAATTTAGCCAGATTACTATAGTCTGTCCCAGTAAAGCTTATGGTAGTGTCTTTTCAGTGCCAACATCAAGGAATATTTTAAATTAAATCTCAAAAAGGTAATTCAACAGCAAAACCTCTACTCTATGAATATCTGAGAGAACTAATTTCGAGTTTTATTAGCTTGCAGTATAACATAAAGCAGGTCTTTCTGGTGAAGTAGCTACAATGTAGATTTTAATAAAACTTCTTAACTCAAAACTGTAGGTAGCAATTTGAAGATATTTTCATATTGGGGTTTTCTTCATATCTTTGCTTCCTGTAAAAAATGTATCATACAGCAATAAAGGGACACCTTTTATTTAATGATAAAGTCTCTGGAGCAATGGGCATTGTTAAAGCTAAGTAATATCACAAAACTAAAAAAAAAGAAAAAAGACAAACCAAACCTACTGCCACTGAGTCAATTCCAACTCATCGTGACCCTACAGGACAGAGTAGAACTGTTCCATAGAGTTTCCAAGGACCGCCTGCCAACCTTTTGGTTAGCAGCCATAGTGCTTAAACACCATGCCACCAGGGTTTCCAAAAAAATACAGCTTACTTAATTTTTGCATGCACATTAAAATACATATGTAGTATATATACATATACACTCTCTCTGTGTCTCTCTCTACTACAGCTATTGTTAAGGAGCCCCACTGGTGACACAATGGTTAAGTACTTCTCTGCTCACCTATATGGTTAGTAGTTCAGGCTCACCAGTAGCTCTTCAAGAGAAAAAATATGGAGATCTGCTCTTGTAAAAATTACAGCCAAGGAAATTCTATGGGATAGCCCTACTCTGTCCTATAGGGTTACTGTGAGTCAGAATAGACTGGATGGCATGTAACAGTATAACCATTGCCTTTAAAAGTCAAATTCTCAGCATCTGATGAAAAGGTAGTAGTAAAAATAATTTACAGTCACAATATTTCTTTCCAAATTTTGCCCTTAAGTAAATATAGTATATCTAAAGCAGAACTCTTAAAATATAAACACTCTTGAAATGAAGTTGTATTTTTCTAGCTGATAACAAAAACTATCTTCTGCTTAAATTGTAACTAATGCTTAGTATCTCAGGGTAGGAGATTTTTTTCCCCCCCAACACCAAAAAAGGAAGAAAGTAAGTTGATACACAGCTCTGTTACTGTCTTTCCTGTCTGAAAGCTCTGAGAAACAAAGGTAACATTGTCATTGTTTTATGATTTTAACTCTGCTGGGAACCTGCTCTAGTAAGTTTCAACTGCAGGGAATGCATTTGATGAAAATCTTAAAAGCAATTGAACGGTATAAACTGTTGACTTTTATCCTTCCCTATCATAAGTCACCCTATTCTTTGAAGGATCTTTACCTGGCAAGCTTTCAACTTCTATTGTTATGTGAAGCCTCCTATACTCTGAGATAAAATAAAATGAACTTTTCAAGGACATGGTGGTCTAGAAAGAGTAAAGTTATTTACGAGCTATGCATAAGTTCAAAAATCTGACCAGTACCCCCACTGAATTTGTTTTGTGAATGACCTATATTCCTTATGCCGAAAAAAATTGTGCAAGAAACTCTATTCAAAAAAAAAAAAAAAAAAAAATTCTGCAATCCACATCATCTATGTTGTATTTCTTCCTTGAATTTTGTCTTATTTTCATATCAACTACAAGGTGTGAGTTCTGAAAGCCCATCATAGGCACCACACATTTTCTAACAATTCCTTAATTTTAGGTTTTACATACCACTCAAATCATACCTATTGTTTTCACCTCCATAAATTTAAAATTTCCTCTAGAAAGCAAGGGTTTAGTTTTCAAAAACCTTTATGTATGACAAGCATTACCCAGTGCCCACTGAAACAATCTCTTCAATCTAGTTTGCGTTTATCAATAACAGGCAGCCAAAACTGAACGCTGACCTCTTCAGTTACATGTAGTAATTCTTCACATCTTGCTTACAGATTATAGAATCTCAATTTTTCTACTGCTTAAGGTAGATATACATATCAATCTCTGAAAATTATTAATAATAAAATGTTTAATTGTAAAATGCAGTGCAGAAAGTAGTTAAAGCTTTAAATTCTTCTGTTATTCAACCTGTATTTATGAAATATCTACTATGTAAGTGGCTTTATAATTACATTCTTCTAGTAACACAGTTCCATTTAAGTCTGTCCCTTCAAGTTGGCTAGCACATTACTGTTTTTGTTACTAAGACTTTAACCTACTAATAAGCAATCTTAATTGACTGTTAATAAAGTCTTTGTCGTACTTCATCCTGATAAAGAGTATAGTATAATCTCTTCCATGTTAGCAAAGATAGAAATTAAAATTACACACTTTAGAGCCTTAACTTTGTACTATTATATCATTTTATATTAATGACTGATTTGAGTACTTCATGGTCAACCGTATGTGGAGCTCAGTACTGACATACTTCTTTTCATAACCATTTTTTAACAGGAAGGCAAATTTCAGACACATAATGAATCTGATTATACACATCAAAAATTTCAACAAAAGGGTAACTAAAAAGAAAAAAATCAAAGAAGCCCAAGCTTTGCTATATCCTGTTGAACAGATAAAGATTTTGCAGAATATAAAGAAAACACTTTTCATGAAGAGACTAAAGAGCCTTGGGAACTTGTCTGGTCAAATTTAGGATCTCACTGAGCTAGAACCCAAGTCTCTGGCATCCCAGTCCAGCAGTCCATTACTCCACTCTGCCATCAATGTTTCCAGACAGAAAAATTACATTTACAGTCAGAATAATGTACATAATTTGCTCCTTGGAAACTCTATGGGGCAGTTTTACTCTGACCTATAGGGTCATTATGAGTCGCACCCGACTCAAAAGCAGTCAGTTTGGGTTTTATTTAGAAATGAGGTAGAGATGATTGCAAAAGAAGTTTCTCACTATTAGCTACTTTTCACATTACAATATATCCAAATTCTAATTTTTCTCTGAATTTTGCATTCAGAGAGACTCAGTTTCTCTATAGACTTATTTCCCCTCTGTCTTTCTCCTTTCTCTCCCTTCTTCCTTTTTTTTTTTTCTTTTCTGCCTCTTTTTTTTTTTAGATCATGAATGGCTTCTACCTTGACAGTTTCCTTTCTCTATAGCAAAGAAGATGGTACGAACAACCGGTATATACTTACAGACTTTATAAGACAAAATAATTACATATATTCTCTGTCTTTTATATTCAGGTTTTCACCTCAGACAGGGATACCTTTGCTTTTAAACAGAACCGAAAAGGTCAGCACATGATGAGCAATATACATACTGTAAACAAAAGCCTGTTTTTGTGTCTTCTGCATTGTATGTAGTTGCAGACCTATGTGATACTCTGTATCATCACCCAACTACTTGCTACTGTTGGTAAAGCCCATTCCTCATCACATAAATTTAGCTGATCATGAAGACTTTCTAATTTTTCTCACAAATAGTTTTCACATTTGTTTGCACTTATACCATATTTCACCTGGTCTTTAGCAATGTATTTTTAATTGCTCACCCCCTTTTTTGTTCCCAAGCCCAATCTTTATGTTGCTACCATGATGAATTTATCTATATTAAAAATATTTAAACCTCCAATGATATACATTATTATGCCCAAGCTCCTCACTCTTTACTCTCTCATACAGATTTCCCTGGGGTCTGGGTCCTATTCTTCTAATCTTACAGCCACCCCCTTACCCAATCATGGAGTTAACTTCAGCTTCTGAACTATATATTCTTCAGTGAAAGCTATCTGTGCTATTCCCTATTGAACTTTATCTAGTAAATGTTATAATATTTACAATTCAGCTCTGGTGTCACTTCTTCCAAAAAGCCTTCACTGACTTCCCAATTCTGAGCTAAATAATCTATCTTCTGAATGCTAAATAATCCTAATCATCACCGTAATAACATAAAAACATTGTATTAGAATTATTCATTTACTTGCCTGTTTTTCTTACAAGTTTGTGAGATTCATCAATAGATAGAAAGGATCTCCTTAAAAAACATAGGTATTAATTAAAATGTGTTCGGTTCTTTAATCGGTTGACTAATGAGTGTCCCAAAAGAAACAGGAGCTCAAATGAGGTTTTTTAAGAAATGTCAAATTTAGATAGCAAAATAGCAAGAAAGTTTTCACAATGGCAGTATTTGATATGAGCGTTTTAAGATGTGTGAAATCTCGTAAGCAGTGTTCCATGAAAGAATATGTCATAAAAGGATATATAAAAATATAAAAATGAGGGGTTTGTCAAAAAACATGATGTAGTCCATCTTTGCAAAAATAAAACATGTGGTAGGTATACAATAACAGTAAAATTTAAGATGAACAAAAGCAGGAAGTATTTGTATTGGTAAACTACAGATACTAATTGAAATTTAATAAAAATCATTTAGTGAGCACTAATCTGTGCTATGGAAACCGTGGTGATGAAATGGATAATTGCTACAGCCACTGACCAAAAGCCTGACAGTTCAAATCTAGCAGGTGCTCCTTAGAAACTCTATGGGCAGTACTACTGTGTACAGGTCTGCTATGAGTTGGAATCAACTCGACAGCAGCAGATTTGGTTTTACGGTTTTTAAATCTGTATTATTCATTGTTCTAACCATTTTCTTCCATCTATCACAATTCATCCACAAAACAGGTACTACACATCAAAAACCAAACCAAATGCCTTCAAATTGATTCCATCTCATAGCAACCCTATAGAGTAGAGCAGAACCATCCTGTAGGGTTCAGAATGCTATCAATTTTTACAGAAGCAAACAGCCACATCTTTCTCCCATGGTATGGCTGGTGGGTTCAAACAGCTAACTTTTTGGTTAACACCTGAGCACTTTAACCACTGTGCCACCAGGGTTCACTGCAGATAAGGAAATGAAGACATAGGATAAACAACATATCCCAAGTCACGCACCTATTAAGTGGTAAAAACTGGTTTCAAAACTAGGCAATCTGGCTGTGAAATTAACTTTCTTAAAAATTCTGAGGATTCTAAAGATAGTTGATCAGGGAAATAAACACAAAATTTTAGATTCTTTAGATTTGAAATGTGAGACTCACCAACTCATTAGCTAACCTTCTTCTAAAAGCCCCAAAATTTATTTTTCTTTTTATTTTTTATCAAAGCACCAATACATTAGTGAGGAAAAGAATCAGCATTCCTGAAAAGTGCTGTTCTTTATGGATAAAAATAGGAGATACCGCCACTGAAATAGTCTCCTGACTTTCCGTCAGAAACTTTAGATCCAGTGACAGTAGAGGCCAAGCTGTAGCACCTACCTGTTAGTGGCAAGACAGGATGTCTACAATAATAGGCAGCAGATTCCAAGTAGTTAAAGGTACAGGTGGACATCAGAAGATTTGTTGGTACTGTGTAATTAATCATAATGTCAAAAACTGTGCGTGTGTGTCTATGAGGTCTGACAATTAAGTTTGTGAACTTGCCACCATACACTTACATTGGCAGCACTGTACAAACAACTCAGTAATGTTTCATGACCTTGATAGATCAGTGTCTTGCAGCTGTGTTCAAGTTGACATATGGCAGTGTCTTGCTTAGTGGTGGTCATTATTCTTGTTGCACATTTTTGTGTGCCATCATGGGAATGTCTGGGATTGAATTAAAGCAATGAACAAACATTAAATTTTGTGTTAAGTTTGGTGACAGTGGAAGTGAAATCAGGGACACGTTAGTCCAAGTTCATGCGGATAACACCATGAATAAAATGGCAGTATACAAATGGATTAAACTTTTTTCTGAGGGGAGAGAAAGTCTCACTGATGAAGAGAGGTCAAGACAGCCAGTAACGAGTAGAACTGACAAAAACATTGCAAAAATCCATTGAAATCATTGACTGTGAGATTCATAGCAGACCAAGTAAACACTGATAGAGAAACAGGATAATCTTAACTGAAAATGTTGGCATGAAAAAGATGTATGCAAAAATGGTCCTAAATGAGCTCACTGATGAACAAAAGTAAAAGAGAGTTGAAGTACCCATGGCCTCTTGGAGAGGCAAGATAATGTCTTTGGCAGGGTTGTCACTGGTAATGAAACATATGCGTACCAACACGACCCTGAAACAAAGCCTCAAAGTGCACAATGGAAGTCAGTCAATTCTCCAAATAGAGAGTCAAAGTGACGTTGCTAACCCTTTTTGATATCAGAGGGATTGTTTGTTATGAATTTATACCAACCAGACAAACAGTTAACCAAGTTTACTATTTGAAAGTACTGAAAAGACTGCATGAAAAAGTTAGATGAAAAAAACCTGAACCTTTTGCTAACAACTCATGGCTCTCACATCACGACAATGTACCATCTCACAGGGCACTGGCTGTGAGGGAGTTTTTAGCCAGTAAACAAGTAACTCTATTGGAACACCCTCACTACTCACCTGATCTGGCCCCAGTGACTTTTTTTCTTTCTCCTAAGATAAAGGAAACATTGAAAGGAAGACATTTTGATGATACTCAGGACATTAAGGGTAATATGCTAACAGCTCTGATAGGCATTCCAGAAAAAGAGTTCCAAAATTGCTCAGAAGGGTAGACTAGGTGCTGGCATCTGCACATAGCTTCCCAAGATGAGTACTCAGAATGTGACCATTGTGATATGCATCAATGAGGTGTTGTTGTTGTTAGGTGTCATTGAGTTGGTTCCAACTCACAGCAACCCTATGCACAATAGAACGTAACACTGCCTGGTCTTGCGCCACGTCCACAATCATTGCTATGTTTAAGCCCAACACTGGAGCAAGCATGTTAACCCATCTTGTTGAGGGTCTTCCTCTATTTTGCTGACTCACCACTTTAACAAGCATGATGTCCTTCTCTGGGGCCTGATCCCTCCTGACAACACATCTAAAGTATGCAAGACACAATCTTGCCATCTTTGCTTGCCAAGAGCACTCTGGCTGCACTGCTTCCAGAACAGATGTTTGTTTTTTTAGCATTCCATGCTACCATCAATATTCCTCTCCAATATCAAAATTCAAAGGCATCAATTTTCTTCTGTCTTCCCTGTTCATTGTCCAGCTTTTGCATGCATACAATGCAATAGAAAATACCACGGCTTGGATGAGGTGCACCTTAGTCTTCAAGGTGATATCTTTACTTTTCAAGACTTTAAAGAGATCCTTTTACAGCAGATATTCCTAATGCAATGTGTCTTCTGATTTCTTGACTGCTGCTACCATAGGCATTGATTGTAGAATCAAGTGAAATGAAATCCTTGACAACCTCAATCCTTTCTCCATTTATCTTGATGTTGTTTACGGTTCAGTAGTGAGGATTTTTGTTTTCTTGATGTTGAGGTGCAATGTAGCACTTTTTCTAGGATGAGTTCGTGAACATAATTGTCAAACATTTTGGACACGTTGTCAGGAGGGATCAATCCCTGAAGAAGGATATCATGCTTGGTAAATTGGAAGATCAGCAAAAAAGAGGTAGAACCTCAACAAGATGGACTGACACAATGGCTGCAACAATGGCCTGAAGCATAGAAACAACAGAAGTCATGGCACGGGACTGGACAGTGTTTCATTCTGTTGTGCACAGGGTCGCTAGGAGTTGGAACTGACTCACTGGCACCTAGCAACAACAACATCCTATATGGGGTTGGTTGAGCTTCTTGGATGGTCAGCTTTTTATCTTTCATGATATTAAGGAAGTTTTCTATCAGCAGTTGTTCAACAACCTTGGGTTTTCTGTTTTCTACACCTGTTGCAGTGCTCCAATCACTCACAAATTTTTGCTTTTGATTGTGTTCCACAAGATACTCAGGATTTCCTAAGATTTTTTTTTTTTCTGATTTTCCTCAAACGCAATTCTATACGTCTTTGTTTTCATTTTCACTGATCCAGTGTTGCATCATTTCAAACATGCTACTCAGCCTTTCTGTGGTGCTGACCATTTCTAAAATCTCGTTATTTATCTTTCAGCTTTGTAATTGTTTTCATATGATGTCTAGTTGTGATTTTGGCACTTGTTCCTATCATATTTTCCTGAATTATTCAGTGAATCGTCTGCCTTCTCCATGAATTTTTCTCTTTCTTTCCCCTTCATTTTTGTCTGCTTTTTGCTTCAACTCGTGGATACCTCTGAATATTAGAGATTTGAGTTCCCTGTCAGGTAGCTTTAGTGACTTTTCTTCTACTGAAAAGTTATCTGATATTTCCTTTTGGATGTCTCCTTGAACCATCCTGTCATTTTTTAAATAAGTGTAGACATTGTTTGCTGTCTTTGGAGCATTCAGTACTTCCTTTTTTTATTGACTGTTGATTTTACTTTGCTCCATTTTTTCTTGTTTTATTTGAGTATGTCAGAGAAGGCAGGATGTGCATTCCTTGTTTTTTTCCTTTTCTGTGGTCACAATACTCTCCACCTCCTTGTCCAATGAGCGTGGCCAGTTGTTTAGCTGTGGTGGAACAGGGAAGGTGCAGCTAGAGATTTGTGTCCTTCTGGGAGCTTACTGAAGGTGCTTTCACGTTTACTCCCTGTCTGCCTGTCTCCAATGTGGGTGAAAAGCAAATTCAAGAAGCAAGGACACTGAACTTCCCACTCAGTGGAACCTTACAGCTATCCAGGAAACATTGGAAGTAGAGCAGCGGGGAAAGAATTGGGGGCAGAAAGCGTATCTAGCTGGTTACCATATGCTTTGTCTCCTGCTGGGATTTCCATGAGGCTGCGTTCCTGAGCTCCCTGTGTGCTGATCTCCAACACGAGTCTAAGATGGTGAATCCATACTGTATTATCTGATAGAGGGCTTCTTCTCATATCTCTTCTCACTCTCTGTTCTCTATCATCATTTTCCAATTCCATTCAGCATGTGACTGAACTCTTTATCACTTCACTTGATACTTTAGATTCCAGGAATGACATTTACCTCTGTTTTACTTAGCTTTTCAGGTCTTTTCTGTGGAAGGACACACTTGTACTTCTGTCTGTGGTGCCAAGTTGGCCAGAGGCTCTTAAAATAACTTTTACTTGGGTGTAATATTAACGATATTGTTGAATAACTTCTGTATTTCATTGGATCTTCTTTCTTTAGAATGGGCAAAAAATGGATGTCTTCCAGTCAGTTGGCCAGGTATCTGTCTTCCAAATTTCTCAGTATAGATGAGGTAAGTACCTCCAGTGTTGCATTCATTTGTCCAAACACCTCAATTGGTATTCTGTCAATTCCTGGAGCCTTGTTTTTTCACAAGTACTTTCGGTGTAACTTGACTTCTTCCTTCAGATGCACTGGTTCTTGATCATATGCCAACTCTTGAAGTAAATATACCTCTAACAATTCTTTTTGGTACAGTTATTCTGTGTATTCCTTCCATGTTCTTTGGTGATTCCTTGGGTCATTCAAATTTTTGTCCATAGAATCCTTCAATACTGCAACTTGAGGTTTGAATATTTTCTTCAGTTCTTTTAGCATTAGGAATGCTGAGAGTATTCTTCCCTTTTGGCTTTCCAATTCCAGGTCTTTGTATATTTCATTATAATATTGTCTTCTTGAGCTACCCATTTAAATCCTCTGTTTAGCTCTTTTACTTCATCATTTCTTCTCCTCTTTACATGCTGTTCAATAGCCAGTTTCAGAGTCTCCTCTGACATTCACTTTGTTCTTTGTTCCTTTCTGTTTTAAAAAAATCTTTTTCTTAATTGCATATTAAGAGAAAGTTTACAATTCAAGTCAGTTTTTCATACAAAAACTTACATAAACTTTGTTATGTGACCCTACCTACTTTCCTTGCACTGTGATACCACATTCCTCCTCTCTACCATGTCTTTCCCATGCCCATTCAACCAGCTTTCTTCCCCCTCTGCTTTCTCATCTCACCTCCAGACAAAGGCTTCCCTGGTAGTCTCCTGTATCTACTTAAGCCAAGAAGCATAATCTTTATCAATATCATTTTATGACTTAATTACCAACTCATTATTTCTCTGAGGAGGTAGCTTTCATGAATAACTTCAATTCCGGGCTGAGACTCCTGAAGTAATGCCTTTTGGGGACCCTCCCACCTGTAAGACCATCAAGTTTGGTCTTTTTATTACACCTTGTGTTCTGCAACCCACATTTCTCTCACTTCATCAGGTAATCTTTGTTGAGCTCCCATACGGGAAGTCATTGGGAGTAGCCAAGCACAATTTAGTTTTTGTGCTCTCATGCTGATGTAGTCTCTGGTTTATGTGGCCCTTTCACTCTCTTGGGCTCATATTTTTCTTATTTGTTTGATGTTTTTCATCTCCCTTGCTACAGATGGATTCAGACCAACTGATGCTTTCTTAGATGACTACTTGTGTGATTTTAAGACCCCAGATGCCACTCACCAAAGTGAGATGAAGAATATTTTTTTAATACACTTTGTTACACTAATTGTAATAGATGTCCTGTGAAACCATGGTCCCATATCCCTGCACCTGTTACTCTGTCCCTCAAAACGTTCAGCTGCATTTTGGAAACTTGATAGCTTTTTAGTGCGGTTGTGCTGACTTCTCTATTGTGTGTTGTCCCTCCCTTCACCTAAAATAATTCTTGTCCTACTATGTAATTAGTGAATGCCCTTCCCTCCCTCTCACCAGACTTTTACCTATCAAAGACTTCTTTCTTCTGCATTTAAACCTTTCCTTAAGTCTTTATAATATGGGTCTTATACAATACTTACCTTTTTCTGACTTATAAATTTCACTCATTGTCTTTCACATTCCTCCCTATTATGTTTCCCAAATCATCATTATTCTTTGCCTAATATTCCTAATGTAAATCAGTTTGTTTACCCATTAATCTGTTGATTCCATCTTTCTGCTACTGTAGACAGTGCTGTGATTAATATTGTTGTGTGGCAGCTCTTATTTCCCTAGGATGTATCCCAAGAAGTGAGACTGCTGGAACATATGCTATTTCTACTTCTGGCTTTTTAAGATAGCACTAAATTGATTTCCAAAGTGGTTGTACCCTTCTACATTCCCACCACCAGTGTGTAAGTAATCTTGTCTTTCCACAGCTTTTCCAATATTTATTATTTTGTGTTTTTTGGATTAATGATAGCCTTGCTGGGGCGAGACAGTATCTCATTGTAGTTCTGATGTGTATTTCTCCAATGCTAAAGATCATAAGCATTTGCTCATATGTATCTTAGCCACGTGAAAATCTGCTTTGGTGAAGTGCCTGTTCATATCCTTTGTCCATTTTTTAACTGGGTTGTTTTTTTGTTGGTGAGGTTTTGCACTGTCTTGCAGATTTTTGAGATTAGATGCTGATCAGATTTGTCATAACCCAATTTTTTCCCCAGTCTATCACCTATCTTTTTACTTTTTCAGTGAAATCTTTGGATGAGGATAAGTATGCAATTTTTAGGAGTTCTAAGTTACCTATTTTCTCTTCTGGTGTTTGTGAATCATTAGCAATGTTTTCTATACTGTTTATTTCATGTATTAGGGCTCCTAGCATTGTCCCTACTTTTTGTCTATGATTCTTATAGTTTTAGATTTTACATTTAGATCTTTGATCCATTTTTAGTTTTCGTGTGTGGTGTGTGGTAAGGGTTTTGTTTCACTTTTTTACAGATGGACATCCAGTTATGCCAACATCATTTTTTAGAGTCTGAATTTTCCCTAATTTATGGATTTGGGGTCTTTGTCAAATATCAGCTGTTCATGGGTGTATGATTTTATGTCTGGGTTCCCAATTCAGTCTCACTGGTCTAAGAATTTGTTTTTTTATCAGTACTAGGTTCTTTTGACTACTGTAGTAGTATAATATGTTTTAAAGTCAGGTAGTATGAGGCACCCCACTTCGTTCTTCTTCTTCAGTGATGCTTTACATAGCTGGGGTCTCTTTCCTTTAAATATGACATTGGTGATTTGTATCATCATCTTATTGAAAATTGCCACTGGAATTGCATTGTTTAGTATAGGTTGTTTTTCACAGAGTTGACTCTTCCTATCCATGTGCAAGGTAGGTTTCTCCACTTATGTCTCATCTAGTTTATTGTAGTAATATCCTATAATTTTCTTTGTATACATGTTTTGCATCTCTAGTTAGACTTATTCCTAAGTATTCAATATTCTTGGAGGCTACGGTAAATGGTATTGATTTGATGGTTTCCTTTTTAATGTTCTCTTGTGTAGAAGAATGTAACTGATTTTTACATGTTTATATTATATATTGGTACTTTTTTGAAATCTATTAATTCTGTGGATTCTTTAGTGGTTTCTGTATATAAGGACATATCACCTGCAAACAGAGATACTTTTACTGCTTCCTTGCCAATTCTGATGTCATTTCTTTCTTTTTCTAGCCTATTTGCTCTGGCTACAACTTCCAGCACAATGGTGAATAAAAGTGGCAACAAAGGGCATCTTTGTCTGGTTTCCATTCTGAAGCAAAGTGCTTTCAGACTCTCTCTTTAGTATGATGTTGGCTGCTGGCTTTGTACAAATGTCCCTTATTATGTTGAAGAATCTCCCTTCTACTCCTCATTTGCTGAGAGTTTTTATCATGAATGTGTGTCAAATGCTTTACCTGCATCAACTGATAAAATCAAGTGGTTCTTGTATTTTATGTGCTTTTTACATTGATAGTTTTTCTAATGCTGAAACATCCCTGCATACCTGCTATGAATCCCATTGTCATGGTAACTAATTTTTTTGGTATGCTGTCAAATTCTACTGGCTAGAATATTGCTGAGGATTTTTGCTTGTAAGTTCCTGAAAGATACTGGTTATTTTCCTTTTTTGTGTGGTGTCCTTACCTGGCTTCTGTGTTATGGTGCCTTCATAGAACGAGACTGGCAGAATTCCACCCTTTTCTATGCCCTGAAATACCTTTAGTAATAGAGGTGTTAACACTTCTCTGAATGCTTGATATAATTCTCCATTGAAGCCATTAGGGCTCGGGCTTTCGTGGGGGGAGTTTTTTTTTTTTTTTTTTAACTACTTTTTAAATATCTTCTTTTGTTATGACTTTACTTGTTCTGCCCCTGTTTGTATTAGCTTAGGTAGTTACTGTGTTTCTAGAAATTTGCCCATTTTTCCTCTAGGTTTTCAAATTCATTACAGTATAATTTTTCATAGTACTCTGTTATTTATTTACTTATTTTTAACTTCAATTGCACTATCATGCATCTCATTTCTTAGCCAGGTTATTTACTTCCTCTCCTGTTTTTCTCAGTTTGGCTAGTGGTTTATCAGTTTTATTAGTCTTTTCAAAGAACCAACTTTCTGGCCTGTTAACTCTTTCAATTGTTTTTCTATTCTCTAATTCTCTTAGTTCTGTGATAATTTCTACTTTTTTCTTTCTTCTGGTTCCTGAGGATTTCTTTTGCTGTTATCTTTCTACTTATTCAAGTTATAGAGTTCATGCTTTGATTTGGGTCCTTTCTTACTTTTTGATGTGTGCACTAACTGAAATAAATTGACCCCTGAGCTCCGTATTTGCTGTGTTCCAAAGGTTCTGTTAGGAAGTATTTTTATTTTCATTTGATTTTTGTGAATTTCTGTATTCTATCCTTGATTTCTTTTAACTGATTAGTGTTTGAGCAAGGTATTCCACTTCCATGTGTTTATTTTTCTTTGCTTTTTCTGACTAAGTTCAACTTTCATGGGTTTATGATCTGACAAGAAGCTTTAAAATATTTTGAAATACTTTGCTTTAAATTTTGTTAAGGCTTTCCTTATGGCCTAATTTGTGGTCTATTCTGGACAATGTTCCATGTGTACTGAAAAAGAGAGCATACTTGGCTGCTGTTGGGTGGAGTGTTCTGTATATATCTATGAGGTCAAGTTGGCCACTTGTGGTATTTAGATCTTCCATGTCTTCATCGAGCTTCCTTCTGGACATTCTGTCCTTCTCTGAAAGTGATGTGTTGAAGTCTCCTACTATTATCATGGAGTTGTCTAATTCTCTTTTCAAGACTGTTAGATTCCTTTATGTATTCAGAAGCCCTGTGATTGGGCATGAAAACTCTTGTAGCATTGTGATTAACAGTTACGCCTGCCAACCAAAATGTCAGCAGCTTGAATTCATCAGGTGTCCTTGGAAACTCTATGGGGATATCTACTCTGTATACTATAGGGTCACTATCAGCTGAAACTGATTCAACACCAAAAAGTTTGGATTTGGTTTTCTACCATTGGAGGGGTGTGAAAACATTTAATAGGTTATGTCCTCGTGGTATAGTCACACTTTAACCATTATATGGTGTCCTTACCTATCCATTGTGATAGATTTTGCTTTAAAGTTTACTTCATCAGATTTTTTTCTTTTTTTCCCCTGAATGTTGTTTGCTAGATATAATTTTTCCTATCCTTTGATTTTTAGTTGTTTTGCATCTTTAAGTCTCAGGTATATCTCTTGGATGCTGCACACAGAAGGATCTTGATTTTTCAACCATTCTGCCACTCTCTTTTTATTGGCACAATTAATCCATTTACATTCAGGATAATTATGGATAGTTATGAATGTACTGCTATCATTTGGATGCCTTTTTTTGCATTGTTCAGTTTGTGCATTCCACTTAATTTTCTGTGTTGCTTTTCATGTGTTTTCTTCTCTTTTTCATTGTTGGTTTTATATTTGCTTAGAATTCATGTTTTTTCTTGGTTTTTATTTTGATCAGTAGGATTCTCAATTTCCTTTGTGGTTACCTTAATATTTATCTAAATTTTCATCTATTTTTCTAAATTCAAACCAGTCTTTTATTTCTTTAACTTGCCTTAACTTGTTTTCCATAAGAAACATCTATGACTACATTTTTTTTCAGTCTCTCACTTTTGTTATAATGTTATAGTCTTTTACATAATCATCTCTGTTTCCCTATTTTCAGTGTTTTTGCTTTGGTATATTTTTGTTATTTCTCTGTCTAGGTTAACATCTGGTTCCTCTGTCCTGCATTATATTCTTGGTTTTTTATCTAATGCTGTTGATTTTCTATCTGTAAAACCAACCAAACTCACTGCCACTGAGTTTGGTCCAACTCATGGAGTAGAACTGTCCCACAGAGTTTCCAAGGAGTGCCTGGTGGTTTTGAACTGTCGATGTTTTATTTTTGGTTATCACATGCAGCACTTAACCCACTATGCCACCAGGATTTCCTCTGTAGACTCCTTCTAGTATTTCTTGTAATTTTGGTTTGTTTTTTGCAAAATCACTAAATTTCTAATTATTTGGAAATTGTTTAATATCAACATCATATTTGTGAGACAGTTTGCTGGATACATAATTCTTGGCTAGCAATTTTCTTCCTTCAAGGCTTTGTATATATCATCTCATTGCCCTCTAGCCCACATGATTTCTGCTGAGTAGTCTGAGCTGAGGCTTACTGACTCTCCTTTGCAAAGGATTTTTCATTTAATCCCAGCTGTTTGTAAAATTTTCTACTTATCTTCAGTTTTCATGAGTTGGATTATATCTTGGTGTTTTCCTATGGGGATCTATCTTGTCTGGAGTTCAACAAGCATCTTAGATAGGCATCTTCTCATCTTTCATGATATCAGAGAATTTTTCTGTCAACAAATCTTCAAAAATTTCACCCACTCACCTCCTTCTGGTATTCCAGTCACTCAGAAATCATTTCTCTTGACAGAGTCATACATAATTCTTAGTATGTTTAAAAATTCTTTAATCTGATTTGTCCTCAAATATTTTGGTGTCAAGTGCTTTATCTTCATTCTCACTAATTCTGACTTTTATTGCCTCATTTCTGCTCCTTTGGCTTTCTACTTAGTTGTCTCTTTCTGTAATTGTATTATTAATCTTCTGAGTTTCTATTTTCTCTGTATATACACTTCCTTGCAGCCTGTTAAATTTGTCATAATGCTCCATTGCATTTTACCTGATCACCTTCCTGATTTCTTGCAGAGTTCTAGATAGTAACATTTTGTATTCTACCTCTTTTCAGGATGCTCTCTCCATATGGAAAATTTATTATTTGGGGGTGAGCTTTCTGAAATCCATAATGATCTGCCTCTTTATGTGATTTGATATTGACTGTTGCCTTCAAGCCATCAGTAAGTTGTTGCATGTTCGCTTACAGTGTTTTCTACCTTGTCTTCTGTTTCGAAATGATCCAAAAGGCTGGTTATGTGTGCCAGTTTGATTACAGGTGCCTTTGAAGCTCTATTCTAATCACCAGGTTGTTAGAGCTGTTACTAGACATGTGAGCCCAGGAATTCATTTACTCTTCTCATGTAGATTCAGCTGAGGTGTCCAGGTAGTTGGATACCAACCACACGCAGTAGGTTCTCCCTTACAGTCCTAGTAGGCTATTGTTCTAGGCTCCCCCCCTACAGATGAGCAGGGGTGCTTGGTAAAATAATAGGTAACTGGCTGCATGTGCTAAGAAAGTCAGGATGCTTACAGCTGTCCATGAGTGTCTGTGAGGAAAGTATGTCCTTATTCATTAAAGTGCATACATGATAAGTTTTCCAGCTGATCTATGAGTGCTTGATGTTGTATGCAGACATGACAGTCATTCAAGGTCTGTTCACATCTTATGCTTGCACCTATCGATTTAGGAGCTGTTTAGGCCCAGAGTTCCTGACTTAGGAGAGCTGGCAGATTATTTTTCCCCCATTTGCTGAACTGTTCCCTCTCTGAGGCTGAGAGAATGGCTCAGGACATGTATAAGGGATCCTGCTTGTTGCCAGGAGATGTACAGCTCTGGCACTATGTAAAGAAGGGATAGGGAAGCACTGGTAAAAGGGAGAGAGGTTTATCCTGAAGGAAAGTTTTAGCTCTTGCTCATCAGGTCCGATGCAAGTTACATAGTTTTTCATGACTGAATGCAATTTTTCATTGATTGTGGAGATGTCAGTGTGCTTACGCAGTTATGTGAAGGGCCAGTCTAATCCTACTTCAGAACATTCTGGAGCAATAAGCAACATATTTTATCACCCACACCTGAGGACAGGTTGGTTAAATTATCCTTAAAGTTGTTTTTTTCAGAAAAGCTAGTTAAGACCAAATTCAGAGACATGTGCAGACAACACAGAGGTGTCTGTTATATATCCTTCCAACAGCAGCACAGAGCTACATTCAAGACCAGAGAATTGAACCAAGAGAGCAATACTGCATAGTAAGTTCTTCAAAAAGTCCCACAAGCCTTCCCTGTGGAAAAAATTTTGAAGTCTGTTTGTACATGCATCTAATTTCCCTAGCTCTGCTGCATCCTGGATATCTCTACCTCTAAAATGAATAATGCACAAGGTCCCTCCTTCCCCAAATCCTTTATACACCCTGACAAAATCTTTGTTCACAGTGGTGGGGGTTAGCTTTGTTTAGGCCCTAATTTGTAAGGTTCTTTAATAAGCTTTGCTTGTGAAGAAAGATTCTCTGTACCTTACCTGTTCATTCTTGATCAGTGAGGGGCAAGAACCTCAACAGGTTTTGGTGTCTTAGACACTACCAGGCAATAGGCTTTCTGTTGTTCTGTCTCTTGCACTGTGTAAGACACTTTCAAAATGCTACTGCTTCCCTCACCATGCTTGCTGTCATATATCCATCTGTGAGGTGCCAATTCCTGCTGGTTCAAGTTTAGCCTATCCTAGATACTTCTGGACCTACTCTCCCTTCTCTGACAGTCAGTCCAATTACTAAACATCCTCTTTGAAGGCTCTTAGAATGTCATATACAATAGATCCATTTGTTTTGGGGGGAGTTATTGTTACAAGGATCACAGGAAGCATCTGACTACTCTGCCATCATAGCCTCAGCCCATTTTCTCTGTCCTTTTAATGACCTTTTGCTTTCTTCAAGTATGATGTTCTTTCACAGATTCTCTGGTCTTTGGTCATTAATGTTCAATGCATTAAATATATTCTTCAGATTATCTTTAAATTCAGGTGGGGTATACTCTTGTGAACTTGTTCTAATTTTCTTCAGCTTCCACTGAATCTTGCATATGAGCAACTGGTGCTGTGTTCTACAGTCTGCTCCTGGCCTTGTTTTGACTGATGGTATTGAGCCTCTCTGTTGTCTCTTTCCATAAATGTGGTTGATTTGATTCTTGTGTATGTCCTTTAGAAAAGTCCACACATATAGTCACTGTTTATCTTGTTGAAAAAGGTATTAGTAATAAAGAAGTCTTTGGACTTGCAAAGTTCTATTACGTGATCCCCTGCATTGTCTGTATCAGCAGGGCCATATTTCCCAGTTACCAACCCTTCTTTGTTTCTCACTTTCGCATTCCAGTCCCGATTTCCATGCATCTTGATTGCATGTTTGATCAATTTCATAATAGAGAAGTTGGTAAAAAATCTTCAATTTCTTCACCTTTGGCCTTAGTGTTTCATGTGTAAATTTGAATAATAGTTATATTAACTCATCTTCCTTGTAGCCATACGGGTATTATTCTGTCACTGCCAGCATTATACTCCAGTATTATTTCTGACAATTAAGTCAGCAAACTTAATTGTTCTAGTGCTACATACCCAATTGCTAAATATCACTATGGTCATCTTCAAAGTACTCCCCTTAGGAAGCTATGCACCAATGCTAGCACCTGGTCTCCCCTCCAGAGCAATTCTGCAACTGCTTCTGGAATGGCCATAGCGCACAGTGGCACAGTGGCAAGTTTAGAAACTTAACTGTATAATTGTCTGTGAGGGAATTTTTAGCTAATAAACAAATCACTGTATTGGAACACTCAAGCTACTCACCTGATCTGGCCTCCAGTGACTTTTTTCTTTAGCCAAAGATAAAGGAAATATGGAAAGAAAGACATTTTGATGACACACAGGACATCAAAGATAATATAATAACAGCTCTGAAAGCCATTCCAGAAAAGGAGTTCCAAAATTGCTTTGAAAGGTGGACTAGGCACTCGTGTTGAAGCATAGCTTCCCAAAGAGAGTATTTCAAAGGTGACCACAGAGACACTCACCAATGAGTTATGTACTATTTTTTTCTAGCATGAGTTCTGGAACTTAATTGTCAAATCTTGCATAGATCTTGCAATATTTTGTTTGATGATGAATGTGACACCACTCCTCTTCAATTTGTCATCCTGGTACGGGAGACCATAAGACTGTCCAATTCAAAATGGCCAACACCAGTCCGTTTCTACTCACTAATGACTAGAATAACAGTCTTCATTTGTTCCATTTTATTTTTGACAACTTCCAATTTTCTGTGACTCACCCTTTGTACTTTTTTTGATTACTAAGGGATATTTGAAGCAATTTATTCTCATTTTTAATTGTACTACATTAACAAATGAAGGTCCCAAAAGTTTTACTACATCTTTTCCCAGTGATATTCTGTGTGCCTTCCAATCTGATAGCTTCATCTTCTGGTACTGTATCAGACAGACAATATTCTGTCACTCTTCATTAAGTTTTCACTGGTCAATTGTTACAGAAGTAGGTCACCAGGCCCTTTTTCCTCTTCTCAGTTTGGAAGCTCTTCTGAAATCTGTCTACCCTGCCAGCCCTAGGTGACCTATTACTTGAAATACCAGTGGCATAGCTTCCTTCATCACAACAACACACAAGTCACCACAGCATGGCAAAATGACAGAAAAGTGACAGAATCAGAGAAAAAAGAGGACCACAGAATAGTACATCATAAAAGCCAAGGTTGATTGACTTCTCAAAGGAAGTAGGAGTCATCAGCTTTAAATGCCGTTATCAAAAACCAAAAAAAAAACAAATATGCTGCTGTGAATTGATTCCAAATGATAGCAACCATATAGATAGAGCAGAACCGCCCCACCGGGTTTCCAAGGAGCACCCAGTAGATTCAAACTGCCAACCTTTTGGTTACAAGTCACAGCATTTAACCACTACACCATTAGGATTTCCACTGTGTTATCAAGGAGGATAAAAAAAGGAACAGCTGTTGTTTATGCTATTGGATCATTACACGTGATCTTCAAGGCTGCAGATCAAATGTTAAGAGGGCAGGTCATTTAGGGCCAGGGAATAACAGAATAAAGTGGAAGTTGATGGATTATGGGTAGAAAATCTTTCTAAAAGCTTGCTGAAAAGAAAGACTAGTTTGTCATAGGTGAGTTCCTTCAGAAAACAGCACGGTCAAAAAGATTTTGTTTTCTCTTTCTATGTAGAAAAGACATGGGCTTATAAACAGCAAGAGATTAGTAGAGATGGATAAACAGAAGATGCAGTAATAAGAGAGAATAATTATTAAAGAAGGGTTCAGAAAAAGCAGGAAAAATAGGATACACAGCTGAGTTAGTCTAATCAGAGACAAAAGAAATAATTACTTCTTCCCACAAAACTCACTTATTGAGTACATTAAAGTTTAATTTAACCAACCCATCTCTTATGACTTTTTCTATTTTGTTCATCAGCAGAAATATAGAAACATAATGTTTTCTGTGACATAATGTTGTTGCAGTGCTGTTTAGGAGATTGCACCCTACCATTCACATTCCCGAAGAACAAGGGTTCATTGCCACTGCAATTACAATTCAGAACAACTCTGTACTGTTTTGAAAAGGAGACTATAAGTAAGGTGCAGCTGGAATGGATCTTGCAAGAGAATGTGAAATTCTTTCTGCCTTATTCAAATTAAGGTTTTAGAAGAGGTCAGGTGCAAAGTAAGCACAGGAATTCTAATTTGAAAATAACGATTAAAAGAAAACATTTCGTCTTTCAAATACACTTCAGAAATAGTTCATATAAAGTATTTAGTTCAAGGATTTTTTTCTTAAATACACAGAGCTTATGTTAATTTGCCACAAAATCTCGAGTACTGTGTATCGGCTGGGCTGATCTGGACAAAACAGGAGATATTTGAGTAATCCAGGGCCCAAATAACATCACAGTACCCATTGTTTCAGAATATATTCCCCTCTCTTTTTATCATGAGTTATGCAGGGTGATTTATCCATGCTAAATTCAACAAACACTTGGTTTTACATTATTCTGAGATCCATCCTCACGTCTAAATTTTAAGTGAATGATTTAAAAACATGCCATGGTTTCTAATAACCCATAAAGAGTAAAATATTTTGTGAATCATACTTTGGCAGCCTTGAGGACAAACAGCCCATTACATTTTCATTTCCCTGAACATTCTTCCACAAAGCCATAAATAAAAACCCATTGCTGTCAGTTCCTAACTAAATACCATATAGCAAATTCACAAATTAGAGTAGAAACAAGAAAATCCACAAACACAAGTATCAAAGACAGGAAGAACGTCCCTTCTAGTGGGAAGACACCCCCTGGAGATCTTAAGGTTTCATTCAAAGATAATAATGGATTAATGATAACACAAGGATATTTACATCACCTGGCATCTGAAACAAAATGCTGGCAAAAGGAAGTGCATGTAAAGGTTGTCAAATCTCTACAGATTTTAAGAGGCTTCGGAATCTCAATGGGAGAAAACCCTAAATATATATATGTTTTAGCAGTGATAGGCTAGAAAAAAGTTAACCATCTCCAGGGTTGGCAGCATCTATGATGGTCTCCAATGAAATCTACCTCCTGTTACTCACATTATTAGGTTATTAGGTGCTATCCAGTCTGTTCTGACTCCTAGCAGTCCTGCATACAACAGAACACTAATTGGTCCTGCGCCATCCTCACAACCATTGTTATGCTTGAGCCCACTGTTGCAGCCACTGTGCCACTACATCTCCGTAAGAGTCTTCCTCTTTTTCATTGACTCTTTACCAACCATGACATCCTTCTTCAGGAACTGGTCTCTCCTAATAACATGTCCACATTTCATGGGATATAGTCTTTCCTTCCTTGCTTCTAAAAAGCCTTCTCACTGTACTTCTAAGACAGATTTAATGAATATAACAAAACTGATGGAAACGTCACTTCTTCAGAAAAACTATGGTTTCCATTTCAGTGCCCTTTCTCACTCCCTCTGCCATGGATTGAATTGTGTCCCCCCCAAAATACGTGTAGCCATGTGGCTGGACCATGATTCCCAGTATCTTGTGACTGTCCTCCACTTTGTGGTTTTCTTCAACTGTATGTTTAAGGATTAGGGTGGGGCTGTAAATCCCTTCATAGGATTTCCTCCCTGCTCCACTGTAAAGGGCTTTTCCTGGGAGTATGGCTTGTCTCACCCTTAGTCCTTTCATCCTATGAGAGACAAAAGGACAGAGAAGCAGGCAGAGAATTGGGAACCTCGTACCATCAAGAAAACAGCACTGGGAGAAGAGCTCATCCTTCAGACCTGAGGTTCCTGCACCAAGATACTCCCTGGACAAAGACTGATGCAATACTGGACTTCCCTCCTGAGCCGACAAGGGTAAAGCCTTCTCCTGGAGTGGACACCGTGAATATGGACTTGCAGCCTACCAGACTGTGTAAGAATAAACTTTCCTTTATTAAAGCCATCCACTCTGTGGTATTTCTGTTAGAGCAGCCCTAGCTAACTAAAACACCCTCCATCACTCAATCTGAGAGAATACTGGTTGCTATGTTGTGCAAGTCCTGTAAACAGACTGAGAAGACTTGATGTCTACTAATAGTTACATGGGTGATGTCAGGAGCTAACCCTTCCTCAATTAAAACTTGAGATGCCTGAAGCCCTGACCAATATCTTGACTGAAGCTTTGAAAGAGACTTTAAGCCAACACACAACTAATTAACCCACATGCAGATTATTCACTCACCAGAAACTGTGAAATAACAAATGTTTGCTATTCTGAACTACTAAGTTTGAGGTGTACTTTATTATATAATAATAAAGGATTTTCCAGTAAGGATGTCCTATTTTTGACAGCTCACAGTGGCCATGATTGTGAAGCTACGGAGGCCATATTTATCACATTTTTTTTTTGATTAGTCTAGACAAATAGGTATAAAAATATACACAATTCCACAATGCATAGAAATTATTAAAGTTTTTTCGACAGCACTTGGCTATTACCAAAATGTAGGTGCTCCATTCACCAAACATTTCATGTGTTACATGAAATTTATGATGTCCATAATCATCCCACTGAGAGAACAATTAAACATTTCATCAAAAAATCTGAGACAGCTGGGTCTGTTGCATGAACAGACAATGCCTGTGCATGAACAAATGAAAACACTGCCACTGTTCATTGGACTGTACAAGAGAATCCATCCCGATATCTCCAAGCACAAGAGCTGGACCTTTTTTTGACCACAATTGGGCTGATTGTGTATCTGGACTTGAAGCTTTATCCAACAAAACTGTCTTAACTAAAGAACTGAAGTCCAGTGACTATAGATGGTGTCATACATTTGCTGACTGGGCTTTAGAACAACTGGAAGTTGACCCTGCTTTTGGCCAAAAAATCATCTTCAGCAATGAGGCCCATTTTTGGATGACTGGTTTTAGTAACAAACAACACTGTGGCATTTAGAGTGATGAGAATCTAATGGAGACTCAAGGATTTCCACTTCATCCTCCAAAAGTTACCATTTGGTGTGGACTTCGGTCTGGAGGAATCATTGGCCCTTATTTTTTCCAAGATGAATGAGGAGAGTCTGTGACTGTCAATGGCAAAAGATACCAGGCTATGGTAACAGATTCACCTGGCCTCATTTGGAAGATGCCGTGGCAGCCACTTACGCAAAGTTCTTTCTGTATATAATGTCATCACATGTATTTCAAAGTAATAAAATAATTAAAAATGTGTCATTTATACAACTTGTCTTATTCATGTTCAAAGATAGGACACCCTAATTGGAAGACTCTTTAGATATATAATATGATCTCTGAATTTCCAATGTTGAAACTGGTCTTAGTATGAGCAAGCCATTGTACTTATTTTTAAATAATTATCTTGATTCAGACACTGTTCTAAATAATATTAACTCACTTATATTTTATAGTACTGTAATTATATTAAGTGATTTATAATTTACAACATAATATTGTTGAAATATTAACTCATTGAAACCCTGTGACATATTCTATTTTTTTTTTCCTAGATGAAGAAATAGATGTGAGAAAGATTAAGGTACCTACTCAATGTTACAGTGCTGACAAGTGGCAAAATTTAGGCTTACCTTATCACTACTAAATTCTACTGCCTCTACAAGTCAATAAATAGCCAAAGCCAAGCACCGTCAAGTCGGATCTGATTCATGGCGACCCTAGGGGCCAGGGTAGAACTGACCCCCAGAGTATTCAAGGAGTGCCTGGTGGAATATTTGTCACTTTTATTGATGTTTAGACAGAAATCTTCTCAAGAGAAATTCCCCCATGATTAAAATATCCTAGTCAAATAGTTCATGAATTCCTAAAGCCAAGGATAATATTCATATCTCTATGGCCAAATTCCACATACTCAGTGAAGAGTGGGGTCACATAGAGAATTATTAATTTTATGTGAAATGAAGTACTTTGGAGCTAATTTTACTGTGAGTCATCCCTATAATTAATTCAGGTTACTTTGTAGATTAAAGTCCAACTATGTATTTATACAAACCTTCTAGCATCTTGTCTTTTGTTTTGTACCAGTCAGAAAGAAAGGTTTCATAGTTGCCAATGATGAAGGGCACTGGATATCATTTGGAGACACTGGGAGTTCACCTGAGTATTCTGAGACCTTTCACTATGCTGTTACCATTCAAGATGTATCAGCTTTTTTAAAAAGTTAAGTAAAACATTGCTGGATGAAACCTATCATGTCTCATGAGTTTGCTAAAACCTGGAACCACTGTCAAGTAGGGCAAAAGCATTGTGCTGTACATCCCTCAGACAAGTCTTCCGACTTGCAAATATTCTTTCAAATTAATACACCTATATTTGGTTGTAATGTAAAATAAACAAAAGGTTTCTATGGTCAAAAGTCCAGGGAGAAAACACAATGTAGCAAGAAGGCCTGTAAACGTAAAACAATTCATGGGAAAATACGTTTTATTGTTGAATCTTGATCACTAGGTCAACTGCTTTATGGTAACTGAACAAGGACTCAGTCCACAGAATTAAATGAGCTCATGTGTGATCCTCTAAGAACAGCCAGAGATATTCTTAACATGGAGAAGGGTTTTCTCTCAGAGAATCAGAAACACAGCAATTCCAAAAGACAGGATGGAAAAAGAAAGTACCTCTGTCTCTCTCTCTCTCTCTCTCTCTGTCTCGTGTGTGTGTGTGTGTGTGTGTGTGTGTGTGTGTGTAGCACAGAGTGCTCTCTTGATTTTCATCTTTATATCTAGAAGGCAAGTTACGTCTTCCACAAGTTATATCTATACATGGACATGTTTTAACTTCAAGGTTCTATTAATAGGAAGGTCTCTGTCTTTACTGTCTTTTAGAAATGGCTCTCACAATAACTGAAAAAGAGTAAGTCATTGTGTATTTTTCAACCACTAAAGAAACACTGCAGGAAAATACCATGTATTGATCCAGACCTAGTTATCAGCATACTTTATGACTGTTCACAAACATGGTTACTGTAAGTGTAAAATGTGTTTACTATTGTAAACTCACAGAGTGAACAATTTCAATAGGGACTCAATAAAGTATATTTTCACATACCATACTTATTGTTATATTCTTCCATGTATTAAAGTTTAAATGAGCATGTTTGTTTATTATCTGATATTGTATTGATACAATACAGATGTCATAAATATGTATTGCTTTATATTAAGAATAGACAAAAAAATGTTGAAGAGAATGATATTTTGTAATAAAACACAAGGAAGGACAGCTGCTAACAGAAGAAATACTGTGCCTAAAAATAAAATACTAAATTACTAAATATCTTGTTTCCTGTCTGTAGAAGCTTTCCTATACTAGAACAGTAGTATAAATAAACTCATATTTGCAAATCATGTTATAGTTTACAGAGATCTGACTCGATGGCACTTGGCTTGGCTTAGTATCTTTTTTTAATCACAAAAGTCACGTGAGGCATGAACTATTATCCCTTTCAGATGAGAAAGGAAGTGCAAAAAGCTAAGTGACTGGTCTACAACCACAATTTCCGATTTTAAAACTCATTTTTATTTCATTATGCCATGCTGCCTATAATTATACAGCTAAGGTACATTCCATATTTAGAAGGAAGAAAACTGAAGGATTCAGTCACTGATAGCACTTCCTTCCCTTAAAACAGGTATTGCTGATGTTTAATTTGCATAAAAATGCTAGCACATGCCAATAATGATCAATAGGAAGTGAGAAAATAATTATGCTGACTGTGATACCCGTGACAAACCTATGTCTAGACAGTAGAAAAAACATTTGTAAAAGGAATAGGAAAATACTGGTAGATAAAGAAACTGAATTATGCATTTATATTCAGAAATAAAGACCCTCACATCTGTTTCAATTTCCAGATAAACATAATTTTAAAAAATGTGGAAATATGTTTCAATGTTTCATTTTTAAATAAGATTGAAACAAAATTATAATGATTTGGGAATTTAAGTAAAGATAATCACTGTGGGGAAAAAAGTTTCAAAATATTTTTATACAATGTTAGAGAGTTAACAATAGAATTAAATACAAATACAGAATGTTTCTTTTATCACCAAGACATCTGTGGGAGCACAGCATGCAGACAGATTAGAATAATTTTAAACAAGATTTTATCACTTATGTCTATTTAAAATAGGACACCTAAACATTAGAATGCTACAACTATAATGAAGTTTAAAAAAAAAGAAAAGAAAGAAACTCTGGCAAAGTAACATAGGCTGTAAGAAAAAAAATACAGTATTGCTGAAAGAAAGCAAATTAAACAAGTCACTTTAGTCGTGACCTGATTTCAATTAACAGTTCTGATATTCCAAATCTGTCCTGAAAAATATATTCCACAACTACTTGAAAAAGCTACGGGCATAGTGATTTATACTAGTAGTTCTGAGCATATGAAAACCCAACATTTTTACAGCTGGACAAAATTGGGCTGGGACAATAGGGAACCTAAAACTCATTTGGATTCATGCCGTGTTTCAAAAACATGTCACTAGGACTTCTTACAATCAATCCAGTACCTACCTGGCAGACACAACCAAACTCTCCAAGCAGAGGCATGTGTTGACCAGATTCTGCATGCTTAAAATCTCAGGCATGGTATACTTGTGCCAACTATCTTTTTCTTCCTTCAATAGAACACACAAAGGAGACCTGTCGGCAGAGTATTAAAATAGTCCAAGTTGGATATCATAAAAGTATGAATTAAAGTTCCACTGCCTGCCTGTAACATTACATTCTATCTCAGTCTGTTTCAAAGCTGATTATACAAAGGTTTTCCCCAATAGACTGAATGTAATTCAGGAAGACCAGCTATCAATTAACGTTTACATCTTGTGCACAGATAAGAAAATGGCTATCACTTTAGCTGTGGAACAAGAAGAGGTGAAAATCAGCAGGCACGGAGCTTTGGAAGCTTTGCTATGCATCCTTTTCATATTATCTGAATTATATTTCAGAACATCTGAGGCCTCCAAAGCTAGATAGCATATGATATTGAAGCAGGTGTTCTTCCAAGCTAATAGCGAAAAATAGTCTCTAACAGCTAGGTCAACTTCACAATTCTATTCTTATTCTTTTCTTAGTCTATAGTATCTATTGATTCCTGAAATACTCAGCCACAGATACAGCAATATCATTGCAAAACAGTGGAAAGAAAAAAGAGTAACGTCTGTCCTTTACCAGGATGGGCTGCAACAGAAGTTAACAGGAACAAAACCAGAAAACGGGCAGCCCAGACTGATAAAAGACAGAATCATCCTCCATAGGCAGCTTAATATTGTACAGAGGCTTCTGAGTCCTCACATAGCACAGAAGGATATCAAAGTTTCTAGGATGGATTCAGGAAATCCAGTTAACACTAGCTTTTAGCCTGAGCACATGGTTTGAATACAATAGAAGGTGTTCATTTTTGTGTTATAGAGTCACACAGTATTTTGGGATTTGACATAACTGTTGAAAAAATTTGTACTTTCCATATAAAAGTAAACTGATAGGCACTTTTGCACTATTAACAC
The DNA here is from genome assembly GCA_028571685.1 of Heterohyrax brucei. Classification (NCBI taxonomy): domain Eukaryota; kingdom Metazoa; phylum Chordata; class Mammalia; order Hyracoidea; family Procaviidae; genus Heterohyrax; species Heterohyrax brucei. The sequence goes on from CM053156.1 coordinate 9,016,438, forward strand.
AGACTTACTTTTCTAAATTTGATTAATCATTTCATAACAGCATAAGTAATGCTTGTCTTTCTTCTTCACTAGTTTTATAATTTTGTTTTCATATAAGGGCAGAAGAATTTTCTGTTTCAAGAATTTATAAGCTACCATGGTTTTATAGTCTGGACCATGCTGAAGTCTGTGTACAAAAACATTATTTTATAATATATATTAAACTGAAAATGATGAATTATGAGTATAATATCAGTATCAACAAAAGTCTTTGCTCCAAAGTTTTTGCTCTTCTGGCCTCCTTCTTAGAAATCCTCACACAGAAGTGTAAATACACTTGTTTTATGTTTTTTATCATCAAAACCTATGGCTTTATCTACACAGATAAACTTAATAGGAGTTGCAAGCAATTATCCAATTGAGCAAGTGATGATAAATCTATACAGACTTAGCAAAAACTCCATGTTCTTTATCTAGAGGGACTTTCCACTCTAAATTCCACAAATGAAGGCCTGAGCTCCCACTTCCCATGCTTCTGACAGAGAGAATCCAAAGGTGATGAAGTACTAAGTTGCACTCTGGTTAATATAACTTTTCCTCACCGTAGTGAGTTTTACCTCTCAGGTATTAGCAGAGCATGAAGATAACCACTTTTTCAAGGACTAATGCTTAATGTAGTTTTCATTTTTTTCCCCTCACATCAAAGCTATGATGAAATTTCATTTCAGTATTTTATATTCACTCCAAGTTGAAGCTATACCTATCTGAAACAAGAAAATTCATCATGTGAACATTACATCACGCTATCTTTCTAGAACATTTTAACAGGGGATTTCAGTTTCTTTATTGTCCTCTATACACCCTCAGTGATGTGTGGTAAGCTGCGTATCACTTTCTAAAGACCCATTATGCTTCCCAGCCTCCGTGGCTTTCCCCTGTTAGCGCTTCTACTTGGAGTGTTTTCCCCCATCTATGCACAGTAGAAGTCGTTACTGTCTTCCAAAAACCAGTCATCCACTGACTCTTCAATGAATATCCTAGCCAGACAGAATTTCTCTCTTCTCTGTATTTCTATAGTATTTTGGATCATACTTCCAGTATTATTTATTATATTTGTTTGATAGTTATTTCTATGCTAATTATACTTGGCTGGTGTAGGAGGAAGATGACAGATGACAGTGCTTTCCTTCATCACCAAAAAGTCAAAAAGCCAGAAAAAAAAATCAAACTCATTGTCTTTGAGTCAATTCTGACTCATAGCAACTCTATGCTAGAGATAAGAACTGACCCATAGTTTCCAAGGAGAGTGGGTGGATTTGAACTGACACTCTTTTGGTAAGCAGCACAGCTCTTAATCACTACACCACTAGGGTTTCAATTAATAAACCACAGTTATGTAACAGTGTGTTGGCAATCACGAGCAAGTCCAAGTTTTAGTATATACCAATTGTCATCTAGTTGATTCAAATTCATGGTAACCCCACGCATGTCATAACAGAATTATGCTCCGCATCATTTTCAGTAGCTGATTTTTCAGAAGTAGATCTCCAGGACTTCCTTCTAAATTACCTCTGAGTAGACTCAGGCGAGTGCATCAACTGTTTGCAAGCCAGTGACTCCAAGTTTTAGTATTTATTTCTTCCTAATACCATTTTTAAATACTTCTAAATTCCTAGTCAAGAAAAATTCCAACTTTAACTTCATTTTTATGAATTTACTGTGAACAGAAAAGGTGGTATTTTGTACTTGAAATCACTGTTAAACATCTGAAGTTTCCTGAAAACTCTGAGTGCCAGATGTGCTCCTTTTAAAAAATCACATTTATGAGGCCAAACAGTCAACAATTACTTTAGAAAAGAGACAGAATGTAATGCTGCAGGGACAGAATGGAAAGAATGAGAATATTTACATACTGTAAAGACTGTAAGTAATGTCACTGAACAACTTGTATAAAAATTGCTGAATAGAAACCTAAACTTCTCTATAAATCTTCAGTGAAAATACAAAATATTATTTAAATATATACACACAGAAGCATATTTAATGAGCCTATACAGTAATGGTAAATACAACTGTTATGACTATCAAAAAACACACACAATTCTATGAGTACTAGAAACTACTTACTAGCATATGAAGATAAAAGGAAAGAAAAGTCATCTTTCTTTTTCTTTTTTAGAAAAGTCATCTTTCTGATAGCCTACCTTCCCTAATATTGCATTTTCAGTGGTGGCTCATTAAAATAAAGTGTGGAAAGGAAGGCAAGCATAAGAAATGTCTACTACTTCCATTTCAGATTTTGCTGCCCCTTCTTGGGAGTCAGAATTTGTCAGAGTAAGACAAAATGCTTGTCTCATACATCTCTTAGTGTGCTTTTGAAGTTTTCTCGTCCTATTTATATTTTTCACATGTATGTACAATCTTTTTTAACCCAAAAGAAAAAAAGGTGAGTTTTATATCATGAGATCTGACTTGGTTTAAATCAGAATTGTCTGCTTTTCTAATTCTAAGAGTCCATCTTGGATAAAAGAAATCTGTTTATTTTTTTTCTGGCTTATTCTCGAATAATTTAGAATTAGAATTTTTTAAATTAGTTTTAAAAGTCTTAATTTTCTTTTCAAGGAAGTAATTCTTACTGTACTTCAAATATATCCACACTCTTAATCTTCCGCAGAATCTCAAATGCTGGATCATCCTTATGTAGACCATGCCTATAGCTACCAGTCATGATGCAGACATAATGAAGACAGCAAGGATGTTTTTGTCTCTGATTGTAGCTCTGTCTCAGACCTGAATCTCAATGAAAATTTCTGATTCTATATTATGAGTCGGATCTGACTCGAGGGCACTTGGCTTGGCATTATCTATATAATTTCTTAAATTTATCAATAATAGTTTCAACTCAATATACATTAACTTATTCAACCTGGAAGCTTTTATGTAGCACTTATTATGAAAATACTTTACTACAAAGTGTCAGTAAACTTTTCTGTAAAGGGCTAGACAGTAAATATAATAGGCTTCATGGATCATACATTTTCTGTCATAGCCTCTCACTTCTACACCTGTAACATGAAATCAGCCAGAGTATATAAAAATGAATAAATATGGCTGTGTTCCAATAATACTTCAGCATACTGAAATTTTATAATTTGAACATGTCACAAAACATTCTTCTACTTTTTTCATTTATAAAAGCAAAAACGATTATCAGCTTGCAAACTATACAAACAGGTGGTTGACCAGATTTGTCCACAAACTAGGCTGTTGACCTCAGATTTAGGGGACTGAAGGGAAATCAGAGTTAGTATCTGTAGCTAGTAGAAGAGAAGGGATAGGCAGACAAAATATTAGACTACAAGGTACTATGAGAAATGTAAAAGCTACTAACAGAGTTTAGAGAGCATGAGTGAAATCATACAAAAATATACTATGCATAACTGATGTTTAATGGAATATTGCTACTAAAGTAGAATATAAATTCTGAAAATGTGTATATATATATACAATGCTAACTTAGACTAACTGTAAATGTAATATCACAAATTAGAACCACCAAAGAATTCATAAATCTGTGGCAGTGCAAGTGTGACAGCTTGGCTGCTAACTGAAAGGTCAGCAGTGTGAAATCACCAGTTGCTTCTTGGAAACTCGTAAGACAGCTCTGTTCTGTCCTAGAAGGTCACTGTGAGTTGGAACTGACTCGATGGGAACAGGTTTGTTTTTTCAGTTTTTCTGCCAATTAGAAGCAAGGCACATCTGAAAATGTGAAACCTGGAGAAAAGAAGGAACAGTGAACCCTGTCAGAGCAACAAATTGAGTAGGCAGAATACGACACTGAAATAATACACAACACAGCAGGCAATAAACTCTTAACTCTATTGCTCTCATGCAATAAACATTAGAATGCTATCAAAGTAACTAATGTAAGCAAAATTAAATGCAAACCAGTAGAAAAAGTCATGAGAAATGAACTGACTCTCAAAATCATAAATAGAATTATTTAAAAACAATAATGGTGTACCTATCCTCACAATTATTAAATATCCCAGGTTAAAACACACAAATACAAACTTATGCAACAGTTCACTTATATGAGATGCATGTTAGCAGGAAGGATTATTCAATAGGCAAGGTAAACACAGTGCTTACAGTGCTTACAAGATCATCCGCAGGGAACAGTTTCACCATTTTTTCACCATATTGAAAAGTCAGTTTCTAGGTATGGCTGGCATGTTTCTTTCTCCCAACCCAACAGCACATTCCTAACAGAATCAAAGCCTATTTTCAAATTTACCATCCCTGACAGGGGCAGATGTCTCAGCAAGCAAAGCAAGCACTAACTTACTTGTGCTCACCTACTAATCTGTAGTGAACAACTGCACACGTATGGTGAAAGCGTGAAATTGCTCACCACACTTTAATAAATATAAGTAAGCCTGTGCTTACCTTGCTTACTGGATAATCCAACCCTGCATAATAGAAAAGCCAGGAAAAATAGCAGAAATCAAGCTGGATGCTTTGTGCTGTGGAAAGAAACTGTGCTGAGGAGAAATGGATTTGAATTATTTAGTATAACAACCAAGTCAAAAATCAGTCCAAATTCAATTTTCTTCCTGAGTTATTGCCTATTACTGCTGACTCTCAATTGTGCTGTGCAAGCATCATCAATGAAGAATTTATGCAGATACAATTATTAGCTCTGTTAGAAATATCCTTCTTTAGGGCTAATTGAAGATTTTTGTTTATTATAAATTTGGCCATTTCATGATTTCAACCTTACTTCAAGACATGTGGTTGGACAGAATAATTATAAAAGGCTTTGTTTTAATTAAAGCAAAAAAAAAAAAAATCAAACTACCTACACACAGACCTTGTTTTTTACTTCCTTTGGAATATTTACCCCAGCAGGATAGATGCAGGTGACAAGGCAAGTGGCCAAGAGGCCAAGGGACTAGGAAGCAGAAGCTGAAGATACAGGGAGCACAAGAAGCAGAGCTACTTCAGTCTCAAAGAGTATGGCCACAACTTATGGAGTCTCAGTGGGCAGAGACCAGTTCCCACTCATTAGGTATTCTTTCTTTTTTCTCTTCTCAGGTCATTCTTCAATCCCCAAGACTTGTCCATGTCAATGGGCAAAATTTATTCAGGCATTGTGAATTCTAAAACTCCAAGATTAGCCTACATATCAGAGAACAGATAGTCAAGGAGACTGTTCCCTTCTCCCACTCCCCAAACATGAAATGTTTTCCAGCTGTACCTCTGGGTAGCTGTCTCATTCTTCTTGAGATGGGGTACTCAACAAAACCCACTGCCACTGAGTGGATTCTGACTCCAAGTGGCCCTACAGGACAGAGTAGAACTACTCCACAGAGTTTCTAAGGAGTGCCTGGTGGATTTGAACTGCCAACATTTTGGTTAGCAGACATGGCATTTACTACCACGCCAGCAGAGTTTCAGAGATGGGGTAAGGCCTCATATAATAAGAGCAAAAAGCAAGAGAACTTAATTGTCCAATTAGATGTTATTAAACCATAATTAATGGGAACAGAGTATACCCCGTAATCTCATTCTTAAGAAGACAATTGGGAGAAAAACATGTTTTTGGCTAAATGCAACTCGCCAAATCTTATGTTAGTGCTGCAGAAGTAACCTCTTTTAAAATAGCTCTCTGCAGGATTTAGTGGTTCAAAAAAACCTATAAATTAAACAAGTCTGTTTTGAGAATCTGCACCAGGCTGTGGTGCCAAATTTTATGATTATGCAAATCTGGGTCAGGTGTCAGTGCCAATAGACATGCTATGTTTTACACAGCCTTCCAGGACAAGGTGGGTTATCATTACCAAGTGTTTAGTTAAACAGCCCAGTTGGTTAAGAAATTTTGCCCAGGTCCCCAACAAAGGCTAAATAAACTTTACATTAAAACCATCTGGATCAAAAAAAAAGCATTTATTGAGCTGTATCAGGTGGTAGATACTTCAGGTGTTTATGTATGTTTCAGTACTGAATTCACTCAATCCCATTAGGTGGCTTTTGCTATTATTTCATGAGGCACAGTGAAATTAATTTTTCTACGGTCAGCCAGCTGCTAACCAATAGTGTTGAATCTGACTGACTTTAAAGTCCACACACTTTCCACCACAAAATACTGCTTTGCTTTTTAAATTTAAGAGTGAAACAAAGACAAGTTTAGGGTAAAAATAAGAACACTTTGTTTTTACCACAGTTCATCTATGCTCAAAACTCCACTCATCCTTCAAAGGCTAAATCAAATGCTAGTCCCTTCACGTCTTCTCATTCAATGATTCACTAGGCAGAAGAGATCTTTCCCTCCTAAAAGTCTCCAAACATTTTTTAAGTCTGACTAAATCATAAAATTATATTCATGATGTTATGTTAATCAATATACAGTTACAGTCACTGACATCTCATCACTGTTTTTAGTCAGCTAATCAAATGTCTTGTCCAAACCTCACAGTGACCAAGGATCCACAAGTACTGGTAATGTCCACGTATTATCACAGCCATTGTCTTCAATCCTCTTTCCCCCTCTAAAAAATGCTCAAAAAAGTAACTGGGTAAATCTAATAAACACTTATGTTATGGTGCTTCTAAATTTGTTCAGTAAATCTGTTCCATGGCCCACTGTGTTTACCTGTGCAAACAGCCAGGCAGACCTGTGGGGTCTGAGAAGGAGGTGGAGCTGGGTCCCACTGTGTGTGATAAAGGCAGGGCAGATGCGGGGCTAGTGAAAGTGTAGCAGCATGAGCAATCTAGGCTTCAAATGTGGCTACAAATCGCTTCACAGTTTCTCAGCGTGGGCAGATGTTCAGGGACAGAAGGTGAACGGAGGTACTGACATACCAGACATGTATCAGGAATTACAGCTTTGGTGAAGACCAGTAAGGATGACGGACATCTCTCTCATCTTAGCAGGTGGTTGACTGTAAGTGAAAAGACAATGCAATATCTCTCACCAAAGCCTTGCTACTATGTAAGCTGCTAGAATATAGATCCAATTCTAGGATGAAGGAGAGTAGAGACTGCAAACTGAGCAACATGATGTATTTACTCAAGAAGGGTAAGTGGCTCAGAGTATAACTTTCGTTGAATAGAAAACTAAAAGCACATACAGCATTTACTGTGTTCTGATTCAGTACTTGGCTGCCTCAAACCCATCAAGAAAGACCTGGAAACCTGCTTCTGTAAAGATTATAGCCTAGGAAACCATGTGGAGCGGTTCCACTCTGTTACATGGGGTCACTGTGAACTAAAATCTACTTGTAAGTATCCAGCAACAACATGTGCTCTATAAGATGTTTTAAGTCTAGGTAGCACAGATGGTTTGTAACTGGCTACTAGTTTAAAGGCTGATGGTTTTAATTCTCCCAGCAACTCTATTGAAGCCAGGTCTGGCAATCCGTTTCCATAAGGATTATAGCCTAGAAAACCCTATGTTGCAGTTCTACTCTGTAATACCTAGCATTACCATAAGTTGGAGATGCATTCAACAGCAGCTAAGAAAAACAAGTGCTTTATAGGAATGAACTCAATTAATCCTCATAAAAAGCTATTAGTTTTATTGCTAGTTTTCAAATGGGTAAACAGGGACATTACACAGAATAGGAAACAAAGTTAAATCACCCAATGTCACAGCAAATAAGTGGCAAAATTAGGACTGGAACTCAGGCACTAGCACTACTTATTGTTGATATTCCTAGTAAACTACTTCACTGCCACCTTTCGAATACACTGATTCATAGTGCTGTTTGACTAACATGAACAGTAATGTCTTAGGCTGTGAAACTGAAAAAACAAAAATCTGTAATAACAAATAAGGGCACTAACGACAACTGTTTGATGAAATTTCTTTTCCCTTCTAAATGAATTAATTTAGTTAGGAGCACACTCATGTGTCATGTAACATCCACAAAAAACTTCAGCAGCCAACAGAAATGTATATTACTGATGTAGTTGTTAATGGTTTGTAATAACTACAATCCATCAATTTTATTTTTTTTTTAATTTATACAAAAGTCTGTAGTAATATACCAATCTTTATTTTAACATTTCAATAATCTACATGGGATTATATTTAAAGATGAGATTTTTCTTTCCTTTTTAGACAAAAAAGTAACATTCTTTAATTTTGATTATATTTTTCAACTCAAGGTGGTTTAGCGCTTGCCATTGACCATTTGCTAGCATAAACCCTCAGTTATAATTTGAGCCCTTAAAGATAAAAGACCATTCAATCACTGGATAAAGTTCAAGTTATCAGATTATCTCTCAGGAACCAAGAACAAAACCACATTGACCATCTCTCTTAGAAAACAAAGCAAGAAGGAAGATCGAACTTTAGGGAGTCTTGCATCTCATTTCACATGTACACTAAAGAAACTAACTTCATCCAAAGGAAATAAAAAAAAAATTGAGTCATTAGTATCTTTGGAAAACATTATAACTAACCAGAATTAAATTGTAAGCCAACAGCCCCTGTGGACTCAGACTATGGGATTCTGTTTATTCAAAGTCTAACTCAGGAGCAAATTTGGGGCAACTTGGATATAAGAAGGTGATGCTACTTACTGAGCCAGGTATTAGGGTCTTTGAAACTTGGAGATGGATCAGTTTTGAGATGGAAACCAATTAAAAAAAAAAAACAAAAACTCCTGCTCATTGTGCTTCATCAAATACAATTTCTAAGCAAGTGTAGACACACTTTACACATGACTCATAGCAGGATTGACAGTGCTCTCTCAGTGATCTGGGTATTGTATAGTTGTGGGGTTTACCCAAAGAATGTGGTTTTGTTCTTGGTTCCTGAGAGATAATCTGATAACTTGAACTTTATCCAGTGATTGAATGGTCTTTTATCTTTAAGGGCTCAAATTATAACTGAGGGTTTATGCTAACAAATGACTCTTGAGTGGAAACTGGTAGGTCCAGATAGATCTACTGTGTGAGACAAGACTAAAATAAGGGAAGGGTGGCTGGAGGCTGGGTTTAACCAATCTTGTCTATTTAATGAAGTCCTAATTAAAGCTCTGAAAATAGAAGCTTCATAAACTCCCTTGCTGGTAAAACATATGATACATGGGAGGGTATCACGCACTTAGAGACATGTAAGCTTCACACTCAGATCTTGCCATATGTATCTCTCCATTTTTATACTTTTTCTGTAATAAAGCTATATAATAATAATTGATAAATATAGCAGTTTCTTGAATTCTGTGAGTTATTCTAGTCAATCACCAAACCAAAAAGAGTAGGGGGAGCCAGCAGGTCAAAAGTGAATGGGATCATCATCCCCCTGTATGCAGCTGATATCTGACAAAGGCTCAAAGTCCACAAATTGGGGAAAACATGGCCTCTTTAACAAATGGTGCTGTCATAACCAGATATCCATCTGCAAAAACATCAAACAAGACCCACATTTCACACTATACACAAAAATTAACTCAAAGTGGATCAAAGACCTAAATATTAAATCTATGGTGATAAAGATTATGGAAGAAAATATAGGGACAATGCTGGAAACTCTAATACACGGCATAAATAGAATACAAAACATTAGTAGCAATGCACAAACATCAGAAGAGAACAGAGATAACTGTGAATTCTTAAAAATCAAACATGCTCATGCAAAGATGTCATCAAAAGAATAAAAACCAATCTACAGATTAGGGGAAAAAAACTGCTTACAACAAATCCGATCATCGTCCAAAGTCCATAAAATACAGGATACTGCAAAAAGAAAAAGACAAGCCAATTAAAAAATGGACAAAGGATATAAATAGACACTCCACCAAAGAAGATATCTAGAATGCTAACAGATACATAAGGAAATGCTTGTGATCATTAGCCACTGGCATAACTGAAATCAAAACTACAAGGAGATACCATTCCACCCCAATGAAGAGTGGTATGCAATGCAAAAAATACAAAATAATAAACATTGGAGAGGCTGCTGAGAGACTGGAACACTTATATACTGCTGGTGGGAATGTAAAATGCTATAACCACTTTGAAAACTGATTTGCCACCTTTTCTAAAAAGCTAGAAATAGAAACACCATATTACCCAACAATCCCATTTCTTCGAAAATATCCTAATACATGGGTATCAATTATCATAAGAAGAAAAATCAATTACATAACAAGTTCCAGAAAGTTCTGGCTCCACATACAGAATTTTTCTAAGGATATCTCACAGTACCCATATTTGGGCAACCAGATCAAAAGATGCATACAACAATACTTAGACACAGGAGTGACAGACAAAATATTTATGTTCATCACCACCAACCAGAGTGGACACCTGGTTAGTAGAAGATACTTACTACGATTAACTGTGTGCTGCTTGAATATCTACCTGCCTTCAAGATGATAAAAGGATTCACTGAAAAAGAGAGTGCAGTCAGAAATTAAAAAGCTTCTATAATTTGTAATGCATTGTTCTTTGACTAACAGTGACATTCATAGCATGGATTCCTGTACTAGTATTTACAAAGCCTTCATTGATAAGACAGTTTCTACATGGTACTCAGAGTCACTTGAATCTTACGACAACCGTATTAGGACATTTCTTTTACTCATTCCACTTAAAAGATGAGAAAACTGAGATCTAGCAAGGCTAATGTTTCCAAAGCCTCTGAGTTAATTAGAGGCAAAGAGAAATTCAAACTTTGACTCTTGGATATGCGGTCAACCAATTTTTTGTGCTTTTTGTGCACCATGATGCTGGGAGTAAGTAGCTGAGTCTCCTTATTAATAAACTTCAACCTTTGTTTGTGATAGCGCAAATATATTTTTAATTATGGAAGTTATGTCGACTAATCTATATGAAAGATTTGCTCTCCTCATTAGGTTCTGAGGATGACTGTATGGTGTTTCAGCACTTATTTCCAAACTACGCCTTGTTGGTCGATATTTTCTCATGGAGACTGCTTTGTATTTTCTGGGCAGTGTGATGGGAGTCCTGGGCTTTTAAACCCTCCATGAGTACAGTCTCCTGTAGTTCTTCCAATGGGCCTGGGTCAACTCAAGTGCACCATGACACTTCCTGTCTATCACTGTTAAACAAGCAATCCCTTGTACTCTGAGATTGGCTCAGAGTCAGTGTTTGTTTAAACACCTCATGCCCGGTATGCTACATGCTATGCCTATATTCACAAAATGGATTTTGAAGATCATCCAGTCCATTTCTAAGGCTAATGAAATTGTCACATTTACTTCTATGAGATAAATTAGAAAGCCTATAACCAACCAGCCAGAGGGTAATATCTAATATTTAGTAAACAGCACTGTCTCATATTTAAATAACCTAGTCCTTTGGGTTTCACATTTGTTAGATTTTTGTTTCTTTTTTCATTTCATCCACAATAGGTACTAATCTCAAAATACCACCAAACCTGTTGAAAGGGATGAAGAACTCTGAAAGATGATGATGATGTTGTTGTTAGGTGCTGTAGAGTCAGTTCTGACTCACAGGGACCCTATATGTCAGAGGAGAACTGCCCATAGCATTTCCAAGGAGCACCCTGTTGATCTGAAATGACAAACTTTTGGTTAGCAGGCATAGTAATTAACCACTATGCCATCAGGGTTTCCATGAGGAGATGACAAATCAAAGTCACTCAGAATAAACTTCAGACATTTAAAAAATGCTCATAAGTATTCAAATTATTTTCAAGTACTTATATGGCTTGGCTGGCTAGAAATTTTACTAATTCAGGAGACTATAACCAATATCCTATTTTCAAAAGGAAAAGTGAATCCACAGTACTAACTGAACAGTCAAAATCACTAAAAATGAAGTTTTCTCACATTTTTCCATGCCAGTCTGTCACCTTTCCTTTACAATGAAGAGGATACTTGTCATCCAGAAAGGGCTTTTAGGCAGCATAGTGGCTTTGGTAAAATTATTTTTCTAAGTTATTAGAGATATTTCTAACACCAAATAGTACTTTTTTTTGTTTTCTATTTATACTTTGACATTTAAAGATACAAAAACATACAGTAACTTTTGAAGTATTCAGAACAAAAAAAAAGGACAATCATCCAAAAACTAGTGACTATCTATAGCCATGATCCAAAATTAAAAGGGGGAGCATGCACTTAGAATTTTTTTAAATGTCTTTGGTTTCTGCTTGCTAGCCTAATACCATTCTTATTTGTGTCTGGTGATCTCTCTGATGTCAAGGCTTGCCCTTCCATGTTTCAATGATTTGCTTCAATTACTACCAGCCCCAAGCAGTTGTGGGAATAGTTCTCTACACAGAAGGAACCTTATACTAAGGAATTTAAGGGGTAGATTTACTTATTTTGTATTCTAAGAATTACTAGAATTTTTTAAAATGTATTTTGGAAAATCTACTAATTAACACATAATCTTGATGTCATTTCAAAAATCCATTTCTGTTTACATTTTCTCTCCCTAACACGCATATGCAAAAGGGCTTATAAATGAATTCTAACAGAATACTTTCACTGGTTTATTTTAGACTACTCAAATCTTTAGAAATAATAAATTGAAGACTACATTATTAAAACTAAGTGTTTCTTAAGGCTTTTTCTATTTAAAATCAAAGGGATCAATTGGCAACTGAGGCTGGCAGAAGACAGTTGCATCTAGAGATAAAGAGTTAATTTTTCCAATCAGAAGTCTCAAGAGTGGAATAAATTAATTTTAAATAAAGAAGAAAGTGATTTACCTCAAGATTTGCTAAATTATTTGACAGCTAGTATACATAATATATAATTCCATTCTACTCATTAATATATTCCAGTGTTATTTGCCTTACATTATGTATTGCAATATTAAAATACTGCAATAAATTACAGTAAAATTCTGCTCTTCTAAGGTGATTAAAATTAATAAAGATTAATTTCATACTATAGATTGCTTCATAGACTATACCACAGAAATGCCTGAACATACCAAAGCAGACGAAATTTTCAAGGTCTTTTTCTCTCAAGATTCCATATTAACCACACACACAGAAGTTCAAGGCATTGTTTTAAGATTCTTACCCTGAAAACATCCAGAATTGAAAAAGGGATGACCACTGTGAAAAATTTTGTTGCCTTCCCATATTTTCAAACCTGCAGACATAATAACTTTGGCAATCAGGCTAATCATCACCTTTACTCTTATTCAGCCTTACAGATCGTTAGATTTTTTCTTTCCTCTGCTCAGTCAGATGGGTGAAGCCAGGTGATTTCACTGCAGATTGTCCCTGCACGCATATGATTTGAGAAAAATCAAAAAGCTTCATTTGCTTTAACTATTTTGTCTTTATTTCATACAGAGAAAATGAAATAACTGTATAGGTTTTTGTTTGGCTTCCTTTTGGCAAATGCTATAATTGGAAGTATAAAATCGATCAATGACACCTCTGTTTAAAATTTATTTCTGAGAAACATCCCTAAGGAGTGATTTCTGAGGAATAATATGCAGTCTTCAATTTACTTTATCACAGCTGGATATGAAGCTAAATCCCCGGCTGGAATTTAACCACCCAGAACCAAGCACCAGATGGCTTCTTTGCACCTCAACCTGACAGCTGTGCTCTGATATGCACAGCTGGTCTCCACATTTGAATGACAATATTTAAATGATAAAATTATGTAATGTAGAAAAATGTGCTTGGGCAGCCTGGATCTTGAAAAGTGGGTTACACAGTTCCTTTTAACAGCAAATGTGCAACCTCAACTGCTAATTTACAGTCCTTCTATTTGTGTTGATGGGTCTTGGCTGGAGATAAGAGTTTACTGTCACATGGAAACACTCCACTGCCATTCATATTGTACTACTATCTGTCCATAATGACTCTTCTGGGTGCTCACCATGCTAGACTTTCCTTGTGTTAAAATAAGCACAACATAACTTCCATTGTGAAGCAGGAGACTTTCAAAATTTTGTGATAATCAATAAATAGTGCATCCTGCTAAGATGAAGGAATTAAAAGAAAAGAGCTTAGTATAGAAAGCAGCTGCTATAGAAGTCCTTCAACAGTTTGGGGACGTTATTATTCATTTCCTAGTTGAGTCATAAATGTCAATGGATCAACAAAACATCATAAAATTAATACCCAAATTCAGTACTTTTTAAAAAACTTCTCTAAAGGAAAATGTATTTGAAGGTGTTTCAGAAACAAATGAAAAATTTGACATATTTCAAATGAGAGATGGATGAACTAGTGTGCAAGGCTTTAATTGATAAAATATATAATGGCAAGTATTCTATTTTCACAGTTTGATAGAGAGGCCTCTATGCTGCTGTTCAAACTTTGACGAATGTACATACTACCCCAGTGATTCAAAGAAAACTTAGACTTAATGTATACCAAAAGTAGTTATTGATGTAAGAAAAAACTCTGGATCTACTCCTCAGGAGCCCTGCATATTGTTATTTTCAGCTACTTTTAGTAACTGTTAAGTTTAGTCACGTATTTTAGCTTCCGTATCTTAAATTTTTTCACGTATATAATGGAAGCCTCGCTACTTAGGACAAACATGAGATTACATGTGTGAATATGTTTTGTAAACTCTTACGGAACAGGAGGTTTTGTTCTCTAGGATGAGTCAGGAAATAGTAATGCCCTTCCTCACAGGTGTGACAAAGTTGTGGAAATCTACTTCCATAAAGGTTATGACTTCAGAGACTCTATAAAGCAGTTTTATTTTTCACTTTTCCTCCTCCACCAGGGTTCTGAGTAAACTGAAAAATAAAATCAAAGAAGATCAGACAGTGACCTGATGAGTGTACTCATAACTGATAAAGGCTAAGTCAGATTGCTTTTGTCATGGATTGAATTACGTTCTTTCAAAAATGTGTGTTAACAATTTGGCTGCGCCATGATTCCCAGTATTACATGACTGTCCACTATCTTGACATTTGATCAGATTTTCCTATGTGTTGTCATTTTTATCACTATTATTTAAGACAATGGATTAGCAGCAGTTATATCGATGAGGTTTCCAAGATTGAACTGTCTTAAGTCAATCTCTTTTGAGATATAAAAGAGAAAAGCAGAAAGACATGGGGATCTCATATCACCACAAAAGCAGAGCTAAGAGCAAAATGCATCTGTTGCACCAAAGGTTCCTGTGTTGAGATACTCCCAGACCAGTAAAAGACTAATGTTAAGGACCTTCCTCCAGAGTCAACACAGGAAGACTTCCTTTTCTGCTGATGCCCTGAATTTGGACTCCTGGCCTGCTGGACTGTGAGAGAATAAATTTTTTTTTGCTAAAGCCATCCACTTGTGGTATGTCAATTATAACAGCACTAGATGACTGCTATGGATTGAGCTGTGTCCCGAAAAAATGTGTATTGCCATCTGGCTGGGTCAAGAGCCCCAATATTTTATGAATGGTCACTGTCAGAATCGACTCGACAGTAGTGGTTTTCGGGGGTTCTCTGTTTTGTGATTTTCCTATGCTGTATGTTAAAGAGAAACCCTGGTGATGTAGTGGTTAAGTGCTACATCTGCTGACTGTTTACATCTGCTGTCTTTTATTGGTCTGGGAGTATCTCAACACAGGAATCTTTGGTGCAACAGATGCATTTTGCTCTTAGCTCTGCTTTTGTGGTGATATGAGATCCCCATGTCTTTCTGTTTTTCTCTTTTATATCTCAAAAGAGATTGACTTAAGACAGTCCAGTCTTGGAAACCTCATCGATATAACTGCTGCTAATCCATTGTCTTAAATAATAGTGATAAAAATGACAACACATAGGAAAATCTGATCAAATGTCAAGACAGTGGACAGTCATATGCCCCTTGGAAACTCTATGGGGCAGTTCTACTCTGTCCTATAGGGTTGCTGTAAGGTGGCACTGACTCAATGGCACTGGCGTTTGGGGGGTATGTCAAAAAGGAGTAGGTTGGGACTGTAAATCTCTTCTTAAGGTCACCTCCCTGCTCCAGTGTAAGTTTTCCTGGAGTGTGGCTTACATTGCCCTTTATCTTTTTATCTTATAAGAGATAAAAGGAAAGAGAAGCAAGCAGAGAATTGGGAACCTCACACTGTCAAGAAAGCAGCACCAGGAGTAGAGTGCATCCTTCAGACCTGAAGTTCCTGTGCAAAGATGCTCTCAGACCAAAGACTGATACAACAGGACTTTCCTCCAGAGCGAACAACGGGTAAGCCTTCCTCTGGAGTGGACTTCCTGAATTTGGACTTGTAGCCTACTGGACTGTGTAAGAAGAAATTTTTCTTTGCTAGAGCCATCTACTTGATGGAATTTCTGTTAGAGCAGCACCACTTGACTGAAACAATGACTAAGACCTAGCATTAAACTCCAAAATCAGAGAGATTTATCCATTCAGGCAGGGGCAGAAAGCCCAGTCCTGTGACCAGCTTAGGCTCCAGAGACAAAAGGGCAAAGATGAGTCTAGCATGCCCAGAGCAATCTTCTGAAATTTATGAATCACATAAAACACTCAGAATAAAAAAGTAGAGTGTCCAGCAGTTTAATGAATGTACTCCACATGAAAGAAAACATAAGGAGTTCGGAAGATGTCTCCACCTACAATTTCCTGAGTGTTTTGTTGTCTCATTCGGTTGACTTACCCATTAAGTTTCAGTCAAGAGGGATACTGCTCTCCTCTTTAAAGAAGGATATTAGGAGAGTTGCTTCAACTTTCATGCACCTAGTCACCCAAAACCAGTAATTTTTATTTTGAGTATTCTCCTCAGACCACTGATGGGCAAGATACATTTTCCCCTCAGAAAACTCAGGAACGGGCCAGAGTATGGCATTAACTAAATCAACTCCAAGGTCACTCGCTGTTTAAAGTCAGAAATTACTCACTATTCCATTTCCTACCTGTCATGGATTGAACTATGACCCACAAAATATATACCAACTTTATTAGGCCACACTTCCCAGTACTGTATGGCTGTCTACTGCTTTATGACTTCCCTACGTGTCACAGTTCATAAATTCTGTCCGTGGTTAAAGACGATAAGGGTGGGATATAACACCCTTACTCAGGTCAGATCCCTGATCCAATATAAAGGGAATTTCCTTGAAGTGTTGGCCTGCACCACTTTTTGTCTTACCAAAAATAAAAGGAAAGGAAAGCAAGCAGAGAGTAGGGGACTTAATACACCATGAAGGCGAAGCTGGGAGCAGAGTGCCTCCTTTGGACATGAAGTTTCTGTGCTGAGATGCTCCTTGACCAGGTGAAGATTGACAAGGACCTTCCTCTTGGGCCAACAGAGAAAGCATCCATAGAGCAGACACCCAGAATTCAGACTTCTAGCCTACTAGGATACCAGAGAGTAAATTTCTCTTTTTTAAAGCCATTCACTTGCGGCATTTCTGTTATAGTAGTACTAGATAACTAGGACACCAACTGAAGTTGTATCTAGTAGTATTATCCAAATAGCTAAATCTTGGAGCCAAACTGAATACTTCTTTTTCTCTTATACACATTATCTAAATCATTAACACATCCCATAGACTTTTCCTTAAAAATCAGTCTGGAATTTCACCACATCTCATCACCTTCAACATGAGCATCTCATCCCAATGCTTCTAATTTCATCACATTACATTATTTTTCTCCATGGTTTCTATTCCCTTTGGCATACAACATATTTGATTTGTAGTTCAGAAAGGTTTCAGGGTAGCAATTTTGTGTTTTCCTATTTTATCCATAATATATAAAAACATTCAATACACGTAGTAGGTAACTAGTAATTGCTTTTTAAAAGAAAAAAGGAAAGCAGAAAGGAGGAAGGAAGGGAAGAAAAGAAGGGAAGGAGAAAAGGAAGATGAGAAGGGGGAAGAAGGGAATTGAAAAGAAAGGCCACAATTACTGAAATTTGTGAAGTTAAAGCCTACCCAAAATTGTCAGCTTCACTCATCAACTTTCAGACTGAATCTATCTTTAAAGCCAAGAATGAATTAGTCAGCAATATGTGAAAAGGGCTATCGTCTGCTTCAATCTCTACTTTCCAGCTCTCTGTTTCTTGACCCTCACTGTAATGGGTACCCTCCCTAGAAATTCAAAACCTTCCACATCATTCACTTTCCTATCTCTCCAAAGGGGCAGGGGGAAAATACCTGGAAGCAGCTAATTAAAACAAAAAGTCACAAAGGATAAACAGTAAGACCAAACCTTGATAATGTGGCATAAACTATGCAGGCAGTGGATGACATTTATAAAACCTTGAAATAAAAAAAAAAAAAAAAAACTAAACCAATAGTAATATCCCACAAAGCTCTATAAAACATGACCGGGAATTTGGACATTTCCAAATAAACAGAAATAACGGGAGACTTTAAAAATCAAACCAAACTTACAAAAAAGTATTAAAGGAAATCCTTCTGTTAGAGAAGCAACAAAATTAAACGACAGCCAGAGTCTAGGGCATGAGACACTATCAGCTAGATACCAGCCTAAGTAGAGAACTCTCAATAATAAAATGAACCTAAAAGACTTCAAACTTAAGATACAGTCACAATACTCAAAACAGCCTACTTGTACAATAGACACATAGACCAATGGCACAGAATTGAGAACCCAGACATAAATGTATTTGCATATGGTCAGTGGATCTTTGACAAAGGACCAAAGTCCACCAAATGGTGAAAGATTCTTTTTAAAAAATGGTGCTGTCAGTACTGGAAGCCCATCTATAAAAAAAGAAACAGAAATCATACCTCACCTTATACTTAAAAACTAACTCAAAATGTACCAAAGGCCTAAACATAAAACATAAAATGATAAATATCACGAAGGAAAAAACCAGGAATAATGCTAGGGTCTCTACCGCCAAGTGCCATCGAGTCGGAGCCAACTCATGGTCTCTGCTACATGGCACATATACAATATAAACCGTGACTAACAATGCACAAACACCAAAAGAGAAACTGGAAACTCCTAAAAATTAAACACTTATGCTCATAAATGACTTCATCAAAAGAGTAAAACAGGAACTCACAGACTCGGAAAAAATTTTCAATTATGACATATCCAACAAGGGTCTAATCTCTATAGTCTATAAAAATACTTCAACAACTCAACAACAAAAAGATAAATAATCCAATTAAAAATAGGCAAAGGATATGAACAGATACTTTACCAAAAAAGGACATTCAGGCAGCAAATATATATATAAGGAAATGCTTATGATCATCAGCTATTAGAGAAATGCAAATCAAAACTAGAATTAAAATTCATGTCACTATGACATTACTGGAATAACTCAAAAACGAAAATAGAGAAAGCCATGGACTAAATTGTGTCCCAAAAATGTGTGCTAAATTGACTAGTCCGTGATGCCCAGGATTGTGTGATCATCTATTACTTTTTCATCTAATGTTATTTCCATATGTTGTAAATCCCATCTTTTTGATGTTAACGAGGTGGGATTTGGAGTAGTCAATCTATAAGAACAGATTCTATCTAAATCTGATCAAGTTTGAAATATAAAACCAACACGCATACAGACAGAGGTATCTCCTACCACCAAGAAACCAGAGCCAAGAGAATGAGGTCCCTGGGATCCCCACCCTCAGAAGCTCTTAAACCAGGAGAAGTTTAGTAACAAGGACCTTTGTTCAGAGTCAGTAAATAGAGAAGGTCTTCCCTTGGAGTTGACACACTGAATCTCCACTTGTAGCCTCTGGAATGTGAGATGCAAAACTTTGTTTGTTAAAGCCATCCACCTGTGGAATTTCTGTTACAGCAGTGCTAGAGAACTAAGACAGAGAAGTCGGGGGGAGACTGGAACTCTCATGCCCAATTGGTAGGTACATAAAATAGTATAACCAGTATAGACAATAATATGACACTTCCTTAAAAAGCTAGAAATAGACATAAGGCCTAGTAATCCCATTCCTAGGAATACAGCCTAGAAAAACATGAGCTGTCACACAAGTAGACACATATACACCTGTATTCACTGCAGCACTATTCACTGTAGCAAACAGATGAAAAAAATCAAAGTGTTCATCAACAGATAAATTATGGTACACACATACAATGGAGTATGACCCAAAGATAAAGAAAAATGACGAACCAACAAAACATCTCACAATATGGATGAAAATGGAGATTATGTTGACAGAAATAAGTCAATCAGAAAACACCAAATATTGTATGAAACCACTATTGTAAAAAGCCACACAGAAAAAAACTAATCTTTAATAGCTACAAGGACTAGGAATGATGGGGAGGGGAAATCATTAACTAGCTAGAAAACAAGTGTTAGCTATTGTGAAGAGAAAGATAACACACAATACAGGGGAAGTCAGCACAACTTGACCAAGGCAAAATAATAACCATATCCAAACACCCTGAGGGACTGAGTCACTAGGGCTGAGAGCTGGGGGTCACGCTACCAGGGAACATTTACATCAGCTGGAATAACATAGTTCATAAAGAAAATGTTCTACATCTTATCTTGGTGAGTAGTGCTTGGGGTCTTACAAGCTTGTAAGAGCTCCCCGTGAGATACATCTATTGGTCTCACCACATTTGTAGCATAGGAGAACGAAGAAAACCGAAGACACAAGGAAAGTATTAGTTCAAATATAATCAAATCCAAGTCCTTGTACTGTCCTATTAGCCAATGGAAGTAAGACAGACGTCATCAACTGCAAGGGAAACAGAAAATGGTAATTTACTGTTAACACAAACAAGGAGCAAAGTGGGGCCTAGCAGCTGAAAGATCACCCACTCCCTTCCTTGCCCAGTGGGAGCAGGGAGCTTTTACATCCTGGAGTCTCCAGGTGGCAGGCACTGACATCGGAAATCTGAAACCCCAAGACCTCCCATACTCAAGTCTGGAGATTTACATGTTGAGTCATGTTGTAAAGGGCACCTGCACTGTAGGACTCAGGTTTTGCAAAAGGGCTTGGATGCTGCCCTGGTCTGAGAGAAACTGGAGACACCCCTGAAACTATGGCCCCAGATACCTTGCTAACTCAGAACTGGAGCTTCTCCAGAAATCCACCTGTCAGCCCAAGATCAGATATGCCTACATGCCTGTAAAACAAACAACAGCACACATGAGCAATGTGTTTCTTAATTCAATCCAGTATACCAGACCCAGTGAGCAACACCTGCCCCAAATCAAAGACAGGAAAGCAGGAAGGGAAAGGAAAATTGGATAAATGGACACAGGGAACCAAAAGACAAAGGGCGAGATTGTAGAGACTGCAACCAGTGTCACAAAACAATTTGTGTACAAATTTTGGAATGAGACAATAATTTGTGCTGTAAACTATCTCCTAAAGCACACACACACAAAGAAAAATTTAAAAAAAGATCATACAACAATGTACATAATATCAAGATATTTCACCAAATATATACTTCCAAAAATGGTGATTACTAAAAAATGGAAAAGTGCTTAGAACTTTGTGAAGAGCATGTGTTTCTAAATGATAAAAGAGTATGATGCATGTAGAATAATCTTTCTTTCCATATCTTTATATGAACTATTACTAAAAAAAATAAATAAATAAACTCTGAGTACTAGCATGGTATATATTTGTTCATTTTTCCATTTAAATCATTAACAGACGACTTAGAGTAAGATGTATGTAGTATAATCTTTCTTTCCATATCTTTATACGAACTATTAAGAAACAACAAACTCTCTGGATACTAGCATGGTATACATTTGTTCATTTTTCCATTTAAATCATCAACAGACGACTACTATTTTAAAAGGGTAATCTGTAGAGTACTTAATACAAGGTACTGCTACTTTAGTTTTGCTTTTATTGTTAAATTTCTTTATAAAATAATCTATGACACTAGTTAATAACGTCACTGCAATTTTTAAAGTGGTAGGAAACCATCATGAAGTTTCTTCTTTGCCCTAGGGTCTCACCACTGTAATACATCACAGTCATGAAAACATCATAACATTATAAATAAACTGTCATAAAAAGCATACTCCACCATTCAAAATGATCTACTCTTTCCTCACTGTAACTTTATTACAGCAGTGGCCCAGTATTACAACTACAAATTGAAAACTCATTGCACGTAAATTATTTTGAGGAAAAAAAAAATCAGTGAATAGGCCAACATCCTCCTATACAATCTTAGTCTTTAAAAGTCACAAAGAAGGTTTTCAAAGATTAAATAGTCAAAAAAAATTGTGATTTGAATCTGCTATTGATTTGACAAATGTCTTTGAGCACACGAACCAGGAAAATTTCACAAAGAAAGAATACTCTCTTTTCATATTTAGAGAATAATGACACTTCTGTCATAGGGACTAATTATACCAAGAATGTACAATCAGGTAGTAACCTCTAGTGCTCCCAGATTAATGTAAAACAAGTTTATATTAGAAACACACACTACCATTCTGACATCAGCAAAAAATGATTACTTATCATTTGCAAATCTGACAAGAGCAAGTATCAACCAAGTGAATAACTTGTATTCAGATAACCCATGAAATTGTTCAGTGGGGAGTTTTTGAAAACAACATTATTATTTCAATGCCAAGTCACGCTTACAGCTTTGAACAAGCAGTGAAACATGGACATGTTTCGCAAATGGGTTTCACAGCATCAGTGCTAAAGCCAGAGGGGATGGCTTAGTTTTTTAAGCCTCAGATTTGAAATACCTAGACTCCCTGCAACTATAGCATTAAATCCTCTGTGGAATCACAGCTTCAAATGCTATCAGGAGAGATTCAACTCTTCATCCTTTTGAGACAGATAAATTGAAAGCCATGAAGTTTAGAAGCAATGGATGGAGTCTACAGGGGGGCATCAACTAACAGGGAGATGCTATTTGTAACATCATTTAAGGTTTCATTTGAGGCTGCCTCCTTGGTAACATTTGAGTATGTTGTTTTAAAGACATTCAAAAATTTTAAAACAGTGCCATTAATCACCTTTATAAGCATTTAAACCAATATTTAGACAGCTCAATTAGAATAACTTCCAATTAATATATTCAGGGAAATTCTAAGCCTGTACTTTAAAAGCATGACAAGTATCTAGTCAACTTTTTAAAAAATTATTATTCCTGTTGGAAAATTTTTGAATCTCAAATTGATTTCTCTTTACTACTTTGTATTTTCTGGATTGTCTCCTCCACGACATCGACTGCTAGAAGACAGATAAATACCAATTCAAATAACAGAATTTTACTTAATTTACATGATAACAAAATACTCTTACAACAGTAGGATGCTATCCTACTGGCCTCTTACTAGAAGGGAGAGGAGAGGCTGGAGTGGTGGGGACAGGAGATTGTTAAGAGGATATGACATGTATAGAATGAAAAGGAGAAGTATGTTGTAACCAAGCAAGGATACTAGGAACTGCAGATAGCCAGGCATGTATACTTTCACTCAATCACAAGTAACAAAAAGAAATACTCCAACATTTCCTTCCTCATGTCACCAAACTTTGTAAGATAAACAAGATCACTATTATAACCTGTATTTTACAGATGAGCAACTTGTGGCTTTGGAAGATTATATGAATTAACTATGACTGATAGGTTCTGACCCTAAATTTTTTAAGTCCAGGCCTTCAGAACATTCCTGCTGTATTGATAGTGACAAGTTTTACTTAAGAACATAAACTTACTAACAAACAAAATTAAGTAATGCTTTCTAAATTGAAACAAAAATAATTTTATAACTAATTCTTTTGATTTATCAGTAGGACTACATATCTCTGCCATGTATAATTTATGCTATAAAAGAATAAAAGTTGAGAATGGTGCTGGGAAAACTGTGGATCCTTTTTTTAAAGATATATTCCCTACTGATTAACATGTCTCTCTTTATTTAAATTCACCCTAAAGCACAACAAATTCAGTTATATTTAGGGCTAATGGAAAACCTGAAAGTAACTGGTCATGGCTTGAGTTGTTTCCCCCCAAAACATGTGTAGAAATGTGTGTGGCAGTGTGGCTGGGCCATTCATTATTCTCTGTATTGTGTCATGTTCCTTATGTTTTAAACCCTGCTCTCTGCCGTTAACGAGGGGAGGACCTGTAGGCAGTTCTCCTGGTAAGTCACGACTCAATGTGTGGGACTGTAATGTGCCTTGAGCAGCCTCTTCAAATAACAAAAAAAAAGGGGGGAGTCAAGCAAAGAGTTGTGGACCTCGTGCCACCAAGATCCTTTAGAAAGGACCAGGACCCCTGCACCTCAGAAGCTTCCAGCCCAGGAAAAGATTGATGACAAGGACCTTCCTCCAGAGCTAGCAAAGAAAGCTGACACCCTGAATTTGAACTTTTAACCTACTGAACTATGACAAAATAAAATGTCTCTTTTTTAATGCCATTCATTTGTGGTATTTTTGATAAGCAGCACTACATGATTAAGATAGCTCTCATTCAAATATCATCTTGCATTAGCTTACCCTGAGTTGTTGCTGACGTGCCATGGGGTCAATTCAACCCACAGGACCCTACAGGACACAGCAGAAGTGCCCTATCGAGTTTCCAAGAGTGACTGGTAGATTTAAACTGCACGTCTTTTTTTTAGGAGCAAAGTCTTAACCACTACACCATCAGAGCTCAGAAGTATCTTGAGTTGCCCAGCAAAACTGATTTGTTCCTCCTCCTCTAATTCATTGCTGTCAAGTTGATTCCAACTCACTGCCACCACACAGGACAGAGTGGAATTGCCCCATTCCAAGGAGCACCTGGTGGATCTGAACAGTTGTTGACCTTGTGGTTAGCAGTCATAGCTCTTAACCACTACACCACCAGGGTTTCCCCAAAATTCCCATAGCAAAAATTTACAATGCTTTCCTTTAATTATACTAACTTTTTAACAGCACTTCTCAGGTGTGGGCTTAATTCCTCAGAAGCATTTTACGCTATTAAAATCATGTATTTAATTTCATATCCATAAAACCTTAAGCGTTTCGTAATCCTCACACCTCCTAATTCATATTTTAGAAGTCTGTGTACACTGACAGATGCCATTTAAAATTATTTGATTTTGTGGCTTCCTTGGCGACACAGGATGCATTCCAGACCCCCACAGAGATCATTGGTTCTTGCTCTCACATCTGCCCAACTATCAAACTGCAACCGAACTATCAAAAGGAGCAGCTTCTACCATGCTTGTAAAATCTTCTTTCCTCTTTTTATTCAAACCATTCTTTAGTACTTCGTGGTGCTTGGCACAGAGGTAGGATGGTTCCGAGAGGAACTGCAGCCTTCTTGCCCTGGAGGTGCAGAAGGCATACTTCACTGAGCTGTGCACGCTTCTACTTTCACAGAATCTCCTTGTCTTTCAGCTCACAAATTTAGAAGAACATTGTACAAAAAAGCTTCTTGAGTGGAGGAAAATGTAAAATGAATCTAGTTGTAGGCAAGCATGCTTCACCTGTACGTGACAACCATTTCAGACCTCTGGGGCCAGGAATCCCAGTAAGTACATTTGGAGTTTGGGAAACTTTTTACCTAGAGCTTCCAAGTAACGGAACCATTCAGCAAAAAAACCCCAGTGAGCAGCGCTCAACCATTACCTAGTTCCTAGGTTCAGGTGACACGTTGTTGCATGATTTTGCGCTCACTTTTCAGTATTAAACTCGTTCTGCCTTTACCATAAGAAAGGAACAATTTTGTTGATTAGTAATTTTTTTTAAGAAAAAAAAAAAAGGCAAAACCCCCAAAGACCTCTGCAGAACGTCATGACCCTTCAGAAGCTGCGACCCCCAGCACCACCTGGACACAAAGATCCCGCGGGACCCGGACTGGCCACATCTCGCGAGAGTTGCGGAAACGCGGCCTGGCCGGGCGGAAGCGGGCGTCGGCGCCGGGCGGAAGCGGGCCGCCGCGGATCGGGAGCTCCGAGAGCCCGGAGGGGGCTGCAGGGCCTCCGGCGGCATCCGGGTCCGGGGACCCCCTCGGGAAGGCCCGGACGGGTCTCGGCGAGGAGGCCGCCGAGCCGGCCCTCCCTCCCGGCAGGCCGCCATGGGGCGGAAGTGCGCACTGCCTCTCTTTCTTTGGGCGTTGGGGCTCAGCGCGGCGCTGGGGCGCAGCTCCGGTCCTCGGCCCCTGGTCCTCAACACCTGGCCTTTTCAGAATGCAACCAAGACAGGTGCGGGGGGCGGCGGGGCGCGGGGGACGGCTGGGGGACCCTGGAGGGCGAGCCCGCGCTGGGGCCCGCCTTCCCGGGTCCCCTGCGGTGCACTCCTTCGTCCGCCTTCCCGGCCACTGCTGCATCTTAGCCCTTCGTCTTTGGGGATTCTTGGCCCTGTGCAATGCCCTGCGCCAGTTTTTCACCTTGTTGCTGAGCTAAAGTAATTTTGATCTTTTTGCTTAAAATCTTCCAGTGGTACCTCTGGTTTCTTTTACTTGGCATTCAGTCTCCTGACGGGCTGCCTCCCACTGACCCTGTTCTCCCCCATGAACCGGTATTTAAGCTTTGGAAACCACTGGCTTAACACCGGAAGCATCCTCGTCCCCTTCCGTCTCGTTTGTAGTTTTTGGCCACACGCTGACATTTTGTGTGTGCCTTCTGGAGTGCTGTTGCAGCCTTCACCTTCCAGACTTGACGACTTGAAAACATTTAGCCAAGAGACAGCTTCCAACTTCGGCTGTATGTTAAAATCACCTCTAGAGCTTCCTAAAAAAATATATGGCTGGGTACCATGTCAGGATACTTGAACGGTTGCAACCAAAGCATCCTTCGTTTTCTTCTTTTAAAAGCTTTCCAAGTGATTCTGATTTCACCTAGTCTGCGGAAACCGTAAGCTAAAGGTATCCCTTCTTCCAGGAAGCCTCCCGTGACTCACTGCCCTCACACCTAACCTGAGTCCCATGCCTGTTTTCTTTCATATTGCTGTGCCCATACACGGATCTTTTGGCTTGGCTATACATGGATCTTGGCATTTTCTCATTCTATTGTGCTGTTTGTCTCTTGGCTTTGAAACATACAGCTACAAATGTAATTTCAGATTCCCACACTGTTAATTTATTGTCTATCATTTGAGGGTGAAATGGCTCCAGAAGTTTGTGGAGCTGAGTTTTTATGTTATAGGCAGTGACTACAAATCAGAGAAAATGAGCAAACAACTGTGAGAAAGAAAATCCCAGCGATAATGAGACAAAGGAAAGGGCAGCAGCCAGGGCAGAGAACAGGTCTGTGTAATTGTGTAAGTTTCATAAATTGGAAAGGGGGAATGGGTCCCACTGTACTCTCTAGCCTCTGGGCCCAGCAGTGATGCTTAAAGCGCTCACCAGCAGTGGCTTCTGTTTTTATCTGATGCTTAAAGCATTCACCAACAGTGGCTTCTGTTTTTATCGATACAACATGGTCCATTGAAGAACACCGTACTCTTACTTCCACCCTCTTTTTTCAACGTTCAGGGCTCTTTAGAAGCAGCAGAGCAGAATGTTAAAATGTGGCCTCTAGAAACAAAACGGCTACTTCTGAATTCTGGCGTGTCTTGTACTAGCTTTCTAACCTTGGACATGTTTCTTAACCTCTGAGTCCCAGTTGCCTGTTTTAAAATGAGGACAGCCCTTAACTCAAGATTATTGTGGCAAACAAGTTAATTCATATAAAATCCATGTTTTAAATTTTTTTTTACAGTATTGTAGTTGAGACTTACTGTGACAGGCATCTCCTCAATAAAAGTGCTTGTTTTGTATATTTTTAATAATTTAGTGGTGTAGAAGAAACTAAAGCTAAATGGATTTTCAATTTAATTGCATTTTTAGTACTTTCTGTCATATATTTCAAAACTAAAGGAGGGAATACTTTTTTCATACACTCCCAACAGGAACTGGTTTTAGTAAGTGAAAAGCCCTCACCGGACATCAGTTGCCAGTCTTTAATTCTTCATAATAAGTAGTTAATATAATTTTGTCTGTACCACTCTTACATGGTAGCATTTATTTGACAAACTGATGTGTTAAAAATTCTTAAATTAGGACAAACTTGAAAAAAAATACAAATTATCAGAACATTTCTGGTTTGTTGTAGTTGACATTGAAAAACAAAAATGGATGCATATAGGTATTTAAGCAAACACCCTTGTGATTTGTTTAACAGCCTGGAAAACATTAATGTCTGGAGGCTCTGCCCTGGATGCAGTTGAGAGTGGCTGTGCTGTGTGTGAGAGGGAGCAGTGTGATGGTACTGTGGGCTTTGGAGGAAGTCCTGATGAGTTTGGAGAAACCACACTGGATGCCATGATCATGGATGGGTATGAATGCTCTTTGGGAGTTACTGATGTTTGCAGCTTTGCTTCAGGTTGAGTTACAGTTATAGTTGGATTCTTCTAATGAGAACTAGGTAGTTGAATGCATGGCTTGTGTCATAGAACAAAACCTGCAGCTTACCATACTCAGCCTTTCCAAGCATAAGAACTTTCCCCTTCAATGAATAATAACAATTAAAAAAAAAATCAGGTAGTCTCCTTACAGCAGAGCAAACCCCAGACTGTAAAACTGCATCACTAACCTTAGCTGAACCCCTGGTAATGCAGTGGTTAACAGTTCAAGTTAGTAACCAAAAGGTCGACCTTTGAGATTCACCAGCTGCTCTTGGGAAACCTGAAGCAATTCTACTCAGTCCTATACAGTCACTGTGAGACAGAATCAACTAAACAGCAACAGGGAAACCGTAAATGCTGTGGTTTACCTGATCTGAAGCCTTTCAGTGAACTAGGAAGAACTGACAATTTTAGTACTGTTGAGGTATATGGTCAATTAATTTTCTATTTGTTCCTCAATTTTTTTCTGGCTTGGGAAATCAGTAGGAACTTCATGTATGTGCTCTGTCTGTGTCAAGATGGTGGAGTTTATTCAGCAAAGCACTTGCTTGGAAAAAAGTAAATATATTTTATTTTGGTCAGTGAACCTATAAAAATACCTTCTTTTCTGGTAGTGCATTTTTTTTTCTTACAGCACAACTATGGATGTTGGAGCAGTTGGAGCTCTTAGACGCATTAAAAACGCTATTGGTGTGGCTCGCAAAGTACTGGAGTATACAACACACACACTTTTAGCAGGAGAGTCAGGTATACTCTAATTATAAGGAAGGTTTTTCTGGTGTTTT
The DNA here is from genome assembly GCA_028571685.1 of Heterohyrax brucei. Classification (NCBI taxonomy): domain Eukaryota; kingdom Metazoa; phylum Chordata; class Mammalia; order Hyracoidea; family Procaviidae; genus Heterohyrax; species Heterohyrax brucei. Next base: position 9,045,453 of record CM053156.1, read on the forward strand.
TTCATTTATCTTCATACCATGCACAATAGCAGATTAAAGGAGACCTACCTTCAAATTCCTGTTATTTTACTTAATATTTATTTAACTTTGGATAACTGGCTGCATTTCTAAATCTTACTTACTTGGTCATTAAAATAGAATTAATTGTCTTTTATAGTTCATTATACATGGGTGAGTAATTGCTAGACCAAAACAGGATTCAGCATTGTTTTCCTGCATTATACCTCGTAGGACTAAGACCCATTGAGCACTGTCAACTCAAGAAGATGCAAATTGAAGGACTTTTGCCATCAAAGCACCACTTCATTATCTGAGTTCTCTTCAAATTTTATACCAAAAATAATACTGTGATCTAGAACTTAAATTATTTGTAATGATTTGGTAGTGACAACTTCAGTAGTCTTCCGGCAAGTTTGTTTCTTGTGCAGAATTGGAAGTGACCCCGATAAGCAAAAGGATTTCTTACCCATTCATTGAAATCCAGTTGTCCTTTTGATTGGTGCCTCGTGGCCTCTGCATCCTGAGGCATTGGTCCTTTGTTAAAACAGTGAGATTTTGTGTTGGAGAGATGTGTGCTTTTTCTTCTGTAAAGTGGAAGAAGAAATTATGGAAGGGGAATAGGAAAGGAAGAACCGTCATAAGACACTCTGAAAGGCTCAGCAGACCAGTTTTAGAAAACAGTACATCTGAAAATTGACTCCTTTGTAACTTTTATTCTCCGAATACTCCTTGAAAGTATACATGTATCACCACTGGTAATTGTACCCCAAATAAGTGATGGATGACTTACATATGCTTGTACATATGCTTTACTTTTTAAAGGGAATACTTGATTGATTTATATTTTTCTTCTCAATTTCCAGCCACTAAGTTTGCTGAAAGCATGGGATTTATCAATGAAGATTTATCTACCAGTACTTCTCGAGCTCTTCATTCAGCTTGGCTTGCTCATAATTGCCAGCCAAATTATTGGAGGGTATGTGTAGACATTTAATGTTTGAAAGTAAATCCTTTAAATAGTTTACACAGTGTCCTCTCTTCTCGCTATAGCCCACCCACTGTGCACAGTGCTACTTTGTATCCTGACTGCACCTTGGAACCAGATGTTTAGATTGGTTCTCTGGGCATAGATATTCTTGAAAGCTCTCTAGCTAAATTTAATGCACATGCAAGGTTCAGAACTTCCAGCCTTTGGTAAATTTTTGAAACTGAAGGTCTGCAGTGGGGAGACAGAGCTGCTACATCTGAGCTGCTGTGCTTGTAATCCTTGTAACAAAAGATTCCCAAAAATCAAACTTAGGCATTAAACGAAAATTACTGCCATCGAGTCAAGTCCAACTGATAGCAACCCTAGAGAACAGAATAGAACTGAGCCATAGAGTATCCAAGGAACACCTGGCAGATTCAGACTGTTAGGAGATGTAGCGCTTATTCATTAGGCCACCAGAGTTTCCTCAAAAACCATTAAATCTACTAATAATTTTTAGATTGTATCTGCGTTAGATGTCTAGGATGCTACTGGTAGAATAAATTGTTCTTAAACCAGTAGGACTTTTAGCATAAAGCGGTTTGCCTTTACCCCGAGAATCTGTCTGTAGTAGTGTCAGTATCACAAGTAGATGGCTTCAACAAAAATAAATTTATTTTCTCATAGAAAAGTAGTTTAAAAGTCCAAATTCAGGGTATCAGCTCCAGGGGAAGTCTTTGTACTATCTGGAGAAAAGTTCCTGTTTCTGTCATCTGTCTTCCCCTGGACTGAGAAGCTTCTAAGGTGCAGAGGAGGCACGCTGGTCCTGGCACTGCTTCTTTCCTGAGGGTATGAGGTACCCAGCTCTGTGCTTGCTTTCCTCTCCCGTATATGCCAAGAGATTGCCTCAAGACACAATACTGTCTGTCAAACTGATTCCTGCATCACTAACACAACCACCACCCATCCTCCCTCATTAACATCATAAAGATAAGATTTACAGCATATAGGAATATCAAACAACACCAGGAATCATGACAGTGTCTCATCCCTAAATACTAATTGTATAACCAAGAAGTCTCTGGGATTAGCACTTGAAACAAGCAACTTCAAACTAAGGAGGTATACCTGGAGCTGTGATCTTTAAGGCATATGTGTTAGGTTTTCTTGCCTTCGTGCCAGTCTGTAGATGCAACCTGAATTCACAGGTTTGGATTATTTTCCTGAGCTTTTAAGATTTGTAAACAAATCTTTAGAGTATCACTTAGAATATGTTCACATAAGCCTACCTTTGAGGTGGTTTTATAACAGATTTTATTTTACATCTAAGACTGCTGTTTTGGTCAAGGAGCAAATTCAGCAGTTTGAAGGTCAGGTTTTACATGAGGATTAATAGCTGATTAAAATGTTCATTTACATCTGACATTGTACTGAGAATTTTGGACATTTATAGAAAAAAATCAGGAACCTAATCCAGACAGTGTAGGTGTCAGCCCATGTTATGTAATTTTGAAGCCCATATAGATACTTAATAAAATTACATCAATCTCTTCACATAAAAGTTAGCTATGTTTTAGTTCTTAAAGTTTGCTACCTTTTTTGTTTTTAGCTAATATTTAGTGATCATTTGTAGCATCGTACTGATTTCTAAAAATACTCTTCTTAGAAACTGAAAGTTAAATTTTGTTTACAGAATGTTATACCAGATGCATCAAAGTCCTGTGGACCATACACACCCAAACCGCCTACTATCTTAAAAGAAGATGGTCCCACTTATAAAGGAACAGGAGATAATTACGGTCATGATACTATTGGTAATTTAACTTTTATACTATTTTTATGGCTAAAGTTGAGCCATTTTTAATTGCCTTCTTGTAGCTCTTAATGTCTTCACCTCTGTTCATGTACCAAAAGTTGGTTTTGATTAACTCCCAAGTATGGATTGCCTCATACAAGACACATAAAATCCAGTGAATATTCACTTGTGGATTTTTAAATGTTTGATATTTAATTCTTTAATAATACTACATTGTTTCCTATATTCAGGTGATCTTAAATAATTTTTATTTACAGTTACCTTTGAAAAGGGTATTAAAAATAACTGAGCAATTTGAAGAAGTGAGGATGTGGGATATCTACTAAATGATACAAAGTTATGAAACCAGATCATTAGAAAACACATAAATGGTATTGCTGGTATAGTTGTCAGTGTTTCTGAGTTTGCTGTTCTCTTCTACTTGAAATTAATGAAAGAACATCTTTATGTTCTCGATTATTCGGTGATAGTTTAGGTAAATTTCAGAGTTGGTACCTACAGTAATTTTTTTGTTTGTTGTTTTTTAACTTGTAGGCATGATTGTAATCCATAAGACAGGACATACTGCTGCTGGCACATCTACAAATGGTATAAAATTCAAGATACCTGGGTTAGTGTTTCCACAAATATATGTTGAGTATAAATGATTATGTGATAGGTACTGTGGGGGAGATACAAATTGCAGAGCATCATCTAACCTTGTAGCTGGGATATGTTAGTATCTGGTGAATGCCACAGGGAGTCCTCAGATGGTGCAAGCTGTTCGCATACTCAGCAGTTAACCTAAAGGCTGGCAGTTCAGATCCATCCAGAGGTACCTTGGAATAAAGGCATGGCAGTCATCATGAATCAAAACCAACTTAACAACAATTAGTGAGGTGACAAAGAGACAAATCCATAGCCAGTGTTTTAGAGCTTAGATGATCGGTTTAAGCTGAGGTAGTTATTGAAGCCAGTACCAAGATCCTAGGAACTGAGCTCTGAACCCACTGTAGGGAACAGGGAGCATCCAGGCAAAGGGACATACAAAGGAATGCACACTTCATATTTAGGGCTCCAGCTGGTGAAGAAGAAACTATGGGTTAGAGGTAGTAGAAGGTAGAACTGCAAGGAAAGATTGGGTCCAGATTTCAAAGAGTTTTAAGTCAATTTAAGGAGTTCTGATCTTATTGAGGAGCTCTGGTTGCACAGCAGTTAAGCATTTGCCTGCTAAACAAAGGGTCAGCAATTTGAATCCACCAGAGGCTCCTTGGAAGCCTTATAGGGCAGTAGTACTGTATCCTGTAGGGTCACTATCAGTTGGAATCATCAAGTTGACAGATTTTTTTTTTTAAAAAAAAAGTTTGAAGAGTTCAGATCTTACTGTAGAAATAGTGGAAAAGTGTTAAAGGTTTATTACAACAGAAAATCTTGATAAAAGTTTAAGACAGTAGATAGAAAGCAGGAACAGACTGTACATGAGGGACACCAATTTTGAAACTGTTGAGATAATCCAGCAATTAGATGATAAAAAACAGTAATGGAAGAGTCACTGTAAATCTGTGCCATCTAGTGTATAACTAGCTGGTATCAAATCCTTACAGAATTGATGTGTTTGTGAAAACCTGAACCAAAAAGTTTATGAAAAATTTTTCTGTGTTCTGATGAAGTTACTTCAGAACTGATCATCTGGAAGTAGATAGTGGTAATAGTTGCACAGCAGTGTGAATGTACAAAATGCTACTGAAATGTACATTTCAAAATGGTTGAAACACTAAATTTTATGTGATGTTTATTTTACCACACTTTACGAAAGTGAGCTAAATGAAAATAACTGTTATTGAAAAACAACTTAAGAAGTAGTGAATTTTTTACCTTCTTCCCTTAAATTTCTATGCTGTGTCCTTGCAAAGCCGTGTAGGAGACTCACCAATCCCCGGATCTGGAGCCTATGCTGATGATACTGCAGGAGCAGCTGCAGCCACTGGGGATGGTGACATATTGATGCGTTTTCTACCAAGGTGCGGATTCTTATGTTTATAAATTTTAGAGACTGTAATGGGTTGAATTGTGTCCCCCAAAATGTGTCAGTGTGACTAGGCTATGATTCCCAGTTGTGAGACTGGTTGTCCAGCATTTTGGATCTGATATTGTTTTACTGTGTGTTATAAAGGCCAACCTCTGTAATGTTCATGAGGTATGACACCAGTCAGTAGGATTAGGCTGTATCTTGAGTCAGTCTCTTGTGAGATACAAAAGAGAGACTCTAGCAGAGAAGAGAGGGACTTCTATCATCAAGAAAGTAGAACCAGTAGTAGATGAAATCTTCTGTGTCTGGTGTCCCTGTACTAAGAAGCTCCTAAACCTGGGGAAAGATTAATGACAAGGACCTTACCCCAGAGCCGAAGAGAAAGAAAACCTTCTCCTGGAGCTGATACCCCAAATTCAGATTTCTGGCTTTCTAAATCAAGAGAATAAATTTCTGTTTGTTAAAGTCATCCCACTTGTGGCATTTTGTCACAACAGGCCTAGATATCTAAAACAGAAACCTTTAAAGGAGTTGTGTTCTTTGTCAAGATAGAGCCCTTCCACCCCACCCTTTGGTGTCATGTATTTCAAATTTGTGTGCACAGGAGATTTTTGGAAGCTGTGTCCGTAAAGACTTTCTACCTATTATGCCTGTGATGATAATCATTTAAATTAAATAATCATAGTCATTCTGAATGAAGAAAATACTTAAGATCTATTTCAATAAGTTATGTAAGGTCACTGAATCATGGAACTATAATAATTGAAGATAAAAGCCGGAGATACAACCATTGCATACAATTAATTAGTAAAATGTAATTGTTGTAACTGAATGTTTAATATGACTTCTATACTTCATGACATCTGACTTTAATAAATTAATAGGTATGGAGCCTAAATCAAAAATAACAGTCCTTTTTCTCTGGCGTTAATGGGTGGATTAGTTGAACACACTGACATTGTGTCAGACTTGACGTGCTTTGTTGTAGCTGTTTCGGTAAGAGTTACTTACTGTGGGGTCATTAATGTATTCTGTTACAGATGACAGTTTTGATGTTTTAAATTTCTAACAGGAGGTAAGCCTGTTTGTAGTTAGTATTTATTCTCTGACACTAGTTTCACCTTTTTAATGTTTTATTGTGCTATAAGTGACACTTGACAATCCAAGTCAGTTTGCCATGTAAAAACCTCTGCACCCACACCCTGTGCAGCTCTGGCTGTTCTCCCCACCCTCTTACAGCACGCTCTTGCTTTCTACCGTGCACTAGCCATAACCATTCAACCAAGTTTCATCTCTTTTTAAACTTAGCTACCAAGCTGTAGAATATATGAGAAGTGGAAAAGATCCAACCATTGCTTGCCAAAAAGTGATTTCAAGAATTCAGAAGTATTTTCCAAATTTCTTTGGGGCTGTTATATGTGCCAATGTGACTGGAAGTTATGGTAAGTTGTATTTGGCATTTGCATTTGTGTGCACTTGAAAATGTTAATGAAACATAAAAACTTTAATAGTGTAATGTGTTTTACTACTATATAATAAAAAAGGGGACTGTACAGAGTAGGTGCTGGGTAAATGTTAATTGATTTACATTAATCAGTTGTGACTATCAACCTCCACAAGTGTTAAAAAATAAAGCTGTAAGACCCCTTTGGCTGGTGCTGGTAGTTTTGGTCATTCTTTAGCTTCTAGAACTTCTCTTTTGCATGTTTCCTAAGTAAAGTCCGTTTCACTTCTGGTACATGTTAAGATGGACTAATGTATTTAAATATTTATATTACTCGACGGCACTTGGCTTGGCATTAGCTAGAAAAAGATAGTGATAAGTTGTCTTCTGTACTCCTTTTTTATTCAAGATTTAAAGGTCTGAGCCTTTTGGATTTTCTTGGGACCCCAAGATAAAAAAATGTATTAGTAGGTAAAGTTAGCGAGATGATTTTTACACTGTGTTTTAGGCGTGCCCGTTGCTTACTTTACTGTCTCTGTGGGTGCAGCTGAGTTTCCAGGCGTTTCCGGGTCAACCACTGCTGGTTCTCCTTAGTGAGTTTTCGCACAGCGTACTGATCAGTGTGACTTACTAGGTTAGGCTACTTATTATTGTTCTTTGATCTTTTACTTCCCACAGTTCTACATTTGAAATCTTTGTTTTAGGAATTGCTTATTCTTTTCTAAGAACTAACACACAAAAGTCAATAGGAGTTATGGGAGGGGAGGCTTTATGTATAAAATAATTGAGTTTTATTGTGCCTCACTTCAGTAAACCTTAGAAGGTTGAAAGTTGGATTTAACAGGGTGTAAAAATGGTAATCATATAATTGCAGACAGTGAGTTCCATGTGTTTAAAGTAATGACAGTAGAAGGAGAATCCGCAGGTATCACAGCAGAGGAGGAAATCCTCTGCTGACATAGGTGGGGCAGCAGGAATCCACTGCATTGAGATGAACTTGTTAGAGCATCTTCACAGAGAAATAACTCTTCTGTTATCCTGTTAGAAGAGAAAGTATAAGGGACTTGGGGGCAGTAGGGGAACAGATGAGTAATAGGAATATTATAGTGACTAGGTAAATGCAGTTTTTAGTGTGGACCTAAAAGAACAGCTTTTTGCTAAGAAAACAGCCACAGCATATGTAGAAAGTGAAAACATCAGTCAATTTTGAGGTTCCCAAAGATGGCTACCCGTGACCTCTTTTCATTCCTGTCATTGTGTGCTAACTACTTGCTATTAAGGAGAGCAACGCTAGTATATTTCTGTGTGGCTTAGATGCATATAAAGGTTACCACAGCCACCATCCAAGCAAATAAGCAGTATTTGTATACAACATGTACTGGTAAATATCCTGGTGGTGTAGTAGTTAAGAGCGATCGCTGCTAATCAAAAAGTGGGCAGTTTGAATTAATCAGGTACTCCTTGGAAACTCTGTGGGGCAGTTCTACTGTCTTTTAAGGTCATTATGAGTTGGAATAGACTCAGTGGTAACAGATTTGGGTTTTTTAAAATAGTTAACCAAAAGGAGCCTTAGTTGCATAGTGATTAAATACTCAGCTATTAATCAAAAGGTCAGCATTTCAAACCTACCAGCTACTTCACAGAAGAAGGATATGGTGATCTGCTTCCGTAAAGATTTACAGTATTGGAACCTCTGGAGCTGTTCTACCCTGTCTTATAGGATCACTATGAGTGGGACAGAATTGACGGCAGTGTGTGTGTCTGTGGATGTGTTTAACCGAACAACTTTCTCTTCTTGGTCCCAGGTGCTGCTTGCAATAAACTTCCAACATTTACCACGTTTAGTTTCATGGTCTATAATTCTCTAAACAATCAGCCAACTGAGGAAAAAGTAGACTGCATCTAATCTGTCTTTTCTGTCAGCATCTGTATTTAAGAAGGAAACAAAGGCTGAAATGGCTGCTCATCATATAGTCTGCCTCATCTGTTTTTGATTCCTTTTGTAATGTAAGCACAAAAATAAATTTATGCAAAAGTAGCATTCTTCACTTCCTGTATTGAAATTTAGTATCTGTTTTTTCATAAGCTAGTAGATGGCCTCTAAAAAATTAATATGAGGGGGTGTGTGTATTTTGTACATACTTTTAAGCAATGCTTTAATTTCTGATTGATTTCTGGAAATTATTACTTCAGTGACTTACAGTGATATCATAAAGCCAAAGGAAATCATCAGTTCCTATAGTTAGATACTTAAAATAGAGAATTTAAGTTTTGTAAACTCAAAGGAAAAAAATAACAGTGAATCACAGTATGATGAGTACTGTTGGAGTTTAGTCTGTTGCAGGGATACATTTTTTACCACTGATTATTAGTTTTAGGTAATGTTCCTAATAGCATAATAAGGGAAGAATATTGTTAACAGATGATTTTGGTTTTACACATAACATAGATCTTCATTGTTTTCAGATTCTGTGTTTGTGAATTTGCCTACTCACTAAGAGTTACATGCAATCCCAAAATTGTAATGTGTGGCACTTTCAGAGTCAATTTGTAGATAAGCAAGTGCACTGAATGGAGAGACATTTGAATTATCCAATGAGCGTGTTCCCAGCTAAGATGGAAGAGAGACAAGGCAACACTCGGCTTTCTTTTTTAGCTCTCATACTGTAAAGAAGTGTCCTTTTCTATATTTATTGCTATATTTTCTCCTTTCTGTGCTGTTTTTGGTGATTTTGCTGTTTAAAACAGCCTTAAATGTACTAGCTAGTGTTCTAAGAACAAAAATGCAGTGATCTATCTTAGGGAGAAAGATAAGTTTTGTTCACGTGTGAGTTACAGGGCTATTGGCTGTAAGTTCAGTGTTCACCCACAAAGTGGTACATCTAGAAAAACCAAGGGGAAATTTTAGATCTGTACATGATGCACTCCACCAAGTGCTAAAGCAACATCTTGAGTGCACGATGAACCTACAGAAAAGGTGAAAAAGCAGCTGAAATTGTGATTCATGAAATGACAGCTGATAAAAATAGTCTCATTGACAGTGTTGTTAAGAGTCTGAAAGCCAAATAAAATAGCCAGTAAAATGTTAAAACTATTTGTGCTGCCTGGCTCACTCATTTCAAATGGTGGTACAGTGTGGAAAATGTTAAACGTGAAGGTGAGGCAGATTGTGCAGATAAAAGGCTGCAGATGAATTTTAAAAAATACCGGTTATGTGTTATACAAGAAAAGGGTCGTGTGGAAAGGCAGTTTTTCCATGCTGATGATACTGACTGGTTTTACAAGAAGACTGGAAAAGGAATCTATATAATGCAAATGACCCCCAAAGCCATTGTCTTTAAATCATTTCACATATGCAGTGTTAGTATAGTCTGTCAATGCCAAGAGTGACTTTAAGTGCAAACTCCCCAAATACTGTTTAAAGGGAAAAACCTGAACTGTATGTCGATCCAGTCCATTGGAGGCAGAACTGTATGTCAGTCCACTGTTTTAAATATTTTGAGATTGATCCTACAGCTGCTTCATCACAGAAAGTGAACACAAGCTCTAGGGCATAAACCTTGTCTTCAAGATTTTATTCATTTTGGTTAATGCTGTACAGAACTTGAAAATTACTGACCTGGCATAGAAGTCTTTTTGTGTCCCCAGTGTTATTCTCATCTAGCTGATCAGTCAGGCCATATTAGAGGTGTTTAGGTTTGCCTGTGTCAGGAAGCTTTATATCAAGAAGTGCAAGGTTCCTGATACCAACACAGAAGCTACTTGATGGAGTAGTAGAAGTCATTCGCTATATATGGCATAATTATGTTGTCATAGTCTGGGACAGCATCAAACAAACTAGTGTCAGTAACTTCACAAAAGTTTACCAAATTGAAAAATTTCTAAGCCTTGAAGATGTGACAGAAGCTATAAACAGGAGGCAGGGCTATGAGAGCAGAGTAAGGTACTTCTTGTGATACCTCTAATTAAAAAGATGTGGAAAAACAACTGAGTGGATTCTAGGAACCCTGAACATCCAAGGGAAAGCTGAGAAATCAGACTGAGAATAGGAGAGTAGGTCCAGAAGTACCTAGACTGGTCCGAGCTGACCCACTGGGAACCCACGCGTCAGGGGCGGGCCTGGGACCACCAGCATAGCACACAAAGTGGCAGCGCTTGCAGAACGTCTTCCTCAGTGGAGAAGCTGAGCTTTGACACTCAAACCTCCAGAACTGCAGAATGCCACTGATCATCAAAAGCAAAGTGCTTGTGTCTGACCAGCTACTTGTGGATCTCAAACTTTCCCTTGGGGTAGACTTCTTTCCCTAGCCCTTTCCCCTCCTTTCTCTGTACTATATAGGGTGCCACATTCCAATGCTCTACCTGGGCCAGAAGTAGGAACCCTTATGTGTACCCTGAACTGTCCTCTCAGACTTGGAGAGGGAAAAATTGAGCATATGGGGAAAATAAAATCTACCAGCTCCTCTAAACTCCTAAGACCAGGCACTCAGGGTAGAAACAGATCCTTTGTTCAGGTGCAGATGGCTGTAAGTCACCCAATCCTATCAGCATGTGCAACCAGCAACTTGCACCTATACCAGTCACCCTTTCTGAGCTAGAACTGTGGGGAAGAGCCAGTACCACACACTTGGCAACCAGCTACCTGGGCTCTTGAGCTGAATACATACATGAAAAGTGAATGGACTCCTGGGACTTCATGCCTAGTAACAGCTCTAACCACCTGGTAACAGGATGTTGGAATTTCTAAGTCACCAGTAATCAAACCACCTCATACAGCCAGACTATCTGGCTATTTTGAAACAAAATAATAAAGTGAACACAGTAAGCATACATAAATAATTTTAACAACTATCCATGACTCAGAGATAATGGTCAATATCAAATAGACAGACCATGATGGCTTCGGAGAGCTCCCAAAAACAATCAGAAATTTTCCAGACAAAGAGGACTTCCTGGAATTATTGGAAGTAGGCCACGAAAGACTAATATTTAGAGTTCCTTGACAGGAAGATGATCAGGCAAAGTGCCGCAGAGCATAATGAAAAATAGGCTGTGAGAAATTACTGATGAACAATGATCTGAAATACACCAGATTAACAAAAAATTACAGAATTAGAAAACTTAAAAGTCAAAGGAGCAAAACTGAGGCAGTGGAATGCAGAAATAGTGAGATTAAAGATAAAGCAACTTACAGTAACATATTTGAGGAAAAGTCAGATAAAAGAATTTAACAAAATCAAGAATCTCTTTAAGAGGGAAGTATGTGAAACTGTCAAAGAGGAATAATTTAGAGGTGATGGCAGTACCAGAACAGGAGAAATAAAAGAAAATAAAGAGAATTGCTGAAGATTTATTGACAGAAAACTTCCCTGATATCATGAAACATGACAAGGTATCTATCCAAGATGCTCATCAACCTCCACACAAATTAGATTCCAAAAGAAAAACTCCAAGACATAATCAGACTTAGCAAAACTATAGATAAGGATATGCTTTTAAAGGCAGCTGGGGTTAAATGGAAAATAATCTGCACAGGAGACTCAATAGAATTAACTTCAGACTGCTTAGTAGAAACCAGGCAGTAAAAGCAATCAGATGACACAGATAAAGCTGTGAAGGAAGGAAAAAAAAAAAAAAAAAAAAAAAAAAACAGCCAGCCAACAACTATATATCCTGCAGAGAGCTGGACATGTATAATTGGCTTGGATTGTATAATTTCACTTCATCATCATAATAAATAAATAATTATATATCTTGCAAAATTGTCTCAAATATGATGGTAAAATTAGGACATCCCCCAATAAACAGAAGTTTGGAGAATTTGCAAAAAACCAAAATTGCAAGAAATACTGAAGGAAGTTCTCTCATTAGAAAATCGATGACATCACGTAACAACTCGAGGCTACAACAGAGGACAGAGCACCAGATATCAACTCACATAGGGAAAGCATAAAAATAAATCAAAACTAAAACACTAAAAATACAGAAATAGATGTGTCAGTATGTAAAAGATGACAGCATTATATTAAAAGGAGTGCATAAATAGTCATACATCTTTCATAGGGAGAGAAAGTCAAGGTTAAAAAGGTAACAATATAAAGACTAAATTTAGAACAATAGGCATAAATATTGAGGTAACTGCAAAAGCAAGTAAAAATCCTACACACCAAAATAATAAACAAAGCCATGACATGTCAGCAAACATAAAACCAACAACAATAAAAAAGAGGAAAAGAAAATCCATAAAGAAAAACAACTCAGCACAGAAAATCAAGTGGAATAAAGAAACTGTCAGCAACACACAAAAGAAGGACACCAAAATTACGGGACTAAATCCATGCCCATCAATAATTGCGCTGAATGTAAATGTGTTAAATGTACCAATAAAGAGAGTGGCAGAAAGGATAAACATGATCTATCTATAAGCTGCATACAAGAGATACACCTTAGACTTCAAAGATACAAACAAAAACTCAAAGAATGGAAAACCACATTCAGAAAAAGGAGTGGCAATATTAATTTCAGATAAAATAGACTTTGAAGTAAAATGCACCACAGTGGGGGAGGCAAGTCACTATATAGTGATAAAGGTTCAGTGCATCAGTAGGGCATAAGCATATTGAATATTTACACACCCGATGACAAGACCCCTTAGTATGTCAAATGAGCTCTTAACTGCATTGATAAGTGAAACTGAAAGTTCCACAATAATAGCAAGACATACCACTTTTGATGCAGAAATCCAGAAAGAAACAGTAAAGACAAACATCTAAATGCAAGTCAGCTAACTTGACCTCACAGACATATACAGAACCTTCCACCCAACAGCAGACAAGTAGAGTTTCTTTTCCAGTGCACATGGAATAGACTGTGTGTTAGGCCATAAAGCAAACCTTAACAAAATCCAAAACACTGAAATATCATAAATTTCAGACAATAAGCCATAAAAGTCAAGATCAACATGAGAAAAAGCAAGGGAAAACAAATAGAACGCATGGAAACTGAACTTGCTGCTCAAAAACTACTGGTTTATACAAGAAATCAAAAACAGGATGAAGACATGCTCAGTGACAAATGAAAGCACATCCTACCAGAAACCTTTTTGGGCACAGCAAAAATAGTGCTCCGAAATCAATTTATCTCAGTAATTGCACACGTCCAAAAAAGGCCCAAAATTAGAGCAGAATTAAATGAATTAGAGAACATAAAAATGATTCAAAGAGTTAACAAGATCAAAAGCTGGTTCACTGAAATCAGCAAAATGAACACACCGTTGGCCAAACTGACAAAAGAAAAGCAAGAGAGGAAACAACCCTAATAAGAAATAAGATGGGTGATATCACAACACACTCAATTGAAATTTAAAAAGTCATAGCAGAATACTATGAAAAATACCAACAAATTTGAAAACCTAGAGTAAGTGGACACATTTCTAGAGATTCACTACCCACCAGAACTGACACAAACAGAGGTAAAGCAAATAAGTAAACCCATAGTGAAAGAAGAGATTGAAAAGATAATTTAAAACCTCCCAACAACAACCACAAAAAGCTCTGGCCCTGACCACTGGACAGTTCTACAGCATTTTCAGAGAAGCATTAATACCACTAATACAGAAGGATGGAATACTCCCAAACTCCCCCGTTACCAAAACCAGGTAAAGAAACACAAAAGGGAAAATTGCAAAGAGGAAAATTACAGCCAATATCTCTCGTAAATTTAGATGCAAATGTATCAAAAGATGAATTCACCATGACCAAACGTGACTCATCACAGAAGTGCAGGGATGGTGTCCCTGCAATTGTGTCCCCCCAAAAATGTGTGTAGCCATGTGGCCGCGCCCTGATTCCCAGTATCTTGTGACTATCCTCCATTTGGTGGTTTTCCTATGCTGTATGTTAAAGGATTAGGGTGGGACTGTAAATCAAGGTCACCTCCTGCTCCACTGTGAAGGGAGTTTCCCTGGAGTACAGCTGGCCCCACCCTCAAGCCTTTCATCCTGCAAGAGATAAAAGGAAAAAAGCAAGCAGAGATTTAGGAATCTCACACCATCAAGCAAACAGCACCAGGAAAAGAGCGTGTCCTTTAGACCAGAGGTTCCTGCACCAAGATGCTCCCTGGACAAAGACTGATGCAATACCGGACTTTCCGACAGAGCCAACAAGGGGAAAAGCCTTCCCCTGGAACAGACACCCTGAATATGGACTTGTAGCCTACCGGACTGTGTAAGAACAAACCTTCCTTTGTTAAAGCCATCCACTCCGCGGTATTTCTGTTAAAGCAGCCCTAGCTGACTAGAACAGATGGTTCAACATTAGAAGAATAGTTAATGTAATCAACCACATAAAATACAAGAACCACTTTGTTACTGATGCATACAAGGAATTTGACAGTGTCCAGCACCCATTCACTTAAAAAAAAAAAAAAAAAACTCTCAGTAAAATAGGAATAGGAGGGAAATTTTTCAACATAAGTGGCATCAGTGTGAAGCTAGCAGCCAGCACCATCTTAAAATAGAGTCTGAAAGCATTCCCCTTGAAAAAAACTAGACAAGGTTGCTGTCTTTCACTACTTCTATTCATCATTATGCTGGAGTTTCTGGCCAGAGCAAAAGAAATAAAGGGCATCCAAACTGATGAAGTAGTGTAAGTATCTCCATTTGCAGATGATATGTGATCCTATACACAGAAAACTGTAAAGAATCCACAAAAACACTGCTGGTACTAATAGAAAATTTCAGAAAAGTACCAGGATACGAGATAAAAATCAGTTGATTGCATCAACAAGCCAGCCAGCCAACAAAGAGAATGTCAGAGAGGAAATTACTGAATCAATACCATTTACAATAGCTCCTTAAAAGATAAAATACCTAGAAATAAATCTAATGAGAGATATAAAAGATCTATACAAAGAAAACTTCATGACACTACTGCAGGAAATCAAAAGGGACCTCCATAAGTGGAGAAACCTACCTTGTTCATAGTTAGGGAAATTTAACACTGTGCAAATGTCTTTTCTACCAAAAGTGGTCCATGGGTACAATGCAAACCCAACACAGATTCCAATGGCAATTTTTTTTTTTTTTAATGAGATGGAGAAACAAATATCTCAACTTCATGTGGAAAAGGAGGAAGTCTCGAATAAGTGAAAACATTACCAAAGAGGAAGAACAAAGTGGGACAACTCATACTACCTGACTTTAGAACCTATTAGACTTCTATGGTAGTCGGAACAGCCTGGTATTGGTATAACAACAGACACATAGACCGATCTAACAGAATTGAGAATCCAAACATAAAATCATCCATCCATGCACAGCTGATACTGGACAATGTCTCTAGAATCTGTAAACTGGGGAAAAGACCATATCTTTAACAAATAGTGTTGACATCACTGGATATCAATCTGCAAAAAAATGAAAAAAGACACATCTGAGGTCTGACAATTAAGCCCAGGATCTTAGTTGTTCTAAGTGTTACATACCTCACCGCTGAATATCACACAGTCAGTCACCTTCAAAGTGATCACCTTGGGAAGCTATGCACTGATGTTAGCACCTAATCTACCCTTCAAAACAATATTGCAACTGTTTCTGGAGTGGCCATTGCATACTATGGCACAGAGGCAAGTTCATGAATTTAATTGTATAGTCTGTGAGGGAGTTTTTAGCTAGTAAACAAGTAACTGTATTGGAACACTTTCCATACTTACCTGATCTGGCTCCAGATGACTTCTTTACCCAAAGATAAACTTAATATTGAACAGAAGACAATTTGATGATACTCAGGGCATCAAGGGTAATGTGATGACAGCTCTGATGGCCATTCTAGAAAAGGAGTTGCAAATTGTTTTGAAGGGTGGACTAGCTACTGATATCAGTGTATAGTTTTCCAAGGAGAGTACTTTGAAGGAGACCATAGTGATATTCAGCAGTTAGATATGTAGCACTTTTTCTAAGATGAATTTGTAAACTTAATTGTCAGTTCTCAGATGTCTCACTGTGCACAAAAATGAACTCAGAATGGATCAATGACCTAAAAATCAAATCTACAACAATACAGATCAGGGAAGACAATATAAAGACAATGCTGGGAGCCCTGATACAAAAATAAACAGATTATAAAACATTAATAGCAATGCATAAACATTGGAAGAGGAAATAGATAAATGGGCATTCCTAAATATCAGGCATTTATGCTCATCCAAAGATTTCAACAAAAGAGTAAAAAAATAACCTACATCCTGGGAAAAAGTTTTTGGCTGCCACAAATTCAATCAGCATCTAATCTTTGTAATCTACAAGATAGTGCAAAACCTCAACAAGAAAAAGACACATAATTCAATTAAAAAATCGGCAAAGGATATGAACAGACACTTCACCACAGAAGATTTCATGCCACTAACAGATACATGATGAACTGCTCATGATCTTTAGCTATTAGGGAATCCAAAACAAAACTACAGTGTGATACCATCTTACCCCAAGAAGGCTGGTATCAACCCAAAAAGACATGAAACAGTAACTGTTCAAGAAGTTGTAGAGAGACTGCCATTCATCTACAGTTATGGTGGAATGTAAGATGGTACAACCATTTCAGAAATCAATTTGGCACTTTCTTTAAAAGCTGGAAATAGAAATACCAACAGTCCCACTGTTTGGAATATATCCTAGAGAAATAAAGAGTGTTCTGCAAATAGATATATACATGCCAATGTTTATTGCAGCACTGCCCCCAACAGAAAGAGGATGCAATCAAACTAGGTACCCACCAACAGATGAATGGATAAACCAATTATGGTATATTCACACAATGGAATACTGTACAAAGATAAAGAACAACGATGATCTTGGGAAACATTTGATAACATCTGAAAGACATTATGCTGAGTGAAAGTAGCCAGTCGCAAAAGGACAGACATTGTACGAGACCACTATTACAAGCCTTAAGCACTGAAAACAATTATCTTTGAAGGTTACAAAGGAAGGGAGGGAAGGAGACAGGTATTCACAGAGTAGATAGGATTTAGATTAAGTGTAAGAAGTGACAGCACACAATAGAAGAAATATTAACACTGTTGGAGCATACCAAAAGCTAAGAGGTTGCCCAAATATAATCCAACATTTTGACGGTCGTAGTATTGGCAGTGGTCTGGGAACTATGGTTTCAGGGGACATCTGGGTCAATTGGCATAACCAAGTTTTTTTAAGTAAATCTTCTACATCCCACTTTGGTGAGTGGTGGCTGGGATCTTAAAAGCTAGCAAGTGGCCGTCTAAGAATCGTTAATTGATCTCAACTCACCTGGAGCAAAGGAGAAAGAAGAGCATTAATGACAGGAGGAAAGTACAAGCCCAGGAGACAGACAGGAACAGATACACCAACAGACTTCATCAGCATGGGACCAGAACTAGATGGTTCTTGGCTACCACAAAAAACTGCCCTGATAGGGATGTCAACAAAGAGTCCCTGGTAGGGTGGAGAAATATGGTAGGCAGAACTTGAACCTAATAATAAATACAGATTTTGTCGTCTAATAGACTGGAGGGTCCCCAGAAGACATGGCTCCTGAACTCTCTGTTAATCCTGAAGTGAAACCATTCTGGAGGCCAACTCTTCAGACAATGACTGAACTGGTATATAAGACATAAAGTGATATTGCTGAAGAGTGTGTTTCTTGGCTTGAGCACATACAGGAGACTAACTGGCCAGCTTCTGTTTGGAGGCAAGAAGAAACAATGCAGGAGTACAGAAGCCTGTGAAATGGAAATGAGAAATATGGGTTGGCAGGGAGGAGCGTGCTGTCGAAGTATGGGGTTACATGGCAATGTGTGTAAGTTTTTGTATAAGAAAGTGGAATTGTAAACTTCCACCTAAACACAATGAAAAAAGAAAATACAAAGACCAGGGTCAAAAACATAAGGCATGTGACATGCAAATAAGTAGATAATTTGATTACATAAAGAAGACATGGGGGAAATTTTGGCATAGAACATAGGAGAACTCACCAACAGAGACCTGGAAAAGGTTGTAAAACAAGGCACCAGAGTGAGTGATCCCAAAGATAGCAATGAAAGCCTGAGACAGCAAAATCATCTTTCTCAGATAGGCCACAATATGAGAAGGGATTCTGCCTTGGAAAATATTTTATTGACATGGGAAAGGGTGAGCAGCCTCAATTGAAAGTGCCTAACTTCCAGTGTGAGCACTCCTTATACCAAGATGGTTAAAAATGAGAGGAGAAAAACCAAACAGACAAGGCTGATACAATTTTTCAAGCCAGTTTGGGAGTGGAAGTCCCCCAACGCTGTCAGCAAGTTACAAGAACCAAACTCTTAAGGTAGAACTGAGAAATGTTAACCTGCCACTTTCATTGATGTCTTTCTCTTCTGCAGAATAAATTCCACCAACATCTGTGGTTTTCATGGAGAAAGCCAGAGGCAAGAAGTTTAACCACACAGCACGGTTCACCATTACACATGATAGAGCTCCGTCAAAAATATGGTTTCCATTAATATTTGCTGAAGTGGTATTATTTATCACCAATGAAGGAGTGCCACTGTGTAGAGGACGGTGTGAGAATGCCCATAGCCAGAAGAAATCATTAACTACTAAGAGAATGTTGATTAGAAGTGAGGATAGTGAGACTTTGGCTACCTTACTTTAGACACATCAGGAAAGACTAACAATCTTTAGAAAAGAACATCACAGGGCAAAGTAGAGGGAAACTATCAGCTGACACCATCACCACAACAATGGACTCAAAAGTACCCACGATCATGAAGATGGCACAGAAATGAGTGTGTGATTAAAGTTGCCATGAGTACAAGTTGACATGATGGCAACTAAGAAAAACAATGTTAGCCCGAAAAGCCAATAAGGACTAATCCTATAGCACCCCAGTTAATTAAGAAAAGCCCACTGTCGCCGATTTGATTCCAACTGACAGCAAAGCTATAGGCAGAGTAGAACTACCACATAGAGTTTCCAAGAAGCACCTGAGGAATCTGAGCTGGCAACCTTCTGGTTAGCAGCTCTAGCCCTTAACCGCTATGCCAGCAGGGCTTCCACCTTACAGAAGAGGAATGCTAATTTTGAGAATTAAAATAAAGTGCTTTGGATCCATCACGCACTCCTTGGAAATCTCATGGGGCAGTGTAACTCTGGCCTATAGGGTCACTATGGTTGGAATTGACTCAATGGCAATGGGTTTGGTTTAGTTTTTTAATGAAGTTCGTTTACTAGCTTGAGTCTAATAGTGGGCCTTGAAAGAAGAAAGAAAAAAGCCAGAGTTTAACTTGAGGTGTATCTGTGAAAGGGGCTGTGGCGGCTCAGTGGTTAGATGTCCATCTACCAGCTGGAAGTTCAACAGTTTGAAATCACCAGCTGCCTCATGGGAGAAAGGTGTGGCGGTTCTGCTCCAGAAAACACTGAAGACCCCACAGAGCAATTCTGCTGTAGAGTCATTTTGGGTAGGAATTGACTTGATTGCAACAGGTTATATTTGTATTAAACTCTATTTTGTGTACTTATTGTTAATACATTAAGTAGTCATGGACTATCAGATAAAGTTCAATTAAGCTGAAAGTATACAGGGTCTCTCACTCCCCTGTAGATCTAGTGTTGAAAAAAAACAGCCTAGGTATGTTTTTAAAAGACTTTTAGCCTTAAGTCATATTCTTCCTGATAGAAATAAAATATATAAGGTGGTGGTGGTGTTAGGTGCCATTGTCCAATCATGGACCACTAATGTGAAATTTGTTTCCAAAATGGGACAGTGCCAAGAGATCAGAAAAAGAGGCAAGCAACTCCAGTGTGACAGCAAAGGAGTATGTTAGGGAAACTTACATATGAGGCAAGTCCTAGGAGGCTGCAGGATGAAAGCAGATCTTTGCACTCTGGAATAAGAGGGCAGAGGTCTTATAGTAGTGATGGACAATAGTGACTCCATGCCAGGGGCTTATATACCAATAAAAATATAGTGAACTAGTTGATCATGTGGGGATGTACGTGTTAGGCCTCAAAGCCTGCTTCCTCTTTAGCCATCAAGTCAGTTTCAACACATAGATACCCTTGTACAAATAAACAAAACAGTTATTGAACTTGCTTCATCCTCACAGTTGTTGCTATGTTTGAGCTCATGGTAGTCTATGCATCAAATCTACGTGTCATTTTACTGTACTCTGGTGTCTTGTATTTGAGATACCAGCAGGATCGCACAGGGTGGATGTATTTCAGCAGCACTTCAGACTAAGACAGACAAGAAAAAAAGACCTGGTGATCTACTTCTAAAAAATTGGCCAGTGAAAACTTACTGAATCTATACATAAAGATGAAAGAGACATTGAATTACCTTTGGAAATATATATATTTTTAATTTAAATATTATACTGTTTAAATGCTGCAGATGCTTTTCTTTTGAAGAGATCACATTATTATCTTTGCCCCTGTGATGATATAGAAATAGAGAACATACCTTGATAAAAGTATTTTGATTTCTTTGTTCAGTGGGATTATAGGGAACACATATAGGAAACTAGGGAAATAGTATGATTCATAAAGGGAATTATGAGTCAATTATAATTCATTGAATTTAGAAATATTTCCCTAAAACTTGGGAAAAGTAACTGCTTGGGAAAAGGACCTTAGAAAATGTAATCATAATCTGTCATAAATTAAACTGCACCTCCCCAAAAATACATGTAGTAATTTGGCTGGACCAGGATTCCCTGCATTCTGTGATTTCCTCCCATTTTGTGATTTTCTGATGCTGTAAATCCTAATCTCTGCCTATGGTTCACAGAGAGGATTAGGGTAGGACTGTAAATCCCTTCATAAGATTACCTCCCTGCTCCATTGTAAGGGGAGTGTCCCTGGAGTGTGGCTTGCACCACCTTTTATCTTTTCATTCTAGGAGAGATGAATGGAAAGGGAAGCAAGCAGAGGATTGGTGGAACCTCGCATCATCAAGAAAGCAGCACCAGGAGAAGAGCACATCCTTCAGACCTGAGGTTCCTGAGCCAACGTGCTCCCTTAACAGAGACTGATTCCACAGGAGGACTTTCCTCCACACTTGACAGAGGAGAGACTTCCCCTGGAGCAGAATCCTGAATTTGGACTTGTAGCTTACTGGACTGTGTAAAAATAAATTTTCATTGTTAAAGCCATCTACTCTGTGATATTTCTGGTAGAGCAGCACTAGATGACTAAAATATAATCTAACTTTATGGCAGACTGTAGTTAGTAGTTTGCCATGTGTATATCCCACGTACATAGAATACATGGCTGTTAGATAGGATAGGGTAAAGGTAAGAGATGGATGCAGAGACTCCTTCCTCCATTTGCCATTTCCTCACCCATTTGGCCCTATAGAAACTATTCTACCATTTGCATAACATTAGGTGTTTTAGTCAGCTAGGGCTGCTCTAACAGAAATACCACAGGGTGGATGGCTTTAACAAAGGAACATGTATTCTTACATAGTCCAGCAGGCTACAAGTCCACATTCAGGGTGTTAGCTCCAGGGGAAGGCTTTCCCCTTGTAGCTCTGGAGGAAAGTCCGGTATTGCATCAGTCTTTGTACAGGGAGCATCTTGGTGCAGGAACCTTGGGTCTGAAGGAGGTTCTGCTTTCCTGATGGTATGAGGTTCCCAGTTCTCTGCTTGCTTCCCTTTCCTTTTATTTCTTGCAGGATGAAGGGATTAAGGGTGGGGCAAGCCATACTCCAGGGAAACTCCTTTTACAGTGGAGCAGGGAGGTAATCCTATGAAGGAATCTACAGCCCTACCCTAATGCTTTAACATACAGCATAGGAAAACCACCAAATGGAGGACAGTCACAAGATACTGGGAATCGTGGTCCAGCCACATGTCTACACATATTTTTTGGGGGGACACAATTCAATCCATGACACTAGGCAAAATAAAATTGACTAGCACAAATATAGATTAAGCAACTTTCTAAGGGGTTCTGAGTACATTAATATTATCATTTGGATTTCTATTGGAAACTTTTTTTAATACAGTGCACACACATACCACATACACAATACTTCCCATCTGATTCTATTCTCTTGCCTTTTCAGCTTACACCTTTCGTCTAATGTAACACTAGCATTAGCCTAGGTATTGAATAAGCTTAAATTTGAGCATTATTTAGTTCTGCTTAATGACAACATTTAAAAAAGGAAATGATTTTGCCTATCAGCAATAACATAATTTTCTGATTACTACCCCAGAGGCTGCAAATGAACTTCATGCAACTGTTTCATATTTTTATCACAGCAGAAAAATAGGGAAACTGTAAGCACAAGTATGTAATGAATGTTTTGGTAATTTCACGCTCTTCATTATTTGCTTTGATTAATTCCAGAAACAAATTATTTTAATTAATTATTGTCTTGCTTTATTTAAATGGGACAACAATAACTCTAAACGTCTTCTGAGTGGAGCTTCAGTTTTAGTAGCCATAAAATAAAGCACAGTTATGAATCTTCTTCACCAAAAAGTTCCATCTCTGCCTCTTTGGCAGGTGGGAAAACTGCTTTTTCAGGATGCTTGCAATTTGGTTTGGTTACATGGCTAGTTCAGGTGATGAATTTTAAACAGAAGTGATGCTTGTGAGACTCTCCCAAACTTTCTTTTAAGCGTGGAGCTGTGACGGTGGTTTCCACATCAGACTGTGTCTGTGAGTGACTGTAATGAGCAGGCTCGCTTGACAGTATAGAATGGATATGTAGTATGAGTCGGAAAAAAGCCTTTGTTATTGTGACACAGTATAACCTATGTCCTGACTGATACATGAAATGTGCTGGAGTAGTTAAAAACTGTGGGGGGCGTTATTAAAATCATAGCAAATTAACCATTTAAATGCATTTAAAAACTTGGAAACAAAGATCCCTAGAAAGTATGGACAGGAAATTAATCATTATTTTAAAAAAAGAAAAGGTAAATATCACTGTGTTAGAAAGTTATTGATGACTTTCTTAACATTTTTGTATGTTTTAAGAAATTAGTGTATTACTCTCATAACCATGACCAGCCAAACCAAGTGCTGTCGAGTTGAGAGAAACTAAAAAAAAAAAAAAAAAAGAAGGCCTTATATCTGTGTTTATGGTAGAATACTATATGATAATGTTAGCTAGCATTGATTGAGCACTTAACAACATAAGCACTTTTAAATAGATTGTTCTCATTTAATTCTACCAAAAATCAGTGATGACTGTTCATATTCTCAGTTTTGAAATTTTACATACAGCAGTCACATTCCATGTGATTGTCTCTAGTTTAGATATTTATACACAGTTACTGCAATCCTTTCAGACCCTGAACCTCTAGTGATTTTGTATATTTTGGATTGACATCTTTTGTTCCATATTATCTTTTCAAAGATGTCTATGTAGCAAATAACCTTGGAAGACTGGAGATAAAACCTCTCTCCTGGTCAGAGGGAAAGTTTGTTTGCTGGCCAGTATGAGAATAATGTCTCCCTCAAAGGCAAAATTTAGGTGGGTTTGCAGCCCCCTTATGAAAAACGAATATTTGCTATTCTTCAGGTTTCAGCTGTGGTACAAATTTACTACAATGAGTATATTCACCTCAGCCACTTTTTCTCCTTCTTGAGTCTTAGGAAGCAAGGGAAAGTGAAATGAACATGAAAGATAGGCTGTTTACTATGCTGTCAGCAAAGTACTCTTAACCCAGGAGTCTTCTGTCCTCTGCATGCATCCATGAAACTGGCAAAGTAAGTTGTTAATGAGCCAATAGAGTCAAATCTCTTATACTTTAAGTGTTCTTGACTGGCAACAGTAATTTGTAAGAGATCCTTGGTGATGTTATACCTAACTTTGTCATTATCTCGCATGTTTGAGATACAGCGTTGTAGGCCTGTTAGATTAGCCAAAGCCAAGTGCCGTCGAGTCGGATCCAACTCACGGCGACCCTAGGGGCCAGGGTAGAACTGACCCCCAGAGTAGCACTGTAGGCCTATTAGATTAGTTGAAGATATAAACAAAAACAGCAGTTTTACAAGTTCAAAAGCTAAAGACTGGTTTAGGAAAGATGAAGGACAGTTCTATGAGATTGTCTTATAGTTTGCATAATGAACAATTAATTAATTGTTATAGTATTTCCAAGAGATTGCTTATCTCACCCATGAACCCAATTTAAAATATCGAAATGTTAATCTCATTCCTTCAAATAAAATAATCAAGCAATAATGAATACAACTCAAATTTAAATAAAATGTACTACTAAATACTGTATATTTGATGTAATAGATGCATGTTTCAAACAATATTTTATTTCTCTCCTTTGTTAAGAAATTCTTAGTAGATCTTGATTTATTCTGAGAGAATACTGACCTGAAATTGTTATAAAAATATATATTATATATACATACACATAAAAACATGTTTATTTCCAATATCAGCACAGATATAAGTAATTCCTTTTGGTTTTAGAAGGTAAGAAATAATAGGCATAATGTATTTTTAATGGAGAGATATTATTTCCAACATATACTTTCAAAGCCCATAATTTTTCATTGTTGAATTTCTTTCTGGAGCATCATTACATCTGGCAGTGATTGAATTGGGAGCTGAGAACATAATTGAACTCATTTAGTATATTTAATAGTTTAATTAAATTCATTTGAATAAAAGCTACTGGTGACATAAATATATATTTCCACCGGATGCCGATTATGAAGATAAATGAAAACCTGTTTAGGTCACTTTACTGGTCAATATGTTTTTATAACATTTCTAGGCCTTTAAAAAAGCTTCTAGAAAAGAATGCTTAAAATGTGTGGCTTTACTTTTGAATAGTTATATTATTCGTTATACTTTCCAATCCTGTCTTATGAAGTTAAAAAGATGAGCTAATGAGTTCGTAATGAAAAATATGAATCATTTGTGCTCAATACACATTTTTTTCACTGAATATAGGCTGAACTAATTAAGAAGGCCATTTCTTATTGTGTTATATAATAAATTTTCACTTATACAACTCGGTCAATCACTCAAATGCCATATTTCAGTATTTGGAAAAAGCATACCTCTTTGAAGGATAAAATAATTGCCATGTTCCAAATGGGTATAATGGAAGTTAAGACTGCTTTGATCAACCTGTCTGCTTCTGAGTTATAGGAAAAGAAGCCCTTGATGGTTTTCTATGGCATGGACAGTGCATGAAAGAATTAGTGAACTGATTTAAACTTGTGACCTTTCTAAACCGTGTATTAGCTTTGGTTGCTAATTTATTTTCTTTAATTAAAATTTGGTTCCTGTATTGTGGATAGTGACATAATATTTATAACAAAATTAGATATTGGAGTGCATTTGAAAAAACAAGTTTTCTCCCACTTGCTAGCAATCTGTCTTTATTTCCTTCTGACTTGTATAGAATTTTCCAACACCAGAAATGTCAAAATACTTTCTTCTTATTCCTAAATAAAACCAACATGGTTTGTCTTCCTTTCCTGTTCTGTTCATTATCATTAAAGCTGACTGAAAATTATGCCAGAGAAAAGTTCAGAGTAAAACTCCTTTTAATTCTAATGAAGCGGAAGCAGTGGTGTCCTGAAGCCTACTTTTGGTTACAGACTCGGTTATTAAATATTTGATACTTTGTAAGCACACATGGTGTGAGTATTACACTGCAAATATCAGCAAATGCTGCAAATTGGGACCATTTACTGGTGCATCACTTGCTGAAAAGTGTTTTGCGATAATATATAACATGCATTTTACATGCACAGACACATACATGAACATTTGTGTGAGTAATAGGCAAGTGGGCAGACATAAACATCTCTGTACCTTCAATGCTTATGTTAAAACCCTCGCTCTAGCTGTGTGACCTTGGGGAATCCATTAAGTTTTTCTGTGCCTTGGTTTCATATCCTATAAAATAGAAATGGTGATTATACTACCCACATTATAGTATTATTGGCTACCTGTCTCAAATATTTAAAATAATTCCTAGCATGTAGAAGGTGTTTGGTAAAGTTTGGCCAACACTGTTACTGTTATTATCTAGACTGAAGTGAGAAGCAGAATCTAAATGGCATTTCAGAGCAGCATATCTGATACATCGTATACTTTTAGTAACTACTATTTGTATCATATTAAGCCCCTCTGCTTACATTTAACGTTACCTGGGTGGTGGATATGGGCTGCTGGCCAAAAGACTGGCTGTTCAAACCCAACCAGTGGCTTGCCAGAAGACAAGACCTGTGATGAACGACTACCATAAAGATTATTGTCAAGTTAACTCTATGGAGCAGTTTGACTCTGCAACAAGTGGGGTCATCTTGACTTGGAATCAACTCAGCAGCACAAGACCACAGTTTCTAGTGTACTACATTGTTCTCAATAATGCAACTAGAAAATTATGTTCTGATACACAATAGTTTGTGCCAGTTCAAATCCAGCTATGCTAAGCAAAGATGGCATTTGTATATAACTATACAGTTTTCTTCTTTTTCATCACTGAAAAGAAAACCAAGGCAAAAAATAACATTAAAATGTGTTTTCTGAGCCTGCTTTCTTATGCATGAAATTTTATTTATGATGAATTAATTTATTTCTTAAGTAGTGTTTGTTATCCAAAGAATGACTTCTCACAATAGTTTTATATTCAACAACATTTTCAGAGCTTGTGTATCAAGATGGTAGATTAAATACTTGGGTTTATTTCCGATCCCTCTTCTACCCTAAAAATGACTTTAAAAAGACAAAGAAAGTAGATAAAATTAGCTCACTGTGTCAAAGGAAATGAGGAGCTAGTAAAAGATTTCAAAAAAGATTTTGACCTCACTAATTCTCTATGCTCAGGGGCAGCATCAGGTCTAGGGGCATGCTCCCAGGGAAACTCCCAGACCTTCGACCGTCAAGTGCAGTCTTTTAGTAGAGTTCCTAGGGTGCACCCCTTCTTTTTCTCGTGTTGCCACTGGGACTCAACATCGTGAGTCCCATCACAGGCACCAACTGGTTCCTGAGGTCACATGTTGATACAGTCACCCATTCACGTGGGTGTAGGATGTCATTCTACTGACCTCGTACTAGAGGGGAATGGAGAGGGTAGAGAGCAGAGAACAAGAGATTGTTAATAGGGTATGACATGTATGGAACAGAAAGGAGGAATGTGCGGTCACCAGGCCAGAAGAGCAGAGGGAGCTGCAGATAGGCAGGCATGCAAATTTGAATTGTATTGTAAACTTTCACTCAATCACAATTAAAAAAAAAAGATTGTGAAAGATAGAAGCTGAGAGATATCAAAAGAAATAGAATGAAGGAGTGTACATCCTGGAATTTGTGAAGAAAGACTGATCTACTCATAAAACTCTAGAAAGCTAAGAAATCCTGTAATAATACAGGAAACCACTAAAATGAATGTGCAGTTAAAAATGAGTGACCATACGTAGAATTAACAGCCAGCCTTCCCCAAAGCTTTCTCCTAACACACACGCTCTACATCTTGAATGAACTCTTAGGAAATACTTGGGAACCTAGTCTAAGAGTTTGTTTTCAGAACAAAGCACTCTTCTCGTGGCACTGAAGATCAGCCCTGTCCTTAACTACGCATGTTAGAACAAAGACTCACGATTATCAACCCCGCCTGTGTTCACAGAATACAGAGCCAACCATTCTGATTGTTGCCTTATTATTAAATATTCAAAGGTAATCAAGGATCATTAAACATTTCAGCAAAGTCTACAAAATGAAAGACATTTTCATAATACTGGAGAAAGCATACACCCCCAGCAGCAATCAGGAAAAGATAGAAATGAGCTGAGGACAGAGATTAACATTAAAAGAAAAAAAAAAAAAAAAGTATTCTAATATTTCCAGGTTCAAAGGACAAAGTCACATTTTGAATGATAGCTATGGAACCTAAGTCATTTCATAAGGAACTCTTATGGTACAGTGCTTAAGGGCTTGGCTGCTAACCAAAGGTCAGCAATTCAAATCCAGTACTTGCTCCTTGGGTAGCATATGGGATGGTTCTACTCTGTCCTATAGGGTTGTTATGAGTCTGAATTAACTAGATGGCAACTTTATAACTGCATCCCACCTGACAGCACTTATCTGGGGCCCTGTGTGGGCTTCCCTCTTAGGATCCACACATGTTCTCAAGGTTGCCAGCAAACTGCAACCAGGCCTGCTTCATCACTTTATACTCCTTGCCTAGCCATGGTAGTTGAACTTGTGACTCTTCTGTGGGGGAAGTTTAATGGCTCTGTTTTGTTTCCTTATTTGTGCACCCTACTTTGAGATGTCATACTCAAGTTGCAGTAGAAAGAGTGTCAAATGAAAGACAGAACACAACTGTTCAGAGAGTGGGGACTCTGGAATTTTCTATAAAAAAATGAAACATCAATTGCTTAAGAAATAAATTTTAAGTGGATCTGGTAACTGAGTCTGCATAGCAAGAATGTGCATTTCTATATAGGCCAGGCTTTAGGGATTTAATGGAGAATACTAAACCAAGACTAAACCTGTTAGCATTACGTTGATTCCAACTCACAGTGACCCTATAGGACAAAGTAGAACTGCCCCATAGAGTTTCCAAGGAGCAGCTGGTAGATTCCTGTTGCTGACATTTTAGTTAGCAGCTGAGGTCTTAACCACTGCATTACCAGAGCTTCATAGCTGGAGAATTGTTGTTACTGGTGCCTTCGACTGAATTCTGACCCATAGCTACCTTACATACAGCTCAAGGAAACACTGCCATGTCCTGAACCATCCTCACAACCATTGCTATGTTTGGTCTCATTGAGGATCTTCCTCTTTGTCACTGACCCTCCACTCTACCAAACATGACGTCCTTCTCCAGGGACTGGTCCCTCCTGATAACATGCCCAATGTATGTGAGACAAAATGGTGCCATCCTTGCTTCTAGTATGCATTTGGGCTGTACGTCCTCCAAGACACACTTGTTTGTTCTTTTGGCAGTCAACGATATATTCAATATTCTTCACTAACACCTTAATTCAAGGCATCAGTTGTTTGGTTTTTCTTATTCATTACCTATGTTTCACATGCATATGAAACAAGTGAAATCACCATGGCTTAGCCCTTAAAATGACATCTTTGTTTTTTAACACTTTGACAGCAAATTTACCCAGTGCACTGTATCTTTTGATTTCCTGACAGCTAATCCAATGGGTGTTGTTTGTGGACCCAAGTGAGTTGAAATCCATGACAACTTCAATCTTTTTTCCATTTAGCATGGTGTTGTGATGATTGCTGTATTCTTTATGCCGAGGTATAATTGATCTGACAGCTGTAGTCTTTGACCTTTATCCGTAAGTGCTTCAAGTCCTCTTCAGTTTTGGCAAGTGAAGTTTTACCATCTAGATACCGAAGATTGTTAATGAGTCGTCCTCTGATCCCGATGCCGCATTCTTTTCCATAGAGCCCAGTTTCTCAGATAATGTGCTCAGCGTATGGATTGAATAAGTGTGGTGAAATGATACAACCCTAATGCACACCTTTCCTGACTTTAAGCCACATGGTATCTCCTTGCTATGTTCAAAACAACTGCCTCTTGTTCTGGGTACAGGCTCTGATTAGGTGTTCTGGAATTGCCATTCTTCACAACATTATCCATAATTTGTTACGATCTTAAACCTTACATTTCCACAACTAGACCTAAGAAAATAACCTAAAACCTTGCTATTTAAAATGGGGTCCATGACCCAGCAGTGTCAGCATCATCTGGCAGCTTATTAGAAACACAGTGATTCAGGACCCACCCCAGACCTACTGAATTAGCCTCTGCATTTTGACAAGACTTCTAGCTGACTCATGTGCACACTGGAATTTAGAGCAGCCCTGAGCTGGATAATATCGAGTTGCCTTCCTGATGACTCAACGTAGTGAATTGGAAAGAATATTACACTTGAATTCAATAGGCCTAGATCAGAATTTCTTCCTGTATTACCTTATCTATATTCCATTGGGCAAACTACTCAATTTCTTTGAGACTTTTCACATCTCTTAAACTGGAGATATCATTATCTGTTTTATAAGCCTATTGGGATGGAAAATTACGAAACATCTAGAACAACACCTAACATACAATAGGCATTCAGTATATTTGAGTTCTGTTCCCTTGCTCCCCACTTTCCGCAGATGAACTAATAGTTGGTGGTTTTATGGCTCCCATTTCCTGACATAGACCTCACTTTCTGCTGCCTTTGCCTGGACATAGAGAATATAAAAATTTAAGTATCGAATCTTATGAGACTAACACCAGAGCCTAAAAATAGTTATCAGATGTTAGACCAGCAGAATTAACACAAAACCTCCACAAAATTAGCAGAGCAGCTTTACTCTTGTCAGTTCAGCTCAGACACAACAAACTTCTTTTTCCCCTCAAATTATCAAAGTAACTGCTGTTGCTTGGAGGCACGTTGTGTGTATCCCTGGAATATTATCTCAAAAACAGAGCAATTGCTGACCCAATTACCTATTAAATGTTATAGTCATTCAAAGTAACCCAGAAATAGCCTGTTTAGTCTAAAAATTCATTAGAGGAGAGCAATGTCTCCCAAGATATCTTTTGAAATTCTGTTCCACTATATTTTGAAGTGATATATTTTCTCTTTTACTGACTATGTTATTATTCAAAAATTTCTCACTTACTTTCACAGTCTTCCTTCTATATTCAACTAAATTGTGAGTTTTGTAAATCTTTTATGACTAAGGTCTCTGGTGGATCCTGTTTAACTGGTTAAGAATTATCAATGGGAAATGCTGTCAAAACTGTAGGCAGCATTTCTTTTTAAAAAAATCATGACATAAAAGTTTTCCTGGGATAAGATGTCTGGATACAGATTTAAAAAAAAAAAAAAGTTCTATGCTCACAAATGCTACCTGAACATGGCTTGTCAAAACCAAAAAGGTTTTTAAGTGTCCTACTGGCAGTCATGTTCTTTAATGACTTTGTTTTCAAAAATTTAATTACTTGTGTTATGATTCTGAGAAAACTGGTTGCTAATAAAATGTTCTTGTAGCTCTTCTTTCAGGAGATGGATTAACACAAGGTATCACATGTGAAAGCCTCTGAAGGGTTTCCTTATATCATCTTGCAAATCTAATCCACAGGCACATTACCCAGTGTGAAATGATGGTAATAAACACACAGATACACTCACATATCACATATGTATCATTTCCTCCTCTTTATTGTATTTTTCTAGATTACTGTCTAATGCTTGGAAAATCTGGTGGCATAGTGGATAAGTGCTATGGCTGCTAACCAGAAGGTTAGCAGTTCAAATCTGCCAGGTGCTCCTTGGAAACACTGTGGGGCAGTTCTCCTCTGTCCATAGGTTCACTATGAGTTGGAATTGACTTGACTTGGGTTTGGTTTGGGTTTTGTCTAATGCTCATGAGAATTCATGTTTGAGCCTCTTTAAAAATTCCCCAGCCCCTTCTATTCCCACATCAAACTTGTACCTTCTCAATCTTTCCTCAGTGCTTTTAATATACACAAATGCTTTTTACACTTGCTGTATACATCTTTGAATAACTTCACTAGCTAACATGGATAGTACTACATTTGCAATTAAAAGGAATTTCTACACATTGTATTAAACTTGTAAGTCACATGACAGACAATATCTTTAATTCTAAAATTTATGTTATATGCATTTGAAAAATTGCCATCGAGTCAATTTTGACTCATAGCCATCCTATAATAAGACAGAGTAGAAAAGCCTCATATGGTTTCCAAGACAGTAATTCTTTATGGCAGCAGACTATTGCCTCTTTCTCCTGGGGAGCAGACGGTGAGTTTGAATTACCAACCTTTGAGGTAGCGGCCAAGAGCTTAACCACTGCAACACCAGTGCTACTCAGTTGTTGCTTATTTACCTCCTGGTCTTTCTACTGGACGTAACAGCCTACTGCTGCTTAGGGTAAAGGTAATTTTCTTGCCAGCTTTGAGAAGTTGCTTTGGATTGGTGTTGTTTTAGTTATCTAATGCTGCTATAACAGAAATACCACAAATGGATGACTTGAACAAAGAGAAATTCATTTTGTCATAGTCCATTAGGCTACAAGTTCAAGTGCAGGGTATCAACTCCAGAGTCAGGCGTTCTCTACTGGCTCTAGAGAAAGATCCCTGTTATCATTCATCTCCAGGACTGGGAGCTTCTGAGGTACAGGGGCTGGGAGTACTTTCCAAATGACGTGTTCCAGCCTAGGCACTACTTCTTTTCCTGATAACATGAGGTCCGGAATTCTCTGCTTGCTTCCTTTTTTTATCTCAAGAGATTGCCTCACATGACAATATAGTCATACCCGTTGAATCCTGCCCGACCAACACAACTGTCCACCATCCTTCCTCAACTGACATCATAGAGGTAGGATTTACAACATACGGAAACATCACACAGTACTGGAAATCACGGCCTAGCCAAATTACTACATTTTGAGGGGACACAATTCAATCCAGGATGGGCATAATCAGTAAACAAAACTAAACTTATTATAATTAGATTGCCTTTTGTCTATGATTTAATGCATCTTATTTTTAGTTTACAAAACTTTTACAGATGTCTAGTTCTTAGGGTCTATAAAAATAATTTTCAGTCATTTGTATATTCAGAAAATTAATTCATCACAGCATATCTAGATTCGATTTTCCCAAAATCTACTGTTATTAGGGAACCTCCTAGTCAATGGTTAATAGAGAGCTTTTTTGCTACCATGTATTTCACATCAGAGATCAACATACTACAAAGAATGAGTCCTAAGCTGTCCTCAGTACACTACAAGGAATGGGACCTAAGCTGTCCACTCCGAACACAGATGCCCTCCCGGGAGTTACCTCTTCCTTCTTTTTAAATTTTGTTCTGCTTTGGGAGATTGGCTCAAAGGGTCAGGGGTGGTTGCAAGAACTTACACAGGAGACAAATTTTATATATCTTTTTCACCTGGGAGATTTCATATCAGCTTGCTCAGAACCTCCCTGTTTGGTATGCAACACAGAAATAACTGAGTATGTCTCTCACTAAATTGAATTGAACTGACCATGGATTTGCAGTTACTGCCTTTCCCACTGAGTTAAAGCCAAATGGAGCTGCCTCCTGGGCCAGGCTTTGATCAGTAGCACAGTACTTACCTCTTCCTGACTTAAATGAATGCAGTCCCAAGCATTGATTTTATTTAATGTTCTTGTTCACTTCCCTGGAAATGCTTTAGCTCTGGTGCCTGCTGGCTGTGAAAGTGATTAGGATTTCATAGGACCAGAGCATTTCATTTCTGGTAAGTCACACTGTGGCCCATAAATTAACTCAGGATTATGCCTCAGCATTTACTCTGCAGGCTTGTTTCAAACTGAAAAGAAAGGCAATTGAAGGATGAAGAAAAAAAAGGAAATGATGAAATGAAAAGTGAACAGTTGTACAAAACCTGACAGTGTGTATTAGCATAAATACTTTCCGAGGAGGAAACTAAGAAACTTACACACACCACACCACAGTATTTTGTTAATGCTGAATAGCATTATTCCTTCCTCTCTAAAACCTAACTCATTTTATATGTGGATAAATGTTTTATCGTCAGTCAAAATGTATATTGGTCATCTTAATCCTCTCTGAAAGCCAGTTCAGCAATCATGGTAAGAGTCGTAGCTGAGGCCAGCCCTCTAGGTCTTGACACGAAGATGCTGGACATACAAATAAAGCTGACTTAGATTCTACAAAAGAGCTGCTCCAAAACTGAGTTCTACGAGGTGACCTTTATTAACACCAAGAAGAGCAGGAAAGTCACTCAGCAAAGCGCTGTCTGAATTCTTAACCCAAGATATCATTAAAACCGAAAAACCCAGACTCACTGCCATCAAGCTGATTCCAGTTCATAGCAACCTTATATAGCACAGAGTAGAATTGCTCCACAGAGTTTCCAAGGAACACCCAGTGTATTCAAACTGTTGACCTTTGGTTAGCAGACAGAGAGTATAACCACTATGCAACCAGGGTTCCCAAAACATCATTAGAAATAATATCATTACAAATACAAATATTTTTGTTTTAAGCCACAAGCTGGTAAGCTGTAGTTTATGGGCCAGTCCAGCCTACTGCCATTTCTGTATGTCCTATACACTAAGACTGTGTCTTACATTATTAAATGGTTGAAAAATAATCAAAATAACAATGTTATTTTGTAACATGAGAAAATCAGTGTACATAAAGTTGTACTGGAACATAGCCACACGCCTCTGTTTCTTGGCTGCTAACCAAAAGATCAGCAGCTCTGCAGAAGCAAGACCTTGTGATCTGCTTCCAACCACTATGGAAAACAGTATGGCATGTCCTCCAAAAGCTATAAATATCTCATGATCCAGCAATCTCCCTCCTAGGTATATATCCTAGAGATATAACAGCGATGACATGAGGAGGCACATATACCATGTATACTTAGTGCAGCATTATTTATTATAGCAAAAAGATGGGAACAACCTAAGTGCCCATCAACAGATGAGTAGATAAACAAATTATGGTACATGCATGCAATGGAATACTACTGAACTATAAAGAATAATGGGGGATGTCACAAAGGGGCAGGTAAGGGAGGGGACAGCAGGTAGAGTAGAAGAATGGTATGAGTTCCAAATGTTATATGGCAAATTTATATGGATTGTATACTTGTACTTAAATCACAATAAAATTTATTTAAAAAAAAAAAAAGAATAATGGAGTCCTAGTGGTGCAGTTGCTAAGAGTTTGGCTGCAATTCAAAACCTCCTCAGTTTAAATCCACTAGCTACTCCTCGAAACCCCCATGGAGAAGTTCTGCTGTGTCCTACAGGTTCGCTATGAATTGGAACCTACTTTATGGCACAAGTTTTATAAAGAATAATGAATAATTCATGAAGTATAACATGTATGAATATGGAGGACATTATGCTGAATGAAGTAAGTCAATTACAAAAAGACAAATACTGTATGATCTTGCTATTATAAAAAGTCTAGGATAAATATATACAAAGAAAGCAAAATTCTTTGATGGTTACCAGGAATGGGAGAGAAAGTTAGGGGGGAATCATTTTCTAGGTAGCAGACACTTGTTACTCATGGTGACACAAAAGGCAGTCTCAAATATGAATGAACTCAGTACAACTAGACCAAGGTAAATAAAGACAGTAAGAAGTATGTGTGTGGTTATGTAGGTCAATAGGAATACATATGTCTATAGGAAGACATATGCCAGTAAACTCATGTGCATAAATAGGTGTATTTGTAGGCATACGTACATACACATTTGTCTGTGCTACACATATAATAAACCACAGAGGAGGCCGAACTGCAGAGGCTACTTGACATATACAAACAACTCGAGAGATTGGTTTGCTGGGTTGAAAGACTTGGGACCACCGTCTTGGGGCACAACCTAGTTAACGGGAATAACATAGTTCACAAAGATAATGGTCTACATTCTAGTCTGGTAGCTTTGGGGTACCTAAAACCTTGTGAGTGGCTATCTGACATACAAGTATTAGTTTGTACTCATCTGAACCAAAAGAAAATGAAGAAAACCAAAAACTCAAAGAAGAAACTAGGCTACAGGACTAATAGCTCATGTGAACCATGGATACATCTAGCCTGAAACCAGAAAAACTAGATAGCTCCTCATTACCACTATAAATTGTCCTGACTAGAGAAACAACAGACAGTCTTGGACAGAAAGGAAAAAAAAAAATGTAGAACAAACTCAAATTCCTAAAAAAAAAAATCCATACTTGCTAGACTGAGAGTCTATAAGAACCCCTGAGACTATTAAGATTCACTTTGAACTTGAAAATAAAAGTATTTTTACTGATCACCTTTCAGCCAGATAATAGACTGTCTTGTAAAATAAACAGTACCACCTGGGAGAAACGACCAACCTTAAGTAATCAGCTATATGATACCAAACAGTCAACAGTTACTCAAAAGCAAAGAAAAGAAAGCACGGAGGGGAAGGAGGCAAGATCAACAGAAACAAAACAAACAATGGAAATAAAGAGAATACTGGCACATTGTAAAAAGTGTAACCAACAGTACAGAACAATTTGTATAAAAATTACTGACAGGGAACCAAACTTGTTACATGGAAGCCTTGGTTAAGTGGTCCAAATCCAAAAGTTCGACAAGTTGAATTCACCAGGTGCTCCTTGGAAACTCTATGGGGCAGTTCTACTCTGTTTTATAGGATCGCTATGAGTTGGAATAGACTTGACAGCAGGGGTAGTTTGTTATGTAAACATTCACCTAAAACACAGTAAACTATTATTTAAAAATGAAACAAACCATAAAGAGAAAGAAACCTACCACCAAGAAAACCACATGGGACAGTTCAAATCTGTCACATAGGAGTGCTATGAGCTGGAATCGACTTGGTGACCTACAACAACACTGCCAGTTTTTATTCTACAATGGCATAACTGAGTTACAAAAGTAATTGAGTTACAAAATCTAAAATACATACCACACGTGATGATTAGGATTGTGTGTCAACTTTGTTGGTCCACGATTCTTAGTATTTACGTGTGAGTACTCCCGTGATTGTACCTGCTATGAGTATCCAGTCACTTTAAATGGAGTTTTCTTGGTGCTGTGAACTGCACTGGAATATAAACAGATGCTGTAGTGTTTTGCTTGCTCTGGAACCTGTAGCTGCCTCCTGTTCATTTGACCCCTGGCTCTTGGAACTTGAGTTGTCAGATTATATTCAGGTCTTGGAATTTTGTTGATCTTCATAGACTGCCAGTAGGAGCTGTACTCCCTGACTTGATGATTTGGGGTTCACCAAATCCTGTGGCTCCATGAATTAAGACACGTCTCCACCTGATACACAGACTTGGGATGTTCCAGACTCTACAGTCAGGTTATAGTTGATATAAATCTCTCTCTTCAAAAATTCAGCCTGAGACACTTATCTAGTGTTGCTGTAACACAAATACCACAAGTGGATGACTTCAACAAAAATAAATTTATTCTCTCACAGCCCAATAGGCTAAAAGTCCAAATTCAGGGTGCTGGCTCCAGGTGAAGGCTTTCTCTTACTGTTGGCTCTGGGGGATGGTCCTTTCCATCCATTTTCCCTCCTCCAGGAGCTTCTCTGGGTAGAAACCCTGGTCCCAAAGGACATGTTCTGCTCCCCACACTGCATTCTTGGTGGTACGAGGTCCCCAGCTCTCAGCTTGTTTCCCTTATCTTTCATCTCTTGTAAGACAAGAGGTGATGTAGGCCACACACTAGGAAAAACTCCCTTTACATTGGATCAGGAATGTGACCTGAGTGAGACTGTTGTATCCCACCATAATCCTCTTTAACATAATCTAATGCTGCCTCATTAACCACAGGCAGAGAGTAGGGTTTACAACATATAGGGAAATTACATCAATCACAAAATACTGGGAATCATGACCTAACCAAACTGACACGTATTTGGGGGGAACACAATTCAATTTATGACAATGACCATTTACAGAAAAAAAATAGAGACTCCTCTTTTAAACCACTAAATTTTGGGTTAATTTCCTAAAGTTCAGTAGATAGCAGCCATAATTTAAGTAAAAAATTAACACTTTTTTTAAAAAAAATTAAATAGGCAAAAAGATATACATATATATATACCTTTTTACATAAAAATTGCAACAGCTGATATTTTAACCTACAGTCAACGTCTTCAAAGTCAAAACTCACTTCAGAGAAAACTTCTAAGAAAATGTAATATTGAACTTTATTGAATTTTTTCCTTATTTATTGCATACACACAGCAATATTTTGTTTCAGTGAGGAAGAGGATGAATCTAACTCTTTTTGAACTCCTCTTACACTCCAGGCATCATCCTAGGCCATGTGATTGCAACGGTAAGTGAAAACGAATAGAACTTCTGTCCTTTTAGAGCTTACCGTAAAATAGAGGACACAGATAGCAATCATAATCGGTGATAAATTCATCAAAAGAATTGTATTCAGTTTTATAAAAACCATACCAGGAAAATCTGGCAGCTAAAATTCATTCAAAGGTGAGATGCTTAATGTTCAGACCCTAATGGTGAGTAGAAGCTAAGTAGATACAACGAAGTAAAGACACTAAAGAGGGGAAAATCTTCCAGACTGAGAGCACAGCACATTTGGGAAACTGACTGGAGGCAGGGAGAATGGTGCAAGAGAAAGCCTGAGATTGTAGGCCTCTCTAAATGGTACTGCTGGTTTTAATTCTTATTCCGAGAGTCACTGCAGTGTTTAAGGAAGTGATATCGGGCAAGAGAAGGGTTGTGGTTTCAGTGTGATCAGGTTCACATGTTGAAAAATTGTTTTGCTGTGTGGAAAAATGACTGCTGGAAATGAGAAAGTCGTCACGGAGAAGGGAAAACCATCAACGCTGGTGATAATCCATCTGAAAGAACAGGATGTATTTCCAAAAGGAAAAAATAAATATTATCCGCAGAATTTAGGGAAGTTATTAGCAAATTTAATAAGGAGCATTTCTGGAGGTGTATTCAGGTCAGAAGGAAGAGTGGAATGAGTTACAGATGACTGTCAGTGGGAAAATCTGGCTGCATTGTTAGCGGTCATTGAGTGAGTTCCTGACTCATGACACACCATGGACAATATAGTGAAATGCTGCCCATAACTATGATCACTTACTGATACTGTGATCCATGGGGTGTCCGTTGATTGATTTTCAGAAATTGATCATCAGACTTTTCTTCCTAGTTCACTGTAATCTAGCAGCTCTGCTGAAACCTGTTCAGCATCATGGTAACATCCAAGCTCCGTTAACAGGTGGCTGGTGGCTAAGCATTAGATGTATTGACTAGGAATAGAACAAATACAAATAGCTTTGACATTTTACTGAAGCTGGCTGTGAAGGGAGAATCTGTTGTCATTGTTAGGTGCCGTGGAGTTGTTTCAGACTCACAGCAACCCCATGGACAACAGAAGGAAACACTGCCTGTTCCTACACCATCTTCACAGTCACTGCCATGCTGGCACCCACTGTTGTAACCACTGTGTCAGTATATCTCACTGAGGGTCTTCCTCTGCTCTGCTGACCCTCTGCTTTACCAACCATGACATTCTCCGGGTACTGATCCCTGCTAATGATATGTCCAAAATATGCGAGATATAATTTTACCATCCTTGCTTCTGAGGAACATTTGGTTATACTTCTTTTAGCAGTGCATGGTATATTCAGTATTCTTCACCATCACCGCAGTTCAAACGCTCCGGTTCCTCTTCAGTCTTCCTTGTTGCTCACCCAGATTTCATTCACATATGAGGCAACTGGAAAATACCATGACTTTGATCAGGTACACTGTAGTGTTCAAAGTCACATCTTTGCATTTCAACACTTTAAGGAGGTCTTTTGCAGTGGATTTGCCCAAACCAATATATCTTTTGGTTTCTTGACTGCAGCTTCCATGGGTATTGATTGTGGATCCAAGTAAAATGAAATCCTTGACAATTTCAATCTTTTCTCCATTTATCATGATGCTGCTTATTGGCTCCATTGTGAGGAATGTTGTTTTCTTTATGTTGAGGTGTAATCCATACTGAAGGCTACACTCTTTGATCTTCAGTAATAAGTCCTTCAAGTTCTCTTTGCTTTTAGCAAGCAAGGTTCTGTCATCAGGATGTCTCAGCTTGTTAATGAGTCTTCCTCCAATCCTGAGGCCACATTATTCTTGATATAGTCCAGTTTCTCAGATTACTTGGTCAGCACAAAGATGGAATAAGTATGGTGAAAAAACACAACCCTCACATACATGTTTCCAGACAAACTATGCAGTATTCTCTTGTTCTGTTTGAATGATTATCTCCAGTCTGTGTACAGGTTCCTCATGAGCACAATCAAGTGTCCTTCACAATATTATTTATAATTTGTTATGATCTACACAGTCAAATGCTTTTGCATAGTGAATGAAACACAGGTAAACATCTTTTTCGTATTCTCTTTCAGCCAGGATCCACTTGACAACAGCAATAACATTCCTGGTTCCACATCCTCTTCTGAGTCTGGCTTGAACTTCTAGCAGTTCTGTCAATATACTATTGCAGCTGCTTTTGAGTGATCTTCAGTAAAATTTTACTTGTGAATGGAGAAGAGAGGATGTTATACGAAGACAAATCAGCAGAGTCATTGGCTGGCTGCTTTTCCTTAAGATGAGAGATACTTAAGCATGTTTAAAAGTCAATCAGCGGATCCAGTGAAGAGGAAAAAGCACAAAACTCAAGGTTAGGAAAGTAATACTTGCTGCCTGAAGAAGTAACAGGGGATAGCATTCAAACTTTAGGTAAAGGGATTGAGGTCTTCTAAATTAGGAGAGGATATGACTGCAAGATTGGGCTCAAACATAGCAATGATTGTGAGAGTGGTACAAAACCGGGCAACATTTTTTCTGTAGGACCTAGAGTCCCTGTGAGTCAAAAATCAACTCAACACCTAGCAACAACAAAAGTACATGTAGACAGCACTGTAATTTCGAAGGCATTGGGACTTTGAAAAACAGCTTTAGAAAAAGATAATAGCTTCAACTGTATTATAATTTGAAGGCTGTATTAGTCTTGATCCCAGGGGGAAATAGGATATATTCATATATTAAATTAAGTCCAGAGAGACATTAACAATGAAACTACTTACAAAAGTGTGAGTCAATTTCAAAGAAAAAATGGAAGCATCAGCTCATAGCCTAGTAAAGGAAATAGTATTTCCAGAGTCCAGGGGCACTGGAACTGTTGAGGAGAGGCACTGGTTCTAGCTTTAGATTGACCAGAATGGCCATTTCAGACAGTAATGTGGGAGAGGAACCCTGGTAGTAAAGTGGTTAAGTGCTAACCAAGAGTGGCAGCTTGAATCCACCAGGTGCTCCTTGGAAACTGTATTGGGCCGTTCTTTTCTGTCCTATAGGGAGGCTATGTGTTGAAATCGACTCGACGGTAGTGGGGTTTTTTTTTTTTTTTTTTTGGTTTATAGGTATCACATCTTTAATCCTTGAATTTGCTTGCATTCTGTGGTCTTTTGCCTTTACACATGAGCAGATCAGGAATGATTAAAGCACACAGCACAGATAACTTGTCAAACCTGGAATGTTTTGATAGTGAATCTACTGCTTTTTATTCTTGCTCTGTATACTCTCAGATTGTTATTCCTATGTATCTACACTGAACGCTCTATCTTGGGGCCTGTGCTCTTCTGGCACATTTTCCCTCAGCTGGCTCATCAACTCTTATGGCTCCAGGTCTTATCTATAAAGCTATGACCCCCAAATCTGTTTTTCCTGCCATCTCTCCCTCCCTGAAGCTTTGGATACCTGTGTCACAACATCTACCAGACAGTTCCACCACACATCCAAGGTCATTCTGAGCTCAAGTACAAGCTAAACTTGTTTTCCTTTCCAGATCTCTTCCTTCTGTCATGTTTCTCGTTTCTTAAGGAACGGCAACACAATCTATCCAATTATTCAAATACTTTGACACTCACTTGTCCACCACGCAAACAGTCAATCCTAGAGTCCACTTTACCTCCTAAATATTTCAAGCCCATCTATTTCTTAAAGTAGCCAATATTTTCTCTTTCCTGGATTATTCCAACATCACCTAACTTCTACTTGTAGCTCTTATCTGATGCATTTTCTAGACTCCACCTAGAATAAACTTCTTATAGCCCAAGTGTGATGACACACACACTTTTTTAGTGATTACACTGGTCCTACAGAATAGGGGAAATCACTAAGATTTTAAAATGTGTTAAGACTGGTCTCTGCTGACATGGCCAATATAATCTTCAACAATTCACCACTCCTAACAGTCTATTTCCCACTACACCCCCTCTTTTGCTAAGATATTTCCTCTATACTCTCCATCTTCTACCATAAATGCCATCACTTCTCACAGGGTGCTTTCCCTGAGTCCCTTAATCCAGATAAAGTGTCCTTTCTAAATACTTCCTTAGCAACTGTTATACTGCCCATCATAACATTCATCACACTAAATTGTTATTGCCTGTAATTGTCCTTCCTAGATTACACGATTCACAAAGATATTCTGTGTTAAGTACTGAATCCACAGTTTCAAGTGTAATGTTTTAACCTAAGTAGGAAATCAACTGATATTTGCATTTAAAGAAAGAAGAAAGGAAGCAATAAAATTCATATGGAACAACACTGGAATTGGTCACAAGAGAATTTTTTAAAAGTACAAGATGCCAGGTAGTAGCTCAGGCTAATGGTGTAGGTAGAGAAGTTTTAATGGCTATAGGGAGAAGGAGAAGGTTTATTTACTCTTCACATTATCTGCAGGAAAACATACCTTAGCTTTCTTGAGCTTGGAGCGTAACAGTAGAATTAATTACCTTAAAGCTTTCATAATAAAAATATTTTTTATTATGGACTCAAAAATGTTGTCTACTTGCTTTGGTATAATTAATTATTAAGATGTTACA
This sequence comes from Heterohyrax brucei, assembly GCA_028571685.1. Lineage (NCBI taxonomy): Eukaryota > Metazoa > Chordata > Mammalia > Hyracoidea > Procaviidae > Heterohyrax > Heterohyrax brucei. The sequence continues at coordinate 9,088,137 of CM053156.1, forward strand.
GGCTGTGAGTTTGCAATAATTCATGCCTCTGATATTCTGCACAAGTGTGATCATAAGATGTGATCTTATAGAGTAGGCAGAACTCAGAACCCAGCCTGTGAAATATTAAATTTCAAGTTTTCACTGTGCAATTTTTCTTTCCACACTTTCCCTTCTAAACAATTTAGTATAAAAGTAGATAGTTTAAAGGAACTTGAACTTTATTTTTCATCCAATTTCTGGACTTCTGTGAATTAGTCTTAAACTCTAACTGCATCTCCCCTTAGCCAGGTAGGAAGCAGCACAGGGCGGACAGGGTGAGAAGGTCAAGGGCATTCCCTGCTGCTTCCAGCTAGCAGTCAGTCACCACCCCACTGGAGTTTTATGCCACCTTTTGAAAAGGAAATTCCTTCGTACAGTGATGGCTAGTCAGTGAATAGTTAGCCATTGTCCTTTTCAAGAAGCAGACCCTTCCACTTCTGCCACAGCGTGTATGACATCTTGGTAATGTGTGCTAACCAACTAGCTAAACCAGCTGCTGGGGAGTCAGTTCTGACTCCCGATGATCTCAGGTGTTGCAGAGAAGAATTGTGCTCCACAGAGTTGGCTAATAATCAGGCACTTAACTGTTCATGCAGCCCAGGAACTCTGCTAAGAAGTAGCGAACTTCTTGTCTACAAAAAGAAAAATTAAATCTTATGAGAAGTGGTCTTGACAAAAATAACTTACACCTTCAGAAGTTTCTTATATGACATAAATTGGAACAAGCTACCCATCAAGTTAGGTTTTTTAAAAATCTTTTGTTTTTTCTTCTAAGCAGGAAAATTTCTACAATTAACAACTTTGCTTTTGTCTGATGCATAAAAGTCTTTGTTTCAGGGCATGAGGGAGATGGGGAAGTGTGAAGATAGTTCTGTTCAAATTTTACCTGGCTCAATTTGGCTTCCTGATTAACTTTGTTGCCAGGTGATGTTTGTTGCAAGTACCATCATAAAAGCATTCTCCTTTCTTGTCTTGGAATGGCTTTCTTGAAACTTTTACTCTGTCAGACCAAAGCATTTCTTGTTTTCTTTAACTAAGCTGAACTTGCTGGATGGTTTCCTTGTAAGCAGTGTGTTGTATGGCTTCTTAGAGGTTGGGGTTAACGCTTTGTCACATCTTTCTTTCTACAGCTTCCATTCAAGTTAGGAATGAAAACACATTATGCCACTGAATACCAGATGTGGCAGGTTCTTAAAGCTCTGTGAATAGTTTTGCCATTTTTATTTGGGTTGCTGAGTCAGGAAATTGACATTCTACTATTGTGCTTTTAAAAGTATTTGCTGTGACTTTGTTTTTTTATTCTCTGACAGTTGAAACAGAAAGGTAGATTAGCTATCTTGATTCCAATTATCTCACCTGTAGTATATTGCTGATACACTACTGTGTCAGATAAGTTACGTGAAGTAAAAGAAAATGTCACCTGGTAAATGTAGCACTGTTTGAGAAAGGGCTTGAAAGGCATTTCTTGTCATTTATGGGTCTCTAAGAACATTTCTGTTAAGACAAGTAGAAATCTTTTGAAAAGATGGAACTGGATTTTTTTTTTTTCCTGCCAAATTTGCTAAAAGATTACCGTGCAAATGTCAACTTTTGTTTTTAGGAAAGCTATAAATTGAAGTAGGGTAGTGTTCCATTTAATTTTATTCTACATTTGAGAGTTAAATTGAAAGAAATTCTTCATGGAGCTTGAATGCTCCTCTGAATTCATCTTGTCGAACAGTAGGTCATACTTAAGGAAGAACAGCTGCTCGTTGCCACAGGAAAGAAAGATTAGAGAAAAGCATTGCATTGTATCTGAAAAAACATTTCTGTGTTTGCATGGCTCCAAGTTTACATTTCTGAGTTCTAAGGTGGTAGAGGAAGACTTCAGTTTTTGTGTACTTACCCAGGTCTTTTTAGATTACACAAACTTGCCTGAATTTGTGTATCTGGTTAGGTTTAGCTTAGTTTTTTTTGTTTTTGTTTTTTTTTTGTTTTTTCTTTTCTGTTTGTTTCATAACATTACTGTTTTTAAATTGTAGAATTTCTTGCTTTTCATAATGAAGGATCTTTTTTTTACCACATTGACAGGATTTAAATCACTTTAAAATATAAAATGCTGTCTATATTTTTGAGACAAGAATACATTCTTCAAAACTTTGTAAGATAAAGGAACTTCTTGTATAGATAAGACTCAATAAATGTGATACAATAATAATAATAAAAAAAAGCCTCAGTGTCAAAATGATTCCAGTTAGGTGCTTATTTATGTGGACCAGGCAGAAAATGACGATTGAGTAATAAATTTGAGTTCTTAGGGATTATACTACTGTCTTTGTGTGATGTCAGAGGCAATAAAATTACAAACAATGTTTTGTGCTTTAAGATGTCAAGCCAAGTGCTTTAAGATAGGGTTCTTTTAATTCTTCACAAAATAGAAATGAATGGAAACTGATTTTTCTGAAATGATACCAGGAACATGATTCCTGGTAGACAGGACTGCAGACTGATTTGTTCAACTTTTTTCAGTCAACAGTAAAAATCAATGTTTAGCACCATATTGAATATTTTTTCCTATTCCAACAGAAGGATTTCTGCAGGTAAAAAAAAAAAAAAATCTTTGGCCTTAATCTCCTTTAGTTGATTACTGGCATGTCAATAAAAATACTACAAAATCTCTCAGTTGAGTTCCTGTCTAATCTTCCCTCTAATATTTAGTCTCTTTTACAATAAATAAGGATGAGTGAGCTCCTCTAACTCGCAGTGTTCTTCAGCTCTGTACTTAAGCATTGCTGGAAAAAGAAAACTCTTCTAATGACTCTCAACACCTCTTCCTGTTTGTAAGTGAACAGCCTCAATCTAATGAATAAGCAAGAGAACCTTCATTGGAGCCATGAAGACACTATATAGGAATCTTTTTTAGTTTTGGTAAACAGAAAAAAAGAAACGACAGTGTATATAGGTAGGAAGAAGAAAAATAATCATAAAATCAGTAGTGGTTTTAATGTTACAAGCAGACCTGAAGGAAATACACAAACAATAAAAAAATGTAGATAAATAGGGACAAAAAGAAAAGCTTGCTGAAGAAAGGTTTGCCAACTCTCCATAACTTTCTCTGTGTTGCAATGATGAAGAAACTCTAAGTAAGTTTAAAAGTGAAAACAAGAGTTTTATTACAGCAAAAAGGTCCCTTGCAAAATAGGGAAACAGTGCTGGGAGAAATGCAACCAGGTGCTTCAGGGCACTGCAGTAATACAGACATCTGGAAACAGAGTGGGGCAGAGTTCAAGGGACCCACAAAGAGAGGGTGTGGCTTCTTTTTGATTGGTAAATCTTACAAAGCAGTGCCCTTTCACGGGTTTACCTCTCCTGCAAAGATGGCTCCAGGTGACAGGATTCTGGTTAATCAATAACATCACATGTTCTCTGGTATCCAGACTTCTGCACTCTGTGTTAGACTGAGTTACGGTAGCACTAAGATAGAGTTCTCTTGAAATGTAAAAGAGTTTGTTGAAGGAATATGTGTGAAAATGAGAAGTATTTTAACTTTTAAAGAAAAAAAAGGCATTTTGATACACAAATCTATAACTTTGTTTCCCTCCAAAATTAGTTTATTTTAACTGTTAGCTGGTTTGTTAGAATAAAGATTTGGAAAATAAAAAGTATGGTTGAAGGAGTTTAAGGGAGGCATCTTTGAATCAGCTTAGCAGGTAAGGTCACATGTTTAACAACATGCCTAACACCTGTGGAGGTCTTGAATTACTTTTTTGTAACATCAACTATATCGGACTGTAAGCTCTTCCTTTAGGAGAATAAGATAGGTAAAACTTGATTTATCTCTGGCAAGGTACAGTGGGAAGTTTCACAGAAGTAACAAAGCCGCATTGTATGACAGAAAATGCATTTAGAAATCAAGATGGGCTCACTTAGGACAAGAAGGGATTTTGTTCCTACCCTAGCTAGAAGTCCCAGTTCTCTCAAGAGTTGTAGTTTTGAAATGCTCCTCTTCAAAGTGTTATCATTTATTTTCTGCTAAAATACACTCTTTAGGTCTTGGGGCATTGGTTAAGAGCTCAGCTACTAATCAGTAGGTCAGCAGTGGAATTCACCAATCAATCTTAGGGTTCTATGGAGCAGTTCAACTTTGTCTTACAGGGTGGCTATTAGTCAGAATCCACTCCACAGCAACAGATTGTTTTTTTGTCTTTCACAAGCATACCCCAGTTTCTGAAACCAAGTTTAATCAGCACAATGAATAACACAAATTTTGGAGACACAAAGAGAAACAGACTGTTTTCTACATGGTGGTGATTTACACCTCTAATTTGCTCCTGCATGGCCATTTCTTCACCAAACCCTGAACTAGCAGCAGTTGCCAACTTTCAGACTTTTCCTTCAGAAAATCTGCTTCTGTAGAAAATTTGAAATGGATGGGAATTTAGGTATAGGCAACAGAGAAGGCTGCCTGGTGGTATGCATTGTGTTAGAAAGAATCCTAGAAAAGAATATACATACACCCATATATACCTGATACATATAATGAGGTTGGTGGTAAGAAGGATATACATCTATTTTTTTTTCCACTCCTTTAAGATATTCACTAGAACTCTATTTAGGTTTGAAAAGCTGGACTAATCTGAAACTTGGGGTAAGCAAATAATCTGCAACTTGATGTGACTCTATGGGACCTGGTCCAATGTCTAAGTAGTTGGTTCATTTACTGAATTTGCCCTCAGTTGAAGTAATATCTGCTTTTTAAAAAGTGAAAATATACAGTCCTGCATTCTCTTTGAAGCTCTGTCATTATTTTCCGGGTATTTATTAGCCGATAACGTGTGTAACATGTTACGCCAAGCCAGCCAGGTGCCATCAAGTCGGATCCGAATGTTACGCCTATGTAAACATATGTTCAATGGGATTTTTAAAAAAAATGCTATACCACAAGACACTGTGTGCAGTTGTGAGAGTAGGAACTGACAGGGAGGCAGACTAGGAACTGGATGAAATGCTAAGACACCCAAGAGTTGTCAGGAAAGTTTTGCTATTCTTAGGAAAAAAAATGAAATAAAGCAAGCATCAAAATAAAGGGAAGTCGTAGTTTGTGAAAGAGGACACCACAGTAATTACAAGTGAAGGGACTAAAGGCCCTTCTTCCTCTTAGCAGAGCCTTAAGTGCTTTATCTGTGATCTGTGAGTACTGAGAAAGCAAATGTGGTTAGCACACTGCTGGGGACAGTCGACAATTACCAAAAAGAAACCTATGGAGGGGGGTGGAGTCAAGATGGTGGACTAAACACACATCTCCCTAAATCCCTCTGGAAACCAAGGCCTGAACTGGTAATTAAACAGGCTTCAGGACACCCAGCGAGCCCTAGGGCACAGCATAGGGCTGTCTATTTGGACTACATACCACTGAGAGTGGGAAACTTCTCTTTCACTGACCCCCAACCCTTGATGAATGCCAGCTTTCGTGGACTGCAGATAAATCATCACTTTAACTTTTTTTTCCTCTGTCTTAGCTGGTGGGAGGGGCAAAAGTTTGACTGGCTGCAAGGCTCAGATGCACTGTGGATGAGATTGGTGAGCAGAGTCACAACATTTTGAGAGCCTGGCCTTAGAATCTGTGAAACTCAACACCTCTGACTTCTCTCTCAGAATCTCCAAATCTTCACAATTGAATAGCCTTTTCCAAGGCTGGTGGGGGGGAGCTTGTGTGGGATGCCATCTTGATTCACTGGGAGGTGGAGTTTCCTACACAGAAGCCTCAGCCAGAACTAATTCCCAGGCTGAGAGGCAATGCCTGACTTTTCTGGCAGTAAAGCAGTTTTTGATACAGAGGTGCTTACTTTGCCAGCTAGGAAGAGGGACTTCCAAACCTGAAAGCCTGAGTAATTTTGGAAACTGTCAGATACCTTTTACCTTTCAGTAGAGAAATAGCTGCAGTGCATCCAGATGCCATCTCTTCCAGCCTTTACTGTGTCACAGTACAGGGTCAGCTGATGGCTCCCCAATGACTTGATAAGTGGGGCTGCATCTTTGCCAATCAGGAGGTAGAGCTTGCTACTCCAGAGATTCCAATGAGCTGAGTCACTGGAGTACATAGAGGTGTCTGGTGATCAACTTCCTTTTCAGACAGAGGTTTAGATCTTGTTAAGGTAACCAGCAGAGAAACAAAACAACCTCTTGATGCCTCAAAAGCAACACACTTTGGAATGGAAAATTAGGAAGAATTCACCTATGTCTTCAGAAGACCTCAAAATAAAGATCCATAGAACTTCTCAGATGAAAAAGCCTTTCTGAAACTATTGGAGGATGTATACAAAATGGTTATATACAGAACCCTCCTAGACCTTATACAAAATGCACTAGAGCAAAATGAAAAATTAAGCAAGCTGTTTGGTCTGATGCAACACCAGTACTTTGAAATCCAACAGATCAAGAACAAAATCAAAGAGATAGAAAATTCAGTTCAAAGTCAAGAAAACAGAATGGAAGAAATGGAGGATAGAATTTCTGGCTTGAAAGACAGAGCCATTGACTCCAGCATCTATGAGGAGAAACAAGAAAAATGAAGAAGCATTAAGAAGCATGTGGGACTCTATTAAGAGGATCAGTCTACCATTAATTGGAGTTCCTAAACAGAGTGGGACACCTGAGAACACAGAGTGTACTGTGGCTTGAGCTGCTGACAGAAAACTTCCCAGAAATTATGAAAGAAGAGAGTACAAATATCCAAGATGCATATCGACTGCAACTCAATGTAGATCCTAAAAGAAATACTCTAAGACATATCATAATCAAACTTAACAAAATGAAACATAAGCAGAAACTCTTAACGGCAGCAAGACTCAAAGCAAAGCTAACAATCAGAGGGAAACCCTGGCTTTCGTCACATTTCTCAGCAAAAACTGTGCTGGCACGGAGACAATGGGATTGTATATCCTGAAAAACTATCTTTCAAATATGAAAATAAAATCAAGATAAACAGAAATTGCAGATAAACAGAAACTCAGAGACTTTGAGAAAACCAAACCAAAGCTACAAGAAATACTGCAAGAAGCTCTTGGCTTAGAAGAACAAAACCACTAATTTTATATTTTAGGAGGAAATAGAGGACACGTTGTCCACAAACCTACTCAGTTAGGGAAGACTCCAAACTCAGTCAAAGCTGTAATGTTAAAAGAAGTGATCCAGTGATCATATCATAAAAAATATGATGTCATCATATTAAAAAGAGGGATGTCCTGCAGTTGTTATAGTCCTTCCGGATGGAGAGGAAGTTAATACAAACTGTAGTAGTTAAAATTGGTATTAAGGGAGATCACAGTGGCAGCTAAAAGGACAATAAAGATGCAACATATTAAATCAAGAAACTTTAAAAGGAGTCTCAACAATCACAGAACCAATACTGAAAAAGGTAAAAAATCAACTCATAGAGAAGAATGTCCTGGAACACAATAATAAGAACAACAGAGAAAACATCAATACAAAAATAAACATATCACAATGGCAGTCTAAATACATATCAGTTCTACCCTGGCCCCTAGGGTCGCCATGAGTCAGATCCGACTCGATGGCACTTGGCTTTTATCAATAATTACACTGAATATGAATGCACTGAATGTTCCATTTAAGAGACAACAAGTGGCATCCTGGATGAAAAGCCATGACCCGTCCATATGTTGCTCACAAGAAACTCACCTTAAACTTAAAGATATGAACAAACTGAAAATTAAAGGATGGAAGAATATATATCAAGTTAACAATATACAATGAACAGCAGGTGTGGCAATACTAATTTCAGACGAAATAGATTTTAATTAAAATCCATCATTGTGGACAAGGATGCATACTGTTGCTGAAAGGTTCAATACACAAACAGGACTTAACAATATGAAGTATTTATGCACCCAATACTAAAGAATCTAAGTAAGTCAGAGAAACACTGACTGCACTCAGAAATGAAATAGATCATTCCACAATAACAGTGGGAGACTTCAACTCCACTCTGAATACTGGCTAGATCGTCTAGAAAAAAGCTCAATAAAGATCATAAGTTCTTATTGCCACAATTAACCAACTAGACCTCATTGACATATACAGAACTTTCTATACATTAGCAGACAACTACAACTTCTTCTCCAGTGCACATGGAACATTTTCCAGAATAGAACATGTGTTAGAAAATAAAGCAAATTTCAACAAAATCCATACCATTGAATTATGGCAAAGCATCTTCTCAGACAACAAAGGCATTAAAGTCAAAATCAATAGCAGAAAAAAAAAACATAGATAAAAAGTAGAACACATGGAAAATGAACATCTTGCTCAAAAAGCCAAAGGTTATAGAGGAAACCAAGGATGAAATAATGACATTTATAGCTTCCAACAAGAATGAAAACACTTCTTACCAGATCCTGAGGAATACAGCCAAAGCAGTGCTCAAAGGTCAGTTTATCTGTATAAACGCACATATCTGGAAGCAAGAAAGAACTCAAAACAAAGATCTAACCCTACAGCTTGAACAAGTAGAGAACAACAGAGGAACTCCTCAGGCACCAGAAGAAAACAGATCATAAATACTAGAGCAGAACTAAGTGAATTAGAGAATAGAAGAACAACTGAAAAAAAATCAAAAAGACCAAAAGCTGGTTTTCTGAAAAGATCAAAAAATTGACAAACCATTGGCTGAACTTACTGAATAAAAACAGGAAGCCAAAAGCCAAGTAAGTGCTGTCGAGTCGGAAACAAATAACCCAAATAAGGAATTAGAGGGGAGTTGTCACAACAGATCCAACAGAAATAACAAATATCATAACAGAATACTACAAAGTCTGTACTCTAGCAAATTTGAAAACCTAGAAGAAATGGACAAATTCTTAGATTCAAAATTATCACAACGTGAAGTAGAACAACTTAACAAAACCATCACAAAGGAAGAGATTGAAAAACTGATCCAAAAACTACCAACCAAAAAAAGCCCTGGCCCAGATGGCTTTACCAGAGAATTCTACCAAGCTTTTGCAGAAGGGTTCTCTCCAGTACTACTGAGACTATTTCACAGTATAGAAAGGGATGGAATGCTCCCAAATTCATTCATTCTATCAGCATAACCCTGATACCAGAGCCAGGGAAAGACCCAACAAAAAAGGAGAACTACAGACTGATATCAGTGAGGACTCTAGACGAAAAAATCTTCAACAAAATTCTTGCCAATAGACTACAACAATATATCAAAAAAACAATTCATCACAAGCAAGTTGGATTCATACTAGGGATGCAAGGCTGGTTCAACATCAAAAAAAAATTAATGTGATCAACCACATAAATAACACAACAGACAAGAATCACCTGATTTTCTCTATTGATGCCAAAAAAGCATTTGATAAAGTCCAACACCTATTTACGCTAAAAACTCTCAGCAAAATAGAAACAGACAGCAAATTCCTCAATGCAATAAGGTCCATTTCGACAAAGCCAACTGCCTACATCATCCTGAACGGAGAGAGACTGAAACAATTCTCCTTGAGAATAGGAACTAGACAAGGATGCCCACTCTCACCTCTCCTATTGAACATTGTGCTAGAAGTCCCAAGCCAAGCAAGCCAAGTGCCGTTGCATCGGATCCGACTCATGGCGACCCTAAGGGCCAGGGTAGAACTGATCCCCAGTCCTAGCCAGAGCAATTAGACAAGACCAAGAAATAAAGGGCATCTGCATCGGCAAAGTAGAAGTAAAAATCTCCCTATCTGTAGGCTATACGATTGTATATGCAGAGAATCCTAGATAATCCATAAGTAAGCTACTAAAATTGATAGAAGAGTTCAGCAAAGTGTCAGGATACAAAAAAACCGTAAGTAAATCAGTAGGATTCCTTTATATCAACTATGATATTATTAAAGAAGAAATCACCAAATCAATACCATTTTCCATAGCCACTACAAGACCTTGCTACAAGAAAATAAGAGAGAATTATGTAAATAGAGAAATGCACCCTGCTCAAGAACAGGAAGACTTAACATTGTGAAAATGTCTATTTTACCCATTACTTATTCAATGCAATCCCAATGATCCGACTTGACGGCACTTGGCTTTGGCTAGGCTAATACAAGTTCCACTGACATTTTTTAATTAGAGGGAGAAACAAATCGCCAACTTTGTTTGGAAAGGGAAGAAGCTCCAGATAAGTAAAGCACTACTGAAGAAGAACACAATGGGAGGCCTCTCACAACCCAACCTTAGAACCTACTACACTGCTACAATAGTCAAAACAGCCTGGTACTGATACAAAAAGAGACAGATAGATCAATGGAACAGAGTTGAGACTCCAGAGATGACACCATCCTCCTATGAACAGCTGATATTTGACAAAGGCCCTAAGACATTAACCTAGGGTAAAAGCAATCTCTTCAGCAAATGGTGCTGGCAAAATTGGATGTCCATCTGCAATAAATTGAAACGAGACCCATATCTCACACCTTATACAGAAAGCAACTCATACTGGATAAAAAACCTAAATATCAAATCTAAAATGATAAAGCGCATCCAAGAAAAAGTAGGATCAGCAATGGAAGTTTTAATACACACGCAAACAGACTTCAAAATCTGACAAACAAACCACAGTCAACAGAAGAAAAAATAGATAAATCAGAAATACTAAGAATCCAACACTTTTGCTCATACAAAGACTTTACCAATAGAATTGAAAGATCACTCAATGAGGACAGACTCCAAAATCTGTCAAAGAAACCTCAATCAACAGAAGAGAAAGTAGATAAATGGGAACTATTAAGAATCAAACACTTTTGCTCATCCAAAGACTTTATTAATAGAATTAAAAGAACACCCACAGAGTGGGAAAAAATATTTGGCAACTCTATGTCAGATCGACGCCTGATCTCCATAATCTATAAGATACTACAAAATATCAATAAGAAGAAGATAAACCATCCAATTAAGTGATGGGCAAAGGAGGTGGACACATACTTCACTAAAGAGGAGATCCAGGCAGCCAAAAAACACATGCGGACATGTTCACGATCTTTAGTTATTAAAGAAATTCAAATCAAGACAACAATGAGATACCATCTCACTCCAACAAGATTGGCCATGATCCAGAAAACACAAAACAACAAATGCTGGAGAGGCTGTGGAGAAAGTGGAACCCTCCTACACTGTTGGTGGGGTTGCAAAATGGTCCAGCCTCTTTGGAAGGCAATCTGGCGCTTCCTTAAAAAAATGGATATTGATATACCATTTGACCCAGTAATTCCACTACTTGGAATATATCCTACAGATTCAAGGCCTTTCACATCAACGGACACATGCACCAGAATGTTTATCACGGCACAGTCCACAATAGCAAAAAGATGGAATCAACCTAGATGCCCAACAATAGAAGAATGGATAGGTAAACTGTGGTACATATACTCAATGGAGCACTACGCAATGATAAAGAATAACGATGATTCCAGGAAACATCTCCTAACCTGGTTTCAACTGGAAGACATTATGTTGAGTGAGAGTAGTCAGCGACAAAAGGACAAATACTGTATGAGACCTCTACGATAAGATCTCAAAAGCAGACTCGTGTATAGAAGAAAAGACTCTTTGACAGCTGCAAGGGAGAGGAGGGGAGGGAGGGAGGGCAAGGGGGGGAGGGTTTAGTTTAGGTAGTTACTAGAAATCTAGTTGGGAGAAAGCGGTGACAGCACACATTAGGAACAAGAACAACATTAAGTGGACTTCAGCATAACTTGAGTACTCCTTCCATCTTAACTCAATACTGCAAGGATAGAGTAGCAGGGGCGGGGGGCGGGGGACCATGCTCTTAGGTGAATTCCAGGCCAATTGGCACAACTAGCGTTTTGCTAAGAGAGCTCTCTGCGCCCTACATTGGTGAGTGGCATCTGGGGTCTTAAAAGCTGCCAAGCTGCCATCCGAGGACACAGCAAATGGTCCCAACTCAGCAGGAACGGATGCTCACCAAGGGCCAAAATGGCATCCAGTAAAGACAACCTAGAAGACAGAGAGACCCACCAGAGTGGGTACCTACATCGACCTGGGACCAGAAGAACCGGATGGTGCCCGGCCACCACCAGTGATAGCCACAACGGAGCTCACAGAGAGGAGCCTCACTGGCAACACAAGAATAAAAAGAGGTGCATCATGAGATCTCCACTAAAGGACCTCAATTGATGATCCAGTGGTTTTGGGGTTCCTCTGAGAGCATGGTCCCCAGCCCTGATGCTGCCCTTTCCCATAAATTATAACAAAGGTCGACTTTTTGGACAGGAATGGATTGGACTTGGCAATGCAGAGTAACCATATACTGGAAGCACTTTATGGTTCTGTACATCTATAGGATATCATCTTGCTGACCTCTGGCTGGAGGAAGGGGAATAGACGGAGAGGAGGGGAAAGGAGACTGTTGGGAGGATGAGACATGTACGGAGCAGAGAGGAATAGTGTGCAGTCACCGGACAGGGAGAACAGTGGAAGCTGCATATAGGGGGGCATGTAAATTTACATGTGAATGTACATTTTCACTCAGTTATGTTAAATAAAAAAGAAAGAAAAAAAAAAGAATTGAAAGATCACTTACAGAATGGAAAAAAAAAATGTTTGGCAACTGTATGTCAGATGGACATCTGATCTCCATAGTCTATAAGGTACTACAAAATACCAATAAGAAAGAGATAAATAATCTAATTAAGTGATGGGCAAAGGAGATGGGCAGACACTTCTCTAAAGAAGAGATCCAGGCAGCCAAAAAACACATGCGGACATGCTCATGATCATTAGTTATTGTGATGGGTTGAATTGCGTCCCACCCCAAATGTCTGTCCTGATTTGATTTGGCTGTGAGTCCCATATGGTGCCCTTCCTCCCATGTATTGTGAATTGTGCCTTTGTGATATTGATGACTGAGAATCGTTTGCAGTTGTGTTAGTGAGGCAGGACCCAAGCTATAAGCTTGTGGAATATAAGGGAGAGAAGTGAATTCAGGAAGTTAGGAACCTCATACCACCAAGAGAGGAGCACGAAGAGCATAACACGTCCTCTGGACCCAAGGTTCCTGTGCTGAGATGCTGTCACTGGATTTGGACTCAGCCTTCCAAAGCTTTGAGGGCTAATATAATGTGTTCTGCTCACTCACTTGTTGCCTGTAATGCCTTCTTTCCCTGCAATTTCTCCCATTTGTAATGGAACGTCTAAGTTGTGCCTATTCTGTCGTTGTACCTGTGGAAGTAGATAGCTTGTATTCTAGGTTTCATAGATGTAAAGGAATTTTTTAATTTGGGGCTTGGAACTGATTTAAGACTTCTGGCATATGGGATGGACATGATTTTGCAGTGGTGAGATGAATGTGTTACATGTTTCTACGATGTGATTTTTGGGGTGCCAAAAGGTGGTATGTCATGAATTGAATTGTGTTCCCCTAAAAATATGTGTAGCTATGTGGCTCCCAGTATCTTGTTACTGTCCTCCACACTGTGGTTTTCTACATTTTCCATGTTAAAGGATTAGGGTGGGACTGTAAACCCCTTTATAAGATCACCTGCCTGCTCCACTGTAAAGGGAGTTTGCCTGGAGTATGGCTTGCCCCACCCTTAATCCTTTCATTTTGCAAGAGATAAAAGGAAAGAGAAGCAAGCAGAGATTTGGGAACCTCACACCATCAAGCAAGCAGCACTGGGAGAAGAGCACATCCTTCAGACCTGAGGTTCCTGCACCAAGATGCTCCCTGGAGAAAGGCTCATGCAATACCAGACTTTTCTCCTGAGCTGACAAAGGGAAAGCCTTATCCTGGAGCAGACACCATGAATATGGACTTGTAGCCTACTGGACTGTGTAAGAATAAATCTTCCTTTGTTAAAGCCTTACACTTTTTGGCATTTCTGTTAGAGCAGCCCTAGCTGACTAAAACAGCTATTAAAGAAATTCAAATCAAAACTACGATGAGATACCATCTCACCCCATCACAGTTGGCCGTGATCCAAAAATCACAAAACAACGAATGCTGGAAAGGCTGTGAAGAAATTCGAACTCTCCTACACTGCTGGTGGGATTTCAAAATTGTACAACCTGTTTTGAAAGCAATCTGACTCTTCCTTAAAAAGCTGGAAATAGATATACCATTTGACCCAGTAATTCAACTGCTTGGAATGTACCCTACAGAATCAAGGCCATTCACACCAACTGATACATGAACAAGAATGTTTATTGCAGCACAGTCTACAATATCACAAAGATGGAATCAACCCAGATGCCCAATGACAGAGGAATGGATTAGATAAACTATAGTATATATACTTGGTGAAACAGGATGCAATGATAAAGAACAATGATGATTTTAGGAAACATCTCATAACCTGGTTTCAACTGGAGGATGTTACATTGAGTGAAAGTAGTCAGCAGCAAAAACACAAATATTGTATGAGACCCCTACTATAAGAACTTAAAAACAGACTCATGGGTAGAAGAAAAGACTTTGATGGCTGCAAGGGTGGAAAGAGAGGGAGGTTGAAGGGGGGAGGGTTTAGATTAGATAGTTAATAGAAATGTGGTTGGGTGAAATCTGTGACAGCACACATTAGAAAGAAGATCAATTTTAACTGGACTTCAACATAACATGATTACTCCTCCCATCTTAACCTAATATTACAAAGATGGAGTAGCTGAGGTGGGGGTCCGGGGACCATGCTGTCAGGGGACTTCAAGGTCAGTTGGCATAACTAGCATTTTGTTAAGAGAGTTTTCTGCACCCCAAATTGGTGAGTGGCATCTGGAGTCTTAAAAGCTGCCAAGCTGCCATCTGAGGTACCCCAAATATTTCAACACAGCAGGAACAGATGATCTCCAAGGACCAAAATGACAAAGGGCAAAGAGAGCCCAGAAGACAGACAGACACACGTGAGCAGGTGACTATATCAACATGTGACTGGAAGAACTGGGTGGTGTCCGGTCACCACCAGTAATAGCTCTGATTGGACTCACAAAGTTAAGTGTCACTGGCAACAGGAAGATAAAAAGGAGTGCACTCTGAGATCTCCACTAAAAGACTGCAATTGATGGTTCAGGGGCCTCGGAGTTCCCCTAGGAGCAGGACCCCTGGCCAACATGCTGCCCCTTTCCGTAAATCACCTGTCCATAAATCATAATGGAGGTCAACTCTTTGGACAGAAATGGATTGGATTTGGTGACACAGAGCGACCATATCATGTGTGCACTTTATAATTCTATGCACCTGTAGGATGTCATCCGGCTGACCTCTTACTGAACGCGGGAGGGGATAGGAGATTGTTAGGAGGATATGACACTTACAGAATGGAGAGGAGGAGTGTGCTGTCACCGGGCAGGGAGAGCAGTGGGAGCCATTCATTGGCAGGTATGCAAGTTTATATGGGATTTTATATTTTCACTCAATCATAATTGAAAAAAAAAAATCAGTGGATACTAAGAGAAAACAGTGCACCCCACTCTGGCCCTGAAAGAGTAAGACAATGGATCTATCCATTCTTTGATTATTTAATGATTTTAACTCAGAAAGTGTTGCAGACCCAGGAGACACAGCTTTGAAAAAATAGTTAAGGCCCCTGCCCCCCTGAATCTCATTCATGCACTGGGCAGCTGAGGTGTAGACGGTGATGAACAAAGACTGAAATAAGTCATTTCAGGTAGACTGGGTGGAGACTGGTACGGATATGGATTGAGACTGGTGACCAGAAAGGTTTTCTTTAAGGTGGTAACTCTGAGCAGAGACCTGAATACTGGGGTGCAACCAGGCATGAATGATAAGAGGCCTAATATTTTGCAATGAATATTAATCAGCAAAAGTAGCCCATAATTATCACATAATAAATTTTCAAAATGATAAACTACTATAGCTTTTCTGCGTGTCCTGTATAAAGTGCTGTATTAAATATTATGCAGTGTATGTCGTTGACATACTTTCTCTTAGACCTTCTTTCAACATTTTATAAAGTCTATTCACAGACCAGACTCCAGCTTATTTCTCCTGTTAAGATAATCACCTTTCTTTTAATCTTAATTATTTTTCCTTTCTAACTCTCCTTGATACTCAGTTTTAAAGACAGTGTAAATTTGAAAAGGAAAACAAACAAACACGTTTTGGAGTAAGTTAGAAATTTTCTCCAGATAAAAGGTATAATAACTGTTCCTCTTGGCAAGAACATGTTTGTTTTCCCCGTCTGTGTTTCCAAACCACTTTGTGTTACTTTTTTTAGCTTTCAGACAGCAGAGCTATAGCTAACATGAAAACCAAAAATATTGTATTTCTCCTCTCAGACTATTTGTATATTAGTTAATTCCATTGTAGTATCAGCACTCGCTTTCCAAATTTGCGACTGATTGATTCCAACTCATGACATTCACCTTGGTGTCAGTGGAACTGCACTCTGTAGGATTTTCAGTGGCTGTAATCCTTCAAAAGTAGATCACCAGGCTTTCTTCCATGGTGGCAGTTGGTGAATTCGAACCACTTGGTGGATTCGAAACACTAACCTTGCAGTTGGTAGCCTAGAGTATGCTACTAGTGCTACCCAACAGGGAAAATTTTCATCACTGTATTATTAATGCACAATTTTGAAACAACAGTTAAAAATAATTCTATTTGTTATGATTGCTGGCAGTTGCTCGTGTTCTCACCATTTATGTTCTCTTCTTCTTTGACTTGAGTCATTGTCAGTCTCAGGTGGGTAACACTAAAGCTGTAGTCAGTTGTTTTCATCCTCGTACAAATATACCTCTCTTCCTTTCCTGGGGTCTGGTCTTGATGACGGCAGAAAGTAGGATGTCAATAAGGAGCTGGATGACCTGAGGGTCAGTCATCCCTAAAGAGGAAAACCTATGTGGGACAAGGTAAGTGTGTGATCAAAATGAAAATAGATTCTTCTTGGTTTCCTTGTAGCAGCTATGGTTAGGAAAGCTTCTCTAAAAATTGAATGTTGACAGAGGACGATTGTCAACATCCCTGGTACACCACTTTAATTACCCAGAAAATTTGAAGGGCCTTCTTCAACAAGCATTTGTTATGTGAGTGCTATTGAAGAAACAATAAAATACTCTCCCTGACATCTAGAGGCTTGTAATATTGGGAAGGATGGGCAGGAAACTAATGCTAGGAGAGACAGCGCTCCATGGCTTTTTCACATTTCTTCATGTCTTGTGAGTGGAGGTACCGACTGCACTTGCTCCAGAATATCTTTTTGAGGAATAAATATTTGAATAGTGAACAAACTTGGAAGGCAGAGAAAAGAGATCTGCCTCTGCAGCAAGGGACAGGCTTGTTTGCTGTCCAAAATAGTAAAGATAATGTCTCCTTCCAGAAAAAAGGTCAGGCATGCGTGGTGGTGGTGGTAATTGCCACCAAGTTGGCTCCGACTCATGGAGACCTTACACATAACAAACAAAACATTACCTAGTCACATACCTTGAGGATTCAATCTGTGTGTCAGCTTGGCTGACTCATGATCCACAGTAGTCTGGCAGTTATAATGTAGTTCAGCAGCTTTTTCATGATGGAAATACTTCCATAATGAGTTCTGATATGATGTGGTCACCTCCAGGATGAGACGTGTTGTGAGCAGCCAATCACTTTTAAGAACATTTCCTTGAAAGTGTGGCCTCCATCAAATATTGGTGGATTTTCTGGCAAGGCTCACTAGCTTTGGCTTACTCTGGATTCTGCTTCTCGCTCCTGTTCATCTGACCTTCAGTTCTTGGAACTTGAGCTAGCAGATTACCTGTCATCTACCTGCTGATCTTAGGATTCATCAGCCTCCACAGGCCTCTTTTCTGATCTTCTAATCTGAGATTAACCAGCACCTATGGCTATGTGAATAAGGAGAAGCATCCTGCCTGACCCATGAACTTGGAACTTTTCCGCCTCTATAACCAATTGAGTCATTTTCTTGAAATAAGTCTCTTCCTCTCTCTTCTCCCCCTCTCTTTCTGTGTTTCTTTCTATATATATACATATATATATGTACACACACACACAGACAGACAGACAGACACAGACACATACATAAATGTTTCACTGGTTTTGGCTTCTCTGGAGAACTCAGCCTGAGATATACATCATCTTCATGATCATTGGTATGTTTGAGGCTGTTTTTAAAGCTGTTGTGTCAATTCATCTTATTGAGGGTTTTCCTCACTTTCACTGACCCTTTCCTTTACCAGCCATACTGTCCTTTTCTAGCGATTGATCTTTTCTGATGATGTGTCCAATGTAAGCAAGAGGAAGTCTTGTCATTCTTCTAAGGAGCATTCTGGTTATATGGATTCATTCTGGTTGAGTGATTTTTCCATTCTCTGACGGTCTATAGTCAGGTAGGCTTACTGCTCACACTAAAGATCTGGGTTACAGAAGCTCAGGTTTTCTGTTTTAATACAGACTGCTGTGTGTGCATACACATTACCTGGCCCTTTTGGGTCACCCTGTTGGAAGAAGGGCTCAGGTAACCAATACAGCTGCTGATACTCTGGCTATAGCTACATGAAGTCCTTTAGTTGCATCATAAAGTCCTTTGGCTCTGATCCAGGAATTTCTTGTCCTCTGCCAGCATCCATAAATCTGAAATGCAAACTTGTTACCTTGCATTAGGATAAGAATCTCAGATCCTTCACAATTCTTGACAATCAACATGCTGAGTGCCTTCAATTTCAGATACAGTATATGATGAGTGATAAAGTTGACAGTAGTCTTTTTATTAATAAAAGTGTAAACAAATTCCTCTAAACGTGTCTAAGAACAGATAATTCTGATGAAAGCATATGGGAAGACTTAGAAAAATTAGTATTTGAACAGGGTAGTTAGTGTATGAAGGGTACCCTTTCAGTACTCGGATTATCAGAGATAAGCATTCCTCCTCCAAGTAGAAAGAGTTTGAATAAAGTCTAAACACTGTTTAGAAATGAGAGACTGACTATACTGATCAGTAGGGCCAGTGGAAGAGAAGAGGAAGAAACAAGGCCAGAAAGTTGTCCACATTTGAAGGACTTTTAGAGGCTTTGCAATTTTGGCTTCATTCTTCATTTGAATTATGAGTTTTTTTTTTTTCTTTCATGACCTAAGTACTGAGGAATTAGTTTTGGCCCAGGAACAATAAAATGTAGTAAAGTAATTTCTATTCTTTCAAATGAGGTTTGACATTGTCTTGAAGTTTCTTGTGAAAAGGTTAAGTTTTGTTTTGCTTTGTTTTTAATTGCTCTGAGAAAGAGGAGGCATACACACAAGGACAGTAGATTCAAGGTACATTTTGCCACAATTCAAATAAATGCTAGATGATACCACTGGAATGATGAAAGACCAGGGTATCTTCTTTGTATCTCATGTAGTCTATGACTCTATAACAGTAAATTCCTGTCTTGGCAGACAAGCACAGCCATTCAGACCACTGAGATTTATTAGAAGAGGCAGCCCCAATTCCTTTGCACACAAGTTTCCCCCTCCTTACACAGAAAAATAAATTCTGCTAAATATGTACTTAAATGCTAGAAATATTATCTGAAGAAACCAACCTTCATCTTTTGAAAGACTGTAGCAAATGTCAATGATTTTAAAAATATACTCCAACACCACATCCAAGATTATGCTTACTAGAAACAGTTTATTTACAATCCAAGAAAAACAGAAATAAGTTGTAGAGATATAGAATTTAATATATCTTAGTGGTTGATTACTGTATTGAAGTTAGGAAGTTCTAGCATTAATGATAGTTATCACAATAGCACAATATGAAAGCATTAAGCTCACTTCCCAAATGTTCTTTCCCAGCATTACTTTCTAGAAATATAAATAGGACTGAGTCTCTAGAATCTGCCTAGTAGTGGTTTTTATCATAAGTTTTGAATGATAAATGACTTTCAGACAGTCTTAAGCTTCCCACAATGGACTCTAATAATACTGAAGAAAAATTTTATGATGGATACAAATTATTCTTAAAGCCTGTAATACATCATGCTGAATAATATCACAATAAGAATAGGAAATGAAACTTTAAATAAGCATATGTTTTTATGTACTTTGACTGGAATTTGTATTCTTTCTACCACTAACTTCAATGTAACAGTAAATACTATTCTGGAAAACAAGAAACTATCTTTACTATCTTTTGAAAATTTGGTTTGTGAAAAACGAATACATAATTTCCATTAGAAATTACTTTCCCTGGGGGCGGAGTCAAGTTGGCGGACTAAGCACACATCTCCTTATATCCCTCTGGAAACCAAGACCTGAACTGATAATCAAATGGAGCCTTCTGAGAACCTAATCAGCCCCAGGACACGGCATAGGGCTGTTACTTTCCACTTCAGACCACTGAGCGAAAAACCTCCTCTCTTTCACTGACTCCCGCTCCTGGCTAGCCCTGGCTCTCACGGACTGAAGGTAAACGCACCATTTTGACTTTTTTTTTCTCTGTCTTGGCCGGCGGGCGGAGCTGGGTCTTGCCTAGCGGCTAGACTTAGATGCGCTGCTGGGGGGATAGGCACGCGGAATTCCCATATTTCGAGAGCCAGAGTTAGGGCTCTGTTAATCTAACTGCTTTCAGCCTGTCGTCTTATCCCTGCCACAGCAGGGGTTGTACAGAATTACGCAGTCAGTGTGCGGGATGCCATGTTGGTACTGAGATTTTGACTTGACGGTACTTGGCTTGGCTTGGCTAATTCTTAGCCTGAGAGCCAGTGCCTGCAAACAGGGTGGTGCTTCTCTGACAGAAAAGCAGTAAATTACACACTGCCACCTATGTTGGGGGCCCTGCAACAGAAGCAGAGGCATCACTACCTCTCAGCATCTTTAGCCCCTCTATCTACTGCATGTGTGGAAGATGCCATCTTGGATATGGTGGCCACAGTTGGAACTAATTCTTAGTTTGGGAGCCAGAACCTGCCATGGGAGAACGCTTTTCTACCAGAAAAGCAGTACTCTACACAGTGTCGCCTAAGGTTACGCCCAGTCAGCAGAAGCCAACAAGGCAGTAGCATTGCTGTATTCTGAACTAGTTTGTATCATCTGGGGTTGGATATAATGGTGTTTACTTTGCCAGTTGAGAAGAGGGACCTCTATACCTGAAAACCTCACTTACTTGGGAAGTGGTCAGATACCTTTTGCTTTGTATTTTAAGACAGCTAAGGGAAACATCTGCAGTCCATCCTCACAGTATCTCTTCCAGCCTCTACTTATTCACATGGGACCCAAAAAGTAACAGACACTTGTGGAATACAAGAAATCACCCATGGCTTCAGAAGGCTCCCAAACAAAGCAACCAAGGAGTTTTCCAGGTGAAGACACTTTTATAAAAGCATCAGAAAGTGAATACAAAATGATTATATACAGAGTCCTTCTAGACCTTATACAAAATGCAGCAGAACAAAATGAAAAATTAAGCAAGCTGTTCGATCTGATGGAACACCAGTATTCTGAAATCCAACAGATCAAGAACAAAATCAAAGACATAGAAACTTCCATGCAAAGTCAAGGAAACAGAATGGAACAAATAGAAAAAAAAAATTCTGACTTGAAAGACAGAGCTATGATGCCAGCACCTATGAGCAGAAATCAGAAAAAGGAAACAAGAAAAAATGAAGAAGCATTAGGAAGCATGTGGGACTCTATTAAGAAGAACAACCTTCGATTAATTGGAGTCCTGGAACAGGGTGAGACACCTGAGAACACAGAGAGTATCGTTGCTCAGCTGCTGACAGAAAACTTCCCAGAAAGCATGAAGGAAGAGAACATAGACATGTCAGATGCATATTATATGCCATTCGATATAGATCTCAAAGAAAGACTCCAAGACGTATTATAATCAAGCTTAACGAAATGTAAGCAGCAACTCTGAAAGGCAGCAAGATTCAAATCAAAGCTAACATTGAGGGGGAAACCCTGTAGGCTCTCTTCAGATTTTCAGCAGATACAATGCTGGCACAGAGACAGTGGCATGACACATTCAAAGACTTGAAGGAGAAGAACTTCCAACCAAAAATTATATATTCTGCAAAGCTATCTTTCAAATACGAAAATGCAATTAAGACATTCCCAGATAAACAGGAACTCAGAGACTTTATAAAAACCAAACCCAAACTACAAGAAATACTGAAAGAAGTTCTTGGCTTTGGCTTAGAAGAATGAAACCACTATTTTTATATTTTAGAACAACACACTACTCAAAACTCTACTGGGTTAGGGAAAGCTCCAAAGTCAATCACAGCTTTAATATGGAAAGAAGCAATTCAGTGAACATCATGAAAACTATGGTGCCATCATATTCAAAACAGGGATGTGTTACAGTTGTTATAGTCCTTCCAGATGCAAAGGAAGATGACAAGACTGGTAGTAAATAAAATTGGGTTTATATATAGTTTATTAAGGGGGATCATAGGGGCAGCTGTAAAGAACAACAAAGATGTATCATACCATTTCAAGAAATGTAACACAGGAGTCTCAACAACTATAAAACCAGCTCTGAAAAAGGTGAAAAATCAACTCACAAAAAAGAGTGTCCCAGAACAGACTAATAAGAACAACAGAGAAAACATCAACATAAAAATAAACATATCACAATGGCAGCAGTGAACACATACCTACCAATAATTACATTGAATGTGAATGGACTGAATGCTCCAGTAAAGAGACATCAAGTGACATCTTGGATCAAAAGACATGACTCATCCATATGTTGTCTACAACAAACTCACTTGAGACCTAAAGATAGGAACAAACTGAAAATTAAAGGATGGAAGAACATATATAAAGCTAGCAATGAACAAAGAAGAGCAAGGGTGGCAATTCTAATCTTAGACAAAATCAATTTTAATGTCAAATCCACCATCATTGACAAAGGTGGACATTATTTATTGCTCAAAGGTTCAGTACACAAACAAGATTTAACTATATTAAATATTTATGTACCTAATATCAGAGCATCTAAATACGTCGAAGAGACAATGATTACACTCAAAATAGAGTTAGATGAGTCCACAATAATAGCGGACTTCAACACTCCACTCTCAATACTGGATAGATAATCTAGAAAAAAGCTCAGTAAAGATACAGAAGACCTCGTTGACACAATTAACCAACTAAACCTCACTGATATATATAGAACTTTCCACCCATCAGCGGACAACTACACCTTCTTCTCCAGTGCAAATGAACATTCTCCAGAATTGACCATGTGTTAGGCCATAATGTAGTGCTTAGCAAAATCCATACCACTGAATTACTGCAAAGCATCTTCTCAGATCATAAAGCCCTAAAAGTTGAAATCAATAGCAGAAGAAACATAGATAGAAAGTGGAACTCTTGGAAACTAAACAACATCTTGCTCAAAAAAAACATGGATTATAGAGGAAATCAAGGATGAAATAAAGAAATTCATGGATTCCAATGAGAATGAAAACACTTCCTACCAGAACCTATGGGATACAGCCAAGGCAGTGCTCAGAGTTCTGTTTATTTCCATAAATGCACACATCTGGAAGGAAGAAAGAAACCAAATCAAGGAACTAACCCTACAGCTTGAACAAGTAGAAGGAGAATAACAGAGGAACCCCTCAGGCACCAGAAGAAATGAGATCATAAAGATTAGAGCAGAGCTAAATGAATTAGAGAATAGAAAAAAAATTGAAAAAAGTTGAAAAGACCAAAAGCTGGTTTTTTGAAAAGATCAACAAAATTGACAAACCACTGGCTAAACTTACTAAAGAAAAGCAGGAAAGGAAACAAATAACCCAAATTAGAAATGAGAGGGGAGTTGTCATCACAGATGCAACAGAAATCAAAAATATCCTAACAGAATACTATGAAAGACTGTACTCTAACAAATTGGAAAACGTAGAGGAAATGGACAAATTGACTCATGCCACCTACCCAAATTATCACAACGTGAAGCAGAACAACTTAATAAACCCATCAGAAAGGAAGAGATTGAAAATGTCATCAAAACACTCCCAACCAAAAAAGGTCTGGGCCCAGATGGCTTCACTGCAGAATTCTACCAAGCATTTAGAGAAGACTTATCTCCAATACTACTGAGACTATTTCACAGTATAGAAAGGGATGGAATACTCCCAAACTCATTCTATGAAGCCAGCATAACCCTGATACCAAAGCCAGGGAAAGACCCAACAAAGAAGGAGAACTACAGACCGATATCACTCATGAATCTAGATGCAAAAATCTTCAACAAAATTCTTGCCGGTAGAATATAACAACGTATCAAGGAAATAATCCATCATGACCCAGTGGGATTCATACCAAGGATCCAAGGCTGGTTCAACATCAGAAAAACAATTAATGTGATTAACCACATAGATAACACGAAAGACAGGAATCACCTGATTTTGTCCATTGATGCCAAAAAGGCATTTGATAAAGCCCAACAACGATTCATGCTAAAAACTATTAGCAAAATGGGCATAGATGGCAAATTCCTCAACACAATAAGGGCCATTTATACAAAGCCAATTGCTCACGTCATCCTGAACAGAGAGAGACTGAAAGACTTTCCCTTGAGATCAGAAAGTAAACAAGGATGCCCACTCTCAGGTCTTCTATTCAACATTGTTCTAGAAGTTTTAGCCAGAGCAATTAGACAAGACCAAGAAATAAAGGGCATCTGCATCGGCAAAGAGGAAGTTAAAATCTTCCTGTTTGCAGATGATATGATTGTACATGCAGAGAATCCCAAGGAATCTATAAGTAGACTTATAAGTAAACTACTCAAACTGATAGAAGAGTTCAGCAAAGTCTCAGGATACAAGATAAACATAAGTAACTCAGTAGGATTCCTTTATACCAACAACGAGACTGTTAAGGAAGAAATTATCAAATCAATACCATTTATGATAGCGCCTAAGAAGATAACGTACCTAGGAATTAATCTAACCAGACAATAACAGACCTTTACAAAGAGAAATGCAAGCCCTTACTACAAGAAACTAAGACAGACTTAGAGAAATGGAAAAACCTACGCTGCTCATGGATAGAAAGACTTAACATTGTGAAAATGTCCATTTTACCCAAAGCAATCTATTTATACAATGCAATCCCAATACAAGTTCCAGAGTCATTTTTTAATGAGATGGAGAAATAAATCATCAATTTTGTTTGGAAAGGGAAGAAGCCCCGGATAAGTAAGGTACTACTAAAGAAGAAGAACACACTGGGAGGCCTCTCATTACCCGACCTTAGAACATGCTACACTGCCACAGTGGTTAAACAGCCTGGTAATGGTACAAGAACAGACAGATTGATCAATGGAACAGAATTGAGACCCCAGAGATGACACCATCTGCCTATGAACAGTTGATATTCAACAAAGGCCCTAAGACATTAAACTGGGGTAAAAACAGTATCTTCAGCAAATGGTACTGGCAAAATTGGATATCCATCTGCAATAAACTGAATCAAGATCCATATCTTACACCTTATACAAAAACCAACTCCAACTGGATAAAAGACCTAAATATCAAACCTAAAACGATAAAGCTCATCCAAGAAAAGGTAGGAACAACAATTGAAGTTTTAACACACAATGAGGACAGATTCCAAAATCTGTCAAGCAAACCACAATCAACAGATGAGAAAATAGATAAATGGGAACTATTAAGAATCAAACACTTTTGCTCATCCAAAGACTTTATTAATAGAATTAAAAGAACACTCACAGAATGGGAAAAAATATTTGGCAACTCTATGTCAGACCGATGCCTGATCTCCATAATTCTAAAAATACTATAAAATATCAATAAGAAGAAGATAAATCATCCAATTAAGTGATGGGCAAAGGAGATGGACAGACATTTCAGTAAAGAGGAGATCCAGGCAGCCAAAAAACACATGTGGACATGTTCACGATCTTTAGTTATTAAAGAAATTAAAATCAAGACGACAATGAGATACCATCTCACCCCAACAAGATTGGCCATGATCCGAAAAACACAAAACAACAAATGCTGGAGAGGCCGTGGAGAAAGTGGAACCCTCCTACACTGTTGGTGGGGTTGCAAAATGGTCAAGCCTCTTTGGAAAGCAATCTGGCACTTTCTTAAAAAACGGGTATCGATATACTGTTTGACCCAGTAATTCCACTACTTGGACTATATCCTACAAAATCAAAGCCTTTCACACCAACGGACATATGCACCAGAATGTTTATTGCAGCACAGTCCACGATAGCAAAAAGATGGAATCAACCCAGATGCCCAACAATAGAAGAATGGATAGGTAAACTATGGTACATATACTCAGTGGAGGACTATGCAATGATAAAGAATAACGATGAGTCCAGGAAGCATGCCCTGAAAGTAGTCACTGACAGTAGCGACAAAAGGACCAATATTGTATGAGACCTCTAGATCTCAAAAACAGACTTGTGTATAGAAGAAAAGACTCTGACAGCTGTAAGGGTGGCTAGCTTTTAAGAACCCAGACGCCACTCACCAATATAGGATACAGAAGACTCTCTCAGTAATAGGCTGGTTATCCTAATTGGCCTTGATGTTTCCTGAGAGCATGGTCCACAGACCCTGCCCCCGCTACTCTATCCTTGAACTATTGGGTTGAGATTAGAAAAGTTTTCATTTTATGGCGAAGCCCATTTAAGTTGATGTACTTTCTATTGTGTGCTGTCACAGATTTAACCTAACCAAATTTCTATCAACTATCTAATCTACAACCAACCCTTTCTCTCTCTCCCCTCCCTTGTAGCCATCAAAGAGTCTTTTCTAATGTATATATGTCTGTTTTTAAGTCCTTAGAGTAGGAGTCTCATACAATATTTGTCCTTTTGCTGCTGACTGATTTCACTCAGCACAATGTCTTCCAGTTGAAACCAGGTCATGAGAGCTTCCTAAAATCATCATGATTCCTTATCATTGCATAGTGTCCCACTCAGTATATGTAACAGAGTTTGTTTATCCATTCATCTGTTGATGGGCATCTGGGTTGGTTCCATCTTTTTGATATTGTGGACTGTGCTACAATAAACATTGTTGTGCATGTATCAGTTGGTATGAATGGCCTGGATTCTGTAGGGTATATTCCAAGCAGTGGAATTACTGAGTCAAATGGTATTTCTATTTCCAGCTTTTTAAGGAAGCACCAGATTGTTTTCCAAAGGGGTTGTATCATCTTGCAATCCTCCCAACAGTGTAGGAGAGTTCCAATTTCTCTACAGCCTCTCCAGCGTTTGTTGTTTTGAGCTTTTTGGATCATGACCAACCTTGCTGGGGTGAGATGGTATCTCATTGTAGTTTTGATTTGGATTTCTCTAATAGCTAATGATCGTGAGCATTTCCTCATGTGTCTTTTTGGCTGCTTGGATGTCTTCTTTGGTGAAGTATCTGTCCATCTTCTTTGCCCATTGCTTAATTAGGTTATTTACCTTTCTCTTCTTGGTGTTTTGCAGTACTTTTTAGATTATGGAGATCAGACGTTGGTCCAACATGTAGTTGCCAAATATTGTCTCCTATTCTGTAGGTGGTCTCTTAATTTTTGGTCAAGTCCTTGTATGAGCAAAGGTGTTTGATTCTTAGTAGTTTCCATTTATCTATTTTTCTCTTCTGTTGATCATGGTTTGTTTCTCAGATTTTGAAGTCTGTCTAAGCTGTGCATTAGAACTTCCATTGTTTATCTTATTTTTTCTTGAATGATCTTTATCATTTTAGGTTTGATATTTAGTTCTTTGATCCATTTTGAGTTAGTTTTTGTGTGAGATATGAGTCCTGTTTCAGTTTTTTGTGGACAGTTGTCCATTTTGCCAACACTATTTGTTAAAGAGACAGTTTTTACCACGGTTTAGAATCATAGAGCCTTTGTTCAGTATCAATTCTTCTTAAGACGATGGTGGCATCTCTCAGGTCTCAACTCTGTTCCATTGGTTTACTTGTCTCTTTTTATACCACTACCACGCTGTTTTGACTACTGTGGCAGTGGAATAGGTTCTAAAATTGAGTAGTGTGAGCCCTCCCACTGTGTTCCTCTTCTTCTGTAGTGCTTTACTTATCTAAGCAAAGTTGGTGATTTACTTTCCAAACAACATTGGTGATTTGTTTCTCTATCTCATTAAAAAACAACACTGGAATTTGTATTAGGATTGCATTGTATATGCAGATGACTTTGGATAAAATAGACATTTTCACTATTTTAAGTCTTCCTATCCATGAGCAGGGTTGGTTTCTCCCCTTATGTAAGTCTCTTTTGGTTTCTTGCAGTAAGGTCTTGAAGTTCTGTTTGTACAGGTCTCTTATTTCTCTAGTTAGATTTATTTCTAGGTATTTTAGGGTATTTGTGTCTATAGTTAACGGTATTGATTTGGTGATTTCTTCTTTGATGTACTCTTTGTTGATATAAAGGAATCCTACTGATTTATTTATGTTTGTCTTATATCCTGATACTTTGCTGAACTCTTCTACAACTTCTAGTAATTTACTTATGAATTCTTTATGATTCTCTGCATATACAATCATATCATCTGCAAATAGAAAATGTTTACTTTCTCTCTGCCAATAAAGATGCCTTTTATTTCTTTGTCTTGCCTAATTGCTCTAGCTAGAACTTCTAATACAATGTTTAATAGAAGTAGTAAGAGTCGGCATCCTTGTCTAGTTCCCATTCTTAAGGGGAATTCTTTCAGTCTATCTCCATTCGAGATGATGCAGGTGGTTGGCTTTGCACTGTGTTGAGGAATTTCCCCTCTATTCCTATTTTGCTGAGAGTTTTTAGCATGAATGGATGTGGGACTTTGTCAAATGCCTAAAATGCATCAAGTGACAAAATCAGGTGATTCTTACCCTTTGCGTTATTTATGTGATCACATTAATTGCTTTTCTGATGTTGAACTAGCCTTGCGTCTGTGGTATGAATTCAAATGGGTCATGGTAAATTATTTTTTTGATATATTGTTGAATTCTCTTGGCAAAGATTTTGTTGGAGATTTTTGCATCTAGTTTCATAAGTGATATTGTTCTGTAATTTTCTTTTTTTTGTGGGATTTTTCACTGGTATTGGTATCAGGGTTATGCTGGCTTCATAGAATGAATTTGGTAGTATTCCATCCTTTCCATGCTGTGAAAGTCTCAGCAATATCGGAGTTAACTCTTCTCTAAAAGTTTGGTAGAATGCTAAATGAAGCCATCTGGGCCAAGACTTCTTTTGGTTGGCAGTTTTTTGATAACTTTTTTAATCACTTCCTTTTTGATGGTTTATTAAGTTGTTCTCCATCTACTTATGACAAATTTAATAGTTAATATGAATCTAGAATTGTGTCCATTTTCAAATCTGTTAGAGTACAGTCTTTTGTGGTATTCTGTCATGATACATTTGATTTCAGTTGTGTCTGTTGTGGCTTTTCCTATCTCATTTCTTATTTCGGTTATTTGTTTCTTCTCCTGTTTTTCTTTTGTAAGTTTAGACAGTGGTTTATCAATTTTGTTGATTTTTTCAAAGAACCCGCTGTTAGCTTTCTTAATTTTTTCAATTGTTCTTCAATTCTCTGATTCATTTGGTTCTGCTCTAATCTTTATGATCTGTTTTCTTCTAGTGCCTGAGGGGTTCCTCTGTTGCTCTCTTTCTACTTTTTTCAAGCTGTAGGCTTAATTGTTTGGTTCAGGTCACTTTTTTTTTCCATCTGGATGTGTTTTTTTATAGGGATAAATTGGCCTCTGAGCACTGCTTTGCCTATATCCCATAGGTTTGGGTAGGATGTGTTTTCATTCTCATTCAGTTCCCTAAATATATATATATTTTGTCTTTGATGTCTTCTATAAACCATGGCTTTTTAGGTAAGGTGGTGTTCAGTTTCCATGAGTTCAAATTTCTACCTATGTTTTCTGCTACAGATTTCAACATTTATGGCTTTGTGATCTGAGAGGATGCTTTGTAATAATTCAATGGTTTGGATTTTATTTAGACTTGCTTTATGTCTTAACACATGGTCTGTTCTTCAGAATGTTCCATGTGTACTGGAGAAGCAGTGTACTTACCTGTTGACGGGTAAAACGTTCTGTATATGTCAATGAAATCTAATTGGTTAACTGTTGCAATAAGATCTTCTGTATCTTCACTGAACTTTTTTTGCAGATGATCTGTTTATTACTGAAAGTGGAATGATCTATTTAATTTTTCAGTATAGTCAGGGTTTATTCGATGTATTTAGATGATCTGGTATTGGTTAAATAAATATTTAATATTGCTATGTCCTGCTTATATAATTTAACCTTTCAACAATGGTGACTATCCTTGCCCATGATGGAGGAGCTTACATTAAAGTCTATTTTATCTGAGGTTAGTATTGCCACTCCTGTTATTCTTTGTTTTTTCTTTGCTTGGTATATATTTTTCCATTGTTGATTTTCAGTTTGTTCCTATCTTTAAGTGTAGAGTTTGTTTCTCATAAGTATCATATAGATGGCTTGTGTCTTTTGATCAGGGATATCATTTGCTGTCTCTTTATTGGAGTGTTCCGTCTGTTTACATTCAGTGTAATTACAGATAGGTATGTGTTTAGTGCTGTTGTTTTGATGCATTCATTTTTGTATTGTTGATGTTTTCTATGTTGCTCTTCATATTCTGTTGTGGGTCCTTCTTTATGGATTGACTTTTCACCTTTTTCAGAGTTGGTTTTGTGTTTGTTGAGACTACTGTGTTATATTTCTTGTTTTGGTATGTCACATTATTATTTTGCTTTTGGGCTACCTCTTTGATTTCCTTTAATATTCTAAGTTTAAGCCAGACTTTAGCTTCTGCATGGCTTTTTAAATTCCTCTCCATCTGAAAGGGTTATAACTACTAAAAATATTCCTCTTTTTTAGTGTGATGATACTATAGTTTTCATGATACGATCACTAGTTCCATTCTTTTAACATTGGAGTTTTGTCTGAGCCTTGTGAATTCCATAATTAAGTAGGATTCTGGATTCTGTGTCCTGCATTGCCTCCTCAAGTATACATTTAATGGTTCTGTTGTTCTAGGTAAAGAGTTTCTTTGAGTGTTTCTTGTAGTTTGGGTTTGCTTTTTACAAAATCTCTAAACTTCTGTTTAACTGCAAATATCTTAATTTCATCTTCATATTTGAGAGACAATTTTGCATGATATGTACTTCTTGGTTGGAAGTTTTTTTCCTTCAAGGCTTTGAATGTGTCATCCTACTGCCTCCTAGCCAACATCATTTCTGGCAAGAAGTGAGACAAAAGCCTACAGAGCTTCCCTCTGAATGGTAGCTCTTCTTTGGGCCTCACTGCCTTTAAGAACTTCTGTTTATGTTTCATTTTATTAATTCAGATTTTAATATGTCTTTGTGGTTTTTCTTTTGGGGTTTATTTTTTGTGGTGTTAGATACGCATCTTGGAAATCTATGTTCTCTTCCTTCATAATTTTAGGGAATGTTTCTGTCAGCAATTTTACAACAATACTCTCTGTATTTTCAGCTATTCCTCCCTGCTCAGGAACTCCAGTTATTCATAGACTATTCCTCTTAATAGAATCTCATGTTTCTTAATGCTTCTTCATTTTTCTTGTTTCTTTTCTCTGATTTCTCCTCACAAGTGGTGGTGTCAGTTGCTCTTTCCTCAAAGTCACTAAGTCTGACTTCTATCTTCTCAATTTTGCTCTTTTGGCTTTGGATTGAATTGTCTAATTCTGTAATTTTGTTACTGATCTCCTGAATTTCAAATTGTTTATGTTCTATCAGTTCAAATAGCTTACTAAATTTTTCATTTTGTTTAACCTCTATAAATCTTATATATAAATCTTTTGTACTCTACCTCTAATGGTTTCAGAAAGGCTTCTTCATCTGGGAAGGTTTTTGATTATTTTGGAAGTTTTCTGGAGCCATCGTGTATTGTTTCTTTAAATGGCCAGCTGTGGACTGTTACTTTTGCACAATCTAGAAGCTGTTCAGTTTGTCTTATGTTTTCTCAGCAGGAACTGAGGCAGAGTTTTAAGATTGAAATTGGTCACCAGCTGCCTCTGTGTACTCTAGTGACTAGCTCCAGTTGGACTCTCTTGGACAGCAGGTTCTGTCTCCTAGTTGGCAAAGACGATGCCCTACTTTTGGGCTCACTGGGGTGCTATCAGCCAATGCTAATATGTGGATCAGTGAAGGGTAAATATACTGTGGGCTGCTCGGCTGTCAGTTCTGCAGGTGATCTTATTTTGAAAAGGTAAAGGAGGAGCTGTCCAACAGCTGCAGAAATCAGTCAGGCCCTCAGGTGTGGCAGGTACCACCTTCTGGTTAATAACAAAACACCTCATAGGCTGTCCCCAGATGCTATCATATGGTTCAAAGTAGGGAGGGGTTACAGCCTTGCTGCCATCCTCTCTAGAGGCTCCACCATCATAAACCCAGCCCTGCTTCTTGGTGTGAA
Source organism: Heterohyrax brucei (assembly GCA_028571685.1). Taxonomy (NCBI): domain Eukaryota; kingdom Metazoa; phylum Chordata; class Mammalia; order Hyracoidea; family Procaviidae; genus Heterohyrax; species Heterohyrax brucei. The sequence goes on from CM053156.1 coordinate 9,120,537, forward strand.
TATTAGCCCCAGCCAATGCCTCCTGCTAGGTGACTCTGCCACTGAGCTGTCCAAGATGGTGTCTCACCTGAGCTAGTCTTCCTGTCATGAAATAGCAGAATCTATGGTACAGCTCAAAAATGAGAGGGCAGAGGGGGAGTGGTGCTCTTATTCAGGAGCCAGCCTCTCCGTATCTGACTATTCCACACAGTCTCTGCTGTGCTATATGCTCTTTGCTCAAGCCCTGCAGTTCAGTGTATTAGCCAGCTCATGCCCAGTCCCTGCCTCCCAGATAACAAAGAAGATGTCAGTATCTGCAGTCCTCCCAAATGGTGAGTCAGCTGAAGTAGGATTCAGCATGTGCTGTCACACGTTAGAGAGAGGTAGTTTCCTATATACTGGCGTGTAGTCCAATCTGACAACAATATGCCAGATCCTAGGGCTCCCCAGATGTCCATGCCTCTCTGTTCAATTATCAGTCCAGGCCTCAGTTCTCAGAGAGAATTGAGGAGACATGTGTCTAGTCTGCCATCTGGGCCCTGCCACCCCGAAAACAAATACATTGATAATACCTTAAACAGGCTCACTTCTATTTTTACATGAGAGTTTATTTGAACTTTACAGTACCTCCAAGTAACAGTTATCTCATTTTATAGAAAAAAAAAAAGAATGAAAGATTTCTAACACTGCTTTGACTCACAAGATTAATGAATGAAAAATCAGTAGAGAAGTGTTGGTCTTACAAAATAGTATACTAGACTTACCTATTGCTTAAGGTTTGTATAGATTTATTTTTTTGTCTTTATTCTGGTCAATAAGGAGTCCTGGTTGCACTATAGTTAAGTCTTTGACTTTTAGCTAAGAGGTCAGGTGTGGCAACATATCAGTGCTCTCTCACAGAGGACTGGTGTGATTGATAGTCTACTTCCGTGAAGTTTGCAGCCTTGGAATCCCTGTGGAGTAGTTCTAGCTTGTGATGGCTAAGACTATGTTTTAACTTGGCTGGGGCGTGATTCTCAGTTTTATACATGATCACTCCCAGGATGGGATCTGCTGTGTGTAGCCAATCAGTTAAAGAAGTTCCCTTGGGCATGTCACCTGCATCCAAATATAAGGGAACATTCTGTCTTTTTCCAGCTCTGGATCCTGCAGCTGACCCCTGTTCATGTGACCTCTGGTTCTTGGGACTTGAACTAGGAGCTTACCTGTTAATCTTGGGACTTGTTAATCTTCACAACCTGTGAGCCTGTTGATCTTGAGTTCACTAGCTCTTGAGGCTACACTAATCAAGAAAAGCTTTGAGGTCTTGCCTGCTGATCTTCAGATCTGTTGACCTTCACAGCTTGTGAACAAGAGCCCTGCTCTTTTATGTACTGATTTTGGTTTTGCCAGTCCCTATAGCGATGTAGAACATGACTCATGGACTTGAGACATTCCAGCCTCTACAACCCTTTGAGCCATTTCCTTGATATAAATATCTCTCTTTGCATATTTATACGCTTCACCTGGGTTTGCTTCTCTAGAGAACGCAGGCTAAGGCATACTCTGACCTCAGTAAGGTTGTCTCAGGTCTGACCTGTGGCTTCCCACATGATCCCTGGCTTCCCACAATGAGATTGTCCCGAGAAAATGGAGCAGATGTTCATAATCTTTTTTGCTCTACTAAGGAAATGACAAGATATTAATGCCACTGCCTTCAATTAGTTAAAGTACTCCCAAGCTCTTGGCAGGAGTGTCACATAATTTGTAAACTTTTTATTATAAACCACTGTAGTCTCTAATGCGAATTTCCACCTCTGCTTTAATTTGAGCCAAATGTATCATATATCATTATAGCTAACCTAAATTTTTATGATAAATTTTCTAATAAAACTCACCTAAACACTAAAGCAATCCATTCCTTTGAAATTGAAATAAATTCTGTGTGGTTTCATCAAGTAATTTCAAGATAAGAGACCTGCTTAATATCCTCTATGTCAAAACACTTTTTTAATTAAGAAATTGTCATTCTAAAATCAGTCATATCCATATCAAATAATATTCCAAAATGATGAGAAGACTTGAGATTACCCAGCCCTTTTTAGTAACTCCTGTTGCTCAACAAGTTAGCTCAGTACTGTTCTACGTGTGAAACTTGCTTTTTGTGTAAAGTGACAAAAACCAGAAGGGAGTAGACATTTGTAAATTTTTATGAAACGATTATCATGCTTTCTGAGTGATGGCTTAAAATTCCTCTAAAATGGAGCAGAGAGAAAGCAGCTCACCTAGTTCAATGTAAAGCTTTCCGTCTATCTAGCAGTGTTGTGTAGTCTGTGCTAATACTGCTTGTCTCAGTATGCTCTGTGGTTGATTCAGAACTTTCCACACAATGATATGCATGCATAGCATTTCACTCCATGTGTCAGTTATTTCTTAAATTCAGTTAAGCTACTTAAAATGATAGATAGGAAAAGAAAATGCAATCCAATATATAGCAGTTTATATTTGTGCTCTGTGTTAAAGTTTTTGAAACGTTTTCCCAGATGTGATCCTTTTTATCTTCATTACAATCTTGTGAGTTAGATTAGGAGCCTACCACCAATCTGTCAGTTCGATTTACTGTGGTGGCTTGCACACAGTTATGATGCTGGAAGCTCTGCTACTGGTATTTCAAATACCAGTGTGTTCACCTATGGTGGACAAATTTCAGCTGAGCTCCACACTAAGACAAACAGGAGACACCTGATGTTCTACTTCCAAAAATTAGCTAATGAAAACCCTATGAGTTACAACAGAACCTAGCGCAATACAGTGCTGGAAGATGTACCCCCCAGGTTAGAAGACACTCAAGATGGTCAAAATGGTCATAACTACTGACTTGAGCATACCAATTATCATGGAAATAATCCAGAACCAGGAAATGTGTTACTCTGTTGCACATAGGATTTTCATGAGTCAGAGCCGACTCAAGGGCAGATAACAACAGACTTACATTTTACTGATAGCCAGATAAGATTTGTAAAAGCAAAGCAACTTGCCCATAAAACTAGTAAAAGTAAGTGGAGGGAGAATTCCTAGCAGGAAACTAGTGCTATTTTAATTTAATTGATTAATTCGGTACAGCTTCCTTCAAACTACCAACAGAAGAAGAAAAAGAACACAAATGGGAAATTTTGTATATTTGGTTATCAGACCAGAATAGGTCTGAACTATTGTGAAGTCCAGGTTGTTTGGAGAAACCAAGATATTTTAGGAAAGGAAACATTAGTAGTAAAAAAGAAAACAGAAAAAAAGCAGCAATTCAAGAGCTGACAAGCATTCAAATAACCAGTGATAAACTTTAAATAGCCTATTAACCCTTTTTTGTGCTAGGTATAATAACAAGACTCCTCTTTATTTTGAGTATTTTTGAGTTCTTAAGTTTATAAAGTATTTGTTGCAATAATCCTCAAACTGTGAGAAAGCAATGGAAAAACTGAGAACGATCTACATGATACAATGTCAAATACATGACGAGTATATAAGTAAAAGATGATATATAAAAAGAAAATACTTGTGGTGGATGAGACCTTTAGGAGCTAAACTGCTGCCTAATATTGTTAACATATCATATTTTCAAGTTAAAAAAATAAACCTGCTTGATTTTTTAAGTCTAGCTTTGAATAAAATGTTGGTACATGCACTGCTTCCTAAATGACTGTTTTTAGTGTTTGCTCCAGCTTGTATCGTTTTGTTGACTAACAAACAAATGGTGTAGGAGTAGATTCCTTGTGGCTTTAAAATTATTCCACTTAAGCTACTTTAAAGTTTGAATCTGCAAACCACTATCTGTCTGTAAACACTGTTGACTTGAAATTAATTTTATCTCTGAGCCCCATTTTAACTTCCTTGTGGGGAATTCAGTCTCGGTCATTATTAGTGCCCTTGTATTCCGCGGTCCTTCAGGTCTCTCAGGCATGGGGAGACTCAGGAGAGAGAACCAAAAGGAGATATCCCTGCAGTAACCAGCCTACCCTGGGTGCCGCAGATCTGTTCATGTTGCAGGCCTGACATTCAGCTTGGTTGTCTCTGTGCCACCAAGGGCACAGGAAGGTTTGACATAGCCAAAGACCCTACGACTAGTCTTCAGTCTTAAGGATACCCCAGAGTCATTTCCTTCCAGAGCCTCATTCTAAGCGGCACTCATCTTCCTGCCTCTTTGATCTTGTTATCAAGTGTCATTGAGTTGTGGTCCACGCTTAGTGAATCTTTTCACATCAGAATGAAACACTGTCTGGGCCTATACCATCTTCACAATTGTTGCTATACTTGATCCCACTGTTGCAGTCCTTTTGTCAGTCTATATCTTTGAGTCTTTGAAGGTTTTACACTTTTTCACTGACTTTATATTTTAGCAAATGTGATGTCCCTCTCCAGGTACTTGTCCCTTCTTATAACACGTCCAAAGTATGTATGCGTCTTGCCATCTGTTTTAGTCAGCTAGTGCTGCTGTAACAGAAATACCACAGAGTGGATGGCTTTAACAAAGAAAGTTTATTCTCACACAGTCTGGTAGGCTACATCCAAATTCAGGATGTCCACACCAGGGGAAGTCTTTCCCCCTTGTGGGCTCTGGAGGAAAGTCCGGTATTGCATCAGTCTTTGTCCACAGAACATCTTGGCATAGGAACTTCAGGTCCGAAGGACTTGCTCTTCTTCCAATGCTGCTTGCTTGATGGTGGTGTGAGGTTCCCAATTCTCTGCTTGCTTCCCTTTCTTTTTATCTCTTGCAGGTTGAAAGGATTAAGGGTGCAGCAAGCCATACTCCAGGGGAACTCCATTTACAGTGGACATGGAAGTGATCTTATAAAGGGATTTACAGTCACCCCCTAAACTTTAGCACACAGCATGGGAAAATCACAAAGTTGTAAAATATTGGGAATCATGGCCCAGCCACATGGCTACACACATGTTCGGCAGGGGGAGATACAATTCAATCCACGACACCCCTACTTCCATCGAGTCAATTCTGACTCATAGCAACCGTATGGGTCACAGTAGAACTGCCCCATAGAGTTTCCATGGAGACCTGGCAAATCTGAACTGCTGACCTTTTGGCTAGATGACACAGCACTTAACCCACTACGCCACCAGGGTTTCCATTTCCTTTCACAGCTTCTTATGTTCTTTGGGAACCATTGTAAAAAGTACACACTACATGGCATTATCTCTTAAACCATCTAATTTCTTCACTTATGAGTCTCAACTACTAACTCAATCATGTTAAAGTGCAGAGCTTGCTCATTCAGTAAATGACACTTCCATTCATTTACTGTTTCAAGCCTTAAACCTGTAATACCTACTTATTCCTTAAATGACCACATGAAAATTCAAAGTTGTTCCATCTCTACCTTTTCTTGAATTCCTCCTCTTGTCTCTATCATCACTCAGGACAGGCCACAATTGTCTCCTGTCTGGCTAATGACCACCGCTGTCCTTCCTTCCAGGACCTCTTCCTCACTAAAAATCAGTTTCCCTTGCTAAAAAGCAAATTAGATCAGGGCATTTTTCCTAGTCAATACTTTTCAGTGACTTCTCACTGACCATACTGTTGAGTGCCTTTATTTACTGGAGTCAGTGACATCCCAAATATTCTCCCCCCATGCCATTCATTACACTCCATTACAATCTTCTTGTTTAACTCTCACTTCTTTTGCACCAGACCAGCTCACAGCAACTTCAACACAAAGCACAGTGAACAGCCGATGCTAAATAAGTATTTGTGGAAGTGAATGAACAAATATATTAATATTAAAGTAGGTTTATAAAACTCACATACTTTAAACCATTAACATAATAATAATAGAGAAAACTGCACTCTGAATCGAATAGAGACTAGCTTGAACTATCAATATCAAATTACTGCTATGATCACTGACTCTTGAATCAGATTACCTGGTTTCTAATGTTGGCTCTGCCACTTACCTTGGAAAAGTTATTTTACCTCTATAGTCTTCTGCTTTCTCATCTAAAAAATGAGGATAACAAAATATCGACTTCATAGAATTATTTTGAGGATTATACGGGTTGACATTTTAAAATTCTTAGAAAGGTTGCTGGAACACTGTTTAACTAAATAAATAAATAAGCCCTTTGCCCTTAAATCCATTCTGATTCAGAGAGACCATCTAGGACAAAGTAGAATTACCCCACAGGGTTTCCAAGGTGTAAACGCTTAAGAAGCAGCCTACCACGTCGTTCTCCTGCGCAGCAGTTTGTCGGTTCAAAATCTCTACCTTTCAGTCAGTCCTCAACACTGAACCGTGGCCCCGTTTTGGCCTGTCGGCTCAGAAGCAGTAGATCCACTAGTTTTCACGAAGGCCTCGTGCTGGAAAGTCAGTCATAGGCGGACAACGTGGAAAATATCTGTTAGAAGGGAAAAAAGAAGAAGAAACAAGGATGCTTCCCTGAACTGATGCAACAAATGCAACATAGAATATGGGTTTTGTTTTTAGTACAATGCAGAAACATTTAATGGAACTGATGAACACTGACATCTTGAAGTCGCACTTGATAAAAAAAGGTTACTGTGTTTTATCATTTACATACAAAAAAATATTGCTACTCAATATGTAAACAATACAATATTGCTGATAAAGTTTTACTCTTGGATCTTGAGATGCAGAACAAAAATAAGGGCCTATATCAGTTGATTCTAAAATTATATTTAGTTCTCTAGGAGGATCTACTGTACTTTTTTCTTTTTATTTCATGTTCAGTTTTACCCCAACCACAAAGTTTATAACACAGTGAAAGGAAGGGGAAAAGGTTTATTGGACAAGATATTGGCGAACTGTTTCTTTCTTCCCTACCATTATCTCTTATTAAACTTTCAGGCTGTCTGTACCTAGGCAGGCATCAAGCGCAACTGATGTTTTCTTTCGTGTGTCTCTCATGTCTCTCTCTCTTTGATAATAAGCATTCTAGTCTAGACCCTCATCATTGGGTCATGACTAAATTATTGCAAGTCCTCTTGTTCTCTTCTACTTCAATTCCTACAGCCCACTGCACACAGAGCTGACTTTATATAACACATCTCATTAAAAGCTCTTCAGTTCATTCTCAGACGATTGGCTATAGTTCCTTAAAGGATGGGATATCATCCCAGTACCTCACATTCATAATCAAGACATCACATCAATTGACCCACATTATAAATTCTTATTTCTCGCTATCCTTACCATATTTCTCACTGGTCTTCCATCAAAGTGACTTCCTTACAGTCTTCTGCATAGATGCCAGAGGGAGCCCCACCTCTGTGCCTTTATGGTGTAGTCCTCCTTGCCTAGAACAACCACCTTACCAGCCAGGAACTTACAGTTCCTTTAGGTCTCATTAGTATCTTAACTGTTGTGTGAAGATTATTTGGACAATTCTGGCTCATAACGATGTCTTATTTCTCTGAATTTCTATAGCAGTTCTGGTACCACATTATGTTCATCTTAAGTGATTCTTTACATTGGCCTCTAGTTGTTTTGTTAAAATAAAATATACCGTATGTTGTAAAACCTGAGAACTGCCCCCTACCCTGAAGGCATACTTGTACAGTGAAGGGAAAAAGATGATTATTTCAAATAGCTAATAAATTTTAATATGTTCTTCTACCTAATCTAGACCTTTTAAAACAAATGGTTCAAATAGATCAGAGTATGGGTTTGAGAGGAAAGCTGAAATAACTTGAAAATTACATCTTCATCTCTATCCACATGTACTTATCCAAATCTCTGTGGATACTCCCTGTGTCATTGCATGTAGCTTTGGTGTCACTATGTCTTTCAGAGGTCTTCTGCTGAATTTCTCCCATTTTCAACAATCATTAATGTTCATCAAAGGTACTATTACACTAATAATAGTAAAAATAATTCTGTGATGTGAAATCAGACTGTATGTTTGTTGTGGTCTGTAATCTCAGCCTCAGGAACACTTGGAATTTTTTTAATTGTACCGTGTTGTATATGTATCTCAGAATGATGTGGTGTTTTATTTTCTTTTTCATGTCAGAGTGACAGAGTCATGCAGAAGCATATGCAATAGTCTTTCAGAGTTGCAGGAGTAACAGAATCACAAGAATGACCATTGGATAACAAAAAAGCAAAGAAATAATTTTCATACAAGTCACCTCATAACTAATGCTTCCGCAAGAATTAGAGAAATTCCAAAATACAAAGTTTGATTGTGGAAGGAATTGCAGAACTATAAATGATTATAACCACACTAACTATTGAAATCGAAGGATTTAAATTTCCCTGTCAGGCTCAAATGTGGTAAGCACCAGAGAAACAGGGAACTACTGTCATTTGCATAAAAGCTTAGTAGTGCTATAGATCAAGACTCTTCACCACTAGGGAGGCTAATACTCCATTTTGGTCATTAGACTAAAGAAATAAATCCAAGAGTTACAAATAGTGTTTCCTATGACACCTTTTAGGTAATGCAAACAGGCATAGATGGCAAGAGTATCCAGGTATTCAATCTATGTGTCATGTATACTAATTAGGAAAGAAAGTTTGTCACCAGAACAGGATTAATTTTAGCACCCTCTAAAAGTCATTGAAATACAGAAAAGTAATTTTATTTCAAATATACCGGAAAGCCAATATTTAAGAAGATGTAAAATTTAGGTTCAGAGACTCAGTTAATGAGGAAATTTTATAGCATATTTAAGGAAAATGAAACCAAAAACCAAACCCACTGCAACTGAGTTGATTCTGACTCAGCGACCCTATAGCACAGAGTAGAACTGCTCCATAGAGTTCCCAAGTAACACCTGAGGGGTTTGAATTGCTGACCTTTTGGTTAGCAGACATTGCACTTAACCACGAGGCTACCAGGCTTTCCTTCAGGAAATTAGGAAGCAGTGAATTATTTATTATTATCGGTTGATTGAACTGTGGGAGAAAATAGAAAATCTAAGTGAGGCTATATAAATTCTCCTAAACAAATATTAAAAGTCCTAATAAAAACAAAGGGAAAGATGAATAAGATGCCTGGCAACAAGTGAAAGTCTAGATATCACTTGAATTTCAGGCATTTGGATGATGAAAAAAGACATAGGGCACCTAGATCATGAAATCTACTGGAAGTATATAAAGAAGATGGGAGGAAGAATAGCATTATACAGGCAACAGCGGAGATCATCAGAAATATCAGATTCTTACTATACAAAAATATGTACTTTTTATTAGTTCAGCTAACATTCCTTAAAAATTGGCAATGAAATAGAGTGTAGAAATTTGAAAAGAATAAATTATCCTATGCTGGAAATACAGCAATTGAGAAAATGCAAACTTAAACACAGCAATTGCTTACAACGAGAAACCTTATCCATACTGTACTGGTAAAATCTCTCCTTTAAACAAGAATAGTTCATTGTAGGATGAATGGCTATAGATGGCTATCTGAGCTGTGGAAAGAAATCTTTGCTGGAAATAGTTGTAGATTAAATCACAACGTGATAGGAATCAATGTCTCTTGAAAAGTGAACACTTTTCTTAAAAACCCATCACTTTGTTACTCAACTTTAGAAAACAAATCTATGACAAAATATAGGTATTGTAAAGCAGAGTCGATAATCAGCAGGAAACCTGTACACTACTTGAAAACACCCTGGAGCAAATCCTGGAAAGTCATATACCATGAATGGAAAAGAATGTCATATAATCCCTTTCCACTACCATCCTGTACTTTGCTCTTTCCAACTTTTTGCTTTTGTTTGTCTCTCTTTTGTCCATCAGTCACTGCCCCCTCTTTCCCAAGTTCCTACGCAGTTAACTGGAAAATGGTAGGTGAGTGTAATTGGAAACATATTTTTTCAAAGATGGTGAACTCTTCCAAATAAGAACAAAAAATCCCCCACATACTGTATCAGGCTAAGGACAAATTAGAATAAAGAGAGTCAGAAATAATTCAAGGACTTCCACCATTGGCTCAATCATTCAAGCTTACCATCTTGCAGTTTTGTTTGTTTTTTTTCTCTCTCCCATTTCCCGTACGTCCTTTTTTAACCTATTGCTGTGACTGTAGATTTGTAATCATGACTATAATTTATGGAACATTTCCTGTAACTCAAAAATGGAATACATTTCCTCTAATGCCATAAGCAATACACAGGGTAGACACTGCAAACTCCATCTTGGAAATTAAAGCACTATGTTTCAAAGACCTTTAGTGATTTGCCCAAGGCCACATAACTGGTGAGGGCTAAGAATTACGTCTTAGTTCATGTTTCTCTACATTCTTTTCATTACAGCTCACTTTCCTTTTCAGTCCCATTATCTTCTCTCGTCTAAATAATTGCAAGAGATTTCAGATTCATCTCCTTCTTCTAAACCACTCTTAACAATTATTCCAAAATAATTTTCCCAATAAAATTATTTCAAATCCGAAGTAGTTTATGAAGTCTGTTTGATGTGTACTTTCAGAAGAACATGTTGTTATTAGCTTCCTTTGTGTTGGTTCTGACTCACAACAACTATATGTACAATGAAAAGAAACACCGTCTGGTCCTATGCCACTCTATCGATCCTTGCTACGTTTGAACATATTATTATAGCACTCTGTCATCCCACCTCTTCGAGTTTTCCTTTTTTTTTCTCTCACTGTGTACTTTACCAAGTATAGTGGCCTTCTCCAGGGACTGGTCCTTTTGATAACACATCCAAAGTGCACGAGACAAAGTCTCATCATTCTTGCCGTTCTAGCTGTCCTTTTTCCAAGAAAGGTTTGTTCATTTTTCTGGCAGTCCGTGGTATAATCAATATTCTTTACCAACACCGTAATTCGAAGGCATCAATTCTTCAGTCTTCTTTATTTGTTGTTCAGCTTTCACATTCACATGAGATGATTGGAAATACCACGACTTAGGTCAAGTGTGCATTAGTCCTTGAAGTCACATCTTTGCTTTTTAATATTTTAAACAGGAGTTTTGTAGCAGATTTACCCAATAAAAAATAGCATCTTTGCTTTTTAATATTTTAAACAGGAGTTTTGTAGTGGATTTACCCAATAAAAAACATCATTTGACTTCCTGACTTCTGCTTTCAAGGGGGGTGATGAGTACTCAAGTAAAATGAATCCCCTGGCAACTTCAATCTTTTCTCTATTTATTATAATCTTGCTTATTGGTCCAGCTGAGAGGATTGTTGTTTTGTTTATGCTGAGGTATAATTCATACTGCAAGGTGTGATGATCTTGATCAGTAAGTGTTTCAAATCCTCTTCACTTTCAGCAAGTGAGACTGAGTCATCTATAACACTGCAATTTGTTAAGGAGGTGCTCTCCAATCATGGTGCCTGAGTTTTCTTCATGTAATCCAGTTTCTTGGATTATATGCTCAGCACACAGACTCAGCGAATATGGTGAAAGGATATAACTACACAACACACTTATTTCCTGATTTTAAAGCATGCAGTATCTCCTTGTTCTTTTGGAACTATTACCTCTTGGTCCACATACAGGTTCTGTATGACAAAATTAAGCCTTCTGTAGTTCTCATTCTTCACAATGTTATCCATAATTTGTTATGGTCCACACAGTAAAAAGTCTTTGAATAGTCAATAAACCACAGACAAACATTTTTCTGGTATTCCTTGCTTTCATCCAAGATCTAGGTCACATCAGCAAAGACATCCTTTGCTCTAAGTCCTCTAAATCTGACTTGAATGTCTGGCAATTTCCTGTCAATGTAGTGCTGTAATCATTTTTCAAAAATTATCAGAAAAATTTTACTTGTGTATGGTGGTAATCATATTACTTGGTAACTTCCACATTCTGCTGGGTAGCCCTACTTTGAAAGGGGCACAAATGTGGATCTCTTCCAGTCAGTTGACCCGGTAGCCATCTCCAATTTTTTTGGCGCAGACGAGTTAGTGCTTCCAACGTTGAATCCATTTGTTGAAACTCACAATTGGTATTCCATCAGTTCCTGAAGCCTTGTTTTTCACTGGTGCCTTAATGTAGCTTAGACTTCTTCAGTTCCTGATCATACGCTACTCCTAAAAGTTTTGATTGTCTACCAGTTCTTTTGAGTACAGTGACTGTATATGCCTTAAATTTTTGATGCTTTGTGCATGCTTGATGTTTTGTACATACAATCCTTCAATATTGCAAATCAAGACTTGAGCTTTTTCATTCAGTTCTTTCAGCTTGAGAAATACAGACCCTGTTCTCCATGCCTCATCCCCTTTTTTTTCTAAGTCCAGGACATTTCACATTTTACTATAAGACTTTACTGTGCCTTTTTGAGTAAGTCTTTGAAATTTTCTGTTTTGGATATCCTGGTGGTGCAGTGGTTAAGCCTTTGGCAACTAACCAGAAGATAAGCAGTTCAAATCCACCAGTAGCTCCCAAAAACCCTATAGGGCAGATTTGTTCTGTCCTATAGAGTCACCGGATCCAACTTGACTGCACTTGGCTAGGCTATAGGGTCACTAAAAGTCAGAACTGACTTGACAGCAATGAGTTTGGTTTTGATTCTTCAATCCTTTTGTCTTATTGAGTGGGCTCTGATTCCCAGCAATTCGGTGTTCAACAAAAAGAAACAGCATGGTTCTGTGACATCCTCACAGTTGTTGATATGTTTGAGCTCATTGTTTTAGCCTCTGTGTCAATCTGTCTCTTTGAGGGTCTTCCTCTTTTTGACTGACTCTTCACCAAGCATGATGTCCTTCTCCAGGGACTGATACCTCCTAATAACATGTCTGAAGTATGTGAGACATAGTCTTGCCATTCTTGCTTCTAAGGAACATCTTGGTTGTACTTTTTCTAAGACAGACTTGTTCATTCTTTCACATTCCATGATATATTCAATATTCTTTGCCAACACCATGATTCGAAGGCATCGTTTCTTCTTCAGTTTTCCTTTTTCGTCGTCCAGCTTTTACATGCACATGAGGTGAATGAAAACACCATGTCTTGGGTCAGGCACATTTTAGTCTTCAAGGTGAATGTAGGTCTTTTATGTCATAATTTATTTCATTCTCTTTAGATGTTCTATATTCAGAAGTTTCAGAGCCGTTCTGACACACATTTTGCTCCTTTCTTTTGTTCTTGTCTTTTTAATGACCTTTTGCTTTCTTCACGTGTCATGTCCTTGATGTCACCCCACAGTTCATCTGGTCTTCAGCCGTTAGTATTTAATACATCCAATCTGTTCTTGAGATGGTCTCTAAATTCAGATGGGAAATACTGAAGGTCATACTTTGGCTGTCGAGAATTTGTTTTAATTTTCTCCTGATTCACCTTGAACTTGCATATGAGGAACTGTTAGTCTCTTCCACAGTTGGTTCCTGACCTTGTTCTGATCAATGATGTTGAGTTTCTCCACTGTCTCTTTCAAAGATGTAGTTGATTAGAATCCTATGTATTCTGCCAAGGTGTACTTGTATAGTTGCTATTTATGCTGTTGAAAAACGTTTTTCAAAACTAAGTTACTAGTTTTGAGAAATTCTGTCCTGAAATTTTCAGAGTCATTTTTGTCACCAAGGGCCTATTTTTCTAGTTTGATCCTTCTTTGTTTTCAACATTTGCATTCTAATTGGTAGTAATTATCACTGCAACTTGACTGCATGTTTGGTCAATTTCAGACTACAAAAGTTGGTAACAATATTCAGTTTCTTCACCTTTGGCATTAGTGGCTGGTGCATAAATGTGGATATTATTCTATTACTGACAGTATTGTAGTTTGGAATAGAATTTTGAAAGACTCTCATTGATAAGTAACGCAGTGATATTTTTCTTCAATTTGTCACTCCCAGAAGCATAGTAGGCCATATGACTGTTTTGTTCAAAACTCCCAATACCACTAATGTCACATAACAGTATGTGTATAAGTGAGGCCAAGAAGGCAGAGGAGATTGATGCTTCCTGTGACCCTGTAACAACAAAGACCCAGAAGAACAAATGAATCTAGTACATATGACATCCTAGGAGCTCTGAATATCAAAGGGAAAGTTGAACAACATGGAAGGGAAAGTAGGTCCAGATGCACATAGGAGCTGACAGACTTGACACTGAGAAATGGCTGCAGTCAGTGTGGTGAGTGGACAGGCAGTGGCTGACATTCTCCTTAGCAGGAGAAACTGACTAAACAATCCACTCACGCCTCTGTAGCCACTGAAAAACAGCACTAGATTACCAAAAACTAAGTCTTTAGTCTTTCTCTTGAGATAAACCTCTCTCTCTTCTCCAGTGTTTCCCCCTCCATTCTCTGCACCATTAAGGAGGAGGACTCCTTAAGCCCATACTGAGTCATTCTCCCAGACTCCAAGACAAAACAATTTAAAAAACAGGAAGAAGGGTGAAAGAATCAGTTTACTCCCCTGAGTTGGAAACTCAGAGCAGAAATTGTTCGTTTACTTACATTCAGGCATAAGGGCATATGCCATCCTCACAGACACTCAGGAATGGTACAATATAATATAGAGTCTCTGATGAAGCAGGAGAAAACTGGATGTATATACAAGTAGAATTCTGTTAACAGACCAGACTTGATGCTCTGACAGACTGAACAGTCCCTGGAGAACATGGCCCCCAGACTCCATTAGCACAGACCTGAAATCAGTCCCAAAGCCAACTCTTCAGACAAAGTTTGGACTAGCTTATAAGACGCAGAGTAATGCTGGCAGAGTGTGCTTCTTGGCTTAAGTATATACATAAAGTTGACGGAGCAGCTCTTGTCCAGAGGGGTGGAGCAGGACAGGAGCTGATTGAATGGACACAGGAATTACGGGGTGGAAAGAAGGAGTGTGCTGTCACATGACGAAAGAACAGATAGAGTTGCATAGTGGTGTGTGTGCAGGATTTTGTATGGCAAATTGACTTGGACTGTAAACTTTCACATAAAGCACAATGAAATATTTAACATAAATAAATAAATAAGGTAAAACTACCAGGAAAAAAATGTGTATAAATTTTTTATGGGATTTTTTTTTTTTTTTCCAGAAATGGCCAATATCAGCACATTTCATCTCACTAATGCCTAGGATATTGATCTTTATGCAGTCTCCTTCTTTGGGACAGCTTCCAGTTCTCCTAGATTGTTGCATTGTACCTTCCATGTTCTCACTGTTAATGGATGCTGGCATCTGTTTTGTCTTATTTCAAGTCATGCTGCATCACAAAATTTTCCTGAAATCTTTACTCTATCCTCATCGTTTGAGGCTGACTCCGCTTTGAGGAGGCAGCCCTTCCTCAGTTGTATTTTGAGTTCCTTCCAACCAGAGGGGTCATCTTCTGGCACTATGTGAGACGCTGTTCTGCCACCATTCATAAGGTCTTCACCGGCCAGTTATTGCTGAGGTCGATTGCCTGTCTTACTCTGGAAAGTCTCCTGCAAGCTGTCTACCGTGGGAACCCTGCTAGTATGTGAAATATCAGTGGCCTAGCTTCCAGCATCACAGCAGTAAGCAAGCAGCAGCAGCATGGCAAACTGATGAGTGCATCACGGCAGAAGAACATGGTAGTTGGTAAAAGCCTTCAAGGGAGGGCAATTAAAGATCTCAGGAGAAAGGAGGGATAACAGTATGGTAAGAGACAACTGAATTAGCTCTGAAAACTCAGAGCTGGGAAGGGAAATAATAAAAACGTTAATCAATAAAGTTGCTATTAGTTTCTGATTCACGAAACATCTATAGAACATACTAGAGCTATTCCATAGGGTTTCCAAGGCTATAAATCCATACAGAAGTAGACTGCCACATCTTTTTCCCTCAAAACAGCTGGTGGGTTCAAATCACTGACCTTTCAGTTAGAAGCCAAACACTTAACTACTGTGTGACCAGTAGTCTTAAAACTGTATGATAGAAAACAATACTACGGGAAGAAGGCAAAGCAAGCAAACCCAGACAAGGGTAACAAGCCAGGAGAAGGTCAGGAAGCTAAAAGAGGAGAACTGCAAGAGCATTTCAAAGGCAGAAAAGGAAGAATGGTTTAAAGGGATAGGTATTTCACTTCTGGAAGATTCCATTCTATAAATGACTTCAAGACAGCTTTGGATAAATTTACAGAAAATAGAACTGTGAAAGACCATTAAGGGAAGCTTGTGATTTTGGAATACACTTTCCTTTGAGGTTAACAAAATTCAGGACAGTTATTTCTTTTTTAAAGGACACTCTATGGAAATGGTCAAAGATAGAATCATAGGCAGAATGATTACGCAGCTTACTCTGCAGTAAAAGAAAGTGTAGCTTTATTTCGTCTATGACTCTTGTTACTAACTTGGTCAGTTTTCTGTGTCTTTTCCAAGCCTTAGGTTCAGTATCTTCAAAATGAGGGGAAAAGTAAGATTTAGATTCTAGTAGTGAAAGCAAAAAGAATGTATACGGATAGATTTGGCATGTGTCTAGGACATGCTAAGCACTGGGTAATGGTTAGAAATCTCTGAGTCTTCTACATGGTTTAAAAACAAGGTAAAACGCAGAGAAGCAGAGCAGGAGAGAGGAAGGAAGGAAAAATAAAGAGAGAAAAGAAATGAATTTTTAAACAGAAATATGCCAGAAGGTATTAAACAAGAAATGAGCAGTCAAATAAATGGGAGTCAAATAAGCTGAATTTTGAAATTATTCAGCTGACACAGAAAGCAATGTAAAAAATTAGTAAAAGTGATTGAAACAGAAAATCATCAAATAATTTGACAAGTTAATGAGTCATTAGGTAACCATCTGCAAGGAAGAAAAGACAAAGAAATATAAAATTGTGTATAGATGTAAACCTCCCTCACTATTTTCCCAAGGTGACAGTAAGCTCTGTTACAGATAAAAGTGGTGTGAGATCAAATTTATGCTACCTGAAGCTCCAACCCTATGGTCTAGCAGGACAACAGAAAGCCTAGGATTGTAATTAGATATAAAGGAGGCTCTGTGAAGGGATAATAATCATTAAATGTGCTTTAATATCACTTCTGTCAGCAAGTTTGATGTACTGATAGTCCAAATACTGTATTTGAAACAATGATTAAAAAAAAAGTTAAAACCATCATAACAAATAAAGGTGGATACTATTAAATACCTTGACTGACCTTTCACTGTTTGTCCAAATATATCGAGAGAGTCAATTTTGCAAACTTCAATGGGGACATTAACTGCTTTATGGTCAACCAGACTGTGAAGCAGCTCCCTTTGGCAGTTCTGAAAGACCACTGTGGAGGGCCAGTGAAGCTTGAGACATTTATTTCCAGTCATTTCCCTTGCCTGCCTGAAATTCATCTTCATGTCATCAATCTCTTGACACACTCTTAAAAAATCATTATCCTCTTTTTCTGACCTGAAGGGATTATCTCATTCTCTTTTAGACTCTGAATAGCCATCATTCTTTCATTTTTTTTTTGTCAGACAAGTTGATTCACAGCTCAGAACTACAATCTATACAAAGAGAGAAAACATTGTTTTTTTTTAAATTCTTATCTTAGGTTGTAACAGGCCTAGCGGTACTGTGGTTAAGCATTCAGCTGTTAGTGAATGGTGGGGAGTTGGAACTCACAAACTGCTTTGTGGGAGAAAGATGTGTCAGTTTGCTTCTGTAAACATTATAGCCCTGGAGATCAGTAGGGCAGTTCTTCTCTGTCCTATATGGTCACTATGAGCCAGACCAACTCAGTGGCAACAGGTTTGATTTTCAGGGTTGTCTTAAGTTCTATATAGTGAAGTGTTCAAATAATATTTTGTGAATAAGTTTGCCACTAGGAATAGTTCTAACAGCCATGCTAAAGGCCAGAGTACGGTGGCTTGTAAGCTGAATACATGGATTTTTGATACTGGCTCTCTTCATGTCATTTGTCATCTAAGAGTCTGCCTATTTTGTCATTGTTTTTAAGAAAAGAAAATAAAGAGTTTAAGAAAAACTTCACTCAGACATGAGAAGGTCAGCATAAAAAGTAGCAGAAATGATTTTAAAGTGTACATTTTTCACAGAAAATGCATCAGTTTTCTTTTTATTTATTTTTGGGTCTAATTCTTATTTTGTCCTATTTTTATTGCTAGAACAAGAAAAAATAATCAAGGTGAACTTTTTAAATATTGCCAAAGCCAAGCCAAGTGCTGTTGAGTCTCTTAATAAAAAACAAAGATTATCTATCTATGTATCTATCTCCCAGTTAATTGTGTTAGTTGCCTGACAATTAATTGATGGTTTCTTTTTATCTCCTTAGTCATCTAAAGCCTGGAAAGATACTTTATACAGGACGGGGTTTGAATGAGTTAGAAATAGCATCTAGGCATTTTAAGCACATTAAAGAACTCACGAAAAGTTGGAAGACTAAAACATGGAAGAAGAGAACAATAAGAATTGAAAACAGATTCGATACTGTTAGGCTGGATCAATGTTTTCTAAACCTTGCTAAGGGTAGAAATGCTTGAACAGTTTTTAAGATACTGATGCCTGGACTCTGCTTTGAGTTGTTCTGATTTAACAGTTGTAGTATGGGGCCAGAGCACAAATATTTTTAAAATGTCTCCACGCTCTTTTGACCTGCAGCTGGGCAGAAGAACCGCCTGTGTTGGGCCAGTGTGGGGCCTGGTTGTTGGGGGTTTCTAATACTCCTCTCTTCTGGTTCATGGGGTCAGAACACTTTTTGTAATAGTCCTAAGGCATTATTTGACTTTTACTGTGTTGACATTCTTATTGCTGGTCCAAAGTCAATGGTAAGTGAAACTGCTGACTTCTTGGATGAGTCAAGACAGCAACATTTAACTTTACTTCTTGTGATTGTCTTTGTTACAATCACACACTGACATTTAAAATAATTTTTATAAAAGCCTGTTTCCCTTAAGAATTTAATTGTATTAAATCTCAATCATTTACTATGTGTTTTTAACATTTAGAAACCGGCATTATACGTAAAGTACACTTTCTACATACTGAAGTAAGTTAGGAGTCCTGAGAAAGAGAGAAACGTATAGTAGTTATCTTGCTTTGATCGGGGGTTTTCTTATCCATGGCACCAAAGAGTCACTTCAAAGAAATCCCTGACCAAAATTAATCTGCCAATGGCTTTTGTTTTACCCAAAGTGGCAAATTCTTTCTTTTCTGTTCAAAAGCCTGGGAATGCCACAACTGAGTTTCAAAAAATATGACTGGAGAGCCAGAGACCATCTTGTGATCTAAAATCCTTCGCTCTCAGTATAATGTGGAGAGCAGTTTCAATCAGTCAGATTAGGATTTGCCAATGATTGATCTTCTATATTTCTCCCTTTTCTCTTTACAAGCCTCCTAGCTTTGTTTTGAGCCTGTTGCTTTTTCTAGAATCAGAATTATCTCCTTAAATGCATACAGAATAACTGCTCAGAATAAATTTCATGTACAAATTTCACTGAGTTTTGATTATTTTTAACACTAGCCAATGTTTCCATGAAAGATTATTTTTATTTGGAAGAATCAGTAATTGATCATGATTACACAGATTTGGGTATTTGATAAAGATTTTATCAAAACTGAATGAAGTAGGGCTGAGACTTTTGAGGAAAATTGCTGCCAATGTATACTATCAGTGATAAAGTTTTGTTTTCCATGTGAAAGACAGATTTTGGAAAACTTAATTCACAGCTGTGAGGCTTCACAGTTTCCCATGACTTAAAGACTTTTCTGATGAGATCAGTAGTAATAATAATGAATATTTTTTAGATTGTATAATAAAATTATCAATAATTGCATAATTTAGTGAGGTAATATGATCGATGAATGATATTTCAATTTTATGCCTTGGTACAAGATTCAAGTGCAGTATAGACCAATAGATTTCAGTGTAGTAGATTTAAATGAGTCTATTGATAAAATGGTTTCAGTTTCCACATTGCATACAATGTTTAAGAAATTAACGCTTACTGAGTTTTAGTGTAGTGTCACAGAAGACCACTATAGTTGTAATTCAACCAAAATGTTTCTTAAAAGAGAAGATGGTAAGACTTTGGCTCTCTTACTTTTGGCACAAGATCATAGTTGGTAAATACAAAATCCACCAAAAGGAGGAAAACCCTCGATGAAATGAATTGACACAATAGCGACAATTGACTCAGTTGTACCCATGATCATGAAAATGACACAGTACAGGGTGCCATTTAATCTTTCAAATGTAAGTTTAGAAAACTTTAGTGGTATAGTGGCTAAGAGCTATGGCTTTGAACCAAAATGTCAGCAGTTCAAATAAACCAGGGTGCTCCTTGGAAACCCTATGTGGCAGTTTTACTCTGTCCCATAGGGTCACTATGAGTTGAAATCAACTCAACGGCAATGGGTTTGGTGTTTCTTTGGTTATACATAAAGTCACCACGAATCAAAGCTGACTCTACAGCTACTAATAACAACATCAAAGAAGAAAAATCCAAGATTACCTGAAAAGGCTATTAAAGTACTCTGACTACATGAGGCCAGACTTTTTTTTTTAACGCACTTTAAACAAAAGGACATAATGTAAGGTGGCGGAGTAAAGATGACGGACTAAGCCCACGTCTCCTTATATCCCTCTGGAAACCAAGAACTGAATTCATAATCAAACGGAGACTTCTGATCACCTAATCAGCCCCAGGACACAATACAGGGCTGTTATTTTTGACTTCAGACCACTGAGTGAAAAACCTCTCTTTCTCTGACTCCCGCTCCTGGCTAGCCCTGGCTCTCACGGACTGAAGGTAAATGTGCCATTTTGACTTTTTTTTTTCTCTGTCTTGGCTGGCGGGCGGAGCTGGGTCTTGCATAGCAGCTAGACTCAGACATGCTGCTGGCGGGATATGCACACGGAATTCCCATATTTTGAGAGCCAGGCTTAGGGCTCTGTTAATCTAGCAGCTTTCAGCCCATCGTCTTATCCCTGCACAGCGGGGTTTGTACGGAATTACGCAGTCAGTGTGCGGGATGCCATGTTGGTACAGAGATTTTAGCAGGACCTAATTCTTAGCCTGAGAGCCAGTGCCTGCAAACAGGACGGTGCTTCCCTGACAGAAAAGCAGTAAATTACACACTGCCACCTACGTTGGGGGCCCTGCAACAGAAGCAGAGGAATCACTACCTTTCAGCATCTTTAGCCCCTCTATCTACTGCCTGTGTGGAGGATGCTATCTGGGATACGGTGGCCACAGCTGGACCTAATTCTTAGTTTGGGAGCCAGAGCCTGCCCATAGGAGAGTGCTTTTCTACCAGAAAAGCAGTACTCTACACAGTGTCACCTAAGGTTACGCCATGTCAGCAGAAGCCAACAAGGCAGTAGCATTGCTGTATTATGAACTAGTTTGTATCATCTGGGGTTGGATATAGTGGCGCTTACTTTGCCAGTTGAGAAGAGGGACCTCTATACCTGAAAACCTGACTTAATAGGGAAGTGGTCAGATACCTTTTGCTTTACATTTTAAGACACCCTAGAGAAACATCTCCAGTCCATCCTCACAGTACTTCTTCCAGGCTCTACATACTCACATGGGACCCAAAAAGCAACAGACACTTGTGGCATACAAGAAATCACCCATGGCTTCAGAAGGCTCCCAAACAAAGCAAGCCAGCCAAGCCAAGTGCTGTCGAGCCAGAAAGCAACCAAGGAGTTTTCCAGATGAATACACTTTTATGAAAGCATCAGAAAGTGAATACAAAATGATTATATACAGAGCCCTTCTAGACCTTATACAAAATGCAGCAGAACAAAATGAAAAACTAAGCAAGTTGTTTGATCTGATGGAACACCAGTACTCTGAAATCCAACAGATCAAGAACAAAATCAAAGACATAGAAACTTCCATGCAAAGCGAAGAAAACAGTATGAAACAAATAGAAAAAAGAATTTCTGACTTGAAAGACAGAGCTAGTGACGCCAACGTCTATGAGCAGAAATCAGAAAAAAGAAACAAGAAAAATGAAGAAACATTAAGAAGCATGTGGGACTCTATTAACAGGAACAACTTTCAATTAATTGGAGTCCCGGAACAGGGTGAGACATCTGAGAACACAGAGAGTATTGTTGCTGAGCTGCTGACAGAAAACTTCCCAGAAATCATGAAAAAAGAGAATATAGACATGTCAGATGCATATCGTACACCACCCAATATAGATCTCAAAAGAAACACTCCAAGACATGTTATAATCAAGCTTAACAAAATGACATAAGCAGCAAATCTTAAAGGCAGCAAGACTCAAATCAAAGCTAACATTCAGGGGGAAACCCTGTGGGCTCTCTTCAGATTGCTCAGCAGAAACCATGCTGGCACGGAGACAGTGGCATGACACATTCAAAGTCTTGAAGGGGAAGAACTTCCAGCCAAGAATTATATATCCTGCAAAACTAACCTTCAAATACAAAAATGAAATTAAGACATTCCCAGATAAACAGAAACTCAGACACTATAAAAACCAAACCAAAACTACAAGAAATACTGAAGGAAGTTCTTGGCTTTGGCTTAGAAGAACGAAACCACTAACTTTATATTTTAGAACGACACACTACTCAAAACTCTGCTCAGCTAGGGAAGGCTCTAAAGTCAATCACAGCTTTAATACGGAAAGAAGCAATCCAGTGATCATCATGAAAACTGTAGTGACATCATATTAAAAAGAGGGATGTATTACAGTTGTTATAGTCCTTCCAGATGGAGAGGAAGGTGACAAGACTGGCAGTAAATAAACTTGGGTTTATATATAGCTTATTAAGGGGGATCATATGGGCAGCTGTAAAGCACAACAAAGATGTATCATACCATTTCAAGAAAAGTAACACAGGAGTCTCACACAACTACAAAACCAGCTCTGAAAATGGTGAAAAATCAACTCACAAAAAAGAACGTCCCAGAACACACTAATAAGAACAACAGAGAAAACATCAACATAAAAATAAACATATCACAACGGCAACAGTGACCACACACCTATCAATAATTACATTGACTGTGAATGGACTGAATGCTCCGGTAAAGAGACATAGAGTGACATCTTGGATCAAAAGACATGACCCGTTTACATGTTGTCTACAAGAAACTCACTTGAGACCTAAAGACAGGAACAAACTGAAAATTAAAGGATGGAAGAATATATATCAAGCTAACAATGAACAAAGAAGAGCAGGGGTGGCAATTCTAATCTCAGACAAAATCAATTTTAATGTCAAATCCACCATCGTGGACAAAGATGGACACTATTGCTCAAAAGTTCAGTACACAAGCAAGAGTTAACTATATTAAATATTTATGCACCTAATATCAGAGCACCTAAATACGTCAAAGAGACACTGACTACACTCAAAACAGTGTTAGATGACTCCACAGTAACAGTGGGAGACATCAACACTTCATTCTCGATACTGGATAGATCATCTAGAAAAAAGCTCAGTAAAGATACAGAAGACCTCACTGACACAAATAACCAACGAAACCTCATTGATATATACAGAACTTTCCACCCATCAGCGGACAACTACACCTTCTTCTCCAGTGCACATGGAACATTCTCCAGAATTGACCATGTATTAGGCCATAATGCAGTGCTCAAAAAAATCCATACCATTGAATTACTGCAAAGCATCTTCTCAGATCATAAAGCCATAAAAGTTGAAATCAACAGCAGAAAAAACATAGATAGAAAAACATAGATAGAAAGTGGCACGCTTGGAAACTGAACAACATCTTGCTCAAAAAAACATGGATTATAGAGGAAGTTAAGGATGAACTAAAGAAATTCATGGATTCCAATGAGAATGAAAACACTTCCTACCAGAACCTATGGGATACAGCCAAGGCAGTGTTCAGAGGTCTGTTTATCTCCATAAATGTACACATCTGGAGGCAAAAAAGAAACCAAATCAAGGAACTAACTCTACAGCTTGAACAAGCAGAAAGAGAACAACAGAGGAACCCCTCAGGCACCAGAAGAAATGAGATCATAAAGATTACAGCAGAGCTAAATGAATTAGAGAATAGAAAAACAATTGAAAAAAGTTGAAAAGACCAAAAGCTGGTTTTTTGAAAAGATCAACAAAATTGACAAACCACTGGCTAAACTTACTAAAGAAAAGCAGGAAAGGAAACCAATAACCCAAATTAGAAATGAGAGGGGAGTTGTCACCACAGGTACAACAGAAATCAAAAATATCCTAACAGAATTCTATGAAAGACTGTACTCTAACAAACTGGAAAACCTAGAGGAAATGGACAAATTGACTCATACCACCTACTCAAATTATCACAACGTGAAGCAGAACAACTTAATAAACCCATCAGAAAGGAAGAGATTGAAAATGTCATCAAAACACTCCCAACCAAAAAAGGTCTGGGCCCAGATGGCTTCACTGCAGAATTCTACCAAGCATTTAGAGAAGAGTTATCTCTAATACTACTGAGACTATTTCACAGTATAGAAAGGGATGGAATACTCCCAAACTCATTCTATGAAGCCTGCATAACCCTGATACCAAAGCCAGGGAAAGATCCAACAAAGAAAGAGAACTACAGACTGATATCACTCATGATTCTAGATGCAAAAATCTTCAACAAAATTCTTTCCTGTAGAATACAACAACATATCAAGGAAATAATCCATCATGACCCAGTGGGATTCATACCAGGGATGCAAGGGTGGTTTAACATCAGAAAAACAATTAATGTGATTAACCACATAAATAACACAAAAGACAAGAATCACCTGATTTTATCCATTGATGCCAAAAAGGCATTTGATAAAGCCCAACAACGATTCATGCTAAAACCTCTTAGCAAAATGGGCATAGATGGCAAATTCCTCAACACAATAAGGGCCATTTATACAAAGCCAGTTGCCCACGTCATCCTGAACGGAGAGAGACTGACTTTCCCTGGAGATCAGGAACTAGACAAGGATGCCCACTCTCAGCCCTTCTATTCAACATTGTACTAGAAGTGTTAGCCAGAGCAATTAGACAAGACGAAGAAATAAAGGGCATCTGCATCGGCAAAGAGGAAGTTAAAATCTCCCTGTTTGCGGATGATATGATTGTACATGCGGAGAATCCCAAGGAATCTATAAGTAGACATAAGTAAACTACACAAACTGATAGAAGAGTTCAGCAAAGTCTCAGGACACAAGATAAACATAAGTAACTCAGTAGGATCCTTTATACCAACAATGAGACTGTTAAGGAAGAAATTATCAAATCAATACCATTTATGATAGCCCCTAATAAGATAACATACCTAGGAATTAATCTAACCAGACAATTAACAGATCTTTACAAAGAGAACTACAAGCCCTTACTACAAGAAACTAAGAGAGACTTAGATAAATGGAAAAACCTACCCTGCTCATGGATAGGAAGACTTAACATTGTGAAAACGTCTATTTTACCCAAAGCAATCTATTTATATAATGCAATTCCAATACAAGTTCCAGCATCATTTTTTAATGAGATGGATAAACAAGTCATCAATTTTCTTTGGAAAGGGAAGAAGCTCCTGATAAGTAAGGTACTCCTAAAGAAGAGGAATACACTGGGAGGCCTCTCATTACCCGACCTTCGAACATACTGCACTGCCACAGTGGTCAAAACAGCCTGGTACTGATACAAGAACAGACAGATAGATCAATGGAACAGAATTGCCACCCCAGAGATGACACCATCTGCCTATGAACAGTTGATATTCGACAAAGGCCCTAAGACATTAAACTGGGGTAAAAACAGTATCTTCAGCAAATGGTACTGGCAAAATTGGATATCCGTCTGCAATAAACTGAATCAAGATCCATATCTTACATCTTATACAAAAACCAACTCCAATTGGATAAAAGACCTAAATATCAAACCTAAAACGATAAAGCTCATCCAAGAAAAGTTAGGAACAACACTGGAAGTTTTAATACACAATCTGGACAGACTCCAAAATCTGTCAAACAAACCACAGTCAACAGAAGAGAAAATAGATAAATGGGAACAATTAAGAATCAAACACTTTTGCTCATCCAAAGACTTTATTAATAGAATTAAAAGAACACTCACAGAATGGGAAAAAATATTTGGCAACTCTATGTCAGACTGACGCCTGATCTCCAGAATTATAAGATACTACAAAATATCAATACAAAGAAGATAAATCATCCACTTAAGTGATGGGCAAAGGAGATGGACAGACATTTCAGTAAAGAGGAGATCCAGGCAGCCAAAAAACACATGCGGACATGTTCAGGATCTTTAGTTATTAAAGAGATTAAAATCGAGATGACAATGAGATACCATCTCACCCCAACAAGATTGGCCATGATCCAAAAAACACAAAATAACAAATGCTGGAGAGGCTGTGGAGAAAGTGGAACCCTCCTACACTGTTGGTGGGGTTGCAAAATGGTCCAGCCTCTTTGGAAAGCAATCTGGCACTTCCTTAAAAAATGGATATTGATATACCATTTGACCCATTAATTCCACTACTTGGAATATCAAAGCCTTTCACACCAATGGACACATGCACCAGAATGTTTATCGCAGCACAGTCCATGATAGCAAAAAGACGAAATCAACCCAGATGCCCAACAACAGAAGAATGGATAGGTAAACTACGGTACATATACTCAATGGAGCACTATGCAATGATAAAGAATAACAATGATTCCAGGAAACATCTCATGACCTGGTTTCAACTGGAAGACATTATGTTAAGTGAAAATAGTCAGCGACAAAAGAACAAATATTGTATGAGATCTCTACGATAAGATCTCAAAAACAGACTTGTATGTAGAAGAAAAGACTCTTTGACAGCTACAAGGGAGGGGAGAAAGGGAGGGTGAGCGGGGTAGGGTTTAGATTAGATAGTTGCTAGAAATCTGGTTGGGAGAAATTGGTGATAGCACACATTAGAAACAAGAACATTAAGTGGACTTCAGCATAACTTGAGTACTCCTTCCATCTTAACCCAATATTGAAAGGACAGAGTAGCTGGAGCAGGGGGCAGGGGACCATGCTTTTAGGCGAAATCGAGGCCAATTGACACAACTAGCATTTTGCTAAGAGGGGTCTCTGCACCCTACATTGGTGAGTGGCGTCAAGGGTGTTAAAAGCTGCCAAGCTGCCATCCAAGGACACAGCAAATAGTCCCAACTCCGCAGGAATGGATGCTCACTGAGGACCAAAATGACATGGGGTAAAGACAACCTAGAAGACAGAGAGACCCACATCAGTGGGTGCCTACATTGACTTGGGACTGGAAGAACCAGATGGTGCTCGGCCACCACCAGTGATAGCCACGATAGAGCTCACAGAGATGAGTCTCACTGGCAACACAAGAATAAAAAGGGTTGCATCCTGAGATCTTCACTAAAAGACCTCAATTGATTGTCCAGTGGTTTTGGGGTTCCCCTGACAGCATGGCCCCCAGCCCTGATGCTGCCCTTACTCATAAATCATAATGAAGATCCACTCTTTGGACAGGAATGGATTGGACTTGGCAATGCAGAGTGACCGTAAATTGGATGCACTTTATGGTTCTATACATCTATGGGATATCATCCTGCTGATCTCTGGTTGGAGGGAGAGGGTGGAGAGGAGGGGAAAGGAGGCTGTTGGGAGGATGAGACATGTATGGAGCAGAGAGGAATAGTGTGCTGTCACCGGACAGGGAGAGCAGTGGAAGCTGCATATAGGTGGGCAGGTAAATTTATACGGGAATGTACATTTTCACTCAGCCATATTAAATAAAAAAAAATGGCTTAAAAAAAAAGGACATAATGTAACACATTGACTTCAAAAGCAGAAATGAGAGCCTTGCAGTCTCCTTTCAAGAGAGCCGCTAAAGAGATTTTCAAAAAAGAAACATGTTATTCTCACTAATTTTTTTGAAAATTAGTTATTCTTCATGAAAAATATTTTACATCAAAATATAACTCATTTATCATTTCTAATTAATAAACATATTTTTAAAATGTCTCTTTTAAAATTTCTAATATGTTAAATACAGATAAGGAGTCCCTGGGTGGCACAGAAAATTAATATGTCGACTACTAACCAAAAGGCAGTCAGTGTGAGTTTACTGAAAGGCACCTCAGAAAAAAGACCTGGCAATCTACTTCTGAAAAACTAGCCATTGCAAAAGCTATGGAGCATACTTCTACTCTGATGCACACACATAAGTCACTGTGAGTCAGGGCTTTCTCAGCGTGGCTAGGATGGGTAACCCACACAAACACTGAGGTTCTGAATATTTTTAAGGGTGTAAAACACTCACCAAACAAAAATATTCAAGAACTGTTGCACTAACACAAAAAAGGGAAAGAGAACGGAGCCTAATAAGATAAATGAACTGGCTGAACCGACAGTAAACGGAGAGACCAGAAACAGAGTGTGAGGAGAAAGTCCAAAGGAAATCAGGAAGATTTTGAGGAGGTCAAGTTGAAACCAACAGATCAGAGAGATGGTTTTCACAGTACATACTAAACTAACGGAAAGAGAAGATTCCAGACGGTGGTCAGGCCTTAAAGTACTGTCATCTAAACCAGAAACTGATTCTCCCCAATGGAGAGAAAGATGCAAATGTCATAACTGCCCTAGAGGATGATATTCTGAGTTTAAAGGAAGGAGTCAGAATTTAGTTTAACTTCTTGTCCTTAGTGACTATATATACAGAAATACATCATAACTTTTAGGGGCTTGGGAGGAGGCTAGGCCTTGAGGGGCAGCTTTAGAAAGTAAACCACATTCTACTCTGGTAAGATCATTTCTTGTCTCAAAATTATTTGTGATACCTCAGTTGATTGTCATTATTTGCAGTATTTGACACATTGTTAGAACCTCTGAACCCACCTATGTAGCTATGATTTACCTGCTTCTTGGTCTTGGATGAGTTAATCAAAGTACATTCCCATGTTTGCGAGCTGGCAGAGTAAGAGGAATTGGAAAGTGAATGACCGAAGCGGAGGAAACAGGATTCTCTCTCTCGACTTGGAGCTTAACGGCAACAAACCATGCTCAGGCCAAAAAAAAATGAAGCCATGTTCTGAAGCTCATAGTATACAGGACATTTGCAATCTTTGAGATGTGTTTTGTTTTTTTCAAAATGTTAACATTGTTACTTTACCCTGTGATACCTGAGAAGGTTTGATACAATAAACTTACACAGGCTGACTACCGCATGCTGCTCTTACTTAACCATACTTTCCATGAACAGGTTACTTGAAAATCAAATTGCCATGTCACATTTACATCATTTGTTTTGCCTGGAGTATAGCACTTTGAAATAGATTGATCAGGGTATGCTATTCACAGAAGGACAATAAGCAATCAGTTCAGTATCACTACTCAATTTTTTCTCTCATGGAAAGAATGTGGAAGTAAGTTTCATAGGCAGCTTCTGAAAAATAAATGAGCCTGTTCAAATCAAGTAGAGTATGAAGAAAACCTTTTCTCCTTAACTAAACACTTCTTTATTCAATAGTAGTGTTCATATTCTCCAGGTATAGCTGGAAAGTTCTACAGTCTCAACTGTGGCAGCTTTTCTCTAACTACATGTTTATAACTTTGCATCCAGTCCCTTTTTGCTATCAGATTTCTGCACAGTAGCCATGTGATTATCATCAAACATACACAGACTGTCATTTGCGGCCATTAGGAAAAGGACACACACTTCATTTCCTGAAAGATAAATACAAAAAGCTGGTTTTCAAGAAATTTACTACATGATGGATTTCATAATACTGAGTTCATTCTGTGATCCCATTTGGGAAAAAGTAATTTCCAATAGGTCTTAGATGGATGGATGCATCCTTGAAGTCATGTTGGAAATATATTAAGCTCACAGAGGTTAATTCAGCTCATTAAACAATTTTTCTGAGAAAGACAAGGCTGAAGACAATGTCATGGACCCAATAAACTACTAACGCTTTGACTGCACAACTGACTAACTGATTACATTATCAGTGATCTTAAACAACTGAAATATATGTAGCATTTATGGTAGAATTATGGGTTTTTTATTTTTTATTTTTTTAATATGATTGAATGAAAGTGTACATTCCCATATAAATTCACACGCTCAACTATATGCATCTCCCACTGCTCTTCCTGCACAGTGACAGTACAGCCCTCTTCTCTGCTCTGTACATGTCCTATCCTCCCAACAGTCTCTTATCCCGTCCTCTCCACCCACTCCTCTTCCTCCAGCAAGAGGTCAGCAGGATGACATCCTATTGATGCATAGAGTATGGCAGAATTATAAAGTTTGAAATTATAAAAATTGAAGAGATGGTCAAAATAAAGATTTCTCTCCTAAATTACTGACTGCAAAAGCTTTTCTGGTCATCACTTAAGACTTCTCTGTACAACTGATCTGGAAACCCTGGTGGTGAAGTGGTGATGTGCTATGGCTGTTAACCAAAAGGTCAGCAGTTCAAATTGCCAGGGGCTTCTTGAAAACTCTATGGGGCAACTGTACTCCATTGTAGGCTCACTCTGAGTCTGAATCGACGCCACGGCAGTGGGTTTGGTTTTGGGGTACAGTGGAACCAGTAAACAGTTGCCATCAAGTTAATTCCAGCTCACAGTAATCCCATGTGTGTCAGAGGAGGACTGTTGCTGCATCATATTTTCAATATCTGTTTTTTCAGAAGCAGATCACCAGACCTCTACTTTGAGGTACCTCCTGGTGGACTCAAACTTCCAACATTTAAATTAGCAGAGGAATACCACCCAGAAACTGTATACTTGAAAAAACAGTGTTAATTGATTGCTATTGAAGAGGGATTTCTGTGGAGAAGGTATAATAATCACAAGATTTAACTTGTGTAATGCTGGCAGTTAGCTCAAGAGGCAAGCAAAGCTTGTGAAGTTGTCTTCCGATTGCTTCTGGTTTTTAGTGGCCTAGGAAACAAGTTAACCAGCAGAACATGAGGATATGGATGCAAGTGTCTAGAAGTTAGGTGTTTAAGGAGAGAGGAGAAGGTATATAGCCAGCAGTTGAGAGTATTGAGAGAGAATAAGCTAAGGGAACAGATCATGATTCCTAGACAGCATTAAGTGCCCACATGATATTAATATTATAAATTCAAAGTGAGACCTGGAGCATGAATGAGCTTTTCCCTTCAATCCCATTTAGATTCAGAAAAGCCACACATGTTAGGCAGAGATAGATTGAACCAGAACTATGATTTAGCCAGTCAAGCATGGTGATTATTAGGATTGCCAGCGAAACTTCAGCTGGACAAATTGGGTGGGGTGATGAGGGAGAGTAAAACTCTAGCTGCCCTAGAGTTCCCCCCAGATTCTTGGCAACTCCACAAAGAAGTGAAAAGCTGTCCTGTCTTGCAACATCGTCTGTCTCATTTTCCCATCAAAACCCTTTTCATCCACAAGATTTTCATTGGCTGATTTTTTACCTCAGAAACTGAAAAGACATATAAAAAGGAGACTCTTCTGTCTATGTACAGAGGTAGGGATGCTACTTTTCTCTCTTGCAGTCAAGGAATGGTGTCTGATATTGTTGGGTTATATCAAATGAAATCTACAAATTCTAAAACACTTTCATTATAGACTTAGCAAATTATGTCTGGCTTTGTTGTCTCCTTTTCCATGAGAATTTCTAGAAGGTAAACTATATGTATTTTCAAAAATAAGGACAAAATAGAACTGATTTTGTAATTAGTCTGTGTTTAATTGGTGGTGCAGTTTCCATTAAATGGAGTTAAGTGGACACCACAACAATATTAATGTACTGGAAAATATATCTAAGTTCAAACCATTCCTTTGAAAAAAAAGTCATTTCAAAATATTCTCTTACCACTGTAATTCATTTTGCTCAGTTTTTGTGTCTTAGAACAATACGTTATACACATGTATCATCTCCTGACAAACCTAGGCATCATAAAATAACAGAATTAGGAGGAAAGAATGTGCTAAATCTATGTTCCTTCTAATCACAGAAAGAAATCCAGTGAACAACAGGTTTCTGATTTTTCCACTTCTTTTTATATATAATATTATGTAAAACATGATATTTATAGAAAGGAATAAAATGAAGGATTTCTTCAGTTGATATTTTTGTGGACAGGTGGAGTGGGAGGTTTCTACCTGCCTTAATTATAAGTGCTGTCATTTTAGTCTGAAGATATCTCTTGGTCTTTAAATATTTTACCTGAAATATTCCGGATTTTCAGTGAATAGGAATGTCTCTAGCGTTACGCTACTATAATGTTATGTAAATTACTGGGTTACATTTTAAAGCCTCAGTTGCTTGAATGTTTATTATAAAGCACCAAATTGAGTGATTTTCTTGGCTATAGTTAAAAAGAAGCT
Source organism: Heterohyrax brucei (assembly GCA_028571685.1). NCBI lineage: Eukaryota > Metazoa > Chordata > Mammalia > Hyracoidea > Procaviidae > Heterohyrax > Heterohyrax brucei. Next base: position 9,152,737 of record CM053156.1, read on the forward strand.
TAGGAAAAGGAATTCTAATTTATAAGAAAAGAGTGATTGCAATGTATTCTCAAAATTTTGTTAGATCCTCTAGGTAAAATTCTCTTTTTTATGAGCACAACTAGAAGATGAAAAGATGTACACGTACTAGAAGGCATGCACATTTTCATATGGGCAGTGAAAACCAAGACCAAAGTCAGGGCCTTCCAGGCAGTGGGGAGGTGAGCCACCAATAATAAAAGGCTGCCTGAATCATAGTATCACTGATAGCATGCAAGCTCTTGTTTCCAAAGAAGACTATCGTTTTGGTGCATTTTTCTACCATTTTCAAAATATGTCCCATTCTTAAGTAAAAAAACACTTCCTTGATTAATGCCATTAAGCCTGAATTTCATTCCCCCAGCATCTGATGACAATATTTAATAATTATTGGAAAAATCACTGGAAAACCCTGATGATAAAGTGGTTCACAGCTATGGCTGCTAATCAAAAGGCTAGCCGTTTTGAATCTACCAGGTACTCCTTGTTCCATAGGGTCACTATAAGTTAGGATTGACTCAACAGCAGCTGTGTTTTTTGTTTGTTTTATTGGTCTCAAATCTGTTAGCTACTTCTTTAATTATTTGGTGTGAATCTGTTGTCTTCTCAAACTCTTATGTTAATTCATACTTCATTCTTTAAAGAATGCAGTCTATCTTCTAGTTATGGTAGGTAGTATTTTGGCTCTGTGGAGCCCTGGTGGCCCATGGTTAAGTAAGCACTCAGCTGCTAACTGAAAGATTGGCAGTTGGTACCTACCAGCAACTTTGTGGGAGAAAGATGTTGCACCCCACTTCTATAAAGATTTACAGCTTGGAAAGTCTATGAAGCAGTTCTACTTTGTGTCCTGCGGGGTCACCAGAAATGTGAATCAATTTGACTGATATTTTTGGGGTGGGTGGGTGGGTGCTGTTTGTTTCCTTTCAAATTTCATTTTAAATTGCTCCTAAGGCCAAAAATAGTTATCCTTGACTTGAAGTTACCATTTCCTTCTCCGCCTTTCCATCTGTCGTCCACTCCTGAATATTTCTTATAGAGAATCTTATAAGAATCTTATTTAGGCCAAGCTTCTAATTTATATCTTGGCCATTTTCTATACCAAATACTACTTCTACCTCATTTATAGCCTTCTTAAATCTTTTATCTCTCAGTTTCAGAAGATCTAGAATTCTGCTGTTACACTATGTTGCTTTTCTCTCTTTCTAAACTCCGCACTACTTACTTTACCTGCAATCACTGATGACGTCTTCATCCATTTTTTTTTAAACTTTCAGTTACTAGCTTTTTAATTTTCTTCTTCTTCTTCTTCTTCTTTTTTTTTTTTTTTACTGTGCTTTAGGTGAAAGTTTACAGTTTTAGTTTCTCATTCAAAGATTTATTCATCAGTTGCAGTCCCTGCAACGTCACAGCACTCTTCCCCTTTCCATCCTGGGTTCCCTGTCTCTACTTGTACAGTTTTCCTGTCTCTTCCAACTTTCTCATTTTACTTTGTGCAGGATTTGCCCATTTGACCTTGTATGTTTGATTGAACTAAGATCCCTTCCCCGTGTGGTGGTGTTTGTTTTATATGCCTGTCTGACCTTCGTCACCCCAGTGGGCCCCAGTTCTGAGTCAGCGGGTGTCTGGGGACAGGTTTCGGGGTCCCTCCAGTCTCTGCCAGACCAGGAAGTCTGCTCTTTTCTGTGAATTTGAAGTTTGTTCTAGTATTTCTCTCACTTTCCCTGGAACTTTCTATCATGGTTCCTGCAGAGTAGTCGGTAGTGCTAGCCAGGAACCATCTAATTCTGGGCTCAGGCTGGTGGCGGTCATGGTGCTCACAGTCCTTTAGCCACTTAGGCTAATATTTTCCTTTTGTCTTTGTTTCCTTCACTGTCCTTCCCTCGGGATGGGATGTGGTCAACAGATACATATATTTAATGGCTGACTAGCTCACTGTCTTTGTTCTTTATTTCCTTTTAACTCATTAATACACTTCTCCTGAAATAATCCCCCCAATTACAATGTTGTTGTTAGGTTCCTTTGAGTCCACTCGGACTCAAGGTGACCCTGTGTGCAGCAGGACTTAACCCTACCTTTTCCAGCACCAGGCCCACGGACGGTACTACACTGGAATCTGTTGCTGCAGCCGCTGTCAGTTCATCTTGCTGAGAGTCTTCCTCTTCTTCACTGGGCCTCTACTTTACGACACAAGTGTCTGCCAGTTCGTCTTACTGTTGGGGGCTTGCATGTTGCCGTGTTGCTGAAAACTATGCCGCGGTATCCAGGTACCAATACAGGCACTCGCAACGGACAGGTTTCAGCTGCGTCTTCAGACTAAGACAGACCAGAAAGAAGGACCCAGCAATTTACTTCTAAAAAGAATTAGCCAGCAAAACCTTATGAATAGCGGATTGCAATATAATGTAGCTAATTCCCATTGTGTTTCTATGAGGTCTGTTGTCACAGTCCTATTCGATCAATACCAACTGATTCCTGGGTGTGTCCCAGAAGATGTGTTGGCAGCTGAATATACAATGTTACCAGTGTGAATACCAACACACACTTTTCTCCTCATCTCTCATTTCTTCTTTTGTGTCCTCAGGTCTGGAAGACCGGACAACTAAGCCTAACAGGCAGAGAATCCCACCCTCATCTTTAATGTGGCAGAAGCTCATTCTGAAAATAAACTGTAGAACTTTGGTGCCTAGGCTTGGGACCTACATTTTAGCACCTCAGAAGCACATTTTGTTCATCTCACAATGTTAAAATCATAGGAGATTGTTGGATACGTGACCTCAAAATTCAGAAGTAATTAAATCTGATAGTGAGGGTTATAAAGATAAATTAAAATTTTATTCAGCTTCTAAAGTATATGTAACATGGCTATGCATTTAGATAAAAAGAAATGTCTTGAAGCCTTTTGGACCTAAAGATGTTATACATCAGAAAAGATACTTTTGAAATTAAAAATATACAGTTATTTGTAGCTGTGCTTTTTTCTTCCAGTAAACTTATTCTGGAGGGGCAATTCTACTCTATGCCATAGCATCACTATGAGTGGGGATTAACTCTATAGCTGTAGATTTGGTTGAGGTTACTTCTGGTGGCAAAGTGGTTAAGGCTTTTGGTTGCTAACCTGAAGTTTGGTGATTAGAACCCATCATCCAGCTACTCTGGGGGAGAAAGTTATGGCAATCTGCTTCCATAAAGATTATAGCTTTGGAAACCCTATGGGACAGTTGTACTCTATCATTTTGGGTCACCATGAGGAGGAATTTGACTTGAAGGCAATGGATTTGTTTTGGGTTTATAAAAAGTTCATTTGGTATGTACCAAGAGATTACATTACCAGTAGGTTAGGAAAGTATGGTAAATAAAACAAAGATGTGTTTTGTACATATTTAAATTCATAAGCTTGCACTTTTCCTTTTCGTCTGGAGATGGAGCATGGAGATGGATCTGACTGTATAAATGGAAGATTAGAAGTGTCAGAAAATCAGGACTCCCAACCTTTAATATAACTTGAGAGAATACAAGAGATTTAAGACGGACACAGTTGCTATTGACAGACTAAAATAAGTTCAATAACCAATTAATAACTGGAGCCCTGGTATCTCACTGGTTAAGAGCTTGGATGCTGTTTTAGTCATCTGGTACTGCTCTAACAGCAATACCATGAGTGGATGGTTTTAGCAAAGAAATGTTTATCCTTATACTGTCTAGTAGGTCACAAGTCCAAATTTAGTGTGTCTGCTCCAGGGGAAGACTTTCCCTCTTTGTCAGCTCTGGAGGAATATCCTTGTGTGCATCTGTCTTTGGTTAGGGAATATGTTGGTTCAGGAATCGCAGGTCTGAAGCATGCACTATCTTGATGGTATGAGTTTTCCAACTCTCTTCTTACTGCCCTTTCCTTTCATCTCTTGCATGATGAAAGGATAAAGATGGAGAAAGTCACACACCAGGGAAATTCCTCTTTTAACACAACCCTGTCTCCACTGCTAACCACAAGGTCGGCAGTTCAAATCCACCAGGCACTCCCTGAATACTCTGGGGGTCAGTTCTAACCTGGCCCCTAGGGTCGCCATGAGTCGGATCTGACTCGACGGCACTTGGCTGGCATCTGTTAGCTACAGGAAGAGATTAGGATTTACAGCACAGGAAAATCACAAGACGGAGGGCAATCACCAGCCCAGTCAAATAACTACACACGTTTTGGGGGTACATAATTCAGCCTATGACAGTCAGCAGTTTGCATCTATGAGCTGCTCCTTGGAAACCTTATGGGGCAGTTCTCCTCTCTCCCTATGAGTTAGAACCAACTTGATGGCACCCAACAACAATATCTACCATGAGATCCTTTGTTCTCTCTTGAATTTCTTGGAAGAAAAAACATTTTTTAGCTAATGCTAGGCTATACTGTAATACTTGTGGAGGAACAATGGGAAGCCTCTGATAGTTGATTTCTGTCAGTGTCAAGAAGAAGTTGTCTACTATTCATCCAAACAGGGTTCTGTGGTATCAAATACAGGAAAAAACACAGCACACTGTGCTATTCTGTTGATCTCCTAGAGCATAAATGCAGTAAACCAAATGGCCTCAAATTTGTATTGCTGCTAAGAACGTCTGTGTTGTTGGGATGTCTAGGGGTGGAGGGAAGTGTGTGACACTGAGAAGTTAGAAACTTATTTTTAACTAACCATGCTTCTGCCCTCTCTGTTCCTGTGATCTACTGAAGACAGTGACATAAACTTACATTTCAGGCCCTGATGAAAAATTCACAAAGGCTCCCTTACTCTTTGTTAGAAGTTATTTATAACCAAGTCTCTGGTACCACTCGTCTGAGACAAAGGAACAGAGAAGTACACAGGAAAAGAAAGAAAATGGCTTGTTACCTATGCAAACACCAAGTTAACTTGCCAGACATGGTTAGTCTTGGGGAGGATAGCCAAGTCACCGCTGGAGTTTGTGATGAAGTTGCCCTCCAAGAATAAAATCAGTAAGACTCAGAACGTAATGGATGAGATTAGTTATCGGCAGAAATGATATACCCTAAGGAATAAAGTGAAAAAGATTATGTGAAGAAATTTAGAAACACCCTGAGGAATTTGACAATAGCAGAAGCTTGATTGTATCCATATATTTCCAGCAGCAATCTAATCACAGTAAATGAATGGAGCTGTAACACAATCAAGCAGTAACTTAATCAGTTATAGTGAATAGATTAAATCCTCTAATCACAATCAATTGTATGTAACCCACCTAAAGAAAGAAAGTACTAACTGATCAGGGGTGTCTGTAAGGAAAAGGGGAGCCCAAGGAGCTGGAATCTGTCTGTGGCTCCAGCTTCCTCCAGTGATACGCAATGGTACTGCTCTGCTGAATAGTCCAGTAGAACTTGGGGCTGTTTCCATAGTAATTTGGATTTCAAACACTTCATTTACATGTAGATTTGTCTGCAGAATGTTTTTATAAGCAAAGCAGCAGTCCTTATCAGCCATTAGGCCAAAGGATGGCAGTTTTAGAATCACAATAACAATCAAAGAGCAGTTAGGAAAATTAGTTATGGTAATAGGATGCACTGGAAATCTTGGTGGCATAATGATTAGGTGCTGAGACTGAGAATCCAAGTTCGGCCATTTGAATCTGCCAGGCACTCCTTGGAAACTCTATGGAGCAGTACTACCCTGTCCTCTAGGGTCACTGTGAGTTGCAATGGACTTGACAGCAGTGACTGGGAATAGTATACATATTCATTCAGCATCCCATTGTGGTATGCCTACTATATTCAAGTCGCTGGCCTAGGAGCAGGGGATTCCATGTTGAATAACAGGGAGTTCATGTGCTCCTAGAGTATATATTTTAAAATAGGAAGGCAGATATTAAACAATGAGCTATACAATACAACGTTTTGTTTCACTTATGACTATTTGTAGGAGGAAAAATTCAGGATTTACCTAAACTGATAAAAATCTCCTGGGCTCCAGGAACAGATTTGAGATCTGGAGAAATTTTCTGAGGTTCCCTTTAGTTGACTTAAGCCTATCCCATTAAAGGAGAAAGAAAAGGCCAAAGGCAAACATAAATAAAAGTTGAGGGCATAGTTAGGTTAAAAGTGGGAGAAATTAAGTAGTTTCAGTAACAAAACAGTTATTCACATAGAGACTATCTTAAAAGACTACTGTCAATGTTTCCTTTAGAGTGGCACCAAGAGTGCTTACATAATCTGCTTTGAAGTCAATTCTGACTGATCGTGGCCCTATAGAACAGGGTAGAACTGCCCTACAGGGTTTCCAGGAAGCACCAGGTGGAATCTAACTGCCAAATTTGAATTAGAACATCTGGTTAGTAGACTAGCTCCTAATCAGGTTTCCAGTGAGGAGCTACTTAGAAATGAGCTACTTCTGATCATTTTAGAAAAGACAACAGCTTTGAAGATCTTGCACCACTGGGAACGACCACGGATCAAATTTACCTACACTCACTCTTGCAACAAAAGGAGGGTGCTTTAAACAGATTATGGTTACAGCCCTATTGTAAAGCACTGGACAGTCAGTTACAGCAGATAGTACTAATTCAGGAATGCAGAACCTTAAGACATGTATAAGGTGGAATGATGGCAAAGTGATGCTGGAACAGAGCATTCTCCAGTAATTTCCTATCCGAGGCAGAGAAGGGTTGTTGAAAAGTTTTGGATCAACCATGTACGTGTTCTAAGTGGGCCTCAAGGGCACTCAGGCAGAAGCTGCATTACCCGGGAACCCGTTAGGAGTACCAGGATGTAAAATATAGAGTGCTAAAACTCTGTACTGTGTAAGATATAATGGAAAGTGCAGGCATATGTTAGCTCTCTAGCCACAGATCATAACAGAACAGGGAGCAGGAGCAGATGAAACAGCAAATAGATTGAAAAAATGTTCCTCCTTGCAATAATTCAGATGAAATATTATGGTAAGCAGCCCTGATAATGGTAGAGAAAACCCATCTACTGACGGTGACTGGGATTACAAGTCATTAAACATTTATTCTTTAAGTATTCATTAGGATTTCACTGAGAATTTTTTTGTTTAGGCTATTTGCTATGTATTCTGGTGTTAATAAATCCCGTGTTTTGGAAATTTACAGTTTAACATGTAAAAGTTGGTGGCAAAAAATTTCAGCAAATAGAAAATCAGTACCCAAAATCAAGATAAAGAAAGAAAAACTGAGGGAGGGAAAAGGAGAGAGGTAAAGATTCTCTAAGGTGTGATGTACAAATATAAGGGTTAAATTCTTCTTTTCCAGGTCCTCTAGTTTCTCTTAACTTGAACATAACATCGGTTTCTTTTAGCTCCCACCCCCTGTGAATTGTTCAACTGACATTCAAGACAGGATGCTTTGCACTCTGAGACTAACGTTATTTGATTTGTTTTCTCCTAAAAGTTCGTTGGGGAGTTTTAATAAAGGAGGCTTCATGGGCATTACACGTATACAAATTAAGATAATCACATTTTAAATAAATGTGGGCTGAAGGAACCACTGACCCAAATGAGAGAAGGCAGAATGAAGAGTCTCTAACAGTGACAGGAAGGAAACAGCACAGGGAGCAGGGGATAATACTGTTTGCAAAAGACAAAGTGAAAACAATTAATAGAAGGTAAATCTGCAAAGACACTGGGATGGTTTTATTATTTAATTATGTAAATAATGAACAATAACATCTACTCTGAACCACAAAGATTTTGCTTTGGAGAAAGGTCTTAGAGATTTAGTAGCAGCTCCTGGTTTTATGGCTGAAGATTCTGAGATCTGCAAGGACTGAGCAGCTAAGTAGGCAGTGCGGCAGTTATCAGTGCTCTTTAGTGGCAGAGCTGGAACTAGGTCACCAGGTCCCACTTCACTACTTTTTTCTCAACTTCATATCCCTATTCCACTTCAAATTAATTTGCATGCTTATTATGACATATATTTTTTAAAAGTGTAATGAAAGTATTCCATGTTTATTCTAATATGTTGTTGTTAGGTTCCACTGAGTTGATTTTTGACTCTTTTTTATTCTAACAGAAACCAAACTCATTGCAGTCAAGTGGATTCCTTCACACAGCAATCCTGTAGGATGGAGTAGAATTGCCCCCTAGTGTTTCCAAGGAGCCGCTGGTAGATTCAAACTGCCAGTGTTTGATTAGCAGCCCTAGTATTTAACCACTAAGCAATGAGGTTTTCCATATGCTAATATAGTAGATTAAAATGTTTTCTAGAACCAAGTAGTTGGACTTGTTCCTTTCTGTTCAAAACCCTGCTGAGAACTGCATTTCTAACAAGTTCCTAGGCATTGCTAATGTTGCTGGTTAGGGATCAAATCCAAAGAAACCGACTACTGTGGAGTCAATTCCAGCTAACAGTTGAGTTGAACTGCCCCATAGAATTTCCAAAGAGCTCCTAGTGAATTGAAACTGCCGGCCTTGTGGTTAGCAGCTGTAGCATTTAACCACTATGTCACCTGGTTTCTGGGTAGAGACTAGTTCTGGGAATCACTAGTAAGCAATGATTCTCAACATCTATTATACATAAAAGTCACCTAGAAATCTTGTTTAAAAAGTAGATTTCTGATTCAGTTGTGTCTATCTGGTGAGGAAATACAGATTCTCATCAAGGGTTAGAACCAGACAGAACCAGTTCGAAGTCCTGACTAAAACTCATTCAAATACACTGCCCTAGAACACTGATTCTCAACCTGAGTGTGCACAGCATTACCTGGAGGGCTTGTTACGGTATGTTCCTGGATCTCAACAGATAGTCTACTAAGCTTTAAGGCAACGCTGATTAGCAGGTTAATATTTTTATTAGCTTTTACAGGTGGTACGAATAGTTAAAATTGCTTCGTTGCTAGCTGAAAGGTTGATGGTTCAAAGCTACCCATCTGTACAGTAGATGAAAGGCCTAGCAATCTGTTACCCAAAGGTCACAGCCATGAGAACACTACGGAGCACAGTTCTACACAGAGGCACATGGGCTCACTATGAATCAGAATTGAATTGATGGCAGCTGGTTTGGTTTCCCAGCTCTGCTCTACAAAACTGAAAGTAGAGATAATAAGTAATACACAATTTGCAGTAAGTTAGTAATTCATGAAATTAATAATCTCAGTGAATTAATGGACATGAAAATAATTGCCATTACCAGAGTTGGCTGATTCAGCTCTGGTTTGACTAGTTGTAGCTCTAGTTATCTTTTATAGTTATAATACTCTTTCTCTAAGACTCTTTTTACCAAACTGCCTTTATCCAGAATCTTTCATCTACATGTAGGCTCCTACCTGGTTGCTGCTGACTAACTCCTCATTTCCAGTGCTACCTCCTTTGGGAAACCTCCCTGATCTCATCCAGGTTACCAAAGAAGTTCTTCCTTCTATATTCTCTTAGCACCCCATGTTGCTCCACTATAGCGCTTGTCACAGGGAAATAAAAACAAGAAATCTCAATTGTCTTCGAGTCAAGTCTGACTCACGGTGACCCTATAGGATGGAATAGAACTCTCTCATAGGGCTTCTAAGGAGTGACTGGTGGGTTTGAACTGCTGACCTTTTGGTTAGCAGCTGAGCTGTCAACCACTGAACAATCAGGACTCCGGCCTTGTCACACTAGGCTGAAAATGTTGTTTTTATGCCTTTGCCCACTTTCCCTCCCACAGACTTTAAATTCCTTGAGGCAATGTTCTTTAGAATACATATAATAAAACTTGTTCTTTGAGAGTAAAATTTATGGTTCTTAACTGTATGTTCCCTCCACATATCTGTCAGTTTGTCTTGCTGTGGGGACTTACATGTTGCTGTGATGCTGGGAGCTATGCTACAGGTATTCAGACATCACAGGGTCACCCATGGTGAACAGCTTTCAGCTGAGCTTCCTGACTAAGACAGACTAGAAAGAAGTACCCAGCAATCTACTTCTGAAAAGAATTAGCTAGTGAAAGCCTTATGAATAGCAGTAGAACACTGTCTGAAATAGTGCCAGAAAATAAGCTCCTCAGGTTGGTAGGTGCTCAAAAGATGACTGGGAAAGAGTTATTTCCCTGAAATAGAGCGGTCACCTGATGTGAACGGAGTCAAGCTTTCAGGACCTTCATTTGCTGATGTGGTAAGACTCAAAATGAGAAGCCACAGCTGCAAACATTGGAACACAGAATGTGCCAAGTATGAATCTAGGAAAATTGGAAATGGTCAAGAATGGAATGGAACACAAACATTGATATCCTAGGCGTTAGTGAGCTGGAATGGACTGATATTGGCCATTTTGAATCAGACAAACACATGGTCTACTATGCCGAAAGGACAACTCAAAGAGGAATGTCATTGTATTTGTTATCAAAAAGAACATTTCAAGATCTATCCTGAAGTACAATGCTGTCAGTGATGGGATAATATCTATATATCTACAAAGAAGACTAGTTAATACAACTATTATTCTAATTGACGCAACAACGATTAAGACCAAAGATGAAGAGACTGAAGACTTTCATCAGCTTCTGCAGTCTGAATTTGATTGAACATACAATAAGCATGCATTGATAGTTACTGGTAACGGAATGTGAATGTTAGAAACAGAAGAATTGTTGGTTGGAAAATACAGACTTGGTGAGTTATAAAACATGGACGTGGCGACAGAAACAATGACAAACACCATGTGATAGAATTTGGCAATGACTTCATACATTTCTACCAACATAAAGGGCAACTATACACGTGGATCTTGCCAGATGGAAGACACAGGAATCAAACAGACTACATCTGTGGAAACAAACAATGGAAAAACTGAATAAGTATCACTAGTCAGAACAAGGCAAGGAACCAACTGTAGAACAGACCACTAAGCACACATGCAAATTCAAATTGAAACTGTAGAATGTTAGAAAAAGTCCATCAGGACTAAAGGATGGTCTTGATATCCCATGTGAGTTTAGAGACAATCTCAAGAATAGGTTTGATGTGTTCAACATTAATGACCAAAAACCTGACAAGTTGTGAAAGGACATCAAGGACATAATATATGAAGAAAGCAACAGGTCATAAAAAGATAGAGGGAAAAAATGCTAAAATGGATGTCAGAAGAGACTTTGACACTTGCTATTGAATATCAAGTAGTTAAAGCAAAGGGCAGAACTGAAGTAAAAGAAAGGAACAGAAGATTTCAGAGGACAACTTAAGGAGACAAAGCAAAATATTGTAATGATGTATGCAAAGAGCTGGAGAAAGAAAATCAAAAGAGAAGAACATACTCCGCATTTCTCAAGTTGAAAGAACATACAAAAGTTTGAGCCTCAAGTTGCATTAGTGAAGGAGTCTACAATAAAACGTTAAATGACTCAGGAAGCATCAAAAGAAGATGGAAGGAATACAGAGAGTCACTATACCAAAAAGAATTGGTCAAAATTCAACCATTTCAAGAAGTAGCATGTGATCAGGAACTGATGGTGCCAGAGGAAAAAGTCTAAGATTCATTGAAGGCACTGGCAAAAAACAAGCCTCCAGTAACTGATGGACTGTCAACTGAGATGTTTTCAAGAAACAGCTGCAATACTGGGAGTGCTCACTCATCCAACCCAGGAAGTTTGGAAGACAGCTAGATGGCCAGCCAACTGGAAGAGATCCATATGTATGCATATCCCCAAGAAAAGTGATCCATATAAATGTGGAAATTATTGAACAGTATTATTCATATCAAATGAGCCAAGTGCCATCGAAAACACAAGTAAAATTTTACTAAAGATCATTCAAAAGCAGCTACAGCAGTGTATTAACAGGAAACTACCAGAAATTGGGCTGGACTCAGAAATGGATGTAGAAAAAGAGGATGTTTATGCAAAGACATTCAACAGTGTGGATCATAACAAATTATGGGTAACAAGTCAAGAATCAGGATTCCAGAACACCTAATTGTGCTTATGTGGAGCCGGTACACAGATCAAGAGCCATTTGTTAGAGTCACGAAAGGAGTGCATCAAGGTTTTATTCTTTCAGCGTATCTATTCATTCTTTATGCTGAGCTAATAATCTGAGAAACTGGACTGTATGAGGAAGAACATAGCATTATGGCCAAGCCAAGCCAAGTGCCGTCGAGTCGGATGAGGAAGACTCATTACGCAGATGACATATCTTACTTTCAGGAAGTGAAGAAGATTTGAAGCGCTGACTGATGAAGACCAAAGAGCACAGCCTTCAGTATGGATTACACCTCAACAGAAAACAAACAAAGTCTCACAAATAGAGCAATAAGCAACATCGTCATAAACAGAAAATAGGTTGTGGTTGTCAAGGATTCATTTTACTTGGATCCACAATCAACATCTATGGAGTCAGCAGTTAAGAAATCAAAAGACACACTGCATCAAGTAGATCTGCTTCAAGATCTCTTTAAACTCACTGGAAAGCAAAGATGTCACTTTGAAGACTAAGGTATGCCTGACCCAAGCCATGGTATTTTCAATGGCATCATACGCATGGGAAAGCTTCACAATGAATAAGGGAGACTGAAGAACTGACATCTTTGAATTGTAGTGTTGGAGAGGAATATTGACTATATTATGGACTTCCAAAAGAATGAACAAATTGGTCTTGGAAGAAGTTCAACCAGCACGCTACTTAAAAGCAAGGATGGTGAAACTATGTCTTACATATACTGGATATGTTGTCAGGAGGGATCAGACCCTGGAGAAAGACATCATGCTTGGTAAAGTATAGAGTCAGCAGAAAAGAGGAAGACCCTATACGAGATGGATTGACAGAGATGCTGCAACAAATAGGCTCAAGCATAACAACAGTTATGAGCATTGCATGGGACGAGGCAGTGTTCCGTTCTGTGATTCCCAGGGGGGCACTAGGAGTTGGCACTGACTTGATGGCACCTAACAACAACAATTATATGTTTATTAGTCTCTCTCTTTCTCTCTCTCTCTCCCTCTGTGTGTGTGTGTGTGTGTGTACACACAGAGGGGTAGAGACAGAGAGAAATGTATTGACTTTGGAAACCCAAGTGGCATAGTGGTTAAGAGCTATACTGTTAACCAAGAAAGCTGGCAGTTCAAATCCACCAGATGCTCCTTGGAAACTCTGGGGAAGTTCAGCTCTGTCCTACACAGTCACATAATGAGTTGAAACTGACTTGATGGCAATGAGTTTTTTGGTTATTTTTTTATATCCACCTTATTGGTAAAACTAAACCAGACTCACTATCATCAAATCAATTCCAGTTCATAGGTACGCCATGTGCTATGGAGTAGAACCACTCCATAGGGTATTCATGGCTATAATCCTTACTAAAGCAGACTGCCAGGCCTATCTTGCATGACACCACCACTGAGGGGAGGGAGAATTGAATCACCAACCAGCCTTCAGCTTCGCAGCTGATTGTAAACCCCTTGTGCTACCCAGGGACCTTCATCTTTTGCAAACCTATAAATCAAATGAAAACTAATGTCTGTCAGGAAACAAACAAGTACGAAATTCACCATGAGTCAGAATCAACTTCAATGCAACAGGAAAGTGTAAATCAAGGCAATATTCAAAGCAAGCATTCCGAAAGTACCTTCAGAAAGTTTAGTATTGTTATTGTAATTTCTAGAACCTTAAGGTGGGAAAGAACCTTTAATAGAACCTGCCCCACACAGCACAGAGATCCCTTTAGAGCATATGACCCTTTGCAGTAGGTAGGTCACTGAATTCATATGAGGACATTCCTAGTAGAAGCTTAACACCTCACGGTGGACCTGTATCAGTTTAACAACCATGATTTTTGAAGTGTTGTCTTTTTTATTAAACTTATGTCTCTCAGTTACATTTTTCTGGACCTCCACAGAATAAATAAAATTTTCTTTTTAGTATTAGTCCTTTAGATTTCTAATGATAATTATGTTCTGCATGGCATTTTTTTTTGGTAGTGAAAAAAGGTAGGAATAAAAAATAAACTTTTTCTTTTAATTTATGAAAGCTGTGCTTACTAAGGACATTTATTAATTCAAATGTTATTATTATATCATTTAATATTAGAACTTTACGTAATATTGTTTAAAGGAGTATATGGAAATGTTCAAATCAAATCTAAATTAAAAATACAAAAAAGTACCAATGACAGCCTGTTGCCTTTGAGTTGATTCTGACTTATGATAACCCCATGTGTTATAGAATGGAACTGCTCTGTACAATTTTATTGGCTGTAAATTTTTAAGAAGCTGATTTTCAGGCCCTTGTTCTGTGGCACCAAGAGGTGTGTTTGAACTGCCAACCTTAAAGTAGTGGTTGAATGAAAACCATTCGTACCAACCAGGAGCTTTGTATGAACAATACACACCCATTAAAGGAACTTAACTAATTGATGTCTGCTTCATATTCTATTTCAGTTTCCAGTTTTATAGGAGGTTTTTGGTCATTGGTAATATCTTTTGGTCCATATTTACCACTTAAACAAAATTATATTCATGTGAACATTTGAAGTATCATTACCAGGGGAAAACTTAAAATGACAGTGCCTCATCAAATTTGTCCTTAATTTTTCTTCAAACTCCTACTCCCACCCATTTCAAGACATAGCTGATAAACCTCCTTCTACTTGAAGTCTCCATGTCTGATAAAAAATGGAATACTTGAGTTTATGCAGCTGCTCATGAGCTAATAATCTGCAATCACATCTGATTACTTAATAGGCCATGGTAGGATGCATGTTTGCTGCTAAGTTGAGTGTACACATTAGGCTTTAATGTGCTGATATGGTTAATTGTTGTGTTCGCTGCTGCCTACTAATAGCCTGCTCCTGAAAATGAGACCATATCTCTATGGAATTCACTTGTTTATTTTTAATAAGTAGTAACTACCAACTTGGATCCTAGATCCTGTGTTTACCATTTTAAGAATGCAGTTTTTACTGCTGTATTTTTTCTAGTGCATTTAAATTATTCAAGTTTGGCAAAAACAGGTTATTAAACTAATGAGTCCATAACCAACTTAACTACTTAGATTTAACATTTTTCCTGCTCTGTTCAGGTTCATAAATTGTTTTCTGCTATTGATAGAAAAATAAATTTTTTGTAAATGCTGCCAAACAAGCTGAATGTAGTAACAAGTAATGAGAAAAATAAATGCATATTAAAAGCAGACAAGTACTTATTAATATGTGGATCAAGGTGCCAGTGCTGGCTACCAGAGTGACACAGCTATGTTAGCATGGAAGGTGGAAATGGAACTGATGTAAGGAGAATGTTAATTTGCTTCATAATTTTGCATTTTATGATAGCATTTAGCCTAAAAAGCTAGTATGCAGTTTTAAAATATTTAGAAAGTTGTTCATCCATTGACTGTGTATTTGTGTTTCTAGTTGTGAAAACATGGCTGTAAGTGCTGGTACAGATACTTTAGGTATTTCCCTTCATTCTTTCCTTCCAGTAAACAGTATCTTTTATTTTTCTCCTTTCTGTTAATCACTTTTTCTTCATCTCTCTTAACTTTCTCTTTTCCTGCTTTCACAACTCTTTCATTAGAGAAGTCAGTAGGATTCAAATAGTAGACTTGACTGTTTGCATTGGATTGTTTCAATCCAAGAACCCCTGACTACCTTGCTTAAACCAACAGTGACAGCGTTCTTCTATGCTCTGACATCCCCCCAGTCCCCAATCTGCCTCTTTCATAGGTGAATTCACTCTTGTTCAATAGATTTCAGCAAACAGCGCATTGAGACTGAGTGGACTGTTGACCAGCTCCTCCCCACACATTAGATGTGCAATGCTGCCATGTGCTCTACGGCAAAGAAATAGGGACAGAATGGATTAGAATAATTTTAATTGGTCATAGCTTATTCTTCTGCTTTGTGATTTCTGTGTACAGTGTAACATATGTCTGAATTACTCTGAAGCTTTGTATCTGTCAGTTTCTCAGGAATTAACAGCTTTTTTAAAAATCAGTTCTTATACGTTTTATAGTTTATCTGATTCTTCACTAGCGCCATATAACTCGCCTCAGCATCTTCTTTCTAAGAGTCTCTACTCAGCATTCCCCAAATATATAACATGTACTTCCTCACCCTTCCCTGCTGTCCTCCCACTGTCCCTTTCTGCCTCTAGTCCTTTGTCTGGTGAAACGGAAGCCCTTCTGTAAGGTTATAGTTATTGCTATGTCCTCTGTGAATCGTTTCCTGATAATAATTGTGATTTTGTGATGGTAGCGGTAGTAGTGTACTCATAAAGACAATAAAATTGACTTGAATGCTTTAACTGCTTTATTACCCTTTACCAGTTGCCACGGAGTCTGTTCTGACTCATGGCAACCCGGCATATATCAGAGTAGAACTGCGTTCCATAAGGTTTTCAGTAGCTGATTCTCTGGAATTAGATTGTCTTCTGAGATATCTCTGGATAAATCTGACCTTCCAACCTTTTGGTTATCATTTGCCCTGTTTCTTTATTGTTCTAAAAATATAATTAGGTCTTATGTTCTAAGAAACCCTGGTGGCCTGGTGATTAAGAGCTGCTAACCAAAAGATCGGCAGTTCAAATCCACCAGGCACTGCTTGGAAACTCCATGGGACAGTTCCGTCCTGCCTATAGAGTCTCTGTGAGTTGGAATCAACTCAGTAAAAGTGGGTGTTGTTTTTTTAAAAAATATTCTAAGCCTTCTGTGTGGATATCATGCTTTACCTTTACAATAGCCCTATGAAGTTGGTACCTTTACTATTAACATCAACAAATGAGGTAGATACGTAAGACTTAGCAACAATAGGCAAAGCTTAGTAATAGATTATGTCTGACGTCACACAACTCATAAGAATGGAGAGGACTTTGAACCAGCAATGTAACTTCAGAACCCAATCTTCATATGCCAAGCCCAAGTGCCGTCGAGTCGGATATAGAATCTAAATAATTAACCACCATCCATACTGTCTTTCACAGCACTGATTGGTATAATAGATCCCCTTTTCATTCTTTCAAAGAGTCCTGTGTTTGCAATCTTAGTTTACCATGTGTTCCATTGTACATTGGCTTATTTATCTGCCCATGGCTCCTAGAGAGGGGAGGAGTGATTTATTTATTGTTATATCCTCAAGAACTACAATAGGCCCATCTTAGGAATTCTGTTTACAGTTGTAAAATGCAATTTCTTCCTTTTTTTTTTGGTGGTTTTATTTATTTACTTTTTACTGTGTTTCAGGTGAAAGTTTACAGCATAAATCAGTTTTTCATTCAAACATTTATGAATACATTGTTTTGGGACTTTGATTGCAATTCCTGCAATGTCAGCACCCTCCGCCTTTCTCTTCCCATCTTTGGTTCTTTATGTACATTTGTCCAGTTCTCCCCCGTCTTGACTTCTCATCTTTGCTTTTGGACAGGTATTGCCTATTTTGTTTCATATACTTGACTGCACTAAGAAGCATGTTTCACACACTTCTTATTGTTTATTTTATAGGACCACCTAATTTTGTGCTGACAGGGGGAATTTGGCAGTGGCTTCAGTCGGCAGGGTGTCTGGGGACCATAGTCTTAGGGATTCCTCCAGTCTCTGTCAGATCAGTAAGTCTGGCCTTTTATTGTGAATTTGAATTTGGTTCTACATTTTTTTCCCATTCTCCTGGGACCCTCTACTTTAGGTCAGTCATAGTAGCTGGGAACCATCTACTTCTTTTGGACTCAGGTTTCTAGAGGCTGTAGTTCCTAAGTTCCAGTAGCTCTTTTGACTAATATTTTCCTTAGATCTCTGGTTTTCTTCAATCTCCTTTGCTCCATACATGATGGGACTGATAGATACATCTTAGATGGCCACTTGCAAGCTTTTAAGACCACAGACCCCAGATGCTATGCATTCAAGTAGAACATTTCCTTTATGTACTGTGTCAATTGACCTAGATGTTCCCCAAGACCATTGTCCCCTGCACTTGGTTCCAGAAACTTGGTCTCTCAGGGTGTTGGGATGTGCTTTGGGAGCTTCTGTGACTTTGCCTTGGTCAAGGTACGCTGACTTCTTCTGTACTATTATTGTCTTTCCCTTCATCAAGGTTAACAGTTATCTACTATCTAGTCATTGATTTCTCTGCCTCTCCCTCATAACCTTCAAAGATTGTTTTCTTTTTTCTGTGTAAAGTTCTTTCTCGAGTTTTTACAATAATGGTCTCATACAATATTTGTCCTTTTGTGACTGATTTGTTTTACTCAGCATAATGCCCTTCAGAGTCACTTGTGAGATGTTTCACAGATTCATCAGTAGCGCAATATTTCATTGTGTGTGGACTATAACTTGTTTATCCATTCATATGTGGATGGAAACTTAGGTTGTGTCCATCTTTTTGGTATTGTGAATGATGCCGCTACGACCATGCATGTACATACCTATTCATGCGATGGCTCTTACTTCTTTAGGGTATATTTCTAGGAGTTAGATGACTAGATCGCATGATGTTTCTGACTTTGTGAAGAGGTGTCATATCGTTTTTCCATTTTATATTCCCACTGTCAGGGTATGAATGTACAAACATGCCTGCAACCTCTCCAACATTTGTCACTTCCTGTTTTACTGATTCCTGTGGATAATGTTGAGGTGAGATGGCATTTCATTGTGGTTTTTATTTGCATTTCTCTAATTGATAATGGGATACCCTCGTGATGTAGTGGGTAAGTGCTATGGCTACGTACCAAAAGGTTGGCAAATCAAGTTGGTCAGGCACTCCTTAGAAACTCTATGGGGTAGTTCTACTTTGTCCTACAGGGTTGCTAACTCCGCTTTGACTCAAAGGCAGTGTGCTTGTTTTTTGTTTTTTCATTTCATGGATTATGATCACAAGCATTTCATTGTGTGTCTGTTAGCTGCTTGAATCTCTTTGATGAAGTGCCTATTCATAGTCTTTGCCCAGTTTTTAGTAGGATTATTCGTCTTTGTTATTGAGGTGCTGAAGTGTTTTAAAGATCTAGAGGTTAGAATCTTATTAGATACAATGTAGTCCCAATTTTTTTCCTAGTCTGTAGATTCCGTTTTTTCTCTTTGGTGTCGTATTCTGGTGAATATGATTGTTTAATTTTTAGGAGATCTCAGTTAATTAGTTTATGTTCTAGTGTTTGTATGCTGTTAGTTATAATTTGTATACTACTTATGCTGTTCATTAGGGCCCCTAGAGCCATCACTATTTTTTTTTCCATGATCTTTATTGTTTTAAGTTTCATATTTAGGTCTTTGATTTTGAGTTAGTTTTTGTGTGTACAGTGAGGTATCGGTCCTATTTCATTTTTTGACAGATAGATATCCAGTTTTGCCAGCACTATTTGTTAATAAAAGATTGTCTTTTCCCTATTTAACTTTGGTTTCTTGTCAAAGATTAGCTGACCTTAGGTGGATAGATTTGCAACCAGGTTCTTGATTCTGTCCCTTTGGTATATGTGTGTCTGATGTTGTACCAGTACCAGAATACTTTGACTACTGTGGCTATACAGCAGGTTCTGAGATCAGGTAGTGTGAGGCTTCCTTTGTTGTTTTCCTACAACAACGCTTTGCTTATTTGGGGCTTCTTTTATTTCCATATGAAGTTGTTGATTAGTTTTTCCCTCTTGTGAAAGAATTTTTTTTTTTTTAAACAGACTTATGCCCCAGTATTTCCATCAGTAAGGAGCCCTGGAGGTAAATGGTAAGCACTTGGTTACAAAAAGGTTGGTAGTTTGAATCCATCAGTACTTCCATGGGAGGAAAGACCTGCGGGTCTGTTGCCTACATCTTCACGACTGTTGATATATTTGAGTCCACTGTTATGGCCACTGTGTCAATTCATCCCTTTGAGAGTTTCACTTATGTTTGCCAACCCTTGACTTCTCCATCAACTGGTTACTCCTGATGATGTGTCCAAACTGGGTGAATTAAAGTCAGTTGATATTCTGTGACCTGTCAAGTTTCGTTGTCTAATTTTCAGAAGTAGATCACCAGGTCCTTCTTCCTAGCCTAAGTTAGTTTGGAAGCTCCATTGAAACTTGTTCACCATGAGTGACATTGCTGGTATGTGAAATGCCAGTGGCATTACTTCAAGCACTGTAGCAACATATAAACCACAATAGTGCAACTGATAGACAGATGATGGTTGTATACACTAAGGGTGTGTAATTCTGGTTTCAGCTTCTTTTATTTAATACATTCAAAGCAGAAGCGTTTGTTCAGAATGTGGGCTTCAACGTTATACAGACTTCATTCAAATCCTGGCCTGTGTGACATAGAAACATTCCTTACTTGACTTATGTAAGGCTGTTTTTCCTAAACTAGAAGATTAGAAATACTACTTCTAGTGTCACTACTACCAGAAGTCTATCTGACAGGATCATCAAGAGGATGAAATGAAATAAAGGTAGTCCCCAATTTATAATGGGATTCTGCTCCAACAACTCCATTGTTAGTTGGTTGTGACATAAGTTAAATATTGTCTTAGTTATTTACCACTGCTATAACAGAAATCCCATAACTGGATAGCTTCAGTCTAGTAGGCTAGAAATCTAAATTCAGGGTGTCAACACCAAGGGAAGGCTTTCTTTGTCTGTCATCTCTGGAGGAAGGTCCATGTCATCAGTCTTTGCCAGTTGATGAGCTTCTCAGTGAAAGGACCCCAAGTCTGAAGGATGTGTTGTTCTTTTGGCTCTTCTTTCTTGCTGATATGAGGTCCACATGTCTCTTTGCTCACTTCCCTCTTACAGCTCAAAGAAGATTGGGTCAAAACACTGCCTAAACTTGTAGGTTGAGTTTTTGCCTTATTAACAGAACTGCAGCTAATCCTACCTCTTTAACATCACAGAGATAGCATTTACAACACAGAATAAAAGCACATTAGATGAGAAAACGGTGGATAGTCAAACAATACTGGGAATCATGGCCTAGTCTAGCTGACACACATTTTGGGGGCACACAATTCAATACATCATGAATATCTTATTTTATATATTTTTAGTTTTTGTTATGATTGTCTTTTATTATCAATATCTTTTAAGTCAGATCTTTTTTGGGGGGGTGGAAACATTACATACAGACTCATATTTTAATTTATACATACATTAAAAAAACACAAATCATAAAAATTTACTCCAGTGATGAAAAGTGGGATGATGCTGGCATTTTATCATTTGCAGTAGCTAACTCCACTTGTGGAAGATACTAGATCATCTGGATTACCCCGGTAATGTAGATGTTGTTTCTAGTTACAAAACTAGTGAGAGTTATCTGTACTGTCCTTTTCTTCATATATTTCACAGTAACATCATATTGCTGTCAGAATCTGCCTATCAGCTTTAGCAAAGCAATCAACATTTAGAACCATGTTTTCAAGCAACTGGAGCACTTCATTCAGTTCAGAAAACTAAACATATATGGCTGCATTTTGAACAGTAAATCATAAAATTGAACATCTGCGAGTGAACATCTGAAAATGGTAACATCAGCAAACTACATGCTGTAACACTGTATTCAGCACATACTACTAGCAAAAAAATATAAAAGTAAAAAAGGACGGTTGTGAGTACAGTTTCTTGTAACTTGAATGTGTTGTAATTTAGTGATTACTTGTAATGTGGAAAAAGTGCCCAACAGCTGTCACAAAATAAACACTGGTTCTTAAAGTCATTATCTTCCTCATATTGTCATCTAGTTTATTTTCAGCTTTTTTCTTCTGTCATCAAAATACTTTATATTCTTATGATATTTGTTTGAAATAACAGGAAAATAGGCAGACAAAACTGAAAAGATAAATATCTGCAAAACACATAGCATATTCCAAATGTTCAGCATGGCAATGAACAGATACAGGCTCTGCAGTCAGACGATCCTGGTTCAGTTCTGGTTCTATTGCTGCAGTAATCAATAGTGTTGTTCACAGCACTATTTCTCCTGCAGGGCACAAAGGGAGTTGCTCTTCCCTGTCTCTTTTGAAGAAATACAATTTCATATGGTCAATGAAATATAAGCACAAATGACTTCTAGACAGAAGCTTTTAGAGCAGGTGTACCCTTCTCTCAAGGCAGTGATCACAGAAAACAGTAGGTAGGACGAAGTTTTTAGCCTGAGTACCTACTGGAGCAGAGTCCTTCTGCTAAGCTGACATTGACTAGTATGATCAGAAAATAATCCCAATGGGTACCTGCAAAAGGTATGTATTCTGCTATTGTTTTTTGGAGCATTCTATCAAAGTCAATTAGATCCTATTTTTTGATGGTAGTGTTCAGTTTTTCTATATTTTTGCTGCTTCTTTGTCTAGTTGTTTTTTCAATTGTTGCGAATGAGGTTTTGAAGTCCAAAACTATAATTACAGGTTTTTCTATTTCTCCTTTTAGCTCTGTCAGTTATTGCTTCATATATTTTGAAGCTCTGTTGTTTTGTGTAGATACATTTAGGATTGCTAGATCTTCTTTGCAGATTGATCCTTTTTATTGTACCATTTTTCTTAGTAATTTCTGTTGCTCTGAAGTCTACTTAATCAAATATTAACACAGTCATTTGTGTTTATTTTTCTTTTGTTTGCACATTA
The DNA here is from genome assembly GCA_028571685.1 of Heterohyrax brucei. Lineage (NCBI taxonomy): Eukaryota > Metazoa > Chordata > Mammalia > Hyracoidea > Procaviidae > Heterohyrax > Heterohyrax brucei. The sequence goes on from CM053156.1 coordinate 9,175,227, forward strand.
CAATGCTTTCTATCCTTTTATAGTCAGCTTACCTATGTTGATAATCTTTGCTATGCATTTGTGTACATAGCATATAGTTGGGCCATTTTTATTTTAGCCTATTTCTTAAGACAATATATATTTATTTATTTTTACTACTAGCCAATAGATTGGTGGTTTGAACCCACCTAGACGTGCCTCAGAAGATAAGCCTAGAGATCTGCTTCCTAAAGGTTGCAGCCTTCAAAGCCCTATGTGTAAGAGTTCTACTCTGCACACATGGGATCAAAATGAGTCAGAACTGACACTGTAGCAACTAACAACAATTGTTTATATACAGTTTTCATAAATAGTTCATCTACATACATTAAACACTGGATTAACTTACCCACTGGGGTCGAGTTGGGTCCATCTCATAGCAACCCTAGAGGTCAGAGTAGAACTGCCCATAGAGTTTCCAAAGAGTGCCTGGAGGATTTGAACTGCAGATTTTTTGGTCAGCAGACATAGCACTTAACCCATTAGCTCACGTAAAACAAAGAAATAAATTAAAAAGAAAAACCATTGCTGTCAGGTCAATTCTGACTCAGAGAGACCCCATGGGACAGAGCAGAACTGCCCCATAGGGATTTGAAGGAGCACCTGGCAGATTTGAACTGACTAGTATTTGGTTAGCATCCATAGCACTTAACTACTATGCCACCAGGGTTTCCACTAGCTAGATTAGATAATGTTAAATCATTTCCTTCAAATAAAATATACTTGATTTAAAAAACTATTAAAGTGAATACACTATTATGTCTTTACTTCAATTTTTATGTATTCTTTCCTGTCATCTTTTATGACTTTATTTCAGTCAGGAGAGAGTCCTTAGCTATTCTGCACAGCTTAATCTCTTAACAAGTTCTTTTATTATCCCTTCATCTTTATTTTTCTATCATTCCCAAAGCGTAGTTTCTTTTTCTACTGCACTTAAAAACATTGTGCCATTTTCTTCCATAGTTCCAGATAAGAAATTCACCGTCACCAGAATTGATGGTTCTTGGGGACAGAGTTAAGATAGTAGACTAACCACATGTCTAGCTGAATCCCTCTGGAAACTAAGACCTGAATTGATAACTAAACAGAACGTTCTGGACACCTAGTGAGCCCTAGGACACAGCACAGGGCTGGTAATTTGACTTCATACCACAGAATGGAAAACCTCCTCTCTTCAGTTGATCCCCACTCTTGGTGCAAACTGGCTTCCACAGACAGAAGGTAACTCACCATTTTAACTTTTTTTCTCTGTCTTAGCTGGAAGGTGGAGCAGGGACTTGACTAGTAGCTAATCTCAGACACACAGCTGGTGGATTGGCAGGCAAAATTGCCATACTTTGAGAGCCCGGCTTTGGACTCTGGGCATCTTGGCACCTTTGACCTCTCTTTCTGCCTCTGCAATAGAGTAGCCTGTCCCAAGGCAGGTGGCAAGCTTGTGTGGAATGCCATCTTGTTCCACTAGGAGGCAGAATAGCCATATAGAGGCCTCAGCTGGACCTAATTCCCAGGCTGGGAGGCAGCACCTGTCTGGAAGAGAGTGTTTTTCCAGTAGAAAAGCAGTGTTCTATACAGTGTAGCCTATGGCTGGGGCCTGACACTAGAGTCCAGCAGGGCAGTAGCCTTTCTGGATTTTGAGCTAGTTTATAACATCTGGTTGGATATAGAGGTGCTTACTTTGTCAGCTGGGAAGAGGGACCTGTACACCTGAAAACCTCACTGATTTTAGAAGTTTTCAGATATCTTTTACCTTTCATTTTAAGACAATTTAGAGAAACAACTGTGGTCCATCCTCACAGCATCTCTGTTAGCCTCTTTTGAGTCACATGATGCCCCAAAAGCAACGAACTCTGGAAAAGAGTGTAACCAAGAAATCACCTGTGGCTTCAGAAGACCCCCAAAGAAAGCACCACAGAACTTTCCAGATGAAGAAAAGTTTCTGAAACTGTCAGAAGGTGAATACACAAGGATTATACAGAGAGCCCTCCTAGACCTTATACAAAAAGCAGCAGAGAAAAATATAAAATTAACCAAGTTCTTGGATATGATGGAACACCGGTACTCTGAAATCCAACAGATCAAGAACAAAATCAAAGACATAGAAATTTCAATTCAAAGCCAAGAAAACAGAATGGAACATATCGAAAATACACTTCCTGACTTGGAAGGCAGAGCTACTGAATCCAGCATCTATGAGGAGAAATCAAAAAAAAAAGAAAGAAACAAGAGAAATGAAGAAGCATTAAGAAGCATGTGGAACTCTATTAAGAGGAACAATCTATGACTAATTGGAGTTCCTGAACAGGGTGAGACACCTGAGAACACAGAGTATTGTGGCTGAGTGGCTCACAGAAAATTTTCTAGAAATTATGAAAGAAGAGAATATAGATATCCAAGATATGTATTGAAAGCTACTCAATATAGATCTCAAAAGAAAGACTCGAAGAAATACTATAATGAAGGTTAACAAAATGAAACATAAGCAGAAACTCTTCAAGACAACAAGACTCAAAGCAAAGCTAACATTCGGAGGCAAATCCTGTAGGCTTTCTTTGGATTTCTCAGCAGAAACAATGCTTCCACGGAGACAGTGGCACAACACATTCAAAGCCTTGAAGGAGAACTTCCAGCCAAGAATCATGTATCCTACAAAACTGTCTTTCAAATATGAAAAGGAAATTAAGACATTTGCAAATAAACAGAAACTCAGAGACTTTGTAAAAACCAAACCAAAGCTACAAGAAATACTGAAAGAATCTGTTGGCTTAGAAGAACAAAACCACTAACACTATGTTTTAGAAGCAAACACAGGGCACATCACCCAGAATCCTACTCAGTTAGGGAAGGCTCCAAACTCAACCAAAGCCATAACAGTGAAAGAAATGATCGAGTGATCACATCATGAAAACTATGATGAGGGATGTACTACAGTCATTATGGTCCTTCCAGAAGGAGAGGAAGTTGATAAGACTGGTAGTAATTAACACTGGGTTTACACATAGTTTATTAAGGGAGATCATAGGGGCAGCAGTAAGCACAATAAAGATGCAATGCATCAAATCGGGAAACGTAATACAGGAGTCTCGGCAACCACAAAATCAACCCACAAAGAAGAATGTCCCAGAACAGATGAACAAGAATAACGGAGAAAACATCAACACAAAAATAAACAAGCACAATGGCAGCACTGAACACATACCTATCAATAATTACACTGAATGTGAATGGACTGCATGTTCCAGTAAAGAAACATCGAGTGGTATCTTGGATCAAAAGACATGACCCATCCGTGTGTTGCCTACAAGAAACTCACCTTAGACTTAAAGATAGGAACAAACTGAAAACACTAAAGGATGGAAGAATTTATATCAAGGTAACAATACACAAAGAAGAGCAGGTGTGGCAACACTAATCTCAGATGAAATGGTTTTAATGTAAAATCCACCATCACGGACAAGGATAGACACTATTGCTGAAGGGTTCAATATACAAGCAGGACTTAATAATATTAAATATTTATGCAAACAATACTAAAGCATCTAAGTAAATCGAAGAAACATTGACTACACTCAAAAATGAAATGGATCACTCCACAATAACAGTGAGAGACTTCAACACTCCACTATCAATATTGGACAGATTATCTAGAAAAAAGCTCAATAAAGACACAGAAGACCTTATTGCCACAATTAACCAGCTAGACCTCATCGACATATACAGAACTTTCTATCCATCAGCAGACAACTACACCTTCTTCTCTGGTGCACATAAAACCTTCTCCAGAATAGACTATGTGTTAGGACATAAAGCAATTCTCAACAAAATTCATACCACTGAATTAATACAAAGCATTATCTCAGATCACAAAGCCATGAAAGTCAAAATTAATAGCAGAAAATACAGCTAGAAAGTTGAACTTATGGACACTGAACAACATCTTGCCATAGGTTATAGAAGAAATCAAGGATGAAATAAAGAAATGTACGGATTCTAATGAGAATGAAAACACTTCCTACTAGAATCTATGGGATACAGCCAAAGCAGTGTTTAGACATCAGTTTATCTCCATAAATGCACACACCTGGAAGGAAGGAAGGACCCAAACCAAAGAATTAACCCTACAGCTTGAACAAGTAGAGAGAGAGAGCAACAGAGGAACCCCTCAGGCACCAGAAGAAAATAGATCATACAGATTAGAGCAAAATTAAATGAATTAGACAATAGAAGAACAATTGAAAAGACCCAAAGCTAGTTTTTTGAAAAGACCAATGAAACTGACAACCCATTGGCTAAACTTACTAAAGAAAAACAGGACAGGAAACAAATAACCCAAGAAAGAAATGAGAGGGGAGTTGTCATAACAGATCCAACAGAAATAAAAAAATGTCATAACAGAACACTATGAAAGGCTATATTCTAACAAATTTGAAAACCTAGATGAAATGGACAAATTCCTAGATTCGTATCACCTATAAAATTATCACAAGTTGAAGCAGGACAACTTAATAAATGAAAGAGATTGAAAAAGTCATCCCAAAACTACCAACCAAAAAAAGCCCAGGCCCAGATTGCTTCATTGCAGAACTCTACCAAGTTTTAGAGAAGAGTTATCTCCAGTACCACTGAGACTATTTCACAATGTAGAAAGGGATGGATACTCCCAAATTCATTCTATGAAGCCAGTGTAATCCTGATACCAAAGCCAGGGAAACACTCAATAGAAAAGGAGAACTGCAGACTAATATCACTCATAAGTGTCGATGCAAAAATTTCAGCAAAATTCTTGCCAGTGGAATACAACAACATACCAAAAATAATCCATCATGACCAAGTTGGTTTTGTACCAGGGATGCAAGACTTGTTCAACATCAGAAAAAAACAATTAATGTGATGGACCACATAAATAACACAAAAGACAAGAATCACCTGATTTTGTCTATTGGTGAAGAAACAACCATTGATGCTAAGAACTCTCAGCAAAATGGAAATAGACAGCAAATTCCTCAATGCAATAAGGGCCATTTATACAAAGTCCACTATCTACGTCATCTTGATTGGAGAGAGACTGAAACAGTTTCCCTTGAGAACAGGAACTAGACAAGGATGCCCACTCTCACCTCTCCTATTCAACATTGTACTAGAAGTTCTAGTCAGAGCAATCAGACAAGACCAAGAAATAAATGGCATCTGCATTGGCAAAGAAGAAGTAAAAATCTCCCTATTTGCAGATGATATGATTGTATATGCAGAGAATACTAAAGAATCCATAAGTAAACTACTCAAAGTGATAGACCAGTTCAGCAAAGTCTCAGGACACAAGATAAACATAAGTAAATCAGTAGGATTCCTTTACACCAACAATGAGATTATTAATGAAGAAATCATCAAATCAATAACATTTACTATAACCCCTAAGAAGATAAAGTACCTAGGAATAAATCTAGCCAGAGAAACAACAGAACTTTACAAAGAAAATTACAAGTCCTTACTACAAGAAACTCAGAGAGATTTACATAAATGGAGAAACCTACCCTGCTCACAGAAAGACTTCACATTGTGAAAATGTCTCTTTTACCCAAAGCAATCTACTTATATAATGCAATCCCAATACAAATTCCAGTGACATTTTTTTTACGAGACGGAGAAACAAATTACCAACTTTGTCTGGAAATGGAAGAAGCCCCGGATAAGTAAAGCACTACTAAAGAAGAATAACATACTGTGAGGCGTCTCACTACCTGACTTTAACCTACTACACTACCACAGTAGTCAAAACAGCCTGGTCCTGGTACAAAAAGAGATAGATCAATGGAACAGAATCGAGACCCCAGAGATGACACCATCTGCCTATGTACAGTTGATGTTCAACAAAGGCCCTAAGACATTAAACTGCGGTAAAAACAATCTCTTCAACAAATAGTGCTAGCAAAATTGGATATCCATCTGCCAAAAATTGAAACAGGACCCATATCTTACACCTTATACAAAAACCAACTCAAACTGGATAAAAGACCTAAATATCAAATCTAAAATGATAATGTTCATCCAAGAAAAAATAGGAACAACAATGGAAGTTTTAATACACAACATAGACAGACTTCAAAATCTGTCAAATAAACCACAGACAACAGAATATAGATAAATGGGAACTATTAAGAATCAAGCACTTTGGCTCATCCAAAGACTTCATTAATAGAATTAAAAGGCCACCTACAGAATGGGAAAAAATATTTGGCAATTGTACATCAGACCGACGCCTGATCTCCATAATCTATAAGGTAGTACAAAATATCAATAAGGAAAAGATCAATAATCCAATGAAGTGATGGGCAAAGGAGATGGACAGACACTTCTCTAAAAAAGAGATCCAAGCAGCCAAAAAACACATGCAGACATGCTCATGATCATTAGCTATTAAAGAAATTCAAATCAAGCCTACAATGAGATACTGTCTCACCCCAACAAGGTTGGCTATGATTCAAAAATGCAAAACAGAAAATGCTGGAGAGGCTGTGGAGAAATTGGAATTCTCCTACACTGTTAGTGGAATTGCAAAATGGTGCAACCTCTTTGGAAAGCAATCTGGCACTTCCTTAAAAGCTGTATATAGATAAACCATTTGACCCAGTAATTCCACTGCTTGGAATATATCTTACAGAATCCAGGCCATTCACACCAACTGATACATGCACACAATTGTTTATTGCAGCACAGTCCACAATAGCAAAATGATGGAATCAACCCAGATGCCCAACAGCAGAGGAATGGATAGGTAAACTATGGATCACTATGCAATGATAAAGAACAACGATAATTTTAGGAAACATCTCTTAACCTGGTTTTAATTGGAGGACATTATGCTGAGTGAAACTAGTCAGCAACAAAAGGACAAATATTGTATGAGGACCCTACGATAAGAACTTAAAAACAGACTCATGCATAGAAGCAAAGACTCCTTGATGGCTGCACGGGTGGGGAAGGAGGGAGGGCGACGTGAGGAGGATTTAGATTAGATAGTTGATAGAAAGTTGGTTGGGTGAAATCTGTGACAGCACACATTAGAAAGAAAATCGATATGAACTGGACTTCAGCACAAGATGATTACTCCTTCCATCTTAACCCAATATTGCAAGGACAGAGTAGCTGGGGTAAGGGACAGGGGACCATGCTCTCAGGGGAAATCAAGGCCGATTGGCACTAGTATTTTGCTAAGATAGCCCTCTGCACCCCACATTGGTGAGTTGCCTCTGCAGTCTTAAAAGCTCCCAACCTGTCATCTGAGGGTCAGTAAATGGTCCCAACTCAACAAGAATGGATGATCACCAAGGACCAAAAAGGCATGAGAAAGGGAACCCAGAAGACAGACATACTACATTGACTTGTGGCCGGAAGAACCGGATGGTGCCTGATTACCACTAGTGATAGCCTTGATGGAGCTCATAAAGTTGAGTCTCACTGGCAACGCAAGAATAAAAAGGAGTGCACCCTGAGATCTCTACTAAAAGACTTCAATTGATGGTGCAGGGGCCTCATAGCTCCCCTGGGAGCATGGCCTCTAGCCCTGATGCTGATTCTGTCCATAAATCATAATGAAAGTCAAACAGGAATGGATTGGACTTGGTGACACAGAGTGACTATAACATGTGTGCACTTTATGGTTCCATGCATCTGTTATAGGATATCATCCTGCTGACCTCTTACTGGAGGCAGGGGAGTGGGTGGAGGGGATAGGAGACTGTTGGGAGGATAAGACATGCGTGCAGCAGAGATAAGGAGTGTGTTATCACCGGGCAGGGAGAGCAGTGGGAGCTGTATATATAGGTGGGCACACAAATTTATATGGGAATGTACCTTTTCATTCAATCATAATCCAAAATCCTCTCTTGCTGTTTTTAAAGATTTTTTTCTTTAAGTTTTAGAAGTCTAATTATGATGCGTCTTGGTATGGATTTCATTGGGTTTATCCCACTTGGATAAACATGAAGCTTTTTGAACTTATACATTTATGTCTTTCATCAACTTTGGAAGTTTTCAAACATTATTTCATTGAATACATTTTTAGTTCAACATTCTCCTTCTGGGACTCCTGTGGTACAAATTTTAGAGTATTAGTGTCCCATAGATTGCTGCTCCTTTGTTTAATTATTTAGACTATTTTCTCTCTGTTATTCAGATTATTTTTAAATCTATTTTGAAATTAATAATTCTATTCTCTGCTACATCCACTGTACTATTTAGATTAATCAACAAGTTATTTTTATTTTGATTATTTTTTTCAGTTCTATAATTTTCATTTTTATAACTTCTATTTCTTTACTGAAAATTCCTATTTTTTCATTGGTTTTAAGAAAATTCATAATTGATCCTTGAATTACTTATGATGATTTGCAGAAGTTGAGGATAAATTCTTTATTACACACCCTGTAATAAAGTTTTTAAATACACATAGAAATCTAGAATAGGGAGAGTGAAAGGACATATATAATTTCAAGTTTTCTATACTTTATGTGAAATAGTGCCATATTAACACTGTTAGACACCTACAACTTTTATTACTAAATGTTACCTTTATGTTCTAAATTCCTACAGCTTTCCAAAAGAATGCACTTGAAGTTGTACAAATATTTAGCATATGCCTGCCATCTAATAGGAACTTAATGATGGTGAATGGAACAAAAAGAGAAAATATTCTATCCTTTTTTAAAAAACCTCATTTTCTAAATTTCATTGGAGAAAACAAGAAATATCTTTACTCATAAATTATAAAAAGGCATAGTGGTTGTGCCTAAGAAAATTATTCATTACAGACAGAATAACATACTGTTGAATCAGTTCCAACTCATGGTGACTCCATGTGCTACAGAGTAGAACTGTTCCACAGGGTTCACTTGGTTATAATCTTTACAGAAGCAGGTCAACAGGCCTTTCTTTCATAGTGGTGCTTGGTGTTTCTGAACTGCCAACCTTTAGTTTAATCAAGTGCAAAACCATTTGTATCACCGAGGGACCAGATAGAATACCATGTTATCTTATTGTATTGTATATGCCTCTGTTTATCTAAAAACAACAACAAAAAATACTGCTGCCCCAGAAAAGTCACAAGAGATTAAGAACACACTAAAAATACTTTATTTCATCCCTAAATAGGTAAAACATACATTCTAAGTAGAATAATACTGTATATTTGATGGCATACACACGGCATTTGTCAAGATTAAAAAATAACATAGCCATAGGATGAAAAGATGGCAGGCATAAAAAAAAATTAAAAAATAGAAGAAAAGTTCTCAAATATTGCAGAAACTTCACAATTCTACAACCTTCTATTACGCAAAATGGCACTACACATGATACAGCACTTAAAGAGGTTAAATATTATATATATTTACAGACGAAAAAAATTAGCATCCTGCAATAGTTTTTATTCCTGGCGCATTTTCTGCCCACTGAAAAAAGCTGCACTGTTTTTCCTTCCCGAGAGGACACACAAAAAAATTCCTTCCATTATTAGGTCCAATCTTCAGCACTGTTCTCATGATGCAGCGTTTGCCATGGTTGCAGAATGGGAAGGACAAATCTGCCCACTAGGGAAAAAGCAAGAAGAGAAGATTGTAAAGCTTATATGTAAGTTAGAATGAGGGATGGGCTCAGCCTGGGCTCATTTGATTGGTGCTATATTGTCTTCACTGTTGTTGCTATTTAATTTGACATTGTAAAATAGTCACAAACCATTAGTTGCTGCCCTTTAAAAAGTCTTATATCCTTTAAGAAGCATCTCTTACAGATCTGTTTGAATGACATAGAAAATTGTGCTAATTCTGAGCTTCTCTTTGTCTTACAGGGCTATGCATAGATGTTCCTTCACTTAATTAAGAATAATTGAACCCAACAATGGAAGAATGGACAGGTAAACTATGGTACATGTACTCAATGGAACACTACGCAACGATAAAGAATAACGATGATTCCAGGAAACATCTCCTAACCTGGTTTCAACTGGAAGACATTATGTTTAGTGAAAGTAGTCAGTGACAAAAGGACAAATATTGTATGAGACCTCTATGATAAGATCTCAAAAACAGACTTGTGTATAGAAGGAAAGACTCTTTGACAGCTGCAAGGGAGGGGAGGGAGGGAGGGTGAAGGGGGGAGGGTTTAGTTTAGATAGTTGCTAGAAATCTGGTTGGGAGAAAGCGGTGATAGCACATATTAGGAACAAGAACAACATTAAGTGGACTTCAGCATAACTTGAGTACTCCTTCCATCTTGACCCAATATTGTAAAGATAGAGTAGCTGGGGCGGGGGGCAGGGGACCATGCTCTTGGGCAAAACCGAGGCCAATTGGCATAACTAGCGTTTTGCTGAGAGAGCTCTCTGCACCCCACATCGGTGGGTGGCGTCTCGGGTCTTAAAAGTCTCCAAGCTGCCATCCGAGGACACAGCAAATGGTCCCAACTCAGCAGGAACGGATGGCGGACCAAAATGACGTGCAGTAAAGACAACCTAGAAGACAGAGAGACCCACAAGAGTGGGTGCCTACATTGACCTGAGACTGGAAGAACCGGATGGTGCCTGGCCACCACCAGTGATAGCCATGATGGAGCTCACAGAGAGGAGTCTCACTGGCAACACACAAATAAAAAGGGGTACATCCTGAGATCTCCACTAAAAGACCTCAATTGATGGTCCAGCGGTTTCAGAGTTCCCCTGAGAGCATGGCCCCCGGCCCTGATACTGCCCTTACCCATAAATTATAATGAAGGTCCCCTCTTTGGACAGGAATGGATTGGACTTGGCAATGCAGAGTGACCATATATTGGATGCACTTTATGGTTCTGTGCGTCTATAGGATATCATCCTGCTGACCTCTGGCTGGAGGAAGGAGAGTGGGTTGAGAGGAGGGGAAAGGAGGCTGTTGGGAGGATGAGACATGTATGGAACAGAGAGGAATAGTGTGCAGTCACTGGACAGGGAGAGCAGTGGAAGCTGCATATAGGTGAGCATGTAAATTTATATGGGAATGTACATTTTCACTCAGTCATGTTAAATAATAAAAAAAAAGAATTTAAAAGAACTTGATAAATCTTAAAAAAAAAAAAGAATAATTGAAAATTATCAGAATCCTGATATAATACAATAACCCATGGCCCTGTTATAGCTGTTTTAAAGCTGTAAGATCAAAGATTTGACGTGACTCTAATAGAAAACTTCCTTTGTCTCTTCAGAAAAGAAATCCCATACAGACTTACCCAGACTAAATTAGGCAGATTCCATTGTATTCTCATTAAAATTGATCTCAAGAGAGGCATGAAGCAGGCTGTGATACCATCAGCACTGCTGACAATATTCTTTCCTTTACATCCATAGAAGCTCCTTGGAGAGGACTGGTGAGCTCAGTAAGGTGGTGTCATGGGCTGAATTGTGTTTCCCTCCCCCCAAATCTGTGTAAAGACTTGGCTAGGCCATGATTCCCGGTATTGTATGATGTCCTCCACGTTGTAAATCCTGCCTCTATGACGTTAAGGAGGTGGGTAGTAGTTGTTCTGATGGGGCAAGACTCTGTGTGTAAGATCGTTTTGTGCCTTGAGGTAGTCTCTTGAGATAGAAAGGAAAGAAATGAACAGAGGGATTTGGGGACCTCATACCACTAGGAAGCTGTGCTGGAAGCTGAGTGTGCCCTTTGGAAAGGCCAGGGACCTTGCAACTCAGAAGCTTCCAGTCCAGGGAAAACTGAGGACAAGGACCTTCTTTCAGCAAGGACAGCTTTCCCCTGGAGACGACACCCTGAATTTGGATTTTTAGACTATTGGACTGTCACAAAATAAAATTTCTCTTTTTAAAACCATCCACTTGAGTATTTCTGTTGAAGCAGCACTACGGGGCTAAGACAAGTACAGTCACATTTCGGGCAAGGGTTGAGAGCTAAAACCAGCACCAAATTTTCCTTAGGAAGACACCAGGCTGCAGAAAGATATTTTCTCTTTCGATAAGCCTAATGAGAAAATTTCGTTCCAGAATTGGAATAGATTAATATTTCCTTGTCTCAGTTAAGTACCAGAAGACCAGTTGGAAAGCTACTCATCTTTCAATAGGGAAATCACAATCAGCATGGTGATGCTCACCCTGAGAAGTGCAGGAACGGAGCTAACTAACCGTGTTGCCATCCGGTTGATTCTGGATAACAAGCAACACTACAGAACACAGTATAACGGCCCTAGGGTTCCAAGGAGCAGCTGGTGCATTTGAACTGCCAATGTTTTTTGGTTAGGAGCATAACTCACCACAGTTCTTAATCATCATGCAACCAGGGCTTTGAGCTGCCTTAAAAAACAAAAACAAAAACAAAAACAAAAAAACCTGTTGCCGTGGAGTGGATTCTAACTCATAGCCACACTACAGGACAGCACAGAACTGCTCCCACAGGGTTTCACAGGCACCTGGTAGATTCCAACTGCCGACCTTTTCATTAATAATCATAGCTCTTAAGCACTATGCTACCAGAGTTGCCAAGCCAAATAAAAGGACTCCAAATTCTTGCTTCCTATCCCACATGCATTTTTAAGACTGTACCCATAGATTGGGAAGGCATGAAGAACTGCCTATTTCTAAATTATTAGTGTGCCATTTATTTTACTTATGTCAAGTGTGTGTAATAGGATTTGCTCAAGTTTACTGTAAACAAAAATTAGTTTTCTATTCAACACATAAACTGAGGACACGAACGTAGTATCGATGTCAGCAAGAACAAGTTCTTGTCTTGGATTATTAGCCATATGGGTCAGTTTATTCAGTAGCTTTCTATCTTTATAAACTAAGGTCAACATTTCTATATTTGTGGTTACAAATATGATTTTATTTCATTTTTTCTGAATCACTTTAAATTTTAAGTTATTCACCATTCAGGCTTTTTAGACTGAATATCAGTGTGGCTATTTAAGGCTTGGAAACCCTGGCGGTGTAATGGGTTAAGTGTTATTTCTGCTAACCAAAAGTTGGCAGTTCACATCCTCCAGGTGCTCTTTGGAAACTCTACAGGGCAGTTCTACTCTGACCTCTAGGGTCGCTTTGAGTCAGACTCGACTGGATGGTAGTAGGTTTAATCTAAAGATTAAAGGTAAAACTGGAAAAAGATAGCTATCTTCTACATTTTAGTCAAATTATTCAATCATACTGTAGTAAGAGTGACAAAGGAAGCCTTGGTGGTACTCTGGTTAAGTGCTCAGCTGCCAACGAAAATGGAACCCACTAGCTGCTTTGTGGGACAAAGATATGACAGTCTACGTCCATAAAGATCACAGCCTTAAAAAAATTATGGGGCTGTTCTAGTCTTTCTCATACGGTTGCTATGAGTCAGAAAAAACTCAACAAGTAGCTTATAACAGTAGTTATAAGGTTGCTGTAAGTTGCAATCAACTCAAAGGAAATGGGTCTTTGACGGTGACAAATCTTACACGTACTTTAAAAAATCCACACTGGGTTTCTCTGGGTAGAGGACATGAATAAAACTGCCTTCCCTTGTTTTCACCGTCCTTCCTCACAATTCGGAGAACGCAGAGACGATTGTGTTCACTGCAGCGAGGACCGCCAGTGTTTAATGCACAAGTACCATCTGTTCCATTACTTTGAAGCTCACTGTAATGACAGGTTACAAAATAACTGTAGCATAACAGTGTTAAGAGGATCATTCATACCACCCTGTCCCACACATTAGAATTCCACTTGTACAAAGAGATTAGAGCAAAAAGTGGATCATGGTCCACAAAACACTATGGCTTTTTAATTTTTTGTTTTCCCAGGTAATTCTAATTTACTTCCAAAGAATCCTATGTGTCTAAAGCACATAATTCGAATTTGTAAAGAACAGAGACGCTTGAATTGTCCATTTACTACATTAAGTGGCTACTAATTCTTAGACTTCATTTGAGGTATTCCTTTCTTCTCTTTATCAACAATCAATATAACAGTGAGACCACTTTTAGTTCCTTTAAAATATTCTCAAGTCCAGCTGCCCCATCAAAGATAACTAGACCCACAATCTTCTCTAATTATTTTCTCCCTGATAGTAAGCTCTCATCAATGACTCTGACAAGACCAAAGAGATCGCTCTTTCTACTGTCCACTTTAAAGGCAATCTTCTATGCTTTTCTTTGATCAAGGCCCCTATAATAGTAGCAATCATATTTCAGCAAGATACAGGCTGCCTGGCAGAGCAGAAATGTGTATTTTGTGAAGCTAGCAGGGAAGCTTTATTCTGCCCCACGATTAGGATCAAGAGTAGCTGGAGGTCATTTCTTTATACAGTGTACAGGGCCACAAGCTGCTCTTCTGCTATAGCTGTATGAGCTCAATTTTCTCTTTGGAGAAAGTCTTCATTATTTTGAATATTTGACATATTTAAATAGGTCATTAGAACAGTTTGTCTTGTAGTGAGCCCATTGAAGAGAAAAAATGTTCGTATTAATTGAAGTTTGAACTCCCTCCAATTATCTCCATTTTTTAAATTGCAACGATAAAACAGCTCATCTTTTCTCAATTTCGAGGGGTGACTGTCTAAGAAACAAAATAACAGTCTTGAAATTTCTTTTTAAAAGTACTTAAAAATTACAATTTTCCCTTTTTCTTTTCTAAATGACATTTTTATACATTTTTTCCTGTAATGATGTCTCAAGTCATCATAACCAATTGAAGTATTCAGAATACAAGATCTCTTACTTGTGACGACACTGAAATTGGTTTAAAACCCATTTATACAGCAGATGTTTAAATACTTCACTTAAAAAATTAAAATGGATTCAAACGTTGTGAGAGTAGTTTCTCAGCCTATTGGCTGAGCAGACATTTGTAAAGTGAAAGCAGCTGTAGGCACTGCTGAGGAAACCATTAATAGTTAAATATTTCACCAGCAACTGTTTTGTTGGTACTTTTTTTACAGAGCAGGATGGAGGTGGAATGGCTTATTTTAGAATCATGGAAATACCAAACCAGAAGAGAATTCATACTAAATTACAAATGCTGTATAAACACAGCAGAGGTCAGCAAACTTTTTCAGATAGTAAATATTCTAGGCTTGCCAGTATTAATTCTGCTGGTGTAGCACAAAAATCAGCATAAAAATATGTAAATAAATGAGTATGGATGTGTTCCAGTGACGTTTTATCTACTGAAACAGAGAGGAGGCTGGATTTGGCTCTCTTGGTCACAGTTTACTGATGCCTGTTATAGAAATTGTTAGAACTAAGAACAATGCTTAAAGCATAGTAGGTTCTCAGTAAGTCCTTACAAATTTATAAATTAAAAAATTTTAGGGTTATAATAAAAGTTACTATCAAGAAGGAAGACATGACAAGCATGCCTTTTGTTTTTATCAGTGGTCAATAATTGTGATTTAACTTATTTTACAAACACAGTTGATTCATTACAAAAAAATATTGCCTGAAGTTTTTAAATTAATCATTCTCATAGAATATACGTTTTGCAGTCTAGCAGTATTTTGAAAACAAAAAACCCAAAAGAGGTAAATAGACTCATTGTGGGCGGTCCCTGTGGTTTTGAAACTCTTGGTGACTGGAAGCTGCAGAAGGTGAGCCAGAGCAAGTGCAATTTACTCTGGTGATTTTAGGTAGAACTTTTAGCTCCCCCAATGGTAGCAGACAGGAAAAAATGTTAGTGATTTTGTGAGTTTCACTTAATTCATGTTAATGAGCCCTTAAGTCAATTCAGGAAAACTTTCATCATAAAACAAATGTATTTTCTGAAAACACATCACCATGTTTCATACTCAGTCACTACAATAATTGTACCAAAGACTTAGAACAGTTTCTAGGACTGTGATGTGTAACTGCTTAAAAGTTAGCTCAGCCATCCAATTTATAATCAAGTAGCTGAATAACATTCAAGTATCTAAAGACCAATTTCAAAGTAGGTCTCATCAATACAGCAGGGAGGGTTGGTATATCATGGGGTGATGTGATTACTGAGTAAGAGAACAAAGTCAAATTAATTGCCACAAAATTATTAAAGAACAAAGAAACCAGCTAAGGCTATACATTTCATAAGTGGGTCACCTGATATAATAGTATTACTACATTGTGAGCTTCTGCTAGGCATCTTGTCCACAATATGAACACTGTAGCTGCCAGACAATGAGAAGAATGAAATAAATGACAGTAATTTGCAATTTACTCCTTGTAAAGTAGCTGGGTGCAGAAGGGCTGTGGGGTGAATTTATTACATCATTTGACATTTATTCTGCTGGTTGATCTTGACTGACTGTAAGTTCTCAGTCTGGTGTTCTTATACGCAGCATATACACATGCTGCAGCATTTCTAAGTAAAGCTGTGTACTGTGATTAATTGTATGATCTTATTACTAATGGCTCACGAAGAAATCATTTAAATTGAAGATTACAGAAATGATTTTTAAATCCTAATTCATTAGTAAAATTGAGATTTTCTACAAAGCAGTAAGGAAATAAAAATATGCCAAGATATTTTATCTGGGTACAATGAATGCCACATTATTTAAAATGATCATTTTTACTTTTCACTTAAACCACAGAACAGAAGAGACTGCTCAAACTAATATTCAAGCCCAAATAGCCTTCCAACTCAGACACTCTTAACTAACTGCTATATGAACTTTGCATCAAGAGGTATTAATTAGTGTTACATTCACAAGATGGTATACTCATCAAGTCAACCAAAAGTTTGGCACCTATAGTTTAAATGTCTATCCTTTCTGAGCATTATGGATATAACTTAAGTAAGTTATCATAAATGATTATGAACAAAATTTTTTTAAAAAAATCAGCTAAGGATAAACTGGTCCAAGGAGTCAGTTTAACTCACAGTAATTCAGAGTTTTTAACTCAAGATTTTAACCAACTTCTGCACTCATAAATTGAGCAAATGTACAGTTGAAATGCACTGACAGTTACTAGTGATTAGAATGAGAAAGTTGAAGACAAAGAAGGATCCATAGCTGGAAAATATGGTGTTAGTGAAAGAAACAACATCATAGATCACATGATACAATTTTGCAAGAACAATGGCTTATGGATTACAAATACATTTTCTTCAACAATATAAATGGAGACTATACACACAGATCTTGCTGGATGGAATACACAGGAGTCAAGTCACCCATGTTTGTGGAAGAAACAATGGATAAGCTCAATATCATCCGTCAGAATGAAGCTGGGGCTGACTGAAAAACAGACTGCAATTGCTTATATGCAAGTTCAAACTGAATCTGAGGAAAATTAAAATTAAGTCTACAAGAGACAAAGTATGACTTTGGGTACATCCCACCTGAATTTAGAGACTATCTCAAGAACAGTTCTGAAGCACTGAATACTAATAACCAAAGACCCAGTAAGTTGCAGGGTAACATCAAGTACATCATATATGAAGAAAGCAAAAGGTCATTAAAAAGAAAGAAATAGAAGGAAAGACAAGGCCCAAATGGATGTTAGGAGAGACTCTGAAATTCACTCTTAAATTTAGAGTGGCTTAAACAAATGGAGACAATGATGATGTAAAAGAACTGCAGGGTTCAAAGGCTGTCTCAAGAAGACAGTATAAAGCACTATAATGAAATGTGCAAAGACTTGGACTTAGGAAATGAAAAGAGACAACGCTCAGTGTTCCTCAAGCTGAAAGATTTGAAGAAAAAAATTCAAGCCCCAAGTTGTAATACTGAGGAATTCTATGAGGAAAATACTGAACAACAAGGGACACATCAAAAGAAGATAGAAGAAATACAGTCACTGTACCAAAAAATAATTGGTTGATATTCAACCATTTCAGGAGGTGGCATATGATCAAGAAAGATGGTACTGATGGGAGAAATCCAAGCTGCACTGAGGGAATGGTGAAAAACAAGACTGTAGGGATTGATGGAGTATCAATTGAGATGTTTCAACCAACAGATGAAACATTGGTAGCACTCACTTGTCTATTGGCCAACCAACTGGAAGAGATTCACACTCGTATCCACACCAAAGACAGGTGATCCAACAGAATATGAAAATTATTCACCAGTATCATTAATATCATATGCAAGTAAAGTTTCCCTGAAAACCATTCAAAAATGGATGCAGCAATGCATCAACAGGAAACTTCTAGGCATGCAAGCCAGATTCAGAAAAAATCATGGAATGAAGGACATCACTACAGACATCAGATGGATCTTGGCTAACAACAAAAAAAATGCCAGAAAGATGTTCACCTGTGTTTGACTACGCAATGGCATTTGACTGCATGGATCATAACAAATTATGGATGACATTAGAAAGAACAGGAATTCTAGAACACTTAATTGTGCTCATATGGAACCTGCACAGAACCAAGAAGCAGTTGTTTGAACAGAACAAGGGGATACTGCACGGTTTAAAGCCAAGAAAGGTGTGCATAAAGGTTGTATCCTTTCACCATACTTATTCAGTCTTTATGCTGAGCAAAGACTCCAACCAGCTGGACTATATGAAGAACGGACCGTCAGTCTTGGAGAAGAGCTCATTAACAACTTGCCATATGTAAATGACACAACATTGCTTGCAGTAAGCGAAGAGGAGTTGAAGTACTTACTGATAAAGTTTGAAGGTGGCTACAGCCATCAACAAATATTGATAACATGAAGGAAACAATTCTCACAACTGAACCAATAAGCAACATCATGATAAAAAGAGAAGACTGAACTTGTCAAGATTTCATTTTACTTGGATCTATAATCAGTGTCCATAGAAGCAGCATTCAAGAAATCAAACAACATATTGCAAAAGGCAAATCTACTGCAAAAGAATCTAAGATGCACCTGGCCCAAGCCATCATGCTTTCAGTTGCCTCATATGCATGCAAAAGCTGGATAATGAATAAGAACAAAGAAGAATTGATGCCTTTGAATTATGGTGTTGATGTCTTTGAAATATGGTGTTGGGTTATCAGCAGAAGGAACAAATCTTACTTGGCAGAAGCACATCCAGAATGTTCCTTAGAAGCAACGATGTTGAGACTTCATCTTATATATTTTGGCCATGGCACTTGGCTTGGCTTGGCTATGAGGAAGGACAAGTCACTGCAGAAGGACATCAGGCTTAGTAAAGTAGAGGGTCAGTGTAAAAGAGGAAGATCCTTAAGGAGACGGATTGCCACAGTGGCCACAATGGGCTCAAACATAACAACGATTGTGAGGATGGCACAAGATTGGGCAGTGTTTTGTTCTGTTGTACACAGGGTTGCTGTGAATTCAGACCAATCTGATAACATCTGTTGGATGGAAAATCTGCTGACTCCACCCAGCAGTCATAGAATAAGCTTTACGGATTCCCAGAGATGAGTCTGTGAGTGCACACTAGATGGCTACTCATCCCATGGAGAGAAGGGTACACCTCACTATTAGCAAAAGCACCGTCAATCTGAAGAAGACCAAACAATCACAATTCTATCTGAGATTATTTCACACACACCTGCCCCCTGCTCCCCAGTAACTGTCTACTTGTTTCCCACTAGCAAGAAAAGACACTCATAAATGGGATGAGGACTGTTGTTTCACATGCTATATATTCTTCACTCTATTAAGTAATGGTGGATACATAGCAGCTGCTTTCTGAAGGGATGAAAAAACCAACCAAACAAACAAAATACCCAACGAGCATAGAAAAGTATATAGTGTAGATGGGAGCACAATACTGAACTGTGACAGGAAGCTCAAATAAAGTGACTAAACAAGGCAGGGAGAGACGTGTCCACTGAAGACAACATTCAGGAGCTGCTGAAAGGCACTAATGAACAAGGGATGGCGTTGGTTACCAGCATTTTTGTAACTCTGGTGACAGCAATTGGGAATCTTCTTCTGGACACATATCTGTAAGTCTCATAAAACATATCTGGTCAAGTAGTATTTATTAACTGGAATTATAACTTTTTTAATTCCAAATATAAAAGTAGGATGCACGTACATCACTAAAGGTAACTCGGATCCCTCTTTAGGGTAACCAGTTGCCATCAAGTAGATTCTGACTCATGGTGAGCCTATACGTATCAGAGCAGAACTGTGTTCTATATGGTTTACAACATCTCATGTTTCACAAGCAGATCACCTGGACTTTCTTTCAGTGTACCTCTGGGTAGACCTGAAATGCCAACATTTAGGTCAGCAGCTGAGAGCCTTCAACATTTGCTCCCCCAAGGGACTTGCACTTTCAGATAGATGGAGACTTACTAAACTTTATAAAGGACAGTTCCCCCCTTGGAAGAATGATCTTTCATTGGATGGAAATACAAAACAATGCTAATGGTGGTTATTGGTTACTGATAATCAGTACCATTGTGGGAGATTTAAATTTTATCTTTGCACTTTGCAATACTTTCCAGCTAGTCTGTAGTAAGCATGAATATGGTTCTAGTCAGGAAAAACAAAATAATTTACAGGTATAGGAAAGTAGCTTTTGATTTTCTTCCCTTCTCTAACACTGCTAGTTAGAGAAGGAAGGATGGTAAGGTACTATCACAACAGTCTTTCACGGTTTGACCTACATTACCAAAATCAATTCAAATTTCTTATTAATAATGGGTAATTTTTCTGTCTTGAAGAGCAAGATTAGAAGTATCATACCTGTTTGAAAATCCAGGCTTATGACTTTTGAGATCTGGTGATGAGTGGGCTGTTTTCAATTTTTTATATGCTGGATTAAATAATTCAGATTGAGAGCCGACCGTAGGTGATATGTTGACTTTGTTAGACCGTTGAGTTATGTAGTTTGTTCTCTCCTCGGAAGTGTGCTGTGTATTACTAAAACAAACATTGGCGGGAGGAGAGTTATGAAATTCCCTATCCAGTGTCCAGTTTTGGTTTTTGTTTCCTGCTAAAGTACTGGATTTATTGCTAAAATCAGTGAAGACAAGCGTTGCAGTTCCAAAGGCAGTTTTTCTGTTGATTTTCACTTCTGTATTTGGTTTTCCAAAGTTATTGTAAGGATACTTCATTAAGTTGCTAAAAGCAATAGAGTTTTCTTTGTTCTTATGTAGTAAATCTGGAATGGGAGAAAAGTAATTCTGTAGTGTTCCTGTAAATGCAATGTATTAACTATTGAGGACATCTTTTTAAGTAAGACACTTGCCAGTACTATATGCCAAGTTAGCTTGGGAATTTCAGAATTAACCACCTTCTTGTAGGAACTTAAAGGGACCCAGAGATGTGTTCAACAAAGATTAATATTTGCTTTGTATTATGTTTAAGCATTTAAGGATTATTCAGCTATTGGCTTTGTTAAGATAAGGCAACATATTAAAACAGTAGTAATTAAGAGATGATACCCCATGAAGTTTTAAGTTGGCAGTGAGAAGCCTATACCTATAAGTAATGGTGAATTAAAAATACAACATTTATTAAGTATACTGCTTCAACCAAGCATTATAGGATTTTGGAGTGTGTATTATAACATATTCTAAATTAAAATTGCATATGTCTTTCATACTTAGAAAAATGTGAAAATAGGTGAATGATACGTACAAAGGCATTTCAGAATGCTGAAACCAATGTGGAAACCTAAGGCCTTGGCTTTCCAAGGGCTTTCTCTGCTGAGTGATCCTGAAGGCAGAAGGAGAGAAATAGCAGGCACCACCCTTTCTGCTACCAGCAGAGCTGTGCAAGGGACAATGTCTGCCTTTTGGGCCCAAGGAACAAAACACAATATGACAGCTAACACAATGAGGCAGTCCATCAGTCAAGAGTGAACTTTCTCATCTCTAATTGAAAAAAGAAAGAAAACTTTGATAACATAATAGAAGCAGCATCAATGTGATGGTTCTTAATCACAGGTTTCCTCCGAGGTTTTACATTCTCTGAACGTGTGAAATTGTGAGCTATAAAGAGTTATTTTGAAGGATTTCAGTGAAATCAGTACAATTGTCTGGGTAAAGATTTTAATAACAAGGGGTTGGAAGGACAAAGAAGAGAAAAAATTCAGCATCTTTCTATTCCACCTGCAAAGATATTCTTACAGAAATCCGCCCTTTCAATTTATGAAACACTTGGACTGAATAACAAACTTGAAAGTTGCTGAAATCTGCATAAAACAAAGCTTTATTGAATAATTCATTAGAAACAGTAGAGAACAGATGTGATCATCTCAGTTTTTTGAGATACAAAGGCACATACTGTTTCAGAACAAGCATGTTTTCCCTCCCTGTTAAAAAAAGTACTCAACAGAATATTAACATGGTTTATATGCAAAGGCTGGCAGCATCTTTAAACCTCTCAGAAAGAAAGTGTTTTACTTAATTATTGACTGTCAAGATGTAGTAAGATATGTACCTGACTTTGTATAATTACCCCTCTTAGAAATAAGCCTGTTGCTGTCAAATCAATTCCGACTCATAGCGACCCTATAGGACAAACTGTTCCTTAGGGTTTCCAAGGAGTAGCTGGTAGATTTCAACTGCATACCTTCTGGTTAGCAAACAAGCTCTTAACCACTATTTCACTTGGGCTCCTTTCTTAGACACAGAAAGAACTCAAAACTGAAATTCAGTCTTACCACTGGGCCTCGAACTCATGCAAGCATCACATGCGTTAGAAGAAGGCTTATTGATTAGTGTACAGACCACACATGCCCACTGTTCTTCAGATTTCTGAGCCACCAAGTCCAATACATCCCTCCTGCTACATGTCCAATTCATGACAGTATTTCTAATTGGCAGCTTGCTGTAGAATAATTTAAAAATTAATCATTAGTATTGTGATCATTTTGTTCATACACATTCTGAATATTTTAGAAACTATAACTGAATCACTAGTATCCAAATGCTATACAGTTACTATTGCTTACAAGTTCTAGCTATATCTTAGAGTAAAACGTTTTCACCTGGGCCCTGCTGATTGCTATTAAAGTCAGAAATAAGTTTTTATTTAGAATTAAATTTTTTTTTAATAACCAACTAAAAATATTTGATACAATCATTAGGAAGAGTATCTAATCTCTGAAGTGGTACGTTTCCCAAAGCAAAACTAAAATATCTTTTTTCAAACAGATGAGAAAAAAATAGCATGTGAAAATTACAGCACAGAAAGTAAACTGAAAAGAGCTTCCTAGTTACTGTACATGTGCCGTGAAGGAAAATAAACTTGAGAATTTCTTAACAGTGCCTACTAAGCACTGTATTGATTTGTTGATCTCTAAAGATGAAAAAGATATAAAGATACCCTGTGTTCTTTCAGCTAAACAAGTTTCAAATTGGACAAATTAATAAATTTGTAATTTATTTACTAGTCAACAAATTAGTAAACAATAAAACCCTGACATTCTTGGCAATCTCATGTACGTTTATAAATCGTTTATACCTAGATCCCTGTCATTTTATATAGTAAACATTTTTTTGTTGTTAGTTGCTATTGAGTTGCCTCTGACTCATAGTGGCCCATGTTCAACAGAACAAAACGCTGTCTGGTCTTGTGCTATCTCCAGGATTGTCAGTAGGTTTGAGACGGCTGCTGTACCTATTGTGGGAACTTCCAACCTATGGGGCTCACTTCTCAGCACTATGTAATACAATATCCTACTGCGGTACATAGGTTTTCTTTTTGGCTGTAAGTGCTGTCATTAAAAAACTTGTTCTTTTATGGCTATTTTTTAAAGCATAATGTTTTCAAGTTCCATCTATACTGTAGTATGTATCAAGACTTATTTCTCTTACTGGCTGAGTCATATTCCATCATTTACAGGCTACTACATTTTGTTCATTCATTTGTTGATGGGCCTTTAGGTTATTTCTCCCTTTTGGCTATCATGACTAGTGCTGCCATGAACACTGGTGTACGCGTATCTGAGTCCCTGCTTTCATACCATTTCAGTATATACCTAGGAGTGGAACTGTTGGATCACATGGTAGGTCTAGTCTCACTTTTTTGAGGAGCTTCCACACTGAAAATAAAAAAGCCCTTATTTTTGTCCACGAATGTAAATCATGATTCTCTATCTAGAATTCTGAATTATCATTTATTACTACCCTTTATAAAGCTCTGATATAGTCCTACCCTCTCGTGCATCACTACACATATAGAGCATCACTATACATATAGAGCATACCACATGGTTAAGAAACTATGGTAGAGTCATGGATTTCTTTCATGATTCCAAACATTAATGTTGAGAAAAGCTCTTCCAGATAAAGGCCATGATGGTTATGATTGTGTGTCATCTTGGCTGGGCCATGAATCTCAGTGTTTACATGTGAACACCCCAATGATGGGGCCCTCTGTGAGCAGTCAATCAGTTGAAAGGGAGTTTCCTTGGGCATGTGGACTGAATCTGGATATAAGCAGACATTCTGGCTTTTGCCTGTTCTGGATTCTGCAACTGCATCTTTTTCTTCAGACCTCTATTTCTTCGGATTTGAGCCAGCAGCTTATCTGATGGGATTCATCTATCTTCACAGACTGTGAACAGAAGCTCTGCTCTCCAACCTGCCAGTTTTGAGTTCACCAGTCCCTGCAACTACACAAGTCAAGAAAAGCCTTGTAATCTTATCAGCTGATGTTAGGATTTGTCACTGTCTGTGAGTGAGAACCATGGTGTTCAACTTGCTGATTCTGGGTTCACTTGACCTTGGGGATATGTGACTCAATAGCCTCTACCCTGATCCATGGACTTGGGATATTCTGGCATTTACAATTATATCAGCTGTTTCCTTATATGAATCCCTCTATATATTTATAAGCTTCACTGGTTTGGGTACTCTACAGAAGTCAGCCTGAGACAAAGGCTATGTATGTGCCTTACATTTCAGAACATGAATTCTTTGACTTTCAAAAGCAGCCTTGTCTTCTGTGACCTTTAGCTCCTCAGATATAAACACTCCAGTTTTGAATTTCAGGCTTGCCTGGTAAAATAATCAACAGCACAAGAAAATCTGGAAGTAAGATGCATCTCATTATGACTCTTTTGTCTTTACTTACCTTGATTTTTAATGCCACTTAGTATTTCTTATTCCTGTAGAACATCAGATCTTCTATATAATTTATCTGAGCTAAACCCTGTCCCTATTAACTTACTTTGAAAGGTCTAAAACAAAACCCAGTGCCCTTGAGTAGATTCCTACGTGGATCAACCCTGCAAGACAGAGAAGAACTGCCCCCTAGGATTTCCAAGGCCCTAAATCTTTATGACAGCAACTACCACCTCCTGCAGAGCCACTGGTGGATTGAACCACCAACCTTTCAGTTAGCAGCTGAGTGCTTTAACCACCCATACCACTATGCTCTCTCTCCCTCTTTGAAAGGCAGTATGCATTTATTCATAATTAAATAAACACAATAACTTAAATGACCTTCAGATTTTGAACTCACTCCAACTTTTCACTATTTTCTCCTGCTGTTACAGATTTTATTAGTCAGAAGGGGAGGTTTATTGCTACATATGGAGGTTTTGGAAGTATTTCTTCCCTTTTTAATCTCCATTAATAAAGTCTTCCCCTTAAATGTGTAATAGGTATCTACAGTAGGCTGAATAGTGGCCACCCAAAGATATCAGGTCACAATGCTAGAAACCTATAAATGTTATCTCATCAGGAAAAATGATCTTTGTGGATGAATCAAGTTAAGGACCTTGACATGGGGAAGTTGCCCTGGAATATCCTGGTGGGCCAATCACAAGTTTCTTCACAAGAGAGATACAGAGGGAAATCTGATACACAACAAAGGGAAGACAGAGGGGCCAAGCAGACAGAGACTGGAATGAAGAGGCCACAAGGTGGAATAAGCAAGGAACAGTCTTTTCCAAAAGAAGCACAATGCTGCTGAAGCCTTGATTTTAGCCCAGTGACACTTATGTTGAGCTTCCGGTCTCCAAAATTGTGATAGAATTATGCATGCTGCTTTAAGGCGCTAAGTTTGTGGTAATTTATTATGGTGACCAAAGGAAACCAATACAAACAATATTTGTGATTTCCCTGTTCTCTCCAATCTGCAACTTTATTAGTTTGCCTCATCTCCCTAAATGGTATCACCATGCACTCAATCCACCTGAGCAAAAATCTAGTTATCATTTTTCACGCCTCACATCCCACATCTGAGCCATATCAGTGACTCCTGTGTGCTCTGCTGCAGAGGTCAATTCGCTGTACAGTCAAGGAAACCTAAGTTCACACAGGCACCTTCCATGGCTTGGTGGTTCTCCTCTAGGAGAATGGAAGAAGTAACTCCAGCCACAGACGGAGGCTGAGCGGACTGCCTGTACTAGTAGTCTGTCCCGGGGTCCTAGGAGAGCCTGAAGGCTGCCAGCATCACCTCACATCTGCTCAGTGGCCAAGGACAATGTACTCTGATAATCTCACTGAGCACATGGACTCTCTCTTTCATTTCAGAGAGAGTATCTGCTGTTGACTTATGACTTAGAAGACTCAGTATGTTACCAAGTAGAACTACTCCACAGGGTTTTCTTGCCTGTAATCTTTACAGAAGCAGATCCCCAGGCCTGTTTCTTCCGCAGTGTTGCTAGATAGGCTCAAAGTGCCAACTTTTTGGTTATCAGCAGAATACAAACTGTTGGTGCCATCCAGGGACCTTTGAGAAGAAGATCTGCTCCATGCTTGTTCATGGGCCATTATGACCCAGGTTTCAAGGTCACTCAACCCATGCACCACCCCAGGTCCCAATGCAGAATCTATCTGGCAGAGGTGGGATATCAGTGGTAGAGGAGAGCTGAGGTTCTCTCAGGCGGTAGTTCTCAAAGTCTGGTTCCCATGCCAACAGCACAAACATCACCCGGGTGCTTGTCAGAAATGCAGATACTGAACCAGAAACTCAAGGTATTAGGCCCAGCAATCTGTGTTTTAATAAGCCCACCATGAGATTCTGCATCAGTTAAAAGTGTGAGAATCACTGCTGTAAGGGCTTCCTTGTGGACAAGAAGTATTGCTTCAGCAAATATCATAGGAGCAGTTAGAAATATACCATTATCAATGGTCATTGGTAAAACCAAAAGATGAAGCTATAAAAAAAAAGAGTCTAACAATATTGTTGGTGGTCATAATCAGAGATCATGCAGCCAGAACATATAGGACAGCAATTATACAGGTGTGTCAGGTAGTTAACTAATAGTAACGTCTTTTCCCTGATGGTTGTAGTATTTAAAAACAGTAATTTGTTGTGCTTTCTCTTTGTATTCCAATATTTACATTAGACCATAACTTTGCATGCACAATTTTTAATGCTTTTTCATAAAGAAAGCCCATAAATTATATAAGTTTTAGGCTTACACCTACTCCACCTTCTAAAAGTATCCTAAGTTCATCCATTTCTTACCATTTCCTCTGCCCTCCAAGCCACCCTCTCTTACTGCCTGGACTTTTGCTGGGAGGCCTACCACCACTGCTTCACCCTAGTTACACAAGTATTTTCCACACAGTAGCCTGAATGATGGTCTCAAAACATAGGTCGGATCATTTCACCTTTCAAACGGCTCAGAACCTTCCATTGGCTCCTCAGTTCACCCCACTCAGAGTCCATTCCCCCACATCAGCCAGATGATCTTTCCAAATCAGGTGTCTCACTCCTGCTCAGAATGCTGGATAGTTTTCCATTACACTCAGAATAAAAATAAACTCCTTGCCAGGAAGAGTGATTCCTCTGCCCCCGCTCATCCTGCTCTCACCAGTCCCGTTTGTTTTCTTTCTCTTCCTTGAACATGTCAGGGGCTTTATGCTTTCTGTGCTACATTCTTTAGTATTTCTCCCTCATCCCAGACCATCACTAGCCATCAGGTCTTTTCACATATCTCGTCCTCGGGAACTTCACCAACCACCATATCTAAATGAACCTTTTCTATCACCATTTATCCCCTTACCCAGCTTGATGTTTCTTCAGAGCACTGGTGGCTTCTTAGCATTGCCTGACACCTTATAATTCATTGTCATCAAGTTGATTCTGACTTATACCAACCCCATAGGACAGAGCAGAACAGCTCCATGAATCCCCATGTGTGCCAGAGTAGAATGAGGTTTCACATGATTTTCATTGGGTCATTTTTCAGAATTGGACCACCAAGGCTTTCTTCTGAGATACTCCTGAGTAGATTCCAACCTTCGACCTTTTGATCAGCAGCCAAGCTTGTTAAGCATTAGCACCACACAGTAACTTCTTAGTCACACAAGTTAAGAAAATTTCAAGGCTCTTTCCTGTACTGTCCTCTTTTCTCTCCTTGAATATTGTTAGTTATTACAAACACTACCAGATTATTAATACCATAATATTAAAGGAGAAACTCCAAGTGGATGAAGGGTAAGGGACTTTATTCTAAAAAACTGTGGGTATAAAATACCAAAAGAGGGGGAGTATGTCTCTAAGGTATCTGCATTTCTCAGGTATGTATAATGGAGACTAGTTACTAGCACAGGAAACAATTTTGCTTTGTCTAAATAAACCATTAAAAATAGTAATATAAATGTTAACAAAACTAAAAGAAAGATATGCCAAACAACAGTATTTAAAAAAGGTTTGAATTCAATTGCTAGTTCATTCAGTCTACCTTGCTTCCTGATTCGTGTACCACAAACACTTCCGGAACCTCTCTAGAACGTCCTTCTTCCACTGAAACTCTAGATATAAGGTTTAGCCTGGAATCTTTTAGACTTTCTACCTCTTCTACCCATGAAGAGTCCAGTAAGGTTACCTACAGGGTACCAGTGTCCGAGGTTCTGATTCCTACAGCTTTTCTGTTAATTCTGTGACTTGCCCATATATTAACTGTTGCTATATAAGCCATGGAAACCTTAGTGCTGCAGTGGTTAAGCACTACAGCTGCTAACCCAAAGGACAGTGGTTTGAACCCACCAGGTGCTCCTTGGAAACTCCATGGGCAGTACTACTCTGGCGTATCAGGCCACTGAGTCAGAATCGACTTGACAGCAATAGGTATTTTCTTTTTTTTTAATTTTTGGTTTATATAAGTCATAAACTCTCTTCTTAGTTTAAGCTAATTTGAGTTGGCCTTCTTTTATTGTGGGAACTCTGATGGTGTAGTGGTTGAATATCATGTCTGCTAATCAAAAGGTCAGCAGTTCACATCAACCAGGTGCTCCTTGGAAACTCTATAGGGCAGTTCTACTCTGTCCTATGGTCACTATGAGTTGGAAATGACTCAGTGGCAGTGGCTTTGGTTTTTCCTTCATTGTAGTTGAAAGAATCCCTTTTAAATTATGTTTTTGAATGTGGCAGCTGTGCAGTCAAACTCACTTCCCTAAACAAACTTATCCTATCAAGAATAACTTATCACACGTTTTCCTCAGCTCTCCCAAGTACCCTAATTTCTCTACCCCTCAAAAAGCTATTTCAGACTGGTTTGCAAACAATACTAACTTTTCAATAATTAGCAATAAGCTATCAGCACATCTTCAGACTAGATGATTTCTAAAAACCCGAATAGATCTCTCTTTTTTTTTTTTTTTAATTGTACTTTAGGTGAAAGTTTACAGCTCAAGTTAATTTTCCTTACAAAAGTGTATACATATACTTTTGTGTGACAGTAGCTGCAATCCCTATAATGTAACATCACACTCCCTTTTTCCTCCCTGGGTTTCCCATGTTCAACCAATCAGCTTTTGTATCTTCCTGCCTTCTCATCCTGCCTCTAGAAAGGAGTTGCCCATTTGGTCTCATCTACCTGCTTGAACTAGGAAGCACATTCTTCACGAATATTATGTTATATTTTGTAGCCCAGTGTAAGCTTTGTCTGAAAAGTAGGCTTCAGGAAAGTTTCAGCTCTGGGTTAAGAGAGGGTCTAGGGGCCACGGCTCTGGGGGGTTCCCCCAGTCTAAGTCAGACCACGAAATCTAGTCTTTTTATGTGAGTTTGAGTTCTGCTCCACACTTTTCTCCCTCTCTGTCAGGGGTTCTGTTGTATTCTCTTTCAGTGTGGCCATTGGTAGTAGCTGGGCA
This sequence comes from Heterohyrax brucei, assembly GCA_028571685.1. Lineage (NCBI taxonomy): Eukaryota > Metazoa > Chordata > Mammalia > Hyracoidea > Procaviidae > Heterohyrax > Heterohyrax brucei. The sequence continues at coordinate 9,205,174 of CM053156.1, forward strand.
TCACCTAGTCTTTCTGGTCTCAGGCTGATGGAGTCTCTTGGGTTAATATTTTTCTTGTGTCTGGTATTCGTCATTCTGCTTTGCTTAGATGCTTTGCATCTTAGACGGCTGCTTGCAAGCTTCTAAGACCACAGATGCCATTTACCAAAGTCGGATGCACAACATTTTCTTAATAAACTTTGTTATGCCAATTGACCTACATGTCACTTGAAACCTTAGTCCCTAAACCCTAGCCTCAGCTACTCTGTACTTCAAAGTGTTTGGTTATATTCAGCAAACTTCTTAGCTTTTGGTTTAGTCCAGTTTTGCTGACTTCCCCTGTATTGTATGATGTCTTTCCCTCCACCTAAGATAATTTTTGTCTGTTATCTAGTTAGTGAATTCCCCTTTCTCTCCCTCCCTACTTTAGTAACCATCAGAGAATGTTTTCTTCTATGTTCAAAACTTTTGTTGAGTTCTTATACCAATATATCCTCTGAAAGGAACAAAACATCCTCTCTTCTTTCAGTTTGACAAGGCACTACCCCTTTCTCACTATGCACTTTTCCACATCTTGTTTTCTCTTCCAGGAAATCCCTTCTTAACCCTCATCTTTGAAGAATTCATATTTCTTTCCATCTAGGCTCATACGTCACCTGCATCAGAAATATGTCCTTGTTTTCCTCAAATTAATTTAAAGATTTCCTCCTTTGTACTTCCACTGCCATTTATACAAACATACTCTGTTTGTAGAACTTTCACCACAAAATATGGGTTATATATTTATTCCCCACATTACACCTTAGTACTTTAAGGCTCTGTATTCTATTTTGTCTTTGTATTCCCAGTACCTGGCATACAAACCAAACCAAACTCATTGCCATTCAGTCCATTTCAAACTCTATAAGGCAGAGTGAAACTGCCCCACAGAGTTTCCAAAGAGTGGCTGGTGGATTTGAACTACAGATCTTTTTGGTTAGCAGTTGAATGGTTAACCACTGTGTCACTAGGATTCCACTTGACATATAGTAAACTCTACTAAATATTATTAAAAATAAAGAATGATGTCAGAAATTTCTCCTAAAGGAAACAAAAGTTATAACTTACATTCACAGCTAGTACATAATAAAGAGCCAAGGATAAATAGCATATGAATTTAAAGTGTGGTATAATCAGTGCAAATTGGAGAAGTTGGGGACGGCTTCATAAGTCATATAAATTTTTAATGATTGAAAGGAACACAAGGATTTAGGCTACTTCAGTTGAGCTTTTCAGACTTCAGCTTAGCTTGAGGTGGTTAAATTAAAATAAGAAAGTTTAGTCAACATAAAGTACTCAAATAGTCATCCAGCATATAAGTGAAATGTATTCAGTCACAGAAAACAGCAAGAATACGGTGAACAATGACTGTTTTCCAACTTTTTGTTTAGTTAGTATATATTTATTTTGCAATGGACACTTGTTTTCTCAAACAAAGTTTAAGATCAAATGTTGGTATAGAAAACAGAAGCATCATAGGTGGCAGGAAAGGCTGCAGGCCCAGAATATTCTCAGAGTTATATGACCCCTAACTCAAACTGGACCTCTGATGCTCTTTCAGGAAGCCCTTGAGCATTTAGAATTTAGTTTTAAAAACCTCTGGAATTGGTAGCTATTTATATGATAAGCAACATATTTATTTGATTTGAAAGAATAAAGCTTTTTTTTTAATCTTAAAAGCTATCTGAACATTTATCATTAATTTAGTCAAAAAAGTATGTTGAATGCCTTCTGCATGCCAGGTATTACGTTCAATGCATTTGGTCACGTAAATGTACACTGACTGTTGCTGTTAGATGACATGAAATTAGGTCAGACTCATAGAGATGGATGGGCAGAATGAAATACCACCGACCCCCGCACCATCCTCACAGTCATTGCCATGTCTGAGCCTACTGTTGCAGCCACTATCAATCCATCTTGCTGAAGCCTTTCCTCTTTCCTGATGACCCTCTACTTTACAAAACAGGCTGTTCTCCTGGGATTGACCCCTCCTGATACCATATCCAAGGTATGTAAGATGAAGTCTCGCCATGTCCGCTTCTAGGATTATGGAGGTACTCCTCCGAGCATTCTGGAGGTACTTCTGGTAATCCATGGCACAGTAACTGTTCTTCACCCATATCATAATGCAAATGCATCAGTTCTTTGGTCTCCTTTATTCACTGTCCAACTTTTGCCTACATATGAGGCAACTGAAAATATCATGGCTAGGGATAGATGCATCTTAGTCTTCAAGGTAATTTTTTTGCTTTTCAATACTTTAAAAAAGTACACCTTAAAAATATTTTAGCACTTTATTTTTTGCTTTTCAACAGTTGAAAAAATGTACACCTATATTAGGAAAATAGTTCTCACTTATGAGAAAGAAGAAAACCTTTAAACCATGCATATAAGGACTGCCAATTAAGTTCTGAAACTCGTCCTAGAAAAAGTGTTACATACCTTATTGCTGAATATCACTACAGTCACCTTTGAAGTAGTTCCCTTGGAATAAGGAGGGTGTTGCAGCACAGCTATTTGTTTACTGACTAAAATACTCCCTCACAGACAACTATACAATTAAGTTTGTAAACTCGCTACCGTGCCACTGTGCACAGTGAGCGTTCCAGAAAGAGTTCCACAATTGCTTTAAAGGGTAGAATAGGCATTGGCATCAGTGCATAGTTTCCCAAGAGGAGTACTTAAAAGGTGACCATAATGATATTCAGCAATGAGGTATGCAGCACTTAGAACAATTAAGTTTGCTAACTTGATCATCAGATGTCTTAGACTGAATTATCTAAATGCATTTCAGGTGTCTATGACTAAAAGGTCAGTGACTGGAACCCATCAGTGGTTTTGTAGAAGATGAAACCTGGCAATCTGCTCCTTCAAAGATACAGCCCTTAGGCTTATAGGACAGTCCTACTCTGTCCTATGGAGTCACTATAAGTTGGAATTGACTCAATGGCACGTAAGATCAACAAAAACGGTAAAATCAGATAAAGAATATGAGAAGAAAAGAATAGGGAGTCATTTAGAAAAAAGTGCCCCCTGGTTAGTTCTGTCCTATGTGAGTAACTATGTTAAATAGTAAAGCTATTTTTTACTATCCAACAGGATGGAACCTTCATTGGTTTGGCCGGAATCATCATCATCCTCCAGCATGCCAAGCTTATGAATGACTCAAGCCTTGTGACTATGCTTGTTTTTTTTTCAGTTACATAATACTGTTTTCTCATTTATTTAACTAACATTCTAAGAATCTTTTAAAAGTACATTTCAAATTATACTTTATGAGATCTTCCCAAAGTTTCTTCTGTAGCTAAACCTCTAATATCCCTCGGGCAGTCCTTGGATGCTGCAAATGAGCTCATAGGCTTGATTGGTAACCAAAAGATTGGAGATTGGAGTCCACATGGGGCACCTGGTGACTTTCCAAAAATCAGCCACTGAAAGCTGCATAGAACACAGTTCTGCTTAAACACACAAGGGGTCACCATGACTCAGAATTAATTGTCAGGAAACAACCAGTTTGGTTTCACATTCCTGATCTTCCTTGGCATTTAATGTGCTTCAAGTCTGTCTGATTGATTTTGGTTACTAATCACATATACATCACGAGGAGCCCCAGTGGTGCAGTGCTTAAGAGTTTAGGCTGCTAATCAAAGGGCTGGCAGTTCAACTCCACCAACTACTCCTTGGAAACTCCATAGGGCAGTTCTACTATGTCCTACAGTGTTGCTATGAGTTGGAATCAAGAAGCTACTTATGTTTTCAATAAGCAGTGGGTTTTTTCACCAATGAGATATAAATTTTGTAAAATGACCATGTTCACAGTCTACAACAATATTTCCGAATGAAGCAAAGACTTCTGAAGATAGTTGTATTTTCTGAGTTATTGATTTATCTATACCTCTTGGTATTTATTTCACAAAGTAGATTAAACTCAAAGCTGTAAATTAACACTGGAGCTAGATTTTCAGAAGTTATCTGTATATCATCTTTGATCCCTTCTGGTTTACATCAGCAATGTCAGAAGCTAAAATCCCAGAAGTATGGCTTACCCTGTGTAAGTTGGAAATTACACTAACAATTTATATTAATTTAAGGAAAGCATTGAAGCATCTAATTTGGGCAGGAAATACCCAGTTTTCCCTGGAAGAACAAGTGAACATATAAAATTAAAAAGCAGTCACAGTTCCTCAAGGCAGTTAGAGGTCCATTACACTGCAGGTCAGTTAAATGAAGAATTCAACAAAATCTGGTTCTTTGGTAATATTATTGCCTATTTCTTTCCAAAGTTTCAAATACTTTTCAGTTATGTTTGTTTATTAATACCTGGTAGTTAGAGAACAGGGAGAAAATAATATCCCTATAAATTTGACATCAGAAGAGAGACCTAGAGATCTGTTTCCCAAAAATCATCTGCGAAAAACTCTATGGAAGGAAGCTCTACTCTAACATACATGGGGTCACCATGAGTTGGTGGAACTAGAAAAAGAAAATATTTCTCTTACCTTATGTCAATGTGTTGAGGATTTTCTTTTTGACACCGAGGGCAGAAATATGTCATTCTGTTATTCTCCCCTAAGCGACACCAAATTATTTTGCAGCAGCACTGACCACAATTAGGACGCTGATAAACCTTATAGTGTTTAGACACAGCAGATCCTGTTTTATTGCACTAAACAAAAAACAACCAAAACCCAAACAAATTAAAAAGTAAATTTTCTTCTATAAAAACAGTATTGCTAAACAGTTAAACATGTATTATTGAAAGTCATCTCTGAAAATCATCTGTTAAAAATTTACATGTTTGTACTTAGGTTCATATAATCTTTTCTTTTAATTGAGAAAAAGGTATTAAAAAGAATAAGCAATATGTGACATAAAAGATTTGTGTGACATAATTAAGTCATTATGTTATAACTTAACAGTATTCAAAATTGTTCTTTGCATAGCTTTACCCTCTTATCTAAATTGGATATATAGGTTTTATAATTTAAAATGTCTTTCATGTTTCAGTTTCTTTAATTAAACACAATTATGTGGTTATGAAAAAAAAAGACTAGATTAGCCTAAATCTAATTATTCTTAGAAGACTTAAGCTGCTCACTCAGTCAGTTTTAACAGACAAAACATTTATTTCCAGGGGAAAAATTTAACAAGACCATCTTCTCTGCTGACCTGACAAAGGACAGTTTTTTGTTTATAACCTTACAAAATCACTAAAAAAAAAATATTTAAATGCTATTCTAGAAGACAATATATTCCATTTTGATATAAGTTCTGTTTCAAAACATATTTCGATATTTTTCTGTCAAAGTTTTACTCTACTCACATACACTCAAAGCTTTTGCAAAGAGAATATTTTAGGTTTACATCAGCAACATGACAATCTAAAAGCCCAGAAGTGTGGCTCACGGAGTGTAAATCGGAAATTACACAAATAACTTACAGTAATTTAACAAAAGTATCGAACTGTCTAACTTAATTTGGGCAGGAAATAGCCAGTTTTCCCTCGAAGAACAAATGAGCATATGAAATTAAAAAGCAGTCACAGTTACTTAAGCCAGCTATGTAAAACAAGAGGTCCATTAGACTTCAGGCTAGTTAGTAAAGAATATCTGTTTTCTGAACATAATAAAGCTAAAAATGTTGAATATAGAAGTAGATTGTGGAGAAAAACACCAGACATTAATGATATTTTGTTAAAAGATAAGGCCTTGGTGGCTCACTGGTTAAGAGCTTGGCTGCTAAAAAAAATGCCTGCAGTTCCAGTCCACTAACTGCTCCCTGGAAACCCTAGGGGCAGTTCTATCCTGTCTTACAAGGTGGCTATTAGTCAGAATTGATTCAACATCAGTGGGTTTGGTTTTTGGTTTTCTATATACGCATCTATACAACATTTAAAACACACATTGCAGCAAGCACTTACTTGATTCTCAAAACAATTGTGGTACTCAAAGAAGTATTATTCTCTTGTTTTACAAATGAAGAAACTAAACTTAAATAAGGTTATCTCAGTAACCTAAGTCACAAAGGCAGTAAGTGGCAAAGCCTAGACTTACACTGAAATCTATTTATTGCAAAGTATAGGCTCCATCTCAACAGGCTTTCTGTATTTTCTTCTCCATGTCCAACAACAGAACAAGAATCTAAGCAGTAATATAGTTGTTACCTAACCTACTATAAGATAATTTCATGTAAGTGTTGTTAGACAAGTTTAGAGTAGCTTATGAAGCTCTGGTAGCATAGTGGTTAAGTGCCACATCTGCTAACAAAAAGGTCAGCAGTTTGAACTCCCCAGGTGCTTCTTGGAAACTCTATGGGACATGTCTGTCTGTCCTATAGAGTCGAGTTGGAACTGACTTGACGGCAGTGGGTTTAGACTTTTCTGGTTTTATGGATTTAAAGAATTTCAAGGTGTGACTTATGCCCATAGAAAGCCACTTGCCTTCGTGTCACCTCTATACCCTTACCACTAGGTGGCTATGTGCAGCTTTGACATTTCTGGTGACATTTTACATAGTAGAAAAAGTTTGGTCTTACCCTGTAAAATAGAATGCTGAAGTTACGTATCATTTTCACAAGGTGAAGGATTTGTTCATCTGCTAACTGACAAACCTTAAAATGTAAAGATAATTTCGTAATTTGTCATTACTAAAAAGCAAAACAGCAGCTAGTTCTGTTGATACTGTAAATAGATTTAAAAACATATATGTACTCTCAGAGTTCAACTCATATTTCAACTTAATGCAATTAACAATAACTGCAGTATTACAGACAAAAACTATCATTCTTATTTATAAATATTAATTCAAGTTTTTATTGAGTGTCTATTCTATAAAATGTGCCTTCAAATTTCTAGCACTTTCTATCACTTCACTCTGAAAATGCCTCTTTGACTTGAAAAATAAGAAAACAAAAACCCCAGAAGGAAGACGGAAAGAAAGGAAAACAGCAGGAACCAGAGTAGATGACCACTGATGTCACTATCAAACTTTTAAAATATATGAATTCATATACATGCATTAATTTCAAAATCCTTTTAATATATGGAAGAATTCATAAATAGACATTCCTGAAGAATTTCTTTTTATTTGGTGACAAAACTTGGCATAAATCTCAGTGTTATGGCAGAATTATCATGTTCTCAACAGTAATTTCATGAAGTTCTATGTAACACCTTACACTTGTTACAAGTATATGAATATGCATATATATACACACAAATTGTTTACTATTGTGTGTAAAATTAAATATAAGTCTCAGCCATATGTACTTCTAGAACTCATTCCTCACCACATCTTACATGCCATATTATGTCATATCTTGAAATATAAAACTCTACTTTTTCAATAATTACATGTGTGTTTTTAATGGGCTAATAGTTAAACTTCAGAAATGTCAACCATTTGTATACCCTCTGCTATCATGGATAAACAATCTCTTAATAGATGAAAGTCTAGATGGACAGACAGATAAAAAATAAATTCTCAGATTATCTTAAATAGGAACAATACTCTGCTGTTTTTTAAACTATTTCCCGAAGAGGTCTAGGTAATTTTAAAAAGCTCATTCTTGTTAAAATTTCATTATTCCTATAGTATAGAAATCTGACTATAGTGTTCAAGTGCCAAAATCAGAACCTAATTTTAAGAACTAGCATTAACTGGTTTCCTTTCAAAGTTATTTTGTACTGATTTAGGTTTTAGTGAGACTATCAGGAAAATGTCTACTGCTATTCATAACTAGGCAATAATTTTGTTCTGTTACACATGAGGTCACTACACAAGTCAATGTCTACTTGATAGTATCTAACAACACAAATAACATCAAGGAAACATCTACACACAAAAAAAAAAGGTGGCTTTGGATTCATGGAAAAATAAATTAGTTAACAGAGACTTTAGATCTGCGGCACCCTGGTGGTGCAGTGGTACATACTTTAACAGCCGGGTGGAGACCACTGTCAAAGAGAGCTTCATTTCTGATGATGTTTCCCACCCCAGGCAACACTTTCTGATCCAATAACACATCACATAGCATACGACCTTGCTGTTTTTTAACTTCATTTTGTGCTCTTGTGAAACTAAATTTAGGTGAACACACATCTAACTCTTCCATCCTTCTTATTCTCTGTTGGCTTTCCATTGAGTTTCTATGGAAAGGAATATAAAACATATTAATCATAAGTCTGATTATAGTTTCAAAAAGTGTCATTTGAAAGGAGCCTTGATATAAATATGAGCAATTTATGTTAATCAGGGCCTAATAGGTCTACAGACAAATATTATTTGATGGTGACATTAGAACAAGATTATATAGATTATAAGCGACTCACTGCCAACTCATAGTGACCTATAGGGCAGAGTGGAACTGTCCCACAGGGTTTCCAAACTGTAATCTTTAGAGAAGCAGACTGCCACATCTTTCTTCAGTGAAGCAGCTGGTGTGTGAGAGCCACTAACCTTTCCATTAGCAGGCAAGCACTTACCACTGGACAGCCATATATTTATTTATTTTGTAACACCAGTGACATGTCAATCCAAACTGTAGATCTAAGTGTTAGAATTTTGTTGCTGAAGTACTTTATTTTACCTGAGTTCTACAGATGAATCAAAGAAACAAATCAAATCTTTGGTGAGCTGCACTTCTAAAACAGGAGAAACTCCATTTTTATTTTTATGGCCATGTGGATTAATCATGACAGAGCCTTTCATACCAAAATGAATCCTGAAACAAAACCAAATGTTTTTTTAGTGGCAGAAAGTATATCATTGGTCAATTTTTTGCTCTTTCACTTTGCTTTTTTAAATTATAAACAAATATTAACCTGGGAGGCACTTCTCAGAGGAAAACATGGTAACTAATGTTATTATATATCTTTATCTTACAGCTTCAGGTTGCTTATAAAGCTAGATGATGTGATAGTTTTCACACCATAGAAAAAACTACTTCCAGGAGAAATAATGAAGCCTCGACAAATAAGCATAAGAAAACATATCCGTCTTCCTCCTTTCTTGTCAAATAAGGTACCTTTTATTCACAGAGCACAGCAGAGCACGGCAGAGCAGTGTATCCCAGCTTTTTACAGATTCAGAAGGGATGGGATGGGATGAGATGAGACTAAATTGAAATTGCCCTTATTTTCTGTTTTCATAAATTCTACAAAGCCACTAGGCATTCAGATTCCTTATTTCTAGCCACGGTGATTGGAAACGTTTACCTACTCCAAAATAACATCTGCAATTGAAGAGCTGTAACTTTTCTTTCTCAGTTTTGGGTTATGGAATTTTTTTCAAAATTTTATATATATATGTACACATTTATGTATACATGTATATGTATATATACACACTCACATGTATATATATAAAGTCAAAATTATTGTCTTCCATTCTTTTACTTTGATATGTATGGGGAAGACATTTTAAATATTTACAGTTAACTTTAAAGTCACAATATTGTGATGAAAAATTCATAACCTTTCAAATTTCATAGGCTTTACTAGCACAACCAGTTTAAAAAAAAAAAAAGGAAAAAGTAGTTCTGTAAGATTACCAGTGATGAAGATCAAAACTAATTCTCAAGATAAAAAATTGTTCTGCCTTTCAAATTTTTCTCCTTACAGCTTTGCTGAGTCAGTAAATATGGTCCTTCTGGCAACAAATGCTACTGCTTCCAAGTTTCTAATTCCAAAGTACCATCTTATAGTTTTGTGCAAGGTTAACCAGTCTGACTTTAAAAATATGGGTTTTAAATTCTATGTGCCCTATTATCAATCAGAAATGCATCTTATATGTCCCATATTTCCTGACATAGTGCCTGTAAGTACTCTATAATTTAGCTTATGAAGGTTCAACCTTAGAGAAACGTGTACAGCTGTCAAGCCCAGAATCTGTCGTATCTAAAGTCTTTTCAGTAGCTTGGCTCATAAAGTGGAGTTTAAATCACCTTCTGTAGTAAAACCATATCCACGTCAAAAATCTCAAAGATTAAAACCCAATTCAAATGACAGAATAGCTCCAATAAGTACCATGAATCAAATGAATATGACTTTTTTGTCTCATAAATCTATACAATTTAGGAAAAAAACTTGTAAAGTAGGAACCCTTCACACTTTACTACTATGTTTATTTTTATTTTTATTTTTTTATTTAACATGACTGAGTGAAAATGTACATTCCGATATAAATTTACATGCCCACCTATACGCAGCTTCCACTGCACTCCCTGTCCAGTGACAGCACACTATTCCTCTCTGCTCCATACATGTCTCATCCTCCCAACAGCCTCCTTTCCCCTCCTCTTCACCCACTCTCCTTCCTCCAGCCAGAGGTCAGCAGGATGATATCCTATAGATGTATAGAACCATAAAGTGCTTCCAATATATGGTCACTCTGCATTGCCAAGTCCAATTCATTCCTGTCCAAAGAGGGGAACTTTGTTATAATTTATGGGTCAGGGCAGCATCAGGGCCAGGGGCCATGCTCTCAGGGGAACCCCGAAACCACTGGACCATCAATTGAGGTCTTTTAGTGGAGATCTCAGGATGCACCCCTTTTTATTCTTGTGTTGCCAGTGAGACTCATCTCTGTGAGCTCCATCACGGCTGTCACAGGTGGTGGCCAGGCACCATCTGGTTCTTCTGGTCCCAAGTCAATGTAGGCACCCACTCTTGTGGGTCTCTCTGTCTTCTAGGTTGTCTTTACCCCATGTCATTTTGGTCCTCGGTGAGCACCCGTTCATGCTGAGTTGGGACTATTTGCTGTGCCCTCGGATGGCAGCTTGGCAGCTTTCAAGACCCCAGACGCCACTCACCAATGTGGGGTGCAGAGAGCTCTCTTAGCAAAACACTAGTTGTGCCAATTGGCCTCAATTTCGCCCAAGAGCATGGTCCCCTGCCCCCATCTCAGCTACTCTATCCTTGCAATATTGGGTTAAGATGGAAGGAGTACTCAAGTTATGCTGAAGTCCACTTAATGTTGTTCTTGTTCCTAATGTGTGCTATCACTGCTTTCTCCCAACCAGATTTCTAGCAACTATCTAAACTAAACCCTTCCCTGCTCACCCTTTCTCCCTCCCCTCCCTTGCAGCTGTCAAAGAGTCTTTTCTTCTATACACAAGTCTGTTTTTGAGATCTTATCGTAGAGATCTCATACAGTATTTGTCCCTTTGTTGCTGACTACTTTCACTCAACATAATGTCTTCCAGTTGAAACCAGGTTAGGAGATGTTTCCTGAAATCATCATTATTCTTTATCATTGTGTAGTGCTCCATTGAGTATATGTATCATAGTTTACCTATCCATTCTTCTGTTGTTGGGCATCTGGGTTGATTCCATCTTTTTGCTATCGTGGACTGTGCTGCGATAAACATTCTAGTGCATGTGTCCGTTGGTGTGAAAGGCGTTGATTCTGTAGGATATATTCCAAGTAGTGGAATTACTGGGTCAAATGGTATATCGATATCCATTTTTTTAAGGAAGTGCCAGATTGCTTATTTTGTTTTTAGTAACTACCTAGATGTTAATAGGAGCCATGGTGGCACAGTGGTTAAGAGTTCAGTTGATAATCTAAAGATTGGCAATTGAAATCTACCAGTCACACCTTAAAAAATTTATGGAGTGTTCTACTCTTTCCCATAGAGTCACTAGGAGTCAGAATAAGCTGACACATTTCGTGTTAACAGTTAAGTAACTTTGTATCTTAAATTAAGAAAAGCGTATCAGTGTCACGAAATTTTGAATGCACAGTAAACTCCTGTATTGTTATAATTACCTTACTGATGTTATTTTTTTTAGAAATCAGGGCATAGACTCATATTACATTGATATTCAGAATGATACCTGCAGCACAATGGGTTTCTCCCTGTATGTACCTTTTTGCGCATGGTTCTATTATTCCCACAAAATGATTGCTTGGGGCTGTGCAAATTAAGATGCCTGTGGCCCATCAAGGGGATTGGTCAGTTTTGTCATTGCCATGGGTTAAGTTGTGGTCCCCCAAAATTGTGTGGGGCTGTTTGGCTGTGCTGTGATTCCCAGTACTGCATGATGTTCCTTTATGTTGTAAACCCTGCCCCTACGATGTTAATTAGGGAGGATGGGAAGCAGTGGTGCCAGTGGGGCAGGACTCAAGGTGCAAGACTGCTTTGTACCTTGAGGCAGTCTCTTGAGATTAAAAGAAAAGAAGCTAACAGAAAGACATGGGGAACTTCATACCATCAAGAAAGAAAGCAGTGCTGGGAACTGAGCATGTCCTTGAGAAAGTGCCAGGGTCCTGGCATCTCAGTAGCTTCTACCGCAGGGGAAGACTGATGAGAAGGACCTTCCTCTAGAGCTAGTAGAGAAAGTCTTCTCCTGGAACTAACACCTTGAATTTGGACTTTAACCTACTAGACTGTGACAAAATAAAATTTCTCTTTTTAAAACCATCCACTTATGGTATCTCTGTTATAGCAGCACCAGATGACTGAAACAGTCATCTGGGTAGGCTTAAAAAGAGTCAGTCCCCAAGCTGAAGGTATAACATGTCAGTTATCACTCAACTGATCTATAGATTAGAGGTAATGCCAATGCAACCCCACATAGAAACATTTTTAGGAATCAACAAGCTGATTCTAAACTTGATTTCAGCTTGTCATAAAGTTACTTTAATTAAAACAGGATAGTAGTCACTTGAATATAGAAAGCTGAGAAATTATTGTTGTTGGGTACCACTGAATCACTTCTACTCATACTAACTCTATGTATGACAGAATGAAACAAAGCCTTTTCCTTCACCACTGTCCGCAGTCATTGTTATGCTTCAGCCTATCATTTTAGCCACTGTATCAATCCATCTTGTTTAGAGTCTTTCTCTTTTTTGATGACCCTCCACTCTACCAAAAATGATGTCCTTCTCCAGGCACTGATCCCTCCAGACAACATGTCCAAAGTATGTAAGATGCAGTCTCATCATCCTTGCTTCTAAAGAACACTTGGGTTGTACTTCTCCCAAGACAGATTGGTTCTGTTAGTTTTCAAAACCCATAGTATATTCAATATTCTTCCCCAACACCACAACTCAAAGGCATCAGTTCTTCTTCTGTCTGCCGTATTTGTTGTCCAGCTTTCACAAACATATGATGCCATTGACAATTTCATGGTTTGCGTCAGGTTGACCTTAGTCTTCAAGGTGACTTTGCTTTTCAAACTTTAAATAAGTCTTTTGCAGTACATTTTCCTAATCCAATGTGCACTTTGATTTCTTAACTACTGCTTGCTTCCATGGGCATTGACTGTGGGTCTAAGTAAAATGAAATCCTTGACAACCTCAGTCTTTTCTCTATCATGATGTTGCTTATTGGTCCAATTGTGGGACTTCTGTTTTCTTGATTTTGAGGTATAATCCATACTCAAGTCTGGTCTTTGATCTTCATCAGTAAGTGTTACAATCCTCTTCACTTTTAGCAAGCAAAGTTGCATTATCTGCATAATGCTGGTTGCTAGTAAGTCTTCCTCCAATCCTGATGCCTCCACACCTTCCCCTCACCCTCCATTCTTCTTCATATCATCCAGGTTCTCAGATTATATTCTTGGCATACAAATTGAATAGGTATGATAAAAGGTTAAAACCCTGACATGTATCTTCCCTGGCTTTAAAGCATGCAGTGCCCCCCACTGTTCTGTTCGAATGACTGCCTCTTGATTCATGTACAGATTCCTCATGCACACAATTAAGTGTTCTGGAACTGCCATTCTCTGCAATGTTATCCATAATTTGTTATGATCCACACAGTTGAATGCCTTTGCGTAGTCAATAAAATACAAGTAAACATCTTTTTTGATATTCTCTGTTCTCAGCTAAGGTCCATCTCACGTTAGCAATGATATCCCTGGTTCCACATTCTTTTCTGAATCCAGTTTGAATTTCTGGCAGTTCTTTGTCAAGATACCTCTGAAGCTGCTTTGAATGATCTTCAGCAAAATTTTACTTGAGTATCATGTTAATTGGTAATTTGGTAATTTCCACACTTGGTTGCATCACCATTCTTGGAAATAGCCATAAATGTGGATCTCTTCCATTTGGTTGGGCAGGTAGCTGTATTCCCAATGTCTTGGCATCGATACGTGACCACTTCCAGCACTGCATCAGTTTGTTGAAATATCTCAGTTAATATTCTGTCAATTCCTACAGTTGTGTTTTTCACCAATGCCTTCAGTGCAGCTTGGACTTCTTTCTTCTCTACCATGGAATCTTGTTCACATGCCACCTCTTAAAATGGTTGAGTGACAACCAATTATTTTGGGTAATAATGACTGTGTATTCCTTCCATTTTCTCTCAACACTTCTGCTTTCTTTAATATTTTCCCCATAGAATCCTTCACTATTACAAGTCAATGCTTTAACTTTTTATTGAGTTCTTTCAGCTTCTGCATTTTTGGTTCTCATTTTTTGTTCTCATCAGCTCTTTGCACATGTCATAATACTGTATTTTGTCTTTTTAAGCCATCTTAATTGATTGAGTTGTGTTCCTCCTGCCCCTGCCCCCGCCCCCCAAAAATATATATATGTGTGTAACAATTTGGCTGGGCCATGATTCCCATTATTTTGTGATTGTCCTCCATGTTGTGATGTTTCTGATGACATAAATCTTAATCTCTACCTGTGGTTAACAAATTGGATTATGTTGAAGAGGATTAGGGTGGGACTGTAACATCCTTTCTAAGGTCACCTCCCTGTTCCAATGTAAAGGGAGTTTCCCCAGAGTGCAGCTTGCATCTTTTTGTCCTACAAGGGATAAAATGAAAGGAAACAAGCAGAGGGTTGGGGATGTCATATCATCAAGAAAACAGCACCAGGTGCAGAGTATATTCTTTGGACCTGAGGTTCCTATGCTAAAATGCTCTCAGACTACAGAAAAACTGATGTAACACACAGACTTTCCTTTAGATCCAAACAAAACAGTATGATCCTTTGAACCAGCATCCTGAATTTGGCCTTCTAGCCTACTGGATTGTGTAAGAATAAACTTTCCTTTGTTAAAACCATTTGCTAATGGTATTTCTATTACAGCATGTCATGGACTGAATTGTATCCCCCCCAAAATATGTGTAGCCATGTGGCTGGGCCATGATTCCCAGTATCTTGTGACTGTCCTCCATTTCCTATGCTGTACGTTAAAGGATTAGGGTGGTGCTGTAAATCCCTTCATAGCACCACCTCCCTGCTTCACTGTAAAGGGAGCTTCTCTGTAGTATGGCTTGCCCCACCCTTAATCCTTTCATCCTATGAGAGATAAAAGGAAAGAGAAGCAGGCTGACAATTGGGAACCTCACACCATCAAACAAGCAGCACTTGGAGAAGAGCATGTCCTTCAAACCTGAGGTTCCTTCACCAAAATGCTCCCTGGACAAAGACTGATACAACATCGGACTTTCCTCCAGAGCCAACAAGGGGAAAAGCCTTGCCCTGGAGCGGACATCCTGAATTTGGACTTGTAGCCTACTGGACTGTGTAAGAATAAACCTCCCTATGTTAAAGCCATCCACTCTGTGGTAATTCTGTTAGAGCAGCACTAGCTGACTAAAACAGAGCAGTACCAGATGACTAAAACACCATCCTTTGAAATCTTCTGTTCAGTCCTTTTACTTCATCATTTCTTCCTTTTGCTTTAGCTACTTGAAGTTCAAGAGCAGGTTTCAAAGTGTCTCATGACATGCATTTTGATATCTTCTTAGTTTCCTATCTTTTTAATGATCTCTTGCTTTCTTCATGTATTCTGGCTTTGATGTCATTTTACAACTCACCTGGTCTTGGGTCATAGGTCCTGAATGCATCAAATTTATTCTTGAGATGATCTCTAAACTCAAGTGTGATATACTCAAGGTTATATTGGCTCCTGTGGACCTGATCTATTTTTTTTTTCAGTTTGAACTTGAACTTGAATATGAGCAATTGGTGGTCTGTTCCACAGTCAGCCCCTGGCCTTGTTTTGACTGAGAGAATCGAGCTTTTGCATCATCTCTTTCCACAGATGTAGTCAATTTGATTCCTGTGTATTCCATCTAGTGAGGTCCTTGTATACCAGCTCTGACAATTAAGTTAGTAAATTCAATTGTTCTAAGTGCCATACCTCCTTGCTAACTGTCACTATGGTCGCCTCTGAAGTACTCCCCTCAGGAAGCTATGCACTAACGCTAGCACCTAGTTCACCCTTCGAAACAATTTTGGAACTCTCTGGAATAGCCATTGTGCACAGTGGCACGGTGACAAGTTTGCAAACTTAATTGCATAGTTGTCTCTGAGGGAATTTATAGCCAGTATACAAATAACTGTATCAGAATCCCCTTGATCTAGACCCCAGAGACTTTTTTCTTCACCTGAAGATAAGGAAATATTGAAAGGAAGACATCTTGATGACATTCAGGACATTAAAGGTAATATGATGACAACTCTGATGGTTATTCCAGAAAAAGAGTTCCAAAATTGCTTTGAAGGGGACTCGGCACTGATTTCAGTCCACAGAAGGGGAGTGCTTCAAAGGTGACCAGGGTGATATTCAGCTGTGAGGTATGCAGTACGTTTTTAAGGGTGAGTTCACAAACTTAGTGGTCAGAACTCGCACAGTTACCATTTACATCAGTGATAAAAGTTATTTGCAATGAAGATGTTGGTCTTGCAAAATTCTATCATGCCATCTCCAGCATCGTTTCTATTACTAAGGATACATTTTCCAAATACTGATTCTTCTTTTTTGTTTGCAGCTTTTGCATTACAATCACTAGTAACTGTCAATGCACAAAGTTTGCATGCTCGATGAATTCCAGACTGCAGAAATTAGTAAAGACACTGTTTCTTCACCTTTGGCCTTAGTGGTTGGTACATGAATTTTAATAATAGTTATATTAACTAGACTTCCTTGCAGGTGTGTGGATTATCCTATCATTGACAGCATTGTACTTCAGGGCAGATCTTGAAAGTTTCTTTTTGACAATGAATGTGATGCTATTCCTCTTCAAGGTGTCATTCCCAGCATAGTAGACAATATGATTGTCCAATTCAAAATGGCCAATACCAGTTCATTTCAGTTTACTAGTGCTTAGATTATTGATGTGTATGCATTCCACTTCATTTCTGATGATTTCTAGTTTTCTTATAGTCATACTTGGGTCCATGTTTAAATTACTAATAAATGTTTCCAGCTGTTTCTTCTCATTCTAAGTCATTCTACAGCAGCAAATGATGGTCCAGAAAGCTTGACTCTATCTACATCATTAAGGTCGACTCTACTATGAGGAAGCAGCTCTTCCCCAGTCATATTTGGAGTGCCTTCCAACCTGAGAGGCTCATCTTCTGGCATTTTATCAGACAATGTTTCACTGTTATTCACAAGGTTTTCTCTGGATAATTCTTTTCAGAAGTAGACCGCTGAGTCCTTCTTTCTAGGGTGTCTTAGTCTGGAAGCTCCGCTCAAACCTGACTGCCATGAGTGACCCTGCTGATACCTGAATACCAGTGGGACAGCATCATCCAGCATCACAGCAATACACAAGCCCCCCCGCAGCATGACAAACTGACAGACAGGTGAAAGCATACACATGATCTACTGGTTTCCAACAAAGCTGAAGGAAGGCAGTGGAGAAAGGGTAATTTCTTCAACAAGTGGCTCTAGAACATTTGAATTTGCGTATGCAAAGAAATTAACTCTTACTTTACATTTTATATTGTATAACAAAATTAACTCAAAATGGATTGTAGTCCTAAACACAAGAGTTAAGACAATAAAACTTCCAGAAGAAAAGAAAAATTTTAGCGACCTTGAATTTGACAAAGATTTCTTAGACTGGTTTCAAAAACCATGAAACATTATAAATAAATAAGTTTGTAGAATTGGTATGCATCAAAAATTAAAGGTTTTGCTCTCCAAAAGACATGCTTTAGTAAATCAGTAGATAAGCCAAAGGCTGGGAGAAAACAATCACTGAACATAGATAAGAGCTTACTTTCAGAAAATATGAAGAATAAAATTCAACAATATGTAGATAAATAACTCAATAAAAGTTGGAAAAAATATTTGAACGGACATTTCACCCCAGAAAATATAGACAGCAAATAAGAACATGGCATTTATGGTTGTTGTTTGTTGCTGTCCAGTTAATTTCTGCTCACGGTGCTCTCATTTGTGTAGAGCAGAGCTTTAATTCAGAGGCTTTTCAAGGCTGTGACTTGAATTCTAAGGTTCCTCTGGGATGGATTTGAAATTTCAAAGTTTCAGTTAGTCTGCCAGTGTTTAATCACTTGCACCATACAAGAACTTGGTTTTGGTTATTAAATGAAAACAAAAAACAAACAAACAAACAAAAAAACCTGCTTCTCTTGAGTTGATTCAGCCTCATAGTAACACTATAGGACAGAGCTTCCAGTGAGAGGCTGGTGGATTCGAACTACTGACTTTTTTGGTTAGCAGCTGAGATTTTAACCACTTTCTATTTACTTGGATTCCACTTAAAACCACAGTGATACACACTACATAATTATTACAAGAGTTTGAATTAAAAAGGTTGATGATATCAAATGCTGACAAAGATGTGAAAGGGTATTCTCATACAAGGTCTGACAATTTAGTTTGCAAACTCATCCTAGAGAAAGTACTACCTATCTCATTGCTAAACACCACTATGGTCTCACCCTTGCTATGAACCCATGCTAGTGCTTAGTCTACACTTCAAAGCAATTTTGGAACTCTTTTTCTGGAATGGCCATCACGGTTCCTTTCAATATTTTCTTTATCTTCAGCTAAAGAAAAAGTCACAAGTGGGCCAGATCAGGTGTGTAGGGAGGGTGTTCCAATATAGTTTTTTGTTTACTGGCTAAAAATTCCCTCACAGACAACTGTAACAATTAAGTTCATGAAGTTGTCACTATGCCACGGTACACAGTGGCTGTTCCAGAAGGAGTTCCAAAATTGCTTTGAAGAGTGGACTAGGCACTGACATCAAAGCATAGCTTCCCAAGGGGAGTAATTCAAAGGTGACCATTGTGATATGCACCAAGGTGGCATGTAGCACTTAGAACAATTAAGTGCACAGACTTAATTGTCAGACCTGGTATACAGTGAAACCAGTGGTACCTAGTACTTGACAGGACTGACCTTATTTTCTGGGTCTGGCATATTTTCCACCTTTGACAGGATACAGTCTTACCACTTTTTAATAGCTCATTTTAGTGGAAAACATTTGAGTTTTCCTTCTTAAGTAGGTACTGACTTATGTAGGCTTTACTGTACTTCTAGTAGGGATGAAAGTAGTATTGTCGATTTGGAAAATAATCTGGCAGTTCCTCTTAAAGTCAAATACAATTATTCAAGGACTCAGAAATCATATCTCAAAGTATTCACCCAAGATAAATGAAATATATGTCAACACATATATTACCTGTATGTGAATAAGTATAACAATCTTATTCACACTAACTAAAACCTTGAAATAATCCAAATGTACATCATCTGATGAATCGATCTATAAATCATTGTCATTCGTACAGTGGAAGATTACCTGGCAACAGAATAGAATGCACTACTGATATTTCAAAGAATATGAATAAGTCTCAAAATCATTAATCAAAGTACAAAAGGGCAGATAATTTTAGAAATGGCAAAACTGTAGTGACAGAAATCATATCAGTGATTGCCAAGAATAGAGGAGGGCACTGCCTACAAAGAGACACAAAGGATGTTTAGGGGGAGATATTGTATATTTTGACTGTGCTGGTGGTTACTCAAAATTCAGTGAAGTATATTCTTAAAAAACAGGAATTATCCAATAACTCAGTTATACTTGGAGTCTCTGGATGGCAAAAACAGGTGCTCATGCCTCAGAAACTGTACAAAGACCAAGAGGCAGTCTTCCAAACAGTACAAAGGGATGCTGTCTGATTTAAAACCAGAAAAAGTATGTGGCAAGGTTGTATCTTTTCATCATACTTACTCAAATGATGTATATTCAGAGCAAACAATCCAAGAAGCTGGACTGTATAATGAAGAATGTAGCACTGAGATCGAAGGAAGACTCATTATCAACCTGCTACATGAAGATGACACAACTTTGCTTCCTTAAAGAGGACTTCAAGCACTTAACTGATGAGGCAAAGACTACAGGGTTTAGCATAGATTACACTTCAACATAAAGAAAACAAAAATCTTCATAAATGGACCAATAAGAAGTGCTATGATAAACAAAGAAAAGATTCAACCCGTCAAGGATTTTATTTTACCTGGATCTACAATTAACACCCATGGGAGCAGCAGTCAAGAAATAAAGCAATGTAGTATGCTGGGCCTAATCTGCTGCAAAAGGCCTCTTTAAAGTGCTGTAAAGCATAGCAGTTATTTTGAGGACCAAGTTGCGCCTTAGTGGCATTTTTAATCACCTCTCATATATGCAAAAGCTGGATAATGAATAAGGAAGACCAAAGAAGAATTGATACCTTTGAATTACAGTGTTGACAAAGAATATGGGCTGCCAGAAGACAATATAAGTCTGTTTGAAAGAGATACAGCCAGAACGCTCCTTAGAAGCAAGAATCGATTTTGTCTCATGTACTTTGGATACGTTATGAGGAGGGTCCGGTTCTTGGAGGACATTTTACTTGGTAAAATAGAGGGTCCTCGAAGAAGAGAAAGACCCTCAAGGAGATCGAGTCACACAGTAGCTCCAACAATGAGGCTCAAACATGACAATGATTCTGCAGACGGTGCAGGACCTGGCAGTGTTTTGTTCTGATGCACACAGAGACTCTATGAATTACAACCAATTTGATGTCAGGCTTGGCAAGAACCAAAACAACAAAAACACTTGGGGAGAAGAAGGGTGGACTTGGAAAGGGGGAGATGTCCAGACAAAGCCAAGTGCCATCGAGTCTGGCAAGAAAACTAATGCTAAGTAAGCCTGCAATAAGCTTCTCCACCTTCCACAGCATTATAGTACTTATTGCACATGGATTGCATGTTAACATATTTTAGGGGTTTTATAACCTTGTGTGGTGTTGTAGATAAATAGTAAATAATCAGTCAAGGCAGACCATGCACATGA
The DNA here is from genome assembly GCA_028571685.1 of Heterohyrax brucei. NCBI lineage: Eukaryota > Metazoa > Chordata > Mammalia > Hyracoidea > Procaviidae > Heterohyrax > Heterohyrax brucei. The sequence continues at coordinate 9,226,259 of CM053156.1, forward strand.
GTCATTCTCTATTGTGCAACCACTTACAGATGTCTTTGATTTCCACTGAAGATAAACATGAATATAAAAATGCAGATGCACTCAAGATTCAAAATACTAACATCAAGGACTCTCTCCTAAGAAAACAATAAAATGGTACAAGATATAGGTCCAAGGATGAGGGACTGGCTAAAAAATGTTAATATATCCTATTATGGAAATTCTGCACACATTAAAAATGCAGTGATAAATGTGAGTGCCAGAACTCGACAGGACTGCCTGGTTTCTCCATGACTTGTAAGTTTTCCACCTTTGTTAAGGTGCAGACACTTTCCTGTTTCTTCTATTAATGGAAAATACTTTTTTCTCTCTCTAACACGTTTCTGTCTTACAGAGGTTCTGACTTTTGCAGGTTTTATTATAGTCCTATAATGAATATTTTGATGTATGCAATATGTATTTTGTCTTTAAGAAACCAAAGATATATTAATGTTCTCATTTACATAAAATTATAATACATAATACAAGAATAATTATAATGCATAAATATGTAAATGAACTATTTTAGAAAACTAAAAACCAGTTGCCGTGGAGGTGATTCCTACTCATGCTGACCTTAGGTGCTGCAGAGGAGAACTGTGCTCTATAGCGTTTTTATGCAAAGGAAGGAAAGCGAAACTGGTGTCCTACAGGATATCAGGCACAGAAGGGAAAATAAAGAAGCAAAACTCTCCAGGTATTCTCCAGATACACCCAGAACTGGTAAAATAATTAAAATTAAAACTAAATACGGCTATTTCGGAAACTGAAGATATTTAATTATCTAGGTTGCTGTTAGGTTGCAAGGGACAGGAATCCAATTCAAAAAGATTTAGGCAACAAGGAGTATTTGGTAGTTCACAGAATCTTAGGAAGTATTAAACAACCAAACTGCAGAAAAGGCTAGAATGTGGTTAGAGCTCAGAAAAGATGGAATAAGGACTTAAAGCACCTCTAAGACCATCTGCTTTACGTAGATAGCCAAGCCAAGTGCCGTCGAGTCGGATCCGACTCATGGCTTTACGTAGATGGAGATGATTTTTATCATTACATTGTCACAGTTAGCCGGCCATGTAACATGGCTACTGTCTTTGGCTGGGTTCTCTACAGAAGGAAAACTATGCAGTGTACATGTATCTATATCAACCTCTCTCTCTCCCCCTCTCTATCTAATACATAGAAAGAGAGATTTATATCAGGGATTGTCATGGATTGAATTCTGTCCCCCCAAAAATATGTGTAGCCATGTGGCTGGACCATGATTCCCAGTATCTTGTGACTGTCCTCCGTTTGGTGGTTTTCCTATGCTGTATGTTAAAGGATTAGGGTGGGGCTGTAAATCCCTTCATAGGATTACCTCCCTGCTCCAGTGTAAAGGGAGTTTCCCTGGAGTATGGCTTGCCCCACCCTTAACCCTTTCATCCTATGAGAGATAAAAGGACAGAGAAGTAGGCAGAGAATTGGGAACCTCATACCATCAAGAAAGCAGCACCGGGAGAAGAGCATGTCCTTCAGACCTGAGGTTCCTGCACCAAGATGCTCCCTGGACAGAGACTGATGTAATAACGGACTTTCCTCCAGAGCCGACAAAGGGGAAAGTCTTCCCCTGGAGCAGACACCCTAAATACGGACTTGCAGCCTACCAGACTGTGTAAGAATAAACCTTCCTTTGTTAAAGCCATCCACTCGGTGATATTTCTGTTAGAGCAGCCCTAGCTGACTAAAACAGGGATCCACAATCAATATACATGGAACAAAGAGTCGAGAAATCAAAGGATGTATTGCATGTGCAAATCTGCTGCAAAATACCTCTTTAAAGTGTTACGAAGTAAGATGTCCCTTTGGGGACTAAGTTACAGCTGATCCAAGTCATGGTCTTCTCAGTCACTTCATATGCATGCAAAAAAGCTGGACAATTAATAAGAGAGGCTGAAGAGAAATTGATTCTTTTGAATTATGATGCTGGGAAGAATACTGAATACACCATGGACTGCGAGAAGAACAAGTCAGTCTGTCCTGGAAGAAGTACTGCTAAAGTGCTCCTAAGAAATGAGGGTGATGTCATTTCATTCCATGCACTTTAGATATGTTGTCAGGAGGGACCTGGAGGAGGACATCCTGCTTGGCAAGGTCAAAGGTTAGTAAAAAAGAGGAAGATCCTCAGAGAGATAGACTGAACAGAGGCTGCAACAACAGGCTCAAACGTCATAACGATTGGGAGGATGGTGCAAAACCAGGCAGTGTAAGATTATGCTAAGTCCTTCTTAAAATATGTGGTTGAGGTGGCCAGAAGACCAGTTACCAGATGGTATACTGTCCCTAAAAGAAAAGTGGTCATACTGGATCGCCAAGCCAAGTGCCGTCAATAGTTATCTATGATTCACTATAGAGTTGATTTTATAATATATTATATATTATAATATAATTTAAGGATCTCTGGTGGCACCATGGTTAAGCACTCAGGTATTAAACAAGAGGTTGGTGGTTTGAACCCACCAGGGATTCCATGGGAGAAAGACCTGGTGATTGGCTCCTGTAAACATTACAGTCTGGAAAGCCTAGGGGGTAGATCGATTGTGACCTCTATGAGATCTTTGTGAGTCAAAAATCAACTAGGTGGCACCCAAAACAAGAAAAAAAAAAATCCATTTCCATTGAGTTCATTCCAACTCATGTGAACGACAATTTATTGCTTAAAATCTGTATCACATTTCAAGTTCTTCTATTTTGTTATGCCAGAACTATGTCTAAGCTGTAAATTCCTTTTCCAAGCAGCACATGATGGATTCCATAAAGATAACTAAAAAGAATTGCTGCATTATCTCTTGCACATCTGTTTAGAAGCTCACACCACTTAAACTCCAATAAATTAAAAAACTGATTATGTATACAGCATCCCTAAAATGGCAAAGCCTCCAAAATATTTCTGGTCTCTGAATATGTATGATAATTGCAAACCACTGGAGTCATATAAATTACAGATTGGAAATAGCTAAGTGTTTTGGAGACATTCATTAAAAAAAAAAAAGGTATCTTTTAAATGTTAATCCAAGATGTAACAGCTGTGTGCATTTTCATTGACAATCATAGCTTTAAGGGTGGTCTGTGTGAGTAGATAGATACAGACACATGCACACAGGATACTGGCAATGCATGCCTGTAAAATTAATGGAGTTTGTATTTGGTAACGTGATTGTGAATGTATTATTTTATTCTTATTTGCTCATTTTTTTCTGAGCTTTTTCTAGTGTGTATTTGTTACGTTTATAACTAAAAACTGCAATGATTTCTGTTTGTTTTGTTAGAGATGAAGAACTGCTATGAGTGTTTGGAAGTGGTGTGAGTACTAATTATCCATAACACCAAAAGCTGTGCTCCCAAAGTAATACATATAAAATAATTTTTATTATGCCATGGCACTATCTGAGCCTCAGTGGTATAGTGGTTAAGCTCTTAGCTAACAAAAAGTGGACAGTTCAAATCCACTAGCTGCTCCTTGAAAACCATATGGGCCAGTTCTACTCTCTCCTGTAGGGTTGTTACAAGTTGGAATTGACTCAGTGGCAATGGATTTGATTTTCTTTTTTGTTTGTTTTTCAATCACACTCTTATGAACCTTGAAAAATACTTTAATAACTGAAATAATCACTCTCCAATTTGGATCTTTCTGAAACTTGAATTTTTAAAGAGAAGATTCTCTCAAAGAAGGCTAGACCTGTATTGTACTCCCATAATCAAATGAATCCCAGGAAGATTCATGGCTTACCCTGTGAGAAGAACATGCATTAGGATTAAAATCCTGTAAGCAAGTTTCGGTAAAGCTGGGTATTAAGGGGAAACCTGGTACCATCACCAAGCATGTTTCTGATATTTGTTCCCTAAAACGCAGAAAGCAGGCCAGATGAGAATATTCCACATTTCTGTCTCCTTCTCACAGACCTGCAGTGCTGTACCAGGTCACATTTCTTTGACCGAGTCATCTATTCTCCTAAGAAACTTAGATCAGGAGTGAATTTTTTAAATGCAACTGTTCGATTGTGAAAAGGGACACAGTTGGTTTTACATTGTTTAACTCAGAGTCAAACAGTGGATCTGCCACTTACCTTGAACTCTTACATCCAATAGTAATTAAGGCTGCCGGAAATTGAAAAGGAAGCAAGCAACTGCACTTCCCCCACCAATATGCTGAGATACCTGCTGTCCAGGGACTGTAGGCATTCGCTTAGTGTGAAGAAACAATTGTCCTTGTTTGCAACTTCATGGAACATTTACTGCCAGCCCTGACAGAGCAATGATTCCTCTTTATCAGTTTGGTGGGGAGCACCTGATAAACACCTCCCCTTCAACCTATGGAAATAAATCTGTACCTCACACCAGAGAATCAGTAACACGTCAGCATTTTCAACTATCTTGCACGGGATTCCATTGTGTACAGTTCTGTTCACGGGTAAGAGTTCTCAATCACGTCAGTCTACTAAGGTAATGATGTAACCTGCAGTATAGCATTTACTGCATGAAGCAGTAGGCATATGCTGATGCCATCAACTCCAGACTAAGAAAAACCACCAAGTGCCAGTGTTGTTCAAGGACAGCAGCTGCTGACAATAAGGAGAGAACACCTCAAAGAAAAAGCAATTATGTAAATCCTGAAGTATTCTAACTGCTTGGTAGATGAAGGGCAATAAATAACAATCACGTAGTCATATTCACTCTTTGTGGCTATTATTCACCTTCAGTTAGAAGAATGAGGTTCAGTAGTAGGGCTTTACTTTTAAGAGTTCAACTTCTTTTTATTATTATCAATGGCCATAATCTTTAACAGCCTTTAAAACTGTACTTTTGGTAAAGGTTTACAGAACAAAATAGCTACTCATTAAAGTTATTACTCATACTGTTCTATGACATTGGTTAATAACCTCATGTCATATCAGCACTCTCTCTTCTCACCCTTGGTTTCCCCAACCAGCTTTCCTGTCCCCTCTGGCCTTCTAGTCCTTTCCCTCTAGCCTGGCATACCGCTTTAGTCTTGTTTTGTTTTATGGGCTTGTCTAATCTTTGTATGAAGGGCGAACCTAAGGAGTGAATTCATTACTGAACTAAAAATATTCAGTATCTTAACAGAAAAATTTAAAACAATTCAAAGAAGCAGTATCAGTCTTTATAGTTTGCAATAATAACTTAGGCTAAACTCAAAAAAGATAGACTGAGATTTAAGAGGCATATTAACTCACAGAGTTTCTTCCTTTCCTTGCAAAAAAAGTTAAACAGGTGACCATGTTCTAGAAATTACATAAGTTTTGACATCCTCTTTATCATTAAATCAACCAACATAGAAGACTGTTTACCCTTCACTGCCCAATATGTTATTCATATAATATCCATAGAAATTTCCAGAAAAACTGTGAAACATGGAGAACATATTTTCCTGTAAAAAGTTTTTGAATTCTATAAACAAATTTTCAAATTTCATTCAGATTTCAGAGGAAAAAAAAAAAGACAAATATAAAACTCCAGTAATGCATTTAAACCAAACTAGGAACTGTCACAAATATAATGACACTCATGCCACTGAGTGCAGTATATACATGGTGACAAAATAAAAGAACAGCAATGTAAGGAGTTGGGGGAGTAGCAGAGCAGAGATCTGTCACTCTAAAACATCTGGGGAAGCCCCACTAGCCTATCATTTTTTTTAAAGAAATAAATTGCTTAGCCCTGTAAGTAACAACGACATCACCATTTATTCCTCTGTTGCTTATTGCTTTTCAAGAAAGAATCCTGACCTCTTATGTTAGAGTTCTCTTAAAAATACTTTCCAACATGATTAAATGTGACACCTAGCAAACTGTAAGAAAAGACTTCAACAAATTCTTCAACACAGAGAGATAAGACATATTGTACAGGTTTATCTTACCGTAAAGCTTTTGGCCCAAAATACATAAAGAGCTCCTTCCCCAAAGTTGCCACACCACTGTAAGCATATTCATTAAACAGTCTCATGAAATTCCAGCTGGAATCTTTATTATTATTCACTGCAGCAACCTAGTAGAAAATACATAAACAGACACACATAAACATAAATGCTAAGCAAATTATAATTCTTAAATTTATTTATGTGACTTCATGTCTAGGTGCATCCCCGTGAGAATAATCTCCAACAAGTCAAGTAATGTTATCAGCTGTTTACACACATTTTGTCAAATTACCATGCAGTCATTCAAAACGAGGGAAGCGAAAAGAAGTGAAACAAGAAGTAACTAACAACTGAAATGAATTTCTTCCAAGACCATATCACTCTTCGCATATGAAAAAAAGTAGAGGGAAAGTATGGAATCCTCTAAAACTAAAAACAAAAAAATATAGGGTCTTCTATTTCCAGAAGGATAGGCACAGTCCCTGAAAGGATATTTATAAAAAACGTTAAAAATGATAAAATATGAAAAAAAAAATCTGTAATGGCCTTGATGGACTCATAAGCAAGCAAGGACTAATAAGATGTGAAAAACCAAGTAAAGGTGGGAGGAAGTCCTGAGTCCTGAAGCCAGCTTTCACCATAAAGGCATGTATTCTACCTCAGGCATGAGGGCTTCAGTTTCATAGTCTTGCCAGGCATGAGGGTAGGGGTTGCAGACAGGGAGGTTGCAGACAAAGCCTGGATCTGTCTGAATCAGGGAATCTAACAGCAGGCACACCTCTCTCCCCAAAATCAACAAAAAAGGGAAAAATGAACCCATCAATCTTTCTCCCATTAACTGTGGTGACACAGTGGTTAAGAGCTATGGCTACTAACTCAAGTGGGCAGTTCAAATTCACGAATGGCTCCTTGAAAACCCTACAGGGCAGTTCTCTCTGTCCTGTAGGGTCACCATGAGTCAGATTGGACCCCTCAGCAGCAAGGTTATTTTTCTTTTTAATATCTTTTTCCCAATGGCTGTGCAAATCAAGCACAGTATTGCTAGGAATAAACATATTTAAGGTTGACACTCTAAAGAAATCAAGAGCATTGTAAACCTAAAATATAAGGTCTTTTATGGGAACTGGAAAGGAATGGGGCAGAGTTTCATGGCTGGTAATGTTCTTTTTCTTCAGTCAGGTAGTATGTATAACAGTGTTCTTTATATCATTATTTTTTATTCATTACATATGTTTTATAAACATTTAAAATTTGCACTCAAATTTAGTGACAAAATAACACCTATTATAGATGCATAACAATTACATAAAAATGTAATAGGTACATACCACTTACACAAAATTAAGAAGTAACTAAGGTAGCATTCTTGCATATTTCTAGCTTTTTATTTTATTTTTTCCTCTTTTACCCTGCAAGAAATCTTGTTGAGGAAGGAGTATCAGAGAGATATACAATAAATTTTAGATCTAGAGCCTTGCTGCAAATCACAACTTTGGATTTATAGAAACATCATTCATGTCCAGTTTATTCTACTAAATCAGCCCTTCTTAAAAAGATACAGCTGTCTTATCTATTTCAAGGATAAAAAGAGAGATAATTAGGAAAAACAAAAGATTGAGAACAGAGGCTACTCTTCACTAAACTCATTCAAGATTGTAATGACTACAGCCAATGCCAGAATTTTCCAGCTGCCTAAAATTCAGGGAATTGACTTTAAATGCCTCTCTCACGTAATCACTCCTGCTACATCAATTACAGACTTAGAACAGCTGATGAATAAATGCACAGGAGTAATGAAAAGAGATAGCCTTCCAGTTCTGCACAAATCAGAAAGGAACCTGTGGGAGATTCAAGCATCACGAATTGTAGGCGCATATGCCATCAGGTCCTCAGAATATCTGCCTTTGATTCCTTTCCCCTTTCTTAGGTGAACTCTAGTTCTATCAATGATTATCAAGTACTGGCAAGGCTAGCTTGATACTTAGGGAGGGAAGAATATACTTTCACATTTGTCTTGTTTTCAGGAAATGCATCTGTTAGATCCTTGAATTGGGAAGCTGCTTTTCTCTGCCTAACAAAGGACTTGAAGCCACTTATATTCACTTTGAGCCAAGTGTAGGTTTAGACAGTAGGTTTCTATAGCAACCAATTAGTATGTAAAAAGTTTTTATAAACTTGCCAGGATTCTATTCTGAAGATGAGGTACAGAAGATATATATATTATGAGTAACCCTTGGCAACCCTTTCCTCAACTTAAGGTTTATCTTTTTAGGATCGATGAGTGAAAGGCCTTACTAACATTTTTAATTTTTTAATTAATGGGTCTAAACCTTATCTTCCTATCACGCTAGTATTGTTTACTAACTGGTTTTGAACAAGCCCTATAAGTTCCTAAGGAGCCCTGGTGGCACACTGGTGAAGTACTCAGCTGCTAACCAAAAAGTCATGTTTCAAACTAATCCAGTGGCTCCATGGGAGTAAGACCTTGGAAATCTGCTCCCATAAAGCTTACAGCCAAGAAAACCTGATTGAACAGTTCTACTCAGTTGAGCAGTTCTGCTTTGTCTATGGGGTCCTCTATGAGTCAAAATCAACTGCACAAAAGCTAAAAACCAACTGAAGTTCCCAGCTTCTATTTACCCCATTTCATCATACATATATAACCTGAAAACCCTCTACTTCTTAGTTAGAAGGGAATTTGCTACTACTGCCATCGCAATGTTTTAATCTTCTTGAACTCTTTCTTCCCCACAGGTTATATCTAAGACTCAATATATATTCAATATCTGACTCATCAATGCAAAAGATTTTCTGTGAACTCCTTCATCACTATTTTTCAATGCATTACCTAATTGTTCCACATTGCTGTTTCCCAAGACTGTTAAACACATGTCCGGATTGCTTTCACTCTCTACTCATCTATGCCCTGTCAAGACCTTCCTTCCTCTTCATGATTCTGAATTTATAATGTTTTATAATGGCTCCTGGAAACAGCAAAATAGCCTTAAAATAGACAGTGCTGTTTCATATGAAGTTGGCTCACATTGCCAAATTAACAGCTTTGACAACAACTCACACCATTTAGTTAAAAATACTGGGTGGAGGGGCAGAGTTAAGAAGGCAGACTAGACATATATCTCCTTAATTCCCTCTGAAAACTAAGGCCTGGAGTGATAACTGAATGGCGCTTTCTGGACACCGAGTGAACCCTAGGACATGGCATAGGGTGGTCAGTTTGGACTACACACCACTAAGTGGGAAACTTCCTCTCTCTTGCTGAGTGCCACTTTGCTGAATGGCTAACTTGCACAGCCCAAAGGTACTAGTGGTTTTAATTTTTTCTCTTTGTTGGCTGGTAGGCAGGGGATGGGCAGGAGCTGGCAGCTACACTGAGACACAGTGCTTAAGGAACAGTATATGCTGCAGTGGAGAGACAGCGTGTAGGATATCCAGGTTTTGAGAGCCTGGCAGTGTATTGGGGCACCACAGCCTCTCTACCCTCTCTTTGTGGAGCTCTACCATAGCTTCCACTGTTTCATGGCAGGACGGGTAGCTTGACAGGGACACCATATTGTTCAGCTGAGAGCTGCAGTTACCCAACCAGAGGCCTCAGCAGAAGCTAACTCCAAGGCTGGGAGGCAGTGCCAGTCTGGGGAGGCCTTTACAGAACAAAGGCTGTGTTTAGCACAGTGTTGCCTTTGTGGTAGCACCCAGTGGTGATGAAGCTGAGCAGTAGCACTTCCCTACTTTGAATTACACCATATCATCTGGGGATGGCTGAAGAGGTACCTCTGTTGTCAGCTAGAAGGACGGGTCTGCAACACTTGATGGCCTGACTGACTTTGGAAGTGGTCAGATAGCTTTTATCCTTTTAAAATAACACTACCTGGAGAAATAACTGCTGTGCAGCCCAGTGGCATCTCTTCCAGCCTTTACTGATCCACATCATAGGCTCAGTTGATGGCCACCAAGTGACTATAAGTAGGGTGGTATCTTTGACAGCCAGGAGGAGGAGTCTGCCACCCCAAAGAGTCCCTTGGGGCCAGTGACTAGAGTACACAGAGGTGGCAGGTAACCAACTCCTTTGTCAGACCTACGCCTCAACTCCTGATGAGGCAACACCAGACAAACTAAAACAGCTTTTAGATGTCCCAAAAGCAACAAAGCATTGCCAAGAATTTGAAGAAACAACCTATCATGTCTCTAGAAAACTTCCAAAATAAAGAATCAAAAAACTTCCCAGATGAAGAAGCCTGTCCAAAACTATTGGAGGTCAAGTACAAAAGAATTATATTTAGAGCCCTCCTAGACATTAAAAAAAAAAAAAAATGAAGCAAACCAAAATGAAAAATTAAGCAAGCTATTCGAACTGAGAGGACATCAAACTTCTGAAATCTGACAGATCAATAACAAAATTACAAAACTAGACAATTCAATCAAAAGCCAAAAGAACAGAATTGACAAACTGGAAATCACTTAGTGCCCTTGAAGATATAGCAACTGACATCAGAATTTATGAGGACAAATCAGAGAAAAGAAATAAGAAAAATGAAGAAACATTAAGAAACATGTGGCTCTATCAAGAGAAATAATCTATGATTAACTGGAGTGCCTGAACCAGGAAGGATAGACGAAAATACAGAGAGTATTGTTTGAGTTGCTGACAGAAAACTTCCTGGAAATTATGAAAGAACAGAACACAGATATCTAAGACAAGTATCGAACAACACAAAAAATGGACCCCAAAAGAAAGACATCAAGACATATTATAATCAAGTTTAATAAAATAAAACATAAGCAGAAACTCTTAAAGGCAGTGAGACTCAAAGCAAAGCTAACATTCAGAGGGAAGCCCTGTAGGCTTTTGTGTGACTTCCCAGTAGAAACAATGTTGGCATGGAGTGGGATGACACACCAGTTAAAAACGTCCTACCAAGATGTCCTGCACAACTGTCTTTCAAATGTGAAGATGAAATTAAGACATTCACAGAAAAACAGAAGCTTAGACATTTTGTAAGAATTAAGCCAAAACTACAAGAAATACTGAAAGAAGCTCTTTGCTTAGTAAAACAAAACCATTAAGTGTATATTTAAGGAGGCAATGCAGGACACAACATTCAGAAATTTACTCAGTTAGGGAAGGCACAAAACTCAATCATAGCTACAATATCGAAAGAAGGGACCCAGTAATCATATCATGAAAACTAAGATACCCTCATATTAAAAAGAAGGATATGCTACAGAAGTTATAGCCCTTTCACATGGTGAAGTTAGTAAGATATGTAGAAGTTAAAATTGGGTTTAACCTTAGAATATTAAGGGGGATAATGGGATAGGCACAGAGCACAATAACAATACAACATATCAAAACAAGAAATGTAATACGGGAGTCTCAACAAACACAAAAGCAACATTGAAAAAGATGATATCAACCCATAAAGAAGAATGACCCAGAACAGAATACTAAGAACAACAGAGAAATCACCAACACAAAAATAAATACATCAAAATGATAGTACTAAACACATATCTATCAATAATTACACTGAATGTTAACAGACTGAATACTCCAGTAAAGAGATTAGAGACATCTTGGATCAAAAGCCATGAGCTGTCTATGTTGCTAACAAGAAACATAACTTAGAGTTAAAGATAGGAGTGACCTGAAAATTAAAAGATGGGATAACATATACCAAGCTAACAATATACAAAGAAGAACAGGCGTGGCAATACTAATCCCAGATAAAACAGATTGCAATGTAAAAATCCACCGTTTGGGACAAGGACGGTCACTATTTATTGCTGAAAGTTTCAATGCACAGTGCCAAGTGCCCAAGCAGTATTAAATATTTATACCCCCAATATTACAGCATCTAAATGCATCAAACAAACACTGGCTACACTGAAAAATGAGATAAATCGCTCCATAATAATAGTGGGAGACTTCAACACTCCCCTTTCACTACCGGACAGACCATCCAGAAAAAAGCTCAGAAGATCTTATTCCAACAGTTAACCAATTAGACTTCATCAACATAAACAGAACTTTTTATCCATCAACAGATAAATAGACCTTCTTCTCCAATGCACACGGAACATTTTCCAGAATAGACCATGTGTTAGGACATAAAGCAAATCTCAACAAAATCCAAACCACTGAATTATTCCAAAGCATCTTCTCAGACCAAAAAGCCATAAAAGTAGAAATCAATAGCATAAAAAACATAGAAACTGGAAATCATGCAAAATGAACAACATCTTGCTCAAAAATCCATGGGTTATAGAGGAAATCAAAGATAAAGAAATTTATGGATTCAAATGAGAATGAAAACACATCCTACCAGAACTTATGCAATACAGCTAAAGCATCGCTCAGCAGTCAGTTTATCTCTGTAAATGCACATCTGGAAGAAAGAAAGGACCCAAACCAAAGAACCAACACTACAGTTTGAAAAAGCGGAAAGAGAGCAATAGAGGAACCCCTCAGTCACCAGAAGAAAACAGATAATAAAGACTAGAGTAGAACTTCTCAGGGGACCTTGAGGCCAAGTGGCATAACTAGCCTATTGTTAATAGAGTCTACTACACCTCAAATTGGAGACTGGCATCTGGGGTCTTAAAAGCTAGCAAGCTGCCATGTGAGGAACACCAAATGGTCCCAACTCAGCTGGAACCGATGATCACTAATGACAACAATGACTTGAGAGAAAAACAGCCCAGAAGACCGAAATTCCAACATGAATGGGTGACTGTATCAGCATGTGACCAGAAGAACCAGATGGTGCTCAGCCACCACCAATGACAGCTGAGATGGGGCTTACAATGTTGTGTCCCACTGGCAACACAACAGAAAAAGGGGTGCACCCTATGAACTCCACTAAAAGACCACAGTTGATGGTTGAAAGCCTGGGAGTTCCCCTGGGAGCATGGCCCCTAGACCTGATGCTGGCCCTGATCATAGATCATTATTGAGGTCAACTCTTCAAATAGGAATAGAATGGACTCAGGGACAGAGAGACTTATCATGTGTGCACTTTATGGTTCTATGAATCTACAGGATGTGGTCTTATTGGCCTCCTACTAGAGGAGAGTGGAGAGTATAGAGAGGAGGGGACAGGAGATTGTTAAGAGGATATTACACGTGTGGAACAGAAAGGAGGAATGTGCTGTCACCGGACAAGGAGAGCAGAGGGAGCTGGAGATAAGCAGGCATGTAAGCTTGAACTATATGGTAAACTTTCACTCAATCACAATAAAAAACATATGGAAAAAAAAAAAAAGATTAGAGCAGAGCTAAATGAATTAGAGAATAGAAGAACAACTGAAAAAACTGATAAGACCAAAAGCTGTTTTTCTGAAAAGACCAACAAAACTAATAAACCATTGGCTAGTCTCCATGAGTCGGATCTGACTTGACAGCACTTGGCTGGCAAACTTACAAAAGAAAAACAGAGAGTAAACAAATAACCTGAATAGGAAGTGAGATGGCAAATGTCAAAACAGATCTAACTGAAATCAAAAGTATCATAAAAGAATATTATGAAAGACGACTGGATAGCACTTGGCTTGGCTTGCACTCTAATTGAAAACCTAGAGGAAATGGATAAATTCCTAGATTCATGTCTCCTACCAAAATGATCACAAGGAGAAGTAGAACAACTTAATAAACCCATCACCAAGGAAAAGATTGAAAAAATCATCAAAAGAATGCCAACCAAAAAAAGCTCTAGCCAAGATGGCTTCACTTTAGAATTCTACCAAGCTTTTAGAGAAGAGTTAACTCCAATACTAGTCAGACTATTTCACAGTATAGAAAGTGATGGAACACTCCCAAAGTCATTTTATGAAGCCAGCATAACCCTGATACCAAAGCCAGGGAAAGATCTCATAAAAAAGCAAAATTACAGACCAATATCACTCATGAATCTACATGTGAAAAGCTTCAACAAAATCTTTGCCAAAAGAATTGAACAACATATGAAAAAAATAATTCATCATAACCAAGTTGGATTAATACCTGGGATGCAAGGCTAGTTCAATGTCAGAAAAACTATTAATGTGATCAACCACATAAACAACACAAAAGATAAGAATCACCTGATCTTTCAATTGATGCAGAAAAGGCATTTGACGAAGTCCAACACCCATTCATGATAAAAAAAACTCTCAGAAAAACAGGAATAGAAGGCAAATTCCTCAACATAATAAGGGATGTCTACACAAAGTCAACTGCCTACATCAACCTGAATGGAGAGAGACAAAAAGAGCTCTCCTTGACAACAGGAACTAGACAAGGATGCCTACCCTCATCACGTCTATTCAACATTGTACAAGAAGTTCTGGCCAGAGCAATTAGACAAGATAAAGAAATAAACAGCATCCACATTGGCAAAGAAGTAAAAATCTCTCTATTTGCAGGTGCTATGATTGTATATGCAGAGAATCCTAAAGAATCCACAAATAAACTACTGGAACTAACAGAAGAGTTCAGCAAAGTATCAGGATATAAGATAAACACAAGTGAATCAGTACAATGCCTTTATACCAACAAAGATGAGATCTAACGTAAAATAAGACCAGATTATGTGGCCCACATGATCCATTTTAAAGACAGGCTTTTTCTCTGACAGAAATGAAGTAAAGGTACTATCTATATTATTTTTAAAATGCTGTCCAGCTGGTGGGTAGATAGTTGGCTAAGGAGGATGAGGATGTAAACTGGAAAATTGCTTAGAACACTATTACAATAATCTAGACAAGAGATTTGAACCAACATGGTAGCACTGGAGTGGTGAAAGAGGATGTCTTTTGAAGAGGATTTGGTGATGTACTTACTGAGTATGGGAGGTGAGAGAGAGGATCCAGGACGATCTGTTTTTGGTCTGAACTGGAGAGACAGGAATGCCATCAACTAAGATGAGAAAGAACTGGGTAGGGCAGATCAAGACAGGAAGATCAGGAGTTTGGTTTTAGATATGCTAAGATTGAGATATCTATTAGACATGCAAATGGAAAGGTGGAATAGGTAGCTTGATGTACATATGAGCCTGGAGTTCAGGAAAGAGGTCTGGACTGGAGACATGCCTCTTTTCAGTGACTGGTGTATATATAGCTTCTAAAGCTATGAAATTCAAATCTCTGCCTTTTCTTACCCAAATATTAAAATTTCCATGGCTCTTAATAACGTCTGTTCGGAAGAGTTTCAAAACTAGCTTACTCTGACCTCTACCCTAGATTTTCCCTCTGGGAATTTTTAACTACGGGCTAAATAGGTTTATAATGTTGAGTCTCAAGACTGTAAAAAAAAAATCAAACATGCTCTGGGGAATTTCGTTCCGTATGTAGCTGCTATGGAGAGCATAGCTGAAACATTCTCTATAACTAATGTTGCGGGGTAGGTTAAAAAATATTTTATTTCCAGAATTAAATCCTGGCGGCAGAAATGTTTATGATACAGCAGACACTAATTATATGCTATCCAAATCCACTGTCAAAAATTATTGAAATTTTGGCTATTTAGAAAGGCTCTATGGAAGGCCTTCTAAAACTTTATGGTTTCTGAACCACTTATTAACAAGACAAAGGGGAGTAGGTGCCCTTGTAAATAAATTCTGTTGTGTGCAAGAGGATGAATCCCAAAATACAAAGGCCAATATACTTAAAATGCATGAGACCATTAAATCTCTTCACGAAGCTGTCAATGAGAAGTGGAATATGTTGTCTTGGCTGACAGAGCCTCAGAGCACCACAAAACACATCCTTAAAATGTATAAAACCTGTCTTACCTATTTTCCCTTCTTTTCGTAATTAAAAGCAGTATACAACACGACATTAAAAAACATAAGATGAAACAGTTATAAAACAAAAGGCTCTACACATGCTGAAAAAATGTTTATGGTCTGACAAATATGAATATTACAGCATAGAAGTTGGCAGAAGGGCAAATGGAAGAACTATCATAGGTAGAGGAATATTCACTTATGGAAAAATAATGACAAAAACCACCACATGACCTTAGAGCAGCAGAAACTGTTTCAGCTGCACAGATTGTATGATGCTGGCTTCAATGCGTTTGAGACTGGTTCTTTTCATCCCTCATTTGGTATTTGGAAATTAAAATGAAAATTTAGTATAGTATGACTTCTTTCTTGGCTGCATGTAAAAAAGACCCCATGTGTGTCAGAGTATTGTCAGGGTTTTCAATGGCCACTTCTTCAAAAATAGATAACTAGGTCTTTCTTCGGTGAAGCATCTGAGTGGACTCAAACCTCCAACCTTTAACCTTTCCATTAGCCTTTCTTTACTTTAAAATGGGTGGAGAAAAACAAGGCTTTTACCTTCCCCTTCTTCAAAATGCAAGAAAAAACAAAATTCTCACTGCTTTTATTGCCGCTATTTGGAGAAATTATAACAGTTTTATACAAATAATGTGCATTTTCTATGTCTGTTTGCCAACTGTGCCCTCCCCTTGCAAAGTATTTTCATAAGCACTGCTATGCCATTATTTTTACATGTTGCTGTAAAAAAAGAAAAAAAATGCAGAACAAATTGGATAATGTGCTTACGAAAATACCTCATGGGGAGTACATGGCTGGCAAACAAATACAGAAGGTGCGTGTTATCTGCGTAACAAAGTAGCTAATCAACTGTGATTCACTTTCCCAGATTACCAGAGTACATTAATCATTTGCACCACCTAAGGATCTCTGGTAATAGAGTTTCCCCAGCGGAGCAGCAGAATAATCCATAGGCTTTTAATCTTTCAAATTAGTGTAGTCTCTTCCACAAACCTTGTCATAGTATTCACCATACTGAATTTGTTTGCGACCTGAGCCTATAAGCAACTTCCAGACAGTGACTACTGTGTTTAGTTAATGTCCTGAGAGCTTCACACATGTGAGATTCAACTGGTGGGATTACTCAGATCCTATTGCCTTCGCTTCCAAGACTATGGCTGTTGAAGCATTGGCTCACTATCTTCCTATCCACCATCCCCACCTTTCCTAGTACTGCTTGACAAACACCACTTTACAATTGGTTTTGTCTCCTTTTAACATTATTAACACCCTAGTCTCTTTATGTTCTCATTTTCTACTAGAGTGAGATTTAAACAAGACCAAATTCTCATAACTTCCAACAGCCATACAGAAGCAAAACACTCTATTTACTGGAATTCCCATAAAATGAAAGGAATCTAACTTAGGAGAGATAGACGTATTTTCACAAACCAGTCCTAGAGTGCCTTTGTTTTTAACACATTTAGTCAGCATTCAAATGGTTGTTTAAAAGCATGTATTGTCACTGAGTTGGAATGGAATGACTTGATAGCATAGGGTTTGGTTTATTTTTTTGGTTTATTCTCACTATGAGTCAGAATCCACTGGATGGCAACAGGATTCTCACCCCCCACCCCCACCCCCACTCCCACATACTTGAGTACTTGATTCTGGGTTGGAGGGAAATGATACTTAGTGATTTTTTATTCAGTAGTCTATCATGCCTGACCCAAAGCACCTGGTTCCCCAGTCTACTATCATTTCTAAAATACAGCCCTGGATTGTATATGGGGGACAAAATAATAAACTGAAGATTGACTGTCTTAAGCACCTACATCTGTTTTTCACTGCTTTTTGTTTGTTTAATTTCATTTTAAAGAGAAATTCTGGTGTATCATTCACGGCTTGTTCCACCTACTTTGAGAGCTCTTGTACATGAACTAGGCAAGGCTTTTGTAATAAACCTAAGATTTCCTTGCACTCCTGTAGACTCTAGGGTTATTATCTCTTTTTACAAGTTTCAGCTGCCCAGACAAATTCAAAAGTTAATTTCCACAAGCCTAGTATCTTTGCTGTCACTGTACACAATTGTCCAATATATACTTGACTTTCTCATGTTGACCCTTATAATACTGATGCTGTATTATCTGAACATTTTAGCCTGTTTTCTTTTCCTGAAATAGAGACAAAAATATCCTCTGCCAGAATTTCAAGTATGATTGAGAAAGGTTCACCTTTCCTATTTTTAAGTAGTTTAATAACACAAAATCTTCAAAACAACATATATTTTCAGAGACAGCACATGATTTATTGTGCTGATTACCATTTATCCTGCCTATCCATGGGTGAACAAAGAAGATGAACTTCTCAGGGCAAAGTAAGATTTTTCCACAGATGGATGTTTCAACTCTAACACAGTTACATATTTTTTCCCACAGAGGGAAAAAAAATACCACATTTATTTACATATTGCCTCGTTTTTTTTCTCCCTAATACAAGTCTTTTCTTAATCAAAGGTCATTTGCCATCAATCCAAGCTACTGAAAACAATAAAGAATCTAACTTTAAGACAATCTCTCAGCATCAAAATAGAAGTTAGAAGGTCAGTACGTCAAAACATATTCTACATGTTTATAAGAGCAAAATGTTCAAGCCTTTACCCACAGACTAACTGTTTTGTACATAATTTGAGGTCACCAAAGGACTAAAATCTCTTCGCAAGAGAAGAGGGCATTTGTCAGATAAGTGGTCTGGTGAGAAAGCCCTGACAGGAAGAAAAAAAAACAAAAACAAATATTAGGATGTTTACTCTGCTAGACACTAAGTTTCCTGTGTTCTCAGACTTAACCCTGACCAAATAAGTTAAAATGTGAGCATAAGTATCTCCAGATGAGGAGGTGACAAAATCTAGACTTCAAAGTCAAGATGATTGGATGTTCTTTTCTCTACAGCATATTGGATGCTTTAGTGTTGGGTAAAAGAGTATAAAAGTCATGACAAATCAGCTCTTAGTTTTCTCAGCTTACAGAATAACACTGGCCAGACATGTGTTATCCCTTGTTGGAAGATTTTGTATATAGCTAGATGCAGATTATGATGCTCCTCAATTATAACATTGAAATCATCATCAATATCAGTTTATGAGTGTAAACCCTGCCTAAGCCTGTTGTTATCAATTCAATTCCAACTCATAGGTACTCTGTAGGACAAAGTAGAACAGCTCTATAGTTTCCAAGGACTGTCTGATAGACTTGACCTGCTGGCCTTTGGTTAGAAGCCTTAGCACTTAACCACTACACCATCAGGGTTTAACAAATTATATAATTAGTGACCTATAAAATATTAAAGGAATGAGATTAATTTATCTGGAAAATGAATTGCCATAGATTGACTAATTCCTTCAAATCAGGGCAGTGATAGAAGGTATGATTTTGTTTTTCTCTTCCATTTTGAAGAAGCAGAAGGTAGAAGGAATACTATGAGGCTTCTTTGTTCTTTTGTAGTAGGAAGTTCCAAGAAACATACGTAACTAACCATACACCACACACACACACACACACACACACACACACACGCACACTCTCATAATGACAATGCTGAAGTGAATTTACTTCTACAACATTCTGCACTATGTAAAACTTTGTTCTTGTCCATCCATTCATTAAACTTTTATTAAATGCTTACTGTGCCCATAACACTATGAAGATGCATAAAGGTAAGTATGAGAAGCTGGTAGATTAAATTCATATATCAAATCTTAAAGAATTATGGGAATAGCCAGAAGATCATGTTTCAAGTTAAATGAATGCTTGTATATCAACTCTGTTTCATATTCCATTTCGTGAAAGGAGATTGGAAACACATGCAGATTACATACTGATTTCACTAAAATATTGTATACACCCAGCAATTACAATGGGAAGATTGACTCTCCACAGCTCATTAACAAGACATGTTCATTTCTATTCCCATATAGCTTCTTACCATAAGGTCCCATAAGCTCCAACAGAGTTTTATGCAATGTGCTTACACAGTGGCACAATTTAATGCTGACAAGATAGTGGATCATAACTCTGAGAAGCAATACAGTGTATACATGACTAGCAGATACTGGGATCCTCCATGGCTAGGTTGTCTTCAAAATGAGGATTACATGCGTTCTCTATGAACTTTAAACCAGAAAAAAGAATATTCTATAACAGAGTAGTCCATTAAAGTGGTAGCTACTGAGGAGAGTACTTTTTGTTTGCTTCCTTATACATATATATTTTTATTTTTAGTAATTATTGAAGTGTAAGAAGTAATTTTTAGTGTTCAATTAATATTTTTCTAACTCTCCTCTGCACACTATATGTTGTTGTTGTAATAACAGTTGTCACGGAGCTTGTATATAGCACAACAAAATGTTGTTTGGTTCTTCACCATCATGATCGTTGGTACATTTGAGCCCATTGTTACAGCTACTGTACTAGGCCATCTCACATTTTCACTGACCCTCTCTTTGACCAAACACGATGTCCTTTCCTAGGGGTCTTTTTTGATGATGTTTCTGAAGTAAGAAGGCTGAAAGCTAAAGCTAAAGCTACTGCCGTGGAGTTGATTCAGACTCGTAGTGACACTATAAATCAGCACAGAACTGCCTCACAGTTTCCAAGGAGTGCCTGATGGATTTGAATTGTAGATTTTGATTAGCAGATCTAGCACTTAACCACTACACTACTAGTGTTTCCATATAAATTATTTTTTAATGCTTTTATGTGAATACTAAACATTTCAGGATAATAGTAGAAACAGCTAAATAGCTTTAACATAATAGCATAAATGCCTAGGAAACAAGGAATCTGTCACAGTAATAAGCCTGCCTGAGCCTACTATGTTTTGATAAAATTTACTATGGTTCCAACATGCCTCTAAAATGTAACAGACCCCTCACATTGACAAACTTTTTTTTTTTTTTTAGATTAAAGGTCCAGAAAATGAAGTCATAGCAAAATATTTGAAAACTTTACTAATAGCCACAGAAAGACTGCATGATTCCATACTGATTTTCAAATCCAGTTTCCATAGAACCAGATTCCTGACCCTAAGTCCCAAAGCCAGTCAGCCAAGTGCCATCGAGTCGGATCCCCAAAGACCTATTCTAATTCTTAACACCCTTCTCTGTCAAGACGTCAAACCTAATAGCTTAAAGTGTATGTCTTTTTACCTGTGGAATATAGTTTTTAGGTTATTTACCAAGCAATGTTAATAAATGTACAAACATTACTGAAGCATTTATAGTATATTAGGCTATACTCTGTTGTTCAATTTGAACATGGAAATGAAAGTCGTTAGAAGCCAATTAGTAGAATACATAAGAGAATTTTGAATGTAAATTTAACAAAACTAAAAACAGTATCAGACATAGCCAAAAATCGAAGATTTCACTTCTCCAGTTAATAAATAAATCACTACTGTATACCTGAATCAGAAAAGGTGTACATCAGCATTACGTCTTTTCACCATACTTATTCAATCTGATGCTGAGCAAATAATATAAGACGCTGGACTACATGAAGAAGAATGTATGATTGGAGGAATACTAACAACCTGTGATATGCAGATGACACAACTTTGTGTGCTCAAAGAAACAAGGAACTGATGAAGATCAAAAACCTTCAGTATGTATTAAATCTCAATATACAGAAAACAACAATCTTCACAACTGGACAAATAAGCAGCATTATGATAAACAGAGGAAATACGGATGTTGACAAGGATTTCATTTTATTTGGATCCACAATCAATGCTCATGGAAGCAGCAGTTAAGAAATCAATTGATGTATTGCATAGGCAAATCTGCTGCAAAAAGGCCTCTTTAATGTGTTAAAAAGCAAAGATGTCAGTTTGAGGACTAAACAATTTCTGACCCATGTCATGGTATTTTCAGTTGCCTCATATGCATGTAAAAGCTAACACTGAATAAAGCACTTCCAGACCAATGTATGCATAAACCACATAAATCACAAACCTGAAGTAATCACAACCAACCTAAAAGGAAATGTTCACATTATTTTTGTCCTAAATGCCAAAGAAGTGTGTTTATTTAAAACATTAGGTTGAATTCTCATCCCAGGAAACTTGTTTTCTTCATCTTTGTCTCCCCAGGAGCCAGCATAAAGCCTAACACAAAATATATTATTGCTGAGAGATGTAAATTATGATATCCACGACTATATTCACATCAAATCCTTTGTCAAATTCTACAGCCTTCACTTGTGAAATAAATGATTCTGTCTCGTTTTTTTCCATCTGTCACCAGAACTCTAGTGCAAGCTCTAGTCACTCTGTGTCCAGATTATTGCAGTGGTCTCCCAACTGAGAGGACAACATAGACTCCAGCTTTTGTTCAGTCTTTCCTTTTTCCCTTATCAAAGTAGCCAAGCCAGCCAAGTGCCGTCGAGTCGGATCCGAGTGTTCATTTAAAAGCATAAATGGATTTTATCTCATGTCAAAGACTCCCGTTACCCCTAAGATAAATAATAACATAAATAAAGCCCTTAACCACCTATAATGTTCTGTATGGTCTGGCTCCTACCCACCAGTCTTGTTGCAAATGAACTTCACTAAACTCCAGAGTCCCTAAATGTTACAAATGGTTAGTTCACTCACCTGCTACACTTAAGGTTGGTGGTTCCAATCTACCTAGAGGTGCCTTGAAAAGAAAGCTCTGGGGACCTACTTCTGAAAAATCTGCCACTGAAAATCCCATGGAGGACAGTTAGTTTTGCTCTGACACATGCAGGACTTCCCTGAGTAGGGCTACTGGGAGTGCAAATTGACGTGTTGGTGACTGGTTATTGGTTTCCTTCTATCTCAGTCTCCCTTCTGCATGCACACTGGTTTTCCTTCAGCCTCTCATCTACTCCAAGTACTCTTTCTATGCTAGCTTCCTGCCTGCCAACCTTTGACCCAGATTCTATGTATCTCCTACTCATTTTTCATAGCTAAATTCTTCCCCAAAGAATCCTTTGATCTTCCTAAAAGTTTATTCTATAAATTCCATTTACCTTTCCTTCTAAGTACATATCAATTTAGATTTCTCTATGCTAATATTTATGAATGTCTGTGTATCTCTCCAACTAAAATAAAGGAGAGAGGAAGTATTTGTTTTTGCAACCTCAGAGACCCTAAATATTCAAAATGTTGTGGAATGAGTGGTTTTCTATAAGCGTTAATATTCTTAGTTCCATGAGTCTGTCAGTTTTTCATAGTGTCGGGGCTTGTATATTGCTATGATACTGGAAGCTATGCCACTAGAATTCAGATACCAGCAAGGTCACCCACAGCAGTCAGGTTTTAGTTTCCAGACTAAGACAGACAAGGAAGAAGGACCTGGCAGCCTACTTTTGAAAATAATTAGCCAGCAAAAAGCTTATGAATAGCCTTGAAAAACTGTCTGATACAGCACTGGAAGATGAGCCTCCCCAGGTTGAAAGACACTCAAAAGATGACTAGGCAAGAGCTGTCTTCTCAAAGAAGAGTCGACCTTAATAATTTGGATGTAATTAAGCTTTCAGGACCATCATTTGCTGCTGTGGCATTACTCAAAATGAGAAGAAATAGCTGCAAACATCCACTAATAATCAGAATGTGGAACATATGAAATACAAATCTAGGAGAACTAGAAATTGTCAAAAGCAAGATGGAATGTATAAACATTGATATTCTATGCATTAGTGAACTGAAATGGACTGGTATTGGCCATTTTCAATCAGACAGTCATATGATCTGCTATGCCAGGAATGACAACTTGAAGAGCATTCATTGTTAAAAAGGACATTTCAAGATCTATCCTGTAGTACAGTGCTCTCAGTGATAGGATAATATTCATATGCCTGCAAGGAAGAAACATTAATATGACAATTATTCAAATTTATGCACCAACCGCTAAGGCCAATATGAAAAAATGGAAGATTTTTATCAGCTTCTGCAGTCTGAAATTGATCAAATATATGGTCAGGATACACTGATAATTACTGGCAATCAGAATGCAAAGCTTGGGAATACAATACACAGGAATAAAATCTATTACATATGTGGAAAGAGATGATGGAAAAGCTCAATATCATTGGTCAAAACAGGGCCAGGTGCTGACTGTGGCACAGACTATTAGTTGCTCATTTGCCAGTTCAAACTGAAACTGAAGAAAACTAGAAAAAGTCTACAAGAACCAAGGTATGACATTGAGCATATGCCACATGAGTTTAGAGATCATCTCAAGAATATGAGATCTGATGCATTGAACACTAGCAACCAAAGACCAGACGAGTTGTGGAATGACATCAAAGATACCATACATGAAGAAAGTAAGAGGTTATTAAAAAAGACAGGAAACAAAAGACTAACTTGCATGTCAGAAGAGACTCTGAAACCTGCTAAAACAAAGGAAGAAATGATCAAGTATAAGAAATGAATGGAGATTTCAAAGGGTGGTTTGAGGAAAAAAAGTAAAATATTTTAACGACATGTGCAAAGACCTGGAGATAGAAAGCTGAAAGAGAAGAATACACTCTGCATTTCTCAAGCTGAAACAAGTGAAGGAAAAAAATCAAGCCTCGAGCTGCAATAGTAAAGGGTTCTATAGGGAAAATATTTATGCAGGAAACATAAACAGAAGATGGAAGGAATATACAGTCATTATGCCAAAAAGAATTGGCCAACATTTAGCCATTTCAATAGGCAGCACATGATAAAGAACCGGTGTCACTGAAGGAAGAAGTCCAACCTGCACTTAAGTTGTTGGCAAAAAATAAAGTCTCCAGAAATTGACAGAATATCAATTGAGGTGTTTCAACAGAGTCAGGGCTGGAAGTGCTCACTCATCTATGCCAAGAAATTTGCAGGTCAAATACCTAGTCAAATGTCATCAATTGCCCAAAAATGTGTATAGCAGTTTGGCCAGCCCATGATTCCCACCCGGTACTGTGTGATTGACCTCCACTTTGTAATTTTCCTATCTTTTAAATCTTAATCTCTGACCGTGGTTAATAGACGGATTATGTTAAAGAGGATTAGGGTGGGATTCTAACATCTTTCCTCAGGTCACCTCCTTGCTCTAGTGTAAAAGACATTTCCCTGGAATGTGGTTTGCACAACCTTTTATCCTTCTATCCTAGAAGAGATACAAGGAAAGGGAAACAAGCAGAGTATCCAAAAAACTAAACCCATTGCCGTTGAGTTGCATCCAATTCATATCAACCCTAGAGGTCAGAGTAGAACTACCACATACAGTTTCCAAGGAGCACCTGGCAGATCTGAACTGCTGACTTTTTGATTAGTACACTATGCCACCAGGGTTTCCAAGCAGAGAGTAAGGGACTTAAAACCATCAAGAAAGCAACACTGAGAGAACAGCATGCTCTTTGGAGCTGAGGTTCCTGTGCTGCGCTGTTCTCAGATGAAAGAAAGACTGATGCAACACAAAGATCTTCCTCCAGAGCTGACAGACACAGAATGCATTCTCCTGGAGCCAGCACTCTAAACTCAGACTTCTAGCCTACTTAACTGCGAGAGAATAAACTTTTCCTTGCTAAAGTCATTCACTTGCGGTGTTTCTGCTAGAGAAGTATCAGATGATTAAGACACCAACCAACTGGAAGAGATCCATAGTTATGCCTATTCCCAAGAAAGGTGATCCAACTAAATGCAGAGATTACTAAACAATATCATTAATATCACATGCAAGTAAAATTTTGCTGAAGATCATTTAAAAGCAGTTGTAGCAGTATACTGACAGAGTACTGCCAGAAATTCAGCTAGATTTAGAAGATGATGTGGAACTACAGATATCATTGCTGATGTCAGACAGGTTTTAGCTAACAGCAGAGAATACCAGAAAGATGTTTAGGGTAGAGAGGCCAAGATGGTGGACTAGTCACACATCTTTTATGATCCCTCTAACAGTTAAAGGCCTTGAAAAACAACTGAATGGAACAAAAAAGGATATTCTAGGAGCCCCAAGACCAGTAAGAAATATGTAAGATCAGATTAGGTGACAGAAAGGGGAACAACTACCTTTGTCAGAGGTGAATCAGCAGTGCAAAGGGTCTCACTCCTGTTGATGTGGCAGTGGAGAGTCACCTCAGGTGTGAAGGCCATCTACATAGGCTAAGAGACTAGGACTGGGACTATTGACCCTGGAAGTGTGTCTGGGGTGGGCTGTCATGCTGAGCAGAGGGTCCTGACTACAGAGTGTCTCTTTCAACAAAGAGGTGGAGCTTGGGATGGTCACATCTCAGGGGAATAGTAGGGAATATACATAGTAGGAATAGTAGGAATATACATCAAAACAAGAAATACAATCTAAAAGTCTCAACAGATACAAAGCTAACATTGAAAAAGATAAAAAGAAAACCCATAAAGAAAAACGACTCAGAACAGATTAAGTGGAATAAAGATACTGCAAATAATACACAAATAAAGGTACCAAAATAACAGCATTAAATTCATACCTATCAATAATTACACTGAATGTAAATGGATGAAATACACCAGTAAAGAGACAGACAGTAATAGGTTGGATCAAAACACACAATCTGTCTATATCTTGCTTACAAGAAACACACCTTAGACTAGAAGATATAAACAAACCAAGAACCTAAGGATGGAAAAACATATACCATGCTAATAATATGCAAATAAGAGCTGGAGCAGCAATATTTTAAAGTAAAATCTACCATTGTGGACAAGGATGGTCACTATTGCTTAAAGATTCAACATAAGGGGGAGGAGTCAAGATGGCAGACTAAGCCCCCGTCTCCTTCTATCCCTCTGGAAACCAAGACCTGAAATGACAATCAAACAGAGCCTTCTGATTACCTAATCAGCCTCAGGACACGGCACAGAGCTGTTAATTGGGACTTCATACCACTCAGCGAAAACCCTCCTCTCTTTCACTGACTCCCGCTCCTGGCTAGACCCGGCTCTCACGGACGGAAGGTAAACGCACCATTTTGACTTTTTTTCCTCTGTCTTGGCTGGCGGGCGGAGCTGGGTCTTGCCTGGTGGCTGGACTCAGACGTGCTGCTGGGGGGATAGGCAGGTGAAATTCCCATATTCTGAGAGCCAGGCTCGGGACTCTGTTAATCTAGACACTTTGAGGCTTTCGTTTTGTAGCTGCCTCAGTAGGGTTTGTGCAGAGCTTCGTGGTCACTGTGCGGGACGTCATGTTGGTACCGAGATTTTAGCGGGACCTCGTTCTTAGCCTGGGAGCCAGCGCCTGCAAACAGGACAGCGCTTCTCTGACAGAAAAGTAGTGATTTTGCACAGTGCTGATTTTGCCTATGTTGGGGGCCCTGCGACAGAAGCAGAGGAATCACTACCTCTCCGCACCTTTAGCCCCACTGTCTGCTGCCTGTGTGGAGGATACAATCTTGGATAAGGTGGCTGCACCTGGCCCTAATTCTTAGCTTGGGAGCCAGAGCCTGCCCACAGGAGAGCACTTTTCTATCACAAAACCAGTACTCGAGGCAGTGTTTGCTAAGGCTAGGTCCTGTCAGCAGAGACTAACAGGGCAGTAGCATTGCTGTATTCTGAACTAGTTTATTATCATCTGGGGTTGGATATAGTGGCGCTTACTTTGTCAGATGAGAAGAGGGACCTCTACACCTGAAAACCTAACTGACTTGTGAACTGGTCACATACATTTTGCTTTACATTTGAAGACAGCCTAGAGAAACATTTGCAATCCATCCTCACAGTACCTCTTCCAGCCTCTATATACTCATATGGGACCCAAAAAGCAACAGACAATTGTGGCATACAAGCAATCACTCATGGCTTCAGAAGGCTCCCAAACAAAGCAACCAAGGAGTTTTCCAGATGAAGAAACTTCTATGAAAGCATCAGGAAGTGAATACAAATTGAGTATATACAGAGCCCTTCTAGACCTTATACAAAATGCAGCAGAACAAAATGAAAAATTAAGCAAGTTGTTCGATCTGATGGAACACCAGTACTCCGAAATTCAACAGATGAAGAAGAAAATCAAAGACATAGAAACTTCCATGCAAAGCCAAGAAAACAGAATGGAACAAATGGAAAAAAGAATTTCTGACTTGGAAGACAGAGCTACTGATGCCAGCGTCGATGAGCAGAAATCAGAAAAAAGAAACAAGAAAAATGAAGAAACATTAAGAAGCATGTGGGACTCTGTTAAGAGGAACAACCTTCGATTAATTGGAGTCCCTGAACAGACTGAGACATCTGAGAACACAGAGAGTATTGTTGCTGAGCTGCTGAAAGAAAACTTCCCAGAAATCATGAAGGAAGAGAATAGAGACATCGCAGTTGCATATCGTACGCCACCCAATATACATCTCAAAAGAAAGACTCCAAGACATATTATAATCAAGCTTAACAAAACCAAACATAAGCAGCAACTCTTAAAGGCAGCAAAACTCAAGGCAAAGCTAACATTCAGAGGGAAACCCTGTAGCCTGTCTTCAGATTTCTCAGCAGAAACCATGCTGGCACGGAGACAGTGGCACAACACATTCAAAGTCTAGAAGGAGAAGAACTTCCAACCAAGAATTATATATCCTGCAAAACTATCTTTCAAATACAAAAATGAAATTAAGACATTCCCAGATAAACAGAAACTCAGAGACTTTGTAAAAACCAAACCCAAACTACAAGAAATACTGAAAGAAGTTCTTGGCTTTGGCTTAGAAGAACGAAACCACTAACTTTATATTTTAGAATGACACACTACTCAATACTCTACTCATTTAGGGAAAGCTCCAAAGTCGATCACAGCTTTGATATGGAAAGAAGCAATCCAGTGATCATCATGAAAACGATGATGTCATCATAATAAAAAGAAGGATGTACTACAGTTGTTATAGTCCTTCCAGATGGCGAGGAAGATGACAAGACTGGTAGTAATTAAAATTGGGTTTATAAATAGTTTATTAAGGGGGTTAATAGGGGCAGCTCTGAAGCACAACAAAGATGTATCATACCATTTCAAGAAATCTAACACACGAGTCTCAACAACTATAAAACCAGTTCTAAAAAAGGTGAAAAATCAACTCACAAAAGAGTGTCCCAGAACAGACTAATAAGAACAACAGAGAAAACATCAACATAAAAATAAACATATCACAATGGCAGCAGTGAACACATACCTATCAATAATTACATTGAATGTGAATGGATTGAATGCTCCATTAAAGAGACACCCAGTGTCATCTTGGATCAAAAGACACGACCCATCCATATGTTGTCTACAAGAAACTCACTTGAGACCTAAAGACAGGAACAAACTGAAAATTAAAGGATGGAAGAATATATATCAAGCTAACAATGAACAAAGAAGAGCAGGGGTGGCAATTCTAATCTCAGACAAAATCAATTTTAATGTCAAATCCACCATCATGGACAAAGATGGACACTATTGCTGAAAGGTTCAGTACACAAGCAAGACTTAACTATATTAAATATTTATGCACCTAATGTCAGAGCACCTAAATATGTCGAAGAAACACTGACTACGCTCAAAAGAGAGTTAGATGACTCCACAATACTACTGGGAGATTTTAACACTCCACTCTCATTACTAGACAGATCATCTAGAAAAAAGCTCAGTAAAGATACAGAAGACCTCGTTGACACAATTAACCAACTAAACCTCACTGATATATACAGAACTTTCCACCCATCAGCAGACAACTACACCTTCTTCTCCAGTACACATGGAACATTCGCCAGAACTGACCACGTGATAGGCCATAATGCAATACTCAACAAAATCCATACCACTGAATTACTGCAAAGCATCTTCTCAGATGATAAAGTCATACAAGTTGAAATCAACAGCAGAAAAAACATAGATAGAAAGTGGAACTCTTGGAAACTGAACAACATCTTGCTCAAAAAAACATGGATTATAGAGAAATCAAGGATGAATTAAAGAAATTCATGGATCCCAATGAGAACGAAAACACTTCCTACCAGAACCAATGGGATACAGCCAAAGCAGTGCTCAGAGGTCTGTTTATCTCCATAAATGCACACATCTGGAAGGAAGAAAGAAACCAAATCAAGGAACTAACTCTACAGCTTGAACAAGTAGAAAGAGAACAACAGGGGAAGCCCTCAGGCACCAGAAGAAATGAGATCATAAAGATTAGAGCAGAGCTAAATGAATTAGAGAATAGAAAAACAACTGAAAAAGTTGAAAAGACTAAAAGCTGGTTTTTTGAAAAGACCAACAAAATTGATAAACCCCTGGCTCCGGCACTTGGCTTGGCCAAACTTACTAAAGAAAAGCAGGAAAGGAAACCAATAACCCAAATTAGAAATGAGAGGGGAGCTGTCACTATAGATGCAACAGAAATCAAAAATATCATAATTGAATACTATGAAAGACTGTACTCTAACAAATTGGAAAACCTAGGGGAAATGGACCAATTCCTTGACTCATACCACCTACCCAAATTATCACAACGTGAAGCAGAACAACTTAATAAACCCATCATAAAGGAAGAGATTGAAAATGTCATCAAAACACTCCCAACCAAAAAAAGTCCAGGCCCAGATGGCTTCACTGCAAGATTCTACCAAGCATTTAGAGAAGTGTTATCCCCAATACTACTGAGACTATTTCACAGTATAGAAAGGGATGGAGTACTCCCAAACTCATTCTATGAAGCCAGCATAACCCTGATACCTAAGCCAGGGAAAGATCCAACAAAGACAGAGAACTACAGACCGATATCACTCATAAACCTAGATGCAAAAATCTTCAACAAAATTCTTGCCAACAGAATACAACAACATATCAAGAAAATAATCCATCATGACCAAGTGGGATTCATACCAGGGATGCAAGGCTGGTTCAACATCAGGAAAACAATTAATGTCATTAACCACATAAATAACACAAAAGACAAGGATCACCTGATTTTGTCCATTGATGCAGAAAACGCATTTGATAAAGTCCAACACCCATTCATGCTAAAAACTCTTAGCAAAATGGGCATAGACGGCACATTCCTAAACACAATAAGGACCATTTATACAAAGCCAATTACCCACATCATCCTGAATGGAGAGAGACTGAAAGACTTTCCCTTGAGATCAGGAACTAGACAAGGATGCCCACTTTCACCTCTCCTATTCAACACTGTGCTAGAAGTTCTGCCAGAGCAATTAGACAAGACGAAGAAATAAAGGGCATCTGCATCGGCAAAGAGGAAGTTAAAATCTCTCTGTTCGCAGATGATATGATTGTATATGCAGAGAACCCCAAGGAATCTATACGTAAACTTCTCAAACTGACAGAAGAGTTCAGCAAAGTCTCAGGATACAAGATAAACATAAGTAGATCAGTAGTATTCCTTTATACCAACAACGAGATTGTTAAGGAGGAAATTATCAAATCATTACTATTTACGATAGGCCCTAAGAAGATAAAGTACCTAGGAATTAATCTAACCAGAGAAACAACAGACCTTTACAAAGAGAACTACAAGCCCTGACTACAAGAAACGAAGAGAGACTTAGATAAATGGAAAAATCTACCCTGCTCATGGATAGGAAGGCTTAACATTGTGAAAATGTCTATTTTACCCAAAGCAATTTATTTATATAATGCAATCCCAGTACAAGTTCCAGCATAATTTTTTAATGAGATGGAGAAACAAATCACCAATTTTGTTTGGAAAAAGAAGAAGCCCCGGATAAGTAAGGTACTACTAAAGAAGAACACACTGGGAGGCCTCTCATTACCCGACCTTAGAACATACTACACTGCCACAGTGGTCAAAACACCCTGGTACTGGTACAAGAACAGACAGATCGATCAATGGAACCGAACTGAGACCCCAGAGATGACACCATCTGCCTATGAACAGTTGATATTCGACAAAGGCTCTTTGACATTAAATTGGGGTAAAAACAAATGGTGCTGGCAAAATTGGTTATCCATCTGCAATAAACTGAATCAAGATCCATATCTTACACCTTATACAAAAACCAACTCCAACTGGATAAAAGACCTAAATATGAAACCTAAAACGATAAAGCTCATCCAAGAAAAGGTAGGAACAACAATGGAAGTTTTAATACACAATGAGGACAGACTCCAAAATCTGTCAAAGAAACCTCAGTCAACAGAAGAGAAAATAGATAAATGGGAACTATTAAGAATCAAACACTTTTGCTCATCCAAAGACTATTAATAGAATTTAAAGAACACCCACAGAATGGGAACAAATATTTGGCAGCTCTATGTCAGACCAACACCTGATCTCCATAATACTACAAGATATCAATAAGAAGAAGATAAACCATCCAATTAAGCAATGGGCAAAGCAGATGGACAGACACTTCACTAAAGAGGAGATCCAGGCAGCCAAAAAACACATGTGGACATGTTCATGATCTTGTGTTATTAAAGAAATTCAAATCAAGACAACAATGAGATACCATCTCATGCCAACAAGATTGGCTATGATCCAGAAAACACAAAACAACAAATGCTGGAGAGGCTGTAGAGAAAGTGAAACCCTCCTACACTGTTGGTGGGGTTGCAAAATGGTCCAGCCTCTTTGGAAGGCAATCTGGTGCTTCCTTAAAAAAATGGATATCGATATACCATTTGACCCAGTAATTCCACTACTTGGAATATATCCTACAGAATCAAGGCCTTTCACACCAACGGACACATGCACCAGAATGTTTACTGCAGCAGAGTCCATGATAGCAAAAAGATGGAATCAACCCAGGTACCCCACAATAGAAGAATGGATAAGTAAACTATGGTACATATACTCAATGGAGCACTATGCAATGATAAAGAATAAC
This sequence comes from Heterohyrax brucei, assembly GCA_028571685.1. Classification (NCBI taxonomy): domain Eukaryota; kingdom Metazoa; phylum Chordata; class Mammalia; order Hyracoidea; family Procaviidae; genus Heterohyrax; species Heterohyrax brucei. The sequence goes on from CM053156.1 coordinate 9,258,818, forward strand.
GATGATTCCAGGAAACATCTCCTAACCTGGTTTCAACTGGAAGACATTATGTTGTGTGAAAGTAGTCAGAGACAAAGGGACAAATACTGTATGAGATCTCTACGATAAGATCTCAAAAACAGACTTGTGTATAGAAGAAAAGACTCTTTGACAGCTGCAAGGGAGGGGAGGGGGGGAGGGCGAGGGGGGAGGGTTTAGTTTAGATAGTTACTAGAAATCTAGTTGGGAGAAAGCAGTGACAGCACACATTAGAAACAAGAACAACATTAAGTGGACTTCAGCATAACTTGAGTACTCCTTCCTTCTTAACTCAATACTGTAAGGATAGAGTAGCTGGGGCGGGGGGCAGGGGACCATGCTCTTAGGTGAATTCCAGGCCGATTGGCACAACTAGCATTTTGCTAAGAGAGCTCTCTGCACCCCACATTGGTGAGTGGCGTCTAGGGTCTTAAAAGCTGCCAAGCTGCCATCCAAGGACACAGTAAATGGTCCCAATTCAGCAGGAATGGATGCTCACCGAGGACCAAAATGACATGGAGTAAAGACAACCGAGAAGACAGAGAGACCCACAAGAGTGGGTGCCTACATCGACTTGGGACAGGAAGAACTGGATGGTGCCCGGCCACCACCAGTGATAGCTACGATGGAGCTCACAGAGAGGAGCCTCACTGGCAACACAAGAATAAAAAGAGGTGCATCATGAGATCTCCACTAAAAGACCTCAATTGATGGTCCAGCAGTTTTAGGGTTCCTCTGAGAGCATGGCCTCTGGCCCTGATGCTGCCCTTCCCGTACATTATAACAGAGGTCCACTCTTTGGACAGGAATGGATTGGACTTGGCAATGCAGAGCGACCATGTACTGGAAGCACTTTATGGTTCTATACATCTATAGGATATCATCTTGCTGACCTCTGGCTGGAGGAATGGGAGTGGATGGAGAGGAGGGGAAAGGAAGCTTTTGGGAGTATGAGACATGTATGGAGCAGAGAGGAATAGTGTGCAGTCCCTGGACAGGGAGAGCAGTGGAAGCTGCATATAGGTGGGCATGTAAATTTACACGTGAATGTACATTTTCACTGTTATGTTAAATAAAAATAAAAAAAATTTAAAAAAACATTCAACATAAAAGGAGGATATAACAACTATATTACTTATGTACCCAATATTAGAGGTTCTATATAAATCGATCAAATTCTGACAATATTGCAACGTGAGATAGATTGCTCCACAACAATAGCCGACTTCAACACTCCACTTTCAGTAATGGACAGAACATCCAGAAAAAAAAGCTCAATAAAGATACAGAAGATCTTTTGTGACAATCAACCAACTCAACTTCATAGACATACAGAAATACGTGTTTTATTGACTATACAAAAGCATTTAACTGTGTAGATCACAAGAAATTATGGGTAACACTGTGGGGAATGGGAATTCCAGGACACTTAATTGTGCTCATGAGAAACCTGTACGTGGATCAAGAGGTAGTCATTCAAACAGAGCAAGAGCCCACTGTCAAGTTTAAAGTCAAGAAAAGCATGCATCGAGGTGGTATCCTTTCACTATACCTTTTCAGTCTGTATGCTGAGCAAATAATCTGAGAACCTGGACTATGTGAGAAAGAACAGGGTGTCTTGATTGGAGGAAGACTTATTACCAATCTGCATTATGCAGCTGACACAACATTGCTTGCTCCAAGTGAAGAGGATCTGAAACACTGATGAGATCAAAGAACACAGCCTTCAGTATAGATTATACTTCAACACTGAGAAAATAAAAATCCTCACATCTAGATCAATAAGTAACATCCTGACAGACAAAAAAGACTGAAGTGGTCAAGGATTTTCATTTTATTTGGATCCACAATCTAAACCCATGGAAGCAGCAGTCAAGAAATCAAAAGATACAGTGCATTGGGAAAATCTGCTGCAAGTGTTGAAAAGTAAAAACATCACCTTGAAGCCTAAGTTGCGTCTGACTCAAGCCATGGTATTTTCAATGGTGTATATGCATATGAAAGCAGGAGAACGAATAAGGAACACAGAAGCATGGACACCTTTGAACTGAGGTGCTGGAAAAGAATAAAGACGTTTACAACCAGAGTGCTTCTTGGAAGCAGAAATGGCAAGACTACATCTTACATACTTTGGACATGTTGCCAGGAGGGATCAACCCCTGGAGAATGACCTCAAGGTAGGTATAGTAGAGGGTCAGCAAAAAGAGGGAAACCCTCAATGAGATGGACTGACACAGTGGCTGCAACAACGTGCTCAAGCATACCAACAATTGTAGCTTTGGTGAAGGACCTCGCAGTCTTTCATTCTGTTGTACTACAGATCACTAAGAGTCAGAACATACAGGAAGAAACCCAACTAACAATGCTCTCAAGAAATCAATTCAAGATCCACCTCTGTGGTACCATAAGACAATTTTCAGAAACACTACTGCAAAGAACAAGCACAGAATACGTACATAGCCTCAAAATAAATAAAACAAAAAGGTAATCAAAGGAGATGGAAACTTGGTCTTTTTCTAAGTTTGATGATGTATTTTCTCAGACTCAGAGGTTCATTTCTTTCAAGCTGTAAGCATATGCTCATTTCAGTGTACCACTTTTTCTTCCAGAACCAAAGGCTATGAAGCTTTGCAATTAAAAAACGAGGTACGGTAGAGCACTCCATTCATCCATGAAATACAATCACCCAAAGGGTAATAAAACATGATGGCTGTATGCTGAGCAAATAATCCAAGAAACTGGATCATAGAAAGAAGAACGAGGCATCAGTCTTGGAGGACGACTCTTTAACAACCTGTGTTACACAGATGACATCACCTTACTTGCTGGAAATGAAGAAGATTTGAGATACTTACTGATGAAGATCAAGGACCACAGCTTTCAGTATGCATTGCACCTCAACATCATCCTCAAAACTGGACCAGTAAGCAACATTGTCATAAATGGAGAAAAGACTGAGGTTGTCAAGGATTTCATTTTACTTGGATCCACAATCAACGCTCATGGAAGCAGCAGTCAAGGTGGACTTGAGAGCAGCAGCCCACGGCAGTGGTAGCAGTCAAGAAATCAAGACACATCACACTGGGAAAATCTGCTGCAGAGGACCTCTTTAAAGTATTCAACAATAAAGATGTCACTTTGAAGACTAAAATGCACCTGACCCAAGCCATGGTATTTTCAAACACACATGCATGTGAAAGCTGGACCATGAACAAAGAAGACAGAAGAAGAATTGAGGCCTTTGAATTGTGGTGTTGGAGAAGAATGTTGGAAGTACCATGCACGCCCAAAGAACAAACAGATCTGTTCTAGAGGATGCACAACCAGAGTGCTCCTTGGAAGCAAAGATGGCAAGACTGCTCTTACATACTTTGGGCATGTTGTCAGGAGGGATCAGTCCCTGGAAAAGGACATCATGCTTGGTAGAATGGAGGGTCAGCGAAAACCTGGAAGACTCTCGTCAAGATGGATTGACATAGTGGCCGCAACAATGGGCTTGAGTATATAAACGATTGTGGACACAGCGGAAGACCTGGCAGCATTTTGTTTGGTTGTTCATAGAGTCTCTACGAGTCGGAACCGACTCAATGGCACCTAACAACAACAACATGATGGCTTAATCAGTATACTTTTAGTATTTCTAACTTTTTACCAAATGAATACCACACCATTTGCCAATGAATGCCTTAATGGCCAGAAAGTGTGTTGCAATTTATTTTACAAAGAAATAAATTCAGTTACGGGACCCCAACTGTGGTTTTGCTGTCCCTTTTTCAGATGGTAATATAGAGTAGGATTAGCTCTAAATTTTCTCTGCACAATTTTAGAATTATATATTAGCTGTGAAATACTTATCAACCGCAAAACATTAGGCTTGCAAGAAATCAGAAATTTGGGTTAAAACAATGTGAATGGCAGTGAAAACAAGCATGTTAAGAGGTTGTAGACATCTGTTGATATTGACAGCAGAAAACTAAGCTACAAACAACAAGAAAAACATCTTTTGCTGGGTAAAAAAGAAGCAAGATGATATGACATAAAAACATCCTCAGTCAATTCCTGCCTAGCGTATAATAAATACAGCAGCCCAGTACTCTAACCCAGTCTCAACTAGGCAGGCACGTTGGGAACGGCTCTGTCCCTTTCCAGCCGAGATAAACTTTGGGAAGCTTGAGGCCTCTGAGAACCTGCACCAGATCAAAGAGACGAGAGAGACCTAAAGGGTCCTCCGCTAGCCCCGTGGCAAGTTAATAGGAGTGGCTCACCTTGGAAGCGACCAGCGCCACCGCCGCCGCCTGTGGCCATCCCCTGCCCTCCGGGCTCTGCAAAGCGCTTCCCCGCACGTCTATTACGGACTGGCCGGGGGGCACTTGCGCCCGAATTTTTTCTCCATTTAAAGTACATCCTGGTCCTTCCACCATCTCTGAAGCCAGCACCAGTGGTCCACCAGTTGCAGCACTCGGATAACAACACTTCTGTGTAGTTTGACCGCGGAACCAAGTTCAAATTGCCCGCGCTCGCAGCCCGCCAAGACCCCGCCCGGGCCCGCCCAGCTCCCTGCGTCAGCGGTGGTGAGTGTCGCCTGCGCCTCTGGCGACGGAGGGCTTGGATGCCTTGTCAAGATCCGGTGGTTACTGGCAAGAGGCAAAAGCTGAGTGAGTGCAGCTGACCCAAAGAATAGAAACAGAAGAAACTGGCAATTGATAACCTTCAAACTTATTTTCACCTTTGAAGTTTTACCCTTGCCCCTGAGCTACTCCACAACACACAGAACCATGTTCACTGCCGGGAGCCAGCCCCAACACTTTTCGGGGTCCCGCACGGAGGGAGGGAGAGGCGCAGCGGGAAATGAATCAAGGAGACAGGAAAGACTTTTCTGGTTTATCGCAGCCCGACCCAGAGAGCAAGAGAGAAAGGTCATCTTAGTTTATTGTCATCTTTTTATAGTTGGTAAGGCAGTAGTACTTTGACCACGTCGGTGATTGGCTAGGCAAGAAGCAGGTACCTCGTGGTCTCTTCATGTCAATCACTGGAGTTTTCTAAATAATGGCCCGAGACTAGTGTCTCTTTTCATGTTAGCTATTAAGATCTTTTAAACAATGATTAGAGACAATGGTCTTCTTCTTTTGTTGACTATTAGGGTCTTCTCTGTTAGTTAGTAGAAAGCAAACACTTTGTATTCCTTTTTATGTTAACCATTAGGGTCCTCTAAAGAATGGTCTGAGACAGGCATATTTGTGATTTATAATTAACAGCTGGAGCAAAACTAACCGTAGACTTCTATTAACTTCTATTAACTATTAACTTCTATTAACTTCTATTAACTTTACCTAAGCAGAAAGAGAGGACAAACCCATCTTAAAAGTTATACAGTCTCTATTTGTTCCTTTTCTGCCCTTCCTTATCTCTTCCTGTAAGGACAATGGGTGTTCACCGTCCCTTATTTTAAGTTTCTCTTAAACTACTCTAAGAAAGGCAATTCTTTAGTATTTGTCTGTTTGCTGATACCAAATGTAATAAACTTGGGAATCTAGTTATTTTCCTGAAGTAAGATGTTTGCTATCTGAGAGCTGAGAAAGAGGAAGGGGAGTTGTCTCTGGAAAGCCCTTCAGGGCCTTCTTGCAAGCTTGCTTACCTCATGTGAGGGGAGGGGTGAGCAGCTGGGAGAAGTCAGCAGGGGTTGGGCCAGCCTCGCTGCTCTGGAGCTGGCTGTGTTAGAAATCATTCCTCTGAGCTCTTTTCCCCAGAAGTTCCTGTACAGGTTTTCCCAATATTATTTTATAAACCAAGGGGGTAGTAAAGGGCCCCTCTCAGAAAGCATCTCCCCTGATCCTTGTGCCGGGAGAGGAGGGGGTATCTTTTTGAAGAAAATTTAATTAGGAAGCCAATTAATATCCAGGGCAGTAGGCTAGAAAACATGTCACAGGTGAGATGCTTCAGCCCGTCATTTACAGGGGCTCGTGACTTTGTCTACAAGGCTGATGGCGGACCTCCGCAGTTCACTCTACGCATAACCATGTTGACTCGCCTTCCATGGTCCTCTCTTCTAAAACCCAGTTATCAGAGCCTGGCAGGCTTGCTTTTGTGTGTGCTGTATTTCAGATGTGGTGGGAAGACACGCACTGAAAGGTGGATTTTTAGAATATAAAGCTTTAAAGTTTTTTTTCTTTTTTCCTCCTCTTGATGTGTCTTCGAATAAATAGCTTTGCATGCTACAAATGTAAAAACAAAACTAAACCTGTTGTAGTCCAGCCCATTCCAACTCATAGTGACCCTGTTGACAGCATACAACTGCCCTGTAGAGTTTCCAAGGAGGGCCTGGTGGATTCGAATTGCTGACCTTTATGTAGCCCTTAACCTCTAAGCCACCAGGGTTTCTGCTTAGTATGTATCAATGTCTATATTTAAAAACCTCTTCATTTTTAGCGACCTGAGCTAAGTGAGCCCTACCCAAAGCCTTGCAAACTATTTTATTAGGAGATTCCTTGAGTGTTACTTGAAACTGCTTTGTAAAAGCATAAGATTATGTACAAATATGCTACATACAGCTTTTTCACATTTACCAACAAACCCACACAAAGATGCATACACAAACATACGTGTGGAAATCATGACTTCATGCCGTCTTGTAAATTACGAGTATACCTTTTTGAAAATTGAAATATGACACATTAAAACAATTTTAATTTATAAGTTACTTAAAAGCATATCATGCTGCAGTTAAACCAGAAAAATGTATATACTTATGACCTTGCTTTAAATATACCAAAGACTTAAATTTGAGAAATATTACATCTTTCTCTTTGTGGAAAGGGTTAAGTGGTCAAAAGTTGGCTGAATCAGGTTCAAGACTGTTCTATTATATGCCCTTGTTTAACTTGTGTTTGCTCTTTTAGATCATATTAAGAATGAAGAATTCTGTTCCTTCTGCTTTAAATCCAATCATAATCTCTGCCCTTTGATAATAGAAAGTCCTATACATCTTGTTTACTCTGGTGGCGTAGTAGTTAAGTGCTAATCAAAAGATTTGACAGTTCAAATCCATCCGACACTCCTTGGAAACTCTAGGGTGAATGCTCTTTTTTGTCCTAAAAGGTAGCACTGTGTCAGTATTGACTCAGCGATGGGTATGAATGGGTATGTGTCATGGGTTGAATTGTGTCCCCCCAAAAATGTGTGTAGCCATGTGGCTGGGACATGATTCCCAGTATCTTGTGACTGTCCCCCATTTTGTGGCTTCGCTAAACTGTATGTTGAAGGATTAGGATGGGGCTGTAAATTCCTGCATAGGATTACTTCCCTGCCCTGCGGTAAAGGGAGTTTCCCTGGAGTATGGCTTGCCCCACCCTTAATCCTTTCAGCCTGCAAGAGATAAAAGGACAGAGAAGCAAGCGGAGAATTGGGAACCTGGTTACCATCAAGAAAGCAGCACCCGAAGAAGAGCGCGTCCTTCAGACCTGAGGTTCCTGCGCCAAGATGCTCCCTGGACAAAGACTGATGCAATACCGGACTTTCCTCCAGAGCCGACAAGGGGGAAAGCCTTCCCCTGGAGTGGACACCCTGAATATGGACTTGCAACCTACTAGACTGTGTAAGAATAAACCTTCCTTTGTTAAAGCCATCCGCTTTGCAGTATTTTCTGTTAGAGCAGCCGTAGCTGACTAAAACAGTATGTAACAAGTTATATATTTGTTACTTAAAAATTCCCGTGAGTCAGAAATTTGGCAGTGGTCTTGGATGTTTTTGATTCAGTGCCTCTCCAGAGGTTGTGGTTAAGATGTTGGCCAGGGTTTTATAGTCAACTAAAGATCCACTTCTAAGATTGCTCACTTGCATGGCTGTTGGCAGCAGACTTCAGTTTCTCATCTTATGGGTGTTTCCATATAGCTGCTTGGCACACAACAGGGCAGCCAACTTTCCCAAGAGTGTGTGACCCAAGGGAGAGAGCAAAGAGAAAGTCTCAATGCCTTTCAATACCCAGTCTGTGAAGTGACACCTCATCACTTTGTAGGTGTGACCTACAAAACTTATTCCTTGTTTTATTCATTAGAAAACAGTCCTTAAGTAAGTATAATCCACAAACAAGGGGAGAGGAAGTAAGCTTAACCTCATGAATGGAGGAATACAAAATAAAAATGTGTGAATACATTTTAAACCATCATAAACTTCATTTATCATCAAGGCCTTCTAATTTTTATTAGGTGTTCTGCACTGTTGCAATTTGGGGCCAAATTATGATTATTAGATTTTACCAGTCCTCAGAGAACTGAGTAAGAGTTGGGTCTTGGCACTGAAGATATTAAGAGTCTTCAGCGGTGTGACCTACAAAACCAAGCCAGATATTTTTAATAGGTGATGAGTCTCTGAGTCTTTTGGTGCTCTTCTTTGTCTCTCATTAAAGAGCAAAATCACATGCAGGTGCATCTGCAGTATTTGTGAGAACAATTCCCTCACCTTCACAAGTAAGGCTACCCTGGTGAGGACCTTGGAACCTGGGAACCTAGCCTTTGTTAATAACCCCCTAACCACCATTTTCCTGGCACCTTCCCTTTCACAATATGGTTGTTGTATTGGGTGCTGGTAGAGGCAATTTTGACTGAAAGTGACTCTCTGTGACAGAGTAAATGTGCCCCATAGGATTTTCTTGGCTGTAATCTTTATGGAAGCAGATCTGAAGGTCTTTCTCCTACAGAACTGCTGGATGAATTTGAATTGCCAACCTTTCAGTTAGCAGTTCAGCACTTAATCATTGTGCCACTAAAGCTCCTTTTTACAGTGTTATCAGAGTTTAATATACTTTAAGCTTAGTTTCTTCTTAAGCATAATTGTTTAATTGTTGGCTTTATGTAAGTTATTCAGTTTTCTCTAAGATTCACGTTTTTCATCTACAAAGTGAAATATAAACTAAGTAAAAAGTCTTTAAAAACCATGAATCAATCCACAAATTCAAGTAATTAAAGTCTACATGTTATTTCATGAATATACTCTATACTTTTTGTGTTCTGGAAACCCTGGTGACATAGTGGTTAAGTGACACAGCTGCTAACCAAAAGTCTGCAGTTTGAATCCACCAGGTGCTCTTTGTAAAACCTATGAGTTGGACGCAACCTGACAGCAGCAGGTTTTTCTAACTGGGTCTATGAGTAAGAACTGACACGGCAGCAAAGAATTCTTTTTGTGTCACACTGTTACCTTCAATGTCTGCTTCATCTCAGTTTATTGAAATTCTGCCAGCATTTAAGGCCTAGTTGAATGCTTATGCTGCAAGAAACCTTCTAGGTACAGTCAGAATCCATCTCTTCGGCAGCTGGTTCTTCCAGAGAATTTAGTAAACTCTATTTTGTGTTAAACTTATTTGGGCGCGTATAGCTTTCCCACTAGACCTCCAAACCTTAAAGACAGAAGAAGGAATGTCCTGTTCATCTTCATGCTTCCAACAGCACCTGGGATGCTCTTTTCAATTATGATTAAAACCTTAAGTATGAAAAAATTGGAAGTTTTCATCTTCAAGTACATTTTCTATTAGCCTTAAATATGTATTATTATTATTTTTGTTTAGTGTCATTCTTTTATCTTGGGACTTTGTTTCCAGAAGCCCCTTCTAAAATGTTATTAAAAGGAGGTAATGTGTTAAATTGTATTCGCTGCTCCTGTAGCATATTATTTTTATGAGTTGTGAGACATAGAACTTCGTTTGGTCTTCTGTTTTTAGTTCCTGAAAGATAGTCCTTGAAAATTTTTGGGTAGTCACAGTGCCTTCATAGCCTAAAATCTCACAGCACAGTTAGAATTTGTGCAGATAAGTGTGCCCTACACAGGCCACCTGGTCAGCTGACCTCAGGAAGGGAGAAGGGCATGATTTAATCAACCATTTATGTTCAGTGAATCGATCAATCATGATTATGTAATGAGACCTCAGTTATGGTTTATGTAATGAGGCCCCAGTCATAACTATGCAGTGAAATCAATAACAGGATTTGAACTAGGAAATTAGAGGGCTTCCTGGTTGGCAGGAACATCCATGCATGGGAGAAGGCCTCATGTCTTTGGGAAAACGGAAGCTCTCATTGAGGTCTCTCCCAGATCAATAGGTAACCATAACTGTAGATAAAACTGAAAAACCAAACCATTGCTGGCAACTCAATCCTGACTCATAGGGACCTGATGGGATGGAGTAGGACTGCTTCATAGTGTTTTGAAGCTGTAATCCTTCTTAAAATGAACTGACGTCTCTTTCTCCAAAGAGCAGCTGGTAGGTTTAAAGCAGCTGGTGGGTTCCGGCCACCAACCTTGTAAATAATGGCAGAACTCTTAATCACTTGCCCACCAGGGCTCCTGTAAATTTAGATATTTTCTGTGTTGTTTCAGAAAGCCAATGAACACGCCGAGGCGATGAGAGCCACCAGGGGCAGGTGTCTGCCTGTTTGACGGTTTGAAGGACTGTGTCCTTTAAACTTGTGTGGTCTATGTGACATGATATGGCAGGATCAGAGAAGGGATGAATGGCCAGCCAGTCTGAAGAGCTACGCATTGCCAGTGAGTCGATTCTGACACCTAGCAACTCCATAGTAAGACAGAGTATAACTACCCCATAGAGTTTCCAGGGAATTTGAACTGCTGACCTTTTGGTTAGCTACTGTAGCACTTAACTTCTTGTCTTTTTTTAAATTAGTGAGTACAGAAGCAGCTCCAGGTGGCTGTGGTCTGAGAAAGAGTGCCCTTGGGTGGCTGTCAATGAGACTGAAGAGTGTAAAGATGAGGACTGGATCCATTTCCAAGCGGGAATTAGATTCAGGCTGATCCTTACCAGGCAGTTAGCAGTGAAGGTGCTATTTTTCCACTGTGTTCCTTGCTTAGTGCAGTTGTATTGCTGAGGAACAAGACCAACTGCAGAGCCCACAGAACAATTAACATGGCCAGAACCCTGTTTGGACTTCTAGCCCCCAGAACTGTGAGACAATAAATTAATGTTCCTTAAAGCCACACACTTTGTGGGATTTTGATAAGGCAGCCCAAGCAAAACGCAACATGCAGTCATTTAGGTACATTAGCTTGTATGTATTTATTTTCACAGTAACCCTGTATGGTAGTCAGGAGAGATAATATCATTGTTATTTTACAGTAATGAAACCGAGTTTCATACTTGTTGTTATTTTCTGTCTTCACATGTGGGAACCAACTAAGAAACTGGCAAGGAAGTGAGCTTTTTTTTACCCAAAGTAAAGAGATTTGTTTGTTTGTTTGTTTTACTCACAATCCAGTTATGTGTTGAAGAAATAAAAGTGTCTAAAATACTGAAAAGGACAGCTTCCTTCAGGAACTCAAGTAGCCAATATAAAGCATATAAGCACGTAGTACTAGAGAAACAAGAATTGGAAAGAAGTAATAAATTGTCAAATAGAGATGAGTGGAATCTAAAACAGTTATTTCAAATTTTACTTCCAAAAATTTTCATTAATAAAATCAGTTTTAATACTTGGATGTGTGTGAGACAAAGAGTCAGATTCTCGGGTACAAAGTGACAGAGTGAAACCTTTGCACATGAGGAAATTACAGTGCAGCTGGAGAAAATGTCATTAAAGAGGTAATACAGTGAAAACAAGGTCTCATGCTAAGTACAAAAAGGGTATAGGTTCTACAAAATAGGCCACTCAAAAGAGATACAGTTCGGGACTTAATCAGAGGGGGGAAGGAAAGTGAGTCCTTAAAGAAGTGGAAGCCGCTGGGAAGCAGAAAGGTGAAGTAAGGGAAGTTCAGTCATGGCAAGCAAAGAATACTAAGGAATACATGTAATGTATTTGGGACACAAATGTATTAAATATTAAAGATTCAGTTTTTAAAGCAGAAGTATCAAGCTGAGAAACAGTGGTAGATAACTTTGAGAATATTCCTAGGAACCATATTATGTAGCATCTGGAAGTAAAACAGATTTCATGTTTCTGGAATAGTAGGTAGCTAAAAAAAAACACAAAACTTTGGGGGAGGTTAGTGCAAATGGTTAATAAACTAGGCTGCTAACTGAAAGGTTGGAGGTACAAGTCTATTCAGAAAGGCCTTGGAAGAAAGGACTGGCAATCTACTTTTGAAAAATCAGTCAGTTAAAGTCCTATGGAGCATAGTTCTACTCTGACTCATGTGGGGTCACCATGAGTTGGAATTGATTCAACAGCAAGTGGTTTTTGAAAACCAAAGACTAAACCTATTGCCATCAAGTGGATTTCAACTTTAGTGACCCTGTAGGACAGAGTAGCATTGCCCCATAGGGTTTCCAAGGGAAGGAAATTGCTAGATCTTTCTCCTCCAGAGAGGCTGGCTGGTGGGTTTGAACTGTTTACTTTTTGGTTAGCAGCCAGACACTTAACCACTTAAATACCTTATCTGGTATTTAAGAGTCCCCCAGATCTACATTTAATAATAGTTGTTTATTAAAACTGAAACCCAGAGCTTCATTCAAGCAGTGAAAAGAAATCCAAGCTGCTCAGCAGGATCTCTTATTTCCTAAATCTTCATTGGGGAATACGTGGATCACAATTCCTGGTATGAGGTGGCTAGAGTTTCTTATAGAGTGTGAAGTTTATAGCATTTTGAAGAGTCCTTAGTTCAAATATTCTTTCTCTCTCTCTTTTCTTTTTACTAATACTGATACCAAATACTAAATACACTAGTATATTTTACTATCACTCATAATATCAAATACAATAACCAAGTGATAGATACCTATTAGTACTGTGTGTGAACAGGAAGCAGGCAGTGTGAGGCCAATCATGGGTGTCCTCATGTGATCCACTAGTGCACTGCAGTTTACATTCTTATGTAAGCCCCTGGCATGGAGCCACTGTTGTCCACCACCACTGGAAAACCTCTGTCCACCCGCTAAGAGGAGCAGCGTTCTGCTCTGGTGAGCAGCCACCCTGGACAGTGTCATTTGTAAGTCTCCCTTAAAAAGCTTCTTTACTGCCACACTGGAGCTGCCAGCCTCTCTTCAGTCTGTTGGCATGTGACTGTACATGCCTAGACAGTGTACAAAGCAACGTTCAAAGTATTTTGTGAATATTAACTTTTATAATCCTTACAATAGTCCTCTGAAGAAGTACTATTATTGTCATCTTTGTTTTACAAGTCAGGGAACTAAGGCACAGACAGGGCAATTTGTGCAAGTTTACAGAATTGGAATTCAACCAGATAAACCAAGAAATTAACCACATATTTTCAGTGACATCAATTATGTAACACTGGCCCTCAACTAAATATTTTTAACAACAACTTAAAAAACTATAGTTTAGAGCACAAATGGCCTTTTAAACATGCATTATATGGAAATGAAAGACATTCTAAAACCCATCATTAAACATTAGTTTTTTGACATATTTTGGATGATGAAATTTTGCTTTTACTCTTCTTGCAAGGTTTGTGGGTAGATTCATAAGCTGGAGTAATAGAAATGTAGCATGCAGGAAATTTCTTTAGTTTTTGTGTTTTACATAAATTACCTGAATATATTTAAGAAATAGAGATATGGCACTCATCCCCTCTTGACATCCCTTTAATTTGTACTCTGAATCAACGAAGCCATCGTAAGAGCATTACGTGCAGGTGTTTTTGGTGATATTTACTAAAGAGCCTCCAGTTTCTACACATTAAGAGAAACTTTTAACATTAGACTACCAGAAGAATAATAAAATGCAGAGCAAAGGAAACATTTTGACACTTTTATTGTTTGAAGTATGTACCAAATGTTGGGGACTTTGCAAATCAGTTGATTTTGTTCCATTGTGAATTCTGAAAGTGTCCCAGTGACAGTTTTATGTCTACAAAGTCAAGATCTAAATTGCAGAATTGCCTGTACCTTCCTGGGTGATAAAAGGAACTGCTATGAAAACTTTGCCTTTGTCATAATGTTGTGAAATCTATGATTGTGGTCTTTTGATTCTAACTTTACCAACTTCTCTGTGGAAGAAAAGTTTTCCAATTTAGTTTTTAAATGTAAACAATATTAAGTAAAAATAGTTCTGATTATGAACCTGAATATTGAGGAAAATGACTAAATGATTATTAAACACTCACAAATGAACTGAAATAATCTCTGGATGAAGGATTCTTACCATGAGAGGATGGGAGGATTAGTTTCTTTATTTTGAAATGGAAAAGCAATTTACCTTCTGTTAATACCTTGGAGTGACATCCATCCTCAATCTCAGCCTCCCATAGGAGACCATCTGTATGTTGAGGCATGGATTCCACTATTTACATGTTCAGTCTAAAAAGCAGTTACAGTACGACTAAGACATTCCAGGAGCAGTACTAGAACTGTGGATACAGCTAAAGGAGGAAGATGTGGAGCTCACACACTGATGTAGTGAAAAGAAGAAATAAACATCTGCCCTCCAGCAGAGGTAACTTAGAGTGCTACAAGTATACACAGAAAGAGACTTGGATCCTCAGGTATCCAAACTAAAATTTGAAGATAAAGTATGTAATAGTTCATCAAATGAAGAATACAGGAAAGGGCTTTATAAGCAAATAAAAGAAAAAGACATCTGCAGCACCAGGTGAGAGATAACTGATACGCTGGGGAACTGGGACAATTGTCTGAAAGACAGGAGGAGAGCAAGACGTAGCAGACGGAACTGAGAGAAATAAGCAAAGCCAGGCTATGAAAATTCTAATAAGACATTCTAAGAAGGTTGGATATTATTTTGAAAGCAATAAGGACTGAAGAAAAAAAATTCTAGGCAGAAAAGTAACAGGGTTAGATTTGCTGTTTAAAAAATATCACCAGAAAAAACAGCATGGGACAGTAATTTTCCAAGGGGAACGAGTTTTGCCCCTCAAATTACATTTGTTTACAACTAGGGTACGGTGAGGGCACAAGTGACATCTATTGGGCAAAGGGCTGACATGATGCTATGCACCCAACAATGCACAGGACCACTCACCACAACAAAAAATCTTCTGGCCGGAAAGTCAGTAGCACCAAGTTTGAGAAGCCCTGATATGATAGGCTGAGTAATGTCCCCCTCCAAAAAAAAGTCCACATCTTAACCTGCCCAAACAGGGGATATATTATCTTACATGGCAAAAGCAACTCGAAGATGTGAAGTTCAGACTTTTAAGATGGGGAGACTGCCCTGATGGGCCCAATATAATCAAAAAGGTCCTCATGAGAGGGAAGCAGGAGGGTCAAAGGCAGAGAAAGAAATGTGGAGACAGAAGCCTAGTCAACAAACGAGATGTTGTGACACTGTGCTGATGCCTTTGAAGATGAGAGGGCTATGAGCCAAAGAATGTGACCTAGAAAAGACAAGGAAACTGACTCCCCTAAAGCATGCAGGAGGAACCAAGCCCTACTGACACTCGGAGTTTAGTCCAGTGAGGCTGATTTTGGACTTCTGACTTGCAGAACAGGTAGAGAACACATTTATGCTGTCTTAGGCCACTGAATTTATGGTAATGTGTTACAGTAGCAACAGGAAACTTAGACATCTGATCTAGAAGAAAATCTCCAGACAGGTTATGTGCCCCATTGGGTTTTCTTGACTGTAATCTCTATGAAAGCTGGCTTTAAATTGCTGGCTTTCTGTTAGCAGTTGTGCATTGAAGTGGTTGCACCACCAGGGCTCTTTGGGTAAACAGTCAGAAGGTGTTAACGTGGTCCAACGTTTATCTGGGCACTGAGACACCCCTGGGAGTTCCTGTTTGCTTGAAACTTGTAATCTAGTGGCTTTTATAAATTCCTTCTAATACTTGAAAAAAAAAAAATCCTTACGTCATGCTAATTTCTTTTCCCAGTTTATCATATATTAGTGAACTTGTTCTATCCTGAACAGTTGTTGCTTTTGATTTCTTAAATTTATCAATACTTTATATTATTTTGTATTTTTCCCTGAGCCAAGCAACACCCTTCCTCATCCAAATGTCATGAAAATATATATATTTTTTTTTCCTAATAGCGTTAGAGCTTTGTGATGACATATTGATTCCAGTTACCCTTGCAGTGGTGGTACCTGTCTCTATCTGTGCCATGTCATCCTCTGAAGGAATTGGACTTCACTGTGTTGCTGTTATTGTTGCTGTTAGGTACCCTCAAACTGGTTCCCATGGCAACCCTGTAGGACAGAGTAGGACTGCTCCATAGGTTTCCAAGGACTGGCTGGTGGATTTGAATTGCCCGACTTTGGGTTAGCAACTGAGTTCTGAAGCACTACTCAATCAGGGCTCGATAAAACAATCCAAAACCAAACCCATTGCCACTGAATTGATTCTAACTCATAGCGACCGTATAAAACAAAAACCAAACCAAACCCAGTGCTGTCCAGTCAACGCTAACTCATAGAAACCCTGTAGGAGAGAGTAGAACTGCCCCATAGAGTTTCCAGGGAGTACCTGGTGGATAATTGTCGACATTTTGGTTAGCAGCCATAGCTCTATGCTGCAGGTGTTTCCGTCTGAGTACCTATATTCAACTGAATGTTACTTCTCTTTCCTAACAACAAACCTGTGAGTGAGAAATAAAAAGTTATTATTGTACGGTACTGAGATTCTGTCAGGTTTGTTATGCAGAATAACTTGAAGAAATCAAGCATTTATGTTTACATTTAGGCCTTTTATCTATGATGCCATCATTTTTATATGTGATAAATTATGAACTGCTTTTTCCACATCTGCTGAGATCATCTACGTTTTTAGTCCATCATTATGGTGAATTGTATCAATAGACTTTTCTAGTTTTACTTAATTGTGGCAAAATATATGCAACATAAAATTTACATAACAAATTATGTTTAAGAGTTTTCAGGTGTACAATCCAGTAGCATTAGTAACACAGTGTTCTGCAATCCATCACTGTCGTTTGTTTCTAAAAGTTTCCATCACCCCAAACTGAAACTCTCTATCATTAAACAGTAACTCCCCATTCACTCATGTCCCAGCCCATGGTAACTACTAGTCAGCTTAATGTGTCTGACATTTGTCTATTGTAGATATTTCATATAAATGATATTAAAAAAATGTTCTTTTGTAGGTAGATTATTTCTGTTCACATTATGTTTTCAAGGTTTATCCATGTTGTAACATATATTAGTACTTTGTTCACATTTATGTGGTGGAACACTATTCCATTATACACATATACCATACTGCTTTTGTTCATTTATCTGTTGATAGTCACTTGGTTTGTTTTCACTTTTTTCTGTTGTGAAAAGTGCTGTGACTAATATTAGTGTAAAGGTAGAGTCCCTGCTTTCAAGGAGTGGGTTTTTTTAAGTAATATAGTAATTCCTTGAACAATATCACTTGCAAGTAAAATTTTGCATGAGATAATTCAAAAACAGTTGCAGCTGTACATCAACAGGGAACTGCCAGAAATTTAAGCCATATTCAGAAGAGTATGTGGAACAAGAGATATCACTGATGATGTCAGATGAATCTTGCTGAAAGCTGGGAATACCAGCAAGATCTTTACCTGGTTTTTATTTACCTGTTTTTATTTGACATGTTAGTCATAACATATTATGGACAACCTTGTGAAGAATGGAAATTCGAGAACACTTAATTGTGTTCATGTTGAACCTGTATACAGAGAAAGAGCTAGTCATTTGAACAGAATAAGGTGATTCTGCCTGGCTTAAAAATCACAAAAAGTGTGTGTCAAGGTTTTGTTCTTTCACTCTACTTATTCAATCTGTATGCTGAATACTTAATCTGAGAAACTTCATGAACCTCATGTAAAAGAATGAGCATCAGGATTGGACATAGACTGATGAAGATCCAAAACTGCCATCATCAGTATGGTTATACCTCAACGTAAGAAAACAAAAGTCCTCCCCAGCTAAAGCCCAAATCTTCACAATGGACCAGTAACTAATGTGGGCAACATGGCCATGGTTAGGACCAACATTATGGCCTGGTGTGGGGCTTGTCAGCCTGAGAAAGAGTGCATGTGAATAGATGAGCATGGGTGGAATGCCTGATGTCAGACCCCCAAAGACTGCGGGTCTGACCTTGTGATTCTGACACTTGTACCCCACCCAAGCCTGCGTTCTTTCTTCCTTGGAAGGAAAGGTCACATGAGGAAGTGGCCTTTGATGTGCTGTATAGATAAGAAGGCACAAGAATGTTTTATGAGATATTCCCCAGGCCCTATTCAAATCAAAGCTTGTTAACTGCACGTATGCATGCTCTACTTGCTAAATAAATATGAGCTGCTCCTTGCCAGGTCGGAGCTGGAGCGTCAGAGTTGCTGCTCTTCTCCTCACCACCTGTGTTTCTGTGTGACATTCTTCATCGGCATCAATCACCCGCAGGCAATACAGACCCAGGGACACAACAAGTAACAACATAATAAACAGAAAATACAGAAGCTGTGAAGGATTTAATTTTACAGGGATCGGCAATCAACACCTGTTGAATCAGCAGTCAAGAAATCAAACAGTGTATTCTACTGGTCAGTTCTACAGCAAAAAATCTCTTTAAATTGTTAAAAAACCAAGATGTCTTTTTGAGACTATGGTGCCCCTGACCTAAGCCATCCCATTTTCAGTCACCTCATATGCATACAAAAGCTGTGCAATGAATAAGGAAGACCAAAGAAGAATTGATGTCTTTGAATTACACTGTTTGGGAAGAATGTTGAATATACCATGGACTGTCAGAGGAATCAACAAATCTGTCTTATAAGAAGTACAGCCAGAATGCTCCTTGGAAGCAAGGATGGTGAGACTTCATCTCACATACTTAGGATGTGTTATCATGAGTCACCAGTCCTTGGAAAAGGGCATCATTCTTGGTAGAGTGTCAGTCAAAAAGTGCCTTTTAAATCAATTGTTTTTTTTTTTTACAAAATCTTCATTAAAAAACAGACTGCAATGGTGAGTATACCAGAATTTACTAATAAAATGTCAAAGCATGAAAATAAATTTGATTTCTATGTATTAACACATCATTATAAATAATTTCAATTTAAACTAGCTTTAGAATATAGAAACAAATTTAACAAAAGATAGGTAAATCCTCTTCACAGAAAACAACAAAATACAACATACTGTGTTCATTGATGAAGATTCAATCTTGTTATATCAATTTTCACTAAATTCATTGATCATCTCAGTGCAAATCCTGGTAGATTTTTTAACAATAGAATTTGACAAATTCTACAGTTTATGTTAAGCAATTAAACAGTCTTGTTGATGAACAAAAATTTGAATAATTTTTCTACATTGCTTCATCATATATTAAACTAGAATAATCCAAATAGCATAGTACTGGTATAAGAATAAACAAATACATAAATGGGATAGTACAGAGAATCCATAAAAAGATCATAATAAAATAACCAAATGATTTTTCCAAATGGTGCTTAAACAATTCTAGGTGTTTTCAACAAGTAGTGCTGAAACAACTGTATATTCAAAGAATTAAAACATGAAGCTCAGCACCTATCTCAGACCATATGAGAAAAACAAGATGAAACAAAAGCCAATCCATGAAAGCAAAGTGACAGAAGGACAATTATTATATGAGACCCCTATGATAAAAACTTAAAAGCATACTCATACACAATAGAAAAGACTCTTTGACGGCTACAAGGGTGGGCAGGGTGGGAGGGCGGGAAGGCAAGGGGCAAAGGTTTAGATTAGATAGTTATTAGAAATTTGGTTGGGTGAAATTGGTGACAATACACATTAGTAAGAAGATCAATATTAATGGGACTTTGACACAACTTGTGTACTCCTCCTCTCTTAACCGAATATTGTAAGCACAGAGTGTGTACACTTTCATTATTTTTATTTAACAATGATAAAAAAAAAAAAGCCTATCCATGAAAGCAAAGGAGATACTCTTCATAATCTAGTAGGCAAAAACTCCTTAGATCTTACATAGAAATCAATAAAAATAAAATATTGGCAAAGCAGATTTAAAAAAAAAATTTATAATGGAACAAAATGTATACTGATCAAAATGCATGTTAATTGTAATCAACTTAGAAGTCATAGATTTAAATATTCTCAAATATCAGACAAAAGAAATGTATCCAGAATTATACAAAAAAATCTTCAAAATCCCCAGTTGAGTCAGAATGATTTACAGTAAGAAGCCAGTGTTGGTTCTGAGACCATCTCCAAACCAAGCCCACTGATGGTTGAGTTCATTCCAACTCAACAGCTACCTCTATAGGACAGAGTAGAGCTGCCCCATAGTTTCCAAGACTGTAATCTTTATGAGAGCAGACTGTCACTTCTCTGAAATAGCTGAGGAATTGGAATTGATGATCTTTTAGTTATTATCCCAACAGTTTGTCCACCACACAACCAGGACCCAGTTCAATCTAATCTAATGCTGGTAGACATTTTAGGAAAATATACCATAGAGTATCTGAAAGGTGCTTTTGTATTTTTAGTAATGTTAATTTTTGAAAAGGGTATATTTCTAGAAAACTTAAATTTGCCTTGACTCAGAGATTGAAATTTTGCATTTTGAGACTTTGAGACTTTCCTCTGTTAACAGAATGTAACGTTTCAACAGAGATTAAATAGCTTCAATTTTTTATTTTATTTTATTCATCATATTTTAAAGTTTACCAAGCAAACTAATTTATCGTTAAACATTTAGTATATGTATTACTTTATGACATTGATTAACAAATTCCACAGTAGTCAACATTCTTCCTTGTCAGCCTTGGTTCCCTATTAACAGTTTTCTCATCCCTTCCTGCCTTCTAGTCCTTGACCCTGGTCTTGCAAACCCTTTTAGTCTTGTTTTATTTTGTGAGTCTGTCCAACCTCTGGCTGAAGGGTAGCCTCAGAAATGACTTTGTTACCGAGCTGAAACATTGTCCAGGAGCCATACTTTCAAGTTTCTCCAGTGTGTTTCAGGCCTTTAAGTCTGATCTTTCTTTGTGAGTTAGAACTTCGTTCTACATTCTTCTCCCACTCTACCAAGGAGCTTATACTCTGATTCCTGTCTGACTACACTTTTCCCTTATTTCTTTAGTTTTCTTCATTCCTTCGTGTTCCAGAAGGGGTTAGACCATTCAGGTATTCTAGATGGCCACTCAAAGGGTTTTAAGCCCCTAGAAGCTGCTCACCAAAGTAGAATGTAGAATATTTTCCTTATAGACTATGTTATGCCAGTTGAGCTAGATGGTCCCCGAGACTGATCCCCAAAGCCCTCAGCTCTGCAATTTGGTCCCTCGGGGAGGTGGGATGTATGAATGGAGCTTCCATGACATTGCCTTGTTCAAGTTGTGCTGGCTTCATAGTGTGTACTGTCTTGCTGTTTACCAAAGTTACCACTTATCCATTATCTATTTAGTGTTTTCCCAACCTCAACTCACCCCTATCTAGTAACCATCAAAGATCGTTTCTTTTTTTGTGTAAAGCTTTTTGTGAGTTCTTATAGTAGTGATCTCATACAATATTTTCCTTTTGTAATTGGCTTATTTCAGTCAGTATAGTGTCCTCTAGGCTCCTCCGTGTTATATAAGATGTCTTCCAGTTTGGCCAGCATCATATGTTAAAAAGAATGTCCTTTCCCTGTTTGACAGACTTTCAGCTCTTGTCAAAGATCAGATAAACATAGGTGAGTGGATATCTGTCATTGTATCGGTAGCAGGTGCCTGGTTTCTAAGGTGTCTCTTGCAAATAGTGTATTGATAGATTCTATTTGTTTATCCATTCTGTCACTCTTCTCTTTATGGCGCATTAGGCCATTTACAGTCATTGTAATTATTCATAGGTGTGAGTTTATTGCTGTCACTCTGTAGTGCTTTTGTGTGTATGTGTGTGTGTGTGCTAATATTTTCATTGTTCCTCTTACTCTCCTGTAGGATACCTTTGGTTTGTGTATTTCTTTTTCATTTATTTTGTTTTTGTAGTTTTTTTTTTTTTTTGACACTTAGTCTTCCCTCTTTATTTTGTTAAGTAGGTTTAACATTTTTGTGATTATGTTGAATTTTATCCGTAACTTCCTAGGTTTGAACCACTCTCTATTGTTACTTAGTAGCATCTTGCATCTGAGTCCATTAGAAAGTTCTATTATCTACACCATTTATTCCTTATTTTATTGTTCTGATGTTGTTGGCATTTACAGGTCAACCTCTCTGGTTTTCTGTTGTAATATTTTTGGCTTTGGATAGTCCTTGAGAGTTCCTTTCCTAGGTTGGTATCTGCCTCATATAATCTTGCATCCTAGGTGAGGCTGTGATCTGATGTTATTTGTTCTTAGATTGAAGGACTCCCTTAATAATTCTTGCCAGTTAGATTTTTTTTTTACAAAGTCCCTTAATGTCTGTTTCTCTAGAAATATTCTAATTTCACTATAGTATTTGAATGAGAGTTTTGCAGGAAATATTTTTGGTTGTCAATGTTTCTTTTCAAGGCTTTAAACATGTACATATATATATAAAATCTCACTTTCCATTATCTTCTTGACTGCATAGTTTCTGCCAAGTGATCAGAATTTAGTCTTACTGTTTGTCCTCTGTAACTTTTTGTTTTTCTTGAGCTGCTCTCAGATTTTTTTCTTCATCTTTGGCTTTAGTGGGTATGATTATGGCATGCCCTGGTGATTTTCTTTTAGGTATCCTATATGGGATTTGCTGAGATTGTTGCACAGTCAGCTTTTCATCCTCCATGATATTAGGAAAGTCTTCTGTCAGCAACTATTCAGTGATCCTCTATGAGTTTTCTATTTTCTTCCCTTGTTCTGGAACTCTGATCACTTGTCAGTTGGGGATTTGATTGTATCCTATGTAATTCTTGGGTTTTTTTCATTCTTTTTGAGATTTTTTCTCAAATAGAGTTATAGCCAAATGTTTTCAATGTCACTAATCCTGTCTTCTATCATTTCAAACTTGCTCCTCAGCAACCCTATGACACTGTCTATTTCTGAAATGTTGTCGTTTCTCTTTTGGATTTCAAATTGTTGCTTCTGTGCAATTTCTAGTGTTGAATTTATTTTGGCATTTTGTTCCTATATTTCTCTGAATTCTTCTGTAATTTTGTCTGCCTTTTCCATGAATTGGTCTATTTTTTCCATTTATTTTAATTTTTCATACATTTCAAACTCCATGTTATTTTTTTTTACTTTTTCATTGTGTTTTAAGTGAAAGTTTAGAATTCCACTTAGTTTCTCATACAAAAACTTTTATACACATTGTTATGTGACCTTAGTTTCTCTCTCTAAATTGTGATAGTTCATTCCTTGCCCTCTATACTTGTTCATTCAACCAGCTCTTGTCCCTTTCTGCCTTCTTGTCTTACCTCTGGGCAAGAGCTAGCTATTTAGTTTCATTTATCTATTTTCTCTAAGAAGCATACCTTTCTCAAGTATCGTTGTATGTCTTCCAGCCCAGTCTTATATTTGTCAGAAGAGTTGGCTTCAGGAATGATTTTAGTTCTGGCCTAATAGAGAGTCAGGGGGCATTATCCTCCGGAGTTCCCTCCAGTTTCAGTCAGACAATTAAAACAAAAGCAACCCACTGCAGTGAAGTCAATTCTAACTCATACTGACCCTGTAGGACAGAGTAGAACTACTCCATAGAGTTTCCAAGGAATGCCTGGCATATTTGAATTACTGACCCTTTGGTTAAGCAAACATATCACTTAACCACTAAACCACCAGGGTTTCCATTAGTCTGGTCATTTTATTAGCATTTGAGTCCTGCACTCCACTTTTTTCTTGCTGTCTCAAGAACTCTCTACTGTGTTCCCTTTCAGGGCAGTTGTTAGTGGTAGCCAAGCATTGTCTACTTCTTCCAGCCTCAGGCTGATGGCATCTCTGGTTAATGTAGAACTGTCTGTATCATGGGCTCATATTTTCCTCCTATCTTTGATGTTATTCATTCTCCTTTACTCCTGGTGGATTGGGATTAATTAATGAATCTTAGATGGTCACTTACCATTGTTTAAGACTCTGGACACAACTTACCAAAGGATGCTTTGTTATGCCAGTTGGCCTAGATATCCCCCGAAACTGTGGTCTATACCCCTACTGCTGTGTCCCTCAAAGTGTTTGGACATGTTCAGGAAATTTCTTAGCTTTCGGTTTAGTCTAATTATTCTGATTTCCCTTGTACTGTATATTGTCCTTCCTTTCACCTAATATAATTCTTGTCTACTGTCTATTTAGTGAATACCCTTCTCTCTCCTTCTCCACCCCATGACCATCATTAATTTTTTTCCCCTGCATTTAAGCCTTTACTTGAGTTCTTATAGTAGTGTCTGATACAGTATTTGTCCTTCTGCAATTGCCTAATTTCATTCAGCATAATGTCTTCCAACTTCATCCATGTTTTGAAATGTTTCACAAATTTGTCATTGTTCTTTGTCTTTGTCTACTACTTTACTGTGAATATACCATAATTTGGTTATCTGTTGAACCATGGATGGGACCAAATCTTCAGTGAACATGGGTCTGACAATTAAGTTTGCAAACTTACCACTGTGCACTTAAGTTGGCAGCACTGTACAAAGAACACAGCTGGGTTTGTGTCAATGTGTGGCCGTGTCTTGCTGACTGGCATTCATTATTGTTGTTGTATGTTTTTGTGTGTATTGCGAGAATGTTGGGTCTTGGATTAGAGCAATGGACAAACGTTAAATTTCTTGTTAACCGCAACAAGAGTGGAAGTGAAATCTGGGACATGTTAGTCCAAGTTTATGGGGATAATGTCATAAAGAAATTGTCAGTGTACAAATGCATTAAATATTTTTCTGAGGGGAGAGAAAGCATCACTGATGAAGATAGGTCAGGGTGGCCAGTAACAAGCAGAACTGATAAAACAGTGCAAAAATTTGTACCAGCTGGATAAACAGCAAAGTTCACTATTTGGAAGTGCTGAAGGGCTGTGTGAAAAAGTTACATGAGAACAACATGAACTTTTCACCAACAGCCCATGGCTGTTGCATCACAACAGTGCACCAGCTCACACAGCACTATCTGTGGGGGAGTTTTTAGGCTGTAAATAAATAATTGTATTGGAACACACTCCTTACTCACTTGTTCTGGCATGCAGTGCCTTTTTTTTCCAAATTTTATTTTTTTATTAAGTACAGTAAAAGAATAAAATTTCTAACGTTTATCAATTATCTCATCTATGATAAACCCTCTGCCTCCCCCACTCTTGTACCCAATACAGTCATTTTCATCTGTGGATAAGTCTCTTTTTAAGTTCTTATAACAGGGGTCTCATACAAAATTTGTCCAATATGCAAAATTTGTCCTTTTGACACTGATTTCACTCAGTGTGATCTCTTCCAAATGAGAACATGTTATGAGATGTTTTCTAAAATCATCATTTTTTATCATAGCATAATGTTCCACTGAGTATATGTACCATAGTTTGTTTATAAGTTCATCTGTTGATGGGATTGAAGTTGATTCTGTTTTTTTGTTATTGTGGACTGTGCTGCAACAAACATTTATGTACATGTGTCTGTTCATGTGACAACTTTTGTTTCTGAAGGATAAATTCCAAGCAGTGGAATTACAGGATCAAATGGTTTATCTGTTTCCAGCTTTTTAAGGAAGCACCTGATTGTTGTCCAAAGAGGTTGCACCATTTTGCAATCCCACCAGCAGTGTAGGAGAGTTCCATTTTTCCACAGCGTCTCCAACATTTGTTGTTTTGTGTTTTTTGGATCATGGCCAACTTTGTTGGTGAGATGATATCTCATGATAGTCTTGATTTGAATTTCTTTAATAGCTAGTGATTGTGAGCATTTCCACATGTGTCTTTTGACTGCCTGGATATCCTCTTTAGAGAAGTGTCTGTCCATTTCCTTCACCTGTCGCTCCATTGGATAATTTATCTTTTTCTTATTGATATTTTGTAGTACCTTATAGATTATGGAGACCAGAGATCACTCTGACATACAGTTGCCAAATATTTTTTTCCCATTCTGTAGATGGCCTTTTAATTCTTTTGATGAAGTCTTTGGATGAGCAAAAGTGTTTGATTCTTAGTACTTCCCATTTATCTATTTTCTTTTGTGTTGATTGTGCTTTGTCAGATTCTGAAGTCTGTCTGCATTGTGCATTAAAACTTCCAGTGTTGATCCTATTTTATCTTGGATGAGCTTTATCATTTTAGATTTTAGATTTAGGTCTTTTATGGAATTTGAGTTAGTTTTTGTATAAGGTATAAGATATAGGTCTTGTTAAAGAGACCACTTTTATCCCATTTTAAGATCTTAGGGGCTTTGTCAAATATCAACTGTTCATAGGTGGATGATGGCATTTCTGGGGTCTCAGCTCTGTTCCATTGGTCTGTGTGTCTCTTTTTGTACCAGTACCAGGCTGTTTTGGCAACTGTGGCAGTGTAATAGATTAGGACCCTTAACAGATGGCTTATTAGACACACGTATTCTCATTTCCCTCTGAGAATTAAGCCTTGGAATTATATTTGTATTGATTATTGAACATTTGGGGAGCCCTAGGACCTAGCATATTTGACTAGGCACCAGCATCAGACTAATCTTCCGCTCTCAAAAACGAGCCAGTGGCCATCTGACCTCTGTTTCTGTTGTTTCACAGTATTGGAGAACTGCAGCTTCTGCTGACAACTGGTAACATACTTTCATTATTAGCTGGAAAGTGGAGTCTCCTGCTCCTGGCTGCCTGTTTTGGCCAGCATGTTGGACAGCTCCTAGTTCAACACCCGGACAGCACTTCACACAGTAGTGAAGTTTACTTTTAAGGCTGAGAGGCCTATGTATTTGCCTGGAGATCTGTCTGTTGAGAGGCCTGACATCTTTTCCTCCCTCCCTTCTCTGACATACATTGTAAGGTTGGCTGACAACTCCCAGTTTCTCCATAAGAAGGTGGTATCTTTGTTACCCAATAAGCAGAGACTTCCACCCCGGAGAGTCCACCTGGGGAAAATCACTGGAGTATTAGTAATAGCTGGTAACCAACAATTCTCTTAGATCTAATACCGTGGAAATCAAACAGTGTCTAGATGGCATGCACGCAGCAGACCATAATTAATCATTTAAAGAAGCAGCCTTCAAATGCTCCAGAAAACTCCCAAACTAAAGATTAAAAAATATTCCCAGATGAAGAAGCCTTTCTGAGTCTATCAGAGGTCAAGTACAAACAAATTGTATACAGAAACTCTGCTAGAGACTAAACAAAATGCAGCAGAACAAAATGAAAAATTAAGTAGGGTATTTGAACTGATGGAACATCAATGATCTGAAATACATCAGATCAGTAACAAAATTACACAATTAGATAATTCAATTCAAAGCCAAAAGAGTAGGACTGAACAGTTTGAAATTAGATTCAGTGACCTTGAGGACACAGCAACTGACACCAGATTTTATGAGGAGAAATCAGAGAAAATAAATAAGAAAAATGACGCAGCATTAAGAATCACATGGGACTCCATTAAGAGGAATAATTTATGTTTAACTGGAGTTCCTGAATGGGGGGGATAAATGACACTATAGAGAGTATTGATGTAGAGATGCTGATAGAAAACTTTGCTGAGATTATGAATAAAGAGAACATGGATATCCAAGATGTTTATCGAACACTGCAAAAGCTAGACCCCAAAAGAAAGACACCAAGGCATATTATAATCAAGCCTAATAAAATGATACATAAACAGATGCTTCTGAAGGCAGCAAGACTCAAAGCAAAGCTAACACTCTGAGGGAAACCCTGTAGCCTTTCTTCTGACTTCTCTGTAGAAACCATGCTGGCTAGAAAACAGTGGGCTGACACATTCAAAGCCCTGAAGGAGAAAAACTCCTTCCAACCAAGAATTATTTATCCTGAAAAACTCTATCAAATATGGTAAAATTAAGACTTTTGGAGATAAAGAGAAGTTTATAGACTTCATAAAAACAAAACCAAAACTACATGAAATACTGTAAGAAGCTCTTTCCTTAGAAAAACAAAACCATTAAATGTATATTTAAGGTGACAATGCAGGACATGTCATCCAAAATTATAATCAGTTAGGAAAGTCATAAAACCTAATCAAAGCTACAATATTAAAATAAGGGAATCTGTGATCATATCATGACAACTATGACATCATCACATTAAAAGAGGAATACACTACAGTAGTTATAGTTGTTTCAGATGGAAAGTTAGAGCGATGCAGTAGTTAAAATTGGGTTTAGTGTTAGTATGTTAAGAGGGATAACATATGTAGCCATAAAACAAATTAACTACGCAATATATCAAAATAAGAAATGTAAGACAGTAGTCTCAACAAACACAAAACCAACACTGAAAAGACAAACCATAAAGAAGAATGGCCCAGAACAGAACATTAAGAACAAAACAGAAAACATCAACAGAAAAATAATTACATCAAAATGATGGCCCTAAGCACATACTTATCAATAATTACCGTGAATATAAGTGGACTGAATGCTCCAGTAAAGCAACAGCAAGTGACATCCTGGATCAAAAGACACAACCAGTCTGTATGTTGCTTACAAGAAATACACCTTAGACTTAAAGATGAACAAATTGAAAATTAAAAGATAGAATAATATATGCCAAGCTAACAACATACAAAGAAGAGCAAGTGTGGCAATACTAATCTCAGATAAAATGGATTTTAATTTAAAATCCACTATTATGGACAAGGATGGTCACTATTTATTACTGAAAGGTTCAATACTCAAGCAAAACTTAGCAATATTAAATATTTATGCACCCAATACCAAAGCATCTAAAATATGTTGAACAAATACTGACAACACTGAAAAATGAGTTAGATAATTCCACAATAATAGTTGGAGACTTCAACACTCCTGTTTCAGTTATGGATAGATCATCCAGAAAAAAGCCCGGTAAAGATACCAACTTGACCTTATTGATATATACAGATCTTTTCATCCATCAACAGATAAGTACACCATCTTCTCCAATGCACATGGAATATTTTCCAGAATGGACCATGTATTAGGTCATAAAGCAACTCTCTATAAAATCCAAATCACTGATTAATGCAAAGTATCTTCTCTTCTCAGACCATAGAACCATAAAAGTTGAAACCAATAACAGAAAAATCATAGGTAGAAATTCAAACTTACGTAAACTAAACAACTCTTTGCTCAAAAAGCCTTGGGTTATAGAAGAAATCAAGGACAAAATAAAGAAATTTATGGAGTCAAATGAGAAGGAAAACACATCCTACCAGAATCTATGGTATACAGCAAAAGCAGCACTAAGAGGTCACTTTATAACTTCATACATCTGGAAGAAAGAAAGAGCCCAAATTAAAGAAATAACCTTACAGGTTGAACAAGTAGGAAGACAGCAACAGAAGAACCCCTCAGGCACAAGAAGAAAATGGATAATAAAGATTAGAGCACAACTAAGTGAACTAGAATAGAAACACAATTGAAAAAATTAACAAAACTTAAAGCTGGTTCTTTGAAAAGATCAACAAAATTGATAAACCATTGGCTAAACTTACAAAAAAAAAAACCAGCAGAAGATACAGATAACCTGATTAAGAAATGAGATGGGAGATGTTACAATAGACCCAGCTGAAATAAAAAAACCATCATAGCAGAATACTATGAAAGACTACTCTAACAGATTTGAAAACCTAGACAGAATGTACAAATTTCTAGATTTGTATCACTCACCAACATTACCACAAGGAGAAGTAGATCAACTTAATAAATCTATCACAAAGGAAGAAAAAGTCATCAAAAATTTACCAACCAAAAAAAGTCTTGACCCAGATGACTTCACCAGACAATTCTACAAAACTTTTAGAAAAGAGTTAACTCTGATACTATTGAGGCTATTTCACAGCATTGAAAGCGATGGAATACTCCCAAATTCATTCTATGAAGCCAGCATAATCCTAATGTCAAAGCCAGGGAAAGATCCACAAAAAAAAAAAAAAAAGAAAAAGATTACAGACCAACATCACTCTTGAACCTAGATGCAAAAACCTTCAATAAAATTCTAGCCAATAGAATTCAACAACATGTCAAAAAAAATTCATCATGATCAAGTTGGTTTCATTCCAGGGGTGAAGGCCGGTTCAACAACAGAAAAACAATTAATGCAATCAACCACATAAGTAACACAAAAGATAAGAATCACCCGATTTTGTAAATTGATGCATAAAAGGCATTTGACAAAGTCCAATACCCATTCATGCTAAAAACTCTCCAAAAATTAGGAATAGAGGGTGAATTCCTCAATGCAATGAGTAGCATCTACGCAAAGCCAGCTGTCTTCATCCTGAATGGTGAAAGACTGAAAGAATTCCCTTTGACAATGGGAACTAGACAAGGATGACTACTCTCACCACTTCTGTTCAACATTGTGCTACAAGTTTTAACCAGAGCAATTAGACAAGACAAAGAAATAAAGGGCATCTGTATCAGCAATGAAGAAGTAAAAGTCTCCCTATTTAAAGATGATATGATTGTATGCACAGAGAATCCGAAGGAATCCATAAGTAAACTATTCAAACTAATACAGGAGTTTAGCAAAGTATCAGGATACATAAGTAAATCAGTAAGATTCCTTTATAGGAATTGTGAGATTATTAAAGAAGAAATCCCCAAATCAATTCCATCTACTGTAGCCCTCAAGAAGATAAAATACCTAAGAATAAATCTAACTAGAGAAATAAGAGACCTTTACAAAGAGAACTGCAAGACCTTACTACAAGAAACTAAGAGAGATTTACATATATGGAGTAATCTGCCCTGCACATGGCTAGGAAGACTCAACATTATGAAAATGTCTCTTTTACCCAAAGCACTCTCCTTGTATAATGCAATCCCATTACAAATTCCAGCAACATTTTTTAATGAGATGGAGAAACAAATCACCAACTTTTCTTGGAAATGGAAGAAACCTCGGATAAGTAAAGCACTACTGAAGAAGAGCACTCTGGGAGGCCTCTCATCACTCTGCTTTAGAACCTATTACAATGACTTTTTTCTTTATATAAAGTTAAAGGAAATGTGCAAAGGAAGACAGTCTGGTGATGTTTGGTACATCAAGGGTAATATGACAACAGCTCTGATAGCCATTCCAGAGAAAACAGTTGCAATATTGTTTTGAATGGTAGACTAGGTGCTGGCTTAAGTGCATGCTTCCCAAGGGGAGTAATTCATAGGTGACCACAGTGACATTCAGCAATTAAGTATGTAGCACTTTTTCAAGGATGGGTTTGTGAACTCAGTTGTAAGACCTCTTATTTCTATTCTTGTGAGGTCTGTTATCTCTAGGATATATTCCAAGGACTGGAATTGCTTGATCACATGGTAGGTCTATTTCTAGGTTTTTAAGGAAGCACCAAATCAATTTCCAAAGTGATTGTATCATTTTACATTCACACCAGTAGTGTAGAAATCTTCTAGTCTGTGTGCAGCTTCTTCAGTATTAATTATTTTGTGTTTTTTGGATTAACGCTAGCCTTGTTGAGGTGAGATAATGTCTCATTGTAGTTTTGGTTTGCATTTTCCTAATGGGTAATGATCATGAGCATTTCATCATGTATCTGTTAGCTGTCTGCAGGTCTTCTTTGGTGAAGTGCTGGTTCATATTCTTTGGCCTTTTTAAAATTGTGTTATTTTGTTGTTGAGGTTTTACAGTATCTTGTAGGTTTTAGAGATTAAACACTGATCAGATTTCTTGTAGCCAAAATGTTTCCCCTGTCTGTAAGATGGACTTTTACTCTTTTGGTGAAGTCTTTGGATGAGCATAAATGTTTGATTTTTTAGAAGCTCACAATTATCTATTTTCTTTTCTGGTATTTGTGTACTGTTAATAATGCTTTGTATTCTGTTTATGCCAAGTATTATGGCCTCTTGTGTTGTCCTCATTTTTTCTTCCATGATCTTTACCATTTTAGATTTTAGATTTAGGTTTTTGATTCATTTTGAATTAGTGTTTACACATTGCTGTACTTGGTATCAATGGCGTATCCAGTTATGCCAATACCATTTGTTAGATACTGTCTTTCTCTTGATTAACTGACTTTGGGTCTCTGTCAAATATCAGCTGCTCATAGGTGGTTGGTTTTAGGTCTTGATTGTCAATTCTGTTCCGTTAGTCTATATATCTGTTGTTCTACCAGTACCAGTATGTTTTGAGTACCATAGCAGTATAATGAGTTGTGAAGTCAGATAGTGTGAGACCTCTCACCTTGTTTTTGTTCTTCTTCAGTAAAGCTTTACTTATCTGGAGACTCTTCATTTTTCTTATGAAGCTGGTAATTTTCCATCTCATTAAAAAATGTCATTGAAATTTGGATTGAGATTGTATTGTATTAATAGATTGCTTTGTGTGGAACAGGCATTTTCACAACACTGAGTTTTCCTATCCATGAGCAAGATACATTTACATAGATGTCTTTTGATTTCTTACAGTAGAGTCTTGTAGTTTTCCTTGTATAGGTCTTTTATGTCTCTGTTTAGGTCTATTCCTGAGTACTTTATCTATTGAGGGGTTATCCTAAGTACTATGGTGGTGACTTTTTTTTTTTGTGAGGCTGTCTTTTTTGAAGTAGAGGAATCCAGCTGATTTTTGTACATTTATCTTGTAGACTGATATTTTGCTGAACTCTTCTATTAGTTCCAAAATATTTTTGTGGACTTTTTAAGGTTTTCTGTGTGTAAGATCACACCATCTGCAAAGTAAAGGTAACTTTACTTCTTCCATACCAGTTTAAATGCCCTTTACTCTCCTCACTCCCCCCAGCCTAGTTACTCTAACTAGGAACCTCTTGCACAATGTTGAACAAGACAAGTGATAAAGGGCATCCATGCCTGCTTCCTGTTCTCAACTGGAATGCTTTATTACTCTTTCCATTTGGGATGATGTTGACTATTGGCTTTTTAGAAACGCCCTTTATTATGCTGAAGAATTTCCCTTCTATTCCTATTTTACTGAGAGTTTTTAACATGAATGAGTGTTGGACTTTCTCAAATGCTTTTTCTGCATCAAATAATAAGCTCATGGGGTTCTTGTCTTTTGTTTTATTTATGCAGTTGATTACACTGATTGTTTTTATATTGTAGAACCATCCTTGTGTTCTTGGTGTGAATCCCACTTGGTCATGGTGAATAATTGTTTTGATATGTTGTTAAATTCTATTGGCTAGAATTGTGTTGAGGATTTTTGCATCTAAGTTTTTGAGGGATATTCATCTGTAATTTTCTTTGATTTTGATTTCAGGTTTGTGCTGGCTTCATAGAATGAATTTGAGATTATCACATCCTTTTAAGTGTTGTGAAATGTGTTTAATAGCAGTGGTGTTAACTCTTCTCTGAATGTTTGGTTGAATTCTCCAGTGATGTTGTGAGAGTCAGGACTTTTTTTGTTTGTTTTAATTAACTTTTCAATCTCTTCTTTTGTTATAGGTTTATTTACGTCTTCTATCTCTGAGTTAGTTTAGGTAGGTCTTGTGTTTATAGAAACTTGTCCATTACCAATGGGTTTTCAAATTTGTTAAAGTAGAATGTTTCATATTACTCTGTTATGATTTTTTTTTTTAATTTCAGTTGGTTCTTGTTATGATATTGCCCATTTAATTTCTTACTCAGGTTGTTTGCTTCCTCTCCTGTTTTTCTTTCATCAATTTAAGCAGTGTTGTATTGACTTTTATTGATCTTTTCAGAAAAACAGCTTTTGGTCTGTTGACTCCTTCAGTCATTGTTTATTCTTTATTTAATTCTGCTCTAATTTTTATTATTTTCTTTCTTGATAATGCCCAAGGGTTTCTTTTGCAGTTCTCTATTTGTTTAAATTGTGGGATTAATGCTTTGGTTTTGGCTCTTTCTTCTTTGTACGTGCGTGCATTTGTTGCTGTAAATTGACCTCTGAGCACTGCTTCTGCTGTGTTTCAAAAGTATTGATAGGTTGTATTTTCATTCTCATTTGATTCTGAGAATTTCTTTATTCTGTGCTTAGGTTCTTCTAATACTCAGCAGTTTTTGTACAGGGTCTTGTTCAGTCTCCACGTGTTTGATTTTCCTTCCTTGCTCTTTCCGTTATTAATTTCTACTTTTATGGCTTTATTGTCAGAAAAACATTCTTTGTAATGTTTCAGTGCTTTGGATTCTGTTAAGGCTTGCCTTTTGGCCTAACATGTGGTTGATTTTGGGTAATGTGTTTTGGAAAGGAAAGTATATTTACTTGCTATTGGGTGAAGTTTTCTGTATATCTCTATGAGGTCACGTTGGTTGACTGTGGCATTTAGATCTTCTGTGTCTTTACTGAGTTTCTTTATGAATGTTTGTCCTTCACTGAAAGTTGTATGTTGAAGTCTCCCGCTATTTTAATGGAGCTATCTCTCTCTTCAATGATGTTAGGGTTTGTTTTATGTATTTTTAAGCTCTGTTTTTGAGTGTGTTAATATTCATTATGATTATGTCCTCCTGGAGTTTTGACCATTTGATCATTATATAGTGTCCTTCCTTATCCTTTGTGATAGATTTGACTTTATAATCTTGTCATAGTTTGAATTATGTCCCCGTAAAATTGTGTGTAACGATTTGGCTAGGCCATGGTTACCAGTATTCTGTGATGTTTCCATATGCTGTACAAGCTTGTTCTATGATGTTAATGCGGGGTGATAGGCACTGGTTGGATTAGTGAGGCAGAACTCACTCTATAAAATTAGATTGTGCCTTGAGGCAATCTTTTTGGGGTATAAAGGAAACAGAAGCAAGAAGAGAATTGGGAATCTTAGACCATCAGGAAAGAAGCAGTGCTGGGGACATAGTGCATCCTTTAGACCCTGGTTTCCTGTGCCTCAGAAAGTCCCATTTCAAGGGAAGATTGATGACAAGTACCTTTCTCCAGAACCAGCAGAAAAACTTCTTCTGGAGCTGATGCCCATAATTCAGATTTCTGCCTACTTGACTGGGAGAAAATGAATTTCTATTTTTAAAGCCATCCACTTGTGGTATTTTTTGGTTTAGCAACTCTAGATGACTAAGATAAGCCCATTTGGTTAGAAATTAATATTACCACTCCTACTCTTTTTTGATTGTTGTTTTCTCTATACACATTTTTTCCATCCTTTGAATATAAGTTTGTTGTGTCTTTATGGTGTGTCTGCTGTAGGCAGCATGTAGATGGATTTTTTTTTCCTTGTAAATCTATTCTGCCACTGTGTCTCTTTATTGGTGCATTTAGTCCATTTGCATTCAGCCTAATTATTGATAAGCATAAGTTTAGTGCTGTCATTTTAATGTATTGTGTGTGTGTGTGTTGTTTAAAGTTTATTGCACTGAATACTCTGTGTTGAGTTGTTTTTCTTTATGTACTTTCTTTTCACCCTTTTCGTTGTTGTCTGTTTTGCATTTGCCCAGTCTTTATGTTTATTGTTTTGAAGTGTAGGATTGTTAGTTTCCTTTGTCATTGTGTTAATATTTATCTGTATTTTTGTAAGTTTAAACCAATCTTTTATTTGTATATCATCTTGACTTCTCTATATAAAAGATCTGTGACTGCTTTTTTAGTTCCTTTTTTGTTTTTTTGTTTGTTTGTTTTAATGTTGTTGTCTTTATGTAATAATACCTCTGTTTCCTTGTTTTCAATGTTTTGTCTTTGATTTACTTTTTGTGATTTCACTATCTGGGTTCATAAATGGTTGTTTTGTCTTGCATTCTAATCTCAGTCATTACCTGATTTTCTAACTGAAGGACTGTGTTTACTATTTCTTGTACTTTTGGACTGCTTTTTTCGAATTCCCTAAATTTCTG
This sequence comes from Heterohyrax brucei, assembly GCA_028571685.1. Taxonomy (NCBI): domain Eukaryota; kingdom Metazoa; phylum Chordata; class Mammalia; order Hyracoidea; family Procaviidae; genus Heterohyrax; species Heterohyrax brucei. The sequence goes on from CM053156.1 coordinate 9,294,547, forward strand.
TTTTTCTGGAAATGTCCTAATTTTGCCATCATATTTGAGAGACAGTTTTGCTGGATATATAATTATTGGCTGGCAACAGTTTCCCTCCAAGGCTTTTTATATGTCATCTCGGTGCCTTTTTGTCTGCATGGTTTCTGCTGAGTAATCTGAGCTTAGTCTCATTAACTTTCTTTGGCAGGTGACTTTTTGTTTATCCCTAGTTACTCTTAAAATTTTCTCTTCATCTTTAGTTTTGGTAAGTTTAAATATAATATTGGTGACTTGCTTAGGGGATCTAGTTTTGTGACATTTGATGATATTTTTCTTGATATCAAAGAAGTTTACTGCCAACAAATCTTCATCAATTCTGTGTCTATTTTTTGTTATCCTTCTCTTTCTGATACTCCAATCATTTGTCGGTTGTTTCACTTGATAGAATACCTCATAATTCTTAGTGTTTCCTCATTTTTTAAAAAAATTCTTTTAGTTGATCTTTCTTTTAATTAGTTGGTGGCAAGCCTCGCTGATTCTGCCTTTCATTACCTCAATTCTACTCCAAGGACTTTGTATTGAGTTGTCTAATTCCAAGATTTTATCATTAATTTTTTTAGCTTGGCTTGGCATTTTCTGTCTCTCTGGATTCTGGCAGGCTGTTAAATTTGTCATTATGTTGTTCTCTAGTCTTAAGTTCCTCCATTGCTTTGTCAGTGTGTTTTTGGCTTATTCTGCATTTTGCATGATTTCCTTGCTGATCTCTTGAAGATTTTGGTATTTTAATCTTTTATATTCTGCCTCCAGTAATTCCAGGAAGTTCTCTTCATTCAGAGGATTTCTTGATTCTTTTTAGGGGGAATTTTCTGGTCATCATTATCTGCTGCTTTATGTGATCTGATCTTGACTGTTGTTCCCAAGCCATCCATAAGTTATTCTATTTATTTCTTTTATGTTCGCTTACTGTATCCTGGCTTCATGTTTTGTTTTGTTTTGATATGCCCAAATAGGCTGCTCATGTGAGCTAGTTTGATTATTGATACCTTTGACACTTTAACTTCCAATTACCAGATGATTAGATCTGTTACTAGGTAGTTGAACCCGGGAGTCTGTTTACTTTTCTTGTATGGATTCAGCTTAGGTGTCTATATAGTCAGCCACTAGGTGTGTGGTGCAGGCTCTCCCCGGTGTTTCAGACAGTGAAAGGCGATTGTTGTATTCACAGGTACCTAGTTGCAGTAGGGAGGAGGATCACATCTGAGCAAAGCAGGGGACTTACAGCCTCTCCTGAGTGTAAGAAGTGTGTCCTTGTTCTCTAACACATCTAGGTGTGTGGGTTTTAAAGTGGATTATTGGTACCCAGCATTGCTGGCAATAAGGACTGAGAGGCAACACTTATTCTTGGAGCCAAGTCATGAGTGTCCAGGTGGTGTGGGTGGGGCCACCAGTCCTATGGCCCTTAAAGAGGGTAGGTGAGGACTCTGCTTAATAGGCAGAGTGGTGTTAAATGTCCGGAATCTGCCTCTCCACCATAAGCTAATTTAGTTGAAGTTAGTCTTTCAGGTATATTTCCTGTTATTCTGTGTAGTTGAAATGAGACCACATAAGTCTATGCAGGGTTAAAGGCATTCAGTGTCGGTAGACCCCTTATCCTTGTGCCTAGGCAAAGATGTTTCTGCTCTGGTTTGCAGCTCAGAGCAGCTGGCTGAATTTTTTTTGTTTTTTTTCCTGTTGATTTGTTCCCTCTCCAAGGCTGGAAAAGTGGGTCAGGTCATGTGATAGGTCCCATTTCTAGCCCAGAGGATGTGGCAATCTGTGAAGCCAGTGGAAACAGCTCAGGGCAGGTAATTGGAGAAAGATTTTTTTTTTTTTTCCCAAAGGGTGTCTTTGATCTACATGGTAGGTTAGATGCATGTACTTACCTTTTACCAACTGAATGCCACTTTTCACTGAATCTAGTGTCGTCAGTAGACTCTTTCCATGGCTCAGTCTCTCCTGATGTGGAAAACACATTCTAAACACTGTTGCTTGTGTCACTGTGGCCTGCAGTGTACCGTTTCTACCAGGTCAGGTCTAACTACTCTTTATGGTTTCCAAACCATCTCTCCTTCCCCCTGCCACTAAGTCCAATTCAACTTTCCTTTTGATATACAGTGCTCCTAGATTGTCATATATAATCAAATCACTTATTTTCAGATCTTTGTTGCAATAGGGACCACAGAAAGCGCCTGATTATTCTGCCATCTTGGCTCTGCCTCAAGGCTATTTCTTCTTTTCCTTTTTTAATATTGTCTATCTAATCTTTATATCAAGGTTATAATACTAGGCTTATAAAATGAGTTGGGCAGCTCTCTGTCTGTTTCTCTTCCTTTTTTGTTCCTTTTCCAGACAATCTTTTATAAGATTGTCTTTATTTTTAAAGTTTCACTTAAAGCATTCCATTTCAATTAAGTATCAAGGAATACAAAGAGGCATAGCAAAGGTGTTTTGAGATATGTGTTAGAAGAGATTGATGTAATTAGTTAAAGCATTTGCTGTAATTCATTATAAATGATCGTTAAAGCTCTGTGGCAATTCTGGAAAGGTATAAGAACATTAGGACTTTTATATGCTTGCTGCATTTGCTCTTTCCATTTTGGTTACCAGTGATTTTAGATGATAGTTTCTCCTATAATTTTTGACAGATTATTAATGCAAACAATTAAAATAATCATTTCAACATAAGCTGTGTTTCAGTGGCCACATTGAAATACCAAGAGGAAGAAGGCCTCAGAAGATGACTATAATAAAAACTCAATTTCCAGTGGAGATCTCCTTTGTTCTAGTGAGGAAATATTTCATAGTATTTGTGATTACTCTTTACAAATGTATGAGTCACACCTGAGGTAATGTCCAATTATTATCCACTTTGACTATGTCTGAATGTTGGGGAATGGATTAGTAACCAGTACACCTTAAGAAATAAATACTAAGATAAGAAATCTTACTAGATTGCAGCAAAGTATTTCTGCTAAGAACAAGATTGTAACAGGTATTAAAGCTTTTTGCCTACAAATTTGGTGTTGCTATTTTTGTGTCTGTCAGTTTCACAAAACAAATAATTGGAAAACTCTTTAAGACATAACCGGCCTTGACCCTGAGATTCTTTTTAGGGACAGAAAGGCAGTTGGAGAAGTGGAAGCAAGGAACAGAGTAGGAGGTGGTAGCTGACAAGAAGAGCTGAGACTAAGCTAGTCTTACTGCTGTCAGAAGGAAAACAGACAGAAAGAATCCTGGGTACAAGAATGGACCCTAAGTTTTAAAACAGGAATCTTTAATTATGTCATTATGCTGTAATATCTATTCTGTGGATACTCCGGGCTAGGTCTTGTATTAAGACATGATCTGAAGCAAGGTAACACTGAAATTGATAGCTGTGAAACGACAGCAACAGATGGACCTTTCTAGCATAAAGCAATCAAAGGTGTGCAAAGTTGAAGCAGAAAATACTCAATCTTGAACTGGACAGACCATGTAGAAGCAGATTATATCATTAACTAAAGGTTAGATATAAATATAGTGAGTTTGCCTAAGACAGTTTAGAATGTTCTAGCTTTCTCAATCACATACTGCTGAGAGTTAACTTGTCAGCTATATGTACGTCCATCTCTACCTACGCCATAGATCAGATAGAAACTTAAGTAGGTAATCAAGTCATCTACAGTATTCTATTGTATTTGATGTTTTAATGAGAATATGATGGTTATAAGATGGATTAATATTCTTCGCAGACTAGAAAGATCAGTTTAAATGGCTAAACAAAAGACCCCTTCTTTCCCAAACTTTTAGCATGTAACTTCAGTCCATTACCAAAGTCAATAGTAAAAGTCTTTTATTCTTTGTAGATGTCTTGAAACCCATTACAAACTGCAGTAATATTTGGAAATTTTTCATTTTATGCAGATAGGGTTCAGAATTTATATATTAAGCCTCAGCAAGGACTTTTTGCCTTTCTGATCTAATCATTATTGGCTTGGATTCAATATGACTGGTGATTAAGCTATAACAAGCTCTATTTTTCATTATTAATCTGTTGTACTTGAAAGATTTATCAGACTTAAATCTATCAGGCATTTAAAAATGTGTGCATCTTGCTTACTTGCTAAATACACCTGTGGTTTTCTATTCTACCAGTTTCATTTGTGAAGCAATTTGGAAATGCTGTGTCTGTGTATGTGTGTATGTACACATACACATGTACATGCATGTATATATTTTATAGTCCTTCAGTGATAAGCACTAACCTTTACAAAATATTCTAGTTTAGATTAGCAAAGGAAGAAAATACTGCCTTCTATTCATGTATTAACTCTCAGCTAGGGCATCCAGAGCCATATCCTAAGTGCCAACTGGAATCACTGTCTATTTTAGATGTGGAAGTTTGCTTCAGTAGATATTTACTTGACAGCTTGATTATAAATGGTTTTTGATTAATTCCTCAGCACATGCGTGTTAGGACTTGCTGATGAAGTTGAGTGCTAATGGGACAGGGATTTAGCACTGCATGCTGGGAATTCAAAACTCCCCAAAAGCAAAGGGTTAAGCATAACATTAACTCAGACAGAAAAGGGAAAGGCATTTACAGAAGCACATTTGCGGTGATTCCAGCTAGAAAAATAATTCTGTAGAAATTTCACCTTCGTAATGTCTTTCTAACTATGTAGCAGTTTGAATTGTTTCACAGAAAGGCAGCGAAAAATCTTCCTTGGTATAGCCTAAACTTAATATTTCATTTTAGAAAAAGTAGTGATATTTTAAAGAGTGCAAAACACTGCTTGGAGGAATTCTGATTACGAAAATGATACATAATGGGGAAGAGCGCACACTGATCTTTTTGCGTGATAACATAGAACATTTTAAAGTTTGTTCCTTATAGAAACTATTTCAGGATAGTAGAAAATGTGAAAGGGTATCTCTGATGCAGAAGTCTGAATGTGACTTCTGATAGAATCATGACCTTCCTAAGACTTTTGATTAGGGATTATGTTCACGAGTATATAACAGAAACATAACTATGCCAGCTTAACAGAATAGGGACCTTTTGTTCTTCACAAAATATTAAGTCTGGACATAGGAGATGAAGGGCTGGCATTGTAGTTTTCTAGTGTCATCAATACTATGAATTTCCCAATCCTTAGAGTTACTTCATGATAACAAGGTAGTATCCTCCACCCTGGAAACCTTGGTGGTGGAGTGGTTAAGTGCTATGGCTGCTAACCAAATGGTCAGCAGTTTGAATCCACCAGGTACTCCTTGGAAATTCTATGGAGCAATTCTACTCCATCTTTCAGGGTCACTAAGAGTCAGAGTTGACCTGATGACAGTGTTTTTTGTTTTGTTTTCATATTCTTGAGCACTAGTCTCCCTTCTGTGTTCTAGGCAGGAAGAATAAAGAAGCTATGAGAGGAAGGGCTAGCAAACCTGCCCAAGTTGCTTCAGCCAAATTTGACTAAGCAAACCATGTCATCATATGGATTGCCTTTGCTGTAATAGAGTCTGAGAGCAGGTGTTTTTCTCCCTGCATGCATTGTCAATAAAAAAATACAAGACAGATTCTTTTAGCAAAAACAACAGAAAGAATGGATCTTGGGTAGGCAGCCAGCAGAGAGTAGCTTCCAGACACTTACCATGTCCATGATTTGGAAGTTACCCTGGTGGTGCAATGGTTAAGCACTTGCTGGAGAGTTCGTTTCTTTATATTGCTTCAAAAAGAAACAACAATTAAAAAAAAAAAAACACAACCAAACAAAATCCCCCTTAACAAATATTCATGCCTACAGAAAGATTGACGATGCTAGACAAGAAATGAAAAGTTAGTTTGACAGTATTCTTGTATGGTATTTCACACAGAGTTGAAATCGGAGGGGTCACTATGTTGACACCGTCTTAGTTCTCTAGCACTGCTCTAACAGAAAGACCATGAGTGGATGGCTTTAACAAAGAGAGTTTACTCTTTCACAGTCTAAGAGGCTAAACGTCTAAATTCAAAGTGCCAGCTTCAGGGGAAGGCTTTCTCTCTGGAGAAAAGTCCTTGTCATCAGTCGCCTCCTGGTATAAGAGATTCTCTGTGCAGGAACTCGGTGTACAAAGGACATGCTGTTCTTCTGTCTCTTGTTTCCTGATGATATGAGGTCTCCATGTCTCTCTGCCCAGTTCTCTCTTGTACATTGCTGTCTTGTATATCAAAGGAGATTGACTTAAAACACAACCTAATCTTGTAAACTGAGTCTTACTTCATTAATATAAGCATTATTAACCTCTCCTCATTCACTTCATACAGGTAGGATTTACAACACAGAGGAAAATAACATCAGATGACAAAATGATAGAAAAATCATATAGTACTGGGAATCATGGTTTAGCTAAGGTGATACAAGTTTTGAAGGGACACAATTCAATCTATAGCACTGTCCCTGTCTCTTTAAAGGGTATCCTTGGTAAGTCCGGTAAAAATGGCCCTCAATCCTTCAAATCAATTCTAATCATACTGGTAATATAATTTGCTGTGTCAACTGAACACTTAGTAATGTGCTTCAGGCTAGTTAGTTATAGCTTGATTGTAATGTAACATTCCATATTGATTTGCTGTGAAATCTCACTGAAACTTATTTTTCAGTCTTATTATGTTTTTATTTAAAAATCAATCAGTTATTTTTGCTGAGTGTTCCCATTTTATAGTTTTATGTTCTTGATTTGTCTATGGTATTACATATGAAAGTTTTCTTCTGATCTTTACTTGTTTTTTATTCTCTATAATTTCTTTTTCTGTTTCTTTGGCTTACTGTGTTCCATGCTGGAAACCTTTCTGAGATGATCGGTGTATACACGCAGTCTGACAATTAAGTCCATGAACTTAATTGTTCTAAGTGCTACATAATTAATTGCTGAATCTCACTATGGTCACCTTCAAAGTACTCCCCTTGAGAAGCCATGTACCCATGCTAAAACCTAGTCCACCTTTCAAAGCAATTTTAAAACTCTTTCTGGAATGGCCATTGTGCATGGTGGCAAGGTGGCAAGTTCACAAACTTAACTGTTTAGTTGTCTGTGAGGGAGTTTTCAATGAATAAACAAATAAGTGTATTGGAATACCCTCCCTGCTAACCTGATCTGGCCCCCAGTGACTTTTTTCTTTACCTGAAGATAAAGGAAATATTAAAAGGAAGACATTTTGATGACATTTAGGAAATCAAGGGTAATATGATGACAGCTCTGATGGCCATTCCATAAATAGAGTTCCAGATGGCTTTGATGGATTGACTACGCACCGGCATGGGTGCACAGCTTCCCAAGGCAAGTACGTCAAAGGGGAATATAGTGATATTCAGAAATTACGTATGTAGCACTTTCTCTAGGATGAGTTCGTAATTGGCAGACTTTGTATATTCATTTACTTATTTTTTAAACTGATAATGTTGGTTTTTTATTAGTTTATTTTCCACTGTATTATGAAAAATTTTATACACGCAGAAAAGAGTAGAACAATGTTTAATAGTAAATTGAACAATTATTAACATTTTGCTGTGGACCTATACCTATTTTATTTCTATATCTATTTGCGTCTGTTGTGGGAACTTTCTAAAGAAACTTGCAAATAATCACAAGTGTTTATGTGCAGTTGTTTAACAGTGTGTCTCCTAAGGATCAAGGCATTTTCATGTATAATCACACTGTAAGTATTACCCTTTAGAAACCTAAAATAATTTCCTAGTATTATCTAATATCCAGGCCATTTTCAACTTTTTCATTATCTGTAAATAGTTTTTCAAGGTAATTTTTTTTTAATCAGGATATAGCTAAGTTTTATGAATTGTATTTTGTTGTTATGTTTCATTGTCTCTTTAAATCTAAATTGTTCCTTCTTTTTAATTTATTTGTTTATTTTTTATGACTATGACTTTTTAAAGAGAACAGGCCAGCTGCATTATAGAGTGACCCACACTGTAGATTTGCTAGATTGTTTCCTTGAGGCATTTTTAACTTGTTCATCTTCTGTATGCTATTTAAATTGCAATGAAAATATAGTCTATGAAAGCACAGAAGAAAATAATCTCTGTTGGCTATCAGGGAGGTGAGGGAAGGAAATGAGTGTTCATAGATTACACATTACATAGGAACTGGGTTAAGTGAAGGAAGTGACAGAACACAGTACAAGGGATATTAACACTGCTGGATTATACCAAGAGCTAAGACATTTCCTAAATACAACCCAACATTTCAAAGGTCAGAGTAGCAGGGGTGGGAGTCTGGGGGACCATGCTTTCAGGGGACATCTATCTCAGGAACTAACTTTTTCTTTTAAGAAAATGTTCTTCATCTTATTTTTGGTGAGTGATGTCTGGGGTCTTAAAAGCTAGCAAGCTGGCATCTAAGGAGCATCAGTTGGTCCTAATCCACCTGGAGCAGAGGACAATGAAAGATCTCAAACACAGGACGAAAATGTGAGCCCAGGAGTCAGATGACCCAGAGAGTATACCAACGTGTGACCAGGAGAACTAGATGGTGCCCAGCCAGCACCAGTGACTGCCGGCACAGGAAATACAACATATTCTCCTTGATGCAGTAAAAGAAAACTAGGGGTGCTGATATAGAATTCTTTTAAAAGGCACAACTACATAAGAATGTGACCTTTAAACCAGCAATCCAATTTCTACAAATTGAAGATACACCCCTAGCAAATACAAAACTCGTTACATTTTCATCCCAACATTGTTTTTTTATTGTAATTTATTGTTATTAGGTTGCTGGAAGTCTTCCTCTTTTTTGCTGACCCTCTACCAACGATGTCCTTCTTCAGGGATTGGTTCATCCTAAAAACACATTTAAACTAAGCAAGACTAGTCTCACCATCCTCACTTCTGAGGAGCGTTCTGGCTGTACTTACACCAAGACAGAAGTGTTTGTTCTGCTAGTAGTCCAGAGTATACTCAATATTTTTCACCAACACCATAATTCAAAGGCATCAACTCATATGCAGTGATTGAAAATACAATGGTTTGAATCAGGTGCACCTTAACTAACAAAGTAACATCTTTTTTAAGATTTTTAAAGAGCTCTTTTGCAGCATATATTCCTAATGTAATATGTCATTCGATTCTTGACTGCTGCTTTCATAGGTGTTGCTTGTGGATCCAAGTCAAATGGAATCCTTATCAATGTCAGTGTTTTCTTCATGTATCATGATATTGATTATTGGTTCAATTGTAAGGATTTTCATTTTCTTTATGCTAAATTGTAATCCATATGGAAGACTGCAGTCTGATATTCTTCAGTAAGTGCTTCCTTCAAGTCCTATACACTTTAAGGAAGCAGGTTTTTGTCATTTGCATACTGCAGGTGATTTGAGTCTCTCCAATTCTGATGTTCCATTTTTCCGCATATAGTCCAGCTTCTCAGATTGTTTGTTGAGAACATAGATTGAGTAGGGTGAAAGGATACAACCCTGATATATACCTTTCCTGATTTTAAACCATACAGTATCCTCTTATTTTGTTTGCACAAATCCCTCCTGTTCTTATGTACAGGTTCCGCATAAACACAATTAAGTGTTCTGGAATTCCCATTCTTTACAATGCTATCCAAAATTTTTTGTGATCCACACAGTCAAATGTCTTTCCATAGTCAATAAAACACAGATAAGCATCTTTCTAGTATTCTTTGCTTTTAGTCAAGATCAAACTGACATAGCAATGATATTCCTTAATCCCCATCCTCTTCTGAATCTAGCTTGAGTTTCTGGCAGTTCCCTATAAATGTATGGCTGCAGCTGTTTTGGAACTACCTTAAAAATTTTGCTTTCATATGATGTGTCATAGATTGAATTGTGTCCTCCCCAAAATAGATGTAGCCACGTGGCTGGGCCATGATCCTGAGTATCTTGTGAGTGTTCTCCATTTTGTGGTTTTCCTATGCTGTATGTTAAAGAATTAGGGTGGGGCTGTAAATGCCTTTATAAGATCACCTCCCTGCTCCACTGTAAAAGGAGTTCCCTGGAATATGGCTTGCCCCACCCTTAATGCTTTCATTCTGCAAGAGATAAAAAGAAAGTGAAGCAGGCAGAGAATTGGGAACCTCACAACATCAAGCAAACAGCATCAGGAGAAGAGCATGTCCTTTAGACCAGAAGTTCCTGCACCAAGATGCTCCCTGGACAAAGACTGATGCAATACTGGACTTTCCTCCAGAGCCGAAAAGGTGAAAGCCTTCCCCTGGAGTGGATACCCTGAATAAGGACTTGTAGCATACCAGACTATGTAAGAATACACGTTCCTATGTTAAAGCCATCCACTCTGTGGTATTTCTGTTAGAGCAGCCCTAGCTGACTAAAACATGATGTTAATGATGCCAAGCCAAGCTAAGTGTCTGCATTCAGTTGGCTCACTTCTCTTTGAAATGTGTTGGAGAACAATTTTGAATATACTACGGACTGCCAAAAGAACAAACGTATCTGTTCTGGAAGAAGTGCAACCAGAGTGCTCCTAGGAAGCAAGAATGATGAGACTGCATGTTACATACTTGGGCATGTTGTCAGGTGGCGTCAATCTTTGGAGAAGGACAACATGCTTAGTAAAGTACAGGGTCAGAGAAAAGAGGAAGACACTCAGCAGGGTGGACTGACACAGTGGCTGCAATAATGATCTGAAGCGTAAAAACTATTATTGGCATGGCACAGGATGGGACAGTGTTTCGTTCTGTTGCACTTAGGGTTACTATGAGTCAAAACTGTTTTGATGGCACCTAAAAACAGAAACAATTGTGGCCATGGCACAAGACCAGGCGGTGTTTTGTTCTGTTGTGCATAGATAGTGTCACTATGAGTTGGAACCAACTTGATGGCACCTAACAACAACAGCAATGGGGTGGCTTCTAACCCCTTCTGAGTGGTGTCTTATAAAAGAGAGGAAAAGAAAATCACACCCTGGGAATAGTTACACTGTGAGGATCCCTTTAAAAGCCAAAGAACATCAAGAAACACTTAGGGGCTGCAGAGACAAAGGAAGATGTTTCCAGAGAACCAACAAAGAGAGAATGGCATAACCCTATTTCACACCTTGGGTTTGGACTTGTGGTCTCCAGAACTGTAAGAAAATAAATTTCTCTTCTTTTTGACATTTTATTATGGCGATCTCAGGAATCTAAACTGATTAGACATAGTGGTAAATATAGGAATAAATATATGTGATATATGAGCACATCTTGCATTCGGATCTTGGTGTTTTGTTTCTCTCCGTGGAGAGAAACCAGAGATCTTTAGAGAAATGGCTCATTCTTGGGCTGGAGCAGGAAAAGTATAAGATGACCCTGGAATTGCTTACTGTGTCAGAATATGAAGAAGTGCTCAAACGATCGTAATGCTATGCCAAAAGGACCAAGTGAACAGTTGAAGGCATTTCCAACAGCCGAATCTTAAATAATTTTCATATAAAATAAATGATAATAGTGGATTATAACCAGGTGAATAAAATAAAATTTATAAACCCCCCAATATAAATGGATGAATAAAAAAGAAGGCAAAGCTGTTTCTTATAGTGGAATGCCAATTAACAAATCTAGAAAGGATAATGATGTTGCCAAGCCAAGTGCCGTTGAGTCGGGTATTAGAAAATCATTAATGGCTTCCAGTGCTGTAGGATGAAAGTTTGATGATGAACAAGATATTTATGTACTCTCAATATAGAAATTCTCAATATAAATTAATTACAAACGGGGAAAAAACTAATTTTAAAATGAAAACTGGCACATAAATTCATTGTGATTCTGATAATGCATTTGTATGATATTCCTGCTGTTTTAGTCAGCTAGGCTGCTCTAACAGAAATACCACAGAGAGTGGATGGCTTTAACAAAGAAAGATTTATTCTTACACAGTCCGGTAGGTTGCAAGTCCATATTCAGGGTGTCCGCTCCAGGGAAAGACTTTTCCCTTGTAGGCTCTGGAGGAAAGTCCGGTATTGCATCAGTCTATGTCCAGGGAGCGTCCTCACTCAAGAACCTCTGGTCTGAACGATGCGCTCTGCTCCCGGTGCTGCCTGCTTGATGGTAGTGAGGTTCTTGCATGAGGACGCTCCCTGGACAAAGACTGATGCAATACCGGACTTTCCTCCAGAGCCGACAAGGGGAAAGTCTTTCCCTGGAGCGGACACCCTGAATATGGACTTGCAACCTACCGGACTGTGTAAGAATAAATCTTTCTTTGTTAAAGCCATCCACTCTCTGTGGTATTTCTGTTAGAGCAGCCTAGCTGACTAAAACACCTGCCATCTTAGTTATCTAGTGTTGTTACTATAGCAGAAATATCTGAGTCTAGTAGATAATTTCAAAGTTCTAGCTCCCAGGGAAGGCTTTCTCTCTGTTGGCTCTGGGGAAAGTCCTTGTCATCAAATCTGCCTCTGGTCTAGGAGTTTCTCAGGCTTAGGAATCCCTGGTTGAAATGATGTGCTCTGCTCCCAGTGCTGCTTTCTTAGCAATATGATGTCCCTATGTCTGTTAGCTTTTCTCATTTATGTCTCAAAATAGATCTATTTAAGACACAACTTAATCTTGTAGATTGAGTCCTACCTCATTACTATAACTGCTGTTAATCTCACCTCATTAATATCATAGAGGTAGAATTTCCAATACATAGGAAAATCACATCACATGGGTCAAAAATCACATAATGCAGGAAAGCAAGGACTAATCAAGTTGACAAAAATTTGGGGGGGAGGGGAACATAATTTCAGTCCACAACACCAGCCAATAGTTAATCTAATCATAATGAAATATCAGAGAAACTGAATTTGAGGAATATTCTCAAAAATAACTAGGCTATAAAGTTAAGAAACACAAGGAAAGGTTGAAGAACTGTTCCAAATTAAGAGTCTAAGGAGATAAGGATCCTGGGCCAGGAAAAAAATGACTATAAAAGACATTGGTATGATTCATATTATATCTGCATGGACTTTGGATTAAATGATAATATTGCACAAATGTCTATTTTCCTGGTTTTGATAACTATCTGTGGTTATTCAAATAAATGAATTGTTCTTAGGAAATGTGCACAGAAATACATTGGATAAAGTGACATGGTTTCTTGAAGTTACTCTTAAATAGTTCAGAAAAAAGTGCATATATAAGTATATAGACGTGTATGTATGTATACACACACATACATTTCAAGTGAAATGCTAACCAAGTAAATGAGGTAAAATGTAAATAACTGGTGAAGTTGAGTGTCAGGTATCAGAAGTTCTTTTTTATTATGCCTGTATGTTTTTTAGAAACTTGAAAATATATCAAAATTTACCAAAAGTGTTCATGGCACACTGAAAAAATAAACAAAGCAACCAACAGTAATGAAGAAAAGCAAACAAACAAAAGCTATCTCAAACAACACAAAATTTTAAAAATGTAAGTTATTTATTACTTATGATTTGGGATGGAGAATACAATATAATTCTTTATTAAAAGACAGATTTATTTTATATTAATATCAAAATTATAATTAACTATAGATAGGAATACACATAACTGAAGATAGAGAATAGTAGGCATGTTTGTCATTGCAAATACGGCCTTTGAAAAATAGATCTACTTTTTCTCTGTACCCCTTGTCATCTACAAGATCTGACAAGTCCAGGAACTTAATTGTTCTAAGTGCTACATACCACATTGCTGAATATCACTATGGTCACCTTTGAAGTACTCCCGTTGGGAAGCTATGCACTGACACCAGCAACTAGTCCACACTTAGGTTTGTGAATTTTATAGTTGTCTGTGAGGGATTTTTTGGCCAGTAAATAAGTAGCTGTATTGGAACACTGTTCCTACTCACCTGATTTGTTCCCCGGTGAATTTTTTTTTACCCGAAGATAAAATATTGAAAGGAAGATATTTGATGACATTCAGGACATCAAAGCTAATATGATGACAGCTCTGATGGCCATTCCAGAGAAAGAGTTCCAGAATTGCTTTGAAGGTTGGACTAGGCACTGGAATGGGTACATAGCTTCCCAAGGGGAGTACTGTGAAGGTGACTGTAGTGGTATTCAGCAAAGAGATATGTAGGACTTTTTCTAGGATGAGTTCATGAACTTAATTGGCAGTCTTTGCATATTGTTAAAAGTATAAATTGTTAAAAATTCAGATTTTTAACAACAGAATTTTGTAAACTTTGAAAGTAAAAGGATTACATTTAATTTACTAGAAGTAAATGGCATCTCTAGTACCTACTTTGTACTTAAAACTTAAATTTTAGAGTAAAATTTAAGGAAGCAAATGACTACTGTCTAATTCAGTACTTTTCTTCCAAGTTTTGAACTTTGTTGATTCATTCACTAAGACCCACCCAACCACTGCGAAGTCAGATCTGACTCTTAGTGACCCTAGAGGTCAGAGTAGAACTGATCCATAGATTTTCCAAGGAGCACCTGGTGGATGTGAACTTCTGACCTTTTGGTTAGCAGATGTAGTACTTAACTCACTATGCCATCAGGGTTTCCATTAACTAAGACATATTTTATTTATTTCAAGCAAATTAGCTCAGTTTGACTCCTATTTGAAATAGAAAATACCCACCCACACCTACACACTATTTTAAATATTTGACCTTACTCTTTAGGTCAGCATTGCCCAAATTATGTTCTTTTGTTTATTACTTTGAAACAGTATTCCAAGAAAAGTTAAGTTTTGGGAAATTGGGTGAAATAATTTTAAAGAACATTTCTTTTATGGAGACTTTTCATGATTTTAGTAAGCTATTGTGCATCATGAATTTCTGAAGTAGAAGTATGGAACACCATTTCCCAACTGTATTTGGCTATTGAAAAATGTTCCAAGAAACACATTTTAGAAATCCTATTTTTGGTTCTTTAGAATAAAGTTTTATGAGTATTTCAAGAAGGTTAAAGAAAATCTGCTTAATAAAATAAAGCCTTAAAATGCCTTTGCCACATTTATCAACCAAGAGACTATTACTGACTTGGCTTTTCTGTACTTTCTTTTCATTCAGCTAAGTAACAGAGAGAGAACTTAAAGACATGGGTCTGAGAGGAGTGGACTTACTGGTAGTTTGAGATGAAAAATAGTCTGTGTGGATACAGCCAGGTTTTAGCAGTCAAGCCATTGAGTAGGAAGATATTTAGGCCAAGTAAGTGTCAGAACTGAGCCTAGAAGTAAATGCCAGCAGCCAATACAAGTTTTCAAGGAATCAAGTCGAGGCAAGACGAGCAGAAAAGGCCAAGTTGAGATGTGATTTGAAAAAACTAGGATTATAAGTATAATAATCTCTTGGAGAACCAAGGTTTCAATACTGCACTGTAGGGATAAACTGAGTATTAGTACTCTGAAACTGGGGGGAAAACAAAAACAAAAACCTGCTTCTAGCTTTTGTTTAGTCTTTTTTTTTTTCAGTTAGACTTCTGTGGGCATTTTTGGCTTTAAAAGACAAGAATTTTTGGTGGAGTCAAGGTGGTGGGCTAAACACATGTCTCCCTAAATCCCTCTGGAAACCAAGACCTGAATTGATAATTAAATGGAGCCTTCTGGACATCTGGTGAGCCCTGGGACATGGCATAGGGCTGTTAATTTAGACTTCATACCACTGAACAGAAAACTTCCTCTCTTTCACTGACCCCTGCTCTTAGTGAGTGCTGGCTTTCATGGACTGAAGGTAACTCATCATTTTAACATTTTTTTCTCTATCTTAGCTGGCATGGGGAGCTGGGACTTCACTAGCAGCTAATCTCAGATACACTGCTGGTGGGATCAGCAGGTGAAATTGCCATATTTTGAGAGCCCGGCTTTGGGCTCTGCATTTTGGCACCTTTGGCCTCTATTTCTGCCTCTGCCATAGAGTAGCAGGTACCGAGGCAGGCCAGGAGCTTGTACATGAGACCATCTTGTTCCACTGGGAGGCGAATATACACATAGAGAGGCCTCTGCAGGACCTAATTCCTACGCAGGGAGGCAGCGCCTTCCTGGAGGAGAGTGCTTTTCTGGCAGTAAAGCAGTATTCTACACATTGCTGCCTATGGCTGGTGCCTTACAGCAGAGCAGTAGCCTTTCTGTATTTTGAACTAGTTTGTACCATCTGGAGTTGGATATAGAGGTGCTACTTTGCCAGCTGGGAAGAGGGGCCTGTACACCTGAAAACCTGACTGACTTTGGAAGTTGTCAGATACTTTTTACCTTTCATTTTAAGATAGCCTAGAGAAACAACTGCAGTCCGTCCTCAGCATCTTTCCAGCCTCTGTTGACTCACTTGATGCCCCAAAGGAACAAACTCTGGGTAAAAGCATAACCAAGAAATCACACATGGCTTCAGAAGGCCCCAAAAGAAACAAACAAAGAACTTCCCAGACAAAGAAACATTTCTGAAACTTTTGGAAGGTGACTACAAAAGGATTATATAGAGAGCCCTCCTAGACCTTATACAAAATGAAGCAGAGCAAAGCAAAAAATTAAGCAAGCTGTTTGATCTTGTGGAACACCAGTACTCTGAAATCCAACAGATCAAGAACAAAATCAAAGACATTGAAACTTCAATTCAAAGCCAAGAGGAACAAATGGAAAATAGACTTTCTGACTTGGAAGACAGAGCTACTGACTGCAGCTTCTATGAGGAGAAATCAGAAAAAAGAAGCATTAAGAAGCATGTGGGACTCTATTAAGAGGAACAGTCTATGATTAATTGGAGTTCCTGAACAGGGCAAGACACCTGAGAACACAGAGAGTATTGTGGCTGAGCTGCTGACAGAAAACTTCCCAGAGAATATAGATATCCAAGATGCATATCGAACACCACTCAATGTAGATCTCAAAAGAAAGACTCCAAGACATATTGTAATCAAGCATAACAAAATGAAACATAAGCAGAAACTCTTAAAAGCAGTAAGAGTCAAAGCAAAGCTAACATTTGGATGGAAACCCTGTATGCTTTTGTCGGATTTCTCAGCAGAAACAATCCTGACATGGAGACAATGACATGACATATTCAAAGCCTTGAAGGAGAAGAACTTCCAACCAAGAATTATATATCTTGAAAAACTGTCTTTTGAATATGAAAATGAAATCAAGATAAACAGAGATCACAGATAAACAGAAACTCAGAGACTTTGTAAAAATGAAACCAAAGCTACATGGCTTAGAAGAACAAAACCACTAACTTTGTATTTTAGAGTCAAATACAGGACACATCACCCAGAAACCTACTCAGTTAGGGAAGGCTCCAAACTCAATCAAAGCTATCGATAGTGACACAAATTATCGAGTGATCATATCATGAAAGCTATGATGTCATCATATTAAAAAGAGGAATGTACTACAGTCGTTACAGTCTTTGCAGATGGAGAGGAAGTTAATAAGACTGGTAGTAATTAAAATTGGGTTTATACATAGTTTATTAAGGGGGATCATAGGGACAGCCGTAAAAAGACAAGAATTTTCAAGGAAATATGCCTTACAGGACAGTGTACACTCTTTAGATTGATTTTAGCCTAAGGTAGCATGACTTGTAGAATGAGTAAGGGCTGATTCCTGGGATCCTTTACCTTCAACATTCTGTCCCCTCTGGGTACTCTTCCTTTATTAGAACAGTGACAAAACCCTGGTGGTGTAGTGGTGAAGAGTTTCAGTGCTAACCAAAATGTTAACAGTTTGAATCCATCAGGTGCTCTTTGGAAACCCTATGAAGCAATACTGCTCTGTAGTGTAGGGTTGGTATGAGTCAGAATTGACTTGATGGTTATGGGTTTCTTTTTTTTTTTTCATTTTTATTGTGACTTATCCAATACCAATTAGGTTTCTGAGCTTCTTATATTTTAAACCTAAAAACAATTCCAGGTTGATGGAATAGTCAGCTGCTTCCTGTAATCCCTCTAACAACGAAGACCCAAAAGAACAAATGAATTGATTACATAAGACATTCTAGAAGACCTGAATATGAAAGTGAAAGCTGAGATACTAGACTGAACAAAGGCAAAGGAAGATTAGGTCTGGAAATACCTAGAACTTGCCTGAATGGACCCACTGGGAATCAGCTGCAGCTAGTGTGTTGAATGTAGTGGTGGCTTTTGGAAGGTGTCCTCCTCAGTGGCAAAGAGCAGTGAAGTGTATGTTCTAGCCTCCAGAACCAATGTAAAGCAGCACTTGACACTCAAAAACTAAGTGCCTTGTGTGTAACCTAATGAGCATGGATCTAAACCATTCCTTCAGGATGAACCTGTCTCCCTTTTCCCAGAGCTTCTCCCAACCTCCCCATACTGTGCCTGGCTTTGGAGTCTGCCATTAACTGAGCCAGAAGTCGGTTTCCTTAAGCCTCCCCTGAGCCATTTCCTAAGACTCAGAGAGGGAAAAATTTAACAAACTCAGGGAGGGGGGTGACCTGCAAACTCCTACGAGCCAGAAATATACGGTAGAAAGAGTTCCTTCACCTAGAATCAGACATAAATGTCGTGCCATCCTCAAAGATACTCAGGGGTGGGTGTTAGCCCCCTGTCTTTCTCAGTACCTGCCGGAAGATACTTGTGCCTAAAGCAATTACCCTTGCCCATCTAGGACAGTAGAGGAGAGCCTGCAGCGCCACTTGGTGACTGACTACCTGGACACCTGAGCTGAATTTATATAGGAAAAGTAAACAGACTCCTGGTCTTGCAGGTTTAGTAATGGCTCTAGCTACCTGGTAGCAGGACATTAACAGCTTCAGAGGTACCAATAACCAAAATAGCACTCATAAATAGCCAAGTTGCATGTTTTAAAATACAACAAGAAGCTAGAAGACAGTAAGCAAAGACAAAAATTTTAGCAATTTACCAGTGTTTTAGAAACCTTGGTCTATTTCAGATCACTTAAAGAGGCACACTATAATGGCTTCAGAAAGCTACCAAAGCAGTCAGGGAATTTTCTAGATGAAGAGAACTTCCTGGAATTATCAGAGGTTGAATATTAACAATTAATATTTAGAACTCTTTAAGAGATCAGAAAGGAGATGAGGCAAAATAGAGAAACCTAATGACAAATTTAACAGGCTGCAAGAAAGTACACCAGGGAAGAATTAGAAATTCAGAAAATGAATAAGAAAATTGCATAATTAGACAACTCAACAGAAAGTCAAAGGAGCTGAATTGAGGCAATAGAAGGCCAAATTAGACAGGATAAAGCACGTGATGCCAACACATTTGAGGAAAAATTATTTAAAAGAAGTTTTAGAAGAATCAAGAAACACTAAGAAGACTATGGGACTCTCAAGAAGAATAATCTTATGAATAATGAGTAACAAAGGGGAGGGAGAGATAACAGAAAATAGAGAGACGATTGTTGAAGATTTGTTGACGGAATACTTCCCTGATTTCATGAAAGATGTGAAGTTATCTATCTAAGATACTCATTGGACTCCAAAGGTAAGTACCAAAAGAAAGACAACAAGACATATTACAATCAAACTTCCCAAAGTTAAAGATACAGAGACAATTTTAAAAGTGGCTCAGGATAAATGAAAAATAACATACAAAGAAGACTCAGTAAGGCTAATCTCAGACTACTCAGGAAAGCCATGAAGTCAAGAAAGCAATGAGATGGCATACAGAGAGCCTTGAAAGAAAAGAATTGCTAGCCAAGAATTGTATATCAGCACAATTCTCTTTCAAATATGATGGCAAAATTAGGACATTTACAGAGAAACAGAAATTTATGGAACTTGCAAAATTCAAACTAGAATTACAAAAAATACTAAAAGGAGTTCTTTGGTTAGGAAATCAGTGGCATCAGGTAACAACCCAAGATTAGAACATAGAATCGAACATCTGGATATCAACCCAAATGGGAAAATCACAAATCAAAGGCAAGACATTAAAAATAAGGAAACAGAGGTGTCATTATGTAAACATTATAACAAAAAGAAGGGACTTTAAAGAAAATGTAGTCACAAATGTTTCATATGGAGTGGAAGTCAAGACAATATAAAGAAATACAGGTTTAAATTTGGAAAATTAGGAGTAAATATTAAGTTAACAACAAAGGAAATTGTCAGTCATGTGCACTGAAAGAAAAAACAAGAAAAACATAAAGTATCAGCAAATATAAAATCACCAATATTGAAAAAAGATGTGTCTCAGGAAGACACAAACTGTTAATCTAAAGGTAGGTGGGTTAAATCCATGCAGAAGCACTTTGGAAGAAAGGGCACAGGATATGAACAATCATAGTCATCGAAAATCACATGAAGCATTTCTTCTCTGCAACACGTGGAGTTACCATGTGGTAGAATCTACTCTGTGGCAATTTGTTTTAGGTGACAGCAAATCTAGGTTGAATCCTTGGTGGCTTTGACGTATAGAAAACCTGACGAACAGTTGTTTAGCCACAAAATGGGACTTTTTTCCCCATATATATGAAGGTGTGAAGATAGATAGTTGTCTAGTGTTGCTATAACAGAAATACCATAAGTGGATAGCTTTGGCAAACAGTCATTTTTTCTCTCTCAGTTTAGAAGAAGTCTGAAGTTAGGGTACTGGCTCCAGGGGAAGGCTTTCTTTCTCTATTTGTTCTGGGAGAGGAGCTTGCTATCAATCTTCCCTGGTCAAGGAGCTTTTCAGCACAAGAATCCTAGGTTCACAGGGCACCCTCTGCTCCTGATCCTTCTTTCTTGGTGACATGAGGTCCTTCTGCTTGATTCTGTGTTTTGTATCTCAAAAGAGATTGACTCAAGATACAAACTAATCTTGTAGATTGAGTCCTGCCTCATTAACAGAACCACCTATAATATACCTCATTAACATCATATAGATTATGATTTACAACATACAGAATAACCACAGCAGATCACCAAATGGTGGACAACAACACAATATTGGGAACCGTGGCCTAGTCAAGTTGACATACACTTTTGGGCAATACAATTCAATCCATAACAGTGGTTTTGAGCTGCTTTGGATGAAACTCTTCAAGATCATCAAAGTATTAGACTTATTCTGTTTCCCTAATCTGCCTTTCCCCAGCGTTTGGCCTTTGTCCTCATTCATGTTTGCAAGATAGCTGCTGTCCATGTAGGCATCACCTTCCCATTCTAGGCAGGAAGAAAGAGGAAGGTCCAGAAGTCTTTCCCTCAGAGCTTTGTCTAGTCTTTGGGGAAAAGATGCTGGCCCCAGGTATGTCTGCCTTTATTTTACTGGATAGACGAGGTGGTATACCTTCCTTTTAGCTATGAAAGAACTTGAAGAGTTGGATATATTTACATATTAATTTAGGAACATTGATAACCACTTCTAACAAAATGTGAGTTCTGACAGCAAGGAGGATGTGGAGAACAGAGAGTAGTTAAGTGACAGGCAAACACCAAAACCAAACTCACTACCATCAAGTCATTCTGATTCATAGCAACATTATGCCAGAGAAGAACTGCCCCATAGAGTTTCCAAAGAATGCCTGGCAGATTTGAACTGCTGACCTTTTGGTTAGCAGCTGTAGCACTTAACCACTATGCCACCAGGGTTTCTGAGTGATAGGCAATGCCTGCCATATGATTACTCTGCAAAAGTTAGAAAATATAGAGAACATTTCTCAGTTATTTTTGTTCCATTTTTGTATTTGTTTCTTCATTGTTCATTATTTTACAATAAAGTGCATCAATCTTTCTCCCTCATTCCTTTGGTCAATGTCTCCTTTGTAAGTAGAAAATTCCTTAGTTTTACTTCACATTGTTTCAGAAACTTTCAGTCCACGTCATTAATTTCATAGCTTTCTGATACAAACACTTGCTGATAACATTTTTTTTTCGGGGGACGACAAAAGATGTAAATAAGATCAGGACAGAAATTGAGAAAAAGAGGTTTCATGAAAGACTGGCAGCATTTTATTTGAGTCACAAAACACACCATTTCCTGTCTTCTCAAAGCCTGATACTTCTCAGATCCCCACCCTCTAGCCAGAAGTATGGAATGTGCTCAGTTAGTGTCAGGGAAGCAGCAGCCTGTCTTCCTCCTATGTGTGCACTTTTTTGTTAATGGCTCTAGACAGTGATTGCAGGGCCAGGTCCTGTTTGTCACTGTCCTCATCATCATGGGCTACCTTATTTTGAGTACTCATAGGGGCCATGGCACTTTACTGTGTATAATGTTTACTGCTCTATTTCTGCTTCAGAACTATTAGATGTTTATTTGCTTACTGAGCTTCTCTCTGATTGCAGGTAAAACTGTCCAGTGCTGTCAGCTACCTAAAGTTAAAGCTTTTCGTACTATGGATTTTCCCTGAAGGCATCTAATGAAAACATGACACTAACAGTTTTTAGATGTCTTTTGTCATTAATGGATTTACTCAGCATGCATATTAATAGAAACTATTTTGTTCATTATAGAGCTTAGCAATAACGTTACTGAGTTCATGGTTTGCCAGAACCTTCAGGATTTGTAGGAATAAGAGGGAGCGAATATTTATAAGTCCTGGGAACAGTACTAAAATGGTTTATTTTTAATCCTTAAATTATCCCTGTGAAAGGATAATTAGAACACATGTTTGTAGATGAGGCAGCTGATCTCCTAAGAGTTTAGACTGGTGGTCCAAAATCACACAACTGGTAACACTGAACTTGAACCTGGGTCACAGTTCAATTACCTCTCAACTGTAAGTACATTGTCCTTTAATCAGTGCAGTAACATTTCCCCAAGAGGTCACAAAACCTAATCTTCATTAGTGAATTCAGTTAATCATAAAACAGTTTAAAGGTCCTATATCTCTTACTGCCATCAGTTATTACTGTGTGTGAGGAAAAATAGCCAATTTCACAAGGTAAGTGAAGTGCTTAACAAGTCTAACAAAATTCAGGACCAGGGTATATTATTTTCTTCAGGTTATATTGTATATTATGTTCTTTTACTGTCATGCAACTGCAATTACACTATATTCTTGTTTAATTATTTTTCCTGTGTGCATTTGCATCTTTATTCTGCTTACTTTATAAGTCCTCTATCATAATGATGGTTCTTCTAATAGTTCTTGCTTTTAAACTCTTTGTTTTAGTCACAATTTCTAGTGTGCTGATAAGTTTGACAGATGCCTTCCTACTTCTGTTCAAGAGCTTTCATCATTTTCATAGTGATTCACATCAGCCACATTCTCCTCTTGCATTATTTCTGAGTGCACATTTATTTCTTGAGTATGTTTTAGAGTCCTCCTCCTTCTCTGTGTTTTACAATTGCAGATGGCTTTTCTGTAGCACGCTTATCTTCTCAAAGTCTATACTTGTTAAAGCTGGATGTACCCACTCACTTAAGTGATGATTCACTAATAACTTGAACAGTTGCAGATCATGATTGCTGTTGAACATAATTGGTTCTTCTATTTTTATAGGTGCCATAGTTTTCTTTGTTTCTAATAATTCCATCCTTAATGATTTTAAACTTCATGGTAACTTTAAAAAAGGAATCTAGATGTCATTTTGTATATGTTCCCTTTACAGTGCTTGGCATAAGGAGCTGCTCTTTCCTATAACTATTTTCAGTAATGGAACATGTATTATATTAGAAATTAAAGATCAAATATATTGCATTTCTCCTTTTACCCACATGTCCTGTATGGTGACATGAGATACACCACGTCTGCGTATGTTCAAAGTCATTTTCATTAGCTTCATACCATCTTGATATTTAAGCATTTACTTTGTCAAGGACAATTAATGCTGTGGTATTTAGGCAGTACATGTCTTTAAAATTATATGTTTAACAGAAAAATACTTATCAGCCACATAATATAATCTGATGGAACATTAAAATAAATATAAAATATGAAGGAATAGTAAAATAACATCACTGTTTATCATGTACTTGAAAATTAAACATCAGGTTCCATGCACATTTTCTGATCACGGAAGCATAATATGGTTTTTCCCCATTTAGAAGAAAACAAAGATTAGCCACAAGAAAGGACTGAATAGGTACTGAATACAGTAGTCCAAGACAACCCTCTCAGCAGCAAAGATACTTTTAAGATAATCACACCTAGAGAATGCAGCAGTGGCTATTGGCTGAATATGACCACACCCTTTCCCTTCCCTTTTCTGAGCCACCAGAGCATCTGCTGACACAGCCCCAGAAAGACTCCGCAAGTAGGTTGACATCTTTGTCAGGGGGCGGGGGCTGCCATGCCTGACAGTCGGGCTGGTACTGGCTATCACTGGGCAGTGCATCTCTCAACAGAAAAGCAGTTTTTAAGACAATCACATCTAGAGAACACAGCAGTGGCTCACAGCCAAATGTGATGACACCATTTGCCCCTCCCTTCATTGAGCCATGCCATAGCATCTGCTGAAGCAGCTCCCAAGAGACTCCGTAAGTAGGTCACCATTTTTGTCAGTCAGGAAGCCTACCACCCCGAGGGCCTGGCTGGGATCAGTTGCTCATAGACAGTGTCTCTCCCAGCAGAGATGCTGTTCTTAAGGCAGCTATTCCTAGAGAATGCAGCAGCAGCTGGCAGCCAAGTGTGGCTGTACCCTTCCCTCCTCCATTCTCTGAGCTGTGCTGTAGTGTCTGCTGGCACTACTTTGGAGAGTGGGCACAAGTAGATCACCATCTTTGTCAGTAAGGAGGTGGGGACTGTCACCCCTGAGGGCCAGCTGGGACCAGATGCCAAGTTGAACAGCACCACTGGGCAGGACAGAATTGCTGTCACCAGAGAAGCTGTACTTAAGGCAGCTGAACTTAGAGAATGCAGTGGTGGCTGGTGGCCAAGTCTAGCAGTACCCATACTATCTCCCTACTTAGGGTTACACCATAGCTTCTACTGGTACAGCACTGGAAACGCTGAACAGCTTTGTAACAGCATGAAGACAACAATCAATATCTAACCATTTAAAGAAGCAGACCACCACGGCTCTAGAAAACTCCCAAAATAAAGAATCAAGAAACTTTCCAGATGAAGAAGACTTCTTGAAGTTATAAGAGGTAGAATACAAAAGAATTATGTATAGAGTCCTCTAGATCTTAGAATGGAGATTAAACAAAGTACAGCAGAACAAAATAAAAAATTAAACAAGCTATATGACTGCTAGAACACCAATGATCTGAAATTCAGCAGATCAATAAAAAAATTACAGAGTTAGACAATTCAATGCAAAGCCAAAAGAGCTGGACTGAGGAAATGATATGCAAAATTAGCAAAACTGAAGATAAAGCAACTGATATCAGCATTTATGAGGAGAAATCAGATAAAAGAATCAAGAAAAATGAAGAATCATTAAGAATGATGTGGGACTCTATTAAGAGGAACAATTGGAGTTCTAGAACAGGGAGGGATAGCAAAAATACAGAGAGAATTGTTGAAGAGTTGCTGACAGAAAACTTCTCAGACATCATGAAAGACAAGATATGGCTAATCAAGATGCTCATCAAACTCCACAAAAGGGAGACCCCAAAAGAAAGACACCAACACTTATTATAATCAAGCTTAAGAAAATGAAACACAGGGAAAAGCACTTAAAGGCAGCTAGGCTTAAACAAAAACTGATGTACAAAGGGAAGTCTTGTAGACTGTTCTCCGAGTTTTTAGACAAAACCATGTTGGCAAGAAGGCAATGGAATGGCACATATGAACCCTTGAAGGAAAAAAAACTTGCAACAAAGAATTATACATCCTGCAAAATTGTCTTTCAAATATGACAGTGAAATTAGGACATGCTCAAATAAACAGAAGCTTACAGACTTTGCAAAAACCAAACCAGAATTACAAGAAATACTGAAGGAAGTTCTTTGATTATAAAATCAGTAACACCAGATATATGCCCAAGGATGTAATGCAAGACACAGCATCCAGAGTCTGAATTAGTTATGGAAGTCAAAAAGATCAATGAAAGCTAAAGTATTAAGCTTAATGTGTACAATGTGACATTACATTATAAAGAGGGATATATTACAATACTTACAGCCCTTTCAGATGGAGAGGAAGGTAAGGAGATATAAAGAAGTTAAAGACTAGTTTAAACCTAGAATACTAGGCTGGAAGAAATGGGTAGCCACAAAGCAAACTAACAATTCTACACACCAAAACAGAAGTCTCAACAGACACAAAACCAACATTGAAAAAGATGGAAAGAAAACCCGTAAAGAAAAACAACCCAGAACAGAATATTAAGCGAAACAAAGAAAATGTGAACAACATGAAAATTCAGGTACCCAAATGACAGCACTAAATACATATCATCAATAATTACACTGAATGTAAATGGAGTGAACACTCCAAAAAAGAGACAGAGAGTAACAGGCTGGATCAAAAAGCACAATCTATCTATATGTTGCTTAAAAGGAACACAGCTTAGACTCAAAGATATGAACAAACTGAAAATCAAAGGAAGGAATAATATGTACCATTCTAACAACATGCAGAGGAGAGCTGGAGTGGCAGTATTAATCTCAGATAAAATAGATTTTAAATTAAAATCCACCATCATGGACAAGGATGGTCACTATTGCTTAAAGTTTCAATACGTGAGGAGGGTATAACAATATTAAATATTCAGGCACCCAACATCAGAGCTCTAAACACATCAAACACATGTTGACAGCATTGAAAAATGAGATAGATCACTCCACAATAGTAGCAGGAAACTTCAGCACTTCATTTTCAGTAAGGGAAAAATCATTCAGAAAAGCTCAGTAAAGATATAGACTATCTTATTGCAACAATCAACCAAATTAGCCTCTTTGACTTATACAGAACTTTTTACCCTACAACAGACAAGTACACCTTCTTTTCAAATGTACATGGAATGTTCTTCAGAATAGACCACATATTAACCTATAAAGCAAATCTCAACAAAATCCAAATAATCAAATTATCACAAAACATCTTCTTGAACCATAAAGCCATCAAAGTTGAAGTCAATAGAAGAAAAAACATGGGTAGAAATTTAAACTCATAGAAACTGAACAGTACCTTACTGAACAATTCATGGATTACAGAAGAAATCAAGGATGTAATAAAGAAATTCATGGGATCAAATGAGAATGAAAACACAGCCTTCCATGTTCATATGGGATACAGCAAAAGCAGTTCTCACAGGTCCATTTATCTCTACAAATGTACACATCCAGAATGAAAAAAGGGCCCAAACCAAAGAGTTAATCCTACTACTTGAACAAGTAGACCAAGAACAATAAAGGAACCCATCAGGCACCAGAATAAAACTGATAAATATTAGAACAGAAGTGATTAAAGTAGAGAATGGAAAAACAAATGAAAGAATTAACCAAACCTGAGGAGCCAGTTGATGTGTCCTTGTGAACTCTTGTAAGCCCAGCTCTAGCTGGGTCACTCTATATGCTCAGTGACAGGGAATAATGATTCCATATTATTTTCTAAATCACCTCTTTATTCATAGACACATAGGTAAGATTTTAGCACTGAGTCTGCCTCTGTGTCCTTGCTTCTCATTTTAATAATGGACTGGGGTTGTGTTCAAGGCATTCTTGACTTCATCCCAAACTGTGTCTCACAGCTACCTCTAATAATACAGCCTACTCTGTGTAAACTCTTGGTCTTAAATTTGGAAGCCTGGGAGTTTTGATCATATACTAAATGAAAGTCAGAGCTTAATTTTAAACCTGAAGCTTGGTTAAATTTCATCACTTGCAATATGATCACAAAACCCAATAACTTAGAACTTTTTTTTAACGTAAGTGTCCAAACTAGCTTGTGTGACATTTCACGTTATATGAAAATATCTTAAGAAGTTTTAAAACTACAGCAAAAAAATCTGCCCAAACCAAAACCTCAGTTACTAATTCCAGTAAAACGATTAATTCACATACTAATGGGGATTGTAGAGAAGATAATTTATACAATCACTATGCATTATTTCAATAATTTGGAAATCATTGATATGAGGAAGTTTATTTTATGTCAATTTCTTGTGTCATTTAAGCTTAAAGTCCCTGGGTGAGGCACACTGTTAACATGCTGTCATGCTAACTGAAAGGTTAGAGGGTCAAGTCCACCAAGAAACATCTTGGAAGAAAAAACTAGAGATATACTTCTGAAAAATCAGTCATTGAAAATCCTGCAGAACACAGTGTTTCTCTGGCGCTTACAGAATCACCATTAGTCTCAACTGACTCCATGGCACTTGCTTTTTTTTTTTTAATACTGTTCGCCAATGGCATGAACAGCTACTTTTCTTTATTCTACTACATTTAAGCACTTAATGATAGTTTAATTTCTCATCTTGATTCTTTAAGCCCCTCTGTAGCAATCCTTCTCCCAAAAGAATGTCTTTCTATAGACCAAAATTTTGCATTTCAAATACTGACAATGTGAAGGGCTACCCACGCTCAGACTAAGCAAGAAATTCTCAAGGCAAATATCATCTACCAATACGAACAAAACACACTGCTTTTAAAAAAGAAATAGCTTTGAAACTACTGCATCATTTTTCCTTTAGTATAACTCCCCTTTATCAGATTGTTACTGGTTCTTCCTGTTCCACTGCTTTCTTCCTTATGGTTCTTCCAGTCATGACAGCATCTGACTGAAGGGAGAAAGCCCCCTGAAATTAGGCTGAGTCTAAATGTTCCACAGATCATCCTGAGAGGAGCAGCCTCAGTGTCCTTCAGTGAACACGGGGATTCCTGGCTCATCTGCAATTGCTGTTTTGGAACAGCCTGTTCTGAAGTTAATGAAATGTGTTTTACTGATTCATTTCACAGTCTTTGCCTTACACATTTTGTCATCCAAGACCCCTTCTCCTCAGACTTTGGGAACTAGCTGTCTATGGTTCAGTTGCTCATAATACTTGTTTCTTGGCTCTTGAGAAATACATGCTGCCTATATGTTCAGTTGTGCAGTCTGGGAGTATCCTTCAGGAATTGGAATGATTAGGAGGAGGCAGGAACTTCACTCCCCGCCTACACAGATAAATGCACTAACGACAACATGAGAGTAACTAAGCACCCAAAGACGAAGATTTTTGACTGACTCAAGAAAAGAGAAGGGAAAATTTGGAGTCCAAGGTGAGGCTGTAGCAGGAAGGTAACAAAGAGTAATGCACGGGTAGCTTGCAGACATTCGCTATCTCTAGAGATGGCATTGGGGCAGAGCATACAAGGAGATTAGTAAGCAGTTGTGAAGATGTTTTAGAAAGGGTTGGAAGGTCCTAAAATAAAATTTGTATACCCTGAAATTTTTATCCCAAGTTTTTGGAGATAACTGCAGTGGTACTGGGAATTGCTACCTAGGTCAAGATACTTAGCAGACAACTCTAGAAGAGAAATGATAGGGAATGAATGTTTGAGGGAATTAGACTAGGGGTCCACAAATATTTTCTGTAAAAGACCAAATTTAGAAAATATTTTGAGCTTTGTCGCTGCCTGCGACCCCCGGAACCCGCCCGGGGCCCCAAGCAGGAGACACCGAATGCAGGGAGACAAGAGAGGAACAACAACAACTTTATTTTTCTGGGCTTCGGCTTATATACCGAGCCATGTCCAATAGGCATTCAGTTTGGCATGGGGTGAGGGCGGCTTTCTCTTCTAACTGGCTGCAATCATCAGGCCATCATGGGCGTCACACAGGGGCTGACGTGGGGAGGCGGGTTTACTCAGGGCGCGGTCGGGCGTCTCGGCGCCATCTTCAAGGCGCGGCTGCGATGTGGGCTTCCCACATCTCCCCCTTTTTGTTTTAATAAAAGCAAGGTACAAGGCAAGGTATCGCAAGAAACGCCTGGCTTGGGTCATCCTAGCCCAGAACTTCTCTCTTACCCGTCATCAGGCCGGCTGCAGCAAAAGGCAGGGGCCCTGTCTTAGGTTGAGGGAGCCTGGCTGGAGGTTGCCCGTCATTGACTGCTTTCAAGCATCTGTAACCACACCTGGCTACCCTGAGTGTCAGCTGCCACTTCAGAGTAGGCCTGTACCAAAAGGGAGTATTTGATCTCCTGTGGTTTCTTATGGCGACATAGACAGTAGCAGCCTACACCGATGGCCAATATGAAGAGGAATACTATCCCCACAAGACCAGCCCATTCCTTTGTCAGCACGCCCAATTGAGACCAAAACCCTCGCATGATTGAGGCCAATGAAGCGTCCACTCGGGTGGAGTTGACAGACACTATGGCATTACGCAACTGAGTGATAAGCGCCTCAGTCTCTTTGGACCAATTTCCAGTCAATTGTTGAGACAGAGTTCTAGAGAGATAAGCAGCCCTGGAGATGTTGTGAAAATGAACGGGAGTGACGCAGACGCTGGCTAGGCGCCACTCACAGCCCAGCTGCACTAGCTGGGTTAAACTGTCCACTTGCTCTTGAACTAAGTCTACACGGTGATTTAATATGTGAATGGCTCCCAGAAGTTTTCCATTAACTGCAAGCTGTGTTTGTAGCGTTGTAGCGGTGTTTTCCGCCATTTGATTAAGGGCGTCGGCTGTTTGCACAGTTTGAGTCAAGGCTACTGCAGCGGCGGCTGCCGCAGCGACAGAGGCAGTAACTGCCGCAACAATGGCAGCGGTAATTCCAAAGTCTCCTTTGGAGCGCAAATGAGTTGACAGTGACGATCGGGTGTTCTGCACTGGCCATGGTACGTAGCAAGGCAACCTAGTAACTAGAGCGGTATGAAACATAGAAGCATTCCAACATAATGAGTAGAAACAAGTATTATTAGTACATGAAACGGAGTCATTAGAGGGACGGGAGTCATGCATTAACATGAACATGAAAGGTAGTTGCACACAAACAGGAGTGGGAGGGAAGGTAAGGTTAGAGCCCACTCCTTGTGTTTCTAGTGTGTCCTCAAACACACCTGTGGAATTCCACTTCACAGTGGTGTTACTAATTGTACCACCGGTCAGCATGACAACTGGGGTTATGTCAGTGCAACCTCCACCGACACCACAAAGTAGCCAAACATCAAAGGATTAGTGGGGCTTGCCTGTGTTGGAAACTGCCAGGTATAATTCTTCCCGGGGGAGAAGTGGTTGGCCTGCGTTCCAATATTGGGAGAGAATGTGAAAAAGGATTTGACAGCCCACGGGGACCGATGGCTTTGGCAGCCAGTCCAAAGCTGGGGCCAATCGCGGGTGCTTTTGCAATAGGGGGCCCAGCGAGGCTGGGGGGGGACAGTAGAATTTCCTTTGGGGATCATGAGGGGTAAACGACCTTGCAGCAAGGTACCCTTCGTGGTGGGGTTAGAGCTATTTTTTGGGGGGGGTCAAACCACCCCGCAGACATATTATACAGTGTGACACATGGGGTGTTCTCTATAGAGTTTTCTAGATCAGACAGGTTGTGGGGCACACGAAAGCAGAGAAGGCCCCGCAAGGTGACATTGAGTGGACGAGGTTCAGAGCTGATGCTCTCATCTACCGGAATCGAGGGAAGTTGAAGGGAGTCATTAGTGGTAAAAAGTTGGGGGAACAACCCTGAAGAATAGTGGACTGGGAGAGGTAGGGGCAGAACATCTAAGAGCCCCCAATACTTATCTGTGTCTGCGCCATCAGTGTCCACAGCATCAGCGTTGGAAGCTTCATTGATTAGCAGAGGTGTCAGCAGTAATGACAGGGGTAGGATTTTCAGGAGAGTCATCAGCGGAGACATCATGCCTGACTAGTCGGATCAATCGGCTGGGAACCCAAATAGGAGCTTGGGAGTCCTGCGGGAAAATACAAACAGCTCCTCGGGTGATAGTGACAACTGGTGCTGGACCCTTCCATTTGCCAGAAAGGGTATCTTTCCATATAGCTGTTCGTGGAGGGGTTTCCGCTGCACCACTATGGCGCTCTGCAGCGGAGCGTCCCTCCTTATCCAAAGTTAAAAAATTTAGTGTAAACAGGGCCAGGGCCAGCCTGTTCTGAGGAGTGTGTCCCTGCCCAATTCCCCTTTTTTGTTTTAATAGACAGGCTTTGAGGGTTGAGTGAGCTCTTTCAACTATTCCCTGGCCCTGGGGATTGTACGGGATGCCATGGGTGCAATGCACACGCATGGCTTGCAGGAAATTTTGGAACGGTAGGCCGGTGTAAGCAGGTGCGTTGTCTGTTTTAAGACTGAGTGGGGCACCCCAAGCTGCCCAAGCTGTAAGACAGTGGGAGATAACATGCCGGGCTGCCTCGCCTGTGTGGGCTGAAGCAAAAATGATACCAGAATAGGAGTCTACAGAGACATGAACATATTTTAATCTGCCAAATTCTGGAATATGAGTGACATCCATCTGCCAAAGATGGCAGGGACGAAGGCCTCGGGGGTTCACACCCACCGAAGGGGTTGGCAAGTGAGGTGCACAGGCAGTACAGTTGCGCACAACGTCACGAGCTTGTTCTCGAGAGATACCAAAGTGACGTGAAAGGGTTTGTGAGTTGACGTGGAATTGATCATGAAAATTTTGCGCCTGTTGTAGGGCCGAAAGGATGATAGGCATGCGGGTTAACTGGTCTGCCATTGCATTACCTAGTGTAATTGGCCCAGGGAGGTTTTGGTGTGCTCGGTGCTGAACAATGAAAAAGGGGGAGTTGCGATTTAGAATAATTTTCTGGATGTCAGTAAACACAGCAGCAGCAGGCGAGTTGGAGCAAATGACCCCTGCTGCTTCCAGAGCTCTGACTGCATTAACCACATATGCAGAATCTGAAACGATGTTGACGGGGTCGGTATTGTTCTGCAGAGCCAGCTTAACTGCCTGTAACTCTACCAACTGCGCTGAACAATTTGGGAACAAGTATGTTTGGGTGGAGTGATTGGGAATGACAATGCTGCCAACACCAGAGTTGGAACCATCGGTGAAGATGGAGAGAGCATTTGGTATAGGCTTGTCAGAAGTACAGCGCGGGAAGATGATTGGATGGCTAGCACTGAACTGGAGCAGAGGGTCTTTCGGGTAATGATTATCGATTACTCCCGAAAATGAACATAAAAGGACGGCCCAATCATCAGAGGTTGTCACAAGGGTCTGTATTTGGGTTCTGTTATAGGGAGTAATTAACTTTTCGGGGTGACGTCCAAAGAATTCGACAGCTTGGGACAGTCCGAGCGAGGCCATTCTTGCCACAGCGCCCGGGTACCATTCAATACTGCGCTGCGGGGAAATGCGGGGGTGAACCCATCGAAGGGGGCCACCCTGCCATAACACCCCTGTGGGCTGGCAAGGAGTGGGCAAAACACAGAGTGTGAGGGGGGCGTCAGGGTTCCTGCGCTTTAAGGCAGCGGTGGAAAGGGCTGCCCCCACTCTTTTTAGGGCCTCCCTTGCTTCTGGAGTTAACTCGCGAGGGGAAGCCAACCCCGAGTCGCCCTTAAGAATGTCATA
This sequence comes from Heterohyrax brucei, assembly GCA_028571685.1. Classification (NCBI taxonomy): domain Eukaryota; kingdom Metazoa; phylum Chordata; class Mammalia; order Hyracoidea; family Procaviidae; genus Heterohyrax; species Heterohyrax brucei. Next base: position 9,327,796 of record CM053156.1, read on the forward strand.
CAAGGGGCTTAGCTCGGAGTTTGAGAGAGAGAGATATGGGCGGACCCACTGAATGTCCCCTAAAAGTTTTTGAAAATCATTGAGTGTATGCAAGTGATCCACTCGTAACGTGAGTTTTTGAGGGGCGACAGTTGTAGGTGAAACACTAGCTCCCCAAAACTCCACCACCTCTGTCTTTTGCACTTTGTCTGCTGCAATAACAAGGTTAGCTGCCTCCAAGGCCTCCTTGGGTATCCGCTCTGGTTAGATCTCCACCCAATTTATTCCAGGCGCTCAGCGTTAAATGACCCGAGACCAGGAACCAGGGGGCCACTTCCTCCACTGCTGAGAGGAAAGTTTTAAGGGTCCCCTGTTTAATCTGAATGCCCCTACATTTTAATAGTTCCTTTAAAGGCACAAACAGCCTCTGGCTGCTTGGGTGATTCCCCATTATCTTCCCGGTAAATACCGCTCCAGTAAATACTGACCCAGGTAAATACCTGCTCACCCGTCCAGGCGTCCCCGCGGTGAGGGTTGCAGTCCTATCCCCTTCAGGTCCCTGTTCGGGCGCCAAATGTCGCTGCCTGCGACCCCCGGAACCCGCCCGGGGCCCCAAGCAGGAGACACCGAATGCAGGGAGACAAGAGAGGAACAACAACAACTTTATTTTTCTGGGCTTCGGCTTATATACCGAGCCATGTCCAATAGGCATTCAGTTTGGCATGGGGTGAGGGCGGCTTTCTCTTCTAACTGGCTGCAATCATCAGGCCATCATGGGCGTCACACAGGGGCTGACGTGGGGAGGCGGGTTTACTCAGGGCGCGGTCGGGCGTCTCGGCGCCATCTTCAAGGCGCGGCTGCGATGTGGGCTTCCCACAGAGCTTTATGAACTAAGAGTAAAAACTGAGGATATTATGTAGTTATATATATATAGCAAGACAGAAAACAAATTTCCATAAACCATATAATGATGAAATCCAAAATATGATAATAATGGAGTTCAAAAAAATTTGGGGGTACAAATTTATGAGTGAGAAGAATAATTCTTTTTTGAAAAGATAACATTTTTATCAATTGGCATTCAAATTTACTCTTATTATTAGCTTCTCTGTCATCAAAATTGAAAAATCTGTTAATGTGGATCTTTAATGAGATTTTATGTATTACATCTTTGAAAATATTGTTTCACAGAGATACTTATCATCAAATACTGATATTAACTAACAAGCATTAGATTTTAACAGAGCATATTCATACTTTGAGGGATTATAGAATTCTATTAGATGTTTCTCTTAATGTTCGATCTTATTGTATCACTACATTGTGTATTAATAATTTCCAGAGGAAGATTATTTGGAAGCTCCTCAACTGTACAGTTGAACTGATTTTTACATATAAAAGATTTTTTTTTTCTTTAGCACTTTCATCAAGGTCTGAAAAATGCTGCTTTAACTTGGAAAATGTATTGACTACATATTTGTGTAGGAATAGAGATTGTGCTTCTTGCTTTCACTTTTGTCAGCACATGAAGTATGCAAAGGAGTCTGGCATTACATCTGTTTCAAACAATGTTAGTTTATAACTTATGCATATAAAGCTTATGTACTGTAAGTTTTGCATATGAGTATTGTTCTGCTTTGTAATTTTACATTGTCTCACCAAAGAAATGTTGTAAACATTATTAACCAAAACTAATCCTGAAGGTCACCCTGTCCGTATTAAAAGTGGTTGAAGCCAGTTCCTCCAACTAGTTGAGAATGTAAAGAAAGCATTTTGAGCTTGCAGCCTATGCAAAACTGGTGGGCTGGATTTAGCTAATGAGTTTCAGTTGGCCAACTTTTGAACCAGTTTTACAGATTCTTAAAGTCAGACTCAGAGTCCTCATTGCCCAGTGGTTAAGAACTTGGCTGCGAACCAAAAGGCCAGCTGTGTGAATCCACCACTCTGTCCTATAGGATGGCATGAGTCAGAATCAATTTGACTGAACAAATTATTTGGCTCGGAGTCAGACTGTCTAGGTTTGAATTATAGCCCCGTCTGCTTATATGAGCTGACTTTGGGCAAATTGCTTAACATACCTAAAACATAGTTTCCCAAAATATAAAAGTGGGATACTAAAATTTTTTGTCTTGTAGAGTTGTGAGTAGAAACTCCAGTGGCATAGTTGTTAAGCGCTATGTCTGCTAACCAAAAGGTTGACAGTTCAAATCCTCCGGCTGCTCCTTGCAAACTCTATAAGGCAGTCCTACTCTGACCTATAGTGTCACTATAAGTCAGAATCGACTTGATGACTGTGGCTAGAGTTGTGTTAAATGACAAAATGCCTGGTCTAATATAAAACCAACAAAGCTCAATGCCATTGAGTTGATTCTGACTCATAGCAGAACTACCCCATAGAGTTTTGGGATAACATATACTTAATAAATATTAGCTCTTACTAGTAAACAACATTGTACTCTAATGCTCTAAGTAAATCAATAATCTATCCATGAAAATTTTGGGATGTAAATCTCTCATTACAGAAAGTTCATGAGATGAACTTGGGTAAAGCTATCGTAGAGGCTGTGTGCCAATTGCCAATTGCCTTCTATTTGAATTACTATGAGCTTGTTAAAGGATTTCTTTGTATCAGAACTTCTATAAATATTTTTATTAATACTGTCATCTTACACTCCTTATTAAAATGGAATGCATAAACACTGATATCCTAGTCAGCTAAAATGGACTGATATTGGCCCTTTTGCATACAGCAATCATGTGGTCTACTATGCCGAGAACAAAAATCTGAACAGGAAAATTGTGTTCATCATCAAAAAGAACATTTCAAGATCTGTCCTGACACGAGGCTGAGAGAACCCGTAAGATAGACAGACCCACATGGATGGGTGACGACACTGACATGTGAGCAGAAGAACAAGATGGTGCCTGGCCACCAACAGTGATAGCCTTGATGGGGCTCACAAAGTTGAGTCTCACTGGCAACGAAAGAACAAAAAGGGGTGCACCCTGAGATCTCCACTAAAAAACTGCAATTGATGGTCCAGGGGCCTCAGGTTTCCCCTGGGAGCATAGCCCCTGGCCCTGATGCTGCCCCTGTCCATAAATCATAATGGAGGTCAACTGTTCAGACAGAAATGGATTGGACTTGGTGACACAGAGCTACCATATCACGTGTGCACTTTATGGTTCTATGCGTCTATAGGATGTCAACCAGCTGACCTCTTACTGGACACAAGGGAGAAGGTGGAGAGGAAGGGATAAGAGATTGCTAGGAGCATATGACACGTACAGAAAGGAGAGAAGAGTGTGCTGTCACTGTGTCGGGAGAGCAGTGGGAGCTGCTCATTAGTGGGTGTGCAAATTTATGTGGGATTATAAATTTTCACCCAATCATCATAATAAGAAAAAAAGGTCTGTCCTGAAGTGCAATGCTGTCAGTGATAGGATAACATCCATATGCCTACAAGGAAGGCTAGTTAATATGACTATTATTTAAATTTGTGCACCAGCCACTAGGGCCAAAGATGAACAGATTGAAGATTTTTACCACACTCTGCTGTCTGAAATTGATCAAACACGCAATCGCGATGCACTGATAATTACTGGTGACTAAAATACAAAAGCTGGAAACAAAGAAAAAGGATCGGTAGTTGGCAAATATGGCCTGGGTAATAGAATAATGCCAGAGATCGCATCATAGAATTTTGCAAGACTAATGACTTCATTATAAATACCATTTTTAAGCAACACAAATGGAAGCCGTATGCATGGACCTCACCAGATGGAATACACAGGAATCAAATTGACTACATCTGTGGAAAAAGATGATGGATCAACTCCATATCAACAGTCAGAGAACAAGACCAGGTGCTGACTGCAGCAGAGATCATCAATTGCTCATATGCAAATTCAAATTGAAACTGAGAAAATTAGAACAAGTCCAGAAGAGCCAAAGTATGATGCTGAATATATCCCTCCTGAGTGTAATGACCATCTTAAGAACAGATTTGATGTGCTGACCACTAATGACTGAAGACCAGACAAATTGTAGAATGACATTAAAGATATCAACCATGACAGCAAAAGGTCATTAAAAGAAAGGAAAAAAAAAAAAAAAAAAAAACAAATTGGATGTCAGGTGACACTCTGAAACTTGCTCTCAAATGTTGAGCAGCTAAAACAAAAGAAAAAAATGGCAAAGTAAGAGGTCTAAACAGAATATTTCAAAGTACAGCTAGAGAAGACAAAATAAACTATTATAATGATGTATACAGAGAGCTTGAATTGGAAAACCAGGAGGTTTTCCAGGAAGGAAGAACATATTCTGCATTTCTCAAACTTAAAGAACTGAAGAAAAAGTTCAAGCCTCAAATTGCAATGGTGAAGGATTCTACAGGGAAACTATTAAACAACTCAGGGAGCATCAACCAGAAGTGATATTCAGCCATCTGAAGAGGTAACATATGATCAGGGACCGATAGTATTGAAGGAAGAAGTCAAAGTGGCATTGGCAGAAAATAAGGCTCCAGGAATTAATGGGATATCAGTTGAGATATTTCAACAAACAGATACAGCACTGGAAGTGCTCACTTGTCTATGCCAAGAAGTTTGGGGAAGAGCTGCTTGGCCAACCGACTGGATGAGATCCATATTTATGTCCATTCCAAAGAAAGGTAATCCAACCAAATGTGGAAATTAATGAACAATATCATTAATATCACATGCAAATAAAATTTTGTTGAAGATCATTGACTGCAACAGTAGGTTAACAAGGAACTGCCAGAAATTCCAGGTGGATTCAGAAGAAGATGTGAAACCTGGCACATCATTGCTGATGTCAGCTAGATCTTGGCTGAAAGCAGAGAATACCAGAAAGAAGTTTACCTGTGTTTCATTGACTATGCAAAGACATTTGAATGTCTAGATCATAAAAAAATCATGGCTAACATTGCATAAAATGGAAGTTCTAGAACACTTAATTGTGCTTTTAAGGAATTTGTATATGGATCAAGTAACAGTCCTGTGAATAGAACAAGGGGACACTAAAAGCCAAAGCCAAGTGCCGTTGAGTCGGATCAAACACTGCATGATTTAAAGTCAAGAAAGGTGTGTGTAAGGGTTGTATCCTTTCAGTATACATTTTCAATCTGTATGTCGAGTGAATAATCGAGAAACTGGATTAAACAATGGAGAATGAGGCATCAGGATTGGAGACGACTCATTAACAACCTGTATTGTACAGATGACACCACGTTACTTGCATCTCTACAGCAAGAAGACAAAGATCCTCACAACTGGCCCAGTAAACAACATTGCCATAAATGGAGAAACGATTGAGGTTGTCAAGGTTTTCATTTTACTTTGGTCCACAGTCAATGCCCGCAGAAGCAGCAGTGAAGAAATCACAACACATTGCATTGGGAAAATCTGCAGACTACCTCTTTTAAGTATTGAAAAGTAAGACTGTCACCTTGAAGACTAAAGTGTATCTGATCCAAGCCATGGTATATTCAGTTGCATCATATGCATGAGAAAACTGGACAATGAACAAAGAAGATAGAAGAAGAATTGATGCCTTTGAATTGCAGTGTTGGAGAAGAAATGTTGACTGTACCATAGATTACCGAAAGAACAGATCTGTTCTGGAAGAGCTGCAACGAGAGTACTTCTTGGAAGCAAAGATGGCAAGACAGCATCTTACATGCTTTGGAGATGCTGTCAGGAATAATCAATCCCTGGAGAAGGACATTATGCCTGGTAGAATGGAGGGTCAGCAAAAAAGGGGAAATCCTTGATGAGATGGATTAACACAGTGGCCAGAACAACGGGTTTATGCATCAAAACAGTTGTGGATATGGTACAAAATCAGGCAGTGTTTTATTCTGCTGTGCATAGCGTCGCTGTGAGTCAGAAATGACTCAGTGGCACCTAACAACATCAACAACACGATTCGTTATAGTCATATTATGAAATAAATATTAATACTACTTCATAGACAAGGAAACAAATGCTGCTCTTCTTGAATTTACTAAATCCATCTTCTCCCATGGTAAACTAATCCAGTTCTGTGCAGTTCTGCATCATGAATCTCAGGACTTCTTTTTGAAACATTATCAGTAGAGTAAAAACTCATGATTCATGAATTTTGTTATTCAGATGTCATATCTGCTTTCTAAGTTTTCTTACTCTTTTACAGGACTAATTTTGCTCCTGTTTTCCCCCTATGCTCTTAGAAAATAGGCCTATATTTATTTTTGTATGTAGAGAAAAATCTTACTGAATTAATGAATGAATGAAGACTGTTATAGAATAGTACTTTATTATTTTTCACTAATGATAAAGCTCTCCAGTCATTTCTATGTTTTGTGTCTTCCTTTTTATGTTTCCTTTACTTATAAGATAAATGAAATATTCTATAGAAAGAACACATAGATTAAAGTTGAGAGTTCTGGGTTCAGATCTCAAGTTTCTGTTTAAGATACAGTGTGAAATTGGACCAAAAAAACTCACTTCTTTGTTCTTTATTTACTTGTTTGAAAAGCTTTTTTTTAATGTTTTATTCAATTTGAAGTTCTGTGGTAGCTTTTAAAGCATAGTTTTGATAATGGATTCTGTATTATATAAACCTATTATTTTTAGGAATTTGTGTAATTTAAACTAGGACTTAGAGTACCTTAATTCTACATTTCTTTAGCAGAGGAACAGTGACCTTTTATTTTGGGGGTGAAGATTCTTGTTTTAAATTTTGGTATTGAATGATTAAGTTTGCTGAGAAGTTTCCATTTTGTATATTTTGCATATCTCATTAGCAATCTACTTTGATGTACGATTAAATTGCAGCATTAGACTTTTCAGTGAGACCATATCCAGATTTCACTGCCAACAAGTCCAGTGTCTTAAGTGCGGCTTTACACGGATGTAGTCAGTAGCTAGAACTGAACAGACTGATTGGGATCTGGCAAAGGAATCAAATTAATATCTCTATCACCTTGTAGAAATAGAATTTATCTTACAGAAATATGACCTCCTATATTAAAGCAACACTCTAAAATGGTGTGTATATGTGCTTTTCCGACTCGACGGCACTTGGCTATGTGCTTTTCTATTATCAGATCTATTTTGAGTAATTATTTTTATTGGCATTGTTTGTCATATATTACCAAAAATAGAATCAGCTGTTTTTGCATATCTTACTTGCGTTATGTCCCTCTTAATGAGAGTAACCAGCATGTGTAGATTGTTTCACAGTTTATCAGGTACTTCTACTTTCCTAAGGCAGGATTATGGCTGTCTTCTTCCTATCTTCTTCCTGGCACCTAGTTTAGAGCCTGACATAGTGCCTGACTTAATAAATGTTCACTGAATGAGACAGTGAGTGGATCATTGCATTTGATGCTTACATTATCCCAGTTAGACAGATAAGAAAAGAATCAGACAGTCAATTAAAGAATATTTGTCCAGGTCTCCAACATGAGAACTGATAGAACTATGACTTAACCCAAACTTTCTGACTCGACAGCCATTATTTTCTCAGTTACTCCAGGCTACTTCTAATACCAAATCACAACACCTGTACAACTTTACAGAGCTGTCCTAGCAAGTTCTGTTCTTTCAGAAGGTTATATTAACTCCATATGACTACTGTATGCATTGTTTCTAGCACTGTTCGGGTATGTAGAACAATCAAATCTCCTAAACTTTTTGTCAGCACAAAAGCACCAGGAATGTCTATTGTGAAGCTGGCTACAAACTTTTAATGTGCATCTACAGAGGATTAGAGTCCCCATAAACATTCCAAGGTATTCCCTGGGGTGTTTTCTGGGATTCTATTTCCCAAAGCTGTTCAGGAGTTCCACGAAGTCAGGATTATTTCTGTGCTGCTGAGGCGTGTATTCTTAGATTCTAATTTATGAAGTCCAAGGAAAGAACGTGGTGGTGATAGAAGCTTTCTCTGGGGGCTTGCTTTAGAAAGAAAGCTCACTTATCACAAACAAGTCATTTCTAAGAGGGCAACAATTTTGTTGACCACATTTAAGGACAGAAACACACGGTTCCCAAGTGCAATTTCTGTTTAAAGACAGTTTTATTCTTTTTTCAGAAAAGCCTGGGTGATTATTTTTTGTTGGTTTGCTTTGTTTAGGACTGCTTAGTGTGGCTCTTTAGTCAACATAAAAACGAAAGAGAAAACAAGCATCTGAATGATCCTACGACAGCCTCAAGGCAATGGATTGAACAGGTCTCTTAAGTACAAACAGGTACTCTGGGTAATGCTGGTAAAGACTTTTAAATAAGACTAAAATGCTCTTCAAGCACTGACCCAGTTAGATTGATTCAGATTAAATGTGTTCCTTTTTTCCTAAAGAAAGTCCACCTTCCACTGTGTTTTAAGAAATCCCTTTGAAAGTACTAAAATCCCAATAACAAATTGTTAATCTTTTACATTAAGAATTAGGCTAATTTTTCTTACAGCAGTTTCTGTTCTGTTAAGTTCAGCATAAGAATTGCTTTCTTTTGACAAGAACTTTTATCAAACGTATTGACTCCAATTATGCTTTTAAATACATTCTACTAGGCCTCAGTATGATATATGCATATACACATATACATGCACACAAACCCAAAAAATCTACTGCTGGGTGAGTCAATTCTAACTCACCGCAACTCTATAGGACAGAGTAGAAGTGTTCCATAGACGTTTCAAGAGGCACCTGGCAGATCTGCACTGCCAAACTTTTGGTTAGCAGTTGTAGCATTTAATCACGATGCTATCATGGATTTATAGACACACACACACACACACACACACACACACACAAACATGCAGGTAAATTAATAGGAGTTTCTCACCAAGATGAGCAATGACATCTGTATGTTAGGACATTTTTGTATTGTCTTGGCTATTTTCCGTCTTTCATATACCACTTTTTTTTAAAAAAAAGCAGTTGATTCTGACTCACAGTAGCCCTACAGGACACAACTGCCCCACAGAGTTTCCAAGGAGCTCCTAGTAGATTAGAATTGCCAACCTCTTAGGTATACAACTGTACCCTTCATCAGTGTGATTTTTCCATCACTGCTAACCCTCTCCTTCTCTCCCTCCCTCCTGCCTCTGGTAACCACTAATAAACTTTAGACTCTATGCATTTGCCTCAACAAGTATACAACAAAAAGACAAGTAATTCAAATCATAAAATGGACAAAAGACTGGAATAGGCATTTAACCAAGGAAGATATGGCCACTGAACACATGAAAAGATGCTGAAAGTTATTTATTTGCCTTCAGAGAAAGATACAAGTCAGTCATAATGAAATACCATTTCATTTCTACTATAACAGTTAAGATTTTTTTAAAGAAAGAAACAGAATAGGAACATATTTGTGAGGATGTGGGAAAATTGGAACCCTTTTGCATTGCTGGTCAGAATGCAAAATGGTACAGCTGTTATGGAAAACAATATGATGGTTCCTCAAAAATGGAAAACAAAACTGCCACAGGATCCAGTAATTCCCCTCCTAGACATACAACCAAAAGACCTGAAAGTAATGGCTCAATAGACGTTTAGACACACATCCACAATAGCTAAATGATGGAATACCCCAAATGTCCCTCAACAGAAGAATGGATAAACAAACTATGGTACGTAGATACAATACTACACAGCCAGTCGAAGAAACAAAGTCTTGATACACGCTGCAATATGGATGGAGCTTGAAGACATTATGCCGAAGGAAAAAAAGTCACAAAAGGACAAATATTATATGATCTCACTGACATAAAAAGACAAAAAAAAATCTTTAATTTCAAAAAGGTCTTTTGCAACCAATTTATCCAATGCAAACGTTGTTTGATTTCTTGACTGCTGCTTCTGTGGACACTGATTATTGATCCATATACAAGGAAATCTGTAACAACTTCAATTGCTTCACTATTTATCATGACAGTGTTTAGTGGACCAATTGCTAAGGTTTTTGGTTTCTTCATGTTCAGGTTCAGTAATATGGACTGAAAGCTATATAATCTTTGACCATCATCAATATGCGCTTTGTTTTCAGCAAGCAAGGTCGTACCATCTACATATTGCAGATTGTTGATGAGTCTTCTTCTAATCCTGGTGCTGAGTTTGTCTCATAGAGTTCAGCTTCTTGGACTACTGTTCAGCATACACATTAAATAAGATGCAAGAATACAACCATGCCACATACTTTTTCTAATTTTAAACCTTCCAGCGAGGCAGGTCCTATTAATTGCCTATTCAAAGTTAATTGCCTATTCAAATTGCCTATTCACTTTTCTTCTACTGTATTAGCAACACCACACTATCATTTGTTTATAATATATCTACCTCTAGGAGATGAAACCAGATAGGTTAAAAGCAGTTTTGTCAATCCCATTCCTCATTAACAATAATTTGCCTGGAGTAAGCATGTGACTCTCATAGATAGTGAAACACCTAGGAAGATTTCTGGACTTTTAAAGGTGAACATGCAGGAAGGAATTTCCATATTTGCTCCTACTCTATTCTCTCTTACTTGAGAATTTTGCCAGGCTATGTTTTCCATCTGTGCAGCTGTCTTTTGACCATGAAAGAGAGACACCCACCCCCCTGCTCAAAAAAAAACTCCATAGAGATGCTGCCCTACAGTCCTTGCTCTGTTGTACTGCTGGACTGACCCGAAAACTCATACCTCCAGCCTTTTTGACATATGACAAGACATCACAGCCTTCTTGTCTTACGAGATGACATCAAATCTTTATTGTTAAGGCCACTAAACAATCGGTATTAGGTAGTCTGATACTTGCAGCCAAAATATCCTAACTTATTCATTCCAGTTTTTAATCTATTGTCATAATGAGCTGGCTCAAATTACTGAAATTTCATTTGGAGTAAGGAGCTCTGTCTAGTAATTTGTAATCATGACTGGAATTTTAGTATTATCCAAGAAGGGATTAACATAACCTGATGTAGTATAATCTCAGAAATAGCCTTCTGAGTTGAAATTTGAAAAATACAGCCACTTGGAGAGCAGGGTGGATTCTACCACAAAAAATCAAATCAGTTCAATTTTCCTATCTGATTAAGTAGTATTTGTGTTTTATGTATTCACATGGAATGCATGTACTTCATTTAATAAGGTATTGTTCAGAATATATTGGAACAGGAATTAAGAAAAACATGCCTCTGACCTGTCAATAATGCTGTTACAAATCTATGTGATACTGTTCATGCTCTTGAATTTCATTAAAAATCTTGAAGTTCTTATGTTGTTTCAGAATGGATAGAAGTGCAGTGTTATTATGATATTCCTTTTTTAATTCTATTTTTTTATTTTGACATCCTAGTTTGCTTTTTTGTTGCCGTATAGGAAAATCTGTAGGCCTCTCAAAAGCAGAATAATATTTTTTAGACTTCAGTCTACTATAGATTAACTTTGCTAACTATTGCAACCCTGGTATAAAACACTACAAAATAACATTCAATTATTATATTACTTTTTGAAATCTTTCAGATGATTTTATGCTTAAGATTATGATGATCTTTCTCAGTTATGTGCCTATCTTACCTACATATGTATGGTATCAACAGCACTTTAGATGAACATTCTATACTCACATCCATTTCTGACTCATCTGTTTTATCCTTGACTCTAATTTCATGTATTGTTCTCTGTCCATTATTGTGAATGTAACTCCTTGCTGGTGATCTATAACTTCTTGCATTTGTGATGAGACAACTCCTTACTGTGCCATTAAGTTTTTGCAGTAACACATAATAGTAAACTTATTTATCCAAAGGAAAAATAGAATAAAATTTCTTATAATGAAATTTTAATATGACCTAGCAATTTCATTCCTAGTTGTGTACCCAGAGGATCTGAAATCAGAGGCTCAAACAGATACTTGTATATTAGTGTTTATTGCAGTATTACTTGCAATACTAAAAAAAAATATAAAAACAACCACAATCATGAGAAAAGAAAATAGATAAATGGGATCTATTAAGAATTAAACACTTTTGCTCATCTGAAGACTTTATTAATAGAATTAAAAGAACACCTACAGAATGGGAAAAAATATTTGGAAACTCTATGTCAGACCGACACCTGATCTCCATAATCTATAAGATACTACAAAATATCAATAAGAAGAAGACAAATCATCCAATTAAGCGATGGGCAAAGGAGATGGGCAGACACTTCACTGAAGAGGAGATCCAGGCAGCGAAAAAACACATGTGGACATGTTCCCGATCTTTAGTTATTAAAGAAATTCAAATCAAGACGACAATGAGATACCATCTCATTCCAACAAGGTTGGCCGTTGTCATGGTTTGAATTGTGTCCCCCCAAAAATGTGTGCAGCCATGTGGCTGGGATATGGTTCCCAGTATCTTGGAAATGTCCTCCATTGTGTGGTTTTACTAACCTGTATGTTAAAGGATTAGGGTGGGGCTGTGAATTCCTGCTATGGGGGAAGTTTCCCTGGAGTATGGCTTGCCCCACCCTTAATGCTTTTAACTTGCAAGAAATAAAAGGAAAAAGAACCAAGGACAATTTGAGAACCTTGCTACCATCAAGCAAGCAGCACCGGCAGCAGAGCGCGTCATTCAGACCAGAGGTTCTTGCGTTAGGACACTCCCTGGACAATGACTGATGCAATACCGGACTTTCCTCCAGAGCCGTCAAGGGGAAAGTCTTTCCCTGGAGCGGACACCCTGAATATGGACTTGCAACCTACCGGACTGTGTAAGAATAAATCTTTCTTTGTTAAAGCCATCCACTCTGTAGCATTTCTGTTAGAGCAGCCTAGCTGACTAAAAAGCCATGATCCAAAAAAACACAAAACAACAAATGCTGGAGAGGCTGTGGAGAAAGTGGAACCCTCCTACACTGTTGGTGGGGTTGCAAAATGGTCCAGCCTCTTTGGAAAGTAGTCTGGTGCTTCCTTAAAAAAATGGATATTGATATACCATTTGACCCAGTAATTCCACTACTTGGAATATATCCTACAGAATCAAGGCCTTACACACCAACGGACACACGCTTGAGAATGTTTTTCGCAGCACAGTCCACGATAGCAAAAAGATGAAATCAACCCAGATGCCCAACAACAGAAGAATGGATAGGTAAACTATGGTATATATACTCAATGGAGCACTACGCAATGATAAAGAACAATGATGACTTCAGGAAACATCTCATGACCTGGTTTCAACTGGAAGACATTATGTTGAGTGAAAGTAGTCAGCGACAAAAGGGCAAATATTGTATGAGACCTCTATGATAAGATCTCAAAAACAGAATTGTGTATAGAAGAAAAGACTCTTTGACAGCTGCAAGGGAGGGGAGGGAGGGAGGGGGGAGGGTTTAGGTTAGATAGTTGCTAGGTATCTGGTTGGGTGAAATCTGTGATAGCACACATTAGAAACAAGAACAATATTAAGTGGACTTAAACATAACATGAATACTCCTTCCATCTTAACCCAATATTGCAAGGATAGAGTAGCTGGGGCAGGGGGCAGGGGACCATGCTCTTAGGCAAAAGTGAGGCCAATTGGCACAACTAGCATTTTGCTAAGAGGGCTCTCTGCACCCCACGTTGGTGAGTGGTGTCTGGGGTCTTAAAAGCTGCCAAGCTGCCATCTGAGGGCACAGCAAATGGTCCCAACTCAGCAGGAATGGATACTCACCGAGGACCAAAATGACATGGGGGAAAGACAACCCAGAAGACAAAGAGACCCACATCAACGGGTGCCTACATCGACTTGGAACTGGAAGAACTGGATGGTGCCCGGCCACCACCAGTGACAGCCGCGATGGAGCTCACTAAATTGAGTCTCACTGGCAACACAAGAATAAAAAGGGATGCACCCTGAGATCCCCACTAAAAGACCTCTGGCTGGAGGAAGGAGAGTGGACGGAGAGGAGGGGGGGAAAGGAGGCTGTTGGGAGGATCAGACATGTATGGAGCAGAGATGAATAGTGTGCAGTCTCTGGACAGGGAGAGCAGTGGAAGCTGCATATAGGTGGGTATGTAAATTTATACGGGAATGTACATTTTCACTCATTTATATTAAATAAAAAATTTAAAAAGAAAAAAATATAAAAACAACTCAAACAGATACACCAATATATCAAATGTGATGTGTATTTATACGTATTTATATATACATACACAGTGTAATATTCACTGAATTTATCATTCATTCATTTAATGATTATTATTGAAAATATTCTTCATTCAATAAATTTCTGATACAAGCTACAATATGGATGAACCTTAAAAACATTTATGCCAAGTGAAATATCAGACTCAAAGGGACAATGCTATATGCTTCAACATACATGAGGTATCTTAACCAAAAAAACCCAAACCTGTTGCCATTGACTTGATTCCAACTCATAGTGACCCTATAGGGCAGAGTAGAGCTGCTCTCTAGAGTTTCCAAGGAGCATCTGGTGGATATGAACCGCTGACTTCATGGTTAGCAGATACAGCACTTATCCAGTGCGCCACCAGGGTTTCCCCTATGGAGTATCTTAGAGCAGGCAAATACACAGAGGCAAAATTGATCAGTGATTGCCATGGAAAAGGGCTAAGGAAGATAGAGAATTATTGCTTAAAGGAAATTGAGTTTCTGTTTGAGGTGATGAACAACTCTTAGAAATGGATAATGATGATTTGTACAGCATGATGAATGTGATTAATGCCATTGCATTTTACACTTAAGAGTAGTAGAAATGGCAAGTGTTTTGGGTGATTTGTATCTTATCAAAATAAAAAAGTCTAATATTTGCATAGCTGATGGTTTTTGCATGTACTTTATGTTTAAAAATAGAGACTAAGAGAGTTTAAAACACTTGCTCAGATTACTATCATTTAAAGAAGCAGTTGCAGGCTCTGAATCCAGGACCTTTAACTTTAATTTTTCTTCTGGAAGTAGGAAATTTTTATTTGTATTGCTATCATTTTTTTGAATGACTTTTGGCAATGAGACATTTTTGAAATAGAATTTTTGTCAGATATGGTCAGGTTAGGATAGCTGACATCTGATACCTCCATAGAAAGCAGTTACCCTTTTCCAAAATTATTTTATTGACTTTTCTTATAGCAAACACAATACGATATGTTCTTTACATATTAGGAATACATAAAAAGTATTTGGAAAATATCAAAATGCTGTGAATACCATCCATATCATATATAACTACAAATTCTATTAGTATAATGTGTGAGCTATCAAAGTCAACTGAAGGTTATAATAAAAAAATCCAAGAATGAATGTTCCCAGTTAATTTGTCACGCTATCTTTCTTTGCACTCTCAGCAGATGACAGATCTTGGGTACCTGATGGTCAGCTTTTACCGGTAGTCTACATGCAGCAGTCATTCCACTTTAATTAACATCAAGACTCTAGTTTATGTGTCAGAGCTGGGCTCCCTAATTATTTTCATCATACTAGTGATCTCCCCAGAAAGAAAGGGCAAGAAAAGGTATAAGCCATCAGAAGCCCTTGCTAAATCTCACAGAAATGGGCTTGTATACCAGAAAATTTAACAAACTGATGCTTTTAAATCAAGGACTCTCTTTCATGTTTTAAATTTGTTGTTACATGGTGTTATGGTTAACTTTAGGAAAGATTCAGGAGCTAATTCCCTTACCTTTGGTATACTGGTTTATATATCTACATTTTTAAAGTACATTAAAGAAAATATGCCCTAAGGTAAATTCTCTATCTTCATTATGTCTGTGAAAAAATTATTCTTGTTTTATCCTCTGAGGATAGTTAAAACTGGGAATTGAATTCACTGTTACTTACATGCTGGCTTTGATGGAGAAAGGCCCAGGATTATCATCAGAATCAAGGCTTCATTATTGAGATAAAATTAAAGAGACTTCACTGCTCTTTATGTAATTAAATGAAATCATTATTATGAAAATTTTTTCTGCACAGCTGGTAGGATGAAAAAACCTTTGCATTACCAGTAATTCCTTTATATCTTTGGCATGATTCACAACTCCTCGTGCATTCTCTGGTCTGAAAATGGAAGAGAATTTGCAATCTTTTTTGCAGGTAAATATTGCTTATTTTTTTTGCTTTGGAATTAGTTCTATAGCCTTAAAAGAAATAGTGAAGCATATAACCATAGTGCCATGTCCTGAAAATTTATTCACTCAGTGACTTATATAAACTCAAAAAACTGAACCCGCTGCAGTCTAGTGGATTCTGACTCATAGCAACCCAACAGGCAGAGTAAAACTTCCACATAGAGCTTCCAAGGAGCACCTGGAGGATTTAAACTGCCAGCTTTCTGGTTAACAGTCATAGCACTTAACCATTATGCCACCAGGGTTTCCAGGACTTCCTCATACAGTTTCTAAGAAGTTCCTGGTGGAGTTGAACTGCTGACTTCTTGGTTAGCAGCTATCACTCTTAACCACTAGGCCACCAGTGTTTCAAGGCTTACGTATAAAAGGCCAGTTTGCCAAACAGGTTCATCTCAGTCTCTACTTTTAGATAATTGAAGCCATAGACTCCACCAGGTAGTTAATTGGGCCCCTGTGATGTAATAGTGTATGTTTTAGAGAGGAGGTTATGCCATACTTCCAGTATCTCCATGGGTGGGGACCTGTGGTGATGTTTTGCCTGATCTAGGTGGCCTTATCTGAAGAAAATTCTGCAAATATGTTTATCAGTATTTACAGCATATTTTAATCTCCTTTGACTTATTTAATCTCAAATGATTCTGGCCTTAGGCAGGGAAAACAGAGATGTAGTATGCTGGGGTCCTTAAAACCTCATGTGTCAGTCCAAGCTCAGTTATCCCTGAAAGGTCTAGGAATTTCCCTTATCAGTCGTATCGTAATTGACTTTAAGTTCTTTTGGAGGGGAGAAGGGAGGAGGAAAAAAAGGAAGACATGACAATGTCACAAGGTCTTTCCTTAAGGAATTTGCTCTGTTCTTTAGAGACTATATTGCTCTTGAAAACTGCTTTGTGTTTGAGAATTAGATTAGGTACTCTTATATTGTATTGTGGATTGAATAGTATCCCCAAAAAGATATATCGAAGTCTTACTATCATACCATGACATATCCAATGTCATTGAGTTGATTCTGGACTCATGGTGACTGTATAGGACAGACTAGAACTGCCCCATATGTTTTCCAAGGAGTGCCTGGTGGATTTGAACTGCTGACCTTTTGGTTAGCAGCATAGGTCTTAACTGGCACACCACCAGTCATGACTCAGATAATCTGAGTCATAAAAAAAAAAAGAGAGAGAGAGAGAGAGAAGGATACCCATATGACCATGGAGGCAGGTGAAACTGCTAATTAATGAACAGCAAAGATTGTTGGGAGCCACCACGGAAAATGCTGCTTAGTCGTGTCTTGAACAGAACCTGTGCTATTTCTTCTTTGTCTTTAGCCTGTCTCTATCTCAAAACATGATTTTGCTGTCTTTGTAACTTAGTTCCTCTGAAATTAAAATTTAACACATTTTTCCCAGGACTGTCGGTAAACAAATGATACTGATCAAAGTACATTCAGCAGGACAATGCGTCTGTCCTGTGACCAGAAACTAGGACAGCACCAGTTAACCCCAAGGCCAACGAGACAATGATGGAAAAGATCATGTCTGAGACCTCATCACCGTGACTACCCAGCAGGAAAACAGACAGTCCGCAAGTTCCTGAAACCCAACTCCCCCGGTTACAAAACCTCCAGCTAGCCTCCATTCATTCCTCTCTGTATCCTATAGATGGATCTTTATAAAGCTCTTGCTGCTTACCTCACTCAAGAATTGGCAGTTTGTAGCAGACGGCTCTGACTTGCGAAACTGCACTAACAACCAGAAGGTTGGAAAGATGCATAGAATTTTCTATCTGAGCTACAATCCAATGAGGTACCAACATGTCCACTGCCCTGATTTGGAATTTTACCCTCCAGAACTGTGAGGCAATAAATTTCTGTTCTAACTACAAGCAACTCAGTTTGTGGTGTCTTGTTGCAGTTGTCCTGTGAGTCTAAGATGTGCTCCTATATGGTGTCAAAATTAAGACTCTGCTTCCGTGATATGTTTTGTTTATATGTTCAGATCAAGTAGTAGCCTAGGAATTGGCTATTTGGGTCCCATTGTAGGAAGAAAAAGATCAGTAGGCCCACAGAGCAGAAAACACCTCGAACACCACTTTGTCTTTAAGAGGAAGAGGGTTTTTTGCCGGTGGTGCTGCAGTCAGAATAGCCAAGCACCCCATTCCATTATCAGACACGTCTATTTATACATTTTTCCAAGAAAGCAGACAAAGGAATTTCCATATATTAATTGACAGTTACAGGTATACAGATTTTCATATTGCATTTCTATTGGTTCAGCATACTTAAAGAGGCACTAGATAAGCAGTTAGCATTAAGTTACATAGGAAGAAGTTACCCCCTTCTTAGAAACTGAGCTTATCAAGGATTTCTTTGTGAGAGAGGAGGGAACATCCTGGGCTGGTGCCAGAGAGAGGTATCTGGACTTTAACCTTCTCCTTAGAAACTGTACTTATATCAGGATCTCTATGGGGTGGGGAGGGAAGCTGGTATCTGACACCCCAACCCTAATTTAGGCATCAGGCAGAAAGCAGTCATTGATTCCACGGTTTGGGAAGTTCCTCACAAAGTAAACCGGTGCCTTCTTATTTCAACAGTATAACGAAGGTTACTTCCTTAGGTGAATTCACCTCTCAAGGAGGAAAGTAGGTAGGCCTGTGTGTGGATGCAGAGGTCACATTCAGCAGGCCAAACCTGTTGTTTTAGAAGGTTTGATGTCATGCATTCCAGCCATTTTCAGCTGTTTACAATCACTCATTCACAGGCTCACAAGCTCCACACCCAGGCCTTCTGAAATTTAAGTGATATTTTCTTAAAAACTTTTCTTCCTCTCTCACCATCATGGTTAATTAGAAACTACCAAAGATCCTTATAGGGCAAATTATTCTGATTATCTTTTTGTTCCTGCTTCCTATTTTTATAACCTTGAGCACCTTGTTTTTAGCAGCTAAGTTCTGCCATCTAGTCTTGTCTACTTTGAAAAACAAAAATCCTCACAACTGAGCCAGTCAGCAACATCATGATAAACGGAGGAAAGACTTAAGTTGTCAACGATTTCATTTTCCTTGGAACCACAACCAATACCCGCGACAGCAGCAGTCAGGAAGTTAAATGGTGTATTGCACTGGGTGGATTTGCAGTGAAGGAACTCTTTAAAGTGCTAAAAAGCAAAAGTGTCACTTTAAGGATGAAGGTGCACCTGAGCCAAGCAATGGTGTTTTCACTTGCCTCATATGCATGTCAAATCTGGGCAACAAGCCAGGAAAGCAAAGGGTTGAAGCCTTTGAAATATGGTGTTGGGAAGATGTTGAATATACCACGCACTGCCAAAAGAATGAATAAATTGTAAGAAGTAGAGCCAGAATATTCCTTAGATGTGCAGATGATGAAACTTCATTTCATATACTTTAGACATATTATCAGGAGGGATCAGTCCCTGGAGAAAGATATGCTTGGTAAAGTGGGGTGGTCAGCAAAGAAGAGGAAGACCCTTGGCAAGATGGACTGACACTGCCGTGTCTGGCACCCCAGCAGCCAGCGCTGGATAGGGTCCAAGGCTGAAGTGGTCAAGTGAGAGGATGAGAAATCTCACGCATGAAAACACGTCACCAACACATGAAACAACATCATTCACACAAGACAAAGTTCAGACCAGGTTGGACCAAAGTCTCTGATGGAGGACGATGGACCCCAGTCTGCTAACATAAGATTTATTTATAGACTTAACAGGTAGGAAGTCAACTGGGTGGTATATAGCCAAAAATGGTCATGGTCTTTGTTATAGAACAAAGAAAAGGAACATGTAAGTAGTTTTAACCTGAGCCAAAATCCTATAAACAATGTCAAGGAAATAGTTCTTAGCTAAGGACTTATTATTTTACAAATAGTTTTGCTGAGTCAATTAAACTGCAAATAGTTTCAAGGAAATAGTTTTAATTTGCAAATAGTTTAGTCTGGGCTAGTATCCTACAAAGAGTTCCAAGGAAATAGTTTAGCCTGAATTGCAAATAGTTCAACCTAGGCCTATTATTCTGCAAACCGTTTCAAGGTGCCAAGCAACATGGAGCGAGGGAGGAGGGGGCAAGGGGGCTAGGACACAATAGCTTCCCACCTGCAGCATGACACAGTGGCTGCAATGACGGGCTCAAACATGATAACAAGTGTGAGGGTGCATACAGGACTGAACAGTGTTTTGGTCTGTGTACACAGTGTCACTATGAGTCAGAACTGACTCGATGACACCTAACAACAACAATTCTGGAACCCAGTCATACTCGTTGAAGTCAGTGAGCCCATTTCAGTGACTATATTTTCCACCTTTTTTTAGATGACCTTTTAGGGACAGTCATTACAGCACATTATCAGATGCTGTATATATACATGTATATTTGTAATCTCTTTTATTTGGAAACAGTTTCAAACCTGTAGGGAAGGTGCAAAAACAAACACATTCAAAGGACAATCGTATGCTGTCTGCCTCACTTGTGGTTACTGTGCTGCTCCATTTGCTTCATCATTTAGACTCTCTTGGCGTTTGAGAATAAGTGCATAAATCTTGTTCCCTTACCTCTAAATTCTTACTCCCAGAAATAAAAATGCCTTGTTATACAGCAACTGTACAGTTATCACCTTTAATATATTTAACATTAATTCAATACTTTAATCTACCATTTATAGTCCAGCTTTGTCAAACAATCGAAAGATGTCTTTCACTGAAGCTGTTTGTTTTCCAGGGCAGAATGCAGTCTATGGTCAGGTATTGACTTGGTTGCCTTGTCTTTTAAGGGTTATTTAATTTGGGTCATTGTGTCAGCCTTTCTTTGTTTTTTATGACACTAGTGTTTCTGCAGAAGTCATTCTCTCCTTACCCAAACACTTACAAAATACGATTTTCCTAAATTGGGGTTTGGTTGATGTTTTATCAAGATTAGATTTAAGTTATATATTCCTAGCCAGAATACTACATAAGGGATATTATATTCTTCTCAGTGTGAAATCCAGAGGGATGCAGTGTGTTAATTACCAAGTCAACATCATGTCTAATTTCTCCACCATATAGTTACAATTTTTTTCTTTCAGTTAATAAGCAATCTGTAGAGAAACAATTTAATGTCACACAAATATTTTCATCTTCATGAAAATCTGTCCTGTGAGTTTTTGCCTCTACCATGTTTACCATAACGATTGTAAAACTAATGATTGTTTCAAATTCCAGTGTTTTCTGCATATACCAATCAAACTTGGTGCTATTCTAAAGCAACAGCCCTTCCCTTATTTATTTATTAATCTAGCTATTAGTGTTAAGGACTCATACTTTTTCATTTTTATCCAGTGGTTCATAATTTATTTTTGTCTTTAATGATTTTATCAATTCATTTGAGAGTGCCTATGCGAAGGGAGGATATTCTGAGCCACCTCAGGAAAAACTTTTATAGATTAAATGAATACAGTGACACCAAATAAATACACCCTGTTCTTATCTCCGTAAGTTTTAAAATTCTTTCTTCCAAATTACACTTCCTTTAGTGCTGGCTACTGCTTGACCCAGATTTGCAGATTTGTCAGGTAACCAAACCAATATTTACTACCATAATAAGAAGTTTGAGTTGGTAAACTGAATACATAATCTCTAGTAGATACACCCTTATTGATACATTTAGCCTGATTGATAATTGTGTGTCTTTTTCTTTTTTCAGATCCCTTAGAACCAATTCTAACACATGTCACTCAGGTTTCTGCTATAATACACTAGCTAATTCTTGGATCCACTTTAATATGTAATATACCTCTTCTGAATTAGGTACCATTTGTCTGCCTGGGCAAGCTATGATCTAACTCTTGTCATAAGCCTAGTGACTACAAGGTTCAGTCGAAGTAGAATTGGAGGAGAGGGATAATGTCAGATTTGGGAGTATTACAGGGTCTCCAAATAAGTCAGGGTTTGTTTATTTAGAGAATGGAGAAAGAACTATTTCTCTTACCAAGAGGATTTTCTCTGACTTTTAGAATTTCAGAGTGGTCAGATTCATCTGAATCCACTAAAACGTCACAGTCAGAGTTTCACAAGAGGTATGGCAAAGCTTTACTTCAATTTACTTTGTAAATTAAAACAAACAAACACACTGTCACTGAGTTGATTCCAACTCATAGTAACCCCATATGTATCAGAATAGAAGTGTGCTCCAAGGAGCACTTGGTAGATTTGAACTGCAGACGTTTTGGTGAAGAGCTATGGCTCTTAATCACTATGCTATCAGGGTTTCCACTGTATGCTATAGGCTGTGCAGATTCCATTTCTTAATGGTATTCAGATCATCCGCATCTCACATTAAATCAAGTTTCAGGGTCACTCCCAAATTCCCATCTTTGATGATATTTGCTTGCTACTACATTTAGAACCAGATATTTTAATAGTCAGAACAGTGCAGAACACTATTATAAACATGAAAAGATTAAACCAAGAACTGTATGCTTATGAAGTCATTAAGGAAGTCTAGAAGGACAAGTTCAAGTTGAGACACCAGAAATGATTTACACAATCAACAACAGAGCCACAGCAAACCTGTTATCACTAAGGTAATCACTGGAATGTAGTACAGATCCTCTATGGGCATTAGGAAGCCAGCATCAAGAGACTGATGCCACTATTGCCAATGATACAACTTCTTTTCCAAACAACAGAAGTAGGATAAAAGACACTTAAGCAAAAAAGCAGAAACTTGCACCTTTTCATGATCTTGCAAGCCTGGAAAACATCAAAAGGGACAGGAAAAAGGTCTCTGTCTCACTACCAAAAGCCAAACCCACTGCCGTTGAGTCAGGTCTGACTCATAGCGATCCTAGAGGCCAGAGTAGGACTGCTCCATGGAGTTTCCAAGGAGCTCCTGGCAGATTTGAACTGCCTGCTTTTGGGTTAGCATACATAGCACTTAACCTACTACATCACCAGGGTTTCCTCTGTCTCACAGTTACTTTCCAAATCTCACTTGAGTAGTACATTTAATCTGAGGAATGTGAATTGCCTCCAGAACTTTAGTTGCAATGGATAAATTTTGTTTTTACTTTTCCCAAATCTCAAGTAGAAATAGGGTAGAATCTAGATTGAGCAAGCCAGTCCAAAGTAGCTAACATGGCCCCAAAATAAGAATTGCCACACTTAGACTCAGGCACAATCAAATCCACAAATCTGCTTTCAGTTTTAATTTTAAGTAGTAAATATTTGGTTCAATTCTCATAGTGTATACTTATAAACCCTGCCTCATAAAACCCATAAAGTTGGTTTTCCAGACTGAAGCCTATGAGCACATTTTCTTCTCCATGGTTCAGTACTTTTAAGTCATGATATTTAGTTTTATATTTAAAAATAGTGCATTTTTCTTTTTTAGTAAATCCTTGATATAGTAAATTCAACTGTAATTACATAAAAGGAAACCCTGGTGGTATAGTAGCTTAAGTGCTATGTCTGCTAACCAAAAGGTTGGCAGTGTGAATCAGCCAGGCACTCCTTGGAAACTCTATGGAGCAGTTTTACTCTGTTTGTAGGGTTTCTATGAGTCAGTATTGACTCAACAGCAGTGGGTTTATAATTACACAAAAAGCCAAACCAAAGCCGTTGCCATTGAGTCAGTTTTGACTCATATATGACTGATTAATGTATTTCAATTTCAGATCTTTAAGAAGAAGCTGATTTCTTAATAGTATGGTCCAGTCCATCCATAGCAAGTGTCTTATATTCTCATGGAGGTAATTGGATCAAACTGAGAGTATTGCCCTTTTGACATATTTTTGACTGGTAACAATTAGGACATCTTATATATTTGTTCCTATAGGTTCAGATCTAAACAAATTCTCTTTTATTTTGGTTGTATAGTTTTTGCCACAACTGTGCTTGTTACTGGAGTAGAAGATCATAAGGAAAGAATGAAAAATATAACCGTAAGTTAATTGGCTTTAAAGCTTTGGGGGATTCTTTTTATTATGGAAGATGAAACTGAAGATAAATTTCACATTCACAGCATGAAAAGTATGGACCACACAGAAACCACAGGAAAATCTCAGTTGGCTGGAAATGCTAACTCAGTCGTGCATGCACATAAAACAACTTTCATCGTGTTTGCTTTACTTATACGTGTTTATCTGTTCTAAGCAAGGATTTACTCATTATTGGTTCAATGTAAATGGGAAAAAAAGGCTAGATAAGAAAAGAAACATTTAAAAAATATCTCTCTGATAATTTAAAAGTTCTCATTTTGGGGATATTTACTTATTGATTTTAAGGAGTAAATTATTTTTTTGAACTCTACATTCCAACTTACATTTGCAAGGTTTGCAGTCCTGGTGACCTAGAAGTTAAAAGCTTAGCTGCTAACCAAAAAGTTGGCAGTTTGAGTTCACCAGCTGCCCATTGGAAACCCTGCAGGACAGTCCTACTCTGTCTTATAGGGTAGCTATAAGTCAGAATTGACTCTACAGTAATACATATGGGTTTGCAAAGTTTTATTAGTTGTCAAATTTAGTTATTTGAATCTTGTCTAAGAGTATTTATTTCCTAAATATTTTCTAAGATCAGAGTCCCTGAGTGGTCCAAATGTTTTGGGCTGCGAACTGAAAGACTGGAGGTTTGAGTTCACCTAGAGCCTCTTCAAAAGAAAGGCTTGGTAGCCTGCATTTGAAAAATCAACCACTGAAAACTCTATGGGCCATAGTTGTACTCCGACACATACAGGGCTGCCAGGACTCAGAATCAACTGGTTACTGATTAAGCATTGATTGTTGAGAGAAGAATCTCCTCTAGTCGGGTTATAAAGAACATAAGCCAAAAGGGAAAAAAGAATGCCACTGCCATGGAGTTGATCTGAACTCACAGTGACCCTATAGGTCTGAGTAGTACTCCCCTATAGAGTTTCCAAGGAGCACCTGGTGAATTTGAACTGCTAACCAAAAACGTAAGGTGCATATATATTATAGTCAAGCTTTAATATATTGTCTGTCATTTGAGAATTCTTCCACAGCAAGCTCTCTCACAGCTTTTATAAACCCATGCTGAGGTTGCAAATATCAGTGGTTTCATAGGGAAAAAAACAAAAAACTTTTTACTTCTGGCAGGGTGAATAGAAGACTGCATCTGAGAGATTTAGATTGGTTTGGAGAAGACATAATACTAATAGATATATGAAATGAAGCTTTATATTTTATTTCTTATGATATTTTCTAAGTTACTGAAGCTAGGTGTTTCCAGTGACATCAGAAATCTCAGAATATCACTCTAGTATAGATAAAGGATATTACCCATACAAAACAATATAATGGTACACAAGAAGTAGCTGATTTTTGCTGTATTGGAATTTAGATCTAATGAGTATATAACTGAAAAACCTATAATTCTAGTATGAGATCCAAAGGATAAACAGAGCTAAATATTACATTTTGCAATTGAAATTAACAATGAAAAGAAAAGCTTCAAAAAATTAGTGCAGCCCCTCCAACCTCTCTTTTATGAGCTCCACCATAGATTTGGCTATTTTGCAGTGGGAAGGGCAGCTTGACTGGGATACCATCTTGGTCAGCTAGAAGGTGGAGTTATCCAACTGGAGGCCTGAGTCTCCAGGCCTGGAGGCAGTGCCACTCCAGGGAGCACTTTTCCAGCAGAAATGTTGCATTTATGACAGTGTTGTCTTATGGATAGGGCCAAGTGGGTGATGGTAGCAAGGCAATAGCCCCTCCCTACTCTGAACTATGTCACAACATCTGGATATGGCTGAAGAGGTGCCTCCATTGTCAGCTGGAAGGAGGGGCCTACCACACCTGATGGCCTGACTGATTTTGGACGCTGTCAGAGAGCTTTTAGCTTTTTCAGGTAAGACTGCCTGGAGAAATAAATGCTGTGCAGCCTGATGGCCTCTCTTCCAGCCTTTACTGACCCACATCATGGGATCAGCTGACAGCCAGCCAGTGACTCCATAAGTAGGGCAGTGTCTTTGCCAGCCAGGAGGGAGAGCCTGCTACCCCAGAGAGTTCACTGGGGCCAGTCACTAGAGTACAGAGAGGTGGCTGGTGACCAACTCTCTTCTCAGAACTATGTCTCAGCTCCTGATGAGGCAAAACCAGACAAAATAAACAGCATTCATATGTCCCAAAAGCAACAGACCATCACCAAGCATTTAAAGACCAACCAACCAAGGCTCCAGAAAACTCCCAAAATAAAGAAGTGACAAACTTCTCAGATGAAGAAGGCTTTGTGAAACTGAGGTCAAATACAAAAGAATTATATAGAGAGCCCTCCTAGAGATTAAACAAAATGCAACAGAACAAAATGAAAAATTAAGTAAGCTATTTGAACAGATAGAACAAAAATAATCTGAAATCCAGAAGATCAATAACAAAATTACAGAATTAGGCAATTCAATCAAAAGCCAAAAGAGCAGAATGCACGGACTGAAACTCAGACTTAGTGACCTTGAAGATAGAGCAAGTGACATCGGCATTTATGAAGAAAAATCATGGAAAAGCAATAAGAAAAACGAAGAAACGTTAAGAAACATGCAGGACTCTTTCAAGAGGAATAATCTACGATTAATTGGAGTTCCTGAACAGGGAGGGATACCTGAAAACACAGAATATTGTTGTTGAGTTACTGGCAGAAAACTTCCCAGGAATTGTGAAAGAAGAGAACATAGATGTCTAAGATATGTATTGAATGCACAAAATATAGACCCCTAAAGAAAGACACCAAGCCATATTATAATCAAGCTTAATAAAATGAAACATAAGCAGAAACTCTTGAAGAAAGTGAGACTCAAAGCAAAGCTAACATTCAGAGGGAAGTCCTGTAGAATTTCATCTGACTTCTCAGCAGAAATGATGATGGCATGGAGGCAGGGGGATGACACACTCAAAGCCTTGAAGGAAAAAAAAACTTCCAGCCAAGAATTATATGTCCTGCAAAACTGTCTGTCCAATGTGAAAATGAAATTAAGACATTCACAGATAAGCAGAAGCTTAGAGACTTTGTAAAAACCAAACTAGAACTACACAAAATACTGAAATAAGCTCTTTGCTTAGAAAAACAAAGTCATTAAGTGTATATTTAAGGAGGCAATGCAGAACACAACATCCAGAAACCTATTCAGTTATGGAAGGCACAAAACTCAATCAAAGCTATAATATTAAAAGAAGGGAACCAGTGGTCATAGCATGAAAACTAAGATACCGTCACATTAAAAAGAGGGATCTACTACTGTAGTTATAGTGCTTTCAGATGGAGAGGAAGTTAAAAAGACATGTAGAATTTAAAATTGGGTTTAAACTTAGAATATTAAGGGGATTGTGGGGTATCCACAAAGCACAATAACAACGCAACATATCAAAACAAGAAACATGATATAGGAGTCTCAACGAACACAAAACCAACACTGAAAAAATGAAAAGTCAACCCATACAGAAAAATGACCTACAACAGAATATCAAAAACAACGTAGAAAACACCAAAACAAAATAAATGCATCAAAATGACAGCTCTAAACACATACCTAGTAATAATTACACTGAATGTAAACAGACTGAATGATTCAGTAAAGAGACAAGTGACACCTTGGATCAAAAGACACAACCTGCCTGCATGTTGCTTATAAGAAACACACCTTGCACTTAAAGATAGGAACAGACTAAAAATTAAAGGATGGAATAATATATGCCAAGCTAACAATATACAAAGAAGAGTAGGTATGGCAATATTAATATCAGATAAAAAAGATTTTAATGTAAAATCCACCACTGTGGATAAAGACACTTGCTATTTTTTGCTGTAAGGTTCAATACACAAGCAGGACTTAATATTAAATATTTATGCACCCACTACTAGATCATCTAAATACATCAAACAAACACTGACTACATTAAAAAAATAAGATAGATCACTCCACAATAATAGTGGACACTTCAACATTCAGCTTTCAGTAACAGACAGATCATCTAGAGAAAAGCTCAGTGAAGACACAGATCTTATTCCCACAACTAAGCAATTAGACCTCATCGACGTATACAGAACTTTTCACCCATCAACACATAAGTACACCTTATTTTCCAATGTACATGGAAGATTTTCCAGAATAGACCATGTGTTAGGATGTGTTTTAGTCAGCTAGGGCTGCTCTAACAGAAATACCACAGAGTGGATAGCTTTAACAAAGGAAGGTTTATTCTTACATGGTCCAGTAGGCTGCAAGTCTGTATGCAGGATGTCTGCTCCAGGGGAAGGCCTGCCCCCTTGTCGGCTCTGGAGGAAAGTCCGGTATTGCATCAGTCTTTGTCCAGGGAGCGTCTTGGCCAGGAACCTCAGGTCTGAAGGACACACTCTTCTCCTGATGCTGCTTTCTTGATGTCAACGAGGTTCCCAATTCTCAGCCTGCTTCTCTGTCCTTTTATCTCTCAGAGGATGAAAGGATTAAGGGTGGGTAAAGCCATACTCCAGGGAAACTCCCTTTACAGCAGGGCAGGGAAGTAATCCTACGAATGAATTTACAGCCCCACCCTAATCCTTTAACATACAGTTTAGAGAAACCACAAAATGAAGGACAGTCACAAGATACTGGGAATCATGTCACAGCCACATGGTTACACCTATTTTTGGGGGGACACAATTCAACCCATGATAGGACATAAAGCAAATCTCAGCAAAATCCAAACCATTGAATTATTGCAAAGCCAATTCTCAGAGCATAAAGCCATAAAAGTTGAAAACAATAGCAGAAAAAACATAGATAGAAATTGGAACTCATGGAAACTGAACAACATCTTGCTCAAAAATCCATGGATTATAGAAGAAATCAGGAACAAAATAATTTATGGATTCCAATGAGAACAAAAACACTTCCTACCAGAACCTATGGGATACAGCCAAAGGTCAGTTTATCTCTACAAATGCACACATCTGGAAGGAAGAAAGGACCTAAACCAAAGAATAGTGGTACAGCTTGAAGAAGTAGAAAGAGAGAAACAGAGGAACCCCTCAGGCAACAGAGGAAAAGAGATCATAAAGAATAGAACAGAACTAAATGAATTAGAGAATAGAAGAACAATTAAAAAAAAATGGATAAAACCTTTGAAAAGATCAACAAAATTGACAAACCATTGGCTAAACTCACTAAAGGAAAACAGGAGAGGAAACAAATAACCTGAATAACAAATGAGATGGGAGATATCACAACAGATCCAGCTGAAGTCAAAAGTATCGTGACAGAATACTACAAAAGACTGTACTGTAACAGATTTGACAATCCAGAGGAAATGGACAAATTTCTAGATTCATATCACCTACCCAAATTATGACAAGGAGTAGTAGAACAGCTTAATAAACCCATCACAAAGGAAGAGATTGAAAAAGTCAGCCCCAAACTACCAATCAAAAAAGCCCTGGCCCAAATGGCTTCACCACAGAATTCTACCAAGCTTTTAAGAAGAGTTAACTCCAATATTACTGAGACCATTACACAGCACAGAAAGGCATGAAATACTCCCAAATTCTTTCTGTGAAGCCAGCATAACCCTGATACCAAAGTCAGGAGAAGACCCCACAAAAAAACAAAAATTACAGACCAATATCATTCATGAACCTAGATGCAAAAATCTTCAGCAGAATCCTTTCCAATAGAATTCAACAACATATCAAAAAACAATTCATCGTGACCCAGTTGGATTCATACCAAGGATGCAAGGCTGGTTCAACATCAGAAAAACAGTTAATGTGATCAACCATATAAATAACACAAGAATCACCTGATTTTGTCATTTGATGCAGAAAAGGCATTTGACAAAGTCCAACACACATTCATGCTAAAAACTCCCAGCAAAATAGAAATAGAATGCTATTTCCTCAACGCAGTAAGGTGCTTCTGCACAAAGCCAACCACCTACATTATCTTGGATGCAGAGAGACTGAAAGACTTCCCCTTGAGAATGTGAACTAGAAAAGGACGCCACTCTCACAACATTGTACTAGAAGTTCTGGCCATAACAATTAGGTAAGACAAAGAAATAAAGGGCATCAGCATCAGCAAAAAAGAAGTAAAAGTCTACTTGCAGATGATATGATTGTATACACAGAGAATCCTAAAGAATCTGTAAGTAAACTACTCGAACTAATAGAAGAGTGCAGCAAAGTATCAGGATTAAGATAAACATAAGCAAATCAGTAGGATTCCTTTATACCAACAAAGAGATGATTAAAGAAGAAATCACCAAATTAATACCATTCATTATAGCCTCCAAGAAGTTAAAATATCTAGGAATAAATCTAACTAGAGAAATGAGACCTATACAATGAAAAATACAAGACCTTACTGCAAGAAATTAAGAGAGACTTACGTGCTCATAGTTAGGAAGACTTTACATTGTGAAAATGTCTATTTTACCAAAAACCCACCCATTGCCATTGAGTTGGGTCCAACTGATAGCACCCCTATGGGTCAAAGTAGAACTGCCCCATATAGTTTTCAAGGAGTGTCTGGCAGATTTGCACTGCCAACCTTTTGGCTAGCAGACATAGCACTTAACCAACTATGCCACCAGGGTTTCCATTTTACAAAGTGATCTACTTATACATTGCAATTCCAATACAGATTCCAGTGACATTTTTTAATGAGGTGGAGAAACAAATCAACAAATCTGTTTGGAAGAGGAGGAAACCCCAGATAAGCAAAGCACTACTGAAGAAGAGGAACATAGTGGGAGGCCTCTCGCTATCCGACATTAGAACCTATTATACTGCCGTAATAATCAAAAACAGCCTGGTAGGGTACAAAAACAGACATATAGACCAATGGAACAGAGTTGGGAGCCCAGAGATGCTTCCATCCTCCTATGAGCAAATGATATTTGACAAAGGCCCTAAGATTGTAGACTGGAGTAAAAACAGTCTCTTTAATAAATGATGCTGGCAAAATTGGATATCTGTCTACAAAAAACTGAACGAAGACCCATATCTCATACCTTACATAAAAAACAACTCAAATTGGATCAAAGACCTAATTATCAAATCTAGAACAATAAAGATCATGCAAGAAAAAGTTGGGTCAACAATGGAAGTTTTAATACACGGCTTTGACAGACTTCAAAATCTGACAAAGCATGATCAGCAAAAGAGGAAACAGATAAATGGGCACTACTAAGAATCAAACAGTTTTGCTCATCCAAAGACTTGATCAAAAAATTAAAAGACCATCTACACAATGGGATAAAACATGCGGCAACTATATGTCAGATTGATATCTCATCTCCATAATCTACAAGGTACTGCAAGATATCAACAGGAAAATGATAAATAACCCAATTAAGCATTGGGCAAAGGAGATGGACAGACAGTCCACTAAAGAGGACATCCAAACAGCCAGGAAATGCTCATTATCATTAGCTATTAAAGAAATCCAAATCAAAACTGCAATGAGATACCATCTCACCCCAACAAGGGTGGCTATGACCCAGAAAACACAAAACAACAAATGCTAGAGAGGCTGTGGCAAAATTGAAACTGTCCTACATTGCTGGTGGGATGGCAAAATGGTACAACCTTTTTGGAAAGCAATCTGGTACTTCCTTAAAAAGCTGGAAATAGATATACCATTTAATCTGGTAATCCTACTGCTTGGAATATATTCTACAGAATTAAGGGCAGTCACACCAACACATATAGGCACATAAACGTTTACTGCAGCACAGTCTACAATGGCTAAAAGATGGAATCATCTTAGGTGCCCAACAACAGGTGAATGGATAAACAAACTATGGTATATATACTCCAGGGAACACTATGCAATGATAAAGAAAAGTGATGATTTGAGGAAGCATCTCATAACCTGGTTTCACTTGGAAGACATTATGTTGAGTGAAATCAGTCAGCAGCACAACAACAAATATTGTATGAGACCCCTACTATAAGGACTTAGCAGACTCATGTATTTAAGAAAAGACTCTTTGATGGCCACAAAGGAGCAGAGGGAGGGAGAGAACTGGTTATAGATTAGACAGTTGATAGGAATTTGTTCGGGTGACAGCAGTGACAGGACACATTGGAAATAAGATCAACTTAACTGGACTTCAACATAAACTGTAAACTCTTCTAATCTTAACCCAATATTGCAAGGACAGAGTAGCAGGGGCTGGGGTCCAGGACCATGCTCTTAGGTCACATTGAGGCCAATTGGCATAACTAGCCTATTGCTAAGAGAGTCTTCTGCACTCTGTATCGGTGAGTGGTGCCTGGGATCTTAAAGGCTAGCAGCCTGCCTTCTGAGGTATACCAAATGGTCCCAACTCAGCCGGAACAGATGGTCACCAGGGACAACAAAGACATGAGGGAAAAGGAGCCCAGAAAACAGGACTCATGTGAATGGTTGACTGTATGACAATGTGAACAGAAGAACCAGTGGTGCTCAGCCACCACCAATGACAGCTGTGATGGCGCACACAATGTCGAGTCCCAGTGGCAACTTGAGAAAAAGAGGGGTACATCTCAAGAACTCCACTAAGGACCTCAGCTTAGGATCTGAAGGCCTGGGAATTCCCCTGGGAACATGGCCTGTAGACCTGATGCTGTCCCTGATCATAATCATTACTGAGGTCAACTCTTTGGACAAGAATGGACTGGACCTGGGGAGACAATGTGACCATATGGAGTGTGCACTTATGTTTCTGTGCATCTATAGGATGCTGTCCTATTGGCCTCTTACTAGAAGGGAGAGGTGAGGCTGGAGAGGAGGGGAAAGGAGCTTGTTAAGAGGATATGACACATGTAGAATGGAAAGGAGTGTGCTGTCTCCAGGCAAGGAGAGCAGAAGGAGCTGCAGATAGGCAGGCATGCAAATTTAACTTGCATTGTATACACAATAAAAAAAAATAGTGCAAAAATTATGCTGGGTTATATATTTGAAAGGACTCACACATATCCGCAACGCAGAGCTTTAATAAGGTAAAGTATAGTAGAGCTGGGTGGAGAAGGAAATCCCACGGAGTCACAGGTTAGGATACTTCAGGTACAGTCTTCTAGTGCCCTTTCTCAGTCATAGAAGACATGCCTCATTTTTGGATCATGAACCACCAAAGTATGTGAAGAGCATCTTAGCGTCAGGGAAGACCAAGCCCAAGTTATGAAGGGCTTTTGTCACTCTGGTCCTGTAGATAAATCCAAGTGGAAATTATCAATTTGTACTTGTTTTATGAATCCTATGAACCTGTGTAACTGAGCCCCCACCCTGAGTATATTTCAGTTCTTCTCTTTTCTGGATTCCCAATAAATCTATGTTTCTGAATTTCAAATTCTTCATCTGACTTCTATTCTCTAACTTATTTCCTCTCTTGACCTTTTTTCCCATTAAAACTGACAGGAAGCCCAGTATAATGATTTGGTAGAGAAAATAAGAACATGAAAGACATAACTTTATCTACATCTTTTCCGTCTGTAAGATCATTTCTTTTGTATTACTTGGTTTAGTACTTCTTTTGGTAGTTAAGTTGATAGGAAAGGAATTTAGGGGTGAGGAATTTAGAATAAGTTTGTTTTGGAAGGAAGCAAGAGAATAATTGCTATATACAATATAGGGATGCAAAATATCTATTGTAAATTTATCAGTTATATATGCAAAATAGTGCATGGTTTATTGGCATTTATTGTGATAAAATTTTATCTGCATTTTCTCTTTTTATACTCATGATTTTGGTAAATGAGGTAATAGATTTTATTGGGAATATTAGGGCTTTTAACCATAAATACACTGACCACACCAAGATGTGAAATTTTATTTTATTTCAGTGTCACTGAGATTGCTCATGTTGGAAAGGAATTTATCTTTCACTGTAGTGGGCCCTTTACACTCCTCTGTAACATGGATGGCTGATTCTTACCTACCTGCCCTTCATACACAACTGATTTGACAGTGCCTGTTGAGCCAGAGTTCCTGTTGTGAAGTTCTCATACTGAACTACATTGGTATTTTCAGTACATAGGTACAATGTTTTAGTGAACTCAGTATCTACCAGCTATGATCTACAGAAATTAGTTCTTGGTTAATTAGGAGGCACATAACAAGAACAAGAATAAAGTTAAAAAACTGAGTACTTACCATGTGCCAATTTTGTACTAAACTATTTTTCATCTATTGACTAATTTACCCCAGATAGCAAGTACTGTTACTATACTTATTTTGTAGATATGGAAACTGAAGCATAGAAACAAACAAACCCACTGCCATCAAGTTGATTCTGACTCACAGCAACCGTATAGAACAGAGGAGAACTGCCCCACCCCACTGAGTTTCCAAGGAGCTCTTGGCAGATTTTAACTGCCAACTTTTTTGGTTAGCAGTTGTAGCTCTTAGCCGCTACATGACCAGGGTTTCCAGAAGCATAGACAGATTTTGAAATTTGCCCAAGTGCAAACAGGTGGAGTAGTATTTTAACAGAGACATATATTAGTGAGAAGGTCCTGAAGTGAACATAACAAGACAAGAAATGCCACAACAGTAATCAAAAAAGATTTTGTAAACATTGTTCTTCATGCATGTTTGACCATAGAACTCACATTTTGAAGAACATTCACTTCAACAGTGTACACTTTGAGAAATGCTTCATTAATTCAGTCAGATGCTGTATGGTTGTTTAAGTCAGTGAGGGCTGCTCTAACAGAAATACCACAGAATGCATGGCATTAACAAAGGAAGGTTTATTCTTACACAGTCCGGTAGGCTACAAGTCCATATTCAGGGTGTCCGCTCCAGGGGAAGGCTTGCCTCCTTGTCAGCTCTGGAGGAAAGTCTGATATTACATCAGTCTCTGTCCAGGGAGCGTCTTGGCACAGGAACCTCAGATCTGAAGGATGCGCTCTTCTCCCGGTGCTGCTTGCTTGATGGTATGAGGTTCCCGATTCTCTGCCTGATTCCCTTTCCTTTTATCTCTTGCAGGATGAAAGGATTAAGGGTGGGAGCAAGCCATGCTCCAGGGAAACTCCCTTTACAGTGGAGCAGGGAGCTGATCAGATGAAGGGATTTACAGGTCCCACCCTAATTCTTTAATGTACAGCCCAGGAAAATCACAAAATGGAGGACAATCAAAATATTGGGAATTATGGTTTAGCCACATGACTACACATATTTTTTGCAGGACACAATTCAACCCATGACAATGGTTACACTTCTCACTCTTAGGTATGCTGAGTAAATAGGTCTAAAACTTTCCAAAAAGTTCAAGATATTCCATAACATTTCCTTTGGAAATCCACAAAGAGTTGCGGATGCACCAAAATTTTCATATTCACTTTCCACTATTACTGAGGGCATGTGCCACAAAGGCAGGAAATTTGGGGCTTTCTTTTGTCCTCTTCTAATTCCTGACAGAATAACGCCTAGAACGTAGCAAGTGCTCAAAAATATTTGATAATTAATTTGCTATCATGAATCACGCACGCCATGTATTCTACATTTATCTGGAACCCTCGGATACGGGAGAAGAGAATGGTAAAGGAGAATAGAAAGTGATTTCAAATACCTAACATATGTGTCCCTGTCCATTTTATTTCTTACCCCAATTCTTATTACATAACACTCAAGAAAAATAAGATCTACATTCCAGCTGACTGAACTTCTTCATTTGGTATCCAGTTTTCTGTGAAGACAAGGAAAAGATTTACACTAGCTCATTCAGATAGTGATGATTTCCTGAATTATTATTTTGTCACACAATGAATCGTGTCCGTCGAAAATATGTTTCAACTTGGCTAGGCCAGGAGTCCCAGTATTGTGTGATTGTTCACCGTTTTGTCATCTAATGTGATTTTCGTATGTGTTGTAAATCCTACCTCTATGATGTTAATAATACAGGACTAGAGGCCGTTATCATCATGAGTGAAGGCTAAATCTGCAAGCTTGGATTGTCTCCTAAGTCAGTCTGTATGGAGATATGAAAGAGAGAAGCTAGCAGAGAAACCAGGGGTCGCACACCACCAAGAAACAAGAGCCAAGAGAATAGTGGGTCTTTTGTACCCAACGTCCCTGTGATGAGAAGCTCCCTGAGGATGAAAGATTGATACAAGAATATCCCCCAGAGCCGCCAGACAGAGAAAGCCTTCCCCTGGAACTGACACCTGGAATTCTGACTTCTCTAGCCTTAGAATGTGAGAGAATAAACTTCTCTTTGTTAAAGCCATCCACTTGTAGTATTTTGGTATAGCAGCCCTCGCTACTATTTATAAGTTAGGCATTCTTCATACAGTGACCCACAAAACGCTGTGTTAGTGCTGATATGGTAACTACCGTAGGCCTGTAACAGACAGGATTAAACTATTCCTCCTCTGCCTTCCATCACAGCCAGGCTCTCTGAATTCCTGGTAAGACACTGCTGTTTTATAGCCCAAGGTTGTCTTTCCGCTTCTCTGCTCAAGGACATTACACTACTCACCAACTGCCCTGCCACTCAGACATGAGCAGTAAGCTAAAAAAAAACATCCTTAGATTAACTTCACGTGTCTACACATTCCCAGCAGCCATACTGTACCCCTACTGTACCCCCTACATATTAAGCAGTTTCTAAAACTGCCTGCCTGTTCACCAAAGCTTTATGTACTATGCATAAGTTTCCTAACCCAAACCCTGTAAAAGCCTTAGAATCCCCAACACTGGGGAGCTTGATTTCAGACTTAGTCTCCTGTCTCCCTGCTTGAGCAGCTTGCAATAAAGTCCACTTTATTCCTCAAAAGCCTGCTGTCTCTCAACTGACTCCAGGGGTTGCATCAGGCAGGATCCATTCCCATCATGTTACAGGCATGTTCTGAAAATCCTACATATGTGCATACTTATGGAGCTCTTACCACATTTTACAGGGAAAACTAAAACAGAAATGTTAAGAAATTTACACAAGGCCACAAAGCTAGTAATCAGCAGAACTGGGATAATGAATCTAAGTAGCCAGCATGTTCTTAACTAGTAAGCTATGGTGTCTGCACCAAGTTCAGTGGAAACAAAAACACATCATCATACAAGTGCCTACTGAAAATTGCAAATGTGACATGCTATTCAGAAACAATAGAGGATGTTACAAGGAAGTGTAATTGAGGGACAGTTGGGGCAGGACTCTGAGAATATGACATTTAAGTCGCAATCAGAAAGGAGAGTAGCAGCAGTTAGCCGGGGAATGAGTGGGGAGGCGTGTTCTTCACTTGTTTACGGAACCAAAGGAAGTACTCCATAATATGAGTTTAGGAGCTGAGAGGGGAAAGAGAGGTATAAGACGTATGAGGAGGAGGGGACAGGCCAGATCATTTGGGGCCCAGTAAAAGAAAAACACCAAGCCCACTCCATCAAGTCAATTCCAACACATAGCGACCCTATTGGACAGATTAGAACTGCGTGATAGGATTTCCAAGGAACTCCCAGTGGATTCAAAAGCCAACCTTTCGGTTAGCAGCCATAATACTCAACTACTGTACCGCCAAGTTTTCCAAAAATCTAAAAATTTTCCATTCTGTTTTTATTTCAATCAGAAATCACTGTAAGGTTTTTTCAGGGATGCAACATGGTCCTCTTTATGTTTTGTAAAGATCACTCAGGCTACTTTTTACATTCTTTGGCAATAAGCAGTCATGATACAGGTAGCACATTGTTTAAAAAATAGTTTCTTTTATTCAGTGTTTTCTTCATTATTTCAGCTAGGTTTGGTGCATCACAGATACCATGTGGAAAATATTTTTAAACAGAGAAACCTATATTGTTTTTTTTAAACCATTTCTGCCAGCTAAGATATATGCAGTCAAGTGCCAAACTGCTAATTAAGTTCCTGAATTCATTCTACAAAAAGTGCTACACACCTCACTGCTGAGTATCATTATGGTCACCTTTGAAGTACTCCCCTTGGGAGACTATGTATCCATGTCAGTGCCTAGTCCACCCTTCAAAGCAGTTTTGGTTTTGGAACTCTTTTTCTGGAATGGCCACCAGAGCTGTTGTCCTATTACCCTTGAGGTCCTGAATGTCATCCAGATGTCTTCTTTTCAATATTTCCTTTATCTTCGGGTAAAGAAAAAGGTCACTGGGGGCTAGATCAGGTGAGTTGGGAAGGCATTCCAATACAATTATTTGTTTACTGGCTAAAAGCTCCCTCACAGATAACCATGAACTTGCCATCTTGCCACCAAGTACACAGGCCATTCCTGAAGGAGTTCCAAAATTGCGGTGAAGGGTGGACTAGGCACTGGTGTCAGTGCATACCTTCTGAAGGGGAGTACTTCAAAGTTAACCATAGTCAGCAACGAGGTAGTACCACGTAGAACAATTGAGTTTGAGGTCTTAATTGTCAGACCTTCTATTTTGATAAAAATAAGATATAGAAAATGCACTATTAAAAAAAATCTTTGTGTTGCTAAAAAATAAAGGAAAAGCTGCAGGATAGAGACGCAAAGTGCTTCATAGCGTTGTTGATAAAAGTTTTGAAGTAACTTCTAAAGCTATGTAATGCTCATTAGATAACATTAATATGTTTAGATATTTAAGTTATATTTTGCTATGAGGAGTTCTGATACAGGGGTATACAAAATGTTTAGACAATTACAATTATGAATGCAAAATTCTACAACAGAGTTAAACTGATTCAGGTTTAGTATTTCATCCATATTTTGCCTATTATGAATTAAAAGGCAAAAACACTCCAGGATTTTAGTGAAATTCAGTCAAAGGAATTCTTGTACTGTCCTGTCTAATGAAGCTGTGCTAAAACAAAGAATTTGTACTGATAATGAAGCTGTGCTAAAACAAAGAATTTGTACTGATAATGCATGTTCTTGGCAAAATTACCAAACAGGAAAAACGAAAAACCACCCCAACTTGCAAGCACCTTAAGGGGCTCGACGTTTGTGTCTCATTCACATAAACAAGTTGTCTTTTGGAATCAGAAGTAAAATCTATGACCTAGAGCACTGGTTAAATGTCGCTGCTATTGCACTGCTCTGACAAAGAAGCTTTTTTTTTTTTCCCAGGGCTGGGTGGAGATTGGCATTAACTCAGGGCGCCGCATCCAGAACAGACTCACGGTCCAGCAGCGCCCCCAGCAGCGGGAAGGCAAAATAGCAGCCTGTCGGGCAGCAGGAGGAAGGGAAGGAGCCGGTTCTCCTGACTTGCATCTCTGAGAGGCAATCGGTAAGGCGAGGGAAGACTGCGGAGAGTGTGGAGGTGACAGGTTAGACAGCAAAATAAATGGCACAGAGCGGAATAAGTTAATGATTCCAGCAGCTTTCAGCCGCTGAGAATGTTACAGTTGGTAAGAGAAGGTGGCGTATGTGAATTACGTCTTGGTAACACACTCAATCATAGATTTCAATGTTCTTGCCTATTAGGACACGATGAAATATTTAGATTTTGTGATGCTAAAGCATTAATGCCAGTCTTTTTTTAGAGGCTATGTGATTGAATCAGTCACCTGTCAAATTTGAGAATACAAAAGAAGAGAAACTTACGAAGACACCTAGAATGTGGGCTGGTGATTCTGTTGTTCTGGTGAAGAGCTGTCTGGCTATTTTACCACCTATAAATTTTTGATACAGCCACTTTATCATCTTGTTCTCACCAAATTACACAGGAGATTGTTCATTCATATTTGAAGGTGACCTAAAAATATGTAATAGTTAAACTGTAAGTGGGAAATATTAGCAGCTAGAAGCCTGCTCTTTTTAATTATGTGCAGAGGCAATTACTCTTTTAAATAGAACTTGGTAAGAGATTATCCTGAACTACTGGAAATACCACAAGTGGAAATTAGGGGTGGGGAGGAGGTGGGAGAATTTTAGCTTAGCAATAAGAGGCATCAGTAACAATAAATATTTTCAGCCTAAGGCAAGGAGATGTAAAGAGGCATGCTAAACTCCCCCTCAGCTCAGGATTTCTGTGGGTGTTGGGTTGCATGCCAGTCACTGTGTTCAGGCCACTTGATTAGTGCACCTTGACTATAACATGACATGCCCCCCAGTTTCAGCTCAAAGCTTCTTGTTGAAAGCATGATTTAATGTTTGTTCTAATATAAAACCCAAACCAGTTGTCCTCAGGTTGATTCTGATTCACACAAATCTGCAACAATAATAAAATATTACAGCAAGTATGCATTTTCACTTACCACTCATATTGGAGATTCTAATTACAGCTTCAAAAGTAAATTATTTTCTCTGAGCTAGTTGTTATATAACTGCACGTAGTGTTCAAGACTAACCTGTTATGAAGCACACACTTTTATGCCAGACACACGCACTATGATTCCATAGACATAATTGTTCTGCTTTCTGGAGTCTAGAAGATAACATATTCATCTCATAACAGTTGTTGGTTAGTTTGTAGCTTGTATTAGAATAAAAACAACAAAAAAAGAAGTTTTAGAGAGTTTGAAAATAATTGGCCTTGAGTAGAAAGTCAGATACCTGTACTTTGTTCTGGCAACTGCAGAATGAGGGACTTGTGGCAGTAACTCAGTGGAAGCCAGCTCGGCAAGGGTGGAGGTGATGCGGCTCGCTATCACATGCCTGGCACTGTGCACACCACTTGGCATGTGTTATTCAACTTAATCCTGTTGTAGTTGGATGGAAAGAATGTTCGTATTACTCCTGTTCAATAGTCAGGAGATTGAGGTCAGAGTGCAACTGATTATAAATTGCCCAAAGTCCATATCAAATAAGTACATACTTTGATGTTTTCTCATCTGATGAACCAAAAAAAAAAAAAAAAGATTTTCAGAGACAAATAATGAATGCTATTGTGGTTTTAATAGCAAATAAAGTGGGTACACTGCCATAGAGTCGTGTCCAACTCATAGGGACCCTATAGGTCAGGGTAGAACTTCCCCATAGAGCTTCCAAGGAGGACCTGGCAGACTTGAACTTCTGACCTTTCAGTTTGTGATTTTAATAAACACAAATAATTATTAATAAAATCACAGTGATAAGCATTGGAATAGACTCGATAATTGTGATCTTTGCTATTTTATAATTTTGTTTTATTGCTATTAAAAAACACCAAATTTTTCCTGCTAATGCTCGTTCCAGAAAGAAGTCGTTGGAATAATACATGATTAGGCATGAATCTGAAAAGTTAAGCTGTCAGGAAGAATCTCTTTGTTTTT
This sequence comes from Heterohyrax brucei, assembly GCA_028571685.1. Taxonomy (NCBI): domain Eukaryota; kingdom Metazoa; phylum Chordata; class Mammalia; order Hyracoidea; family Procaviidae; genus Heterohyrax; species Heterohyrax brucei. The sequence continues at coordinate 9,369,003 of CM053156.1, forward strand.
AAAAAATGCTCTTTTGAACTGTTTGTATACAAATCATTCAGCAAAGAGTAAGATGTCAGAAATTGTTCACAGAAGGTAAATGGAGGTCGGAGGAGACTCCTGCAGTCAGTGGGCACTCTGCTAAAGGCATCTTATGACAGGAAAAACACAAAAAGGCTTTACCTCCTTTCCTTCATAATAAAATACTGACACAACCTTAATTACAGTGTAATAAACAGTGCTGTTGGACTGCTTCTTCACTATATGAGAACTGACTACTGTAAATATATTATATATTGGTTCTCAGGAAAGGAAAATTTAGAATATAGTCTTTGTAAGAATCATAATTTTATGAGGCTGCTGAAGAGAAGCTGAGTGTTGAATCAAATCACAAAGTCTCAAGACCATCATAATCAGACTAGGCAAAGTATATATTTGCTCAGGGAAACATCTGTTAAGGAATTTCTCCTGAGTCTCATCAGTAGTTGGCAAGTTTTACTGCTTTAACTATGTTTTCATTATTGCCTGTTTGCAGGATAGTTTACACTGGTTGTACTTCTGCCATTAATCCACTAGTAAGGAAATAACCCTTTTTAATGGCTTGCCTTTGTTGATAATGCTAACAAAGAATTTAAATAAAAAAGTCACTCTCTGATCTGTATTTTACAGATCAGAGTGTTCTCTCATTGCACAAACATATAAAGAGCTCTGAAAAGAATAAAACTAGAAAGTAGTGAAATAAGTGTGAAATCAACTATGGTCTTCACTTTTACAGTTCACTTCTTTTGAATATTACAGAAATTTTAGCTTATAATGCTTTGTTCATAGTGGTCATGCCATTACTTCTAATACTTCAAAGTGAAATTATTGAAATTAACCAAATCATATATGTAGAAAAATCTATTTTAGTACAAATGGAGGCATCTCCCAGCAAAGTATTAAGCGTATAATAAGAAATAAAGCATGTTCTCGGGGAAAAAAAAAAAAAAACAGATAACTGGAAAAATCATCATTCTTGACAGTTGTTACAGGTGTTGAAAGTAAAATCTACCATGACTTTAAAAAAAATTAACATTAATACAAATTAATCTATTATTTTCTTTCAAGAATTTGAATTGTTGTGTGCCATCAAGTCAATTTCAACTCACAGTGTTCCTTCAAAAATGTGTGTAGTAATTTGACTACCATGATTCCTGATATTATGTGATATTCCTATGCACTGTAAACTCTGCCTCTATGATGTTAATGAGGGGAACAGGAAGCAGTTTTTTTTTTTTTTCAAGGTGGAAAAATACTTTTTATTGAGATTTGAGTCTGAATATTGGAACATGGGCCCATTTGTTCCTGGTCATTCTTTTTTTTCTTTAATTTTTATTTTTTATTTAACATGACTGAGTGAAAATGTACATTCCTGTATAAATTTACATGCCCACCTATATGCAGCTTCCACTGCTCTCCCTGTCCGGTGACAGCACACTATTCCTCTCTGCTCCATACATGTCTCATCCTCCCAACAACCTCCTTTCCCCTCCTCTCCCCCCACTCTCCTTCCTCCAGCCAGAGGTCAGCAAGATGATATCCTATAGATGCATAGAACCATAAAGTGCATCCAGTATGTGGTCACTCTGCATTACCAAGTCCAATCCATTCCTGTCCAAAGAGTGGATGTTCGTTATAATTTATGGGTAAGAGCAGCATCAGGGCCAGGAGCCATGCTCTCGGGGAACCCTGAAACCGCTGGACCATCAATTGAGGTCTTTTAGTGGAGATCTCAGGATGTACCCCTTTTTATTCTTGTGTTGCCAGTGAGACTCCTCTCTGTGAGCTCCATTGTGACTATCACTGGTGGTGGCCGGGCACAGGAAGCAGTTTTTTTTGGTGAAGCGGGACTCAGAGTGTAAGATTGTATTGTGCTCTGAGGCAATCTCTTGGGCTCTAAAGAAAGGGGAAGCAGGTAGAGAGTTGGGGACTTCATACCATTAAGAAAGAAGCAGTGCTAGGAATAGAGTACATCCTTTGAAAAGACTTTGGGATCCCAGAGCCTCTCAGTCTAGGGGCAGATTGATGGCAGAGACATTCCTCCAGAGCCAACAGAGAAAGCCCTGCTCCAGAGCTGATAACCTGAATTTGGACTTACAGACTACAGGACAGTGATAACAAATTTCTCTTTGTTAAAGCTATCCACTTATGGTATCCCCATTATGGCAGCACTAGATGACTAGGACAGACACTGTAGAACTGTCTTAGGGTTTCCAGGGAGAGGCTGCTAGATTCCAGCTGCCAACCTTTTGATTAGTAGCTGTAGCTCTTAACTACTTCACCACCAGAGCTCCAATATTGTATTTGTACTTCTTAAAATGCTATCTTAAGAACCACCTTAATAAATAGTTGCATAATATTTTAGAGCTGTTTATCAGGGGATATATTTTTGACATGGTTCTTGCTAATATAGCAATTTCTCTGCTCTGCATAATTTACTGGAAACCCTGGTAGTATAGTGGTGAAGTGCTACAGCTGCTAACCAAAAGGCCGGCAGTTCAAATCCACTGAGCCCTCCTTGGCAACTCTATAGGAAGTTCTACTCTGTTCCATAGGGTTGCTGTGAATCAGAATCAACACAATAGCAGTGAGTCTTTTTTTTTTTTTTTTTAATGTGTAGTTACTAATGCAGAATAGTATGAGATGGTAGCTTTTTTACACTTTTTTTTTCTGTCCAAAATATCGATGTAACTTGGCTAACAATAAACATGTACACAAATGGAAGTAACATTGCCGTTGTATGCAGTGTAAACCTGCAGCAGCTGATGCTTTTATTATTGTTTAGGTCATCAATCTCTGGCAAGAACCTTTCAGAGTGTTTGATGATATCGCAAGCGTCAAGCTGTGCTGCATTAAAAAATGATGAATCTCTGTCCAGGTAAAGCTCTGCCCTTTGGCTGTATTAATGCATCACCATTTTGTTTACAAATGAGTATTTACTATGTTAAATGGCAACAGAGTGCGTGAGATTTTATTAATAGATGAACTGTTGACACTAGCTAATTCTCAGGCTCATGTAGTTGTAAGTGCAATAGGAAATCTGGGGAAAAGTAATTACACATAAAATAAATGAAGCTGATAAATCGAAGTCATTGTAAACCAGCTATTTAAATTATTAGAAATTATTTTATTAAAAAACGTGATACTCTTTATAGAATAATTTTGTTTTAACCTCAAGTTTTCACTTATAAAAGTCTGCATCTCTTACCTCATATAGTTTTATGTCAGTATACATAAATTTGGTGAATTTTAAATTTTCAAAGGAGTCTATTTTTAACCTTGGTCATCAGATTGATTAAAACACCAATTGTATTATGCCTATGCTATTCATTTTAGTTTTAGACAAGAGTATTTTTGGAATGAAATTTTATTTTATAGAATAGAATGAATACAATTTTGTCTCATCTTTTGCTATTTAGTTGATAAGGCAGGCTGTACTGTAGTCCTATATGTTTGTGCTTATTCATTAAAAGTGGCATTTTACAGTTATTTAGGAGGAAAAAAGTGTGCAGTTCTTGCTTTACCTCCTTTTTACTTATTTATTTATTTTGTCACCTAAGTATTTTGTCTTGAGTCTATGATAGTCGTGCAAGTTCTGGCTGAGTTATTTTCTATTCCGTGAACATGGGGAAGGGGTAGTCAGCGGTAGAATTCTCACCTTCCTTGAAGAAGACTCAAGTTCAATTCCTGGCCAAAGCCCCTGATGTTTAGCCTTTCCTTTTCCCTTAGTTGAGGCTGCTGGGTTGCCATGATGCTGGACAGGTTTCGGTGGAGCTTTCAGAGTAAGGCAGACTAGGAAGAAAGAACTAGAGATCTAATTCGAAAAATGCCAATAAAAACCCTAGAGATTGCAAAGGAGTCCAATCTGCAATAAATTACAGAATGACACAGGCTGCTGGAGCATCTTCTGGTGTTTGAATCTCAGAAAGTGCTTAAAAAAATAACAATGTATGTTGAAAAGGCACAGAACCTAACCTGAAAAACTCCCAGAGGCCAAAACTGGAATGATTTGATAAACAAAATTAGTAATTGTAATATTGGATTTTAACCTGTAGAACAAAGGAAATATTTGCAAGTTCATGCTATTACAAATAAACAAAAAAGTGGGGAGAAGGAATGGCTCTCTTCTTTACAGAAACATTCCAATAAGTAAATGCTTTAGTGAGAGATACAGTAAATCACCACCAGAACATCACAGCAAGAATTACTGCAGGCAAAATTGTCTTCGTTTGTAAATTTTCGGTTAACCATAATAATAATAAAATATTATTAGAAAAAAAAGAATTATTGGAGGTAAGATTCACTGGTTATGCTCAAAACAGTGGCAAAACTTTGAGGACTGATAGGACATTTGCCTAGTCTTAAAGTGTCTCCTTTAAGAAATTTTTTTTATTATTATAAGGGCAAAAACTGTAACTTCATAGTGAAAAACCTCAACAGAAAGCATCTTAACCAAATGAGCAAAGTTAACATCACCATTAGTAAGACACATTAGCACTATGTGCTTTCTCATATGATGCACTGAGCTTCATTTTGTGGTGGCTGTTGTTAGGTTGTTAGGTGCCACTGAGTTGATTTCAGATTCATGGTGACCTTGTGCAGTGGAATAGAACTGCCTCATAGCATTTTCTTGGCTGTAATTTTTATAAGAGCAGATTTACAGGTCTTTCTCTGCTGAGTGGGTTCAAACTAACTTCATGGTTAGCAGCTGAGTGCTTAACTGGCACCCCAGTAGGTCTCCTTGTATTCTTGTGGCATTCCAGGAAAAAATCATAAGCTCAGCACCACCATGAGAAAACAAAATTTGGGTGGAAAATCCAAAGTAGAGAGAGAGTCTACAAAATAACTGGCCAGGACTCTCCAAAAATGTGAAGGTTATAAAAGACAAGGTAAGACTGAGCTGATAACTGTCACAGATGAGAGAAGACTGAGGGGCACGATGACTAAGTGTAACGTGGTATTGTGAATTGGATCCTAGAACAGAAAAGAGCATGAGATCGGAAACTGATGAAATCCAAAAAGTCTTTTTCTTAGTTTTGATAATTATACTATTTTCATCCAAGAAGTTAATATTAAGGGAAAGGTGATAAGAAGTATATGATAATTTTTGTGCTATTTAAGTCTAAAATGATATAAAAATAAAATTTTGATGAAAGTATTTGATTTATTTTATGTTTCTTATATACAGAATTTCTATATGTCTTCTAGAACAACATTTATTTTAAACACTGACTACTTGCTTTAATCAGTTTCTGACAAAATTATATTAAAATTTCCCACAATGTGAATATATCAGTGTTTGTTAATAACTTTTCCTGTTTTTGCTTTACATATCTTGAGACTATATAAACGTACTATACAAATATACAGTAATTTTGGTTTTTGGAGGATTATGTATCTCTTTTTATGCCTATCCGTGACCTTTGCCTTTAACATTATTTTGTCTGATATTAAAATTGATATAATATCTTTCTTTTAATTGTTATGTAAACAGTCTAGTTTTTCATTCTTTTAGCTTCTTCCATTCTCAATATTTTTTTTGTATATTTCTTGCAGAGAGCATATGGCTGGATTAAAAAAAGTCTTATGATTTTTATTTTTTCATATAAAAATTTAATCCAACAGTTTTGGTATTATTAGGCATTTATTATCAATGGTAAAGACAGCATTGATTGCTCCTTAATATCTGCCCTTTTCCTTCTGAAGTAGACTTGCTGGCTGGGTACATGACTGATTATACAAGCTGTTTGTTCCAGTCTCCCTGGAGTGAATGTGAGTATGTGACTAAGTTCTAGTCAATAGGATATAATGCATGCTATCTTCCAGAATTCCTAGTTAGAAGATAATGTATTAAATATTTTGTCTGTTCTTTGTTCCTCCTAATACTATTTTGCCTAAAATATGGAAGATTCCATGGATTATAGATAAGGGCCCTAGGGATGGTTGAATGTGAGTTGTGTCGACTCTGAGGACATAATTGAGCCACGTAACTCTGCCTGCATTGAATCTCATATCTCTGGCACATTTATATAAGGAGAAAATTAAAGAAACCTTTTTATTAGTACTTCCACAGTCTATTAATTTTTTTTCATCTAGTTAGCAATTTTGTGCCTTATTTAAGAAATTCCTGCCTATCCCCAAAACACAGGAATATTCTGTGATCTCTTTAAAAGGTTTATTTTTTTACTTTTTACATTTAGATATACAATTCATCTGGAATTGTTTTTTGTGTATGGTATAAGGTAGAGGTCAAAATTATAATTAATCCAACATGATTTATTGAAAAGACTACCTTTCTCCCAATACTGTGGTATCACTTTTCTTTTTTTCTTTCTTTTTCTTTTCAGAACTCTGTTCTGATTACTTACTCTCTGTGTCTGTCCTTGTGTTTCAGATTAAAATTATTATCTGTTAGTTTCCTTCAGCTTCATTATTATTTTTTTGAGATTATTTTGATTACTTTTGTTCTTTTCTGTTTTTATATAAATTATAAAACTACATATATATTTTTAAGTGAGTTTTGGTTACGAGTGCTTTTAATTTAAAGATCATTTAGGAGAAAAATGATTTAAAAACAAAACAAAACAATATGAGTTGTCTAGTCCATAGACAGAAACCCTTGCAGTATAGTGGTTCAGTGCCACGGCTGCTAAGCAAAAGGTTGGCAGTTTGAATCCACCAGGTGCTCCTTGGAAACTCTATGGGGCAGTTATACTCTGTCCTCTAGGGTTGCTATGAGCTGGAATCAACTCAACATTAGTAGTTTGGTTTATTTCTGGTTTCATCCACAGACATCCATTTTAGTTTTTTCTTTCTTTCCTTCGTATCAGAAGAGACTCTGACACTTGCTCTTGAATGTAGGGTAGCTAAAGCAAAAGGAAGAAATGATGACATACAGAGCTGAACAGAAAATTTCAAACGGCAACTTGAGCAGACAAAGTATCATGACGAAATCTGTAAAGACCTAGCATCAGCAAACCAGAGGGAAGGAATACACTTAGCATTTCTCAAACTGAAAGAAGTAAAGAAAAAAATTCAAGCCGAAAGTTGCAATATTGAAGGATTCTACTGGAAAAATGCCAAATAATGTAGGAAACATCAAAAGGAGATGGAAGGAATGTACAGTCAGTATACCAAAAAGAACTGGTCGACTTGACATTGAACCACTTCAAGAGGTAGCATATCATCAGGAACTGACGGTACTAAATGAAGAAGTCCAAATTGTACCGTAAGGGGTGGTAACAAACAAGAATCCAGCAAATAATGGAATACCAACTGAGATGTTTCAACAAACAAATGGAGTGCTGGAGGTGTTCATTCAACTATGTCAACAAAAATTTGCAAGATAGCTTCCTGGCCAACTTACTAGAAGTGATCCATATTTGTGCACATCCCCAAAAAAAGTAATCCAGTGCAGAAATTACCAAGCAACATCATTAGCATCTCACACAAGTAAAATTTTGCTGAAGATAATTTAAAAAACACTGTAGCAGTACATTAACAGAGAACTACCAGAAGTTCAAGCCAGATTCAGGAGAGACATGGACTGTTGCTAATGTTAGATGGGTCCTAGCTGAAACCAGTAAATACCAAGAAGATGTTTATCTGTGTTTTATTGACTATGATAGGTGTTCAGCTGTGTGGATCACGACATACTATGGATATTACTGCCAAGACGGGAAATCTAGAACAATTAATTTTGCTCATGAGGAGCCTGTACATAGACCAAGGATCAGTTGTTAGAACAGAACAAGGGGATGCTGTCTGGTTTGAAGTCAAGAAAGGCTTTTGTCAGGATTTTATGTTTCATCATATTTATTCACTCTGTATGCTGAGCAAGTAATCTTCAGAGCTAGACTTTGTGAAGGATGGGTTATCAAGAATAGAGGTGGACTCATTAACAACCTGCAATGTGCAGATGGCACAGTCTTCACTGCAGAAAATGAAGAGGACTTGAAGCACTTACTGAAGACCAAAGACCACAGCCTTTGGTATGGACTACACTTCAGCATAAAAGCAGACAAAAAACAACAACAACAAAAAAAAACAAAAACAAACAAAAACAAACAAACAAAAAAACCCTCAAAGTGGACCAATAAGCAACATTACAATGAATGGAGGAAATACCGAAGCTGTTTAGAATTTCATTTCAGTTGGATCTACAATCAATCCCCATGGGAGCAGCAGTCAAAAATCAAACTTCATGTTGCATTGGGTAAATCTGCTGCAAAATACCTCATTAAAGTTTTGAAAAGCAAAGATATCACCTTGAAGACTATGGTGTGGCTGACCTAAGTCACGGTGTTTTCAATCACCTCATATGCATGTGAAAGCTGGACAATGAATAAAGAAGTCTGAATAAGAGCCAATATCTTTGAATTGTGGTGTTGATGAGAAATATCACACATATCATGATCTGCCAGAAGAACAAGCGAATCTGTCTCGGAAGAAGGACAGCTAGAACACTCCTTAAATGCAAGGATAGAAAGATTAGGTCTCACATACTTTGGACATGTTATCCAGAGGGGTAGTCCTTGAAGAAGTCCATCATGCTTGGTGTCATAGGTTGAACTGGGTACCAAAAATATTTGTCAACTTGGTTAGTTCATGATTCACGGTGTTATATGATTGTCTACCATTTTGTCATCAGATATGACTTCTCTCTATGTTGTAAATTCTGTCACTATGATGTAAAGAGATGGATTACTGGCAGTTCTATTGGTGAGATCTACGAGATCAAATAGTGTCTTCAGCCATCTCTCTGGAGATGTAGAAGAGAGAAGCGAGTTCAGAAGAGAGAAGCGAGTTCAGAAGAGGGAAGCGAGTTCAGAAGAGAGAAGCGAGTTCAGAAATACGGAGACTTCATGCCACCAAGAAAGCAGTGCCAGGTGCACAGTGTGATCTTTAGACTGAGGTTCTTGTGCAAAGAAGCTACTAGGCCAGCGAGGGAAGATTTATGACACGGGTCTTCCTCCAGTGCTAACAGAGAAAATCTTTCCCTGAACTTGTACTTGTAACCTGTTAGACTGTGAGAAAATTCTCTTGGGGTTAAAGCCTCTTACTTGTGCATTCTGTTACAGCAGCACTAAATGACTAAAACACTTGGTAAAGCTGAGGGTCTGTGACAAAGAGGAAAACTCTAGACAAGACAGATTAGCACACTGGCTGCAACAATGGGCTCAAGCATAACAAGTGTAAGGATGACACGGGACTGGGCAGCACTTTGTTCTTTTGTGCATAAGGTCAGTGTAAGTCGAAACTGGCTAGAAGGCACCTAATAACACCAGTGACAATCCGCAAACATGTTTGTGCTAAATTGATTACATCAATAGTTTCAATTCTTTGTGGCTGCTTGTGTTTATACCCTTTGTAGTGTGACTGCCCAGCACTGCTCATGGAGAGATGTAGTTTCTTGCCCTTATAAATTTCTTTGATTAATGGAATGTTAGTTAATTTGCTGAAGAGGACTGAAAAAAACACCCCTGGATTTTCATTTTTTATTTTGCTCCACTCTGTTTGCTGTGAGAACTTCCTTTACCTAACCTGTTGGAGGATCTGAAGAACTCTTACAGCCAAGTTGTCCCAGCTGAACTCCCAGGTGTTTGAACCCCTAGGTGACAACCAGCGAACAGGTGGAAGCCCAGCCTGGCTCAGAAGAATCACTCTGACTCAATTACCTATGTAACTTCTTGTAATTTTTAGCCCATAAGATTTCTGGTTTGCTAATGAATAAATCAGCAGTTCAAATCCACCAGGTGCTCCTTGGAAACTCTAGGGGGCAGTTCTACTCTGACGTCTAGGGTCGCTATGAGTTGGACATGACTCGACGACAGTGGGTTTTTTTTAAGATTCTGGTGGTTTATTATGCAGTTTTCTTGTGGTAATACAAAGCTGATACAAAGTATGTCCCTCTTTATGTTTCTTAGTGTTAGCTGCCATCAGGTTGGCCCATGACTCATAGCAACCATGTGCCCAGCAAAAGAAAGACTGTCTTGTCCTGCCATTTCAGTATTCAGTTGTTGATGGGACCATTGTGACCCATTTGCTTTCTACTGGCTGATGTTTGGAAGTGGGTCACCAGGCCTTTCCTCCTAGTCCATCACATTCTGGAAGTTCTGCTGAAACTTGTTCAGCATCATAGTAACAAACATGCCAACAGTGAGGCACAGATGGTACAGGAAGTGCACTGGCCAGGAATCAAAACTAGGATTTCTTCAGGTAGGGAGAACCCTTAATTTCTCCCAAAAATGTACTGTATGTTCTGTTGTGGAGGTCTTAGATGTTCATTATGTTTATCCTTAAATAGCTGATTTTTTTCTTATAATTGCAAATGTTACTTAAAAAAAATTATGTTTTGTTCCTGTTACATAGATACGTAATTAATTATTTTGTATTAATTTTGTTCATATTGCACTTTTAAAATCCGACACTCTGGCTTTTATCTTTTAATTCTGCAACATTTGCATTAATATCTCTTTAAAACTTTAGTCTTGGCTGTTCTTTCTAGTGTTTCCTTCAGGCAATTATGTTATATGCGTGCCATTTCTTCATAATACATATTTTGTATCCCTTAGTGTTCTCATACACTTGTAATCTATTGCTTCCTCTGTGGCACAGTCTGCGAGAAGATCTTATTACCCCTTTCATTTCATAAAAATTTGTCTCTATTTAGTGATAATTTGTCTAGCCTATTGAAATTTAAAGATTTTGTTAATTATGTAGTTTTTTATTTTCTGGATTTTTGCTTCTTCTTGTTTTACTTCTACCAATTTTGATTAATGATTTCTTTGATTATATTTTTTATGTTCCAGCTTTTAATTAATAAATTATTGCTTGTACTTTTTAAGAGGAAATATGCCATTCTTTATTTATCTGAGCATCTTAAACAAAGCTAATTTAAGTTTTGTGTTATATTCTGTGGTGGACATAAGCTGTTAGTTCTTCCAAATCTGTTCTCTGCCCTTCTTCATTCTGATCTCTGTCCCATATGGACAGCCCAGCCAGGTCCCTTATCCTCTGCATCCTGTTCAATTTCAGCCAAAGGCAGGAGGGGATCAAGGATGGAAGCGGAGTGAGATTGCTGTATTTATTCCCCAAGTTTTGCCCTTGATGTATCATAGGGATTGAATGCACATCTTTCCTGAAACCCACAGCTCCTTCTAGGCAGGCCTATTGACATAGTACCATCACAGGGACTCATTACGCCATTGTGCTGGAAGTCTGGAAAATTCTCTTTGGTGTTGGCAGAGTGGAGTAGGCTGTGGTCTCTGCCTGGGAGGCCTATCTTTCTCCTCTTACAATGATGCAATACAAGTTTCAGAGCCTTGGTTAAATCTCATCATTCATTATCTTTCCCTCCTCGTGGACTCGCAAAATTTCTCTTTGATCTGAGCCCTTCATTTAACAGATGGTGTCATGTATTGTTTTGAAAATGCATGTGTTGATTTGACTTGGTTGTGAGGTCCAACACAGTACAATTCCTCTCACGCATTATGAATCCTGCCTCAGGGATATTGATAGGAGAGAATTTGCAGCAGTTGTGCTGGTAAAGCAGAACTCAAGCTACTACCTTGTGGGGTACAAGAGAGAGAAGTGAGTTGAGTACGTTGGGAAACTCATACCACCAAGAAGGCAGCACCAAAAGTGGGGCATGTCCTTTGGACCTCAGGTTCCTGTGCCAAGATGCTCTCCTTGAATTTGTACTCAACCTACCGGACTGTGATAATTTCTCTTACTGAGTGGACTTTTAACTTGTTAATGGATTTGTGGCTTATTGGACTGTGACAATAAAGATTCTCTTAATGAAGCCGTCAGCTCATTGTATTTTTCTGTTGGAGCAGTACCAGGTGACTAAAAGAGATAGAGAAAATAATGCAAAGGCAGCTAAATCAGGTTATAAAATTTAGTCTTACGCAGCATTTCTTATTCTGTCTTGACTTTTTAAGTTAATTTCAATATACTTGTACCATATGACTGCATTAAATACTGCTTGCAATAACTGTCTATTGATTAAAGATTAGAACTATTTTGTACACAGAAGTTCTTGGTAGTACATTGATGCCTTTGAATTATGGTGTTAATGAAACATATTGAATGCATATTGAACAGTCAAACAAACAAACAAATCTCTCTTGGGAAAAGTACCACAATGCTACTTAGAAGCAAGGACGGTGAGATTTCGTCTCACATACCTTTCAAGAGAGACCAGTTCCTGGAAAATGACATGTTTAGTCAAGTAGATGCCCAACAAAAAAGAGGATGCTCCGCACAGTGGCTGCAACAATGGATTCCAGCACAGTGATGGTGAGAATGGCGCGGGAGTAGGCCAGTGTTTCCTTCTGTTGTGCGTAGGGTTGCCCTGAGTCAGTATTGTCTCAGCGGCACCTAACAACAACGTGACATGCTGTGCTATATATCTGAAAGTAATGCTGCAGTGTGTCACATATTAATGTTTGTAGTATCATTAATCCTCATTTAAGAGTCCTATATGAGAAAATATGGTGAATAGAAATCACTGTGAGTTTGAAAATACACGAAGTGTTAGTAAATGACTTACACATTTGCAATGTTTTACTGTGACAGAAAAATTTGGCACAAAGTAGTATAATATACAATTTAAGAGGAAAACAATAGGTAAAATATATTCCATCTCTAAAGATTTAGTTTATATTATTCAATAGTAGACTGACTGAAGTAATGAAATGACTGAGAAATTAGCATTTATTTTTGTGTTAGACAGGAGTATAGAAAGGTTTATATCTAAGCATCTTGAAATGCTGACAAGGAAACTTTTCTGCTCAGAAAAAATGCTGAGTGGTAATCTTCACTTTTTAAAAAAATTGGTAAGTAGTAGAAGCTTTAAAAATTTAAATCTCATTGTGCTAGAATATAATTTTAGGGTTGAAGCATCTTAGGAACTCGTCTAATCCAATCACTTTATAAGTCAAGAACCTGACTTCTAAGAAAGTAACTAACTTCTCCGTGAGAACACAGCAATTTAGCCAGAGTGAGAAACTAGCACTGAGGTCTGCAGTTCCTTCCTGACAAAGGTGCATTCTGCTAAACCAGGATGTGTCTCTAGACATTGTGTTTGTTGGGAATTTGCTTTAAACTCTTTGCAATGATTGCTTTTGCTACAAAATTTATTCTATGTAAAAGCTAACAGATTTTTGCTTAGTTTGTAGGCTGAAAATGTAGAATATGGGATCTCTGCATTATCATTCCTATGGGACGAATAAATAAAAGAGCACAGAATTGGTTATTATTAACTAAATATCTTGGCCTTAGCATTTCCTTTAGTCTCTCAATTTTTATTATAAGAATTTCTTTGTCTCACTCTGTTATTTAACTGTCATTGTCAATTTTTATATAACTTTTGTTCATAAGAGTGTTTATTCATTCTATAAGATTTTATTAAACATTTACTATAGACTAGAGCTGAAATCCCTGGGGAGTGCACATATTAATGTACATGAAGTTTCAAGTCTACCCAGAGGCACCTTGGAAGAAATGTCTGTCAGCCTATTTCTGAAGAATCAGCCACGGAAAACCCTATGGAACACAGCTGTAGTCTAGCAGAGTACAGTCAACTTGCTGGCAACTGGTTTTTGATTTACTGAGCATAAACTGTATGGTTCACTGAGGTATCAAGTGGAATAAAATATAGATTCATGACCTTTTGTAGGATGTGTCTTACAGTAAAAGTAATGGTTATGTATTCTTTAAAATGTAATTGCAATAATCATAACAACTAGGGATGCAGGTGGTCATTTGGGTCAAAAGGCACGAAGATCTTAAATGAAGTGAGAACGGAAAAGCATTGATTGGCTGGCCAAAATGAAAGCCATCAGTTATTCAAAGAACGTGGTGAAAATCTGGAATAACTACTGAGAAAATTGATCTGGCAGCATTAGATGCCCAGCTGAGGATGGATGCTGAAGCTGAAAAGCAGTCTGAGAGTTTGTGAGAAATACAGTAGCATGGAGATTGGCAGGCTTCCCGAGGATGAGGATCTGGTCACGAAATGGCAGTAAGAAAGACAGTGAGTTGGAGAGGTCTGATTTGGTAAGACAGTGCCATTTTGATGTTTAAATTTCAGAGCCAGAATTGAGCCAGGTGATAACAAGGTGCAAATGTGTGCTAGGATGGGTTGCTGAAGAGAAGACGGGACCACTAGTGGCCTTTGGAGCTGAAGGGAAGGGTGTGCAGAGCTAGGCTATTGGATGCTGATTCACAGGAGTTACCCACTTTATGATGACACTAGGTAAGTTATGTAACTAATGTACCCTTCTTAGAACAGTTCCGAATGTTTTCGTATTTTGTTGAGATTTTTTTCTCTTTCATGGCCAAAATGTAACATGAAGATTGAATAGCTGGGGATATTTCCAATGAGTGTTCACATGTAACTTAGCTATATATTATACACTTTCATTTATAATTACCATATAATTCAATATTTTCAGAAAATGTTTTCACTGCTCTTAACAGTAGATTATCTTATTAACAATGTATTTAATATTGTCATTATTATTATTTCAAATTTATTGAATTAGGAAATAATATCACTGTATCAGATGCAATTTTCCTCTTATTTTCATCTAATCCTAACATCAAGGAGAAATTGGCTTTATTGTCAACATAATAATAAAAAGACAAAGGCGTGGTTATGCAGAGGGAGCCCCTGCTTTGTATTTGCAAAGCCACTGATATAGCATATGCAGTTACGTGAAAATTCAACATATTTAGGATGGATGGAAACCATTTATTTACCATAGTGGTACTATTCTGGAAACCCTGGCAATATAGTGGTTAAGTGTTGCAGTTGCTAACCAGAAGGTTAGCAATTCAAATCCACTAAGCACTTCTTGGAAACCCTATGAGGCAGTTCTACTCTGTCCTGTAGGGTCACTATGAGTCAGAATCGACTCAGCAGCAGCAAGGTTTTTTGGTTTGTTTTTTTAAGCATTCTTCTGTATTTCAACATGAGAGAGATTGCTGGTTCTGATTCCAGGTTTACTATAATTTCATTGAAAAAATCTTTAATAGTTAAGCCAAAAGAAATATGCATAAAGAGAGAATAGCTTTTTTTCATAACAAAGATAGCACATTAAATTATTGTCAGAGCTATTGTAGGAATCCAGTGTTATGGTTAAAATGATGACTGATTTATCCCCTGCATCTATTTGTGTGCGTGTATAATATTGCAATCCAGCTAACAGACAGTTTCTGTCTCATTAACTCTGTGCAAGAAGTGACCCAGTCAGCCTTCATACAGCAGGTACATTTTCACTTTACATATTATCTTATAAATACTAATTTCAAATTTAATGAAACCAAAGTGTTTTCTAAAACATGCCCACTGAATAGTACATCATAGATTAACATTTTATTCAAAGAAAAAGAAAGAAAAGAGCTTGTGTATTTTATGAAACTCCCACTATGCAAAGAATTAAATAAATAAGGGTGTGTGGGCAGTTCAAACAAAGGTTGTAAGTGGACTTTACAGGGAAATTCCATCCCATCACATCTTTTCACTCTCGGCCCATTTAACTTACAATTTCTAAGGGCCTCAAATATGTGAAGTGAAAGAAATGGAGATACAAGCCAAACACACACACATTTTGATGAATTCATAGTCATTCACCCTTCACCATAGCTCCTTGGATTTCAGTAAGTATGTTGTTTGCACTCAATACAGCCCCTTAAATAAATGACACCATCTTCTTCTGCTTGATACACTTTTATAGTGCAACTAATGAGTTAGCTTTCTGATACCTTAAATGTATTCAAAAAGTTTTACATACTGCAATTATTGCAACTCTTCTGAGCACTGAAAAAGTGTGTGTTGGTACCTTCCTAACCTGCCTTTGCAATCCATCCATCAAGTAAATGACTAATTTACCAGATAAATGCATTACCTAACTTACTGACTTCATGCCTGCAGTCACCAGAGGCAGCAGTTAATGAATGACTAATTCATGCCCTGAGGTTTCATATCCCTGTGATAATGTGACTCTCCTCATTCAAATGAATCTCAAATGCTTTGTGGTAACATGATTTCCCTTTTTTTATATAAAATATATTTTTGTTTGATGACACAGATGTATCTCAGTGTATTTAAAGAAGCATTAGGAACTAGACTTCACTTTCTCTTCAGGTACGACGTAGCCTTTGGCAAGCTCTCACCTCCTTTGCCTCTGTCTCCCTTGTCAACATTTCAAGACAGCTTGTGTGCACTCATTTCTTTTCCTTAATAAGAGTACTTGGGAGTTTTTCAGCATCTTCTCATCAAGCAAGTGTAAATGTTAAGAACAGCTCTGCAGCTTCAAATCACTGTTGAGTGGCTGTGGGTGGTAAGATTTATCGGGGTGAAAATATCAGTGACTGTGTGTAACTTGAAAATTCTGCTAATGTTTTCCTTAAAAATATATTAAGCATTAGAGGCACAACTTCTAGCACTTGATTTATTTGTGTTTCAAAGTTATTTGTTAAAAATAACCATTACATTTTATTTGCTGCTCACTTTTGCCACATGTCCAGCTTTTTCATTAGCAGTAGAATCAGCTGCCAAGCTCAGAGTTCAAATTAGCTTTTAATTTCATGTTGCTGAGACAAGGATACTTTGAAATATCTTGTGATATTAATTTCAATTATAAAAAATTGAGATATATTTATTGATCATGAATTGATTAGAAAAATTCTGTCTTCTAAATTTAACTCATGTCCTCAAAATAGTGATCATTCATTTATTTTTCACTGTGTCCTCATTTCTGTGTGCTTGGTCAACTATGATCCTTTATCTCGTAGTGGCAAAAATGCTGCTCTATCTTGTGTAACAGTAACATGGCATGAAGAAATATCCAATGAGGTGACTTTGAATAAGAAATTTGCAGACTTCTTTTAAAATATTGCCAGAGGTTAGAGCATAGTAAAATGATCCTTTTCAAAAACCATTTAGTCTAGCTGTACAGGCACTGACTTAATTTGCTTCATATGGTAGTCAGGACTGTTAACAATGTAAGTGGCAAAATTCAATTCAAATTGGCTTCATCCAAAATGGAAATGAATGTCTCACAGTCCTGGAAAGTTCAGAGGTAGAGGGGCTGTAGGCACAAGGGTCTACAGAGGATCAAGCAAGGTCAGCTGACTCTTGTATTTCTTTTAGTCCTGTTTTTTCCTGTGTCTCAGTCACAGGATCTGCATCAGAATTCTCCACAGTGCCAAGCTGATCTTACTCTATTTGCTGGCAGTCCCATTGGAAAAGAGCACTTCTCTTTCCTCAAAGCCTTATTTAAAATCTTTAGCCTGATTTTCACTGGCATGACTTGAGTGACAGACTCTTTCTTGAACTAATATCGATAGATGAGAGATGTCATCAGTTTGTCTGGGTCACATGCCCATGCCTGGATCTAGGAGTTGGACAAATCTTACCTAAATCATGTGTACTGTGCATGAGTGAAAGAGGAACTGTGCTACAAACCAGAGGCCAATTCCACCGCAGGATGAAGTGACTCCTGGGTAATGCTCTAAAATGCTAACAGTGATGCCAGTTTTAGAGACACAATTCAGCAAGTACTCCTTGTATCTAGAACTCTTGATATGAAGAAAAGGGAAAATAGATCTCTCTAGAGTATTTGAGTATATTTTGGAGTAACACATTTTAAAGTTAAAACCCCGTATCTGATGCAGAAAGTCAAGACTGTGGTGTCAAGGGAAATTGGACCGGTATTTCTACCACATTCTTTCTAGGAAATTTCTAATATCGATTAGCATTGTAAGGCTCTGATAAGTCCTGTAATAAAAACATGTTTAATATTTTATGTCAAGTGTGTCTCATATGTGACACAATAGATTTTGCAAATCATCTATTAATACTGAAAGAAACTTACTTTATTAAATGTTTCAGAAATGCTGATATTCAGCATTTAAGATGTCACTTTTTCACAGTTTTCTTTGTAAAATATGTATTCACAATAGAATACTCTAAGAATATCTCAGATCCTAATAAGTCATTATAATGCATATTGCAAAACATTTGATAATTATTTAGGTGATCCTAAGAAGTCTACACTAGAAGGAAGAGTAGACATAGATGTGTCAAATTAAGTCCACTGTCTAAAGTGGATTTCAATTCTTTCATCTGTTTCTCTAGATTAAAGCCTGAAGACTATTTCCTCCTTAGTGTTGTATGGAAATAGGAATTCAATTCTTATAAAAGCAGAAAGACTAAGATAGTCACATCTCTTTTTACCATAAAAACCTTGGGGAAAAATAAGCTTAACCTCAAAATTTCTGACAAAATATCATCATATTTCAAAAAACTTTTAACTTCTCATAGCTTCCTTTTTGAACAAACTGCTAAAAATTTTTTGTATAGATTTGTCTTTTGCACCTTCTGCTATGTCCTGACAGAGCATATTAAAAAATAGCATATAATGTAAGTTATGATGAAGCGTTCATATATTTTTTTTGCACATTTATTTTTATGAAGTAAAGTACTGATTATGCCAGAAAAAAACAAAGAAACCATAATACATGATAAAATAAGTGCACTGGTTTGGAGTTTGAAAAGTATTATAATTTCTATTTGAACATGCAAACTAATGACTCGGTTGTTGTTAGCTGCTGTAGAGTCATTTCTGACTCAGGGCAACAGCTCGTGTGCAGAGTAGAACTGCTCCAGAGGGCTTTCAAGGCTGAGACCATGGGGAAGTAGATGGCCAGGCTTGTCTTCTGAGGTGCCTCTGGGTGGGTGTCAACCTTCCAGCTACTAGTCTAAAGTTTAACCGTTTACACCAGCCAGGGACTCCAAATGAGGTGTAACTATTTGGAATTAATCACTTTGTTGTCTGTAATATACAGTATGTAATTCTGTAGCAATTTGGATAGCCTTCTCCTAGAAAAACATTACAAGTCTTCAGTGAGGGCAATGGGTTTATTTCTCACAACAAAAACTATCATAACATTTTATATATAATCAGGAAACATCAATGAAATTATTTTTGGTTTTGAACAATGTTAGCTTGAAAGAAGCACTCTTTTCAAGTCATAAATTACAAATATTTTAACTATTTAAAAATAACAGATGGAAGTGATATTAATTTTGCTCTTCAGCACAATATTCAGATAAAAGGACAATGTATAGATATTTGAAGATGTCTTATATTACATATTAAAATATTCTAAGTTGTTAAAATCTTATAAGATTCTACTTTTATGAAGTCTATTTTTTTAGAAAATATATTTGAATCCTCTCTAGCCCTTCATTAACAATATAGACATAAATTATGTATAGCTACAAATAAAGTGGTGTCTTTAAAAATGTATATGCTCTTATTTCTCCTGTAGACAATTTTTCTGAATCTATGTAAATGACTAAAAAATCAAATCTTCTTAAAATATGTACAGTTCACTAATTCTTTTATGTAATAACAAAAATATTGGAAAAACTATGTATGTATGTGCATGTGTGAGTATGAATATAGTTCCTATTCCCTGTAACAAAAGGAAGCACAGGTATTAAAACACTGTCACAGATCAATGTACTTTTCCTTAGCACCTACTTCATTGGTAAAAATGTAATGATTTGTGTATTGTCTGTCTCTTCCTCTAGACTCTTAAGGAAACTAAAGGCAATAGTACTGGAGTACTGCAGGATATTCGTGGCATATAAACACAGTGATTCCAGCATTCCTGTCTCCTTCTTGTGAGGACTTACAAACATTATCCATGATAATGTTCCCATTTTAAATTCTGTAACCAAATCTCATCTACAAAGTCCCTTTTGACATGCAAGGTGACATACTTATAAGGGTTTAGGATGTAGAAATCTCCGAGGGGAAGCATTCTGCATCTCTCTGTCTCTGTGTCTTTCTCTGTGTATCTCCAGTATATTGTTTTTAGTATACAAATTCTTTAAGCTTAACCTAAAAATAATTTTATAAATTTTTCCCTACTTTGCTTTAATCTGTATTTTATCACAAATTTTATAGCAGTCTCCGACAGTGTCAGTCAATTCAGGGTTTCTTTAGAAAATTTCAAAGCCTAGGATGTGAGTGTATGACAGATATGCAAAATGGTCCTAGTTTATCAGTCCAGACAGATTTGACACTGAGATGTTCCTTATTTGTACTTGAGGATCTGTGTTACTTGGAACCAAAAGGTCACCAAATTGCTGTTTTGCAGTTAGTCATCCATCTATATAATCAATAAATGTTATTGAGCATTTACATGTGCTGGCCCTTTATACTTGGAATATAAAGTATGAATAACCCAGTGTTATAGATTGAATTATCTCCCCCAAATGTGTATCAACTTGGCTGGATAATGATTCTCAGCATTACGTGATTGTCATTTCATCATCTGAGGTGAATTTTCTATGTGTTGTAAATCCTGCCTCTGTGATGATGAGGAGGCAGGATTAGAGGCAGTTATGTTAATGAGGAAAGATTCAATCTACAAGATTAGGTGGAGTATTAAGCCAATCTTTTCTGAAATATTAATGTGAGAAGTAAGTAGACAGGGAGGCCTTCTACCACCACGAAAAAAGTGCCAGGAGCAAAGCATCCTTTGAGCCTAGAGTTCCTGAGCTGAGAAGCTCCTCATGTGGGGAAGACTGATGACAAGGACCTTCCTTCAGAGCTGACAGAGACAGCAAGTTGTCCCTTGGAGCTGGCGTCCTGAATTCTGACCTCTAGCCTCCCAGACTGAGAGAATAAACTCCTGTTTGTTAAAGCTATTGGCCTGTGTTATTTGTTACAGCAGCACTAGATAACTAAGACTGACATCATTCCTACTCTTAAGGAAATTATTATCTAATAAGACACAGACCCGCAAATGGATAACGGTGATGTAGTAGGTGCAATGATAGAAATCTATACTGGGTATTAAACATGGGGTCTATTAAACAAGGAGATCTAATCCAAGTTGGGAATGGTCTAAGTTTGTTTTTTTTTTAAAGAAGCCTTCTAATGTTGTTGGGTGAGCTCAAAGTTTAAAAAACAAGAGTTAGGAGTATGCAGGTATTGTGAGTGTCCAACTTGAAAGTTCCTTGATAATTACAAATGTGTCTTTAGTTTAACTCAGCAAATAATTATGGAAATGTAATGAATGCTAAAAAGAAGTCTGGTGACCTATGAGAATGTTTAATATCTTTTCTTCCTTTTGTTAAGGGGATTAGAGAAGGCTTGTCTGAGCAAGTTACAGATGTTAAATAAGTAACTACAAGTGTGATGGGTGCTGTGGAGTGATGCTATGCTGATTCAGCGGAAAAAGTTTAACCTAGTCAAGAGGGTCAGGATAGCCACACAAAGAAACTGATACTTTAGTGACAAGGGAAGTGATACGGGAAGGGAACAGAATAGTGGTAGAATATCCAGTATGGCAGGAATATAGAGAAGGAGGAAGGGAAAGGTGGGTATACGTCTTGAGAGACATATGTCCAAGGCCTTATGAATCAGGTTAGAATTTTTACCTTCATCCTAGGTTCATTAGGGACCCTTAGCTAAATTTTAAGTTGGGAAACAACATGACCAGATTTTCATTAAAAAAAAAAATCTTCTGGCCATAGGAGGTAGGGATTAAAGTAGATGTAGATAGAAGAGTTAAGAAGCTGTTGCAATATCCAGGTAATAAATGGTGATGTGGGAAGAATGGTGTCAGTGTGCATGGAATGCTGCTCCTTATACCCTTTATTTTATAAATCATTTATTTTATAAAGCAACCAAAGACGAAAATGTGAAATTTATAATACAAGATATGGGCAAAATAGTGAGTCAAGCTTAGCTAACGTTATGGCAATGGTAAATAAGAAGTGAAAAAAAATCATTCAATAGATATTTACAAAGTAATACACGTAATACATTGAGTTCTGATTATGTTGATGGCCTTCTTCTGAATTCTGGAGATATTATAACAAAATGGCACACTGCCTGGCACACATGTTTAGTTGATTAACTGAAGTTTGAGACACAGAGTAGCAGGAGACAAAGCATGGGCTAGATTATAGAAGTGTTATACACCAAGAGCCATGTCAGTGTTTTTAACCAAGGAACTCTGACATTGTCAGATTTGTATTTAATTTGTCATTTACAGGGCTATGTGGAAGAAGGATTAAAGGAAGCAAGATTTTAGATGAGAAAAGAAGCAAAGAGAGCACTGAAACATTTCATGGAAAGGATAATGGGACTTGAACCGGTATAGAGCTAACAGACACACACACCAAAAAAATAAAAACAAGTGTGAGAAATAGGAGGCAAAATAGAATTGATGGTTAAATTTCGTAGAGGGAGAGAGAGGAAAAAAAAAATCAAAAATGATTCCCAGTTACCAATATCAAAGACTAAAAAATGGCAGCCTGTGGTAAACAATGTTCCAGTGGCAGGCACCATGGAAGCATCCACAGACTGCTCATTGATGTCTTGTGCATAATCACATACTGAACTGTCCTGCCAGTTTAAACCTAAGTGTTATCATGAGTGCAAGTTTTAATTTTTATTTAAATTATTGATGAAAATTGATTCACTATCAGTTTTCTTTTTTAAAACTTCAATATAATGGAAGGGATTCTGGAAAGGCAATGTCCTGGAAGAAAGTTTATTATTAGTCCCTGAGTTTTCTGTAGTTGATACACTGTATAAATTTTTCACCTCTTTGAGCTTTGGAAGAACAAATACCAAGCAGCTGTTTATTTTTGTATAAGTAACTTTCAGACAAACTGCTTATTGGTATTGATCAAATTACAATGAAAACCCCACAAGAACTTTTCCCACAGTCTCATTATTCTCACATGGTCACCACCAAGCAAAATTACTTTCTGGTAAGAGGAAAGAAGTAGTTGAAACATCCACTCCTGGGACCAACAACAAATAATTACAAAATAGCTTCTAAGTCCCCGACTCAGTGCTACATAGCACAAATCAAGGCTTTGGGGGGTCTGGGCACTTACTGGTCATTGCTGAATGTATCTTGGCACATAGCCCTGACATGGCAAACTTCTAGGTCACCATTTCTGACTTTATGTTATAAAAGAGAGAGTTTTGATTTCATAATAATACAATAGGTGTTGTCACTATTCACATCGAGAGGAAACTACAAACAGAAAACTCAATACACAAGAAGAAATGCCTTGCATTGAAGTACTTCATGCTTTTGTTTTCCACTTGATTCCCTCAAAATAACATTTTTTCGCCCAGTTCTTGTTCACCGTTGCTATTACTTTTGCTAAGCTTGACTCACCTGTCTTCCTGTATCCTGTATTGCTTTATCAAGATCACGTTCTAGTCTTTGGTTAATTGATAATATAAATTAGTAGTTAAGATTTTAAAAAAAATAAAAATACATCAACATTTATCATAGATGACTAGAAAATAGTTATATCCAAAATGATTTTTAGAAAGTGCTTTTATTTTTTTTTTTACATACAGGAAAAAGAACATTTTGGACTTGTCAACATTACCAGACAAGTTAATTGCTCTACATGACCCATGGTCCCTCGAGTCTAATTATACCAGCCTCTGAATTGGGTTAAGCAGCACCATCAGAACCCCAAGCAGTTTTGGGAAAAGTTGCAAAGAAGCTCACTTGCTCTAACAGGATTTAAACGTAGCATTTAAGAAATCATTACGCTAAACAGAAGCCTTTCACTCTCGTAAACTGCTGGGAATAGCTATTCCCTCCCGAGCTTTCAAAGACAACAAAAACATCTAACCCTTGTTGATCAAGGCAAATGGAAAAACAGAATGTCTGGCATATTACACAGTAATAACATTTTATCAGAACCTTAAGTTAAAGTCCTTCCCTGTTAGACATAAAGCGTTTCAGGTTAGAGTTAGAGTTCGCGATGTAGAAGAACAGAATCAGGTCCGCTGACTCCATGAAACATTTTGTCTTCCAA
Source organism: Heterohyrax brucei (assembly GCA_028571685.1). Lineage (NCBI taxonomy): Eukaryota > Metazoa > Chordata > Mammalia > Hyracoidea > Procaviidae > Heterohyrax > Heterohyrax brucei. The sequence continues at coordinate 9,392,914 of CM053156.1, forward strand.
TGTTGAAAAATTAGAGTATTTGCAATGTGCCTGTTGTTTCAGGAGACAGTTTTCCCAGCAGGATTTAGCAATTTATTTGTTCAATGGCCCATTTTCATGTAATGTACGTAAAAGATGGGTCCAGTAGGGTCCTAAAATAATAAAGTTGAGGTTCTCCTGCAATTGCCTGTTCTTTATTGACAGGAAATCTGTCAACTTCCACCACAGGCATACTATCAGTTCCCAAGCAATCAAGTTTCCAGTACTATTGTCTTAAGAGATTAAAAAAATCAGAGGAAAATCTCTGTCCACTGAATGAGTTCATTCTCACTGCATTTGCTGCTGTTACTGCCGCCCGGACCCAAGGGTCTGATGTGGGCCCTGCGCAAAGGATGCATATGTAGCCCCTGCAGCGAGTAGCCTGGCAGCCTGTAGGAAGCTTCCTTCTACTAAAGAATTGGCTGTGGATTCTTAGCTGGCGGAGAACATCTTCTTTCCTCTTGTTAACATTCAGGTATTACCCTTCCACACTAAGAAGACATAACTCCTAATGTGCACTCTGCTGAACTGCAATTTGAGTTGGTCATAAACAACCATAACTTTCTGTGATTCCAGATCTGCTCTTTGAGATCTGAATTGGGGGCCAGGATCAGCTATGCTACAAACCGGATAGCAGTCCTTGTGATCATCTTATTCAGGGTTCAAGGGTCATCTCTTCTGCTCTTACTGTTTTTGATTCTTGCAGAGATGCTGCCCCGGAATGAATTATGTCCCCCCCTCCCAAAATGTGTGTATCAGTTTGGCTGGGCCATGATTCCCAGTATTTTGTGATTGCCCTCCATTTTGTGATTTTCCTATGCTATAAATCCTAATCTCTGCCCGTGGTTGATAGACTGGATTATTTTAAAGAGGATTAGGGTGAGATTGTAACACCCTTCCTAAAGTCACCTCCCTGCTCCAATATAAATGGAGTTTCCCCAGAGGATGCCTTGCAGCACATTTAATCCTACAAAAGATAAAAGGGAAGTAAGCAAGCAGAGAGTTGGGAACCTCAGAGCAAAGGGTATCCTTCTGACCTGAGGTTCCTGCAATGAGATGCTCCCAGACCAAAGAAAGACTGACCCATCATAAGGACCTTCCTGCAGAGCTGAAAGAGAAAGAGTGTGTTCCCTGGAGCTGGCACCCAGAATTTGAATTTGTAACCTACTAGACTGTGTAAGAAAAAGCTTTTCTTTGCTAAAACCATCCATTTGTGGTACTTCTGTTAGAGCAGTACCAGATAACTAAGACAGACGTTGTTTTTTAAAATACTGTTGCTTTGAAACCAGAGGCCTGAAAAGTGTCATTTTCAAACAACAGGGGAGATTGAAGTAGGCAGTCAGGACTAATTCTTCACCTGTTTTTCTTAGAATTCCTAGCTTGCTAACATCACCTGGCTCAGGCAGGAAATAACACATTAATTTACAGGAACCACTGAGATAAAACCTTTGCAGCCTTTTCAGCCTCCTTCTTAGGATCATCAAACAAGTGGAAGTGCCAGTTCAATGACCCGGGCTCAGGTGACAATCAAGAGCTTCCAGACCCCAGTTCATGAGGCCTGGACCTCTGAGGCCCGATCATGGATTGGTGCCCCGCTCCCAATTGCCCACACTGTTTCACCCTCACACCTAGCCTTGTACCAGCACATAGCCTCTCCCCTTAAAAACCCTGACCTCGCTGGAGAAATTCAGACAGGCTCTGAAGACGAGAATTTCCCCTGTCCCATCTGTTACCAGCACACAGAAATAAACCTTTGTTTTTTATCCAACTTCCTGTGTCAGAGACTAGCTTCTCGGCAGGTGGCCTGAACCCAGAGTTTGTCTGGTAACAAATTATGGCAGCTGAACAAGGACCACGGAGCTACCTGGGCTCTGTGACTTCCCCGGCAGGATGAGGAACCAGCTGAGTTCCTCTCTTCATGCCACTGCAAAATAAGGAACCTCTATGGACTCCCTTCTCCTACTGGGGCATCATCAGCACGCCCTCTAGGGGTAAGTAATCGAAGGCTTTGGGCAAAGGAGAGAGGTAGATTTTAGGATTTTTGGTTTGTGGATTCGTAAAAGGGGCTGTCTGGTTTGAGGACCCCATAAAAGGGGCTGCCAAGTTTGCGGACTCTGTAAGGAGCCGCCTGGTAGGTGCTACCAACGGACCAGTCTCCTTTGGGTGATTTTCTTCTGCTGGGCAGTTTTTCCCGGCAGACAGATCATCCTGGTTTCACCTGAAGTTTTTATTTCATAGCCAGCTATAAGCAGGACATATTAGTTTTTTTTTTTTTTCTGGCAGGACAGTCCTCTGGATTTCAGGTGTGTGAATGCGGTGTGGAACTGGCTCAAAACGTTTGTTTGATAGTGTGTGATTGCTTGGAGTTGCTTAAGTGAATGACTGAGAAGGCTGAAAGGTAACTGCTCCAGGACAATGGAAGGATACTTTGCCCTTAGGATTCCTGGGTCAACTTAAACATATGTAAATACCTCTCCTGAGTTATGAATTCCGGCAGCAATGTTAGAACAAGCCTCCCCGTTTCCCTAGCTCTCAACATCAAACAGCTACAGGGAGACCTTTTCAGGGAATTCTTCCTAATTGAGTAGAGAAGCCAAAGCCAAATGCCATCAAGTCGAATCCGACTCATAGTAAAGACCAAAAAAAAAAAAAAAAAAAAGATAAAAATTGTCACTTTAATTATTAGAAATTGTGTCCTTCCAAACTGGAAGCAAGTTCTCTCTATTGTAAGAGAGCTTCGAGACACATCTTAAATGGCCCGAAGGATTGTTCGAAACCTAACAAGACACTTAAAGTTGTGTGTGTATACCAGTAACTTGTCAGTTGGACAGTGACTTTGTGTTGGTAAAATTCTATGAGTTAAAATTAGACTGGGGAAAAAATATGACATACAGTGAGAATTAAAGACCTGAAATGTTTAATCAAACTTTATTTCAATTACAGGCTTGAAATAATTTCTAGGACTTTTTGGACAACTTCTTGGGATCTGCTATAATTTGAATTCACATACTGTTTGCTTTTCAAGCAACAAGGAAATACATATATGTTCATAAGTCTTAATGAGTGAATTCATTCTTGCTATTTAGTTATATACTATAGAGGTTTATTGGAAAATATTTATTTGATATGGTCAAAAGTGTCGTATTAAGTAACAAAATTTTCTGACTTCTGAGTAAACAGTTAATTCATTCCTTGTGTAATCACTCTTAAAGGTAAAGATTTGATCTCTCATTAGAATAAGATTCCTGAGTCAAAACTGAATTAACAAGACTTAGAAAAGGAGGGAAAGCTAAGATTTTATTTTAAGATTTTCAGTTCCATAATCCTAGTATTGTTTCTTGTTCACTTATAGTGAACTCTAGGACTTCATGGAAAGTTGTGAATAGCCTTTTCTTATCTAAGAAGAAAGGGCTAACAGGTTTGGGCACATATTGGAATAGAAAAACTACACATTTCTCTGTAGGTCAAAATTTATGTGTTTTTCATCTTAATATTATCTAACAAATGCATAATATTAAGTCATAATTTTATTATTTTTTAATTGCTAACTGGAGAAACCCTGGTGGCCCAGTGGTTGGGTGTTGTTGCTGCTAACCAGATAGTCAGCAGTTCAAACCCACCAGTACTTCTTGGAGACTCTGTGGGCCAGTTCTACTCTGTCTATGCAGTCACTATAAATCAAAATCAACTTCACAACAGTGGGTTTGCTTTGGTTTTAATTGCTAACTTGACTGCATTATTTTATTTAATCTGGCATCATCAAAGCCAATGTTTTGACTGGAGAATTCACATTATTTGCCTATAAATTTATTTTTATCCTACATAAGTATTTAGAGACTTAAGAATCCTGGTATATCCTGACTATGTGGTATTATACCTCAAGGTTATTATGTATGGTGTCTGAAGTTCCTTAAAAATACAGGAATTATTGTGTTTGGAAATATTGTTATCTAAGGCTTTCCAGCAGATTGGATTCTATTTGGCATTTACATCCTGCTTGTAATTAACTTCTGTCATTATTAAGAGTATTTGTTCATATTGATCATGGTCACAGTAAGTTTTTGTCATCTACAGTTTTTGCTAATTTTCTGAAAACAGGTAGCCAGAGTATCTCAACAAAGATTTTAGACTGGTGAAAAGGAATATGACTCAAAATATTAAAAACTTTTATGCAGAACTGATGACCTCTCAGACTACAGCTTATCCAGAATTAGGTGAAACAGAACAATTACATAAGGTTGCATAAATTAAAATATGCTGTGGGTTTTATGTGGAAATATTGCTGATGTTTTAAGGTCCTACTTTAGATGTTGTAATTCTCTAGTTATAAAGTCTTATGGGTAAACTTAACAAATTTGTAAATATCATAACCAGAGAAGCATCTGAAATTTTAGCTACAATTTTACAAATTACAATGACATTAGATTTCCTATTCTATCAAGAAACAGTTTGAATCTTAACTCTATATTAACACAAGGAATCTTAACTCCATATTACACAAGGAATAGTATAAATCTTAGCTCTATATTAACATGAAATCTAAGGTTTTACAGAATACACTTACTGCTGAGGCACACAAAATGTTACTGATACTGCCTGTACATAAATGCCTCATAAGGTTTGTTTCCTCTCTCAGAGACCATAGGGTCATATTTTCATTGATTATTTCAGATAATTGGCCTAATGTTGTTAGTGTTTCTATTTTATTTCTTAGTTTACTGTGTGGTGCCTGAGATCCTAAAAGCCTGATGGTGTTCCATTACCATTTATAGAACGTTTTAACCAAAGATTTTATAATAAGATCATGATCCAAAAGAGAGAACCATAAAAAGAGTATGTAATTCTTCTAAGGTCTAAATTTCTGACTTCTGTGGAAATTGAGGTAACCTACACAGTCTGTTGCTTTTGGGTATCCTTTAAAATGTAAGCTTAAAAGACTGGTTCCTCAAGCCACTTTAAGTCAAATAACACTCCAGATAAGCTGGTCTGCTTTTTTTTTACTCTAGATATCCTGTTTTGTAAGGGCAAATGTGAAAAAACAAAACAAACAAAAAACCCTATGTGTAGACTTTTATGGCCCCCTTTCAGAGCAGGGAAGCCCTAGTGGCTTAGTGGTTAAGTGCTACGTCTGCTAACCAAAAGGTTGACAGTTCACATCTGCCAGGCACTCATTCTTCTCTGTCCTATAGGGTCACTATGAGTCAGCATTGACTTGGGTACTAGTTATTTTTATTTTATTTTTTTTTTCAGAGCAGAGACCTAAAAGGTAAGTGTCTTATTAACATTAGAAAAGAGTAAAGGACTCACTCTCAAATACCCTTTTAGCTAAGGACCTGAAGAGAACCCTACTGTCTTGCTCTGGCTAGGCTCACCAAATCTTTGCAAATATATCAGTACTAATCCTGGGGAAAAAGGGGGAGGAAGGGGAGCCACTATGGCCATACATTTTAATCCTGGTCCACTTCAGACATAAGACAAAAATTACAAAAGCTTGAGGCAGAACCTCTGACTCTACTCTCCCAACTGGTCCCAACTGGTAGAGGAGACCTTCAAGATGTTTAATAACAGATTTTGATAGCAGAGAGAAAAAGATGAAAAGATGGCCCAGTTGCTGGCTGCAGCTCTTCAAGGTCCACCTCAAAGTAACCCAGGTGTCTCCTGGAGATCAGAACTTAGATCACCTCCATGGCCCACAAATATAGACCCTGATTAATACAGGTACTGTCAAAAATGAGGCTACTGGAAGGTGAAGTGCCCTGACCACCCTGAAACAGGATGTCCAGTTGACTACCCCAAAGGCCCCAATGGACAGGCGCTTCTGGACTCTCTCAGAAGAGGATTCTAAAGAGATCAACCACTGACGGATGGTCCTGAGGCACATCTACCTCCTGGGCATACCATCAACATCTCCATGGGAGAGTTAAGAGTTACACTTGGCATAGACTTGGAAAGTAATTAGTCTTGTCTTATACAAGAGAGCCACTTTCTCTACCTTAAATTGCCCAGTGGGCCCACTCTCCAAGTGGGACTGTGGAAAGTTTACTCTTATATCTGATAAAGATTCCTTTTATATCTGATGAAGTTTTCTTTTATGTCTTGATGAAGTTTGTGTCTGATAGTGTCTAATAGAGTCACTGTTAAAAAGAAACTACTTTCTATGTGTCCCTGAACACCCTGTTAAATTGCTGGGACAAAAATATAATTGGACCACAAGTACATTTAAAAACTTGGCAAACATAAAAATGAGAACTTAAATTTGGTTATATTGTTGGTTTGAGTATATATACCAAAGAAATAGTCTGGTTACATGAAAAGTTCGGGACATTACCATACTAAATACCAGAATGTCCTTAACACATGCACAGCTGTTACTGAGTCAGGTTTTGAAATCCTATAAATAACTGACTTTACACCATCCTCTAGAGAAATGCCTGAGTTAGTCTGCTTTATCATTCAGGTTGGTGGAGACAGCCGCCTGAATGGCTTGGGTCTATAAATTCCTGGGCCATTCTCCTCTTGTTTACTCCTTATCTACATCTTTGGGCCCTGTATCTTGAAAATAGTTGTCAAGAGAACAGCCCATACCCTAGCAGCTGAGGGGAGAGTTTGTTCTTGACACTTCCCCCTGAGGACCACTTACTTCTGGGTCCAACAGGACATGGTGGCCTTTCATACCTCTGATGTGCCTCCCCTGTATTGACAACATTCACCCCATTCTGCATCCCTACTCGAAAGGAAGTAGCCAGAACAGTTGATACCTCTTCTTCCCAAGATTGTGGAGGTTAAAAACAATAGAGGGGAATTGAAACTGTAGGCCTGAAAAGTATCATTTTCAATATTTGGACTAGTTCATTGAAATTTTATGAGCCAAAAAGAGTTTTGAACAGTATACACAGTGAATGTACATAACCCTTTGTAATTCATTGTGCTTAAAGTACCTCCCTCTCTCTTGTTTTCTCTTAAGGGCCTGATAACAAAGCTCGTTTAGTCATGTGTTTGGTACTGAAGATAGATACTTAAGAAAATTTTTTTTTCAACATTTATAATGATATAAAATTGGACAGCTAAGCAACTAGTGAGAAATAAAGCAGCCAGAATGACCTGCAACCTTCTGTTTTCAGCTTGGTATTCAAAGTTCATTTTTCTTTCAGCACTTATTGATGTGAGTGACCTGAATGACCTCATTTCCAAGTTATCTGTAGAATTCTTTTTTAACCTCTTTTAGATGGGGGAAAGGGGGTACTAAACAAAACAATAGAGTGACAGCTCCAAATTTGTAAAACTCTAAGAGAATACATTCCTGTGCATCCTGGAATGTCAAGATCTAGTTTCTGTACATGTGAAATTTAAATTCTGAATCAATATTTTGGAGCTGAACTGTGTGCTAAAATTTATCTTTTTCAGAACTTTGAATGTGCAGATAACAAACCTGAGTCCAAAGATGCTAAATGACATGCTCACAGTGATCCAGCTAATTAGCATGAAATTCAGATTATTGAGTCCCAGGGAAAGTAATTTTTAGAATTGATGGAACACATTTGAAAATAATCATCAAATTAACAGAGTCCTTCATCTCTTCATATATCATACTTTTTATGAAAGGGAAGTGAAACAGCGAGCATAGTTTATTTCTATGGATTTTAAAACATTTTTATTTAAAAATCACTTTCAGTTAGATCCTCAAACTCAAGTGAGCTTGCACTACTTTTGAAGTTCACACAAGTTATTTTCTTGACTGCAAATCATCTGACTGTAATTTCAAGCTTTGGCAGAAACTGTTAGAAAAAAAGTCCCTCAACAGTTAGAAGTGACCCTTATCTACTACCTCAATCAGAGCTTTAAATAGTGGGAATATTGAAGAATTAGCATTTGGCTTAGTATTCTTATGACTTTTCCAGGCTGGCTGTCACCACTAGGTACTACGTATCTTAGAAGTCAGCTCTTTTTAATATTTTCTGGTTCAATAGGTTAGGAATGTTCAGATCACTTTTGGCTAAGCACCATATGGTAGTTTCCTCCTTTTCCCACATTCTGTGAACTGGAAACCCCCTCTCTGATTTTTCATTTCATGAATTTGAAACAAATATCAGTTTTTAGATTAAAAAAAATCTTGGGGTTCAACACGTTAATGTTATACACTTACAGTTTGCCTATAAATAAGGCTTATGTTGATTGTAAGAGTAGAAGGACCGTGTAAAGTTATTTCATGTCAATATTGCCTTTTAGAAAAATTTGTGTGCTGTTTTCTGTAGAGCTGAGAACAGTTGTTTCTGTCCTCAAATTCTTTGCTAATGAATATGTTCACGCGTTAAAACGTAACACTGAGAATGAAATTTCAGGCTGGCTACTGTTTTGTAAATCTTTTTAGAAATTCCAGATACAGGAAAATTAGGGCATTTGAGGTCTTCATAAACGTAGAACAAAGCTCCAAATAAAGACATTACAAAAGAAAAAGCACAGGTTGCTGAATGGCCATTGAAGTGACTGGAACTTACTCTTCTGGTTTGTATTAATCCATTTCAGCGTGACACCCTGTAATACTAGCTTGAGTTTATGACTTCTAGGGTGGCCCCCATTGGTTAGAAATGCCTAGTTGCCGTCACAGAGTAACTGTCATATCCCTGTCCTCTGATAAATTTATCTCAGGGATCAGAGTGTAGTGACCTCAGACTTATCGTTGTGTTCTATCATGGATTTAATTGTGTTTCCCTTCAAATCTGTAACTATTTGGCTAGGCCATAATTCCTGGTATTGTGTGATATTACTCCATGTTGGAATTCCAGCCTCTATGATGTTAATGAGGGTAGAGGGGTGCTGTTGTGTCAGTGGAGCAGGGATTAATGTATGAAATTGTTTTGTGACTTGAGGAAGACTCTTGAGATATACAATGAAAGGGAGGTACGCTGAGTTTTGGGGATCTCATACCATCAAGAAAGAAAGCAGTGCCAGGAGCTGAGAATATCACCTGGAAAGGACTGGGATTCCTGCACCTCAGAAGCTTTCAATCCAGGGGAAGATTGATGGCAAGGACCTTCCTCCAGTGCCAGCAGAGAAAGATTTCCTCTGGAGCTGACACCTTGAATTTGTACTTTTAGCTTACTGGACCGTGACAAATAAAATTTCTTTTTTAAAGCCATCCACTTGTGGTATTTCTGTTAAAGCAGCACTAGATAACCCAAACATAATCATTCCACTTTTTTTCAAGGAGAAAACTCTACAGGCACAATTCAGAACCTTTTCTCCAATCACAGATGCATGCTGCTCTTCATTAGTACTACTGAATGTGATAAAATATGAATACAGAATTTCTACCATAAATTCTACTTAGAATTCAGAGCTTAGCGAAGTGATTGGGTGGTACAAATGGTTAGAGGTTTGAATCTACTGGTGCCTCAGACAAAAGGCATCCTGAGTTACTTCTGAAAAAGCCAGTTGCTGAAAACCCTATGGAGCAAAATCAAAAAAAAAAAAAAAAAAAAGCCCCAAACCCACAGCTGTTCAGTCAATTCCAACTCATAGTGACCCTATAGGTCAGAGTAGAACTATCCCACAGAGTGTCAAAGGAGTGCCTGGTGCATTTGAACTGTCAACCTTTTGGTTACAAATGTAGCACTTAACCACTAGGCCACCGGGGTTTATTTGTTCTCTAACACATGTGGAGTTGCCATGAGTCGGAAATCAACTCAAGCAGCAACTAGTTTTGGTTTTAGTGGCTATGAGCTCTGCCTCAAAGCTGTGTTAGCCTGGAGGAAAATCACAGCTTAGCCTCCTACTAGTTGTGTAAACTTGTATAAGCTATTTGACTATTTGAAGAGATCAAATTAGAGGTTAGCAGCCTGTTGATGAATTTACCATGCTAATGCCTGTATACTCTTAGAAAAATGCATGACAAATAATGAAATTCAATAAACATTAGCTATTTAATTAACTAGCTCATTTTCTTATTTGGTTTGATGTCTACTCTTCCAGTAAATGGTCAACATTTATTCTTCTATCAAGATCATTCTTGAAGCACTAACAGCTGTCAGCCTGTATATGCAGCTTGCTTTATTGAATGCACTATTAAATCATCTTTGAAGCACTCTTCATGTATCCATTCTCTCCACAGTACTTAACAGAATTGATTTTCATTACTGTAATTTTCTTCCTATAGATTGGTTATAAATGTTAAATGATTGATGAGCAGTTTTTAAAAAGCGTTTTACTAGGGTCACCATGAGTCAGATCCAACTCGATAGCACTTGGCTGACTTTGAAATTTTGGACTAGAGAAAAATGCAAAAAGTGTACAGTTCTCATATATCCCTTGCCTAGCTTCCACTCATGTTATCAACATACGAAACCATACTATAGTAATCAAAATTCAAGATACTGACATTAATATTGTTGTCAGTACTGAAGCCAACTCTTCATACGAAGATTGGACTGGACTGTGGGACATCAAGTGATGCAGGTGGTGTGTCTACTTAATGATTGAATATATATATTAAACCTTATATATGTAAGGCGGTCCAACTGATTTATTTTTAGAGAGGAGAGAAGGAGATGAAGAGGAGAGGATGGAGAGGAGGAGACAAGTGTTTAAGAGGGTACTGGAAGTAAAGAGTTAAAAGGAAGAGGGTGTCATCACATGGGAAGGACGGCATACAGAGTGGTGTAGAGGTAGGTGCTTGGGGTTTTATATGACAAATTAACTTAGATTGTAAACTTTCACTTAATCACAACAAAAAATGTTGTTAAGTTGTATTGAGTCAGTTCTGACTTACAGCAATCTTATGCACTACAGAATGAAACACTGGTCAGTCTTGTGCCATCCTCAGAATTGTTTTTATGCTTGAGGCCATTGTTGCAACCACTACACCAATCCATCTTGTTGAGAGTCTTCCCCTTTTTCATGACACTCTGCTTTACCAAGCATGGTGTTCTTCTTCAAGGACTGATCTTTCCTGATAAAATATCCAAAATATATGAGATATAGTCTTGGCATCCTTGCTTCTAAGGTGGATTATGGTTGTACTTCTTCCAAGACAGATTTGTTATTTTGGCAGTCTATGGTGTATTCAATATTCTTCACCAACACCACAATTCAAAGGCATAAATTCTTCTTTGGTCTTCTTTATTCATTGTCCAGCTTTTGCATATGCATGTGAGACAACTGGAAACACCATGGCTTGGGTCAAGCACACCTTATTTCTCAAAGTGACTTCTTTGTATTTAACACTTTAAAGAGGTCTTTCACAGAAAATTTGCCCATGCAATGAGTCTTGATTTCTTGACTGTTGCTCCCCTGGGTATTGATCATGGATCCAAGTAAAAGGAAATCTTTAACTTCAATCTTTTCTCCATTTATTGTCATATTGCTTTTTGGTCCAGTTGTGAGGAATTTCATTTCCTTTGTGTTGAGGTGTAATCCATACTGAAGGCTGTGGTCTTTAATCTTGGTTAGTAAATGCTTCAAGTCCTCTTCACTTTCAACAAAGAAGTCTGTTTCATCTGCATAACACAGGTTGTTAGTGAGTTGTCCTCCACTCCTGAAGCCCCATTAATACACGGAGGCAAAAATGGACTTTGCAAGGCTGAACATGGCTGTCCTCATGGGTCCTGTTAGTTTATTGCTGTTTGTTACTTCAAGGCTGTTTTCCAAGTCCTGTTGTGTGACTTTGCAGAGACAGTCTTAAATAACTTTTTGGCACATAGTCATTTTTGTCCTTGACCACTAAGCCACACATGTTATTAGAATGCTAATAATTTTTCTCTAATTGCCGATTTTTTCTGCTCCAGGATTAACTCTTGTATCCTACGTTGCATTAGGTTGTTATATTTCTGGTGCTGCTGAAACAAAAATACCACAAATGGATGGCTTTAACAAATAAAAATTTATTATATTATAGTCTAGGAGGCTAGAAGTCTAAATTTAAGGTGCCAGCTCCAGATGAGGCTGTCTGTGTTGGCTCTAGGAGATCTATGTCATCAAACTTACCCTGGTCTAGGAGCTTCTCAGTACAAGGACTCTGGGTCCAAAGCATGTATTATGCTCTCAGTACTACTTTCTTGGTGGAAAGAAGTCTCCCTGTCTCTCTGCTTGCTTCTCTCTTTTATACCTCAAAAGGAATTGATCTACAACACAACCTAATCTTGTAAATAGAGTGCTGCATCATTAATTTAGCTGACTCTAATTCTATGTTATTAACATCACAGAGGCAAGATTTACAACATACAGGAAAATCACATTAGATGGCATACAATACTGAGAACCATGGTCTAGTCAACTTGATGCATGTTTTAGGAGGAAATAAATTAATCCATAACACTCCTTCCTCTCCTCCAAACTGTGATAGTTCCTTATTCTTATGTTGTATTTAATGATGTTGAACTTTTGATGACTACTTACCAGTTTTTCTGCAATGTTTCCCGGTTGAGATTTGTCTGATGGTTTCTCATGAATCCCATTTTGTTATATATTTTAGCAAAAGCATATGTGAAGCTTGGTCCTTATCAGGACATAACTGGTGTTTTATTATTGGTGATGCTAACCATGATCATATAATTAGAATAGTACTACTGGGCTTCTCGACTGTAAAGTTGCTCTTTTTTCTCTTCATAATTGAGAAGTATTTTTTGAGGGAGTCCTTGAGACTAAGATGGTATTTTTTTTCTCCTCAAACTTTTGCCCAGTGGTTTTTGTCACCTGTTTTTTAGGATCTGTCTTTGTATCTTGCCTGCAACGATTATTACTATGGTGTTTGCCTAAGGATAATTTTTGTACTTACATTATTCTTTCAATGTTAATTAATTCATTCATTTTTTTTCCCTCTGAGACAGAGTTGTCACTCTCTCTCCATTTATTTGTTTATTCAGTTATATACTTATATCAACATGAGCTCATGGATATTTATTTTATTTTCTAGGCAATAGTCCACTACCATCAGCTTTTTGTTTCTCAAATCATTCTTGCTGTACGATGTCTCTTGCTGTGTCTCTGTCTCCTCAATTTGGTGTGCCTTCATCCTTTTGTAAGTACTTTCTGACTTTCGAGTACCAGAAGATGCTCCAGGTTCATCTTGTATTTTTTTCCCCTGTCTGAGTCCTTCAGTCTGCCGTTTCTCCAAGGAGCACTGGTTCCTTTTATTAGAGATGGTATTAGAAACTATCATCTTGAGGCTAGTTGTTTATCATAAGCCTATTTTTTTTAAAGATAATACATAAAAACAAAAATCTAGTGAACATATTTTCTCCCATTCAGTGTAAAAATTGCTTTATGATGTCCCATAGGAAAATATATGTTCTTCTAGCTTGGCAAGATATATGAGGACTGCCAATTAAGTTTATAATGTTATCCTAGAAAAACTGCTGCATACGTCATTGCTGAATATCACTACAGTCTCCTTTGAAGTACTCTCCTTGGGAAACTATGCACTGATGCCAGTACATAGTCCACCTCTCAATGCAATTTTGGAAGGTTTTTCGTGGAATGACCATCAGAGCTGTCATTATATTACCTTGATGTCCTGGATGTCATCCAGATGTCTTCCTTTCAATAGTGCCCTTATCTTCAGGTAAAGAAAAAGGTCACTGGGGGCCAGATTAGGTGAACAGGGAGGTTGTTCCAATATGGTTATTTGTTTAGTGGCTAAAAACTCTCTCACAGACAACTATATGAGGTCTGACAATTAAGTTTTCAGACTTGCCACCATGCCCTTATGTTAGCAGCACTGTACAAACAACTCAGTAATGTCTCATAACCTTGGTGTATCAGTGTCTCATAGCTGTGTTTCTGTCTATGCATGGTGGTGCCTTGCTGAGTGGTTTTCATTATTGTTGTGGGTTTTTGTGTGTTGTCTTGAGAGTGTCAGAGCTTTAATTAGAGCAATGAACAACCATTAATTTCTTGTTGAAATTGGTCAAAGTGGAAATGAAATTAGGGATATGTTGGTCCAAGTTTATGAGGATAATATCATGAAGAAAATGAGGGAAGAGAAAGTTATCACAGAGGAAGAGAGTTCAAGGTGGCTAGTAATGAGCAGAACTGATTAAAAAAATCACAAAAATTTGTCAAATTGTGAGTCAAAATCATCAGCTGACTGTGAGAAGCACAGCAGACCAAGTTAACATCAATAGAGAAACAGAAAAATCTTAACTGAAAATCTTGGCATGAGAAAGGTGTGTGCAGAAATGGTCCTGAAGGAGCTCACTGCTGAACAAAAGCAAAGGAGGGTGAAGTTTGTCAAGACGTGTTGGAGAGATAAGATGATGTTTGGGGCTGTGTTATCACTGGCGATGAAACATGAGTAAACCCATATGACCCTGAAACACAGTGTTAAAGTGCACAGTGAAAGTCAGCTAACTCCCCATGACCCAAAAAAGTTCTATCAGTCCAAATCAAGAGTCAAAACAATGTTGTTAATCTTTTTTGATTTGAGAGGTAATGTTCATTATGAATTTGTACCGAGTAGAAAAACAGTTAAGCAAGTTTACTCATTGGAAGTGCAGAAAAAGCTGTGTGAAAAAATTAGACAAAAGTGACCTGAACTTTTCATCAGCAACTCATGGGTCTTGCATTTTGACAATGTACAAGCTCACACACTGTCTGTGAGAGAGTTTTTAGCCAGTAAACAAATAACTGTATTGGGACACCCTCCCTACTCACCTGATCTGGCCCCTGATGACTTTTTCTTTACCCCAAAATAAAAGAAATATTGAGGAAGACATTTTGATGACTTTCAGAACATCAAGGGTAATATAATGGCAACTCTGATGGTCATTCCGAAAAAGAGCTCCAAAATTGCTTTGTAGGGTGTGCTAGGCTCTGGCATCAGAGGGGAGTACTTCAAAGGTGACTGTAGTGATATTCAGCAATGAGGTATCTAACAGTTCTTCTGGGATGAGTTCTCAAACCTAATTGGCAGACCTCATCTGCTGTAAATGCTGTCTCCATTATGTTAGTAAGGGAAAATGGGCAGCAGTCATTTGGTGAGACAGGACTCAAGCTATAAGACTGTATTGAGGCAATCTCTTGGGATATGAAGAAAAAGAAAGCAAGCAGAGTGAGGGACCTCCTGTCACCACGAAGCAATGCTGAGAGCGAACGAAATGCATCCTTTGAAAAGGACCTGGAGTCTCTGCACCTCAGGAACTACTAGCCCAGGGGAAGATTGACGATAAAGATCTTCCTTAAGAGCCAACAGAGAAAGCCTTCCCTGAGAGCTGACACCTTGAATTTGGACTTTTAACCTACTGTACAGCGACAGAATAAAATTTCTCTTTTTAAAGCCATATGCTTGTGGTATTTCTGTTATAGCAACATTAGATGACTAAAACAAATCAGCTTTCAGTGCTAAGCAGTTAAGCACTCTTGCAAAGATTTTTAAAAAGGTAACACATTTTTGTTTTCACTGTGCTTAGCAAAATAAGTCAATCACAAAGGGGCAAGTTTTGTGGAACTCAACTGATAGAATAGGAAATGTATGAAGACAAAAGCTTGCTAGTGGTAACCAGTGGTGGAAGGGAGAAAAGATAGGCAAGTTACTATTTAGGAAACATTGAATTTCTGTTTATGATCTTTGGGAAATTGGTAATAGATATTGGTGATGATGGCACAACATGACTACTGAAATTGATATCACTATATTTTACAAAAACATTATTTTGACAAATACTGTGTTGTATATATTTTTACAACAATAAAAAAAGGAGAGGGTAAAATTTTGTTTTTGAGTTTCAAATACAGAGAACCAAGAGTCTTTTAAATGATGATACACTATTTACTGCAAAACAGAATACTTATTTATGGGAGTGTTCAGTATTTTGTTACAAATAAGCTACATTGATGGGAGTGTTCAGTATTCTGTTATAAATAAGTTACATTTTCCCTTATTATTGAGATGTTCCTTTTTCTTTAAAGATGCCAATTATTTGTGATTTATTTTTTTCAATATTCTACTATTGACAACTATGTATTGTTATCAAAATGGGTATGACTTTCTAACATTAATTTTTTTAAAAGTAAGTCATATAACTTATTTTAAGCAATATATACTTTATGAATTCAATAAACACATTAGATGAATAATTTATTCATTGAATGAAAGGTTGAGCTAAATGTTGAGGTTTTATGTGGTGCTAACTCATTTAATGGTTCCTCTGTCTTATTACAATGTTTTATGACTCATCTATGATTTAGACATCTTTCAAAAAAAGAAAGCTAACCAAATGGATGGTATATCGAGTATTTGGATTTTAAAATAGTTGTTTGTAATATTCTTCTTTGAATAGGGCAGTGAATGGATTTTACCTGTGATGATTTTTTTGTAAATTTACTTGAAATCTTTTTAAAATTCCAGGTAATAAAGCTTAACACAATTTTCTCCTAAGATGTTACTTTATGAAAGAAATTTTTACTGCTGAGGCTGTATCTTCTCTGATGATCTTACACACACGAAAAAGCATTCTCTCATTTACTTTAGAAATAATATACAATAAATACTAGCAAGCAAATATTGTAAACATTAAGTTTGACCCAATATTCACACTATGAAAAAATATGAGGACTGCCAATTAAATTTGGGAAGTTATCCTAGAAAAAGTGCTGCAGACCTCATTGCTGAATATCACTACAGTCACCTTCAAAATACTCTCCTTGGGAAGCTACGCATCCATGCCAGCACCCAGTCCAGCCTTCAAAGCAGACTTGGAGCTCTTTTTCTGGAATGGCGATCAGAGCCAATGTCAAAGTACTTTGATGTCCTGAATGTCATGAAAATGCTTTCTTTTCAATATTTCTTTTATCTTTAGGTAAAGATAAAGGTCACTGGGTGCCAGATGAGGAGAGTAAGGAGGGTGTTCCAGTACAGTTATTGGTTTACTGGCTAAAAGCTCCCTCATAGACAACCATACAATTAAGTTCGTGAAGTTGTTGCCTTGCTACCGTGTGCAATGGCCATTTCAGAAAGAGTTCCAAATTTGCTTTGAAGGCTGGACTAGGCACTGGCATCAGTGTATGGTGTCCCAAAGGGAGTACTTCAAAGGTGACTGCAATCATATTCAGCAATGAGGTATGTAGTGCTTAGAACATTTAAGTTTGAGGACTTGTCAGACCTTGTTGTTGAAAATTAGTTTCTTTACAATTCCTGCCACACTTGTAATGTGTCTCCCACTACTATTTGGCATGCATTTTAGCTTACTGATCTATTATATTCTGGGCATCATTTCAGATATTTTATGTAGTGGGAAGAATGTGTGTTTTCACAATTCATAATTTCAGAATTACATACATGTTTTTGTTTCACTTACAGTTAAGTAACTTTTGAAAGAAACTTCTGAGAATTTGTTGTTTAATGTGTTTTGTCAAATAGTGACATTTTTGTATTTTAGATACCGAAACAAAATTTGTGAAGGTCTGCCTATTTTGAGGCACTAAATACACTTAGGCTAAGGTTTCTTGTTGCAGATATTGGATATGAGCTTATTTTAAGTCATCTTGATAATTTGACTGTACTGTTTGTTCATCTTATAAGATTTTATTAGCCTATCAATATTTTAATTTTATAACATGGCTAACAGATGTACCTGGAAAAGGAGAATTAACCCTGTTATTTTACTGCTGTTCTCTTGTTTGTGTTCTTACCATTACCTTAAATTTATGAATTCCTTCTAGTAATATTTTTAAACCACATAACAAACTTGCTAGTTACACGAGACCATTAAATGATTAGATCCATTAAAATTAATGGCAGAGCCTACAAATTCAGTTAATTAAGCATAAACATTTACATACTAATACATTTGAAAGTGCTGAGATTGAAAGAACAGTGATGAGACCATTCTAGAACTTCTGCTTCCTCAAGTTCAAGGGAGGGCACGTCTCAGTTTTCCATGGCTGCCATAACAGAAACACCACAAGTGGATGGCTTTAACAAGCAGAAATCAATTCTCTCATAGTCTAGGAGACTAGATGTCCAAATTCAGGGTACCAGCTCCAAAGGAAATCTTTCTTTCTCTGTTGGCTCTGGGGAAAGGTTACTTGTTATCAGTCTTTTTCTGACCTAGGAGCTTTTGGGCACAGAATCCACAGGTCCAAATGATGATCTCTGCTCCTGTTACTGCTTTAATGATGGTATGGGGTCTCTCTGTCTCTCTGCTTGCTTCTTTACGTTTCAAAAGGTAATTGACCTACTACATATCCTAATGTTGCAGATTGAGACCTGTCTCGTTAACATAACCACTAATCCCACCCCATTAATATCACAGAGGTAGAATTTATAAAACACAGGAAAATTATATCAGGTGACAGAATGGTGGCCAGTCACACAATGGGGGAAATCATGGCCTAGCCAAATTGAAACACATTTAGGGGTAACACAGTTCAATCCATAACAGCGCCAGTGCTAATCTGCATTTTAATTACTAGGAAAACACTAATTCTGTTTCCCCACACCTCCTGTACATACTCCCACAACTCTTTTGAGCTATTCTGCGTAGTTTCTCATATTCTACAGTGATATAGCCTTTGGTAGAGTAGGGGCAGGGTGGCAATCATAGCTTTTATCTGGAAGTCTTATATTGCAGTTCTATACTCATAAACTTGTGCATAAATTCTTAAAGGCTTCACATTTTATTTATTTTTATTTTCATCTTTATTATTTTTATTTTATTTTAACACTTTATTTTAAAGCTACTTATGATAGCGAAAATAATTTTTATTGGGTAGGTTATCTGCTGTGAAGAAATTGTGCATGCATGTGATTTTTGAATTTATCCACACACCAGTAACATACTCTATTTCCTGTAGAAACTCTAAAATAAAAAAGCTGATTAACAAGCTCTTAAATCTTTCCTGAGATCAGGCAGTGATTGAAATTGATAGACAATGGATCAAATACAATAGTTTCTCCAACTATGAGAATTATATAATAAAGTGGGGAGTGGACCAACACAAAAATGAAAATTGGATTTTAACTCCAGAGCTAACTCTGCTCAATGGGTAGTAGCAGACTGGATTTCTTTTCTAAAAACCATCGAGGTCAGATCCAGGGTTAATGGGATTGTAATGCCATGAAGTGTAATTAAAAACCACTAGTCAATATTTAGTATTTTAATAAATTACAATAGTTAAGATCTTGTAATTAAAAAGGGGGTTAGGGTTATAATCAATTCATTTTCTGAGCACAGTGATTCAATTTTATGATAAAATAAACACTTCATAATGTTTAGTTGCAACGTAGTCTCTGTTTCTCATTTCATTGTTTGTATCAACAATGGAAAACTTTTGAAGCATCAACAGCAATTTTATATTATAGGATAGGTACAGTTTTAATTTTTTTTTTTTCTATTTTGGTGAAAGTATAAATAGCCAAAGATACATGATTTCAACAGTTTCTACAATTGCAATTTTGTGACATTGATTGTATTCTTCAGATTGTGCTACCGTTCTTACTGTCCTTTTGCAAATTATTCCAGTACAATTATCTTAAACTTACTGCCTGCTAGAAAGATGTGATTTTCTTGGCAATAGTTACAATCTGTCTCCAGGAAGTTTGGAAGCAACAGAATGGAGTTATCATATAGCTGTGTAGTGTAACAAAATTATAAATCTTAAAACCTTTGTTTTGTTATTCTTTTTATCCTGGTATAATCCCAGAAGTGTTTAAACTCAAATGGGCTGGTCTTATAGCAGAGACATGTTAGACATGTAAGAGATTTACTCATTCAGTAGGCATTCGACTTGACGCACTTGGCGAGGCATTAATGAGCACCTTCTCCGTGTCAGTTACCTTTTAACCTTAGGGACATATTAGTGAGCAAAGTCATTGTGATCTCATGGAGCTAGTAGTCAAGCAAAAGAAAAGATAAACACATTACAAAAGCATAAAATAAATGCAAATTGTATGTTATTAAAAAAACAGAAAACATAACACTTCTTACAATCAACATTTTAACACTTGAGCCTTTTCTTTCATGAGTGCATACTATGTACTTCATCACAACAATGATAAACACCTCTTTTTTAATATAAATTTTATTTTATTTTAATGTTTTTATTTATTGTGTTTGACTGAAAGTGGACAATCCAGTTTAAATTTTCATGCCCGCCTAGGTGCAGCTCCTATTGCTCTTCTTGCCTGGTAATAGTAGACTCCTCCTTTACGTTCTGTACAAGTCATATCCTCTTAACAATCTCCTGTTCCGTCTTCTCCACCCTCTCCACTCCCCTCTAGTAAGAAGCCAGCTGGGCGACATCATATAGATGCATAGAACCATAAAGTGTACACATGATATGGTCACTCTGCGTCACCAAGTCCAATCCATCCCTGTCCGATAGTTGACCTCGGTAATGATTTATGATCAGGGGCAGCTTCAGGTCTAGGGGCCATGATCTCAGGGCAAGCCCTAGGCCTTCGGACCATCAATTGTGCTTTCTTAGTGGAGTTCTCAGGGTGCACCTCTTCTTATTCTTGTATTGCCACTGGGACTCAACTTTGTGAGCCCCCATCATGGCTGTCACTGGATGTGGCTGGGCACCATCTGGTTCTTCTGGTCGCATGTTGATGTAGTCACCCATTCAGGTGGGTCTTTCTGTCTTCTGGGTTCTCTTTCTCCCTTGTAGTTTTTGTCCTTGGTGATCATTTGGTGTACCTCAGACGGCAGCTTGCTAACTTTTAAGACTCCAGATGCCACGCATCAACATGGGGTGAAGAGGACTCTCTTAGCAATAGGCTAGTTATACCAATTGGCCTCAATGTCCTCTGAGAGCATGGTCCCCGGATCCCTGCCCCTGCTACTCTGTCCTTACCTATTGGGTTAAGATTGGAAGAGTTTTCAGATTACATTGAAGTCCAGTTAAACTGACCTTCTTTCTAATGTGTGCTGTCACTGATTTCACCCAACAGAATTTCTATCAACTATCTAATCAATAACCAGCTCTCTCCTTCCCTCCCTCCCCTTCTTTGTAGCCATCAGAGTCTTTTCTTTTGTATATGAGTCAGTTTTCAAGTCCTTAAAGTAGGGGTCTCATGCATATTTGTCCTTGTGCCACTGACTAATTTCACTCAACATCGTGGATAGAAAGTTCTGTATATGTCGATGAGGTCTAGTTCGTTAACTGTTGCAATAAAGTCTTCTATGTCTTTATTGAGTTTTTTCTTTTTTACAGTATAATCTGTTTTATCTGAGATTAATATTGCCACACCTGCTCTTCTTTGTATATTGTTAGCTTGGTATATATTATTCCATCTTTTAATTTTCAGTTTATTCATGTCTTTAAGTCTAAGGCGAGTTTTTTGTAAGCAACATATAGATGGGTCATGTCTTTTGATCCAAGATGTCACTCGTTGTCTCTTTACTCGAGCATTCAGTCCACTTACTTTCAATGTTATTATTGATAGGTATGTGTTTAGTGCTGTCATTTTGCTGTATTTATTTTTGTGTTGATGTTTTCTCTATTGCTCTTACTATTATGTTCTGGAACTTTCTTCTTTATAGGTTAATTTTTCACACTTTTCAGTATCGGTTTTGTGTTTGTTGAGACTCCTGTATTGCATTTCTTGATTTCATATGTCACTTCTTTGTTGTGCTTTGTGGCTACCCCTATGATCCCCCTTAATAATGTATGTTTAAACCCAATTTTGATTTCTAAATATATTATTGACTTCCTCTCCATCTGGATGGTCTATAACTGCTGTAATATATCTCTCTTTTTAGTGTGATTGTATTGTAGTTTTTATGATATGATCACTGGATCACTTCTTTTATTATTATAGCTTTGGCTGGGGTTTTGTGCCTTCCCTAACTGAGTGGATTTCTGGGTGATGTGTCCTGTATTGTCTCCTAAAACATAGAGTTAATGGTTTTGTTCTTCTAAGCCAAGAGCTTCTTTCAGTATTTCTTGTAGCTTTGGTTTGGTTTTTACAAAGTCTCTGAGTTTCTCTTTATCTGTGAAGGTCTTAATTTCATTTTTGTATTTGAAAGACAGTTTTGCAGGATATATAATTCTTGGTTGGAAGTTTTTCTCCTTTGAGGCTTTGAGTGTGCCACCCTACTGCCGCCATGCCAACATGGTTTCTGCTGAGAAGTCAGATGAAAGCCTACAGGGATTCTCTCTGAATGTTAGCTTTGCTTTGAGTCCTACTGCCTTTAAGAATTTCTGCTTATGTTTCAGTTTGTTAAGCTTGACTATAATATGTCTTTGAGTCTTTCTTTTGGGGTCTATATTGTTTGGTGATTGATATACATCTTGGATATCTATGTTCTCTTCTTTCATAATTTCAGGGAAGTTTTCTGTCAGCATGTCAACAGCAATACTCTGTGTTTTCAGGTGTCATTTCGTGTTCAGGAACTCCAATTAATCATAGATTTTTTCCTCTTGATAGAGTCCCACATGTTTCTTAATGCTTTTTCATTTTTATTGTGTCTTTTCTCTGATTTCTCCTCATAAATGCTGGTGTCAGTGGTTCTGTCTCCCATGTCAGGAAGTCTGTTTTCCATTTGGTGGCTTCTGTTCTCTTGGCTTTGAATTGAGTTTTCTGATTCTTTAATTTTGTTATTGATCTGTTGGATTTTAGAATGCTGGAGTTCCGCCAATTCAAACAGCTTGCTTAATTATTCACTTTATTCTGCTAAATTTTGTAGAGTTTCTAGGAGGGCTCCCTATATAATTTTTTGTTCTTGACCTCTGAAAGTTTCAGAAAGGCTTCTTCATCTGGAACATTCTTTAGTTGTTTCTTTTTGGAGCTTTCTGGAGCCATGGTTGGATTTTTCCTTAAGTGTCAGGCCATGGTCTGTTGCCTTTTGAACATCTAGAGGTTGTTTAGATTCTCTGGTGTTGTCTTAATAGGAGCTGAAGTAAAAGGTGATCACCAGTTACTTCTGTGTAGTCCAGCGATTAGGCCCAGTGGAATCTTTGTGATAGCAGGCTCCACCTCCTGGGTGGCAAAGACATGGCCCTACTTATGGAGTCACTGGGAGGCTCTCAACTGACCTTATGTTGTGGGAAGAGATGCACCACAGTTATTTCTCTAGGTAGTCTTATTTTGAAATGTAAAAGCTCTCTGACAGCTTCCCAAAACAGTCAGGCTGTCAGGTATGCAAGCCCCTATTTCCAATTGGCTATGGACGTACCTCTATATCTATCCCTAGATGCTGTGATCTAGTTCAAAGTATGGACAGGCTACTGCCCTGCTGTCATCAGGGGCTGGGCCCTACCCGAAGGGTAAATTGTGCTAAACACAGCTTTTCTTCTGAGGAAACGCTTCCCAGGCTGGCTCTGTCTCTTAGCCTGGGAACTAGCCCCCACTGAGGCCTCTGTTTGGGTAGATCCACCTCCCAGTCAGACAAGATGGTGTCCCACAGTGGCTCTCTTGCCTGCTGTGAAGTAGCTGAATCAATGGCGGAGGTTTGGAAAGAGGATCTAAGGGGCCATGGTGCTCAGAGTCCAGAGCCAGATTCTCAAAGTGTGGCTGTTCCACTCACCGGTCACGTCAGCAGTGTGGCAGAACTTTGCTGCCACTTAAGCCCAATTGCTGCCATAGGCTAACAAAAAGGAAAAAAGTTAAAGCTAGTAGTTACCTTCAGTCCATGAGAGCTGGCCATTCAACAAGGGCAGGGGTCAGTGAAAGAGAGGAAGTTTCCCATTTAGTGGCATGTTGTCAAAAATGACAGCCCTATGCCATGTCCTAGGGCTTACTAGGTGTCTAGAAGTCTCTGTTTAATTATCCATCCTGGCCTTAGTTTTCAGAGGGAGTTAAGGAGACCTGTGTCTAGTCTACCATCTTGACTCTGCCCCCAACAAACAGCTCTTTAAAATCAAGTTCTCAATGCTAGTCAAGTTATACAACTGTGAGAAACAGGTTCTAATACAGTGTTATGGTACTTTTTCAACAAATACAGTTCTAGATGAAGAAATGCAATGAGGTCATATTTATGTTGGTATTGCAAGATCTATGATTTATCTTATTGCTATGGATGTTACAGTTGTTTCCAGAATCATTAACTGTTGTCAAGCTATGCTTTATACAACTGGTGTAAGACGGGATATAAATTTTCAAATGCATATAAAGTAATTGAAACATTTACAGGTAAAACCATAAGGGTTAGCACTATGATTCAGAATCAACTGACATCAAATTAAGTCTTGACAGATCTTTACTTTCTAGGGTTAGTAAAGCACAATTAAATTTTCATTTTGTAATATCTCAGAAACATTTTTTTTTTTTCAAATTCATTTTTGTAGCTGGAGCTAGGCTGAGTGACAATTAGCTATTGAGGTTTAAGATAAACTTGGTAAATTGTAGTCAACAGAATCTTTTATTGGCTTGGTGTTTGAAAAGGACATTTACCTCATTTACCATAGTTAATATAAAAAAATAAATAAGATGCTTGTCTTTTTTGAGCACAATGGATTTCTGCCTCTTTGCTACTTATTTCTTTACTTTTAGCTGATAGAACACATCTGAAATAATAGAATATATGAAGATACTAGTATTGTAGAAAAAAGTTCCCAAACTTTCAGAAGTATATAGATTATTACAGACAGAAGAATATAGATTGCTGTGGATAATGCAATCATAACTGGGAAACATAAATTAGACCTTCCCCAAAGGGTCCTTAGATCAATAAACCATTTTAAAAGCTTTGAAAGCTTAAACTCTTGGAAGCTTTTAAGATGGTGTGAATTGAAAATATGTGTTTTACAATGACCCGAGAGCATCAGTGCAGATTTCGGAGACTGATTCTTAAAGACGGATGATGTCTTAAAATTGTGTGACAATACTCTATGAACACATCCCTCATACATTAGTAAAGACTCTGCTACCCAAAACTGTGCAGATCTTTTGGGTTGTTTTAAATAACAAAGCACAACAGACATGATAAGCCTCGGGCTAAATCAGAATTCTTTTCTGAATTCTGAAATGGGTAAAAAATAATGAATTTCTTGTCAAAAATGGAAATTGCCAGTACCTTTTAAACATGGACAAAAATGACGCTATAGAAAAATTGTCTTATAACTGGTCTTTATAGTCAGACAGGTGAATATATTAACTCTTAATTGAGGACTTAGAAATTTACACTACCAGTGTGATAATTTCAACTGGAGATCGAGCAAACATTATTTAAAACACCCAAACATGATTATTTAAACAGAAGTAGTTGAAATAAATATTCTAAGCATATTTGAACAAAAGATCTTAAAAGTTTAAAATGTTTCCAGTAGTGACTTGATGCATTGATATGAAACAGTTTCAAATTTTGTAGCCATAGGTGATTGACAGAAGTTAAAAATTTCAGATTATTTCTGCTTTGCTTAGTACACAACTACTGGTTTAAGTCCAAAGTTGTCCAATCACTGGACAGCTTGATTTTCTGTTTTGTCTGATGCAGTTTCCATTTCAGCTGTCCAGTAACTGGTTTTTGTGTACTCACAAAACATGTCTAGAAACCTGTAAAGAAATTGGCTTCTTGCCCTCATTTATTGGTGCAAGCAGAAGTTATTTTTCTCATTATTTGTGCTGCTTTAAAAGTCTTGGGCTGAATTCTTTCTCCCACTGTCTGCCCTCAGACCAACCTTGACCTGTAATGCGTTAGACAGGCCTCTCTAATTCTAACAATGGACACAAGCATGATTATATATGATGGCTAAGGTTGCATTTCAGCTTGGTTGGGTTATGATTATCTGTACTTTGGCATTTGTGTAATGTGATCACCTCTGTGTTTGGATCTGCTATGAATGGCCAATCAGTCAAAAAGGAATTTCCTTAAGCATAGGACCTACGCTGAATTTAAATGGCCATTCTGGCAAGGCTTAGGGCTTTTACTTATTCTGGATCCTGCAGCTAACTCCTGTTCATCTGATTTCTGGTTCTTGGGACTTGAGCTAGCAGCTTACCTACAGTCTTCTCTGTTGATCTCAGTATACTCAATCTTCAAAGCTTGTGAGAAACAGCCCTGCTCTCTGACCTGTCGATTTTGGGTTCTCCATTCTCTGTGGGGAAGCCTCTGGCTTGGCCAAGGACTTGGGACATACCAGTTTCTGCAACTGTGTGAGGCATTGCCTTGATATGAGTCTCTCTCATAGGTGTTTATATGCTTTACTTGTTTTAGAACCCCTAGTTGCATAATAGTTAAGTGCTATAGTTGCTAACTGAAAAGTCAGCAGTTCAAATCTTCCAAGTGCTCCTTGGAAACTCCATGGGTCAGGTCTACTTTGTCTACAGGGTTGCTGTGAGTTGGAATTGACTTGATGCCAGTGGGTTTGGTTCATTTTGGTTACTGATTTTGTTTCTCTAAAGAATCCATCCTAAGATGCTATGTATTCACCCTCTGTCTTCCAGTAGAATTTAGAGATTTCGTGACTACTGTAGCTCCCCTTTGATCCTTTAAATTTTGATGTCAGAATTTTTTCATACTGTTAACAACTTCATAAATTTCAGATGTTCTTTCTCAAAATTATGAGCTTTGAAACCTCATATTGTCATTTTTTTTAGTTTCATTACCGTATTTTTTCCCTGTATTTTTACTGTGTATTTACTCTGTATTTACCACATGATGTAAAATTTTTTTTTAAAAAAGTAGCTATGTGCCCAGAACATCTGCACTGCCTGTCTTCTCAGCATCCTTAGTCTGGATTCCAGACCTGGTGGGTGTCACTGATTGGTTGGGTTGCCTACTAAGACACATGCTATGTTGATTTACCAATGGGAAAGAGAGTTTATATACTCGGTAGGCAAAACAAACAAATAAAAAGTGACAAGTGTTCATTTTAACTCTTAAGCTGCAGTAGACACTCTGCCCGTGACCCTCCCTCCCCCATCCCTGTAGTGGTAGAACAGGAACTGCTGATATTTGCTTCCTTGATTCCAGCAGTACAGATGTGTCAGGCGGGACTCCTACCAAGTGCCCTCTGCCACTTCATCACTGGGCCAGAGAAAGAATAAAAAGTGCTTCATACACTGGTTGGCAAACACACAGCAAGTCCTCAATAAACAAGTTGTAACTGTAGCTTCAAATCAGCGCAGCCTGCATTCTAACTCACATGGTCACTGCATTGGGATCAGTCAGAGAGGCCTGGTTAAATGGCTATAACGAACACAACCATTTTTACTGTAGAATTTCCTGATATCTAGATATTTAGTGTTTAGTTTTGCTCTTCTTCACTACATTTAATTATTTATTTACTTAACTTTTATTCCTACCTTTCCCTTCTTTGCCAAGCCAGCCGCCAAGTGCCGTTACATTTTCTTAAATTCTCATTTGTATTCTCTGTATGGAACATTTTTTTTTCTTATTTGTTTGCACCCTGGTAGGCACAGTTGTTAAGAACTCGGCTGCTAACCGAAAGGTCAGTAGCTTGAATCCTTCAGCTGCTCCTCAGAAACCCTGTAGAGCAATTCTGTTCTGCCCTATAAGGTCTCTCAGAGTGGGAATCAGCTCATTGGCAATAGGTTTGGATTTGGCTTGGTTTTATTGTATTTTCATACCTTTAAAAGCTTTCTTCTTCTTCCTGATTCCATCTAGAGCTTTTAATTTCTAGTTATACCTTTTGTTGTTTTCCTCTGTCACTTTAAGGTTTTTAAGGTGATCTGTGATCCAGTGAATTTAGAATACAGCAATAGGACAATATTGAGGAAATATCCTGTGATTTTCTTTTTTAATGTTGGAAACCAGACAGGGAAGTATAATTGTAATTCTGAGAAAGCTAGCCTAGGCTATAGTTTCCCGAAGATGAGTATCTTACTTGTTTGAGAAGATAACTGGGGTCTTTCTCGGGCCTTGAGACTTGCTTTTGGGTCATTCAGCTTTCTCTGATGCACCCTTAGCAGGATGGAGAAAGAAAGGGTACAATGACCCTTTTTCACTTCAGGGTAGTGAAAGGAATAAAGTGCCCTTATCCTGGAGGAATCCCTAAGGGCTGGGATAAGAAGAAAGAAGAGGGAATGAAAATGTTTCAGGGCCCCTGAGGTAGGCAGTCCGCAGGAAGAATAGCTACAGGAGTGCAGGTGAGGTGGCCATTCAGAGTGCCTACAGGAACTGGAAGTGGGGCAGTGTGGGAGAGGGGAGACTGGCTGTTCAGTGTTGGCTGGTTCCAGGATCAAGACAAGTTCTCAATAGTGGGGTGAATGTAGAACAACCTGACAGTGAAATAGCCCCTCCAACCTGGAAATTGCCTGAAGCAGAAGACTTTTCAATAGCCTTAATAGTAAACAGAGGTGAGATTACATGCTAACTTCATCTTTGTGAAGTCTC
This sequence comes from Heterohyrax brucei, assembly GCA_028571685.1. Taxonomy (NCBI): domain Eukaryota; kingdom Metazoa; phylum Chordata; class Mammalia; order Hyracoidea; family Procaviidae; genus Heterohyrax; species Heterohyrax brucei. The sequence continues at coordinate 9,421,164 of CM053156.1, forward strand.
AGGAGCGAAATGGTGGTGAACATGGTTTGAGAGACCAAGGTTCTTGCTCTGCTGAGCAGTATAGATTACATGTCAGCCCATCTCCTTGAGGGCTTTCCACTTTTTTGCTGATCCTCTACTTTACCAACTAATCCCTCCTGGTAATATGTCCAAAGTATGGGAGTCCAAGTCTTGCCATTCTTGCTGCTAAAGATCTTTCCTCCAAGAAAGATTAGCTTGTTCTTTTGGTGGTCCATTCTAGGTCCACATTTATTTCCTTTGCTCTAATATTATATTTCGCTTCTTTTAAAGCTTACTTGTTGTTACTGGTGAGATCTTATTAATTTGTCTCCCTCCAAATTTAGGAACAACTACTTAACATTTTTATCTTAGCCATAGTGGATATGCTTGGATGGGCACCTGATCCAACTAGGCCAGTAGATTCCTGCACAGGGATTTTCCATTAAGGGAGATGTATAGACCTCTAGATCTGTGAATCATTGCGTGTAAATCCTGAACATCTACATCTACCTACCTACCTACCTATCTGTCTATCATCCCCTACTTTCTGTATTTGTCTGTCTGTCTGCCTGTCTACCTCTCTTTGTCTCTCTATATGTATATCTGTGTATCTCTTTCTCTCTATACATATATCTGTCCCTCTCTCTGTGTATTTATCTGTGTGTCTGTCTCTATATGTGTATGTCTGGTTGTCTGTCTATCTAGCTATCATCTATCTATTTTTCTCTGTCATGTTATCCAAAAACAGCCACAGTAAAAGCCCAAAACTGTTGCCCTCAAGTTGATTCTGTCTCACACTAATTCTTCAGGACAGAGTAGAATGACCCCATAGAGATTCCAAGGAGTGGATGGTGGATTCAAGTTGCTGAACTTTTGGTTAGCTAGCAGCTCTTAACCACTGCATCACCCTCCTTGTTATTTAGGAAATCTGATAACCTGAAACATACGAAGAGATGGATTAAAGCAGGCATGAGAGAGTTGCTGGGATGAGAGACAAAGTTCTGATGGTATTTGAGTCTCCAGTTTTTGTAGTTACGAACTCTGGGTGCTTAAAAACCAAAAAACTTTGGCAATTCAAATCCACCAGCTACTCTTTGGTAACCCCATGGGGTTGCTATACTCTGTCCTGAAGAGTCTCTATGAGTTAGAATCCACTGAACAGCAATGAGTTTTGTTTTAGTTTTTAGGACACTTTTAAGCTTACAGAAAAATTATACAGAAAATACTGGGTTTCCGTGTGCTTAACTAAGAGATCAGCAGTTCAAATCCACCAGCTGCTCCTTGGAAACTCTATGGAACAATTCTGCTATGACCTAGAGGGTCACTATGAATTGGACCCGACTCGATGGCAGTGGGTCACGGTATCACGAAGACTAGTTTCACCATTTTTGTAAAGTCTCATGCTTCACCTATTCATCCTTCTCCTCTTTCACCTGGACCTCTGGCAACCACTGATCTTTCCCCTGTCCCTAGTTTTGCCTTTTCTGGAATGTCATGTAGTTGGTCTCATACAGTGTATCGCTTTTTCAGACTGGATCCTCTTACTTAGCAATATACATTTAGGTTTCCTCCATGACTTGATGCTTATTTTTTTTTTATTGTTGAATAATACCACAAATGTACCATAGTTTATTCGTGTGTTGAAGGACATCTTAGTTAATCCAAGTTTTGACAACTATTGGTAAATCTGCTGTAAGTATTTATATGCAAGTTTTTTTTGTAGACATTTGTGACTCATTTGGGTAAGTATCTAGGCATGTGATTGCTCTGTAAGCAACTTCCAGACTCTTTCAAATTGGCTGTGCAGTTTTGCATTCCTGCCACCAGTGTGTGCAAGTTCCTGTTGCTTCCCATTCTCACCAGTATTTGGTACTGTGCCTCTGGCTCTTTTATATTCCCGAAGTTCAACTGCACTACCATTCTTGAGATTCCTGGGAAGCATGCATCTCTCAGATAAAACTCTTTTACTCCTTAAATGCACATTAGTTGTTTTTAGAACTTCACCAAAAGAATTCAAACTACTATAAAAAAAAATCATTGTGTTTCAAGTGAAAATTTGCAGTTGTATTTTCTCATACGAAAACTTACACGTTTTGCCATGTGACCCTAGCTACTCCCCCGACCCTGTGACAGCACACTGTTCCCCTCCACCCTGCATTTCTCATGCCCATTTAACCAGCCCTTGTACTCCTCGGCCAGTGCTGCTTGCCTCACGAGTTGCCCACATGGTCTCCTGTATCTGTTCAAGGCAAGAAACATACGTTTCACCAGTGTCATGTTATGTCTCACATAACAGTTAGATCTTTGTCTGAAGAGCTGACTTATAGAATGGCTTCAGTTCTGGATTAACAGAGAGTCTGGGGTGTGTGTTCACCCAGGGATCCTCCAGTCCACCAGACCGTCAAGTCTGGTCTTTTTACTAGAGATTTATTTCTGCATCCCGCATTTCTCCTGCTCCATCACAGACTCTTCGTTGAATTCCCTATAAGAGCAGTCTTTGATGGTGGGCAAGCACTACCTAGTTATCCTGGCCTCAAGCTGATATGGTCTGTGGTTTATGTGCTGCTCTCTCTTGCGCTTGTAATTTCCTCCTGTAGTTGATGCTCTTTCTCCTTTTCTCCAGGTGGATTGAGACCAACTAAGGTTTCTTAGATGGCCACTTGCTTTTAAGACCCTAGACATTGCTCACCAAAGTGGGATACAGAGCAACTGCTTTAAAAACTCTGTTATGCAAACTGACTTACATAGCTCCAGAAGCCATTGTCTCCAGATTCCTGACCCTAGATCTCTGTCTTTGGAAGTGTTTGGGTTTATTTGGAATACTTCTTTGAAGATTTGGGTTTGGTTCATTCGTTCTGACTTCTCCACTGCTCTGTGTTCTCTCTCCTTTCAACTAAAATCATTCTTGTCAAATATCTAATTAGTTAATATACCTCTCACTCCTACCTCCCTTATAACCATCAAATAATTGACTTCTGTGTTTAAACTAGTTCTTGAGTACATATAATAGTGGTCTCATATGGTATTTTTCTTTTGCAATTGACTAATTTTCCTCAGTATAATGCCTTCCATATTCTTCCATTTCGTGAAATGTTTCCCAAATTCATCATTATTCTTTATCATTGCATAAATTCCATTGTGTGACTGTACCATAGCTTGATTATCCATTCTTCCATCAATGTATACCTAGGTTGATTCCACCTTTTTACTATTGTGAACAGTTCTGCAATGAACATTGGTGTGCATGTGTCTGTGTGGTAGCTCTTATTTCTCTAGGATGTAGTTGTTGTTAAGTGCCGTTGAATCACTTCTTTTTTTTATTTTTATTTAACATGACTGAGTGAAAATGTACATTCACATATAAATTTACATGCCCCTCCCCCCCATATGCAGCTTCCACTGCTCTCCCTGTCTGGTAGACAGCACACTATTCCTCTCTGCTCCATACATGTCTCATCCTCCCAACAGCCTCCTTTCCCCTCCTCTCCGTCCATTCCCTTTCCTCCAGCCAGAGGTCAGCAAGATGATATTCTATAGATGTATAGAACCATAAAGTGCTTCCAATATATGGTCACTCTGCATTGCCAAGTCCAATCCATTCCTGTCCAAAGAGTGGACTTTTGTTATAATTTATGGGAAAGGGCAGCATCAGGGCTGGGGGCCATGCTCTCAGAGGAACCCCAAAACAACTGGACCATCAACTGAGGTCTTTTAGTGGAGATCTCAGGATGCACCTCTTTTTAATTCTTGTGTTGCCAGTGAGACTCCTCTCTGTGAGCTCCATCGTGGCTGTCACTGGTGGTGGCCGGGCACCATCCAGTTCTTCCGCTCCCAAATCGATGTAGGCACCCACTCTTGTGGGTCTCTCTGTCTTCTCGGTTGTCTTTACCGCATGTCATTTTGGTCCTCGGTGAGCGTCCATTCCTGCTGAGTTGGGACCTTTTGCTGTGTCCTCGGATGGAAGCTTGGCAGCTTTTAAGACCCCAGACGCCACTCACCAATGTGGGGTGCAGAGAGCTCCCTTAGCAAAACGCTAGTTGTGCCAATTGGCCTGGAATTCGCCTAAGAGCTTGGTGCCCCGCCCCCCGCCCCAGCTACTCTATCCTTGCAGTATTGAGTTAAGATGGAAGGAGTACTCAAGTTATGCTGAAGTCCACTTAATGTTGTTCTTGTTTCTAATATGTGCTGTCACCGCTTTCTCCCAACTAGATTTCTAGTAACTATCTAAACTAAACCCTCCGCCCCTCACCCTCACTCCCTCCACTCCCTTGCAGCTGTCAAAGAGTCTTTTCTTCTATACACAAGTCTGTTTTTGAGATCTTATCGTAGAGGTCTCATACATATTTGTCCCTTTGTCACTGACTACTTTCACTCAACATAATGTCTTCCAGTTGAAACCAGGATAGGAGATGTTTCCTGGAATCATCGTTATTCTTTATCATTGCATAGTGCTCCATTGAGTTTATGTACCATAGTTTACCTATCCATTCTTCTATTGTTGGGCATCTGGGTTGATTCCATCTTTTTGCTATCCTGGACTGCGCTGCGGTAAACATTCTGGTGCATGTGTCCGTTGGTGTGAAAGGCCTTGATTCTGTAGGATATACTCCAAGTCGTGGAATTACTGGGTCAAATGGTATATCGATATCCATTTTTTTAAGGAAGCGCCAGATTGCCTTCCAAAGAGGCTGGACCATTTTGCAACCCCACCAACAGTGTAGGAGGCTTCCACTTTCTCCACAGCCTCTCCAGCATTTGTTGTTTTGTGTTTTCTGGATCATGGCCAATCTTGTTGGGGTGAGATGGTATGTCATTGTTGACTTGATTTGAATTTCTTTAATAAATAAAGATCGTAAACATGTCCGCATGTGTTTTTCAGCTGCCTGGATCTCCTCTTTAGTGAAGTGTCTGTCCATCTCCTTTGCCCATCGCTTAACTGGATGGTTTATCTTCTTCTTATTGATATTTTGTAGTATCTTATAGATTATGGAGATCAGGCGTCGGTCTGACATAGAGTTGCGAAATATTTTTTCCCATTCTGTGGGTGTTCTTTTAATTCTATTAATAAAGTCTTTGGATGAGCAAAAGTGTTTGATTCTTAATAGTTCCCATTTATCTATTTTCTCTTCTGTTGATTGAGGTTTCTTTGACAGAATTTGGAGTCTGTCCTCATTGTGTATTAAAACTTCCATTGTTGTTCCTACCTTTTCTTGGATGAGCTTTATCGTTTTAGGTTTGATATTTAGGTCTTTTATCCAGTTGGAGTTGGTTTTTGTATAAGGTGTAAGATATGGATCATGATTCAGTTTATTGCAGGTGGATAACCAATTTTGCCAGCAACATTTGTTGAAGATACTGTTTTTACCCCAGTTTAATGTCTTATGGCCTTTGTCGAATATCAACTGTTCATAGGCAGATGGTGTCATCTCTGGGGTCTCAATTCTGTTCCATTGATCGATCTGTCTGTTCTTGTACCAGTACCAGGCTGTTTTGACCACTGTGGCAGTGTAGTATGTTTTAAGGTCGGGTAATGAGAGGCCTCCCAGTGTGTTCTTCTTCTTTAGTAGTACCTTACTTATCCAGGGCTTCTTCTCTTTCCAAATAAAATTGGTGATTTGTTTCTCCATCTAATTAAATATGATGCTGGAACTTGTATTGCAATTGCATTATATAAATAAATTGCTTTGGGTAAAATGGACATTTTCACAATGTTAAGTCTTCCTATCCATGAGCAGGGTAGGTTTTTCCATTTATCTAAGTCTCTCTCAGTTTCTTGTAGCAAAGGCTTGTAGTTATCTTTGTAAAAGTCTGTTGTTTCTCTGGTTAGATTAGGTACTTGATCTTGTCAGGGGCTATCATAAATGGTATTGATGTAATAATTTCCTCATTAACAATCTCGTTGTTGGTATAAAGGAATCCTACTGATTTACTTATGTTTATCTTGTATCCTGAGACTTTGCTGAACTCTTCTATCAGTTTGAACAGCTTACTTATAAACTCCTTGGGGTTTTCTGCATATACAATCATATCATGTGCAAACAGGAAGATTTCACTTCCTCTTTGCTGATGCAGATGCCCTTTATTTCTTCGTCTTGTCTAATTGCTCTGGCTAGAATTAGCACAATGTTGAATAGGAGAGGTGACAGTGGACATCCTTGTCTAGTTCCTGATCTCAGGGGAAAGTCTTTCAGTCTCTCTCCATTCAGGATGATGTGGGCAATTGGCTTTGTATAAATGGCCCTTACTGTGTTGAGGAATTTGCCGTCTATACCCATTTTGCTAAGAGTTTTTAGCATGAATGGGTGTTGGACTTTATCAAATGCCTTTTCTGCATCAATGGACAAAATCAGGTGATCCTTGTCTTTTGTGTTATTTATGTGGTTAATCACATTAATTGTTTTCCTGATGTTGAACCAGCCTTGCATCCCTGGTATGAATCCCACTTGGTCATGATGGATTATTTTCTTGATATGTTGTTGTATTCTGTTGGCCAGAATTTTGTTGAAGATTTTTGCATCTAGGTTCATGAGTGATATCGGTCTGTAGTTCTCTGTCTCTGTTGGATCTTTCCCTGGCTTAGGTATCAGGGTTATGCTGGCTTCATAGAATGAGTTTGGGCGTACTCCATCCCTTTCTATACTGTGAAATAATCTCAGTAGTATTGGGGATAACACTTCTCTAAATGCTTGGTAGAATTCTGCCGTGAAGCCATCTGGGCGTGGACTTTTTTTGGTTGGGAGTGTTTTGATGACCTTTTCAATCTCTTTCTTTGTGATGGGTTTATTAAGTTGTTCTGCTTCATGTTGTGATAATTTGGGTAGGTGGTGTGAGTCAAGGAATTGGTCCATTTCCCCTAGGTTTTCCAATTTGTTAGAGTACAGTCTTTCATAATATTCTGTTATGATATTTTTGATTTCTGTTGCATCTGTGGTGACAACTCCCCTCTCATTTCTAATTAAGGTTATTGGTTTCCTTTCCTGCTTTTCTTTAGTAAGTTTAGCCAGTGGTTTATCAATTTTGTTGATCTTTTCAGAAAACCAGCTTTTGGTGTTTTCAGTTTTTTCAATTGTTTTTCTGTTCTCTAATTCATTTAGCTCTGCTCTAATCTTTATGATCTCATTTCTTCCGGTGCCTGAGGGGTTCCTCTGTTGTTCTCTTTCTGCTTGTTCAATCTGTAGATTTGGTTTCAAACCTTGATTTGGTTTTTTTCTTCCTTCCAGATGTGTGCATTTATGGAGATAAACAGACCTCTGAGAACTGCTTTGGCTGTATCCCATTGGTTCTGGTAGGAAGTGTTTTCGTTCTCATTGGAATCCATGAATTTCTTTAATTCATCCTTGATTTCCTCTTTAACTCACGTTTTTTTGAGCAAGATGTTGTTCAGTTTCCAAGAGTTCCACTTTCTATCTATGTTTTTTGTGCTATTGATTTCACCTTTGATGGCTTTATGATCTGAGAAGATGCTGTGCAGTAATTCAATGGTATGGATTTTGTTGACCATTGCATTATGGCCTATCATATGGTCAATTCTGGAGAATGTTCCATGTGCACTGGAGAAGAAGGTGTAGTTGTCTGCTGAGGGGTGGAAAGTTCTGTATATATCAATGAGGTTTAGTTGGTTAATTGTGTCAATGAGGTCTTCTGTATCTTTACTGAGCTTTTTTCTAGATGATCTGTGTAGTAATGAGAGTGGAGTGTTAAAGTCTCCCACTATTATGGTGGAGTCATCTAACTCTCTTTTGAGAGTAGTCAGTATTTCTTTGACATATTTAGGTGCTCTGAAATTAGGTGTATAAATATTTAATACAGTTAAGTCTTGCCTGTGTACTGAACCTTTCAGCAATAAATAGTGTCCATCTTTGTCCACGATGGTGGATTTGACATTAAAATTGATTTTGTCTAAGATTAGGATTGCCAGCCCTGCTCTTCTTTGTTCATTGTTAGCTTGATATATATTCTTCCATCCTTTAATTTTCAGTTTGTTCCTGTCTTTAGGTCTCAAGTGAGTTTCTTGTAGACAACATATGGATCGGTCGTGTCTTTTGATCCAAGATGACACTCGGTGTCTCTTTACTGGAGCATTCAGTCCGTTCACATTCAATGTAATTATTGATAGGTATGTGTTCACTGCTGCCATTGTGATATGTTTATTTTTATGTTGATGTTTCTCTGTTGTTCTTATTAGTCTGTTCTGAGACACTCTTTTTTGTGAGTTGATTTTTCACCTTTTTCAGAGCTGGTTTTATAGTTGTTGAGACTCGTGTGTTCGATTTCTTGAAATGGTATGATACATCTTTGTTGTGCTTTACAGCTGCCCCTATGAAACCCCTTAATAAACTATTTATAAACCCAATTTTAATTACTACCAGTCTTGTCATCTTCCTCTCCATCTGGAAGGACTATAACGACTCTAGTACATCCCTCTTTTTCTTATGATGACACCATAGTTTTCATGATGATCACTGGATTGCTTCTTTCCATATCAAAGCTGTGATTTACTTTGGAGCCTTCCCTAAATGAGTAGAGTATTGCGTAGTGTGTCGTTCTAATATATAAAGTTGGTGGTTTTGTTCTTCTAAGCCAAAGCCAAGAACTTCTTTCAATATTTCTTGTAGTTTGGGTTTGGTTTTTACAAAGTCTCTGAGTTTCTGTTTATCTGGGAATGTCTTAGTTTCATTTTTGTATTTGAAAGATAGTTTTGCAGGATATGTAATTCTTGGTTGGAAATTCTTCTCCTTCAAAGCTTTGAATGTGTCGTGCCACTGTCTCCGTGCCAGCATGGTTTCTGCTAAGAAAGCTGAAGAGAGCCTACAGGGTTTCCCTTTGAATGTTAGCTCTGCCTTGAGTCTTGCTTCCTTTAAGAGTTGCTGCTTGTGTTTCATTTTGTTAAGCTTGATTATAATATGTCTTGGAGTCTTTCTTTTGAGATCTATATTGGGTGGTATACGATATGCATCTGAGATGTCCATATTCTCTTCCTTCATGATTTCTGGGAAGTTTTCTTTCAGCAGCTCAGCAACAATACTCTCTGTGGTCTCAGATGTCTCACTCTGTTCAGGGACTCCAATTAATGGAAGGTTGTTCCTCTTAATAGAATCCCACATGCTTCCTAATGCTTCTTCATTTTTCTTGTTTCCTTTTTCTGATTTCTGCTCATAGATGCTGGCATCAGTAGCTCTGTCTTCCAAGTCAGAAATTCTTTTTTCCATTTGTTCCATTCTGTTTTCTTGGCTTTGCATGGAAGTTTCTATGTCTTTGATTTTCTTCTTGATCTGGTGGATTTCAGAGTACTGGTGTTCCATCAGATTGAACAACTTGCTTAATTTTTCATTTTGTTCTGCTGCATTTTGTATAAGGTCTAGAAGGGCTCTGTATATAATCATTTTGTATTCACTTTCTGATGTTTTCATAAAAGTTTCTTCATCTGTAAAACTCCTTGTTTGCTTTGTTTGGGAGCCTTCTGAAGCCATGGCTGATTTCTTGTGTGCCACAAGTGTCTGTTGCTTTTTGGGACCCATGTGAGTATGTAGAGGCTGGAAAAGGTACGGTGAGGATGGACTGCAGATGTTTCTTTAGGCTGTCTTAAAATGTAAAGCAAAAGATATCTGACTACTTCACAAGTCAGCTAGGTTTTCATGTGTAGAGGTCCCTCTTCTCATCTGACAAAGTAAGCACCACTATATCCAACCCCAGGTGATACAAACTAATTCAGAATACAGCAATGCTACTGCCCTGGTAGCCTCTGCTGACAGGGCCTAGCCTTAGCCAACACTGCGTCGAGTACTGGTTTTGTGACAGAAAAGCGCTCTCTTGTGGGCAGGTTCTGGCTCCCAAGCTAAGAATTAGGTCCAGCTGCGGCCACCGTACCCAAGATGGCGTCCTCCACACAGGCAGCAGACAGAGGGGCTAAAGGTGCCCAGAGGTGGTGATTCCTCTGCTTCTGTTGCAGGGCCCCCAACATAGGCAGCACTGTGCAAAATCAGTACTTTTCTGACGGAGAAGCGCTGTCCCGTTTGCAGGCGCTGGCTCCCAGGCTAAGAACGAGGTCCCGCTAAAATCTCGGTACCAACATGGCGTCCCGCACCCTGACCGCAGAGCTCCGCACAAACCCCGCTGAGGCAGCTACAAAATGAAAGGCTCAAAGTGTCTGGATTAACAGAGTCCCGAGCCTGGCTCTCAGAACATGAGAATTTCGCCGGCCTATCCCCCCAGCAGCGCGTCTGAGTCCAGCCGCCAGGCAAGGCCCAGCTCCGCCCGCCAGCCGAGACCGAGGAAAAAATAGTCAAAACGGTGCGTTTACCTTCCGTCCGTGAGAGCCGGGGCTAGCCAGGAGCGGGAGTCAGCGAGAGAGAGGAGGTTTTTCGCTGAGTGGTGTGAAGTCCCAATTAACAGCTCTGTGCCGTGTCCTGAGGCTGACCAGGTGATCAGAAGGCTCTGTTTGATTGTCAGTTCAGGTCTTGGTTTCCAGAGGGATATAAGGAGATGCGGGCTCTTGACTCCGCCTCTGTGGTGGTCAGGATTATGTCAACTTGGCTACTACCTATTTGGCCTCTGTATTAAGTGGCAGGGCGGGGTTTGTGGTGGTTCCCTGCCCCTCGGCTCTCATCTCGTGACACTGGACTACGGCTGCTGATCACTCACGTGGCCAGGAGCTCCTGCTGTCTTGTTCCAGCGTCTGGTTCCGGGACTTGAGCTAGCAGCTGTTGCGCTCATCAGTCCTTACAGTCGGCACTTGAGAGTCCTGCTCCCTGACCTGCCAATCCTGGGTTCGCCAGCCTCTGCCCAGTCCTGCTCCCTGACCTGCCGATCCTGGGTTCGCCAGCCTCTGTCACTTTGTCTCACCACCAGCTTGGGATCCACCAACCTCCAGCCTCTGTCCTTAATCTCGCCACCAGCTTGGGATCCACTGACCTACACCACCGGTGATCTACAACTCTGGTCTCTGACTTGCTGACCTTGGGTTCCTCAGCTTCCGTGGACACGTGAGGCTTGTGCCAGAGCTTGGGACATTCAGCTTCTGTGATTATGTGAGCTGTTTCCTATATTTGTATCTATCTATCTGTCTATGTATATATATATTATAAATTTTTCCTTGTACCTACACGTGTTACTGGTTTTGCTTCCCTAGAAAACCCAGCTTAAGACAGCCTCTTACCCCATATGTTTTTAACTAAGAAAAAAAATGTATGCTGAGTTCTCTTAGTGCCCTAGAAAGTTTTGGTCAAACTCAAGGGAAAACTCTGGAATATTTTCTTTATTCTTCATAATAAACTACCTGATTTCTACATATTGTTCTATAGACCTTGTCAGGTTTATTATTTGGGCATCTTGGGACCTATATTTTGACCAAAGTGCAACTCTTGCCCCGATTTCAGTCAGTCTTTGTCCAATACATAGCTTAAATGTGGATTTCCATGACAATTTATATTTAAGAGTTTTGATGGCTAGAAACACGTTTATTTTGGGTTTGACACAGATTCCCAGAGATTACATTTGACAAAACTATCATCATGATCCCCTTTTACCTGCTTCATAAGCCCCCCAAATCTTAAGATTATCCCTGTATGATTTATGCTAACATGAATTTTGAAGTGTTTTTTCAGACACGGAAATGCTTAACAATTCCACTCTTATACTCCTACTGAGAAAGCACACTTTTCAGCCATTTTAACTTCTCTGTCTCTGAACACTGCAACAAGAAAATGTCTCGGAGAATATAAAAAATTTTCAAAAAATTGTAGCTTACCACCAACATGAATGGGAGGCTCCATCAGCATGGGAGACCAGAAAAACCGGATGATGCTTGGCCACTACCAGAGGCAGCCATGATGGGGAACACAATGTAGAATCTCTGCTGTAGACCAAGAAAAAGAGGTATGAAGTTCAAGAACTCTACTAGAAGATTGGAATTGATGATCAGACAGGCTGGAGGGTCCCTGGAAACATGAGCCCTAGACTTAATGAAAGCCTTGACCTGAAACCAATACTGAAGTCAAATCTTCAGACAGAATGGACTGGACTTGGACACACAGTGTGAGCATATGGTATGTGTGCCTTATGGTTTTATACATTTATAGGAGGCTGTCCCACTGGTTTCTTTCCAGATGGGAGAGGAGAGGGTAGAGAGGAGGGATGAGTTTTCTTTAAGAGGATACAAGAAGTAAAGAGTGAAAAGGAGGAGTATGCTGTCACAGGGTGAAGAGAGCAGACGAAGTTGCAGATAGGCAGGCATGAAAAATTGATTTGGATTGTATACTTTCACTTAATCATAATAAAAGAAAGAAAAATTGTGACTTTATTTCAAGAATTTTACTATCTTGAATTTTTTTGCATAACAAACAGATATAACATTTATGGAATTCTGAGGGTTTTAAGAGGCAAGAGATATTCAGCAACAATTTAAAAAATAAACATTCTAGAAGTAACTCCTCTGTGTTTGAAAAAATCAAGAAATTTTCACTGTTGTGTTATTTTTGTTGCTACCTTCTCTGCTCTATGGGAGAGTAGGCCAAGAAAAGTTTAAAAGTTATTAGCCAAGTCTAACCAAGGAATTAAAGTAATTGTACAGAAGCATGAATTTATACTAGATTTTTCAAATAAAAATTTTGGCCAAAATGTAGTTGTGGGCAAGCTTCTGTCCTAGGACCCATTTAAAGTAAATGATCCATGCCTTAAAAATCTTACAAATGCAAATAAACAGGGGAAAATTAGGCACAGAAGTCTTTTCATGAAAATCAGTCACCAAGTCTAGTATAAAACTCAGAATAAAGTAGTTCTGTCTCGTAGGAATATATAGATATATATGTATTTATTTATATATATGTTTATTTAATCTCATATAAACACACTCACACAAGACATGCTATCTACAGGGCCAATAAATGGTTAAAACTAATACAAAAAATGTTACAAATACATCAGACATAAATTGCAGCCACAATTCTCATTTATATATATATTTTTATGATTATGACAGTGAAAATTCAGTAAATTTCTGACAGAGAAAAAAATAATGTGCTCAACTACAATCTGTATTTTTATACTTGACCTAAGTATATTCTCTAACCTCAAATTATATTATCTCTAACATAAAACTTGGTTCATTTCTATTTAATTCACACTGTGTTGGTTTAAAAAATAATTGATTTTTTTTTCCTTCCTTGAGTCTTTAAAAAAGAAAGAGAGACTTTACACATCAATTATCAGTGTTAACTACACATATTTGATGGGTGCTTCCTTTTCCAATAAAACACTTCTTCCGAGAAGCACTTTCCTGAACTTTTTTCTTTAATGGAAGGGATCAAAAGTTTTACAGTAGTTTTGTTCATTATTTTTCTTGTGCTCAAGTCCACTCATTCTCCAGAGAGCTCTGCCCTCTTTTTTCTCACAAGGGAACTAACTTAAACCCTGTTTAACTTCAACTGCATTACTGGCTGCTCCAGCTGAACGGAGACAACTAGGGACATCAAAGCAGTATATAAGAGCGCAGGGACAGAGGATGTATGGATGTTTTTCCCAGCTCTCTCTCTGTCTTGTACCCTGTCCCTGAACCCTTCTCCACAGTTATAGTTTTCAGTACACTCTGTAAACACTAATTCTTTCAATTCTCTTTACTGAACTGTAAAGTTTCCTCTGTTTCTTACTTCTAAAATAGCTTTTCCTCTAGTGATGGAGAGACAATGTAGACATTCTGTCAAGCCAAGCCAAGTGCCGTCGAGTCGGATCCGACTCTCTGCCAGTCGTTAAGTATATACATTTCAATTCTGCAATGAAAAACTGGGAAAATAGTCACAGGATGTTTCTCTAGGCCTACAGGAACCACAGTGAGAAGCTTTGACCCCAGACTGCGCTTGTCACTTGACTTCCAAAGTCAACTCTTTATCAAGAGACCAAGGTAATGTTTTGAGTAACTAGTATCTAATAACTCCTGGAGAATTTGTCTATTCCCAAGATAAAGTTCATCTGATAAATGGATATTATTCCTTTATTGAAACCTCAGAAGAAAATTTATAGCATGTATATTTGTAGGATTTGTAGGATCCTTCCTCAAAGGCTGCCAGTATGCCCCTCAAATAATGGACTCTAGGTCCATAGAATGGTTTAATTCTAAGTATTGGGTGAATAACTGTGAATTACTACTATGAGAATCCTGGTAAAATTTCTGTCCACTATACTAGATTATTTCTCAGTGATTTAGATCAAACAGTACCTGCTAGATTGCTGGTAGCAATAATGCTGGTTATTATACAAAACACCAAATTGCAAGGCTGTGCTGAAAAATCAGCATGTCAATTACTATATAGGAATGGTGTTTCTGAGACAGGACCCAGACTGGTCCATGAGGTACACGGAAATCAAATGAGTATGGTCCCAGATCTGCTCTTTCTGTTTTATAGTCTTTTCCTTATGAAAAATTTGATATTACTAGGATGACCAGTTATCTGAGGAGGAAAAAAATTTAGGCATAGCTTTTTTTTGACAGATTTGCATGATAGGTTGGCACGGTACAGAATTTGATGCAATGCCTTATAGTCTCATTCAGAAATAGCTCGAAGAGATGGCTATGGAATGCAATTTTTCTGGTAGGAATAATTTTGAGTAGTTTACATTCAGTTCCTTTGTTTTTCAGGCAAAATAAAGTACAGATTTACATGACTAATCAGTATTTGCTAATGGTTTGAATAAAATATGATTAGTAATTAGATAGTCTTTGGATGCAGATTAGGGTATTATGTTTTGGAATGGTCACACAGCATAATATTTGCATATCGTATGAATTCCCGATAGAGGATGCTCTCAACAATTAAATAAACAAGATACAACTCATTTTCTAGGTATCAGGAAACCTCTCTACCCAGTCACTTCAGTGATGCTCAATGAAGAATATAAATAGTCTCAACAATATAAAAATTTCATTCTTTGTGGCTGACACAGACACAGCTAGTGCTTACACTCAGTGATCTACCTGACAGTAGCAGAGAAACACAGAGCCCCTAGAATGACACCATTCCTTGTGGGGATACAAGGTGTTCACCATCTCACTATCTGCAGACAACTTGATTATTTGACTCTGTTCCATTCCCTTCCACTATAGAGGAATAGTAATCTGTCCTCATGTGAATACCCCAGATCAAGATTTGTCTTTTCTACCCGCAAAGAACCTGTAATTTCATTTTCCTCTTGTAGGATGCCCATTCTATATGATCATACTTCACATGACATTATTCTGACCAGGAAATTCACAAAATATTTACTTCTTAATCCATGCAATTTGGATTGTTAGGGTTTAGGTGTCCTAGTCCAAAGGAATGGAAACTGTGGTGGTGTAGTAGTTAAGATCTACAGTTGCTGACAAAAAGTTTGGCAGTTTGAATCCACCAGATGTTCCCTGCAAACCTTGAAGGGCAGTTCTATTATGTCCTCTAGGGTTACTTGGAGTTGGAGTAGACTTAAAGGCAGCAGGTAAGTCCCAAGGAAGAAGACTTCTCACAAGGGAATAAAGCCACAGTTTCATTAACTTAGACATCAAGACCTTATTCTGGCTATTTAAAACTTCTCCTGCTGCTGAACATGCAGGTTGAGACTGACTCCTGTTCACAGCAGAGAGTTGGTTGCTGTTGTAGAAATGGAGGAAACCTTGGTTGCATAGCGGTTAATGCTATGGCTGCTAACCAAAAGGTCAACAGCTCAAGTCTACCAGGTACTGCTTAGAAACTCTAGGAGGCAGTTTTACTGTCCTATAAGGTCACTACTAGTCGGAATCAATCGGATGGCAGTGGATTTGGATTTTTTTGATTTTTTTATAAAATGTGGATAGGGAGCTCTTTTGCTGGAAGCCAAGATATTTAGGCAATACCCCTTAATATTTCCATGACCATTAATAATAGTCAGTGGAAAAGTGTGATAAAACAAATTATAGTCTACAAATACAGGGACACGTGGAGTTGG
Organism: Heterohyrax brucei; assembly: GCA_028571685.1. Classification (NCBI taxonomy): domain Eukaryota; kingdom Metazoa; phylum Chordata; class Mammalia; order Hyracoidea; family Procaviidae; genus Heterohyrax; species Heterohyrax brucei. The sequence goes on from CM053156.1 coordinate 9,437,112, forward strand.
AAGAAAAACTACTTTGGGCAACAAAGGCTGATTAAAATTCAGCCTTGAGGCAAGGATCAAATCAAGTCTAAGACTGTTTATACCCTTTATTAAAACCCTTTGAATGAATTAAAGTAGCACATACTAAATCCTTTCAATTGAATAAAATAGCTAAGGGAAAAGCAATTAAAGGTGTGCCTCTCTCACTTCAGGCTGATTGAGCTAAGACCTGTAGCTAAGTTGGAAAAGAGAAAAAGTATGGAGCAGGGAGGAAAAACATGTTGTAAATCTAAGAAATATGTCTAGAAAGAATTCTGGATGTGGCATCGGTACATTAAACTGACTAAGCATTTTTAAAAATTCAGTTTTTAAGAGACTGATTAAGAATTCACGAGCATGGACCAAATATGTACGACTAGTAAGAATTTCAGGGTTACTTTGTCAATTTGTTGTGCTGTGGTGGCTTGTGTTTTGCTGTGATGTTGAAAGCTAAGCCACTGGTATTTCAGATATCAATAAGGTCACAAATTTCAGCAGTACCTCCAGACTAAAACTAGGAATAAAGACTTGATGATTTATGTCTGAAAGTGAACCAATAAAAACCCTTTCGATCACAACAAAATATTGCTTGATACAATGCCAGAAGATGAGTTTCCCAGGTTAGAAGGCACTCAGTGGACCCAAGCACACCAACAATCCAAGAAATAGTGCAGGACTGGGCAACATTTAGTTTCGTTGTACATGGAGTCACCATGAATTGAAACTGACTCAATAATCACTAACAACAATTAAAAAATTAAAATGACACCTTAATGAAGACACAATGTCATGTATGTCAAAGGAGGTTAAAAAAATGAGTGAATAACCAGGAAGAGCAACCAATGGGCATGGAGAACAGTTAGGAGAACCTTCTGAGGGCCAGAATTACAGTTTCAGAAAGTAATTTTTCCACTTTCCTAGCATAAGAGAACCTTCCTATATTTGTTTAGCGTGATTTTAGAATCAGATCCAGATTTCTACAGAACTGTGACTTCTCTGTGTTTTCCATTTCCTTTCCTGATAGTGGTAGTAATTTGTCCCTATCCTATAATTTCATATTGGGATTTGGGTGTTGAGAATGAATGTAGATCTCCAGAAGAAAAGGAGCCATGTCTGGATAGACAGCCCTCTTGACATCACTTGGAGATCAAGAATTTTGAGGTGGATACAGTGATTTTGGGGGGGGGACTTTTCTTGAGAAGGGAGCCAGTATATGTTTCTGTGTTAAAGGAAGAAGGTGACAGACTATTATAGGCATTACTACTATTTAACAAATAGCTTTCATCACTTTTGGGAGCATAAATCAGATTATACTTCCTGGCCAATTTAAGATTGCCTTAATGAATGAAATAAGAGTAGAATTCTATCATTTAAGACTGAGAGCCTTTACACATTAGTGTACAGTTTGCCATACTTCCTCTTTCTCTCCATCGTGATTACGAGCAAGAGTGGCTGTTCCACTAGCCTGAGTGAGGACAGCACTGAGCAGAGTCCCAGCTCACCCCAAATGCATATGTGATATGAGAGAAATAAGCCATTGTTGTTCTAATTGAGTAAAATTTAAGGTCACTTATTATAATATGAGATCTCTATGAATCAGAATTTATTCAACAGCAATAGGGATTTTATTATCATGATACACTCTAGGCCATTCTGTGATTTTGTTATTCAAAAGGAATCATCACAAAGCTTAAGAGATTCTGTGACTTCTGTCACTACAGTGTTTCTCAAGACACCCTGGTGGTTTAATGGCTGAGTATTCTGTTCCTAACTGCATTTTGAACCCACAAGCCACTCCATGGGAATCTGCTTTCATAGGAAACTCTACGGGGCATTCCACTCTGTCCTATCAGGTCATTGTGAATAAGAAACAAATCAACAGCATGTAGCAACAACCGTATTTCTCACTCTTTTTAACTTCTTTTCTTTTTCCAGTCTGAATCTTGGAAGATACAATTCTTTCTTATCTCCATGTATCAGCATCCTTAAAAAAAATTATTAATATACTCTTAATATACTAACTGAACATTTTCACCACAGTTACATTGACGTTAGTAAAGTAGATTATTTCTAAATAAGCAATTTAATAAGTTAACAGAACTTAAAACTTTATAAAGAATGATATGAACAAAATTTGGTTTGAACAGTTATGCTAGGGGGCATATGCAGTTAAACAATACATACACACTTCTGAATTTGCATCAGCTGTTAAAGAGTTATCAGCATTAGAGAAACTTGGAGAATTAATGTGTACTGCACATGTGTTTATTCTGTTACACTATTCGTAAAAAATAAAGGCCATTATCCATTGTATCATGGTTTATTACAAAGAACAAAGAGTTCTAGGCTTTTCTGGTCATAATCATTCTCTCTATCTAAACCCTGAGAAATCTTTAAAAATAACTATCTTCCTTTCCATTTTTACTTTTTTATATCTCTCTCTCTTTGTACAGGCAGTGAATTTTACAAACTACAAGTAGAAGCAAACATCCTTCAAATACTTGAAAATAATTACAAAAAGCAGCTACCAAGTAGTTAATTTTTCTACTCCTTTAGGTAGCATAAAATAGAAGACATTTGCACAAGAAGATGTTCTCTGCTGTTCCTTGTGGATGTGCAGCTGGGGTAAATTTGCTCTTCTAAGAGTCTGTTCTGCATTTCAAACACAAGGTCTATAGATAATGAGATTCACTTGCAGTAAGTCTGGCAAACCCAGCCAGAGAATTGCTGTCAGTGGCAGAGGCTCAGCTGCAATGAAAACTGATACAATTCTTTAACTAACAAGTTATCAGGATGATAACTGGCTGTAGCTAGCCTTACAGTGGAAACGCTGGTGACATAGTGGTTTTAAGTGCTAAGTCTACTAACTAAAAGATCGACAGTTCAAATCCACCAGGTGCTCCTTGGAAACTCCATGCAGCAGTTCTACTCTGTTCTACAGGGTTGCTATGAGTTGGAATCGACTCGATGGCTGTGGGTCGGGTTTATTTTTGGTTTAGGCTTACTAATATTCAGGAGCCATGATATACTCAGATGCTAACCAAATGGTTGTCAGCCGAAATGTGGCAATCTACTTTTGTAAAGATTAAACCTTGGAAATTCTGCGTGGTAGTTCCACTCTGTGCTATAAGGTCACTATGAGTTGAAATCAACTCAACAGGAAAGTTTCTTTTTTTTTCAGTAGTGCAGTAGTTCCTAATTCAGTGAAGAGTTTAGTTGGATTCCCTTGCATACGTTACCTCAGCTTCCTCCTTCCCCACACATCTCGGAGACGTAATTAGGACAAATTTTCAAGGTACCAAGATGCATGAACATGCCAAAATGCCTATAAATTTAGCCCTTTTTAGCTATGATGCTATGCTGCTAACTGAATACAGATTTCAGATTTTATTTCTAAATTATGTTCATACTGACTTACAGCCACTGGCGACTCATTTCAGGATGAGGAAGCAAGTGTCCTTTAAAGTCTTTGCTCCCCAACCTAGGGCAACTTCTCCATGCTCAACTTCCTGCTTTTCATTATGAACCAACAATGTCCTATCATCACTATTTATTGTTCCTTAAAGTGATATTCATATAGCTTTTGCCTCTATGATATTCATATACATGTATTTATGCCTTGACATTAAACTTTAACCTCTAAGTTACTGGGGTAGTCCATTGTATTTATTGTGAAATATCTACCAATTTTCTAGAAATACTTCTGCAAAAGACAGGGTATTATTATGTAATTCTTGATCTGCATCCCAAATGCTGTAGCAGGACAGGCCTCTGCTTAAATTTAACTTATCCAACAAACAAACAGCTCTATTTGTTAGTGATTTCTGTAATATTTTTCAATGACTTAAAAATTATTTGACTTAATTTTCAATGTAAATTTTTTTGGGTAGAGGGAGAGATCATTTGTTTAGTAGCCAAGTGCTTTACTGTTTCACCATCTAGGAACTCCTCATCATCTGTAAACTCAGTTATTTATTTTTCTATTATCTCACAGGGGTAGAGACTGGGACAAATATCATCTGAGATCTAAATAAATAAATCAAAATAAGTAAAAATATTTCTGACTTATTCTCAGTTTAATCTAGTAACATCTTACTCTTTGTCAATCTACATTTCTGATCAAACTCCCTGGTGATCAAAACCCTTCTTCTTTTGTAATCTGATAATGGATTAAGCTGTTAGCTCCCAGGGTTAGTTGTATTTTTAATAATGACTTCAAAGATTCACATGACTTTAATAAGTAAAAGAACAGTGTTATAAAATGATCTCAATGAGATGCCATCCGTCTCCTTGCCAGTTTTTTTTTTCCCCCCTTCTTCTTTTCTTTCTCAGCTGTATTTGCTTTCTCATTAAAAGAAGATCTTAATAGAGGTCATTAGGAAGTGGTCAAGGATTTGATTCTACTTGGATCCACAATCAACACTCACGGAAGTATCAGTCAAGAAATCAGAGGTTGTACTGCATTGGGTCAATCTGTTCCGAAAGACTTCCTTAAAAAGGCAAAAAGCAAAGAAGTCACCTTGAAAAGTAAAATACACCGGACCAAAGACATCCTATTTTCAACCGCCTCATATGCACATGAAAGATGGACAATGAATACAGTACACCAAAGAGGAAACGTTGCCTTTGACTTGCGTGCTGGCAAAGCATATTGAATATACCATGGACTGCCATAGAATGAGCAAATCTGTCTTTGAAGAAATACAACCAGAATGTTCTTTAGAAGTACAGATGGTAAGACTTTGTTTCGCATATTTCAGGCTTATTTTCATGTGGGATCAGTTCCTGGAGAAGGACTTTATGCTTAATAAAGGGTCAGGAAGAAAGAAGAAGATCCTCAGTGAGGTGGAGTGACCCAGTGGCTGCACTGACAGGCTGAAGTATGAGAAGGATTATGAGGATGGCAGAAAATTACACAATTTTTTTTTCTATTGTACATAGGGTTGCTAGGAGCTGGAACCAAATCAACTCCATATAACAAGAACAATGGAAGTCATAGACTCTCCAGTATCTCTGAAAGACTACGGGATTATTTCCCTTCGTGGACACTTACACCAAAACCCTGATTAGAAGGTTAGAGAGTCAGGGGACTACAGTTCATAAAACACTGGATGGCATTACATGATGGTGTCCATCAAAATAAAAGATAGTCAATAGAAATTTATAACACCCTTAAATATATTAAGTTGTTAAATCACGTAAAAATAATTACCCAACCATTATCACTAGCTGTGTCAGGATACAGATATAAAGAGAGAGACCGTTCATAATTTTACACTTAATTAATGTGCAATAATTGGCTGGTTTCTCCATAATTAAATAACAGCCTGTGCTAAGGACTGAGTCTTCTGACATGCTTTGGATCATAAGCTTGTATGGCTTTGCTCTGATTAGCTTAAAACATACCTGTCAATAACTTTTTTTTTTCACAGATATGGATGGTTTCACAGAGTATATAAATGTCAGAGGAGTCTTTTTGTTATGAACAATGACTCATAAGATCATTATGGGCATCCGTGGTTATTTATTGTGGTTTTATGGCATTTTGGAACTGTGATCATTAACATAACACCATTGTGAATCTTTTTGGTTTTCTATATCTGAGGAATTAAATGAGAAAAGGCCATCAAAGCACTTTTCACTTTTATGCTTGACTACATAAAAGAATCCTACAAGAAATAAATCCATGTTTTATGGCTTAACTTTTCAGGACAGTTAGAATTTTATGAAGATGCCTAGCCTCCAGGATTGTAAAGACAGGAAGAGATATACAAGCAAAAATGACATCTCCACTTTATTCTGAATGATCTAGTTTAAAAGATTCTAATCCTAACTACCAATTTTAAGGCACAGTTTGTGTGCCAAGCAATTACTGAACATGCTGCATCTCATTAAATTCTCACAGTAGGCTATGAATAATGTCACATACCCATTTTTCAGTTGAAAACACTGAGGCTTATAAAGGTTACAAACATTGCTATCTTAGATAGTGCTGCTATGGCAGAAATGCCACAAGTAGGTAACTTTAATAAACAGAATTTTATTTTGTCATAGTATAGGAGAAATCCAAATTCAGTGTGCTGGCTCTCTTTGTGGGCTCCAAGAGAAGGAAAGTCTTTGTCTCTTTTCCTTTTGTTCCTCAATTTCCTGGTGATTTTCACGCGACATTGCATCTATTGTCTCTCTTCTGCGGTTCCTCTTCCTTCTAGCTGTATATGTCATAATCTGTCATCTTAAAACACACCCTACACTGCTACAGAATGAGCAGTCATGGCTGAATGGTAAAGGCAGTGAGCTAGAAATTCACCGGGGTCTTCCAGTGGTTTGAATCCTGCTGACTATCTGTTGTTTTTCTGCAGCATACTGATTACTTTTTGAAACCCTGGTTGTGTAGTGGTTAAGTGCTACAGCTGCTAATCAAAAGGTGGCCAGTTTGAATTCATCATGTGCTCCTTGAAAACTCTGCTCTGTCCTATAGGGTCACTATGAGTCAGAATTGATTCAATGGAAGTGGGTTTTTATAACGAAGAAGACTCTCTTACCAAGTGGGTTACACCCACAGGTATAAGGATTAGGATTTACAGTTCATATTTTGGGGTGACACAGTTCAACTCATAACATTTGTCTATTTTCGAGTTCAGAGTTTTCTAACTCCAAAGCTCATTCGTTTCCTTTAGTGTTACAGTACTATTCTAATTATGGAGAGTGTGTTGAAGAGAAGACTGAAGTAATTTAGTCTGACTCACTTTACAGGCTGTTTTTCAGCTAGTTACAAGTTCTTTACTGCGTGTTAGATGAAACTGGACAATCTTGGCTTCAAATAGTGATCCTCAATCAACTGGAATCTGTTATCTAGCATTGCAAGGGCTACTGCTCTCTACTAATCTATTCCTTCTTATAACTTCACAACAAAAAAGCAAACATCTCTGATAAAACCTAGTAAGAAGAAATATGTTATCATTATATAACAATGGCTAAGAAGCATACATCAGTTATTCATTAATATACTGAAAGATAAATTTTTATCATAAACTACTTTCAAAATGCCATGGGCATCCATATACTCATATTAACTGTCGCACTTTTAGAAATGCTTTAGTGTTTGATCACATGTGATCATTTTGGGGAGTCTTCTTTGTAGAACCGGAGGATATTGTTTTGCATTAAATTTGAAATGCAACTTACATAAAAAGTGTTTGCATCTCCAGTGAGGTGTTATTGTGCTCATCTGGAAACATATTTAGGCCTGGATTCTTAGTTTGAGACTTATTAAAAAAAAATTGAGCTTATAAATAATGGCCATAATGTAATAACTAAATATATTTCTCTCATTTTGTTCCACAAAAGTTTATTATTACAACTGTATGGATACAATCATCAAATGGGCAAAAAATTTGACTAGACACTTCACCAAGAGGATATTCAAATGGTCACCAAACACATGGAAAGATGCTCAACTTCATTAGCTATGAGAGAGATGCCAAATCAAAAGCACAATGAGACAGCATTTCACCTGCACTAGGATGACTAAGATAAAAACAAAACAAAACAGACTATAAGAATTGTTGGTGAGGTGGTGGAGAAATCAGAATCTTTATCCACTGCTGCTGGGAAAGCAAAATGGTACAGTTAGTTGTGGGGAAAATAGTATGGTGATTCCTCAAAGAACTAAAAGTGGTTTGCTAAGAATTCCACTTCTAGGTATACACCCAAAAGACTTGAAAGCAGAGACTCAAATACAGAATTGTACACCACCAATGTTCGTTGCACTACAATTCACAATAACTAAAAGTGAAAACAACCTAACTGCCCATCAATAGATGAATGGATGGACAAAACAAATGGTACATACATACAATGGAATACTACTTAACCAGTAGAAGAAATGAAGACTTGGCACATGCTGCAATCTGGATGGAACCAGAAGACATTATGCTGTGTGAAATAAGCCAATTACAAGAGGAAAATATTATATTACATCTCTTATATAAAGAGATAAGAAAAGGTAAGACCAAGGTTTATTAGTTGTTATCAGGAGCCCTGGTGATGCAGTGGTTAAGAGCTCAGAAGCACCAATTTGTCTTTGGAAACCCCCTCTGGCCTCTCTCTGCCTCGTAGGGTCCCCACGGGTCAGAGTCAGCACCACCTCAGCAGATGCGGTTCTCTGAGGGGTAAGACGGCGAGGAGAGGAGGGAGTGTTAATGATAATAGAAGAATTGCCTAATTAAAGATAGGGTCGTACAGCCAATAAGTTGTACACATGTAAAACAGTGAACTGGCAAATCTGTGCAACAGAATACGTTCATGACAACAACAAAAAGAGCAACTGTTGAGGATGCTTATGTACAACAAAAACCTCATGGAATTTGGTTCCTTGTATGGTGGTTAAGAGTTATGATTTCGTGGGACATTCTAATTATTTGGCCTGATAATATGTTTAGTGCTTCTGTTCTACCTCCTAGTTTGTAGCAATGTTCTTGGAGTCTTAAAACCCTGCAAGTGGCCACTTGAGGTGCAATAATTGGTCTCTATTCACCTGAAAAATAGAAGTAGAAGGAGAATCAGGAATAGAAGGAGGATATGGAGTGTGTGGCTATTTGTCTCCATGAACATCTGTCTCCTTTGCCAGGAAATCAGAACTGCACAGTTCCCTGCTACTAGAAACGAACATTTTGATCAGAGATTCTGTAGAAGAATCCTGATTGAAAGGGGAAATTTTCAGAACAGAATGTTAAGTTATCATGGACTTCCAGACTGTCTGGGGCCAAGAGAGCTGGATGAAACCCTGAAATTATTGTTCTGAAATAATCTTTAAACTTTTAGCCAAAAATATTCCCTGAAGTCTTCTTAAAATCAAACAATAGTTTAGCTTGATTATTAAAAATGTCTGTCTTGAGAACTATGTTCTTTCAAGAACTATTTACATGAGATCAAAATGACAACAGAAACTAAAAAGATTAGATAAGCACTTTAAAGGATGGTGAGTTTACATTACTCGAGGAGGAATAATTCATAAAAGGAGTTTGAGAATGGTTGAATAACTCAGAGTGTAATGAATGTTAGAGTTGTACCTGTAAAACTGGTTGACTTGGTGTATGTTTTCATGTGTATATTCTCAACAACAAAACAAAATAAAATTGAAAATTGAAAAATGATACGAGTTTGTTATGAAATAAAAAAAATCAAGGAGACATTATATGCAGATTACTTTCTGCCTTTGAGTTGATTTCGACTTTTAATGACTGTATAGGACAGAGTAGAATCACGCTATAAGATTTCCAGTGGCGGGTGGACTAAAAATACCAACTTTTTGGTTAGTGGCCGAGCTCTTAACCACTGAGCCATCACTTCTCCATATGAGATTGCATCTCATATATCAAAATACTCTTTCACTCTCCACAATAGTTTCAGCATCATTTTCTTTAATTCTAAGTATGACCCACTCTCCTCAATTTCTTTCTTCCTTTAAATATTCATTTACCTTTGGGCATATGCTTAGGAGTGTATTTGCCTTTGAATATTTACTTCAGGATACATTTCTTTGAGTAATAACCAAAGAATTCAGGACAGAATTCAAGACTTGATGAAAGTAAGTACAAACTGACTCTACATGCCTTAGTTTATTAGTGCTAACAGAACAGAAATACCATAAATTCATGACTTCCAAAACGAGAAATTTATTTTCTTACAGTTCTGGAATCTCAAAGTCCAAATCATGTCAGGATCTCAGCTGTATTCATTTCTTCCTGGTTTCTGGTGTCTGTGAACAATCCATAGTACTTCCTTGTAGAAAATCCTCACATGACCTATCTTTCCCCAGTGTGTATGTCTCTGTGTCTATTTCATTCTTTTTATAAGACACCACTGAGAAGTGATTAAGTTTAAGACCCACTCAACTCTGGCACGATCTTAGGAACATAAGAGAAGAATCCTATATCTAAAGAGCATCACATTCATAAATACATAGGTTATGGCTTCAACGTAACTTCTGGGGCAACAAAATTTGATCTATCCAGTTCTGATCGTCTTTGAGTCAGTTCCAACTCATTGTGACTCCATGTGTGCCAGAATAGAATTGTGTTCCGTAGAACTATGTTCCATTGGGTTTTCAGTGGTTGATTTTCTCAGAAGCAAATTACCAGGCCTTTCTTCTAAGGCATTTCTGGTGGACATGAACCTTTAGCCTAAAGTGAAATGGAATTTCACACAAGATCTGCAGCCCTAGGCTGATTCCTATAAGGTTAGATTCAAATACACCTCTACTCTTCAACACCTTTACCAACTTTGACACCAACCATCCCTTGCACAGCACTCTCTGTTTCTCTGTTATGTTAAAAAATTCATTGCAATGGCCACACAGAGTTCACAGATTATATAAAGATTGTGGGGCTTATTAGGGAAGTAATACATTATATTTCAGGTGCAGGACCACTCAAAGATGCAGTTTTTTCACCAGGATAACCTTTTCCTTGGCCCTCAGTATATGCACAAAGGCACTCAGCTTTCTGTTTCCATGGGCTGGGAAGCCACTGTACAATCTCCTGCAGATCTCTTCTTCCTTGGTGGTGCTAAACTCCTCTTTACTGCCTCTAGGGTGGCTCATAGCAAGCACAGTGAGATGGTAAAATTGACTACTCCCTTGGCATCTCTGCTGGCAAAGTGATTGAGATGTTGGCTGCTGACATAAAGGTTGTGGTTCAAATCCATAAGGCACTCCTTGGGAACTCCGTGAACTAATTCTGCTCTGTCCTATAGTGTCATTGTGAGCTGGAATAAACTTGATAGTCAGTTTTTGTTTGCTTGTTTGTTTTGTTTTGTTTTTTGGTTTTGTGGACTACAACTACTGTATCTGCATAGTTCCACATAATCACTTGGGTGGAAGTTACAAGACCATAGCTAGAAAGGACACAAGAAAGTAATCCATGGCACCCCAATACCAAAACCAAAACAGATGCTGTCTAGTCAGCTCCCCAGTAATGATAACACACAGTCACTGATTCCTGCTAAGCAATACAAAGCCTTTAGTTCACCAGGCTAAATATGGGGCAGATAAATGGGAATGGAGAAGAAGCAATTTACACAAGATACGGTCTTAACGTAATTTTTAAGAGAATTGTCAGATGGAGCTCAGCTTTCTCTTCAGCTTGACTAAAACAAACAAACAAAAAAGTTTTCCCTAAAATATTTCTCAGGCGCTCCTGACTCTGCCAGAACACAGAGTGCTGAGTGCTGAGGGGAAAGATAATGCAGAACCTTCTTTCAGAAAGAGCACTTGAAGTGGTAAGAAGGATTGCTGCAGAGGTTCCCCAGTTAAGGATAAAATCAGTGAGTGTTTTGCAGAGTACAGTCAAGGGTCCATTTCACATTATAATGACCCAGATTTCAATTGAATTTTTAATATTCACAGTTGCACAGACTAAGAATTTTCTGTACCCACACTGAATAAAACTAGATGAACAAGTTTCTTAAGCACTATAAAATGGAAGTTATGCAGGTTACAATATCAAGACAGCTTTCTCAAACCCACCCCTAGCTGGGTACCAGCGGGATGAGTTATTTAACTTTCCTGCACTCTAATTTCCTTCAAAATGGCATTCAAAATAGCAACCTAGCTCATCTGTTATCCTGAGTATTAACTAAAATTATTTCATAAAACATTTTACATAGACCCTGCCCAACAATTAGCACAAAAAAATTAAGTATTTTTATCCTTAGTAAGACTAAATTATTTCTGAATACAACCCACATATATAGCATTGGGTGATTCAGAGATTTACTGAACATATTTGCTGACACGTACATTTTAACATTTAATTTATTCCTTCTTAGTGACTAGAAATGTCTTAAGTATTGCACCTTAATAGATACTAATCAAGACAATGAATAAATTATACTATGTGATTGCTACTTATTTCTTGGATTTAAAAAAAAAGAAAGAAAATTACATAATTTTTACAAACTTCCAGAAATCTATTAATATCTTCTGCTTAGTCAAGGTAAAATGATCATGTATTTTGTTCCACACTCTTACTACCTACCTGAATTCTCCCCCTCTCTTGGTTTTATTACTCTGATTGTGGGGTGGAAAAGAAACATGACTTACAGCCAGAGAGAAGAAAGAAGACGATGGAATATAAGTTCACCCTGTAGTAACATGCCTTATCTTGCACGTTACTAATATTCTAAATCTTAGCTTCTCTGGTCTGAGGATTGTGTGATTAATCCGAGTTCCCAAATCACAGCGATCTACGCAGACCAGCCTCCCAGGCACATAGATTTATGAAAAGGACATTAATGTGTCTCTATGTCATGCAGAGAAATTTAGTTGTTTAGAGTTATATTCCCTTTAAGCCTTATTCTCTCAGCAGTCTGCATATCAGCTACACATAGGAGCAGAAGAAAAGAATTATGGGATAATACACCTTGGTTACTCTCAGGGTTGGTAGAAAGTAGTCAGCTAAAAAGAGACTTCTCTCAAAAGGGCCAAAAATGTGAAGAATTCAAACTTCTAGAAGACGAGCAGGGATTAGTTACAGCACAAACTGGAAGGCTGAATCAAGAAAGGAGGAACTAATTAGAGGATTACATTGTTTGGAGAGATTTCAGACTTGAGGGGAAACTGAAAAAGGTCAGGAGCCTACAAATGATGGTAGAACCCATTGTCAAAGATGGGAAAAATTAAACTAGAATCACAAGAGTGCAATGAAAAATTAACAAAGCAAAATTTAAAAAAGAGAGAGAGAGAAAGGCTAGAGATAAGGATAAAGGAAATAAAGGAAAATTTTAAAAAACATGAGAAAATAAAGTCACACACAAAAAAACAAAGTGACTTTAATACTGTATTTTATTTGATTTTCCTTGTGCAGAGGGAGAAAAGGAAGTTAAACTATTGTTTATGAAAAACAAATGAGCCCTGGTATATGGTGATTCACTTGGGTGGTTATGGCAAGCCATGCTGACCCTCTCTCACTCACAGAGGGAAGAGAATAAACAGAAAAAATAGAAACCAATAACACACTTGGTATACTCTGGTTTTCAGTATACAGCTACCTTAAAATTCTGATTATCATTATTATTTCTACTGTACTTTATATGAGTTGGCAGAGCAAACTAGTTTCTCATTAAACAATTAATACACGTATTGATTTGTGATACTAGTTGCCAACCCCATGGCAAAAGCTTTGAGAAAAGGAATTTAAGTTGAATGTCATTTCTAGCTTATCTGTAAGAAAGGGCCATCCAGCAACCAGGGAGTAGGCATCACTGCAGGAGAAGAGCTGGAAATTGCTATCTTTGCCATATTTCTTCAAGTCTGAGGAACAAGTAGCCGGACATTCAGCCAGCCCAATAGATGACTGTTACTCCTGAAAGCAATATAACCATGGTTGCTCATCAAAGTTGCTTTCTGTGGAGCAAAATTTTTACTCACAGTTGTTCTTAACAGCTGTTTACACTGAGCTTATACACTTCCTGTTGGGAAGTGACGTCATCACCCACTCACCTTGGAGTACGATAAATTTTCACATGGAAAAGGAAATCACCATGCAAAGTGACCTTTGATCTGCAACATAGATAATTGTGATGACCAACAAAAAAACCGAGTGCCATTGATCGGATCCTAATTCCTGGTGACCCTAGAGGCCAGAGTAAACAAAGCCAGTGAAATTTCCAGTGGAGAATGTATACTTCAGGGTGCTTTCTTAATTTGTAAAACAAAGACATTGCGTATCTTTTGTACTCCTACTTTCCAACCCCCTAAGCGCTTATTCTTCTTTGTAGTACTTATCTAGGTGTATCTAACTCTATTTTCACAGAAAAACATGATAATTTGTTTTACTTCAATTACTGACTTCCATAATATGGGACATTTTTCTAAAACGTACAGAAAAGCTTGATACTTAAATCATCTAGCATATTATTTTTCCTTACTGGAAGCACAGCGTGAAGACTACACATGTTTTTCTAGCCTTGGTACCTCAAACCAAAGATAAGGTAGATGTTGTGGGAAAAAAAAAACAAAAAACACCCATATATGCAAACAGGTATTCCAAATAAAGTCCTAGTCAAAGCGATTGAAATGGTGAGAAAGGTGAGGGTTATGGTGGGTACCACATCTGACAATTAAGTCCATGATCTTAATTGTTCTAAGGGCCACATACCTCATTGCTAAATATTACCATGGTCACTTTCAAAATATGCCCATTGGGAACCTATGCACTGACTGCAGTGCCTAGTCCATCCTTCAAAGCAATTTTGAAACTCTTTCTGGAATGGCCATCATACATGATGGCGCAATGGCAAGTTTGAGAACTTAATTTTATGGTTGTCTGTGATGGAGGTTTTAGCCAGTAAACAACCGTGTTGGAACACCCTCCTTATGTTACTAGACAAAACTCTAGATTCTTATTACCTGTCCCCCAAAGCCAGTCTCTGAGACAGGCATCAGGGTGAATGATCAAAAAGAACTTTATTACTGTGGGCTAAGTGCTGCGGCTGCTAACCAAAAAGTCAGCAGTTCAAATTTGCCAGGCACTCCTTGGAAACTCTATGGGGCAGTTCTATGCTGTTCTGTAGGGTTGCTCTGAGTTGGACCCGACTGGATGGCAGTGTTTTTTTTAGCAGGCACAGGGAGCAGGGCAGGTTCTCGCCATCAAGATTCTACTCAAATTTTGTCAGGCAGCGTTTAAGTATTTAAAGGAAAAGAAACAATGTAAATGGAGGGAACAACATGGGCAGTTGGGGATGTAGGGGGTCTTCTGGGTATAATTCAACTGGATGGAGGTCATCTGTTTCAGAATCTCACAAAGCTTCAATGGCCATCAAGTAAACAAAGTGGTGCTAGACTCATCTGGCCAACAATCTGAAAGAAAAATGCTCTAATACAAGTTACTTCCTTTTCTTCCCTGCTTAATTCTTTTATCATTAGTTAAGAGTTCAATTATGAAAACAAAAAGGATCATTCATTGCCTAGCATTTGCTAAATCTATAGTGGTGTCTCCAAGAGCCACACCCTAGCATCACAGCCTGGGACTTGTGGAACGTGGAGGTCATGTCTTTCCCTGTGAATCAGGGGTGATCCGAAACAAAGCCTCGCAGGCCCCTGATCTTGACTTCCCCTCACATGGATACTTTTCAGCCTCTGATTTCACCTATTCACCCAATCTGGCCCCTACTGATATTTTTCCAGACATACTTCCAGAGATAAAGGAAATATTGAAAGGAAGACATTTTGAGGGCATTCTGGACATCAAGGGTACTATGATAAGAGCACTGATAAGGGTTCCTAAAAAGAGTCCCAAAATTGCTTTGAAGGGTGAGCTAGGTGCTGGAGTCAGGGCAAAGCTTCCCAAGACGAGTACTTCAAAGGTGACCATAGTGATCTTCAGTAGTGAGGTATGTAGCACTTGGAATAATTAAGTTTATGAACTTAATTGTTGGATCTCATATTTCACCAAGTGACTTCAAAATCTATTTAAAATAGCTGATTCTTCTGTTTAGTTCTCATTCTTATAAAGAGTGACTATTAATCACCCAAAGCATAGCCCCATGACTAGTCTTAGGGTCTTCTTTCGGCTTTCACAACTTGTAACCTCACAGTCTACCAATGAATATATCTTTTGTCATCTTTTGTCTCTGTCCACACTACCATCATTCATCACGGTTCAAGTCATTATAACCTAATCTGGACCACTGCAATAACATCCTTCCTGGTCCTCCTGACGCTGGTCTTACCTGTGAGATTTAGTCCTTCTCTCCCCTATGCTGTTTTATAAATTTTCATTAGATCATAGGTAACTGCCTTCGAGTTGGATCTGACTTGACGGCACTTGTCTTGGCTGGCATAGATAACGAAATATGTTATTACTTTATCTATTTCCTCTACTTAGATGCTAGTTTCCCTCAAAGATGACAACAGTCTTTTGTGCTTATGAGTAGACAACCTAGCATAGCACCTGTTAGAGGACAACCTTCAATACATATTTGCTGAATAAGTAGTCTATGTTTTACTTGTACCTCAAACTCTATTATTTCCAAAAGTTAAAAGCATATCTGGCTTGGTTTGACTGAACACATATTTATACAAAGATTTCACTGTATATACAGAGTTTTGATATTGAAGTACTATTTAAATTGTGTTCTAATTCATTTCACCAACTTGGAGCTACTAAGAGGGCCTTGATTCTGCTATGAGGGGAAGTTTTGTTGAATGGCTGTTAACAATAAATTATAAATCACAGAGAAAGTGAAATCCGAACCACTTATAATTTCTCCAGCCTGCCTCTGGTTAATTCCCCAAGATTACTAAACATGTGAACCATGTTGAACTCATTAAGTACCACACAGCCTCCCTTTTCTCTACCCTTTGGTTTCCCTCTGTAGCTTAGCTCTCTATCCCAGTCTTTCGCCTTTTTCAAATTTTGGCCCAAGTGTTGCTTTCTGTGTGTTCCTTGCCAACCCTTTCCCCCAGTTTCAGGCTAAATAAAGTGCCCACATCAGCTCTTCTTTTGTAATAATCCTCAACCCAATAATTAACTTATGTCAAATTTGAATATGTGATGATTTCAGAAATATATATCTAGATGATCTAGTTTCACTTAAGAGAGAGAGCGATACTGCAAAGAAGTTTACTTTTCATTGATGAGGAAATTTTCTGAAAACCACATACCAGTTACTGGCAAAGAAAGGGTAAATTAAACGCAGTCTAACCTTGATCTCATCTAACTTGGTATTAGCTACTTGATAACTGTTTCAGTCAGCTAGGGCTGCTCTAACAGAAATACCACAGAGTGGATGGCTTTAACAAAGGAAGGTTTATTCTTACATAGCCTGGTAGGCTGCAAGTCCATTTTCAGGGTGTCTGCTCCAGGGAAAGGCTTTCCCCCTTGTTGGCTCTGGAGGAAAGTCCAGTATTGCATCAGTCTTTGTCCAGGGAGCATCTTGGAGTAGGAACCTCAGGTCTGAAGGACACGATCTTCTTCTGGTGCAGATTTCTTGATGGTGTGAGGTTCCCAATTCTGCGCCTGCTTCTCTGTCCTTTTATCTCTTGCAGGCTGAAAGGATTAAGGGTGGGGCAAGCCATACTCCAGGGAAACTCCCTTTACAGCAGAGCAGGGTGGTGATCTTCTGAAGGGATTTACAGTCCCACCCTAATTCTTTAGCATACAGCACCCGAAAACCGCAAAGTGGAGGGCAGTCACAAGATACGGGGAATCGTGGTCCAGCCACGTGGCTACACATATTTTGGGGGGGACACAATTTGATCCATGACAATAACCAAACTCTCCAAAGACAGATTTTTGGAGGAAAGAACTTCACTTCTTGTTTCTGTATCTCATGTAACTGGTCTGCCATCTGTCATTCAGTATATAGTCAATGCTTGCTGAATAGATGAATGCATCAGTGAGTAAACATTAGCTCTGCAGCAAATAAAACAGGAGTAATATCTAATCTATCAAAGATTTCTGGCTTATCTTTCCTTTCCATTTGAATAAAGCTATATAATTTATGAACAAATCTATCTTGGAAAAAGTACAGTCAGAACGTTTCCCAAGGATGGCAAGACTTCATCTCACATGCTTTGGACATGTCAGGAGGGACCAGTCCCTAGAGAAGGAAACATGCTTGGTAAAGTAGGCACCAAAAAACTGCAAACTCACTTCTGTAGAGTCAAATCTGACTCAAGGCAACCTTATAGCACCAAGTATAACTGCCCCATAGAGTTTTGAGAAACACCTGGAGGATTTGAACCGCTGATCTCATGACTAGCAGTCATAGCACTTAACCACTGTGCTACCAGAGTAGACAGTCAGTGGAAAACAGGAAAATCCTCAAAGCAATGGATTAACACAATGGCTGAAAAAATGGGCTCAAACACAGCAATGACTGTGAGAATGGCACAGGACTGGGCAATATTTCATTCTGTTTTACATGCAGGTACTATGAGTTGGAACAAACTCAACTGCACCTAACAGTAACAATGACATTTAAACAAAAAGGAATTCTTTCTTGCGAATCCTGTATTGTGCTTCAAATAAACTTTTAACATCTAATAGTTTGCAGAATTGATAGTGCATAGTTCATGTAGTTAAAGACTTCTTTTCTCCCTTAAATAGTCCACTTATTAAGTATATACTCAAATCATAAAATCCATTTACAAATTCTCTACATTATGAATGGACTGTTATAAAATAATCATCAACAAAAGCTTAAAATAAACACGGTATGAAATCAGAGAAACTTCATGCTGGTCAATTCTCTTGGTCTTTGTTGGTTTTACTGATGGTTATTTCATATTTAAACACAAACATGAAAGAATATTTATTTTTCAATAAACATTTTTGCTTGAATTCAAGTCTTTGAAATATGTGGAATGTAGCCCTCAAGTTAACAAAGTATTAGTGTCCATTTTGTTCAAAAAGAATACAGATTAATAAATCTAACAGTATGAAAAATAAAACTTCAAGAGAATTTTAGAAAACTTGAAAAGGATGAATTCTATAGGGTTCTCTGAGAGGAGCCCTGGTAGCACACTAGGTTAAGTGCTTGAACACTAAACAAATGTTGTCAGTTGAAACTCATCAGTTTTCTGAGGGTGAAAGATGTGGCAATCTGCTTCCATAAGATTTCAGTCTTGAAAACTGTCACAATGAGTCAGAATTAACTTCACAAAAGTTGTTTTTAGTATAAGGTTTTCTATTTTATGGGCTTTGCTAATTGTAAGTTAGAAGAATATCTGCATTAATTTCTTCAGTTTTTATTTGTCTACAATTAAGAAAATATTACATCTTATCAGTGCTGCTGAAAAGGGAAATATCACAAGTGGGTGGCTTTAAAAACAAAAATTTATTTTCTTACAGTTCTGGAGGATAAAATTCCAAGTTATGATCTTAGCTGTGTCAATTCCTTCCTTGTTGGTAGCTCCAGGTGTCCCTTGGTTTTTGGTGATCACTACATGGCATCTGTCTTCCTCTGTATACGTCTGCTTCTGTGTCTAACCGGGAAACTCTGCTGGCATAGTGGTTAAGTTCAGATCCAAGAGATGCTTCTCAAAAACTCTATGTGGCAGTTCTACTCTGTCCTGTGGTATTGCTACAGGTTGGTACCAACTTGATGGCAATGGCTTATTTTGGTTTGGTGTCTAATCTGATCTTTTTATAATTCAGATATGATTATATTTAGGACACATCCTACATTAGAATAGTCCTGTTAACATAATAAAGCAAATTCTATTTACAAACAGGATAGTATTCACAGGAATAAGGGTTAGAATTCCAACTATATTTAGGGAACACAATTAAATCCATAATGATTTACCTTTGAGTCAGTTCTTAAAACCTAGCCTTTTGAGATCACTGACCGTGGGACTGACAATGTCCTTTTAGAAGAGTTATTTGATTATTCATTTATTGTTGTTAGTTAACTAATTCTGTATTATTTATTTATAAATGCTAATGCTATTAAAGACAAGGAAGAAAGTGAGGTAATGTGTTGTCTTACCACTATAAAATGGCTAAATATTTAACATTAAGTTACTAATTTAGAAGTAACTCATCAGTGTCAGTGTTCTGATTGTGCTAGACATTTAGATATATTAAACACTTACCTACTATCAGTCTATCAAAATTAAAACAGCATATTTCCTACAGGATAAGAATATTTCATCTTCTTTTCTATAAGTCTACACACTCCTAATTTGGAATTAACAGGACCCTATAGAATTTGCATGCTGGATAAGTAAAGATAAGCCATGTGTTGCAGCATTACAACCACATCTTACAGTACTAAAACAGAAAAAAAAAATGAAACACTAAGTTGGTTCTTTGAAAAGATTAATAAAATTAATAAAACAGATTTTATTAAGATTAACAAAAACCTTTAGCTCTACAGGAAGGAGAGAGAAGATACAAATAATTAAATTCAGAAAAGTGGAAACACTGTTACCAAATCAACACTGACTGTAAAAGAATCATAAGAGAATACTACAAACAGCTGTGTGTCACCTAGTTAGATGACTTAAAGTAGAGACTTCCTAAGCCACTTCCTAGAAAAGAATAAACTATCTAAACTGACTCAAGAAGACATAGAAAATCTCAACAAACCGTAACAAGTAAAGAGATTGAATCGCTTAAAATCTTCCCTCCACCTGCTCCTCTCCCACAAAAGTCCTGACCAGGTGGCTTTGTTACTGTAAAGCATGGATTTAGGCCCCTGACACAAAAGCCAATACTGTGACAGCCAAGCCAAGTGCCGTCGAGTCGGATCCGACAGAGATGAAGTAAATATCAAAGAGGTTTATCACCTGCCGGCACGTAAGGCACACAGGGAATTCGGGACGTCAGAGCCTTTCTGCATTTGTCAGGCAAAGTCAAAGTATTTAAAGGAGAAATCCACAAGAAAATGCAGGCAACAATGTGGGCACTTGAGGACTTGTGGGGCATCGACTGGACGGAAGTCAGTTGGGTTAAGGTTATCTGCTTCACAATCTCACAGGCCATCACTGGCCATGGGAGAAAACAAAGTGGTGCTAGACATCATCTGGCCAGCAAACTGAAAGAAGAATGCTCAGACACAAGTTACTTCCCTGTCCCTCCTGGCCTCACTGGTTAGAGCCCAACTACTAGGACAAGAGGAGTCATTCTTAACCTATAGTTTACAGAATCTGTGTTGGTGTCTCTGACAGCCCCATCCTAGCATTGCCACCTGAGGCTTGTGGAATGTGGAGGTCATGTCTTACCCTGTGGGTTAGGGGTGACCTGAAACAATGCCTCTCAGGCCCTCCATCTTAAACACCCTCCACCCTGGGATTTTTCAACCTCTGATTTCAGCTTCACTGGGGAATTCTACTAAATAGTTAAAGAAAATTTTGACACTGGTTCTTCTTCAGCTCTTCCAAAAATAGAATAGGAAGGAACACTTCTTAACACTTTTCCATGAGGCTAGCATTACCCTGATACCAAAGTCCAATAAAAACACTGCCAGAAAAGAAAATTACACAGCAGTTTCCTTTATGAATATAGATGTAAAACTTCTCAAGAAAATACTAACAAACCAAAACCAACATCACATTAAAAAGATAATACAACCTGACCAAATAGAATTTATTCCAGGAATGTCCAACATTCCTGGAATGATGGGCATTCCAGGAATGTTGGGCTTTCCTAGAATGAATGTATAAAGTTTTCTATTTTATTGGCTTTGCTTATTATAAGTTAGAAGGATATCTACATTAATTTTTTCGGTTTTTACTTCTCTAAAATCAAAGAAAAAAAACTTATGTCTTACCAATGCTGTTGAAAAAGAAATATCACAAGTGGTTGGCTTAAAAAAACAAATTTATTTTCTCACAGTTCTGGAGGGTAATATTCCAAATTAGGTCTTAGCTGCATCAACCCCTTCCTTGTCAGTAGTCCCAGGTGTTCCTCAGCCAGCCAAGTGCCATCAAGTTGGATCCGACACAGAGGTGATCAATATTAGAAAATTAATCAGGAAGGCGGAGTCAAGATGGCAGACTAAGCACATGTCTCCTTATATCCCTCTGGAAACTAAGACCTGATCTGATAATCAAATGAAGCCTTCTGGTCAACTAATCAGCCACAGGACACAGCACAGGGCTGTTACTTCAGACTTCATACTACTGACTGAAAAACCTCCTCTCTTACACTGACTCCCGTGCCTGGCTATCCCTGGCTCTCATGGACTGAAGGTAAACGCACCATTTTGACTTTTTTTTTCCTCTGTCTTGGCCGGCAGGCGGAGCAGGGTCTTGCCTAGCGGCTAGACTCAGACACGCTGCTGGGGGGACAGGCAGGCAAAATTCCAATATTTTGAGAGTCAGGCTTGGGACCCTCTTAATCTAGCCACTTTGAGCCTGTTGTTTTATATCTGCCTCAACGACGTGTGTACGGATTTTCACAGTCAGTGTGCGGGACGCAATGTTGGATATAGACATTCTAGCGGGATCTCATTCTTAGCCTGGGGCACCATCTGCCCATGGACAATTGATATTCGACAAAGGCCCTAAGACATTAAACTGGGGTAAAAACAATATCTTCAACAAATGGTGCTCGCAAAATTGGATATCCATCTACAAGAAACTGAAACAAGATCTATATCTTACACCTTATACAAAAAACCAACTCCAACTGGATAAAAGATCTAAATATCAAACCTAAAACTATAAAGCTCAGCCAAGAAAAGGTAGGAACAACAATGGAAGTTTTAATATACAATATGGACAGACTCCAAAATCTGTCAAACTAACCACAATCATCAGAAGAGAAAATAGATAAATGGGATATATTAAGAATTAAACACTTTTGCTCATCTCAAGACTTTATTAAGAGAATTAAAAGAACACCTACAGAATGAGAAAAAATATGTGGAAACTCTATGTCAGACTGATGCCTGATTTCCATAATCTATAAGATACTACAAAATATCAACAAGAAGAAGATAAATCTTTCAATTAATTGATGGGCAAAGGAGATGGACAGACATTTCCATAAAGAAGAGATCCAGGCAGCGAAAAAACACATGCAGACATGTTCACGATCTTTAGTTATTAAAGAAATTCAAATCAAGACGACAATGAGATACCATCTCACCCCAACAAGGTTGGCCATGATCCAAAAAACACAAAACAACAAATGCTGGGGAAGCTGTGGAGAAAGTGAAACCCTCCTACACTGATGGTGGGGTTGCAAAATGGTCCAGCCTCTTTGGAAAGCAATCTGGCGCTTCCTTAAAAAAATGGATATTAATAAACCGTTTGACCCAGTAATTCCACTACTTGGAATATATCCTACAGAATCAAGGCCTTTCACACCAATGGACACATGCACCAGAATATTTATTGCAGCACAATTCACGATAGCAAAAAGATGGAATCAACCCAGATGTCCAACAACAGAAGAATGGATAGGTAAATTGTGGTATATATGCTCAATGGAGCACTACGCAATGATAAAGAACAACGATGACTTCAGGAAACATCTCATGACCTGGTTTCAACTGGAAGACATTATGTTGAGTGAAAGTAGTCAGCGACAAAAGGACAAATACTGTATGAGACCTCTATGATAAGATCTCAAAAACAGACTTGTGTATAGAAGAAAAGACTCTTTGACAGCTGCAAGGGAGGGGTTGAGGGTTTAGATTAGATAGTTGCTAGGTATCTGGTTGCGTGAAATCGGTGATAGCACACATTAGAAACAAGAACTATATTAAGTGGACTTAAACATAACATGAGTACTCCTTCCATCTTAATCCAATACTGCAAGGATAGAGTAGCTGGGACAGGGGGCAGAGGAGCATGCTCTTAGGTGAAAGTGAGGCCAATTGACACAACTAGTGTTTTGCTAAGAGGGCTCTCTGCACCCCACGTTGGTGAGTGGCATCTGAGGTCTTAAAAGCTGCCAAGCTGCCATCTGAGGGCACAGCAAGTGGTCCCAACTTAGCAGGAATGGATGCTCACTGAGGACCAAAATGACATGGGGGAAAGACAACCCAGAAGACAAAGACACCCACATCACTGGGTGCTACATCGACTTGGGACCAGAAGAACCGGATGGTGCCCAGCCACCACCAGTGATAGCCGCGATGGAGCTCACTAAGTTGAGTCTCACTGGCAACACAAGAGTAAAAAGGGATGCACCCTGAGATCCTCACTAAAAGACCTCAATTGATAGTCCAGTGGTTTCGGTGTTCCCCTGGGAGCATGGCCCCTTGCCCTGATGCTGCCCTTGACCATAAATCATAACGAAGGTCCACGTTTCGGACAGGAATGGATTGGACTTGGCAGTGCAGTGACCATATATTGGATGCACTTTATGGTTCTATACATCTGTAGGATGTCATCCTGCTGGCCTCTGGCTGGAGGAAGGAAAGTAGGTGGAGAGGAGTGAAAAAGGAGACTGTTGGAAGAACGAGATATGTATGGAGCAGAGAGGTATAGTTTGCTGTCACTGGGCAAGGAGAGCAGTGGAAGCTGCATATAGGTGGGTGTGTAAATTTATATGGGAATGTACATTTTCACTCAATTATATTAAAAAATTTTTATAAAAAATAAATCAATGTAATAACACAAAAGACAGGGGCCTCATGATTATGTCAACTGATGAGGAAAGACATTAGACAATAATCAACATCATTAATGCTTAAAAAAAGAAAAAGAAAAAAAACCACTCAACAAATTAGAAAGTAGAAAATGTCTTCAAAATTGTGAAGGCATTCATGAAAAACTCAGAGTTAACATCATATTCAATGGGGAAGCATTAATAGCTTTCCCCTTAAGATCAGGAACATGACAAAAATGCCCACTATCACCGCTGGTATTCATTCAGTACTGCACTGAAGTTCCAGCCAGAACAATAAAGCAAGAAAAAGATACCAAAATTACCCAAATTGGGATCTTGGAAAGCTTCATATCTGGGACAAAGCCTGTTTGGTGACAGAGATACTATGGGGTGCCGGTGACCATGAGATCCCTGCTGTTCCTCAGAAGCCTGTCTCTGGGTGTTTTGCAGCCTTGCATAGGATTGAGGAGACTGGGGCCAGCTTCTCCCAAGACAGAAGCACAGAGTTGGATAACAATACAGTGCACAAACATTGGGGACAGATAGAAATAGGTGGACAAGAAACACGGCAAATACAAGACTTGCTAGTTGGCACTGTATCTCTCAGGAGCCCCAAGGAAACCACAAAAATCACAAGGTTTCTCTTCCACCAAGGAGATACTCAGACATGGTCCCGGGGTCTGTCAACTAACCTATCTGTATTAATTAGACATTATAATGAATTAACACTGCAGTCAGGCCATGAGTGTCAGGATTCTCCCTCACTGAGCCCAAAGACATCAGTTGCCCTGCCCAGAGGCTGGTCTACAATGTTAAGGACCTAATGAAAACCCTGGCCAAAATTGTCAGGCTTTCCTCCAGTCATGGAGGATGATGCATTTTTTTTCTCTCTGAAACATACTATTGCTTCTTGTTGTACCACTTTGCTCAATGAAATCTTGCTGCTTGGACAACCTGACTGCATGAGTGACTCAACAATGGAATTTGAGCAGATTCTTTGCTTCTGGTTGGGAACTAAGACCACAACCAACAACATACCTATCCTGGAGCATGTAGAGAGTGTCATCAACAAGTCAAGAGGCAGAAATGTCACTACAGGAATCACAGCTCTGTTATTTCAAAATGCATGATTAAAATTGATTGATGGCTTAGAACTCTTCACAGCCACTGCTCATGTCCACAGAAGAAAAGCCATGAGCATACACTCAATGAATGAAGAGAAACTGATTAACTTAATAGACTCCTTTCAGAGAGCAAGACAAGAAAAATGATGGACACATTGGCTATGCTGAAACTGCAAAATCACTACAGTTGAGGACCTGATTTGGCTATCTCCTATTTACATGCAAATGTGACCCATTTTAATGTGTTCAAACATTTGCCATAAAACAAAATATTTCATTTCCAACTATTACTGCAGTGTTTTTAAAAAAACCTGTAGGAACTGGTAACACTGGGGTGAGAACGAAAAATCAAAAGAAATAAAAGGAACAAGAGATGGGACATTTCTTAATCACCGGAACTGCTAAACCTCTTAGTGTATAAGGGCCTGATGAAAAATTTTTACAGTGACATTGGGTACTTGGAGCTGACTACTCAGAAATGTGAATTTGACTGTGGAGTACTGCTAGTCTCTTAGTTGTAATTTGTGTTTCTTGAAAAGTAAGATGGCAAGCTTGCCAAGTGGCCACACACTGCAATGGGTAGTGAAGGAATGACATAGGTGCCAGATGTTTCTCCTGGTGAGTCTTGTCTGTTCAGGTACACATGGGCAGTTTTATGCACAGGCCCTCTGGCCTAAATAAGTCCTCAGTCCAGCAAATAGACATTTATAAAGCTATTTCAAAGCCACAGCATAAGAAGACTGTCAAATGTTGAGTTCTTCTGGGCAGAGTCCAAGATTTTGTTTATTCTCTGGTATTTTGGAAGTGATACAACCACTGTCCTAAGTGACTGACCTTCCTCAGCTTTTCCATGCTTTATAAAACTACTGTCACATCTTTATATCTTGTTCTTCTGTTCATGATAAGAAAAACCTAAAATGTGTTCTCTGCTCTAATCAGTAGCCACTGTTTTAGCTTTCTTAACATTTATAATTAACTCTGGTTTCTAGGGTCTTATTTTTGCAATTTATAAATTATTAGGAAAGGGGGGGGCAGAGCCAAGATGGCAGACTAGACATATGTCTCCATAATTTTCTCTGAAAACAAAGGCCTGTACTGATAATTGAATGGAGCATTCTGGAGACCTAATGAGCCCTAGGACACAGTATAGGGTTGTCAGATTGGACTACATGACACTAAATGGGAAACAGCTTCTCTCTTACTGAGCTGTTCTTCTGCTGACCCACTGCTTGGGTGGACTCTGGGAACTGGTGTTTTCTTTTTTTTTTTTTTTCCTTTTTGTTGACCAGTAGGCAAGGGATGAACATGAGCCAGCAGATACACAGAACTACAGTGCTGAAGTGAACAGCATGTGGCCCAGCAGAAAGACAATGTGTGGGACAGCAATGTTTTGAGAACCAGGCAGTGGACAGAGAGCACCACCTCTCCACCTTCTCTTTTCTGAGCTCTGCCAGAGTTTGTTGGTTAGCAGTGGGAGGGGAAACTTGACTGAGATGCCATCTTTGTTGGCTGGGAGGTGGAGTGACCCCACCAGAGGCCTCAGAAGAGGCTAATTCCCAGGCTGGAAGGCAATGCTAGTCTGGGAAGTACTTTTCCAGAAGAAAGACTGTGTTTAGCACAGTGTGGCCTTAACCATAAGGATTTAACCATAAGGATTAACCATCCTGGCTGAGGATGGCCAAAGAGATACTTCTTCTGTTGTCAGTCAGAAGGTGAGGCCTGCCACACTTGACAGCTTGACTGATTTTGGAAACTGTCAGATAGCTTTTAGCTTTTTAAAATAAGACTGCCTGGAGAAATACCTGCTGAGCAGCCCAAAGGCATCTCTTCCAGCCTTAACTGACCCACATCATAGGGTTGGTTGATGGCCCCAATTAATTCCACAAGTAGGGCAGTGCCTTTGCCAGTCCGGAGGCAGAGCCTGCCATGACAGAGAGTCCACTGGGGCCAGTGACTAGAGTACACAGAGGCAGCTGGTGACCAACTCACTTCAGAAAACTATACTTCATCTCCTGTTGAGGTAACACTAAAGAAACTAAACTGCCTCTAGATGGCCTGAAAGCAACAGACCATTGCTAATCATCTAAAGAAACAGCCCACCAAGGCTCTGAAAAACTCAAAATAAAGAATCAAAAAGCCTCCAGATGAAGAAGTCTTTATGAAACTATTGGGGTTCAAGAACAAAAGAATTATAGAGAGAGCCCTCCTACATGTTAAATACAGCAGAGCAAAATGAAAAATTAAGTTATTTGAACTGATGAACATCAACATTTTCAAATCCAGTGAATCAATAACAAAATTATGGAATTAGACAATACAACCCAAAGCCAAAAGAGCAGAATTGGGGAGATTAAAGTAAGACTTAGTGATCTTGAAGACAAAGCAACTGACCCCAGCATTTAAGAGGAGAAATCAAAGAAAAGAAATAATAAAAATGAAGAAGAATTAGGAAACACGTGGGACACTATTAAGAGAAATAATCTGTGGTTAATTGGAGTTTCTGAACAGGGAGGGATAGCTGAAAACATAAAGAGTATGGTTGTTGAGTTGCTGACAGAAAACTTCCCTGAAATTATGAAAGAAGAGAACATAGATATCCAAGATGTGTATCAAACACCACAAAAACAAGATCCCCAAAGAAAGACACCAAGATATATAATCAAACTTAACAAAATGAAACATAAGCAGAAACTCTTAAAAGCAGCAAGACTCAAAGCAAAGCTAACATTCAGAGGGAAGCCGGTGGGCAATTGTCTGGCTTTTCCACAAAAATAATTTCAGCAAGGAGTCGGTGGGATGACACATTCAAAACTTGAAGGAGAAAAGCTATAACCAAGAACTGTGTATCCTGCAAAAATGTCTCTCACCTATGAAGACGAAATTAAGACATTCACAAATAAACAGAAGCTTAGAGACTTTGTAAAAAACAAAAAAAAAAACCCGAACTACAGGAAATACTGAAAGAAGTTCTTTGCTTAGAAAAAAAAAAAGCATAAAGTGTATATTTAAGGAGGCAATGCAGGACACAACATCACAAACCTACCTAGTTGGGGAAGGCACAAAACTCAAACAAAGCTACAACAGGGATGTACTATGGTAGTTATTATAATCCTTTCATAGAGCATGAAGTTAAAAAGATATGCAAAAGTTAAAATTGGGTTTAAATTTAGAATATTATGGGCGATCATAGGGATAGCTGCAAAGTGCAATAACAATGAAACATATCAAAACAAGAAATGTAATACAGGAGTGTCAACAAATACAAAACCAACACTGAATAAGATAAGTCAACTCACAAGGAAGAATGACCCAGAACAGAATATTAAGAAAAACAAAGAAGACACAAACACAAAAATAAATAAATCAAAATGACAAATTTCTAGATTCATATCACCAACCAAAATTATCACAAAGTGTAGAGAAACTTAATAAACCCATCACAAAGGAAGAGGCTGAAAAAGTAATAAAAAAATAAATAAAAATACACATATCCAGAAGGAAGAAAGGACCCAAACCAAAGAATTAACCCTACAGCTTGCACAAGTAGAAAGAGAGCAACAGAGGAACCCCTCAAGCACCAGAAGAAAACAGATAGTAAAGATTAGAGCAGAACTAAACAAATTAGAGAATAGAAGAACAATTTAAAAAATTGACAAAACCAAAAGCTGGTTTTGTTGAAAAGATCAACCAAATTGACAAAACATTGGCTAAATTTACTAAAGAAAAACAGGAAAGGAAATAACCTGAATAAGAAACGAGACGTGAGATGTCACAACAAATCAAACAGACATCAAAAGTGGCATAACAGAATACTACAAAAGACTGTACTCTAACAAATTTGAAAACTTAGAGGAAATAGACAAATTCAAAACACCTCCAAAATTACCACAAGAAGTAGAACAACTTAACAAACCCATTCCAAAAAAAGAGATCATCAAAATCATCAAAAAACTAGCAACCAAAAAAAGTTCTGGCCCAGATGGCTCCACCACAGGATTCTACCAAGCTTTTAGAGAAGAGTTAATTCCAATACTACTGAGTCTATTTCACAGCATAGAAAGGTATGGAATACTCCCAAATTCGTTCTATGAAGCCAGCATAAGCCTGATACCAAAGCCAGGGAAAGATCCCACAAAAAAGGAAAATTACAGACCAATATCACTGATGAACCTAGATGCAAAAACCTTCAACAAAATCCTTGCCAATGGAATTCAACAACACATCAAAACAGTAATTCAGTATGACCAAGTTGGATTCAACCAGGGATGCAAGGCTGGTTTAGCATCAGAAAAACAATTATGTGATCAACAACATAAAAAATACAAAAGATAAGAATTACCTGATTTTGTCAGCTGATGCAGCTGAGGCATTTGACAAAGTCCAACACCAATTCATGCTAAAAACTTTCAGCAAAAAAGGAACAGATGACAAATTTCTCAACACAATGAGGTCCATCTACACAAAGCCAACCACCTATATCATTCTGAATGGAGAGAGACTGAAAGAATTCCCCTCAAGAACGGGAACTAGATAAGGATGCCCACTCTCACCAGTTCTATTCAACATTGTACTAGAAGTTCGGGCTAAAGCAATTAGGTAAGACAAAGAAATAAAGGGCATCTGCATTGGCAAAGAAGAAGTAAAAATCTCCCGATCTGCAGATGATATGATCGTATTTGCAGAGAATTTTAAAGAATCCATAAGTAAACTACTTGAACTAATAAAAGAGTTTAGCGAAGTATCAGGACATAAGATAAACTTAAGTCATTCAGTAGGACTCCTTTACACCAAGAAAGAGAAGTTAAAGAAGAAATTACAAAATCAATACCATTTATTATAGCCCCCAAGAAGATAAAATACCTAGGAATAAATTTAGCTAGAGAAATAAGAGACCTATACAAAGAGAACCACAAGACCTTGCAAGAAACTAAGAGAGATATACATAAATGGAGAAACCTATCCTGCTCATGGATAGGAAGACTTAACATTGTGAAAATGGCTTTTACCCCAAGCGATCTACGTATGCAATGAAGTCCCAATACGAATTCCAGTAACTTTTTTAATGCACTGGAAAACAAATCACCAAATTTGTTTGGAATGGGAAGAAACCTTGGATAAGTAAAGAACTACTGAAGAAGAGGAATGCAGTGGGAGGCCTCACACTACCTGATCTTAGAAACTAGTACACTGCCATAGTAGTCAAAACAGCCTCGTACTGGTACAAAAAGAGACATACAAGCCAATGGAACAGAGGTTAGACTGTAGAGATGCCATCCTCCTCCTATGAACAGCTGATATTCAAGACAGGCCCTAAGATTATAAACTGGAGTAAAAACACTCTGTTTAACAAATGGTGCTGGCTAAATCAGTTAACCATCTGCAAAAAAATTGAAACAAGACCTATTTCTCACACCTTACACAGAAACTAACTAAAATTGGATCAAAGACCTAAATATCAAACCTAAGAAGATGAAAATCATGCAAGAAAAAGAGTCAACAATGGAAGTTTTAATCCACAGCTTAGACAGACTTCAAGTCTGACAAACAAAGCACAATCAACAGATGAGAAAATAGATAAATGGGAGCTACTAAGAATCAAACACTTCTGGTTAGCCAAAGACTTTCTCAAAAGAATTAAAAGACCACCTACAGAATGAGAAAAAAATATTTGGCAACTACATGTGAGACTGACATCTGGTCTCCGTAACCTATAAAACCAAACCAAACACACTGCCATTCAGAGGTACTGCAAAATATCAGCAAGACAAAGGTAAATAACCCAATTAAGTGATGGGCAAAGGAGATAGACAGATACTCCACTTAAGAGGATATCCCGGCAACCAAAAGACACATGAGTTAGTATTATCATTTGTTATTAGAGAAATCCAAATCAAAACTGCAAAGGGATACCATCTCACCCCAACAAGGTTGGCCATGATCCAAAAAAACACAAAACAACAAATGCTGGAGAGGCTGTGGAGAGATCGGAACTTTTCTACACTTCTGGTGGGATTGCAAAATGGTACAACCTCTTTGGAAAGCAGTCTGACACTTCGTTAAAAAGCTGGAAATAGATATACATTTTAATCCAGTAATCCCACTGCTCGTAATATATCCTACAGAATCAAGGGCTGTCACATGAACAGGTACATGCGCACAAATGTTTATTGCAGCACAGTCTGCAACAGATAAAAGATGGAATCAAGCCAGATGCCCAACAATAGATGAATGGAAAAACAAATACCATGCAATGATGAAGAACAATGATGATATTAGGAAGCATCTCATAACTTGGTTTCAATTTGGAAGACATTATGTTGAGTGAAATCAGTCAGTGGCACAAAGACAAATATTGTATGTATAAGGACTTAGAAACAGACTCACGTACAGAAAAAAAAGACTCTGACAAAGTCAAATGGAGGGGAGAGAGGGAGAGGGCTGGTCATAGATTAAGTAGGTGACAGAAATGTGACTGAGTGAAAGCAGTGACAGCACACAGCAGAAAGAAGACAAAATCAACTGGATTTCAACATAAACTGAAAACTCTTCTAATCTTAACCCAATATTGCAAGGGTATGGTAGCAGGGACAGGGATTTGGGGACCATGTTCTCAGGGGCCATTGAGCCCAATTGGTGTAACTAGCCTATTGTTAAGAGAATCTTCTGCACCCTATACTGGTGAGTGGTGTGGGGATCTTAAAAGCAAGTAGCTGACGTCTGAGGTACACCAAATGGTTCTAACTCAGCTGGAACAGATGATCACCAAGGACAACAAAGACATGAGGATAAAAGAGCCCAGGAAACAAAAGGACCCGTGAATGGGTAACTGTATCAAAATGTGATCAGAAGAACCAGATGGTGCCCGGCTACCACCGAAGACAGCCATGATGGGACATACAACGTCAAGGTCCAGCTGCAGCACAAGAAAAAGAGGGAGGCACCTCAGGAACTCCACTGAAAGACTGCAGTTGATGGTCCAAAGTCCTGGGGGTTCCCCTGGGAGCACGGCCCCTGGTCCTGATGCTGTCCCTGACCACAAAACATTACTGAGGTCAACTCTTTGGACAAGAATGGACTGGACTCGGGGTCACCATGTGACCATATGGTGTGTGCACTTTATGGCGCTATGCATCTATAGGATGCTGTTCTATTGGCCTCTTACTAGAAGGGAGAGTAGAAGGTGGAGAGAAGGGGACAGGAGATTGTTCATAGTATACAGCATGCATAGAATGGAGATAAAGAGTGTGATGTCACTGGACAAGGAAAGCAGAAGGAGCAGCAGATAGGCAGGCATGGAAATTTAATTTGGATTGTATACTTTCATTCAATCACAATAAAAAAAAATAAAAGGAAATCATTAGTAATGTAAAGATTTACCCCTAGCTTATCTCTAGCCTAGGAGAGAAGTAAAAAGTTCATCTACCAGACACACTGATCAGCCTAATACAATGTTTTATTTCAGGATGAATGCTGTATTAATGACTGTTAGTCTAAATATGTGAATTCTTTCAGATCAATAAAGGTTAGCAAAACCCACCTAACAACTATTATTCTAATAGCTGTTTTCATGGAGTTCTCTTAGTTGGCTTCTAAAAACCGTAGCTTCACCATCATTATTTACCCTCAATATAAATGGCTAAATTTTAAGCCAAAGGAGAAAATACATACATATAAATATATATATATGCATTGCTATACCCACTGCCTAGATTCTTAAATGAAATCAAAAGAATAATTTGGAAACACCTACCCAGCAGTAGATGTTACCTTCTAGTTCTACTTGTCTCCCAAGAGTCATGTCTAGTGTGAATCTCAATATATAAGATTAAGCTGTATCTTCAGTCAATCTCTTTTGAGATGCAAAAGACAGAATCAAGCAAAGAGACATGGGAATCTCATACCACCAAGAAACACGAGGCAGAAAAATAGCACATCCTTTGGACCTGAGGTTCCTGTGCTGAGAAGCTCTTTGAGCAGAGAAGATTAATGACAAGCGTCTTCCTTCACCGACTCGACAGCACTTGGCTTGGCACTTGGCTGGCATCTTCCTTCAGAGCTGATGGAGGAAAAAAAGGTTTCTTCTGGAGCTGGCACACTGAATTCAGACTTCTAGCCTCCTGGACTGTGAGAGAATAAATTTTGCTTTCTTAAATTCATCTACTTGTGGTATTTCTGTTACAGAAGCACTAGATGACTGAGACATAATTTAGTACCAATAGTGGTGTGCTACTCTAATATTACTGCAAAATATGGATTCTAGCTGCTTGATGCAAAGAGCCAGTTCTTGAGACAGGGCGAGGTAAGCAGCAAGAGCTTTATTGTATACTGCACTAAAGGAGATAAAAAGGATGAGTTCCTCCAAAAGCCTGTCTCCCTGAACAGCTGTGAGAAGTTTTATACTATGTAGAAAAGAGGAGGTTATATATATTCATTAAATTTGGGGGAAATAGCATGCATATTTCATAAAGCAGGCCAAACTGAGACTTGGCATGGAAACAGGGGTCAGACTCCTCTCTTCCAAGTTAGTTTCTGCTATGACCCAAAGACGTGGTTCTTTGACACAAGATTCTTAGTTTCTAAGCAGGATTCCATATGGGATTGAGTCATTTGGCAGTCCTCCCAACTTCTTGTTGGCATGGTTCTGGGCAGCTGACCTAAAATAGGGAGATGAGAGGGGTGTGGGGTAAGGGTTTATTTTCCTTCTGTGTTGTCACAGTGGAACAGCGGATGCTACTCAGGCGTGTTGACTGCTTTCTGTCATAGTGGACTCAAATGAGTCGTATTTATTCTCTGCAGTCTACAAGGACAATAACTATTTGTAAAGGTTTAAAAAGAAAGAAGTAAGTAACAGAACTATGTATAGAGTCAGGAATAAGTTTAGAAGGAAAGAGAATGGTGTAGGTTATCTCAATGTTAGTATATTACTAGAGTCTGTTACACTAACGGGCTGTTAACACTAACAGTTGCCTAAAATGTGGAAGCAGTTTTGAAACTGTGAATAAGTAGAAGCTGGAAGAGTTTTAAAGTGCCTAATAGTAAAAGCTTAGACTGCCTTGAAAAGGCTACTGATGGAATTATGGATATCATAGCCAATGTTGGTCTTTGAGCCTTTCTGGTGAGGGCCCAGAAGGAAATGAGGAGAGCTGTTTATGTTAGAAATGACACAGACAACGAGATGCAGCAGCAGAACAGGAGACCAGGGCAAGTGGTGCTGGAGCCCTCCTATGGAGTGAGAGGGATAAGTTCCCTCAGGTCGAAGTTTATTGGTAGAGCAGAGCACATCCAGGCACTCACTGGTGAAGCTAAAGAGCTTTGGAACACTTGCCCAAGCAGGGTAGACTCAGGGTACAAGGCCTGAGGGGCTGAAGGGTCAAAGAACCAAGAAGTAGAAGCTGAAGAGAGAAGGAACTGCCTCATGAAGCAGAGCTGCCTCACACTACACCACTCTCATCCCCCTGGATTAAGTCAGCTGCCCAGAACCATGCCAACAAGAAGTTGGGATGACTGCCAAATGACCCAATTCCATATAGAATCCTGCTTAGGAACTAAGAATCTTGTGCCAAAGGATAGGGCCAGGACCTCTGAGGTCACAAACGGGGAAGATTTCAATTGGAATTCACCTGAATGAGTTGATGCAGAATTCTTTGAAATGTATAAATATATTTATGGTATCAACAAAGTACTGTTTTCTTTCTTTTGTTTTAAAAAGTGGTCAGCTAATATAGTCTTTGTTGCTGATGTTACTGATAAAAATAAAGCTTTAGTAAAAGTGTTAGTTGCAAACATTATCTTAAAAAAACACAAACTAATTTTTAAGAAAATCTTGTATTAGTTTTCTTGAATTGTCATTAAAAAATACCACAAACAGGATTGCTCATAAGAACAGATTTTTTTTTGTCTCACAGTTCTGTAGGCCAGATGTCCAAATCAATGCATTACTGGGCCTTGCCCTCCAAAGTCTTTAGAGGAAGATCCTTTCTCATCTGTCATAACTTCTGATAACCTCAAGTGTACCTTTACCTAGCTATTCTTTCTCTATCTCACTCTGCCTCTCCTCTCCTTTTTTATAATTGCATCACACAGGTAAGATTATATCCATAGTGCAGTGGTTAAGTGCTATGGCTGCTAACCAAAAGGCAGCAGTTCAAATCCACCAGGTACTCTTTGGAAACTCTATGGAGCAGTTCTACTCTGTTCTTTGGGGTCGCTATGCGTCACAATCAAATCGATAGCAATGGGTTTGGTGTTTTGGTTTATTTGTGTTAGCATGACCTCACATTAACTGATAACATTATAAAATAACCTATTTTTAAGCAAACAGTGTTTAAATGTTCAAGCTTCCAGGATTTAGATTGTCAGAATACCTTCTGGGGGTAACGCAATCCCTAATTTATATCTTATTCAATTTCAAGGATTTGGGGATGCACAAGTAAGAAAGTAGGATTATAGAAGACAAAGTGGTAGCAACACACCACATTGATACAAGCTAGTTAAAGCACTTCCCTTAGAAGTTAACACATAGTTTTCTGAGTCAACTTTTTAAAATTATTAAAATTTTACTTTAGTCATAACATGCAAGGGCTAAGCAATGAATTCTAAGTTGTTCATTAACAACCAGAATGGATAGATTGACCTGCAAATGGCCATTTAGTCAACTGTGAAGGCAAACCTTTGCATCTAGGCAGTAATTTAGGCTCTGCCTCATTAAATCACTAAGGAATTGTTTTATGTGTCCCATAAAAAACTGGCCATGGACCAGCTAATAAAAAAAAAGTCCAATTATCTTAGTTTGTTTCAATCCATCTAGCCCAAGGTCTAGTATTATGTATTTGGAATTTGATGTTTTCTGGAAGAATAAATAAATCACTGGAAAAAGCTAAAATCAAATTTCATTCATATTTTGATTGTGAACTCTTGATTCTTTTGCTTCACTAGCACAGATAATTAAGAATCAGAACAGAACTTATTTAGTCTAATTTTCAAAGTCCAGTTTGATGACATACAGACAACCATCTATTAGCCTAGAGGATTGTAATGAAATAATATAAAGAAAAATGTAAGCAGTTTTAAAGTTTCTGGCATGCATATGCTGTGAGACAACAAAAAAATTTTGCTGTTAGTGTTATTTTATAAATGTTAGCACAAAGCTAGAAATCAATATGAGAATTTCTAAGCTAAATGCAAACATTTAGAACGAACAAATATTTTTCTTATTAATGCTCACTTATAAATAAAAGTTGAAATTGCATGCTGTTGAAATGATCCCAGTTCATAGCAACCCCATTTACAACAGAACCAAACACTGCCTGATCCCACCATCCTCACAACTGTTTCTATATTTGAGCCTGTTCTTGCAGCCACTGCATCAAGCCGTCTCAGGAAGGGTCTTCCTCTTCCTCGCTGACTCTGTGCTTTGCCAAGAATGATGTCTTTCTCCCTGGACCAGTCGCTTTTGATAACATATACAAAGAAGTGAAACGAAGTGTCTACATCCTTGTTTCTAAGGAACATTCTGGCTGTACATCTTCCAAACCATTCTTTTGACAGTCTGTGGTATTGCTTGGATAGTGAAGGCCAGAGGTGAATACTATAAAATTCTGTAAATTTGGTTAACTGATATGAAAAGCACAATACACCATTTTTGTTAAATTCTCTGAGTCGATAACTTAAATTGTCCATGGAGGAATATACTGATTAAATCACTAAGTAATTGTTTTATGTGCCTATAAAAAAAGTGGTCATGGACCAGTGAATCAAGGAAATAAAAAGAGTCATGATACCTTAGCTCTTATCATTCCATCTAGCCCAAGGTCTACTATTATGTATTTGGCGTTTGATGTTTTCTGGGAGAAAAAAACGAATCACTGAACGTTGAGATTTTAAATTTTTATTGTAAACACCGCTTAATGTCTTTAAACTATATTTGTAAAAAAAAAAAACAACTTTTAGTGGTGACTAGTTGTATTTTACTAAACTAACAAGTTGTGATCTTGCCAAATGCTTAGTTTCCATTGAGTAAGAACCTAGGCTAACCCTGTCAGCATTAAATGAAACATTACTACATATGATTAAATTTTTTTGTCAAGAATTCTTAGAAAGGTGTCCAAAACAATGTTCTAACAGAAAATTTTAAAACACTTTGTAGAAACAGTATATCATATTAAACAAGTGGCTATGAAATTAGAATGAGAATTTCTCTTCAGATGGAGACTGAGTCTTCACCTTTATAGCCCTGTCATTATATCTGGAACTTGTCAAGTGTACAATAAATATATGGTGAATTGAATTATTTCATGGAATATTTTCAAGGAACTTAAGTGTATTATCACACAGCCATGTATCAATATTTACAAAATGTGACAGTGACTTGGTGGTGAAGTGGTTAACTGCTCAACTGCTAACCAAATGTTGGTGGTTAGAACCCTCCAGCTGTTCAGTAAGAGAAAGATGTGGCACTCTGCTCTGAGAAGACTTAACCTCGTTCAGCTCTTTTCTGTTGGGTTGGTACAAGTCAGAGTCACCTTGATAGCAAAAAGTTTTAGTTTATAACCCCTTTAAATGATGAATTCATAAAAAATGTCATCCGTTTTATTTATACCTCACTTGTCTCATTTGTAAAATAATAATTTCTTTTCAATATTAGATCTTAAAAAAATCATGCTCCAAGGTATTTCCCTCTTGATTTCTTATATTTTTATGCTATAGTTGATGCACTAACATGACAATCTTATCTTAAATTCTTATTTATTTTGTAAGGAAATAAATATACCACAAATTATGCCAAAAAAAAAGCATTCTCAGATTTTGGAAGCCTGACAAACTTGCGTTTAAACTCAAATTGTTCTCAAAATATGTGATACACTAGGACTATATTTCATAGGAAAATGATCTATTTTGCGATTGATCTCTGTTCTGTAGATCTGAGAAAGCCTGTAAAATACATATACTTTTATACAGCAGTCACCATGATAAGAAAGAGATGGCTGGAGAAACAGACATTAGTGGCTGTCAAAAATCTGGAGCTTCAAGTAAGTTTCAAAATTCTTATGGATAAGTTTGATGACTTTCAGGGAATCATCATCACATCTATACACTCATCACTGGCATAAAATGATTAATAGACTCTATCCAAGCTTACAGATTTACTTTTCTAAGTATCCATGAAAAGTTCTCTCTATATTTTATTTTTTTTTGTAATCATGTTGTACTTCTAAATTCACTATGGACATCTTGGTTGGGAGCGGAATCAGGCAAAGACCACAACTTTAAGAAAACATTCAGAGTGAGAATA
Organism: Heterohyrax brucei; assembly: GCA_028571685.1. NCBI lineage: Eukaryota > Metazoa > Chordata > Mammalia > Hyracoidea > Procaviidae > Heterohyrax > Heterohyrax brucei. The sequence continues at coordinate 9,475,619 of CM053156.1, forward strand.
GACACAATATCATTGTCTGATAAAAAACACAATACTTTGTCTTCATTGAATCCTTGTGTTTTTGTTTTTTCACTTCTAATTTTCTTATTATTCTTTTAATTAAATTTTATTGTATTTTAAGTGAAAGTTGACAATCTATATCCATTAGCCATATAACACCTGGAACTCACACCACTCTTCTACTCCAGGTGCTCTCCCCTCTCCTTCCCTCTACCCCGACGAGAGCATACTCCCCCCGTCCGTGCTGAGCTTCCCGTGTCCACTCAGCCAACTCCTGTCCCCCTTCTCCCTATCATCTCACCTATAGTGATGAACATCTCACACAGTCCCTTGTATATACTGAAGTCTAAAATGATGTTCGTCACCAACACCACTCCAGGTCTCACATATTACTCTTTTCTTATAAGAGTTGTGTGTATTTAAAGTTTACTATCATTATTTTTCTGCTTTTGGTCAGAGTCCAGACTAGCTAAAGGTTGTTATTAGTTACCTTCAAGTTGGTTCTGACTCATCACAACTTTGTGCACGACAGGACAGGATGCTGCTTGGTGTTGAACCCTGTTCATGATTATTGACATGTTTCAGTTTATCTTGTGGCTATTGTGTCAATATACCCCTCTGAGTGTTTCCTTTATTTTTCTCTGACCTACTTTAACAAACACGATGTCTTTTTCTAGTGCTTGGTCTTTCGTGGTGATGTGTACAAAGCAAGCAACACTGAGTCTCATAATTCTTACTTCTGAGTAGAATTTTTTCTTACGTTTGTTAATTTGTGGCACTCCATGACATATTCAGCTTTTTTTGCAGATGCCACAGTTTGAATGCATGTGCTCTTCTGTAGGAGCCCTGGTTGCACAGTGGCTAAACACCCAACTGCTAAGTGAAAAATTGTCTTTTGGAATCCACTGCCTGCTCCATGGGAGAAAGGTGTGGCAGTCTGCTTTCTCAGAGATTTGCAGCCTTGGAAACCCTATGGGAAAGTTCTGCCCTGTCATATTGGGTTGCTATGAGTTGGAATTGACTTAACGACAGTGGATTTGGTTTGGTTTGGTATTCTTCTTCTGCCTTCTTTTTTCATTGTCTGCTTTTCATAAGCATATCACATGATTGAAAAGACCATGAACTGGGTCAGGCACATCTTAGTTATTAAAGTAACATCTTTGTTTTCGAAAACTTTAAAGAGGCATTGTGCAGCAGATTTGCCCATTTCAATATGTTATTTTGGTGTCTTGACTGCTGCTTACAGGGACATTGACTGTTGTTCTGTGTAAAAAGAAATAATTGAAAACTTTTTTTCTTCATGTATCATGATGTTGTTTATCACTCTGGTTGTGAAAATTTTTGTTTTCTTCATAGTGAGGTATAATCCATAAAGAAGACTATAGTCTTTGACTTTCTTCTTCTGTTCTTCAAGTTATTAAACAGCCAGCCAGAGAGCATAAGTAAATAAAATGTAATAATACATAATTTGAATGCTAGACAGCCATAGCAAGTTAAAATACAGATTTGTATTACTTATAAAAAAAGATTATCAAAGGTAAAGTAGGGCATTTAACAATGATAAAAAGGTCAATTTATTATGAGAATCTAAAAATTCTGAAGTTTATGCACATAACGCCAAGTGCCGTCGAGTCGGATGCTTTAAAATAAGAGAGAAAGCTGTTAGAATTACAATAAGAAATACAGACACAGTGAATTTCAATACTATTCTATCAAAAACTCATAGAATAAGTAAGTAAAAATTCAATGAAGATATAATAAACTGAAACAAAATTAACAACCAAGTTGACATGATTGACATTAATAGAATACTCCACCCACAATAGCAGAATACACATTTTTCTCAACGGCACATGAAGATTCTACCGGACAAATTGTATTCTGAGCCATAAAATAAAACATCTTTAGGCCAAAGTTAGTTATTTTCTGTTATGCAACATAAAATAAAATGTGTGTTAAAATGGATTAAGGTATCCCCAGCATATCTTCTGACTGCTATGGAATTAAATTCAAAATCAGTAGCAGAAAGATCTCAATTACTTGGAAACTATATAACATGCTTCTAAATAACTCAAGAGTAAAAGAGTGAAACAAATGGGAAATTACACAGTAAGTAAAATTTTACAATCCAAGTCAATTTGCCATATAAAACCCCGAACACCTGTCTCTACGCCATTCTAGCTGCTGTCCTCACCCTATGACAGCACACTCTTCCTTCACATTCTTTACTTCCTGTATCCACTCAACCGATATTTGTCCCTTCCTCTCCACCATCTCCTCATCCCTCTAAAAAGAAACCAGTTGTATAGCCTCACATATATTTTAAACCATCTGCATCACTATGTCCTTTAGTCCAGTCCAATCTTTGTCTAAAGTTTGGACTCCAGTACTGGTTTCAGCTCTGGGCTAGCACGAAGTCTAGGGGCCATGTTCTCGGGGGACCCTCCAGGTTGTTGGAACAATAAGTCTGGTTTTAAAATAGAGTTCTAGATCTGCACCCCCTCTTTCTGATGCTACGTCAGGTACTCTACCCTGTGTTCCCTGACAGGGCTGTCTTTGGTGGTAGCCGGGCACTATCTAGTTCCTCTTGTCTGTCACTCAATCATATGAACCCTCTGTTCCCTGGGCTGATAGTTGTCTCATGTCTTTTATGTTCTTGCTTTTCATCTGCTCCAAGTAGGTTAGGACCAGTTGAAGTTCCTTAGATGGCAGCTTGCAGGTGCTGCTCACCATTACGGGATGCAGAACAGTCTCTTAGAAAAAGCCTAATTATGCAGTCCTTTTTAATAAATGAAAATGAAAATGTATTAGAATTTGAGGGGCTTAACTGAGAATTGTGTCAAAATGTTCCACTACATATGGTTTTTAAATTGATTGTGACTAAATTCTATACGATCTGACTTGACGGCACTTGGCAATGCCAATTAGATTTTATAGTGATAAAAGTTCAAAATGCTCAATCCTACGTTTCCACAATAGCTTGCTCTGGCCACCATACATGTATGTTGTACTGTCTAAATCAGTAACGAAACTTCAAAAACACTAGTTTGCTATTAATAAAACCGATTTAATCCTCTATTCCATAAATTACATATCAACCTCAATATGGAAAATATATATTCTGGACCTATAGATTTAATTTATTATATTCTGTATGCTTATATCTTTACTTCTGAAGGTTAGTAAAAATTATATAAAAGGAAACAAGAAGAATTAATTTGACAGAGTTCTTTCTGAATAAGTGATGTTTAGTGCACTGTATTAAGAGCTAAGGTGAAACAGGAAATTTAGGTAATTTCTTATTGAGCTAAGACTAAGGATTTGAATGAAATGTTGAAAGAAAAGGTGTTTGACGTGCCACCTTTGGTTCCTGAAATTAAATTACACAACCTCTCAGTTACCTGAACACACATACCCATTCTACTATTTCTGGGGTACAAAGATATTACAAAACAAACAGCAAAATAAGACCTCTAAGTTTCAAATAAGCTGGCTTATAAGACCCAGGCACCACTCACCGATAGTAACTTACCAGTACAAGAGTTTCCTAACTTTAGTTAATATTTATGTGATAAATGATGAAGACAAGTTCTCTGGAGAAAGTGATTACGGAACTGGAATGATAAAAGACTATGATAATGTTAACCTAGCTAAGTCCACCCAGGAAAAGACAAATGTTACCTAGGCACTTGGCTGGCTTGGCATTGGCTCCAAGGCCAAATAACAATCAAATGAATTCTCTGTAGAGAGAAAATACTAAACCTTCTTTTTAGAGAAAATAATATCTACAGAAGACGGAATTGCCTTTTCCTTTCTTTACATTAATGTTTATTACTTATTTAAATGACTTTATATTATAAAAATCATAAAGTTATAGACTTTTCTTTGAAGCAGTTTTCTTATGTGAAAGATTATTTTCTCTTTCATGTCCTTTAATTAGCTAATATAAGACTTCATATTAAAATTGAAGAGATTCATTATTTTATTTTCAAGTGTTTCGTATTTTTCAATGGTACTAAAAAGTATATTTTTTTATTTTTCAGAATTCAAGATAGCTGTTTATTTGGGCATATGAGTCATATATCTTGCCTCTACTGAATGTCTTATATCTAATATCTTTAAATAATAATAATTGGTCTTATATATCATTAAAAATGATTTGGTATTTACTAGATCTTTGAAATTTTTCCTTTTTTTTAATTTAACAGAATGGCTTAAGGTTTCTCTATTGAATATGGCACTGAATGCCTGGATTTTCAGGTGAAATATTCTTAACATGTTAAGAAAATAGCTTTCAAATTTCAATCCATTCAAGTTTACTTAGATTTTAATAATAGAAAAATGGTGAATTTTCCAATGTCTTTTTAAATTAATTGAAATGATTGTGATTTTTCTCCTCTGACTCAGTATTTGATTAATAGGCACTCTACAATTATACGCTTAAGGATTCTTAAATCAGTCTTGATACATTCATCTTAATTTCTAAAATAAACTAGAAAATTTTATAACTATTTTCATGTTACATTTTTTTTTTTTTTTTATGTTGTCCTTGCCAAAAAGACTTTTTCGGTCATTTATCTTACAGTGGTTCTGTAAGTAAGTAAATTAACTGAGTGCCTCACTAGTCTTCGTACCCTTGTAATCAGTCTTCTCACCACCGATCCAGGGAATGACTCTAGGGCAGGGCTCTAGGGTTTCCTAATTGCTCAGTGGACTGCTTTTATTTGTCCCTCTATGTAAACATTGTGCCACTGTGCATCTTTTAAAACTTAATTATCTTTTGACTTTCTTAATGTTCTGTCCTTTTTTTTTTGACTCCACATTATTACTCTTTTGACTGCCACCGTCTTATATACCAGTTTTTCCAAATCACAGGGGCTATCACCTTTTAAGTCAACTTGCTCTCTCTGAATGATCTATCCAATCTCATTACTTCAATACATTGTTCTATGGTGATTTCTCTATATCCATATTTACAGTTTTTTTTTTCCTTTAGTGCCCATTCTTTATAGCCAATTTCTTCCCAAATATATTGACTGATGTATTCCATTCAAAATTCAAAAAGGGCAAAACTAAAAAAAAAAAATTTATTTTCACATCAACTCCTTTAGCATTGTCCAGACTAGCCTGGACAGAAAAATTAAGGATAACGTCACTTCTTTCACTTTGTCCATCCCAAATAAACCTAAGAGGTCTCTAAAGTGTTAAAAAGCAGAGACGTCACTTGAAGTACTAAGGAGGACCTGACCCAAGCCGTAATACCTTCAGTTACCTCATTTGTAGGTGAAAGCTGAACCCAAAATAAAAAAGACTGAAGAAGTACTTGTGCCTTTGAATTATAATGCCAGAGAAGAATGTTAGATATACCATGGATATCCAAAAGAAAAATTAGATCTGTCTTGGAAAAAGTACAGCCAGAATGCTCCTTAGAAATGTGAATGGCAAGACTTCTCATGTACTTTGGACATGCTACTGGAGGAATCAGTTCCTAGAAAAAGACATCATGCTTGGTAAAACATAGGGTCAGCATAAACGATGAAGACCCTCAATGAAATGGATTGACCAAGTGGCTGCAACAACATGCTCAAACATGGTAATGGATGTGAGGATGGAGCAGGGCCACATATCATTTAGCTCTCTTGGACATGGGATCACTATGGGTTGGAATTGACTCAGTGGCACCTAACAGCAACAAACACATCCAATTGATAAATAATCTGGCTTCTGTCATAACCTTTCACACTTCTGTCCTCTGGATGCATCTTTGACTACTTACTCCCTGACTTTTTTTAGTTATCTAGACTTTCCTGTTGTCTCCTCTAGTGTCCTTATCTCCAGTGTCCTCCATTCCCAAGCTATTCTTCTTTTTCCAGTAATAAATTTTCAAAAATTCAAATTTCATATCACTCTCTAACATGTAATTCTTAACACATGTAAAGACTTCCCAGTAACCCATAAGAAACAGTAAAATCTCACTATGAAGTAATTTATGAAAATACATATTGCAAAAGAAAAAAAGAGGATTTAATGTCAGAAGTAAACTTAGAATAGAAAAAAATTGATAATATAAAATGAAAAATTGCATTTGTTTGGAGATAAGATTTAACTTTGTGTTAAGCTTCCAAGCAGACAAAATCAAGAACAAGACTGCCCATTACGTCACTGAGACTTTTTTCATAAGTCTTTTTCTTAGAAGAAAATAGAAAAGAAGAAATAGAAACTTCTCCCACAGATTCTCACAAAAACTAAACTATGTTGTTATGATGATTGTAGTCCTCAGAAAGAACACCACAATAGAATCCAACTGTTTATTATTACAAAGTGAAATTCTCTTTTAGGAATAATGTTTCCTTAAAAGTCAAAGCAGTATACTTGAGTCTGGTAATTCAGTTTAACCTAACTGTAAAATTTAATGTTTCTGAAATAGGGAGTCCAAGTCCACTGCTGTTGAGTCAATTCTGACTCATAGCAGCCTTATAGGACAGAGTAGAACTGCCCCTAGGATTTCCAAAGAGTGCCTGAATAATTTAAAAACTGAGTTCACCATCAATGCTCATGAAGTACAGACCATATCTTAAATTAGAAAGAACATCACGAAGTTACTTCCGTATTTATTAGTTGGCAAATTAGTTCTCTGAGTATGTTTTAGACAGCAAAGCAAGGGCCCTAGCACACAGAGTGATTACATTACTGACATGTTTATTGTTCTAAATTATCTGTGATCTCTCGGTCAAAGGCTTATCATAATTGGCTTGGCTTGGCAGTATCTAAGTAGCACTCATTTCACCCATCATACCAGCTGTAATTTATTAAAAAGATGCTTAAGTGATGAGTCATTGATGAGATCTGTAATTCTCAGCTAAAATTTTTAAGAATGTGCTCACAATTCACACTGTGCTATACTAGCCCTTTAAATAAAGTTTATTCCATATTACCAAAATAACTGACGGCTTGAACATTACACCATGCAATGAGTGTCCTGCATATTTGGCTTTGTGTCTTTGGAGTAATTTTCAGCACCATTGAACAGAAAGTACATCATTTCCCAAGTAACAGGACTGGAACACATACAGAGACTGACTTGGCATCTTTGACATAAACTTTCTGTTTTCGATTTGCAAAATTTACATAACACTGGAGCAAAACAATACCCTGCAAACATATTTGTGTGTCAGTTCAATTTCCCTACAGTGCCATTCTACAGTCAACAGTGCCAAGTTTTATTTGGCTGTTAAATTATATGGCATGATTTTTTTAAAACAAAAATATTATTCATTTTTTTCTTTTTGAATTTATTGATGATTTTTATAAGTTTTCTCCTACACAACAGAGGCTTATTTAAAACTCAACATGATTGAAAATTATTTCAAACAGAAAATATTCTTAGAATTACTTTGATGGTAGGTAACTTGTGAAATAGCACAGCAGCTCTTCTACTCCAATTATTTTCACCTGAAACTACATAAAGGCATTTTATATACACACACATACATACAGATAAGATTTCCGAGGAATGACTGGTGGACTCAAGCTGCCATCTTCTTAGAGCCTAATACTGTGCCATCAGAGTTCTCTATACATATTGGCTGTGAGTTGAATCCAGGTCTTCTGCATGGTGGACATTAAAAAAATTGGGAAAACATAAGTGAACTTATAAATACGTTCTGGATGGCTAAGAAAGAAGAAAAAAAAAAAAGACTGCTCTTGCTGCCGCCACTGCCAATTTGAATAAGATGTGACACAGTTTGATCCCATCATATTTCCAAAGAAAACAAAACAAACCCACTGCTGTTGAGTTGACACCAACTCACAGTGACCCTATAGATGGAGTAGAATTGTCCTATGGAATTTCCAAGGAGCACCCGGCAAGTTTGAACGGCCAACCTTTTGGTTAGCAGCTTTAGTACTTAACCACTGTCCCATCGGGATTTCTGTGGATGGCTCCAGTAAGGGCTAACTGAATCAAAAGTAAAAAAATAGCTGACACTTTTTTCTACAGGAAGGGTAATGAGTTATGCTTTTAGCATCCCTTGCCATGGAAGTTATTTTCACAGCATGCATAAAGAAGTTATCTTCATAATTGTTATAATTATCTGAAGAATTTAGATCATCCTTATGGCTAACATGAATAAGATCTTAATTTTCTTTTGACTCAACTTTCAATAATACTTGTGCTTAAAACCTCACAATGTAAAGGCAGGATAATCCCTGTCCAAAACTCAGTTGGCGTATTAGAGCAAAGTATCTCATCATCTGGATGCTGCGGCACCACCCAGGATTTAGCTTCAGTTCGTCTCTTTAAGTTAGCCCTCGCAAATTTGTTAGCTCTCACAAATAGCCTTCACAGATTTGCACATAAATCCAGCAGCAGTGAGGCAGGATTAGAAGTAGTTATGTTAAAGAGACAGAACACAAGCTATGATGTTAGGTCTTTTGAGATATAAAAGAGAGAAGCCAGGAGAAAGGAAAGGGACCTTGTACCAGCAAAAAGAGTCAAAGAGTGCTTCTTTTAGACACAGAGTCCCTGTACTAAGAAACTGCTAGATCGAGTGGAAAGTTGATTAAAAGAGACTTTGCCCTAACGCTAACATGGAGAGAAAAACTTTCTCTGAAGCTGGTGCTCTCAATTCAAACTTCCAACCTCCTAAACTCCAAGAGAATAAATTTCTGTTAAAGCCATCCATTTGTGGCATTTCTGTCACAGCGGCACTAGATAACTAAGAAAGGCACTATGAGCTGAACTGAATACTCTTGACAGGTATTATGAGATGCAAGGATAAAACAAAACTGTCAAAGACGGCTTTTTGCCCTAAGGTTTCTTCTTTTCTCTCCTTTTTTTCCCTCTTTCTGTCTGATATGTATTTGTGGGTAGCCTGTCCTTCTGTAGTTAAAAGCTAAGACATATGGCATCCAACTGTGTCACATTTGATTCAAGTTGGCAGTGGTGGCAGCAACAATAGACTATGTTTAGTCACTGCCCACAAGCTGTTACTGGTAGGTCTCCAGAGTGACTCAAAATAAACAATCTCCCCCCTTTTTTTCTGCTCTGCCACCAGGAAACCTCATAAGTCAAACTATCTAGCTTTAGATTTTGTATTAGTTTCTAGACTTCCCTGAAGGTTTTTAAGAAGCTTTATCCTATACTTTGCAAACCACTAATCTAGACTGTATTGTTCTTTTTCAGAAAGTTTGGTAAAGCCACCCATCATTGTAAATCTGAGTCTCAGTCTCCCAGCAACAAAACATGCTCATTGAACTGTACTTGCATGTAGAGCATGTTAGAGACACACACGTATAATGAATGTGCCAGAATAGCAAAGGGCTTTAATACAATCGAAATATTCCAAATTCATGTTAAAATCTTACATAATAGACTCTAAAACATTCTTGTATTTGTTATATTAAAAAGTGTTTGATTTGCGACTCGACGGCACTTGGCTTTAGTTACTCAGATTATAAAGAACAGAGAATGCTTGTTAACATAATTTATCACCTAATCCCAATCACTTGAGAATGAATTTACGACTGATTTCATGAAAAACTTGAAAAGCTAAGTTTTCATTAGCTCACAATGTTTAATTGATCTTTATCACCCAATATAGTTAGATTTGAAAAGATTTTGAGAGAGTTGATGGGATTTGGGCTTTTATTATTTTTGTCAGCCAAGCTTATTTCGTTTTCTTACTTATGTTATGCAGGAATGTCAGAGGTTTGGGAGAATTACAAGTGTCATTTCAATTTTTTTAATAAAATGTTTTATACAGAAAAATAGGCCCTCTTGACTCCACTCCTCGCTCTTCAGACACGAATGGATTGGGCTTGGCGATGCAGAGTGACCGTCTTACATACTGGACGCACTTTATGATTCTGTGCATCTATAGGATATCATCCTGCTGAACTCTGGCTGGAGGAAGGAGAGTGGGTGGAGAGGAGCGAAAAGGAGGCTGTTGGGAGGATGAGACATGTATGGAGCAGAGAGGAATAGTGTGCTGTCACTGGACAGGGAGAGCAGTGGAAGTTGCATATAGGTGGGCACGTAAATTTATACAGGAATGTACATTTTCACTAGTCATAATAAAAAAATGAAATATATGATAATAAAAAAAAGAAAAATAGGCCCAATTTGGTAGCCTTAATATTCAAACCATAAAAATAGAGTCCTACTAGATAACAATAAAAGATCGTAATTGCTTTAAGAAACCAATGAAAGGGCATATTTATGCCAACTTGCCCATCCATAAATTACAACCAGAATATTAATTTGACAGTTTGAACCAAATGTAATTGCTCGTAAAGATGTGTTTTTCCAAGATAATGACTTGTATGATGAAAATTCTACCTGCTTGATCCACCGTATTTTCTCTAATTGATCCTGTCAACAAAAAGGCCGTTATTTGCATTCACCAGTCTAACTATGATGCTAAATCATCGATATCCGGATCATCAAATAGTACAATCACACTGTCTGTGTATACTGTGTGAGTCTCTCATACTGTAGCTCTACATGTACCTGCTGCTTTATCTTCAGTTTGGAAGTCACTAAGCCTTGGATTGTAGTCTCTCCTTATTACTATTCATTTATTCATTTAACAAATATTTATTGAGCCTGTGTTCCAGGAACTGGATATATTTACAGTAATGAACAAAGACAGTAAAAAAAAAATCCCATTTCTTATACAGCTTACATTCCATTGAGAAAAGGCACATTAAAAATAATACAACAAGCAAATAAAAATAAATTCTCAGGTAATAATAAGGATGAACAGCATCATATGATAGACAGTAACTAATGGTAGAACAGATAAAGTTACATAATGTGGTCAAGAAAAGACTGTCTCAGTAGAAAGCAATTCTAACCGAACTCTAAATATGAGACAAAAATTAAGCAACTACATAGATATGGGAAGAAGTTTTTCAGTACTGGATAAAAAATACAAAGGATGGGAGGTCAGGAATGGAAAGAGGGCTGGTGTAGTTCAAGTTCCAGTGTGTTTAGAGGCAGAAGAGAATCAGCTCATTCACTGCTTAGTAGGTTATAGTGAGAGATTCAGACTTCTTTTTAATCTGAACAGGAAAATATTGGAAAACTTTTGGCAGCCAAGCCAAGTGCCGCCGAGTCGGAGCCAGAGGAGTATCATATTTTAATGTATACTGTGAACAGTCATTTTGTAATCCACCTCTCAGATTCTTCTAGGTTTCCTAAAAAAGGTACTACATTTCAGATCACCTATTCAAAAGTCTTAAATATCTCTTTAATGTCATAAGAAAAAAATAAAAATGTTCATAAACTGTATTCTTGACTTCTCACAATGTGGAGGCAATGAACTTGTCATATCATATACATTCTGTGCTACAGTCTAACTCTTCTGGCAATGACATTTTCCCTTTTCTGTTTTCATGAATCTGTCTACCACTCCTCTCTTAATATTTATTTTTTTCTTACCAAAACTTTATAATGTTGGTTTTACTATATGAACACTTATATAACCACCCTAGGTGATCCCTGAATAAATTGTTTTCTCATTTGGCACTTATTTGGAACTTTGTGAAGTGTATCTTTACTTTTTCATGCATAGGACTAGTGTTCCCAAATAAACCAAATTTAAGCTTGCTAAGATAAGCCGCTGTGACTTCTTATTTCTTCCTCCACCTAGCACTAAATCCTTAATACAATAGAAATTCTTAAATGTCCTGTAAAAAGTAAACATGGAATTTATACATTACTCAACGTATACTTATCTATCTAAATATTTTTGCACAACTCTTCAAAGTGAAATTCACCTTTCTGAGATCATCTACTGAGTGAGGAAATAAAGTCCATGCTTATGAAGCAAATTTTAGAAGTCCGTCAGGAACAGAGCCAACAATCTAAGAAACACTGGCATCTTTCTTTAGACTTTTGGCTAACAATTATGGAGTATTCAATGTTTTCTTTAGGGAAGTAAAGAAGAACATCCATGAATGGATCTATTAATCTTCCTGAGATAGTTTTTCACCTCAAGCCCAAGAATTCTGCAAACAAGTGGGATGAGTTTATTTTCTTCCAGGATATCTATTTGGAACACAAAGCATTCACTTTACAAGAGTTAAAAAATAAATCACCATGGTCAGCCATGGCCTTTTCAACACTCTGCTTTAGCTTAAGTCAGTGAAATAAGTTAACTTAGCTTGTTTTTCTTAAAAAAAAAAAAAAAACTATAAGAAAGACTTCAACACTGATGGCTTTATCTGTTATAGTCTGAAGAAAGATCAGTTTTGCTGATGTATATAACCAAGAAGCAAGTCATATAATACACTTAGATACCACCTAAATATAAATCATCTGGCACTAAATGTTGAACTGACAGCATCTGAGTTGCTCATTTTTCATTTTTAGGATGATAAATCAACTGCTCATTATTGGTGATATATTATTGTTAGGTGCCATCAAGTCTGTTCTGACTCACAGTGACCTTGTGTACATCAGAATGAAACACTGCTCAGTCCTGTGCCATCCTCACAATTGTTGCTGTGTTTGAGGCCATTGTTGCAGCCACTGCGTCAATTCACCTAATTGAGCCTTCTTCTTCATTGGCCCTATGCTTTACCTAGCATCATGTCTTTCTCCATGGACTGGTCTTTCCTAATAACATGTCCAAACTGTGTGAAACAATGTCTCACTACCCTTGCATCTAAGGAACACACTGGTTATACTTTTCCAAGACAATTTGATTGTTCTTCTGGCAACCTCTGTTATATTCAACATTCCTTATCAATGACATAATTCAAAGGCATGAATTCTTCCTTATTCATTTCCCTTAAGTGCATATCTTGAGTATATCCCACCTGCATTTAGAGACCATTTCAGGAGTAAAAGGGTTGAACAGAAGATTTCAAAGGGAGGCTAGAGAAGACAAAGTAACACATTATAGTAATACATGTGAAGAGGTGGAGATGGAAAACTAAAGGAAAGCACACTCTGCATTTCTCAAAGTGAAAGAAGTGATGAAAAAATTCAAGCCTTGAGTTGCAAAATTGACTTCTATGGGAAAATATTACAAAACTCGGAAGCATTGAAAGAATATGGAAAAAATGTAAAAGTCACTATATCGAAAAGAAATGGCTGAAGTTCAACCATTTTAAGGGACAACATATGAATAGGAACCAGTGGTACTGAAGACAGAAGTCCAAGCTACACTGAAGGCATTGGTGAAAAACAAGGCTCCAGGAATTGACAGAATACCAGTCGAGATGTTTGAACAAACAGATGCAACAGTGGAAGAACTCATTCACCTATACTAAGAAATTTGGAAGACAGCTAGTGGACCAACCAGCTGGAAGAGATCTATATATAAGTCTATTCCTTAAACAGATTATCCCAACCAAATGCAGAAATTATTGAACAATATCATTAATACCACACACGAGTATAATTTTGCTGAAGATCACTCAAAGGGAGCTGCAGCAGTGTATTGACAGGGAACTGCCAGAAATTCAAACCAGATGCAGAAAAGGACACAGAACAGTGGCTATTATTGCTGATGTCAGATGCATCCTGGTTGAAAGCAGAGAATACCAGAGAGATACTGGTTTTATGGACTATACAAGGGTATTGAACTGTATATCATTAACAACTTATGGATAACACTGTGAAGAACATGAACTCCATAACACTAAATTGTGCTCAAGAAGAACCTGTACAGAAATCAAGAGGCAGTTGTTCAAGCAGTATGCAGTTTCAAGTCAGAAAAAGTGTGCCTCAGGGTTATACCCTTTCATGATACCTATTTAATCTGCACACTGAGCAAATAATCCAAGAAGCTGAACTATAAGAATAGCAGGGCATCAGGTTTGGAGGAAGACTCATTACTAACCTGCATTGCGCAGATGACACAACTTTGCTTACTGAAAGTAAAGAGGACTTGAAGCACTTACCAGTGAAGAGCAAAGACTACAGCCTTTGGTAAGGATTACACCTCAACATCAAGACAACAATAATCCTGACAACTAAACCAATAAACAACATCATAATAAATGGGGAAAAGATTGGGTTTGCCAAGGATTTCTTTTTACTTGGATCCACAATCAACATTCATGGAAATAGCAAAGAATGTAGCCAAGAAATGAAAAGATGCATTGCACTGGGCAAATCTACTTCATAAGATCTCTTTAAATTATTGAAAAGCCAAGAATTGAAGACTAAGGTGCACCTGACCCAAGTTGTGGTGTTTTCAATCACCTGCTATGCACGTGAAAGCTTGATGAGGAATATAGAAGATGGAAGAACCGACATCTTTGAATTTTGGTGTTGGAGAAGAATAGTGAATACATTGTACACTGCCAGAAGAATGAACAAATCTGTTTTGGAAGAAGTGCAACCAGAATGTTTCTTGGAAGCAAGGAAGATGTGACTACATCTCACATGCTTTAGACATGTTGTCAGGAGGGACCATTCTCTGGAGAAGGACATCAGGCTTGGTAAAGTAGGTCACTGAAAAAGAGAAGAAGGAGTGACATAGTGGCTGTCACAATGGACTTCAGCATAAAAACAATTGTGAAGATGTTGCAAGACCAGGTAGTGTTTCATTCTGTTGTATGCAGTTGCAATGAGTCAGAACTGACTATCTGGAACCTAAAAACAGTAACAGTTATTGTCCAGATTTCACTTCCATACGAGATTGAAAATACTATGGTTTGAGTCAGGTACATCTTATTTTTCAAAGCGACATCTTTGTTTTTTAACTCTTTAAAGAAGTTTTTGCAGCAGATTTGCCCAGTAACATATGTCATTTTATTTCATGACTGCTGTTTCTATAGGCATTGATTGTGGATCCAAGTAAAATGAAATCCTTAACAACTTTAATAATGAATAAATACGCATGCTATCTATTTTAATGCAATTTTATCAACAATATTTGGGCTAACTTAGATGGACAACTGCACTATATTTAGTTGAAGTGTTTCCATCAATGAATCACAAAACTGCCCAAAACACATTATGAGAAAGGATCTGGGACCATAGTATACAAGAAACACACATACTTACACACAAATGAGAAAAAAAAAATCCTGATTAAATATCTTTCTTTGTTTTTCAGTATTTCTTGATTCTTTGAGTGGAGAAAACTAAAATTAAACAAATTAAAGAGGAGAAGAGAGAAATGGATTTATAATGACAATCATAGTTAATAATTGTTTTATGTCCTACTAAGTTTTTCTACATAAAAGTAAATGAATGGAGAATTTCTTTGTCCATCACAAAGTGATCATTAATATTTTCCTTAAGTGCGTCATCAGACTCTAGGTGATAAAAAGGTTAAATGAAGCTCAGCTGAAAAAGCACGGCTTCTACAAACTCTTCTAGTGCTCATTTTCTTTAGGTCTTCCAAAGAGAGTTATGCTAAAGAGGAGGAAAATTAATCTTGTCAGAATTCAGACGTCCTTATCCAGACAGAAATTTATGAGAATGCATAGCCAACAGTTTTTCATAAACAGTTTAATGGTGCACGGAAATGGCTTTTCTTTCTAAGGTGTATATTTGCTGCCTTTTTCAGTTTGTAGGAGCCGTGATAGAGCAGTGGTTAAGCACTCAGGTGCTAACTCCAAAGGTGAATGGTTCAAATCTACCAGCTGTCCACACTAGAAAGATACAGCATTTTTCTTCTGTAAAGATTAAACCAAACCAAAACTATTGCTGGCAAGTCAATTTGGGCTGCCTTGGAAACTCTATGGGCTAGCTCCATCCTATTCTATGACATGAGCCAGAATTGACTAAAGGGCAATGGAGCTTTTATTATTATCATCATTTTGGGTTTTGGCTTTGACTATGGCATGTCAGGAGATATAGATTATAACCTAGAAATCAGTTTGGTTGTTTGTTTCCACAGATTAAACAGATGGTGTAAGTGTCTGGCTATTAAGTGTCTGGCTAGTAAGTGTCTGGCTATGCAAATGTACGCTGCTTTGCCTTTTCTCTCATCCCTATAAGTACTTCTTAGCAAGAATATGAAAGATGGCTGCAAGCTTTATGCTCAGATAATGTACCTATAAGAACCTCTGCCAGTGAACCTAGGGTTAAATCATGAAGTAAACTAGCTGCATTAAAACAGTATTTGTACTTGAAATCCCTGAAGTGATTCAAATATATTCCCTCTTTATACACTTAAGTGTCTCATCTTTTTTATTTTGTGAAGAGTAAAACTCTGCAGGAAGGTATGAAATCTAGCTGCTCTTCTTAGAAGATTTTAACATCTCACACTATACACTTTTAACCAGTCATTTATATGTATTTGCAATAACATATTTCTTTATGACTTCCATATCTCAATCACAACCATGGATTAAAGTTTGACATTAAATTTATATCCTGATGTTACTGATACACTTTGTAAATTAAGTCAATATTGTAAATGGGTGAGTAAAGTCAAACCTTTTTTCAGTCAGCATGACCCCGAACAGAAAAACGTTGAAATATTGTTTCATTTCTCTGCATAGAGGGCAAAGCTATTTCAGAGGCTATTAAGATGTGAGTAAAATTAGAGGCATGGCCAAGATGGCAGAGTAGTCAGACACTTCCTGAGGCCCTCACTTAATCAAAGACCTAAAAAAAAAAAAAGGTTTGTTAATACATTACGAACTAGGAGCCTTAAATGTTAGATGGATAGTTGAGGAACTGGACTGAGTACAAGGGAAAGGAGAGATGGTTCAAAAGCAGTGAGGTGTTGCCATACCTCATCCAGAGGGAAATGGCACCCACAGGCCAGATCTTCTGATGGGAGCATGGTGAGGCAAGCATTGGTGTTTAACATGTTTTCCATAAAGACAGAGATCATGCAGCAGAGAGTCTACTGACGGCTCCAGAATCAGTGAAAAGCAGAGTGCAACTGGCAAAAGATAAGTACTTGCACCTAACCTACTATATGGACCAAAAAACTCTCATTTGGGGAAAAAAATAGTCTCCCATTTACCTGTCTTCCCCCTGCTCTGCTAGGCCCAAGCTGGCTTTAGATCACACACATCCTGCTCTGATGCTAGAACATCTAACACTCTTTAGCCATTCTCTTAGCCTTTGAGAGGAATGAAAGAATGTTCTGCCAGCTCCCCTAAGCTGAAAATAGGCAAATGGAGACATCATCATGTCTTCATTTAATCACCATCACCAAATAATAAAAAAGAGGGAATAAAAAATGCACTCTTTCACTGAGAGGAAGTTAAAGTGATATAAAGACAAAAAAAAAAAATTGGTTTAAACTTTCAAAAATGCAGGTAAATATTAAAGTGACCACAAAGAAAAATAACAATCCTAAACATTAAAATAAAAAATAACAGAACATAAAGACTCAGCAAAAATGAAATCACCAAGGGTGAAAAAGATAAAAAGAAAATACTTAAAGAAAAATAATTCAGCACAGTGGAACAAAAGAATTTTCAACAACACACACACACAAAGGCATCATAATGACAGCACTAAATTCATGCCATCAGTAATTATACTGAGTGTAAATGGACTAAATACACCAATAAAGAGACAAAGAGACAGAATGGATTAACAACAACAACAACAAAAAATGTATATGCTGATTACAAGAGACACATTTTAGACTTAAAGGCATAAACTAAAACCTAAAAGATGGGGAAAAAAATGCTAACAACAATCAAAAAAGAGCAGGAATGACAATATTAACTATGACACAAAAGATTTTAAAGCAAAGTCTACCCTAAAGGATAAGGAAGGACAATATATAATAATTAAAGGATCAGTACATCAGGAGGATATAACTGTAATAAATAATTATGTACCAACTGACAGAGTTCCAAAATACAGAAACTCTAACAACATTGCAAAGAGAGACAGAAGACTCCACAATAGTAGTAGGAGACTTCAGTATACTACTTTTGGTGAAGTAAGGAACACCCAGAAAGAAGCTCAATAAAGACATGGAAGATATAAATGACACAATAAACTAATTTGACCTTGTATTCACATACAGCACACTCCAATAATAAAGTCAAGTATTCTTTATTTTCCAAAGTAATGAACATTCTCTAGAATACACCACATAGTAGGCAATAAAGCAAACTTAATAAAAAACAAAGCATCAAAATATTACGAACTATTTTTTCTGACCAAGAAGATGTAAGAGTAGAAACTGATGACAGAAAAATCAAAGGAGAAAAGTCAAACACATCGAAGTTGAATAATACCTTGCTACTGAGTTATAAAAGAAATCAAAGATGGAATAAAGAAATTCACAGAATCAAATGAAAACAAAAGTACATTTTGCTGAACATTTGGGATAGACCAAAGCTGAGTTCAGAGGTCAATTTATAGCAATAAATGTACATACGCAAAAAGAAGAAAGGGCTAAAACCAAAGCATTAACCCTACAAATTGAACTAATAAAAAAGTTCATAAGAAACCCTCAGTCACCAAAACACATCATAAAAATTAGACCAGCATTAAAAGATATAGAAAAAGAACTGAAAAAGTCAACAAGACAAAAAGCTGGTCCTTCAAAAAGATCAACAAAATTGATAAATCACTGGCCAAACTGACTAAACAAACACAAGTGAGGAAGCAAGTAATCTGAATTGGAAATAAGATGGGAGATGTCACAGCAGACTCAACTGAATTAAAACAGTAATAAGAGAATACTACAAAAAAACTGTACTCTAATATGAAAACCTAAAAGAAATGGAAATATTACTAGAAACACACTACCTACCCTAACTAACAAAAAAGAGAGGTAAAACAACTAAATAAACCCATAACAAAATAAGAGATTAAAAAGGTAATTTAAAAACTCCAAACTAAAAAATTTGCTCTGATGGTTTCACTAGAGAATTCTACCAGATTTTCAGAGAAGTTAACACCGCTACTATTATAGATATTTCAGAGCATAGAAAAGAATGTAATACTCCTACACTCATTCTGTGAAGCCAGCATAACCAGCATAACCCTGATACCAAAACCAGTACACAGTCTAAAAATAAAATTACATAGCCATGTCCCCCATCAATTAGATGGAAAAATCCTCAAAATTCTAGCCAATAGAATTCAATATCATATCAAAAAAATCAGCACTACCAACTGGAATTCATACCAAGTCTGCATGGAGTCTTCGACATTAGAAAAACATTCAGTGTAATCCATCATATAAAGAAAACAAAGGGCAAGAACCACATGATCCTATCAATTGATGCAGGAAAGGCATTTGACAAAGGCCAACACCTATTCATGATAAAAACTCTCAGGAAAATAGGAATAGAATGGAAATTCCTTGTTTTAATAAAGAGCATTTCCACAAACCTGGCAACCAACATTATTTTAAATGGAGAGAATCAGAAGACACTGCACTTGAGAATGGGTACCAGACAAGGGGTCCTTTGTCACCACTTTTATTCAACATTGTGCTGGAAGTTCTAGTCAGAGTAATCAGGTTAGAAAAAGAAATAAATAGGTAAGGAAGAAGTAAAAGTATCTCTATTTGTCAATGATATGATCTTATACAAAGAAAACACTAAAGAATTCACAAAGCAAACTGCTGGAACTCAAAAAAGAGTCAGCACATTATCAGAATTCAAGATAAACATGCAAAAATCAGTTGAATTCCTTTATATCAACAAAGAGAACATCAAAAGGAAGTCACCAAATCAGTACCACTAAAATAGCTGCCACGAAGATAAAACACTTAGGAGCAAATCTAACCAGGGATGTAAAGGAGCTATATAAAGAAAATCACAAAACACTACTTCAGAAATCAAAAGAGACCTTCATAAGTAGAAAAATATACTTCCTCATTGATAGAATACTCAACTTGGTAGAACTGTCTATTCTATCCCAAGTGATCTGTAAACATAATGAAATACCAATCCAAATTCCAATGGCAATTTTAATGAAATGCAGAAACAAATCATCAACTTGATACAGGACATAGATAGAAGCCCTGGATAAGTAAAGCATAAATGAATAAGAACCAAGTAAAAAGCCTCGTAACACCTGATTTTGGAATGTTTTATACCATCCAGTAGTCAAAACATTCTAGTATTGGAATAACAACAGATCCATAATATGATGGGACAGAATTGAGAATTCAGACATAAAATCATCTGCCTTAGAGCAGCTGAAAGAACTGAAGGAAAAACTTAAGCCTCAAAATACAATAGTGAAGGATTTTTCATGAAAAACATTAAAAGACCCAGAAGGCATCATAAAAAGATGGTAGGAATACACAGAATCATTATAACAAAAAAAAAAAAAAATTGGTCAACATTCAACCTTTAAAGAGATAACATATGATCAGGAGACAATGGTACTGAAGAAAGGAGTTGAAGATGCACTAAAGGCATTGGTGAAAAACAAGGCTGAAGGTGTTGATGGAATACTGAGGTACTTCAACAAATGGAGGCAGCTCTAGAACTGCTCCTTTATCTATGCCAAGAAATTTGAAAGATAACTACCTAGCCAAATGACTGGAAGAGATCCATATTTGTCCCTATCCCCAAGAAAAATGATTGAAGTGGGAGGGGGACAAGATGGCAGACTAGACACAGATCTTCTCGATTCCCTCTGAGAACCATGGTCTAGAGAAACATAACTGAATGGAGCAGTATGGACATTCTAGGAGAGCCAAGATCATGTACAGTGTTGTGAGATTGGACTGGCTGACAGGAAGAGGGGTAACTATCTCCATCAGAGACGAGGCAGCTGTGAACTGAGTCCTGCTTCTGCTGGCACTTCGTTTGAGAGGATTATAGGTATGGACGTCTTCTTTGTTAACTGGGAGGCTGGAACTGGGACTGCAGAGCCTATGAGCATGACTCAAGCTGGCTACAGCACTGAACTGTGGAGCTTAAGTAAACAACATACCCCACAGCAGACAGACTGTGCTTGGGACAGCCACATCTAGGGAACCCAGCTGCAGCTAGTGACTGAGGGTGTCAGTGCCCCTTCCCCTCTCTCCTCTGAGCTGCACCATAGACACTGCTGACTCAGTGTGGGAAGGGCAGCTCAGGCAGGAAGCCATTTTGGTCAGCTGAGAGGCAGAGATAGCTATGCCTGAGGTCTCATCCAGAGCTAATTCCCATGCTGAGCAACAGTGCCTGTCTTGATAGTGCTTCTCCCAGCAGAAAATCTGTTTTTAAGATGATCGTACTAGGGATCATAGTGGTGGCAGGCAGCCGAGTACAGCAGTGCCCTAATACTTCCCCTCTTGAGCCATATCACACTGTCTAAGGATGGCCTACAAGGTGCTGTCTCTGTCAGCCAGGAGGTGGGGCCTGCTACCCCTGAGGGCCTGGCTGCTTTCATCTGTTGCTAGTCAATGCCTCTCTCAGTGGAAAGGCAGCTTTTATGTTAAATGCAGCTGGAAAAAGAAGTGGTGACTGGTGGCTCAGTGTCATGGCTCCATGTCCACCACCCTTCACTGAGCCACATCATAGTGTTGGCTGATGGCCACCCAGAGACTCCATAAGTAGGGCACCATCTTTGCCAGCCAATAGGAGGGGGCTGCCGTCTCTGAGGGCCCAGCTGCTTTTGGCAGTTGCTGGACAGCACCTCTCTCAACAGAAGAGCAGTTTTTAAGAAAAATGCATCTACATGATGCAGCAGTCCCTGGCAGCTGAGTGTGGTGTCATCCTTATCTCCTCCTTTACCTGAGCTACACCACAGTCTCAACCAGTGTGATGATGGAGAGTCAGCACAAGTAGTTCACCTCCTTTAGCAGCCAAAAGATGGGGCCTGCCACACTTAAGGGCCCAGGTGGGGCGAGCCATTAAACTGAACAAAATCAAGGGGCTTGGTAATGTCTGTATTGCTAGAGAAGCTATACATAAATCAGTTGCACCTAGAGAACACAGTGGTGGATTGTGGCCAAATCTATCAGTTCCCTTACTCGCCTCTTAGAACTACACCACAGCTCCTGTTGGTGTAACACTGGAGAAACTGAACAGCTTCTTGATGATGTGAAGACAACAATCAATATCTAACCATTCAAAGAAGCAGACCACCATGACTCCAGAAAACTCCCAAAATAAAGAATTAAAAAACTTCCCAGATGAAGAAGGCTTTCTCAAATTATCAGAGATAAAACACAAAAGAACTATGGATACAGCCCTTCTAGAGATTAAATAAATGCTGTAGAACAAAATGAAAAATTAAGTAAGCTATATAAACTGCTAAGGCATCAACAATCTGAAAAACAATAGATCAATAATTACAATATTAGTACAATTTGATGCAAAGCAAAAAGAGCAGGATGGAAGAAATGGAATGCAGCATTAGTGAGCTTGAACATAAAGCAACTGACATCAGCTTTTATGAGCAGAAATCAGACAAAAGAAACAAGAAAAATGAAGAAGCATTAAGAAGCATGTGAGACCCTATCAAGAGGAATAATCTATGAATAATTGGAGTTCCTGAACAGGGAAGGATAGCAGAAAAATCAGAATTGTTGAAGAGTTGCTGACAGAAAACTTACCTGAAATAATGAAAGGAGAATGTAGCTATCCAATATGCTTACTGAATCCACAAAAATAAGACATCAATACATTTATAATTGGAATAATAAAATGAAACATAAAGAGAGGCTTTTAAAGGCAGCAAGGATTAGGGCAAAACTAGTGTATAAAGGGAATCCTTATAAGCTTTTGTCAGACTTGTTGGCAGAAACCATGTGGGCACACGTTTTGTGATGACACAAGCCTTGAAGGAGAAAAACTTCCAACCAAGAGTTATGTATCCTGAAGAATTGTCTGTCAAATATGATAGTGAAATTAAGACATTCGTGGACAAACAGAAGCTTAGAGACTTTGCAAACACCAAGCCTAAACTCTGAGAAATACTGAAAGAAGTTCTATATTTATAAAATCAATAACATCAAATGTAAACATAGGGATGCAGTCCAGGACACAGCACCAGAGTGTTATTCAGTTAGGGAAGTCACAAAGTTAAAATATTAAAAGTAGGGAATCAGTGATCTTAACACAAAATCTATGACATCATCACACTTTAAAGAGAGATGCATTGCAGTAGATAAAGCGTTTTCAGATGGAGATGAAATTAAGAAGATACACAGATGTTAAAAGTTAGTCTAAACTTAGAACATTAAGGGGGACCAAAGGGGTAGCCAGAAACCATCTAACAATGTGACATATTAAAACAAGAAACATAATACAGGGAATTTAACAAACAAAAAGCCAACACTGAAAAAGATAAAATGTAAACCCATATAGAAAAACAATCTGGCACAGAATATTAACAGGAACAAAGAAAACTTAAATAACACAGAAATAAAGGCACCAAAATGACAGCAATAAACACCTACCTATCCATAATTACACCGAATGTAAATAGACTGAATGGTCCAGTAAAGACACAGCAAGTGACATCCTGAATCAAACATGATCCATCTATGTGGTGCTTACAGGAAACACACTTTAGACTCAGAGACATAAACCAACTGAAGATCTAAGGGTGGAAAAATATATACCAAGCTAAAAACACACAAAGAAGAGTATGAGTAGCAATACTAATCACAGATAAGATAGATTTTAATGTAAAATCCACCATCATGGACAAGGATGGTCACTATTTATTGTTGAAAAGTTCAATACATAAGCAGGACATAATGATATTAAATACCTATGCACCCAATATCAGAACATCTAAATACATTGGACAAACACTGACAACATTAAAAAATGAGGTAGATCACTCCACAATAATAGCTGGAGGCTTCAACAACTTCATTTTCAGTAACGCACTGATCTTGCAGAAAAAAAAGGCCAGTAAAAATATAGAAGATCTTATTGTGACAATCAACTATTGACATATATAGAATGACCTCATTGACATATATAGAATTTTTTACCCAACAACAGATATGTACATCTTCTTTTTCAATGCACATGGAACATTCCCCAGAATAGACCACATGTATTAGGCCATAAAGCTAGTCTCAACACAATCCAAACCATCAAATTATTACAAAACATTTTCTCAGACCATAAAGCCATAGAAGTTGAAATCAGTAGCAGAAAAAAACATAGATATAAATTTGAACTCATGGAAACTGAACAACACCTTGCACAAAAAGTCTTGGGCTATAGAAGAAATCAAAGAGGCCAAAATAAATTTATATAATCAAATGAGAATGAAATCACACCTTACCAGAACCTATGGGATCCAGCAAAAGCAATGCTCTGAGATCAATTGGTCTCTATAAATACATCCAGAATGAAGAAAGGGCCCAAACAAAAAAAATCCTACAACTTGAACAAGACAAAAGAGAGCAACAAAAGAGCCCTTCGGGCACCAGATAATAAAGCTTCAAGCAGAACTAAATGAACTAGAGAACACAGAAACAATTGAAAGAATTAACAAAACCAAAAGCTGTTTTTTGTTAGTTTTTTTTTTTCAAGATATCAACAATGCCAACAGCAGAAGAATGGATGGGTAAACTATGGTATATATACTCAATGGAACACTATGCAATGATAAAGAACAATGATGATTTCAAGAAACATCTCATAACCTGGTTTCAGTTGGAAGACATTATGCTGAGTGAAAGTCGTCAGCAACCAAAGGACAAATATTGTATGAGACCCTTATGATAAGAAAGACTCTTTGAAAGCTGCAAGGGTGGGAAGAGAGGGAAGGTGAGGGGGGAAGGTTTAGATTAGATAGTTGATAGAAATTTGGTTGGGTGAAATCTGGGGCAGCCCACATTAGAAAGAAGACCAGTATTAACTGGACTTCAACATAACACGATTATTCCTCCCATCTTAACCCAATATTACAAGGACAGAGTAGCTGGAGTGGGGGGCGTGGAACCGTGCTGTCAGCGCAAATTGAGGCCAATTGGCACAACTAACATGTTTCTAAGAGAACCTTCTGTACCCCACATTGGTGAGTGGTACCTGGGGTTTTAAAAACTGCCAAGTTGCCATCTGAGGGTACAGCAAATGGTCCCAACTCAGCAGGAATGGATGATCACCAAGGACCAAAAACGACATAGGGGAAAGAGAACCCAGGAGACAGAGAGACCCACGTTAGTGGGTGACTACAATGACCTGTGACCGGAAGAACCAGATGGCGCCTGGCCAACACCAGTGATAGCCATGATGGAGCTCACAAAGTTGAATCTCACTGACAACACAAGAATAAAAAGGGGTGCAACCTGAGATCTCCACTAAAAGACTACAACTGATGGTCCAGGAGCCTCGGAGTTCCCCTGGGAGCATGACCCGAGGCCCTGATGCTTCCCCTGTCCATAAGCCATAATGAAGTTCAACTCTTCACACAGGAATGGATTTGACTTGGTGACACAGAGTGACCATATCACGTGTACACTTTATAGTTCTATGCCTCTATAGGATGTCATCCTGCTGACCTCTTGCTGAAGGAAGGGGAGTGGGTGGAGAGGAAGGGATAGGACACGGTTGGGAGGACAGGACATGTATGGAGCAGAAAGCAGGGGTGTGCTGTCACCGGGCAGGGAGAACAGTGGAAGCTGTATATAGATGGGCACACTAATTTATGTGGGAATGTACATTTTCATTCAATCATAAAAAAGATATCAACAAAACTGATAAACCATTGGCTAAACTTATAAAAGAAAAACAGGGGGGGGGAAACAAATAACCAGAATAAGAAATGAGACAGGAGCTGTCACAACAGACTC
This sequence comes from Heterohyrax brucei, assembly GCA_028571685.1. Lineage (NCBI taxonomy): Eukaryota > Metazoa > Chordata > Mammalia > Hyracoidea > Procaviidae > Heterohyrax > Heterohyrax brucei. Next base: position 9,501,280 of record CM053156.1, read on the forward strand.
AACTAAAATTAATAGTATCATAACAAAATACTACAAAATAGTGTACTCTAACAGATTTGAAAACCTAGAGAAAGTGGACATATTTCTAGATTCACATCATCTACCAAAACTATCACAAGGATAAGCTGAACAACTTAATAAACCCATCACAAAGGAAGACATTGAAAAAGTAACCAAAAAATCACCAATCAAAAAAAGCCCAGGCCCAGGTGGCTTCAGTACAGAATTCTAACAAACTTTTAGACAAAAGTTAATTTCAACACTACTGAGGCTATTTCACAGCATAGAAAAAGACGGAATACTCCCAAACTCATTCTATGAAGCCAGCCCAACCCTGAAACCAAGGCCAGAGAAAGATCCCACAAAAGATAAAATTACAGACAAATATCACTCGTGAACCTAGATGCAAAAATCTTCAACAAAATCCTAGCAAATAGAATTCAACAGCCTATCAGAAAGGAAAATAGTAATAATAATCCACCACAACCAAGTTGGATTCATACCAGGGATGCAAGGCTGGTTCAACAACAGTAAAACAATGTAATCAACCACATAAATAACACTAAGGATAAGAATCATCGGATTTTGACAATTGATGCAGAAAAGGCATTTGACAAAGTCCAACATACATTCATGTTAAAAACTCTCAGCAAAATAGGAATACAAGGGAAATTTCCCAATGCAATAAGGAGTATTTACGCAAAGTCAACAGCCTACATCATCGTGAATGAAGAGGGACTGAAAGAATTCCCCCTGAGAAAGCAAACTAGACAAGGATGCCCACTGTCACCATTTCTATTAAAAATTGTGCTCGAGGTTCTAGCCAACATAATTAAACATGATAAAGAAATAAAGGGCGTCTGTATTGGCAAAGAGGAAGTAAAAGATCTCTATTTACAGACAGTATGGTTATATGTACAAAGAACCCATAAATAAACTACTGGAACAAACAGAAGAGTTTAGCAAGGTATCAGGATTTAAGGTAAACATAAGTAAATCAGTAGGATTCTTTTACATCAACAAAGAGATTATCAAAAAGGAAATCACCACATCAATACCATTTACTATAGCCCTCAAGAAGACAAAATATATAGGAATAAATCTAACAAGAGAAATAAGAGACATATACAGAGAAAATTACAAGACTTTACTGCAAGAAAGCAAAAGAGACTTATGTAAGTGGAGAAACCTACCTAGCTCATGGGTAGGAAGACTCAACATTGTGAAATTGTTTACCAAAACAATCTACACATACAAGGCAATCCCAATATAAATTCCAGTGTCATTTTTTTAATGAGTTGGAGAAACAAAGCACCAACTTTGTTTGGAAAGGGAAGAAACCCCGGATAAAAAAAGCATTACTGGAGAAGAGGAATGCAGTGGGAGCCCTCACACTACCCATCCTTAGAACCTATTACACTGCCACAGCAGTCAAAACAACCTGTTATTGGTACAAAAAGAGACATACAGACCAATGGAACAGAACTGAGACCCCAGAAATATCACCATCCTCTTATGAATTTTTGAAATTTGACAATCGTTGTTATTATGACAAAGGTCATAAATTGGGTAAAAACAGTCACTTTAACAGATGGTGTTGGCAAAATTGGATATCCATCTGCAAAAACTGAAACAAGATTAGTATCTCACACCCTACACATAAACTAACTCAAAATGGATCAAAGACCTAAATATCAAACCTAGAATGATAAAGATCATGCAAGAAAAGTAGGGTAAACAGTGGAAGTTCTAATGAATGGCTTAGACTACAAAATCTGACCAACAATGCACAAAAACAGAAGAGAAACTAGATAAATAGAACTACTAAGAATCAAACACTTATGCCCATCCAAAGACTGTATCAAGAGAGTTAAAAGACTATCTGTGGAATGGGAAATAGTATTTGACAACTACACGTCAGACTGATGTCTGATTTCCATAATCTGCAGAGTACTGCAAAATATCAACAAGAAAAATGTAAATAACCCAATTAAGCAATGGATAAAGGAGATGGACAGATACTTCATCAAAGAAGACATCCAGGTAGCTGAAAGAAACATGAGGAAATTTTCACAATCATTAACTATTAGAGAAATCCAAATCCAAACTACAATGAAATACCATCTCATCCTGACAAGATTGGCAACAATTCAAAAAACACAAAACAACAAACATGGGAGAGGCTGTGGAGAGACTTGAACTCTCCTACACTGCTAGTGGGAATGCAAAATTGTACAACCTCTTTGGAAAGCAATTTGGCACCTCCTTAAAAAGCTAGAAATACTATATGATCCAACAATCTCACTGCTTTTAGTACACCCTATAGAAATAAAGGCAGTCACATGAACATGAATGTTTACTGCAGGACTGTCCATGGTAGCAAAAAGATGGAATTCACTCTAGGTGCCCATCAGCAGAAGAATGGAGAAAGTATCATACATATACTCAGAGGAACACTATGCAGCACTATGAACAATATGGACATAATGGAACACTATGATACAGAACAATGATGATTTTAGGAAACATCTTATAAACTGGTTTTAATTGGAAGACAGTATGCTGAGTGAAATCAGTCAATGGCAAAAGGACAAGTGTTGTATTGGACCTCTTCCATAAGGAGTAAAAAGTTGACTTAAGTACAGAAGAAAAGACTCCTTGGCAGCTACAAGGATGCGGAGGGAGGGAGATGGTCATAGATCAGATAGTCGATAAAAAGTTTATTAGTGAAAGCAGTGACAACATGCAGTAGAAAACAAATTAACATAACTGGATCACACCATAAAATGAAAGGTTTTCTAAACTCAACTCAGTATTTCAAAGGATTGAGTAGCAGGGAGGGGTCTGGGGACAATGTTTTCAGGGGACATCAAGGCCAGTCAACACAACTAATCTTTTGCTAAGAGAATCTTCTGCACGCCATATTGGTGAATGGCATCTGGAGTCTTAAAACCTAGAAAGATGCCATTTGAGGTACACCAAATGGTCCCAGCACATCTGGAACAGATAATGACTGAAAGTAACAAAGCCATTAGGAAAAAAAAAAAGCCCAGGAGACGTAAGGACCCATATGAATGGGAGATTGTATCAACATGAGACCAGAAGAACTAGATAGTGCCCAGCCACCACTAAGGCAACCATGATGCAGAACATAGTGTGAAGTCCCTGAGGCAACACAAGAAAAAGACAGGTACAGCTCAAGAATTCTACGAAAAGACCAGAGTTGATGGTCTGACAGTCTGGAGGGTCTACTGGAAACATGAGACCTCTAGATCTGCCGCTGATCCTGTCCAGAAACCAGCACTGAGGTCAACTCTCCAGGCAAAAATGGAATGGACTTGGAGACACAGTGTGACTATAAGGTGTGTGTACTTTATGGTTCTTTATAGGAGGTTGCCCTACTGGTTTCTTGCTAAATGGGAGAGAAGAGGTGGAGATGAAGGGACAGGTGCTCATTAAAAGGATACTAGAAAAATAGAGTGAAAAGGAGGATTATGTTGTCACTGGATGAAGACAGCAGATGCAGCTGCAGATTAGTGGGTATGCAAAATTGATTTGGATTGTATACTTTCACTTAATCACAACGATCAAACTAAATGTAGAAATTATTGAACAATAACACTAATATCACACAAAAGTAAAATTTTGCTGAAGATCATTCAAAAGTGGCCACAGCAATATATTCACAGGAAACTGCCAGGTATTCAGGCTGAGTTCAGAAGAAGATGTGAAATCAGGTATATAATGGCTGATGTCAAATGGATTTAGGCTGAAAGAAGAGAATATTAAAAAGATGTTCACTTGTATTTTATTGATTACAGAGACACTTCACTGTGTGGATTATAATAAATTCTGTACAACAATGTGGAGTATGGGAATTCCCCAGGACACTTCATTGTCCTCATGAGCAGTCTATACATAGATCAAGAGACAGTTGTTCAAAAATAGCAAGAAGACACTGAATGTTTTAAAGTCAAGAAAGGTGTGCTTCAGGACTGTATGCTTTCCCCATACATATTCAATCTGCATGCTGAGAAAATAATCTGAGAAACTTGCTTAGATGACGAGCATGGCATCAAGATTGGAGGAAGATTATTAACAACCTGAGATATGCGGATGACACAACCTTGCTTACTGAAAGTAAAGAGGACTTGAAGCACTGATGAAGATAAAGATCACAGCCTTCAGTATGATTACACCTCAACATCAAGAAAACTAAAATCCCCACAACTGGATGAATAAGCAGCATTGTTACAAATGGAGAAAAGATTGAGGTTGTCGAGGATTTCCTTTTTCTTGGATCCACAATCAGCGCTCATGGAAGCAGTCAAGAAATCAAAAGACTCATTGCATTGGGTAAACATGGTGCAAAATAACTTTTTTAAAGTTTTGAAAAGCAAAGACGTCACCTTGAAAACTAAGGTGCAACTGATCCAAGCCACAGTATTTTAAATGGCATCACATGCTTGCAAAGTTAGACAATGAATATGGAAGACAGAAGAAGAGTTGATGACTTTGAATTGTGGCATTTGGGAATATTAAATATACCATGGACAGCCAAAAGAACAGATAGATCTGTCTTGAACGAAGCATGATCTGAGTGCTTTTTGGAGGCAAGGGTGACGAGACTACATCTTACATACTTTGGACATATTTTCCGGAGGGATCACTCCTTGGAGAAGGACAGCATGCTTGGCTAAGAATAGAGGCAGTGAAAAAGAGGAAGATCTTCAACAAGCTGGACTGACATAGTGGCTACAGCAACAGGCTCAAGGATAAAAATTGTAGACATGGCACAGAACTGGGCAGTATTTTGTTTTACTGTATGTAGGGTCACTATGAGTCAGAACTGACTCAGTGTCACCTAACAACAACAACATAAGTACTGATATTTGACAAAAGTCCAAAATCTGACAATAAGGAAAAACACAGTCTCTTTAAAGAATGGTGCTGGCACAACCTGATATCCATCTATAAAAAAAATGAAATAAGACCCATATCTCACACCACACACAAAAACTAACTCAAAATGGATCAGACCTAAATATAAAATCTAAGACAATAAAAAGATCATGGAAGGAAAAAAATGACCACACTAGGAGTCCTAATATATGGCATGAACAGAATACAAAACATTAGTAACAGTGCACAAACACCAGAAGAGAAAATAGGGAGGGAGTTCCTAAAAATCAAACACTTATGCTTATCCAAAGACTTCACCTAAAGAGTAAAAAGACAATCTACAGGCTAAGAAAAAAAATTGTATACAACAAATCCTATCAGCATCTAGCCTCTAAAATACTCAAGATTCTACAAAACTTTGACAACAAAAAACAACCCAATTAAAAAAATGCACAAGAGATATGAACAGGCATTTCACCAAGAAGACATTCAGGCAGCTAACAGACACACGAGGAAATGCTCACAACCATTAGCCATTAGATAAATCCAAATCAAAACTACAGTGAGATACGTTCTCATCCAAAGGCTGGCATTAATCAAAAAATCACAAAATAATAAATGTTGGAGAGGTTGTGGAGAGATTGGAACACTTCTACACTGCTGGTAGGAACGTAAAATGGTACAATCACTTGCAAATTGATATGACACTTTCTTAAAAAGCTTGACATAGAAATACCATTTAATCTTGCAATGCCACTCCTTGGAATACATTCTAGAAAAATAAGAGCCATCAATAGGCATACGCACATTCATGTTCATTGCAGCACTGTTCACAATAGTGAAGAGATGGAAATGACTGAGGTGTCCATCAACAGATGAATGCATAAACAAATTTTGGTATATTCACACAATGGAATACTATTGACAAAAAACAACAATAAATTTGTAAACATAACATGGATGAAGCTGAAATTTATTGTGCTGAGTGAAATTAGTCAATAACAAAATGGAATATATAGTGTGAGACCACTCTTATAAGAATTGAAGAAAGTTTTAAACACAGAAGAAAACATTCTTTGGTGGTTAGAAGGTCGGGTAAAGAGTGAGAAGTATATTCACTATCTAGACAGTAGACGAGTATTATATCAGATGAAGGGCAGGACAACACACAAAAGGCAGAAGTCAGTACAACTGGACTACACCATAAGATCGTTTCCCGAGAGAGGCAGGGCCAAGACAGTGGAGCAGATGGATGCCTCTTGTAGCCCCTTTAACAAAAAATGCCCCCCCAATAAATGATTCCAGTACATGGGGCATCCTGGGAACCCTGAACATCAAAGGAGAAGCTGAAAATTGGACTGAGCAACAGGGAATGGAAAATAGCACCAGAAGCAGATAGGATTCCACAGACCTGTCCTGCTGGCAAACAGATGTGGTCATCTTGGTGAGGTGAGTGGTGGATCTTCCTCAGCAGAAGTTGTCTGGAGGCCCTACTCACACCTCCAGAACCAATGGGAAACAGCACCAAATCCTTGAAAGCCAAATGTTTGAGTGCAACCTGCTGCATGTGTATCTAATCATTTCCTTTGAGACAGGCATATGTCCCTTTTCCCATCACTCTCTCTCCCTTCTCTACACTATGCCTGGCACAGGAGTCTGGTGTCATTTACTGGGCTGGAAGTAGGACTCATTAAGCCTACCGTGAGCCACTCTCCCCTTTCCTTCTTTATGCTGTGCTGGGCTCTGGAGTCTTCACACCATTAAATAAGCCAGAAGTGGGACTCCTTAAGCCTTCTCTGAGCCATTCTCTGAGACTCAGAGAAGAAACAATTTAACAAATTGGGGGAAGGGGAAAATTCTGCTGGATCCCCTAAGCAGGAAAATAAGGGCAGAAACTACTCCTTTACCTAAATTCAGACATAAGGGGACACAATGATAGAGAGGCAGGGCTAAGGTGGTGGACTAGTCAAAGTTGTCTTCTGAGCCTACTAACAACAAAGGAACACAAAAACAATGGAGCATACAGGACATTCTAGGAGAATTGAACATCAGGGAAAGATGGGAGAATGAATTGGCCAGCAGAGAAGAAAAAGTAGGTCTAGACGTATCCAGACAGGCCAAAATCAGCTGACAGGAAAGCACACCCTGCAGGAAGATCCTGTGGCAGCACAGTGAGCAGAGAGCATCTTTTTCAGTGGAGAAGCCAAGCTTCAGACTGATATGCTTACAGAACTGCAGCATTCTCCCATTTGAACGTCGAAAGATAAGTTCTTGCAGAAACATGTGAATTAAAACTTCCTTTGGGCACAAACTCTTTCTCTCCATCACTCCCCCCTTTCTCCTCTGTGTTGTACCAGATACCCAGTTTTGACATTCTACCTAAGCCAGAAGTGACACATGCTTGCGTGCTACCTGAGCTCTTCTCCTGCACTTGCAGACACAACAGGTTAACAAATGGGGGATGGTTAATCTGCTAGTGCCACTGGAGCCAGGAACTCAAGGGAGAAACAGGTCATTTCCCTAGGATCCAATAAACAAAACAGCTCACTTGACCACTCTACTTGGAGACTTAAAAAACTAAGTAAAATACATATAGATACCAACAGATTTAAACACAATAACTAAAATTGAATAAATTACAATTTTCCAATGGCTTGGAGGCAACAATCTATTTAAAATCATTTAAAGAAGCAGGCTACCATGACTTCAGAAAGCTCCCGAAATAGAATCAAAACATTTTCCAGATGAAGAAAACTTCTTGCAGTTATCACAGGTAGAATACAAAAGACTAATGTTTAGAGATCATCAAGACATCAGGAGTGAGATTTGGCAAAGTGCAGCAGAGTGTACTGAAAAATAAAACAGGTAGCGAGAAATACTTGAGTATCAGTGATCTGAAATTCAGGAGATTAACAATAAAATCACAGAATTAGAGAATTCAATAGAAAGTCAAAGGAGCAGAATTGAGGCAATGGGAATGCAGAGTCAGTAAGATTGAAGATAAAGCAACTGCCATCAGCATATTTGAGTAAAAATCAAATAAAATATTTTTTTAAAATGTAGAATCACTGAGAGTTACACGGGATTCTATCAAGAGAAATAGTTTCTGAATAATTGGAGTTCTGGAATGGGGGTGGATAGGAAATAGCAAATACAGAGAGACTAGTAGGAGATATGTTGACAGAAAACTTCGCTAATATCATGAAAGATGAGATGATATTTATCCAAGATGTTCATCAAACTCCACACAGGTAGATCACCAAAGAAAGACACCAAGACATAGTGTCACCAAACTTACCAAAACTAAAGATAAGGAGAAGATTTTAAAATCAGTTAGGTTTTGGACCTTTGTCAAATATTTGCCTCTCGTAGGTAGATGATGTTATATCTGGATTCTCAACCCTGATCCCACTGATCTATGTATATCTGCTCTTGTGCCAGTAGCAGGCTGTTTTGACAACACGGCACTGTAATACTTTCTAAAGTCAAGTAGTGTAAGGCTCCCACCTTTACCTTCTTCAGTAATGTTTACTAATCTGGGGATATTATCCTTTCCATAAGAAATTGGTGATTTGTTTCTCCATCTCATTAAAAAATTACATTGGAATTTATAATGGGATTGCATTTTATCTATAGATTGCTTTGCATACAATAGACATTTTCATGATGTTAAGTCTTCCTAATCATGAGCAATGTAGGTCTCTACACGTATGTATATCTTGCTTGGTTTCTTGCAGGTCATTTTCTTTGTATAGGTTGTTTACATCTCTGGTTAGACTTATTCCTATTTTATCTTCTTAGGGGCTTTGTAATGCTATCGATTCAGTGATTTACTCTTTGATGGTCTCTGCTGGTATAAAGGAGCTCAACTGATTCACATATGTCTGTTTATCTTCTATGCTGCTACTTTGCTGAACTCGTCTATTAGCTTCAGTAGTTTTTCTGTGGATTTTTAAGGATTTTCTACATATAAGACTGTATAATCTGCAAATAGAGATATTTTTACTTCGGCTTATCAATTTGGATGCCGTTATTTTTTTATCTTGCCTGATTGCTATGGCTAGAACCTCCAGCACAATATTGAATAAAAGTGGTGACAATGGGAGTCCTTGTCTTGTTCCTGTGCTCAAGGGGCATGATTTCAGGCTCTCTCCACTTAGGATGATGTTGGCTTTGCATGGCTGCAACTGACTGTCAAATGCTTTTTCTGCATCACTTGATAAAATCAAATGGTTCTTAGCTTTTATACATATGGTCGATCACATTAATTGCTTTTCTAGTGTTGAACTATCCTTGAACCGTTGGTGTGAATCTCTCTTAGTCATGATGAATTTTTTTTTTTTGATATGTTGTCAAATTCTATTGGCTAGAGCTTTGTTGATGATTTTTGCATCTAAGTTCATGAGAGGTATTTGTCCACAATTTTCTGTTTCTGTGGTGTCTTTGCCTGATTTGGGTATCAGGTTTATGTTGGCTTCATAGAATGAATTGGCTGTATTCCATTGTTTTCTGTTCTGAAATATGTTTAGTAATAATACTCTGAGGGTCAGTTCTACCCTGGTCCCTAGGGTCGCCATGAGTCAGATCCAACTTGATGGCACTTGGCTTGGCTTGTTCTTTTCTAAAAGTTTTGTACATTCCTCCAGCGAATTCATTATGGCTAGGGCTTCAAGTCTTTATTTGATGATCTTTCAGTCTCTTCTCTAGTGATGGGTTATTTATTTGTTCTATTTCTGTTTGTGTTAGTTTAGGTAGGTAGTGTGTTTCTAGAAATGTTTTCATTTACTCTAAGCCTTCAAATTTATTAGAGTATAATTTTTCATAGTATTCATGAGTTGGATCCAACTCGATGGCACTTGGCTGGCTTGGCTGTTATATTCTTTTAAATTCAGTTGCATCCATTATGATATCGGCCATTTCATTTCTTATTCAATTTATTTGCTTCTTCTTCTTCTGTTTGTATTTTGTCAGTTTGATCAGTGGCTCACCAATTTTGTCGATCTATTCAGAAAACCAGCTTTTGGTCTTGTTAACTCTTTCAATTGTTTTTTCTATTCTTGAATTCATTTAGTTTGCTCTAATTTTTACTGTTTGCTTTCTTCTGGTACTCAAGGCATTCTTTTGCTGCTGTTTCTACTTGTTCAAGTTGTATGGTTAGTTCTTTGATTTAGGCTGTTTCTCTTTACTGGATGTGTGCATTTTTTGAGACAAACTGATTTCTGAGCACTACCTTCATTGTGTGTCATAGGTTCTAGTAACATGTTTTCATTCTCATTTGTTTCTATTAATTTCTTTATTCTATCCTTGATGTCTTCTATAACCCAGTCATTTCTGAGTGAAATGTTGTTCGGTTTACACGTGTTTGATTTTTTGTCCTTCTTTTTTTTGCTATTAATTTCTACTTTTATGGCCTTATGGTCTGAAAAGATGCTTTGTAATATTCCCACACTTTGAATTTTGTTAGGATTGTTTTGTGTCCTGACATGTAGTTAATTCTGGAGCATGTTCCATGTGCACTGGAAAAGAAAGTATACTTGGCTGTTGTTGGGTGCAGTGTTCTGTTTGTGTTTAGGAGGCCATGCTGATTGTGACATTTAGATCTTATGTGTCCTTACTGAGCTTTTTTCTACATGTTCTGTCCTTCACTGAACGTCTTGTGTTGAAGTCTCCTATTGTTGTTTTGTAATTGTCTATGCCTGTTTTCATTGTACTCAGAATTTGATTTTTGGATCCGACTTGACAGCACTTGGCTGGCTTTTTGGCTCATTGGGTGTGTAGATACTTAATATGGTTGTGTCTTTCTGGAGTATTTAGCCTTTAATCATTTATATAACGTCCTTCCTTATCCAGTGTGGTGGATTTGACTTTGAAGTCTACTTTATTAGAGATTAATATTGCCACTCCTGCTCCTTTTTGAACATTGTTGGCTTGACATATTTTTTTGCTATCCTTTTGGTTTTAGCTTGTTTGTGTCTTTGAGTCTAAGGTGTGTCTCCTGTAGGCAGCATAAAGATGTGTCATTATTTTTATCCAATCTGCCGCTCTCTGACTCTATTGGTACATTCAGTCCATTTACATTCAGCCTGATTACTGATAGGCATGAGTTAAATGCTGTCTTTTATTCACTTCTCTATTTGTCTATCTATCTGTCTGTCTGCCTGTCTGTCTACCTGCCTGCCTGCCTGCCTGCCTGCCTGTCTGTCTGTCTGTCTATCATCTATCTATCTTTATTGTGATTGAGTGGAAGTTTACAATCCAAGTCAGTTTTCCGTATAAAACACCAAGCACCCACCTCACTGCAACTCTATCTATTCTCCTCACCCTGTGATAGCACACTCTTCTTTTCCATTGTTTACTTCCTGTATCCATTCAACCAACACTTATCCCCTCCTCTCTGCTCTCTACTCTCCCCTCTAAAAAGAAATCTGTAGGACATCTTCATATATGTTAAACTATAAAGTAGTTTATACACACCACCTGTATCACTCTGTGTCCCCATGTCTGGTCCATTCTTTTTCTGAAGTGCTAGCTTCAGTACTGGTTTCAGCTTTGGGTTAGCAGCAAGTCTAGGGACCATGTTCTCAGGGGTCCCTCCAGGTTGTCAGACCATCAATTCTGGTCTCTTAATAGAGTTCTTGATCTCTAAGTGCTGCCTTTTTTGAATCTTTTTTTTCCCCATTGTGGAGAATTCCTTTGTTCTATTTTATTTTCTGTTTTGAATCTTTTTTCTCTTTATGTGTTTTCTTTTCATCTTTTCTGGATTGGTGGTCTTGTGTTTGCTGAGAATTCATGTTTTTCTTGTTTTTTTTTTTTCTTTTTATTTTGATGCATGGGATTGATAACCTTAATATTTTCTCTTGGTTTTTTTTCTAAATTTAAACCAGTTCTTAATTCTTTATATTGCTTTGATTTCTTCTCCACATGAAAGATCTATGACTATGGTCTCTTTTAAGCCCCTCTTTTTTGTTATGTTTGTATAATGACATCTCTGTTTCCCTGTTTGATTTATTTTTATGATTTCCCTGTTGATATACAGTCACTCTGTTCTGTGTTCTCTTGTTAGGTTGTTACTGATGTTATTGATTTTCTCAGTGAAGGACTCCCTCTAGTATTTCTTATAATTTTTATTTAGTTTTTGCAAATTCTCTTTATCTGGAAATGTCCTAAATGTGAAGGACAGGTTTTGGATACATAATTCTTGGCTAGCAATTATTTTCCCTTCAAGGGTGTTTATATGCCCCTCTGTTGTCTTCTTTCCTGCATGGTTTCTGTGAGTATTCCAAGCTTGGCCTTTTTTATTTTCCTTTGCAGCTCATTTTTCATTTATCCCTAGCTACATTTAAAATTGTTCCTTATCTTTAGTTTTGGCAAGTTTGATGATATGTCTTATTGTTTTTCTTCTGGAATCTACCTTGTGAGGAGTTCAATAAGTTTCTCGAATAGACAGCTTCCCATCTTTCATAACTGTCAACAAATCTTTGACAATTCTTTCTGCATTTTCTGTTATTCCCTCCATTTAGGTACCCTAGTCATTTGTAGATTATTCCTTTTGGTAAAGTTCCACGTAATTCTTTGTGTTTCTTGATTCTTCTAGATTTTTTATCTGATTTTTCCTCATATATGTTGATGTCATGTACTTTGTCTTTAATCTCACTAATTTGGCCATCTACTGCTTCAATTCTGCTCCGTTGACTTTCTATTGAGTTACCTGATTCTGTAATTTTATTATTAATTTTCTCAGTTTCTCATTCTTGCCACTGCACACTTTCTTACAGCTTGTTCAGTTTGTCATTATGTCCTGCTGTATTTTGCCTCATCACCTTTCTGATCTATTGAAGAACTCTAAACATTAATCTTTTGAAATCTACCCCTGTTATTTTCAGAAAGTTCATTTCCTCTGGAAAATTTGAATCGTTGTTTTGGGAAATTTTTGAAGTGCCCATGGTTTGCCTCTTTAAACGATTTCATATGGACTGTTGTCTCCAAGCCATCAGTAAATTGTTGAAGGTACTTACTTTATATTTGCTTACTGAGTTCTAACTTCTTGTTTTGTTACATTTTGAAATGTCCAAATAAGCTGATTGTGTGCTGTTTGGGTTACTGGTACCTTTGAATCTCTAATATCCTATCACCAGGTAGTGAGAGCTACTAGACATACAAGCCCAAGAGTCCAATTACTTTTCTTGTATGTATTTAGTTCAGCTATCCAGGTAATCAGTCACCAAGTGTGTGATGTAGGCTTTTGCCAACTGTTCTAAGATGGCGAGGGGTGATTGCTTTAGGCACAGGAATTTGGTTACAGCCACTCTGAGAAAGGCAGGGAGCTAACAGCCATTGCTGAGTATCTGTTAGAACGGCATGTCCTCTTACACCTGAATCTAGTCATATGAACAGTTTCAGCCCTGACTTTGTAGCTTAGGGGTGTTAGCAGATTTTTTTTTTTCTTTCTGTCATCCCCCTGTTTGTTACTTTGCTTCCTCTGCAAGACTTGGAGAGTGACTCAGGGCAGAGTTATAGAGTCCTACTTCTGGATCTGTCAACAGTGTCGGACTCCAGAGCCTAGCACAATGCAGAGAAGGGAGGAGAAAATACTGAGAAAAGGGAGAGAGATATATTCTAAGGGAAAGATTTAGAATCGTTTGCACCCTAGGTTACCCACAAAGACTTAGCTTTTGATGGTTTTGTGCTGTTCCTCCCTGATTCTGGAGGTGAGAGTCAATTTCTCCTGCCGAGGGATGCTCTCCAACCACTGCATTCAGTTCACCACACTGGCTACAGCCATTTCCCAGTGGGTCAGACCTGGCTAATCCTAGTTTCCCTTCCCCACTGTTCAGTCCAATTTCTCAACTTTTCCTTTGATGTTCTGGGCTCCTAGGATGTCATATGTAATGAATTCATTTGTTCTTTTGAGCTTTTGTTGTTAGAGGGGTCAGAGGAAGTGTCTGACTACTCTGAAAGCCTAGCTCTGCCTCTCAGCATTTTGCTTTAATAATTAAAAGAGTGACAATTCTGGTGAACTCACCACTTGGTATATTCACATATTACTGTACAAGAGGTGTGTATTAAGATATTTCTTAACTGTCCTTTTTATAATAGCAATTTCACCTGGAAGTTGATTCCAACTCATAGAAACTCTGTGGGATGGTAGAACTGCCCCACTGGCTTCCAAAACTGTAAATTTTTATGGACACAGACTGGAACACATTTTTCTACCCACTTCTTTGTTCCTCCCACTCCCTATCAATAATGAAGACTCTTGCATTAGGTTCAGAATCTCCTTCTATTCAAAAAAAAAAAACAAACAAATTCCTTGAGATGGGTCAATTCTGATTCACAGTGACTCCATAGGACAGAGTAGAACCATCCCACAGCGTTACCAAGTATGCTAGTGGGTTCCAACTGCTCAGTTTTTGGTTAGCAGCAGAAGCTGTTAACCGCTGGGCAACCAGGGCTTCCCTGTATCCCAAACCCCACTATAAATCTGAGCCATGTAAATTTACATGAAGACAACTCATCCAATGCCTTGGTTTCCTTGTTACTTGTCAGTTAAGTCATAAACACTCACTTGTATCATCCCTCTCATAAATGTATACCAGGACATGTTATTATTTGGAAATGTACCAACTGTCAAATAAAAATTCAAACTTCCTGTAATCCAATCCTTCAATATCACTTACATAATCAGTCTAAATAAACCTTCTTCATTAAAGCTGCCCAGGAAATCCAGTTCATTAACTACTTTGCTAGTCTACTCCATATGTGTAACTTAGAAGCAGCAGTATCCAGGATTCAAACTCTACTAACAGTTTAAATTTCCTTGAAAATATTTTTCTGGTTCATTTCCTCCACAAGGACCCAACACTGGATGAAATCTTCTGATTGTCTTGCCCACTCTTGCTCTTGGCTCCTAAGAACTGACAGGGTAAATCACACAATACCAGACACACACACACATGCACACACACAATACCACGATGATATTTGTAGGAATGACCACCAACTGAGCTCTCAACATGGCCTTGCAGTCCTGTTAGTTTCCTACTACATTATATTTAGGATCCCTGGTGACATAGTGGGCTAAATGCTACATCTAACCAAAAAGTCAGCAGTTCAAATCCCCCAGTGCTCTGTGGAAACTCTATAGGGCAATTCTACTCTGACCTATAGCATTGCTATGAGTCAGACCTGACACTATGGCAGTTGGTTTGATTTTGGGCTTGGCTATTCATACTTCACACCGTGGCCTCTCTTTCCTCCCATTCTTTCTTTCCACCTCTCTTTCACACCTTTATTTGACGATGTTGCCTCACACTTCAGCAAGAACATAAAAGTTTCTGGAACAAACATCTTTAACAACTTGGCTCTTTCAGAATAGAAGAGACTCATCCTTCTGTCTTTAGTTTGAATCATACTATTTTCATTTTCTCTCTTCATATATACCGATTTCATCCCATTATCATTCAATCAAACTCAAATCTTTCTTATTTTAAAAATGTTTTCTAGCATGAATTCCTGCAATTAGCACCATGTCTCTTTTACCTTCACAGACAAATTTCTTTACCTACTGTCAATTTGTTGTTATCATTGTTAAGTGCCATCAGATTGGATCTAACTCAAAGTGCCCCTCTGTACAACACATTGAAACACTGCCTGGTCCTGCACCAGGTCCACAATACTTGTTAGGCTTGAGCCCATTGTTGCAGAAACTGTAGCAATCTATCTCAGTGAGGTTCTTCTTCTTTTTTGCTGACCCTCCACTTTGGCAAGCATGATGTCCTTCTTCAGGGACTGATCCTTCCTGACAACGTGTCCAAAGTATATAACATATAGTCTTGCCATCCTTGCTTCTCAGGAGCACTCTGATTGTACTTCTTCCAAGATAGATTTGATTTTTCTTTTTGTAGACTATGGTATATTCAATATTCTTCTCCAGCACCATAATTGAAAAGCATAAATTTTCCTATCTTAACCTATTCACTGTCCAGCTTTCACATGTGTAGGATGTGATTGAAAATAGCATGCCTTGGGTCAGGTGCACCTTAGTCTTATACCGTCTGAAAATGATTTTTCTGACACCTCTTTGCCTTCCAATACCCAAATCCAGCAAAATAAAAGCATGTATTTTAGTTCCTCAAGCATGTTTTCCTTTCTCATTGCCTTTCACTAATCTTCTTTTACCATATAATTTCTTGTGTATTTGATAAACAGTGGGCACATTTGGCATAGAATAACAGAAAAGCTACCTTCTTGTAATGTTGTGTCTACTTAAAATACATATCTTTTGTCTTTTCCTTTTCAAGTTATAAAGCCTACTCATCATCCATTTTTAAACTAGCAGTCATAAACAGAAGAGCCTTTCTCAGTGTTAGATTAGGACCTCCTGTTCTCTGTTCTATAGCACCTGCATGCATCCTTTACTATCACAGTTTTTTTTTAATTACTGGTTTTGTCTCTCCTGCTTAATTTACAACATTCTGAAACTAGAATCTGTTATGTTATTTACAATCGCTTATCCAAGGGCTACCATAGCACACACACATGGTATTGTTGTTCTGTGTTGTCCAGTCCATTCCAACACTATCTGACAGAGTGGAATTGCTCCCACTGGGTTTCTTATGCTGTAATACTTATGGGAGATCATCATGTCTTCTCTCTTTTCAAAAAGCTGGTGAATTGGAACTGATAATCTTTTGGTTTGTAGCTAAGTGCTTAACCATTGCATCACACACATATACATAATAGTAATAAATGCTTTGAAAGGATAAATGTGTAATTCAATACATGAATAAATTCCTTAGAATTTCAAAGAAATAATGGTTCCAAAGATGCTACAAGGGAGGGTTACAGCAGGGCATTTGCCCTGGCAAAGTTCAAGAGGTGCCAGATGAGGTGAGACAGCAAATTACCATCCCTATCTCCCCAAACAATCCTGGAGACTCTATCTCCATGTTTCCAACACTCAATTTCTCCACCAGTGAGATGGACGCAAACTCAGAAATAGCCTCTGGGAGTTGTTATGCGCTCTAGGCCTATGAATAGCTCCTATTTTCCTGCAATGGTAAATCACAAAATTCGGACGTGATTTTTCCTAAAATTTTTCCTAAAATGCTTGAAGATTAAAAGCAAATTACACAAACACTGAAAGAGTAAAAATTATAACTAAGTTAAAAAAATAGTTAATTTCTTATCTTCTTACAGAAAACAAAAAGCAATAACTCATGAAAGAATGCTTTTTTTAAAAATATTGCCTTCTCAGCATATTATTATTTACTTAACAAATATTTATTGGGTGTCTGCTATGATTCAGGCACTGGGCCATGTCTTTGATAGAGTGAACAAGTCAGTGGAAATGTTTTGTACATGTTGCTTTTGATTACATAATTTTGAAAATAAAACATAACTGATTTTTAAAGAAGCCTTGGTGGTCCAATGCCTAAGAGCTTGGCTGCTATCCAAAAAGTCAGAAGTTCAAACCCACCAGCAACTCTATGGGAGAAAGATGTGACAGTCTGCTTCCATAAAGATTGTTAGGTGCTATGAGTCTGTTTTGACTCATAGCAACATTATGTGCAAAAGAATGAAACACTGCCTGGTCCTGCGTCCTCCTCATGGTCACTGTCATGCCTGACCCCATTGTGTCAATCCATCTAATTGAGGATCTTTTTCTTTTTCCCTAACTCTCTGCTTTAGCAAGCGTAACTTCCTTCTCTGGGGACTGACCCCTGTTGTTAACATGTTCAAAGTATGTGAGACTTAGTCTCAACATCCTTGCTGCTAAGCAGCATTTTGATTATTCTTCTTTCGAGACAGATTTGTTTGTTCTTTTGGCAGTCCATGGTCTATTCAATATTTTTCTCCAACACCACAATTCAAAGGCGTTAATTCTTCACTATTTCTTATTCATTGTCCAGCATTCACATGTATTAAGAGTATAGCCTAGGAAATCCAATGGAGGCAATTCTATTCTGTCCTATAGTGTCATGAAGAGTTGCAATCAATTAGAGAGAAATGGATTTGGGGTGTTGTTTTTTTTTTAATTATTAAGCCAGTTCAGTACATGGCTGAGAAGAGAAGATACATAAACAAAAGCTATGTGGCGAAAATAACTGAATAGCTAGAAACTACTGACTGCCCTTTTGAATGGAAAATTACCTGCTAGAGAAACCTGAAGGAGTGGCTACCTTGAAGTAACACTACTGGAAACTTGCACATCTGAGCGATGACCAATGGAATATGTAAGTATTACAACCTGAGGTGCTGGAAAGTGCACTAAGACTTGTTTGCCATTTCCTTTACAGAAACCAAGAATCCATGAGTTGTACATGAATCCAGAAGAAATAATTAAGATAAGGAGACCTGAGAACCGATGTTGACATGTTTTATAGTTAAAGAGTGAAAGTAATTAAAAATGAAGGCTTCTGTAATCTGAAAAAGAACTGGAATGAAGTGTGACACACTAGTTTTTCTACTTTTTAAAGTGGGTTTAAGATATTACATGAAGAAGCTATATTAGGAATTATAATCTAAATGCAAATATATAATTACGTACAATTTTATGTATAATTATGTGTAAAACAAGATAATTATTCTCATGTAGGTATTCAAAATGCTGGCAGTTAAAACCAAGTGATTTTATTTAAAAATAAATAAACAGATTTCTACCATTTCCCATTCAATAAGAACTAGGATGTTTCTGTCCAACAGTTACTCACTTAGAAGACAAGAAAAAACTAGCAGATAATTTTTAAAAGAATGAAACTTTGAAAGGGTTCAGCTGAATTCTTCTAACTATGGATTTTCATTGTTTTTTTCATTCCCCATGACCAGTAGTATATATGTTGAAGTATGAAAAAAAAAAAAAAATTCTGTTTACCATGTTTATCATTTGGCAAAAGCTGTTTACTTTCCTGCTTTAAATTAGCTGAATTAATGTGATTGGTCTGTTTAGCAATGACTTCGAATAACTGTATCTTTTATCAGGCTTTTTTGTACACAGGCTCTGTGTATGATATTATAAAAGCTTAAAAAGTATTTTAAAAATTGATCAGAATGGAAGTGGTAATAACAAATTTATCACAAGATGTTAAGAAGAAGTCCACTCTTCAGACACAAATGGATTGGACTTGGCAGTGCAGAGTGACCATATATTGGAAGCACTTTATGGTTCTATGCATCTATAGGATATCATCCTGCTGACCTCTGGCTGGAGGAAGGGGAGTGGGTGGATAAGAGGGGAAAGGAGACTGTTGGGAGGATGAGACATGTATGGAGCAGAGAGGAATAATGTGCTGTCACCGGACAGGGAGAGCAGTGGAAGTTGCATATAGGTGGACATGTAAATTTATACGGGAATGTACATTTTCACTCAGTCATAAAAAAAAAAAAAGAAGCAGCATTAAGAATATCAAAAAGAGAACTCTAACGCTGAACAACCTTTAAAATGTTAGGTGTATGGCAATAAGTATTTTCATAATCAGCTTCTTTTACTGAGTAATATAGTAAACACATTTTTCTACAATATATTTAACATCTGTACAGTATTTTATCACAATTTTGAGTCTTGATTTAACCACCCATCATCGGCATTTTATTTTTGGTAATTTTAATAATTACATATCACACATGGTTGTATCCTTTTCTTCTTATTTTCATAAAATATGCTCTTTGAATTTGCAGTTTTTGGATTACGAGATATTCCTATTTCATTTGGCATCATGGGAGCAGGTTCCATGTGGCTGTACTCCACAGTTACAAACAGGACCATGATGCCATCTAACGGTGGCACTGTATAATGCTCCACTAAGTTGGCCAGATGTTATTTATAAGCCAGAGTGATGGCTGTTCAGCTGCTAACAAAAAGTATGGGGGTTTAAAGTAACCCAGCAGCTTCATGGAAGAAAAACATGCCAACTTGCTCCTATAAAGATTAAACACTAGAAATTTCTATGGGGCAGTTTTGTTATGTCGTTATGTCACATAGGGTCACTGAGAGTTTAAATCAACCCAGTGCCACCTAACAATAACACAGTACACTGTACTCTGACTCAAGAAAATTAATTTGATACACCTTCATAGCCAGCCAAACCTTCATAGTCCATCTTATATTTTAGAAGTTAGTTCTCTCCAGTGTCATTAATGAAGAGAATAATTAATTTTAAATTAATATTTCAAATCTCAAGGCAATAAATATTTTCTACTTGCTTCACAAAGGCGGAAAACACTTCATCTCAGGAAGTTTCTGTCATTCAACTGAGGTTTAAATTTCATCTCCTGTTTAAATTTATTTGCACTTGACAGCATAATTTCATATTCTCAGGACAGTAAATTTAATTGTTTACCTAGAGATTTGTGTCACCATGTAAAGAGTAATATTGATTCTATTTGAATGGTAACAGTTTTTTAAAGTAGATTATGCTATTACCTGTTATTGTTGTTAGGTACCATTGAATTGGTTCCCACTCATAGCAACCCCATGTATAGCAGAACAGAACACTACCCAGTTCTGTTTCATCTTCACAACTGTTGTGATGTTTGAAGTGGTTGTTGCAGCCACCAAGTCAATCCAATATATTGAAGGTCTTCCTCTTTACCAAGTATAATGTCCTTCTCCAGGACATATCTGTCCATTTGTCGTGATGCGGTGGCTTGTGCATTGCAGTGATGCTGGATGCTATGCCACTGGTATTTCAAATGCCAGCATGATAACCCACAGTGGACAGGTTTCAACTGAGCTTTCAGACTAAGACAGACTAGGGAGAAAGCCCTGGTGGTCTACTTCTGAGGAAATTATCAGTGAAACCATTATGAACAGCAGTGGAACGTTGTCTGACATAGTGCTGAAAGATGAGGTCCTCAGATTGGAAGGAACTCAAAATACAAGTGGGAAAGAACAGCCTCCTCAAAGTAGAGTCAATCTTATTAACACTGATGGAGTCAAACTTCTGAAACCTTCATTTGCTGATGTGGTATGCCTGAAATGAGAAGAAATGGCTACAAGCCTCCAGTAATAATATGAAAGAAGAATGTCATCAACCTTATTGATATTGATTGAGTCAAGCTTTTGAAACCTTCACTTGCTGAGGTAGTATGCCTGAAAATGAGAAGAAATGGCTACAAAGCTCTACTAATAATAAGAAAGAGGAATGTCAAAGTATGAATATAGGCAAATTGGAAATCATCAAAAATGAAATTAATCAATAAATATCGATATTCCAGGTGTTAATGTGCTGAAATGAACTGATACTGGTCATTTTGAATTGGACAGTCATATGGTACGCAATGCTGTTGCTTGCTTTATCTGAAATACTCATTTTCATAAAAAGTGAGATTAATTACAGATTAATTATAGTTTAACTTAACAAATCAGTATTAAATGAAGGCAGGGTAACAGAACAGGGAAACAATGAGGTCTGACAATTAAGTCTGCCAACTTAGTTGTTTTAAGTGCTAAGTATCTCATTGCTGAATATCACTATGGTCACCTTCGAAGTATTCCTCTTGGGAAGCTATGCAGTGATGGCGGTACCAAGTCCACCCTTGAAAGCAATTCTGGAACTCTTTTGCTGGAATGGTCATCAGAACTGGCATCATACTATTCTTGATGTCCTGAATGTCATCCAAATGTCTTCCTTTCAATACTTCCTTTATTTTCTGGTAAGGAAAATGTCATCAGGGGCCACATCCAGTGAATAGGGAGGGTGTTCCAACACAATTATTTGTTTCCTGGCTAAGAACTCCCCAACAGACAACTATACAATTAAGTTCGTGCACTTGCCATCAGGCCACCATGCATGACGCCCATTCCAGAAAGAGTTCAAAAATTTCTTTGAAGGATGAACTCGGTGCTGGCGTTGGTGCATAGCTTCCTAAAAGAAGTACTTTGAAGGTGACCATAGTGATATTCATGAATGAGGCATGTAGCACTTAAAAAAATTATGTTATTGGACTTAACTGTCAGACCTTGTGTCTATGTACGTAGTAATAGAGCTCCAAAGTACATTTAAAAAAAAAAAATTCCAGCAGAAGAAAAGCCCTGGTTCAGATGGCTTCACTGGAGAATTTTTCCAAACATGCAGAGAAGAGCTCATACCAGAACCACTCAAACTATTACAGAATATAGAAAAGGAAGCCATACTTCCAAAAATACTACTCTTGACCTGGCCATACAAATCTCTAGATAAACAATTAAATTTACTGCCCGAAGAATATGAAATTATGCTATCTAGTATAAATAAATTTAAACAGGAGACGAAATTTAAACCTCACTTTAATGATAAAGTCTTCCTGAGAAGACTCTATAAAGCCAGCATAACCCTGATACTAAAACTAGGCAAGGACACCACAAATAAAGAAAATTGTAGACCACTATCTCTTATAAATATATATGCAAAAATTCGACAAAATGCTAGCTAATAGAATTCAGTATCATAAAAAAATAATAATTCCAAACCACAAGAAAACAGAATTCGTATGAGGTATGCAAAGACGTTTTAACATCAGAAAATCAATCAATGTGATTTATCACATAAATAAAACAAAAGAACCACATAATCATCTCAATCAACTCTGAAAAAAAAATTGATAAAGCTCAACATTCATTGGTGATAAGAACTTGCTAGAAAATAGAAATAGAAGGGAAATTCTTCAACATAATAAGACATCTACACATACACACACACACAAAAAGAAAGCCCCCCAAAAAACAGGGCCCCGTGATATAATGGTCAGTCCTCTGGACCCTGAACCCAGCAATCCAGTTCAAGCCTCGGTGTGATCTTATCTTTTGGAAACCCTGATGGCACAGTGGTTAAGTACTACATCTGCTAAGTAAAAGGTTGTCGGTTAAAACTTGCCAAGTGCCCCTTGGAAATTCTGTGAGGCAGTTCTGCTCTGATCTGCAGGGTCACTATAAGTTGGAACTGACTGGACAACAGTGGGTGAGTTTTTATACAAACAAACAAAAAACACAACCAACATCATTCTGAATGAAGAGAGGCTGAAAACACTGCCCTGTGAATGGAAACAAGCCAAGAGAGAGAAAGACTCATATGATTGGGAGACTACATCAGTATGAAAGAGACCAGTAGAACCAGATGGTGCCTGACCACCACCAAAGACAGACCTGACAGTGAACACAATTTAGAGTCCTTGATGAAGCATGAGAAAAAGAGCTGTGCAGAACAAGAACTCTATTGAAAGACCTGAAGTAATGGTCTGACAGCCTTGAGGGTCCCCTGAAAACTTAGCCCCTAGGCTTGCTGCTAGTCCAGACTCAGTACTTAAGCCAACACTTCAGACAGAAAATGGACTGTAGTTGTGGATAAAGAGTGAGCATGTAGCGTGTGTGCTTTGTGATTATCTACCTATCTATAGATAGATATCTACAGATGAGTGCCGGGAGCCAGTCCCAACACTTTTCGGGGTCCCGCACGGAGGGAGGGAGAGGCGTCGGCGGGAAATGAGTGAAGAGAGACAGGAAAGACTTTTCTGGTTTAAGGCAGCCCGACCCAGAGAGCAAGAGAGGGAGCTGTCTGTCTTTATTGTTTTTATAGTCAAAGTGATGTGAATTTTACCCTGCCCACTGACCACACAATCTATTGGCTAATTTGAAACCAAAACCTCGTGGTCTTGAGGTGATGTAATTTTTACCCTGCCCCCCGACCACATGAGCTATTAGCTAACCGAAACCTTGTGATCCTTTTAATTGTCAAGGCTTTCTAGGTAATGGCCCAAGGCAGGTGCATAATTGACAGTGAAAACAAAGTTATACCTCAAGCTCAATCAGCCCTACTCATACCTCAAGGTTAAAAGGTACAGGAGGAGGGTTCTAAAGTTTATGATCTCTATTTGTTCCTACTTTGCTCTTTATTTTATCTCCTCCTGCGGGGACAGTAAACATCTACCATCCCCCACCCTATGCCTTTCTTAAGCTGTTCTAAAAAGGGTAATTCTTTTCACACGGGTGGGGATGGGCAGTTGGGGAAAGTCAGCAGGGCTGGACGTTCCCGGCGTTTGTCCTTGTGCAGGGAGATGAGGGGTTATTTTGGGGGACAGTTTAATTGGGGTGAAAAAATATACAGCCAGAAATATGTCAGGGGTGAGATGCATCTGCCCACCATCACAAAGGCTTGTAGCTCTGCTCACAGAGGTCTTTATCGGTGATGGGCTTCGGCAGATGAGGCTATCGGTTTCTTTCTAGAGGAGAGAGGAGAGGATGGAGAGGAGGTGACAAGTGTTGGTTAAGTGGATATTGGAAGTAAAGAGGGAAAAAGAAGTGTGTGCTATCACAGGGTGAGGAGAGCAGATAGAGTTGCAGAAAGGCAGGAATGTAGAATTGACTTTGATTTTAAACTGTCACTTAATCACAATAAAAAAAATTTTAAAAAGAATTATGGAAACTGTTGTTACTGTTAATCTCTTCTGTATTCACTGCTCTTGAGGCACTAAAGCATTCAGGATTCAAAGACAATCCACAAATATAAGGTTATCTGCTTCAGTTATTTTACTGTGAAAGCAAAGTTGTATCCACACATTTATGCCAACACTGTTAGAAGCAAAGTGATGCTTATCCTCCTATCACCCTGAATCTTGTCCTGATCTCTCTCTAGAGATTAAGAAAACTATCATGACCTAGAATCTCCATCACCAAATTAATGTAAAATGTCTGGTGAAGTAACACAAAACAAAGCAGAGAAGAAATCATCTTGTACAAAGCACCAAGGTATTTACTTGTTCCTAAGATATAAAGCTATCTTTTAAACATTAATATAAACCACTTGTGTAGACTACAGCAGAGCTGGTAAGAAACCAACCTTCAGAAACATAGAGATTCAGGTTGTTTCTACCTGTAACAGTACCATTTCCAACTTATGGAAAGGAGATTGACAAAAACACACATCAAATGTGCAAATATACCAAGAGATGAAGCACATCACTTCCCCCCACTTTCGTCACATCAGTTGGAATCCAGCCAATGATCCAAACCTAACAAAGTGAAGGGAAATTTAATCACTTTGTATGTCCAGTAAAAGAAATTGAGACACAAACAGTCAGAGTCTGCCATGCATATATTTGAGTTTAGATATTTAAGGAGCAGATCAGCTACAACATGGACTAGAAGAAATTTTTCTTGGTGACCCCAACTCTGATCAAATGTCTGTCTATTAGACCAACTTCATCTTCTCTCTGATAGGAGCCAGTAGATATTTGGTGAATCTTATTCCGTTAGACAGATACAGTAATTGAGTAGTAGCACACTATAGTAACAATCCACTTTGTGAAGATATTAATATTTTAAGACATCAAAGAAAACAGAGCCTGAAATGAAATATTTTCTTAGGATAAGAAGGGAGATCTTGGAGTATGGATAAAGGAATTAAACCACAAGAGATGAGGAAATTAGTTACAAGGTGAATGAGGGGAATAAATGCACAGTTAGCAAATGGAAGATAGCATGTAATATCCTGTATACTTGGAGGTAATCCAATGGGATATACACACAGAGAGATATACGTGTACAAAGAGATGCACATGGTCTAGCCTGAATTCACCTATGTGGTCAAAGGACTGAAGTAATAAGACACTCCCCAACACAAAACCTGTAACGTTGTTTAATTTGTGTGGTTTTGGAGCAATCATCATGACAGAAGGCAGTCCTTCAGATGGCCCAAATAAATGGCTATAGTTACTTCTCTCTGTACCTGCAAGTATTGTGGGGGCTTTGGAAAAACTACTGTACTTCTCTCCCTGTTTAAATAGTCAGCAGAGTTAAAGATACATAATTTCAGGCTAGAACCAACGTATGACTACATCCCCTTCAGATAATAGGGGCATGGGATGAATTTTCCGTTGTACTCTTGTCAGTGAAACACACAATGCCTGGAATATAAAACTTGCTCCCTTGGTACAAAGGTCTTGCTCCCTTGGTGCGAAGAGAGTGGTCATGTCTAAGGAGCTTTTGAGCCAGGAAGAACCACTCGTGATGCAACTCCTCTGGTTGTATACCGCCTGTAGTTTGTGAGTAGTCAAAATAGTTTACACCATTGCCAGCACAATGTGTTATGTGTATGGCCTCATCATGCTAAATGGACATAACACCCATGGAGTATTTGGTGCCTGTTTTAGTCATCTGGTATTGCTCTAACAGAAATATCACTAAGTGGCTGGCTTTAGCAGAAAAAAGTTTATTCTTACACAGTCCAGTAGGTTACAAGCCTGAATTCAGTGTGCCCGCTCTAGGAGAAGGGCTTTCTCTCTGTCAGCTCTGGAGGAAAGTCCTGGTGTTGCATCAGTCCTTAGTCGGGGAGCATGTTGGGGCAGGAACCTCATTCTAAAGGAAGTTCTCTCCTCTGGGTGCTGCTTTCTTGATGGTATGAGGTTCCCAATTTCCTGCTTGCTTCCCTTTCCTCTTATCTCTTGTAAGATAAAAGGATAAAGGGTAGTGCAAGCCACAATCCAGGGAAATTCCCTTTACAATGAAGCAGGGCAATGATCTCATGAAGAGATTTACAGTCCCACCCTAATCTTCTTTAACATACAGCATAAGAAAATCACAAAATGGAGAACAGTCATAAAATATTAGGAATCATGGCCCAGTCAAATGAGTATATACATTTTTGGAGGGGGACAAAGTTTAATCCATAACAGTGCCATTGGGTAGAATTCTCCCCTCTGTACTCTGGTGAGTGCTTGGGATCTGGGGACAGCCTTTAAGGAAATCTACATGTATAACACAATTAGAATCCCTTCAACAATCTGTATGTGTTTATGATTCAGTGTATACTTAGATTAAGGACTATTAGAAAAAGAATCTGTATCTGGATTGACTGGAGGTGAAGAATGCACTTCTCCCTAGTCTTCAACAGGCAGTGGCTCTAATGTGATGACTTAACATTTAGCAGCAAAGAAAAGTCTCTGGTACATACGACCTATCTAGAGAAAGAATGGGGCCAATGGTGGTTGAGTAATAGAATTTTCACAATCCATGTGAAAGACCTGGGTTTGATTCCCAGGCAAGGAACCTCAGACACAATGACCAGTTGTCTGTCAGTGAAGGCTTGCATGCTGGACAGGTTGCAGTGTGGCAACCACACTAAGGTAGACTAGCAAGTAAGGTTTGGTGAGCCACTTCTGAAAACCACACAGTGAAAAGCTGTATGAATCACAACAATCCAATCTGCAGTTGATCATAGGATGACACAGGATAGGGTAGCAATTTTTTCCTTTGTGCATGGGGTTACCTGGAATCAAGGACCGACTCCATAATAGCTGATAACAACAGCAACAGAGATAGAACTGTAACTAAAACCTTCCCAGAGTATAGTTAGATACATTCTGTTTAACAAAGTGTATAGAAGGCGTGTGGCAGAGGGTTGAAAATAGTATTGTACAGAATAAAACAGAAATTTAAGGTAGTGAGTGGAAGAGATTTTGGGCAATACTTCTTTATCCTTCCCTTTAGTCACACTTTTTATCATGGAACTTTACAATTCCTTTCAATAGTAAGTTACAGTTCATTTCTTAGTTCTTTTAGTTTGAGTTGTCCAAGTGACTTTTTTTGGCCAACAGAACTAAGCTGAAGTGACTGCATGCCAGATCTAAACCACAATCATATAAGATCTTCATGTTTCTACTTGTCCTTCTGCATTTCTGCCAGCATTATGGGACCTACTCTGCTGATCCCAGGAGATGATGAGCAAGAAAAGCTGAATCATGTGATCTAAGCCCAGCCTGGATCACCAACCTCTATGGACATGAGTGGAAACCTTGGTGGTGTAGTAACTAAATGCTACAGCTGCTAATCAAAAGGTTGGCAATTCAAATCCACCAGCCTCCCCTTGGAAACTCTATGAGGTAGTTCTACTCTGTCCTATGGGATCACTATTAGTCAGAATTGACTCGATGGCAGTGGATTTGGTTTAGGGATAATGAACACGAGTGAACCCTGCTGAACTACACAGAGCTGCTCATGTCAGCCACTCCATGTCAGCATATCAGCAGACTTTTCTTCAGCAGATCCTCAGATTTGGGAGATTAAATTATTGCTTCCAGCCACTGGGTTTGAGGGTGATAAATTTTATGAAAATATTTTGTTGAAATAAGGACATTTGTAACAAAGATTGGGATTAAAACAAAGAAACCAAAACTCTTACTGTGAATTCCAACTCATGGCAGTCCTATCGGGCAGTAGAACTGCCTCATAGAATCTCCAAGAAGAGGCTGGTGGATTTGAATTGCCAACCCTTTGGTTAGCAGCTGAGGTCTTAACCACTACACGACTACGGTTCCAACAGTAGGATTAAGAGTCTGTAATACGGAAGCTCTACTAGGCACCTAATCTTGAACCAGAATAAACATAATTTTCTTGGCAAGTTCTCCTACACAGTGAAATTGAACTTTATTTACTTGCGTTGGTCATATGTTAGTAGCTTGCCTACTGTTCATATTAAACTGTAAATCTTGAATGTTTTGTGTGATTTTTATTGACTTCCATTTTATTTCTCTGAATTTATTATTCTTTTTTGGTGGAAAAACCAGACCATCTCCATAGCAGATTTTAGCCCAGGTTCACAGTCAATAAATCTAGATATTCCCTTTCTCTTTGTGAACCCATGTTTTGCCCACTGGCTATCTCCTTAAAATGTTTGTATCCTTTTGAGTCCTATGCTATGCAGAAAATAATACAAATAATATCACTGTGCCTGTGATGGTTAAGGTTGCGTGTCAACTTGGTTGGGTCATGATCCTGAAAGGTTTTGCAGTCATGATGTAGGCCGGCAGCTTTTTAATGATGTAGTCTCCTCTATAATGAGATCTGATATGATGTGGTCACCTCCATAATGAGATCTGATACGACGCCGTCACCTCCATAATGAGATCTATTGTGAGCAGCCAATCAATTTCCTTGGTAGTATAGCCTGCATGCAATATAGGTGGATTTTCTGGCATGGCTCACTAGTTTTTTCTCACTCTGGATCCTGTATTCGGCTTGTGTTTACCTGATCTCTGGTTCTTGAAACTTAAGCTAGCAGTTTACTCGTCCATCTTCACAGCCTGTGAGCCAGAAGTCTTCTATCTGACATCTAATTTTGGATTTGCCAGCACCAGCAGCAACTTCAATCAGGAAAAGCCTCCAGTCTAACCAGAAACTTGGGGTGTTGTATCCTCTACAGTTGTGTTTTGCTTCTCTAGAGACCCCAGCCTAAGACAGTTCCAGAAATTAAAGGTTGACAATTTTCCCCCAATTTATAGTTTTCCAAGATCCCAATGTAGTGCAGGAGACCTATCAGAAAAATCTATCTAGATATATGTAGACTGTTTTATTTTATCTAGCACTACTCAGGAACCCTAGCTGTTCAACAGTTTAAGAGTTCAACTGCTTTGATTAAATTCACGAATAAAATTCATGATATTCGGCGAAACTTGTCTTCTAGTATCAGATGAGTCTCATAAAATAAATCTGTACTAGAAGTAGAAATAATTTTTAAAAATATTTTCTTCTGTGATAGCACTATAGATTTAATTCTGGAAGGTAATTACATAGTTCAGTAAACTGTTTATAGCTATTAGAAACCCCAGCTTGTTTCTATGTCAAGTTTAATTACAATGATACACTTTCTATCACAACAGAACCTCAAATGGAATATGGTAGTAAAATCTTCTTGTTTACATTTCTCTCATCAAGAAAGTTAAGGTGTCACTTTCCAGTATATGGTATTTTATGTTTGCTTGAGATGCCTACATTTCAAAATAAAATCCAAAGTTTTCCTTTCTAATGAAGGTTGCACTGAAACATAAAAGGTTTAGACACAAAGACTACAAAGTGTTCTTATCTTCCCTGCCTTCAGACTCTCAAAACTATTGGGAGGTATTTATACAAGAATTAATGGAAAATATTTTCTTAACAATGAAAAAGAAATAACAGGTTTAAGAAATTTCAAAGCAAACAACTTTAGTCCATTTCCTCCTATTCTAAAGTTTATCTGATATTTGAAATTTGTTTACTAAATTTCCTATCCAGCATCTCTTTCTACACAATATAGGTAAACTTTATTATCATAAAAAATAAATCTGTTAGCAAGCCTTGATTAATATCTAAGAAAAAATACAGTTATACCTCTAATAAATGACTCTTTTTGATTAGATACAAATCAGTCTATTTTTATTACTGACATAAATATTTTGACAAGGGTGAAAGCAACCATTTATTCATTTCATCATTTTGAATCTCATCATATTCCGAAATGCTACACTTACATAATTAGAACAGAGACACCATAGGGGACATCAGATTTAAATCAAACAGCATTCTCTCCTATTTTATGTGTAATTTTTGGAGAGTTTAAGAATCTGAACATTCTGTTCCTGCTTTCTTTTGGGAAAAGTTTCTTGTTCTGGTTAAGTTTTGACAGATTGTAGTTGTGCAAAAACAAGATTTGACTCCCTTTCTCTGGACAACCAAAGAGCTGACCATCTGGACTCTTGGTCTGATAAAAACTTGTAGGGAGCGAGAAAAGTCCTGACAAATAAGAGAACATAGCTCAAACAGAACACAGAAAAATTCTCAAAGACATATTACATTCAAACATCTTTTTATAAACAACTTAGTTTTTACACACACACACACACACACACACACATGCACACACTTAAAATTCCAAGAAGGCTTTGAATTCAACTGGTAAGAATGATGATTTAGGTGATGATGATTTATCATCCTAATGAGAACTTTTTTATACTGTGAAAAGGGTGCTATTCATTACCACACAAAGAGCAGCATAAGCCATGACTATCCCCTGTTAATTCAGACAGTGCAGTAACCCTAAAGACAATTGTGAGATGTTCTTTTGGCTAAATAAATTCATGACAGGAAAATAAAATAATGAATTCAGTCATAGTTGCATTTTTATGATGTTACCTTTAAAAATAACAAATTTTAATGTTCATTCCAGCTATGATCCAACAAATATTTCTATTATAAATCTTGACTGATTGTCCAAATTTTAAATGGTCCTAGGGGAAAATCACTTGCCAATAGACTTATTTGGATACTTCTTGATGTGTTAGGACAAAATTCTTGCCAGACAGTAATCATAGTTATAATTCCTGCAGCAGGAAATCCACATACTTAGAAAAAGGAAGTATTAATATTACAGAATTGAAAACCTATAACTTGATATCTCAAAAGAACAAATTTTTCTGAAAATCCTTCAAAAGTATCAACTTGTTAATATGAAATTTGATTTCATTTCTATAAAGGATTTAAGTGAATACAACAGTAATTTCCTTGTCTTTCTCCATACAGAATACACACATAGAGGAAACTAAAACTGTGCAAGCTGGGGCAGGAGTGATGGATTTGTTTTCTGAGAAAGGTGGAATCATGCCAACCCAGAAAGAAGGGAGTGAAATTCAGAAACTGAAAGAAGAGTATGGTGACAGAATCCAAATGTTTGACTCTCTTGCAGGCTGTGATAGTCCATTCCAGGTGACTAGGTTATACACATAATTATTTAATCGAACACTAGAGTTACTATACCAAAAGAATTGGTAGACATTTTGCCACCTCAGAAGATAGCACGTGATCAAGAACTAATGGTACTGAAGAAGATCCAGCTATGATGAAGTACTGGCAAAATAGAAAAACCCAAAAACCAAATCCACTGCTGTCAAGTCGATTCTAATTTCTGACAATCCTACAGACAGAGTAGAACTGACCATACAGTTTCCAAGGAGCACCTGGTGAATCTGACCTGCCAATCTTTTGGTTAGTAGCCATAGCACTTAACCACTAGGTCAGCAGATTTTCCAGAGGCTCCAATAATTGGCAGAGCATCACTGAGAAGTTTCAAAAAACAGATACATTGTTGGAACCGACTACTTTTCTATGCCAAGAAATTCTTTTTTTTTTTTTACATTTTTTTGTTTTTATTTGATATGACTGAGTGAGAAAGGTACATTCCTGCATAAATTTACATGCCCATCTATATGCAGCTTCCACTGCTCTCTCTGTGCGGTGACAGCACACTGTTCCTCTCTGCTCCATACATGTCTCATCCTCCCATCAAGCTCCTTTCCCTTCCTCTCCAACCAATCTCCTACTTCCAACCAGAGGTCAGCAGGCTGATATCCTATAGATGTATAGAACCATAAAGTGCATGCAATATATGGTCACTCTGTATTGCCAAGTCCAATCCATTCGTGTCCAAAGAGTGGATCTTCGTTATGATTTATGGACAAGGCCAGATGGCCAAGAAATTCTGAAGAGAGCTATGGGCCAACTAACAAGAAGAGATCCACATTCGTGCCCATTAAAAAAAGGCGATCCAACCAAATGTAAAATTATTAAACAATGACACTAGTATCATATGCAGTAATATTTTGCTGAAGATAATTCAAAGACAACTGCAGCAGAATAGTGATAGAAATTCAAGAAGGATTCAGAAGATTTGAAGTGAGGAATACTACTGCTGATGTCATATGGTTCTTCGCTGAAAACAGAAAATACCAGAGGATGTTTACTTGTGTTTTATTGACTATGCAGAGCCATTTGACTCTGCAGGTCATAAAAATTATGGATAGCATTGAGAAGAACAGAAATTTCAGAATACTTAACTGTGCTCATGTGGAACTTGTACACAGACTAAGAGGTAGTAAATCAAACAGAAGAAGGTGATATTGCTTTATTAAAAATCACAAAAGGTGTGCATCAGGGTTGTATCTTTTCACCATACTTATTCAATCTGTATGCCAAGTAAATAATCCAGGATGCCAGACTATGTTAAGAAGATCATGGAGTCAGGATTGATATAAGTGTCATTATTAACTTGCAGTATGCAGATGATATAACCTTGGTTGCTGAAAGTTGAAAAGGACTTGAAGCACTTGCTGATGAAGATTAAAGAGTATAGCCTTCATTATGGAATACACCTTAACAAAGAAAACAGAAATCCTCATGACTGGACTGACAGGCAACATCATGATAAATGGAGATATCAAAGGTCTCATTTTCTATGGATACACAATCAACTATCCCATGGACTGCCAGAAGACTGAACCAATCTATCTCAGAAAAAGCATAGCCAGAGTGCTCTTTGGGAGTCAAGATGGCAAAAATTCAACTTAAATACTTTGGATGTATTGTAAGAAAGGAAAAGGTCCTGGAGATGGACATCGTGCTCAGTAAGGTAAAAGGCCACCAAAAAAGATGAAGACTCTCAGTGAAATGGATTGACACAGTGGCTGCAACAGTGGCCTCAAACATAGCAACGATTGTGGATGGCACCAGACTAGGCAGTGTTTCATTTTGTTGTGTATAGGGTCATGATGAGTCAGAACCAACACAACACCACCTAATAACAACAACAAAAACACACATACACACATAAATATTAGTATAATGAATAGATAGATCCATCCCATGTATTCTGTTCTCTGAAAAGCTCTGACTGATGCACAGGCCATGATTCCAAAGGTAAAATCACTTTCAAAGTAGGTGGCAGCAATGAAAACTGAGATCCGAGGGAAATTATCGCAATATTGAGGAGCCCTGGTGGCACAGTGCTTGAACGGTGGGCTCCTTTCCAAAAGGCTGGTGGTTTGTATCTACCAACTGTTCTGCAGGAGAAAGATGAGACAATCTGCCTCTGCAGAGATTACAACTTTGGAAACTCCATCAGACAGTTCTATTCCATCCTATAAGGTCGCTGAGTTAGAACGTAGTCAACAGTGACAGATTTGTTCTTTTTGTTTTATGAGGCTCCTTGCAAAATTGCCAGTGGTCAAAATAGCATGAAGAAATTGGAAACTACCAACACAGCTAGTTTTATGTGAATAGGCTGCTTAGACAGAGTGTATCTGGTGCCCATCCACACATCTCAATCTGAACTCCAATTACTACTGCAGCAAACTTTATGTTGCTTATTGAGTATCTCTCACTTTCTGCTCTGGGACATATAACATCCCGGTATCATTCAGTTACAAATCTGACAGTATCAAAGAGTTAAAGAACCACAGGGTAACTCTTGACCCATGGGAGGCAGAATTCAGTGAATAAATACTCCTTTCTTCATATTTCAAATTGTTGATTCTAACATGCTCCTCAGGCACAAGACTGAGTTCCAGTTATTCACAGTGGTGATCAACTGAAAACGAATCCTAGAACTGCCTTTCTTTCCCTATTTCAGTCTTCACAGACTGAAATAATTTTACTTCAGGATAATTTTCCTTGCGCCCCTTCAAAAAACATAAAATACATACATACAATTCTTTCTCTTAGGCTGTGTTTTAAGGGTACTTACACTAAAATGACAGTGTCAGGAGAAATGGCAGAATGGTGCAAGGCCTCTGTTGAGAATACTAAAGTTTTGGGTATTATTTTGCATTGCTAAAGAGAAAGTTAATTTTCTCACAGACTATGCTGGATGGAACTGAGTCAAATTTCTTTTGATTTAAAAGTGTAGAGAATCGTGAACTTTATGGAATTTGTACATCACACACCGATTTACTTATTTGTAGTAAGCTATGCTAAGTATAGCAATTTAAGTTCTTAGATCCATCACAGGACATGTTCTTTCTGCAAAAGTCATTTGGAATAAGATATTTCACTGAAGCTATCAAACTCTACCCAACATTCACTAGGTTTTAAGCACATGAAATTGCCTTTTGTCGTAAGTCAGGTTGAAAAAATAGTACAAATAAGTATTAGAAAACAGCTGATAGACAAGGTTAAAGAAAAAAATCTTGACAATTACAGCAGAAAAATAACCCATTACACAGCCAAGCCAAGTGTCATCGAGTCGGATCTGACTCATCTGGCCAGGGTAGCGAGAAAACAATAACCTTGAAAATAATGGCTGACTACTTACCAGAAACAA
Organism: Heterohyrax brucei; assembly: GCA_028571685.1. Classification (NCBI taxonomy): domain Eukaryota; kingdom Metazoa; phylum Chordata; class Mammalia; order Hyracoidea; family Procaviidae; genus Heterohyrax; species Heterohyrax brucei. The sequence goes on from CM053156.1 coordinate 9,536,055, forward strand.
TGAAAGCAAGAAGCCAGTGAGATTCCATCTTTATTTATTTATTCTTTTTTTATTATTATTATGATTGACTGAAAATGTACATTCCTGTATAAATTCGTGTGCTCACCTATATGCAGCTCCCACTGCTCTCCTTACCCGCTGACAGCACACACCTCCTCTCTGCTCCATACATGTCCTATTATCCCAACAGTCTCCTATGCCCTCCTCTCCACCCACTCCCCTTCCTCCAGCAAGAGGTCATCAGGGTGGCATTCTATCGATGCACAGAACTGCAAAATTCCCACAAAATACAGTCATGTTGCGTCGTCAAGTCCAATTCATTGCTGTCAGAAAAGTTGACCTTCATTACGATTGATGGACATGGGCAGCATCAGGGCCAGGGGCCATGCTTCCAGGGGAACTCTGAAGCACCTGGACCACCAATTGCAGTCTTTTATTGAAGATCTCAGGGTACACCCCTATTTATTTTCTTGTTGACAGTGAGACTCCTCTTTGTGAGCTCCATCGTGGCTACCACTCGTGGTGGCTGGGCACCATCTGATTCTTCTGGTCATGAGTCGATGTAGAGACCCACTCATGTGGGTCCCTCTGTCTTCTGGATTCTCTTTTCCCTATGTCATTCTTGTCCTCGGTGATCATCTGTTCCTGTTGAGTTGGGAACATTTGCTGTACCCTCAGATGGCAGCTTGGCAGCTTTTAGGACCCCAGACAACACTCACTGATGAGGGATGCAGAGAATCCTCTTTAGTAACATGCTGGCTATGCCAATTTGCCTCGATTTCATCTGAGATCACGGTCCTTGGCCCCCCGCCACAGCTACTCTGTCCTTGCAATATTGAATTAAGATGAGAGGAGTACGCAAATTATGTTGAAGTCCAGTTAATATTGATCTTCTTTCTAATGTGTGCTGTCACCGATTTCACCAAACCAAATTTCTATTAACTATCTAATCTAAACCCTCCCCTTTCCCCCTCCCTCCCTCCCCACCCTTGTAGCCTTCAGAATCTTATCTTCTGTACATGAGTCAGTTTTTAAATTGTTATCATGGGGTCTCATACAATATTTGTCCTTTCGTCTCTGACTATTTCACTCAGCATAATGTCCTCCCGTTGAAACCAGGTTAAGAGATGTTTTCTGGAATCATCATTGTTCTTTATTATTTAATAGCATTCCATTGGGTGTATATACCATAGTTTACCTATCTATTCCTCTGTTGTTGGGTTTCTGGGTTGATTCTATTCTTTTGCTGTTGTGGACTGTGCTGCGATGAACATTCGTGTACATGTATCAGTTGGTATGAATGGCCTTGATTCTATAGGATACATTCCGAGCAGTGGAATTACTGGATCAAATGGTATATCTATATCCATTTTTTTAAGGGAGAACCAGATTGCTTTGCAAAGAGGTTGCACCATTTTGCAATCCCACCAACATTGTAGAAGATTTCCAATCTCCCCACAGCCTCTCCAGCATTTGTTGATTTGCATTTTTTGGATCGCGGACAACTTATTTGTGGTGAGATAGTATCTCATTTTCATTTTGATTTGAATTTCTTTAATAGCTAATGATCATGAACATGTCCGCATGTGTTTTTTGGCTGCCTGGATGTCCTCTTTAGAGAAGTGTCTGTCCATCTCCTTTCCCAACACTTAACTGGATGATTTATCTTTTTCTTATTGATATTTTTGTAATACATTATAGATTATGGAGGTCAGACTTCAGTCTGATACAGAGTTGCCAAATATTTTTTCCCATTCTGTAGGTGACCTTTTAATTCTATTTATCAAGTCTTAGAATGAGCAGAAGTGATTGATTCTTAGCAATTTCCATTTATCTATTTTCTCTTCTGATGATTGTAGTTTGATAGATTTTGAAGTCTGTATGAATTGTATATTAAACCTTCCATTGTTGTTCTTACTTTCTCTTCAATGAGCTTTATCATTCTAGATTTTATATTTAGTTCTTTTATCCAGTTAGAGTTCATTTTTGTATAAGGTGTAAGATGTGGGTCTTGTTTTAATTTATTGCAGATGGAGGTCCAATTTTGCCAGCACCATTTGTTGAAAAGATTGTGTTTACCCCAGTTTAAAGACTTAGGGCATTTGTCGAATATCAACTGTTCATAGGCAGATGATGTCATTTCTGGGGTCTTGATTCTGTTCCACTGATCTATCTGTCTGTTTCGGTACCAGTACCAGGCAGTTTTGACTACTGTGGCAGTGTAACACGTTCTAAGATAGGGTAATGAGATGTGACTTGGTGTGTTCTTCTTCTTTAGTAATGCTTTTCTTATCCGGGGCTTCTTGCCTTTGCAGACAAAGTTGGCAATTTGTTCATCCATCTCATTAAAAAATGTCACTGGAACTTGTACTGGAATTGCATTATACAACTAGATTGCTTTGGGTAAAACAGACATTTTCACAATGTTAAGTCTTCCTATCCATGAGCATGGTAAGTTTCTCCATTTATGTACATCTCTCTTAGTTTCTTGTAGTAAGGATTTGTAGTTCTCTTTAGAACTTAGAATCTGTTATTTCTCTGGTTAAATTTATTCCTAGGTACTTTATCTTCTTAGGGGCTACGGTAAATGGTATCGACTTGGTGATTTCTTCCTTAATAATCTCTTTGTTGGTATAAAGGAATTCTACTGATTTACTTATGTTTATCTTGTATCCTGAGACTTTGCCAAACTTTTCTATCAGTTTGAGTAGTTTCCTTACATATTCTTTGGCATTCTCGGCATATACAAGCACATCATCAGTAAATAGGGAGATTTTTAGTTCTTCTTTGCCAATGTAGATGCCTTTTATTTCTTGGTCTTCTCTAATTGCTCTGGCTAGAACTTTTAGTGCAATGTTGAACAGAAGAGGTGAGAGTGGGCATCCTTGTCCAGTTCTTGTTCTTAAGGGAAACAGCTTCAGTCTCAGTTCAGGATGACATAGAAAGTTGCCTTTGTATAAATGGCCTTTATTTCATTGAGGAATTGGCCATCTATTTATATTTTGCTGAGAGTTTTTAGCATGAATGGATGTTGGACTTCATCAAATGCCTTTTCTGCATCAATAGACAAGATCAGATTGTTCTTGTCTTTTGTGGTATTTATACCGTTGATTACCTTAATTGTTTTTCTAATGTTGAAACAGCCTTGCATCCCTGGTATGAATCCAACACGGTTATGATGGATTATTTTTTGATATGTTGTTGTATTCTATTGGCAAGAATTTTGTTGAAGATTTTTGCATCTAGATTCACGAGTGATATCGGTCTGTAGTTCTCCTTTTTGGCTGGATCTTTCCCTGGCTTTGTTACCAGGGTTATGCTGGCTTCATAGAATGAATTTGGGAGTATTTCATCCCTTTCTACACTGTGAAATAGTCTTAGTAGTATTGGGAATAACTTTTCTCTAAAAGCTTGGTAGAATTCTGCAGTGAAGTCATCTGGGCCCACGCTTTTTTTGGTTGTAGTTTTTTGATGACTTTTTCAATCTCTTCCTTTGTGATGGGTTTATTTAGTTGTTCTGCTTCACCTTGTGATAATTTTGGTAGGTGATATGAATCAAGGAGTTTGTCCATTTTCTCTAGGTTTGCAAATTTGTTAGAATACAGTCTTTCATAGTATTCAGCTATGATATTTTTTATTTCTGTTAGATCTGTGGTGACAACTCCCCTCTCATTTCTTATTTGGGTTATTTGGTTCCTTTTCTGCTTTTCTTTAGTAAGTTTACCTAATGGTTTGTCAATGTTGTTGTTCTTTTCAGAAAACCAGCTTCTGGTCTTTTCAGTTTTTTCAGTTGTTCTTCTATTCTCTAATTCATTTAGTTCTGCTCTAATCTTTATGATCTGTTTCCTTCTGGTGCCTGAGAGGTTCCTCTGTTGTTCTCTCTCTCCTTCTTCAAGCTGTGGGGTCAGTTCTTTGATTTGGTTGCTTTCTTCCTTCCAGATATGTGCGTTTATGGAGATAAACTGACCTCTGAGCACTGCTTTGGCTGTATCCCATAGGTTCTGGTAAGAAGTGTTTTGTTCTCATTGGAATCCATACATTTATTTATTTCATCCTTGATTTCTTCTATGACCCACAATTTTTCAAGCGGGGTGTTGTTCAGTTTCCATGAGTTCCAATTTCTATCTGTTTTTCCTGCTATTGATTTTGACTTTTATGGCTTTATGGTCTGAGAGGATGCTTTGCATTAATTCAATGGTATGGATTTTGTTGACAAGTGCTTTATGTCCTAACACATGGTCTATTCTGGAGAATGTTCCATGTGTACTGGAGAAGAAGATGCAGTTGTCTGCTGATAGGTAGAAAGTTCTGTATATGTCAGTGAGGTCTAGTTGGTAAATTGTGGCCATAAGGTCTTCTGTGTCTTTATTGAGCTTTTTTTCTAGACAATCTGTCCAACATTGAAAGTGGAGTGTTGAAGTCTCCTACTATTATTGTGGAGTGATCTATCTCCTTTTTGAGTGTAGTCGGTGTTTCTTTGATTTATTTAGGTGCTCTAATATTGCCAAGCCAAGCCAAGTGCCGCAGAATCGTATTATTTAATATTGTTAAGCCCTGCTTGTGTATTGAACCTTACAGTAATAAATAGTGTCCATCCTCGTCCACAATGGTGGATTTTACATTAAAATCAATTTTATCAGAGATTAGAATTGCCACATCTGCTCTTCTTTGTTCATTGTTAGCTTCATATATATTCTTCCATCCTTTAATTTTCAGTTTGTTCTATCTTTAAGTCTAAGGTGAATTTCATGTAGGCAACATACAGATGGGTCATGTCTTTTGATCCAAGATGTCACTCGATGTCTCTTTACTACAGCATTCAGTCCATTCACATTCAATGTAATTATTGATAGGTATGTCAGTGTTGCCATTGTAATATGTTTATTTTGGTATGTTGCTTTTTTATTATGCTTTAAGGCTGCCCCATGATCCCGCTTGCTAAACTACATATAAACCCAATTTTGATTGCTACAATCTTGTCAACTTCCTCTCCATCTGGAAGGACTATAATGACTGTAGGATATCCCTCTTTTTAATATGATTATACCATAATTTATGTGATATGATCACTAGATCGTTTCTTTCACTGTTACAGCTTTGATTGTGTTTGGAGCCTTCCCTAACTAAGTAGGATTCCGAATAATGTGTCCTTGTATAATATAACGTCGGCAGTTTTTTTCTTCCAAGCCAAGAAATTCTTTCAGTATTTCTTGTAGCTTTGGTTTGGTTTTTACAAAGTCTCTGAGTTTCTGTTTATCTGAGAATGTCTTAATTTCATTTTCATATTTGAAAGATAGTTTAGCAGGATATGTAATTCTTGGTTGGAAGTTCTTCTCCTTCAAGGCTTTGAATGTGTCATGCCACTGTCTCCATGCCAGCATTGTTTCTCCTGAGAAATCCTACAAAATCCTACATGGTTTCCCTCTGAATGTCAGCTTTGCTTTGAGTCTTGTTGCCTTTAAGACTTTCTGCTTATGTTTCATTTTGTTAGCTTGATTACAATATGTCTTGGAGTCTTTCTATTGAGATCTATATTGAGTGGTGTTAGATATATATCTTGGATAACTATATTCTCTTCTTTCATAATTTCTGGGAAGTTTTCTGTCAGCAGCTCAGCAGTAATACTCTGTGTTCTCAGGTTTCTCGCCCTCTTCAGAAACTCCAATTAGTCACAGATTGTTCTTCTTAATAGAGTCCCACATGCTTATTAATGCTTCTTCATTTTTCTTGTTTCTTTTTTCCAATTTTTCCTCATAGATGCTGGAGTCAGTAGCCGTGTCTCCCAAGTCAGAAATTCTCTTTTCCATTTGTTCCATTCTGTTTCCTTGGCTTCGAACTGAAGTGTCTATGTTTTTGATTTTGCTCTTAATCTGTTAGATTTCTGAGTAATGATGTTCCATCAGATCGAACAGCTTGCTTAATTTTTCATTTTGCTGTGCTGCAGTTTGTATAAGGTCTAGGAGGGCTCTATATATAATCCTTTTGCATTCATCTATTGATAGTTTCAGAAAAGCTTCTTCATCTGGGGAGTTCTGAGGTGGTTTCTTTTGGGGGCCTTCAGATGCCATGGGTGATTTCCGGGTACTGTCTTCTCCAGAGTTTGTTCCTTTTTGAGCTTCATGTGGGTCAATAGAGGCTGGGAGAGATGCTGTGAAGGTGGACCACAGTTGTTTCTCTAGGCCATCTTAAAATGAGAAGTAAAAAGTATCTGACAACTTTCAAAGTCAGTCAGGTTTTCTGGTATATACGTCCCTCTTCCCAGCTGGCAAAGTAAGCACCTCTATATTGAACCCCAGATGTTATAAACTAGCTCAAAATACAGAAAGGCTACTCAGCTGCTGGCCTCTGCTGTTGGGCCCCAGCTGTACATGATACTGTGTAGAATTCTGCTTTTCTGTTGGAAAAGTAGTCTCTTCTGGGTAAGCACCCCCTCCTAGTCCAGGAATTAGGTCCAGCTGAGACTTCTGTATGGATGACTCTTCCTCCCAGCAAAACAAGATGGCATCCCACATAAGCTCGCCAGCCAGCTGGGCCTAAGTTCCTGGCAGAAAGAGAGGCCAAGAATGCCGAAATGCCAGAGTCCACAGCCTCTGATGCTGGGCCCCTGACCCAGACAACACTGTGCAAAACACCCCTCCCTGCTGGAAAAGCACCACCTCCCAGCCTAGGAACCAAGTCCGGACAGGGCCTCTGCCTGGGCTCCTCCATTTCCCAGTGGATCAAGATGGCGTCCCACACAAGCTCGTCTATATCGCTACTACCTGGTGGAGGCAGAAAGATAGGCCAGGGAAGCTGAGGTGTATAGAGTCCAAAGCCCGGCTCTCAGAACCTGGTAGTTATGCTTGCCGGTCCCACCAGCGGTGGGTCCGAGACCAGCAGCTAGTCAGTCCCAGCTCTGCCAGCTGGCCAAGAAAGAGGAAAAAAAAAATCAAAATGGTGAGTTACTTTTGGTCTGTGCAAGCCTCTGCTCACAGAGAGTGGGGTCAGTGAAAGAGAGGAGGTTTTGTGTTCAGTGATATGAAGTGCAAGTTAACAGTCCTATGGTGCATCCCAGGGCTTACTAAGTGTCCAGAGGCTCTGTTTAATTATCATTTCAGGTCTTGGTTTCCAGTGGGATATAGGGAGACATGTGTTTACTCCATCATCTTGACTCTGTCCCCCTGGAGATTCCATCTTTAAATTGTTGAAAGGTAAAGAAACAAACTGTCAGCACAGGATTCTAATTTTGGAGAAAATACCTTTCAAAAGCAAGAATGAAACAAAAAACAGCTTGAAACAAAGAAAAATTAATAGAGTATTCACACACACACACACACAACCCTGCAATAAGAAATACTAAAATAGGAGCTTGGACTTACAGACAGAATGTAGAACACTACAAGTTGCAAATGTGTGTGTAAATTAAATACATACTTACATTTCTCTCTTTTACACTTATAATTTCCTTGAAAGACTAATGGTTAAAGTAAAAATAATACAATATTTGGAGATTTTTAATCAATGTTGAATTAATATAATCCAAGCCAAGTGCCATAATTAATATATGTCACAAAATAACACAGAGAATAGACAGTTAACAAAAGTACACCAGTGCAATATTAGTACATTCTTGAAGCATGATATGCTAAAATACTAATTTTAAATAAAGAAAAAGTTTCATATATTTATTCCCTTGAGCAACAACCACCATAATAAACAGCAGTATTACTGTAAATCCAATAGTGGAAATAAGGTAAAATATTAGAAAATAGTTTTTCAACCCAGAATAGATAAGAAAAAAGAAACACAGGAACAACAACAACAAAAATACATGGAAATAATTGAAAATAAATAGAAGTCCAGTATATTTAAACTGAACCTCATCAATATTTTAAAATATACAAATAGAATAAACATTCCATTTAAAAAGCATGTAATTGTCAGATAAGATAAAAATTCAAGATTCGACTATTTCTGCACTGCAGGAGTTGCAACGGAAATTAAAGAAAAATCAGTAGAAAGAAAAATATAAAGATGTAAATGGAAGGGCTAACAAAGATACATTAGTTGGGTTAATATTAGGAAAAATTGACTTGAAAACATAAGCATGACCTAAGAAATGACATAGAACAAGCCTCATGGGTTTTCTTTCTGTGTCACATATCCTAGAGTGAGTTCTAGAAAAGTTGATCCCCTCAAAACACTGACATGTGCAATCAGAAAAAGGCTGGACAAAACCCCTCTGTCTCTGGCAAAATGACCAGCAATGAGGCAGCTGAGCAAGAAAGACAACTTGCAGACAACAACTGATGTGCTCAAACCAGTCACCACAGATGAAAACACACCTTCCATCTCCATTACTGAAGACCAAATGTAGAGCCTAGTTCTTCATGCTTGCTGAGCTGTCACCAGGTGTCCCTCACTGCTATTTTGGCTGTCAGAGAAGGTCAAGCAGAGAGCCAGGACTTTTATTGCCCTTTGACAGTAACAAGGCTTTTCTCCTGTAGTATTGTTATCTGGAGACACGATAAACTTCCCATCAGTAGGGAGCTTGAACTTGCATCCATTCCACTTCACACTGGTGGTGATGGAAAGCCTGGTGGCATGGTGGTTAAGCACTACTGCTGCTAAACAAAACATCAGCAGTTCAAATCCACCGGGCACTCCTCTGAAACTCTATGAAGCAATTCTACTCTGTCCTATAGGGTCACCATGAGTCAGAATCTACTCAGGGTAGTGTTTTCCCCCAACTACCACTCCAGGATGATGTCCAAGGAAGCTCTGTCTCATTATCATTTGCATCATTAGCAGTAGCAAGGCTATCCCCTCCAACATGGCAGCAGAGGTCACAAGAGAAGCACTGACAAAAATCACCACCTTTCCCAGTAGGCTATCACCAGAGGCCTAGTAAAAAGTCAGAATTCTCATTGCTGTGGAGCATTAGTGAGCATGTGGTCCTCTACCCCACCTCTAAGAACCATCAAGAGAAGCCATCTCGGTCATCTAGTGCTACTGTACCAGGAATGCCACAACTAGAAGGCTTTAACAAACAGTAGAAATTTTTTCTTTCATAGTCTGGTAGGCTAGAACTCCAAATTCAAGGTGCCATTTCAAGGGGAAGCCTTGCCCTTTCTGTTGCTCTAGAAGAAGGAACTTGTCACCAATCTTTCCCTGATTGAGGAGATTCTTAGGCGTAGGGACCTCAGTTCCAAAGGACATCGTCTGGTCCTAGTGCTACTTTCTTGGTGGTACGAGATCTCGATGTCTTTCTGCTTTCTTCTTTCTTTTATAGCTAAAAAGAAATTGGCCTAAAACATAACCTAGTCTTATAGAATGAATCCTGCATAATAGTCATTAACATAATAGTCACTAACCCCATCTCCTTAGCATCATAGAGATAGGATTTACAAGACAGAAAATCACATCAGAAGACAAATGGTAGACCAACTTAACTGGACTTCAACATAAACTGAAAACTCTTCTAATCTTAACCCAATATTGCAAGGACAGAGTAGCAGGAGCAGGGGCCTGGGGAACATACTCTTAGGGGACATTGAGGCCAATTGGCATTACTAGCCTATTGCTAAGAGAGTTTTCTGTACCACATAATACTGAGAACCAGGACCAGACAAGCTGACACACATGTCAATCCACGACAGACGCCAAATGAAGATTCTGGCTTAACCACCTGACAGTAAGAAAGTTCTGCCAGCTTCCCTGTCAGCACAGCATCAGAGGAGGCCTTCTATTGAAAGATTTAAATAAGATCTAGAGTTTAAAAACATAACATCAAAATGTCTAAGATTCAATGAAAAATCACTTGTTATACTAAGGACCAGAAAAATCCCAACTGAGAAAAAACAATCAATACACAAGATGGCACATAGGTTAGAATTATCTACAAGTATTTTAAAGCAGCCTCTGAAAAAATGCTCCAACAATTACAATGAAACTTTAAAGAAATGAGATACATAAATATATATGTATACATTACACACATATATGTAAATATAAGCAAAAATCATGTTATTTTTGTTAGGTGCCATCAAGTCACTTCATAGAAGCTCTGTGTACAACAGAGTAAAATACTGCCTGGTCCTGTGCCATCCTCATGATTGTTGCTATGCTTCAGCGCATTGCTGCAGCTGCCATGTCAAGTCAACTCTTTGTGTGTCTTCCTCTTTTTCACTGATCCTCTACTCTATCAAGTGCAATGTCCTTCTCCAGGGACTGGTTTCTCCTGATAACATGTGCAAAGTATGAGAGATGAGGTTTTCCATCCTTGCTTCTTGGAACATTCTGGCTATACTTCCAAGACAGGTTTGTCCATTTCATTAATTTGTCAATCCATGGTATATTCAATATTCTTCCTCAACATCATAAACCAAAGGTTTTAATTCTTCTTTGGTCTTCTTTATTCATTGCCTGGCTTACGTATGCATATGAGGTGGTGAGAAACATCATGGCCTGGGTCAGTTGCACCTTAGTCTATAAAGTGATATCTTTGTTTTCAACACTTTAAAGAGATCTTTAGGGCCTCTTAGACTATAACAAAAGATGGGGTGAAAAAAATCTAAAACAGATAGCTGAAAACATTACAAATATATCAGAATATACATTCAAGAAGCTGAATAATACCCAAACAAGATAAAATGAAAGAAGTCCATACCACTGAAATCAGTCAGTGGCAAAAGGGCAAATATTGTATGAAACTCCTACTATAAGGACTTAAAAACAGGCTTACATACAGAAGAAAAGACACTTTGATGGCCACCAGTGTTGGAGAGGGTGGGTGAGTTCTGGACATAGATTAGATAGTTGATAGAAATTTGGTTGGGTGAAAGCAGTGACAGCACACAGTAGAAAGTAGACCAACTTAACTGGACTTCAACATAAACTGAAAACTCTTCTAATCTTAACCCAATATTGCAAGGACAGAGTAGCGGGAGCAGGGGCCTGGGGAACATACTCTTAGGGGACATTGAGGCCAATTGGCATTACTAACCTATTGCTAAGAGAGTTTTCTGTACCACATATTGGTGAGTGGCATCTGGGGTCTTAAAAGCTAGCAAGCTGTCATCTGAGGTACACCAAAGGGTCCCAACTCATCTGGAACAGATAATCAACAAGAATAACAAAAGATCCCAGGAGACAGAAGGACCCATGTGAATGGCTGACTGTATCAACATGTGACTAAAAGAACCAGATGGTGTCCGGCCACCACAAAAGAAAGCCATGATAGGGTACACAGTGTTGAGTCTCAGTAACAACATGAGAAAAAGTGGTGTACCTCAAAAACTCCGCTAAAAACCACAATTGATGGTCCAGCCACTTGAGGGTTCCCCTGGGAGTATGGCCCCTAGACCTGATGCTGCCCCTGACCACAAAACACTACTGAGGTCAACTCTTAGGACCGGACTAGACTTGGGAACACAATGTGACCCTATGGTGTGTGTACTTTACGGGTCTGTGCATCTTTTGGATGCTTTCCTACTGGCTTCTTACTAGAATGGAGAAGAGAGAGTGGAGAAGATGCAACAGGAGATTGTTAAGAGGATATGACATATATATAACAGAAAGAAGGAGTGTACTGTCGCCGGCAAGGAGACCAGCAGGAGCTACAGATAGGCAGGCATGCAAATTTAATTTGGATTGCACACTTTCACTGCATCACAATAAAAAAAAAAAGTTTATTCAGAAAATGTCCTGCATTCCCCTTTGGTAAGCAGCATCTGGAGTCTTAAAAGCTAGGATATGGCCATCTAAGAAGCATCAGTTGGTCTCATCCCATCTAGAGCAAAGGATGATAAATACCATCAAATACATAAGGAAAATATTAGCCCAAGAGACAGAATCACAGACTACATCAACAGGAAACCAGAAGACCTGAGAGGTACCTGGCTGTCTCCACTGACTGCACTTACAAGAGACTTGACAAACAATCCCTGATGGAGTGGAAGAAATCTGGGGTACAGAACTTGAATTCTGGTGAAAAGACCAGACTTGATGATCTGACAAACTAGAAATTCCCTGGAAGATTGGCCCCCAAACTTTCTTTTAAACCGGAACTGAAACTGTTCCCGAAGCCAACTCCTCAAAGACTGAACTGGTATATAAGACATAAAATGACACTGGTGAACAGCGTGTTTCTTGGCTTAAGTAGATATAGAAGACTAACTGGGAAGCTTCTGTTCAGAGGCAAGATGAGAAGACAGAGGGGGACAGGAGATGATTGAATAGCTATGGGAAACACTGGGTGGAGGGGAGAAATATGTGTGTCACACTGCATGGAGAGCAGCTAGGGTCACATGTAAATTTTTGTACCTGAAACTGACATATAGTGCAAACTGTCACTTAAAACAGAGTGAAAAAATAAAACTGAAAAAAAGAAAAGCTAGTAGTTTTGAGCTGGACCTGAGTTGAATGAAGGCTCTGCAGAAGATTTAGCTTGCCACACAATCCACTCTGTCATTCAGGCATGTCATTTAGCTGATCCAGTGGTGGGCTTGAAGTGTCAGTGGCAAATGGAGATGTTGTTTGGAGACTTTGACAAGCACAGCCTCTCAGGATTTATAGCAAAGCCCTGCTATCCTCTGCAGATAACTATATTCCTTTTGAGACAAAGCTTTTGACTTTTTACTGGACCTTAGTGGAAACTGTGTGCTTAACCATGAGTCACAAAGTCACTATGTGGCCTGAGCTGCCCATCATGAACTGGATGTTGTATGACTCCTACAGTCATAAAATCAAATGTGTACAGTAACACTCCATCGTTAAATAGAATGGTATATATGAAATCAGGCTCAAGCAGGACAGGAAGGGGAAGGCACAAGCAAGTTACATGAGGAAGTGGTCCAAATGTCCATGGTCTCCACTCCTGTCACGTTGTCTTCCACCACCTGTTTTCCCTAGGGCTTCATGGGATGTTCCTTACGATCAGCTGACTAAGGAAGAGAAAACTTGTGCCTGGTTTACAGCTCGTTCTGTGGACATGCAGGTCCAACTAGAAGGTGGATGGTGACAGCATGCCAATGTTAGGATCCGCAATTTTCAAGATGCGACACTGTTACTTTAAAGGTTAAATTTTATTAAAAAAATATGCCCAGTAGGAAAAATACTGGTGCACCAGGGACACACCCCAAGCTACACAGAGCAGGGGGCGACAACGAGTTTCCTCAGCACCCAGTATTTAAGTCCTGAGATTGCAAAGCAGGGAGGGTGAACTGACCTTTACATTGATTGGTTAACTCCTATTAGTTGTAAAATGTGGTCAAGGTCTAGGGGTCACTTGCAGGCTGTCACTTGCAAGGTTGCCCCCAGGCTTGCCTTGTGACAGTGTTTTGTAAGACAAAGGTGAGATTATTCTATATTTTCTGCTATTAAGTTGTTTCCTGGGGCTTTCTTTAATACCTCCAATTTTTACCGCGCCCTTCCTCATTTCAACAGTCATGGGTTAAATTGTGTCCCTCCAAAAACTGTGTGGCAATGTGGCCAGGCCATGATTCCTGGTGCTGTGTGACATTTCTCTGTTTTGTAAACCCTGTCTCTATGATGGCAGTGAGGAAGGACGGGTGGTGGTTGTGTTACTGAGGCAGGATTTGACGTGTAAAATTGTATTATGCCTTGAAGCAATCTCTTGAAAGATACAGGAAAAGGAAATAAGCAGAGAATTTGGGACCTCATATCATCAAGAAGCAGTGCTGGGAGGAGAGCAGAGTATTCTTTGGAAAGGACTCGGGATCTGCACATCAGAAGCTCCCAATCCAGAGGAAGACTGACAACAAGGACTTCTCCCCAGAGCCGACAGAAAAGCTTTCCCCTAGAGCTGACACCCTGAATGTGGACTTTTAGCCCACTGGACTGGCAGAATAAAATGTTTCTTCGTAAAGCCACCTACTTGTGGCATTTCCATTACAGTAGTGCTAGATGCCTAAAATTATAGCCCCTTTCTGGAACCTCCCTGAAAGTCGATGGTGAAGGGAGATTCTCCCGATGGGCAGAAATTCAAGCTGTGTACCTGGTTGTTCACTTTTTTTGGAAGGAGAAATGGCTAGATGTGCAGTTATATCCTAATTCATGGGCTGAGGCCAGTTGTTTGGCTGGTTTGGTTTGGAAGGAACATAACTGGAAAATTGGTGAAAAGAAGATATAGAGAATAGAAAACATGAATAGTTTTCTCTGAATGCACTGAAGAAGTGAAGATATTTATGTCTTATTTGAATGGCCACCAAAGAGTGAATTCAGCAACGGAAGATTTATTTTTTATTGTGTTTTAAGTGAAAGTTTATAATACGAGTCAATTTCTCATACGAAAACTTACACACACTTTGCTATGTGACCCTAGCTGCTCTCCCTGCGTATGACAGCGCACTCTTCCCTCCATCCAGTATTTCCCATGTCTATTGAATCAATCAATCAGCTCCTGTCCCTTTCTGTCTTCTCATATTGCCCTGGACAGGAGCTTCCCAATTAGGCTGCTGTATTTACTTAAGACAAGAAACATGCTCTTTACCAGTTCATTTTATGCTCATATACCAATTCAATCTTTGTCTGAATGCCGGGAGCCGGTCCCAACACTTTGTAGGGTCCCGCACGGAGGGAGGGAGAGGCGCGGCAGGAAATGAATCAAGGAGACAGGAAAGACCTTTCTGGTTTAAGGCAGCCCGACCCAGAGAGCAAGAGAGAAGGCTGTCTGTCTTTATTGTTTTTATAGTAAGAGTGACGTGAATTTTACCCTGCCCCTGACCACACACTCTATTGGCTAGTTTAAAACCAAAACCTCGTGGTTGGCAAATTTGAAACCAAAAGCCTCGTGGTCTTGAGGTGATGTAATTTTTTACCCTGCCACATGAGCTATTAGTTAACTGAAACCTGGTGATCCTTTTAACTGTCAAGGCTTTTTAGATAATGGCCTAAGGATGCCTCAAGCTCAATCAGCCCTACTTATACCTCAAGGTTAAAAGGTTCACGAGGAAGGGTCTAAAGTTTATGATCTCTATTTGTTCCTACTTTGCTCTTTATTTTATCTCCTCCTGCGGGGATAGTAAACATCTATCGTCCCCCACCCTATGTCCTTCTCAAGCTGTTCTAAAGAGGATAATTCCTTTCACATGGGTGGGGATGTGCAGTTGGGGGAAGTCAGCAGGGGTTGGGCCGGCCTCGATGCTCTCAAAGCTGGCTGTGTTAGAGATCATTCCTCTGAGCTCTTTTTCCTCAGAAAATTCCTGTACAGGTTTTCCCGATATTATTTCATAGACCAAGGGGGTAGTAAAGGGCCCCTCTCAGAAGGCATCTCCCCTGATCCTTGTGCCAGGAGAGGAGGGGGTATCTTTTTGAAGAAAATTTGATTAGGAAGCCAAATAATATCAAGGGCAGTAGGCTGAAAAACATGTCACAGGTGAGATGCTTCAGCCCGTCATTTGCAGGGGCTCGTGACTTTGTCTACAAGGCTGATGGCGGACCTCCACATCTGAAGAGTTGGCCTCAGGAATAGTTTCAGCTCTCAGCTAACAGACAGTTTGGGGGTCATGTCTTCCCTGCTTCTAGTCTGTCAGACCACCAAGTCTGATCTTTTTACTAGAGTTCAAGTTCTACACATCACATCTCCTGTCCCCCATCAGTCACTGTTGAGCTCGTTGTAAAGACAGTCAACGGTGGTAGCTGGGTACCATCTAGATTTCCTGGTATCATATTGATGTAGTCTCTGATTTACGCAGACTTTTTTGTCTCTTGGGCTAATATGTTCCTTACATCTTTGATGCTACATATTGTCCTTTGCTGCAGGTGTGATGCTTCTTAGATGGCTGCTTGCTGGCTGTTAAGACCCCAGATGCTGCTTACCAAAGTGGAATGCAGAACGTTTCCTTTTTTTTCTTTTTTATTGTAATTGAATGTAAGGATACAATTCAAGTTAAATTTGAATCCCCACCCGTCTGCAGATTCTTCTGCTCTCCTTACCCAGTGACAGCACATTCCTCCTTTCCTCTCTCTGCATGTCATATCTTTTGAACAATCTCCTGTCCCCTCTTCTCCACCCTCTCTACTTCCTACCAGTAAGAGGCCAGTAGGACGACATTCTATAGATGCATAGAACCACAAAGAGCACACACGATACAGTCACTCTTTGTCCCTGAGTAGAATCCATTCCTTTCTGAAGAGTTGACCGCATTAATGATACATGATCAGGGGCAGCATCAGGTCTAGGTCCATGCTACCAGGGGAACTCCCAGGCCTTCAGACCATCAGTTGTTGTCTTTTACCGGAGTTCTGAGAGTGCACCACCCCTCTTTTTCTCATGTTGCCTCTGGGACTCAACATTGTGAGCCACATCACGGATGTCATTGGTAGTGGCCAGGAATGATCCAGTTCTTCTGGTCATGTGTTGATATAGTCACCCATTCTTGTAGGTCCTTCTGTCTTCTGGGCTCTTTTCCCCTCATGTCATTGTTGTCCTTGCTAATCACCTGTTCCAACGGAGTTGGGACAATTTAGTGTGCCTCAGCTCACAGCTTGCTAGCTTTTAAGACCCCAGATGCCACTCACCAATATGGAGTGCAGAAAACTCTCTTAGCAATAGGCTAGTTATGCCAACTGGCCTTGATGTCCCCTGAGAGTACAGTCCCTGGACCTCCACCCCTGATACTCTGTCACTGCAATATTAGGTTAAGATTGGAAGAGTTTTAGGTTATGTTGAAATTCAATTAAGTTAATCTTCTTTCTAATGTGTGCTGTCACTGATTTCACCTAACCAAATTTCTATCAACTAACTAATCTGTAACTAACCCTCACATCCCCCACTCCTTTGCAGCTATCAAAGAGTCTTTTCTGTACGTGAGTCTGTTTTAAGACCTTTTATTGGGTGTCTCATGCAGTATTTGTCCTTGTGCTGCTGACTAGTTTTACTCAGCATAATGTCTTCCAATTGAAACGAGGTTATGAGATGCTTCCTAAAATCATCATTGTTCTTTATCATTGCATAGTGTTCCATTGAGTATATGTACCATAATTTGTTTATCCATTCATCTGTTGGGCATGTGGGTTGATTTCATCTTTTTGCTATTGTGGACTGTGCGTCAGTAAACACTGTGCATATGTATCTGTTTGTGTGACTGCCCTTACTTCTGTAGGACACAGTCTTAGCAGTGGGATTAGTGGGTCAAATGGTGTATCCATTTCCAGCTTTTTAAGGAAGTGCCAAATTGCTCTGCAAAGCTGTTGTACCATCTTGCAATCCCACTAGCAGTGCAGGAGAGTTCCAGTCTCTCCACAGCCTCTCCAGAATTTGTTGTTTTGTGTTTTTTGGATCATGGCCAATCTTTTTAGGGTGAGATGGTGTCTCTTTGTAGTTTGGGTTTGAATTTCTTTAACAGTTAATGATCGTGAGAATTTCCTCATATGTCTTTTGGCTGCCTGGATGTGCTCTTTAGTGGAGTGTCTGTCCATCTGCTTTGCCCAGTGCTTAATTGGGTTATTTATCCTTTTCTTGTGGATATTTTGCAGTACTTTGTAGATTAAGGAGATGAGATATTGATCTAACATATTGTTGTCAAATACTTTTCCCCTTTCTGTAGGTGGTCTTTTAATTCTCTTGATAAAGTCTTTGAATGAGCAAAAGTGTTTCATTCTTAGTTCCCATTTATTTTCTCTTCTGTTGATTGTGCTTTGTTAGAATCTGAAGTCTGTCTAAGTTGTGTATTAAAACATCTATTGTTGATCCTATTTTTTCTTTCACAATTTTTATCATTTTAGGTTTGATATTTAGATCTTTTATCCAATCAGAGTTGAGTTTTGTGTAAGGTGTGAGATATGGATCTTTTTTCACTTTTTTGCTGATGGGTATCCGATTTTGCCAGCACCATTTGTTAAAGAGACTGTTTCTATACCAGTTTACAATCTTAGGGCCTTTGTCAAACATGTACTGTTCATAGAAGAATGGTGGCATCTCTGGGTTCTCAACTCTGTTCTGTTGGTCTAGATGTCTCTTTCTGTAGGAGTACTGGGCTGTTTTGACTATTGTGGTGGTGTAATAGTTTCTAAAGTTGAGTAATGAGAGGCCTCCCAGTGTGTTCTTCTTCAGTAGTGCTTTGCTTAGCCAGGTTTCTTCCCTTTCCAAAGTTGGTGATTTGTTTCTCCATCTCATTCAAAATTGTCACTGGAAATTGTCTTGGGGTTGCATTGTATATGTAGATCACTTTGGGTGAAATAGAAATTTTCACAATGTTGTGTCTTCCTATCCATGAGCAGGATAGGTTTCTCCACTTTTGTAACTCTCTTTTCATTTCTTGTAGTAAGGTCTTGTAGTTCTCTTTTATAGGTCTCTTATTTCTCTAGTTGGATTTATTCCTAGGTATTTTTTCTTTAGGGGGGCTATAGTAAATGTTATTGATTTGGTGATTTCTTCTTCGATGATCTCTGTGTTGGTATAAAGGAATACTACTGATTTAGTTATATTTATCCTATTTCTTGATACTTTGTTGCATTCTGCTATTAGTTTCAGTAGTTTACTTACGGATTCTTTAGGATTCTCTGCACATACAATCACATCATCTGCAAATAGGGAGACTTTTACTTCTTCTTTGCTGCTGTGGCCTTTATTTCTTTGTCATGTCTAACTGCTCTGGCCAGAACTTCTAGTATAAGGTTGAATAGAAGTGGTGAGAGAGGGCATCCTTGTCTAGTTCTGGTTCTCAAAGGAAATGCTTTCAGTCTCCATTCAGGATGATGTAGGTTGTTGGCTTTGTGTAGATGCCCCTTACTGAGTTGAGAGATTTACTTTCTATTCCTATTTTACTGAGAGGTTTTATTGTGAATGGGTGTTGGACTTTGTCAGATACCTTTTCTGCAGCAACTGACATTCTTGTCTTCTGTGTTATTTATGTGGCTGATCATATTCATTGTTTTTCTGATGTTGAACCAGTCTTGCATCCCTGGTATGAATGCAACTTGGTTGTGATGACTTATTTTTTTGATATGTTGTTGAATTCTATGGGCAAGAATTTTGTTGAAGATTTTTGCACCTAGGTTCTTCAGTGATATTTGACTGTAATTCTCCTTTTTTGTTGGATCTTTCCCTGGTTTTAGTATCAGGGTTATACTGGCTTCATAGGATGAATTTGGGAGTATTTCATTCCTTTCTTTGCTGTGAAATATCCTTACTAATACTGGAGTTAACTCTTCTCTAAAAGCTTGGTAGAATTCTAAAGTGAAACCATCTGGGCCAGGGCTTTTTTTGGTTGGTAGCTTTTTGATGACTTTTTCAATCTCTTCCTTTGTGATGAATTTACTAAGTTGTTCTACTTCTTGTGGTAATTTTGCTAGGGCATATGAAGCCAGGAATTTGTCCATTTCCTGTAGATTTTCAAATCTGTTAGAGTACAGTCTTTCATACTATTCTGTTATGATACTTTTGACGTCTGTCGGATTTGTTGTTACAACTCCCATCTCATTTCTTATTCAGGTTATTTGTTTGCTTCCTTGTTTTTCTTCAGTAAACTTATCCAATGATTTGTCAATTTTGTTGATCATTTCAAAAAAAACAGCCTTTGGTGTTATGAATTTTTTTAATTGTTCTTCTCTAATTCATTTAGTTCTGCCGTAATCTTTGTGATCTGTTTTTCTTCTGGTACCTGAGGAATTCCTTTGTTGCTCTCTTTCTACTTATTCAAGCTGTAGGGATTCTTTGGTTTGGGTCTTCCTTCCAGATGTGTGCACTTATAGAGATAAACTGACCTCCGAGCACTGTTTTGGCTCTATCCCATAGGTTCTGGTAGCTTGTGTTTACATGCTCACTTGAATTCATAAATTTCTTTATTTCATCCTTGATTTCTTCGCTTTTTGAGTGAGATGTTGTTCAGTTTCCATAACTTCCAATTTTTATCTGTTTTTTTTTGCTATTTATTTTGACTTTTACTGTTTTAATCTTCACAGTAACTCAATGGTTTGGATTTTGTTGAGATTTGCTTTATGTCCTAATGCATGGTCTATTCTGGAAAATGTTTCACGTTTATTGGAGAAGAAGATGTACTTACCTGTTGATGGTTAAAACTTTTGTATATATCGATAAAGTCTAATTGGTTAATTGTGGCAATAAGATCTCCTGTATCTTTACGGAGTGTTTTTCAAGAAGATCTGTCTAATACTGACAGTGGAGTGTTGAAGTCTCCAACTATTATTGTGTAGTGCTGTTTCTCATTTTTCAAAGTATTCAGTGGTTGTTCCATGTATTTAGATGCTTTTTTATTGAACTTTTCAGCAATAAATAGTGACCATCCTTGTCTACAGTGGTGGATTTCAGATTAAAATTTACTTTATCTGAGATTAGTATTGCCACTCATGCTCTTCTTTGTATATTGTTAGCTTAGTGTATATTACTCCATTCTTTAGTTTTCAGTTCATATCTTTAGGTCTAAGTTGAGTTTCTTGTAAGCAGCATATAGATGGCTCATGTCTTTTGATCCAAGATGTCACTCATTGTCTCTTTACCGGTTTGAGTTTCTTTTTTTTTTTTATTTTTATTTTTATTTAACATAACTGAGTGAAAATGTACATTCACGTATAAATTTACATGCCCACCTATGTGCAGCTTCCACTGCTCTCCCTGCCCAGTGACTGTACACTATTCCTCTTTGCTCCATACATGTCTCATCCTCCCAACAACCTCCTTTCCCCTCTTCTCTGTCCACTCCCCTTCCTCCAGCCAGAGGTCAGCAAGATGATATCCTGTAGATGTTTAGAACCATAAAGTGCTTCCAATATGTGGTCACTGTGCATTGCCAAGTCCAATCCTTTCCTGTCCAAAGAGTGGACCTTTGTTATAATTTATGGGAAAGGGCAGCATCAGGGCCGGGGGCCATGCTCTCAGAGGAACCCCAAAACCGCTGGACCATCAATTGAGGTCTTTTAGTGGAGATCTCATGATGCACCCCTTTTTATATTTGTGTTGCCAGTGAGACTCCTCTCTGTGAGCTCCATTGTGGCTATCACTGGTGGTGGCCGGGCACCATCCGATTCTTCCGGTCCCAAGGCAATGTAGGCACCCACTCTTGTGGGTCTCTCTGTCTTCTCGTTTGTCTTTATCGCATGCCATTTTGGCCCTCGGTGAGCATCCGTTCCTGCTGAGTTGGGACCACTTGCTGTGTCCTCGGATGGCAGCTTGGCAGCTTTTAAGACTCCAGACGCCACTCACCAATGTGGGGTGCAGAGAGCTCTCTTAGCAAAATGCTAGTTGTGCCAATTGGCCTGGAATTCGCCTAAGAGCATGGTCCCCCGCCCCCTGTCCCAGCTACTCTATCCTTGCAGTATTGAGTCAAGATGGAAGGAGTACTCAAGTTATGCTGAAGTCCACTTAATGTTGTTCTTGTTTCTAATGTGTCCTATCACCGCTTTCTCCCAACTAGATTTCTAGTAACTCTCTAAACTAAAACCTCCCCCCCTCACCCTCCCTCCCCTGCCTTGCAGCTGTCAAAGAGTCTTTTCTTCTATAAACAAATCTGTTTTTGAGATCTTATCATAGAGGTCTCATACAGTATTTGTCCCTTTGTCGCTGACTACTTTCACTCAACATAATGTCTTCCAGTTGAAACCAGGTTAGGAGATGTTTCCTGGAATCATCGTTATTCTTTATCACTGCGTAGTGCTCCATTGAGTATATGTACCACAGTTTACCTATCCATTCTTCTATTGTTGGGCATCTGGGTTGATTCCATCTTTTTGCTATCGTGGACTGTGCTGTGGTAAACATTCTGGTGCATGTGTCCGTTGGTGTGAAACGCCTTGAATCTGCAGGATATATTCCAAGTAGTGGAATTACTGGGTCAAATGGTATATCGATATCCATTTTTTTAAGGAAGTGCCAGATTGCCTTCCAAAGAGGCTGGACCATTTTGCAACCCCACCAACAGTGTAGGAGGGTTCCACTTTCTCCACAGCCTCTCCAGCATTTGTTGTTTTGTGTTTTCTGGATCATGGCCAATCTTGTTGGGTTGAGATGGTATCTCATTGTCGTCTTGATTTGAATTTCTTTAATAACTAAAAATCGTGAACATGTCCGCATGTGTTTTTTGGCTGCCTGGATCTGCTCTTTAGTGACGTATCTGTCCATCTCCTTTACCCATCGCTTAATTGGATGATTTATCTTCTTCTTATTGATATTTTGTAGTATCTTATAGATTATGGAGATCAGGCGTCGGTCTGACATAGAGTTGCCAAATATTTTTTCCCACTCTGTGGGTGTTCTTTTAATTCTATTAATAAAGTCTTTGGATGAGCAAAAGTGTTTGATTCTTAATAGTTCCCATTTATCTACTTTCTCTTCTGTTGATTGAGGTTTCTTTGACAGATTTTGGAGTCTGTCCTCATTGTGTATTAAAACTTCCATTGTTGTTCTTATCTTTTCTTCGATGAGCTTTATCGTTTAGGTTTGATATTTAGATCTTTTATCCAGTTGGAGTAGGTTTTTGTATAAGGTGTAAGATATGGATCTTGATTCAGTTTATTGCAGATGGATAATCAATTTTGCCAGCACCATTTGTTGAAGAGACTGTTTTTACCCCAGTTTAATGTCTTAGGGCCTTTGTCGAATATTAACTGTTCATAGGCAGATGGTGTCATCTCTGGGGTCTCAATTCTGTTCCATTGATCAGTCTGTCTGTTCTTGTACCAGTACCAGGCTGTTTTGACCACTGTGGCAGTGTAGTATGTTCTAAGGTTGGGTAATGAGAGGCCTCCCAGTGTGTTCTTCTTCTTTAGTAGTACCTTACTTATCCGGGGCTTCTTCCCTTTCCAAACAAAATTGGTGATTTGTTTCTCCATCTCATTAAAAAATGATGCTGGAGCTTGTATTGGGATTGCATTATATGGTTTGAGTTTTTTGCAGTCCATTTACATTCACTGTAATGATTGATAGGTGTGTGCTTAGTGCTGTCATTTTGATGAATTTATTTTTGTGTTGCTGTTTTCTCTATTGCTCTAATATTTTGTTCTAGTCATTATTTTTTATGGGTTGATTTTTCATCCTTTTCAGTGTTGATTTTGCTTTTGTTGAAAGTCCTGTATTATGTTTCCTGTTTTTGTATGCTGCATTTTTATTGTGCTTTGAAGCTAAGCCTATGATCTCCCCTAATAGTCTAAGTTCAAACCCAGTTTTAACTTATACATATCTTATTAACTTCCTCTCCATCTGGAAGGACTATAACTACTGTTGTATGTCCCTCTTTTTAGTGTGACAGTATAATGGTTTTTGGTTCTCTTCTTTTAATATTGCAGCTTTGATTGAGCTTTGTGCCTTCTCCAACCAGGTAGGTTTCTGATGTTGTGTCCTGCATTGTCTCCTTAAATATACGCATAATGCTTTTGTTTTTCTAAGGAAAGAGCATCTTTTAGTATTTCTTGTAGTTTTGGTTTGTTTTTTACAAAGTCTCTAAGTTTCTGTTTATCTGTAAATGTCTTAATTTCACCTTCATATTTGAAAGACAGTTTTGCAGGATATATAGTTCTTGGTTGGAAGTTTTTCTTCTTCAAGGCTTTGAATGTATCGTGCCGCAGCCTCTTTGCCAACATTGTTTCTGTTGAGAAGTCAGCCAAAAGCCTACATGGCTTCCTTCTGAATGTTAGCTTTGTTTTGAGTCTCACTGCCTTTAAGAGTTTCTGCTTATGTTTTATTTTGTTAAGCTTGATTATAATATGTCTTGGAGTCTTTCTTTTGGGGCCTACTTTTTTGTTGCTTTTGATGCACATCATGGGTATCTATGTTCTCTTCTTTCATAATGTCCGTGAAGTTTTCTATCAGCAACTCAACAACAATATTCTCTGTGTTTCCAGCTATTCCTCCCTGTTCAGGAACTCCAATTAATGATAGATTATTCCTTTTGATAGAGTCCCACATGTTTCTTAATGTTTAGTCATTTTTCTTTTTTCTTTTGTCTGATTTCTCCTCATAAATGCTGGTGTCAGTAGCTCACCTTCAAGGTAAGTAAGTCTGACTTCCATTTCCTCAGTTCTGCTCTTTTGGTTTTGTATTGAATTGTCTAACTGTAATTTTGTTACTGATCTGTTGGATTTCAGAATGCTGATTTTCCATCAGTTCAAACAACTTGCTTAATTTTTCATTTTGCTCTGCTGTATTTTGCATAATGTATGGGAAGACTATATAATTCTTTTGTACTCAACTTGCAATCGTTTCAGAAAGGCTTCTTCATCTGGGAAGTTCTTTGAGTCTTTATTTTGGGAGTTTTCTGGAGTTGATTTGGTTGGATGTTTCTTTAAATGTTTGACTAGGTTTTATTGCTTTGGGGACATCTAGAGGCTGTTTAGCTTCTCTGGTGTTGTCTCAACAGGAGCTGCAGTGTAGTTTTGAGAAGACAGTTGGTCACCTGCCACCTCTCTGTACTCCAGTGACTGGGCTCAATGGATTCTGTGGGGTAGCAGGATCCACTTCCTGGCTGGCAAATACATAACCCTACTTATGGAGTCACTTGGGGGCTGTTGGCTAACCCTATGACATGAGTCACTAAAGGCTAGAAGAGATGCATTGGGCTGTATCACAGTTATTTCTGCAGGCAGTCTTATTTTAAAAAGGAAAAGCTCTCTGACAGCTTCCAAAAATCTGTCAGGCCATCAGGTGTGGGAAGCCCCTCCTTCTGGCTAACAATGGAGACACCTCTTCAGCCTTCCCTAGATGCTATAATGTAATCCAAAGTAGCAACAGGCTACTGCCCTGCTGTCGTCTTGGCTAGGCACCACCCATAAGCTACACTGTGCTAAATTCAGCTTTTCTGCTGGGAAAGTAGTCCCTAGGCTGGCACTGTCTCCCAGCCTTGGAATTAGCCCCTACTGAGGCTTCCAACTGGGTACATCCACTTCCCACTAGAACAAAATGGTGCCCCAGTCAAGCTGCCCCACCCACTGCAAAATAGCCAAATCCATACAGTGGTCTAAAAAGAGAAGGTGGAGGGACTGTGGTGTTCTGAATCCAGAGCCAGGCTCTCAAAATGTGGGTATTCCACCTGCTGTTCACTTCAGAACTATGGCTCAGCATATCTGCTGGCTAAACCCATCCTCCACCTGACAGCCAACAAAAAGAAAAAAAGTTAAAAACGCCAGTTACTTCAGTTTGCCCGAGCCAGCTATTCATCAAGAGTGGGGCTCAGTAGAAGAGAAGTTTCTCATTGAGTAGTATGTAGTACAAACTAGCTGCCCTGTGCTGTGTCCTAGGGCTCACTTGGTGTCAGAAAGCTCCACTTAATTATCAATCCATGCCTTAGTTTTGAGAGGGAATTAAGGAAACACATATCTAGTCTTGACTAATCTTGACTCTGCCCGTATGTCACGGATTGAATTGTGTCCCCCCAAAAATGTGTGTAGCCATGTGGCTGGGACATGATTCCCAGTATCTTGTGACTGTCCTCCATTTTGTGCTTTTCCTAAACTGTATGTTAAAGGATTAGGGTGGGGCTGTAAATTCCTGCATAGGATTACTTCCCTGCTCTGCTGTAAAGGGAGTTTCCCTGGAGTATGGCTTGCCCCACACTTAATTCTTTCAGCCTGCAAGAGATAAAATGAAAAAGAAGCAAGCTGAGAATTAGGAACCTCGTTACCATCAAGAAATCTGCACCGGGAGAAGAGCACATCCTTCAGACCTGAGGTTCCTGAGCCAAGAAGCTCCCTGAACAAAGACTGATGCAATACTGGACTTTCCCCCAGAGCCGACAAGGGGAAGGCCTTCCCCTGGAGCGGACACCCTGAATATGGACTTGCGACCTGCCGGACTGTGTAAGAATAAACTTTCCTTTGTTAAAGCCATCCACTCTGTGGTATTTCTGTTAGAGCAGCCCTAGCTGACTAACATACCACAGAACACTTTCTTAATAAACTTTTTTATGTCAGTTGACCTAGATGTCCCCTGACATGGTCTCCAGACCCCTGTCTTCCTACTCTGTACCTAGAAGCTCATGGTTGTGGAAACTCCTTAGCTTTTGGTTTAGTCCAACTGTGCTGACTTCTCCTCTGCTGTATGTGGCACCTGCCTTCACGTAAAACAATTCTTGTCTATTATCAAATTAGTTAATACCCCTCTCCCTCCATCTACACTCTCAAAATTATCAAAGGCTGTTTTCTTCTGTGATTAAACTTTTTATTGAGTCCATTTAATGGTCTCATACACTATTTGTCCTGTTATGATTAATTACACTCAGCATAATGTTGTGAGATGCTTCCCAAATTCATTGTTGATCTTTATCATTGCATTGTATTCCACTGTGTGAATACACTGTAGTTTCTTCATCCACTTATCTGTTAATGGGCACTTAAGTTGATTCCACCATTTTGCTATTGTGGGCAGTACTCCCATGAACACTGGTGTACATGTATCCATTTGTATGCAATATTTCTATAGAATATATTCAGCAGAAGATTTTAACAGTCAAATAGATAAGATGATGTATTCTTTTGAAACTGATCACCCTCTTTTCCCAGATATTCCTGTCATTGCTCAATGAACTCATGAATAAAGTGGCCAAGGTGGCAGGGATGAAGGTTTTGCATAGGTTCAACAACATGAACTTCTACTCACCAGGTTTGAGTTAGCTACAGCCACTGCTAAATGCCTAGTCTGCCAGCAGCAGAGCCAAATACTAAATCTCTCACATTAATCTATTTCTTGGGGTGATCAACCAGCCACTTGGTGGTAGTTTGATTACATTGAATCACTTCCATCATGGAAAGAGAAGCATCTTGTTTTTACTAGAATAGGCACTAACACTGGTTAGTAATTTGCATTCCCTATATGAAAAGTTTCTGAACAAATCTATTGTCTGTGGACTTAACAAAACTTCTTATCTACCATCATGATATTCCACATTCTATCTCCTTGGATACACTTCATAGTAGGTGAAGTGTGGCAGCACACTCAGACTCTTGGAACTCACGGGTATTACCATGTTTCCCATCACCCTGAAACAGCTATCTTGATAGAACAATGGAGTGCCCTTCTAAAGACACAATGGCAGTGCTACCTAGGTGGCAATGTTTTTCATGGTAGGGACCATGTCCTCCAGGAGGTTAAACATGCTCTCAACTAACATCCAATATATGGGGCTGCATCTTTCACATCCAGGATTCTTGGTTCCAGGAATTAAGGGGTGGAAGTAGGAGTGGTATCACTCACTATTACTCCAAGTGACCCTGACAACCTTTTTCACTGGTATCTACAAGATCCTGTGTTCTGCAGATCTAGAAGTCTTAGACTTGATGTCAATTTTTTTTAATGTATATGATTTTCCTTCCTTAAACCCATTGCCAGTGAGTCACTTCTGACTCAAAGAGACCCTACAGAACAGAGTACAACTGCCCCATAGTGCTTCCAAGGAGTGTCTGGTGGATTCAAACTGTTGACCTTTTGCTTAACAGCTGTAGCTCCTAAACACTACACCACCAGGATTCCCGTTCTCTAGAGCCTGCTTAATACAACATCTCTTTTTTCAAATCATTGAAAATTTGAGGTTAATGTGTTATAATAGTTTTCATTATCTTAGTTATTACAAGAACATTTCCACCTTCTTAAACATAAAAAATCATCTTCTGGAGGCTAAAATTATGTCACGGTTAAACATGCAGAATCATGTGAAATTCTGGGATCTCAGCAGCTATAAAAGGTATTCTTTCTTGCAATGCAATATCACATATAAGTGAAAGCTTCAACAAATTCTCCTCCTCTCATCTTTAGAACTTAGCTGACTTGTTGTAATAGAGAAATAAAAAAATGTTCACTGGTAAAATGTAAAGGTATTCCTTGGACTGTCATGTAAAGTACAAGCCAAGTGCCGTCATGTAAAGTATAGAAAGTTCTATATTCTGTGTATAAATTCCTGCTTGAATTGGATTTGGCTATTTGTGGGTACTTGCGTACTGTCTTAGTTATCTAATATAACTAATATAATACATGCTATAACAGGAATATCAAAAGTGGATTGTTTTGACAAATAGAAATTTATTTTCTCACAGTTTAGGAGGCTAAAATGCCAAATCAGAGTACCAGCTGTAGGGGAAGATTTTCTTCCTTTGTCAGCTCTGGGGGAAGGTCATTGGCATCAATCTTCCCCTGGGCTAGGCACTTTGTATCCAAAGGACATGCTCTGTCCCTGCTTCTTCTTGCTTGGTAATAATGCGGTTCTCCTCTCTGCTTACTTTTCCCTTTCATATCTCAAAAAAGGTTGACTCAAGACACCATCAAATTCTATAGGTTGTTTCATGCCTCCTTAAACATAACTGCCTCTAATCTCATCTCATTAACATAATAGAGTTTAGGATTTACAACACATAGGATTATCACATCCAAAATGGAAGATAACCACACAATATTGGGAGTCATGGCTTAGCCATGTTGGCACATATTTTGGGGGAGCCTGACTCAATCCATAATATATACCTAAAGGCTACCTCTAGAAGTTATGATGCTATTATAAATCATACTTTTACACCAACTGTTATAGGCAAATCCACTATGCAGAGAAGGTCTCAATAATGAATTTTTCACTTCTCAGTAACTTTTATAAAAACAAATGAATGACAAATCTGAAATTAAGTAAAAGTATATTAGGATGTATTTATATTCTGTTTCATCTGGACCCTAAAAAGAGTGTTAAATCTGTCTTATTCGTAAAGTCATAAATTCACTTCTATAACAGAAACATCCGTGAAGTGTAAAATTATTTTACTGTGTATTTCCTGTTGCAAAGTTGGAATGGTCAAGCCACTTAAATTGTATGCTGTTTATTAGGATGTTAAAATTATATACTTAATTGACACTTCTATGTAGACACCTTGGATATTTTGTCTCTCTTGGCAAAGTAACTCTAGCCTATTTAGAAAGCAAGAATGACTATTTTTAAATGACAGAATATATAACATTTATGTCTCATTTTCTCATGCCATTTATACTCACAATGTTTACTTTTTTATATCATGTGGAGAGATAATTGGTTCTGCAAAGAAATAATGGTCTATATCAGTGGAAATAATGATCTATATCAAAAGAGAATGGTCCAAGGTATAAGTGAAAATATGCTACCTCTGCCTAGAATATCTCTCTTGCCTTCTTTTCAGTATTCTGAGTTTAAACACCATCACTTTTATACTCTTCTCCTTTTCCCTCTAGACACGTAATACCCTTTCCTTTGCGTTAGTGTGCACACTGATTTTAGAATTTATATTACTGAATTACAAACTACTTACATTTTTGGCTTGTCTGACTAATTACAATTTCATGTTTGTTTTTCCTTATGTTTTAAGTATTTTGTATATAGACATGTCACAGGTTCTCCATGGACATTTGTCAAATAAAGTATTTTTCCCCAGTAACTCATTTTAAACCACTGAGCAAATCCAAGTAATAAATTAGATAGTGGAAATTGTTTATTTTGAAAATTACATTCTCCCAGACACCAAGGATATTCCTGAAAAGGAAAAATTCATTCATGAAAAATGAAGCTTCCATGAAATTATGCAGCAAATGACTGCGATTTAATAGCTGTAGAACAAAGTCGGAATTAATACATCAAAGGTTAGTAGTTGAGACCGGAGGCATGTCAGAAGACCATAGTATAAAACTCATAAACAAACATACTGAGACTGTAGACTCAACAGCAAATTCCGTGTCTATGTATAGACAGAAAAAATAGACAAGGGAGAAGAAAGGTATTTAACAGTGGTAAGAGCAGTGGAAGCTGAGAACGAAGCCAACTGAGTTATGACAAAAGTGAAACAATGTGAAACAGTAGTAGAAGGAACAACATAGACCTGCTGTTGAGAGAATAACAGAATATATAGAAAAAAAATCATTATTATTTTCCACAATTCTTCTCACATCCTTAGCAAAACCATCCCAACTAAGCTATCCTAAGTTTGAAATCTAAAAGATACTAACAAAAGTAGATGAAATAATGAATGGCTTATTTCAATCTGTCTTTTCTGCACACTTCTACAAACAAGTACCACACTTGAAATATTATTGCTCACAGGAAAACAAAGTTCTAAATTTTTCATTTGGTTTTACTGCAGTTAGGTCACTTGTCTTAGTCAGCTAGTGCTGCTGTAACAGAAACACCACAAACAGATGGCTGTAACAAAGAAAAGTTTATTCTTACCTAGTCCAGTAGGCTACAAGGCTGAATTCAGGGCGTCAGCCCTGGGAAGGCTTTTTCTCTCTGTCAGCTCTGGAGGAAGCTCTTTGTGTTGCCCAAATCTTTCTTTGGTCTGAGAGTATCTTAGCACTGGAACCTCAGGACGTGCTCTGCTCCCAGTGTTGCTTTCTTGATGGTTTGAGATTCATGCTCTCTTCTTGCTTACCTTTCATCTCTTATAGGATAAAAGGATAAATGGTGGTGTAAGCCACACTCCAGGGAATCTCCCTTAGTAAGGGTATTACATTCCCACCCTAATCCTCTCTTCACGTAATCCTGTCTATTAACCACAGACAGAGATTAGGATTTACAGCATAGGAAAAATCACACAATGGAGGGTAATCACACAAGAGTGAGAATCATGGCCTTGCCAAATTGCTACACACATTTTTGTGGGGACGTGATTCAATTCATGACATCACCAAACAAGTTTTGTACCTCCCTCCACCTTACTGTTCACACCTGGTTACCGTGTTCTGACAATCTGTTGCTGCAGTGTACCTCCAAATCGCCCCATACCTTTTATACCTACCAGGTTCCATCTTCCTTCGTATTCACCTAAATGATTCCAATAGTGTTCCTAATCGATCTGTTTACACCTAGTCTCTCTCTGCTGCAATCTTAAAATGTCTTCCTAAAAAAGTGAAACATTACCATAAGTAACTATGGCCAACTATATGCTAAAGTGAATACAATAAGACTAAGACTTAAAGGGGCTTCCAGTTTAATTCAGACAAAATAGATACATATATATATGCAAAAAAATTATAAATTGAAATACGTTTTTAGTCATATGAACAAAGCCCTCTAGGAAAAAGATGAAGGATAAATTGCTTTGTCTGAGATATAGTATGGTGTCAAAGAAAGCATGGTATTTTATTCAGATACTAGAGCTAACACTTCATTATAGATAATATGTATGCTTTGGCCAGATTAGTTATTCTGAATAACTGAAGTTAAAATAAAAAATAACTCAATATAAATTTTGATATAATTAGGTCAGAAGTTAGCAAGTGTTATCTGAGAGGGACAATTGCCTTCTGGGTATATGAGGGTCAACAGTAACTTTTAGCTCTTTCTGTCAGATGAAGGAAGCCACTGGCCCCACGAGAAGCTGGGTTTGAATACAATCTTTCATTTGTGCCCCAAAAGTCAGAAATTCAGTTCACCAAAATTGATCTCTCAAAAATTTCTGTTTGCCCAATATTGAGCCAAGGGTTTTTTATGGATTTTAGAATTTGAGTATTTTAACCTAACATGCCAGCCAATGCCAAGTGCCGTCGAGTCGGATCCGACTCATATGAAGCTTATAAAAAGAACATTTTTCCCCCCTCAAAAGAAGTTTAAAGCAACAACTTTTCCTTATGTCATGTGTCACTGGAAGATACATCTCATGAAATAGCTGCTACGTCATGGTTTATGCTACTGGAGCTTCAATATCTATGATTAAAAATGATACAAAGATGAATATTACTATCAACTTAAGTTCACATTTTAATTAGGTAGTCTACAGAATCCACTGAATAAGATCATTAATTGCATAGCTTTTATTTTTACTGTAATAGTTACTTAAGTAATACCATACTTCTGCACTAAAGATAGATTAGAATCATTCTCCTTTACTTTTCCTAAATGACATAGAACTTCTTGATCAATCAGATCAGTGAGTAGATATACAGGAGTGAGATATGAGGTCAAGGGTAAACCAAAATATCTGTGAAAACAAAATTAGTGAAAATGTGAACTTACTTAACATAAACTTTACATAAAATCTTATGTATTATTTAGATTGAGTTCAATACTATAAGTTTGATTGTTTTTCTGAGCTAATCCATTTTCATTGATACCGTTGTCATTTGTCTTTTAAAAGTTTTCAAGAGTGCTTCAAAACCTGGATAGAGGTATCATGACTACTAACATTATTTTCATAAAATTATACACTAAAGATTCCATGCTAGCATTTGATTAGCCATAACCAGCTACAAATTGCAGAGTTACCACGCACTGTGAAAGCTTAAAATAAAAACGAATTTGCACATTTCACTTACTGATGATTCCCTATGTCCAATGCAAGGTGGGGGAAAAATTACCATACCATAGACAACAAAACTTAATGTTTCATGTTTTTAAAATTTCATTTCTTCATTACATTTAAAGAACAAAAAAGAAAATATGCACAACTACTTGTCTTGTTCATGTGTTTTCTTCAAATGGTAAGCCATTTATCCCATGGCGTGAGTTTTAAATATTGCTACTATCACAAACTAGGTATGTAATTCTGGGAAATACCATAGCATCCCTGAGCCTCAGATTCTTCGTTTCCTCATAAATTAAATACATTTTTGCAGATAAAATATATCTCTGATAGATTAAAAGTTTAATTACAATATCATATCTAATACATGTATACTTTATACAGCATATAGAGAATTTATAAGGATTTACTTTCCCAAGCAATGTTACATAATGTGAACTACTAACTGATATTTTTTAAGGAAAAAAAAAATTCTTGGTCACATAAATTTTGGAAACACAAAATGGAAATTCTAAAGTTTGACTATACTGGGAGGGTTCCAAGGACATTATTTCTTAAAAAGAGTTTGGGATAGTAATTATACTCACAAAATTCCAAAGCTATATTCTACGGCAAGAATCTAAAAAGAAATTCTGCACAATCACTTACTGGAAGACTTACAAGTTTTGACTGTTAGTGAAATATAATGCAGGGTGGGTGTTCTTGGACGATTAAGTTTCCTTTGTAAACAAGTATTTAATTTTTATTGTTCAACAGATAATTTTAGAAGTGCCACATTCAATCCATGTGACTCAATTCTCCTACTATATGGACAATCTAGAAAGAATTAGAAACGTATCCTCCTAGTCAGTCTCTGTATTTCTTAGACCTGTTCTAGAAGTCAGTCCATAAAAAGCAAGAACTATGTAAACCTCAGAAGCTATCTTTACATTCTCTATAACACCAAAAGTCAGAAATTAAGTACCTATTGGTGCGGAAAGCAGAGCCAAGAGTATTGTCATACTTGACTCCCCTAACTCTTTCTCTGCCAAACTGCCACTATCTATGGAGCAATGAAAAGTTCATTTAGGAATAACGAATCACTTCAGTTAAGAGAAAAGAAGCACATTTCACTCTGCATTTCCAACTGAACACAGATAAAAACCCTGGGCCAAATGCATGAGCAGCTATCTCAGCAATGAAAAATGGATGGTAATAGGCAAGTTTGGGGAAATAGAGAGAGTCAGAAGGAAGATTAGAGGGAAGCTAAGTTTCCTGGTTTATTTTCTTCCCACAATGCTTGACCTCATCTAAAAGTGTGGTGAGGGAGATCCTGGTGACTGGTTTTCTTTATCAAGTCTCCCATCACTGAACTCCTGAGGAGGGGTCAGTCACGAGAAGTGTGCAGCAGTAAAGGGGAGAGGGGAGCCTCAGTTTTCTGGGCAAAGAATCAGGAAGGGGTCCGTTACTGGACACTGAAGAGTGCTGAGCGGGTCACAGAAATGAAGTATCTTGAAAAAAACATCCTATAATACTGAACGTGAACTCCTGGTCTCAATCTTGAGCTGTGTGTGTGACTATGTGAAGGTGATCATAAAGAACATATCATGGTCTTTGAATCTCATCTGTAGGTTAAACCACTGACAAGACCCCAAGCTGGCCCCTGGGGGGGGGGGTGATATGTACATGAGGCGTATCTGCACAGTACTGCAAAGACTTTGGAAACCAAATTAATATTTGTATCACAGTCAGCACATAACAATAAAAGAACTATAAAAAATCATTCTTTACATGATCAAAACAAGATGCAGAATCTCTCAATATAATATTAAAAATGTCTAAGGTACAGTGAAAAAGAATTAGACATACGAAGAACTCAGGAAATTATAACTCATTAGTGAAGACACTAAACAGATTCCATCAATGAGGTCACCAGGATGCTGGAGCTGTCCAAGTCTTTCAAACAGCTGTAAGTATGTTCAAAAGAGTAAGAATAATGAACCGTGCTTATTAAAACAAATGTAATAACAGAAGCTATCAGCAGAAAAATAGAATCTATAAAATGAAACAAAATGAAGATGCTAAGGCTGGAAAGTGCAACACGTAAAAATTAAAAATGTACTGGATGGGCTCAACAGCAGCATAGAGATGCCTGAGGAAAGTCAACAAACTTGAGGAACAGAGACAAATTTGAAGAGCCGTAAGAAAAATACATATATGTTTACAGAATATGCACAGAGATACATATTCATAAAGTCTAACAGTTCAGTCATTTGAGTTCTCAAAAAAGAAATGTATAGTACAGAAAAAAGATAGTATGACTGAAAGCCTACTAAATTTGGTGGAAGATACACAGATTCAAGAAGCCCAGTAAACCTCAAACAGCATAAACATGAAGAAATTCATACCCAGACTCATTACAATCAAATAGTTGAATATCAAAGATAAGCAGCCAGGAAAAAGGAGACATCACATACAGTAGATCAACAATTCAAGTGACTGGAATTCTCATCATCCCTCTCCAAGCACTGCTCCTTACTGATAACCTGTTCAAATTGTGTGAGGTGCAGTCTCACCATCCTTGGTTCTTAAGGATCATTCTGGTTATTCTTTTTCTAAAACAAAAAGAATTGGAATTCGAAGGCAAAAAATTAAATTTCGTTACTCAGTGATTAAGTGCTGGGTCTACTAAACAAAAGGATCACAGTTTGAATCCACCAAGTGACCTTTGAAAATGCTTTCCTATAGGGTCACTATGAGTCCAGATCAACTCAACAGCAGTGGGTGTTTTTTTATGGGAACAAAAACAGATACCAGAAGTGCTAATACTGTGGTTACAGGGTAACTTGAATCTTTGTGAAGAATAATGATTCAAATTATACTTTTTGCATTGTTCTATGACAAAATTATAAGCATCTGATCATTTTTTAATTAAAAAATACTGACTGACTGACACCAAAATCTATACTGTCCTAATTTCTAATTCCAATATAAGTGTCTGCTGGTCTAATCTCTAATTTTGTACCACCGTATAACAAAAGATAAAGCAAAACATTCCACAATGATTATCCATTCCTGCTGAGTTGGGACCATTTGCTGTGCCCTCGGATGGCAGCTTGGCAGCTTTTAAGACCCCAGATGCCACTCACCAATGTGGGGTACAGAGAGCCCTCTTAGCAAAACGCTAGTTGTGCCAATTGGCCTCGATTTCACCTAAGAGCATGGTCCCCTGCCCCCTGCCCCAACTACTCTGACCTTGCAATATTGGGTTAAGATGGAAGGAGTATTCAAGTTATGCTGAAGTCCACTTAATATTGTTCTCGTTTCTAATGTGTGCTGTCACCGATTTCACCCAACCAAATTTCTACCATCTATTCTAAACCTTCCTCCCCTCCACCCTCCTTCCCTCCCCTTCCTTGCAGCTGTCAAAGAGTCTTTTCTTCTGTACATAGAGGAGGGGATGGGAGACTGTTGGGAGGATGAGACATGTATGGAGCAGAGAGGAACAGTGTGCTGTCACCGGGCAGGGAGAGCAGTGGAAGCTGCATATAGGTGGGCATGGAAATTTACATAGGAGCATCACTCAGTCATAATAAAAAAAAAAATTCCAAAATTCTAGATGATATTTTTTTAAATACAAATAACTCACTTGCTACTTCCACAGCTTTAAATGAATTTAATAGACGAGCTGGTTAGCTAATACCTAATTATAATGAGATAAACAGTAACTTTAGAGTCACCTCTGTTTGGGTATCCTGTTTCTCACCAGGTATCTTCTGTGGCCTCTTGTCCAGAGGCAGTAGGTTATTGATCTATAATAGCTTCCATTAATTAAAAAGTCTGGAATTTTGTTTCTTAATCTCCTTTACAGTAAATATCCAGGTGCGAATTACCCTATTGTTTGGCACTAGGTTAATTTTTTCTTCCTTGCGCATGTATAAATTTGTATGCAGGTGGATGAATTTATCCTGAGTAGAAATTACTGGCATGAGTTGTTAAATATTTCTTTAGCCTATCATTATTGTCTGATTAATTTGCCATTAATCATTAATGTGCTATCAAAAAGTCAACAAAATATAAGCCAAATTGTTTTTTAAAGTATGAGGTATACTGAACATTTTTCCAATGATTTCTCCATATTCTCTTTGATTTTGATGACATGTAGGAAAATAAGATGTTCCAATGTAAATTTTAGGAGATGTCAAATAGGAGCATCTCTTAATTCTCTCTTCAAACCAATCTCATTTTCTTTCCTTGGAATTCATGCACCTCATAATAAGAATCTTCTTATTCTTTGTTTGTAGAAAGTGTTTGTTCAGCGACTCCTGTTGTTGCATATACCTATGTTGCCTCATCTGTATCATCCAGAAATCTGAAAAGACACGCTTTGTCACACTGCCACGTGTGATAAAACAATCTATTTCAATCCAGAAAGAAAAGAGCTGAAATAGTATGGAGAAGAGGAGAATGCTAATGATAAATGCGTATTGATGAAGGTAAGTCTCAATAGTCAGTGAAGCTCTGAATGTAGATTTTAATAGAGGAAGAATACCAGTGCTTAGTTATCAACACATTCCTTTTATTCAGAGCAAAAGGAGGAACCAGAGAAAAGAAGGCTCTTACTTGGGTACAGTTAAATGAATTTCTCCAGAAGATCAAAACTGGTCATTTAAACTCTCTGTATAATACATCTTTTCTGTATATTTATTGAAAACAGAGAGAGAACATGAGGAAAAAAGAGTTCTGGAGACAGAAGGACCCATGTGAATAGGAGACCATATCAACATGTGACCAGAAGAACCAGATGGTGCCTGGCCACCACCAAAGACAGCCATGATGGGGCACACAATGTTGAGGCCCTGGGGCAACACAAGAAAAAGAGGGGTGCAGCTCAAGAACTGCACTAAAAGGCCACAGTGGATGGTCTGACAGCCTGAAGAATCCCCTGGGAGCATAGACTCTGTTCTGCTGCTGTCCCTGACCAGAAAACACTGGTTAACTCTTTGAACAAAAATGGACTAGACTCAGGGACACAATGTGACCATACGGCGTGTGTACATTATGGCTCTATGCATACATTATTCCATGTATATGTGTACATTATGGCTCTGTCCTATAAGGATGCCATCTGACTGACCTCTGTCTAGATGAGAGAGAAGAGGGTGGAGAGGAGGGGACAGGAGCTTGTTAAGAGAACGTAATACATACAGAATAAAAAGGAGTATGCTGGAACGGGGCAAGGAGAGCAGAAGGGACTGCGGACAGGTGGGATGCAAAACTAATTTGAATTGTATACTTTCACTTAATCACAATTAGAAAAATACTATGAAAAAAGAGAGAGGGAGAGATTCCAACCACCACCAAATGGCTAGCAAGTAGTTTAAAGAGAAAAGTCTTCACTGTCCATCTTCTCTTAAATATCTCACATAGATAGATCAAAAGTTAATGAGCAATAAGAAAAATTATTTAGGGGGAACTATCAAAAAATATTTCAGATCAAACGAAACAGGAATATTCAGTTCCAGGTATAATGTAATAGTAATTAATTAATTCAATGACAGACTTTTTTTTAAATGACTTGATAGTGAAGATAAAGTTAAATATTTAATGATTAGTTTTTACTAATAATTTCAATTTACATGAAATACATGCAAGCACCAAAATGACCATGACATACAAATGACCACTGCAAAATAATATTCACACAAAATATCTGGTTATAGAATGTCAGCACCTTTCACTACAGCCCGTACTCTCTCCTACCTGCAACTAAAATTTTCACAAAATAGAAAGAGCAGCTGCCAGAAGACTGAAATTTAAACAAAATAAGTGGATTGTGGAGAACAGTAAAAACTTGAGAAGCAAATACATGGAGTGAGCCCTCAGTTTTTCACACTCTCCCAGCTTTGCCTCAGGAGTGGCCAGTCACTGACTAACAGGACAGTGACAGCGGGCAGTGAAAACGGAGAAAACCCACAAATGTTGGTATATGACCACTCTTAAAAACCCAGTTTCTCTGGCACCAAGAAAGGGAGCACATGTGGGAGAGAGACAAGAAAGAAGCCTCAAACAGACAGGACAACTGGTTGCTACAGTCCTCGGTATTCACCACCAAAACCTCAGGCTCACAACAGATTTAGAATGAGCAATACAGACTCAAATGAGATAGCAAAGGCTTTGAAAACAAAACTGCGATTTCAACAACCACCCACAGAAGGCAACATAGAACTTGCAGTTTGAAACAAAGTGAGTTAACCACCTGTAACAATTAATTAATAAATAGATAAAACTTTTAAAACCACACAAGAAAACATTAAAATGTCCAGAATACAATCTGAAATTAATTTAATACAAATAGCCAGAAAAAATGGTACACGTTTTCAAAGGAAAAAATATTTAACTGATATCATATCAAGATTACTTAGAAGTTGAAATTTTCAGATGAAGATTATAAATCAGGAGTTATAGCTGTGCAAAATCTGGGGACATCTATCTGTACTCAACTTTAAATGACTGGGAAATTTTTTTCAGAAGTGAAAAATATTTTAAAAGACCCAAATAAAACTTTTAGAACTGAAAAACAGGATGGAATCAACAACAAAAGTAGACGTGACAAAGGGAGCTTAGGTAAAACTGAATATAAAACTCACTGGTGTCAAATGGAGCCCGACTTATAGTGACACTATAGAACAGAGAGGAACTGCTCCACTCCATAGAGTTTCCAAAGAATTCCTAGCAGATTCCAACTGCCAACCCGTTGGTTAGCAGACATAGCACGTAAACATTATACCACCAGGGAAAAGTGAATATAGATAAATAGAAATTATTCAATATGACTAAAGGAGAAGACAAACAAAACTGGAAAAAAATGAACAGATCTTCAGGTATCTATGTGACACATCACTGAAATTTTCAAAAAGAAAGGAGAAAAATATTGGAGAAGAAAAATTATTTGAAGAAATAATAGCTGAAACTCTTCTTAAATATGTTGGGAAACATTAATTTACAGATTCAAGAAACTCAGCAAACACCAAGCAGAATAAATTCAAAGAAAACCACATAAAAACATACCATAATCAAACTACTGAAAAATAAAGATAAAAATATCTTGAAATCATATAAAGAAAATGACAAGTTGCCAATGAGGACAATAATTAGAATAACAACAGATTGCTCATCAATAACCCTGAAGGCCAGAAGAGAGTATTACAATTTCTTTCAAGTACTAAATGGTAACAACTGTCAATGTGGAACTCCGTATCAACTTAAAGCACCCCTCAAGAATGAAAATGAAATTTTGATGTTCTCATGTAGAGAGAAACAAAAAAGAACAGGTTTCAGAAGATCCACTTTACAAAGAACGCTGGCCAAATTCTTTAGGCAGAAGGATATAATGATTATTCATGCCAATATGATGAGTAAGGAGAGAGAGCTATAGATTTTAACCCATTGAATTTCAGTTACCTCCAACTCAAAGCAATCTTATGGGGCAGAGTCGAACTGCCTTGTTGGGTAGTCCAGGCTGCAATCTTTAGAGAAGTTGACTCCCACATCATTTTTCCGCAGAGCAGCTGGTGAGTTGAAAGCATCAGCATTTCAGTTAACAATAGAGCTCTTAACCACTTTGCCAAGAGATGTTAAAAAGAGAAAATATAAATTGCTTTATCTGAAGAAATACACAAATTTAGTTGACATGGACATTTTTTTTCTTTCTTTTTTTTTCTTCAATATGACTGAGTGAAAATGTACATTCTCGTATAAATTTACATGCCCACCTATATGTAGCTTCTACTGCTCTCCCTGTCCGGTGACAGCACACTATTCCTCTCTGCTCCACACATGTCTCATCCTCCCAACAGTCTCCTTTCCCCTCCTCTCCACCCACTCTCCTTCCTCCAACCAGAGGTCAGCAGGCTGATATCCTATAGATGTATAGAACCATAAAGTGCATACAATATATGGTCAGACTTGTGTATAGAAGAAATGGACAATTTTGTTTGGAAAAATATTATCAAACTCATAAACAAAATTACTTCTTGTTACTTCTATATTCATTACAGTAATGAAACATAATTAAAGAATAAACCAAGTCCAAATAGCTTCATCAGAAAGAAAAAAAAACCAATCTTCATAAATTCTTTTTTAAATTTAATTCTCTACTAAATATAAAGTTATATAAAACTGTAGTAATAATTGTAGGATATTAAAAGATGTTTTGAGAGAAATAAACTGATGAACAGACTAGAGAGCTAATAAGCACGTTCCCACACATACTGCCAACTAGCTTTTGACATATGTGGTACTGTAGAGCAGTATGGGACACAGTGGTATTTTTAAGAAAAATGATGGATATTTATATATGGGCGGGAGCACTAGACACTCATTTTTCGTCAAATTCAAAACATAACTCCAGGCAAATTAAAATTTTAGATGTACAAGATAAAATAACAAAGTTTTAGAATATAAACCAAGAGCTTCATAAATCTAGAACTTCTGGAGATTTTTTTTTTCAAAAAAACAGACAAAAAATGGCAACCCTAAAAGAAAAAGAAAAGAGTATTGGATTTCAATAACATTGTGACCCTCTAGCTTCATCAAAGACACTTTATATATTGTCATGGTTTGAATTGTGTCCCCCCAAAAATGTGTGCAGCCACGTGGCTGGGATATGGTTCCCAGTATCTTGGAAATGTCCTCCATTGTGTGGTTTTGCTAACCTGTATGTTAAAGGATTAGGGTGGGGCTGTGAATTCCTGCTATGGGGGAAGTTTCCCTGGAGTACGGCTTGCCCCACCCTTAATGCTTTTAGCTTGCAAGGAATAAAAGGAAAAAGAACCAAGGACAATTTGAGAACCTCACTACCATCAAGCAAGCAGCACCGGGAGCAGAGCGCGTCGTTCAGACCAGAGGTTCTTGCGTTAGGACACTCCCTGGACAATGACTGATGCAATACCGGACTTTCCTACAGAGCCATCAAGGGGAAAGTCTTTCCCTGGAGCGGACACCCTGAATATGGACTTGCAACCTACCGGACTGTGTAAGAATAAATCTTTCTTTGGTAAAGCCATCCACTCTGTGGTATTTCTGCTAGAGCAGCCCTAGCTGACTAAAACATATATATATGTGTGTGTGTGTGTTAATATGTTTTTCTCACTTTAAAATGTCTGTTTTTGTCATTACACAAATATATATACACATACATAGATATAAAATGTATATATATTTATTTAGCACATTTATATCTATTTACATATATGTATGTGTGTGTGTATCCATAATATACTAATACTATCCACAAAGGCAATCCAATAAAGATATGGGTAAAATAGGTACTTTGCAAAGTGCTTTAAAAAGACCAAACATGGTTAACATTACTGATGAATAAAATGCAAACTAAAATCACAATGAGATGCCAGTATGTAGTCATGACAACTTTGATAAGATGTACACACACACAGAGGGAGAGAGAGAAATACATATATACCCACTTCTGACAATACCAAGGATAAGCAAGGATTTGGGTCAGCTAAAAGTCATGTTTGTTTCTTTTGGGAATCAGGGTTGGTAAATGTCTTGGGAAAACTGATTTTATTCACGTATTAACTCTAAACATAAGAATACTCTATGATGCAGCAATTCTACTCTTACTAGTATACCAGAGCAATGTGTTTTTAGGAGAACAAAAAGACATGCACATATACTCAAAGCAATTTGATTTAGGATAGCCACTTAAAATGAATGTCCAACCTAGCTAAACTACCTTATGGTGACAGAAATCATGATAATGATTACTTCTGACAGGGAAGATAAAAACAGGGAGAGGCATGAGGGAAACTTCTATGCTACTGATAATGTTCTATATCTTATGCTGAGTAATGATAATAATGCAAGTGTATCAACCTAATAATTCATTTTAGATTTATGCGTGTTAATCATCATACTTCAATAATAAAAAAATTTGTTTTAAAATTGAATGGACATTATATAGTGATAAAATTCTCAATCAATCAATAATATTTAACAAGCATAAATACATATGTAGCCAACATGAAGACATAAAAAGAAAACAGATAGAACTAAAGAAATAGATATTACTATAATAATAACTGAAGACTTCAGTATATGACTTTCAATAATAAACAGAATGTCTGTAACGATCAACAAGGAAATAGAGGACTTGAGTGACACTATAAACCAACTAGACTTAACAGACGTACACCTCAGAACACTCTACCCAAAAACATTCTACTTCAGTGCCCACAGACCATTCTCCAACCACATGTAAGGTCTCAGAACAAGCCTTGATACTTTTAAAAAGATTGAAATCATACCAAATATCTTCTTGATCACAATAGAGTGATGCTGGATTTCAGTAACAGAAGAAAAGCTATGGAAATTAACAACACACTATTGAGCTACCAAGGGTCCAAGAAAAAAATCACTAATCTTCTAGAGTTGAATGAAAATGAAAACAAAGCACACCAAAACTTACGTGAAGCAAGGGTAATACTCAGAAGAAAACTCATAACAATAAATACCTACATGAA
This sequence comes from Heterohyrax brucei, assembly GCA_028571685.1. Lineage (NCBI taxonomy): Eukaryota > Metazoa > Chordata > Mammalia > Hyracoidea > Procaviidae > Heterohyrax > Heterohyrax brucei. The sequence goes on from CM053156.1 coordinate 9,578,768, forward strand.
AAAAGAAGACCTCAAATCAACAGTCCAGAACAACTCCAGAAACTAGAAAGAGAAGCACAAACTAAGCCCAGCTCTGCCAGAATAAAGAAAATAACAAAGATCAGAGCAGACAAAAAAATAAAATTGAGAACAAAAACAATAGAATCATAAAACCGTAAGTTCTTTGAAAAGATCAGTAAAACTGACAAACCTTTAGCTAGACTGACAAAGAAAAGATGCAAATAAACAAATTAGAAAAGTGAAAAGGTGGGGCATCACATCATACCCTACAGAAATAATGGGAATTATGAGAGCATTAAGGACAATTATACAACAACAATTACATATCTGGATAACCTAATAGACAAACTCTCAGATGCCCACAACATACCCAAACCAACTCAAGAGTAAATACAAAGTCTCAACAGCCCACAAGTGAAAAAATAGAATTGATGGCCTAAAACTCCCTCCATCAAAAAAAAGAGAAAAAAAAAAATGTCCCAGACCAGATGACTGCAACCAGGGAATTCTAGGAAACATTTAGAGAACATATGTCACAAACACTATTTAAAGTCTTCCAATAACTAGAGAAGAAAGGAATACTCTATATCATGAAGGAGCTATAACCCTGATATCCAGACCTGACAAAGATGCTACAAGAAAAGAAAACTACAGATGCAAAAATCCTCAACAAAACACTAGGGAACAGAATTCAACAGAAAATGAAAGCACATACAATCATGACCAAGTAAGATTTACCCCAGGAGTACAAAAATGGTTCAACATTAGAAAATTGATCCACATAATACATCACATTAATAGAACAAGAGAAAAGAACTATGTGATCATCTGCATGAATACAGAAAAAGCATTTGACAAAATCCAACACCCTTTCTTGATGAAAAAACCCCAGAGAAGATTGGAATAGCAGGGTAAATCTTTAATATGATTCAAGGCATACTGGAAAAGCCAACAGACAACGTTATACTTAATAGAGACTGAGAGCTTTCCTCTTGAAATTCATAACAAAATAAGGGTGCCCACTCTCACCACTTTTGTTTAAGATTGTACTGGAATAATAAGAAAAATAAGACAATAAAAATAAATAAAAGTTATCCAGATTGGAAGAGAGAAGTAAAATTATCTCATTTGTAGATGATATGGTCATACATATAGAAAATTCCAGAGTCCACAGAAAACTTTTGGAGCTAATAGCAGAATTTAGCAAAGTTGCAGAGCATAAGGTTAACAAACAAAAATTATTTGATTTACTAGACACCGCCCATGAGAAATCTGAAATAGAAATAAGAGAAATAATTGCATTTACAATAGCATCTGATAAAACACAGAGGAATAAATCTAACCAGAGATGTGAAGGACTTCTACGATGAAAACAGTACTGCCAAGCCACTGGAAGGGAATAAAAGAAGACTTCAGTGAATGGAAAGATGTTCCATGTTCGTGAACTGAAAGATATTACCCAAAGCATTGTATAGATTCAATGCAATTTTACTCAAAATTATGGCAGCCTTCTTTACAGATATAGAAAAACATATCGTCATCTTTTTTTAGAATGGTAAGAGGCCCCAGATAGTTAAAGCAATGTTGAGAGAGAAGAACAAAGTATGAGAGTCACACTTGCTGATTTCAAACAATATTAAATCACTCCAGTTGTGCAGTGGTTAAGAGGCCAAGCTGCCACCCAGACAGCCGGCAGTACTCACCTACCAGATGCTCCTTGGCGACTCTACGGGCCAGTTACAGTTGGTCACCTAAGGTCACTGTGAGTGGCCCACGGCTAGCTCTGTGACTTGGAATTGACTCAGCAGCAATGGGCTTGTTTTTTTTGGTTTGTAAAGTCACAATAATAAAAATAGCATAATACAGGTACAATAATAGTCAAATAGAGCAATGGAATTGAATCGAGAATACAGAAGTAAACACAATACCTATGCTCAGCTGATTTTTGACAAGTGTGTTAAGTCTAATCAATAAAGAAGAGTCTCTTCAAAAACTGGTGCGGAGAAAATTGAATTTTCAAAAAAAAATGAAAGGGAATCTATTCCTCAAATCATATACAAAAACAAATATAAAATGGAATAAGGACCTAAACTTGCAAATTGAAATTATAAAGTCCTTAGAAGAGAAAGTGGCACAATGCTACGAGGCCTAGACATAAAAATGGGTCATCTAATATAATAATAACAATAATACATACAAACTGAATAAACAAATTGGACCTCATAAAAACATTAAAAATTATTTATCAAGAGACTATCGAAAAAGAAAAAACAAAAAACACTAGCTGTCAATGGGGAGAACATCTTTGGGAACCGTATATCTGGTAAGAATCTAATAACCAAAATACATAGGAAACTTTTAACAACAAGAAGACAAGTAACACAATCATAAAATAGACAAAGGACTTGAATAGATATTTTACCAAAAAGAACATTCAAATGGCCACCAAAGACATGAAAAGATGCTCAGCATCATAAACCATCAAAGAAATGCAAATCAAAAGTACAATGAGATACCAATTTACCACAGACATATTTACATAATATAATGCCTATGGCAAACACTGACATTCTGTCTCTGTCCAAATAGCTGACACTCATTTTTTAGATAGATTTATCTTACTATCAGCTCAAAACGACAAGTTACTCTTATTAACTTTTTTCTCAGCGCATAATGGCACTGTCTGAAAATTTTAACTGCACTTTCCTTGCTTTCATTGATGAAAATTGGTCTGTGATGTGTTCAAAGTCATTTTTTTTTTTTTTTCAGTTTCTGGTATTTCTACCTTCTGGAGAGCAAGACTGCCTTGACACATGGAGGCTCTTGAATATGAAGCCAAAGCCAAGTGCCATCGAGTCGGATCTTGAATATGAAAGTATTCATTTTTACTGCATGACTTCTCATAGCCAGTGATGGAAACTGCAATGTTAGTAGAACAAGCAGCACTCAGTGCACTGCCATACCTGCCATATTTTAGATACATCTTGTATTTCACTCCCACAAAGATAGATAGGAAATCCTGGTGGCACAGTGGTTAAGTGCTACGGTTGCTAACCAAAAGGTTGGCAGTTCAAATCCACCAAGTGTTCCTTGGAATCTCTATAGGGTTGTTCTACTTTGTCTGGCTGCTTGAGGCAGAATCAAGTTGATGGCAATGAATGTTTAGGATGGCTAGTGGAAAGCCAAAAATACGGGCTAGGATGTGTGGAAATTGCAACCTTATCCATTGCCGGTAAGAATAAAAAAATGGTACAGCCATTATGGAAAACAATATGGCAGCTCCTCAAAAATTAAATATAGAACTACCATATAACCCAACAATTTCACTCTTGGGTATATACCCAAATGACTTGAAAGCAGGGACTCAGAGACTCATATACCATGTTCACCGTAGCACTATCCACAATAGCCAAAAGATGGAAACAATCTAAATGTCCATCAAAAGATGAATGCACAAACAAAATGTGGCATATACATACAAAGGATTATTCCTCAGCCATAAAGAGAAATGAAGTCTTGATGGCAGATACAATATGGATTGAGGTGAAAGATACTATGCTGAGTGTAATAAGTCAATCCCCAAAGAAAAATATTGTATGACCTGACTTATATAAAAAGGAAAGGTAAATGTACAGAGAATAAAATTTATTAGTGGCTATCAGAGATGGGCAGGAAGAAGAAATGGGGGATTAGCAGAGATGAAAATATCACACTGATTAAGGGAAGAGATAAACAGTCTATTGTGATTTCTCTCAATAAGTTCTACACTTGTACAAAGTTGAATTGACAGTTTTGTGATTGACATATTTATAACAAGGACAGCAACAAAAAAGTATCTGCTTGTAACTGCTTATGTACAACGAAAAAACCTCATGAGATTTGATTTCTTGGTTTGAAGGTTTAGGGTCATGATAACTTGGCCTAATAATATATTTAGTGTTTCTGTTGTGTCTCCTAGTCAGTTCATTGCATAGTGTCTGCCTGCGGCCATTAAGGTCGCAACTATTGGTCTCTATTCATGTGAAGGAACAGAAGAAGCAACATCAGGATTAAAAGAAGGATATGAATCATGTGGCTAATTACCTTCATGAACATCTATCTTCTTTGCAGTGAGATCAGAATTGAATGGTGCCAGCCTATCAATACTGAATATTGCCATTTTTTTTTTTAAAAAAGAATTATACAGAATAATCCTGATCAAAAGAGAGAAAAATGTGGAACAGAATTTCAAATTATCATGGATGCCAGAGTTTCTGGTGCCAAAGGGCTGGATGAACTCCGGAATCTGTTGCCCTGAGATAATCTTGAAATCTTAAAAAAAAAAACTATCCCCCGCAGTCTTCTTAAAACCAAGCAATACTAGTTAAAAATGTCTGCCTTGAGAGTTATGCTTTTTTAAGAACTATCTGGAGCCCTGCTGTAACAGTGCTTAGGAGCTTGACTGCCAACCAAAAGATGAACAGTTTAAATTCACCAGGCACTCCTGGGAAATTCTAAGAGGCAGTTCTGTTCTTTCCTATGGGGTAACGATGAATCAAGATAGACTTGATGGTAATGAATTTGGTTTGGATTTGGTTAAGAACTGTCTATATGTGTTCAAATTGACAACAACTTGAAGATTAGACAGGAACCCTAGGGGGCAGTGAACTTATGTTAACGAGGAAGGAACTCAGAAAAGAAGGGTAAGAATTTTGTACAACTTGAAGAATGTAATCAATGTCACTTAATGATACATCTAGCACTGGTGTTTGTTTTGCTGTGTGCATTTTCAGCAATAACAAAATAATAAGTAACTTAAAGGTATACTTCAGAAATTACAGTTTTACTTATCATTAATACACTTTGGAATACTGATTCTGAATTTCCAACCCATAGATGTGTACATAGAAGTGACCTAATTTTAAGTGAGTTTATGAAATACTTAGTGAATTATTCATGATAACCTTATAAGGACATAGTGAAACTGCCCCATAGTGTTTCCAAGGAGCAGCTGGTAAGTTCAAACTACCTGCATTTTGATTAGCAGTCAAACTATTAACCACTGCACCACCAGGGCTCCAGCAAACAACATGAATTCAAATTAATATTGTTCAAAAAATGTAATTATTCACAATAAAATGAAAAACATAATATTTTCATAAATTTGAGTAATGTTTCATTTATGGAAGTAATTTTAGATATTACAGTCATAAATGTTTATATGTAGTTCATCCTTAAAGAAGTTAGAAGAATTTACTATTTAAAAAAACACTCAGAAAAGTGGGAAGAAATTATTAAAAATCCCATTTTCACTACTACTCAGGTGCAGAACTAGGCAAAACTTCAATGTCTCTAAATTGCAGACATAGAGATTTGAACTTTGACGAGTCTCTTAATCTCTCTGCTACGCAGGCAAGGATAACAGTAATAAACAAGTTATCTTAGATAGTCACTGAAGTCATTTCTAAATCTTGCACACTGATTCCAGTTTTGAAGGATTCCTGAAAGAAAGCATCTCAACCAGTCTCTTTCATCATGACCTAACACATCATCGCCTCCATTGTTTCCTTGAAAAATCAAATTATAAATTAATTGAAGGCAAGTAACTATTTCCATCTTAACCAGCTTCAAATGTATTGACTTTCCTTTGTTTGACTGATTTTTACTCAGCAATCTCTGAGCCAAAATTAATAAACCATGACTTACATTTTCCCAGACATATTAATCACATGACGGATGCTGGCTGCCTAAAGAGACAAAGCCTTAAAAAGAATAGCTGTAAATGAAAAAGTGTTAATTAAGCCTAACAGTCTGTTAGGTTTATACGAAAGTGTAGACTCCGTGTCACAATCTGGAATGCTTTGTGCTTTAACAAGAATATTAAGTAAACTTTTTAAAAATCTTCTGTGAAAGGACATATTAACCTACTTGGGTTTGAAATGGCTTTATTTTTTCAGAAATATTTTATTTTCAGAACACTAATTAACATAATTAAACAAAAATATGTTACTATCAAATGTAACTTGAATTTAACCAAGGAAAATACATAATTTCCTTTGGTTAATCAACTTCCCATTACCATTGAGTCAAGTCCAAACTCATAGCCACTCTACAGGACACAGTAGAACTGCCTGATGGAGTTTCCAAGGAGCGTCTGGTGGATTTGAAGTGCTGAGCTTTTGGTTAACAACTATGGCTCTTAACCAGTGTGCCACAAGGGTTAATTTTGTAGGGTAGGGGATAAAAACATTCCAAGAAAATAAAAAAGTACAAATATCAAAAGGACTATGGAAGAATAAGTCACAAATTCCAGTGCTTTTTTTCTGCCTTGCATATTCCTCTAAAATCCCATCCCTATGTTCCCCATTTCCACTGTGTTGCCTTAAATCAAGCCTACATTATAACAGTTAATCTGGTATTTTAACCAAAGCTCTTTTCTTTAGTATTTTCTACCTGTAATCCATCTTTCCCATCACGTTTACCTTTGCTCTACTCTCATACTATTCTCACCATTGCTCATTCTGCACTTAACACTTTAATCCACACTACCCTTTACACATCATAAGTTAAAAAAAAATAAGTGTATGATCAAATAAAACAAGAATAAGTAAACAAAAGTTTGTGAAAGACACCTCTTATGTTTCTGTACTGTCCCAGTCCTATGAGTGTCTTGAGTGTAAAATGCAAATTTCATGCACTTTAGTGTACTGGCAAAACCAAATCACTATTCAAAATATTAGCAACTGGTACACTATGGGCACAGTATTATCAGTAGGTACCAAGTCCATTCAGAACAGATGCTACCTCTCAATAGCCAGTACTCCATCATAACATAAACCCTGAATATAAAGCCTCCTCTTCATCCTAGACTCCTTTTCAGAATATGCTTGGCTACTTCCATCTAACCTCTTGGAAGTCGACACTGTGGAGTCAATCTTTGGCCACTAGAAGTGTCTGAGATTTACATCTGATTTTGTGGGTCCAACTTTAGTTCTTATATGGCATATCAGAGCATACATTTCAAAGTAACATTTTCCTTCCCAAAATATTTTATTCTGTTACGTTTCTCCATTCGTCTGTGGTTATGAATAATCTTAAAATACATACTCATATTTCAACTTTGCACATATCATGTATCTTTTGATAGATGCATATAACTATACACACATACACATATGTGAGTACAGTGTTAGTTTGCGTGCAATATTGGAGCATTCAAGTGCTCAGTGCTTAGCTCTCCTCTTTTCTCCATTTACACTTATTGTCTGAGAGACTCCTATGATTTTACCGGCTTTAGACACCATCTTTATGCTGATGATTCCCAAATGCACACCTTCAGCTCAGGCCTCACGTCCAAACTTCAGTGATGCATCAACTATCTATATGGCATTTTCACTAGCAAGTCTTAAAAACAAAACAAACAAACAAAAAACATCCGACCAAACAACAAAACATCAATATCAAGTCAATCACAGTGACCTTATAGGACAGAGTAGAACCGTCCCACGTGATTTCTAAGCAGTGACTAGTGCATACAAACTACTAACATTTTGGCTAGCAACTCTATCTCTTAACCACTATGCCACCAGGGCTCCAAAATCTAGCATTCCATAACTGAGCTCCTGATACGCCTCTGAAATATACTCCACTGAGCTTACCTATCACAGGTAAAAATAACTTCATTCTGTCATTTACTCAAGTTGAGACAACTTAGAGCAATTGTTGACTTTTCTCTATCTCACATTCCTGCTAAACCCATCAGAAATTCATATGAATCTTCAAATTCATATGAATCTTCAAATAGAATCTGAACTCTTCTCATCATTTCTCTGCTGCTCAGATCCTACTGCAAGGGGCAATCATCTAATGCAGATTGCTGAAATAGCTTCTTAATAGGTCTCCCTGCTTTCCAATTTTGTTCCTTGAAGTCTATTCACAGCACAGCAACTGAATAATCCTTTGAAATCTTGTCTGTAACAAGCACTCCTTGATGCTCAAAAACCTAACAAATGTTGATCAATTTACTCAAGTTAAAAACTGAATACTTCTAAAAACATTCTGCATGATTCTACATGACACAGCTAGTCCCTTCTAAACCTTTGCCTTTCTCTCATACTATTCTTACCACTGTTCGTTCTGCACTTAGCACATTCGTTATTTCACTCTTTCCTATGCCTGTAATATTCATCGCCATGAGTCGGATCCGACTCGACGGCACTTGGCCTTAGCCAGCATATGTTCTTACCTTTTTTAGCTTTTTGACCAAATCTTATTTTATCTATGGGGATCTAGCTTATCATAGCCACATTCCTGTCAACTCCTATCTGGTTATCTAAGTACTTATTACACTATTCTGACTTTTCTATTTTTCATAGCACTCATTACTTTTTAACATACTATATAAGTTCCTTATTTATAGGTTTTCTTGGTTATTGTCTGATGCTCCAGTTAAATTAAGCTTTATGAGATACGAGCTCATTGGCTATTTTATTAACTGAAGAGAATGTGAACGAGTGCCCCTAACACTGCCTAGCATATGTTAGAAATCCAATAACAATTTATGAATATTGAATATGTATGTGCCTTTATGAGCAAGTAATCTGAGAAGCTGGACTCTATGAAGAAGAATAAGGCATCAGGATTGGAGGATGACTCATTAACAATCTGTGTTATGCAATTGACACAACCTTGCTTGCTGGAAATGATTTGAAACACTGATGAAGATCAAATATGACAGCCACCCATATGGATTGCACCTCGACATTAAGAAACAAAAATCCTCACAACTGGACCAGTAGGCAACATTATGATAAATGGAGAAAAGACAGAAATTGTCAAAGATTTCATTTTACTTGGTGACACGATCAATGCCCATGCAAGCAGCAATCAAGAAATCAGAAGACACATTGGGAAAATCTGCTGCAAAGGACCTCTTTAAAGTACTGAAAAGTAAAGATGTCACCTTGAAGGTTAAGGTGCATTGAACCCAAGCCATGGTATTTTCAGTCACATCACATGCATATGAAAGCTGGACAACGAATAAAGGAGATAGAAGAAGAATTGATGCCTTCGTATTGTGGTGTTGGAGAACGAATACTGAATGTACCATGGACTGCAAAAAGGACAAACAGATCCGTTCTGGAAGAGGTACAACCAGAGTACTTCTTGCAAGTGAAGATGGCAATACTGTATCTCACGTACTTTGGACATGTTGTTAGGAGGGATCAGTCCCTAGAAAAGGACCTCATGCTTGGTAGAGTGGAGAGTCAGTCAGAAACAAGAAGACCCTCAACAAGATGGATTGAACCAGTGCCTTCAACGATGAACTTAAGCATAAAAATGATTGTGGAGATGGTGCCAGACTGGGCACTGTTTTGTTCTGTTGTGCGTAGGATGCTGTGAGTCAGAACTCACTCATTGGTACCTAACAATGACAACAACATGTGCCTTTGAAATCATGTCAAATTCTTTTTGTGAAAGAAGAGTGAAATTTCTCTGTAATCAAAATGCCTCCATGTCTTTCATAATGCTGCCCCTTTCCCTGGTTAGAATACTTTCATCCATTCCCATCACTTACCAGAGTCAGATGAACTTCTGCAAGCATACCACACACATAGAACCCTTATATACCTGGAGTATTAGCTTCCATTTTTGGCTCCATGGCAGAAGAAACTGCTGTCTTCTCTGATAACACTGCACAATCAAAGTTCAACCAGTGTATACTGTAAGCTGTACATCTTTTTACACCATGCTTACTGCACTTCATTTTTATTTTTTATGAATTTAAATGCTTATCTCTGGAATATTTCAATTTAAACATGTCTTCTTAGACCAGGAGCTCATAAAGCACAGAGACCATGTCATATGTTTCTTTGAAGGCCCAGCTCTAAACATAGTTAGGTGTCGCCTAGGTGTTTATTGAATTGGAAATCAATAAAATGTGAAGAAAGGGGAAGAAAATTAAGAGTCAGTGTACAACTTGATATTTTGCTATATTGTATGATCAGCCTCCTAAACCAAAGCCTGGCCCTCTGAACAGCATACTCAGTACATCAAGGGCCAGTGTCCTGGCATTATAACCTGTGTCAGACATAACCTGCCGCTGAATATCCAGATGGCTATCAGCCCATATTGTGAGGCAGCTGCCATCATCTTTTTCAGTTCCATAGCACTGGCTATAAACAGTGGTTTGAAATGTCTTCTCAGAAATGCCATTTGTGGATGATGTGCTAATCAGTCTCAAGACATTGAGGATGTTTCTGGGATGTTTGTCTGCAGATAAGCTTTGGAGTGAGTACTTGCATGGTTCAAATGGTTCAGTTCTCAACTACTAACCAAAGAGTTGGAGATTCAAACCTATCCAGAAGCTCCTCAGAAGAAAGGCACAGTGACCTGTTTCTGAAAGCACACCGACTAGAAAACTCTGTGGCATGTAGTTCGATACTGCAACACATGAGATTACCATGAATTGGAATCAACTAGATGACAAGCAGTTTTCGGGTGTAGCTAAACTTTGAACATGTCTTAGGACAGGTCATTTCCTAGGAAAGGAAGCCATGTTTGTAAAGCAGAAGACTAAAGAAAATGAAAAAATCCTTCAACGGGATGGATTGACACAACGGCTGCAACCATGAACTCAAAAATAGCAAAAATCATAAAGATTAACACAGGATGAGGCAACATTTTCATTCTGTTATAGTTGCTGTGGGTCATAGTCACCTTAATAGCAGGTACCAACAACAAAGCAAATAAAGCATGATTAATGTCTTTTTATAATTCACAACCCAAGAAAAGTTGTGTTAAGACACTGTACTCAAGCTACTTTAGGAAGTTGTTTAATAAGCATATAAGACAGGGTAATTATTTTCATGACAGATTTTAATGGTAGATATTGTTCATTTATTTGCTTACTATTGTTGTGTGATAAGAAACCCTAGTGGTGTAATTGCTAAGAGATACAACTGCTCTCCAAAAGATCATCAGTTCACATCTACCAGGTGCTTTTCAGAGTCTCTATAGGGCAATTCTACTCTGTCATACGGGGTCTCAATGAGTCAAAATTGACTCCATGGCTACAGATTATTTTTGTTTTTTTTCCTTTTTGGGGGTATTCTTTAATAAGTTGTATTTCATTAATGGGGTAGAGTTTTTTGTTTGTTTTTTTAATAAACCGGGGTTACTATTCTGAGTGAAACCTACCACAAAATGAGGAGCTTGTGAAGTGACACATCTTTTGGAGCCTGCATGGAAAATCTTTTTTCTGGCTGTCACTGTAAGTGGAATACTTGCCCTCCAATTTCCAAGAATTTAAAATAAACATTTTAAAGTTTGAATACTAATGCTTCATTTCCTCAATTTAACAACAACAATATCAACACATCAAAATAAACTCCATGCATAAAAATTCCTGAAGAAAGCATTTTTTAAAAATCTACAAAATACCCCATTATGATAAGGTAAATATACAATGACTCAAGTTACTCAAATTTCACATTTGTAGAAAACCACAATGCTTACATTCCTTTATAACTGTGTTTATCTTAAAGATAGGATCACGTCTTTCCACAGAACATTTATGCCGTAAGTATGACAAACATGTAAAAAATGCATTGTGTTGAGTTGTAAAGAGTTGTTTTTTAAGAATGCTAAAGATAAAGACCCTTTTAACCAATTATTAAACAGACTTTGATTAAAAAATATAGTGTATAAGTATGTTTCATGTATGACAAAGATAAAAATTTATCTACTTGACTTCTTCAAAATTCTTAAGTTAATGACTGTTTCTACCAAGAATTATACAAGCAAGATTGGTTGAAGTATATAATGTATTTTTAATAACATGCCAGTTCTTAAAAATCAAGTGACAGTCGAGGTTCAGTGACAGAAGCTAAACAATCATGAGATAAAGATCTTACACAGCTAAGGCACAATGTGGGGATAAATGGATCAGGTAGAAAGTTGGAGGATCAGAGATGTACTCACTAAGAAGTCAAAACACGTACTTGCCAAAACAAGAGGATAAAGGAAGACAAACGGGAGGGAAGTCCATGAAGAGCTGCGCCTGCAGGCTACTACTGCTTCTGTGGGGCTGCTGCCATGTATCTTGTAGTGGACCCAGGGCCACTGTTGGACAAAGGCCCTGTAGTTAGGAAGCAGAACAGGAAGCAGAGCGAAGGAAGAAAGCACAAGTTGGAACCCACTAGTTCCTCTGAGTCTGTCACATCTAACCACAGTGAACTTACTATAGAAAAACATCTCTTGCATCATTTTGACATTCTACCTCTAAATCACACACAATTTTCAATATTCATCATCTCTAATTGAAAACAATACAGTAAAGGATCATTCATTCTCTTCCACTTGAATTTTTCTTTGTTTGATTTTAATAACCAATTCTTTTCCACATGACTATATTTAAGCTAAATAGACCCCTCCAGCCTTACTACTAGCTTCTTTCTCCAACCATTATGTTACTGGCCTATTTTTAATAACCAGCATAGTCCATATAATCATCTTGCCCTGTGTTTACTTCTTCCTATGTTACATACTGTCTTAAAATCAAGCCTCTTGCCTTGAATGTCTTGATTTCCCGGTTGCTAAATCCAAATACTGCTTTTGGTCTTTGTCTTGATGACTTCTCTGCAGCATGTGACAATGAAATTCTGCGTACTATGGTATATACATATATGTTATATATTTCTGTGGTATTACTCTGAGTTTTTTTCTACCATGTTTTACTGTATTATTCCATTATCTTAAACTCACTGCCCCCTAAGTTTCTCATCCAGTCTTTTGAGATGCTGTTCTCCATTTCATCTCATGTAAGAGTCAGTGCATTCTTTAAAAGAGTACAATGCTCAAACAGATGTACTTTACAATTAAAATAAGTCACTTTTTTATTTTTTTAATTCAAAGAAGACATCAGGGGATAGTTTTAGGTTAAAGGTTATCTTTGCATTTATATTCTTCTGTACTATTTTTTTACATAGTATTCTATGTGTAGCATTTTGCAAATTATCTTTTAACTAAACCTAATACTTTGATGCTATGTGTGTGTGTGTGTGATTCACTGATTTTAGCTGCCGTTACCATGTTCAGTTGCACTGACTCTCTTCCAAACCGAAACACATGTATATTGCTTCCAAATTTCTATCACACTGTTGCAGTGAACATCCTGGCACAAGCCTCCTGCAAGCATTTTCCTTAAGCTGTGGTATAGCTAAGTTTAAGAGAATTAATTTCCCAATCCCTAACTTTCATGTATATTTGCCAGAACCAATCTTCTGACAGCATGCCTGTGACCCAGAAACTGAGTAGGGTCTGTGACTCCCCCCTTTCCTCGCTATCTTCTCCAAGTTTAGTAAGTTGCTTTGCCTCTGGGTATAGAACCTCCATGCTGTGGGTGCTGGGTACCAGTAAACACTCTCAAGTATTTAACTAATCCTCAGAATAACATGTTCTCTTTCATTGTTAATGCTTTAGTTACTATTCTGTGGTTTCAAGCAACAGAATACAAATATCTAATTTAAGGGTAACTTTTTGGAAAGATATCAGTGTATCTCTCAGAATCAAATATATAGCTCAACAAAGAGTCTCAGGAATGGCAAGAATTCAGCCAGCTTTAGGGTCCATAAGTAGCAGCCGATCAAGTAGCTTTTGATGGATGCTGGGATTCCTCTTAACTAATGAAAAGTTTTAAAAATATATAGACAGTGATATTACAAATACAAAAAGCTTCAAATCAAGAGCCCTCATGAACATAAACATAAAATATTAAGCAAAGTACTACAAAGAATACAACAATATAAAAAGCTTAATGCATCATGACCTAGAATGCAAGATTCATTTGGTTTTAAAAATCAGTTAATATATTCATGTTAGTAAAACAACAAAGGAGAAGATCATATAATATTCTCAATAGATGTAGAAGACAAGCGATGAAATTCAACAGTAAATCATGATGAGAATTCTGGCAATTTATTTTTATTTATTTTTTTATTATGATTGAATGAAAATGTACATTCCCGTATAAATTTGCATGCCCAACTATATGCAGCTCCCACTGCTCTCCCTGCCCAGTGACAGCACACTCTTCCTCTCTGCTCCATACATGTCTTATCCTCCTGACAATCTCCTATCCCCTGCTCTCCACCCACTCCCCCACCTCCAGTAAGAGGTCAGCAGGATGGCATCCTATGGATGCACAACCACAAAATGCACACATGATATGATCACTCTGTGTCACCAAGTCCAATCCATTCCTCTCCGAAGAGTTGACCTCCATTACGATTTATGCACAGGGGCAGCATCAAGGCCAGGGGCCATGCTCCCAGGGAAACTCTGAGGCCTCTGGACCATCAATTGCAGTCTTCTAGCAGAGATCTCAGGGTGCACTACTTTTTTTCATATTTGTTTCACCAATGAGGTTCACCTTTGTGAGCTCCATCACAGCTATCACTGGAGGTGGCCGGGCACCATCCCGTTCTTGCAGTCACAAGCTGATGTAGTCATGCACTCACATGGGTCCCTCTGTCTTCTGTGTTCTCTTTCCCCTACATTGTTTTGATCCTTGGTGATCATCCATTGCTGCTGAGTTGGGACCATTTGCTGTACTCTCAGATGGCAGCTTAGCAGATTTTAAGACCCGAGACACCACTCACCAATGTGGGGTGCAGAAGGCTCTCTTAGTAAAACACTAGTTGGGCCAACTGGCCTCAGTTTCCCCTGAGAGCATTATCCCTGCCCTCCCCCACACCCTGCTACTCTTGCCATATTGCGTTAAGATGGGAGAAGCAATCATGTTGTGTTGAGGTCCAGTTAATACTTATCTTATTTCTAACATGTGCTGTCACAGATTTCACCCAACCAAATTTCTATCAACTACCTAATCTAAATAGTCCCCCCTCCCCCTCCCTACTCTTGCAGGCATCAAAGAGTATTTTCTTCTATGAATGAGTCTGTTTTTAAGTTCTTATTGTAAATGTCTCATACAATATTTGCCCTTTTGTTCCTAACTACTTTCACTCAGCATAATGTCCTCCAGTTGAAACCAGGTCATCAGATGGTTCCTAAAATCATCGTTGTTCTTTACGGTTCCATAGTGTTCAATTAAGTATATATATCATAGTTTATGGATACATTCCTCTGTTGTTGGGCGTCTGGGTTTATTCCATCTTTTTGCTATCGTGAACTGTGCTGCTATAAATGTTCGTGTACACGTATTTGTTGGAATTACTGGGTCAAATGGTATATCCATATCCAGCTTTCTAAGAGAGAGCCAGATTGCTTTCCAAAGAGGTTGGACCATTTTGCGATCCCACCAACAGTGTAGAAGAGATCCAATTTCTCCACAGCCTCTCCAGCATTTGTTGTTTTGCATTTTTTGGATCATGGCCAACCTTGTTGGGGTGACATGGTATCTCACTGTAGTTTTGATTTGAATTTCTTTAATAGCTAATGATCATGAGCATGTCTGCATGTGTTTTCTGGCTCCTTGGATCTCCTCTTTAGAGAAGTGTCTGTCCATCTCCATTGACCATTGCTTCATTTGGATGATTTATCTTTTTCTTATTGGTATTTTGTAGTACCTTATAGATTATGGAGATTGGGCATCAGTTTGACATACAGTTGCCAAATATTATTTCCCATTCTGTAGGTAGCCTTTTAATTCTGTTAATAGTTTTTGGATGAGCAAAAGTGTTTGATTCTTAGTAGTTCCCATTTGTCTATTTTCTCTCCTGTTGTTTGTAGTTTGTTTCACAGATTTTGAAGTCTGTCTATGTTGTATATTAAAACTTCCATTGTTGTTCCTACTTTTTCTTCAATGAGATTTATCATTTTAGATTTGATATTTAGGTCTTTTATTCAGTTTGAGCTGGTTTTTGTATGAGGTATGAGTTATGGGTCTTGTTTCAATTTTCCGCAGATGGATATTCAATTTTGCCAGCACCATTTATTGAAGAGATTGTTTTTACCCGAGTTTAATGTCTTAGGGCCTACGCCAAATATCAGCTGCTCATAGGAAGATGGTGTCATCTCTGGGGTCTCAATTCTGTTCCATTGCTCTATCTGTCTCTTTTGGTACCAGCACCAGACTGTTTTGACTACTGTGGCAGTATAATAGGTTCTAAACTTGGGTGGTGAGAAGCCTCCCAGTGTGTTCTTCTTCTTCAGTAGTGCTTTATATATTCAGAGCTTCTTCTCTTTCCAAACAAAGCTGGCGAGTTGTTTCTCCATCTCATGAAAAAATGTCACTGGAATTTGCATTGGAATTGCATTATATAAGTAGATTACTTTGAGTGAAAAAAAAAAAAAACATTTTCAAAATGTTAAGTCTTGCTACCCATGAGCAGGGTAGGTTTCTCCGTTTATGTAAGTCTCTCCTGTAGTAAGGACTTGTAGTTCTCCTTGTAAATGTCTGTTATTTCTCTGGTTAGAAGTATTCCTAGATACTATATCTTCTTAGGAGCTACAGTAAATTGATTTGATGGTTTCTTCTTTAATAATCTCAGTGCTGGTATAAAGGAATCCTACTGATCTACTTACATTTATCTTGTATCCTGAGACTTTGCTGAACTCTGCTATCAGTCTGAGTAGTTTGGATACCTCAGGATTCTCTGCGTATACAATCATATTATCTGCAGATAGGGAGACTCTGACTTCTTTGCCAATGCAAATGCCCTTTATTTCTTGGTCTTGTCTAATTGCTCTGGCTAGAACTTCTAGTACAATGTTGAATAGGAGAGGTGAGAGTGGGCTTCCTTGTCTAGTTCCTGTTCTCAAGGGAAATTGTTTCAGTCTCTCTCCATTCAGGATAATGTAGGTTGTTGGTTTTGTATAAATGGCCCTTATTGCGTTGAAGAATTTGCCATCTATTCCTATATTGCTAAGAGTTTATAGCATGAATGGGTGTTAGACTTTATCAAATGCCTTTTCTGCATCAACAGACAAGACCAGGTGATTCTTGTCTTTTGTGGAATTTACATGATTGATCACATTAATTGTTTTTCTGATGTTGAACCAGCCTTGCATCTCTGGTATGAATCCAACTTGGTCATGATGGATTATTTTTTGGATATGTTGTTGTATTCTATTGGCAAGAATTTTGTTGAAGATTTTTGCATCTAGATTCATGAGTGACATTGGTCTGTAGTTCTTTTTGGTTGGGTCTTTCCCTGGCTTTAGTACCAGGGTTATGCCAGCTTCACAGAATGAACTGGGGAGTATTCCATCAATTTTTATACTGTGAAACAGTAGTATTGGAGACAACTCTTCTCTAAAAGTTTGGTAGAATTCTGCAGTGAAGCCATCTAGGCCCAGACTTTTCTTGCGTGGTTGTTTTTGGATGACTTCTTCAATCTCTTCCATTGTGATGGCTTTTTTAAGATGTTCTGCTTCGCCTTGTGATAATTTCAGTAGGTGATATGAATCAAGCAATTTGTCTATTTCCTATAGGTTTTCAAATTCATTATAGTATAGTCTTTCATAGTATTCTGTTATGATAGATTTGACTTCTGTTGGACTTGTTATGACAACTTCTGTCTCATTTCTTATTTGGGTTATTTGTTTCCTTTCCTGTTTATCTTCAGTAAGTTTAATCAATGGTTCGTCAATTTGGTTGATCTTTTAAAAAAAAGATTTTCATCTTTTTAATTTTTTCAGTTGTTGTTCTATTCTCTAATTCGTTTAGTTCTTCTCTAATCTTTATGATCTGTTTTCTTCTGGTTCCTGAGGGGTTCCTCTGTTTTTCTCTACTTGTTCAAGCTGTAGGGTTAGTTCCTTGATTTGGTTTCTTTCTTCTTTCCAGATGTGTGCATTTATGGAGATAAGCTGACCTCTGATCCCTGCTTTAGCTGTATCTCATAGGTTCTGGTAGGAAGCCTTTTCATTCTCCTTAGAATCCATAAATTTCTTTATTTCATCCTTGATTTGTTCTCTAACCCATGGCTTTTTGAGCAAGATACTGTTCAGTTTCCATGAGTTCCACTTTCTATCTATGTTTTTTCTGCTATTGATTTTGACTTTTATGGCTTTTTAATCTGAGAAGATGCTTTGTATTAATTCAGTGGTATGGATTTTTGTTGAGATCACTTTATGCCCTAACACATGGTCTATTCTGGAGAATGTCCCACGTGCACGGGAGCAGAAGGTGTAGTTGTCTGCTGATGGACAGAAAGTTCTGTATATGTTGATGAGGTCTAGGTGGTTAATTGTGGCAGTAATGTCTTCTGCTTCTTGATTGAGCTTTCTTCTAGATGATCTGTCCAATATTGAGAGTGGAGTGTTGAAGTCTTCTGCTATTTTTGTGGAGCGATCTATTTCATTCTTGAGTGTAGTCAGTGTTTTTTTGATGTATTTAAGGTGCTCTAACATTAGGTGCATAAATATTTAATATTGTTAAGTCCTGCTTGAGTATCTAACCTTTCAGCAATAAATAGTGTCCATCCTTGTCCACAGTGGGGGATTTTACACTAAAATCTATTTTATCAGGGATTAGAATTGCCACAACTGCTCTTCTTTGTTCATTGTTAGCCTGATATATATTCTTCCACCCTTTAATTTGCAGTTTGTTCATATCTTTAAGTCTAAGGTGAGTTTCTTGTAGGCAACATATGGATGGGTCATGTCTTTTTATCCAAGATGTCACTCAGTGTCTCTTTATTAGAGTATTCAGTCCATTCACATTCAATGTAATTATTGATAGGTATGTATTTAGTGCTGTCAATGTCATATGTTTGTTTTTGTGTTGATATTGTCTCTGTTGCTCTTATTAATCTGTTCTGGGACATTTTTCTTTGTGAGTTGATTTTTCACCTTTTTCAGAGTTGGTTTTGTAGTTGTTGAGACTCCTGTATTATGTTTCTTGATTTGATATTTTGCATCTTTATTGTGCTTTACAGCTGCCCTTATGATCCCCCTTAATGAACTATGTACAAACTCTATTTTAATTACTACCAGTTGTGTCAACTTCCTCTCCATCTGGAAGGACTATAACGACTGTAGTACATCCCTCTTTTTAATATGATGACGTCATATTTTTCATGATATGATCACTGGATCATTTCTTTCACTATTACAGCTTTGATTGAGTTTGGAGCTTTCCCTAGCTGAATGGGTTTCTGGGTGATATGTCCTGCATTTGCTTCCAAAATGTAAAGTTAGTGGTTTTGCTCTTTTAAGCCAAGAGATTCTTTTAGTATTTCTTGTAGCTTTGGCTTGGTTTTTACAAAGTCTCTGAGTTTCTGTTCATCTGTGAATATTTTAATTCCATTTTCATATCTGAAATATAGTTTAGCAGGATATTTAATTTTTGGTTGGAAGTTCTTCTCCTTCAGTGTTTTGAATGTGTCATGTCACTGTCTCCATGCCAGCATTGTTTCTGCTGAGAAATCTGACAAAAGCCTATAGGACTTTCCTCTGAATGGTAGCTTTGCTTTGAGTCTTGCTGCCTTTAAGAGTTGCCACTTATATTTCATTTTGTTAAGCTTGATTATAGTATGTCTTGGAGTCTTTCTTTTGAGATCTATCTTGAGTGATGTTCAACATGTATCTTGGATATCTATATTCTCTTCTTTCATAATTTCTGGGAAGTTTTCTGTCAGCAGCTCAGCAACAATACTCTCTGTGTTCTCAGGTGTCTTGTCCCGTTCTGGAACTCCGATTAATTGTAAGCTGTTCCTCTTAATAGAGTTTCACATGCTTCTTAATGCTTCTTCATTTTTCTTGTTTCTTTTTTCAGATTTTTCCTCACAGATGCTTGAGTCAGTAGTTCTGTCTTCCAAATCAGAAAGTCTCTTTTCCATTTGTTCCATTCTCTTTTCTTGGCTTTGAATTGAAGTTTCTATCTCTTTGATTTTGTTCTAGATCTAGTGGATTTGAGAGTAATGGTGTTCCATCAGATCAAACAGCTTGCTTAATTTTTCATTTTGCTCTGCTGCATTTTGTATAAGGTCTAGGAGGGCTCTATATATCATCCTTTTGTTTTCACCTCTCAATAGTTTCAGAAACGGTTCTTCATCTGGGAAGTTCTTTGCTGGTTTCTTTTGGGGGCCTACTGAAGCCAGGTTGATTTCTTGGTTATACTTTTATCCAGAGTTTGTTGTTTCGGGGGGCATCATGTGAGTCAATAGAGGCTGGGAGAAATGCTGTCAGGATGGACCTCAGTTGTTTCTCTAGGCCATCTTAAAATGAAAGGTAAAAGTTATCTGACAGCATCCAAAGTCAGTCAGGTTTTCAGGTGCACAGGTCTCTCTTCCCATCTGACAAAGTAAGCACCTTTATATCTAACCCCAGATGTTATAAATTAGTTCAAAATACAGAAAGGCTACTGCTCTGTTGGCATCTGCTGTCTGGCCCCCGCCATAGGCAACACTATGTAGAACACTGCTTTACTGACAGCAAAGTACTCTCCTCCAGACAGGCACTGCCTCCCAGCCTAGGAATTAGGTCCCGTATGGGTATCTCCACCTCCCAGTGGAATAAGATGGCATCCCACACAACCTTCTTGCCTGCCCTCGTACAGGCCAGTCAATGGCAGAGGCAGAAAGAGAGGCTAAAGGTGCCAAGATGTGCGGAGTCCAAAGCCAGACTCTCACAGTATAGCAATTTCACCTGTGGATCCCACCAGTAGTGTGTCTGAGATCAGCTGCTAGTCAAGTCCCAGCTCAACCCACTAGCCAAGACAGAGGAAAACAAAGTTAAAATTACCTTCAGTCCGTGAAAGCCAGCACTGACCAAGAGCAGGAGTCAGAGAAAGAGTGAAAGTTTTCCATTCAAGTGGTATAAGGTGCAAATTAACAGTCCTATGCTGTGTCCCAGGGCTCACTAGGTGTCCAGAAAGCTCCATTTAGTTATCATTTCAGGTCTTGGTTTCCAGAGGGGTTTAGGTAGATGTGTGTTTAGTCTGCCATCTGGACACCACCCCTCAAAAACTCTGGCAATTTAAACATAAAAGAGTTTCTACGTGATCTAGGAAATGTGTACCAATACAGATCACAAAAAAAAAAAAAAAAAAAGATTATGTTTACTTGCAGACAGCAAAATCCTGAGTGTAGAAATATCCAAAGAAATCTTCAAAAAGCTACTAGAACTAAACAGTTCAACGAGGACCAGACACAATATGATTAATATAAAATCAAATGCATTTGCATGAAACAGAAGTTATTATAAAGCAATGCAAACGTAGTATATTTAGGGAAAATATAAAAATAGAGATTTATAAAACAGAACTGTGGCATTCACATGTAGTCATCTGATTTTTGACAAATATGCCAATGCAACAAAGAATACATGATTTTTCAAGACCTAGAGCTACAACACCTATATATATTTGAAGGAAAAAAACAATTATTTTCCAATTCTATGCACAAAAATTCAAACTAACACAAATGATAAAACTTTAAAACTTGTGCCAGCCAAACTTGTGCAAGAAATGAAAAAATCCAAACATGTTTTTATCTAGTTCATTCCAAATCATAGCAAACTTTTGGCTACCAACCAAGCTCTTAATCACTGCACCGGAAAGCATAGAGAAAAATCTACGCAACCTAATATTTCTTAAGAAATCAGGATCCAAAGTAAAAGAAAAAAAAAAGACAAACAGGACTTCATACAAATTAAAAATTTCCATTTTTCAGAAAACACTATCCACAACATGAGAAAGTTTCTTCCACATACAGGAAAAAACTATTTGCTAAACACATATCTGACAAAGAACTGAATGTGAATATATAACCCTGTACAAATCAACAAAAAGGCCAAGAACAAAGCAAAAAAAAAAAAAAAACCTAATATACCAAAAAATCTCATGAATGATTTGAACAGATCATCCACAAAACAAAAGATGCTTAGCATCACTAATCTTTTGATAAATGCAAAGTAAAACCATAATGTGACATTAAAACATACACAATAAAGCCAGTGCTGTCAAGTCAATTTAGACTCACAGTAAGCTTATAGATATAGAGCCCCATAGAGCTCCCAAAGAGCACCTGGCAGATTTGAACTGTGGACCTTTTGGTTAGCAGATGTAGCACTTAACCACTACTCCTCCAGAATGTCTAAAATAAAATAGACTTAGCATACCCAGAGTTAGTGAGGACATGTAGCATTAGAACACTCATTGTTTCTGATAGGAATGTAAGACCACATAAGAAAACAGCTTGGTAATTTTTTATAAAGTTATAAATATACATACCTCGTCAAGCCAAGTGCAGTCTGCTAATTTACACTTCTGGGTATTTACCAGAGAAAAGAAAATACTGTTCAACTGTATACAACATTTGTAGCACTTTTATTCACAGTTGTTAAAAACTAGGAGCAACCAAAATGCCTGTCAATAGGCAAATGTCTAACCAAATTTTGGGATATTCATACATAAAATACTTCTTGAGAATGAAAGGAATTGAATTACTGATATATCCCCAAACATGAATGAACTTCAAAACTATACTGAGTGAAAATAGCCAGTTACTAAAGACTACATAACTGTAGAATTCCAGTTGTACAAATACGTGATCTGAAGTAATAGAAAACTGAACAGTGCTTACCTTTTCCTATAACTGAGCTAGGAAAACTATGTGGAAAAGTTACACAGAAATTATTGGAGGGATGGAAATGTTCTATATCTTGATAATTGTGGTGGTTGCCCAGGTATATAAATTAGTGATAATTTGCACTTAAAATGATGCAATTTATTATATTTAAATTATACTTCATAAAAATAATTGAGAAAAAAATATGTAACACACAAAAATTTCAGAATTCAAGGCTGATCAAACATTTGACTGTTTTGAATAAAAACAAAAACTAGATACTAAGAATTATTGGTAGTAATATACTAAATGATTACAAATTATTTTGTATGTACTAGGTATAAGACACTCTGCCTAGCACTTAAAGGCATTGTTTTATCTGTTTTCTTAAAAATAACCCAGATAACACTTTTGTTAATCTCACTGTACAGGCAAGGAAAGAAAGACTTAAGCAGTTCATGGTCCTGACCACATACGTGTTATCACACCCAGTTAAGTGACAAAGTGAGACCTTGATTTCAGCCATATGTGACTCTAAACTACTCAGTTATATTTTACTACAATCTTCATTATATTTTTCAAGTACCAAGAATAGAACCAAACAGGAAAAACAAATCTTAGAAGAATTTTATATTTAGAAACAACAGCATGCAATTGAGAAACTTAGATTGCTTTCCACATACTTTTAGGATTGCTTAATTATTGCTAAATTTGGAATCCTTTGCTAAACATTTGTTCTGTGTCTCAGCTGACACAAACAAATGTGAAATGCACAAAATAAAGAAGGGTTGTAGTACAAACCTCAGACCTCAGTTCCAAAACAAAGTGATTTACCAAAGAGCTCATTAAAGATGCCCACTGTAGAACAAAATGCAAATAGTTGAATGGCTCTTTTCAAATGCTCATTTAGTTTTAGGGCATCAATCTGAACTACGGTAAACTAGGAATTAGAGCTGGACGGCTTCAGTAGTAGTCCAATGGATTCACAGTTAATTTCCTCTTGGTTCTCTAGGGTCATGAACTCAACCCAAAGGCCTGAATTCCATTGTTAACCCTGTATCCACCCCAACTTCCTCAAATTCCTTCAGATCAGTGAATTATCTAGAACCAAGTTTAACCTCCAAAAGGGTTTAGCACAAAGTTGAATCCAAAATTAAGCACAACTTTGCCTTTTGTTTTTCCCTTACTGTAACAGGTTTTATATACGCACACACACACACACATGTATATATATAAAACATTTGGCTCCTCATTCAACAGGCTTGGAAAATATATAATTTTCTCCCCTCAATTCCATTGCCAGCCAGTATATTTAGTATATTTAGTATGTTTAAAATACAAAGGCTGTGCAATTCTGAGATTAATAATCTCACTGGGCAACTAACGTTAGGCTCTACCTAAGGATGAAGTCGTATCCTATAAAGACCATATATTGACTTTTATATGTGTTACTACTAATTGAATTTTTGAGTCCCTGGGTAACGTGTCTCAACTTGTAAACTCTGGTCGTGTGGTGGTTAAATTCTATGGCTTCTAAACAAAACGTTGGCAGTTCAAACTCACCAGACACTTCTTTACAGACTCTATGGGGCAGTTCTACTCTGTCCTGTAGGGTTACTGTTAGTCCTAATCAACTTGACAGCAGTGGATTTGAGGTATTATTTTGAGGTAATGCAAACAGTTAACAAGTCTGACTGTTAGCAGAAAGTTTAGGTATTTAGAGTTCACCCAGAAAGGTCCTGGGAGGAAGGCCTGGCAGTTTACTTCCCCAAAATTAAGCCACTGAAAATGTTACAGAACATAATTCTTTTCTGACACACTTGAAGTTGTCATGAATCTCAACAAATTTGACAGCAAGTGGTTTTAATAGAAGTTTAATACAAGCAACTTAGCTTTTGTTAGGGGACAAACATTTTAAAATATTATAAAGTATGAGGAGTTTTGCACAGATTTTTTAAAGAGCTCTATGGGGACAAAGGACTGACCTTTTGGAAAAATTCTGGCTAGGATTCAAACAAGGAACTGCAAAATTTAGAACTAATTCAATATATTTGCACCTTGCATTGGTTATAAAGAAAATGTTTCTTTCAATCCTTTTTAATGTTGAAATGTCCCATGACTCAGAGTTTGTTCCTTCTCTTGTCTTTCCGTACTCACTCCATATTGCTATCTGTTCACACAGCTGTAAGTACCAACTTCTGCATTGATTGCTCTCACCACGTAACTCTCTGAAATTCCAGTCTTATATATCAAACCCTTCATTTAACATCTCCACCAGGATACCCAGTTAAATGTGATCTCCTCACCAACTCCACCCAGACCTCTTCATTTGTATTCTTCCCGTTTGACTTGAGTGTAACCCTATCTTTCTCTTTAATGAGGCCAGAAGCATTGATGTCATCTTTAATTTCTTATTCTCTCTCATTTGGGGGGGCAGGGTGGGTTCTATTTCAAAATATATGCATGCCAAGCCAAGTGCTGTCGAGTCGGATGTGCATAGTCTAACCATTTTCACCCTCTGTACTTGTATATCCTGGCTAAGTCCACCATCTCTGCTTGTCTCTCATCTGAATTACCTCTGTGACTTCCTAACTGGCCTTCCTGCTTCTTACCAACGCCCCGCTACAACCTATTCTACAGAGACTAGCCACCTTGATCCTGCTAAGGCAAAAGAAGAATCATGTCACTTTTCTGTTCATACCATTCAGTGGCTCACCCATCAAAATCACTGTGAACACCAAAGTAACGGCAATGGCCTATAAGGCCTATTTCATCTGTTTGCCCTTCTTTATCTCTTTGACCTGATCCTCTACTATTTTTCTTCCTTTTCATTCAGTTTCAAATTCTGCAGTTTCTCAGGCACTCCAGACAATTCCTGCACTTCTTAAATTTTTGTCCTAGTAGTTTCTTCTGCTTGGAAAGCGTTCCAGATAGCCAAATAGTTAATTAACACCATTATCACTTCAGTTTGCTCCTGAAATGTAAACTGTTCAATGAGACCTAAATTGATCATCTAATTAAAACTGCAGTATCTATTTCTGTGGCACACTTCATTTCCATTGCCATGCTTTACTTATACTTTCTGATTCATTTTCTTCAAAATAGTGTATAATTAGCTGTGTTCTTGCATTTAATAGTTATTTTGGGTCTTCCCATATGAAGAGATAACTTCACAAGAGAAGTATTTCTTATCTTTTGTCTCTGGTACATCCAGTGAACTGAGAAGGGTACTTGAGACTAGATATGTCTCTTATTAATAGATAAACTCTGAGAGATGGGATCCACTCACACAATAAACATTTTGAATGTCTGCTATGTGCCTTTAGGATATGATAGAAAGCAAAAGAGACATGGTCCGTACTCTCATAGAGATCACAAGACACTGGGGAGATGGGCAATACACAAATATTCACACAAACAAATGCCTAAAAGAAAACTGAAAAAAAGAAAAACCAACGATGTGGGGGAAAATTACAATGTACCATTACAGAGTATAGGGGATGGAATCACCTTGAATTTGAGTTTCAGAGAAAATCTCATTAAAGAAGTAACACATCAAATGACAACAGAATGAAGAAACACATGTGTAAAGATGACTAAATGAGAAAGACTAAAAAAGATTAGGCTTGTTGGAGAATAATTAATGGATGGCTGAACAGCACTGCCAGGTCGTTCTGACACTAGCCAAAAAAGCGAAAGCCACTGCCACTGAGTCAATTCTGAGTCCTGGTGACCCTAGAGCTCAGAGTAGAACTGCCCCCTGGAGTTTCCAAGAAGTGCTTGGTAGATTTGAACTGCTGACCTTTTGGTTAGCAGACAAAGTACTTAACCACTGTACCATAAAGGTTTCCTTTGACACTAAAACCCACCGAACTCACTGCTATCAAGTTGGTTCCAACCCACAGCCACCCTAGAGGACAGAGTAGAACTGTCCCGTAGAGTTTCCAGGGAGCATCTGCTGGATTCAAACCACCAATCTTTTCGTTAGCAGACGTAGCACTTAACCACTATGTCACCAGGGTTTACCCTTTGACACTAGAGGTGGCTAAAAAACAAAACAAAAACCAGTGAATCCTATTCCTGCCAGATTTTGGTGGTTGTGAGGAGAATTTTTATTTTATCCTAAATGCAAAAGGAATACTTGAAAAGAGATAGGTTGAGTCACCATGTGACGAAATCTGGTGATTTGTACATTCTGTTTGCTGTGTGGGGAATGACTTAGAGGCAGAGCAGGAAGACCAGTGAGAATGCAGTGACTTTAGTTTCAAAGAGAAATGACAGTGGAACACATGGTATACTGGGGTGATGTCTGTGTGATGATATAACCACATAGATATGATTTATTTTTAAATTAGAATGGTCACAACTGGTGATGAATTAAATATGGAAATTGAAATGACTTCCTTATTTCTACCCTAAGCAAATGGATGAAAACATGTGGATGCATTTATTAGGATAAGAAACATATTGATATAATAAATTATCAAACTTTTTGTGGAGAAATTGAGATTAGGAAGCAAGTGATGTATAAAAATTAGATGCGTCGTTCAGATTTATTTAGGTTCACTTATATAGTCACCCTGTACCTTATATATTTTATCATAAACTATACCAGAAAACTTAGCAAAAATGCATGATATCCACAAATCTGTACAGAATGATCAAGTGGCTGAATATTTCATGCACAAGAAATCAATCATATCATGAATGATACATATACTTCTGAATATCATGTTCCTTAGTTTTTGGATCAGTTAAAGTATAGTCAGTCTTGTTCAATGTTCATCTTCAGGGTGCCATGACTAAAACATCTCAATCTACCTCTCTCCTAGTTATTTTAACAGTTGGTTTAATGTTTTATGCACCTAACTAGAATAGGGGCAACTAGATGAGGGACCAAGATTTTACCTATGACAATTCCTGGGAAAGAATATGGACATCCTGAGTCCTTAGATCCCCAAATCGGAAAGTAAACGCAAATTATCAATATACCAAGCTCACTATATACAAAAGTAAGTATCCTTAAAGTCCAAATTTGGCAGAGCATGTAATCAGAAACACAATTCAGACACACAGCTGTGAAATGTCCTCATACAGTAAGAAAGCCATAGCAGAAGTGGGGTTCAAGAGTTCAAACAAAAATTTCCGCTGCTGACTGACAGACAGTTTTAGAAAAATAGATCAAGAACATACAATTGGGGGGGGGGGCGGGGGGAAGTATGGTAAAAAAGTCCGTACAATGAAACAGTAAGAATATGATTGCAGAGCAATTCCATCTGCCCTAGTTTTCCATACTCTTCCTGGACTATTGGGTGGGAACTGACAGACGGGGACCAGATGAAGCCAGTCTAGGCTGGAGACAGTGAAAAATACATGGGCGGTGATGAGAGTGCAGAAGAGCTCCTTTGGTGACCCTTCACTTTATGCCCTTCCTGGGTGACTGAATTTCTCCTGCTTATTTTCTATTATTGCACTTGACAATTGTCACAGATTGGATTGTGTCACTACAAAATATGAATCAATTTAGCTAGGCCATGATTCTAAATACAGTATGATTGTCCACAATTTTGTGATTCTCCTATGTGTTGTAAATCCTATCTCTGCGATGTTAATGAGATGAGATTAGAGGCAGTTATGCTAGTAAGACAGGACTACAAGATTAGGCTGTGTTTTAAACCAGTGTCTTTTGGAATATAAAAGAGAAAAGTTAGCCAGGAGAGAGGGGGGGCCTCATATCACCAAGTAACAAGAGCCTGGAGCATAGCAACTCCTTTGGACTAACTGTTGTTGCTCTGAGAAACTCCTCAACCAGAGGAAGACTGACTACAAGGCTATTTCTCCAGAACTGACAGAGAGAGAAAGACTTTCCCTGAAGCTGATACCCTAAATTTGAACTTGTAGTCTATTAGACTTTGAGAGAATAAGTTTCACTTTGTTAAAGCTGTCCACTTGTGGTACTTCTGTTATACAAGCACTAGACAACTAAGACAACTCCTTGGACAGCTTACTTTGAGAGTCTTATCACAGTTGTGCAGAGCTCTAGGACTCTACAAGTAAATAGTTTATGCCTCATTTTTTCAACGCCAATCATAAGAGTTATCTGTTCTACTGTATTCATAATTCTTAGAAGTCATTAATAAAAGTCAGTATGAAACTGATGTAAATGTAGAAATGGCAAAACTTCTAAATATCACTTTCTTACTGAGTTTGCATTCTCCAAAATCACAGCATCTGAGGATGACAGTACCATTTAAAAAATAATTTTTTTCTCATATAACCTAGTATATATTTAAAACATTGCATTTTCGTAGTGCTAAAGAAGATCTTTTTTCCTTCTTATCTTAAACTAAAAGTAGTCAATTTCTTCTATGAATTCCAGAGAATGTTGCACAATACCAGATACCACAAGCATTCTCCAGTCCCAAGTGGAATAGTGTCTGGAATTTAGGGTCCTGCCAGTTTTACACATCTTGAAGCAATATGGTTCATAGAAGCATAGAGATTAGCTGTCACAGTCTTCAAGTGGTGATTCAGTATGCAAAGGAACATTATTTTCACACACATCCATTCCATATTCCATCTTCAGGACCGTGCCCTTATACATGCTGCACTGTTTTCTCAGATGTTTCTTCTAAGGTAGCAATATTTATTTTAGTCTAATTGTATCTGTGGTTTCATTTAATTACTTATAGCCTTTAGTTGCTGTTGTTTCAAGGCTACAGAACAATTTTTTAATTAAATAATTAAAGCCAAGGAAACTAAATTAGAAGATTAAAATAAAACTAGAAATGAAAGAGGCACAAAATGCAATACCCAGGAGTCCACTACTTCACCAGTCACAAACCAGCCACAAACTTGGATTTAGCCTTTCTGGAAGCCAATGAGAATACGCGAGCATAACCAGTTACATCATTTCCAGTGTTTATAAAACCAAAGCAAATAGTTACTCAGACCAGACCCAACTAATCCTAGTGCTGACTCAAGAAAACAAGTTTTTCCCTTAGGTCCTCAAAGACACTGGACTGCACAATGTAGTAAATAATTTTGTTAATAAAATCCTCACAGGGATCACATTCACAAGCCTAAAGTCTATTTTCTCTCCAGCTGGGCCCATTCCAACCTCTTCTTCATCCCACAGGCAAAACTATCCTTTTAAGACTAAAACCTGATGATACTGCCCTTGGGCTTAAATTCCTTAAATGATTTTCCATAACTTTAGGGATAAAGACCAACATCCTTAAATAAACACACAAGCCCTGATGTTTTCTGGCCTTGCGTACCTCCAAATTGTATCTCAATTGACTCTTTTTTCAAGCCACGTTCTTTTGTTATGGGCCCCATGAGAAGCCGGTACCTTCATTTCAAAACAGTTGCCTCAGTTTGTAACTCTGCATTCACTCCAGTGATTACCTCACAAATGCCTATCAGCACTATAACTACAGAAGACTGAGCTCCTTGTCATTTTTTTTTTTTTCCAAATTATTATTCTAACACCAGGCACATTTTTGGTTCCATAAAAACTTACATAAATGTATGTATGTACATATGTGTACAAATAAATGTATTTACATGTGCATGGACATGTGCATCTATGAATGGATGGTTAGATGTGAGTGGATGGATGGATACATGAATTAATTAACAAACTTTTGAAAAGAGTGAAGTTTTCATCCTTTGAAGGCAAACAGTAGTACCAAATCAAAGTGTAGTTGTTATTTTGTTGTTCGCTTGGTTTGGGGAGAGGGGAAGTCTTTCAACATGACCTAACTTAATTTAATGACAGATTTTAGTGCTGACAAGAAAGGATAAAATACATATGTTAGACAATATTTTGAAGCCAGTTTAATCGCAACCAAAATTTTAATAGAGATTGACTAAATGTGAAATTAGAATACAACTAACACTTAGCTAAAAATAGAATATTAGATTCTGACAAGAACTCAACCTGAGTAATACCTATCTAGGACTCTAGACTGGGTCATTGAGAAAGGTTCTTATGTAGGGTCACTTTGATTTGAATGTCCACATAATGTGGGGATGGGGCAGGATCAAGTTCACCTGAAAAAGAGCTTTTAAGATTATCTTCTAAAGTACAGTTCATTAATTATCACATGTAAAGAACAATATCTAGTATTAAATGTCCAAATGACAGAAGTCTACTTCCAACTATCTTGGTGCAGTTTGTTTCAGAAGTAAAGCTTTTACGCGGTGAATAATCTCCATTTGTGTTGCAGAACTACGTATTATAGTGATCTAAGAGAAAAATTAACTTGAATACTTTTTCACTAACTGAAAATGTATGGAAAAATTCATATTAGTTTTGGTTTTGACCTCAAACATCTTTTCCTGGAAAGCTCATCAACTTTCTCAATTGTTTATGAATTATTATTATTATAAGAGAAAAAATGTTGACATTTATAACATTTGCCAATCTTAGTGGTTGGGAAAAGTTCAAAGCCAGTTGAAATCATTTCCGGTTAGCTTGCAAAGTCAAGTCAAGGGGAGAAAATATGCAAGTTCTTCATGAATTGCATAGAGTAGGCATTTAATGAGAGAATTCTGAGTTTAATTGAATTGATTCTGTGCTGTTTGTACATATGACATTGTAGATAAGTTAAGGATTTTTGTCATTTGAAGTTTAATATAGTTAGCAGAATGTAAATCCCCTTCACAGTCTTGATTACTTAACTGGGGCGATACTGCATAAACTGACCTCAGATGGTTATGCTTGATCTAGCAAATGTATTTTACTCAGGTTTCTGCATGATCCTCTTGAACAACAGAGAAAATGTAGTTTAATCAAGGATTGAATTGTATTCTCAAAAAGTTTATGTTGTAGATTTAAACCTCTGTGCCTGTGGTTAAAATCCCAGTTGTGTATGGGTTGTCTTTATTGTGTTAATCAGACAGAATTAGTGTAGGATTTGTCTTGGGTCAATCTCTTACAAGGCATAAAAAATGCTGATTAAGGAAGCAGGGGAGGAGGAACTGAGACGACAAGCCACCTGAAGATTGCACAGGAGCAGAAACTCAGAAAAGGACATTCTTCCAGAGTTGATAGACAGTTACCCTAGAGTTGTCACCTAAAATTTGGACTTCTAGCCTCCTACACTGTGAGGAAATAAATCCATATTTATTAAAGCCACTCACAGGTAGTATTTCTGTTATAGCAGCTCTAGCTAACTAAGACAACCATAAATACTATTATGCATCACTTCCAACTCATAGCAACATTATGTAAAGTATAGTAAAACACTGTTCCTACTGCATTACCCTAACAATTATTGCTATCCTGGAGTCCATTGTTGCAGCTACTGTGTCAATCAATCTCTTTTGAGGCTTTCCTTTTTTTTTTTTTTTTTTGGCTTACTCTCTGCTTTTCCAAGCACAATGGCCTTCTCCAAGGACTGGTTCATCTTGATAGCAACCCAAAATACTCAGTATTCTTGCTTCTCAGGAGCTTTCTGGTCAAACTTCTGCACACACAGATTTATTTGTTTTTTGTCAGTGCATTGTATGTTCAACATTCTTCATCAACATCATAATGCAAAGGTGTCATTTCTTCAGTCTTCCTTAGTCATTGTCCAGCTTTCACAAGTATATAAGGAGAATGAAAGCATCATGGCTTGGGGTCAGGCAGATCTTGGTTATCAAAGTGACTCTGTTTTAAACATATTAAATAAGTCTTTAGGGGCAGATTTTATCCAGTCTACTACATTCTTTGATGTCTTGACTGTTACATTCACAAGCCCTTGACAGTTTCAATCTTGTCTCCATTTATCATGATGTTGCTTATTGGTCTAGTGTGAGAAGTTTTGTTTTCCTTATGTTGAGGTGTAATTCATATTGAAGGCTGTAGTCTTTGATCCTCATCCATAAGTACTTCAAGTCCTCTTTGCTTTCAGCAAACAAGACTGTGTTTTCTGCATATAGCGAGTTGTTGGTAAATTTTCATTGCATCTTGATGCCACATTCTTCTTTACATAGTCCAGCTTTTTGGATTAATTGCTCAGCACATGGATTGAATAGTTATGGTGAAAGAATATAACCCTAATGAAATTCTTTTCTGATTTTAAACTACTCAGTATTCCTTTGTTCTGTTCAAACAACTACTTCTAGAAGGTTTGACAATTAGGTTCACAAATTCATTCTAGAAAAAGTTCTACATACCTCATTCCTGAATATCACTATGGCCACCTTTGAGGTACTCGCTTGGGAAGCTATGCACGAATGGCAGTGCCTAGTCCACCCTTGAAAGCAACTTTGGAACTCTTTTTCTTTAAAGGTCATCAGAGCTGTTGTTGTATTACCTTTGATGTTCTGAATGTCATCAAAATGTCTTCCTTTCAATATTTCCTTTATCTTTGGGTAGACAAAAAATTCATAGGGGGCCAAGTCAGGTGAGTGAGTGTTACAATACAGTTATTTGTTCACTGGCTAAAAACTCCATCATAGACAACTAGACAATTAAGTTCACGAACTCGTTACTGTGACACTGTGTATAATGAACATTCCAGAAACAGTTTCAAAATTGCTTTGAAGGGTGGACTAGGTGCTGGCATCAGTGCATAGCATACTGAGAGTATTTCAAAGGTGACTGTAGTGATATTCAGAAATAGGTATGTAGTACTTAGAACAACTATGATCACAGACTAAACTGTTAGACCTTGTATATCTATACACAGGTTCCTCATGAGCACAATTATGTATTTTGGAATTCCCATTCTTCACAATGTTATTAGTAGTTTATTGTGATCCACACAGCTGAATGCCTTTGCATAGTCAATAAAAGCACAAGCAAACATCTTTCAATAAAGCAGGTAAACGTTTTCCTGCTTTCAGGGAAAATCCATCTGACATTAACAATAATATCCCTTGTTCCACACCCTCTTCTGAATCCATCTTGGGTTTCTAGCAGTTTCCTATCAATGCACTGTTGCAACTGTTTTTGATTTAACTCCAGAATAAATTTTACATGCATGTGATGCTACTGATATTGTTCAATACTCTTTCTATTTTGTTGTATCATTGGTCTTTGGAATAAGTACAAATATGAATCTCTTTCTCTTCTAGCCAGGAAGCTGTCTTACAACTTTCTTTACATAGACAAGTGCTGCATCTGGTTGTTGAAACAACTCAATTGGTGTTCCATCAATTTCTGGAGCTTTGTTTTTTCACATTTCCTCCAGTACAACTTGGGCTTCTTCCTTCAGTACCACTGAGTACCATTGCTACTCTAGGTCTAAATTTTTTCTTCAGCATTTTCAGCTTGAGGAATGCTGAGCATGTTCTTCCTTTCAGTTTTATAACCCCAAACCTTCATACACTTTATTACAATACTTCACCTTCTCCACTGGAGCAGCCTTTGAAATCTTCTGTTCAGCTCTTTTACTTCATCATTTCTTCTGTTCTCTTTAGCTACTCTATGTTTAAGAAAAAGTTTCTGGGTTTATTCTGACATCTGCTTTGATCTGTTCTTTATTTCCTGTCTTTTTGAACAATGTCTTGATTTCTTCAGGTATGATATTCTTTTGTCTTCCCACAACTCATCTAGTCTTTGGTCATTAGTGTTCAATGCATCAAATCTATTCTTGAGATAGTTTCTAATTCAAGTGGGATATACTCAAGATCATACTTTGGCTCTCGTGGACTTTCTCTAGTTTTCTTCACCTTCACCTTGAACTTGCACATGTACATATTAGCAACTGGTGATTTCTTTTGCAGTTGGCCCCAGCCTTGTTCTTACTGAGAAAATTCAGCTTCTGCATCATTCCTTTCCACAGACATAGTTCACTTTGATCCCAAATTTTCCATCTTATGAAGTCTATGCGTATAGTCACTGTTTATGTTATTGGACAAAACAGAAGTATTTGCAATGAAGAAGTCATTCGTCTTGAAAAATTCTATAATGCAATCTCTTGCATCATTTCTATTATCAGTGCCATATTTTCCAACTACTGGTCTTTCTTTCTAGCTTTCACATTCCAAACACCAGTAATTATGAATGCATTTTGATTGCATGTTTGATCAATTTCAGACTGCAGAAGTTGGTAAAAGTCTCCAAATTCTTCATCTTTGATATTAGTGGTTGGTGCCCAAACTTGAATAATAATTATATTAACTTGTCTTCCTTGTAGATGTATGGATATTATCCTATTATAGATAGCATTGTACTTCAAGGTAAATCTTGAAATGTTCTTTTAGACAATGCAGGTGACACCATTCATCTTTAATTTGTCATCCATGGCATAGTGCACTATATGATTATTCCAGTCAAAATAGCCAGTGCAAGTCCATTTCAGTTCATAAATGCCTAGGGTATCAATCTTTATGGGTTCTTTTTCATTTTTGACGACTTCCAGTTTTCCTAGATTCATACTTTCATGTTCTGATTGTTAATGAATGCTTGGAGCGTGGTACAGGGGTTAGAACATCAGCATATTTCGGGGATGGAGGACATAATTCAATCCATAACCACAACCACCAATAAAATCAATGATAAATATCTCCACTGCACTTCTAAATCTACTTTTTCTATGTAATAAAAATCTGGGCATAGGTAAAACTTAGAGATTGTTTTGTCCTTTTTCAAATAAGAGAATTACAAAATGACAAACACTGTGATTCTCTCAAGCTTAAAACCTGAAATAACTTCTTTGTATTAAAACACATTTGTTAATAAAAAGGTGTGATACATATTTACCGAATTTTTGTTTTTCATAGTAAGTGAGCATTGTAAACATAAAATCTCATTTCTTTCACATTTTTCAAAATACACGTTTAGTTGCTGCTGTTACTGTCAGACACCACTGAGTGGGTTCTAAGGTATGGCAGCCCTTCGGCAGACAACAGAATCTAGAGAACTGCGTGGTCCACGCCATCCTCACAACGCTTCTTACGCTTGAGCCATTGCTGCAGCCGCTGTGTCAGTGCCTCTCGCTGGGGGTTTTCTTCTTTTTGGATGATCTTCTACTTTACCAAGAATGATGTTCTTCCCCAGGGACTGGTGGAAAACGTGTGACAGAAGGCTCCCCAATCTTGCTTTTAAGGAGCTTTCCGGCTGTACTTCTTCCAAAGCACATTGTTCATTCTCCTGATAGCCCATAGTGTATACACTTAAGTTAGGATATCTAATATAAATTCATCTCTTTTTTCATCCGTTCAGTCAACAAAGAGTGAGTTGTGAGAATGTTACAGGCACTGCATTTTTTTACTAGAAATCTACCAGGAATAAAACAATAAATTTTTTTTTCTCTAAAAAAGAGAAAAAGCATATTCAAAGTTCCAAGTTTTTCTGCTATAAAAAGTAAAATTGCAAATAATTTTCTCTCCCATATAACTTTCACGGTTTCTTCGGCTCAAAGAAAACTTAACATCTAGTTAGTTTCTTTCCTTTTGCTACATATTGCAGTTAGTTTTTACTGCAAAAAAAAAACTAATATGAAAGTAGAAAAGTAATGGAAAACACTTTTTATAGCTGATTTTGCAGAGTATTATATTACAAGTTGATTAATGCACCTAGTTAACATTTAACTGTCTTGAGAGAAATATTTTTCTTGTTTACAATTCACATTTATTCCTCCTCCCAAGCTTAATAGTGCAAAAATTCCTACTGATACAATTGTTAATACCTGAGAATTTTTGTTTCTGCTCACAAAAAAGAAATACATTTTTATGTGCTATGTACTATATGTGTTGAAGCAGCAATAACATTTCTCATAGCTTTGCAAAAATAAAAGCTAAGCAGTGTGGTGATTTCAACAGCAAAAATCCTAGATTTAATTAATAACAAAGAGCTACTCTTCCAAAGATTAAGTGGAGATTTTATTTAAGTTCAACTCAGCAAAGAAATGAGTTCTTAATTGTTATTCTGGATCTGTCATGTAGATTTCTAATGACTTCATTTTATTACCTGGCAGCAAAATTTTACTAAAAGTAATTTTCTGATTGACTTGCATTCCATGACATATGAATCATTAAAAAATAAAAGTTAATTAATCAGATTTTATTGTAACCCGCACTGTGCACATCTGCAAATCTCCACCAATAATGGCTATGTGAAAAGATGGTTCCTGCAAGGTGTTTCAAACAGGTTAACTGGATCAGCTTGTGTTTAAATATGCGTAAGAAGTATGCTGCGTAATCAACAATAAAGATTTCTAAAATTTGTTCTTTTTTGTAATGAGAAAAAACTTAAAATAGTGAAAGTTTTCTTTGACAAACTCCAATTATAATAACTGTCAGAAAAAAAAAAAAAGCCTTATTTCTTGTGAAAAAGTTGGCTGCAGACTTTACCTTCCCAGTAGGAACTGCTTCAATTTACTTCAAATTTATACCCTCAACTAACTAAAATTAACTGATATTTATTGAGAACCTGTTCTTTGTAAGCACTCCTCCTCCCTGTCTTCAGAATGCCTAAAATATGATCATATAAGATCATTTGACTCTACTGGGCATAACATTCTTGCCTTTGAATGATATTGCTGTGATTAGATGAACTAAAGAAATAAAAAATACTTCAATACAAAAAATAAACTGGAAGCCTAATTTTTTTGTAAGGATACTAATTATTCTTTTTTATTTTGGTGGTTTCATTCTCTCTCTCTTTTTAATGAAGTTAGAAAAATATTATGTTAGCTGGTGTTGCTTTTCTACTGATACAGCAGATTCTTACAACTACTTTAGTAACTTCCACCAATCAACCTCACCTTCATTGAGATATCTAGTGTGATTATAGTCTTCATGTCATCTTTCACAGGAGACAGCTGCTTTCAAGGAAATAAATCACTTACATACTCAAGATACAAGAAACAGAAATATTCACATATGTACACACACACACACACACACACACACACACACTATACTCAATTTCCTTCCTTTTTTTGGGAAAAGCTACCTGCCATTTTTGAATGCTTGTGTGTTCATTATAATCTGGACAGTGTGCTAAGTGCTCTATATTTATTATTTTGCATTTTCTACACAAATCAGTGTACAATAAATTGTTATGCTCATTAACGGGAAAAGCAGCTCAGAAAAATTAACTTGCCTCTACTAAATACAGGGAGCAAGAATTTAAATCTTAGTTAAACCCGAATCTTATATTTGCTACACTGCAGTGTCTCTCCAGAAATGAGTATCGGGTATCGGGGTATTGTATCTGCTCATTTTGAGGACGGGCATTGTATATAGGTTACAACAGTCAGCCCTCACAACAACATTTACTACTGAGGGAGTAGACTCAGAGTAGTTAGGTAATCTGCCACTTCCCTCAATAGTGAGAGAACAGCAGCACCCAGTTCTGTCTTGTACCAAGATTCTTAGTATCCAGGCCTCCTTCAGTGTTACGCTGTTTCCTATACTGAGACATCATGAATTCAGTTACACTGCACTTCAGACCATGGCTCTGATTACCTTATGTGACATAATTTAGTTCTAATCTTACCACCTAGTTTTGCTCCATCAGCCTAATTCAGAACAGCTAAGTGTCTGAATATACTTGTTAAAGTCAGTGTCCTCAAGCCTTATTTAACAAATCAACTACCCAGTACCTACTTGGTAATGAACTCCTACTCAAAAAACTGAAAGCCTCTGTCGTGAAAAGTTTTCTACTTCATGCAAGAGTTAGTGGTTCTTCTTGTCCCTCCAGCCTCTTTTCATATATATCATAGTGTTTTTCACTTCTTGTAAGAATTCATGTAGCACCATGGTTAATTAAAATGTAGGCTCCTAATAAGAAAGGTTGGAGATTCAAACCTGCCACCTGTGCCTTGGAAGAAAGATGTGGCAGTCTGCTTCCACAGGTCTTCCTGGAAACCCTACAGGACAGTTCTATTCTGTCCTATAGGGACACTATGAGTAGGAATCAACTCAAAGGCAAAGAATCTTAAAAGGTATGAATGCTAACACCAGCCTGAGTAGCACAAAAGGTTAAGTGCTTGACTATTAACTGAAAGGTTGGCAGCTGGAATTCACCCAGAGTCACCTTGGATAAAAGGCTTGAAGATACTTAAAACAAGTCTTGTGTGACTATGTACCTCACCACTTTGGTATTACTTATTTTTATTGTAAGCTCAACAAGGTCAAGTAATATACCCACTTATTTCCTACACCAGCAATAAAACTTGCAATTAATACATGTTCTTAAGGATGATGTATAGATTCCTATTATATTTCTATTACAAGGATAGCTAAATTTTAGTGCTTTTCTTCCCCAAGGCTTATTATTTAGAACACGTCAAAGAAACACATATTGTACCATTTCTATGGTGACAAGAAATGCTAAAACACACTAAATAATATATCTGAATCTTTTTAAGTCCTTAGATTTTGGACTTACTGTGGTAATAGCTAATTATTATGATTTTATATTCATTAAATATATATAGCATTTTTATACTAGCTAAATATAATTACAGATTGGGTTGTTATTATATAAATAAATTATACTACAGTTTACATTAAAGAAGACATCTTAATCAAGTATCTTCCTTGTCTCATTTCAGCTTAAGAGCTATGAAAGTGGAGGTGCAAAGGTTAATAACAGAATTAATCTTTCTACCAGTGAATTAATTATATTGTTTAGAGAAGGAAACTTGGATTCCTAGTAAGAATATCTGTTGACTTTGCATAGGAAAAAAAGGTGCTATGGATTGAATTGTGCCCCCTCAGAATACGTGTTATAAATCCTAGTTTCTATTTCTATAGATGAAATTCCATTTGGAACAGGGTTTTCTTTGTTATGCCGTGAGCCCTCATCAGTGCAGGGTATATTTTAAGCCAATCACTTTTGAGATATAAAAAGGACAGATCAGGCACCGAAGAAAGTTAGCACAAACAAAGCAGAAAATTCACATAAATGGCTAAAGAATAAACCCAGAGAAAACTAGAGAAGGTAAGTCAAAGGTTCTCCCCCAGAGCAGACAGAGAGAGCCTGTTGCTTGAATTCCAAATTCTTGCCTGCTAAGCCATAAGAAAATAAACTTCTGTTTAGTAAAGTCACTCACTTGTGATATGTCCTGTTGTAGAGTAGCACTAAGAAACTAAAACAGAAGGTTTCTTAGTCATCTAGTATTATTATAACAGAAATACCACAAGTGAGTGGTTTCACAAACAGAAGTTTGTTTTCTCACGTTCTAGTAGCCTATAAATCCAATCCCAAAGCAACAGCTCCTCTGTCTGTTGTTTCTGGAGGAAGGCGCTTGTCAATAATATTCTCCTGCACCGGAAGCTTCTCCTTACAGGAACTCCAGTTTCAAAGGATGTACCCTGCTCCTGGTTTTTCTCTTTGTGGTATGAGGTTCTCAGTTCTGTGCTTGCTTCCTTTTCCTTTTATCTCTTGTAAGATACAAGGTGGTACAGGCCACACCCTAGGGAAACTCTCTTTACACTTGATCAGAGATGTGCCCTGAGCAACGATGTCACATCCTACTCTAATTCTCTTTAACCACAGGCAGGGATTATGATTTATAACACATTGGAAAACCACAAAATGGAAGACAACCACACAACACTGGAAATCATTTCCTAACCAAGTGGACACATATTCTGGCCAGGGAGGACACAATTCAAGCCATCACAGAAAGAAAAACATATTTGAGTAAACATACGGAGATAAAACAGGTAATATTTGGCTTTTTAAGAATAAATTCATAAGACCCACAAACCATTATCAAGGAAGTATCTTATCAGTGAAACTTTCCAAAGGAAGCCACTCCCAAGCCACTGAACCCTAAATAGTTGTAACAGAGCCCTGGTGGCACGGTGGCTAATGTCAGGGGTCACTCTACTGCAGAAAGATGTGGCAATCTGCTTTCCTAAAGATTTACAGCCTTGGAAATTATCCCTATGGGACGGTTTTACTCCACCTTCACAGGGTCACCATTTGTAGGAATCAGCTTGATGCCACTGGGCTTTGTTTTTTATATAGTTATCAGAAAAGCAAGATTACCAGATGAGAGGAGCAATGGAAAGCATCCTAGGTAAGCAGTTTAGGGGTGCTAGTTGCAGGCTACAAGAGGAATAAGGAGTGAGACTGGAAAAGTTGTCATTCATTAAAAGATAGGTTACTAGTGATGTCATGAAAATGTTTTGTTGTTAAAGGGTAGGTTCTGAGTCAGAGCCTGAGAGACATTACTAGCTGAGTGGTGTTCCCTGAAGAAGTGCCAGTTCAGCAACTAATTTAAAATTCTTTGCACTTAATCTTAGCTAAATCTGGAATGAGAGTTTCCTTTCTCTCACAAATTCTGCTGATCGTCCATGAGCAGGTAAGAGCTCTCCAGTGTCCTGAATGTTTAGTAGGGGTCTGCCCCCATGGAATAAGTAAGAAGGACCACTGGAAAGCATGTAAAGGTCCTGTTTCTTGTAGAGAGAAGTATTTGTTCTGCCCTTACTACCAGCTTCTGTAAGAACTATTTAAGCTCAGTTTCCTCATCTATAAAATTGACATAATAATATTTGTGTTAAACTGTTATGGGAAAACTTAAACTGAGGTGTAATGTCATGAACTAGAACTGACTCAGTTGCGACAATTTTTTTCTATGATGTTGAAAAGTATTTAGTAAACAATAAATAACTAAAATAACGTTAAATATTATTAGAAGATGAAACACAGCTGTCTTAGGCTGGGTTCTCTAGATAAATAAAACCAGCAAAGCATACAAATATACAGAGAGAAAGATCTATTTAAAGAAAATGGCTCTTGAGTTTGTAAAGGCTGGAAGATTCCAAGTCTGTGAGTCAGGACAGAGGCTTCTCTTGATTCACATAGCGGCCGGGATTGGTGGATCCAAGACTGACAGGTCAGAGAGCAGTGTTGTTGCTCAAATGGTGTGAAGAGCAACAAATCCCAAGATTGGCAGACAAAACCTCAGGTCAGAGGCTAACTCAAGTCCCCAGTACTGAAGATCAGACCAACAGGACTCAGCTGAGGATCCAGATATATCAAAACCCATAAGCCTTGCCAAAACGTCTACACTTATATTTGATGCATGCCACAAGCCCAAGGAAATTCCTTTTCAATCAATTAGCTACTTGCAGAAGATCCTACATGGAGCCAGCCAAGTGCCGTCGAGTCGGATCCGACTCATGGCGACCCTACATGGAGGTGATCACATTTTACCAAATCTTATAATGGAAGTGATCACAGCATCATATCATTATGACTGCCAAACAACTGACAGTCATGGTCCAGTCAAGTTGACACACATACAACCATACAATAAGCATCACAAAAAAGTGGCAGCAGGGGGGAGGCGCTTGAAAAGAATGGTCTTAAATCTGAAAATTGTCTAAATCTGACTTCCCCCCCATTTTTTTTCTCAGACATTAATTGGGAAGATTTCATTCTCTGATGCTGACTATCAAATGTCTTACTGTAGACATCTAAGATCCCAACACATTAACCATTTTCTACAACCTATGCTTCACAAGAAGCTGAATCAACCAAATATGCTTTTTAGCTTTAGAGTATGAGCTATTCACTCTACTCTCCTCTCTTGATGCCTCATCTAATTGCTAAAAAGTTGTAGTTAGCTGCTGGAGAATAGACATTGACTCACAGTGAACCTGTGTACAACAGAACAAAACATTGCCTTGTTATGCAGAACTCTCACAATCACCAGCATGTTCAAATTCACTGTGTGGCTACTGTGTCAATCCATCTCACTGAGAGTCTAAAGCCCACGTTAGCCTTTTGTATCACCAGTCATGATGTCTTCTCAAAGTGATTGATCCCTCCTGATGGGAGGTCTAAGCTGATTAAAGCGAACAACATTGTTTTACGATCCATAAGGTTTTCATTGGCTAATTTTCAGAAGCAGAATCCCTGGCTTTTCTTCTTAGACTGTCACAGCCAGTTCTGCTGTCCTGTCCATCATGTATGACCCTGCTGGTATTTGAAATACTGGTGGCATAGGCTTCCAGCATCACATGAGCCACACCAGTACAGTAAGTTTGCAGGTGTGTAAAATTTTTATCCCTTAAAAATATCATAAATATTTAGGCAAAGACAAAGACTAAAATAGCAACATCCTTGTATGTAACCTCTAGCTTTAATCAAGTCTTCTTAACATATTTATTGAATATAATTCACATATTACAAAATTTGAATGTGTTAGTATATTCACAGAGCACATTCTAAGTTTAATGCATTTCTATCTCTCCAAAAGAAATCCCTACCTGCCAAAAGTTAAGTCCCACTGTCTTCAGCCCACAGTCATAGACAACCACTAATTTATTTTTTGTGTCTGTAGATTTGCTCATTCTGCTGTTGTTAGGTGCCATGGAGACAGTTCTGCATATTTATAGAAAATGCATGGAATATTTCACATAATATGTGGTATTTCATGACTGACTTCTCTCAAATAGCATTATGTTTTCATGATCCAACTATGCTGCAGAATACACCAGTACGTCATTGTTTTCTTCAGTGACAAGTATTGTTCTGTTGTATGTATAAGTCACATTTTGTGCAGCCATTCATCAGTTCCCACAAATATTTATGCACATTTTTATTTGGGAGGTAGACAGGTAGGAGTGGAATCTCTGAGTCATGAGGTAACACGATGTTTAACATTTTAAGAAATCAATGAATTGTTATCCAAAGCATTTGAATCATTTTAGATTCCCAGGAACCATAAATTCAAGTTCCAGTTTCTTTATGTTCTCACTAACATTAGTTATTGGCTCCCTTTTCTATTACAGCCAGGCTAGTGGTTGTGAAGTGGTATCCCATCAGGGTATTGATTTTATTTCCATAATGATGTTAAGCATCTTTTCATGTGTGTGTTCATCAACCACCTGTGTATCTCATTGAGAAAAATATTTTAATCATGTTGTTTTT
Organism: Heterohyrax brucei; assembly: GCA_028571685.1. Lineage (NCBI taxonomy): Eukaryota > Metazoa > Chordata > Mammalia > Hyracoidea > Procaviidae > Heterohyrax > Heterohyrax brucei. The sequence goes on from CM053156.1 coordinate 9,622,121, forward strand.
TAAATATTGTGTTGCATCTTTGTTTTCTGGGGTTGCCATAGCAAAATACTACAACATGGGTAGTTTAAAAGAACAGATATTTATTTCCTCACAACCCTGAAGTAAAGTGTCAGTCTATTTGTTTATTCTGTGGCTCTCCTAGTTTCTGGTGGTTTCTGCAATCTTTGGCATTCCTTTGTTGAGTATAAATGCATTTGTCTCTGTTGCCATGCAGCACTCCCCTCTGTGTGTCCACAGCTTTGGGTCTGAATTTCCTTGGCACCATTCAGAAGAGAGTATGCTTAAGACCTACGCTACTCTGGTGTAACCTCATTAACATTACAAAAGAAAGATGCTGTTCATATTCACAGGCACTAGGGTTTAGGATTTCAACATGTATTTTGGGGGGTCACAGTTCACAGCCTATAAGAATTTCTATATATACGTACCAGTTCCTTATCAGATGTATAACTTGCAAATAACTTGCCACATTCGGTGTATTTTATTTTTACTTTTTGATGATATTGTTTATAGCACACAAGTTTTCAATTTTGATGCAGGCTGATTTATTCTTTCTCTTATCACTTCTTCTCTTGGTGTCATATCTAAGAAACTAATGTTTAATCCAAAGTCACTAAAATTTCCTCCTATGTTTTCTTCCAAATGTTCTATACATTTTGTAGTTATATTTAGGTCTATGATCAGTTCTGAATTCATTTTTCAGTACAGTATAAAGATGGAGTCCAACTTCACTCATTTGTTTGTGGAGATCCATTTGTCCTAGCAACATTTTTTTAAAAGATTCTTCTTTGTTCGTTATATAATCTTGGAGCCCGTGTTATAAAACAACCATGAAAGTTAGGGTTGTTTTTTTTGCTTGACTTTTTTGCTTGACTTTGACTTCTGACCCTTATGTCAGTACAACGCTGTCTCGATTATTGCAGCTCTGTAATAGGCTTAAAAGAGGAAATGTAATCACTCCTAATTTGTTCCTCTTTTTCAATTTTTTTTTGAAAGTCTTCCTTATGCTTCTACATAAATTTTAGAAACAGTTTATCAGTTTCTAAAAAAAAATCTAATTGATATTTTGACAGGAATTTTGTTGAATTTTTCAGCCAATTTGAGAATATCAGCATATTATTATTAAAGTTTTCCATCTATGAATAAGTATTGCTTTCCATTAATTTAGTTCTCTGATTTTCTTCAGCAATACTTGGTAATTTTTAATCTACAAGTCTTGGAATTGTTCAGTTGAATTTATCCCTATTTTTTAATGCAATTTTAAGAGGAATTATTTTCTTAATTTTATTTTCATAGTGTTCACCACTAACGTACAGAAATACAGTTCATTTTGTATATTGTTATCGTATCTGGCTACTTTGCTGAATATTTTTCACTACTTCCTATAATTTCTTAGTGAATTCCTTGGGATTTTCTATATGCAAGATCATTTCATCTGCTAATAGAAATTGTTTTCCTTCTTTTGTTCCAGTCTGGATGCTTTATATTTCCTTGTCATAGTTAAATATTGTGGCTAGAAATTCCAGTACTATGTTTAATGTAAGTGCAGAGAAAAGATATCCTTGTCTTTTTCTTTATCTTAATGGGAAAAAAATTCAATCTCTCACCATTAAATGTGATGTAGTTCTGGTTTTGTCACTGGCATCCTTTATCAGGTTGAGGCTATTCTTTTCTGTTTCTAGTTTGTCAAGGTTTTTTATCATGAAATGGGTTCAGATTTTTGTTCAGCACTTTTTCTGTGTGTATTATAATGATACGTGTTTATTCTCTTTTATTCTCTTAATGTAGTATATTACACTGAGCCTTTTTTATGTTAAAGTAAATTTGAACTCATGGGATAAATAGTACTTGGTCATGACATATAATCTTTTTTATATATTGAAGCATTTGGTGTGTGAATATTTTGCTGGGGATTTTTGCATCAGTATTCATAAGAGATGTTAGGTGCTTCTTAGACACCTAGTGACCGTATGTATAGCAAAATAAACATTTACTGATGAAGATCAAAGACCATAGCCTTCAGTACAGTTTATACCTCAAAATCAAGAAAACAAAAAACTTCACAACTAGACCAATGAGCAACATCAAGATAGAGAAAAAAATTGAAGTTGTCAAGAATTTCATTCTACTTGAATCCATAATCAACACCCATGGAAGCAGGAATCAAGAAATCAAAAGATGTACTGTCTTGCAAAGATTTGCTACAGAAGACCTTTTTAAAATGTTGAAAATCAAAAACATCACCTTAAAGACTAAGGGGTGCCTGAGCCAAGCCATGTTATTTTTAATCACATCATATGAATGTGAAAGCCAGACAATGAATAAGGAAGACAGAAGAATTGATGCCTTTGAATTGTGGTGCTGGTAAAGAATACTCAATGTACCATAGATTGCCAAAAGTACAAACAGATCTGTCTTGGAAGAAGTACAACCAGAGTGTTCCTTAGAAGCAAGAATAGCAAGGCTACATCTCACATAGCTTGGACATGTTGTCAGGAGAGATCAATCTCTGGAGAAAAACATAAGGCTTGTAAAGTAGAGGGTCAGCAAAAAAGAAGAAAACCTTCCTGAGACAGATTGTCACAGTGGCTGCAAGGAGGGGCTCAACTGTAACAACATCTTGAGCATGATACACAATTGGGCAGTTTTCTGTATATAGGGTCACTATCATGGATTAAACTGTGACCCCCCTGTAATATATATAGCAATTTAGCTAAACCATGATTTGGAGGCATGGTGTGATGTTCCTTAATGCTGTAAATCATGCCTGTATGATGTTAATGCATTGGTGGGGCAGAACTCAATGTGTAAACTAATTTTGCAGCTTGAGGCCATCTCTTGGAATATCAAAGACAGGGAAGCAAGCAGAGAGACGGACACCTCATACTATCAGGAAGTGCCAGGAGCAGAATGTGTCCCTTGCAAAGGACTGGGTCCATGTGCCTCAGAAGCTCCCAGTCTGGGAGATAATTGATAACAGAGCCCACAGAAAAAGACTTCCTCTGGAGCTAATGTCCTAAGTACAAAATGATTTATCTACCCAGAGAAGTTACAGAGGTTTACACAGAGAATCCCAGTTATAACTATAAGAAAATAAGAGAGACTTAGAATACTGGCAAAATCCACGTTGTTCATGGAGTTGGGAATACTTAGCATTGTGAAAACATCTCTTTCTCAGAAAGAAATCTACTTCTATAAGACAACGAGACAGTGAACAGAGAAAGTATGAGATTCACACGATTTAGAACAGATAGTAACAAGAGAAAGTACCTAGTGATTCATCTGCCTAAGGAAGTTACAGAGATTTACACAGAGAAATCCAAGTTATAACTACAAGAAAATAAGAGAGACTCAGATAACTGGCCAAATCTACGTTGTTCATGCAGTTGGGAGTACTTAGCATTGTGAAAACATCTCTTTCCCAGAAAGAAATGTACTTTTATAAGACACTCCCAGTACAAGTTCCAGCATCATCCTTATCTTTTTAGTAGAGGATACGTTGGTACAAACCGAGAATCGCAAGGAATATATAAATGAACCCTATCACTGTTAGGGGAGTATACGAAATTCACAGGATACAAGAGAAACTTCAGTAAATGAGTAAGATTCCTATACAGAAACGAGACAGTGAACAGAGAAAGCATAAGTTTCATACGATTTAAAACAGATAGTAACAAGAGAAAGCACATAGTGATTCACCTACCCAGAGAAGTTAGAGAGATTTACACAGACAATTCCCAGCTATCCCTACCCAAAAATAAGAGAGGCTTAGATAACTGGCAAAATCTACGTTGTTCATGGAGTTGAGAGTACTTAGGATTGTGAAAACACCTCTTTCCCGGAAAGAAATCTACTTCTATAAGACAACGAGACAGTGAACATAGAAAGAATGAATTTCACACGATTTAGAACAGACAGTAACAAGAGAAATTACATAGTGATTCATCTACCCAGAGAACTTACAGAGATTTACACAGAGAACTCCCAGCTATAACTACAAGAAAATAAGGGAGACTTAGATCACTGGCAAAATCTCTGTTGTTCATGGAGTTGGGAGTACTTAGCATTTTCAAAACATCTCTTTCCCAGAAGGAAATCTACTTCTATAAGACAACGAGACAGTGAACATAGAAAGTTGGAGTTTCATATGATTTAGAACAGATAGTAACAAGAGAAAGTACATAGTGATTCATCTACCCAGAGAAGTTCCAAAGATTTACATAGAGAACTCCCAGCTATAACTACAAGAAAATGAGACTTAGATAACTGGCAAAACCTACGCTGTTCATGGAGTTGGGAGTACTTAGCATTGTGAAAACATCTCATCCCGAGAAAGAAATCTACTTCTGTAAGACAACCAGACAGTGAACAGAGAAAGTGTGAGTTTCCTACGATTTAGAACAGATAGTAACAAGAGAAAGTACATACTGATGCAGCTACACAGAGAAGTTACAGAGATTTACACAGAGAGCTCCCAGCTATAACTACCAGAAAAAAAGAGAGACTTAGATAACTGGAAACATCTAAGTTTTCATGGAGTTGGGAGTACTTAGCATTGTGAAATCATCTCTTTCCCAGAAAGAAATCTACTTCTATAAGACAAGGAAAGAGGGAAAATACAAAGTATGAGTTTCATACGATTTAGAACAGATAGTAACAAGAGAAAGTACATAGTGATTCATCTACCCAGAGAAGTTACAGAGATTTACACAGAGAACTCCCAAGTGTAACTACAAGAAAATAAGAGAGACTTAGATAACTGGAAACATCTAAGTTTTCATGGAGTTGGGAGTACTTAGCGTTGTGAAATCATCTCTTTCCCAGAAAGAAATCTACTTCTATAAGAAACGAAACAGTGAATGCACAACGTGTGAGTTTCATACGATTTATAACAGATAGTAACAAGAGAAAGTACATAGTGACTCATCTTCCCAGAGAAGTTACAGAGATGTATACAGAGAACTCCCAGCTATAACTACAAAAAAATAAGAGACTTAGATAACTGGGAAAATCTACGTTGTTCATGGAGATGGGAGTACTTAGCATTCTGAAAAGATCTCTTTCCCAGAAAGGAACCAACTTCTGTAAATCACTCCTAGGAGAAGCTCCAGGATAATTGCTTCCTTCTTAGCAATTGAAACGATTGTACATGCTGAGAATCGCAAGGAATTCATAAGTACACCCTCTAACTGATAAGGGCGTACTGCAAAGTCACTGGATACAAGAGAAACTCAAGTAAATCAAACAGCTTCCTTGAAAGCAGAAACAAGTGAATGAAGAAAGCAGAATTTCCATACGATGTACCACAGATAATTAACAAGAGAAGGGACATAGTCATTCCACTAGTCAGAGAAGTTACACAGTTTTACAGGGAGAAATGCAATTGTTAACTTCAAGAAACTAAGAGAAATTTAGAAAAATGGCAAAATCTACGCTGTTCATGGAGTTGGGAGTACTTAGCGTTGTGAAAACATCTCTTTCCCAGAAAGAAATCTACTTCTCTAAGACAACGAGACACTGAACATAAAAGTATGAGTTTCATACGCTTTAGAACAGATAGTAACAAGAGAAAGTACACAGTGATTCATCTACCCACAGAAGTTACAGACATTTACCCAGAGAAGTCCCAGCTATAACTACAAGAAAATCAGAGAGACTTAGATAACTGGCAAAATCTACATTGTTCATGGAGTTGGGAGTACTTAGCATTGTGAAAGCATCACTTTCCCAGAAAGAAATCTACTCTAAGACAACGAGACAGTGAACATAAAAGTATGAGTTTCATATGATTTAGAACTGATAGTAACAAGAGAAAGTACATAGTGATTCATCTACCCAGAGAACGTACAGAGATTTACAGAGAGAACTCCCAACTATACCTAAAAGAAAACAAGAGAGACTTAGATACCTGCCAAAATATATGTAGTTCATCAAGTTGGGATTACTTAGCATTGTGAAAACACATCTTTCCCAGAAAAAATCTACTTCTATAAGACAGCGAGACAGTGAACATACAATATATGAGTTTCATACAATTTAAAACAGATAGTAACAAGAGAAAATACATAGTGATTCATCTGCCCAGAGAAGTTACAGAGATTTACACAGAGAACCCCTAGATATAACTACCAGAAAATAAGAGAGACTTAGATAACTGGCAAAATCTACGTTGTTCATGGAGTTGGGAGTACTTAGCCTTGTGAAAAAAATGTCTTTCCAAGAAAGAAACGTACTTTTATAAGACACTCCCAGTAAAAGTTCCAGCATCATTCTTATCTCTTCAGTAGAGGATACGTTGGTAGAAAGCGAGAATCGCAAGGAATAGATAAATAAACCCTCTGACTGATAGGGGGGTATACGAATTTCACAGGATACAAGAGAAACTTCAGTAAATCAGTAGGATTCCTATACAGAAACAACGAGACAGTGAACAGAGAAAGCATGAATTTCATACGATTTAGAACAGATAGTAACCAGAGAAAATGCATAGTGATTCATCTACCCAGAAAAGTTACAGAGATTTACACAGAGAAATCCCAGCTATATCTACAAGAAAAAAAGAGAGACTTAGATAACTGGCAAAATCTATGTTGTTCATGGAGTTGGGAGTACTTAGCATTGTGAAAACATCACTTTCCCAGAAAGACATGTGCGTCTCTCAGACAATGAACATAAAAGTCTGAGTTTCATACAATTTAGAACAGGTAGTAACAAGAGAAAGTACATAGTGATTCATCTACCCAGAGAAGTTACAGGGATTTACATAGAGAACTCCCAGCTATAACTAAAAGAAAATAACAGAGACTTCAAGAACTGGCAAAATCTACGTTGTTCACGGAGTTGGGAGTACTTAGCATTGTGAAAACATCACTTTCCTACCCTACTCCTGTGTGACTTACCTGATAATGTCTTCAAAGAAAGACCGTTTCCCCAAACAAGGTCACATTTGCAGGTACAGGGTTAGGATTCAACATACCTTTTTCAGGGACATGATTCATAACAGTAGGTATTTGGTTGTGTTTTGAATTGAGTTTTGTGAAAAAATGCATCCTTTGAAAGACCTAAACTAGAGTTTTGTGAGAGAAACATGAATTGCTATTCTGGTAGTCTCAGTTTGAAAATTCATTCATGTTTGAAATGAAGACACTCTTGGTAGCTTTTTGGCTGTGTACTGATTTTGATTATGTTTTTAACATGGAGAGAAACTATGTAGTAGAATTTGGAGGAAAAAATACTTTTAGCGTAAATTTTCAAAATATGAAGGGAGAGAGAAAAAACCCTGGATATTAAAATACAAATGAATGAATGAGCAGTAGATAAATTGCAGGTGTCTGTGCTTTCAAAAGGACATATGTTTACATGCATTCCTTTGTTCTCCAAAAGTCCCTAAGAAACTGTTACAACATTGACACTGAGGAAAGGGACTAGCAAACTAGGTGTGTCTGTGTCTGTCACTCTGTTCCAGTGGCTGCCAGAGGTATAAGGGGAGCAGAGAAACTAGGAGAGGAATAGTACTTTTCATTTTTTAAAATCTTTCTATAAATTTTCAATTCAATTTCTATAAAATTTTAATTCAAGATAAGTATTACCTTTGATTTATTTAATGAAACAGGGTTTATCTGGATAATAGGTAGGGTTCAGGAGGGAGTACATTACTCTGGGCTATCTCAAAAAGCTTTGTTAGTTTACGATAATAAAGGAAAGAAACATTAATTGGGAACACTTATTTAATATGAGTGACAGTGGTAAAATTATTGTTTTTGTTAGTATCTGCTTAAATTATGCCAACAAGTTTTAATTGCTTGAGCCCTCAGGAAATTTATTTTTCTGAATAGCTGTGTTTTTCACATGATAGTTTCATCCTTGTATATAACAAACTGAAAGTCTTAACTAAAAATGATTCCAAAATATATTGCATTCTTCCCTTCATTCTTAGTGTGTGGAACATAGCCATTTTTTGATAATCGTGTGGTTAGTATTATAAACTCAACTGGTGCCACATGGTTTGTTCCTCTGGCTGGCCCCAAGAACAATGTGCTTGGATTATCTTTTCGTATTCTTTTTTTTTTTAGCTGTCTGTGGTTGGTCTTAGCAGCTTGACAGAATAAAATTTCCTTGAATCAGTTCTTTATAATTCTCTCCTGTGATATAAGATTAGAATTCAGATTGAAAGGACTAGGAAGTGAGATCCTTTTGGCACAGTGGTTAACCAGTTGGCTGCTAACCTAAAAGGCTGGCAGTTTAGAATCCACCAACCACTCCTTGGGAACACACTGGGAGCAGTTTTGCTCTGTTCTTAGGGTAGCTGTGAGTCAGAATTGACTCAATAGCAATGAATTTAGTTTTAGTGTATTAAATAGCAAAAAGGAATTAGCATCTAGGTGAAGGCACGTGTGACTTAACTGATGAAGCTGTAGACTGTTTACTTTGGAGAAAAGTGAGTGAGTTATTAGTTCTTTAAATCCTCATTGAGCTTCACTCCCTTCTTTCTGAGTCATCAGTCCAGTGGGACTTTGGTGTGTGTCTGACATTAGTTGGGTACTAGGAGACTTGGGATTGTTTCCTGGTTCATAGCAGTGTTCTAGTGTGCTTCTAAAAATAACTATTGAAGTCCTGGCCACTGCAGCTGTGGATGTGATCCTATTTGGAAATAGAGGTTTTCTTTGTAGTCACTCTGAGGTATAGAAAGAATAGAGTAAACCCAGTGGGCAGACAGACACCAAGGAATGCCAGGGAATGTCCATGAGTTCAGGGGCTGCTGACAAAGACCTCCTTCTAGAATCATGCACTGAATTCAGACTGCTAGCCTCCCGAACTGTGAGAAAATGAATTTCTGTTCTGTAAAGCCACCAGCTTGTATTTGTCATTATGACAGTACTGGGTAATTAAGACATCTACGTCGCTGGCTGGGAGAATTCCAAGTGGCTGTATATATGAAAATTTGTATTTGTAAAACAGACTGATTGTTTTATAGAAAGGATTTTGATAGGATTTGTTGAGACAAAAGATACGTATATGCATCAGGTATGCAATAAGATTGTAAAAAGTTAAAGACGTTTAATTTATAAAATTTTATCTATGAAATTTCATGTTATTTTTCTGGCTTTCATCCACTAGGTCGAAATCGTTACAGCAATTTTTATACTGACTATAACAGCCCTGATGGTGTAGTATCTACTGACCAAAAGTCTGATAGTTAAAATCTGCCAGATGCTCCCAGGAAACTCTGTGGGGCAATTTCGCTCTCTCTTATAGTGTCACTACGAGTTGGAGTCAGTGGAGATAGCCTTGGCTTTATAACAACTTAGAACCCCTGGTGGCATAGTGGTTAACTGCCACGGCTGCCAAACAAAAGATTGGCAGTTCAAATCCACCAGGCACTCCTTGGAAATTCTATGGTGCTATTCTACTCTGCCCTATAGGGTCACTATGAGTCAGAATTGACTCAATAGCAGTGGGGTTTTGGTATTTTTTAATAGCCCTGATGGCTTAGTGGTTAAGTGCTATAGCTGTTAACCAAAAGGTCGGCAGTTCAGATCCACCAGGTGCTCCTTGGTAATGCTATGGGGCAGTTCTAATCTATCCTGTAGGATCACTATGAGTTGGAATTGACGTGATAGTGTTTTTTTATTTTTTAATAACAGCCCTTAATAGGGATAGGATAAAACTCTTACTGTGTGTTAGTTTCTGTCTAGGAAAGAAATGTATATTGATAGGTATTTGGAAAAGGAAATAAGTAGGTACACTGACTCTTATGTCTTCATAAGTTACCATTGACCTCTCTTGCCTAAGAAGACATGTTTTGATGGTTGTGTGTGTGTGCTTGTGTGTGTGTGTTTAGATTTATTCATTGTTAATAATGTGATGTGTGTCTTCAGGAAACTTAACATATGTTGACCTGCTTTTCCAGAACTAAATAAATGATATATTTTTAATTCACAGCCTGGATATTTAACAGGTATTTATCTTGATGGTTTAATAACTTTAATTTGGGAATAATAGATGGTGCATTGGGCACTGGTAAGTTGCTTAAAAAATAAGGAAATAATGCCTTGCTATGTGTGTTTTTTTTTTTTTCCTAATCTATGGTGGTTTTAAAATCTATCCAAAAATTATTTGATATGTTTCTGTATAAGAATTGATGCTTCATTCCCTTCCTTTTGAGTGCGATTGAATTTAGCGGCTTTTTCCCAGAAAGTAGGTGATAAAAGTAACATAGTGACATTTTGAAGACTATGTAATAAAGGGTATTATGTCCTTCTCCTTGCTGTCTGTGTTGGATCACTCATGTTGGAGAAAGCCAGCTGCCGTGTCATGAGAACACTCAGACAGCCCTGTGGAGAGGATCTAGCCATGAGGAACTGTTGTATCCTCCAGCCCCAGCCAAGCTTCAGATGACAGCAGTCCCAGCTGAGATCATGATTGCAGCCTCATGAGACACCCTCAGCCAGACTCACCCAGCTAAGCTGCCCATAAATTCATGACCCAAGAAGCTGAGATGATACATGTTTTTTATTTAAGCCACTATGTTGTAGGGTAATTTGTAACACAGCATTCCATAACTAACACACTGTATTAGTGTTCTGGGTAGGTTTAGTGGTTACTGTAAGCACAGAACATAGCCTACTTATTTATTCAAAGTTAACATAAACTACTGTATCACATTTGTTCTCAGAAAAAATGAGATCTGAGATGTTCTTGCCCTGAGGTTTGATTTTGTGATGCCTGAAAATAGAACTAGCCTCCCAAAGTACATTTAGTAGGCTTCAAATTTCATTTCGTAGGAACATTAGGATCAATTTTCTGGAAGCCTGACAGACTAGATCCAAAATGAAACCAAATAATTTGAAAAGTTTCTGCAAGTTCGGTGAGCTAAACAACTGCACATGGTTTCCTCAGTCAGTTCTCTTCTGCTTTAGCTGTTGAGTTGCTGGCAGCTCATTATAAGGATGGAGTGTTTACACTGCACACTGGCTCCTGGGCTCTGAAATGAGCACAGTGCTGTGGAAATAACTAAGGGCTTTTTAAAAAGTCCCTTTTGGTCCTGTCTTGATAGCCATTTCTAAAGCGAAGCAGAGGTAAATTTCTTGTACTTTTGAATTGACAAATGCAAGGAAGCCAGCTTATAGATCCTCAGAAAAGAATCTCATGCTCCTGTTGAGAATGCTGGTGGTAGTTCTGTCAAAGCCAGCTCTAGAAGAATAAACCAAGGCAATTACCAGGTCCACATGTTTGGAGCCTGTGCTTAGATTGTCAGTGGGGGTTTGGGGAGAGGAAAGTTCCAAAGGAGGACTTGGTAGTTTTGCTACAGCAGGTGGAAAATTGAGGAAGGGACATGGAGTGGGAGTCCGTTGGTCTGGGTTTTAGTCCTAACCCTACTTATTCCTAATGTTCCAGCAAACTCCATGTCTGACCTGAGGACCATCATCTGTAAAATTACATGCTTGGCGCTCAGGGATTCTCAAAGGAGACTTTCAGCCCACCTTCCAGTTTCCTTAGGGGTGGAAAATGACAGAGCCATGGACAGAATGACCTCAGAAGAGCTTTCAACTGAACCCCCATTGTCTGGGTCATAAGATAAAGAAGACAAGACTGCCATCCGAGGACTTGTTTTCCCTTTAGAATTATCCTTCAATGGAGAACAGTTTGAGAAGGCAAGCACAATGAAATTTGCCTTGGGTCCCCTTACAAGTGGGCCGGAATACTTTATTACTCTAAGTTTCTGGGCCTCAAAGGAGGCTCCAGACCCCTAAGACTGAGCAATCTTTATGTTTACCATGGAAGATGATATTTTTTCCATAATTGCCTAGCATTTAGCTTTGCTAGCCAAGCCAGGTGCCGTCGAGTCGGATCCAAGTGTCCCTGAATTTTGCAGCAAGTTACCAGTTATGTGTCCAGATGACAAGATCCTGACTACAAGTCACACTGGGAAAGAAAGTGCTGAGGTTTCAGGTGGCGGCATGCCAGAGGACCAACAAAAGGAATAACATATAAGTACAATCGTTAATGAAATCACACTGCACAGTTTCCTCGGAAGCCATCTGAACAGTCGTAAACAAAGGCAGCTTCATTTAACCTGTAAAAAGGTGTCCTCGGTTGCTAACGTCTTCCTTGGATTAAAGCTCCATATGTCACTCTTGCCAGGCAGTATGCTAAGACTTGGATACCCATCAGCTTATTGCATCCTCACAGCTACCTACAAGAAGTACTAATACTGTTGCTCCCATTTTTTCAGATGACGAAACAGGCTTAGCTTGTGACTTTTTAAGGTCCAGTAAATGACAGAGCTGATATCTGATTTTCATCTTGTGTGTGATGCAGCTGATTGTGTCAGTTAAGAGTCCATGTTCTTTGCCATTGCACTAGTGTCCCCTTGAAGGTCATAAACAGCTTTGTAAGAGAATAGATAACTACTGAACATAGGTTTTTCTGGAGCTATTAAAATTGTTTATGATTCTTCTGCAATGGCAAGCATGGTACCAGACTGTTTCCCTGTCTGAAAAAGAAGGACAGTGGTATGAGTACAATATACTTCCAGTAAGATAGCTGTGAATATCAGAATTAAGGACATGCAATTCATTCACAGACTGTAAGTTTGCCTGCTATCTGAAATGTTTTTATAACACCAAAATCAGTACTTGGCACTTTCGGAGTCATTCCTCGACATGGTCATACACAGAGTGGCAACAGTTTGGAGTAGGCCTCTAAGTTATCTAGTGCTGCTATAACAGAAATACCACAAGTGTATAGCTTTAACAAAGAGAAATTTATTTTCACACAGTCTAGCAGGCAAGAAGTCCAAGGTGTTATCACCTTGAGGGGAAGGTTTTCTTCAGCTCTGGAGGCAGGTCCTGTGATGCATCAGTCTTCTCTTGGTCGGGGAGCATCTCAGCACACACCTCTCGTCCAGAGGATATGCTGTGCTCTCCGCACTGCTTTCTTGGCGGTATGAAGTCCCCAACTCTCTCCTTGCTTCCCTTTCCTTTTGCCTCTTGTAGGATAAAAAGTGAAGCAAGGCACACCCAGGGGAAACTCCCTTTACACTGAATCAGCAAAGTGACCATAGTGAGGCTGTTACAATCCTTCCCTAATTCTAACAAAATCCAATCTTGCCCTATTAACGACAGGAAGAGGTTAGAGTTTACCACATAAGTAAGTCACAAAATGGATGCTAAGTACACAATACTAGGAATCACGGTCCAGCCAATTGCTACACATTTTGAGGGGCGGGGACAATTCAGTGCATGACATCCTTACACAGGGATGGTTTGATATTTGATAATTTCATGTTTGGGGAACTTTGTAGAACATAACTACTACAAGTCTTAAGAATTAGAGCATGTGATAAGCATGATAGGTGTCATGTATTGAATTGTGTCCCCCCAAAATGTAACAGTTTGGGTGGGCCGTAATTCCCAGTATTTTGTGATTCTCTTCCATGTTGTGATTTTCCTATGCTGTAAATCCTAATCTCTGCCTGTGGCTAGTAGATGTGATTGTGTTAAAGAGGATTAGAGTTGGTCTGTAACACCTTTGTTAAGGTCACTGCCCTGCTCCAGTGTAAAAGGAGTTTCCCTGGAGTGTGGCTTGCATCACCTTTTATCCTTTTATTGTACAAGTGATGAAAGAGAAAGAAACAGAGAGTCGGGAACCTCATACCATCAAGAAAGCAGCACTAGGAGCAGAGTGCATCTTTCAAACCTGAGGTTCCTGCCCTGAGATGTTCTCAGACCGAGGAAAGACTGATGCAACACAAAAACCTTCCTTTAAAGCTGACAGACAGTGCTTGCCCCTGGAGTCAGGACATGAATTCAGACTTCTAGACCAGTGGACTATGTGAAAATAAACTTTTGTTAAAGCCACCTACTTGTGGTATTTCTGTTAAAGCAGCACTAGATGACTGAGTCAGACTTTGGTACTGAGAAAGTAGGATGCTGCTCTACCAGATGCCTATAATGTGGAAGCAGTTAGAAACTGTGAATAAATAGAAGATTCAAGAAACTGAAGAGAACAGTTGACATCAGAGGGTGTAGCAGATGGTGAGAAAAAAACAGCAGAGAACTGGCCCCCAGAATCAGGAGAGCAGGGTGAGACAGCACTGGAGCTGACCATGGAGCAAGAGTTGACTGCTTGTTTTCAGGAGACTTCCTGGTGGAGTGCGGCGCCTCTGGGCATTTAAATAGGTGGAGCTGCAGAGCTTTGAAATACCCCAGTAGGGCAGCTGTGGGTATGGGGCTTGGGCCAAGAAACTGCACGAAACAGAAGCTGAAGAGACTAGGAGCACAAGAAGCTGAGCTGCCTCCGTCTCAAAAGGCATGGCCATGACCTTAGGGGTTTCAAAGGTGGAGCCATGGACTCTGGTGTCCAAAGGTGGAATTGCTACTCAATTGGACTAGGAAAATGGTGCACCTAAAACTGAGGGGGCTGAGTTACTGTCCCACTGGGCCTCAAGGCAGAGCCCAGGGCCAAAGGGCCACCACTCAGGATCTAGAGCGTGGCTAATACCTAGAGTTTAGAAGGTGAGGCTAATGTGTAAATTGTCTGAGAGAACGGAGGATTATTTTGCGTGGTGTCTATTGTGACTTTTTGGCCTGCAGTTTCTCCCATTGGTGGTAGAAATACGTGAGGACTGATGATTAAGTCTGTGAACTAATCGTACAAAAAGAGCTGCATACCTCATTACCAAATATCACTACAGTCACCTCTGAAGTATTCCCCTTGGGAAGCTGTGTACCAACACTAGCACCTAGTCCACCCTTCAGAGTAATTTTGGAACTCTTTCTGGAATGGCCATCAGAGCCGTTGTGCTGTTACCCTTGATGTCCTGAATGTCATCAAAATGTCTTCCTTTCAGTCTTTCCTTTACCTTTGGTAGAGAAAAAAGTCACTGGGGGCCAGATCAGGTGAGTAGGTAGAGTGTTCCAATATAGTTGTTTACTGGCTAAAAACTCACTCACAGACAACTGTAAAGTGTATGAACTTTCCACCTTGCCACTGTGTACAATGGCCAGTCCAGAAAGAGTTCCAAATTTCTTTGAAGGTGGACTAGGTGCTGGCTTCAATGCATAGCTTACTGAGGGGAGTACTTTGAAGCTGACCATAGCGCTATTCAGCAATGAGGTATGTAGCACTTAGAATAATTAAGCTTGCAGACTCAATTGGTGGATCCCATACAGCTTGTGCCTTCCTGTCTTCCCATTGTTTTGAAGCAGGTAACTTGTATTTTCAGTTTTACAGATTACAGGAATTTTTGTATTTTGAATTTAGAGTTGATTTAAAACTTTTGCTGTAATAGGGGGTGACTAGGTTTCACATGTTGCAAGGATGTGAGTTTTCAGGGGACCAATGAGTGGAACGTCATGAATTAGATTGTGTCACCCGCACCCAAAATGTGTAATAATTTATATGGGCCATGATTCCCAGTATTTTGTGATTGTCCTCCGTTTTGTGATTTTTCCTATGCTGTAAATCCTAATCTCTGCCTATAGTTAATACCTTTGATTATGTTAAAGAGGATTAGAGTAGGATTCTAACATCATTCCTAAGGTCACCTCTCCAGTCCTGTGTAAAGGGAGTTTCCTTCGAGTGTGGCTTGTACCAATCTTTATCCTACAAGAGATAAAAGGGAAGCAAACAGAGAGTTGGAGACATCATGCTATCAAGAAAGCAGCACAGGGAGGAGAGTGCACAGGGAGGAGAGTGCATCCCTTAGACCTGAGGTTCCTGTGCTGAGATAGTCTCAGACCAAAGACAGGCAATGAAACACAAGACCTTCCTGTAGATTCTATAGAGACTGTATGCCCGAGCCAACACCCTCAATAGACTTCTAGTCTACTGGACTGTGAGAGAATGAGCTTTTCTTTCTTAAGCTATCCACTTGTAGAATTTCTGTTAAAACTGTCACATGACTAAAACCATGAGTATTACTAGACAGAATGAGTTTTAGAGAAGTTTTCAAGAATAAATTACTGTTATGAGGCTACCTTACCATTTGTCCTACATATTCCCTTATGCTCACACAAGAAAATTATTAAGCAGATCAGCTTAAATTCAGTGTTCCCCTTTTTAAAATAGAATAAGTCACTCTATCTCTGAAACCTCAAATATAAGAAATTTGTTCTAATTATTAAGTGAAGATTGAATGCTTCTCTTTTAGGGGCACTTTACTTTGAAATTATTTGCTGATGGAGCCTTGCAGGCACATTGGTTAAGAGCTCAGCTGCAATCCAAAAGGTCGGCAGTTCAAATCCACTTGAAAACTCCTTGGAGCATTTCTAGTGTGTCCTGTAAGGTCACTGTGAGTGAGAATCAATGGCAACTGATTTGATTTTGTTTGTTTGTTTGTTTTTATTCACTGATTGGTGAGGTGCTAATTAGAGTAACTCATTTTGTGCAAGTACACACTGAAAACAAAACGTTTCCATATCAAAACACCGGCCCAAATGCTGATTAAAATTAACTAGGTGGCAAAAAACAAAACAAAACAAAACAGCTGGTAATGAAAACTCATAATCTAAAAATACTATTCTTGCCATGCCTGGAAAGATTTGAAGATCTTTTTCTGCCATAGAATGTAATTTCTCACCTAAGAGACTGCCTTGGACGTAGCCTTTGAGCAGTCTTGTTTTGCATTTGAGGAAACTGGGCCACACAGAAAAGGACTGGTTTACCCAGGGTCACTAACTGATCATGCAGACAGGACTGCAGTTTAGGCTTTCCAGTCTTGTCCAGGCTTGACTTACTCACTCAATTCCATGAGCCCAGCTATTGCTTCTCAGAAAACAGCCCTGGAAGGTGGGACAAGTGAACATTTTCGGGTTACCTAGGGGCTGTCCATTATGAAACTAACACCAAACCCATTCCTGTTGAGCCAATTTGGAATCATAGCAAGCCTGCAGGGCAGAGTAAAACTGCTCCAGAGGATTTCCAAGGAGCAGCTGGTGGATTCAAACTGCCGAGTTTTGGGTTCATGACCAACATTTTAACTACGAAGGCTTTCAATACTAAGTTCTTTGCAACATCAAGGGTCACCTTAAATTTGTTCACTATGAGTCAGAATTGACTCAGCAGCAAGGGGTTTGATTTGGTTTATAGACCTTAACCTGAGCTATGCATTCAGAACATAAGAAAACATTACTGTGTGGGTCCCCAGAAATTCTGATTTAATTTCACTTCAAGAATTTTAAAAGGCTTTCCTGAGGAGAGAGAACTTTTATGAGTTACGGATGGACCCCATTTTACCTTCACTTCTGTTGTGGTTGGAAATTTCAAAGGACTTCTGCTATGTGTTGTTTTTTAAAAAAATAAGCTGTGAATTTTGTGATGGGTTTATGTTAGAGAGGGAAGGTGTGTCATACTGGTTGGGAGTGAAGAAGTATTGGTGTGGACAAGTTCCTTGTTCTGTATTTATTGAACACCTACTATATATGAGGTGCTGGATACACAGAGATGAGAAGGATCTACTCACTTCCCTCACACAGCCTATCAGACTGAAGACCACGACAAAGCTGACAGTGCACATTTTCTTGCACTTTGATTGAGGTACCTATGGGGAGGACACTGTGAAAAATTCTGCATGATAATTCTTGGATAAATAAGACAGAGTTTCTGCCTTCATTCTAGTGGTATAAGACAGGTGCTCAACTACAGTTCAAATTAGAACATGAGAAATACCAGGAAAGCAGTCAGATCAAATGCCTTGGGGATTTGTTACATGCACCCTCTGTCCCTGTCTCTGTCTCTGTTCTCT
This sequence comes from Heterohyrax brucei, assembly GCA_028571685.1. Classification (NCBI taxonomy): domain Eukaryota; kingdom Metazoa; phylum Chordata; class Mammalia; order Hyracoidea; family Procaviidae; genus Heterohyrax; species Heterohyrax brucei. The sequence continues at coordinate 9,639,870 of CM053156.1, forward strand.
CTGTCTCTGTATGTGTGTGTGTGTATGTGCATGTATAGGGGAGACGTAGTGTGAGTACTAGGGAGGCTTCATTCATGTGTTCATTCCACCAACTCACTGAGTACCTACCTACTGTTTCAGTGCCTTGCTAGGTGTTGGGGTGTCATGATGAAGAAGACTCAGCCATCAAGGGGCCTTAAGTCCATTGGAATGGAAGAAAAATAATATGGTATGTCTCCAGTTGTAAGTGGTGCTGACTATAACTGGTTTCAGAGATGTTAAAATTTGAAGAAAATTCATGTTTTATAATTAATGGAGTAAGATAGTAATAGATAACTCAGTATACTTGCTATAGACCTTGCCCTGTTCTGAGTGCTTTACGTACATCAATTAATTTAACTCCTTTTTTTAAAAAGGTGGTTGCATGCAGGGACAAGGGGCTTGCATAGAGGCTTTGTTGAAACCTGAGGATGTGAATGAATGCATCTTACGAGGATAAACCCTCTGTCCATCCCATTTGAGGAAGTGATGCCTTTTCTAAGAACATAAATACTGAAAAATAGTAATTTGAAAACTTTAGTATAGCCAGCAACTAAGTATAGTATAGTATAGTATAGTATAGTACAGTATAGTACAGTATAGTACAGTACAGTACCGTACAGTACAGCACAGTACCGCACAGTACCGCACAGTACCGCACAGTACCGCACAGTACCGCACTGTACCGCACAGTACCGCACAGTACCGCACAGTACCGCACAGTACCGTACTGTACCGTACTGTACCGTACAGTACCGTACAGTACCGTACAGTACCGTACAGTACCGTACAGTACCGTACAGTACCGTACAGTACCGTACAGTACCGTATTGTACCGTATTGTACCGTATTGTACCGTATTGTACTGTATAGTACCGTATAGTACCGTATTGTACCGTATAGTATAGTATAGTATAGTACAGCAACTAAGAGATAAATGGCTCAGCAATGGTACTAATTTTTAATTTCTAACAGGTCCAAAGAATTAATGGGCTAAAGGTGTTTGTGTGTGTGTGTGCGCGCGCTATGCCAAGAAAGGAGGAGAAATGGAAAGAACCAAAGAAAATATTTCCCTTTTTCATTATTATTCAGAGTGCTAATTCCATTTTGATGAAGTGGCTTTGCAAATTGTGAGTGCTTAGGAAAACATTAAGAAAATTATTATAGCTTTTAGAGTTTGGCAATGTGTTTAACAGACTTAGAGTATTGGCATCCCATCCTTGGGAAGCAAGAATCTTTGTTTTTTAAACAGATCCTGGGGCTTCTTATGCATAATGAAATTTGAGAACCACTATTTAGACTCAGTCTCTGGGATTAAAGAGGCGTCGGTCAGGGGTTTGAGGGCCAAAGCGCTACCTAAACTGCTCTGCTGAGCTCAGTGTGGAAAAAGCCACTCTTAAGATGGCCTGTGGGTTGGTCTCAAATTGGTGGCGAAGTGTCTGGCCAGTGGATCTGGAGGAAGGCCATTCTGTGCAGGAAATGAGTACAACTTCTAAAGGGGGTGATGAGTGGAGTGTGACACATGGCAACTTGGAGAAGAGGAACTTCCTCGGATGGGGCAAAGCCAAGGACAGACAACTGGGGTTAGGAGCCAGCTATACCCATAAAAGGATCCTCGTCACCCTGGGAATGGATTTCACCCAGGTACCTTTTCCTTGCATCGCATCGGATACAAAGTACAGATTTAAAAAATTTCTTCCTATATTCTAGTGCCCTTTTCCTTACCACTTCACTGATTCTGTGGAGACTACCAGGGTAGAGGGGCAAAGGGAAGGAGGACCCACATTTACCAGAACCCCCTCTGGCATTGTCTGTGATAGCCAGGGGTATTCATGGGAATGTGAGTTAGGGAGTTAGGAAGTATCATTAAAGCAGAGAAATAAAATTTCAGTTGCTCTTAGGCTTGGTTTTATTAGACCGTTAGACAGGAGAGCATCATGAGAAAATGTACCTGGCAGAGGGCGTATAACATGCAAAAAGTGAGAGCACAGTACTTTTCAACATCTATCAGTCAATCAGTATGGTTGGAGCCACCCTTGAATGTCAGTTGGTTTTCCAGGTACCCTGAAGCTAGAGAAAGGGAAATGGGCATATGACAAACTGTCAAGGGGCTTGTGGTTTTTACCAATATGAAGCTTCCCCACTCCCACCTCCCTTGAACAAATACTCTTTGGATTAGTGCAAGCCTTTGATTAATTTTCAGAGTTCTGAAAAAGTTAGTATGAGATTGATTTGTGTCCCATCCCCCCCCATGATTCCCTGTGTTGTATAGTTGTCCTCCATTTTATGATCTGATATAATTTTTCTATGTATTATAAATCTTAAACTCTCTATGGTTAATGGAGCAAATTAGGTTATGTTAAAGAAGATTAGGATGGGATGCAACACTTACTCAGGTCTCTGCACTAATCTGTTTTAAGGGGAATTCTCCTGGGGTATGGCCTGTATTACCTTTTGTCTTAGATTTAAAAATAATAAAAGTAAAACGCCAAAATCCTTACCTGCTGCTGTCAAAACCCATAATGACCCTATAGAACAGAGTAAAACAGCCCCTGTAGGGTTTCCAAGGAGTGCCTGGTGACTTTGAATTGGCTACCTACCACCAAGAGACAAAAGGGGCAAAAAAATCAGCAGAGAGGGACCTCCTGTCCCTAAGAAAAGTCAGAAGCAGAAGAAGCCCTGTGAATTCTGAGTTCCTGCACTCAGAACCTCGCAGGTACAGAGAAAAACTGATGCCAAGACACACAGAGATCTCCAAGGAGTATCGGACCCACATGTGTTGAAAAGAGACAAAGAACAAGGACTTTCTGCCACAGCCGATAGAGAAAACTTTTCCCTAGTGCTGACACCCAGAATTCAGGCTTCTAGCCTCCTAAACTGTGAGAGAGTAAATTTCTGTTTGTTGAAGTCATCCGCTTGTGGTATTTCTATTATAGCAGCACAAGATAACTGAGACAAGTTTTGCTAAGTGTTCTTACTTTCATGGAGGAGCAGATTTTCCTAAATGCTCTACCATTCTGGAAATGCTTCTTCCATTTCTTTTTAAACATTAATCATTAGCAGTTCAAATGGTAACTCTCATTGCAGCATTCTTTTTTTTAATAACCCTCTCTCAGTTTAGCAAAAAGTCACTTTTGTATCAGCAGCCCATTCTAACGTTTGTTTACATTTGAATACAGTTCATTTTATCTGTGAATTCTCTGAGCACTTTATGCTGAGCATTTTAGGCTTTGGTCATAATGCACATTCTCTAATTCTCTTTCTGAAAAGGAGAATCTTTCCACCATGGTGTATTATGTCCTCAGTGGTTACAACTCAGGGGAATTCAGACTATTTCACAGGAGACAGAAGGGGTGGGGTAAGGTTTGGTTGGTTTTGCTCCTTCACCTGTTTCACCAGTGGATTCAGTAACCACACCAAGAACATGCCACTTGCAGAGTGAGCCAGAGACAGACATAGTGCGGATGAATAGTGTGGAAGAATAATTACAAATCAAAATTTTTAAAATGAATTTGAGCCCTAGTATTACCCTTTTTCTAAGTTAGCATTGGAATCCATGTTTGTCAAACAGTTATTGAGCATAAAGATACCACAATGAAAACTGAACTTAAAAGAGAATTAACTACCTTTTCCCCCCCTAAAGCTGAATCACCAGAAATGGTGTCAATTTCTTCATCCTTCATTATTTCTTTTTCTACTTTGTGATACTTTAAACACTGCTTTAGTTCATACTGGCTTCTTTTAATTTGAATCGTGAGACTTTATTTCTCAAGACATTTACGAAGAAGTATTATTTTATTATTTTCAAGAGGCCATGGGCTGCTCTTTGCTAAAGCTATTGCTAAAGCTATTGCTAAAGCTAAAGCTATTTCTAGAGAAGACTTTAAGCAGGTGAGTTTTGCATACTTGTTCATCTATGTTAAATAAGGCTTCCCATTCTAGTTCTTAAAAAAAAGTCCTGTGTTATATTCTAATACTCTTTAGATTCACTTACCCATTAAATTATTCCAGTCAAGTCAATTCCAACTCATATGGGATTCCAAAGAGCAGTTGGTGGTTTAGAACTTCTGAGCTTTGGGTTAGCAGTCAAGCTCTTACCCACTGGGCCACCAGGGCTTAGATTTATATCTTTCCCTGTCAGGAATTTAAATTGTGTGCTGGGGTTTGATTTGACATTTTCCAACGGTCTACTCTGTGTTATAAGGACACCTGGTGTTGAAGTTAGCTATTTGCTGCTAACCCAGATGTCAGCAGTTCAAACCCACCAGGCTCTCCTTGGAGAAAGATGTGGCAATCTGCTTTTGTGAAGATTACAGAAACTTTATAGGGCAGCTCTACTGTATTCTGTAAGGTCATTGTGAGCCAGAATAGACTATAAGGCAGTGGAAGCCTGTCTTACAATACAATTCTAAATAATCTATCATTTCTCCATTGATTTAAAATGGTATTTTAACTCAATTTTACTTTATGTATTAATCATTTCTGTACACACTATTCTGTCTTATTCAAATGGTATAATTATCATTGCTTTATATTTTATTAGCTAGTAAAACTAGTTTCCCCTCATTACTCTTCTTTTCGTGGATTTTCCTGACTGTATGCCTATGTTTATTTTTCCTTATGAATTTTGGAAGCAAATTCTCTAGTCTAAAAAGTATTCTATAAGTGTATTTATTAGGAATTTATTGTATTTAACGATTCATTTAGGGAAAATAAACACCTCCAAATTTGGGGGTCTTCCTATCCAAAAGTAAGGTATATCTTTCCATTTACTCAAGCGTTATAGATGTTTACTTTAAATTATCACATCATTTCAGGTTCCTGTCTTTTAATCCCAGCTCTTTCTTTGGCATTAATTAGAATCATTTGTCACTTAAAGTTTGCAGAAACTTAGGAGAGAGCTAAGATCCACATTCATTCATTTGTTTACTCATTCACCCATCAGTTTGTTCACTCATTAAAAGAGTACTTGAAGAGGTAGGACCAAGATGACAGAGTACACAGACATTTCCTGTGATTCCTCTAACAACAAAGTCTGAAAAGAGCAAATGAACCCAGTACACATGACATCCTAGGAGCCCAGAACACAATGCTTTCAGTGAAGAACAGAACACCTAGAAAAAAAATCTCAGTAAAGACATGGAAGATCTAAGCACCACAATCAACCAACTTGACCTCATAGACGTATATAGGATGCCCCACACAACAAAAAAAAGCTGATAAATTGTCCTGAGCAACAGAGAAGGGAGAGTAGCCCCAGAAATAAATAGGATTCCACAGACCTGACCTATTGGAAAAAGGATGAAGCCTTTGTGGTGAGTCAAGCAGTGGATCCTCCTCAGTGGGAGAAATTTCCTCAAGGATCCACCTGCACCTCTGGAACCAGTGGGAAACAGCAACAGAGCACTGAAAGCTAAGTCCTTGCATGTAACCCACCACTCATGGACCTAATCCTTCCATTCAACATTGGCCTCTCTCCTTTCTGCCAGGCAGTCCTGCATCCCTTCTCTGGAGGGCACCCTGATCTGTAGCCTAACACCATTAATTGAGCCCGAAATAGAACTTCTTAAGCCTACCCTGAGCTATTTTCCCGTTCCCTTCTCTGCATTGTGCCAGGCTCTGGAGTCTGACTGCATTAACTGGAAGTAGGATTCCTTAAGGCTGCCCCAAGCCATTCTCTGAGTCTCAGATGAGGAACAATTTTAAAAAACTGGAGGAAGGGAGGGAAAATCTTCTGGCTTCCTTAAGACAGAAAATCAGAGCAGAAACTGTTCCTTCACCTAGATTCAAATATAAGGTGATATGCCATCCTCACAGAGTCTCAGGGACAACAGTTGGCATCTTGCCTTTCTCAGCAGCTGCAGCCAGATATCAGTCCCTATACCAATTGCCCTTGCCTTTCTAGGACAGTAGGTGAGAGCCTATACCACACACTTGGTGACTGACTACCTACACACCTGAGCTGAACTGTATAAGAAAAATAAACATGTTCTTGGCTCCCATTTTTAGTAGCATCTCTAACCACCTGATGACAGGACATTAGAACCTCAGAGACAACAGTAATCAAACTATCACATTCAACCAGTCTATCTGGACATTTCAAAACAAGAAGCTAGAACACAGTAGGAAATAAATACAATTTACTGATAGCTCAGAGACAACTGTCAATTTCTGCTTAAAAAATCAGACTAATTTCCTCAGTAAGCTCCTAAAACAAGGAATCAGAATTTCCAGAGGAAGAGAACTTCCTGGAAGTATCAGAGGTAGACCACAAAAGATTAATATTTAGAACTCTTCAAGAGATGAGAAAGGAGATGAGGCAAAATGAAGCAGAGCATAATGACACATTGACAAGGCTGAAAGAATGCACTGAGCAGCAAGAATTAGAAATTCAGAAAATTAATAATAAAATTAGAGAATTAGGCAACTCAACAGAAAGCCGAAGGAGCAGAACTGAAACAATAGAAGGCAAAATTAGTGAGAAAGACACACATGGTATCAACATATTTGAGGAAAAATCAGATAAAAGAACTTAAAAAAAAATCATGAGACATTAAGAATTATGTGGGACTCTATGAAGAGGACAGTGAATACAGGGAGAATCATCAAAAACCTGATATAAAACTGTCCTGATATCACCAACTATGATAAGACACCTATTTTGAATGCTCATTTAACTCCCAAAAGAAAGACACCAAGACATATAAAACTTAAAACAACTAAAGATAAGGAGATAATTTTAAAAGTAGCTAGGAATAAATGATAAATAACTTACAAAGGAGAATCAGTAAGACTAAACTCAGACTACTTGGTGGAGACCATGCTGGCAAGAAAGCAATGTGGTGACACTTACAAAACCTTAGAGGAAAGTAATTGCCAGCCAAGAATTATATATCCAGCAGAATTGTCTCCCAAATATGATGGTGAAAGTAGGACACTTCCAGATAAACGGAAATTTAGGGAATTTGCAAAATCTGAACCATAATAACAACAAATGCTAAAAGGAGTCCTTTGGTTAGAAAAAACAGTAACACCAAGGAAGAATCCAAGAGCAGAACACAAAATAGAGCAATTGGATAGCAACCTGAAATAATCATAGACAAAACACTGAAAATAGGGACACAGAAATATCATTGTGTAAACATTATAACAAAACGGAGGAACTCAAAAGAAAATGTCATAGAACTTTCATATGAGGAGGAAGGCAAGACAATATAAAGAAATTAAAGACTGGTTTAAATTTAGAAAAATAGGGGTAAATATTAAGATAGCCAAAAAGGAAGCTATCATTCCTGTGCATCAATGTAGAAAACAAGAAGAATGTGAAGTTTCAGCAAATACAAAATCAGCAACATCAAAAAAGATGAAAACACATTAAGAAAAAAGACATGGCACAAAAAATTAAAAGAAACAAAGGAAGTGTCTACCACACAGACATCAAGATGACAGCACTAAGCTCATCCCTATCAAGATTTATGCTGAATGTAAATGGACTATATGCACCAGTAAAGAGGCAGACAGTGGCAGATTGGATTTTTAAAAAATGACCCTGTGTATATGAGACACATCTTAGACTCAAAGACACAAACTAAAACTCAGAGAATGGAAAAAATATATATCAAGCTAACAACATTCAAAAAAGAGCAGGAGTGGCAATATTAATCTCTGATAAAATAGACTTTAAAGTAAAATCCACCACACTGGATAAGGAAGGACATTATATAATGATTAAAGGATCAATATTCCAGAATTACATAACCATATTAAATAATGACACAACAACAGGGCTCCAAAATTCATAAAACAAATACTAACTGTATTGAGAACAGAATTAGTTCCACAATAATAGTAGGAGACTTCAACACAATGCTTTCAGTGAAGGACAGAACATCTAGAAAAAAAATCTCAGTAAAGACATGAAAGATTTAAGCACCACAATCAACCAACTTGATGTTATAGACATATATAGAATGCTCAGCACAACAGCAGCCAAGTATACTTTCTTTTGCAACTCATATGGAACATTCTCCAGAACTGATCACATATGAGGCCACAAAGCAATCCTTAATGTAATTCAAATGTGGAAATATTATGAAGTGTCATTTCAGACAGTAAAACCATAAAAGTAGAAAATAACAGAAAAAAAGAAGGAAAGAAAGTCAAACACATGGAAACTGAAGAACGCACTGCTCAAAAATGACTTGAGTTATGGAAAAAATCAAAGACAGAATAAATTAATAGAATCAAATGAGAATGAAAACACATTCTACCAGAACCTTTAGGACACAGGAAAACAGTGTTCAGAGATCAGTTTATCTCAATAAATGTACACATGCAAAAAGAAGAAAGGGCCCAAATCTAATAATTAATTTTCCTACTTGTATGAGTGGAAAGAGAGCTGCAAAAAAACTCCTCAGGCATCAAAAGAAAGCAAATAATAAAAATTAGAGCAGAACTAAAGGAATCAGAGGACATTAAAACAATTGAAAGAGTTAACAAGACCAAAAACTGCTGAAAAGATCACCAAAATTGATAAACCATTGTCCAAATTGACCAAAAAAAAAAAAAGAGGAAACAACTCGATCAAGAAGTGACATGGGCCATGTGACTACAGACCCCACTGAAATGAAAACGGTCATAAGAATACTACAAAAAATTTTACTCTAGTAAGTTAGAAAACCCATAGGAAGTATCACAAACAGAAGTAGAGCAACTAAATAAACCCATCACAAAAGAAGATACTGAAATGTGTAATTTTGAACTCCCAATCAAAAAAAGCCTAGGCCCTGATGGCTTCACTGGGGAATTCTACCAAACTTCTGGAGAAGAGTTAGCACCACTGTTACTAAAGATATTCCAGAACATAGAAAAGGATACACTACTCCAAAAATCATACTATGAAGCCAGCATAACCCTGATGCCGAAACCAGGTAAACACAGCACAAAAAGAGAATATCACACACTAATGTCTGTCACGAAATTACATGCAAAAATCCTCAACAAAATTTTAACTGATAGAATTCAACAATTAAAAAAAAAAGACCATGTGAGATTCATAGCAGGGATGTAAAGACGGTTCAACATTAGAAAAACAATGAATGTAATCAACCACATAAATAGAACAAAAGACAAGAATGACTTGTTTTTATGAATTGATGCAGAAAAGGCATTTGACAGAGTTCAGCTCTCATTTATGTTAAATCTCTCAGCAGAATGAAATAGAAGGGAAATTTCTCAGCATAAGAAGGGGAATCTACACCAACAACCAACATCATCCTAGATGAAGACAGTGAAAGCATTTCCCTTGAGAACAGGAATAAGACATGAATACCCATTGTTACCATTTTTATTCAGCATTGTCCTGGACGTTCCAGCCAAAGCAATCAGGCAAGATCAACAAAAAAGCATTGAAATTGATGAGGAAAAAATAACAGTATCTCTATTTGTAGATGACATGATTTTATACACAGAAAACCCTAAAGAACCCCCCAACTACTGGAAATAATAGGTGAGTTCAGCAGAATATCAGTATATAAACCAAACATATGTAAGTCAGCTAGATTTCTTGACACCCACAAAGAAACCACCAAAGAGGAAATCACCAAATCATTATCAATTACAGTCTTTCCCAAGAAGATAAAATACCTAGGAATAAAACTAAACAGATACTTAGAAGTACTGTGCAAAGAAAATTACAAAACTCTTTTGCAAGAAACCAAAAGAGACCTACATGAGTGTAGAAACCTACCTTGCTCATGGATAGGAAGACTTAACATTGTAAAAATGTCTATTCTACCCAAAGTGATCTGTAGTTACAATGCAATACCAATACAAATTCCAATGACATTTTATTAATGAAATGGAGAAACAAATCACCAACTTCATATAGAACAGGAAGAAGGCCTGGATAAGGAAAGCATTACAGAAGAAGAACAAAGTGGGAGGCCTCACACTATGTGACTATAGAACCCATTACACTGTCATGGTAGTCTAAACAGCCTAATACTGGTACAAAAATAGATATATAGACCAATGAGAATCCAAATGTAACATCCACATATAAGTAGCTGATATTTACAAAAGTCTAAGGTCTGTAAACAGGGGAAAAGATAGTCACTTTAAATGGTGTTGGTATAAATGGATTTTCATCTGCAAAACAGTGAAACAAGACCTATGCCTCATGTCATGCAGAAAAACTAACTCAAAATGGATTAAAGACCTAAATATAAAATCTAATACAATAAAAATCATGAAAGAAAATAACAGTGACAGTGGTGGGAGTCTGTTTTAGCCAGCTAGGGCGGCTCTAACAGAAATACCACAGAGTGGATGGCTTTAACTGAAGAAGGTTTATTCTTACATAGATAGTCCTGTAGGCTGCAAGTCCATATTCAGGGTTTCCATTCCAGAGGAAGGCTTTCCCCTTGTCAGCTCAGGAGAGAAGTCTGGTACTGCATCAGCCTTTGTCCAGGGAGCATCTTGGCACAGAAACCTCAGGTCTGAAGAACGTGCTCTTCTCTCGGTGCTGCTTTCTTGATGGTTCAAGGTTCACAATTCTCTGCCTGCTTCTCTGTCCTTTTATCTCTCATACGATGAAAAGAGTAAGACTGGGGCAAGCCATACTCCAGGGAAACTTCCTTTACAGTGGAGCAGGGAGGTAATCCTATGAAGGGATTTGCAGCCCCACCCTAATCATTTAACATACAGTTTAGGAAAACCACAAGATGGAGGACAGTCACAGGATACTGGGAATCATGGCCTAACCACATGGCTACACATATTTTGGGGGGGACAAAATTCAATCCATGACAGAGTCCTAATGTATCACATTAACAGACTACAAAATATTACAGAAAATGCACAAACATCAAAAGAGAAAACAGATAACCGGAAACTCCTAAAAATTAAACACTTACACTCATCCAGAGATTTCACCAAAAGAGTGAAAAAAACTACCTGCAGACTGGGAAAGAATTTTTGGCTACCGTGAATCTGATCACCATCTAATCTCCATTATCTAGAAGGTATTGTAAAACCTCAACAAGAAAAAGACAAAGGAATAAAACCAGGGACCAAAGATATGAGCAGACACTTGACCAATGAAGACATCCAGGCAGCTAACAGATACATGAAGAAATGCTGATGATCGTGAACCACTAGAGAAATCAAAATCAAAACTACAGTGAGATGTTACCTCACCCCAACAAGGCTGGTATTAATCCAAAAAACACAAAATGATAAATGTTGGAGAGGTTGTGGAGAGACTGGCACTCTTTTACCCTGCTTGGGGAAATGTAAAATGGTACAACCACTTTGAAAATCGATTTGGCAGTTTCTTCAAATGGTAGAAATTGAAATATCGTATAAAATCTGACAATTAAGTTCACAAACTCAACCTAGAAAAGGTGCTACATACCTCATTGCTGAATATCACCGTGGTCACCTTAGAAGTATTTTCCTTGGGAAGCTATGCACTGACACCAGTGCCTAGTCCACCCTTCAAAGCAATTTTGGAACTCTTTTTCTGGAATGGCCATGAGAGCTGTCATTGTATTACACTTGATATGCTGAATATCATCAAAATGTCTTTCTTTCAATGTTTCATTTATCTCCAGGTAAAGAATAAAGTCATTGGGGGCCAAATCAGGTAAGTAGTTAGGGTGCTCCAATACAGTTATTTGTTTATTGGCTAAAACCCACCTCACAAACAACCATCCAGTTAAGTTTACGAAGTTGCTACCATGTCACCGTGCACAAGGGCCATTCCAGAAAGAGTTCTGAAATCACTTTGAAGGGTGGACTAGGTGGTGGCAATGGTGCATAGCACCCCAAGAGGAGTGCTTTGAAAGTGACTGTAGTGATATTTGACAATGATGTCTGTAGCACTTAGAACAGTTAAGTTTGCAGATTTAATTGTCAGATCTCATATGATCCAGCAATCCCACTGCTTGGAATATATCCTACAGAAATAAGGACTCACTCAGATACATGCACAACAATGTTTATTGTAGCACTGTCCACAACAGCAAAAAGATGGAACCAATCTAGGTGCCCATCAACAGAAGAGTGGATAAACAAATTATGCTATATTCACAAAATGGAATACTATGCAGTAATAAAGAACAATGATGACCTTAAGAAACATAACATGGAGTCATTTGGAAGACTGTCAGTTGCAAAAGGACAAATATTGTATGAGACCCCTATTAGAAGACATAAGAAAAGGTTTAAACACAGAAGAAAGTAATCATTTATGATTACCAGAGAGGGAGGGAGGAAGAAAGGATATTCATAGGTAGTAGATATGAATTGGGTTAGGTGAAGGGAGTGACAGCACGCAGTTGAGAAGAGGTTAGCACAGCTGTACTATACCAAAAGCTGAAAGGTTTTCTATATACAACCCAACATTTTGAAGGACAGAGTGGCAGAGACAAGGGTCTGGGAAACATGGTTTCAGGGCAAATCTAGGTCAATTGGCATAATTAAGTTCTTTTTAGGAAAATGTGCTGTGTGCTACTTTAGTGAGTGGCGTCTCAGGTCTTAAAAACTTGCAAGTGGCCTTCTAAGTAGCATCAATCTGTCTTAGTCTACCTGGAGAAGAGAAGAATGAAGGGTATCAAAGACAAGGAAAATATGAGCCCAGGAGTCAGGAAGTGCATATAATCTGAGACTACATCAGCATGAGACCAGAAGAACGAGATAGTGCCTGGCCACCACCAATGACTGTCCTGATAGTGAACATAACGTAGAGTCCCTGGTGTAGCAGGAGAAAAGTGGGTGTGCAGAACTAGAACTCTATTAAAAGTCCACACCTGATAGTCTGTCAGACCACAGGATGCCCTGAGGACATTGCTCCTAAAGTCTCCATTAGCCCCAAGCTTAAAACAGTACAGAGACCAACTCTTCAAACAAAAATTGGACTGAACTGTATGACAGAGTCATGCTGGTGAAAAATGTGCTTCTTGACTTAAATGTATACTCGAGGCTGTCTGAGCAGCTTTTGTCCAGAGGCAAGATAAGAGGGTAGAAGGAGACAGGAGTTGGTTGAATGGATATGGGAGGTACAGGCCAGAAAGTAAGAGTAGGAGTATGCTGTCACAGGGTGGAGAGAGCAGCTAGAGTTGCATAGCAAGGGGCTTTTTTTTTTTTTTTTTTTTTTTTTTTTTTAATGGCAAATTGACTTGGACTGTAAACTGTCAATTAAAGCACAATGAAATATTTTTTTTCAAAAGTACTTGAGGCTGATTATGTCCAAGCATGGTGCTGAAGATATAATTGTGAACAAGTTAAAAAATAAAAAGAAGGTCGAAGGTCCCTCCTCCAGGAGAGTGTACAGTATTGGAGGTCTGTAAATAAATATTAGGTGTATCCCTGAATTAGAGCAGCTTCAGATTCATGAATTTGGGCAACTTGAAAGCTTCGGGAAAATTTTACCTCTGGAAACGCAAATTCAGCATATGACTATTTTTTCATAAAGTTAGCTCTAGTGGAATCACTATTTTCAGCTTTATGATTTTTCTTGTTAACACCAAACTATTGTTAGAATAGCACATTTATTTCTGCTGTGTGTTGGTAACTTTTTTAATGAAAAAGTGTGTCTTAGGGGAATAATTTTCTGTGTTAATTGTGTGCAAGCAAAGTACTCTGTGAGAGAAAGAATTCATTCTGGAAAAGTAAGGAATGCAGGAAAAAGAAATGTTGGAAAAATTTCATAAAGTGAAATTTAATGCAAAATCCAAGGTTCATGTCTCCATGCCTCCCTCCACCTTCCAATCTTATTTATTTATTTCAGATTAAATTTACATGGGATACCTCTGGCAGTCTTTTGTGATATGGTATGGAGTTGGCAAACACGTTTTATAAACCCATTACAAACTGATACTATAAATCTTTGGCTAGGGCCTAAACATCAGTTCTCTGTGCTTAAAGAGCATCAGAGTATACCTTCTATGGAATGTGAGTTCTGAAGTTACATGTAATGCCACCAGCAGTTTTGTGACTTTAGAATTGTGTGTTTGTCTAATCCTGTCATTGAGGAGGAAACTGCAGAAGCCTGAGAACTGAAGTGACTTGACAAAGTCCACAGTGTTAGTGTTCGGCACATCTGGGACTGGAGCCCATTCGTTGCTTCCCAGCCCAGAGCACTCATCTAAATAAGGAAATTGACAAGGATTTCTGGATGATAAAATGGGACCTATTGTAGATTGAATTGTGTCCCCTCAAAATGTGTGTCAACTTGGCTAGGCCATGATTCCTAGTATTGTGTGATTGTCCAACATTTTGCCATCTGATGTGGTTTTGCTGTATGTTTTAACTTCTATGTCTGTGATGTTAAAGAGACAGGATTTGAGGCAGTTATGTTAATAAGGTAGGACCCAATCTATGAGATTAGGTTGTATCTTGAGTCAATTTTGAGATAAAAGACAGAAGCAAGCTGAGAAACAGGAGGCCTCTCACTACACCAAGAAAAAAGAGCCAGAACAGACTGTGTCCTCTGGATCTGGAGTCCCTGCACTAAGAAACTCCTAGTCCAGAGGAAGATTGTTGAAAAGGACCTTCCTCCAGACCTGACAGAGAAAGAATGCCTTCCCCTGGAGCTGGCATCCTGTGTTTGGATATCTAGTCTACTAGAACGTGAGAGAATAAATTTTTGTTTGTTAAAGCCATCCACTTGTGATGTTTCTGTTACAGCAACATCAGATGACTGAGTCAGGGCTCATGAGCCGTGGTTTGGACTGAGGGCCAAGGACTGAGAACAAACAGAAGGAGTCAAGTGGTCCCAAATTTATGAATGTCCTGAGGGGGACTTGCAGGAATGGAGTTCAGTGCATGCTGCCTCATCAGAGAGAGGTAGCTTCCTATTTAGTGGCACATAGCGCAATCTGACAGCCTTATGCCATATCCTAGGGCTTCCTGGGTGTCCAGAGTCCTCCGTACAGTTATTAATACAGCCCTTAGTTCTCAGAGGGGATTGAGGAGACGTGAGTCTAGTCCACCATCTCAGTCTCACCTCCTCAAATTTCTTGATATAGACAAGTAAGCTCCTCCACTGCTGAGAGACAGAGAGAGAGATTTATATCAAGGAAATGGCTCATGTGGTTGCAGTGACTGCAAAGTCCCAAGTCCACGGGTCAGGACTGAGGCTTGACTCATGCAGCTGTAGGGGCTGATGAATGTAAGACTGGTAGGTTAAATAGCAGGTCTATAGCTCACAGAATGTGGAAACCTACAAATCTCAAAATCGGCAGATAGGAAGGCAAATCTCTAGCTTACAGGCTGCAGAAAATAATGAATACTTAGAGTAGCAAGTAAGCTCCTCCTCAAGTCTTAGCAATGGAGGTCAGATGGCAAGCCAGATGCAGGATCCAGAGCCAGAAAAAGCCAGTGAGCTTAGCCAGACAGTTCACCTATATTGGATGCAGGCCACATCCTCAGGAAACTCCCTTTCATCTCTGATTTTTGATAGCAGATCTCATTATGGAAGTGATTACATTATATCAGATATTGTAATGGAAGTGATTACATCACTATGTAGCTGCCAAAGTTCATTGTAACTGCTGAACCACTGAGAATCATGATCCACCCAAACTGACATACAACATTAACCATCACTGTCTGTGTCCTTTGGAGTTTGGGGGACATAGTGGAGATTTCAGCCACAGCTCTGGGGGCCACTGCTTGTAAGTTTGAACTGCCAACTGTGCCCAACAGTAAGAGAAGGTACTGATCTTATTTCTGCCCCAAAGTCTTCCCCAAATTCTTTGAGAAGCAGGGTGGGAGTAAGTGAGTACACTCTGGGGACAATTATCAAATAATGGAGACAGACAGCTAGTTGGTAAAGCCCCAAATTCTCCTTTTACAGACAGGCAGTTGTCGGAGGAATTCTGTAAACTTCTCAGAAGTCCAGATAGACTGAAATCCTCATTGCCTACACAGCAGCCTCAATAATGTATTCTTATTAAATGGCTTTTTATCTGTCGCATTGTCTTTTGTGTGCTGAGATTACCTCCAAAATCATCCTTGTCTCATGCTCTGCTTTCAGGAGACCCTAAATGAAGACAGAAATGTTTCATGTAGAGAGCTCCCAAAAGAGCATTGTAAGTTCTCCATGAGAGGGTCAACACTGGGAACTGCCGTGCTTGGAGGGTACCTTTGCAACATTACTTCCATGCCAATTTAGTAAGATCTTTCTTAGTCCTGGAAATCCTGGTGGTGAAGTGATGAAGTGCTACGTCTGCTAACCAAAGGTTTGCAGTTCAAATCCACCAGGTACTCCTTGGAAACTCTATGGGGCAGTTCCCCTCTGTCCTGTAGGCTTGCTATGAGTTGGAACTGGCTCAACAGCAGTGAGTTTTGTTTGGCTGGGTTCCTATTCCTTAACCACATCTCTCCCTTTCCTCACTTTCTTCTACCATGGAGAAGCTGGAAGGAAGAAGGATGGGTGAAGAAGGGCAGGAGAAGCTCGGGAAGGAGAAGCTCAAGGAGAAAAGCAGAAAGTGAACATTTTCCACAACGCCTGTGTCTCTCAGGGATCTCTGACCAAAGCTGGCTCTCCAGCTCCTGGCTTGATGACTACCCTGTACTGGATTCCTTCCCTTCCATTTCTCACTCCCCTACTTTCCTGCCTATGTTTCATGACGTGACAACGAAATAAACTATTTTCAGTTAAATCCTTGTCTCATGATCAGCTTCTTCTAAATTACGACAGTCATCGTCACTTAGATCTGAAATGTGGGGAGTTATGAAGTTAGAATCTTTCCTCTCTATAACATGGCTCCATCTTGCTACTTGACTTCAGATCTTTGTGTAGTGTGTAAAATACTTGTCCAACTCCAATTCATTCTAGAGTGTATTCTTCTTGCCAAGTAAGAGCTGCCTCTATGCTGGTTGGACAGCCACACAATTGAGGTAAAATAGCTTTGGTGGGCCATGCCCCATGTTGGTTCCACAACTGTTGCAAGAATCCAGTCTTCCTGTTTCCTTAACATGAAGGTAGCCTCAGATTGTTCAGCAGTCATTGTCCTGGTCTGATTTTTGTGCTGTTGTGAAGATGGGGACAAAATATTGTTACAGACTATCTCTGGTTCCCCTTATCCTTCTCTTCAGTTCTGCTAGGAGTGAATCTTTTTTGGAGATGTGGAGCACATTTGCTGTTGGTCAGTGCATAGGAATAGTGTAAGACGGTGGGAGAACCTGGAAGAACTTGAAGGAATTTTTGGATGAAGTCACTGAGCTTGCTCCAAACAGAACAAAGTCACAACAATATTCATGGCCAGATAAATTATGACAATTTATGGCAAAATGGAACTTTGGGGTTTTCTAATCACATACATTAAAATGGTGTAAAATTCAATGTAAAACTATTCTTAAAAATTAAAACCATTATTTTTCTAGATCATCAGTCTCTATTCAGTAACTCTTAGAGCCTTGCCTGAAAAGTAGGACAGATCCGGACAGATTTTTCCCAGACTTCATTACCAGAACCTGGCATCTGCCAGTTCTAAAGTAATAGAAGAGCAGCTTTGATATTTATTTTACTGATCTACCAAACGTGGACAAGTTAAACAGAAGTTTATTTTCTTATAGTTTAGCAGGATAGAAGTCTGAATTCAGGGTGCTAGTTCTAGGGGAAGGCTCTCTCTCTCTGTCAGTTCTGGGGGAAGGTCCTTGCCATCAATTTTTCCCAGTTCAGGAGCTTCTCAGCACAGAGACCCTGGATCCAAAGGATGTGCTCTGCTCCTAAGCTTCTTTCTTGGTGGCATGAAATCCCTGTCTTTCTGCTTTCTTCTCTTTTTATCTCTTGTACTATAAAGGGTGATTCAGGCCATATCCCAGTGAAACTCACCTTACCTGAATCAGGGCTGTGACCCAAATAAAGGTGCTGTGCCCTATTCTAGTCTTCTTTAACATAACTTAGTCTTGCTTCACTAACAACAGGCAGAGATTAGGATTTATAAAATGTTGGAAAATTACATCAGATCACAAAATGAAGAACAATTACCTAGTTCTAGAAATCAGGGCCTAGTCAAGTTCACGCACATTTTAGGGGAAAGTATTGAATCCATGACAATACTGAAACCAAACACTATAAAGGAGCAAGCAGCCTTTGGCATAATAAGTTTAGGAGATACATTAGCAGGATATTGACATACATGTTACAAAATGATATCTGATTTATTTTCTTTATACATTCCAACTTAGATCCCATTGCACTGTTAAATCAACTTTGTCTATCCCCCAAATCAAGAACGTGAAACTTTCTGCTTCTCTAATCTAGCCGCAGAACCGTAGGACGGAGAATGACCAACAACAAGCCAGGCTGAATGCCATATCCAAGAGAAGGTGACTTTAGTTTCAGGAGATGATGCAAGAGAGAGAGATGCTATCATGACTGAGAGTCTGGGAAGGGAAAAATGAACGAGTGTGAGAGCAAACAGAAAAGATCAACAAGATGTCTCCTGCTTGCTGAGTGCTTATCTGGGTTGAGTCCTGAGACACAGGAATGGAGCTCCAGGAGGAAAGTCCCAATTCTTCTGGGACTCTATCACTTGAACCCCAAGCAGCAAAGAAAGAGTTGAGTTGTTATTCAATTCTATGTGTGTGTGAGAGTGCAGGATGCATGCACCTGTTTTGCCTGGCTAAGGAAGAGACAGTAGTATCTCTTCTTCCCTCAAATTACCAACAGAAACCTGAATTTCTTCAGCATAGAAGATGGAAAACAAGGAGAGCTTTGCATGGGTCTGACTGGTCTGTCCAATCTTTGCTGTCCAAGATAAGTGGCTCAGTGCCTGCACTACGCTTTTCTTCTGTCAATATTTATCTTGAAATTTATGTAACTCCTGGTAGATTTTGTGTGTGTGCACGTGCACTATTTAAGTGAAAGTTTACAGTTCCAGTTGCTTTCTCCACATAAAAATTTTTAAACACGTTGTTACAGCATACTCCTATTTTCCACCCCAGGTTTCCCACGCCAATTTAACCAGCTCCTGTACTTTTTTGCCTTCTCATCTCACTTCTGGATATGAGCTTCCCATTCTCCTTTCTTCCCATCCTCACATATCTACTGGAGCTGAGAAGCACACTCTTCACTAGTATCATTTTATGTCTTATAGTCCTAATTTTTGTCTGAGGAGTTGGCTTTGGAAATAGCTTTAGTTCTGGGCTAGCAGGGAGTCTGAGATCATGTTTTCTAGGGTTCCTCCGGTCTCAGTCAGACCATTAATTCTGGTTTTTCTCCTAGATCTAAATTTTGTACCCTTCGTTTCTCCTGCTCTGTCAGGGAATCTCTGTTGTGATCCTTGTCAAGACGGTTGCTCATGGGGTGATCTAGTTTTTCTTGTCTCAGGCTGATACAGTCTCTGGTTTCTGTGGCTCTATCTGTCTCCTGGGCTCATGTTTTCCTGTGTCGTTTGTGTTCTTCTCATTTCCTCCAGGTGGATTGAGATCAACTGATGCATCCTAGACTACTTAGCTTCTAATACCCCCAGAAGCCTCTCACCAAAATAGGATGCAGAACATTTTCTTAACAAACTGTTATGTCAATTGACCCTGAAATCATGACTCCCGGATCTCTGCTACTCTGTTCCTCAAAGTGTTTTGTTGTATTCAGAAAACTTCCAAACTTTTAGTTTAGTTGTGGTGACTTTCCATGTATTGTGTATTTTTCTTCCATTCACCTAAGATAATTCTTATCTGCTACTTAGTTTAGTGGAAACCCTGGTGGTGCAGTGTGTAAGGGATATATATGCTAACCAAAGTGTCAGTAGTTTGAATCTACCAGGTGTTGTTTGGAAGCTCTGGAGGAGTTCTACTCTGCCCTATAGGGTCACTATGAGTCAGAATCAACTCAACAGCAGTGGGGTTTTCTCTTTTTTTTCTTTTTTCTTTTTTGGACCTAGTTAGTCACTACCCCTTTCCCTCCCTCTCCACCTTTGTATTCATCAAAAAAATGATTTTTTCTGTATTTAAACCTTTTTCTTGAGTTCTTATAGTAGTGGTCTCATGCAATATTTGTCCTTTTGTGACTAATTTCACTCAGCATAATCCTTTCCAGATTTCTTTATGCTATGAGATGTTTCACAGGTTTATTGTTGCTCTTTAGGGTTGTATAGTATTCCTTTGTGTGAATATACCATAATTTGTTTACCCCCTCATCTGTTGATTGGCGTCTTGGTTGTTCCATTTTTTGCTATTGTGAACAGCACTGCAATAAACATTTTTGTGCATGTATCTATTTGCATGACAGCCCTTATTCTTCTAAGATATCTTCCAAGCAGTGTGATTACTAGATGCTATGGTACTTCTATTTCTAACTTTTAAAGGAAGTGCCTAGTCAGTTTCCAAAGTGATTTGTACCATTTTACACTTCCACCAGCAGTGCATAAGTGTTCTAGTCTTTCCATAACCTTTCCAACAGTTATTATTTTGTGTTTTCTGGATTAATGCTAGCTTTGGGGAGTGAAATGGCATCTCATTGTAGCTTTTATTTGCATTTCTCTGAGTCAGAATTGACTCAATGGCAATAGGTTTTTTTGAAAGGCTAATGATTGTGAGCATCTCTTAATGTATCTGTGAGCTTTCTGAGTGTCTTCTTTGATGAAGTGTCTGTTCCTATCCTTTGCCCATTTTCTAATCTGTTGTCTTTTTGTCACAGAAGTTTTTCAGTATCTTGTAGATTTTAGAGATTAGACCCTGATTGGATTTGCTGAAGGCAATTTTTTTTTGTTTTTTCAGAGTCTGTAGGTTGTATTTTAACTCATGGTGAAGTCTTTGCAGAAGCATTAAGTATTTGATTTTTAGAAGCTCCTAGTTATTTAGTTTTTCTTCACGTGTTTGTGTGTTGTTAATAATGTTTTTTAGTCTGGTATACTTTTTAAAACAGTATATTTGCAGTAGAGTAATTATGGCTGCAAATTCTTTACTACACCTGTCATTCAGAGATGGAGTCTAATGCTTGAACAATAGAGGATGGCAGAGAGAATGTTCTTGAATTTCCAATACTAGGTTTTAGGAAGTCTACAACTTTTGTGTGGGTCTCTGTGAACACTCTGAGGGCATTCTGAGCTTCTATTCAAGAAATCCAACTAACCTGAGTCTGCCATGCCACAGAGGTCACTTGTGCCATTATAGGCATTGTGGTCAATTGTTATAGCCTAGCCTAGCCTTCCAGCCATCCCCACCAAGGGGCCAGGGATGGGAGTGAAATTGTCGTGAACTCTCCAGAAGAACCCATCTACAAATGAACACCACCAGCTGACTTCTGTTGATAGTATGTGGGAAAAGAAGACTATCCAGCCAAGCTCTGCCTGCATTCTTGACCAATGAAATCATGAAATAGAATAATTGTTGTTTCAAACCACTGAGTTTTGGAGTAGTTTGTTAAGTAGCAAGAAAGAATTTGGACAGTAATATGGAGGAAGTAACTTAGTTTAGAGTAATATCTGAACTTAAATTCTAGCTCTGTTATTTATCACCTATGCTATCTTAACAAGTTACTTAGCTTCACCCAGCCTCATTTTACCCATGTGTAAAATATGAGTAATTATTTCTACCTCCTAGCCTTGTACTGAATATGGAATGAGAGCACAGTAAAGAGTATGGATAAAGCCAGTGCTCCCTAGTGCTTCTTTCTTCTTTCTCAGTCTCACGGTGACTGCCACTCCTAATGTAGGGCTTCTAAAGAGTTCTTTCAGGTTCAATCCCTTGCTGAAAATTTGCTTTTCTACCTCAAATATACTGAATCAGAATCTACCTTTTAACAAAACCTCCAGGTGATTCTTATGTATACCTTCCTGTAAACTTGTTGGAAATGAAAGTTCTCAGCAGGAAATGTACTGAAAATGCAAATTCTCAGCATGGATTTGAACCTTAAGGCACTAGTTTAAAGCCCCGTCCCAGTCACACCCTTTTCTCTATGGCTTTTTTAAAGAATGTACCAAACAACACCTTTCCCTGATCCTCTCAAGATTTCATCATCCTCTCTCTCTTCCCTGGCCACTCACTGCCATACCTGATAAAACTAAACATTAAATACTTTAGGAAAAAGCACAGGATTAAAAAAAGGCATATTGCGCATGAAATGACTGTGAATCCCTGCTCTAGGTAAAAAAAGTATATATATATTTTTGCATATACAAGCATTGCCAGTTAAGTGCAGGAACTCATCCTAGAAGCAGTGCTCCATATCTCATTGCTGAATATCACTACTCTCACCTTCAAAGTATTCCTTTTGGGAAGCTATGCACCAATGCCAGCACCAAGTCCTCCCTTTAAAGCAATTTTGGAACTCTTTTTCTGGAATGGCCATCAGAGTACTGAATGTCATCCAAATGTCTTCCTTTCAATATTTCCTTTATTTTCAGGTAAAGAAAAATGTCACTGGGGGCCTGATCAGGTGAGCAGGGATGGTGTTCCAATACAGTTATTTGTTTACTGGCTAAAAACTCCCACACAGACAATTATACAATTAAGTTCATGAACCTGCCACCATGGGCAATGAACATTCCAGAAAGAGTTCCAAAATTGCTTTAAAGGGTGGACTAGGTGCTGTGGTCAGTGTATAACCTCTCAAAGGGAGTACTTCAAAGGTGGCCGTAGTGATATTCAGCAATGAGGTATGCAGCACGTCGGAACAATTAAGTTCACCAACTTGATTATCAGACCTTGTGTTTCATTGCAATAAAATTAACAAAAAGGCCAGGTAAATACATATATATACATAAACATACATATATGTGTGTTCATCTGACCTTTTTTAAAAAAATCTATTGTGGTGAAATATATCAATAACACATTTCGATCATTTTTATATGTATAGTTCAGTGATGTAAACTACATTTTAGCATGTTGTACAACAATCATCACTATCCATGTTCGACCTTTTCTTAATCACTATTGTAAGCAGTACCACCTGTGTTGTCGATGCTAAAAAAATGGTGGAGTCACTTACACCGTGCCTGGAAGAGTATGGCTGCTACCTGATTTCAAAGGGCCAAAGTTTAAGATAGTAAGTAATCTAACTTTCGGAAATTGTAACTTGTTTGTGTAGATTTGTGTATAATTCACAGTTTCTGCTTTTTAACTCTTGCATTGCAGACAATGTCTGGCTATATGGGACTCTGTTCAGCAGGTACTGACCTGTCAAGACCTGCATCATTTGAAGGGATTTCCAAAGACACTTTGGTGAATACCCAAAATGAACTGCCCTGAATTTCTTTGTTCCTTTGAGTATAAAAACCTCATACTGCCTCATCTCAGGCTTAGCACCCAGCCTCATAATGTGTGTTGCCAAATTCACAGATTATATGATTGGCTAACACGTCTCTAGCATTGTTTTACCTTTGTTTCAACTCTTAGAAACTATTCAAAACTTTCCTCTGCACCAGGTAACAACTAATGAACTTTGGTTCTATGTATTTCCTATTCTGGATATTTCATGTAAGTAGGATCATACGATTTTTTTCCTTCTGTGTATTACCTGACTTTCAAAAAATACATTGACTTGAACAGATACTCCAATAAAGAATCAGGAAAGGAGATAAAGGACATTACAAAAACAAACAGATAAAAAGCTGCATCATGGCCCACAGTTTTTTTTTGTTTTTGTTTTTGTTTAAAAGCTATCAGAAGTATATAAAGAACAGCAGCTCTATATGCCTGTGGACTAGGTGGGATTCTCATAATCAGAAAATAAATGGCTTCAAGGTGGAGGCTCTCTGTCCCTTGGTCAGGTGCTGGCAGGCGCTCATCCATCCCATGTGGTGGACACTGCTCCAGTGGCTTATCCAGAAAAGAGGTGCAGGAATGCACATTTTAATGATTGAAAATCTTAAACCACATGTGCTTTAAAAGCCCACTCCATTTTTCATATTTACTTAGAACAATTAGCCGAAATAGATTATTTATGAACCCTTGATTGCTCTTCTCTTATATTGTAGACAGCACTCTACTCTGTATAATAAGCCACAAAAAGTCTCCTTTTGTTCCCAGTCTATAGTTATTTTCACAAGCCTTAGCTCTCTTTTAAAGAGCTAATTTCATACTCAGTCCTGGAGCCAGAACTTTGCCTACCACTCTGCCCTCTTTGCCCTTTTCTGTTCATCTGACTTACTCATATTCCAGAGCCCTGTAAGATATAATTCAGAGCTGACTAGTCCATTAGGACTTGGTGTGAGGTCTGGATCCTTGTCCCTTCCTTGTGTGCTTGTATAGATCCTTTGGAGCTGGCACCCCATTGGAGAAATGGACCATATCAACAGTTGGATCTCAGACAGGCCTGGTTTAACTCATGGCAGAAAAAAATGACAATGGCTCACATGTATAGATGCTGTTGATCATAAAGTACTTCATAAGTTAGGCTTATTTGAATATCACCATTCCCCAGAAGGTAGGATTAGCCCTAATTTACAGAGGAACACTTAAGACTTGTTGAAGTTATACAACTTGCCCATATCACAGATCTAATAGATACAGCCAAATTTCAAATCCGGTTTGTTTGGTTCCAAACCTGGCATTTCCTGACTGTCATGAATTGAATTATGTCCCCCCAAAATGTGTGTATCAATGGCTAGGTCATAGTTCTCACTATTGTGTGATTGTCCACCATTTTGTCATTTGATGTTATTTTCCTGTACTGTGAATTCTGTTTCTACAACGTTGATGAGATGGGTTTACTGGCAGGACTCAACCACCAAGACTGGATTTTGTCTTGAGCCAGTCTCTTTCAATATATAAACAAGAGAAACAGAGAGACATGGGGACTTCATACCACTAAGAAAGCAGTGTCAGGAACATAGTATGTCCTTTGGACCCAGCCTCCTGTACAGAGAAGCATCTAAACTAGGGGGAAGATTGATAAAAGCACCTTCCCCCAGAACTGATGGAGACAGAAAACATTCACCTGGAGCTGGCACCCTGAATTGGATTTTTAACCTACTCTACTATGAGAGAATAAATTTCTCTTTGTTAAAGCCATCCACTTGTGGTAATGCTATTACAGTAGTGCTGGAAAACTAAGAAACTCACCATTTCATTCTACTTCTAATTATGGTTGATATTAGAAATTGGATCTTTCTGTCCTTCAGCTGGATTTTTTAAGTACACAACGTGGCATTTTTCCCACTACAGCCCGCAATGCTTTGACTGGAGGACAAGGCATGGATGCTGCCCAGATCATTATCAACTCAGCTCATATCCCAACGTATTTGCTATGAGTTTTTCAAGTGCATTAAAAGTTGCCATTTATGGAGCTCATTTTAGGTGCCAGGCCCTGTCCTAAGCCAAGCAAAACAAACAAAATACCTAACCCTTGCCACTGATTCCACTGTGACTCACAGTGACCCTACAGGACAAGGTAGAACTACTCCACAGTTTCTTAAGAGTGGCTGACGTATTCAACTGCCAACCTCTTGGTTAGCAGCCAAGATCTAAACCACTGGGCAACAAGGCCTCCAGGATTTGTACCTGTTCTTTTACATACATCATTCTACTTAGTTTTCACATCAGTCTCCAAAATAAGTATGAGGTGGTATGAGTCTGTGGTTGAATTCTCACTTTCCATGTGAGGTGCCTGGGCTTGATTCCTGACAATGTATCTCAGAAGCATTCACCATCTATCAGTGGTGTATTGTATGTTGTTATGATGACGAACAGGTTTCAGTGGTGCTCCCAGACTAAGACATACTCTAAAAAAGGCCTGGCAATCTGCTTCCAAAAACCAGTCAATGAAAATACTCTATGGATCACAATGATCCAGTGTGCAAGCTAGCTTTTTGTTCCATATGTTGGGGGCCTACTCTATGGCAGCTAACAAATGATAGACATAATCAAGGCCAAGATGGTGGAGTCATCAGACACTTCCTGTGATCCCTCTTACAACAAAGACTTGAGAAAATGAACAAACCAATTATATATGACATTCTAGGAGCTCTGAACATCAAATGTAAAGCTGAAAAGTCAGACTGAACAGCAGGAGAAGGAGAGAAGTTTCAAAAACAGCAAGGAGCTGCCAGATCTGATTCAGCAGGAATCAATACCCTATAGATGGATCTCCTAGTGCAAGCACAGTGAGACAAGGACTGGCATTCAGAATGTGTTTTCCAAATTGAGAGAGACCAAACTGTGCTTAGTCCATCCGTGTCTTCAGAATTAGTGAAAAATAATATTAGATAATCAAAAGATAAGAAACTTCTGTCTAATATACCCCACGTGGTGCAAAAAAACTCTCGTTTAGGGTGAACCTTTCTCCCTCACCTGCTCTCTTTGCACTGTGCACTGAGTCTGAGCCTGCTCCCAAGACTGACACATCCTCTGGGCTGGAAGGAGGACTTTTTATGCTCCCAAAGCTATTCTCCCAGCCTTGGAGATGGAACAAATTCAGGGAAAAAAAATAGTCTACCAGCTCCCCTAAGATGGGAATTCAGGGCAGGAACAGTTTCTTTGCCTTTTATTATTAGGTGCTACAGTGGACTGAACTGTGTCCCCAAAAATGTGTGTAGCTATTTGGCTGGCTGATCATTCCCAATATTTTGTATTTTTTCCAGGCTATATATCCTAATCTCTGCCCGTGGCTAGTAGGATGATAATGTTAAAAAAAAAAAAAATTTAGAGAGGGATAGAGCCAAGATGGCAGACTGGACACACATCTGCTTAATTCCCTCTGAAAACTAAGGCCCGGATTGACAATTGAATGGAGAATTCTGGACACCTAATGAGCCTTAGGACACAGTACAGGGTTGTCAGATTGTACTACATGCCACTAAATGGGAAACTTCTCTCTCAATGAGCCCCACTCTTGCTGACTTGCGTGGACTGCCGATATTGGCAATTTTCTTTTTTTCTTTTTGTTGGCTGCTAAGTGGGGGATGGGCATGAACCAGCAGATGTGCAGAGCTGCAGTGCTGAAACAAGCAGCATGTTGCACAGCAGAGAGACAGTGTGTGGGATAGCCATGATTTGAAAGCCTGGTGGTGGATTGAGGGCACCACAGTCCATCCACCATCTTTTCTGAGCTCCATCATAGGTTCTGCTGTTCTGCAGTGGGAGGGGCACCTTGACCCAGGTGCCGCCTTAGTCAGCTAGAAGATGATTCATCCAACTGGAGGCCTCGGCAGGGGCTAATTTCCAGACTGGGAGGCAGTGCCAGTCTGAGGAGCACTTTTCCAAGAGAAAGGCTGTGCTTAGCACACTGTTGACTTACAGGTAGGGCCCAGCTGATGATGACAACAGAGCTGTAGCCCCTCCCTACTTCAAACAATGTCATAGCATCTGGGGATGGCTGAAGCGGTGCTTCCATTGTCAGTCAGAAGGTAGGGCATGCCACACTGGACAGCCTGACATTTTGGAAGCTGTCAGATAGCTTTTAGCTTTTTAAGGTAGACTGCCAGAGAAATATCTGCTGAGCAGCCCAATGGCATCTCCTTACTGACCCACATTGTAGGGTCGGTTGATGGCCACACAGTGACTCCAAAAGTTGGGCCATATTCTTACCAGCCAGGAGATGGAGTCTGCCACCCCAGATAGTCCACTGGGGTCAGTCACTACAGTACACGCAGATGGTTGGTGACCCACTCTCTTCACAGAACTACACCTCAGCTCCTGTAGTTGTAACACCAGAGAAACTAGATAGCCTCTAGATAGCCTGAACAGGCAACAGACCATCACTAAACTTTTAAAGAAACAGCCCACCATGGCTCCATAAAACTCCCAAAATAATCAAAAGACTTTCCAGATGAAGAAGACTTTCTGAAACTATCAGGGGTTGAGTACAAAAGAATTATATAGAGAGTCCTCCTAGAGATTAAACAAAATGCAGAACAAAATGAAAAATTAAGCAAGCTATTCAAACTGATGGAACCTCAACGCTCTGAAATTCAGTAGATAAATAACACAACTACAGAATTAGACAATTCAATCCAAAGCCAAAAGAGCAGATGGAAGTCGGACTTAGTGACCTTGAAGACAGCAACTCACAGTAGCATTTATGAGGAGAAATCAGAAAAATGAAGAAGCATTGAGAAACATGTAGGACACTATTAAAAGGAATAATCTAATATTAATTGGAATTCCTGAACAGGGAGGTATAGATGAAAACCCAAAGAGCATTATTGCTGGGTTGCTGACAGAAAACTTCCCTGAAATTATGAAAGAAGAGAACATACATATCAAAGATGTTTATCGAATGCCACAAAAACCAGACTCCAAAAGAAAGACATCAAGACACTATAATCAAGCTAAATAAAATGAAACATAAGCATAAATTCTTAAAGGCAGTGAGACTCAAAGCAAAGCTAACATTCAGAGGGAAACACTGTAGGACCAATGTAAACTCTTTTGTCTGACTTCTTGGCAGAAATGATGTTGGTAAGGAGGCAGTGGGGTGACACATTCAAAGCCCTGAAGGAGAAAATCTTCCAACCAAGAGCTATATATCCTGCAAAACTGTCTTTCAAATATGAAGATGAAATTAAGACATTTGCAGATAAACAGAAGCTTACAGACTTTGTAAAAACCAAACCAAAACTATAAGAAATACTGAAAGAACCTGTTTGCTTAGAAAAACAAAACTATTAAGTATATATTAAGGATGCAGCACCCAGAATCCTACTCAGTTAGAGAAGTCACACAACTCAATCAAAGCTATGATTTTAAAATAGAGGAACCAGTGATCATATCTTGAAAACTATGACAGCATCACACTAAAAAGAAGGATATACTACAGTAGTTATTGTCTATTCAGATAGAGAGGAAGTTAGAAACATATGAGAAAGTGAAAATTGGTTTTTAGCTTAGAATATTCAGGGAGATCATAGGGGTAGCTGCAAAACACAGTAACAAGGCAGTATATCAGAACAGGAAACATAATACAGGAGTCTCAAAAATACAAAACCAACACTGAAAAAACTGAAAAGTCAATCCATAAAGAACGACCCACAACAGAATACTAAGAGCAATATGGAAAACACCAACACAAAAATAAATACTTCAAAACGACAGCACTAAACATGTACCTGTCAATAATTACACTTAATGTAAACAGACTGAATGCTCTGATAAAGAGACATCATGTGACACCTTAAATGAAAGCACATGACCTGTCTATATGTTGCTTAAAGAGACATACCTTAGACTTAAAGATATGAGCAAGCTAAAAATTAAAAGATGGAATAATATGTACCAAGCTAACAATGTATGAAAAAAGAGCAGGTGTGACAATATTGATCTCAGAAAAAATAGATTCTAATTTTAATTTTAAATCCACCACTATGGACAAGGATGGTCACTATTGCTGAAAGGTTCAAAACATAAAGCAGGACTTAACAATATTAAATACTTATGCACTTAATAGTAGAGCATCTAAATACATTGAACGACTACTGACTACACTGAAAAATGACATAGATCACTTCATAATAATAATTGGAGCCTTCAATACTCCACTTTCAATAATGGACAGATCATCAAGATAAAAGCTCAATAAAAGGCCCAGAAGTTCTTATTGCGACAATTAACCAATTAGACCTCATCAACATATGTAAAACATTTTATCCATCAACAGATAAGTACACCTGCTTCTCCATTGCACATGAAAATTTTCCAGAATAGAACACGTGTGTCATGGGTTGAATTGTGTTCCCCCCCGCCCCGCAAAAATGTCTGTTGATTTGATTTGGCTGTGAGTCCCAGTATGGTGCCCTTTCTCCCATGTGTTGTGAAACCTGCTTCTGTGAGATTGATGATAGAGAATGGTTTGCAGTTGTGTTAGTGAGGCAGGACCCGAGCTACAAGCTTGTAGAATATAAAGGAGAGAAGTGAGCTGAGGAAGTTGGAACCTCAAACCACCAAGAGAGAAGCACCAAGAGCAGAGCACATCCTTTGGACCCGAGGTTCCTGTGCCGAGATGCTCTCACTGGATTTAGACTCAGCCTACCAGACTGTGATGATTTTTCATTCTGAATGGACTAAAAACTTGTTACCCGATTTGCAGTTTACTGGACTGTGACAATAAAGCTTCTCTTCTTGAAGCCTTCCACTCATAGTATTTTCTGTTTGTTGCAATTGAACTGATTTTCCGTCTCTGAGAGATTGTTTCTGCTGTTTTTCCAGTTCAAGCAAGGTCTGCACTGTATTTTGGAAAGCATAGGCTTTTCTTCTTTAGGGGAATTTCTCTCTAAAATTGCATTGATGACTTGCTGCTGTATTAACCAGCTCAGCTGGATCTGAGAATGCATGAGGGTGACTTTTCCCTCTGCTCGTATTAGAGTCTGTAAGAATCGTTTTTTTAATCTTATTCACTTTCCTTGAAAAGGGATGATTCAGCTTTAGTAAGAGATGATCTTTTTTTTTTGAAAAAAAAAGCTACTTCCTCACTTAAAGAGAGTTCCTCACAGATCCAAATGCCAATAGTGACAGCTTTGCTGTATTTCTCAGCTTATAATAATAGAACTTTATGAAAAGAATGGGATAAGGTAGGATGATGTGAATGCCATCTGCCAGTGCTTTTCCCACCAATGACATCTGTCATGGATTGCATTGGCTCCCACCAAAAATGTATGAATTGATTTGACTCAGCTCTGAGTCCCAGTGTGGTGTGATTCTTCCCATGTGTTGTGAATCCTGCCTCTGTGATGCTGATGAGGGAGAATGGGCAGCAGTTGTGTTAGTGAGGCAGGACCCAAGCTACCAGCTTGTGATATATAAGGGAGAGAGTGAGCTGAGGAAGTTAGGAATCTCATACCACCAAGACAGAAGCACCAAGAGCAGAGCATGTCCTTTGGACCCGAGGTTCCTGTGCCGAGATGCTCTCACTGGATTTAGACTCAGCCTACCAGACTGATGATTTTTAATTGTGAATGGACTAACAACTTGTTACCAGATTTGCAGTTTACTGGACTGTGACAATAAAGTTTCTCTTCTTGAAACCTTCCACTCATGGTATTTTCTGTTAGAGCAGTACCCGGTGACTAGGGCAATGTGTTAAGACATAAAGTAAGTCTCAACAAAATACAAACCCCTGAATTATTACACAGCATCTTCTGGGAACACAAAATCATAAAAGTTGAAATCAATAGCAGAAAAAAACATAGATAGAAATTTGAACTCATGGAAACTGAATAAAACTTTGCTCAAAAAACAATGGATTTTAGAAGAAATCAAAGATGAAATCAAGAAATTTATGTAATCAAATGAGAATGAAAATACACCCTACCAGAACCTCTGGGATACAGTCAAAGCAGTGCACAGAGGTCAATTTATCTCTGTAAATGCACACATTTGCAAAGAAGAAAGAATTCAAACCAAAGAATTAACCGTACAGCTTAGACAAGTAGAAAGAGAGAAAACAGAGGAACCCCTCAGACATCAGAAGAAAACAGGTAATAAAAATTAGAGCACAACTACATGAATTAGATAGAAGGACAATTGAAAAAATTGATAAAACCAAAAGCTGATATTTTGAAAAGATCAACAAAATTGACACCATTAGCTAAAATTACAAAAGAAAAACAAGGGAGGAAACAAATAACCTGAATAAGAAATAAGTTTGGAAATATCACAACAGATCCAACTGAAATCAAAAGTATCAGAATAGTAGGAAAGACTGTATTCTAACAGATTTGAAAACCTAGAGGAAATGGATGAATTCCTAGATTCATATCACCTACCAAAATTATTACAAGGAGAAGAACAACTTAATAAACCCATCACAAAAGCAGAGATTGAAAAGGTCATCAAAAAACAACCAACCAAAAGATGCCCTGGCCCAGATGGCTTCACCACAGAATTCTACCAAACTTTTAGAGAAGTTAACTTCAATACTACTGATACTATTTCACAGCATAGAAAAGATGGAATACTCCCAAATTCATTCTATGAAGCCAGCATAACTCTAATACCAAAGGCAAGGACAGATCCCACAAAAAATGAAAATTACAGGCCAATATCACTCATGAACCTTGATGCAAAAGTCTTCAACAAAATTCTAGCCAAGAGAATCCAACAACATACCAAAAAAAAAAAATCATCATGACCAAGTTGGATTCATACCAGAGATACAATGCTGGTTCAACATCAAAAAAACAATTGATGTGATCCAGTACATAAAAAGCACAAAAGATAAGAATCGCCTGATTTTGTCAATTGATGCAGAAAAGGCTTTTGACAAAGTCCAACACCCATTCATGCTAAAAACTCTCAGCAAAACAAGAACAGAAGGGAAATTCCTCAATGCAATAAGGTGTATCTACACAAAGCCAACTGCCTGCGTCATCTCGAATGGAGACAGACTGAAAGAATTCCCTTTGAGAATGGAAACTAGATAAGGATGCTCACTCTCACCATTTCTATTCAGCATTGTATTAGAAGTTCTAGCCACAGCAAATAGGCAAGACAAAAAAACAAAGGGCATCCGCATTGGCAAAGAAAAAGTAGAAATCTCCCTATTCGCAGATGATATGATTGTATACACAGAGAATCCTAAACAATCCATAAGTAAACTACTTGAAGTAATAGAAGAGTTCAGCAAAGTGTCAGGATATGAGATAAACATAAGAAAATCAGTAGCATTCCCTTATACCAACAAAGAGATTGTTATGGAAGAAATCACCCAATCAGTGCCATTTACTACAGCCCCCAAGAAGATAAAATACCTAGGAATAAGTCTGACTAGAGAAATAAGAACAATATACAGAGAGAACTACAAGACTTTACTGCAAGAAACTGAGAGACTTATATAAATGGAGAAACCTATCCTGCTCATGGATTGGAAGACTCGACATTGTGAAAATGTCTATTTTGCCCAAAGCAATCTACATATACAATGCAATCCCAGTACAAATTACAGTGTTCTTTTTTAATGAGGTGGAGAAACAAATTAGAAATTTTGTTTAGAAAGTGAAGAATGCCAAGATAAACAAAGTGTTACTGAAGAAGAGGAACACAATGGGAGGCCTTACACTACTCAACCATAGAAACTATTACACTGCCATAGTAGTGAAAACTGCCTGGTGCTGGTACAAAAAGAGATATCTAGAGCAATGGAACAGAGTTGAGACCCCAGAGATGCCACCATCCTCCTATGAACAGTTGATAATTAACAAAGGCCCTAAGATTTTAAACTGGGGTTAAAACAGTTTCTTTAACAAATGGTGCTGACAAAATTGGATATCAATCTGCAAAAAATTGAAACAAGACCCATATCTCACAGCTTACACAAAAACTAATTCAAATTAGACAAAAGACATAAATATCAAACCTAAAATGATAGAGATCATGCAAGAAAAAACATAGTCAAGAATGGAAGCCTTAATATACAGCTTAGACAGACTTCACCATCTGATGAACAAAGCATGATCAACAGAAAATAGATAAATGTGAACTACTAAGAATGAAACACTTTTCCTCATTGAAACACTTCATCAAAAGAATTAAAAGACCACCTACAGAATGAGAAAAATTTTTGACAACTGCGCATGGGAATGACATCTGATCTCCATAATCTACAATGGACTCCAAAATATCAACAAGAAAATGGTAAATAACCCAATTCAGAGATGGGCAAAGGAGATGGACAGATACTTCACTAAAGAGGACATCCAAGCAGCCAAGACACATGAGGAAATGCTCATGATCATTGGCTATTAAAGACATCCAAATAAAAACTACAATGAGATACCATCTCACTCCAACAAGGCTGGCCATGATCCAAAAAACACAAAACAGCAAATACCGGAGAGGCTGTGGAGAAAGTGGAACTCTCCTACACTGCTCGTGAGACTGCAGATTGGTATAACCTCTTTGGAGAGCAATCTGGTGCTTCCTTAAAAAACTGGAAATAGATCCAGTAATCCTACTGCTTGGAATATGTCCTACAGATTCAAGGGCAGTTACATGGCAGATACATGCACACAAATTTTTTTTTTGCAGCAAGCCCACAACTCAGATGCCCAACAACAGATGAATGGATAAACAAACTATGGTACCAGTACTCACTGGAATGCTATGCAATGTAAAAGAACAATAACAATTTTAGGAAGCATCTCATAACCTACTGTCCCTTGGAAGAAATTATGCTGAATGAAATCAGTCAGTGGCATTATGACAAATATTTTATGAGATCCCTGGTATAAGGACTTAAAAACAGACTCATGTGCAGAAGAAAAGACTCTTTGATGGCTGAAAGGGAGGGAAAGGAGGGACAGGGCTGGTCATAGATTAGACAATTGATAGGTTGGTTGGTTGAAAGCAGTGACAGCACACAGTACAAAGAAGATCAACTTAATTGGACTTCAACATAAACTGAAAACTCTTCTAATATTAACCCAATATTGCAAGGATAGAGTAGCAGGGGCGGGAGTCTGGGGTCTACACTCTCGAGGCACATTGAAGCAAAATGGCGTAACTAGCTTATTGGTAAGTGAGTGTTCTGCACCCCATACTGATGAGTGAAATCAGAGGTCTTAAAAGCTATCAAGCTGCCATTGAGGTACACCAGTTGTCCCAATGCAGCCAGAATAGATGATCACCAAGGATAAAAAAGACGTGAGGACAAAAAGCCAAGAAGACACAAAGACTCATATGAATGGGTTATTGTATTAACATGGGACCAAAATAACCAGATGGTGACTGACCATTGTCAAAGACAGCCAGGATGGGCACACAATGTTGAGTCCCAGCAGCAACACTAGAAAAAGAGGCGTGCACCTCAAAAATTCCACTAAAAGACTGCAATTGATGGTGTGGCAGCCTGGGGGTTCCCATGGGAGCATGGCCCCCAGACCTGCTGCTGCCCCTGACATAAAACCATTACTGAGGTCAACTCTTTGGACAGGAATGAATTGGACTCAGGAACACAATGTAATCATATGGTGTGTGTAGTTTATGGTTCTATGAATCTATAGGATGCTGCCCTATTGGCCTCTTACTAGAAAGGAGAAAAGAGGGTGGAGAGGAGGGGCCAGGAAATTGTTAAGAGGATATGATACGTATAGAACTGAAAGGAGGAATGTGTTGTTACCAGGGAAGGAGAGCAGAAGGAGTGCAGAGAGGCAGGCATCCAAATTTAATTTGGATTGTATACTTCCACTCAATCACAATAAGAAAAAAGAAAGAAAGAAAATATTAGGGTAAAGCCACATGCAACACACTTGCTAAGGATGTTTCCTTGGAGCTTAGTTTGTACACCTTTTATCCTTTCATCCTATGGGAGATAAAAATAAAGGGAAGCAGGGATAGAATTGGGAACTTCACATTATCAAGAAAGCAGCACCAGGAGTGTGCCCTTTAGACTTGAGATTCCTGTACCAAGATGCTTCCTGACCAAAGACTGCGAAACAATGACTTTACTCCAGAGCTGACAAAGAGGGAAACCCTCTTCCCTGGAGTAGACGTGCTTAATTCAGACTTGTAGACTGTTGGACTGTGTATGAATAAACTTTTCTTTGTTAAAGCCATCCACTTGTGGTAATTCTGTTACAGCAATACCAGCTAAAACAGAATTTAGTGCCATGAGTCGGGTGTTGCTCTAACAAATACCTAAACTGTGGAAGCAATTTTAAAACTGTGAATGGATGGAGGCCTCAGAGGGAATCAAGGAGAACTGTTAACACATAAGAAGGTGCAGATGGTGAGAAACAGCAGCAGTGGACCAGCAGCAACGGAAACAGCAGACCCACACCAGTGTGAGACAGTGCTGAACCTACTCCATGGAGTGAGAAAGCTGAGTGCCTGTGCACAGAATTTTCCTGGTGGAGTGGGGTGCCCCTGGGCATATAAATTGGTGGAGCTAGATTTGTTGACGCACAGAGCGAGATAGCTATGTGCCTGTGTGCAGGAGGCTTCTTGGCAGAGTAGGGTGCCTCCTGGAATTTAAATTAGTCAAAACTGCAGAGCTTTGGTATACTTCCCCCAGCAAGGCAGATGCCGGCCTGAGGCCCAGACCATGAGGCTGGAGGAAGCAGAAGCAGAAGAGACAAAGAGCACAAGAAGTTGAGCTGTCTCGGTCTCAGAAGTTATGGCCATGACCTCAGGGGGCTGTAAGGGTGGAGCCACGGCTTCCTGTGTTTATAACAGTGGAATTGCCACTCAGTTGGTCTTAAGGTGGACCTAAAATGAGAGATCAGAGTTGCTCTCCCACTGGACCTGGAAGGCAGAGCTATAGAACGGGGTCAAGTGGATTTCACTCAGAATCTGGACAGTGTGGTCAGTATCTAGAATCTGAAAGACAAAGGCTATTGTACAAAATGGCTCAGAGAACTGAAAATTATTTTCAAAGCTTTGAGGGCTAATGTAATGTGTTTTGCTGACTTGTCACCTGTTTTGGATTCCTTCTCCATTTGCAATAGAGATGTCTAATTTGTGCCTGTCTGTTTGGCCACTGTACTTTGAAAGCAGATAACTTGTATTCTTGATTTCACAGATGTAGAGAAGTTTTTATATTTTTGACTTGGAACCCATTTAAGAATTTTGCTATGATGGGGCGCCTGTGTTTCATGTTTCACAAATATGATCTGGGGGGGGCAAGGGTAGAATGTAATCGACTGAACTGTGTCCCCCCCAAAATGTGTGCAGCCATTTGGCTGGGCCATCATTCCCATTTTGTGATTTTCCAATGCTGTACATCCTAATCTCTGCCTGTGATTAATAGATAAAATGATAATGTTAAAATAGGATTAGAGTGGGACTGCATGCTGGAGTGTGGCTTGCACCACATTCTATCCTTTCATCCTACAAGTGATAAAAAAAGAGGTAAGCAAGAGAGAATTGGAAACCTCATGCCATCAAGAAAGCAGCACCAGGAGTACAGCATGTTTTTCAGATCTGAGGTTCCTGTGCCAAGGTACTTCTTGACAAAAGACTGATGCAAAACAAAGACTTTCCTTCAGAGCTGACAAAGAGAGAAAGCTTTTCCAGTAGAGTGGACATCCTAAAATTGGACTTGTATGCTACTGTACTGTGTAAAAATAAACTTTTCTTTGTTAAAGTATCCATTTGTGGTTTTTCTGTTAGAGCAGTACCAGGTGCCTAAAAAGGGGCCCACTGAGTCAGTTCCAACCAATAGTGACCCCATGCATGACAAAATGAAACACTGCCCAGTCTTGTGCCGTGTCCACAATTGTTTTTTTGCTTTAGCCCGTTGTTGCAGCCACTGTGTCAATCCATCTTATTGAGGGTCTTCCTCTTATTCACTGACCCTCCACTGTTACCAAGTATGATATCTTTCTCTAGGGACTGATTCCTCCTGAAAACATGTCAATATGTGAGGTGCAGTCATGCCACTTTTGCTTCCAAGGAGCACTCTGGCTGTACTTTGCCCCAAAATATGTGTTTGTCCTTCTGGCTGTTCTTGGTACATTCAGTATTCTTCTCCACCATCACAATTCAAAGGCATAAATTCTTCTTCTATCTTCCTTATTCATTGTCCAGCTTTTGCATGCGTGTTTTGAGATGGAAACTATCATGGCTAGGGTCAGGTACACCTTAGTCTTCAAGGTGACATCTTTACTTTTTAATACTTTAAAGAGGTCCTTTGCAGCAGATTTTCCTAATGCAATGTGTGCTTTGATTTCTTGACTGCTGCTTCTAGGGGTGATGATTGTGGAACCAAGTAAAATGAAACCCTTGACAACCTCAATCCTTTCTCCTTACAATGTTGCTTACTGGTCCAGTTGTGAGGATTTTTGTTTACTTCATGCTGAGATGCAATCCATACTGAAGACTGTG
The DNA here is from genome assembly GCA_028571685.1 of Heterohyrax brucei. Lineage (NCBI taxonomy): Eukaryota > Metazoa > Chordata > Mammalia > Hyracoidea > Procaviidae > Heterohyrax > Heterohyrax brucei. The sequence continues at coordinate 9,677,601 of CM053156.1, forward strand.
GTCTTTGATTGACTTCAGAGAGTGTTTAAAATACTTTTCACTCCCAGTAAGCAAAGTTGTGTCATCTTTGTAATGCAGATCATAAATGAGTCTTCCTCCAGTCCAGATGCTTCATTCTTCGTCATATAGTCCAGCTTCTCAGATTATTTACTTGGCATACAGATTGAAAAGGTGTGGTGAAAGGATACAATCCTGACTCACATCTTTCTGGACTTTAAACCATGCGGTGTCCCCTTGTTCTGTTCACACAACTGCCTCTTAATCCATGTACAGATTCCTTAAGAGCACAATTAAAAGTTCTGGAATTCTGAAAGTTTGCAATGTTAGCCATAATTTGTTATCAGCCACACAGTTAAAAGCATTCCCATAGTCAATGAAACACAAGTAAACATCTTTCTGGTTTTCTCTACTTTTAGCCAAAATCTTATCTGACAGTGCAATGATATCCCTGGTTCCATGTTCTCTTCTGAATCTGGCTTGAATTTCAGGCAGTTCCTTGACAATATACTCTTGCAGTTGCTTTTGAATGATCTTCAGCAAAATTTTACTTGGGTGTGATAGCAAAGTTTTTTTTTTTTTTTTTTTTTTTTGCAATTTCTATGTTTGGTTGAATATCTTTTTTTGGAATAGGCATAAATATGGATCTTTCCCAGTCAGTTGGCCAGGTCATTTTCCTCCACATTTCTTGGCATAGACAACTGAGCACTTCCAGTGCTGCACCTGTTTGTTGAAATATCTCAGTTGGTATTCCATCAGTTCCTGGAACCTACAACACAGCTTTGACTTTTTACTTCAGTACCATTGGTTCCTGATCATATGCTACCTCTTCAAATGGTGGAACATCAACCAGTTCTTTCTGGTATAATGACTCTGTGTATTCCTTTGATGCTCCCTGAGTCATTTAATATTTTCCCTGTAGAATCCTTCACTATAGCAACTTGGGGCTTGAATTTTTCTCTTTTGTTCTTTTAGCTTGAGAAATACAGAAAATGTTTTTCCCTTTTGGTTTTCTATTTCCAGCTCTTTGCACGTGCCCTTATAATACTTAATTTTGTCTTCTCCAGTTTCCCTTTGATATCTTCCATTCAGTTCTTTTAACTTTGTCATTCCTTCCTTTTGCTTTAGCTGTCTGTTGTTCGAGAGCAAGTTTTAGAGTCTCTTCTGACGTCCAATTTGGTCTTTCCTTTGTTTCCTGGCTTTTAATGACCTCTTGTTTTCTTTATGGATGATGTCTTTGATGTCATTCCACAGTTCTTCTGGTCTTTGGTCACTAGTGTTCACCACATCAAATTTGTTCTTGACATGGCCTCTAAACTCAGATGGGATGTACTCAAGGTCATACTTTGGCTCTTGTAGACTTGTTGTAATTTAGTTTCAATTTGAATTTGCATATGGGCAATTGGTGGTCTGTGATGCACTCAGCACCTGGTATTGTTCTGCTGTTGATATAGAGCTTTTCCATCACCTTTTTCCATACATGTAATTGATTTCATTCGTGTGTATTTTATTGGTGTGGTCCATGTGTATAGTTACCATTTGTGCTGGTGAAAAAAGGTATTTGCAATGAAGAAGTCATTGGTCTTGCAAAAGTCTATCATATGATGTCCAGAATCATTTCTTTCACCAAGGCCACATTTTCCAACTATGGATTCTTCTTCCTTGTTTCCAAGTTTTGCATTTCAATTACCAGTAATTATCAATGCATCCTGATTGCATAATCTATCAATTTTAGGCTGCATAAGCTGGTAAAAATTTCCACTTTCTTCATCTTTGGCCTTACTGTTTGATACATAAATTTGAATAATCATCATATTACCAGGACTTCCTTGTAGGCATATGAGTATTATTCTATCTCTGACAGCATTGTACTTCGGGACAGATCTTGAAATGCTCTTTTGATGAATGCAACATCATTGACAGACCCCCTACTTCTCTGTCAGTTTGACATATATTGGAAGCTTGCGTGTTGCTATGATGCTGGAAGCTATGCCACTGGTATTTAGATACTAGCAGGGTCACCCATGGTGGATAGGTTTAAGTTGAGCTTCTAGACTAAGACTGACTAAGAAGAAGGACCTGGGAGTCTACTTCTGAAAAGAATTCACCAGGGAAAACTTTATGAATAGCAGCAGAAGATTGTCAGATATAGTGCAGGAAAATGAGTCCCCCCCCCACCCCGCCTCTCCCGGTTGGAAGACACTCAGAAAATGACTGGGAAAGAGCTGTCTCCTTGAAGTAGTGTTGACTTTAAAGATGTAGATGGAGTATAGCCTTCAGGATCTTCATCTGTTGATATGACAAGGCTCAAAATGAGAAGAAACAGCTGAAAACAGCCATTAATAACTGGAACATGAAATGTATGAAATATTAATCTAGGGAAACAGAAATAGTAAAAAATGAAATGGAACACATATGTATCAATACCCTAAGGCATTAGTGAGTTGAAATGGATCAGTATTTGCCATTTTGAATCAGACAATCCTGTGGTCTACTATGCTGGACACAAAAACTTGAGGAAGAGTGTTGTTCATTTCTCTGCCTAGGCACAGCCATAAGGGGTTATGGACTGTGAATGTCTTTCAGCTGTATAGAACTGTGTGAGCCCACTGCAACAGTACAGTACAGTACATCAGGGTACATAGCAGAATCCTAATTTTATTGTGTCATTTATATAGTGGAAAGTCAGGCTCCTGACATTTGACATGAAAATGTCTGTTAAGCAGGATCCTCACATACCCACAGCAAGGGCCTGAGTACTGGTTGCTGCACCCATGCCACCTAGCCACACATAACAGGTGCGAAGAATAAGTGGAATCTCCCAGTCCTTACACTCAACAGCAGAGGACAGCTCTAGTCTGGCTCCAAAATCTACTCGCCTATGTGCTCTAGGGAACAGGGACATGCTTTCCTCACAGACACTCAGGGACAGCTGTCATCTCCCTGCCTTGATTGGTGCATAGGGCCAGATATCTGTACCTACACCAATCACCCATGACCATCTAAGACTGCAGGCAAGAGCTTATACCACACATTTGTTGACCAACTGCCTTAATACCTGAGCTGAATCCATACAAGACAGTAAATGGGTTTCTGTACTCTGATACCTAGAGAAAGCTCTAACCATTAGAGATTCAAAGGTGGCAATAATCAAACTAGCTCACGAAACCAGCCTTTTTGGGATGTGAAAATAAAAAAGAGGCTAGGATGCAGTAAGCAGACACAAAATAAATACAACAACTTACTGATGGTTCAGAGACAACAGTTAATATCAAATAAAGATGGACTCAGAAAGCTCCCAGAACAAAGACTCAAGAAATCTCCCAGATGAAGAGAATTTCCTGGAACTGCTGGATGCAGAATACAAAAAAATTAAAATATAAATTCTTCAAGAGATCAGGAAGGAGATCAGCCTATATACAGACCAAACCCAGAAAGACACAAACAGCAACTGAGAAACTTAAGTTTAGAGCAGAGAATAATGACAAACCGAACAGGTTTCAAGAATATATAGAAATAGTAAACAGAAATTCAGAAGATTAACTATCAAATTTCATAATTAGACAACTCAATAGAAAGTCAAATGAACAGAATTTAGGCAACAGAAGTAAGAATTAGTGAGACTGAAAATAAAGCACTTGACATTAACATAGCTGAATAAACATCAAATGAAAGAATTAAAAAATATGAAGAAAACATAAGAATTATGTGTGACTCTACCAAGAGGAGAAACCTACAAGTGACTTCAGTGACTGGGGATAGCAGAAAATTCAGAGACAACTGTCAAAGATTAGCTGGAAGAAAGCTTCTCTGATAACTTAAAAGATGAAAAAATATCTATGATGCTCCCTAAATTCCATGCAAGGTAGATCCCAAAAGAAAGTCATCAAGACATATTATCGTCAAACTTGCCGAAACCAAAAGAGAATTTTAAAGGCATCTAAGGACAAAAAAACCAAACCAAAATAATCTACAAAGGAGAGTTGATTATAATAAATTGGGACTACTCAAAAGAAACAATGCAAGCAAGAAGCAGTGGGACTAAATATAACGTTGAAGGAAAGATTTGCCAGGCAAAAACTGTGTGGATCCACCAAAGCTGTTTCCGAAATATGATGGTGAGACTAGGACATTTCCAGATAAAGTTAATTAAGGGAATTTGTTAAAACCAAACAAAATGACAAGATATATTAAAGGGAGTCCTTTGGTTAGAAAATCAGTAACATCAGATGACAATACAATACTAGAACCCAGGAGAGTAACCAGATATCAACCCAGACAGAGAAAGCACAAAAATAAATCAAAGCTCAAACACTGAAAAATAGGGAAACAGAGATGTCATTACGTAAAAGATGAGAACATTATAACAAAAAGAGGTACTAAAAATATAGTCATGTATCTTTCATATGGAGTGGAAGTCAAGGTGATATAAAGAAATAAATAACTGGTTTCAACTCAGAAAACAATTAATGTCACCACAAAGGAAACTAACAATGCTACACATCAAAATAAAAACCAAGAGGCAGAGACAAGATGGTGGGGTAAAAGCACACTTTCTGTGGCTCCTATAACAATAAGAACAAATGAATCTAGCACACATGACAGCCTAGAAACCCTGAACAACAAAGAGAAAGTTGAGAAACTAGACTGAGCAACAGGGAAGAGAGAATAACACCAGCAGTACATAGGATTCCACAACCTGACCTGCTAGAAAATGGCTGCAGCCGCTGTGTGGTGGCCTGAGCCATGGAAGTTTGTGAGCATCCTCCATAGCAGGGGTGATTGTCTGGAGAATACACTCACACCTTTAGTATCAGTGAGAGATAGCAACAGATAACTGAAAGTTAAGTTTTTGAGAGTAAACTATTGTGTGTGGACCTATGTCTTTCCTTTGAGTTAGGCCTATCTCCTTTCTCCCAGCATCCCTGCCCTTCTTTGTACTGCAGAGAAGGTGCTAGAATCTGACCTGGTGCTAGAATCTGACAACATTAACTGAGCTGGAAGTAAGACACTCAAGTCTACCCAGAGCTGTTTGTCTTTCCATTCTTTGCTCTGGGCCTGGCTCTGGAGTCTGATGCCATTAATTGAGACAGAAGTAGGAGTCCTTAAGCCCACCCTGAGAAAACTTCTGCCGACTCTACATAGCTGGAAAATCAGGGCAGGAACTGAGGGATAGATGTTGCCCCTCTGCCTTTCTCAGCAGCTGCAGCCAGATACCTATGCCTATATCAATCACACCTGCCCATCTAGGACAGTAGACAAGAGCCTGAACTACATACTTGATGGCTGACTGTCTGGACATCTGAGTGGAATCCATATAAGAAAACAGACTGTTAAATCTAGTAACGACTCTCACTACCTGATGGAAGGACGTTAGAGCTCCAAAGACAACAATAACCAAACTATCACACACAACCAGCCCATTTGTGCATTTCAAAACAAGAAGCTAGAACATAATAGGCAAACATAAAATTAATAAATACCATTTACTAATGGCTTTGAAGTAACATTCCATAACAAACACTTAAAGAAGCAAACCACAATTTCCTCAGAAAGCTCTCCACACCCAAAATAATCAGATTTCCCAGAGGAAGAAAACTTCCTAGATCTGTAAGAAGAATACAAAAGATAAATATTTAGAATTCTTCAAGGGATGAGAAACTAATTGAGGCATAATGCAGCAAAGTACAGGCTAACAAATTGTACAGGCTTCAAGAAAGCACAGAGATACAAGAATTACAAATTCAGGAAACTAATAAGAATTAGACAACTCTGTAGAAAGTTAAAGGAGTGGAAGTGAGGTGATGAAAGACTAAATTAGTGAGATTTGAAGATAAAGCCCAAGAAATCAATATAGTTGAGGAAAAATTAGGTAAAAGAATTGAAAAAAATCAAGAGACACTAAGAATTATGTGAGACTCTATCAAGAGAAATGATCTATGAGTGAGTGGCATACCAGAATGGGGGTACAGGAGATAACAGAAAATACAGAGAGAACTGTGGAAGATTTGCTGACACAAAACTTCCCTGATATCATGAAAGATGAGAAATATGTAACCAAGATGCTCATCAAAATCCACACAAGATAGATTTCAAAAGGAAGACACCAAGACATATTATAACCAAACTTTCCAAAACTAAAGAAAAGGAGACATTTTTAAAAGCGGCTAGGAATAAATGAAAAATAACCTACAAGGAAATTAATAAGACTAAGCTCATACTACTCAACAGAAACCATGTAAGCAGGAAGGTAATGGAAAGACATACACAAAATCCTGAAGGAAAATAATTGAAGCCAAGAATTATATATCCAGTAATTTTTTCCTCAACTATGATGGCACAATTAGGACATTTCCAGATAAACAGAAATTTAGAGAATTTGCAAAATCCAAACCAAAGTTACAAGAAATACTAAAGGGAGTCCTTTGGTTAGGAAATCAGTAACACCTGGTAACAACCCAAGACCAGAACACAGAACACAGCAAATGGATACCAACTCAAATATGGGAAATCACAAAAATAAATCACAGGCAAAACAATGAAATCAGGAAAACAGAGATGTCATTATGTAAACATTATGACAAAAAAAGAGGGACGCAAGAGTGAATGTAGTCACAGATCTTTCATAAGGGAATAAAGTTAAGGTGATACAAAGAAATTAAAGACTGCTCTAAATATAGAAAAATAGCAGCAGCTATTAAGGTAATTGCAAAGGAACCTATCAATCCTATGCATCAAAATAATAAAGTAGAAAAACACAGTCTCAGCAAATATAAAATCACCAACATTGAAAAAGATGAAAAGAAAACACACAAAGAAAAAAGACTCAGAACAAAAAAAAATTAAAGAGAATAAAGAAATTGTATGCAACACACACAAAAAGACATAAAAATGACAGCACTGAGATCATATCTATCAGTAATCTCTCTTAATGTAAATGGACAAAATGCGCTAGTAAAGAGACAGAGAATGTCGGGTTGGATAAAAAAGCACAACTGATCTGTTTTAGTCAGCTAGTGCTGCTCCAACAGAAATACCACAGAGTGGATGGCTTTAACAAAGGAAAGTTCATTCTCGCACAGACTGGTAGCTTACAAGTCCAAATTCAGGATGTCTGCTCCAGGGGAAGTCTTTCTGCCTTGTCGGATCTGCAGGAAAGTCCAGTATTGCATCAGTCTTTGTCCAGGGAGCTCCTTGGAGCAGGAACCTAAGGTCTGAAGGATGCACTCTTCTCCCGGTGCTGCTTTCTTGATGGTGCGAGGTTCCTAATTCTCTGCTTGTTTCTTTTTCCTTTTATCTCTTGTAGCATGAAAGGATTAAGGGTGAAGCAAGCCATACTCCAGGTAAACTCCCTTTACAGTAGAGCAGGGGGTAATCCTATGAAGGGATTTACAGTCCCACCCTAATCCTTTCATGTACAGCACAGGAAAAGCACAAAATGAAAGACAATTACAAAATATTGGAAATCATGACCAAGCTACATGGCTACACATATTTATGGGGGGACACAATTCAATCCATGACACCATCTATATGCTGCCTATAAGAGATATAATTTAGACTCAAAGACGTGAAGAAACTAAAACTCGAAAGATGGAAAAAATACATCAAGCCAATGACATTGAAAAAAGAACAGGAGTAGCAATATTGATCTCTTATAAAATACATTTTAAAGTACAATTCACCACACTGGATAAAGAAGAACATTATATAATGATGAAAAGATCAGTACTCTACGAGTACATAACCATGTTAAATATCTCCATACCCAACAACAAAATACATAAAACTAACACTAATTGTACTGAACACAGAAATAGATAGTGCCACAGTAATAGTAGGAGACTTCAATACATCACTCTCAGTGAAGGAAAGAACATCTAGAAAAAAGTTCAGTAAGACTTGGAAGATATAAATGCCACAATCAACAACCTGACCTCGTAGACATACATAGAATATTCCACCCAACAGAAACCTAACATATTTTCTTTTCCAGTACTCATGGAACATTCTCCAGAATTGACTGCACGTTAGGCCTCAAAGGAATCTTTAACAAAATTCACAGCATTGAAATATTATGAACCACCTTTTCAGAACAGAATTCCGTAAAAGTAGAAATACGTAACATAAAAAAGAAGTGTCGGGAGCCGAAATCATCTTAAAGAAAATCTTAGAGAAATTTACTAGGCAAGGCTCACTTAAGAAAAATATTGTGCCAGCAAGGTCATGAGAACTGACTGCTTAGCAATATCCCAAGAAAGAATAACAACATGTGGCTGTCCTTGGATAGGGCTAATTATTAGATCAGAGGTTTTGAGAACTAGGGAACACAGGTACGTGAGAAAGACCAGAGTTAAGAATAAACAAAGAAGTGTGTGCTGTATAAAAATTTGCTCAGAAAAGAAATAAACGTCTCAGCTTGACTGAGTCCCCCCTGATGTGATTGTTTCGGCCTTATTCAGCTCCCGCGCTTTCCCCTCAGCTCTGTTCGTCTGACGGCTGGTACCGTCAAAGAAGGAAAAGTTATCAACCACATAGAAACTGAACAACACCTTGCTCAAAAATGGCTGGCTTATAGAAGAAATCAGGAACACAATGAAGAAATTCATAGACTCAATGGAGAACGAAGACACATGGTGCAAGAATCTATGGGACTCAGCAAAAGCAGCACTCAGAGGTCAGTTTACCTCTATAAATGCATAAATCTAAAAGGAAGAAAGGGCCTAAATCAAAGAATTTACCCTAGAACTTGAAACAATGGAAAGAGAGCAGTAAGAGAACCCCTCAGGCACCAGAAGAAAGCAAATAATAAAAATGAGAGCGCAACTAAATGAATTACAGGGTATCAAAACAAATGAAAGAGTTCCAAAACTGAAAGTTGGCTTTTTGAAAGATAAAAAAGATTCATAAACTATTGGATAAACTGACAAAAGAAAAACAGGAGAGCAGAATGGATAATGAGAAATGAGACATGCAATGTCACAACAGACTCAAACCAGATTGAAAGAATTCTAACAAAATACTATGAAAAACTGTATTCTAATAAATGTAAAGAAAATCTAGACGAAAAAGACAAATTTCTAGAAGTGTATCACCTACCACTACAAACAGAAGCATACACAGAACAATTAAATAAACCTGTCACAAAAGAAGACATTGAAAGGTAATTTAAAAATTCCCAAATGAAAAAAAGCATGGCTCTGGCACTTTCACTGGAGAATTCTACTAAGCTTTTAGAGAAGACTTAACACCACTATTACTAAAGGTATTTCACAGCATAGAAAATGACAGCATATTTCCAAATTCATTCTAGGAAGCCAGTATAGCCCTGATACCAAAAGGGTAAAGACAGCATAAAAAAGGAAAATCATAGACAAATATCTCTCATGAACTTAGATACAAATAGCCTCAGCAAAATTCTAGTCAATGGAATTCAACAATATATTTCAAAAAATTGTCTTATCATGACCAAGTTGACCACTCATGCCAGTGACACAGGGTTAAACACTAGAAAAACACTCAATGCAATTAACTACAGAAATAAAACAAAAGACAAGAATCACCCGACTTTATCAATTGATACAGAAAAGGCATTTGATGAAGTCCAATACCCATTCATTTTAGAAACTCTTAACAAAACAAGAATAGAAGGGAGATGCCTCAACATGACAGGGAGCATTTACACAAAGCCAACAGCCGACCTCGTCCTGATTGGGGAGAGACTAAAGGAATACCCCCTGAGAATGGGAACTAGACAAGAATGCCTGTTGCGATCAGTTTTATTCAACATTGTGCTAGAGGCTTTAGCTAGAGCAATCAGATAAGAAAAAGAAACCAAAGGCATCCATATTGGTAAGGAAGAAGTACCAATATCCTTATTTGCAGATCTTACACTCAGAAAACCCTAAAGAATCCCCACCCCCTCCCCCAAACATCTACTGGACTAACAGAAGAGTTAAGCAAATTATAAGGAAATAAGATAAACAAACAAAAATCAGTTGGATTCCTCGACATTAATAAAGAGAACATCAAAGAGGACATCACTGAAACAGTACCATTTACACTAGCCCTCAAGATAATGAAATACTTAGGAACAAATCTAACCAGAGACATAAAAGACCTGTGCAAAGAAACCTACAAGACACTATTGTAAGAAACCACAAGAGCCACAAAAGTGGAAAAAGTCTTGCTCATGGATAGGAAGACTCAACATTGTAAAAATGCATATTCTACCCAAAGTGATCTCTACATACAGTGCAATTCTGATCCAAATTCCAGTGTCATTTTGAAGGAGATGGAGAAACTAATCACCAGTTTCATGTGGAAAATTAAGAACTCCCAGATAAGTAAAGCACTGCAAATTGAGAACAAAGTGGGAGGCCTTGTGTTACCTAGTCTATTATACCACCACAGTAGTCATAAAAGTCTGGTACTAACACAATAATAGATATACAAGCCAGTGAAACAGAACTGAGAATTCAAAGTTTGTCCACCTATGAGTAGTGGATAGTTGACAAAGCCCCCAAAGTCTGTTAACTGGGGAATAGACAGTTTCTTCATTAAATGGTGTTGGTATAACTGGCTCTGCATTGCGAAAAAATGAAACAAGACCTATATAGCACATCATGCACAAAAAATGATCAAAGACCTAATTTATAAATTCTAAAATAATAAATATTACGGGAGAAAAATCAAAAGCAATGCAGGGAGTTCAAATACATGTTATAAACAAAATACAAAACATTACGCTGATCAAACTCCAGAAAAGAGAATAGATAACTGAGAACTAAAAATCGAATACTGACGCTCATCCAAAGACTTCCCCAGAAGAGTAAAATGACAAGCTACAGACTGGGAAAAAACTTGTGGATATGACAAATCCGATGAGTGCCTAGTCTGCAAACTATATAAGGTCCTGAAGAACCTTAACACCAGAAAGTCAAGTAAATCATTTAAAAAATGGCAAAGGATATGAAGAGGCACTTCACAAAGAAAGACCATCAGGTGTCTAAGAGACACAGGAGGAAACGCTCACAACCATTAGCCACTAGAGAAATGCAAACCAAAACTACAAGGAGATATCATCTCACCCCAGTAAGGCTAGCTGTTTTGAATTGTGTGTAACCCCAAAAATGTGTGTGGCAGTTTTGTTAGGTCGTGATTCCTGGTATTGTGTGATGTTTCTCCTGTTGTAAATTCTGCGTCTATGATGTTAACCAGGGTAGAAGAATAGCAGTTGAGTTGGGGTGGGACATGACTCAATGTGTATTGTTTTGTGTCTTGAGGCAGTCTCTTGAGATATAAAAGGAATGAAACTAGCAGAGTGCTCGGAACCTCATACCAAAAATATAACCAAGAAGGAGTGTCAGAATCTTAGTGTGTCCTTTGGAAAGAACTGGCATCCCTATGCTTCAGAAGCCTGGACAAGCATAGGCCTGGGTCTCACTTTGCCACTGGCCATGTAAAAGAGGTCAGCCAGCAACACCCTCCACAAAAATAGAGGTGTCCAACCTTGCAGTGCTAGCCCTGTAGAGGCAACCCTGAAAATGATGGTGGCCATGTAGACACGGACTTGCCTGCTGAGCTGACCGAGCAGACACTGACCTCCGTGAGGTCCGGCCGCAAAGATTCCAGTTGCCCTGCTGCGTGACTGAACAGATGTGCCTCCAGCTGTGGTGTAGCTCACACATGCAGTTGGCCCCAAGGCCTGGGCTGCATAGATGCAGGTAGTGAGGCTTCCCAAGCTGCATAGACACCACTAGCCCTGCTGCCCCAGGCCTACAGATGCAGCTTGCTGCACTGCTAGTGCTGGACGTGCGTGGTTGGCTTGATGATGCAGGCAGCATCATGCTGCTTGCCCCTTCCTGTGGGCCATATAGATGTAGCCTCCTCTGCAGAGACAGCTGCATACATGGGAGTCTCTCTGCTGTTCCTGCCTGCAGGGAAATCTTGACTCTCCCTCAGGCATCCCCTAGGCCTCAAAGTCACAGCTTTGTTGTCTTTTACTTTAAAGTGGTCTTTTTCAGCCCTTATCATAGTAGAGACCCCAGAAATGTGGTGGTTAAGTGCTTCATCTGATAACCAGGCGGTCAGTAGTTCAAGTCAGCCAAGTGCTTGTGGAAAACTCTATGTGGCAATTCTTTTCTGACCTCTGGACTCCCTGGGAGTCCCAGTTGGAAGGAAGGAAGCCTCGGTTGCCTTTGGGCATTTTTAGCCACTGTTTTGTTCTTCACCACAATGAAGACAAGGCTCCCATAGTCTGTATTAGCCCAGAACTCTTCAGATAAAGATTGGACTGGACTACACATAAGACATAGAATGACAGTGGAGAATAGTGTGCTTCTTGGCTTAAGTAGATACGTGAGACTGGGTAGCGCTTGTCTGAAGGCAAGAAAAGAAGGCAGAAAAGGGCAGGAGTTGGTTGAATGGAGCCAGGAAATACAGGATGGAAGAATGTGCTGTTACAGTGTGGGAAGAACAATTAGGTCACATAATAATCTGTGTGTTAGTTGTGTATGAGAAACTGACTTGAATTGTAAACTTTCACTTAAAGTCCAATAAAATGTAGATAATTGTATTTTTAAAAAAACAATAGGTGTTATTTTTCCATTTTACAGATCGGGAAACCGAGGTTCAGAGGTGTAGAATAGCTAAGGGATAGGTGAGGCTCATGCCGAGTTGTAGATCTCCTACATTCTCTCCGCGAGCTCCTATTTCTCAGTCCTAGGGCCCAGCTTTACTGTTGGGCAAGAGAGACAATTTAGACTCTTTAGCTTCTGTCCCAGGCGGCTGGCACCATCTCTGTTTAGGAGATAACTACAGAATTACTGAGGGAGTTTTGATATCAGGCTTCCGTGTAACCAGTCCAAGTCAAATCTCCCAGGCATAGCATGCAATAAGGTGATATAGCTCATTAGGTTACACGTGGTTCATAGAATCATTCCCACAAAATGGAAAGTCTATTTGTAATTTTTGTCTTTGTCAGCTTCTGAAGGATCTATGCTCCTGCCTTTTGCAAGCTCTTCCCTTCCTTACACCATTCTGTCTGTAGGAGCCAAGAAACCCAGCCTGTTCTCTTGCAAAGACGAAGGTTGTTATAACTAACAGTGTGACAATGGGTGGTATTTTTTTCCTAAATCACCAAGATCATGAGTTAGTTATTAATAAATTTTTAGGTGGCCTATGCCCACCACCCCCTGAGTGGTCAACTCCTCCAAGCAGAAAGTGTGAAGTAGTGTCTCTGATGTCTCAGACTCTGTCCACTTTCCACCACAGGCTTATCTAAGGCAGTCTGGATCCCACCTGATTTTGGTGAGGAAATTCTTTATTTAGTAAGGATGGCTTGGAGTGAACCAGTTCCTCAGAGCAGGCTTCTCGTTATTCAGATCCTAGCCTTGGCGATTTCTAAGCAAGATGATCAGCAATGCAACAATTAGGCTAATCACAAATAAATCCCAGTATGGTCCAAGGGTGTTGCTTAGTTTCATCCATTTCCACCTGATTGTAAACTGCAGACAAGAGACACTCGGTCAAAAGCAAGTTGGAGCCTCCCTCTCCCTTCACAATCGTCATCTCCCCTTATCGTATCCTTAGCAGCACTCAACCCTCCACACCCCGCCTCATCCCTGAGATTTTACTTCCCTTAGCTCGGAAAATACGGTCTTGGCTTGCTTACAGTTCTGACAGAGAACTTAACTGGCACCTTTAGAATAGCTGCAAAGGTTTATACAATTTAATTATTACTTTCTTCAAACTATATTTTTTGTGGTACCATCTGCTACCTGCCATCTGCTTACCAGTTTTAGGTTTTGATGGCAAGAACTGTGCTTGTTTTACATATATAGTTGTTGTTAAGTTGTATGTATATATTGTTATACACGTACAAATACGTGTCACACTTGTCACTTTACTTAGAACATGGCAACTGCTCAAAAAAAATCCGCTAAATGTACTCACTGGTTACACTATGAAGTATCAATACATACTGATTATAACAAGCAGAACTGTCCTTTATAGTAGGTATAGGGGTTTTGAATTCTGCTTACTAAAGTCAACCCACGGATTGCCTCTGGGTGACTTCTTTACTCTCTCCCTAAGAGTTACCACTGGAACTTGCAGAGATTTGAAACCTACTTGAGACAAACTTACATTAAAAAACAGGATATCTCGGAAGAAATGCACAGTTTCCAGTTTCACGAGGGCAAAGAAGACAGGTATTTGTGCATCTGGACTTGTCTGAGCAGCCCTGTCATATAATCTTCTGGCCAAGTGAATATCCTAGAAAAAGAAGAACAGCCCAGCACTCATTTGGTATAGACCCTTTAGGGGCAAGTAAACAGAAACCATTGTTTGAAATACTGTAGTTCATTTGTGGTAGGCAAAATAGCCTTGATACTGAGAACCTACGAATATGTTATATAAGGGCTGACAATTAAGTCCGTGAACTTAACTGTTCTAAGTGGTACATACCTCATTGCTGAACATCACTATGATCACCTTCAAAGTACCCGCCTTGGGAAAGTACACACCTATGTCACCACCTAGTCCATCCCTTAGAGCAATTTTGGAACTCCTTCTGGAATGCCCACTGTGCACGATACCATTTTGGCAAGTAAGTGAACTTAATTGTGTAGTTGTCTACGAGAGTCTTTAGCCAGTAAATAAGTAACTGTATTGGAACACCTTGCCTACTAACCTGATTTGGCCTCCAGTGACTTTTTTCTCTACCTGAAGATAAAGGAAATATTGACAGGAAGACATTTGGATGACATTCAGGACATCAAAGATAATATGACAACAGCTCTGACAGCCATTCCAGAAAAAGAGTTCCAAAATTGCTTTGAAGGGTGGACTAGGTACCGGCATTGATACATAGCTTCCCAAGGGGACTACTTCAAAGTTAACCATAGTGATATTCAGCAAAGAGGTAGATAGTACTTTTTCTAGGATGAGTTTGTGAACCTAACTTTCAGATCTCCTATTATATGGCGTATGCAGATTTAATTAAGGTTAAGGACCTTTAGATAAAGAGATTATACTGCATTACACAGATGGGCCCAGAAGAGTCATATAACACAGTGTATTCTCTTGGCTGAGGGCAGAAGAGGAAGTCAGGGAGATTCAAAGCATGAAAGAGACTCAATTCATTTCAGGAAATTATAAGAAGAGCTGTGGAGAGCCAGTAACGAAACAGGAGCCTTATTCCTATACCGGCAAGAATCTGGATTGGAGCGGTGACCTGAATGAGCTTGGAAGCTTATTCCAAGTAAGGAAGCTTCAGAGAGGAGCAGCCTTGACTTCCACTTTGTGAGACTATACGCAGAAGACTGAGTGATGCCCACGTGGACTTACGACCTACAGAAACGGTGAGCTAACCAATTTGTGCTGATGTAAGCCAGTAAGTTTGTGGTGACTTGAGATGGTGGCAATAGGGAAGCAACACAAGTTCCAAACATTTTTCTTTGATTTCCCTGAATCAGTTCTTAGCTATGATTCAGTTAAAGAGGTTGAAGAGGGCTAGACATTAACAGTACATGCCCCCTAAAACAAACAAAAATACAAACAGTAACAGTTGTTTTAAATTCTTGTTTTTCCGTATAACACTTATTACACCTAAGGTTACATAATGTATTTGCTTACTAGTTTATTGTCTATTTTCAAGTCCTTGAAGACCAGGAACCGGACTACTTGTTCACCCCTGAATTCCCACTGCTTAAAGAACAGGCTCTGCATTTGTCCAGCTGAAAAAATTGAAGAAAAAGATTCAAGCCTCAAATTGCAATAGTGAAGGAGTCTATAGGGAATATAATAAATGACTCAGGAAGCATCAAAAAAATGGAAAGAATGTACAGAGTCATTATACCAGAAAGAACTCGTATCATGATCAACCGTTTCAAGAGGTAGCGTACAATCAGGAACTAATGTTACTGAAGAAAGAAGTTGAAGCTGCATTGAAGGCACTGGTGAAAAACAAAGCTTCAGGAGTTGATGGAATTTCATCGGAGATGTTTCAACAAACGGATTTAGTACTAAAAGTGCTCACTTGTCTACATCAAGCAATCTGGAGGACAGTTACCTGGCTAAGTGACAGGTAACTGAAGAAAGGTGATCCAGTCAAATGCAGAAATTATTGAACAATATCATTAATATCACATGCAATTAAAATTAAAGATTATTCAAAAGTGACTGCAACAGTTTATTGACAGAGAAGTGCCAGAAATTCAAGCCAGATTCAGAAGAGGATGTGGAACCAGGGATATCATTGCTGATGTCAGATTGATCTTGGCTGAAAGCAGGGAATACCAGAAAGATTCTTAGCTATGTTCCATTTACTATGCACAGGCATTCAATTGTGTGTATCGTAACAAATTACAGCTAACATTGCAGAGAACAGGAATTCCAGAACACTTAATTGTGCTCATGGAGTACCCATGCATGGATCAAGAAGCAGTCGTACAAATAGAACAAAAGGATACCATGCGGTATAAAGTCAGGAAAGGTGTGCATCAGGGTTGTATCCTTTCACCATACCTTTTCAATCTGTATGCCAAGCAGACTATCTGAAAGGCTGGACTGCATGAAAAAGAATCAGGCATCAGGACTGGAGGAAGACCGCATTATGCAGGTGACACAACCCTGCATGAAGGAAGTGAAGAAGATTCGGAAAACTTATTGAAGAAAATCAAAAGACCACAGCCTTCAATATGGGTTGCACCTCAACATCAAGGAAACAAAAATCCTTACAACTGAGCCAGTAAGCAACATCATGATAAATGGAGAAAAGACTGAGGTTGTCAAGGAATTCATTTTACTTGATTCAACAATCAACACCCCTGAAAGCAATAGTCAAGAAATCAAAAGATGCATTGCACTGGGAAAATCTGCTGCAAAGGACCTCTTTCAAGTAATGAAAATTAAAGACATTACCTTGAAGACAGAGGTGCTCCTGACCCAAGCCATGGTACTTTCAAATGCATTACATGCATGCAAAAGCTGAACAATGAATAAGGAAGACAGAAGAAGAATTGATGTCTTTGACTCATGATGTTGGAGAAAAATATTGAATGTACCATAGACTGCCAAAACAATGAACAGATTTGTTCTGGAAGAAGTACAATCAGAGTGCTCACTGGAAGCAAAGAAGGTGAGACTCCGTCTCACATACATTGGACATGTCAGGAGGGATCAGTCTCTAGAGAAGGACATCACACTTGGTAGAGTGGAGTGTGAGTGAAAAAGAGGAAGACTTTCAACAAGATGGACTGACACAGTGGCTGCAGTGATGGGCTGAAGAATAAAAGTGACTGTGGGCATGCAGCAGGGCCAGAAAACACTGTTTCATTTTGTGCATACAGTCACAATGAGTCGGAACTGATTTGATGGCATCTAATAACAACGATAACAAAAAACAGCAAAGTGCCCAATACATAGCAAATTGTTAATAATACTTCTGGATTGAACGAAGTATTTTGGTTCTTAGGCTGGAATTTGACTCCTCAAATGACATATTGTAATTCTGGGACTTTGCTTTCATGATATTCTTCATGTCTGACAAAAAAAAAATTGTTTTGGAAAAATTTGAGAGCTGTTAATGGTGATGATTAAACAATGTGCTCAACATAATGAATGTCACTGAATTACACATGTGGAGATCGTAAAAATAGCAAATGCTTTGTTACCCGTATATTTACCACAATAAATAGATTACCACGAGGGGAAAAAAGAATACACAAACCAAAATTATTCCATAACTACCTTAGAATTTATTCCATATTCATCAGAAAAGCCTCTGCTACCAACTCAATTTTCTAAGAACAACTTCCAGCAGGGGAAGAATACATGTAGCACTCCAATCCACAGGAAGTGCATTTCTTGGTAAAGGATAATGAACTGCATTTTGTAGCAAAACAAACAAACAAAAACATTTTATTCACCTACATACAGTTTACTTGTTTGCTCTATTTTTGTTTTGTTTGCCCAAACAAAGTAATTGGAAGACTGAACTGCTTTTAATGGTTAAAATGCCATGGGCCTGTCCCAGAGTTGTCTTTTGCTTGGGGACCCAAGGATTATTTTCAAAGGAAGGTAAAGAAAAGGAGCTGTTTTTCACAAGTTGTGTCATTCAGATATGTCTTTATCTTTCCTGCTTTTTCTCTAGGCTTCAAACATCACAGATTCTTGAGGCTTCTGCTAAACCCACTTTTTGGTTGGGATCCTCTCTCTTACTTAGGCTTTGTTTGTCATTTTCTAAATTTTTCCAAAGCTTTATGGCCTGCTAAGTTAATTTGTTGGAGAAAAAAATTATGCTTTTGCTTAAAATAATCAAAATCAGAAGATTGTTCAGAACAAATCTTCCTGGAAGCAGAGAAAATCAAGGTTAGAAAAATTCTAATTTGTGACTGTAATTCCAGCAAATTCAGTGAGTGTTCCTGTGAAGGTACCCCACAGATTATAATGGCTCTATCACTCCTACACATGGAAGGTATACAGATTTGAATAGGAAGTTCAGAGAAACACAGGCATTTTTAATATCTCAGGCACTCATTCTTATTCAAGGCAGAAATTGTTATTAATTTATTTCTTGAGGCATAATCACCACAATTCAGTTGCTTAGTTTATAATAAAAAGTAGTGATAGGTACCATTAAGGTGGGATAGGCTCACTCATGGCCCAGGAGGACTCCTAGCTCCTAGCGGACTTGAGGGAGGTAAGAGAGTCTCTCTTTAAAAGTTTCAGAGAAATGAATTCCTAAATTCTTCTGGCTAATTAAAAACATAAAAGCAAACCTTCTGCTACTGAATCAATTCTGACTGACAGCAACAGAGCAGAACTGCCCCACAGAGTTTCCGAGGAGTGCCTTGGGGATCTGAACTGCCAACGTTTTGGTTAGGAGACTTAGCATTTGACTGCTAGATACCAGGATTTCTGTTGGCTAATTAAATGCCAAAACAAAACAAATCCAGTGCTACTGAGTTAATTTTGATTCCTAGCAACCCAATAGAACTACTCCATAGAGTTTCCAAGGAACACTTGGTGGATTTAAACTGCTGGCCTTTTGACTAGCAGATGTAGCACTTAACCACTGTGCCACCAGAGCTTCCAACTTTGACTAATTAGGGAGACTCATGTGAATGAATTTGAAACTCTAGAAAGACTCCTCATTCTTTGACCCTATTAGTAAAAGAACTTCAAATCTTTGAAATTTCAAAAATTTCCTCTAGATAAAGAGCACTTTGTTGGTGGCCGGGGTTCAGAAGTTCATTGCATAGTTGATCCACTTACACTGAATTTTTCTGTGGTATCTTTGAGTTTATTTTGCTTTAAATTCAGTGATTTAGGGGGTTATGGAAACTCATCAGCAGATGTTCCTTAAATAGTATGTTCTAGCTACAACTGCCAGGTGTGTCAAAGTACTACCCAGTGTTCAGATATAAAGAAATAATTTCTTATAAGTCAAAGATATAGTGGTTCTCCAGCAATAAAATAGCTGTTTTTTGAAAATTGTTCAGGTATCTGGTTCAGGAGTATTTCAGAACCCAAATTTGGAAATCATCTAAATGTCTCATGTTGAGACAGCTTATGAACAGAAAAGTAGCTTTTTCAATAAATTATTTTGTTACTTTATTATAAATAAATCACATGTCTGTTAGAGGAAACTTTGAAAATATAGAACTGAATAAGTAAGAAAAAAATCTGCAATTCCCTTACATACTACTACTAACATTTTGATATGAAGTCTGACAATTAAGTCCACAAACTTAATTATCTAAGTGCTGAATACCCCACTGCTGAATATCACCATGGTCACTTTTCAAGTACTCCCCTTGGGAAACTATGCATCAACACCAGTGCCTATTCCACCCTTCAAAGCAATTTTGGAACTCTTTCTGGAATGGGCATTGTGCATGGTGGCATCGCAACAAATTCACAAACATTGTATAGTTTACTGTGAGGGAGTTTTTAGCCAGTAAACAAGTAACCGTATTGGAACGTCTCCCTTCACTTCCCACTCCCTGAACCTGATCTGGCCCTTGACGATTTTTTTTTCTTTAATTGAAGATAAAGGAAATATTGAAAGGAAGGCATTTCGATAACATTCAGGACATCAAAGGTAATACCATGACAGCTCTGATGGCTATTCCAGAAGAAAAGTTCCAAAATTGCTTTCAAGGGTGAACTAGGGGCTAGTGTCTGTGCATTGCTTCCCAAGGGGAGTACTTCAAAAGTGACCATAGTGATATTCAGCAATGAGGTGTGTAGCACTTTTTCAAGGATGAGTTTGAGAACTGAACTGTCAGTCCTCTGTATATACACACACCAATACATACATGTATATATATTCATATACACATACTTTTGAAAATAATTTATTTTGTTGTTATTGTTGAAAAGAGACACAACTGAACGCACACTAATTCAACCATTTGTACATGTACAAGTCAGTGACATTGATTACATTCTCCAAGTTGTACAACCATTCTCATTCTCCTTTTCTAAATAACATAAACTCACCGCCCCGTAAGCTTCCTCTTTGAGTTGCTGTTACCGATTTGATTCTACATATATACATATTTTTAATTTAGAAAATTTTGACTGTGCACTGTTTCATCTTTGCTTTCTTAACCTAACAATATATTTCAAAAATACTATGTCCTAAGATATTCTTCTAGTCTAAACTATTTTAACTTTTAGCAGTTGTATGTATGATTTTCAATAAAAACAGCTAATATTCATTAAATATTCATTGAGTGCCTGTTGCCATTGTCATTTAATTCTCACGACAATTCTATTAGAACATGATGTTTTAAAGATGAAGAAACTGAGGCACAGGTTAAGTCACCTGCCCAATTTCATATGGCTTCGAAGGGGCAGAATTGGGACTCGGATCTCTATAGTCTGCTTCTAGCCCACTCATTTAACAACTAATCCATATGATACATGATGGAACAGTAGGCCATTACATCTCAATTTATATAGCATGTCTTCTGTTTTGGACATTTTGATTGTAGAGTTTTTTTCCTCTCCTATTATAAATAAATCTATATCCATTGCTATGGGGTTGATTCTGATGCATGGTGACCCTAGGGACAAAGGATGAAGTAGCACTGTCTCATAGAGTTTCCAAGGCTGTAATCTCTACAGAAGCAGACTGTCACGTGAAGACTCTTTAATGATCTGTGTTATACTAATAACACAGCTTTGCTTGCTGACAATGAAAAGGACTTTAAGCACTTACTGATGAAGATCAAAGCTCACAGCCTTCAACAGGGATTGCATCTCACCATAAAGAAAACAAAAATCCTCACAACTGGACTAATAAGCAACATTATAATAAATGGAGAAAATATTGAAATTTTCAAGAATTTCACTTTCCTTGAATCCACAATCAATGTACATGAAAGCAGCAGTCAAGAAATAAAACAACATTGTACTGGGAAAATCTGCTACAAAAGACCTCTTTCATTAAAGTGTTGAAAAGCAATGATGCCATTTTTAGTCTTAAGGTAAACCTGACCCAAGCCGTAAAAACAAACAAAACAAGTCAATAAAACCGTGAGTCAGTTCCAACTTACAGCGATCCTACAGAAAGTCAGTGCAACTCAACCACGACAAATACATAGAAGCTTCACAGACACATTCAAATGCCCTGTGGGACCGAGAAGCCAGGCTATGAAAACTGGCATGACAGTCTACAAAGAAAATGTTCTACATTTGACTGTGTTGAGTAGTGTCTGGGGTCTTAAAAGCCTGCTAGTGGCCATCTAAAGTATACCTGCTGGTCCCATCCCAGCTGGAGCAAAGAGAATGAAGAAAACCAAAGATACAAGGAAAAGATTAGTCCAAAGAACTTCTGGACCGCAAGTACTACAACCTCTTCCAGGCTGAGCCTAGACCAACTAGAGGGTGCCCAGTTACCACTATCAACTGCTCTGGCGAGGATCACAATAGAGGGTCTCAGGCAGAGTAGGAAGAAATTGTACAGCAAACTTCAAATCCACTCACTCGCACAAAATCTGGTTTACTGGTTTGACAGAGGCTGGAGAAACCCTGAGAATACGGACTCTGAGACCTTTGTAACTCACTACCGTAGTGACTCATGGGTTCAGCCTTCAGCTGAAGACTAGCCAAGTCTATAGGACCAACAATGGCACACATTAAGGTCATGTTTCACAGTTCTATCATGTATCAGAGATTACTGGCACGCCAGCCCAAAAGCAAAGTTGAGAAGGCAGAAAGGGACTGGATGAAAGGAAACAGGGAACATGGAATGGAGAAGGGGAGAATGTTGACACATTACAGGGCTGGCAGCCAATGTCACAAGACAGTTTGTACAGTAGCTCCTTAATGAGAAACTCATTTGCTCTGTAAACTTTCACTAAAGCATGCAAAAGTAGGCAAGCAAGAATTAAGAAATTCTCAATTGCTAGATGATTCAGTGCAGGGGGAAAAACTAATCTCTTTTCTTTCATTAACCATCATTGGGACATGCTTTGGGATTTTAATTATCAGCATATTCATTTGAAGAATTAGAAAAAGTGATATTTCCTTATTAATCTGACTGTGAGATAATAAGATCAATGAAATTTGCCCCTGGGTACTTGACTGTTATTTTTCTGTCTGCTAGTTCAACATAAAGAATTAATAAAGACAAACAGCAGTGGCCCCTCATTAGCTAAATCAAAAATTACCATGTTTAGGCCTGAGGTTTCTAGCAACTCTGGTTTTTTAATTTGTTTCTTTTTTTTAATGTAGTGAACTTTTATAGGGAAAAATATACCTTTGACTGACAGGTTGACAAAATGAATTACCCATGGTTCAACAGGAACCCTGGCAGAAAATAACAGAGAAGTGACGGGAGCAAATTTCAGAGTTTTTTTCTAAATGTAAGAAATAATGTCTACCATTTGTGGCTAGTTGATATTGTAAGGAAAGTGCCTAAGAGAGTTATCACCAGTGATTGAAAACAAACCCTCTGACACAGCTGGCCAGCTGAGTGTGTCCTCTCCTGCACTGATGGCAATTTATTCTGAAAGAGTGCAAAATTAACCCATCTTCACTCTCAGAGACTCTAGACAAATGGCCTCAGGGTAGCAAAGATGTGAGTGCACAAAAACCAACTTTTTGAATCACAAGGGAATTAACTTGAATTTAATACAGGAAGTGGGGTCTCTTTTGTATCTCAAGTAATGTTCCTCTTACATTATTGTCAAATTTTCCGTGGGGAATGATGAATAAAAGCTTTAATCTTATTGAAGCCTTATGTATCTTGGCAACTGCTCAGATTTCCTTCTAATAGTCATGTCACACACTGATGGCAAAGCCCTTTCACAAACATAATTTCATTTTATCCTAAAAACTTGGGCATTGCAGATACTGCTAGTTCTATTTTACAGATATGGTTGATGGTTGGTGAGATATGGAGGATGATGTCCTAAAAATCAATCAATTTAGCTATTCACTGTAGTCCATTTCCCACAAAATCTTCTAAACAGAAAAGTTCATGTTTGCTAAACTTGGGGAAAATAGGCAAAATTTAAGTAGATATTCTTTATATCACTCAAGGTGCTGGAGTTGAAGAAAAGGCAGCCTAGTTCCAAGGCGGCAGAAGAGAAAAGGATGGCATGAATCTCTGCCGCTTCGTAATACGTACCTGGCTGCAGTGTTCACCATTAATTAGCAGGTCTCATGTATGAAACAGTCCATCTAGTGAGGTCCATATGTATAGTCACTGTTTGTGTTGGTGAAAAAAGACATTGGTGCAGAAGTTGTTGGTCTTGCAAAATTCTATCATGCAATCTCCAGAATCATTTCTATCACCAAGGTTGTATTTTCCAACTATCAATCCTTCTTCTTTGTTTCCAACTTTTGTATTCCAATCACCAGTAATTATCAATGCATCCTGATCTCATGTCCCATCAGTTTCAGACTGCAGAAGCTAGTAAAAATCTTCAGTTTCTTTATGTTTGGCCTTAGTGGTCGTTGCATAAGTTTGAATAAGTCATATTACCTGGCCTTCCTTGTAGGTGTGAAGATGTTATCCTATCACTGACAGCATTGAACTTTAGGACAGATCTTGACAGATTCCTTCTGACAATGAATGCAACACCATTCCTCCTCACGTTTTCATCCATGGCATAGTAGGCAAAATGATTATCTGATTAAAAATGGTCGGTACTGGTCCATTTCAGCTCACTAGTGCCTAGGATATCCATGTTTATGGATTCCATTTCATTCTTGATGATTTTCAATTTTCCTGGATTCATAATTTTTACATTCCTTGTTCCGATTATTAATGGATGTTTGCAGCTGTTTCTTTTCATTTTGAGTTAGATTTGCTGGTCTCATTTGAGAACAGCAAATCAACATCTAGAAGGCTTTACTCCATCCACATCATTAAAGTTGACTCTACCTTGAGAATCCATTCACTTGCAGTTTGTCTTTTGCGTGCCTTCCAAGCAGGAGGCTCATTTTCCAGCCCTATATCTGACAGTATTCTGCTGCTATTCGTAAGATTTTCACTGGTTAATTCTTTTCAGAAGTAGATGGCTGGGTCCTTCTTCCTAGTCTGTCTTAGTCTGGAAGCTCAGCTGAAACCTGTCAACCATGGGTGATGCTGCTGGTATCTGAATCCCAGTGGGATAGCTTCCAGATCACAGCAACACGCAAGCCCTACAGTACAACAAACTGGCAGACAACGCAAATGGTTCTCTCTAGATTGAATACACAGGAATCAAATCAGCTACATCTGTGGAAAAAGACAATGGAAAACCTCAACGCCAGCAGTCAGAACAAGACCAGGTGCTGACTGCAGTACGTATCATCAACTGCTTTTACGCAAGTTCAAACTGAAACTGAGGAAAATTAGAACACGTCGTCAAGAGTCAAAGTATGACCTTGAATATATCCCACTTGATTTTAGAGAACATCTCAGGAATAGATTTGATGCATTAAACACTAACAACCAAATACCAGAATTGTGTAATGACATCAAACAAATTATTCATGAAGAAAGCAAGAAGTCATTGAAAACACAGGAAAGAAAGAAAAGACTAAATTGGCTGTCAGAAGAGGCTCTGAAACTTGCTCTTGAATGTCAAGCAGCTAAAGCAAAAAGAAGAAATGGCAAAATAAAAGACCTAAACAGAAGATTTCAAAAGGAAGCTTGAGAAGACAAAATAAAGTATTATGACAACATGTGCAAAGAGCTGGAAATAGAAAACCAAAAAGGAAGAACATACTCTGCATTTCTCAAGCTGGAAGAACTGAAGAAAAAAATTCAAAGCTCAAGTTGCAATAATGAAGGATTCTATGGGGAAAAATATTAAACGACTCAGGAAGCATCAAAAACAGATGGAAGGAATATGCACAGTCAATATACCAGAAAGAACTGATCAGTGTTCAACCATTTGAAGAGGTGGCATATGATCAGGAACCGATGGCACTGAAGGAAGAAGTGGAAGCATCATTGAAAGCACTGGTGAAAAACAAGGCTCCAGGAATTGATGGAATGTCAACTGAGATGTTTCAACGAATGGATGCAGTGCTGGTGTACTCATCTTTGCCAATAAATTTGGAGAACAGCTACTTGGCCAACTTGCTGAAAGAGATCTATAGTTATGCCTGTTTCCAAGAAAGGTGATCCAACCAAATGTGGAAATTACCAAACAATATTACATGCAAGTAAAATTTTACTCAGGATCATTCAAAAGTGACTGCAACAGTATATTGACAGGGAAGTGCCAGAAATTCAAGCCAGATTCAGAAGATGTGGAACGAAGGATATCACTGCTGATGTCAAAATAGGTCTTGGCTGAAAGCAGAAAATACCAGAAGTTTACCTGTGTTTCATTGGCTATGTAAAGGCATTTGACTGTGTGGATCATAACAAATTATCGATAACGCTGCAGAGAATGGAAATTCCAGAACATTTAATTATGCACTTTAGCAAGAGTTGGACTCAACTCAACGGCACTTGGCTTGGTGTGACTTTAGCAATCTGCATATGGATCAAGGGGCAGTCATGTGAAGGGGACACTGCTTGGTTTAAAGTCAGGGAAGCTGTGTATCAGGGTTGTATTCCTTCACCAGACCTGTTCAATCTGTATGCCAAGCAAATAATCTGAGAAGCTGGACTATATGAAGAAGAATGAGGCATCAAGACTAGAGAAAGACTAGTTAACAACCTGCATTATGCAGATGACACAGCCTTACTTGCACAAAGGGAAGATTTAAAACACTTACTGATGGAGATCAAAGACCACACCTTCAGTATAGATTGCACCTCAACATCAAGAAAATAAAAATCCTCACAAATAGACTAGTAAGCAACATCATGATAAGTTGGAGACAGGACTGAGGTTATCAAGGATTTCCTTTTACTGATTCTACAATTAATGCCCATGAAAGCAGCAGTCAAGAAATCAAAAGATGCATTGCTTTGGGAAAATCTGCTGCGAAGGACCTCTTTAAAGTATTAAAAAGTAAAAACATCACCTTGAAGACTAGGGTGTACGTGACCCAAGCCATGATATTTTCAATCACATTACATGCATGTGAGAGCTGGACAATGAATAAGGAAGACAAGAAGAATTTATGCTTTTGAATTGTGGTGCTGGAGAAGAATATTGAATGTACTATGGACTGCCAAAGTAACAAGCATATCTGTTCTGGAAGAAGTACAACCAGAGTGCCTCTTGGAAGCAAAGATGGTAAGACTGTGTCTTACATACTTTGGAGACATCAGGAGGGGTCTACATCTGGAGAAGCACATTATTCTTGGTAGAGTGGAGGGTTTGCGAAAAAGAGGAAGTCCCTTAAAGAGACAGACTGACACACTGCAACGATAGGCTTAAGCATAAAAATTATTTGGGGCATGGCACAGGACTGGACGGTGTTTCATTGTGTTGTTCATAGGGTCGCTATGAGTCAGAACTGACTTGACAGGGTACAGCAACAACAACATGTAGGAAATACTCCACTGGTAATTCTCAATGACTAGCAGAATTGAGAAAAAGAAGAGAACATTAAAAATATGGTAATCTCAAACACGGTCAGGAATATTTGGCTCTCCAAACACAGCCAGGAATACAAACCCTGGAGAGAAGTGGGTGCTTGAGCATTAAGTATGGCTCAATGCAAGGCCCACTCTTGGTGTAACACAGGTTCAACTTTTGGCTCCACCAATAATAAGCTTTCCAGCATTAGCCAAGTGACTTAACCTCTGTATACTGTGGTTTCTTGATACATGAGGACAATTATAGCCACTTAAACTTTTTGAGTGGCTTTGAGAAAGTACAGAAAGTACAGCTAGGCCAGTGGCAGCTATTATTACTATTGATATTTAACACATCTTTCTCACCACATTAGAACTCTGTGCTATCTTCAACTTTAATTACATTCACTATCTAAGGGATTTACCCTAATCACCTTGTATTGTTAGGTTTCTTCCTTAATGAATACACCTCAGGTCCTCAAGCCAATGCTGTCTTTAGAATATCTCCAAATAAATCCACTTGGGGAGATTCTGAAGTGTACAGCACTGTGTCATGTAGACAGCACTTTAAGATGTTTCTAGATCAACACTACCTCCATATCCAGGTATGGCCTCATTCCACTTTCTCCTCATTACTGAAAGCTTAGAAACAGGGTCAGTGGAAATTCTAATAAAAAAGCCTTGTGGTGGAAAAAGGTGGGACAATGCTTACTAATATTGATAGAAAGAGAGTCGACTTATGCAATTAGCCTAGGCTAGACTTCTTCTTACTAGTTACAGTCTTTGATGTAAATGGGGATAATAAAATCTACTTCATAGTGTGTTAATATTAGGATAAATGATAAGTATTGGCACATGGGAGGGATTCAGCAAGTGCTAAGTCTTTTCCTTCTTTTTATACTATGGATAACAAAGCCGGAAACATCTACAGATTTTCTCTTCCCATGTAGCTGTAATATTAGTTTTGGATTATGACCAATTCAGTTACCTTTTCGATACCTAAACCGTGTTCATACATATAGGCCAGATTGAACATGGCTTGTGCACTATGGTATTTGTCAGCTGCAATGCTGTAATGAGTGGCTGCTGTCTGATAGTCTTTCTTGGTTCCATAGCCATAATAATGGTAATCTCCAATTTTTACTCTGGCGAATGCATTGCCTGGTAGGTATAATAAAAAAAAGAATTGTAAGTCAAATGACTCTTGCATAGTCTCCAGTACTTCAATCTAATGATTCTGTTTTAGTCTTTTAAATCATAGTTTTCTATCTGTCTATCTATCTACCTATCTATCTATCTATATCTATCTGTCTGTCTACATTCAGATTCTCAGGATCGGGATTTTACATAGCTTATGAAACAAAATATAACACTGAAGACCTGTTGCCTTAATTGTAGGATAACACCCATGATACAGTGCAACCATTCTCAAAAGACAATAAATTTTACCTTTTAAACAGATTTTTGAAAGTGAATTCACTTTTGGAAAACTGGACCCTACTCCAGCTGTTCTCAGATTTCATACCTGCCGCTCTATTTTCCTGAATCATGATTTTCTCCCTCTTTCCTGGACCAATTTCATCAATTATTCAAACCTTTATATCTTCCACAAACAAAAGTTAGCTCACTTATTACTCCCATTGGTATCTGTGTATAGCAGTTGTCCAATTTCTCTGGTCTCCTTTACACTCAAACTTTTCAAAAGAGAGTTCCACACTCACTGTCTCCATAGCTTCACCTCTCACTCTTCAGCCCATTCCAATCCCATTTCTGCCCGTTATTCCATGAAACTTCAATTTTCAAGGTGATCAGTGACCCTACGCTACAAAATCCATTGGCCACTTCTCTTTTCTCATTGTATCTCAAAGAAGCGCTGTAGTCACTGGACCTTCCCCTCCTGCCTGGACACTTTCTTTCTTGGCATTGATGAAACTGTATTCTCTTGATTTGTCTTCTAACTCACAGGCCTTTCCTTTTCAGGTTTCTTGACTAACTTCACCATTTCACCCTTGAAATGCCAAGAGCTTGCTCCTAGATTCCTTTTTTTTTTTCCTCTTCTTTCTCTCATTTCTTCTGCCTTCCCACACCTTTTCTATACCACTCTCCTCTATTTCAACCCTATTTCTAGAGGTCTCATTTAATCTCATGGCCACCTTTATATTAACTATTCCTAAATTTATATCCGATCTGCTGTTTCTCCCTGAGTCCCAGACTTTGTAATGACATTCTGATTTCTGTACTTGGGATCTCATTCTTACAATGTCTAAAAGAGCTCTCTTAATACCCTACCATCCCCCTGAAACAAAATCCAAGCAAAATTATTAGTTTTTACCCCCTTCCAGTACTAGCATTGTTCAGGCTGTAAAGCTAGAGGAATCATTGTTAATTCTTTTCTGTCACCTCCATGAGCCAATCTGTAAGAAAATCCTGCTCATTCTACCTCTAAAACACACTAATTTCTTGTCATCTCCATCACCCCATCCTATTTCAAGCCACAATTCTATAGTGACCTCCACTTTTCAAATAGTTGTGCACTCAACAGCCAAGAGGACATTTGTTAAATGTATAACCAAATCATGTCATCCTTCTGTGTGAAATTCTTCAATAACTGCACATTGTATTTGAAAGAATATCTATATTCACAATTCATACCTAATCTGCCTTCTACTTCCCTGAGTCACTTCATCACACTAATCTCACTGTGCTCTAGTAATCTCAGTATTTCCTCAACATATCAAACTCTGTGCATTAAGATCAACTTTTACTCTGAGTGAAAGTTGATCTTAATGTAAAACTTGATCAAGTCCCTCTGTTTGAGATGTTGGACTTTCTCTGATTCTTCGTGTGCATGGTATTCCATCATTCAGATCTCAACACAAATGTCTCTTATGTCACACAGGCCTTTTCTGATTACCTTTTCTAAAGCATCTTCTCATATTCCACCCCAGTAATTTACCATCTCATCTCTGCATTTTATTTACTTCACAAAATATATCACTATTATCTTGTTTTATTGTTTCCTGGTTTATTGCGTCTCTGCCCCATAAGGGC
This sequence comes from Heterohyrax brucei, assembly GCA_028571685.1. Taxonomy (NCBI): domain Eukaryota; kingdom Metazoa; phylum Chordata; class Mammalia; order Hyracoidea; family Procaviidae; genus Heterohyrax; species Heterohyrax brucei. The sequence goes on from CM053156.1 coordinate 9,707,641, forward strand.
AACAACTTTGAAAGTCTTAATTACTCGTGTAGTCTCAGTACCTAGAAAGATGCTGATAAGTATTTATGAAATGAAAGCTAGATAAGGTAGGAAACTTTTTTCCCCAGGTGTTAAGTAATGTCACGTGTTACTTTAACTAAAACCAGACCCTTTGGAATTGACTCAATCCTCACTCATAGTTACCCAGTAGAACTGCCCTACTGGGTTTCCAAGGAGCACCTGGTGGATTTGAACTGCCAACTTTTTGGTTAACAGCCATAGCACTTAACTACTACACTACCAGGGGCTCTATTTCTAAACAAACATAGATACAATAGGGAGTAGAAAAAAGTTATGTGACTTTAACATGTGAGACTTCAGTCTTTTGAAGGCCGTTTAGGTATGACTCTTAAGAATCTTTTCAAAGTCTGTTTTTCCATTCTACTAAGAGAATGTTGACTGAAAAAATGACATCTAGGACGTCTATCTTAGCTACAGCCAATTCCTCTAGCATGATCTAGGCTTACTCGGAAAAAGAAGAAGTATTCCATGTGGGATGATTGGAAGTGTATGTACCATTAAGGGCTATAAAATTCCTTCCAGTTGCTTTTTTCCACCCACCCCACCCCCAAACCATTTGGCCTATTGTATTGTGTGAAATTCTTTTGGAATTTATTATTTTTGGTACCGAAACCATTTCAATTGTCTAGAATCCTCTATTAAAACGTAAGGACCTCTAAGAGATGTAATACTAGAGCCATCTTTAGCTCACTCTGAGTAAAACAAAAGTCATAAAGTTCTTAAGCTGCCAAAAACATTAGTTTGCTCTCCATGTGTGTTGAAATGCAGAGGCAGCCGTGGACAAGGCCTTATATGAATGGTGCCCAGCAGGGGTCTAGAAGGATAGGAAATCCACAAAACCCTAAAGAGAGATTCATTCCATCCCTAATTTTGTCCAAAACTTCCGCCTCTTAACCCCAAACATCGTTCTGGGCTATAACCATACACAGGGATGGAAAACTCTTGCGAGTTTTCTAGCTTTGTAAGCAGTAAGCAGAAGCTCTGAAGTCTCTGAGAATGGGAGTCAGTGAATAAGCTTATTTTGCAGAGGATTCAGCTCCCCGCCAATGAAGAGGCTGGCTGGGGGCATGTGGCAATCCTGACAGGTTCTCTGGGGAATCACTTGACAGTGGGACACATTTTCCCTTGAATCTCACAGTCACAGGGTGCTGACTAGGCCCTGATGGTTCAACACCTTCCGCACATGCAGCAGCTGCTGAAAGAAGACCAGCCAGTGATTGGCTACAAAATGTCACAGTAAGATTTCCTAACCCCAGGTGGAACACTCAGCAGTCCTATCTCCAGGGCCATTCACGCCTGACCTTCCTTGTGATACATAATTATTTTTAGTGGCCTGGCTTTATATTGGGGTACTGTGTTTCACATTAATGCCACCTCATTTTCAATGTCTCTTTGGTGCAATTTCCAGACTCAGAATAAACCTCTGTTTGTTGCAATTGAACTGATTTTCCGTCTCTGAGAGATTGGTTCTGCTGTTTTTCCAGTTCAAGCAAGGTCTGCATTGTATTTTGGAAAGCATAGGCTTTTCTTCTTTAGGGGAATTTCTCTCTAAAATTGCATTGATGACTTGCTGCTGTATTAACCAGCTCAGCTGGATCTGAGAATGCATGACGTGACTTTTCCCTCTACTCATATTAGAGTCTGTAAGAATCATTTTTTTAATCTTATTCACTTTCCTTGAAAAGGGATGATTTAGTTTTAGCATGAGACGATCTCTTTTTTTTAAAAAAAGCTACCTCCTCACTTAAAGAGAGTTCCTCATAGATCCAAATGCCAATAGTGACAGCTTTGCTGTATTTCTCAGCTTTTAATAATAGAATTTTATGAAAAGAATGGGATAAGGTAGGATGATGTGAATGCCATCTGCCAGTGCTTTTCCCAACAATGACATCTGTCATGGATTGCATTGGGTCCCACCAAAAATGTATGAATTAATTTGACTCAGCTATGAATCCCAGTATGGTGTGATTCTTCCCATGTGTTGTGAATCCTGCCTCTGTGATGTTGACGAGGGAGAATGGGCGGCAGTTGTGTTGGTGAGGCAGGACCCAAGCTACCAGCTTGTGATATATAAGGGAAAGAAGTGAGCAGAGTAAGTTGGGAACGTCGTACCACCAAGAAAGCCGCACCTAGAGCAGAGCATGCCCTTAGGACCTGTGGCTCCTGTGCCAAGATGCTCTCATTGAATTTGGATTCAGCCTATCAAACTGTGATAATTTCGCTTATTGAATGGACTTGTAGCTCATGAATTGATTGTAGCTTACCAGACTGTGACAATAAAATTTCTCTTTATGAAGCCTTCTACTCATGGTATTTTCTGTTACAGCAGTACTAGCTGACTAAAATGTGTCTTATATTCCTTATCTCATGAGATTCCCATAAATGGAACATGAAGACTCCAAGAAAGGGAAAACATTTTGTCAATTATCAATGATTACAGTAAAGATTTGAAATTTGTAGTAAATCTCAATAAAACATGTTAAAAATCAAATGAGTTTTTAGACACGTAAGAAATTTGGCACATAAACTCACTGCAACTTAAGTCACATCTGATCAGTTCAGCAAAGAACTCAGCAAATGAGTGACTGAAGCCAAAGAAGAAAACTGGTGGCGTAAATAAATTTGTCATGTTTTAAACAATTATTCTGGTCCCATGGAGACGGAGACACAGAAAAATTCCTATGGTTTGCTAAATTGGAAAGAAAACAAATGACTAGACACAGGCTCTAGTCTAACCCAACACAGACCATCAGTACAATTGGAAGTGCCACCTACTGGGTGTCTTGTACCCTTCTGCCTAGGTACTGAAGAATACAGACGGAGCCAGTCAGAAGACTAGTGGACAGGAAAAATGTGGGCACTCATTCTTTTCTAGGTTCTATACCTTGACTGGCAGCTCGATTCCACAGGAGAAGCGCCATTGCATACATCTTCTCTTTCTCAAGAATTTTAGCCTTCTCTAAAGAAAAAGGAACCATTCTATTAGTAAGGCCTAAAATTTCCCTGTAGTAAAGTTGCATATTCATATGTATGAATGGGGAGTTGCAGAGAATTTTAACTTATCTTACTAGATTCCAAAATGAATGCTGAATTGCTTTGAGCTACTTCATACCCCATTTCTGCCAGTAGGGAATACTGAACAAGAGAAGAGTCTATATCACCATCCTTATAGGCAAAGTATGCTGTCAGGAATTTCTCAGCCCAGTGGCCTAGCTCACAGACACCTTTATAAAGCTGTATATGGGAAGAAAAATCAAGTAGAAGAGTTAGACCATACACTTCATCCTAGGGAAATGATAAATGAATCAGTTTTTAGCTCCTGCTGGCTGCTCAAGCCAGCGTTTCAAGTCTAAATCATACTTTTTGAAGAGTATTTAGGATGGAGAGTTAATAAGTTCCGCAGGCACAAGTGTATGTTTCTGTCTTTAGCGAAAACTTCCCTGGGCTTATTTTAAATTTGTGCAATAAGCCTTCCTAACTTGGAGGTGATTTGGCAGGACAGGAATATATCAACTTCTGTTTAAAACAAAGGGCTTTCTGGGCACTTAGACTGCAAGGGCATGTAAAAGGCCACAGCTGATGTGGAGAGGAGAGACTGAAGGGAAGACAGTGCCTCAAGGTGCAGGTGACATAACTGTGAGAAAGGTATACAGAGCTCTATGGGGACAAACGTCAACTGAGCTGAATAGCCCTTATGCAACCAAAAGAGGTTAGCCATACATAATTCATTTAGGAAGCTGGTGAAGAAGCAAATCTAAAGATAGAGTATTAGCTGGCAGCTTTGGAAATGAGTTTGAGAGGGTCAGATTGCACATGGAGGTATTTATACAAGTGCCACAGAAGTGTTTAATAAATCAATAAAAGGCATTAACTTCTTAAAAATATGTCTTCAAAAAGGTGTATTACTTGCTCAAACTGAAAGAATCTACTTTTTCAATTGTCATCCAAATCATCAAAAATCTAAGGATCCTGCTTTCTGGGCAGCAGTGGACTACATTTTCTAGGCTACATCAAGTGTTTCCCTTATCAACTGGAAGTGCCGAATTGCCCTAGTGATTTGACTGAAGGCTGAAACTGTGCTCCTTCCCTGAATTTTGAGGTGAGCTGTGAACTTGATGAAAAATCAGCTGGAAGAAAAGAGGTAAGATTTGTAAAATCAAAGACACCAACAAGGTAAAAGTATTATCACTTCCTCTTTGTGATAAATGAAAAGTACTTTAAAACAACCTGTTATTTACCTCCACAGCAGTTCTGCAGGATCTTAACACACCTCTCCCTGTCGCATACATCTCAGCCAGATAATAAATGGCGAGGGGTTGTCCGCTCTGAGATGCCAAGTAAAAATATTTGAAGGCAAGTTTATAATCTTTCCATACTCCAGAGCCAGCTGAAAAACAAAATTATTTTGAGCCACCCTTTATTCAGTTTATTTGTCCATCACATCTACGGCTATAATAGTCATAATGATGCCTGCTATCTTAAATGGTAAAAGAAAAGACAATCAAAAGTCAAGTTGCTTCAGAACCACCCTTTGTGGGAAAAAAGAAAGCTTGTGCTCAGTTATCAGGAGGAAAATGGAAATTTATGTTCCTGACCCATTGGGAAAATTGAGGAAGAATTGTTTAGTTTTATGAAAACATATCCTCAATATGACTTAACTGAAGTCGTTGAAAAGAAGCCCCAGTGGTAATTTTCAAGGACCAGAAGCCTCACCAAAAAATGTCTTGCTATCTTAGTGATCCTTCCATGCCCAGTGACCATATAACTCTTTCCAGTGGTAGCCATAGAGTTTGCAGCAGGTAAAACCTAAAGAGGCTCAGTTCAGGTCAAATTTGTGCTTGGAACCAAAGGAGGCACTTGGGGAGACTAGGGCAGGAGGAGAGCCTTGGTAGCACAGAGGTCAGCGGTACAAATCCACCAGTCACTCCCTGAAAACCTTGTGGGGGCAATTCTACCAACTTTATGAAATCTAATAAAAATAATGTGGCAGAGAAAACACTGACTCGAGAAGCCACTGCTCCCCGGAATCTGAGGGTTTAACTTGGCTTTTCCATTTCTCCTTTTGTGTGTTGGGCATATCTAGGCATTTCATTTGGAAAATGGGGGGATTTCACTAGAAAGTCATTAAATTCCTTCTAGCTGTAACATTTCATGACCTTTTGAGACAGTGCCATGTAGCAGCTAAAAGCAAAGGCTCTGGAGGCAGACTCCTTGGGTTTGAATCTCAGCTCAACAAAGTCTGACCTGGGACATGATGTTTGACCTGGATATGATTTTCGGTTTCTCCTCTATAAACCAGGCTGAGTCTAACCCCCTAGGAGAGTGCTAAACAAGCCCTCCTCCTGGACTACTGTGGAAAATGCTCACTGACCTCCTGGCCAGACTCGGACTCCTGGGTGATACAAACTGATGCTGCCCTGACAGGAAGTACTTGGTGAGATAACCAGGTATGCTCAGGTCTCCTGGTACATGTCCTGGTCTCTCCCTCTTTCAGTCCCTTCTGAGATGATTCCAAGCCTTCCTGGCTTTTGAAGACATTCTGTCCCCATCATTCTACCCTGGATTTCAGAAGAAAACTTTATGTGTCCTAGCTCATTGAAAAAAAACCTGCAATGTCTTCCTCACTTGTCTTCCCTTCCTGCGTATCTACATCTGCATCATCCTCTCCTTTATTCCTCCAGGGTTATTGAGAAATGTGTCCTCTCTATCAAGGCTAGTGAAGCCTCCGTCTACCTGGGCTCGATCAGATCCTATTGCCACCTAAGTTTTTCTAGAACTTCTTTTCATCAATTATCACATCTCACCCATGATCCATTTACTACCTCCATTGGTTGGGTTTCCTTTTTCTGCCAAAAATTATACTCAGGTTCTCTCCCCATTTTAAAGACAATTTTCTTCTTTCTTCATCTCCCTCAAGGTTTTTACTGCGCTATACATGGATGCTCATTCACTTATTCTTGAAAGGTCTACCCTCTTTGTTTCCTTAAGACTACTTTTTTCCTCATTCTTCTGAACAGGTCTTTTCAGTCTTCATGGTGACTATTTTTTCCCTGTCTATCTTCTCAATACAGCACTGAAGTTCAGCAGATTTCTGATTTAGCCTCTAATCCTTCCTCTCACACTGTTTTTTTTTTTTTTTGTATTTCCAAGTTCGGCTATCTCTGTATCTTTAACATCAGTATATTAATACCTCCTAAATCTTTTCAAATTCAACTTCTTCTGAGTGCCGTACTTGCCTCTGGCTATGTATGTGTATTTGAATATCACAAAGGAACCTCAAACTTAGTCTTTTCAAAAGTGGGTTTTCTGACTCTGTGCCTCCCTGCCCAGCATCAGCTTATCTCTTTCAGTCTTGAAATTCCTCCTCCAAATTTCCTCTTGATGTTCTGTCTAAACCACGCATACCAGGCTATTTGTTTTTGTTATTAAAGTAGCAGACTTAACAATGCATACGTAATTCTAAATAAAGCAGCCGTATTTGTAGCACTTACAGTAGTACATGAAACCTAACTGAAACTGCGCGTTGGGCCATCCTTTCTCTGCAGCTTTCTGAAAGTACTTAAGTGCTTCAGCATAGTTCTGCAAGATAATTGCATCTTATTACTCAAAGGTATATGTATAACTTCACCATGAAAAATTGTTTTTCATATAATTTTTGAAGAGACGGTATGCTATGTGATTTAGGCTAAATAAAAATGGTATCAGAAGTATTAAGCATTTTATTTCTTCTTTATATCAGATTCTGTCAAAGAAGCAATTTTTATTTTCACTGTAAATTATGTATTTCCCTACATGGGCAGTAGGCTTTGTTAGACGTTGGTCAAAAGACAGAGGTTAAACTAAGAAGACAAATTTCTCTATAAATAAAATATCCATGGGCTAGATAATCTCTAAGATTACTTAGAATCTATGATTCCAAGATGATATGGGGGTTGTTTTTCTTGTCACAATGTTTTTCATACAGTTGGAAAACATTTCACTTGATTATTTTATTCTCTAGGATGAGATAGTCTGACAAATCATGGCAATAGAGGCTAATTCTTTCAAATTAATAATTGACATTACTAGACACATGTTAAAAAGATAATGAAATTATATAACTCACCACAGGAACTCCTTTTCCATAAAAATAAATAAGACCAAGCCCATGAAGACCAATTGCATTGTCCTAGAACAGGTTAAAAAATCCAAGTAAAGTACTGGAAGGATTCATTACAAGACAAATTATTGTAAAACCATTACAAATAATCGATGTGCACCCAATAAGGCAATTAATCAGTTTGCAGATTGTTCCGACCTTCTGTTTTTGGTTTGCACACCTACGACTAGGGAAGAGAAGAGGAAGCAGAAGTCAAATCTTATCTTCATTCCATCGTTCTGTATTTATGTAACACTTACCTGTCTACTTTCATATAGGCACTAGACAGAAATAGGAGGTAAGAACTATAGATGAATAAACCACAGTCGCTGCTTTGGAGAGTTCATAGGCTAATGGGCTGTGACTCATGTCGAAGGAAGGGTTCAGATCTCTTAAAGTCGTGTAAAATGTGGTAATTCCTGTATTATAAACAGATTGAGAGTGTTGTGGGAACCCAGAAGAGGAATATCTAACTGCTTGGTTGAGGACAGAAGGTGAAAGAGACTAAGTTGTCACGGAAGGTGTCACAGAGGTGACGATATCTGACCTGGGTATTAAAGGATGTATTGAAGTTTTCTAAAAGGGGGAAGTTTATTTGGATACTTGTTAATTGCTTTGATAACAAGTTGTTGACATAAATGGGAAAATGACATTTAGAGACCATCTGTGAATTCCAGTCTAACCATTGTGGATGATAAAATGTTGTTGGTATGTTTCTTTATTCAACTTGAAATGTTTATAACATTATCAACTCGTTTTTCCCTTGCTAAATTAATTACCATTCCTTTTTCTGATTAATATTCTGAACACTCCAGGTACAGTGCTTCAACATATCTTCAAATATATTGATATTTAGCATATCAATCCAGGATTTATGAAGCATGAACCTTGAAAGTGAATACTCTAACCAGAAAACTGATTTTTTCCCTCATGTCTTATACATTTCATGTCTAGAGACTGAGTAAGGTGCCACAGTTGGCCACTTGCCTTCGAAACAACAGAATTTTGAGTTTTTTTCTACAGGTATATAGCTATTTCTTCGGGAACATAAGTTCTGATAAAAGCTCCCCAAATTTCTTACCACTGAAACAGAATTACTGTGAATATACACAGAATAAATATCTGTCAGTGGTAGGGAAACAGCTGTGACTAATAATTATAACTGCTGGCTCTGAAGAAAGATCCTTGTCATTGGTCTTCTCTTGGTCTGGAACATCTCAGTACAGGAACCTCAAGTTCAGAGAGTGCACTCTGTTCCTGATGCTGTTTTCTTGGTGGTATGAGGTTGCAGTGTCTCCCTGCTTGCTTCTGTCTTCCATATCTCAGAAGAGATTGGCTTCATACACTCTCTAATCTTATAAATCTCATCAGTGTAACTGCTGCTGATCCATCTTAGTGATAGAATTTAGACTACACAGGAAATCTCATCAAATGGCAAAATAGTAGATGATCACATAATCACGGGAATCATGGCTCAACCAAGTTGATACACACATTTTTGGGGGGATGCATAATTCAATCCATGATGCCAGGTTATACTACAAAGTGATAGAGACTGTGCAAACCAGAGAATATAGGTCCCATCCAAAGGCAGCAGCAGCAGCAGATACTCAGCCTCTGTGCTCCAGCCAGCTGTTGTATGGAATGGCAACCACATACGAGCAGATGTTCCCATTTTCCTTGAAAAGCTGGCTGTCAATTTTTATAGGAAGTGATAAAAACTCAGTTTAAAAGTATTATGTTTTTATGACTGTGACATCTGAAACAAAATATGTGTATAGCAGACCCTGCAATAGAGCTCAATGCCTTGTTTAAGGCTAACTGACTTGAAACTTGACAGAGGATGCTCATTTATTTGCTAAATATTTAATGAACTCTTACTATTAGTAGTTGACTACTAACCAAAAGGCTGGAGGTTTGAACCTATCTGGAGGCCTAGAAGAAAGGCCTGGCAATGTGCTTCTAAAAGGTCACAGCCTTGAAAACTCTATTGAGTGCAGTTCTATTCTGCACTTACGGGATCACCGTGAGTTGGAATCAAATGGACAGCAACTGGTTTGGTTTCACTGTGTGCTAGGGCACTTGCCTGCCTATAGTGAAGGAGATATATAGCCTTTAGCCAGAAGGAGACAGTTACAAGGCAGAAATAAGTAAAGCCACAGTAGTACAGAGAACAAGTACGAGTCAAGTTTAGAAGAGGGACTAGATTCCTTTGAATGAGGGTATTAGGGACAGTTTGTGGAGGAAGTGACGATTGAGCTCTGCTTTGAGGAGAGGTAGGGTTCAGAGTGGGAGTTTCTGGGAAGGAAGAAGTAGGACAAATGTGTGAAGATGAAGATGGGCCTGATGTGCTCAGAGGTGTAAGAAAGACCACAGGACTATGGGCTCGATGTCACTTATACAGTACGTTGTTAGCCAAGCCAAGGGCTGTCGAGTCGGATCCGACTCATGGCGATGTTGTTAGCTGTTGTAAATCCCAACTCATGGTGACCCCGTGTGTGCAGAGCAGAACTGTTGTGTAGGGTTTTCAAGGCTGTGACATTTCAGAAGCAGGTGTCCAAGCCTGTCTCCTGGGGATCCTCTGTATAGATTTGACCACTAGTCTTTTGGCTAGTAGTCAAGTGGCACTAAACTGTTTGTGCTACCCAAGAACACAATATAACTGATTGTAACATCTGTATTTTGGGTGTTGATAATGACTTAAGAGTACATTTAACTGGGAGGAGGAGGAGGAAGCCTGGTATAGCTAAGTACTTGGCTGTTAACCAAAATGTAGATGGTTGGAATCTACACAGTGACTCTGTGGAAGACAAGACCTGTCAATCTGCTCCCATAAAGATTATAGCCTACAAAACCCTACAGGGGCAACTCTACTCTGTCCTATAAGTAGAGTCAATAATAGAATCAACTCAAGAACACACAACAACAATAAGAAGAAAACACAAGTAAGATTGGCTGTGGAAGGCATAGTAGATGTAAGCTTTATTTTAGCAGTAAAGTGAGAAGATTAACAAATTGTCAAGGTGGTGACAAAGGAATATGTGGCCATGGTGACAAAGGAATATGTGGCAATGTTTACCTTAGGGGCACAGTGAGAATATGTCTAGCCCTGAGCAGTCTCTAAATTCTGCCAACCCCACTCCCCAGCCCCAGTTTGTATGAAAACTGACTGAAACAAATTGGTGCCAATCTATAGCTTGAGCTCCCCTAAATATAAAGGTGAGCAGTCTTTGACAGGGCCGTGAACACCACCCCCTCTTCTGTCTGGCTGTCTTAGTCTGGCGCCTTTCATATTTGTGGGGTCTTAGAATGTCTTAGAAGGTCTTAGAATTCTGCGCCTCGTCTGGCACTCTCTTGGACTTAAGCCCAGAAACAAGTGCACTATTCTGCTTTCTCCACTCCTCCCCACCCCCCACTACTACTCTGATCCACTTAATGTCATTCATAATAATTACCTGAAACACAATCTAAAATTTCAATCATAGAGGAAGGCGTCTTGGGTTTAGAACACTGTTAGCCCCAACTGCTGTGTGTTGCAGAGCCCTGAACACCACAGGGGTTTGGTAAATTTCACGCTCAACATTCTGGCATTATTCTTTTGACTGACAAAACAGCTATTTGTCAGAGATCTTCACTGATTACATTAGCACCTCTTTTTCAGTATGCTCTCTTGTCATCCTAAGCCAATGGTGCTCCAGATAACCACCATGCTGAGCAATGTTTTCATATACATTATACAGGAAAGGACACAGTACTAGCTTTCTCAGCAATTTATACCACAATAATAGCAATTAAACCAAAACAACAATAACAATAACAATAAGAGCAACAGGAAACCCAATATTGTTCATTCAGACTTATAGGGCAACGTACAACTGCCACATAAGATTTTCTTCCTTCTGTCTTGTTCCAGGTAGGGCAGGACCAGTGGAGCATCTTAAATGACCACTCACAAGTATTTAAGACTCCAGACACTACTCACCAAAGTAGAATGCAGAATACTTTCTTTATAAACTTATACCAGCTGAGTTAGATGTCCCCCAAGACCATGGTCCTCAGCCAAGAGTGTGCTTTTTACAGAAGTAGATTGCCATATCTTTCTCCCACAGAGTTGCTGGTGGGTTTGAACTGCTGATCTTTTGGTTAGTAGCCATGTGCTTTAACCACTGTGTTACCAGGGATCCTTAGGAGTTACCAGTCCTTAACACAGTGTAAGGGCTTTTAAAAACTGACAATGTTTGAAAATATTCTCAATTTGAGATCATTACTGTCAGTATTATAATATGAAATTATAAGTCAATAAAATGCTTCCTGCTGTGCAAGTATAAAAAATTTATCAAGGCCATACAGCAACATTAGGTAGGTGGATGCTGCTAAGATGATACTGCTTATACAGTAAAGGGATTTAGAGTAGTCTACTAAGTTTTATCTGACACGAACTAGCCGCACTGAGTACAGAAACCAAGGGCAAGTCTTCACTGTCAGAAACCACATCACACCATTTCCTTCACAGATCCAATTCTTTCTGTCTTTGATATGCTTTGAAGTTAATTCAACCTGCCTTTGCCCTGGAATGCCAAAAGCAAGGGTTGACACTTAAACACTGCCCTTACTCTGTGCAAGGCATTGTTTTAAGTGCCGTGACTAAAAGGCACATAGTATTGACATATGCAGTTCTGACAACAATATGAGGCAAATGTTATATTCCTATTTTTTACCTGGGAAAATCGAAGTTAAGTAAATTAGAAGATGATACCACCTTGCTTGCCAAAAATGAAGATGCCCTCAAGCAGTTACTGATGGAGGTGAAAGACTATAAACCTTTAGCACGGATTACACCTGACTGAGAAGACAACAAAAGTCGCCACAACTAGACCAGTAAATAACATCACGAAAAAATGGACAAGAAGCTGAAGCTGCCAATAATTTCGTTCTATTTGAATCAATAATTGATGTCCATGGAAACAGAAGTGAAGAAAGGAAGTCGTGTAATGTATCCGGAAAATCTGGAAAAGACTCATTCAAAGTCTTAAAACGCAAGGATGTCAGTTTGATGACTAAGGTAATCCTGATCCAACACTTAGTGTTTTCAATCCCTTCATATGCATATGAAAGCTGGATAATGAAAAAAGTGGACAGAAAAAATTGACATTTGAATTTCAGTGTTGTCAAAAAATATTGAAGATGCCAAAGAACAAACAAATCAGTCTTAGAAGAAATACAATCAGAATGATTCTTGGAAGCAAGGATGAGGAGACTTCAACTCACTATTTCAGACACATCATCAGGAAAGTGGCTTAAAAAAAGGATAAGTTCGATAGAAGTCCAACAAAAATGAAAGCAACCCTCAGTAAGATAGATTTATACAATAGCTTCAACAATGGACTCAGACATGTCAACGATCATGAATGTGGTACAGGACAGGGCAACATTCATTCTGTTACATACAGGGTTGCCAGGAGTTGGAAATGACTTGATGTAACCAACAGTAACAGCTTGCCTATGATAACACAGCTGGTGAGTTGCAGGGCTGGCATTCAAGCCAGAGCCATCTTCTCAACTGCTCTTTCCTGCTCACCAACCTGGCAACATTCCGCCTGAGCCAGGGGGAGTTCTGGGCTTTGGGTAAGATCCATCTGGAGAAAGCTGGGTATTTTTGGTCGTTTGTTTGTTTTTGCATTAGACCTGCAGTTACTGCAGTTATTTATGGACCTTCCTCTTCTTCTGTCCTCATCTCTTATTTCCTGTTTCTCTATCTAGATGGCCTCATCCACTCCGCAAGGAAGGGAAAGGTTAAGTTTCTAGCTGAGTTCTGGCTGGTCCTACTAGGGCAGCACAAATCACTGCTATTTTCCATTTAGCCAAAAACTTGTGTCTTCACCAGTGCTATACATTATTATCAATGGCACTCTACTTCTCCAAAACACAAGACTCCGTTGGGTATGGCATCAGTCGGCTCTCTCATATCAGTCTTTATGTAATAAAATACAAAATTTTTTCTGTGTTTACTGCAATGGATTGGTACCTACCTTATTGGCTGCCATGGTAAAGTATTTGAAGGCAGTAACATTATTTTGGGGTGCTGCGGCATTCCCCTCTAAATACATCTAGGAAAAAATTAAAATAATGATGTAAAAAACAAGGAATTTGAAGATGGTAAAAAATTTTGAAACTAGATGTCACTGAATTTTATACTTTAAAATGATTAATTTTATGTTACATGAATTTCATCTCAAGTGAAAAACCTACAATAATGTAAGGAAACTATCTACTCCATATATTCTGGAGTTACCTTGTATAAGAGCAAAGAGGTGGACCGCACTTGTGTCTTCTCAAATGTTTTCTAGCATCTAAGTTTATTGTATGTAGCACTTCTGGAAGCAGGGCACTTGTCCCTGTGGTAATGCAAATTGGCTGAAGGGAGCTGACAGCAGCTCTCCGGGAAGGGTATAGATGGTCTTCCAAGGATAAGAAGATCCTTCTCTAGAGGATCTCCCCAATGCTCAGGGACCTTCTATCAGAGGTGGTGGAAGGACGGACTTTGGTTGACCTGGAGCTGGTTTTCACCCTAAGGGTGAAAGGAAGAAGATTTCTGACTGGGCTGAGGTCTGTATCAAGTGCAGTTTCACATGCACAAGTAGTCTGGATTTCCTGGTACATGTCAGCGGAGGGAGGTGCTGGGCTAGACTTGACCAAGGAATCCTGGGGCAAATATTCTTTCAAGTGTACTTTTGCTGCCTCAGATAAAGGTTGCTGTTGTGTGGTACTCCTTCCCATCCTGTAATCTAAGACCACCATCCTCAGGTAGCCATTGCTTGGGAGGCAATAAACTTCTGTGAAAGGTGATGGAAAAAATTGGAAACAATGGTGACAGTCACATAATCAGACAAATGAAATTAATGTTACTAAACTGTATGTGTAAAATAAGTTGAAATGGAAGATGTTTTGTTTTATATATATGTTTACCACAATAAAAAGAAAGAAAAAGAATATCATCCTATGTTTATAGCTGAATGCCCATCCATAACAGAGGCCTGCAACTCAGTCACCTTACACTGGGTTCAATTAGTTGTTACCATTTATTTTTTCAGCTTTTAAAGTCATAATAAAATGAAAAATATTGACCAAGATGAAGCATGTACCTTTCCTATCAATGCCACGGCATTTGCACTTCCTGCCTTTGCTGCCTTTAAGAAGTAGTATAATGCTTTCTGGGGAGGAAAGGAACAGCATTATTGACATTCATGAATATATGCAACAAAATGACTTTTGAACCAAACTTTATTTCACTCAACATACATTCAACAAATTATTTATGAAATGGTCACTTTGCTTAAGACATTGGTTCAAGTGCTATTTCAACTATAAATCCGAATGCTGTTGCTGTTACATCCTGTCAAGTTGATTCTGACTCACAGCAACCCTCTAGGACAGAGAATTGCTCCACAGTGTTGCCAAGGCTGTAATCTTTAGGGAAGGAGTTTTGGTAGTACAGTGGTTCAAGCACTTGACTGCTAACCAAAAGGTTGGCTGTTTGAAACCAGCTGGTGTGGCAATCTGCTTCTGTGAAAACTTACAGCCTTTGAAACCTCTGTGAGACAGTTCTGCCCTGTCCTGTAGGGGTGCTATGAGTAGGAATTAACTCAATGTCAGTGGATTTGGGGATCCTTATGGAAGCAGCATGTTGCATCTTTCTCTCACTGTGAGACTGGTGAGTTCAAACTGCCCACCTTTTGAACATCAGCAAAACCCTTAAGCACTGGACTACAAGCCTCAAAAAGCCACTGCTGTTGAGTAGATTCCAACTCAGTGATCCTATAAGTCAGATTAGAATTGCCCCAAAGAGTTTCAAAGGAATGCCTGGCAAATTTGAACTGCCGACCTTTTGTTTAACAGATGTAACATTTAACCACTATGTCACCAGGGTTTCCATGAGCTACAAGGGCTCCACTAAATGTGAAGAGTGGGAATTCTACAGCTATAGGTTATCCATATATAGAACTAGAATGTGATGGCTTGTTTCTCACATTTGGGTAGGCAAGACGGTCAAGCACTTATGTACTCATTTTGTAAGGCAATCTGTTCAGAAACCAGGATTGGTTATGCAACATCTATATGTTTATAGGCAGAATAGGTAAGCACAGACACACCTGGCTGCTTACTGAGCTCAGGTCTTTCAGCAGAGATGAATTGCAGGCCAGTTTCTTCTAAATCAAACTGAAGGCCAGCAAAACACTTGATTTCCTCTAGGCCATCACATTCAATGGAGTGCTCCGTCTAGAGTGCATAAGGGTTGACCTTGTCCTTTGCTACTCCATTCCTCAGGTCTCTTCCTGATCTTCCATAAGGTTTCCTCTGAGACCACAGCTAATAATGAAAGGAATCAGCCCCAGGAATGAGACCTGAGGCGTTTTCCAAGGTGTCTTATGAGAACTCAACTTTTCTTCTCTTTTTAATAGCTGTGTTGCGCAAGTCTTTAAAAAGTGGATGTGCATGGATCTGCTTCTTCCCAAAGTTGGAGAGAACATGTAAGGAAGAAAGGCAGGTTGTTCTTTAACATGGATCTTTCCTCTGGAAAAGGTGCTAACTTATTTCGGAACCACACTCTTACTACCAAAGTCCGTCTGCCTTGCAGACATAAAATAAAACATCACCAGTACTGAACCTCACACATCATGCATCCGTGCATCTGTCTATCTCTTGCTTTATTAGTCCCTTCGAAAACTGTATTGAACCCATTATATGTTTGTTAGTGTGTTAGATATTACAGGTGATTCATAGATAAACAAAAACAAGATCCTCACATGTCTTCACTAACAACATTGCTGAGAAGAAAGGAGTATGTGTAAATAACAGTAAGATAGTAAGTGATAGATGAAACAAAGGGAAAACCAAAAGGATTAGTGGGGTACAGAATAACAGAAATTTTATCCAGTTCTGTGATAAGTGTTTTATAAGCTTTTCCTCACCTAATCTTCAGCATAGTGGTTAGGTGCTATGGCTGCTAACCAAACGGTTTGTAATTCGAACCTGCCAGGTGGTCCTTGGAAACATTGTGGGGTAATTCTACTCTGTCTTACAGAGTAGCTATGAGTCAGAATTAATTAAATAGCAATGGGTTTGGTTTGGTTTAATCTTCACAATGGCAAATTAAGGAAGCTATTATTAATATTGAAACTTTCTAGTGACACTGAATCGCGTTAGTAGTAGAGTCCCCCCAAACACTTGAATCTAATGCCCATGTACACTCTGCCTCCACAACATACAGAAGGGAGGGATGAGATGATAAAAGTTTCATGAAAGATGGAGAGGATATGCCAATACACAGGGCATCATAGGCAGGGGGGAACAAGATAAACAAGGGATTGAAAACAGGAATTTCCAAGGTGTGCACAGGTAATAGTAACTATTTCAGTATGGCAGAAGTTGAATAATGGAAAGCTAAGGCTGCAAAAATATGATGATGCAATATAATAAAGTCTTGAATACCAGGCTAAAACCACAAAACTCAAAGGTGTTGGGTATCTACTCTGTTTCTACTCCTAGCAACACTATAGGACAGGATAGAACTGCACCATCGAGTTTCCAAGGAGCAACCAGTAGATTCAAACTGCCAACCTTTTGGTTAGCGGCCATATGGCTTAATCTTTATACCACCAGGGTTCCTTGAAAATTCAGTTCTCTTTTCTTTTTCTTTAAATTTATCTGCCTTTAATGTTATTATTTCAGTTGTATAAAAATTTATTAAACACTGACTGTGGAAGTATTATGCAAGTTGCTTGTATGGATATACATATGAGCCAATCTGAGCTTTTGTCATCAAACAGTTAAAATCAAATATTTATAGATCCATCGATCCATCAACCTATCGACCCACCAATCCATCCATCACTTATCCATGTATCCATCTGTCCAAGCACCAACCCATCCATTCATCTGCCCATCAGTTCACCCATCCATCCATTCATTCACCTGTCCATCCATCCATACAGCCACTCACCCATTCAGCAACTCATTCGTACATTGATTCCACCTACCATCATGTTGAATGGATTTTAAGATGCACATTTTTCCCCCATTTTAATCAGGACCCTTTCTACTGTCAGTGGCATCCTAGAATGTATATTGCTTTTATAAATGATTAATTACATATAAATTGTATTTTATACGGTATAACCAAAAAACTCAAACCCACAGCTGTCAAGTCATGTCAACTTTCTATTGTATAGTTTTAAAAAATTCCTTAGTAGAACATAAAGTAATGCTATGCCTTACGATTGATGATGACTTGAACAGGATGAAACACAGTATGTTCCAAATATTATACTAAGTGAATTTTGGTTGCTTGAGCCACCTTCTCCTCTTTTAAAAAATGAGTAGAATTTTTCACTGGTTCTAAGAAAATGTCTAGTTTTATTTATTTGTAACATTTTCCCCAGAATGAAATGCCAAGAAAACATATTATTCAAAAAATTTTTATAAGCACTTCATTTATTGCAGGCTCTGAAAAGGAACAAAACAGAGTCCTGAAAAAGATGATAGCATCTTTTATTCTTAATACACGACAGGGTAGGCAGGGCAACTGCCCCATACATATTTGACAGTATTCCTTTGCCAGGTTTAATTTAGTTTTGCCTCATTCACTTTAATAATATGCACCCAAACACCCAACTTTCCTAATTCAGTTCATTCTGAGCCTGTATATATTTAGAAATTCAAACCATATTAAAATTTAAGTGTAGAAAATTCAAGACAATGTAACCAAGAATTGCATGTACAATACGTTTCAATAATTAAGGATTTGGCAATGGGAGATTATCTGTGGTGATAATTTATGAGAGAGACTAATTCAATCAAAGAGCAGGGAGAAAAAAAAAGGCAAGCTAGTTGTTTCTAGATATTTTAATATTAAACTTGTTGAGCAGAAATCTGGGATATTACTTTTATTTAAAAAGAATTTCACACCTGTGATGAACATTTTCCTTGGTGGGCTGAAACAAATAGTAGTTTTCAGGCTGAGGAGCAACATATAAAGTTTAAGATTCTATCATTCATTCGTTAATTCAATAAGAATTAATTATTAACCATGTTGAGAGAGGCCCCATCCATCTTGGCTGTCACAGATGAGGCAGCCATAAGTCAGTCAACACTGGCAAACACTCTAGCTAACTGGAGATGAATAGACAAGCCTACTCACGATTAGCTGAGCCTGGCCTATCTCAGAAGAATTTCTCAGCCAAGTCCAGCCCCAAATTACTAATTTAAATTTGGGGGTGGTTTGTTATGCAGCATAAGCTAACTGGTACACAAATTAATTAGTCCTCTGATTTGAGGTGTTGGCTGGAGCTCTCCTTGTAAATTCAGGTTTACTTGTTAGACTCTCTAGATCAGAAGCATGAGGCCTGGGCCATTGTTAGAAAATTGGAGCCACAAAAATCCTGAAACGTTATGTCCTTCCTTCATCTACTTTCTAAACTAGGAAATAGAAATTTTAGAGGTCTTTTGTTGCTCAAAGAAGGTAAGGCTTAATGGAGAGAGCACAGACTTTGAAAGCTTAAGACTTGAGTTCAAATTCTGCTTCTTAGTAGAATTTTGTTCCTCCTTCTCAACCAAGATGAGAAATGAGGGTGCAGGAAAGCTGGCAAGTCAGCTCCCTCATTCAAGGAAATAGGAGGCCCACAGGAGGTACCTTGCTGTTGCAGGACTGAATGCCTGGGGTTAGAAGTTTCGGTGCCTTCACACCCCAACAAATTTTGTGTTTCTTGAAAATGGGGAAATCTTCCCAGCTATGAATCTCATGGTTAACAAAAGAAAATTATCTCAGGCTGAAATCCGACTTGACGGCACTTGGCTAGCTGGCATTATCTAGAACTTCTTATCTATGAAGTTAAAATGTTGATCATGACTAGGATAAAAAAAATATTAAAAGGCAAATAATTTGTTGTGTATATATTTATTGCAATAAAAATAAGTTAAAAACAGAACAAAACAATAAAAACCCTTCAACTGAGATGTCTCAGGATGTATGTGCTTATTTAAATTGTTGCCTATCTTACCACATTTCAGAAAATTAACTTTGATGTTTATCTAATGTTTACTGTATCTCATAGAAATAACAACTACTGTCCCAAAGTAAAAATGCGTGAAACAACAAATACAAAGTGAAATGAAAATAACAAGTGGATCTTTTATGTAAAAGCCATATAAAGTAGCTATTTCTATTATTTATCCTTTGGGACTATGAACAGAGTACCTGTTACTCTGAGACAATAAGCCTGCAGCATGTAATACCATCTTTTAAAAGAATGCCAGTTACTTCTCCAGATTTGTGATGACCTGGGCCCTTTAAACCACAATTAGAATCTAGATAAGATCTCATCTCGTGACTCTGTCACCTTACTTAGGTGATCCTTTGTAGGCCAAGTTCGTTTGCTTTGTTCTCCATTATGAATTTGAACTGCTAATTAATCTTCTAACTCATTGGGATGCTGTAAAGCGAAGCAAAATAATGGAAAGAAGCTTTGCAAATTCATAAAGATGCCTAATAATCATTCTAATTTTATCAAAAGCAGACTGTCATCTGTTCCAGACAAATGTGGATGAGGCTGGTCCTCAGGCTCGGTAGCAGAAATCTCCCAGTGGACTTTCTGTAGCTGGTCTGTAGGAAGGGAAAGTATTTAAGGCCAGCAGATGAGGGCAGTCCTTTCACCTCCTGCTAGCCCAACGTGTGTTTGGGTAGGAAGGGGTGAGGTTCAGCTGGACCCTTCTCTGCCCAAACTGTTCCCTCCAAAGCCCCTATCCCTTTGCACCCGGAAGGAGGTAGGAAAAATGCTGTCTCTGGTTAATTTTGTTCCAATTAAAGACGCAGTGACAGGCTTCCTCTAGAAACTCTTCCAGCTAGAAAACTCTTCTACTTCCTTTACCAGTCTTCTTCCCAGTGTTTCAGGACACCCCATGTAGCTGAATCTTGAGATAGACTTACATTGTAATCCTGATCTAGACCTTTCCTCCCCATTAGGTGTAACTGTCCAAGAGATACCTAGGAACAATAATTTTTGAAAATGATTTCAGCAGTAGCATTAACTTGAATAAACAAAGGAAAACATACGAACTGTTTTTAATTATAGCAGGCTGTCTCACTTTGATACAGTTGGCATACCTTAAATGAAGCAGAAAAAAAGACTATCTTTTATTTGTTACTGAATTATTGATGACCATGAGGCTTCTTTGATGGTAGAATACTAATTTGGGCACTAATGCCTACCTGACCATATAATCCTTAAGAGCCTTAACTCTTGGCTCTCAAAACTCACACAAACTGAACATTTCTGATCCTCAAGGAGTTCATTCATATTAAAACAAGCGTGGGATAGTGCCTTTTTTCTAAATTAAAATCTAAGTTTGTTTTTTTTTTAAATGAAATTTTTAGGAGTAATTAACAGGAAAAAAAAAGCCATTACTATGGCAACTGACTTTCCCGTAGACCACAAGAACTGCAAGTGTCGGGGAACAAAACGAGAGGAGTAGAGCAGAGAGGAGAGGGTGTCTCTTCCCTTTCCCCCCTAGCTCAGGGCCCTGTTAATTCCTATAGGACTCAGGCAGGACCCATCCCCTTGTAATTTTCATGTTCTAAAAATTCAAGATCTTCAGTTTGCATTACTTGTATTTGCACATCTCCTCTTTCTGCCAAAAATTTATAGTATTGATATACGTCCCAATCCAGAATCTCACTGTTAGCACTCAGATTTTCAGGTCTTTCGGTGAGTCTCACTTTTTCCACTGGGATACCTTCAGTTTTTTCCAATTTATCAGCAACTGTGAATAGAATCAAGCCAGAGAATAGCCAGAATATACACGGTTGCAAGAGATAAAGGTTAGAAAAAATACTATTAGGCCTACAGTCCTTAAATTGTACAGCATTCTGACCCACTAACAGAAAGGAAGACTCCTGGGAAGTTTAAATTTGCTGATTTTTATTTATTTGTTCCTTAGAGAACAAGACACAGATCCTAGTTATTCTCTGCAAACCATAAAATATTCTACCAACATACATCAGACCCTACTGAAGACCTTGGCCAAGAAGGCTCAAGAAAAAACGGAGAGATTTTAGGATCACGTAATTGACACCTTCTACCATTGACCTTTCCTGGGACTTGAAAAGGAGAGTAATTTGTGGATGGTCTGAAAATGCAAAAATAAATAGGTTCAAGTATATCTATTAAAGTGTACAGTATGAAATATATGGAGTGATGCTAGTTTCATTAAACATATGAAATGATCTTGTTACCCCATCAGTTCCAACTCTTAATGACCTGTAGAGTTTCCAAAGAGCACCTGGTTGATTTAAACTGCCCACCTTTCGGTTAGCAGCCATAGCACTTAACCACCACATCACCTGAGTTTCATTGTTGCATATAGCATCTTAAGGCATCTTAAATTGAAAAGTAGTTTCTTATTCCTCCTTTTCTCAGATCCTAATAGTACCAAAGATGTAGTTAGATGTCAGTTAGATTATGGAAATGAAACAAATGGATTCTGTCTATTCATTTCTTGGAAGACCTTTAAAAACTCTTATGTTCAGAAATATTGAAAGATGAAATTTCACATACAACTTTAAAAATGATTCTAGGAACTTACATTAACCTCACACTCTATTTTTAACATGCAAAAAATAGGGGTCGAATTGTTCTCAAGAGAAGTGATATAGAGCACCAATATTTGTGCTATACATTTATTTGGGAGGGGGATTTTTAACAAGTCATCCATATCCTAAATGTTAGAATTTAGAAAACTGTTTAATATCATTGGCATTACATTGAAATTATAAGTTTACACAAAGAACATCACCCCACCCCAACTCCATTGCAGTTGAGTTGGGTCCCACTCATGGCGACCCTAGAGGTGAGGATAGAACTGTCCCCTAGAGTTTCCAAGGAACACTTGTCAGATCTGAACTGCCGACCTTTGGTTAGCAGAGGTAGCACTTAAACCACAGAACATCACAAGAATATGTAAAAGAGAATTGTTTGTGAATACATACTGAAAAAAAAAGGTGTGTATAATCATCTAAAATCTTTGAAAAGTGACCACTAAGGAATGAGACACTTTACACTGTATTAAAACAATTGCTTTATAATCATGTCAAAAACATAACTTTTAAAAATATTTTCATAAATTGATGTCAACTGGATTTATTGATGTATTTTTTGATTGTTTGCCAAATTTGTTTATCCTAAATTATGTATTACTTACTAGAATCTGCCACTTTCTTGTAATGGTTTAGGGCAACTTCACAATTCTGTAGAACATTGATTCCTGACAAATATCTGTACCCCTAAAACACAGGCATATATATTCTTAATATATGACAATGCTGCATTCACAACATACTTAAGCCCCAAAATATTTAATTCACAAACCAAAATCATCTGGGACATCATGCTTCCTCCAGCACTTCCAAAAGTGTAATATATCAGTGCCTAAAGTAAGGGAAAAAAATAAATACATGTGTGTGTGTATGCGTGTGAATGTGTGTGTATACAAACATATATACACACGCACACACACATACGTATATATACGTATGTCAAAACTTACACATTTTGATTCCTAGCCCAGCAATGAACCTTGAGTCACTTGAAAATAAATCAGAAATTCTCACTCCTTTCCTCTATAAAGATAGCTGCCATTTATTGGGAGTTTACTAACCTCTAGAGTTTGTGATAAGGGCATTTTATATGATATTTAACCTAATCATCACAAAAGCTCTATGAAGTAGGCTGTAATGAACATAGGTGTGTGCATGTCTATTCGTGTGATGATTCTCATTTCTCTAGAAATATTCCTAGCAGTGGTATTGCTGGACTGTATGGTATTTCTATTTCTAGCTTTTTAAGGAAGCACCATATCAGTTTCTGAAATTGTTGTACTTTTTTGCATTTTCACCAACAGTGCATAAGAGTTCTAACAATGTCTTAAAAAAATGTCTTTTCAATGTTTTTGGAAAAAATAAAAAGGGACATACCTTGGCTTGATCATATTCCATTCCTATTCCATAAGAAGATAAAAATCCTAGTGCCTAAATCCCAGAAGAGAGCAAAACTCAATAAATCCGTTTTTTTCACAAGGGCAGTGACATAGAGCTCCAATATTTGTGCTATACAATTATTTGGGGGGAGAATTTTTAACAAGTCACACACATCCTAAATATTATCATTTGGAAAACTGTTTAATATCATTGACATTACATTGAAACTACAAATTTACACAAAGAACATCACTCACTCTAGATATTTTAAATATCCATTCCATAGTAATTTGCATTATTGATTTTTAGCCTATGCCATAACAAAGCGTCTTCTTACATCTTTTTTTTTCAATGCTGCAAGCATTTGGGAGAGGTTACAATAGTAGGAGTTTTATAAAAACATGTGAAAACAAATTAAATGTTTACTGTATGTTAGTGTAAATAATAATAATAAAACATGATAAATCAAATGGCCCTCACATGCTTTCTTTTCTTGCTAATAAAAATATTTTTCCTTCAATATATTTCTTTTAATTTGGGGTGGAATATTTTTTCTTCATATTTTTAAAATAAAATAATCCAGTGTAAAAGTTCAAAAAGTAAGAAATGCATGGAACAATAAATGATCATCACCTTTTATTATTTTACCACCACACCAGTAATACTTCATTATATATCTTTTCAGACCATTTTCTAAGTATTCACGTAAACAAAAAACCTTATTGCTTTGGGGACTTATGGTGACCTCAAAAGAGAGCCAGCAGGCATTTCTTCCCAGGTACCTATAGGTGGGTTGGAATTACCAATCTTTTGCTTAGCCAAGCCAAGTGCCGTCTATTTAACTATCTATACCACTCAGAGACCTCTAAACATTCACACGTGTATAGGTTTTTGTTTTATTTATTTATTTATTCATTTAATAGGTTCCCCTCTCTCACTGACTGAAATTGTACTATCATAATCTACTAAATTTTCTTATATTCATGGTTTATTTCTGGACTTCCTGGTTAATTGGCTCTCAGTCATGGCTGTTCAATGGAATCTTGAGGAGATTTTAGAAAACTGACTGTAATTTCTCTTTGGGTGATCCTGGTGCACTGAGTTTCAGAGTGAAGTCAGAGCCTCTGGGTTTTCAGAAAGCTCCACCGTGATTCGGGTGAGCCTGTGGGTCTAGTCTGGTGCCTCTCAAACTCTGCTGTGCACATGAATCACCCTGGAAGTTTGGTAAAACGCAGATCTAGATTCAGTAGTTTAGGAGTGAGGCCCAAAGTCCTGTATTTCTAAGAGGCATCTAAAGGATGTACATACCACGGGTGCATGAACCATACTGTAAATATTAACCCTTAATCCACTGCCACTGAGTTGATCCTAACTTATAAAGACCCTTTAGGACAGAGTGGAATTGCCTCATAGGGTTTTTGCTACTGCAGTCTTCATGGGCACAAACTACCAAACGTTTCTCCTCTTGCAGAACTGCTGGTGGTTCTTATTACCAACGTTTGGGATAGCAGCAGAGTGCTAATCACTGCTCCACTAACGCTCCTTGTAAGTAGCAAAAGTCTAGCCAATTTGAAATTTTCTAAGACAAAATTAAATTGTGTTAGTCACTGTGGGATATCTTTGGATGCTTGGTGAAGGAACTCTTCCCTCATTGTTATTTTTTTTTCCCTTAAAACATTTGTGCTATTTTTACATCTCTACCATTTTAGATAAATTTTTAGTATGTTTTCTAAAATATTATGAAAATTACGCAAAGTAATGTTTTCACTTTATGTGAAAATGTCACTTTATGTGATGATTTTTCCTTGCCAGTGTATGTTGTGTGGACCTACTCTCATTTAATAGCATAGCCATTTCCCTTTCTTTGGGGTTCGGGACATCATTAATTTTCACTGTTATGGAGCAACTGCATCGTTTAGACGTGCACAGGTAAGTATATTTTGTAGGACAAATAACTGGAATTGGAATTGCTGAATAAAATTGGACATATACTGAACATTTTGCCAAATTGTCCTCCTAAAATGTCATACAAATTTATGCTCCTACCCAAAGTATATGAAGTACCCATCCCAATTACTCTCAACAACAAATAGCATCAATCTTTTATTTGTGGGTTTTATCAATCTGATGTCTAGAAAATGCCTTGTCACTTTAATAGGATTTCCTGGCTAACTGGTGAGTTGGAACACTTTCCTGTATTGGCTATTTAATTTCTTCTGTCATTGGCCTGTTCATATTGCTTGCCCATTTGCTACTGGATTTCTTTATATTTTCATATTGATTGATAGAATTTCGTATACTTTAGGTATTGTCGTTTGTTAAATAGTTGGTGAGTATTTTCTCCCAGTCTTGCTGCTTACCACTGATTACATTGTGTTTTGTTATATGAAAATTTGAAATTTTCATAATAAAATTTGTCAGAATTTCCTTGTGGAATAAAATATCAATTATAAATACTCAGAGTGACTTTTTTAGAGTATAGCTATGCCATTTGTTTTATATTTGACATCGGTGAAATTGCATATTGCATGTCTTCATACTGCTTTCTCAGACTGTGTGTTTATTAAGCTTCTGTTGAGCAGCCCCCGTGGTAGGGTGGTTAAGCACCAGTCTGCTGACTGAAAGATGGGTAGTTGGAATCTACAAGCTACTCCTTGGGAAAAATTCTGGCAATCTGCCTCTGCAGAGATTACAGCCTTGGAAACTCTGTGGGACACTTCTACTCTGTCCTGTAGTGGTAAAGAGAGGAAGCTGCTTTTTGTCAGGATGAAAAGAATGTTCATTTGCATAGCAGAGGCCAAGATCAACACTGAAAACTTGACTAATAATTGGAGGAAGGCAATGGAAAGAGATGTGGAGAAAATATCATATTTGTCATGAGGTGGAATAAATGGCACAGCGATTTAAGTGTTCAACTGCTAATTAAAAGTTGGTGTCAGGGTTGAATTGTGCGACCCCAAAAATGTGTGTAGCAATTTGCCTGGGCATGATTCCTGATATTGTGTGATATTCCTTTATGATGTAAACTCTGTCTCTATGATGTTAATGAGGGAGAATGGACAGCAGTTGTGTTGGTGCTGCAGGACACTGTGTGAAATTGTATTGTGCCTTGGGGCAGCCTCCGGGTTTATAAAGGAAAGGGAGGTAAGTGGTGAGTTGGGGAGTTCATACCACCAAAAATGATTGCCCTGAGCAGAGTGCATCCTTTGGGAAAGAGCGGGATCCCTGCACTTCAGAAGCCCCCAGTCCGGGGGAAGACTGACAACAAGGACCTTCCTCCAGAGCCAGCAGAGAAAGCCTCCCCCTGGAGCTGACATCCTGCATTTGAAATTTTAGTCTACTGGACTGTGACAAAATAGTTTTCTCTTTTTAAACCCACCTACCTGTGGTATTTCTGTTAAAGCAGTGCTGGATGACTAAGACAGATGGGCAGTTTGAATCCACCAGCTGGTCCTTAGAAAACCTACGGGGCAGTTCTACTCTGTCTGGTAAGGTTGTTATGAGTTGAAATCAACTTGACACCAATGTTGTTTTTGTTTGTTTATGTTGATTTACTGGGAAAGACTGTGGCAGAGATTGCTAGCTGTCTCCCTAGACTTTCCCCCTTCTAGAGTATGAGAACCCTTGATTTGTAGCTAATCAATAAAGACTATAAGGTTGATCCATTAGAAGCTGATGATGCGTTAGGTCAAAAATTCAATCAGCAAGTTCATAGTTTAACATTACATTTGCCAGCATCTTTAGCTGACAGGCATGGCCACGTCACTAAGTTCTAACCAACAGATACGAGTCACAGTGATGTGCACTACTTCCAGGTCATGTCCTCCCTTTCAACCTTTCTCCTTCCTACTAGTTGGGATACTGATGTGATGAGGAGTCATCTTGAAAGATGCAGACTAAGACAACGTCTTTAAGATAACAGAAACACAAAACGGGGAATCTTATGGTTTCTGATGACTTCATAGAACAGAGCCACTCTTCCAGCTTGAATGTGCTATCAGGAAAAAATACAGTTCTGCCACTGTTGTTTTGTCATTGTGATTTTGGATCTCAGTCATATCCAGCTAAGTTTATATCCTAACTTAATGTTTTTTGGAGTGCAGTCTGTGGGTACACACCTTCAGAAGTTCTGTGAGGTCAAAGCTATTTTCATTAACAACAGAGACATTGTTTGCCTTTTTCATCATTTTGGTATTAGCACTGATGGTGCAAAAGAAGTGGTAGGTAAAACTGCTGGCATTTCAGCATACATCCAGTAAGTGGGCCAAACTGTTGAGTTCTCGAATAGTACCAAGGAAGACTATATACAATTATATGAGCAAGCTATTAAAATACTCTTCCTTGTCTTAACTACATAGGTGGCCTGACAATTAAGTCTGTGAACTTAATTGTTCTAAGTGCTGCATACCTCACTACTGAATATCACTGCAGTCATCTTCAAAGTACTCCCTTTTGGAAGCTATGCACTGACACCAGCACTTAGCCCACACTTCAAAGCAATTTTGGAACTCTTTTTGGAATGACTGTTGTGCACAGTGGTACGGTGGGAAGTTCATGAACTTAACCGTATAGTTATCTGTGAGGGAGTTTTTAGCCAGTAAACAGGTAAGTCTATTGGAACACATTCCCTACTCACCTATTCTGGCCCCCCAATGACTTTTTTCTTTACCCAAAGATAAAGGAAATATTGAAAGAAAGACATTTTGGTGACATACAGGACATCAAACATAACAGCTCAGATGGCCATTCGAGAAAAACAGTTCCAAACTGCTTTTGAAGGGTGAGCTAGACACTGGCATCAGTGCATAGCTTCCCAAGGGGAGTACTTTGAAAGCATCCGTGGTGATATTCAGCAACGAGTTATGCAACACTTTTTCTAAGGTGAGTTCACGTATTTAATTGTCAGTCCTCCTATTTCTTATATACTTCAACCACAACAACGTTATCACAACAGACTGAATGCAGAAGGGATCAAAACCCTTCTGTTAAGTCAGATGTTAAAGAAATTTGCAAAAAAGTAAACAAATGCTACTCAAGACAAAAAAAGTAAACAAATGCTACTCTTCTCATGATTTTTTTTGTAATATATAGGTATTTTTTAGAAAATATGCTATTGATCTGAACATTCAAGTCCTGGTGGTGCAGTAGTTAAGAGCTCAGGTTGCTAACCTCAGGTTGGTAGTTTGAATGCACTGCCTGCTCCTTGGAAACCCTATGGAGTGGTTTTAGTCTGTTCTATAGCGTAGCTATTAATTGTAATTGACTTGAAGGTGGTAGCATTTAATAGGCTTATTATTTTTAATAAAATAATTGATGTTTTAAAATTTTCTATTTTAATTCCTAACATGGCAAAGAGTCAGATCCGACTCGATGGCACTTGGCTTTGGCATGGCAAACTCAATAGCTATTACATGATCTGAAGCTTTCTGAGGTCACTAATGTTTTCTAAGATTGTAAAGAAGTTTGAGATAAAACTGCTTGAGAACCTCTGTCTTAACTAGCACAAAGCCTTAGAATGAGGATCTCAAATCTATGGGTATATGTTAGCGAAAGTATTGTCTGTTAGGAAGTTGCCATGTTAAGCCCTACACAAGATAATGTTGTGGGCTGTGCATTATCTCAGCCCTAGGGAAGATGAAAGAGCAAGTGTAGAGGTAATGGGGACATGACAAACCCAGGAGGAGCCACTTGGTGGAGGCTGAGGTGCTGAAAGAGGCAGAAGACAGGGATGATACGTGGATATTTATCAGAAGTAAATAAAAATAGCAGTTAGACTGCCAACTCCTATTCTTTGCCCTGTTTAGCCAGATGTAAGTCCTTTCCTGGAGAAAGTGAATCAAGGAGAATTTGCACTTGGGACACAGGCACATAGGAGACTGGAGGTAAAGCACATGACTGTAAACAGAGGTATTAAAGAAAAACCTGTGTTTTATACGACGAGTTTTCAAGTCTCTTCCTCAGAACACTAACATTTATAACTCCATGCAGGAGTTACCTGGGATAGCATCCATTCTGTAACCCCAAATTGCCAAGGTACCATCAATTTCTAATGAATTTTACTGCTAAAATATTTCTCAAATTCATTTCTTTAGTAACTCTCTATTGAGAGCCATTCTCCATTCTTATGCAGGACACTGCGAGAGTCTGTGTACTTGCTCCCTTCCTGTCCATTCTCTGTCTGTGCTCAGAGTTACATCTGAGTATATCACACCTCCCCTGTTTCATGGGTCACCATGAGTCGGATCCAAGTTGACGGCACTTGGCTGTTTGGCCTTATTTCAAATATTTCTGTGGCTTCTTGTTGCTAGTTAACATTCTCAACACTCATATCATCTTTAAATAATGGTAATTTTGTCAGCATTTATTTGCAGCTCTTACTTCGTTTATTTTATTGGGTAGAACTTCCAAAACAATTTAAATAATGCAGTTTTCTTTTTTCCTGATTTGAATAGGGGAGCTCTTATGTTTTACCATTACATGTACATTTTACTGTTCAATTCAGTTAAATTGTCTTGGGTTACTAATCTTTTAAATCAGAAATACAAACTGAATCTTATTACACTCCTTTCCATTATGCTCAAAATTATTTATAATTTCCTCTGTCACCATATTAATATAATTTAGCCATCATTTAACCATGGCTAATATATAATTTAACCATCATTTACTGAGTGGGTCATGTCATGGACCAATCTATGCACTGAAGATACACAAATCTGTAAGACAGTCTAAGTCTTTGCATTAAGGAGTTTACATTCTGGTAGGGGAGAGGACAATGAAACCAACATATGGTAGCAATAAGCACAATGAAGAAAAATAAAGCAGGGTAAGAAGATTGAAAGTTGGAGAGTATTTTTGGGATAGTGGTTAAGTGTAATGGTTATTAAGCACAATGTTGGTAATTCAGATTTGCAAGGCAATCCTTGGAAAATCCTTGGGGCAGTTCTGCACTGTCCTACAGGGTTGCTATGAGTTGGAACTGACTGAATGGCAATGGGTATTTAGCAAGATTAGAATGTATGCTTAATGTATGTGTGTGTGTGTGTGTGTGTGCGTGTGTGTGTGTGTGTGTGTGTGTAGGTTAAAAAACCTACTTGATTTTATGTAATGCCTCTTGATTTCCTAAAATTTTATTCAAAATCTTACATTAGCATTCATAAGTGAAATCAATATTTTTAGAGGCATCATAGAATGATTCTTAAAATATTTTTTTCATATACTTTAAACAGTAAAGTAATATTCTTGATGATTTCATAGAGTTTTCCAGTAAAAATCATTTGTGTTTAGTATCTTTGGGGAGATTTTGTTGCTGCCACTAGTGCTTTTGAGTTGGTTCCAACTGATGGTGACCTTATACATAGCAAAACTAAATGTGGCCAGGTCCTGGTGCCGTTCTCACACTTCTTTCTATGTTTGAGCTCACTGCTGCAGTCATTCTGTCAATCCGTCTCCTTGAAGGCTTTCTCTTTGTCACTGACTCCATTTTACCAAACACGACTTCTCTCCCCAGGGACTGGTCCCAAAGAAAGCAATATGAAGTCTCACCAACCTTCTCTGTGTCGAAGGAATATTCTGGCTGCATTTTTTCAAAAGCAGGTTTGTTCACTCTTGTGACAATCCATGGCATATTCAATATGCTTCGGCAACGCCATAATACAAATGCATCTAGTCTTCTTTGGTCTTCTTTATTCATTGTCCAACTTTCAAATGCATATGAGACAACGGAAAATAATTGAGTCAGGTGCACCTTAGTTACTGAAGTGGCATTTTTGCTATTTAACTTTAACAAGGCCTTTTGCAGAGATTTGGCCGATAGAATATGTTGTTTCATTTCTTGCCTGTTGCTTCCATGGTCATTGATTGTGGATCCAAGTAAAGTAAAATTCTTGACAACTTCAATATTTTCTCCATTTATGATGGATTTGCTTATTGGATCACTTGTGAGAATTTTTGTTTTCGTCATGTTAAGGTGTAACCCATATTGAAGGCTGTAGTCTTTGGTCTTTGTTAGTAAGTGTTTTAAGCCCTTTTAACTTTCTGCAAGCACAGTTGTATCATCTGCATATCACACGTTGTTAATGAACCTTCCTACAATCCTAATGTCTTGGTCTTATTCATAGAGTACAGCTTCTTGGATTGTTTTCCCAGTATAGATTGAATTAAGAGTGGTGAAAGAAAACAACATCGATATACATCTTTCCTGACTTAAAACCACTCAACCTTCTCTTGTTCTGCTGTAACAACTGTCTCTTGGTCTGTGTACACGTTCCACATGTGCACAATTAAGTGTTCTGGATTTTCCATTATTTGAAATTTTAGCTATAATTTGTTATGATCCACACAATCAAATGTACTTGCATAGTCAATAAAACACAGACAAACATCTTTCTGGTATTTTCAGCTATTAGTCAACATTCATCTGACATCCACAATAATAATAACTCTCATTCCACATTCTCTTCTGAACGAAGTTTGAAATTTTGGCAGTTCTCTTTCAGGGTACAACTGTTAGCCATTTTTAAATTATAGTCAGTGAAGTTTCACTTGTGTGTGATATTAATGATATTGTTGATAACTTCTGAATTCTATTCAATCACCTTTCTTTGGAATGGGCATGGATATGGACTTTTTCCAGTGTTGAACAAGTAACTGGTTTCCAAATTTCTTGGCTCACAGACGAGGGAGAATTTCCAGTGTTGCATCTGTTTGCTGAATCACCTCCGTTGGTATTCTGTCAATTCCTGGAGTCTTGTATTTTCTGCCAGTACCTCCAGTGCAGCTTGGACTTCTTCCATCAGTTCTTGATTATACGCTACCTCCTGAAATGACTGAAAATCAACCAATTCTTTCTGGCATAGTGACCCTGTATTCTTTGCATCTTCTTGCTTCCTGCCCATATAATCCTTCAATATTGCAATTCAAGGTTTTAATTTTTATTTCATTTCTTTCTGCTTAAGAAATGCTGAGTGTGTTCCATTCTATTGCTTTTCTGACTCCAGGTCTTTACATAATTCATCACAGCACTTTATCTCATCTTCTCTAGCCATCTTTTGATCAGCTATTTTAAGTGATCATTTCTTTGATTTGCCTTGGCATTGTACACTCAATATTATGTTTCAGAGTCTCTTCTGACATCCATTTTGGTCTCTTCTTTCTTTCTAAACAAAAAACAAACCTTTCGTTTTCTTCATGTACGGTGTCCTTGATATTAAACCACAACTTATCTGGTCTTCAGTCATTTGTGTTTAATGTATCAAATTTATCCTTGAGTTGGCCTCCAAATTCAGATGAGGCATAGTCAAAGCTATACTTCAATTCTCATGGATTCTCTTTAATTTTCTTTTGCCTCACCTTTAACTTAAATGGGAGTAGCTGGTAGTCTGTTCCGGTTGGACTTAGTCCTTGTTCTGACTAATGACATGAGCTTCTCCATCGTTATTTTCCACAGACTTAGATGATTTGGTTCTTGTATATTCCGTGCTGTGATGTTCACATGCATAGCCATCATTTATGTTGTTGAAAAGTGTCATTTCCAATTAATAAATCATTGGTCTTGAAAAATTCAATTGCAGACTCTCTGGCATCTATGGTAGCACCAAAGCCATATTTCCCAACCGCTGATTCTTCTTCTTTGTTTTTAGCTTTTGCATTCCAATATAACATTGAACGATTGTAGAGATTAATCTCTGACAGTTTCAATTTGTCCCATAGTTATAGATCTAGTACTGGTTTCTACCTCATATGAGTATGCCCAAAATACCATGGAGAATCAATTGATTTATAATTTTCGGAAAATTCTTTATTTTACCTAGATTATAAAGTGTTGACACAAAGTTAATACAGTATTGTCTCATAATCATTTAACTTTTCTTGTATCTCTGGTTATATGTTTCATTCTATTTTTCTTTCCTCTTGAACAGACTAGCCAGAGTTTTACCACTATTATCTGGTTTTTCAGAGAAATATCTACTGCTCTTGCTTACTAAATTTACATTTTTGTTCTGTAGTTCATTAATTTCTGTTTTATGCTGTTATGTCCCAACTCTATCATCCTATATTTTATTTTGTTGTTTTTTTAAAAGCTTTTTGATTATGCACACTTAAGTTTCTTTTTTTAAAAAAAAATGAATTTTTCTCTGCATATGACTTTAGCTATACTTCATAACTTTTGGGTTGTAGTGTTATCACTGTCATTGATAACATTTCAGTTTCTACTTGTCTTT
This sequence comes from Heterohyrax brucei, assembly GCA_028571685.1. Classification (NCBI taxonomy): domain Eukaryota; kingdom Metazoa; phylum Chordata; class Mammalia; order Hyracoidea; family Procaviidae; genus Heterohyrax; species Heterohyrax brucei. Next base: position 9,741,089 of record CM053156.1, read on the forward strand.
CCTACTTAATTGAGAAACTTGAAAATTTAAGAAGAGTTAGAAGTTATGTTCTTGTTAATAATTTATAGTCATATTCCTAGTACTCATGGAATGGATTTTTTTAAACTAATTTGAGACTTTTCTACATGTAATTACTTTTTGAAAATCTTTGCATAATTTTTTGCTGTCCTTTATTTACTTTTTGTTTATGGTGTCTTTCCATATAAATTTTCAATTTTGCATGCAGGTATATTTTGTCTGCCTGGAATTCTTATGCAGAACTACACTCCCTCTATTCTTAGTCCACTGGTTCTGTAAGACTCCCCATTCCTTTATAAATTGGGATGGTCATGTGACCCAGACTCAACCAATCAGATTAGCATTGTCTGAGATGCAGTGATTGACTCACAGTGGGCTTGTGAAGCAGTCCAGGGCTTCTACTGAAATTGCTAGGAAAGGAAACTTGCTTCCTTTGCAAGGACTTTCTGATGTAAGGCTAAGTAGATTCAGTGTTTCTAGTCATCATCTTTGCCTCCACACGAGGTTAGCTTGCTCAAAATGAAGACATCACAGATGAAAAGAAAGTAAAAGGTCAGCAAATTATGTCATGATGTCAACATTCTGGACTCTGGATCCAACTTACCCAAAAAGGCAGCTACAACTTGAGCTTCACCGTCACATGAACAAATAAATTTCAGTTTTGCTTAAGCCGGTTTGAGTTGTCTTTTCTGCACCTCAAACTCTAAGAATCCTGACTGATACAAGTAGGCATCTGTGTTGATGGGAAGCTTGTTAACAGTAGATGGTGAACTCAACCTAACTAGTAGTTGCTGTTTTGTACAGTCCCTGATGATAGTGCTTGACAACTCAGTTCCCTCTTGCAACTCTTTGCCATTTAGACACTTGCTGGCAGCTATTTTATATCTCAGTTGTTCTGCTTTTCAGATATTCCCTCTTCTGTCTTTCTCATGTGGTGTGTTTTACATTCTTTTCACCAGTTGTGTGCTCTCCTCTGAATCTGGCTTATGTTGTCTTGCCACAGTTCTGCCTAGTTAAATCAAAGTGGTCACAAAACTTGCATCTGCTTTACCTTCAAAACAAAGCTTCCATAAATTGTGACTGATAACTTTTCCCTATCTTCTGGGAATATATCATATTATTGACTCATATGTAGCATACTGATATAATCTCTAGAATTTTTTCACAAGTGCTGCAGTTATTCTTATTGTAACACATTGATTCAGTTGGATTCTGAGTGAGAATTTTAGGAACGCCTTAATTAGTTTATTTAGCCTACATTTACCTTTTACATAACCAAAGAGTGATGTGTCACAAAAATCTGTATTTAAAAATGTTTAAAACAGCAGTTTTAGTAAGAATAAAATAAAAATTCTAATAAAAAGCATTGTTTTACACTTTAGTTGACAGCATTTGTGTAATAAACATATCACTTACATTAAACATTATACATCTTATAACTGGTGGTGCTTTATAATGGTTAAAATATGGATTATCGTATTTCCACATTTTCTGGATTTCTGAGTCTTATCAACCTGCTAAAGCAGAGTTTGCTTAATGCAACTTGGTTTAGTGAACTCATGCTTCTTGTCAAATAGTGTTACTTATTTTCACAAGATTTTCATAAACCAACACTTTGTAAATATGATAGGAGCCCTTACCCATTCAACCTATCACAGTGTGTAGTCTGCAAAGTTTGACAGCCTTCAGGCCTTGCTTCTTCTTCCCTGCCCTGCTCAGTCACTCAAAATCATTAATGTTGGCAATGTTATCATCTGCAAGTTCTTTCAATACTGCAATAGAATTAGATTGGGCTAAGGGATTTTAATTCATGGTAAGCAATTAGATAATTGCTGTATTTTGCTTCAAATGCTTCTGAGAAATGCATATTCTACCCTTACAACTATGACTATAAGTATGTCCCAGGCTACACAACAAGTTATCTTCAAACTTTGTGACTTAAAACAATCATTTTTTAAGCTCATATATTCTGTGTGTCAGGAATTTGAAGAGGGGACATTGGAAATGGCTAGTCTAGATTGGAAACAGCCTTAGCTAGATGTCTGAAAGGCTAGGGGATAGAATCATTCAAAGGCTGACTTACTCATCTGTCTGGCAGTGAAAGCTATTAGCTGTAGCTTTAGTTGAGCTACTGAGTAGAACATCTGCTTGTGTCCTGTCCATGATGCCCGGGCTTCCACATAGCATGATGTTTTAGTCAGCTGGTGCTGCTCTAACAGAAATAGTACAAGTGGATGGTTTAACAAGGAAAAGTTTATTCTTACAGTCTGGTTGGCTGTAAGTCCAAATTCAGAGTGTCTGTTGGCTCTGGAAAAGGCTCTGCATTGCATCAGTCTTCGTCAGAGCATCTTGGCACAGGAACCACAGGTCTGAAGGATGCACTCTACTCCCAGTGCTGCTTTCTTGATTGTTGCTTTCCCAACTCTCTGCTTGTTTTCCTTTCCTTTTACCTCTTGTAGGACGAAAGGTTAAAAGGTGGTACAAGCCCCATTCCAGAGAAACTATGTTTATAATGGAGCAGAGAGGTGATCTTATGAAGGAATTTATAACCCCACCCCAATCCTCTAACATACAGCATAGGAAAACCACAAAACAGAGGACAGTCATAAAATATTGTGAATCACGGCCCAGCCAAATGGCTCCACACATTTCTGGGGGGACTTTGTTCAATCCATGACGCATGGTAATGAGGCTTCAAGAGTTGAACATCTCAAAGACAGCCAGGCACAGCCATATGCTTTTTATTTCCTAGCCTTGGAAGTGATATAGCATTATTTCAACAATCTCTATGGACTGAAGAAGCTAGTCACAAGCCCACCCAGGGCAAAGGGAGAAGAAATGGACTCCATATTTTTTTGAGGTAGAATAAGGGCCTAAGATAGCATATTTGACCAGAAAGATTGCTGCGGTCATTTTTGGAAAACAATTTTTTTTTTCTCACATTTCTCAACAAAAGCTAGAAGACTGGAAATATCCTACTTTCTTTTAGATAATAATATTCGGATCCAGCCGCTATCCCATCTATTTTTCCCATTTTATTATAGAATGCTTCAAAGCTATGAAAGTAGAAAGTAATATAATAAATCTCATGATATCCCTTACCCAGTTTCAATATTCATTATCAACTCTTGGTCAATTTTGGTTCATTTATTCCCACACCCATGTCCCCTGGCCGTGAAGTTCATTTACTTATTACTATTATCTTTAAATAACATTTTACTATGTTTTTGGTGAAAGTTCACACCGTAAGTTGAATTCCCATTTGACAAATCCACAAATTGTTCAGTGACATTAATTACATTTATCACAATGTGTCAACAGCCTCTTTAATTACGTTGTTTGTTCCCTTCTAGTGCTCTGGTTTTCCTGTCCTCTTATCATCTCATCTTTGCTTTTGAGAAGCTGTTGTCCTTTTGTTCTTATACCGGTGATTTTTAAGTAGGGCACTGAACTTGTAGGTAATATCCATTTTTTTGTGTGTACCATGCTGTTTCACTGAAAGGTAGTATCAGGATAGACTTGTTTCTAGGTTTTAAGAGTATCTCAGCATGATAGTCTCAGGGGTTCTTCTGTTCTCTACTATTCCAGATTGTCTGGCCTTTTTTTTTGTTTGTTTTTTAAGATCCTAAGCTGGTAGGTGAGACTGCAAGGTTTCTGCTGAATCATAGAGCTGCAGAGGTTGGTGAACCCAGGATCAGCAGGTCAGGGAACAAAACTCTCACTCACTGGCTATAAAGGTTGATGAATCCAACAGCTGCTAGTTCATGTCCCAGAAACCAGATGCAAGAAAAGAGAAGAAAGCAGGAGCTGCTGATAAAGTGAGCAGACAGGAATTAAGTGGTGGAAAGTGGAGAGATAAGAGCTGAGGGGCAGGAAGCCATCACAAGCCTTGCCTCTGCCACCTGATACAGCTGCCAACCATGGAGAATCATTGTCCAGCCAAGCTGACACAGTCTTAACCACCATAGCCCACTTCTTGTCAACTTGGCATCTGCATACATCTCCCCTTACCATCCATAGTCTCTGAAGGAATACAACGTCAAAGTTATACATATGTCTAACAGGATATTACCAACACATGTACAGCTGAAAATGCATTAGCCCCATTTACATGTTATGTTTTATACCCAACACACCAAAACCCATGGCTGTTGAGTTGGGTCTGGACTCGTAGAGACCCTAGAGGTAAACAAAAATATCTGATACACACATACAAATCAGAAATACTCATACAAATTATAGTCCTCATTTCTGCACCTAGTCACATGCCCATAAATGTTATTTAGAACCACCTTCTTCTACAACCCATTCTGTATTCCCTTTGCCTTCAGCAAGCACCTCAGCTGGTCAGGGTTCCTCACCTGGTGAGATGAACCAAAGCTTCATTCCTGAAGGGTATGGGCTATTAGCAGTCTAATGTAATCAACTTGCCACCAGGTTGCTGGCTTATCACCTTGAGAAATAACGCCATATTGAGGACTCAGTGTTGGTCTCCGCTGCTGGTGGACTGGGCACTCAGCAGTGGCTGTAACCAAGTCACCCTTAGTGAGTGGAAGTCCATGTTGCTGAGCCCCTGCATAACCCCCATCCCTGCCACCATAGCCACTTTGTTTATGAGTGCATTGAGCAAAGACAGGAGTAGCCAAGGAAAGGATGACTGGTTCCCACAGAACATGTCATCTTATCCACTTGTTTGTTAGACTCATCCTCTGCTGAGGCTACCCTTTTGTGAGCATTCACATGAGGCACAAATTCCTTCACTTCTTGGGCCTGTTCAGAGAGGTCTACCCACATACCTCTTCCCTATAAATCCTTGTCTCCAGTTTTCCAATAACGTCCCTTCCAAGTCCCTGACCATCTAGCCAAGCCATTGGCCACAGTCTGTGATTCAGTATACAGATGCACATCTGGCCATTTCTCCTTCCAAGCAAAGTGAACAACCAGGTGCACTGCTTGAATTTCTGCCCATTGGAAGGAGTTACCTTCACCACTGTCCTTCAGAGAGGTCCTAGAAAGGTGCAGTCATGCTACTGCTGTCCACTTCCAAGTGTTGCCAGTGTATCGCACGGAACCATCAGTAAAGCAGGCCCAGTTTTCTCTTCATCGGTCAGCTGGTCATAAGGAATTCCCCGTGAGGCCATAGGTGCAAACTGGGAGACCGACAGGAGTGGAGACCCTGGGCATTTGGGCCATTTCCTCATGTAACTTACTTGTGCCTTTAGGTCCCACGTGGACCCAATCTTGTAGTATCACTTCCATTTAATGATGGATTGCTGCTAAGCTCATCCAACGTTATAACTCCGTGGGTCAGACAACACAGGGCTCATGATAGGCATCTGAGGATGCTTAGTTACTTGCTGTCCCATGGTTAAGAGTTCAATCTCTACTAAGGCCCAGTAACAAGCCAAAAGCTGTTTCTCAAAAGGAGAGTAGTTATCTGCAGAGGATGGCCCTGCTTTGCTCCCACATACTAAAGGTCTAAGCTGCTAGAGACTCCAAACAGCATCTCTGTTTGCCACCAACACTTCAAGCGCCATCAGATCAGCTGGATCATATAGCCCAAGCAGCAGAGCAGCTTGCCCAGCAGCTTGAACCTGTTTCAGAGCCCTCTCTTGTTCTGGATCTCACTCAAAAGCAGCACCTTTTTGAGTTAAGTGATAAACAGGCTGAAGTAGCACATCCAAACGAGGGGTATGTTGCCTCCAAAACCCAAAGAGACCTATTAGGCATCTTGCCTCCATTTGAGTTGTCAGAGCAGTAATTTATCCCTTACTTGAGAAGGAATATCACAATATGTCTCATGCCACTGGACCCCTAGAAATTTCACTGAGTTGGAAGGTGCCTGAATTTTTGTGGGATTAATTTCCCGCACTCTAGTCTGGAAATGTTTGACTAATAAGTCCAGAGTCACTGACATTTCTTCCTTACTGGGTCCAATAAGCATAATGTCATCAATATAACAGACCAGTGTGACATCTTGTGGAAGAGAGAGACAATCAAAGTCCCTGAAGACTTAATTATGACATAGGGCTAGAGAGTTAATGTAGCCTTAAGGCAGGCAAGTAAAAGTATACCGCTGGCCTTGCCAACTGAATGCAAACTGCTTCTGGTGGTCATTTGAAGCAAGTATGGAGAAGAGGGCATTAGCCAGATCAATAGCTGTATACCAGGTACTAGGAAACGTATTAATTTTCTCAAGCAATGAAACTACATCTGGAACAGCAGCTGCAGCTGAGGTCATCACCTGGTTAAGCTTTTGATAATCTACTGTCATGCTCCAAGACCCATTCAGCACAGGCCAAATAGGCAAGCTGAATGGAGATGTAGTGGGAAGCACCACCCGACGTCCTTCAAGTCCCTGATGGTGGCAATGACTTCTGCAATCCCTCCAGGAATGCAGTATTGCTTTGGGTTTGTTATTTTCCTAGGAAGCGGCAGTTCTAGTGGCTTCCATTTGGCTTTTCCTACCATCATAGCCCTTACTCCATCTGTCAGGGATCCAATGTGGGTGCTCTGCCAGTTGCTGAGTATATGTATCCCAATTATGCATTCTAGAAATGGGGTAATCACTACCGGATGGGTTCAGGGTCCCACACTGAACCTCGTCTGAGGTGAACATGAGCCAAGCCTTCTTTAGTAATCTGGCCTCCATATGCCCACACTCTTATTGGAGGGCCATAGCGACATTTTGGGTCTCCTGGAATTACTGTCAGTTCAGAGTCATTATCCAGTGGTTCCTGAAAAGTCTAGTTATTTCCTTTTCCCCAGTGAACAGTTACTCTCGTAAAAGACTGTAGACCCCTTTGGGGAAGGGTGGGAGAAAGATTAACAATATAAATTTTTGGCAGGTTATTGGAATCCTTCCTCAAGGGGAGCTGGTCTCCCCTTCATTCAAGGGGTTGTGGGTCCTTAAACTTGTTCAAGTTTGGGACTTGACTGAGGGTTCATGACTCTCTTTTCTGGCAATTTTGAGTAGTAAACTGCAATTCACTTGACCTAGGATTCATTTGTTCATATAGATCAAGTAAATATTTAGCAGGTTTATTATCTATTTCACTCCTAGAAACATCATAACTAAGTACCCAACTCCATAAGCCCATTTAAGTTAGACTATTCTGGTTACTATTTTGCCCCGCTGTCCATTATTGCAAGCATACCCACCTTGTCTTTGTCAACTGAGTGTAGCCACTTACCCTCTATTACCACAGGGCCCAATCAGCCCCATTGGAGTTAGGTGTCTTAATTCAGTTAGGGCAGCTCCCACTGTCATATCTGATTTACATAAAATAGCAATCACTGCAGTCTTCCAGGATGCTGGAAGTCCATTTACAAATTTGTTTCTCACAGTTGTGGTACAAAGCACGTCCTCTGGGCTTTCTATGTGTGGATTTGAAAGTCTAACCTGATAAATCCACTCTAGCATGCCAATTTCCATAACCTTTGGATACCTTCTACAGTATACCAAGACAGTTCTGGCAATTCAACTTGATCTAGCATAGGCCACCATATAATCCATGCTTCAGCAATCCAGCCAAACGAACTATGATGTCCTTCCCTAACTTCTTAAGTTGAAACATTGAATGAAGAATCTGTGCTCAATGGACCCATATCGATAAATTCAGACTGATCCATTTTATACCATCATCCCATACCCTTAGCAGCCATTCCCATGCATACTCCCCAGGTTTTTGTTTGTATGTATTAGAAAAGTCAAGTAGTTGTTTTGGAGTATAGTGTACCTTCCCCTAGGTCACACTTTGCAGTTCACCTTTTGGGGCTGGCTGTGACTTAAGTCTAGTTATAGGTCTAGAAGCCCAAACTGGTAGCATTATGGAATTGTTTTTGGAACTTTCAGCATTGTCTTGCAAAGCATCTACCTCAGGCCATGCTCAAAGCAATGATTCAGGCAGGTGCTCTTTAGAGGCACCTAGGCTACAGCTAATCTCATTAGATTGGAATGGAAGGGATAATGGCTTTTCTGGGCAGGGTGGTTTGGCGGTAAAAGCAAGTAATCCCTTTACATGAGTGTGGGTCTGGTAGCAGTAGTAATTCATCAGATGTTAGGAGCTCAGTGTCTCCAGCTTCCTGATCATCTGCCCATATGTCCCCATTCCATGTTTCAGGGTCCTATTTCTTTCCAGTCAATGCCCTCACTTTAACTTCACACACCTCTTAAGATTGGCAGTTGAGCTGGCATTGCAATTCTGCCAGTCTACTGACAAACATCCGGGTTTGGCTTTCGGCAATACCGACTCTGCCATTACAGGTAATGAGGTTTTCTTTTAAAGTGCAATTTGAAGCTTTGAAGTCTCTTTTATGGCACTTGAGCTTTGATTCTGAAGCCCTGAGTTCATATTTCTCTCACGAGTTTGTCTAATGAAAGTAGACCAGCCATCCAGCTTCCTTATATTTTTCATTCTCACACAATTGCAAGAATACATCGCACGTATATACACCCTGAGCCTCACCTTGCACCAATACTTGATCTGTTGGTGGTGCTGTTTTGCAGATGTATGCTGTCACCTCACCCGTGGACTAGCATAGCCAGACTAGAGAATAACTTTAGAGGATTCATCTTTACAATCTTGTTTACCTAGAACCACTCCTGGTACCAAATTGTCTTAAGGTGTGTTTACTAGAGAAGCAAAAGCAGTAACACATGCAGTACATACAAGGAAAGATTTACATAAAGGAAACAGATCATGCAATGGTAGCAGTTGACCTGGTCCATGTCCTGGCACAAGCCTCACGTGCCACAGTAGCTGGTGAACCCATGGCCTGCAGATGAGTTCTAGATTACAGGCTACGTATGTTGGCAGATCCCAAGCTGGTGTGCAAGACTACAAGGTTTCTGCTGTCTCATGGAGCTGCAGGGTCTGGCAAACCCAGGATCATCAGGTCAGGGAACAAGACTCTCACTCACTGTCTGTTGATGAATCCAGCAGCTGCCAGTTCAGGTCCCAGGAACCAGACACAAGAAAAGAGAGCAGGAGTTGCTGGCAATTTGAGTAGATAGGATGTTAAGTGGTGGAAAGTGGAGTGATGAGAGCTGAGGGACAGGAAGCCACCACAAGCCCCACTCTTGCCACTTGACACAGCTGCCAAACATGGAGAATCATTGTCCAGCCAAGTTGGCACAATCTTAACCATCGTACTGAGCTACATTTAGATCTTCTGGCCTCCAGGTAGATGAGGCTGTAGCTCTTGCAGAGTTGTTTCTTCTCTGTGCTTTTGGTTACCTTCTTATTGTTTCTTGGGGGGACATTAAGTTGTATCTTAGACGGCTACTTTCAAACTTATAAGAGCACGGATGCTATTTGCTTCATCAGGAGGCAGAACATGATGTTGTGAAAATATCGGTGGTCACGAGAGGAAAATAAGTAACTAACAAAGTCTGGGGTCACTAACAAGTTTTATTTAATCAAACTACATATTTACAATTAAGCAGAGGGGAAGGTAGGTGTTAGCACCAGGACACAAAGCACTCTTATTTACAGTTACATTAGTTAGGAACTTTCATTTACATTAGTTAAGACCCCTACAGGTTCCACCAGGTCCGACAGGGACTACAGCATCAAGTCATAATGTTAGTATGTCAACACACTCACTTCCCTAAAAGCAGGGTTCACTCTAACGAATTTAAGGATTGGCTGTGCTCTCACCATTCTGATGTTAGGAGAATTCAGAACAGAATTTTATAATGACAGGGTATCTCTGAGGTGAAGCAGGCAAGAACACAACACCAGGCTCAGACACTAACAAAAGACATGTCACAGTCATCGGAAGCAGGCCATTTAGACATCAGGAGTATGATAAGGTGTCTCGGGAGGTAAATCCGCCAAGAGGAACAACACAAGAGACTCAGGCAGCATTGGGAAAACAGACACTCAAACCAACCTTTGATGGCAAGCAGATGAGATTCTAGGTTCAGGTCACAGCATAGTAAACCAGCAGACACAGATTCTTAGGAGGATGTTGGGCCCCAGGCCTTTGAAGATGAGGCACGATAACAGACTGTGGGCGCAGACTCCCAGAGGGAGACCATGCCCCCAGGCTTTCGAGGATGAGGCAAAGGAGGTCAAGGCAGCAGATCTTGAGCACAGACCACCCCCAGAGGGAACTGCTGCCCTCCAAGTCCAGAGTGCTGGGTTTTTAATACAAGTTGTTTGCTTGGTTCTGGTTGTTACTGGTCAGTCCATACATCTTATCTTCTGGTACCTCAAGTTGTTGAATTCTTCCTGATTGGTTATGGTTTTTATCATCTCTCTGACTGTCTGCGGCCATGTCCATCTGGCAGTTGTTTTTCTCATTTTCATTTCTTTACCATGACCTTATATTTTCTGTCTTACTTAGCTCAAGCACAGCCATTTTGTGTTTTAAAAGTTTAGCCAATTCATGGTTTAACCAATTTTAACTTATGTTTATGACAAGACTCCACTTTAATATATATTCTATTTCATATATACACATATGTATACATATGTACATGAATATGTACATACACGTAAATATCCTCATTGCACATGATTTTTGTGAACTATGTTATGACAACTGACTGAGTTATTCCATGACACCTATGGTCCTAAGCCTCCAGAAAATCCAAATTGGAAGGTATGTGTTTATGTCTGAGAAGTACCCATATTTGTATGTTCAATAAATACATGTGCTTGAACCCACAGATTTGTATTTACAGATACCTATAGATACTTCTCACCTATGTTCGCATCTGTATTTACCTGTATTCCATATTTATTGCCTATACAAGTCCATATGTGCTCAACTGCTCTGTATCATTTTAGTTGTGCTGTGCTCAATACACCCACAATCAGCGCCATATTTCCCATCACCAAAAATAACTATCCCGTACTGTACAATGTGTACTTTTCCCAACTCCCCTTCCTGGTAACCACCAATGAATACTAGTTTCTCCATATTTATCTAGTCTTATTAGGAAAGAGAGACCATACAATATTTGTCCTTAGTTACCTGACTTATTTCACCAGACATTACGCTGTCCTGGGCCATCTATGTGATAGTGTGTTTTGCAAACTCACCATTGTTCTTTATGGTTGCACAGTATTCCATTGTGTGTTTGTACCATACACAATGCTCAACCATTTATCTGCTGATGGATACTTCAGTTGTTTCCATTTGGTTGCTATTGTAAATAAAGCAGCAGTGAACATAGATGTGAATATGTCTGTTGATGTTATTGTTTTTAGGTCTTTAGGGTATATGACTAGGACTGGGATTGCCGGATCCTGTTGTTGTTGTTAGGTAATCATTGAGTTGTTTCCTACTCACAGTGACCCTACGCACAATGGAACAAAACGTTGCCCAGCCCTGCTCCACGCCCACAACCATTTTTATGCTAAGCCTATCATTATAGTCACTGTGTCATCTTGTTGAGGGTTTTCTTCTTTTTCACTGACCTTACACTTTACCAAGCATGATGTCCTTCTCTAGGGCTTGAGCCCTCCTGAAAAGATGTCCAAAGTATGTGAGACGCAGTCTTGCTATCTTTGCTTCCAAGGAGTACTTTGGTTGTACTTTTTCTAGAACAGATCTGTTTATTCTTTGAGTCAGTGGTACATTCTCTTTTCCACTATTACAATTTAAAGGCATTGGTTTTTCTTCTTTCTTCCTAATTCATTGTCCAGCTTTTGCATGTATATGATGTGACTGAAAATACCATGGCATGGGTCAAGTGCATTTTAGTCTTCAAGGTGACATCTTTACTTTTTTTAACACCTCAAAGAGGTCTTTTGCAGTAGAGTTTCCCAGTGCAATGAATCTTTTGATTCCTTGACTGCTGCTTCAGGGCCTTGATTGTGGAACCAAGCAAAATGAAATCTTTGGAAAACTTAATCCTTTCTTCATTTATCATGATGTTGCATCTGATCCAGTTGCAAGGATTTTTGTTTTCTTGATGTTGAGATGCAATCTGTCTGTGGTCTTTGATCTTCATTAGTAATATTTAAAACCTTCTTCACTTCCAGTAAGCAGGGTTGTGTCATCTGCATAGCACTGTTTTTTAAAGAGTCTTCCTGCAATCCTGATGCCTCGTTCTTCTTCACATAGTCCAGCTTCTCGGATTATTTTTTCGACATACCAGTTGAAAAGGTATGGTGAAAGGACACAACCCTGTCACACACCTTTCCCAACTTTAAACCATGCAATATCCCCTTGTTCTGTTCTCATGACTGCCTCTTGATCCATATGCAGATTCCTCATGAACACAATTAAGTGCTCTGGAATTCTCATTCCCCACAATGTTATTCATAATTTGTTATGATAGACACAGCTGAATGCGTTTGCATAGTGAATGAAACACAGGTAAACATCTTTCTGGTATTCTCTGCTTTCAGCCTAGATCACTCAAAAGCTACTGCAACAGTATACTGACAAGAAACTGCCAGAAATTCAAGCCAGATTCAGAAGAGGACATGGAACCAGGGATATCACATCATTGCTGATGTCAGATGGATCTTGTACGGAAGCAGATAATATCACAGAGATGTTTACCTGTATTTCATTGATAGATTGGAGGCTAGCTCTATTTATCATTTTTGAGAAAATTACATACAAGTTTTGCATAGTAGTTGTACCATTTTACAGTCTAACCAGCAATGGATAAACATTCCAGTCTTCTTCTCCCTCCCCACCCCCCCACATCCTCCAACACTTGTCATTTGTTGTTATGGGTTTTATTTTTTATAAGTTCCATTTTAGCCAGGGTCAGATAGTATCTCATAGTTTTGATTTGCATCTCTCTAATGGCTAATGATCATGAATATCTTTTCATATGTTTGTTGGCTGCTTGGATGTCCTCTTTGGTAAACATTCTATTCACATTGTTTGCCCATTTTGTGATTGGTTTGTCTGTCTTTTTGTTGTTGTGTTGTTGCAGTTTTCTGTAGATTTTATAGATTAGATCCTTATCAGATAAATGATTTCTGAAATTCTTTTCCCAGTCTGTCGGTTGTCCATTTACTCTTTTAATAAGGCTTTTTAATGAGTGTAAATTTTTAAGAATATTTTTTCTTCTTCTATTCATGCGTTTCTTGCAATGTTTGTTGTTCTATTTTTACAAAAAATTAGGTCCCATGTTGTCTTCCAGAAGTTTTATGGTTTTAGATTTAACATTTACGTCTTTGATCCATTTGGAGTTAGTTTTTGTGTATGGTATGAAGTATGGGTACTGTTACATTTTTTGTCCAGGTGAATATCCAGCTTTACCACCACCATTTATTAAAGGTTGTTTCTGTGCCACTTGAATGGGCTTTGAAAACCCTGGTGGACTAGCGGCTAAGAGCTATGGCTGTTTGCCTAGTGGATGGCTGTTGAAATTCACCAGGCACTCCTTGGAAACCCTATGGAGAAGTTCTACTCTGTCTTACAGGGTGACTGTGAGTTGGAATTGATTCAAAGGCAGCTTTTTTTTTTTCTTTTTCTAAATGGACTTTAGCCCCTTGTCAGAATTGTTTTTACATAGATGGCTGGGTTTCCTTGTGAGTTCTCAGCTGTATTCTACTAGTTTACAAGAAGCCTGCAAATAAGTGCTTAGACTCATCCTAGAAAAAGTGTTACATACATCATTGCTGCATATTGCTATGGCCACCTTTGATGTACTCCCTGTGGGAAGCTAAGCACTGACATCAGGGCCTAGCCCACCTTTACAAGCAATTTTGGAACTCCTTTTCTGGAATGGCCATCTGAGGTGTTGTTGTATTACCCTTGATGTCTTAAACATCATCAAAATGTCTTCCTTTCAGTATTTCCTTTATTTTCTAGTAAAGAAAAAAGTCACTGGGGCCCAGATTAGGTGAGTAGGGAGGTTGTTCCAATAGACTTGTTTATGACTAAAAACTCCCTTACAGACAACCATACAATTAAGTTTGCGAACTTGCCACTTGCAAACGTGCATGATGGCCATTCCAGAAGAGGTGCAAAATTGCTCTGAAGGATGGTGTAAGTGCTAGCATCAGTGCATAGTGTCCCAAGGGAAGTACCTTGAAGGTGACCATAATGATATTGAACAACGAAGTATGTAGCACTTAGAGCAATTAAGTTCATGGACTTAATTGTCAGACCTCATGCATTTCATCTGTTAATATTATGTAGGTAGTTATCAAAGAAAGGAACATTATTCACCAAAAAAAACCCAGTAATTTTTTAACATTATCAGTCAGTATCCATATTTCCCTGACTGCTTTATATATTTTTTATTTATTCTTTCTTTTAATTTTATAGTTAATTTGAATCAGGATACTAATACAATGAATACATTGTAATTGGATGGCATGTATCTTAAGTCTTTTTTAATCAGCAAATTTCTTATCTATATGTTTTCTCTTTATATTCTTTTTTATTGTTGGAAAAAAGCAGATCAGTTATCATATAGAGTTCACTGAATTTTGCTTGATTCTAGCACTGTATTTTCTGTACATCAGTAATCATGTTTATAGGCTTGATCAAATTCAGGTGTAATTTGTTTGGAAATACTATTTCACAGAAAGTGGTATGTGTTTTCAATAAAAGGTACACAATTTCTTACCTCTCCTTTATCATATTAGTAGTCATTTATAGCCATTGCCCAGGCTCACTGATTCATTAGGAATAACAAAATGATGACATTCTAATCCTGTTGTTCCTTTTCCATTAATTATCTGGAGTAATTCTACAAAGAAAAAGTTTGTTCACCACCTATGTGGTTACTCTGAGTTATAGTTTGCATAGGATAGGTATGAAAAATGCTTGATTCTTTCCCTTTACAAGTTTTCAAAACATTAGATCTGTTTTCTAATTAACTCCAAGGTAATTAAATGAATATTGGTTTTAGATATCATTAAGAAATCATGACTATAAATGTATTTGAGATGTTTCAGTCTATTTCAGTCATTATTCATCTGGTATTTGACTGTGCCATCGTTAGCCAGTAGGAGTCTGTTTGAGTTGGCTCCTGTATTAGTTTCTTGGGGTTGTCATAATAAGTTACCACAAATTGGATGACTTAAAAAAATTAAAATTTATTCTTTCACAGTTCTAAAGGTTCAAGTCCAAATTCAGGGTGTCAGCAGGCCAGTGGTCCAGATCTGAGAAAGCTCCGGGGGAAGATTTTTCCTTTTTTCTTCCAGCTTCTGGTAGCTCCAATTAGGTGAATTAGCAAATGTCCGGCTATGATGTTGGCTGTTAGTGGTACTGCAAGGGCTATGGGTTGAATAAAGGGGCTAATAGTTTCAATAATTACTAGTATGGGGATTAGTGCAATGGGTGTGCCTTGTGGTAGGAAGTGTGCTAGGGAGGCTTTGGTTTTGTGGCGGAATCCTAGGAATACCGTTCCGGCTCAGAGGGGGATGGCTATTCCTAGGTTTATTGACAGTTGAGTGGTTGGTGTGAATGAGCATGGTAAAAGTCCTAAGCGATTGGTTGAAGCGATGAATAGGATTAGTGATGCTAATATTAAGGTTCATGCTCGTCCTTTGTTGTTATGGATTGTCATTAACTGTTTTATGATTATGGTGGTTAGTCACTGTTGGGTGGAGATGAGGCGGTTATTGATTAATTGATTTGGAGTAGGGTATAGTATTGTTGGGAATATAATGATTAAGATTGCCAGGGGGAGGCCTATTATTGAAGGAATGGTGAAAGAGGTAAATAGACTTCCGTTCATTTTGTTTCTCAGGTGTAGGTCGGGTAGTTTTATTGGTTGGTTTGGAGGTTAAGTCGTTTGGATAGTCGTTTTCCTTGGCTTATGGCAGCATAAATCCACTCCCTGCCTCCTTCATCATGTAGCATTCCTTCCTCTGTAACACTCTATGTGTCTCTTCTCCTCTTTTTATAATGGTACCTGTCATAAGGACATGAAGGCCCACCCTGATGATCTCACCTTAATTAACTGAATGTACAATGACTTTATCCCCAAATGAGGTCACACATACAGGTTCTGAGTTTATGACTTCAAATATCTTTGGAGGGGGAAGAACTCAACTCATAACATTTTCTCAGTCCCTTTGCTATGACCTTAAAATTTTCCACCAGCTTCCTTATTCAGATACGATGAGCTGTTTCAAGATTTTCCTTTCTCTCATTTTCTCATTGCGATTGAGTGAAAGCATACAATCCAAATTAAATTTGCAAGTCTGCCTATCTGCAGCTTCTTCTGCTCTCCTTGACCAGCGACAGCACACTTTCCTTTCCGTTATGTACACGTCATATCCTCTTAACAATGTCCTGTCCCTCCTCTCCAACCTCTCTTCTCCCTCCTAGTAAGAGGCCAGTAGGACAGCATCCTATAGATTCATAGAACCATGAAGTGCACACACCATATGGTCACATTGTGACCCTGAGTCCAAGCCATTCCAGTCCAAAGAGCTGACCTAGTAATGTTTTCTAATCAGGTGCAGCAGCTGGTCTACTGTTCATACTCTCAAGGGAACCTCCAGGCTGCCAGACCATCATTTGCAGTCTTTCAGTGGAGTTCTTGAGGTACACCTCTCTTTTTCTAGTGTTGTCACTGGCACTCAACATTGTGTGCACCATCACGGCTGTCTTTGGTGGTGGCTGGGCACCATCTGGTTCTTGTGGTCACATGTTGATACAGTCACCCATTCATGTAGGTCCTTCTGTCTCCTGGGCTCTTTATTCCTCTTGTCTTTGTTGCCCTTGGTGATCATCTGTTTTGGCTGAGTTGGGACCATTTGTTGTACCTCAGATGGCAGCTTGCTAGCTTTTAAGACCCAAGATGCCACTCACCAATATAGGGTGCAGAAGACTCTCTTAGCAATAGGCTAGTTATGCCAGTTGGCTTCGATGTCCTTTGAGGGCATGTTTCCCTGCCACTGTATCCTTGCAATATTGGGCTAAGATTAAAAGAGTTTTCAGTTTATACTGAAGTCCAGTTAATTTCATTTTCTTTCTACTGCCTATAGGACAGTGTGAAGTGCCACAAAGAGTTTTATTCAAATGCAGAGAAGCAAAGTATTTATTGTCTTTATCCTCCTATATTTTAGACTGAGTGCAAATACCACTTGTTCCTTGAAGTCTTCCCTACCTGTCCCAGGCAGAACCAGTCAGGCTTTCTTTCTTGCCTAAAACTTAGGCAGCAACAGAGTGTTTACATTTCAGGTTGCCCATAATGACTTTGACCTATTATTAGTTTTCTCCCCCATCAGCCTAAACTATGTTCATCCTACAGTAAGTATCCAAAAACAGTTGTGGACTTAATTAATAAATTAATATACCCAGTAAAAAATAAAACACACATTCACTAGTTAAGAAACTATATGGTGTCATTTTTAGTGGTGGAAGTGATGCTACAATTTGGTCTGTCTTGAAATTTTATGTTTTGGATTCATCAAATATGGGGAAATGAAGACTTAACAATTATATCATATTTTTTGTAACATTTAAAAATCTGTTTATTATATTATTTTATATATGACTGCAGAAGAATGTCTTTGGATAAAAATAGTGTTCAACAATTTAAAGCAGATTTTATGAAAGTGGTGATATTGACCTATATATATTTATATAAATTTCTTTTGTAATCAGAAAAACTATTTTCATTGAAAAAGACTGTAGCAACATGAAAATACACTTTTGCTATGGCTTTAAGTGAAAGTAGCCACAAACGAAATGACACATGAATCTGCATTATGATTAGGACTACTTAAGAAGAGAGATACAAGAGAAACAAAGACAGACAAAAAAACAAAAACACAGAGCAATTCTAACAATGATTGAATCAGGATGGTGGGCTTACAAAGAGTGTTGTTCTTTTTTTCCCTTGTTTTCTAGATTTTCTATGAAATTCATTGTTATTTAGAAAATAAAATAATTTACTAAAATGGAAAAGGAAATGTATTTAGCTTATGTTTGAAATATAAAAACTAGACATAATACTGTAAAATAATAGATTTAATTCTGTATTTCTTTCCATATATAGATGAATACATTTTATATAAAATTTAATTATGTTAGGGATTCAGAGATTGTAAATTACCCCAAAACATTCACACAAACACGGAAGATAAAAAAGTGGATTCCTGCTCTGACACCATTAATTATATGCAGTCCATTAATTTCCCTGGTGACCTGGGTTCACATATTTGGAATGGAAACAGTATTGCTTAACTCCTTTCACATGCTGTCTATAGTTATTTCAGAATGTAGCTATTTAAAGTTTCATTGTCCTTTCAAGACTTACATTTTGGGCTTTATACGATCCTTCTTTAGCCAAGGACTTGTATAATTGGATAGCTGCTGTTATGTTTTGGGTGCCAAAATTTCCAAATAGCAAAGCATCAGCCATTTTCTCCATAGCTTTCAAGTTTCCCTTGTCAGCGGCTTTGGCAAAGAATAAGTAGGCTCTGTTTCAAGAACATGAAGGTAGAAGTTTTATTTTAAAAAATTTTCTGCTCCTTCTCCCATACTACATCTAACAAGTAGAAGATCACTGTGGCCATTGCTACTAGCAAAACAGTTCAGCTGAAATTCATCACATCTCTGGACCAGTAGTACAATCTAAAATTATAATTTCAAAGGTGTCTGGCAATGGTAAACTATTAAAAAGAAGAAATACATGGGATACATCATGCTTCAAGCTCAGACGCCATGTAAAGTGGAAGATTCAGATACTTGTCCCTCTCCTACAGCCACCTCCCATTATTTATGAGTATCTGTTTATTCAAATGCTTTATAAATGAATTCTGAAGTTTATGACAATAGTAATTGGGATGTCATATCTGGAAAGTTACTGTCCTAAGAATGAAAGTTCTTTCATATTCCAAAATAATTTTCTAAAGGAGAACATTATGATTCTTCAACACAACAAAGCCACACTCTGTGAAAAAACAATAACCAAATGAAACGTTAATGTAAGGCATGTTACATCTCTGTGTCTTCACTATGTATAAAATGGGGATAATAATAGCACCCGCTTCACAAGATTTCTGTGAAGACTGAACGAGATAACCCATCCTTGAAGTCCATGGCATAGTGCCTGGTATAAAGTAAGCTGCTATTGCTATTTCATAAATAATAAAGTTAACTGCTATCATTATCTTAGGACGGTTGTATAGATTCTAAAGCTTTATAGCATGGTAATTGTTCTGATAGAATTAAGTGGTAAACAGTGAGAAATTTAAGTGGGTACAAATATAGATGCCATAGCTATAAGCTACACTGCATTTTCCAATTCCCAGTTAGAAGCCTCCTGGACCTGATCCATATAAGAAGTAGTGATCGAGAACTCAGGAGGCCAAAGCATGTGTCAGAGACAGAGAGTACTCTGGGAATTTATTGTTACTCCCATAGCTTCCTTTTTGGTACCACGGAGACCAGAACAACATTAATCCTCACCAGTGACCTCAACTCAAATATAGGAAATAATACACAAATATACCATTGCTACCAACTGAGAATGGTCAGAAGAGTCAGCTTTATGTACCTCCTCTGCATGTTGAAGTTAAAATAAGATGCTCTTGGGCAAAGGATAGACAAGAAAGGGCTCCAGACTGAGTGACATCCAAGTAGAAATTAGAGACCTGGATGGTAAAACAGAGGGTCAATGCCCCAGCAGAATAAAGAGTCATGGGCTGAAAATGATGTCAAACAAGAAATCAACAGCGGTCAACGCAAGCTAAGAATTGGGGACTAGATACAAACAACAAGATAGAAAATCTTAAAGGTCAGTGAGGGCAAATACCTGGCATCCAGGGATAGGCATATAGAAATGAGCTTGACCTTGTGATAAAGATTTCCTTGAGCCCTTCTGTCATATGCTTTGCCTGCAAATCTATGTAACTTGCTAGGCGAGGAAGAGCATCAGCAATGACCAGTTCACAGAAACTTGAGCTGAACTGCAGGGGCCAGCAGTATATCCAGCCATTGGTCCCATGTCACAGTAACAGGCTATAAGACAAATCCTTCTAAGTGTCCTTGATTGGTCTGCTGTCAGAGCTGAGTTTTCCCCAGTTTAAAATCTAAGAGGAAATCTCCTTTACAGTTAAAGTGGATAGTTACAATGATCTTACTGTATCAGAGTGAATATAGAATTTTTCTAGACTTGATGGAGCACACTCAGTAGGCTCTTCATCTCCTCAGGTTTCCTTATTGTAAGCCAAGGTACCACGCTTATTGTTATCGAGTCAATTCTGGCTCATAGCAATCCTACAAGGCTGAGTAGAACTGACTCATAGAGTTCTATGAGTCTACCACCTGGAATTGAACTGCCAGTCTTTGGGTTAGCAGCCATGGTACTTAACCACTATGCCATGAGATTTCCTCCCTTACTGTAGATGGAGCTAGTCTGAAATCTCAGAGATCCGCCCCTTTCCTCCATTGGTCTCTCATCTAGTTAAGCTGGGTTGAGAACACCTATTCTTACTCAGTGAGTGCCTTCATGACCCAACTTCCCTATCAGATTGGATTGTATTTTGGGGGCCTGATTTAACCTCATCACGACTATCCACAAGGATGCACAATACAAGGCCCAAGTTTTGCTGGGGTGGTTTCCTTGACTCTTACAAAGAGCTTCTAATTTTACTTCCACAAGAGAGAGAACTTTCATTTGAATCTCTCTGGGTTCTCATCCTCCAATCCACTTTTCCTCACAGTGTAGTGGAATAGCCTAGTTTATAGAATCAGATATTCTGGATTTAAATACTAGTTTCTTCACTTCCTTCTTCTTGGAAAAAAGTAAAGAATCTTTGGATCCTTCATTTCTTCCTCTGTCATTTGGGGATAATAATCTATATCTCCTGCCACTCATCTGTCAGTTTGTTGTACTGTGGTGGCTTTCATGTTGCTGTGATCCTGGAAACTATGCCACCAGAATTTCAAATGCCAGGAGGATCGCCCATGATGGATGGGTGTCAGACTAGGAAGAAGGAAGTCTAAAACAATTGGTCAGTGATATGTTATAAAAAACAGTGGAACATTATCTGATACAGTGCTAGAAGATAAGCCGTTCATGTTGGAAGTCTTTCAAAACACTACTGGGGAAGATTTGCCTCCTCAAAGTGGAGGTGATCTTGATCATATGGAGGGAATAAAGCTCTGAAGATCTTCATTTGCTGGGGTAGTACAACTCAAAACAAGAAGAAACAACTGCAAACATCCACTAATAATCAGAATAGGGAATGTATGAAGTATTAATCTAGGAAAATTGGACGTTGTCAAAAGTGAAATGGAATGCTTGATGATAGAGATCCTAGGCATTAGTTAGCTGAAATAGGCTGATATCTGCCATTTTGAATCAGACAATCATATGGTCCACTATGCCAAGAAAAACATACTGAGGAGGAATGGCATCACATTTATTGTCAAGAAAAACATTTCAAGATCTATGCTGAAGTATAGCATTGAAGTACAGTGCTATAGTTCAGCATAGATCTTGAAATAATCTATGTGTACGTCTACAAGGAAGACCAGTTAATACAACTGCTATTCAAATTTATGCACCAATCACTAATGGCAAACATGAAGAAATTGAAAATTCTTACCAATTTCTGAAGTCTGAAATTGATCAAACGTGCAATGAAGATGCATTGATAATTACTGGTGATTGGAAATGGAAAAATTGGAAACAAAGAAGAAGGAGAAATAGTTGGAAAATATGGCCTCAGTGATAGAAACCATGCAGAGATTATAAGATACAATTTTGCAAGACAGTGAACTATTCATTGGAAATATCTTTTGTCAACAACATAAATGGAAACTATACATGTGAAATTACCAGAAGAGCTACACAGGAATCAAACTGACTATGTTTATGTAAAGAGAAGATGGAGAAGCTGTATCTTATGAGTCAGAACAAGGCAAAGGGCCAACTATGAAACAGGGCTATCAATTGCTCATATCCCAAGGTCAAGTGGAAGGTGAAGAAAATTAAAACAAGTCCGCAAGAACCAAAGTACAAATTTGAGTATATCTCATGTGAGTTTAGAGACTGTCTCAAGAATAGATTTGGCGCATTGAACACTGACAACTGAAAACCATGAGTTGTGGGAATGACATCTAGGACATCAGACATGAAGAAAGCAAAAAGGTTATTAAAAAGAAAAGAAAGAAGGAAAAGACTAAAATGAATGTCAGAAGAGACTCTTGAATGTACAGTAGCTAAAACTGATGGAAGAAATGATCACATAAAAGATCTGAACAGAAGACTTCAAAGGGTGGCTGAAGAAAACAAAATGAAGAATTAGAATGAAATGTGGAAAGACCTGGAATTAGAAGACAAAAAAGAAAGAACTCACTCCACATTTCTCAGGCTGGAAGAACTGAGGAAGAAATTCAAGCCTCAAATTGCAATACTGAAGGATTTTGTGGACAAAATATCCAACAACATAGGAAGCGTCAAAAGAAGATGGAAAGAATACACAGAATCATTGTAGCAAAAAGAAATGGTGAACATTCAATCATTTCAGCAGGCAGCATATGACAAAGAACCAATGGTACTGAAGGAAGATGTCTAAGCTGCACTGAAGGCATTGGCAAATACAAAACTCAAGGAACTGACAGAGTACCAGTTCAGATCTTTCAATAAACAGATGTGACACTGACTGGGCAATGGCTGGAGGAAATCTGTATTTGTGCTTATTTCAAAGAAAGGTGATCCAACAGAATGTGGAAATTATCTAACATCATTAATATCATATGCATGTAAAATTTTGCAGAAGATAATTAAAAAGTGGTTGCAGCAGTACATCAACAAGGAATTTCCAGAAATTCAACTTGAGTCAGAAGAGGATATAGAATGAGAGGTATCATTGCTAACACCAGATGGACGCTGGGTGATAAAAGAATACCAGAAAGATGTTTGCCCATGTTTTATTGATTATGCAAAGGCATTCAACTGTGTGGATCATGACAAAATATGGATAACATTGCAAAGAATGGGAATTCCAGTGCACTCAGTTGTGCTCTTGAGGAACCTGTAGATAGACCAAGAGGAAATCTTTCAAACAGCATAAGGGTATATAGTGGGTTTTCAAGCCAGGAAAAGTGCATATCAGGGTTATATCCTTTCACCCTATGTATTTCTTCTGCAGGCTGAGCAAATAATACGAGGGGCATCAGGGCTGGAAGAAGACTTATCAACAACCCGAGACATGAGAAAGACACAACTTTGCTTGCAGAGGACATGAAGCATTTACTACGAGTATCAAAGACTACACTTTTCTGTACGGATCATGTCTCGATACACACAAAAAAAATCATAATAAATGTAGAAAATATTCAACTTGTCGAGGACTACATTTTGCAAGTATCCACAATCAACACCCATGGAAGCAGCAGTCAAGAAGTCAGACAATGTACCATACTAGGTAAATTCACAGCAAAAGAACTTTTTAAACTGTTAGAAAGCAAAAACATCACATTAGAGACTACAGTGCACCTGATCTAAGCCATAATATTTTCATTCCCTTCATATGCAAGTTGGACAACAAATAAGGAAGACTGAATTACAGTGCTGGTGAAGAAGTAAGAACAAATTTCTCCTAGCAGAGGCATGACCAGGATATTCCTTAGAATTGAGGATGATGAGACTTGGTCTCAGGTAGTTTGGACATGTTCTCAGGAGGGACCACGGACAGATTATGCAATAAGCAAAGGAAGCACATGTTTAGGGCAACAACAAAACAAGGGCACCAAAGCAAGACCCATAGATGCCAAGTAGACAGGACATGAGAAAAAGCAAGCAGTGTAGTAGAAGAGAACTGGCAGGGCAGTAAATGAAACTGATGCAACACCAGTGCGTGAGAATGTGCTGGCTGGAAATAAAGTTTATGCAGGGCCAAGAAATGCTCACGTGCAAGGCTTTTTTAAGGTACAAAGTTTCAATACTTCCATTGACTTCTGTCTCCTGTGGTCCCCTCCTATCTAACTCCAACTCCTTATCTCAGCAAGTTCTTGGGGATATACTATTTCTGTCTAATAAACAAGAGGTTGAAGTAGGCTATTGAGTCTAATTCTTGTTACATTAAACTTGTATGAAACTGCGTTGAATGTGAGTGGTTTAGGCAAGGATAGATTAACAGATAACGGGCCTCTGATTCATTTTGAGGGACCCGTCTTATACATCCGTGTCTACTGATCTAGCCATTTCAGCCAGGAGGGCCAGCAGTGCTCTTTTGCATGATACAAACACAGAGTATGCTCTGTGATGTTCTGGTAAACAACCAGTGGGAAATCTAGTCCCAGATGAGGCACAAAAGTGAAGGAACTCGATAAATTGACCATTACTATAAATTTAGTGAAATCACTTTTTAACTGTACAGTATTTACACATATTCCTAACTGTAATGATCATGAACTGTACAACAGAACACTCATTTTTCACTCTAAAGAGACTCAACAACCCTCAGCGCACAACAATGATCTAAGAAAACTCAATTCATTATTCTTATATGAAAGTAAATATTGTTTGACAGCTTCATTTTGATGAAATCATTGGAAAATTTATAAGAGTTAAACATAGATAGAAATGTTTTTGATAACATGTTAAAGGTGAAAGTTCTACCTAACATTAAATACAATAATTTGTTGTATTATTTGTTTTCTGATCATTAAACTTTCTTTTGCGGCATCCTTTCATTTGGTCATAGTATGTATTATAAGCAAGCATAAAAACTCAAGTATGGGCTGTTTAAAGCAGAAGCAGTGAAAGACGATTTTTCATTGTGGGAGATCAATAGAATTTCACATTGATTGTTGAAACAACAAAGTTCACTGATTCATCTTCTTCATTGTAGAATATGTGGAATATTCTTTTTGTAGAAAACTTGTTAAATAGTAAAAATCTCTGTACCTTATAGCCACCAAAAATTTTGTGATTGGTTTCATCTCCTTCTGCTAAAATGGTATATGCCACTTTTGTGTTGGATCTTTAGTATTACAGTTGCATTTAAAAAGAATTCATGTCATGGATGCCTACCGTCCCCCCACCACACATATGTTTGAATGCGTAAGTAAGTAGAGGAGCGTCCCTGCAGACTATCAGTGTTTAGAGCCCTCAATTTATATTTAAATCTGGCCCCAGGAGGGAATAGCCCTAAGAAAAGGACACCATGCCTGTGAAGTAGAGGGTCAAAGAAAAAGAAGACCCTCAATGAATGCATGGATACAGTGGCTGTAACAATGGATTCAAATGCAGCAATGATCGTGAGGATGGTGCAGAACTGGGCAGTGTTTCATTCTGTTGTACACAGGGTCATGACAAGCTGGAATTCACTTGACGGCACCCAACAACAATAACCACCTATTTCTCAGGGTATCATTGTGAGTAATGAATAGTATTACACTCATGAAGCACCTAGAACAATATGTAACACAAAACTGATGCCTGATCAATGGAAACTGTTAATGTTGGCGTATCTAAGGTCATAATTGAGTGTCCCTTCATCGTCTGTACTCATACCTTCTTCATGAAGCCTTCACAGACTACGTTGTTGCTCTGCCTATGGCTGGCTAACACTGCCCTGGGATCCTTCTCTGAGAGATAGCATGCCCATTCTGTGCAAAAACAAGGAATCTCTACTTGTTGGAGTTCAGGGCCCAATCTTCCTATTACTGGTGGAAGGCACAATTGGTTTCTTCTCCATACTTTTTTCTTGCCAATTTGAAGACTAGAGATAAAAATAATATATCTTGCTTATTATGTTAGGTATTGTTTTCAGAGTTGGATTTGTATTATTTGAGGCACAGAGAAGTTAAGTAACTTGACAAGGATCATACAGCTAGTAAATGGCAGAGCTAGGATTTGATCCCAGGTTTTAACCAGACTCTTTTTTTTTTTAATTATGACTGAGTGAAAATATACATTCCCATATAAATTTACATGCCCACCTATATGCAGCTTCCACTGCTCTCCCTGCCCGGTGACTGCACACTATTCCTCTCTGCTCCATACATGTCTTATCCTCCCAACAGTCTCCTTTCCCCTCCTCTCCACCCACTCTCCTTCCTCTAGCAAGAGGTCAGCAGGATGATACCCTATAGATGCATAGACCATAAAGTGCATCCAACATATGGTCACTCTGCATCACCAAGTCCAATCCATTTGTGTCCGAAGAGTGGACCTTTGTTATGATTTATGGGCAAGGACAGAACTCTTGATGGATAGACAGAAGCTATTTCTGCCTCTTGGGGCAAGGTAGACAAGTAGAGAGCAACACTGGATGTCGAGTGAGAATACAAGGATAACGATTAAGCCTGTGAGCTTAACTGTGCTACGTGCTCCATACCTCATTGCTGAACAACACTATGGTGACCTTTGAAGTATTCCCCTTGTGATGCTACACACCGATGCCAGCACCCAATCTACCCTTCAAATCAACTTTGGAATTCTTTCTGGAATGCCCATTATAGTTGTCTGTGATAGAGTTTTTAGCCAGTAAACAAATAACCGTATTGGAACACTTGTCCTGTTTACCTGATCTGGCCCTCAATGACTTTTTTCTTTTCCTGAAGATAAAGGACATATCGAAAGGAAGATATTATGATGGCATTCAGAACATCAAGGGCAATGTGATGACAGCTCAGATGGCCATTCCAGAAAAGCATTCCAAAACTGCTTTGAAGGGTGGACTAGGCACTGGGGTAAGTGCATAGCTTCCCAAGGGGAGAACTTCGAAGGTGACCACAGTGGTATTCAGCAATGACGTATGTAGCACTTTTTTCTAGGATGAGCTCATGAACTTAATTGACAGACCTTGTGTATGTTCACAGCTTGCTCACCTACCAGTGTTGTATCTGTGGTCATCTCACTTTAATATCTTTGAATCTCTGCTCTCAACTTTTAAAGAGGAAAAATGAATCTTAACTGATCTTACAAGACTGTTCATGGATAAAATAGAATCACATACATGAAATGCTTTGAAAATTATAGAGAGCTGTACAAATGTTCAGTTAGGCAGAAATGATGCATTCTGAAACAGCAACTACTCTAATTCAAATCAAATATATTCTATTTCTTTTGAAGTATCGAATAAACTACAGCCGAAATAGAATGTTTTTGCTTGAATTCCCAGATCAGTGCCTTAATTCTTCATTTAATGTGTAGAAACTACAATTTCACATGCAGTTTTTTGGCTTTTTATAAGCTGGTTGTTTTGCAGAATTCTTTAAACATCGTTTAAATCTTTGAAAAACACAGGAGTAGGGGAAAATGTTATCCCAATAAGCTTTTAATTGTAAACTAAATTTTGGGTTATCCTCCTTATTCATCCTTGAAATGTAGATTGGGTAATGTAACTAGAAGAAGACTTACTCTGCTTTTTGTCTTGGGGTTTTAGACTGCTGGAGAATCTTGATGCCCATCTTAAACAGACGGTTTCCTTCATCTGTGAAATTTTTCTTTGCTTGGCTTTTTACTGCAAGTGGAAAAACAAGGGGGAATAAAAAGAGCAACATTATTCTTATGTCTTATATTTGAGAAACGAGGACTAATTCTGATGGAAGCCAGATTTCTTTTTTATTTTTTTATTTTTTTATTTATTTTATTTTATATGACTGAGTGACAATGCACAATCCCATATAAATTTACATGCCCACCTATATGCAGCTTCCACTGCTCTCCCTGTCCGGGGACAGCACATTATTTCTCTTTGCTCCATACATGTCTCATCCTCCCAACAGTCTCCTTTCTCCTTCTCTCCACCCACTCTCCTTCCTCCAGCCAGAAGTCAGCAGGATGATATCCTACAGAGGTATAGAACCATAAAGTGCATCCAGTATATGGTCACTCTGCATCACCAAGTCCAATCCATTTGTGTCCGAAGAGTGGACCTTCGTTATGATTTACGGGCAAGGGCAGCATCAGGGCCAGGGACCATGCTCCTGGGGGAACCCCGAAACCAGTGGACCATCAACTGAGGTCTTCTAGTGGAGATCTCAGGATGCACCCCTTTTCATTCTTGTGTTGTCAGTGAGACTCAACTTAGTGAGCTCCATCGCGGCTATCACTGATGGTGGCCGGGCACCATCTGGTTCCTCCGGTCCCAAGTCGATGTAAGCACCCACTTACGTGGGTCTCTCTATCCTCTGGGTTGTCTTTACCCCATGTCATTTTGGTCCTTGGTGAGCATCCGTTCCTGCTGAGTTGGGACCATTTGCTGTGCCCTCGGATGGCAGCTTGGCAGCTTTTAAGACCCCAGAGGCCACTCATCAATGTGGGGTGCAGAGAGCCCTCTTAGTAAAATGCTAGTTGTGTCAATTGGCCTTGATTTTGCCTAAGAGCATGGTCCCCTGCCCCCTGCCCCAGCTACTCTATCCTTGCAATATTGGGTTAAGATGGAAGGAGTATTCAAGTTATGCTGAAGTCCACTTAATATTGTTCTTGTTTCTAATGTGGGCTATCACCGATTTAACCCAACCAGATTTCTAGCAACTATCTAAACTAAACCCCCCCGCCCTCCCTCCCTCCCCTCCCTTGCAGCTGTCAAAGAGTCTTTTCTTCTATACACAAGTCTGTTTTTGAGATCTTATCATAGAGGTCTCATACAATATTTGTCCTTTTGTCGCTGACTACTTTCACTCAACATAATATCTTCCAGTTGAAACCAGGTTAGGAGATGTTTCCTGGAATCATTGTTATTCTTTATCATTGCATAGTGCTCCATTGAGTATATATACCATAGTTCACCTATCCATTCTTCTATTGTTGGGTATCTGGATTGATCCCATCTTTTTGCTATTGTGGACTGTGCTGCAATAAACATTCTTGTGAATGTGTCCGTTGGTGTAAACAGTCTTGATTCTGTAGGCTAGATTCCAAGTAGTGGAATTACTGGGTCAAATGGTATATCAATATCCATTTTTTTAAGGAAGCGCCAGTTTGCTTTCCAAAGAGGCTGGACCATTTTGCAACCCCACCAACAGTGTAGGAGGGTTCCACTTTCTCCACAGCCTCTCCAGCATTTGTTGTTTCGTGTTTTTCGGATCATGGCCAACCTTGTTGGGGTGAGATGGTATCTCATTGTAGTCTTGATTTGAATTTCTTTAACAACTAAAGATCGTGAACATGTCCGCATGTGTTTTTTGGCTGCCTGGATCTCCTCTTTAGTGAAATGTCTGTCCATCTCCTTTGCCCATCACTTAAGTGGATGATTTATCTTCTTCTTATTGATATTTTGTAGTATTTTATAGATTAGGGACATCAGGTGTCAGTTTGGCATAGAGTTGTCAAACATTTTTTCCCATTCTGTAGGTGTTCTTTTAAGTCTGTTAATAAAGTCTTTGAATGAGCAGAAGTGTTTGATTGTTAATAGTTCCCATTTATCTTTTTTCTCTTCTGATGATTGTGGTTTGTTTGACAGATTTTGGAGTCTGTCCACATTGTGTATTAAAACTTCCATTGTTGTTCCTACCTTTTCTTGGATGAGGTTTATCGTTTTAGGTTTGATATTTAGGTCTTTTATCCAGTTGGAGTTGGTTTTTTTGTAAGGTGTAAGATAAGGATCTTGATTCAGCTTACTGCAGATAGATAAACAGTTTTGCCAGCACCATTTGTTGAAGATACTGTTTTTACCCCAGTTTAATGTCTTAGGGCCTTTGTCAAATATCAACTGTTCATAGGCAGATGGTGTCATCTCTGGGGTCTCAATTCTACTCCATTGATCGATCTGTCTGTTCTTGTACCAGTACCAGGCTGTTTTGACCACTGTGGAAGTGTAGTATGTTCTAACGCCAGATAATGTGAGGCCCCCAGTGTGTTCTTCTTCTTTAGTAGAACCTTACTTATCTGGGGGGAAGCCAGATTTGTGAGGTCCACAGTAGTGTGTTGACCCACCCAGGCCAATGCCCTGAGATATTCTTTTGAATCTTGAGCCTTGAAGAAACTAGTTTCCAAAAGTCTAAATGAATGAGTAAAGATCATTTTGTCTTAGATATTGTGTTAATTTAATGAATTATCTACACAGTGTCAGTTTAGAAAAACAGAAATTACAGATTCAGACTAGAAACTATGTTTCAGGGTAAAATGCTATTACATAAATACTGTTCTGGTCTTGTTTCTATCACAATGGTGATATCAGGGAGTATAAAAATAGTATCGTCTTGTCTTTGGAACAGTTTGGGTTCCCCAAATCAGAATTTTGGAAACTTTGGTGGCATAACAGTTAGGTGACATGGCTGCTAATCCAAAGGTAGTTCATACCTACCAAGTTCTCCTTGGAAATTCCATCTGGCCATTCTGCTCTGTTTTTCAGGGTCACTATGAGTCAGAATAGGCTCAACAATAATGGGTTTGGTTTTGATTAAATCAGAATTTTACTTCAATTTGCAAATCATATTTTAAATAAATTTCAATCAATTTCTATTTCTGGCTTAATGTGATTTTTCTTAACCTATTTAAAAATAATGCATTGCTATAATGAACTATTGTTCTGTGTATTTCTATAATGATCACAAATCCCATAAGTTATAAGGTGTTATTGTGCTTTTGAAATATTCATATAAATATGCGTTCACAATATGAGCTTAGAAAAATGGCTATCTTTGTGAGGCCTCTAACATTAACTATAAGTCACTAGTAACCTATAGGTCACAAGAAAGTTATTTAGAAAATTCCTGAACTTGAGACATAAAACTATAAAAGCGTATGAACTATGTAAAGATGATAAACAACAAAGTTTACTTTAACCCAACATGCTGTTATACAAGAAAATGTTACATAAATCTAAACAACCTCTCTAATTTCTAATCTTGAAGAACAAAATGTGTCATTTGGCTACTCTCTAGCCCTGCAGAAAAGACATATGTAACAACCAGCTTGTTGTGTAGCACCAAGGTGATAAATTCACATGTAAACCCTAAATATCTGCTCATCTGTTGAGAGAAGGAAGAGTTGAAACTGAGATTCTGTCCACTGCCACCAACCTGGGACCCTAGCTACAAAGGACCTCCACAGAGTTTGAGATGTAGTTAAGCTCCCTTCTTGAGACATTTCATTTAATACTGTAATTGTAGTTGTTAATTCTGCTTCTCCAGTTCTTAACGAATGCTATGAGGTCTTAACTTACGTGCCTTACCATGACTACTTTGCAATAAACGATGAGCTTTTGTGTTACAAACCTAAATAACTATTAATTTTCTAAGGTAAAATTCTATACAATAGCTTGAATTTTGCTCAAGCTATTATTTTTTTTAACTTCTGTATGCTATTATTATTATTTTTTTAACCTCTGTATTTCAAGAAAAGCATCTTGACATTCACATTATTTCTGAACTTTAGGTGTTTCTATATGCATAGTAGGTGCTACGGCTGTTAAACAGAAAGGTGGTAGTTCAAATCCATTAGGTGCTCCTTGGAAACTCTGTAGGACCATTCTACTCTTGTCTATAAGGTTGCTATGAGTCAGAATCAACTCAAGGGCAGGTCAGAAAGTAGAGGTTGTTTCTTCCTACCTTTTGTAAAAGGAGTACCTGAGAGTAGAAGGGAGAGAGATGCTCCCAACCTGGGAAAAGGGTATAATTCAGCTATTTCTGCAAGGTTCTTGAGGATTCTGCAAGCAGAAGACAGGAAGAAAGAAGACCAGTGTGATCTCAAGACAAGATCTTAGGCACCAGGCTATCAGCCCTGACTCTTTTGATTATGCATGATTCATAAATCTTAGGAGACATCAGATTCCAAGAAAACATGAGCAACAGAGATAACCACAGTTTATCTAGGCTTGATTGGGAGAATCTCCTAGAATTTGCTCCGCCCAAGTATCTCTTCCCCCCTACCAGCCCCCCCAAAAATTTCCAAGAACTTCAGGAAGACACACAGACTACCAATAACGATTTGTTGGGGGAGGGAGGCTCAGAATTTACAGGTTTTAAAGAAAATAAAGAAATGAAATTTTACCTGCTATAATAATTACATATTTTAAATATTTATTTAACACCTCACAATCTTCAAAACATTTCAAAAGCTTGCAGTTTGCAGGTTGGAGAGCGAGCCTTAAAAACAACCCTCCCTGCCCCAAGGAACATCACAGTGCCTCACCAAGTCCATTACACCACTCAATCAAACCTCTGATTAGGCAACCACCTGAAACCGTTTCCAAGAAGAGGCACTGAAGGATCTGACGCCTTGTTAATAAGACCTCAAAGAACTTTAAGTGGTCCTTGTTTTAATTCTTCCTGACAAACTATCAGTTTTCTTTGTTTTTAAAATTAAGGAAAAAAGTAGCTTAAAAGGTAATTTACAATAATCTTGAAGACTTCAAGTTATCCGTGGAGTTTAGTAACAGACACTTTAAGCAACTAATCTCTGCTTTGAGTTCTATGTTATATATAGTCACGATTAAAGGAGAAAAAATAACAGGCAAAATCTACTAGTCTGTGCCGGGAATAGTAATGGCATCTATTCACATGCTTTCAAATGATAAAATAAATTTTGAAATGTTAACTCTGTATGCATTTGACCACTAGGTGTTTCTACTGATGACTTTTAGTTTTATTTGTAATGTTTCTAGCTTCCCTCAGTATTGAAATACAAGTTTCCTTTATTATAAATCAGTTATTGATGAGTCAATTCTGACTCATAAAACCAGACCCAGTGCTGCTGAGTCAATTACAACTCATAGCGACCCTATAGTCAGAGTAGAACTGCTCTATAGTTTCCAAGGAGCACCTGACGGATTCAGACTGCTGACCTTCTTTGGTTATCAGACATGGCACTTAACCACTACACCATCAGGATTTCCTTCTGACTCATAGCTACCCATACGTAGAAATGTGATTTATACGGTTTTCAGTGACTGATTTCTAGAATTAGTCTGCCAGGCTTTTTCCCCTAAAGCAGCTCTATCCACACTCAAATCTCAATTCTTTGAGTTAGAAATCGAGTACATTAACAGTCTGCACCACCCAGGCGCTAGAAGCAGGGATCAATCATCAGACAAACGTATTTTGATGATGCTTTAACAGACTTCTTATGATTTAAAACTTTGCAAATTTGCGTAAAGGTCAGTCAGGAAACAGTTTGAAGAGACCACCTTATTAAGGCAAAGGACCTTCATGAGCAGCGTCTTCTGAATGGCCAACCAATGGACAACACTTGTTCTGCCCTGATAAGTAATCTATCATAATTGAGAGGAGTGTTGAGGAGTAAAATAACAGGCAGAGTAAATGTGCCAGATTATTATTTAAAATGATATTAGTGCTCCATTCAAATAAATTTACATTTCACTGTTTGTCAGTGTTACGGAAAATTTGTGTAGTTTATGGAATTTTGTGATTTCCATTCTTATCATTCCTCAGTATCTAACTAGGATGCTCAGTGAGAATTGCATGGAGAAGCTACTCCCTTCTCCAGTGGGAGGGGATGCACCCAAACTCAGATTCTTAATCTGTAAGTGGCTATCTTACAAATGTGAGAGATAAAAATGGAACACTCTTTCCCTTCAAGGAAATCTTGCTTACACACAGATATTGCATCAGTTCCTATCTAATTGCAACTACATTTAGTATAAACTAACTTGAGCTTCCACTTTTCTGAATAATGCATCAGAAGACCTCTTCACATTTGCCTTTAAAGTGTTCCAGGAAGACATAACCCCAGATAAGAAGGAAAGAGAACAATGATCCATTACTAAAAATAACATTCCATCCAAGAAAGAATGACTCAGCAAAGGGTTTAGTCAGATAAAGATTCAATCATTTCAAACACACTTGAATAAAAACACAGACCTTTGTAATAATCAAGATTATTCAATGTCCTCAGATCATTATTATCAAACATAAATACCTCCAGCAACATTGTAGGAAATGGAAGACCAATTGTATTATAAGTAGAAAAAATATTTCTTCTTCAACTATATATCCCACTGCACTGCCATCGAGTCGAGTCTGACTCATAGTGACCCTAGAAGTCAGAGTAGAATTGCCCCACAGAGTTTCCAAGGAGTGCCTGGTGGATTTGAACTACTGGCCTTTTGGTCTGCAGACATAGCACTTAATCCACTACATCACCAGGGTTTCCTAAATGGCGGGGATCTGATTTACAAAGATTTAAATACCTGTCCAAATAAACCCTTACTTGTGGTTTCTAAAACAAGTGAAAAAAAAAGTATCACATGTGTAATATACGTGATGTGTTATATTGGAGCCCTGATAGCACAGTGGTTAAGAGCTCAGGTGCTAAACAAAAGGTTGGCAGTTTGAATCCACCAGCTGCTCCTTTGAAGCCATGTGGCATTGCTATTCCATCCTATAGTGTTACTATGAATCCAAATCGAGTCGATAACAAGGAGTTTGGTTTTTGGTGGTTTTATACATGTATAATATTGTCAGATGCCATCGAGTCAGTTCTGACTTACAGCAACCCTATATATAATAGCACAAAACGTTGCCTATTTCTGTGCCATCCACACAATCATTGATAAGCCCATTGTTGCATCCACTGCGTCAGTCCATCTTATTGAATGTCCTGCTTTTTTTCACTGACTCTTTGCTTTACCAAGCATGATGTCATTCTCTAAGGACTGGTCCTGCCTGATAAGCTAGTGATGGAGGACCTGGCAGAGTTTCATTCTGTTATACGTAGGGTCACTACATGTCGGAACTGACTCGGCACCATCTAACAACAACAAATATAACATGTCCAAAGTAAGTGAGATGAAGTCTTGCCACCTTGCTTCTGAAGAATACTGCGGCTGTACTTCTTCAAGACAGATTTGTTCATTTTCTGAAAGTCTCTGGTATATTCAGTATTCCTCACCAACTTCATAACTTAAAAACATCAATTCATCTTAAGTCTTCTAATTCATTGTCCAGGTGTCGGCATGCACGTGAGGCAATCACAAATACCATGATTTGGATCAGGCGCACTTCAGTCCTTAAAATGACATGTTTGCCTTTTTTTTTTTAATTTAACACTTTAAAGGGTTCTTTTTTAGCAGATTTACCCAATGCAGTGTATCATTTTCATTTCCTGACTGTTGCTTCTGTGGGCACTGATTGTAGATCCAAGAAAAACGAAATCCTTCACAACTTCAATATTATCTGCATTTATCATAATGTTGCTTATTGGTCCAATTGTGAGGATTTTTGTTTTCTTTATTTTGAGGGGAGCCCTGGTGTTGCAGTGATTAAGAGCTTGGAAATTCTATGGGACAGTTTTACTTTGTCCTATAGGGTCACCATGAATAGGAATCCATTTGACTAAAATTGGTTTTATGTTGAGTGCAATCCATTCTGAAGATTGTATTCTCTGATCGTCATGAGTAAGTGCTTCAAGTCCTCTTCATTTTCAGCAAAGAAGACTGTGTCACCAGCATGTTGCAGGTTGTTAATGAGCTTTCCTCCAACCCTGATGTTGTATTCTTCTTCATATAGTCCAGCTCCTTGGGAGCAGATTGTCAGGACTTTTCTCCTCAGAGCTGCTGGTGAGAGTTCTGTGCTTCTCGTTTTCTTCTTAAACATCTTGATACTCCTTATTGGTTTTTATTGCTATTTTAAGTAGTATTCATTTTTGACAACTATATTTCTGTTTATTTTTCACTCAACCACGGTAATGCTACTGGTTTTTATAGCAAGCACCCTTGTTAATTTCATTGTTTCCTAGATTTTCATAGTTTTTTTAAAAAAATATATAGACATCATATCATCTGGTAAAACTG
Source organism: Heterohyrax brucei (assembly GCA_028571685.1). NCBI lineage: Eukaryota > Metazoa > Chordata > Mammalia > Hyracoidea > Procaviidae > Heterohyrax > Heterohyrax brucei. Next base: position 9,776,719 of record CM053156.1, read on the forward strand.
ACATCTTTTGTTCCTTCCATTCCAATATTTATTTCATTTTCTTGACTTATTGCCACATCTGGTACTTCCAGGATTGTGTTAGGGCAAAGCATTCAATAAAGATATTTATGTTTTCCTGTTACTTAAAGGAAATTTCTTTAATATTTTAACATTATTTATAATTTTATCTACTATGCTCAGATGAAAAATTGCAGAAGAACTGTGTCACATTCATTGTCCAAAAGAATATTTCAATATCTTTCCTGAAACACAGTGCTGTTAGTGATAGGATAACATCCATACACCTGCAAGAAATACATATTAATATGACTATTATTCAAATTTATGCACCAGCCACTGATGCCAAAAATGAAGAAATTGAAGATTTTTACCAACTTCTGTAGTTTGAAATTGATAAAATATGCAATCAAAATGCACTGATAATTGCTGGTGATTGGAGAGAACATAAACTAACAACTGCATTAGTACTTTTAGGTGAGAAAAGCTTTCAACTGCTTGTATGTCCATTACATATAATCACTGAGAACTGGTGTCATAAAACAACTACCATGATCTTAGACACAATGTACAGGAGCCACCACGTTCACTTACTCCACACAAGACAATCCATACCAAGACTGCTATGTTCACCTCCAACTGCCATAACACTAGGATCACTGTTGGGAGGTGATTTTTTATTTAATGTAAGTTAAGACCTTTATGAGAAAGACAAGTATTAAATAATGTCACATGATGCTTAATCACAGGTATTTAAGTGGAAGCTGGTATCATCTGCCAGGAATGCCCAAACAAATGTATTAAACTAGATGACCTCTTAAGGTTTTATAATTTTAATTTTAGTGAGTGTATTTTGGCTCTGGCTTTTAAACTTTTTTGTTTCTTCCTCTTGATAGTCACTATTGCTTATGCTATGGTCACTATATATGCCACTAAAAGTCCTTCACCTTTTTGGTTTATGACATTCATTCTCCTTGCTCTAAAAACCAGATGTGCTGGATATCTTCTGGTTACCACTTCAGATCCACTTTCCATCATCCTCTATCTTGTTTCATGCCCTGGATACTAATCCAGATGAACTGCATCAAGGGACAACCTTCCTCTCCAGATAGGTTTGTTTGAGAGGCAGCAGTAGGAGGTATGAAGGGTGGGAAGAGAGTTAGGTATGTGTCTCCCTTGATTTGCTAATCTGAGTTGTTACAGGCTGGCTTTATTCCTTGATCTAAGGTCAAAGCTCCTGTTGGATGGATCCCTTCATGTATTTCTCTTTTTGTTTCTCTGCAATACAGTAGCCACTGTGACCCTTGAGGCCTAGGGATAGCATTGTCATTACTGTTGTTAGTATGGATGGTATTTTGTAATTTTAGTACATCTTATCCACACCACTAGAAATAATTCCTTTGTTAAATTATCTCAAATGACCCAATTTAAATGATCCACTGTTTTCTGCCATGGACCGAACTCATACTCAACTTGCGAAGCCTGTTACCCCTTCTATCTTATACTCAGAGGCAACTCTTACATTGAGCAGTGAAATAGTCTTTAGAGGGAGATGTAAAATACTAAATGTAATGATTTAATTAAAATATTAAATACAAAAACATTAAATTGTTGTCAATGCAAAACTCTTATTAAAATACAACAAAAGAAGAGATTCAAATCAATAAGAACCATTACATCTTCAAAATTAATCTCACCTCTTTTGGAATCTCTTGGTTCTCAAATGTTCTATGGTGCTTATTAGCAGTGACAGTTTTTCTATATTTGCTTTTTGTCTAAGGACACATTTACTAATTTATGCAAATCTTGAAGAGTGAATGTTGTGGTTATTATAAGACAGGACTTCTCAAATGTCCTTGGAAGTGTTTTTAACAGGCAATGATGGATGTGTGTATACTCCCTGGAAGTCTGGAGGATAGCAACGTATTTCTTTAAAGTCTTATGTTTGATAATTCAAAATACGAATTTTGAAATCTATTTAAGCTGTTAGTCCTAAAATGAAAATGTTTTCAATTATTTACCCCTACTCATTTTCCCTTGTAACCGTTAGGTAAGCTCGGCACCCAGGAAATCGCAAGATGTTTATATTCTATCATATTTGCCCAAACTGATTTTGGTAAGCATGGGATTAGAATTTCTTGGTACTGTCTGCCCACTCTCTTTTTTTTTCTGACAGCCTATACACTTTCATAAGAGGCATATGTCAAGGTCACTAAGAGCTACAACTTTGGTACCAGACCATGTAAATTCGAATTTCAGTTTCCCTACTTACTGTTAGTTTTATGATCCTACACAAATTACTTTACTTCCTCATGCTTCAGTTTTCACATGTATAAACCATACTCACTCTAAGACAGTAACCATCTTAAGTTATGCAAACCACTTAGAACAATACACAAAATGCTCTAATAAAGCCAACATATTGATCATCGTCATTACTATGTATAACTATTTCCACGTATGCAAAAGGACTCTCATTTGAAAAGTGACATTATTTATTCTCTGAATCAGCAGAATCTCTCTTAAACAAACTTTACTGGCCTAATTTTCCAGATTAATCAATGTTTTTTTATTTCTTCTAGCTAACCTACTTACTAATGGTCATAGCACACCAAATGTTTGCAGCTAATGGGATACTCTTTAGCACACCTGAGCACTTACATTCCCAACCATTGTACATTTAGCAAAAGTCAGTGGTGCTTGTTTCTAAACCAGTTATGTTATTATTATAATTGCAAAGTTGAACAATATGTAAACTAGTTAAATACATAATAATGAAGATTTTTTTCACTAGTGAGTCCCAGTTATCAACATTACTTATTATAACTAGTGCAAATTAGGAATCTCAGACCAAGGAAGAAAATTTAAGGTATGTGTATAAACATTTAGAAGCCCTGGCTACACAGTGGTTAAAGTGTTCAGCTGCTCATTGAAAGGTTGGTGGTTTGATCTCACCAGCAGCTCTGTGTAAGAAGTCTGCTTCTGTAAAGACTTGCAGTCTGGAAAACCCAATGGGACAGTTCTATTCTGTCTCTGTGAGCTGTAATCAACTGAACAGCCATAGGTTTTGTTGAGTACAAACATTAATGACTATGTTCTAAGACTATTTAGAAAGCTCCTATAAAATTTGTAAATCTGCATTTGAGAGAAAATTCTACTTACAATGATATTTATGTCTCTTCAATAGATTTTTATTATGAATTCCTCTTATTCCTATTTTCCTTTGATTTTTCTGTTTTTCTAAGAGGTTTTCGCTTTCATTAATTATCTTACTCAATTTTCTTTGTTCCAATAAGTGCGAAAGAAGCTGTTTGATTTCATTCGTTGGTACCTACAAAGAAAAATATTTTTGCTTATTTTGCTCAGATGTAACTTTCAAAAATTGCCAAGCCAGCCAACTGCCATCGAGTCGGATCTGACTCATATGAAAGTAAATTCTATTCATGGCAAAAGCACTAATTTAATGCAATTAACTACTGCTTTTTTCAAATCAAAATGACAGATGATCTTTTTTCTTTAAGAACTCTTATTTTTATGAACAGAAATTATTTAAACATATTACATTGTCATCTTAACTTCAGAGACAAGCATTAAAATCTAAATGTTATAAATAACATAGCATGGAAATTTATCAAATTTACTCTCCCACTGGTAACTTGTCATGGTAACGTCGACTGTGTGAGATGAAAGAAAAAAGAGGAGATATTGGTATTTATAAACATGTTACAATAAGCTTACAATGGGTGAAGAGCATAGAAAATTTTGTGACTTCTCAAAAAGAAAATGTATAAAAATCCTTTCCAAGAGTAGTTTCCAGAAGTCATGTAATAAATCTATTTTAATTAGGGTGAGGGGCTTAGGGATTTGTTTCTGAGTGGTATAAAATAATGCATATTTTTAAAAAGATGATGCAAAAGTTTAGAAAGGCAAACATTCGTGACACATATGTGCGCACACACACATGCTTTTTCACAATAAAATCATATTGGAAAATTAGAAATTTCCTTTGTTAATTATTACTTTCAAGACAAGTCAGGGATTTTTATGGTTTGCTTATTTTTTTAGTATTTCAGCTTAAACACTTCTTTCCAAGGCCAGGTTCCAAAATATGTGAAACCTTCCTAGAATTTAAAAAACAAACAGACAAACAAAACACTTTCTGGAGAATCAGTTGACTCATGACAGCCCCATCTGTTGCAGAGTAGAGCTGCTTCATAGACCTTTCAATACTGTGACCTTTTTGAAGAAAAGGGCTTTCTTTTGAGGCATCTTTGAGTAGGCTTGGAATACCCAAAATACTTATCCATTTGTCTATAACTTGACAAATTTATTGGATGCGGTTTACTATTAGAGATATAGTTACGAACAAAATAGACAAAGTCCCTGCCCTTATGGAGCTTACAAACAAATAAACTAATGATACTATATTGGATCTGTGACATAAAACACAAAGTAAGTTAAGTATATGGAGTGAGAGAAATGCAACTTTAAGAGAGGAAGCTGGAGGATTTTCTGAGGAATTAATATTTCAGCAAATGCTTGAACGAAGCAAGGAAAAGAGACAAGCAAAGATCTAAATCAGGGATGAACAACTATGGTCTGCAGGTTAAATCGAGCCTGTAGTCTGTTTTGAAGAATAACTTTTACTGGACACAGTTACACCCATTGTTTACACATTATTCATGCACGCTTTTCTGCTACAATGGCAAAGTAGTTGAGTCAGAGACCCTGTGGCCACAAAACCAAAAGTATTTACTATCCAGCTAATTATAAAAAAGCTTTACTGAGCCCTACTCTATGGAAAGAACTTTCTAAGCAGTTCTTCTTTCTCTTTTTGGAACACTTCATTATGCTTCGGGACACAGCAAATTAGCTTTCTACTCAATACTTCAGGCACAAATCTTTCTGTGACGTTGGTTGAAATCCCTCATTGCCATCCTGGGTACTCTGTTTTCTTTCGTTCTGTTTCCGTTCTCCTCCCTGCCTTCTTATCTTTGTCTTTGAGTAAATGTTGCCCTGTAGGTCTTCTGTGGTTGATTGTTCTATGGAGCACATTCTTCTTCGGTATAATTATTTTATTGGCCAGTCTATTATTTGACTGAAAGGTGGCTCTGGGAGTGGTTTCAGTTCCAAGTTTCAAGGACGTCTTAGGGGTACCTCAAGTCTCTATCGGGGACAGTAAATCTAGTCTTTTTTGTGAATTTGGATTTTATTCTACATTGTCAACTCATTCTAACAGGACTTTCTATTGTGTTCCTGGTTAGAGCAGCAGGTAGTGGTAGCAGGGAACCATCTACTTCTTCTGCTTTGGGGCTAAATAAAGCTATTGTTCAGGTTGGCCATTTGTCCTTTAGACTGATTACTTTCTGGAGTCTTTACTCTCCTTTGCTCTAGACAGTTGCTTGTATCTTAGCTGGCTGCTCACAAGCTTTTAAAATCCCAGATGCTTATTACCAATTTAGGATGTAGGAAATTATCTTTATGAACTGCATTATGCAAACTTACCCATTTGTACCCAAGGACTGTGGTCTTTAGCTTTAAGGCCCAGTCACTCAGTATCATCAGATATTTGGTCATGTCTAAGAAGTTTCCCTGGCCCCTAGGATCGACATGAGTCGGATCTGACTCAACGGCACTTGGCTTGGCAAGAAGTTTCCAGAACTGTATCCCCCTGAATGTGCTCTGTTATACATATATACAAACATAGGTGCACTACATACAAATACATAAGTAGAAATATCCACAACTATTTCTATATGCACATGGGTATGCTCCTGTACGACCTCACACATCTATTTGGTATACTTAGCTATCTACGTATCCATTTCAAATTGTTGATTGTTATTAGTGTTGTTGCAGGATTATTTATGTATAGTACTTACCATAATAACCCTTTATTCTTGAGTAACACTCAGTGTCTTCCCTTGCTTTGACTACACTGTGTTGATTTCCCTTATATTGTGTATTTTCTTTCCCTTCACCAGAATTAGCAAGTGTCTACTGTCTATTTAGATACTCTCCCTCCTTCCCCCTTCCATCCTTGGTAACCATCAAAGAACGTTTCTTTCTGTTTTTAAACTTACTCTTGGCTTTTACAATTGATGTCTTATACAATATTTGTCCTTCTGTGATTGGCTTATTTCAGTTGGCACAATGCCCTCCAGATTCAACCATGTTGTATGATGTTTTGTGAATTCGTCATTATTCTTTGTTTCCTAGTATTTCATTGACACAGGTACCACAATTTGTTTACCCACCCATCTGATGATGAACACTAAGTTGTTTTCATCTCTTTGCTACTGTGTATAATGCTACAGTGAAAGTGGTTATGCATATGTCTATTCATGTCACAGCTCTTATTTCTCTAGGATGTATACCTAAGAGTGGGCTTTCTGGATCATATGGTACTTTTATTTCTAGCTTTTTAAGGAAGAGCTATACCTTTTCCCATAGCGGTTGTACTATTTTATATCCCCACTGGCAGCACATAAGAGTTCTAATCTTCCCACATCTGTGCCAGTATTTGTTGTTTTGTGTATTTCTTTTTTTTTTTTTTTTTGTCAGTTCCATTATTGCTGTAGTGAGATGGTATCTCACTCCAGTTGCTAATGATCTAAAGCATTTCTTCATGTGTTAGCTAGCTGCCTAAATGACTTCTTCGGTGAAGTTTCTGTTCTTTGCCCATTTTTTGATTGGATTGTAATCTTTTTGTTGCCAAAGTGTTGAAGTTCTCTGTGTATTTTAGAGATTAAATCCTTGTTAGATAAGTCACTGCCAAAAAATTTTCCCAATCTGTAGGTTCATTTCTTACCCTTTTGGTGAAGTCTTCTAAGGGCTTAAGTATTTAATTTTTAGGGGTTTTCAGTTACTTGCTTTGTCTTCTGCCTTTTGTGTATTTTTATTTGTTTCTTTTTTAAAATTTTTATTAATTACAATAAAACAGTAAAATGTCTAACATCTATCAATTGTCTCATCTATGATAAACCCTCAGCCTCCACTCACCCATGTAGCCAACACAGTCATTTTCTTCTATGGATAATTCTCTTGTTAAGTCCTTTTAACAGGGATCTCATACAAAATTTGTCTTTTTGACACTGATTGATTTCACTCAGCATGGTCTCTTCCAAACGAGACCATGTTATGAAATGTTTTTTAAAATAGTCATTATTTTTTATCATAGCATAGTGTTCCATTAAGTGTACATACCATAGTTTGCTTATTTATTCATCTGTTGATGGGTACTGAGGTTGATTCCAACTTTTTGCTATTGTGGACTGTGCTGCAACAAGCATTCGTGTACATGTGTCTGTTCGTGTGGCAATCTTTGTTTCAGAAGGATAAATTCCAAGCAGTGGAATTACCGCATCAAATGGTATATCTATCTCCAGCTTTTTAAAGAAGTGCCAGACTGTTTTCCAAAGAGGGTGTGCCATTTTGCAATTCCACCAGCAGTGTAGAAGAGTTCCAATTTCTCCACAGCCTCTCTAGCATTTGTTATTTTTTGCTTTTTGGATCATGGCCAACCTTGTTGGGGTGAGATGGTATCTCACTGAAGTTGTGATTTGAGTTTCTTTAGCAACTAATGATCATGAGCAATTCTGCATGCATCATTCTGCTGCCTGAATATCCTCTTTAGAGAAATGTCTGTCCATCTCCTTAGCCCATCGCTTACTTGGATTATTTATCCTTTTCTTGTTGATATTTTGGAATACCTTATAGATTATGGAAATCAGACATCCGTCTGACATACAGTTGCCAAATATTTTTTCTCATTCTGTAGGTGGTCTTTTAATTCTTTTGATGAAGACTTTGGAAGAGCAAAAGTGTTTGATTCTTAACAGTTTCCATGTCTGTATTTTCTCTTCTGTTGAATGTGCTTTGCCAGATTTTGAAGTCTGTCTACATTGTGTATTAAAACTTCTGTTGTTGATCCTATTTTATCTTGGATAAGCCTTATTGTTTTAGATTTTATATTTAGGTCTTTTATCCTTTTTCAGTTGGGTTTTATATAAGATGTGAGATATGGGTCTTGTTTCCATTTTTTTGCAGATAGACATCCAATTTTGCCAGCACTATTTGTTAAAGAGTATGTTCTTATCCCAGTTTAAAATCTTGGGGCCTTTGGCAAATATCAACTGTTCATAGGAGAATGGTGGCATCTCTGGGGTCTCTACTCTATTTGTGCTAGTACCAGGCTGTTTTGCCAACTGTTTCAGTGTAATAGGTTCTAAAGTCGTGTGTCTCCCAGTGTGTTCTTCTTCTTCAGTAGTGCTTTACTTATCCGAGATTTCTTCCCCTTCCAAACAAAGTGATGATTTGTTTCTCCACCTCATTAAAAAATGACACTGGAATTTGTATTGGGATTACATTATATAAGTAGATTGCTTTGAACAAAATAGACATTTTCACTATGTTGAGTCTTCCTATCCATGAGCAGGGTAGATTACTCCATTTGTGTAAGTCTCTCTTACTTTCTTGTAGTAAGGTCTTGTAGTAAGGTCTTGTAGTTCTCTTTGTAAAGATCTCTTATTTCCCTAGTTAGATTTATTCCTAGGTATTTTATCTTCTTAGGGGCTACAGTAAATAGAATTGATTTGGTGATTTTTTCTTTAATAATCTCACCGCTGGTATAAAGAAATCCTACTGATTTACTTAAGTTTATCTTGTATCCCAATACTTTGCTGAACTTCTCTATTAGTTCCAATAGTTTACTTATGGATTCCTTTGTTCTCTGTATAAATAATCACATCATCTGCAAAGAGGGAGATTTTTACTTTGTATTGCTGATACAGATGCCCTTTACTTCTCTGCCTTGTATAATTGCTCTGGCTAGAACTTCTATCACAATGTTGAATAGATGTGGTGAGAGTGGGCATCCTTGTCTAATTCCCATTATAAATAGGAATTCGTTGGCTTTCACCATTCAGGATGATGAAGGCAGCTGGAGTTGTGTAGATCATACTGATTGCATTGGGGAATTACGCCTCTATTCCTATTTTTTTTTTTTTTGACCTTCAATATATATTTTTTTAATTTTTATTTAACATAACTGAGTGAAAATGTACATTCACGTATAAATTTACATGCCCACCTATATGGAGCTTCCACTGCTCTCCCTGTCCGGTGACTGCACACTATTCCTCTCTGCTCCATACATGTCTCATCCTCCCAACAGCCTCCTTTCCTCTCCTCTCCGTCCACTCCCCTTGCTCCAGCCAGAGGTCAGCAAGATGATATCCTATAGATGTATAGAACCATAAAGTGGATCCAATACATGGTCACACTGCATTGCCAAGTCCAATCCATTCCTGTCCAAAGAGTGGACCTTTGTTATAATTTATGGGAAAGGGCTGCATCAGGGCAGGGGGCCATGCTCTCAGAGGAACCCCAAAACCAGTGGACCATCAATTGAGGTCTTTTAGTGGAGATCTCAGGATGCACCCCTTTTTATTCTTGTGTTGCCAGTGAGACTCCTCTCTGTGAGCTCCATCATGGCTATCACAGGTGGTGGCCGGGCACGATCCGGTTCTTTTGCTCCCAAGTCAACGGAGGCACCCACTCTTGTGGGTCTCTCTGTCTTCTCAGTTGTCTTTACCACATGTCATTTTGGTCCTCGGTGAGCATCTGTTCCTGCTGAGTTGGGACCATTTGCTGTGTCCTGGGATGGCAGCTTGGCAGCTTTTCAGACTCCAGACGCCACTCACCAATGTGAGGTGCAGAGAGCTCTCTTAGCAAAACGCTAGTTGTGCCAGTTGGCCTGGAATTCGCCTAAGAGCATGGTCCCCCACCCCCCGCCCCAGGTACTCTATCCTTGCAGTATTGAGTTAAGATGGAAGGAGTACCCAAGTTATGCTGAAGTCCACTTAATGTTGTTCTTGTTTCTAATGTGTGCTATCACCGCTTTCTCCCAACTAGATTTCTAGTAACTATCTAAACTAAACCCTCCCCCCCCTCCACCCTCCCCTCCCTTGCAGCTGTCAAAGAGTCTTTTCTTCTATACACAAGTCTGTTTGGGGGATCTTATCGTAGAGGTCTCATACAGTATTTGTCCTTTTCTCGCTGACTACTTTCACTCAACATAATGTCTTCCAGTTGAAACCAGGTTAGGAGATGTTTCCTGGAATCATCGTTATTCTTTATCATTGCGTAATTCTCCACTGAGTATATGTACCATAGTTTACCTATCCATTCTTCTATTGTTGGGCATCTGGGTTGATTCCATCTTTTTGCTATTGTGGACTGTGCTGTGGTAAACATTCTGGTGCATATGTCCGTTGGTGTGAAAGGCCTTTATTCTGTAGGATATATAACAAGTAGTGGAATTACTGGGTCAAATGGTATATCAATATCCATTTTTTTTAAGGAAGCGCCAGATTGCCTTCCAAAGAGGCTGGACCACTTTGTAACCCCACCAACAGTGTAGGAGGCTTCCACTTTTTCCACAGCCTCTCCAGCATTTGTTGTTTTGTGTTTTCTGGATCACGGCCAATCTTGTTGGGGTAAGATGGTATCTCGTTGTTGTCTTGAATTGAATTTCTTTAATAACTAATGATTGTGAACATGTCCACATGTGTTTTTTGGCTGCCTGGATCTCCTCTTCAGTGAAGTGTCTGTCCATCTCCTTTGCCCATCGCTTAATTGGATGGTTTATCTTCTTCGTATTGATATTTTGTAGTATCTTATAGATTATGAAGGTCAGGCGTCGGTCTGACATACAGTTGCCAAATATGTTTTCCCATTCTGTGGGTGTTCTTTTAATTCTATTAATAAAGGCTTTGGATAAGCAAAAGTGTTTGATTCTTAATAGTTCCCATTTATCAATTTTCTCTTCTGTTGATTGAGGTTTCTTTGACAGATTTTGGAGTCTGTCCTCATTGTGTATTAAAACTTCCATTGTTGTTCCTACCTTTTCTTGGATGAGCTTTAGTGTTTTAGGTTTGATATTTTGGTCCTTTATCCAGTTGGAGTTGGTTTTTGTATAGGGTGTAAGATATGGATCTTGATTCAGTTTATTGCAGATGGATAACCAATTTTGCCAGCACCATTTGTTGAAGAGACTGTTTTTACCCCAGTTTAATGTCTTAGGGCCTTTGTCGAATATCAAGTGTTCATAGGCAGATGGTGTCATCTCTGGGGTCTCAATTCTGTTCCGTTGATCGATCTGTCTGTTCTTGTACCAGTACCAGGCTGTTTTGACTACTGAGGCAGTGTAGTATGTTCTAAGGTCGGGTAATGAGAGGCCTCCCAGTGTGTTCTTATTCTTTAGTAGTACCTTACTTATCTGGGGCTTCTTCTCTTTCCAAACAAAATTGGTGATTTGTTTCTCCAACTCATTAAAAAATGATGCTGGAATTTGCATTAGGATTGCATTATATAAATAAATTGCTTTCGGTAAAATAGACATTTTCACAATATTAAGTCTTCCTATCCATGAGCAGGGTAGGGTTTTCCATTTATCTAAGTCTCTCTTAGTTTCTTGTAGTAAGGGCTTGTAGTTCTCTTTGTAAAGGTCTGTTGTTTCTCTGGTTAGATTAATTCCTAGGTACTTTATCTTCTTAGGGGCTATCGTAAATAGTATTGATTTGATAATTTCCTCCTTAAGACTCTCGTTGTTGGTATAAAGGAATTCTACTGATTTACTTATGTTTATCTTGTATCCTGAGACTTTGCTGAACTCTTCTATCAATTTGAGCAGCTTACTTGTAGATTCCTTGGGGTTCTCTGCATATATAATCATATCGTCTGCGAACAGGGAGATTTTAACTTCCTCTTTGCTGATGCAGATGCCCTGTATTTCTTCGTCTTGTCTAATTGCTCTGGCTAGAACTTCCAGCACAGTGTTGCATAGGAGTGGTGAGAGTGGGCATCCTTGTCTAGTTCCTGATCTCAAGGGACAGTGTTTCAGTCTCTCTCCATTCAGGATGATGTGGGCAATTGGCTTTGTATAAATGGCCCTTATTGTGTTGAGGAATTTGCCGTCTATGCCCATTTTGCTAAGAGTTTTTAGCATGAATAGGTGTTGGACTTTATCAAATGCCTTTTTGGCATCAATGGACAAAGTCAGGTGATCCTTCTCTTTTGTGTTATTTATGTGGTTACTCACATTAATTGTTTTCCTGATGTTGAACCAGCCTTGCATCCCTGGTATGAATCCCACTTGGTCATGATGGATTAATTTCTTGATATGTTGTTGTATTCTGTTGGCAAGAATTTTGTTGAAGATTTTTCATCTAGGTTCATGAGTGATATTGGTCTGTAGTTCTCTGTCTTTGTTGGATTCTTCCCTGGCTTAGGTATCAGGGTTATGCTGGCTTCATAGAATGAGTTTGGGAGTACTCCATCCCTTTCGATACTGTGAAATAATCTCAGTAGTATTGGGGATAACTCTTCTCTAGATGCTTGGTAGAATTCTGCTGTGAAGCCATCTGGGCCCGGACTTTTTTTGGTTGGCAGTGTTTTGATGACCTTTTCAATCTCTTCCTTTGTGATGGGTTTATTAAGTTGTTCTGCTTCACGTTGTGATAATTTGGGTAGGTCGTATGAGTCAAGGAATTGGTCCATTTCCCCTAGGTTTTCAAATTTGTTACACTACAGACTTTCATAGTATTCTGTTATGATCTTTTTGATTTCTGTTGCATCTGTGGTGACAACTCCCCTCTCATTTCTAATTTGGGTTATTTGTTTCCTTTCCTGCTTTTCTTTAGTAAGTTTAGCCACTGGTTTATCAATTTTGTTGAACTTTTCAAAAAACCAGCTTTTGGTATTTTCAAGTTTTTCAATTGTTTTTCTATTCTCTAATTCATTTAGCTCTGCTCTAATCTTTATGATCTCATTTCTTCTGGTGCCCGAGGGGCTCCTCTGTTATTCTCTTTCTACTTGTTCAAGCTGTAGAGTTAGTTCCTTGATTTGGTTTCTTTCTTCCTTCCAGATGTGTGCATTTATGGAGATAAACAGACCTCTGAGCACTGCTTTGGCTGTATCACATAGGTTCTGGTAGGAAGTGTTTTCGTTCTCATTGGGATCCATGAATTTCTTTAATTCACCCTTGATTTCCTCTATAACCCATGTTTTTTTGAGCAAGATGTTGTTCAGTTTCCAAGAGTTTCACTTTCCACCTATGTTTTTTCTGCTATTGATTTCAACATTTATGGCTTTATGATCTGAGAAGATGCTTTACAGTAATTCAGTGGTGTGGATTTTGTTGAGCATTGCATTATGGCTCACGTGGTCAACTCTGGAGAATGTTCCATGTGCACTGGAGAAGAAGGTGTATCTGTCTGCTTATGGGTGGAAAGTTCTGTATATATCAATGAGGTTTAGTTGGTTAATTGTGTCAATGAGGTCTTCTGTATCTTTACTGAGCTTTTTTCTAGATGATCTGTCTAGTAATGAGAGTGGAGTGTTAAAGTCTCCCACTATTATTGTGGAGTCATCTAACTCTCTTTTGAGCGTAGTCAGTGTTTCTTCGACATATTTAGGTGCTCTGACTTTAGGTGCATAAATATTTAATATAGTTAAGTCTTGCTTGTCTACTGAACCTTTCAGCAATAAATAGTTTCCATCTTTGCCCATGATGGTGGATTTGACATTAAAATTGATTTTGTCTGAGATTAGAATTGCCACCCCTGCTCTTCTTTGTTCATTCTTAGCTTGATATATATTCTTCCATCCTTTAATTTTCAGGTTGTTCCTGTCTTTAGGTCTCAAGTGAGTTTCTTGTAGACAACATATGGATGGGTCGTGTCTTTTGATCCAAGATGACACTCGGTGTCTCTTTACTGGAGCATTCAGTCCATTCACATTCAATGTAATTATTGATAGATATGTGTTCACTGCTGTCATTGTGATATGTTTATTTTGATGTTGATGTTTTCTCTGTTGTTCTTATTAGTCTGTTCTGGGACACTCTTTTTTGTGACTAGAGTTTTCACCTTTTTCAGAGCTGGTTTTATAGTTGTTCAGACGCGTGTGTTGGGTTTCTTGAAATGGTATGCTACATCTTTGTTGTGCTTTACAACTGCCCCTATGAACCCCTTTAATAAACTATTTATAAACCCAATTTTAATTACTACCAGTCTTGTCATCTTCCTCTCCATCTGGAAGGACGATAACGACTGTAGTACATCCCTCTTTTTATTATGATGATACCATAGTTTTCATGATGATCACTGGATTGCTTCTTTCCATATCAAAGCTGTGATTTACTTTAGAGCCTTCCCTAAATGACTAGAGTATTGAGTAGTGTGTCGTTCTAAAATATGAAGTTAGTGGTTTCGTTCTTCTAAGCCAAAGCCAAGAACTTCTTTCAGTATTTCCTGTAGTTTGGGTTTGGTGTTTACAAAGTCTCTGAGTTTCTGCTTATCTGGGAATGTCTTAATTTCATCTTCATATTTGAAAGACAGTTTTGCAGGATATATAATTCTTCGTTGGAAGTTCTTTTCCTTCAAGACTTTGAATGTGTAGTGCCGCTGTCTCCGTGCCAGCATGGTTTCTGCTGAGAAATCTGACGAGAGCCTACAGGGTTTCCCTCTGAATGTTAGCTTTGCCTTGAGTCTTGCAGTCTTTAAGAGCTGCTGCTTATGTTTCATTTTGTTAAGCTTGATTATAATATGTCTTGGAGTCTTTCTTTTGAGATCTATATTGGGTGGCGTACGATATGCATCTGAGATGTCTATATTCTCTTCCTTCATGATTTCTGGGAAGTTTTCTTTCAGCAGCTCAGCAGCAATACTCTCTGTGTTCTCAGATGTCTCACCCTGTTCAGGGACTCCTATTAATCAAAGGCTGTTTCTCTTAATAGAGTCCCACATGCTTCTTAATGTTTCTTCAGTTTTCTTGTTTCTTTTTTCTGATTCTGCTTATAGACGCTGGCATCAGTAGCTCTGTCTTCCAAGTCAGAAATTCTTTTTTCCATTTGTTCCATTCTGTTTTCTTGGCTTTACATGGAAGTTTCTATGTCTTTGATTTTGTTCTCGTTCTGTTGGATTTCAGAGTACTGGTGTTCCATCAGATCAAACAACTTGCTTAATTTTTCATTTTGTTCTGCTGCATTTTGTATAAGGTCTAGAAGGGCTCCGTCTATAATCAATTTGTATTCACTTCCTGATGCTTTCATAAAAGTTTCTTCATCTGGAAAACTCCTTGGTTGCTTTGTTTGGGAGCCTTCTGAAGCCATGAATGATTGCTTGTATGCCACAATTATCTGTTGCTTTTTGGGTCCCATGTGAGCATCTAGAGGTTGGAAGAGGTACTGTGAGGATGGATTGCAAATGTTTCTCTAAGCTGTCTTCAAATGTAAAGCCAAAAGTATCTGACCAGTTCACAAGTCAGTTAGGTTTTCAGTTGTAGAGGTCCCTCTTCTCATCTGACAAAGTAAGCGCCACTATATCCAATCCCAGATGATAACAAACTATTTCAGAATAGAGCAATGCTACTGCCCTGGTGGCCTCTGTTGACAGGGCCTAGCCTTAGCCAACACTGCGTCGAGTACTGGTTTTGTGATAGAAAAGTGCTCTCCTGTGGGGAGGCTCTGGCTCCCAAGCTAAGAATTAGGTCCAGCTGCAGCCACTGTATCCAAGATGGCATCCTCCACACAAGCAGCAGACAGGGGGGCTAAAGGTGCCCAGAGGCAGCGATTCCTCTACTTCTGTTGCAGGGCCCCCAACTTAGGCAGCACTGCACAAAATCACTACTTTTCTGTTGGAGAAGCGCTGTCCCGTTTGCAAGCACTGGCTCCTAGGATAATAACGAGGTCCTGCTAAAATCTCGGTACCAACATGGCGTCCCACACACTGACTGCGAAACTCTGCACAAACCCTGCTGAGGCAGCTACAAAACGAAAGGCTCAAAGTGTCTAGATTAACAGAGTCCCGAGCCAGGCTCTCAGAATATGGGAATTCCGCCTGCCTATCCCCCCAGCAGCAGGTCTGAGTCCAGCCGCCAGGCAAGACCCAGCTCCGCCCGCCAGCCGAGACCGAGGAAAAAAAGTCAAAATGGTGCGTTTACCTTCCGTCCATGAGAGCCAGGGCTAGCCAGGAGCAGGAGTCAGCGAAAGAGAGGAGGTTTTTCTCTGAGTGGTATGAAGTCCCAATTAACAGCCCTGTGCTGTGTCCCGAGGCTGATTAGGTGATCAGAAGGCTCTGTTTGATTGTCAATTCAGGTCTTGGTTTCCAGACGGATATAAGGAGGTGTGTGCTCAGTCCGCCATCTTGACTCCGCCCCCCTCTATTCCTATTTTTCTGAGAGTTTTAATCATGAATGGGTGTAGAACTTTGTCAAATGCCTTTTCTGTACCAACTGACAAAAGCAGGTGATTCTTATCTTTTGTATTATTAATGCAGTTGTTTACATTAATTGTTTTTCTGATGTTGAACCAGTCTTGTATCCTTGGAATGAAACCAACTTGATCATGATGAATGAATTCTTTATATGCTGTTGAATTCTACTGGCTATAATTTTGTTGAAGATTTTTGCATCTAGGTTCATGAGTGATATAGGTCTGTAATTTTCTTTTTTGGTCGGGTCGTTCCTTGGCTTTGGTATCAGGGTTATGCTGGCTTCATAGAATGAATTTGGGAATATTTCATCCCTTTCTGTGGTATAAAATACCCTCAATAGTATTGGAATTAATGCTTTCCTAAAAGTTTGGTAGAACTCTCTTGTGAAGCCATCTGGGCCAGGACTTTTTTTGATTGGTAGATTTTTGATGACTTTTTCAATCTCTTCTTTTGTGATAGGTTTATTAAGATGATCTACTTCTCATGATAATCTTGGTGAGTCATTTCAATCTAGAAATTTGTCCATTTCCCCTAGGTTTTCAAACCTGTTTGAGTACAGCCTTTCGTAGTATTCTGTTATGATACGTTTGACTTTAGCTGGGTCTGTTGTAACAACTCCCATCTGATTTCTTAATCGGGTTATTTGTATCTTT
Organism: Heterohyrax brucei; assembly: GCA_028571685.1. Lineage (NCBI taxonomy): Eukaryota > Metazoa > Chordata > Mammalia > Hyracoidea > Procaviidae > Heterohyrax > Heterohyrax brucei. The sequence continues at coordinate 9,793,646 of CM053156.1, forward strand.
GGCTGATGTTTTTGGTAAATTTAGCCAATGGTTTATCAATTTTGTTGATCTTCTCAAAGAACCAGCTTTTGATTTTGTTAATTTTTCAATTGTTTTTCTATTCTCTAATTCATTTAGTTCTGCTCTAATCCTTATAATCTGTTTTCTTCTGGTGCCTGAGGGGTCCTTTTGTTGCTTTCTTTCTAATTGTTCAAGCTGTAAGGTTAATTCTTTAATTTGGGACCTTTCTTCTTTCCAGATGTGTGGAGTTATAGAGATAAACTGACCTCTGATCACCGCTTTTGCTGTAGTCCATAAATTCTGGTAGGATGTGTTTTCACTCTTGTTTGAACCCATAAATTTATTTTGTCCTTAATTTTTTCTATAACCCAAGGCTTTTTGAGCAAAGTGTTGTTCAGTTTCCATAAGTTTGAATTTCTACCTATGGATTTTCTGTTTTTGATTTCAACTTTTATAATTCTGTGGTCTGAGAAGACATTTTGCAGTATATCAATGGTCTGGATTTTATAGAGAACTGCTTTATGACCTAACACATAGTCTATTCTGGAGAATGTTCCACGTGCATTGGAGAAATACATTGAACAAATACAAATAACACTGAAAAATAAGATCATTCGACAATAATATTGGAGACTTCAACATTCCCCTTTCAGTTATGGATAGATCATTCAGAAAAAAGCACAGTAAAGCTGCAGAAAATCTTATTGCAACAATTAACCATATTGAGCTTATTAACATATGCAGATCTTTACATCAATCAGCACCTAAACACATTGTACTTATCTGCTGATTGATGTAAAGATCTGCATATGTTGATAAGGTCAGTATGGTTGATTGTTGCAATAAGATTTTCTGCAGCTTTACTGAGCTTTTTTTCTGAATGATCTGTCCATAACTGAAAGGGGAGTGTTGAAGTCTCCAATATTATTGTTGAATGATCTACCTTATTTTTCAGTGTTATCTGTATTTGTTCAATGTATTAAGTTGCTCTGGTATTGGGTGCATAAATATTTAATATTGTTAAGTCCTGCTTGAGTACTGAACCTTTCAGCAATAAATAGTGACCATCCTTGTCCACAGTAGTGGATTTTACATTAAAATCTATTTTATCTGAGACTAGTATTGCCACTCTTGCTCTTCTTTGTGTGTTGTTAGCTTGATATATATTATTCCAAACTTCAGTTCTTAACTTGTTCATATCTTTAAGGCTAAGGTGTGTTTCTTGTAAGCAACATATAGACGAGTCGTGCCTTTTGATCCAGGACGTCATTCACTGTCTCTTTACTGCAGCATTCAGTCCATTTACATTCAATGTAATTATTGATAGGTATGTGCTTAGTGCCACCATTTTTATGTAATTAGTTTTATGTTGATGTTTTCTATATTGCGCTCGATGTTCTGTTCTGGCCCATTATTCTGTATGGGTTGTTGTTTCAGTGCTGGTTTTGTGTTCGTTGAGACTCTTGTAATGCATTTCTGATTTTGATACAATGCTTGTTAATGTGCTTTATGGCTATGTGTATTATCCCCCTTAATATACTAAGATTAAACCCAAATTTAACTACTGTATAACTCTGAAACTTTCTCTGCATCTAAAACAACTGTAACTACTATAGTGTATCCCTCTTTTAATGTGATGGTATTCTACTTGTCACGATATGATCACAGATTCCCTTGTCATAATACTGTAGGTTTGATGAAGTTTTGTGACTTTCTTAACTGATAAGAATTTTGGATGAAGTGTCCTGAATTGTCACCTTAAATATACACTGAATGGTTCTGTTTTCATAAGGGAAGAGCTTCTTTCAATATTTCATGTAATTTTGGTTTAGTTTTTATGAAGTCTCTAAATTTCTCTGTATCTTCAAAAGTGTCAGTTTCATCATTATATTTAATAGACAATTTTTCAGGATAAATAATTCTAGGATAGAAATTTTTCTCATTCAGGGCTTTGAATGTGTCTGCCCACTGCTTTCTAGCCAGCATTGTTTCTGCAGAAAAGTCAGATGAAAGCCTACAAGGTTTCTCTTGGAGTGTTAGTTTTGTTTTGAGACTTGCTGCTTTCAGAGGCATCTGTTTATGTTTTAGCTTATTAATCTTGATTATACTATGCCTTGGTGTCTTTCTTTTGAGGCCCAGTTTTTGCGGTGTTTGATAAACATCTTGAATACCTATGTTTATTTTTTTATAATTATGTTTGATAGTTGATGACATAAATTAGGACCCCTAGTTTTGCCCCTATATTTTTTTCCATGAACTTTAAGTTTTAAAATTAACATCTAGGTCTTCAATTATTCTGAATTAGTATTTGTGTATGTGGTTTCATTTTTCTGCTGATGGACATCCAGTTTTGCCACATCTTTGTTTAAGAGATTAACTCTTCCCCACTTAATGGACTCTGATCCTTTGTCTAAGATCAGCCATCTGTAGCTAGATGGATTGGTTTCTGTATTCTTAGTTCTGTTCTCTTGGTCTATGTGTCTGTCATTGTACTAGTACCAGGCTGTTTTGACTACTGTGGCTATACAGTAGATTCTGGGATAGGGAAATGTGAAACCTCCTACTTTTATCTTTGATAATGCTTCAGCTATCCGGGTCCTCTTTCCTTCCCATCTAGAGATAGAGATTAATTTTCCTATATTTTAAAGAATGGTGTTGGAATTTGGATCAGGATTGCATTCTATCCATAGATCACCTTAAGTAGTGTCAATAGTTTCATAATATTATGTCTTCCTATCCATGAGCTGGTATGGCTTTCCATTCATGTAGATCCTATTTGATTTCCCAAATGTGAAACAGAATTGATCAAACATGCAATCAAGCTGCAGTGATAATTACTCATGATTGTAATGCAAAAGAAATCCTGGTGGTACAGTAGTTAAGTGATACAGCTGCTAATTGAAAGGTCATCAGTTTCAATCCACCAGGCACTTCTTGGAAACTCTATTGGGCAGTTTTACTCTGTCTTACACAGTAACTCTGAGTTTGATTTGACTTTGATTTTTTGGTTTTGGATTGCAAAAGTTAGAAACAAAGAAGAAGGATCTGTAGCAGGAAAATGTGATATTGAAGGAAAAAATTCAAGCTGCACTGAACACATTAGTGAATGTATGGGACACCAATTTAGATATTTCAACAAATAAATGCAGCACTGGAAGTGCTCACTTGGCTATAGGAAGAAGTTGGGAAGACAACTGCCTGGCCAAGTGACTAGAAGAGTTACTTATGTGTGCTCATTTGAAAAAAATTATTGAGCAATATCATTAATATCACATGCAAGTTACATTTTGCTGAAGATAATTAAAACATGGTTACAATAGTACATCAACAGGGAACTGCCAGAAATCCAAGCTGAATTTAGAAAAGGATGTGGAATGAGAGAGGTCAGGTGGTTCTTGGCTGAAAGCAGAGAATACCAGAAAGGTGTTTACATGTGTATTTTTGACTATGGAAATGCATTCAACTGTGCTGATCATAAATATAAAATTTCAAAGAATGGGAATTCCAGAACACTTAAAGTATGTCCATGCAGAACCTGTACATAGACCAAAAGGAAATATTCGAGAAGAACAAGGGGATACTGCATGGTTTCAAATCAGGAAAGGTGTGCATCAACACTGTATTTTTTCACCATATTCATTCAATCTGTATGCTTAGCAAAAAATGAGAACAGCTGGACTATATGAAGAAAAGTGGACATAAAGATTGGTGGAAGACTCATTAACAATCTGCAGTTTGCAGATGACACAATATTACTTGATGAAAGTAAACAGAATTTGAAACACTTGCGGGTGAAGATTCAAGACTACAGCTTTACATATAGATTACACCTCAACATAAAGAAAGCAAAAATCCTCACAACTGTACCCATAAACAACATGATGATAAATGACAAATCCACCAGGCACTCCTTGGAAACTCTATAGTGTAGTTCTATTCTGTCCTATAGGGTCACTACAAATTGCAATCAACTTAATGGCAGAAGTTTTTTTTTTTTTTGATATTAAAGTTTTAAAGAATTTCATTTTACTTGTATCCACAATCAGTGCCTACAGAAGCAAAAAAAAAAAAAAAATACTGAACCCACTGCTGTTGAGCTCATTCTGACTTACAGTGATTCCATAGGTCATAGCAAAACTGCCCCATAAAGTTTCCAAGGAATACATGGTGGACTCAAACTTCCGACCCTTTGGTTAGCAGCAAAACTCTCAACCACTATATCACCAGAGTTTTCAGGCCATGGAAGCAGCAGTCAAAATATCAAATGACATAGCGCATTGGGCAAATCTGCAAAAGTCCTCTTTAAAGAGTGGAAAGGCAAATATGTCACTTTGAGGACTAAGATAAAGTTGACCCAAGCCATGGTATTTTCAGCTGCCTCATATGCATGAAAGCTGGATTGTGAATAAGGAAGATGGAGGAAGAATTTTTTTGCCTTTTTATTATACTAGTGAAGAACACTGAATATACCATGAACTACCAGAAGAAAGAATGAGTCTGTCTTGAAAGAAGCACAATCAGAGTGCTCCTTTAAAGACAGTATGGCAAGACTTCATCCAGGGTACTTTGTACATCTTAGCTTGAGGGACCAGTCTCTGGAGAAGGACCTCATGCTTGGTAATGTAGAGGGTCAGCAAAAAAGAGGAAGTCCATTGACAAAATGGATTGACACAGTGGCTGCAACAATGGGCTCAAACATAACAACTGTCTTGCGAATGGAGCAGCACTGGGCAGTATTTCATTCTGATGACACACATGCAGCAACAATAATAACTTTTGATTTCTTGCAGTAGTGCTTTATATTTTCTTGTGTAAATCTTTTATCTCTCTAGTTTAATTTATTCCTTACTATTTTACCCTTTGGGAGGCTTTTGTAATGCTATTGCTTTCATGATTTTCTTTTCAGAGTTCTCTTTGTTAAAGTAGAGGTATCCAACTGGTTTTCATACATTGATCTTGTATCCTGACACTTGAGTAAATCCTTCTATTCACTCCAGCAACTTTCTTGCAGACTTTCTGGGATATTCTACATATAGAATCATGTCATCTGTGAATACAGATAGTTTTACTTCTTCCTTGCATACTTGGTTGCCCTCTATCTCTCCTTCTTGGCATATTGCTCTATCTAGGACTTCCAGTAATATATTAAACAAGGGTGGTGATAAAGGGTATTCTTCTGTGGTTCTCATTCTCAAAGGAAATGCTTTCAGTCTTTCTCCATTGAGAATAACATTGCTTGTTGGTTTTGTAAACATACCCTTAATCATGCTGAGGAATTCCCCTGCTACTACTATTGTATTGAGAGTTTTTATCAGGAAAGTGTGTGAGATTCTGTCAAATGCCTTTTCTACGGTGATTGAGATGATCACGTGTTCCTTTTCTTAGTTTTATTTATGTGGTGAATTACATTGATTGATTTTGTGGTGTGGAATATTCCTTGCATCGCTGGCATGAATTACACTTGGTCATGATGTTTTATTTTTTTATATGCTGCTGAATTCTGTTGGCTAGAATTTTGTTGAAAACTTTTGCATCTATATTTATGTGTGATATTAGCCTGTAATTTGCTTCTTAATTGTTTTTTTTTTTTGGTGTTTTTGTCTGGCTTTAATATCAGGGTTATACAGGCTTCATAGAATGAACTGGGGACTACTTCTTCCTTTGCTATGTTCTGGGATAGTTTGAGCAGAATTAGTGTCAGCTCTTCTCTAAAGGTTCCAGTGAAGCCATCTGGGCTGCAGCTTTTTTGTTTTGTTAAAGGTTTTATTTTATTTTAAATTTTTTATTTAATATAACTGAGTGAAAATGTACATTCCCGTGTAAATTTACATACCCACCTATGTGCAGCTTCCACTGCTCTCCTTGCCTGGTGACAGCACACAATTTCTCTCTGCTCCATACATTTCTCATTCTCCCAACAGTCTCTTTTTTCCCCCCCTCTCCACCCACTCTCCTTCCTCCAGCCAGAGGTCAGCAGGATGACATCCTATAGATGTATAGAACCATAAAGTGCATCCAATATATAGTCACTGCATCGCCAAGTCCAACCCATTCCTGTCCGAAGCATGGACCTTTGTTATGATTTATAGTCAAGGGCAGCATCAGGGCGAGGGGCCATGCTCCCAGGGGAACCCTGAAACCACTGGACCATCAATTAAGGTCTTTTAGTGGGGATCTCAGGGTGCACCCCTTTTTATCCTTGTGTTGCCAGTGAAACTCAACTTAGTGAGCTCCATCATGGCTATCACTGGTGGTGGCTGGGCACCATCCAGTGCTTTTTGTTAAAGGTTTTTTTCTTTTTGCTGTTTTTTTTTTTTTTTTCATGATGGAGTGAAAATGTAGATTCTCATATAAATTTGCATGCCCACTTACATGCAGTTCCCATTGCTCTCCCTGCCTGGTGACAGCACACTCTCCCTCTCTGCTCCATACATGTCTTATCCTCCCAACAAACTCTTATCACTTCCTCTCCACCCACTCCCCTTCCTCCAGTAAGAGGTCAGCAGGACAACATCCTATAGATGCACAGAACTGTAAAGTGAGCACATGATGTGGTCACTCTGTTTTGCCAAGTCCAATCAATTCCTGCCTGAAAGTTGACCTCCATTATGATTTATGGACAGGGGCATCATCAGGACTAGGAGCCGTGCTCCCAGGAGAACTCCACAGCCTGTGGACCATCAGTTGTGTTCTTTTAATGGAGAAGTCAGGGTACTGGTTCTTTCAGCCACGAGTCGGTGTAGTCACCCACTCACATGAGTCTCTGTCTGCTGGGTTCTCTTTCCCCCATGTTGTTTTGGTCCTTGGTGATCATCTCTTCCTGCTAAGTTGGGACCATTTGCTATACCCTCAGATGGCAGCTTGGTAGCTTTTAAGACGACATTCACCAGTGTGGGGTGCAGAAGGCTCTCTTAGCAAAATGCTAGTTGTGCCAGTTGGCCTCGGTTTCACTTGAGAACATGGTCTCTGGCCCCCTGCCCCAGCTTCTCTGTCCTTGTAGTAATGGATTAAGATGGCCAGAGTAATAATGTTATGTTGAAGTCCAGTAGATAATGATTTTCTTTCTAATGTGAGCTGTCACAGATTTCGCCCAATCAAATTTCTATCAACCATCTATTTTAAACCCTCCTCCCTTGCTCTCTGTTCCTTCCTACCCTTGCAGCCATCAAAGAGTCTTTTCTTCTATGCATGAGACTGTTTATAAGTTCTTATCATAGGTGTCTCGTATAATATTTGCCCTTTTGTCACTGACTACTTTCACTCAATAGTTGAAACCAGCTTATGAGATGTTTCCTAAAATCATCATATTTCTTTATCACTGCATAGTATTCCACTGAGTATATATACCATAGTTCACCTATTCGTTCCTCTGTTGTTGGGCATCTGGGTTGATTCCATCTTTTAACTATTGGGAACTGTGCTGTGATAAACATTTGTGTGTATGTATCAGTTGGTGTGAATGGCCTGGATTCTGCAGCATATATTCTGAGCAGTGGAATTACTGGGTCAAGCCAGATTGCTTTCCAAAGAGGTTGCACCGTTTTGCAATCCCACCAACATTATAGGAGAGTTCCAATTTCTCCACAGCCTCTCCAGCACTTTGTTTTGAATTTTTTTGGATCATGGCCTACCTTGTTAGGGTAAGATGGTATCTGTCATGGTTGGAATTGTGTCCCCCCAAAAATGTGTGCAGCCACGTGGCTGGGATATGGTTCCCAGTATCTTGGGACTGTCCTCCATTGTGTGGTTTTGCTAACCTGTATGTTAAAGGATTAGGGTGGGGCTGCGAATTCCTGCTGTGGGGGGAGTTTCTCTGGAGTATGGCTTGCCGCACCCTTAATGCTTTTAGCTTGCAAGGAATAAAAGGAAAAAGAAACAAAGGACAATTTGAGAACCTCGCTACCATCAAGCAAGCAGCACCAGGAGCAGAGCGCGTCGTTCAGACCAGAGGTTCTTGCGTGAGGACGCTCCCTGGACAAAGACTGATGCAATACCGGACTTTCCTCCAGAGCCGACAAGGGGAAAGTCTTTCCCTGGAGCGGACACCCTGAATATGGACTTGCAACCTACCGGACTGTGTAAGAATAAATCTTTCTTTGTTAAAGCCATCCACTCTGTGGTATTTCTGTTAGAACAGCCTAGCTGACTAAAAACGAATTGGTACCGTGGGAGTGGGGTGCTGCTCTAGCAAATACCTAAAATGTGGAAGCCACTTTGAAACTGCGAGTGGATAGAAGATTCAGAAGGAACGAAGAAGGCGCAGATGGTGAGAAACAACAGAGGACTGGCAGCAGCGGCAGCGGCAGCAGCAGAACCAGAGGCAGTGCTGGAGCCGACCTGTGGAGCAAGAGAGGTCAGTGCCTGTGCAGAGTTTTCCTCGTGGAACGGGGTGCCTCTGGACACTTAAATCGGTGGAGTTGGCCTTGCTGACCCACGGAGTGAGAGAGTTGAGTGCCTTTGGGCAGGACGCTTTCCAGCAAGAGTGGGGTGCCTCCGGGCACTTAAACCAGTGGAGCTACAGAGCTTTGGAACACTTGCCCCGGCAGAGCAGATGTGGGCCTGAGGCCCAGGCCATGCGGCCATAGGAAGCTGAAGCTGAAGAGATAAATAGCATGAGAAGCTGAGCTGCCTCAGTCTCAAGAGGTATGGCCATGACCTCAGGGGTTTGAAAGGGTGGAACCATGGCGTCCTGTGTTCGTAAGGGTGGAATTGCCACTCAGTTGGGCTTAGGGTGCTCCTAAAGCCGATGGGACAGAGTTTCTGTCCAAGTGGGCCTTGAAGGCAGAGTTGTAGCACGGGGCTGGAGGTCTCCACTCAGAAACCAGAGAGTGTGGCCGATACCTAGAGTCTGGAGAGCATTACTGTTGTGTAGAATGTCTCAGAAAACGTAAGAGTATTTCCAAAGCTTTGAGAGCTAATGTAGTGTGTTCTGTTGACTTGCCTGTTGCCTGTTAATGCCTTCTAAGTTTCACAGATGTAGAAGAGTTTTTGTATTTTGGACTTGGAACCGATTTAAGACTTCTGTTATATGGATGGACATAATTTTGCTATGGTGAGATGAATGTGTTAAATGTTTTGTGATGTGATTTTTGGGTTGTCAAAGGGTGGGATGTCATGGTTGGAATTGTGTCCCCCCAAAAATGTGTGCAGCCACGTGGCTGGGATATGGTTCCCAGTATCTTGGGACTGTCCTCCATTGTGTGGTTTTGCTAACCTGTATGTTAAAGGATTAGGGTGGGGCTGCGAATTCCTGCTGTGGGGGGAGTTTCTCTGGAGTATGGCTTGCCGCACCCTTAATGCTTTTAGCTTGCAAGGAATAAAAGGAAAAAGAAACAAAGGACAATTTGAGAACCTCGCTACCATCAAGCAAGCAGCACCAGGAGCAGAGCGCGTCGTTCAGACCAGAGGTTCTTGCGTGAGGACGCTCCCTGGACAAAGACTGATGCAATACCGGACTTTCCTCCAGAGCCGACAAGGGGAAAGTCTTTCCCTGGAGCGGACACCCTGAATATGGACTTGCAACCTACCGGACTGTGTAAGAATAAATCTTTCTTTGTTAAAGCCATCCACTCTGTGGTATTTCTGTTAGAACAGCCTAGCTGACTAAAAACGAATTGGTACCGTGGGAGTGGGGTGCTGCTCTAGCAAATACCTAAAATGTGGAAGCCACTTTGAAACTGCGAGTGGATAGAAGATTCAGAAGGAACGAAGAAGGCGCAGATGGTGAGAAACAACAGAGGACTGGCAGCAGCGGCAGCGGCAGCAGCAGAACCAGAGGCAGTGCTGGAGCCGACCTGTGGAGCAAGAGAGGTCAGTGCCTGTGCAGAGTTTTCCTCGTGGAACGGGGTGCCTCTGGACACTTAAATCGGTGGAGTTGGCCTTGCTGACCCACGGAGTGAGAGAGTTGAGTGCCTTTGGGCAGGACGCTTTCCAGCAAGAGTGGGGTGCCTCCGGGCACTTAAACCAGTGGAGCTACAGAGCTTTGGAACACTTGCCCCGGCAGAGCAGATGTGGGCCTGAGGCCCAGGCCATGCGGCCATAGGAAGCTGAAGCTGAAGAGATAAATAGCATGAGAAGCTGAGCTGCCTCAGTCTCAAGAGGTATGGCCATGACCTCAGGGGTTTGAAAGGGTGGAACCATGGCGTCCTGTGTTCGTAAGGGTGGAATTGCCACTCAGTTGGGCTTAGGGTGCTCCTAAAGCCGATGGGACAGAGTTTCTGTCCAAGTGGGCCTTGAAGGCAGAGTTGTAGCACGGGGCTGGAGGTCTCCACTCAGAAACCAGAGAGTGTGGCCGATACCTAGAGTCTGGAGAGCATTACTGTTGTGTAGAATGTCTCAGAAAACGTAAGAGTATTTCCAAAGCTTTGAGAGCTAATGTAGTGTGTTCTGTTGACTTGCCTGTTGCCTGTTAATGCCTTCTAAGTTTCACAGATGTAGAAGAGTTTTTGTATTTTGGACTTGGAACCGATTTAAGACTTCTGTTATATGGATGGACATAATTTTGCTATGGTGAGATGAATGTGTTAAATGTTTTGTGATGTGATTTTTGGGTTGTCAAAGGGTGGGATGTCATGGTTGGAATTGTGTCCCCCCAAAAATGTGTGCAGCCACGTGGCTGGGATATGGTTCCCAGTATCTTGGGACTGTCCTCCATTGTGTGGTTTTGCTAACCTGTATGTTAAAGGATTAGGGTGGGGCTGCGAATTCCTGCTGTGGGGGGAGTTTCTCTGGAGTATGGCTTGCCGCACCCTTAATGCTTTTAGCTTGCAAGGAATAAAAGGAAAAAGAAACAAAGGACAATTTGAGAACCTCGCTACCATCAAGCAAGCAGCACCAGGAGCAGAGCGTGTCGTTCAGACCAGAGGTTCTTGCGTGAGGACGCTCCCTGGACAAAGACTGATGCAATACCGGACTTTCCTCCAGAGCCGACAAGGGGAAAGTCTTTCCCTGGAGCGGACACCCTGAATATGGACTTGCAACCTACCGGACTGTGTAAGAATAAATCTTTCTTTGTTAAAGCCATCCACTCTGTGGTATTTCTGTTAGAGCAGCCTAGCTGACTAAAACAGTATCTAATTGTCATTTTGATGTGAATTGCTTTAATAGTTAATGATCATGAGCATGTCCACATGTGTTTTTTGTCTGCTAGGATCTCCTCTTTAGAGAAGTGCCTTTCCATCTCCTTTGTCCAATTCTAAATTGGATGATTTATCTTTGTTGATATTTTGTAGTACCTTATAGATTATGGAGATCAGGCATCGGTCTGACATATAGTTGTCAAATACGTTTTCCCATTCTGTAGGTGGCTGTTTAACTCTATTAATAAAGTCTTTGGATGAGCAGAAGTGTTTGATTCATAATAGTTCCCATTTATTTATTTGCTCTTCTGTTTGTGGTTTGTTTGACAGATTTTGAAGTCTACCTATGTTGTGTACTAAAACTTCTACTGTTGTTTCTACTTGTCCTTAGATGTGCTTTATTGTTTTAGATTTGATATGTAGGTCTTTTATCCAGTTTCAGTTGGTTTTTGTATAAGGTGTAAGATACAGGTCTTGTTTGAATTTTTTGAAGATGGATATCCAATTTTGTCAGCACCATTTGTTGAAGGATTGTTTTTTCCCCAGTTTAATAATGTATTAGGGCCTTTGTTGAGTATCAGCTGTTCATCGGAAGATGGTGTCATTTCTCGTGTCTCAGTTCTGTTCCATTGATCTATCTGTCTCTTTGTACCAGTACCAGGATGTTTTGACTACTGTGGTATTGTAATAGGTTCTAAAGTCAGGTAGTGAAAGGCCTCCTAGTGTGTTCTTCTTCTTCAGTATTCTTTACTTATCTGGGGCTTTTTCCCTGCCCAAACAAATTTCATAATTCGTTTCTCCATCTCATTAAAAAATGTCACTGGAATTTGTATTATGATTGTATTATATAAGTAAACTGCTTTGGGCAAAATAAACATTTTCACAATGTTAAGTCTTCTATGAGCAGGGTAAGTTTCTCCATTTATGTAAGTCTCTCTTAGTTTCTTGTAGTAAGGACTTACAGTTCTCTTTGTAAAGGTCTGTTGTTTCTCTGGTTAGATTTATTCCTAGATACTTTATCTTCTTAAGGGCTATAGTAAATGGTATTGATTTGGTGATTTCTTCTTTAATAATCTTGTTGTTGGTATAAAGGAATCCTACTGATTTACTTATGTTTGTTGTATCCTGAGACTTTGCTAAATTCTTCTATCACTTTGAGTAGTTTACTTATGGATTCTTTAGGATTCTCTGCATATACAGTCTTATCTACAAATATGGAGATTTTTACTTCTTCTTTGCTGATTCAGATGCCCTTTATTTCTTGGTCTTGTCTAATTGCTCTGGCTAGAACTTCTAGTACAATGTTGAATAGGAGAGGTAAGACTGTGCATCCTTGTCTAGTTCCTGTTCTCAAGGGAAACTGTTTCAGTCTCCCTCCACTCAGGATATGTAGGTGGTTGGTTTTGTATAAATGGCCCTATTGCATTGAGGAATTTGCCATCTATTCCTACTTTGATGAGAGATTTTAGCATGAATGGGCGTTGGAATTTATCAAATGCCTTTTCTGCATCAATATACAAAATCAGGTGATTCTTGTCTTTTGTGTTATTTATGTGGTTGATCACATTAATTGTTTTTCTGATGTTGAACCAGCCTTACATCCCTGGTATGAATCTAACTTGGTCATGATGGATTAATTTTTGGATATATTGTATTGTACTGTCAAGAATTTTGCTGAAGATTTTTGCATCTAGATTCATGAGTGATATCAGTCTGTAGTTCTTCTTTTTTGTTGGGTCTTTCCCTAACTTTGGTACCATGGTTATGCTGGCTTCATAGAATGAATTTGGGAGTATTCCATCCCTTTCTATACTGTGAAATAGTCTCAGTAGTATTGGAAATAACTCTTCTCTAAAAGCTTGGTAGAATTTTGTGGTGAAGCCATCTAGGCCTGGGCTTTTTTTCATTGGCAGTTTTTTGATGACTTTTTCAATCTCTTCCTTTGTGATAGCTTTATTAAATTGTTCTGCTTCAGCTTGTGATAATTTTGGTAGGTGATATGAATCAAGGAATTTGTCCATTTCCTCTAGGCTTTCAAATTTGGTAGAGTACAGTCTTCACAGTATTCTGCTATGATATTTTTGATTTCTGTTGGAGCTGTTATGACAACTCCCCTTTCCTTTCCTTTTTGGGTTATTTGTTTCCTTTCCTATTTTTCTTTAGTAAGTTTAGCCAATGATCTGTCAAATTTGTTGATCTTTTCACAAAACCACCTTTTGGTCTTTTCAGTTTTTTGAATTGTTCTCCTATTCTCTAATTCATTTAGCTATGTTCTAATCTTTAGATTTAGATTAGAACAGGGGTTCCTCTGTTGTTCTTTCTCTACTTGTTCAAGCTGTAGGGTCAGTTCTTGATTTTGCTTCTCTCTTCCTTCCAGATGTGTGCATTTATGGAGATAAACTGACCTCTGAGCACTGCTTTGGCTGTATACCATAGGTTCCAGTAGGAAGTGTTTTCATTCTCATTGGAATCCGTAAGTTTGTTTATTTCATTCTTGATTTCTTCTATAACCCATGACTTTTTTAGCAAGATGTTCTTCAGTTTCCATGAGTTCCACTTTCTATCTATGTTTTTTCTGCTATTGATTTTGACTTTTGTGGCTTTATGATCTAAGAAGCTGCTTTGCATTAATTTAATGGCATAGATTTTGTTGAGAATTGCTTTATGTCCTAACACAGTCTATTCTGAAGAACGTTCCCTGTATACTGGAGAAGAAGGTGTAGTTGTCTGCTGATAAAAAGGTCTGTATATGTCAATGAGGTCTAGTGGGTTAATTGCAGCAATAATGTCTTCTGTGTCTTTATTGAGTTTTTTTCTAGACTATCTGTCCAATGTTGAAAGTGGAGTGCTGAAGTCTCCCAATATTATTGTGGAGTGATAGATCTCATTTTTTAGTGTAGTCAGTGTTTCTTTGATATATTTAGGTGCTCTAATATTAGATGCATAAATATTTAATATTGTTAAGTCCTGTTTGTGTATTGAAACTTTCAGCAATAAATAGTGTTGATTCTTGTCCACGATGGTGAGTTTTACATTAAAATTTATTTTATCTGAGATTAGAATTGCCACACCTGACCTCCTTTGTGTATTGTTAGCTTGACATATATTCTTCCATCTTTTAATTTTCAGTTTGTTTTTGTCTTTAAGTCAAAGATGAGTTTCTTGTAGGCAACACACTTATACAATTATGGGTCATGTTTTTTGATCCAAGATGTCACTCAATGTCTCTTTACTGGATTGTTCAGTCCATTTACATTCAACGTAATTATTGATAGGTGTGTGCTTAGTGCCATCATTTTGATGTAATTACTTTTATGTTGATGTTTTCTCTATTCTTCTTACTAATCTGTTCTGGGACATTCTCCTTTGTGAGCTGATTTTTCACCTTTTTCAGGATTGGTTTTGTGGTTGTTCAGACTCCTGTATTAAGTTTCTTGATTTCGTATGTTGCATCTTCATTGTGCTTTATGGCTGCCCCTAAGATCCCCCTTAATAAACTATGTATAAACCCAATTTCAATTACTACCAGTCTTGTCCACTTCCTCTCCATGTGGAAGCACTATAACAAGTGCAGTACATCTCTTTTTTTAAATATGATGACATCATAGTTTTCATGACATGATCACTGGATGATTTCTTTCACTATTATAGCTTTGATCAGTTTGGGGCCTTCTCTAACAGAGGAGGTGTTTTAGTCGGCTAGGGCTGCTCTAACAGAATTATCACAGAGTGGATGGCTTTAACAAAGGAAGATTTATTCTTACACAGTCCGGTAGGTTGCAAGTCCATATTCAGGATGTCCGCTCCAGGAAAAGGATTTCCCCTTGTCGGCTCTGGAGGAAAGTCCGGTATTGCATCAGTCTTTGTCTAGGAAGCATCTTGGCATGGGAACCTCAGGTCTGAAGGACGTGCTCTTCTCCCGGTGCAGATTTCTTGATGGTGCGAGGTTCTCCCTTCTCTCTTGTTTCTGTTTCCTTTTATCTCATGCAGGTGGAAAGGATCAAGGGTGGGGCAAGCCATATTCCAGGGAAACTCCCCCCACAGCAGAGCAAGGAAGTAATTCTATGCAGGAATTTACAGCCCCTTTAGCATACAGTTTGGTGAAACCACAGAATGGAGGACAGTCCAAGATACTGGGAATCATGTCCAGCCACTCAGCTGCACATATTTTTGGAGGGACACAATTCAACCCATGACAGTAGGATTCTGGGTGATGTGTCCTGTATTTACTTCTTAAATATAAAGTTAGTGGTTTTGTTCTTCTAAGCCAAAGCCATGAGATTCTTTCAGAATTTCTTGTAGCTTTGGTTTGGTTTTTACACAGTCTATGAGTTTCTGTTTGTCTGCAAGTGTCTTAATTTCATTTTCCTATTTGAAAGATAGTTTTGCAGGATATACAATTCTTGGTTGGAAGGTCTTCTCCTTCAATACTTTGAGTGTGTCACACCAATGTCTCCATGCCAGCGTTGTTTCTGCTGAGAAATCTGACAAAAGCCTACAGGGTTTCCCTCTGAATGTTAGCTTTGCTTTGAGTCTTGCTGCCTTTAAGAGTTTCTGCTTATGTTTTATTTTGTTAAGCTTGATTATGATATGTCTTGGAGTCTTTCTTTTGAGATCTGTATTGAGTCAGCATTCTGTCAGCAGCTCAGCAACCATACTGTCTGTGTTCTCAGGTGTCTCGTCCTGTTCAGGAACTCTAATTAATTATAGATTGTCCCCCTTAATAAAGTCCCACATGCATCTTAATGCTTCTTCATTTTTCTTGTTTCTTTTTTCTGCTTTCTCCTCATTGATGCTGGAGTCAGTAGCTCTGTCTTCTGGATCAAAAAGTCTGTTTTCCATTTGTTCCATTCTGTTTTTGTGGCTTTGAATTGAAAGTTTCTACATTTTTGACTTTGTTCTTGATCTGTTGGATTTCAGAGTAGTGGTGTTCCCTCAGATAGAACAGCTTGCTTAATTTTTCATTTTGCTCTGCTGCGTTTTGTGTAAGGTCTAGGAAGGCTCTATATAAAATTCTTTTATATTCACCTTCCGATAGTTTCAGAAAAGCTTCCACAATTGGGAAGTTCTGAGGTGGTTCCTTTTGGGGGCCTTCTGATGCCATGGGTTATTTCTTGGTTAGGTTTTTCTCCAGATTTTTTTGCTTTGTGGGCATCATGTAAGTTGATAGAGGCTGGGACAAATACTGTGAGGATGGACTGCAGTTGTTTCTCTGCCAAAAGCCAAGTGCCATCAAGTCAGATCCGAGTTGTTTCTCTAGGCTGTCTTAAAATGAGTGGTAAAAAGTATCTGACAGCTTTCAAAGTCATTCAGGTTTTCAGGCGTATAGGTCCCTCTTCCAAGCTGGCAAAGTAAGTAACTCTACATTGAACCCCAGATGTTATAAACTAGCTCAAAATACAGAAAGGCTACTGCCCTGCTTCCCATGCTGTCAGGTCCCAGCTGTAGGTCACGCTGTGTAGAATACCGCTTTTCTGCTGGAAAAGCACTCTCCCCCAGGCAGGCACTACGTCCCAGCCTACTAAGTCCAGCTGGGTGTATCCACCTCCCAGTGGAAAAAGATGGCATCTCACACAAGCTTGCCACTGGCTTGGTACCACTTACTGTATGGCAAAGGCAGAAAGAGATGCCAAAGGTGCCGAGATGCACAGAGTCCAAATCAGCCTCTCAAAATATGGGAATTTTGCTTGCCAATCCCACCAGCAGTGAGCCTGAGACCAGCAGCCAGTCAAGTCCCAGATCCGCCTGTCAGCCAAGACAGAGAAAAAAAATTAAAATGGTGTTTCCTTTGGTCCGTGGAAGCCTGCACTCAATGAAAGTGGGTCAGCAAAACAGAGGAGGTTTTGCATTCAGTGATTTCAAGTCCAGATTAACAGCCTTATGCCACATCCTAGGGCTCACTAGGTGTCTAGAAGGCTCCATTTAATTATCAGTTCAGGTCTTGGTTCCCAGAGGGATTTAGGGAGGCATGTATTTAGTCTGCTGTCTTGATTCCACCTCCTTGTTGAAGTTTTTTTAATAAACTCTTCAATTTTTTCTTTTGCTAGGGTCGCCATGAGTCGGATCCGACTCGACGGCACTTGGCGTATGGGTCTATTCAAATTTTCTACTTCAGCTTGTGTTAATTTATATGGATAATGTGTTTCCAGAAATTTCTTCTAAGTATTCTTTTTTTTTTTTTAGTGTAATTTTTCATAATATTCGTTATGACCCTTTTTATCTCATTTGGTTCTGTTTTAATATCATTCATCTAAATTTTTATTTTGGTTATTTGCAACTTCTTACTCTTTTCCACTGCTAATTTTGCTGGTGGTTTTTCAATTTTATTGATCCTCTCAAAGAACCAATTTCTAGTTTTGTAAATTCTTTATCTAGTTTTTCTGTTTATTTCTGCTCTAGTTTTTATAGTTTCCTCTTTTCTGGTGACTGTAGCCACCACCCCCCCTTTTTTTCTTTTGCTGTTCTTCTTCTACTTGTTTAAGCTGTAGGGTTAAGCTACTGATTTTTGCTCTTTCTTCTTTTTTGATACATGTATTTATTTCTACAAATCCTCCTCTGAGCACTGCTTTTGTCATATCCCAAAGTTTTGCTATGTTTTGTTTACATTCTTATTTGATTATAAGAATTCTTTTAATTTGTGTTTCTCTTTCTTTAATTTGTATTACCTAATGCTTTTCTAAGCAAAGTGGTATTCAGTTTCCATGTATCTGATTTTTTTTCCCTTGCCGTTTCTGTTGTTGATTTCTAGTCTTAGAACATTGTGATCAGAGAAGATGCTTTGTATTATTTTGATTTTTTTTAATTTATTGAGCCTGGCTTAGAGGTCTAAAATTTGGTTTATTCTGGAGGATGATTCATGGGCATAGAAGAAGAATATATATCATGCCATTGGGTGGAGTGTTTTGTATACATCAAGGAGGTCAAGTTGATTGTATTATTTAGGTCTTCTGTATGTTTGTTGAGTTTCTTTCTAGTTGTTCTGTCCTTCATCAGAAGTGGTGTTGTTATAATTACTGTGGAACCATGTGTTTTTTTCAAAATTGTTAGCTTACTTTATGTATTTTGGAGCTCTGTTATTGTGTGTATAAATATTTATGATGGTATGTCTGGTAGATTAATCCTCTATTACATAATTCCTTTCTTTGTCTCTGATGATGAATTTTGACTTAAAGTCTATTTTATCAGAGATTAATATTGGCTTCCTACTTATTTTTGGTGACTATTTGCATGATACAGTTTTTCCATCATTTGATTTTTAACTTATGTCTTTGGGTCTAAGGTGTGTGTGTCTCTTGTAGGCTGCATATTGATGGATCTTAATTTTTCATCCATTCTGACACTCTCTGTCTCTTGATTGGTGCATTTAAACCTGGTACATTCAGTGTGATTATCAATAGGGATGAATTTATTGTCGTTATTTTGTTATGTCTTTTGTGTGTGTGTGTGTGTGTGTGTGTGTGTGGTGTTGATGATTTCTTTGTTCCACTTAAATTTCTGTGCTTAGTTCTTTTTGTCTGTGGATTTTCTTTTTATTTCCTTGATGATGATTTTGTGTTTACTGAGTATGATTTTCTTTCTTTTTTTAAAAAATTTTGGTGAGTAGGTTTATTTTCTTTGTTGTTACTTTGAAATATACCTTTATCTTCCTAAGTTTAAAACAGTCTGTTATTTCTTCATATCAGGTTGATTTCCTCTCCATAAGTAACATCTGTAACTATATCATTTTTTCCACCTTTTATATGGAAGTTGCCATGAGTCGGATCCAGCTAGATGGCACTTGGCTTTGGCTATATAGAAGTTGTCATCATTTACAAATTGACACCTGTGTTTCTCTGTTTTTAGTTTTGTAGCTATGTTACACTTTTCCAGTTTTTAAAATTTGTGTTAGTATTTGGGTGATGCTGTTGCATCTTAATCTCAGGTTGTTGTCTGATACTGTTGGTTCTCTGTCTGAAGAACTCCCTTCAATGTTATTTACGAGGTTGATCTGGTTTTTACAAGTTCCTTTAATTTCTGTTTACCTGGAAATGTCCTAGGATCATCATCATATCTGAGAGACATCTTTGCTGGGTGTGTGATTCTTGTCTGGCAATTCTTTCTAGGGTTTTATACATGTCGTTCACAATGGATGGGTTCTTGGGTTCTCTGCAGCAAAGGCAAGAAAGCTGATAGAGATGGTATGGAGAGGACATTGGAGCAGTGGTAGCAAAGACATCAGTAGTAGCCTAGGTACCAGAGCATGAAGGGACAAGATCCACAATGCATAGTGGCTCAAAATCAATAGAGAAGTGGTTAAGTCAGTGGCATTTTTGCTCCGTACTGTCATTCAGTGACCCAGGAAGATAGAGGCTGTTCCAGTTTCAAAATTGGATTTCAAGGTCTTCCTGAGCATCAGTATTCATCAGACACAAGGAGAAAGCACATAGAGGATCAAGTGCAGAAAAGAGTTTTATTTACTTTGTCTTTAAAAAGACAGGCCTAGCAGTGGGACTCACTGTTTCAGCTATATTCCATTGGTTAGAACTCAGTCACTCGTGGGGCTCAGAAACATTTTCTTACTAAACAGAAGAAAATTGCATCTTCATCCCTTCCTTGTCCCCGGAAAGTCCACTGCCGTCATCTTTGTCTAATGCACAGTGACCTATAGGTTAGAGCAGAAGTGCTCCAAGAGTTTCCAGGGAGTGTCTGGAGGATTTGAACTGCCAATCTTTTGGTTAGCAGATGCAGCATTTAAAAACTATGCCACCAAGGTTTGTCTTATCAGGTGTCAGAAAAAGTGGAGAAAACAAACTTTGATAAACTGCCAGCATTATCTGCTCAATATATCAGTGACATAAAAGAAAAACTTATTTTTCAATTAAAAAACACCTAGCAAAACAACTTTGGCAATTGTAACTGATTTTTTGGTGTTTCTGTCTTCTCTTCCTTCAGAGGCAGTGTTTCCTGACTCTGAATTCTTCTTCCAGCAAAGAAAGTATTAGGAAGCCCAGGCATCCAGACAGGCTTTCTCTGGCTCTCAACAGTATCCACGGATTATATAATACAACAATGAATGTTTATTGATTGTCTTCTCTAGATCAGGCCCTGTTCTAAGACTTGGGGATTCAGCAGTGAAGAAATAGTCTCAGCCTTTATAAAACTGATGTTCTGGAAGGCAGAGATAATAAACCAAAAGCCAGTGCTGTGGAGTAGATTTCAACTCATAGCAAACCGATGGGTCAGAGTAGACCTGCCCTGCAGAGTTTCCAAGGAATGCCTGGCAGATTTGAACTGTCAACGATTGAGTTAGCAGACATAGTACTTAACCATTATGCCACCATGGTTTCCAGAAGAGGTAATAGTCAACTGAAAAAATTAGCTTTAAATGAATTATAAGGGGATATAGTTGATAAATGTGTACGTTATTTGATATATGATGGTTAAGGATGAGTTCTCTGATAACATCTGAATAGTTTTCCACATGAAGGAAGGAAGTTAGTCATAAGGATACTTTAGGAAAAACAAGTTTGGGCAAAGGGAACTCTAAGTGTTAGGGCCCCAAACCAGGAGCACAGCAGGGCACAAGGAAAACAGTGCAGCTGAAGGAGAAGAATTAAAGGACAGAGCGGTAAACAGGGAGGCAAACAGGCAGCGTGGAGGCCAAAGTCAGCATTGTGTGTCATGTTCTGAATGAAAGAGGGACCCTTACAGGACTCTGAACAGGAAAGCGATATCAACTAACTTATATCTCCGGCTGCTGTGTGGAGAATATTACATGTTAGAGCAAGAGTAGGAAGGAAAAAGAAATCAGTTGAAATAAGCCAGTGAGAGCTGATGGTGGCAGTGAACCTTACTTAGTTCATAGGTAGAAATAGTATTGAATGGTTGGCTTCTGGATGTACTTCAGATATAATGCTGGCAGGTTTTTCTGTCAAGAACTAATGATGTGTGTTTTATATTTCAAACAGAAACCCAATGCTTTGGAATCATGTTTTTAAACTAACAAGACTCATTCCTAAACTAGGTATATTTCTTAATCAGAGACAGATATTGTACTTCAATATTCCCTTACCTGGCCCTCTTGCTACCTCACTTCCCTGTGTCCTGAAGACTCGTACTAGATGAGATGGTCTCAAACATCCCTTGAACATATCCTGTTGAATTTAGAAGCCTCAGTCCTCACGGTCCTCAGTGCCAACAGGATATATCAAACTCCTTACACGGGACTTAACAGTTTTCATAGTTTGGCTTAAATATGTCACAGTGACTTTGTTTCCTCCTAGTCCTGCACTTACAAGCACTTCTGAAACAGCCAAATCCTTATATTTAGGTTCACCAAATATAATAGGTTCTTTCCTACTTCTTTGTTCTTGCTTATGCGAATTTCACTATCACCTCTTATCTGTTATCCTAAATATTACTTTTGTTGCTATGCCTAACTCAAGCTCATTCTCTGTAAGGCACCTCCGTGCCACTAAGACCACAATGATTTCCCTTTCCTCAGAATTTGTGACTTTCGTTCCTTCTTGGTCAGCAACAACTCACTGCTCTGTAACCTCTAAACCTGAAATTTTACACAGTGTATTTTATGTGGTCTACTCAATTAATTACATGCTTTTTGTAAACTTACTAGTATATTTCTAATTTACATTAACTACCTTGAGAAGAGGTAAGTCTAATGAATGTGTGAAATTATTTAGTGGAAAATCCTTATTCCTTAATGCACAGGAAATGTAGGAACAACCTCTCACAACAGAAATGAAATGATCAGGAGGAAAGAAAGCTTGAATTTATTTCTTTGTACATTTAATCCTAATTTATTTGTGACTTAATCATGGATTTTGCATCTAGAAATATTTCCAAGGTAACACCCATTTCTTAGGACATTGTTGAAGATAAAAATAAATGAACAAAAATAGTACTTGTCTTAGGCTGGGTATTCTAGGAAAGCAAAACCAGTAACATGTATGTATGTACAAGGAAAGATTTATGTACAAAGTTTGAGGCAAGACATATATAAAGAAAACAGCTCATGCAGTTGTGGAAGCTGAATGTCCCAAGCCCTGGCAAGTCTCATGTGGCCACAGGATCTGGTGAACTCAAGGTCAACAGGTCAGAGACCAGACTTCTAGATCACCGGTTGTGTTGGTCAGTAGATCCCAAGCTGGTGGCAACACTGCAAGGTCTCTGCTGACTCACAGAGCTGCAGAGGCTGGGGAACATAGGATCAGCCACTCAGGGAACAGGACTCTCAAGAGCTGGCTGTAAGCATTGATGAATCCAACAGCTGTTAGTTCAGGTTCAGGAACCAGATGCCAGGAGAAAGCAGGAACTTGAAGGTCCTCTTGCACCAGAAGAAGAGCTCATCCTTCAGATCTGAGGTTCCTGTGACAAGATGCTCCCTGGACAGAGACTCATGCAACACAAGGATTTTCCTCCAGAGCCAACAAGGGGGAAAGCCTTCCCCTGGAGTGGACATCCTGAATTTGGACTTGTAGCCTAGTGGACTATGTAAGAGTACACCTTCCTTTGTTAAAGCCATCCACTTGTAGTATTTCTGTTACAGCAGCACTAGCTAACTAAAACAGAATTTGGTACCGGGAGTGGGGTGCTGCTCTAGCAAATACCAACAGTGTGGAAGCCATTTGGAAACTGTTAATGGATATAAGATTCGTAAGGAACCAAAGAAGGCGCAGGTGGTGAGAAACAACAGGGGACTGGTGGCAGCTGCAGTAGCAACAGAACCAAAGGCAGTGCTGGAGCCAACCCATGGAGCAAGAGAGCTAAGTGCCTGTGCACTTGTGGACTGTGGTTCCTCCAGGCACTCGAATAGGTAGAGCTTGCCTTGCTGACCTGCGGAGCAAGAGAGCTGAGTGCTTTTGTGCAGGAGGCTTCCTAGCTGAGTCAGGTGCCTCTAGGTTCTTGAATCAGAGGAGCTACAGAGCTTTGGAAAACTTGCCCCAGCAGGGCAGATGTGGGTCTGTGTCCTGGGTCATGCAGCCATAGAAAGCAGAAGCTGAAAAGACAAAGAGCATGGGAAGCTGAGCTGCCTCAGTCTACAATGAATGACCATGACCTCAGGGGTTTGAAAGGGTGGAGCCAGGGCTTTCTGTGTTTTGTCAAAGTGAGATTGCCACTCAGTTGGGTTTAGGATGCACCTAAAGCTGAGGGGACAGAGTTACTGTCCAGGTGAGCCTAGGAGGCAGAATGGTGGCATAACGCCAGGGATCTCCACTCAGAATCCAGAGAGTTTGACCAATACCTAGAGTCTGGAGGGCAAGGCTATTGTGTAAAATGTCTTAGAAAATGAAAGATTATTTTCAAAGCTTTGAGGGCTAGTGTAACGTGTTCTGCTGACTTGCTAGTTTCCTGTTAATGCCTTCTTTCCCTGTGATTTCTCCCATTTGAAATGGAATGTCTAACTTGTGCCCATTCTAGCATTGTACATTTGGAAGCAGATAGCTCGTGTTCTAGGTTTCACAGATGTGGAAGAGTTTCTGTATTTTGGACTTGGAACTGATTTAAGACTTACATTGTATGTGATGCACATGATTTTGTTATGATAGGATGAATGTGTCACCTGTTTCAAAGATGTGACTTTAGGGGTGCCGAAGGGTGGGATGTCATGGATTGAACTGTGTCCCCCCAAAGATATGTGTAGCCATGTGGCTGGGCCCTGATTCCCAATATTTTATGATTGTCCTTCATTTTGTGATTTTCTTATGCTGTATGTTAAAGGATTAGAGTAGGACTGTGAATCCCTTTATAAGATTGCCTCCCTGCTTCACCATAAGGGAGTTTTGCAGGAGTATGGCTTGCACCACCCTTAATCTTTTCATCATACAAGAGGTAAAAGGAAAGGGAAGTAAGCAGAGAAGTGAGAACCTCACACCACCAAGAAGGCAGCACCAGGAGAAGAGTATGTCTGTCAGACCTGAGGTGCCTGCATTAAGATGCTCCCTGGACAAAGACTGATGCAATACCGGACTTGCCTCCAGAGCCAACAAGGGAGAAAGTCTTCCCCTGGAGCAGACATCCTGAATTTGGACTTGTAACTTACCAGACTGTGTAAGAATATACCTTCCTTTGCTAAAGCGATCCACTTTTGGTATTTCTGTTAGATAAAACAGTACTGAATGCAAAGAATTCTTTTTTACAGTAACTTCTGTTTTTAAAAAAGTAAGTCACTCTGCTACAGCTAGAAAGTTGCTTTAAGGTTTTATACAGTATTTTGTTTGGGTGATAATTAGCTAGTTTTGGGCACTTGGCTTGGCTTGGCTATTCTGGAAACAACACACAGTTTTACCTTTAAAAAAGTAACTGATTACTTGTTAACTCATGAACAGATAACTTATTAACAATCATCTACTTTAATTACTCTTTTCCTAAATGAATTTTAAAATTTTACTCACATTCCATTTACAGTATTTTCTGTTTGCCACTTATTAAGCATGTCTAACTGATGACAAGTTAATTAGACTTTCTCTGACTCAGTTTCAAACTCCCATTGTCATCGAGTCAATTCTGACTCATAGTGACACTATAGAACAGAGTAGAAATGTCTCATAGAATTTTCAAGGAGTGGCTGGTAGATTTGGACAGCTGACCTTTTCATTAGTAGCCAAACACTTAATTACTGTGCCACCCAGGTTCCCCTGACTCAGTTTACTACTCTGTTAAATGGGAATAACAATATTGCCACCATCATTAGGCTGTTGTGAAGACCAAATAAATTAATACTTCTGAAGCAATTTGCATGTAATAAATATTAGTGATTAATATTAATGTGTATAATTGACTATACTTTTATCTGTGTAAATAAATGTTTC
Organism: Heterohyrax brucei; assembly: GCA_028571685.1. Taxonomy (NCBI): domain Eukaryota; kingdom Metazoa; phylum Chordata; class Mammalia; order Hyracoidea; family Procaviidae; genus Heterohyrax; species Heterohyrax brucei. The sequence continues at coordinate 9,818,532 of CM053156.1, forward strand.
TGTGTTTCTGTTTTAGATTTTAAACTAGCAAGACCCAGGCACTCTGGCTATTTAACTTGCTCTGTTTGTCAGTGAACTAAGACAACTTGAGCCTGGAAAATTGGTAAACATTCCAGTACTTGCTTTTTGAAACGCTTTTTTTTTTAATCTACTAAACAGAATATTTAATCCTTTAATGGTAGAACATATTTATGTGCTATACAATTTATGGACTACTTTCAATCAAACAGAAGGCACAGTAACTTTAGCATATCTGAATCCTTATTGGAAACACTGGTGGCATAGTGGTTAAGTGCTACGTCTGCTAACCAAAAGGTTGGCAGTTTGAATCTGCCAGGTGCTCTTTGGAAACTATACAGAGCAGTTCTACTCTGTCCTGCAGGATTTCCATGAATCAGAATTGATGCAATGGCAGTGACTTTGGAGTTTTGAGAAGCTCTTACTAAGGAGTTTGGGTGGTGCAGTCAGTTAAATGGTTGGCTGCTAACTGAAAGGTCAGAGTTGAAACTCACCAGGTATTCTGCAGAAGAAAGATGTATGGCAGTCTGCTTCCCTAAAGATTACATTCTTGGAAACCCTTTGGGGCAGTTACACACTGTTGTATAGGGTTGTTATGAGTGTTGATCACCTCAGCAGCAACAAGTTTGGTTTCAGCTCTGTTGGTGGCTCCAGTGTATTCAGTGCTGAATATATCAAGTTATCCCCCCGAATCTCATGCATATTCCTTAATAGAATTTTAACTAGAAGCCAAAGCCAAGTGCCGTCGAATTAGAAGAGCATAGCTAATTATTAATGAGGATTCAGTTGCCTCCTTGACTCATTTTTGGTAGGCGGTAGATGTGGAATAATCAAGTAACCAATCAATCCTTGTCCTTCAAGCTACACAAAAAGCACTGATTCATTCATTCCACATGTTTATGCTGGGCATTCACTAGTAATTAAACATTAAAGAACAGAAACAAATTTAAATTCTAAAATACTTCTGTTTGGAAGGGTTTTGGAAAAGAGAAGTTTCTTAGTGACGAACCATCGACTCTAAGACAAACAATGAAAAAGGAAAACATACAAATGGAGAAGTAAACTGTAAAAAGGGAAAATGAATTTCACGTTCTGGTGGGACTGAAGCACTGATGCAGTGACCAGGTAGACACTGGAGATGTCAGTGCTGGAAAGTTTAATTCGGAATGAACTAGATTATGACGTAGTTTGATTAGGTCTAGACTAGGCCCATGGGATTAGACAAGAGAGTTAAGACGAACGGACTTGAGGAAATCTAAATAACAGAACTTAAGAGGCTAAGATAACCAGGTATGGAATCTCTAAGAATGACACAGGAATAGAGATGGAGAGAAAGACCACAAGCCACACTCTGTCTCATTTCCTATTACTCTCCCATCAAGAATATAGCAATAAGGAAGCAGAAAGGTACTGTTTTAGATATTTAGTGCTGCTGTAACAGAAATATCACTAGTGGATGGCTTTAACAAAGGGTATTTTATTTTTTCACAGTTTAGTTGGCTAAATGTCAAAATTTAGAGCACCAGTACCAGGGGAAGGATTTGTCTCTCTGTTGGCTCTGGAATAAGGTTCTTAACTATTCAGGTTCTGATTTCCAGTTCCTTGGATTTTTCCATGTTTCTTGGCAGCTATCTGACCCAATCTCAGCTTTCAAGATTGCTTATTTAATTTCTTTTCTGTCTCCAAAACACATTGACTCAAGATGCACCCTCCACTAATTCTGCCTTATTAACATAACAAAGATAACCCATTCCAAATGAGATCATAATCACCATAATGTTGTCATTGTTGGTAGGTGCCTTCCATTTGGTTCCAACTCTTAGCAACTCTATGTACAGCAGAATGAAACACTGCCCAGTCTGCACCATGCTCACAAACATTGTTGTTTAAGCCAATTGTTGTAGCCACTGTGTCATTCTATCTTTAGCATGTCCTCCTCTTTTTTTTTTTTCACCTTCTTCCTTGTCTTTATGATGTCCTTCTCCAGGGAGTAGTCACGCTTGTTAACATGTCCAAAGTAGGTGAGACAAGGGCTTGTCTAGTTTCCAAGAAACATTCTGACTGCACTTCTTCAAGATAGATTTGTTCTTCTGACAGTCCGTGGTATATTCAATACTCTTTACCAACAATGTAATTCAAAGGCATCAATTCTTCTTCAGTCTTCCTTATTCACTGTTCAGCTTTTGTGTGCATATGAAGTGACTGAAACTACCACGGCTTGGGTCAGGCGCACCCTAGTCCTCAAACTGATGCCTTTACTTTTTAAAGGAAGTCTTTCTGCAGCAGATTTGCCCAAAGCAACACATAGTTTGATTTTTTTGAATGCTACTTCCTTGAGTGCTGATTGAGGATCCAGGAAAAATGAAATCCTTGACAATTTCAATATTTTTTTCATTTATCACAGCATTTCTTATCATTAAACGTTGAGGATTTTTGTTTCCCTTACATTGAGGTGTCATCCATACTGAAGGTTATGTTCTTTAATCTTTACGAGTGCTTCAATTCTTCTTCACTTTTAGCAAGCTAGGTTGTGTCATCGCATGTCGCAGGTTTTTGAGAAGTCTTTCACCAATCCTGATGCCATGTTCTTCTTCACACAGCTCAGATTATTTGTTCAATAAGCAGATTTAAATAAGTATGGTGAAAGGATACAACACTGACTTACATCTTTTCTGATTATAAACCACATAGCATCTCCTTCTTCTATGTATGCATGTTCTTGTCCCGATCTAAGTGATGGTTCTGCATGATAATAATTAAGTGTTTTGGAATTCCTATTCTACTTAATGTTATCCATAATCTGTTATGATTCTCACAGTCAAATATCTTTATATAGTCAATAAAACACAGGTAAACATCTTTCCAGTATTCTTCTCCTTCAGTTGAATTGTTTCCCTCAAAATTTATAATACACATATTTTTGAGAACACAATTAAGTCCATAATAGATTCTTTCTACCTCATTGAGACCAGTACAAGTGGGAGGGCTGCAGGGGAGGAAGTCCTCAGGAGGCAACTAGATTCTAGTTAAAATGAAGGTAAAGTTATCATTTGGAGAAGTATGGTCTCAAGATAAGTGACTGGAAGGAAAATAAGTGTCCAGGAGATGGAGAATAAATACATTTGAATTGAATAATTCAATTTGAATAATACATTTGTTAAATAAGCTGTGCTAACATATTCCATTAACTTTGTATACCTTTATTGTACATAAAAAAACAACAATAACAAAAACAGCCTTTGAGTAGATTCCAACTCATACCAACTCTGTAGGACAGAATAGAGCTGCCCCATAGGATTTCCATGGAGGAGCTTATGGATTCCCACTGTTGACCTTCTGGTTAGCAGCCAAGTTTTTAATCACTGTGCCACCAGGGCTCCTTACTTTATCTGCCAGATATCAATAATGCACTAAAATAGATGAAAAGATACTCCCATACTCTCAGAAGCTGACAAGAAAGTTTAGGCAAAATCAAATGGAAGTTTTATGAAATATTTAAAAAATTGCAACTTTTGCAAAGTCCAATAACTATTTGGTACATAATAGGCACTGTGTTAAATGAATGGACCTGATTGATCCCATACTCTAATTTGAAAAATGGGGAAAATAATTAACAATTGTAATGACCAATTAACATTCTTCGCACAGTTCTTAGACTTAATTGTATATGTGAGGCAGTTTTACAAAACTTAAAATTTCACTTAGTTGTGAGAACTTCAGTCTGATTATAGATTATGAATATAAGTCAAGGCATCACAATAGGTGAAAAATTTCTCTATTGCAACACTGGAAGATGATGTCAATCTCAAAAAAGCAACTATATATCTTTTTAGGTAAAATAGAGAGCAGAACTGAGCACTCAAACGGCTCAGCACTGAGAGTTAGGCTACTTTTTCCTCGAAGTTTTAATTACTGCTCTTAGTGGTGTGGTTGCCATGATGCCTCTCAGTCACACAATTGCGTGGTTCCAGTTGTCACCCAGTTGGCTCTAACTCATGGCAACCCCATATGCAACAAAACAAAACGCTTCCAGACTCTATACTATCTTCAAAATCTTTGATAAGTTTGAATCAGTTTTTGTGTGTGTGTGTGTGTGGATGCTGTGTATTTTGAGTGCCTTCCAATTCAGGGTCTCATCTTCTAGCACCTTAATGGAGAACTTTCTATTGTGATTTCATGGACTGAATTGTGTCCCACAAAAATACGTATAGTGATTTGGCTGAGTTGTGATTCCAGTATCGTATGATTGTCCTCCATTTTGTGATTTTCCTATGCTATAAATCCTAACCTCTGCCTTGGTTAATAGATTAGATTATTGTTAAAAAAGATTCAGGTGGGACTGTAACACCCTTTTTAAGGTCAACTCCCAGCTCCAATGTAAAGGGAGTTTCAATCAAGTGTGGCTTACACCACATTTTATCCTTTTATCCTACAAGAGATAGAAGGGAAGGGAAGCAAGCAAACAGTTGGGGACCTTATAAAATCAAAATAGTAGTGCTGAGAGCAGAATATATCCTTTGGACCTGAGGTTCCTACTCTGAGATGCTCTTAGGCCAAAGAAAGACTGATGTAGCACAAGGAACTTCCTTCAGCACCAACACAGAGTATGTTTCCCTGGAACTCACATCCTGAATTTGAATTTCTAGCCTACTGGACTGTGTAGGAATAACCTTTTCTTTTTTAAAGTTATCCACTCATGGTATTTCTGTTAGAACAGCAGCAGATGCCTAAGACAGTAATCCATAGACTTTTTTGTGGCTAATTTTGGAATTGGGTCACTAGGTTTTCCTTTCTAGTCTGCCTTACTCTGGCAGCTCTACTGAAACACATCTGCAGTGGATAATACTGTGGCATAGCTTCTAGTATCACAATTACTCCTTCGGGGAACTCAGTTACTCCCCAAAAGTATGTTAGATACTTGAGAGATTTACTACCTCTGTGATCACCGTTAACCTCTAATACTGTAGAAAATACTAACCTGCTGAAAAAATTAGATCCTTGGTAGAAGACAAAGTGCCTTTGCCTAGTTTTTTTTCTTAACTTTTTAAACGTGTATTTTTTTTTAAAAAATATGCATTGAACTAGTGGAGAATAAGGTATGCTTTTGTGAACTGTAACATTGTTAGGCCAGAAAGAGAGACAAATTAGGACAACAGCAGCTCTACTTATGATGGCATTTTTTAAAATGATAATGCAAATGGTAATTATGAGGATAAACAGAATTTGTATATACAATGGGAGGATGGTGTATGTGTCTGCGTGTGTGTGTGTGTGCGCGCGTGTGTGTGTTCTGACTGGATAGTCAGATAGTCCTATTCACTGCAAAGGAGTTATAAAATAATATTGCAACTCCTTTAAACTGAGGTTATTTTATTCCGACTATGTATAGTGTGGATATAAGGGAATTTTGTGTTGCAGTCATTGGTAGCCCTTTAGTCTTTTAACATCTACTTTGCACTTCTATGGTGCTATGTTCTATTATGTTCTATGAGACTGGTGCCAGGAAAGTTTACAAAAGCAGGAGTTTCAGTGGAATTGGGTGAGAGATACAGTCTACAAACAGCTAACTTGATCTGTTTCCTTCTTGTTTTCATGCTTTTCAACTCTCAAGTATTCTGAAATCTAGTTTTCTTTTTTATCTAGGCTATACACTTGGTGCTTTAGTCAGCTAGTACTGCTGTAACAGAAATACCATAAGTGGATAGTTTTAACAAGTAAAAGTTTATTCTTACACAGCCCAGCAGGCTATAAGTGAATTCAGGCTGTCTGCTCTAGGCAGGGGAAGGCTTTCCTCTTTGTTGGCTCTGGGAGAAGGTCCTTGTGTTGCATTAGTCTTTGATCAGGGAACATGTTCCCACAGGAACCTCAGGTCTGAAGCATACGCTTTACTCTCGGTGCTGTTTTCTTCATGTATGAGTTTCCCAACTCTGCTTGCTTCCCTTTCCTTTTATCTCATGTGGGATAAAAGATGGTGTAAGCCACACTCCAGGGAAACTCTCTTTACATTGGATTTTATAGGGTTCATGAGGGTTTTATAGTCTTATCCTGATCCTGTTTAATGCAAATCCAGTCCATTAACTGTAGGCAGAGCTTAGGATTTATAGCATAAGAAAATTACAAAATGGAGGGCAGTCACACAATACCGGGAATCACAGCTCACCCAAATTTCTGTGCATGTATTTTGGGGGATACAAATCAAACTATGACACCTGGGTAGAGTTGTGTGTTTCCCCATGTTTATTAGACATCATCTACTGGTTCTGGACATTGTGGCAGACACTCAGGGATCTGAGCAGCATTCTTGATCTCAAAAAGCAAAGATATTCTGACTCCCAAAGGAAATTTCCAAACAGTATTAGGCAGGCACTGTATATTACAGTATATCAACAACCCATAAGAGAAAGCAAGATGATTTGATGAAATCAGTGCCCCTTTGACCTCCACCTACCCAAGGACAAACTTTTGAGGTATATGCCAAGGTCATTTCTATGTCTTCAGATAATAATCCGTCTACTAATTATGCAATGCAGTAGTTACAGTGATGAAGAAGAGCAAACATTGGCGGGGATTAAAAGTATTACAATGTAGAGAGGAGATTTGGTTTATATTTTTTTTTCCAAAATTGACTCCTTTAGTCTGGACCTCATATTTAGTCATTATTTGAATAAACATTTATTGAATGTCTGCTATGTGCCAGGCACTGTTCTAGTTGCTAGGGTAATGGCAGTGAATAAGAATGAAAATTCCTTCTCTCACAGAGCTCATGTTCCAGTGTAAGAGGAGTTACAACACACACAATAGCAAATGGTACATTACACAATGGTCATTCTAAGAGTTAAAATACAGTAGGACAGGGAGATTGAAAGTACTGAGGTAGGATTTGCAATTTTAGATAGTGATTCCAGATTGAAGAGGTGCCAGGAAAGGACCCTCTGACAAGATGCCATTTGAGCACAAATTTGAAGGATGTGAGAGGTAGCAATGGGGATATTTGGGACAAGGACATTCTAAGCAGACAGAACACAAAGGGAGGATGTCTGCAGTGTCTGTGGAACAGCAAAGAGCCTAGTGTCTCTATAATGATGTAAGGGTGACAGAGTAGGAGGTGATTTCCGAAGAAAGAAGAGTGGTGCTAGGCTACAGAGTGGAATAGGCAGACCATTCCACTTTGGGAACATTAAAGGTTTTCAGCACAGGAGTTACTTGAAATGACGTACGTTTACAGGAGTATGCTGGGTATTGAGTTGAGAAGAGGCTGAAAGTCTTCAGTCCCCTCGTTCAAGATACTAGAATATTATAAGGTCAATAAAATATAATAAACACATATAAATCTGTGACTCTATAAGCCAGGCCATCTTTTCTGTCTTGTTTTGGACCTCAGGCAAGCCATGGCTCATAAGAGCAAGTTGTCTCTCACAGTGAATTGAATAAATGTTTAGTGAATAAACAATATTGATAACTTTTTTAAAGATCAAAAACAATAGTAAATAATTATTCATTTAATAAATTCTGAACATACTGAATAGATGCTACTAATAATGCCCATAACTTAAATTTCTGATGAAAAAATAAAACAATTTAGCAAAATGTTTACCTGTGTGGTGACATTTCTTTCTTTTTGCTTTTTATGTTTTTCTGCTTTGATATCTGCAATATAAAGAACATTTTCTTAAAATTTAAAAATACTTTCTTTTTAAAATCTTACTAAATACAGTTAAAATTTTTAATAACTGAATTCTAAGAATAATAGTTAACAAAAAATTACAATTTAGAGTTACCAAAAATGTGTTACAAAATTACTCCTGACTGAAAATTTTAAAGATATACCTTGGCACCGGGGATGATCTAAGTACTTTAATTAAACATTCTAAAATTGTGAGAAAGAACTCTAAAATAATAAAGATAATTATAACTTTCTAGGGTAGAATTAAATTAAGTTAAATGGTAACTATGTCAAGGAATCAAAAGACACATTGTATTGGAAAATTCTGCTGCAAAAGACTTCTTTTTGAAGTGTTAAAAAAGATGTCACCTTGAAGACTAAATCTACTGGCATAGAGTCAACTCTGACTCATTACAGCCCTATAGGTCAGAGGAGAACTACCCTACAGAGTTACCAAGGAGCACCTGGTGGATCTGAACTATTGACCTTTTAGTCAGCAGATGTAGCGTTCAACCACTACACAACCAGGGTTTCAAAGTGCCCCTATCTCATCTCATGGTATTGTCAAGTGCATCATATGCATGCGAAAGCTGGACAATGAATAAGGAAGACAAAAGAAGTAACGCCTTTAAATTGTGGTGTTGGGGAAGGATGTCGAATATACTACGAACTGCCAAGAGAACAAACTGATTTGTTCAAGAAGAAATACAACCAGAATGCTCCTTGGAAGCAAGGATGGTGAGACTGCACCCTACATACCAGTACTTTGAACATTTTTTCAAGAGGGATCAATCTCTGCGGAAGAACGTATGCTTGGTAAAGTAGAGGCTAGTGTAAAAGAGGAAGACCTTCAATAAGAAGGAGGGACACAGTGGCTGCAGCAATGAGCTAAAGCATCAAAATGATTGCAAGCATGATGCAAGACCAGGCAATGCTTCCTTCTGTTGATTTGCTATAAGTTGGAACTGACTGGATGGCACCTAACAACATGTAAATAAATGATATTTATTAGTAGAGGGACTATTAAGCTTTTATCGATTCATGTGTATGTCACAGGTACCAAGCATTACTATAATTAAAATACATGTGTATATCAATGATTAGTGACGACTACATCAAACTTTGAAATTAAAAACCATGATTTTCACAAGCAATATTTAATTTTATTATGAAGTACTGCCACCAGTCTCTCAGTTTTTATGTTTTCAAAAAGTCATAAGCTTGTATTTTAAACACAGGTTATGAATTTTCTAATGTTATCTCTGACATCAGCAGCAGCCTCATAATTTATGTCAGTTGTTTACTTTGTAAGCCAGACACTAGAGAAATTGGTGCCATGTTGTTTACTATTTAGTTTTCCATCAAATTAAAGAAACAATTTATGGATTCTAAAATAAATAAAAGCAATGACTGCACAGTGACAAATGCCTTAATATAAGGCATGTTAAATTATTTTAAAAGATTATAAATATTTGATACAATTTAATGAATTAGGATTTATCTTTAGGAGAAGTCTGTGAAATACAATATGCAAGAATAAGATGCTATTACAAATGAAACTTCCTCTTTCCAAAGTATACCAGGTGATTATTTTGGAGCCATGAATACTCATTATCCTTGTGTAGTCTTTGAGTCAAACAAGCCTGTGTTCTAGTCCTGATTTTGTGCCTAATTCATTAATTTGTTATGACAATTAAATGAAATAACCTATGTAACATACATGGCACGGTGCTTAATACATAGTCAATGCTTAATAAATGTGTGTGTGTATACTATACATATATACAAACACAAGCTATATATGTATAAATTTCATGAGGCTTATTTTTAAAAGAATTTAAGATGCCTTTAAGATAATATATTCAAATTTGATAGTTTAAATACATAAATATTAATAATGGGGAAGGGGTATGGTAATTATTGCTTAAGGGCCACTGAGTTTCTGTTTGAGGTGATTTAAAAAAGAAACCTTTGGAAATAGAAAGTGGTGATGGTTGCATGACATGTTCAGTGTAATTAATACCACTGGACTGTACACTTCAAAAGGTTAAAATGGCAAATTTTAACAGCAAATTTTTAGGATCACAATGAGTTGTGGAATTTTACACGTATGTGTAAAATACCAAAATGGGTAGCAGATTATACATAGATATATAATACCACAAAATCAAACCTGCTGCCATCAATTCTGACTCATAGTGAGATACACCAAAAATCAAAAACCGAACCTATTGCTGTCAAATTGATTCTGACTTATAGCAATCCTATAAGACAGAGCAGAGCAGCTCCACTGAGTTTCTAAGGAATGGCTGGCAGATTTGAACTGCAGACCTTTTGGTTAACAGATGTAGGATTTAACCACCATGCCACCAGGGTTTCCATAATAAAAAAATATAATGGTTTTGCATATAAAACCATAATTATTTTTAATGTAAAACCAAATTATGATAAAGCATTACTAGAAACTTCAAATGTCATATGAGAATTTATTAACACTTTGCCTATAATGTGCCTCTCTTTCAATTACACCTTTTTATTTAAAATGAACTACTTAGTCTCATTATATGCATGAATTAGACAGGCACTGTGACAGATCTTATATACAAAGTTAGTATCTAGTAATTTTTAAGCACTGTTATCACAATCAGAAAAAGGAAACTGGAAAAAGAATGTGACTTGATAGATTCTTGTCATGATACTCTGCAAAATACACAGAAAAAATTAGAGTCAGTTTACACAGAATACACAAATGTAGTGTTATTTGAATGTCAGAAAATTATGAATATTAAATGAAATAAAGTTTACATTACACATGAGACTAGAAAATCAAACTGTAGGTGCTCAAATACTAACATGAAAATTATAGAGTTGAAAGCAGTTATCAAAGGCAGAATAACTGTAGGTAAAAGAATTAGCGACACTGCACAAGGTGCAGGATTATAACTGAAGGAATGAACTATTTAAAGGAAGAGATTAAAACACAAAAGGAGATAAAGGCAATCAGTTACTACTTACAACAGAAGATACACAATAGAGAAACAACTCTTGAAATTTACTATTTATTTATTTTTAAAAATTCTTTTTTTATTATGATTAAGTAAAAGTACACAACCCAAATTAAATTTGTCTGCCCTCCTATCTGCAGCTTCTTCTGTTCTCCACGCCGAATGACATAGTAAGTGGGCAGTAGGACAGTATCCTATAGATACATAGAACAATAAAGAGCATACACCATATGGTCACATTGTGTCCCTGAGTCCAGTCCAATTCCTGCCCAAAGAGTTGACATCAGCAATGTTTTCTGGTCGGGGGCAGCAGCAGATCTAGAGGCCATGCTCCCAGGGGAAACCCCTAGTCCTCCAGACCATCATTTGCTGTCTTTCAGTGGAGTTCTTGAGGTGCACAACACTTTTTCTCATGTTGTCACTGAAACTCGACATTGTGTGCCCCATCATGGCTCTCTTTGGTGGTGGTCGGGCACAATCTGGTTCTTCTGGTCACAAGCCAATTTGCTGATGCAGTCACCCATTCACGTGGGTCCTTCTGTCTCCTGGGCTATTTTTCCTTGGTATCTTTGTTGTTCTTCGTGATCATCTGTTCTGGATAAGTTGGGACCATTTGATGTACCTCAGACAGCAGCTCGCTAGCTTTTAAGACCCTAGAAGCCACTCACCAATACAGGGTGTAGAAGATTCTCTTAGCAATAGGCTAGTTATGCCAATTGGCCATGATGTCCCTGGAAAGCACAGGCCCCTGCTACTCTATCCTTGCAATATCAGGTTAAGACAAGAAGAGTTTTCAGTTTATATTGAACTCCAGTTGACTTGATCTTTCTACTCTGCTCTGTCACTGCTTTCACCCAACCAAATTTTATGAAGTATCTAATCTATGACCAGCCTACTCACTCCTTTCCCTCCTTTCCAGTAATCAAAGAGTCTTCTCTTCTGTAAATGCATCTATTCTTACACCCTTATAGTAGGGTCTAATACAGTATTTGTCCTTGTGCTGCTGACTGATTTCACTCAGCATAACGTCTTCCAGCTGAAACCAGATTATGAGATGCTTCCTAAAATCATCATTGTTCTTTATCACTGCATAGTGTTCCACTGAGTATATGTACCACAGTTTGTTTATCCATTTATCTATTGTTGGACATCTGGATTGATTCCATCTTTCTGCTATTGTGGACAGTGCTACAATAAACGTTCTAGCGCATGTATCTGTTCATGTGACTGCCCTTGATTCTATAGGACATATTCTGAGCAGTGGGATATCTATTTCTAGCTTTTTAAGGAAGTGCCAAATTGCTTTCTGAAGAGAGGTTGTACCATTTTGTAATCCCATAATCAGTGTAGGAGAGTTCAAATCTCTCCACAGCCTCTCCAGCATTTGTTGTTTTGTGTTTTTTCAATCATGACAAACCTTGTTGGGGTGAGATGGTATCTCATCATTGTTTTGATTTAGATTTATCTAATACGTTCTCTAATAATAAAAGACACATGAGAATTTCCTCATGTTTCTTTTGGCTGCCTGGATGTACTCTTTGGTGAAGTATCTGTCCATCTCCTTTGCCCATGGCTTAACTGGATGGTTTGCCTTTTTCTTTTTGATGTTTTACGATATCTTGTAGATTACAGATATCAGACATCAGTCCAACAAGTTTTTCAAATATTTTTTCCTTTTCTGTAGGTAGCCTTTTAATTCTTTTCATAAAGTCTCTGAATGAGTGAAAGTTTTTGATTCTTAGTAGTTCCCATTTACCTGTGTTTCTTTTCTGTTGATTATACTTTGTATGTCAGAATTTGAAGCCTGTCTAAGCTGTGTATTAAAGCTTCCGTTGTTGACCTGATTTTTTCTTGCATGATCTTTATTATTTTAAGTTTGATGTTTAGGTCTTTGACCCATTTTGAGTGAATTTTTATGTAAGGTGTAAGATACGGATGTTGTTTCAATTTTCTTGCAGATGGATATCAAATTTTGCCAGCAGTGTTTGTTAAAGAGACTGTTTTAATCTTAGTTTACAATCTTAGGGCTTTTGTTGGATATCAGCTTTTCATAAGGGAATGGTGGTATCTCTGGAGTTTCAACTTTGTTCCTTTGGTCTATATGTCTCTTTTTGCATCAGTACCAGGCTGTTTTGACTACTGTAGCAGGGTAATAGGTTCTAAGGCCAGGTAGTGTGAGGCCTCCCACTATGTTCCTGTTCTTCAGTAGTGCTTTCCTTATCTGTGGTTTCTTCCTTTTCCAAACAAAGTTGGTGATTTGGTTCTCCATGTCATTAAAAAATGTCCCTGGAATTTGTATTGGGATTGCATTGTATATGTAGATTGCTTTGGGTAAAACAGATGTTTTTTACAATGTTAAGTATTCCAATCCATGAGCAAGATAGGTTTCCTCATTAATGTCAGTCTCTTTTGGTTTCTTACAATGAGGTCTTGTATTTCTCTCTGTACAGGCATCTTATTTCTCTAGTTAGATTTTTTTCTAGATATTTTGTCTTCTTGGGGGCTATAGTAAATGGTATTGATTTGGTGATTTCTTCTTTTATGATCTCTTTGTTGGTGTAAAGGAATCCTACTGATTTACTGATACTTTGCTGAACTCTTCTATCAGTTTGAGCAGTTTACTTACAGATTCTTCAGGGTTCTTCGTATGTACAATCATATCATTTGTATACTAGGAGATTTTTACTTCTTCTTTGCTGAAGTGGATGCCCATTACTTCTTTGTCTTGTCAAATTGCTCTGGCTAGAACTTCTAGTACAATGTTGAATAGAAGTGGTGAGAGTGGTCACCTTTGTTTAGTTCCCTTTCTCAAGGGGAATTCTTTCAATTTCTCTCCATTCAGGATGACGTAGGTGGTTGGCTTTGCATAGATGCACCTTACTGCACTGAGAAATTTCCCTTCAATTCCTATTTTTCTGAGAGTTTTTAGCATGAATAGGTGTTGGACTTTGTCGAATGCCTTTCCTGCCTCAATTGACAAAATCAGATGATTCTTATCTTTTGCGTTATTTATGTGGTTGATCACATTAATTGTTTTTCTGATGGTGAACCAGTCTTGCATCCCTGGCATGAGTTGATATTGGTCATCATGAATTACTTTTTTGATATGCTGTTGAATTCTATTACAAGAATTTTGTTGAAGATTTTTGCACCTAGGTTCATGAGTGATACTGGTCTGTAATTTTCCTTTTTTTGTGGGTTGTACTCTCTTCACAGAAAGAGTTGGAGCATATTCCACCCCTTTCTATGCTGTGAAATGGTCTCAGTAGTATGGGAGTCAGGCAACTCTTCTCTGAAAGACTGGTATAATTCTCTGATGAAGCCATCTGCGCCAGGACTTTTTTGGTTGGTCATTTTAGATGACTTTTTCAATCTTGTCCTTTGTGATGGGTTTATTAAGTTGTTCTACTTCTTGTGATAATGTTGGTAGATGATATGAATCTAGAAATTTGTCCATTTCTTCCAGGTTTTCAAATCTATTAGAAGTGCAGTCTTCCAGAGTACTCTGTTATGATATTTCTGATTTCATTTGGGTCTGTTGTGACATCTCCCATCTCATGTCTTATTTGGATTATTTGTTTCCTCTCCTATTTTTCTTTTGTAAGTTTAGCCAATGGTTCATCAATTTTGTTCAACTTTTCAGAAAACTAGCTTTTGGATTTGTTATTTTTCTTAGCTGTCCTTCTAATCTCTAATTCATTTAGTTCTGTTGTAAGCTTTATTACCTGTTTTCTTCTGCTGCCTGAGGGGTTCTTCTGTTGCTCTCTTTCTAGTTGTTCAAGCTGTATGGTTCATTCTTTGGTTTGAGTCCTTTCTTCCTTCAGGATGTGTGCATTTAGAAAGATAAACTGACCTCTGAGCACTGCTTTGGCTGTATCCCACAGGTTCTGGTAGGATATGTTTTCATTCTCATTGGATGCCACAGATTTCTTTATTTTGTCTTTGATTTCTTTTATAATCCATGGTTTTTTTGAGAAAGGTGTTGTTCAGTTTCCATGAGTTCCAATTTTTATCTATATTTTTTCTGCTATTGAGCTCAATCTTATGGCTTTAGGATCCAAGAAGAAGCTTTGCAATAATTCAATGGTTTGGATTTTGTTGAGACTTGCTTTATGTCCTAAAATATGTTCTATTCTGGAAAATGTTCCATGTGCATTGAAGAATAAGGTATACTTATCTGTCGATGGATAAAAAATTTTGTATATGTCGAGGAGGTCTAATTCATTAATTGTCACAATAATATCTGTGTCTTTTCTGAGTTTTTTTCTGGATGATCTGTCTATTACCGGCAGTGGAGTGTTAAAGTCTCCAACTATTATTGTGGAGTGATGTATCTCATTTTTCAGTGTAGTCAGTGTTTGTTCAATGTATTTAGATGCTCTGGTATTGGGTGCATAAATATTTAATATTGTTAAGTCCTGCTTGAGTACTGAACCTTTCAGCAATAAATAGCGATCATCCTTGTCCACAATGGTGGATTTTACATTAAAATCTGTTTCCTCTGAGATCAGCATTGCCACAGCTGCTCTTCTTTGTATATTGTTAGCTTGGTATATATTATTCCATCCTTTAATTTTCAGTTCATTAACATCTTTAAGTCTAAAGTGTATTTCTCGTAAGCAACATATAGACAAGTCATGTCTTTTGATTCAGGATATCACTTGTTGTCTCTTTTTTGGAACATTCATGTGGTCTACATTCAGTGTAATTATGGACAAGTATGTGTTTAGTGCTGTCATTTTGATGTATTTATTTTTGCATTGATGTTTTCCACATTGTACTTAATATTCTGTTGTGGGTCATTCTTCTTTATGGGTTGACTTTTCCTCTTTTGGTTTTGTATTTGTTGAGACTACTGTCAACGGCAGTTGGCTTTGGTATTACATTTGTTGTTTTGATATGTCACACTGTTGTCATTCTTTTTGGCTAGCCCTGTAATCCCCCTTGATATTCTATGTTTGAACGCCATTTTAACTTATGCCTATCTTTTTAACTTCCTTTCCGTCTGAAAGGACTATAACTACCATAGAATATCTCTCTTTTTAGTGGGATGTGTCATAGTTTTTGTGATATTAGCACTTCTTCCCTTCTTTTAATATTGTAGCTTTCATTGAGTTTTGTGACTTCCTTAACTGAGTAGGTTTCTGGATGCTGTGTCCTGCATTGCCTCCTTAAATATGCACTTACTGGTTTTGTTTTTCTAAGTAAAGAGCTTCTTTCAGTGTTTCTTGTAGTTTTGGTTTGGCTTTTACAAAGTCTCTAAACTTCTGTTTGTGAATGAATGTCTAAATTTCATCTTCATATTTGAGAGACAGCTTTGCAGGATATATAATTCTTGGTTGCAAATTTTTCTCCTTCAAGGCTTTAAATGTGTCATCTCATTGCCTTCTTGTCAACATTGTTTCTACTGAGAAGTCAGATGAAAGCCTACAGGGCTTCCCTCTGACTGTTAGCTTTGCTTTGAGCTACACTGCTTTTAAGATCCTCTGTTTATGTTTCATTTTATTAAGGCTGATTATAATATGTCTTGGTGTCTTTCTTTTGGGGTCTAGTTTTTGTGGCATTTGACACACATCTTGGATATCTGTGTTTTCTTCTTTCATGATTTCAGGGAAGTTTTCTGTCAGCAACTCAACAATAATGTTTTCTGTGTTTTCAACTATTCCTCCCTGTTCAGAAACTCTAATTATATTACTTGTCTTAACAGAATCCCATGTTTCTTAATGCTTCTTCCTTTTTCTTATTTCTTTTCCTTGATTTCTCCTCATTAACGCTGGTGTCAGTTTCTCTTTCCTCAAAGTCACTTGGACTTCATCTTGTCAGTTCTGCTCTTTTAGCTTTGCACTGAATTGTCTAATTCTATAATTTTGTCATTGATCTGCTGGATTTCAGATTGTTGATGTTCTATCAGTTCGAAAAGCTTGCTTAATTTTTCATTTTGTTCTGCTGCATTTTGTTTCATCTCTGGGTGGGTGCTATATATAATTCATTTATACTCAACCTCTGATAGTTACTGAAAGCCTTCTTCATCTGGGAAGCTTTTTGATTCTTTATTTTGGAAGTTTTCTGGAGACATGGTGGACTTTTTCTTTAAATGGTTAGCAATGGTTTGTTGTCTTTGGGCTATCTAGGAGCTGTTTAGTTCCTCTGGTGTTACCTCAACAGGAGCTGAGGAATAGTTCTGAGAAGAGAGTTGGTTACCAGCTGCCTCTGTGTAGTCTGGTGACTGGCCATAGTAGACTCTCTGGGGTGGCAGGCTCTGCCTCATGGCTGGTAGAGATGGTGCTCTACTTATGGAATCACTGGGGGGCCATCAGCTGACCATATGATGTGGGTCAGTAAAGGTTGGAAGAGATCCTTATGGGCTGCTCAGCAGTTATTTATCCAGGCAATCTTGTTTTTAAAAGCTAGGTGCTGTCCAACAACTGTCAAAGTCAGTCAGGCCATCAGGTGTGGCAGGCCTTGCTTTCTGGCTGACAAAAGAAACACCTACTTGGCTGTCCTAGATGCTATAAGGTAGTTCAAAGCAGGGAGGGGTTATTGCCTTGCTGCCATCCTCAGCTGGGCCCTACCTATGAGGTAACAGTGTGTTAAACACAGTCTTTCTGCTGGAAAAGCACTTTGTGGACTAACACTGCTTCTCAGCTTGGTAACTAGCCCCTGCTGAGGCTGCAGTTGGGTGAGTCCTCCTCCCAGCCAACCAAGATGGCATCCTGGCTGAGCTGCCTTCCCTTCCACAAAACAGCAAACTATATGACACACCTCAGAAAAGAGTGGGTGGAGGATCAGTGGTGCCCTCTGTCAGCAGCTAGGCTCTCAAAATGTGACTATCCTATCAATGTACTCTCTCCCTATTGTGCTATATGCAGTTTACTGTAGCACTGAAGTTCAGTGTGTTTGCCAGCTTACGCCCATCCTCTGCCCCCAAGATAGCAACAACAACAACGAAAGCATCACTGCCTCCAGTCCTATACATTGAGTCAGGAGGAGCAGGTCTCAGCATGTGCTAGCCTGTGCCAGGGAGAGGAAGTTTCCCATTTAGTACCATGTAGTCCAATGTAAGTTTTGGACTGCCATATCTTAGAGCTCTGTGGATATCCAGAGTCCTCTGTTCAAGTATCAATCCAGCCATTAGTTTTCAGAGGGAATTGAGGAGATGTGTGTCTAGTCTGCTATCTTTGCTTCACCCCCAAAATTTATTTTTTGAAAACATGTTTCTTTTCTAAATTTCAGGCTTTTGGATTTTCACCTAACAGAAAATTTTGAATGGCTACTGGGGAAAGTATTCTGAAAACAGTACTTTGCACAGTACTTTCTAGTAGGTTGTTCTGTATCAGTTGAGGATCATCAGCGCTTGCTGGAGCCTTATCCTACAGTTTCATTACTTACACTGTGTACAGGGAGAAAACATTAGAACTTCTACTTATATAACTAAAAAACAAACAAAAAAAACTTGCAGTCAAATTGATTCCGACTCAGAGAGGCCTCATAGTGTTTCCAAGGCAATCTGGAAACCAGATTGCCACTTTTTTCTCTTGAGGAGTTGCTGGTAGTTTCCAAACACTGATAGCAGTCCATCATTTCAATCACTGTGCCACCAGGGCTAGAGTTTTTATACTTGAGTTGTATGTATTATAATATACATTAGAATACATCAGTTGTACACCATAATGTTGAATAGATAAACATACATGCACTGGAGTATACCACCAAGAAAGTCTGATGTGAAGCTTGCCTTAAGAGGTGACGAAAGTCCTATTCAGCCCTTGAATTATACATTTTACTGCAGTTAATCATGTTCCAGATGTTTTGCTTAATCTCCAGTTTCTACAAGCACCCAGCAAGACAGCAAGCCCCAAAAGCTCACAGACAATTCTTTTGTAGGCTGTAATGCTAATTTCTTCCTTGTTATTGCATTGTTAGGTGCCTGCTAGTCAGTTCCAGCTTACAGTGACCCTATTACAACAGAATGTGTGAGACATATTTTGGATGTGTTATCAGAAGAGTGCAGTCCCTGGAAAAAGACCTCATGCTTGACAAAGTAGAAGGTCAGAGAAAAAGAGGAAGACTCTCCATGAGACGCCTTGATACACTGGCTACCACAATGAGCTCAAGCATAACAGTGATGATACAGATGGGGCAGGAATGGGCAGTGTTTTGTTGTTTTGTGCTGAAAAACACTGCTTTGTTTATGTTGTTGTTAGTGCCATCAGGTTAGCTCCTGACTCATGGTGACCGCACGCCATTATAATCCATAAGGTTTTCATTGGCTCTTTTTAGAAGCAGAGAGCCAGGCCTTTCCTCCTAATCTTAGTATGGGAACTCTGCTGAAACTTGTTCAGTATGTTGGTGCTGGACTAAAAGTGATTGAAACAGTTCAAAATGGAAAGAAGTCCTTAGGTCCCTCTTCCCAGGAGCAGCAAGCAGTGTAAGAATGCTACTCATTAGCAAACTCAGGAAAAAGAAGGACAACTCAGAGGGCAAAGCTATAAGCTTATATGTTTTCCAGAGTGAAAGAGAACAATGGGTTATAGAACCACTCCTAGAGGATGAAACTGGGATCTGTCTTATTCATTTAATGCTGCTGTAACAAAAATACCACAAATAGATAGCTTTAAACAGACATTTATTTCCTCATAGTAACCCTCAAACCAAATGCATTGCCATCAAGTAGATTCTGATTCACAACAATCCTACAGGACAGAGTAGAACTGCTCTATAGGGTTTCCAAAGAGCACCTGGTAGATTTGGACTACCAAACTCCCAGTTAAACATGGCTTTTAACTACTATGCCACTAGGGTTTCTTCCTCACAGTACAACCAAACCAAACCCACCGCTGTCAAGTAGATTCTGACTCATAGTGATGCTATAGGTCAGGGTAGAACTGCTCCATAGTTTCCAAGCAGTGCTTGGTGGATTCAAACTGCCAGCATTTAGGGTAAGCAGATGTAGCCACTTAAAGTAAGCTAAAAACCTAAATTTAGGTCATCAGCACCAGGAGAAGACTTTCTTTACCTATTTTCCATCTCATCAGTGTTCCCCAGACTACGAGTTTGTCTATGCAGGGATCAGTGGCTCAGTTTTTGGAACTGCTTTTTTAGTGACATGAGGTCTCTTGTCTACGTTCTTGTTTCTTTCTTTCATATTCCAACAGATTGTCTCAAGGCATAGCACAAATTTTTCGACTGAGTCCTGCCACACCAAGGCAACTGCTGACCATCCTCCCTCATTAACATCATAGAGGCAAATATACAACACATAGGACATCACACAATACCAGGAATCACGGCCCAGTCAGACTGATACATCGTTTTACCAAAACCAAACCTAATCCAGTGCTATTGAGTCAATGCCAATTCACAGTGACCCTATAGACAGAGTAAAACTGCCCCATAGAGTTTCTAAAGAGCATCTAGTGGATTTGAACTGCTGACCTCTCAGCAGCCATAGCACTGAACCACCACACTACCAGGGTTTAGGGGGATATAATTCAATCTATGATAGGAACTAATCAAAGAAAATTGCTTATTCCTGGAGTAAGGAATCTGCCATGATGTGCATGACTGAATTTCTAAACTGCCATTAACCACTGACTATTGTAAGATTCCTCATGTAACCCTTTCTCTTTCTGGACAGCAGTGTCAAGTGTGGTTTGCTTGTCTCTCCAATATTAGGTCTATGGGAGAATGGAGGATAACGTGTCTTTTTAATTTATAAGTGCCTGAATAAAAGTGCTGCACTCAAAGAAACCCACCAACAGCTTGATCTGATGCAGATCATGGGATCATGGACTTCAGATGTGATGCTATGATTTGATGAGACTTTGGCAATATTGGGAGGGGAAGAATCAAGTGGAAAACATACGAATCATTAACCTCCGAGGGCAGACTGTTGTACACTGTTACAATGGCCCCATGAATCAAAACTACCTATGTCCATATACCTTTGCGATGTAGCTTTGCTCAGTACTCCCATTAATACCCAGCCCATTGCGATCGAGTTGCTTCCAACTCATAGCAACTCTTTATGTAGATTAGAACTGTACTATATATTCCAAGGAGCACTGGCAGATTTGAATGGCTGACCTTTTGGTTAGTAACTGTAGCACTTAACCATTACGCCACTAGGGTTCCTCTCCCATTAAAATGAAGAGACTTATTTTCCCCACTCCTTGCATCGGGGCTGTCCCTCTAACTTGCTTAGACCAAAAGAAATGTGACAGGTGGCATCATTCATGGTTCAAGGCTTGTCCTTAGGCCTTGCATCCTATACTTTTACCCTCCTAGAATAATACCTGGAGATTCATGCCCAGAATTCAGGGATAACAAACCACGTGGAGAGACAACCCTAGCCATGCTAGCTATGTCAACCAAGTAAAACTTCATGAGTGAATCCAGAATCAGACCAGTCTAAATCTGTATTGTCAACTGACAGAATTATAAAATATAATAAATTGTTGTTTTAAACCACTAAGTTTTGAGTTGTGTGGCACTTGGCTGGCTTTTATACAGCAATTGATAACCGAAGCAAATCTGTTTCTAAAGCTTACTGGGAACCTTAGATAGGATTCTCAGGTTTCAAAGCTACACTGGACCAATAAATTGTGCTAACGTAGATCATATTTAATAAATTCATAGCACTGAGAAAAGTAATATAAGAAAATAAAATTCCAAAACATTGCCTTGATCCCAGCTCTTTTCAGATCTACTTTCTTACGAAAGGTTTTATACATATTAACTCCTGGCTTCACCATTCATTTCCTCAAGATGGCTTTCCTTTTCCTGGGACATGCTTCATTTTCCTTAGACAGACACTGGCACACAGATTCGTGTGCCTTCTCCTTTACTGACTGTGGTTCTGAAAAAAAAAACAAAAACAACCCTGTGTTTTATGGGAAATCTACCTAGCTGATTATAAAGAAATAAGAAAATTCATCTCTGTTTCTACAATCATATAACACAGCTTACAAGACATGACAATTAAGTTCACGAACTTGTCAGGGTTAGCTAGGGAACCTGATCTCTGCCACCACATATTGACATATTTTATTCCAGAAGCTTAACATTTTCTAGGGATAACGAAGGTCTTGGTTTACGTTATAGAACACATACAGTATTGGTAAGGTTACCAAGCGAACCTGATCTGCCACATGTCTACAGGTCTCCCCGGCAGTTTGTGATGCACATACAAGTTCTTCCTGGCAGTTGTGATGCAAATATAACAATTCCTCCCGGCACTTGTGAAGTGGCTACAGTAGCCTCAAATCAAATAAAAAACCAAGTTACTACCTCTTCTCCCATCTATGACGTCACCCTTTGTATTTGCTGATAAAAAGCACCCCCAAAATGTATACTGGATCTTTTTCTACTCACAGAGACTAACCCGTTCCCTCTTTGGAACATACTTTCCCCTTAGTAAACTTTTGCATCATTTGCTACCAAAAAGGATGAGTCCTTGTGTGTTTTGGGGAGGGGGATCCTAGTTTGCCACCCCTTGGGAGACCGAACTTGCCACTTTGATCTCCAGAATCCAAATCAGGTCACTCGTGATCTAATCAGCTGCATGACCACAACACACTCATCCTAGAAAAAGTGCCGCATGTCTCATTGCCGTATATCATTGCAGTCACCTTTGAGGTATTCCCCTTGGGAAGCTGTGCATCAACACCAGTGCCTAGTCCACTGTTCAAAGTAATTTTGCTACTCTTTTTCTGGAATGTCCATCAGAGCTGTTGTTGTACAAGATCTGACAATTAAGTTTGCAAACTTATTCTAGAAAATGTGCTTTGAAGAGGGGACTAGGCACTGGTGTCCATGCATAGCTTCCCAAGGGGAGTATTTCAAAGGTGACTGTAGTGATATTTACCAATGAGATATGTGGCAATTTTTCTAGGATGAGTTCATGAACTTAAGTCTCAGATCTTTGTATACCCACTGCTCTCAAGTCAGATCTGCCTCATAGTGAGCCTACACATATATAACTAGAACATAGGTATTTCATCAGTTCTCTTATCCCAGCTTTCTAAAATGGGGTTTCATGCCTCATTTGGGACTTCACCTGATGCATTTGCTTTTATCCTGAGTCACAGTGAAAGTTATAAAATATTAATTGTCAATTCTCCTTACAGAAATGTTTAACTCCCTGTTACAGGCAGTTTTCTTACCCTCATACTTATTTAAATGTAGCTTGATGCCAAGTGTCTTTGTCATCTAGTACTGTTATAACACAAATAGCACACATGGAAGGCTTAAACAAAGAGAAATTTTATTCTGTCACAATCTTTTAGGCTACAAACCCAGGTTCAGCATGTCAGCTCCAGGAGAAGTCTTGCTCTGTTGGCTCTGAAGAAAGGTCCTTGTCAACTATCTTCCCCTAAACTGGGAGCTTCTGAGGCGCAGGTCCAAAGTGTGTGCTCTGCTTCTGGCACTACTTCTTTCCTGGAGATATGAGTTCCTAAATGCTCTACTTGCTTCCCTTTCATTTATAGCCCAAGAGATTGTCTCAAGGCACAATATAATCTAATAGATTGAGTCCTGCCTTACCAACACAGCTACCACCCATCCTCCCTAATTAACATCACAGAGGCAGAGTTTACTGCATAAAGGAACATCACACAATACCAGGAATCATTGTCTAGCCAAAATGATACACACTATTTTTTTTTTTTTTTTGGAAGCACAATTCAACCCATGACACCCAGCTTCTTACATTTTCTTTCAG
The DNA here is from genome assembly GCA_028571685.1 of Heterohyrax brucei. NCBI lineage: Eukaryota > Metazoa > Chordata > Mammalia > Hyracoidea > Procaviidae > Heterohyrax > Heterohyrax brucei. Next base: position 9,841,939 of record CM053156.1, read on the forward strand.
TTTCAGTCAGAGAGAAAGAAGTGCTCTGGTATTGTCTAAATCTAATTTATTCATGTTGCTCTAAGTTTCTACTCTTATTTCATATCTAACGAATTTATTTCCATTCTTTACCCCTCCCTAGCCAATATCTTGACTTTATCATTCTCCCTTTTGCTTTAAATATTTGCTGGTCTCCTCAATCTGAACAAACAATCTGAAACAAGAAAAACAAGAACAATGATAAAAAAAAAAAAGTCAAAAAGCCATTTCTCTCTACCTTTACTTCTATTAAATACACCAGGTAAGGTCCTAGTACTTGTAAGGCCCAGAGTAAGCATGCAAATAGAGGTCCACATCCTACATGACTAAATACTTAAATGTGTTTAATCAGGCTAACAAACTGACAAAATAGGTTGAATTCTCTTAATAAAATGTATCTGTATGAAAACCCTGAAAACCAGGTTTCAATTTAGTCTTTGGAATCCTTGTTTTGTGCAAGGATGTGAAGCACTAAAAGGGCCAACCCTAGGCTTCCAGCCTGCAACCTGTCCTCTTTCTCTTTTCATCTCAAGCTCTGCCTTGCACTAAGTGGCCTCACATATTTGTGTGAACATTTCACCTCACATGTCCATGTCTAAGCATACCATCTTTGAAAGAGTTAGCCTTTTGGCCACGCTTCAGGTTTAAGGGTGTGCATACCAGTGACTCAGTCGACCTTCTGAAAGATGGACATGGACTTGAGGAAGCAGTCCATGGAGATCTTCAAAGTGAGCTTAGCCATTTGGACTGGGAAGCACGGTTTAGAAGGGATATGTGTGAGTAGCATGTCTCCTTGTTTCTGTAGACTCTTGTCCCATGGGAACAGGTGAGGCCATAGTGGGCCAGCCAAAGGCCCTCTAAAGCATTTGTACTTCTGAAAGATCCTCTTAATTAATTCGCGCACAAGTGCTTTGTCCTCTTTCTTATTCAGTCTCCACACTATACCCAGAGAGATCTTTTCAAAATACAAACAAGATAATGTACTGTCCCTCTCCATCTCATAACTCTTTATAGTCTGGCTCTTACAAGTTCTCTAGCTTCACACCCTGTTCCTTTTTCTTGTTTTGTTCAGCCACATTAGGCTTCTGTCAGTCTCTTTTACTAGTACGTAATGTTTCATCTGCTTTTCTTTTTCATTCTGAAAAACGCAGAAAATTTCTTATAAATTCCTGAATCTTCTGTAATTTCCACTTGGAGAATAATAATAAACTTGTATTCATTATTCTTAAATAAGGTATGACAAATGTCATTTGTGAGTTTTATGTTTGTACTGAGAAAGGCTAAATAGTATACGCAGGTCTGCCTTTTTTTCAGGGTGCGTGCAGGCTCACTATCCTCCTCCTAGTATATTAAGGAAAAAGTTTGACTCATTTTTTTAAGATTAGCCTGGGCAAGGAATTTTGTCCTTTCATAACATGAGATTAAGCTCAAGAAAGGTTGTAGATAAATTTTAATCTCAATTCACATCTGCCCACTCAGCTCAGAGAAAGATTATTAGAGGGTGGTAAACCTGAAAATTTCCTCTAGTTTCTGGAGTAGATGATCCAAAATTTAGTATAGAGACAATGCTAGGATTAGTCACCCTACTACTCTATTCAACAAATCAAGCTTGAGATCCTAGGGCTATTTGGACAAGCTTGGGAACTTTAGACACGACACTGAAAGCAATGTGGGTCGACTAAGTATTTATTTGAGCACATAATATTTTGGTGACTAAATAAATTATAGAAACCATTGAAAACTTGTATTTCTTAGTGTAAAAAGTTGCCTTAATGTCATCACCTGGATGTGTGTCACCTTGTCAGACTGTATGGGTTTGCATGCTGTTGTGATGCTGGAAGCTATGCCACCAGTATTCAGATACCAGCAGGGTCACCCATGGTAGACAGCCTTCAGCTGAGCTTCCAGACTAAGAAAGACTAGGAAGAAAGACCCAGCAGTCTACTTCTGAAAATAGTTAGCCAGTGAAAACCTTATGAATAGCAGTAGAACACTGTCAGACATAGTGCTGGAAAATAAGATGACCAGAGTGGAAGGAACTTGAAAGATGACTGGGGAAGAACTGCCTCCCCAAAAGAGAGTCCATCTTAATGAGGTGGATGGAGTCAAGCTTTCAGGACCTTCATTTGCTGGTGTGGCATGACTCAAAATAAGAAGAAAGAGTTGAAAAGTCCATTAATCATCACAGTGTGGACTGTACAAAGTATGAATCTAGGAAAACTGGAAATCATCAGAACTGAAATGCAACTCACAAACATTGATATCCCAGTCATTAGTGAATTGAAATGGACTTGTACTGGCCATTTTGAATTGGAGAATCAAATGATCTGGTATGCCAAGAATGACTGCATTGCATTCACCAGCAAAAAAGTTTTCAAGATCTGTCCTGAAGTATGATGCTATCAATGATAAAATAATATCTATATGCCTATAATGAAGGCCGGTTAATAAAAACATTCAAATTTATGCATCAACCACTAAGGAAAAAGACAAAGAAACTGAAGATTTTTACCAACTTTTGCAGACCAAAACTGACTGAACATGAAATCAGGATGGTGACTGGAATGCAAAAGCTAAAAATAAAGAAGGATCAGTAACTGTAAAATATGATCTTGTTGATAGAAATGATATCCGAAATCTCATCATAGAATTTTGGAAGACCAATCATTTTTTAACTGCAAATACCTTTCTTCACCAACATAAATGGCAACTGTACACGTGGACTGCAAGGGATGCAACAATCGATGAATCAAATCAACTACATCTGTGGAAAAAAACAATGGAAAAACTCAGTATCAGCAGTTAGAACAAGACAAGGTGCTGACTGCAGCCAAGACCATCAACTGTTCATATGCAAGTTCAAATTGAAATTCAAAAAAATTAGAGCAAGTCCACAAAAGACAAAGTATGACCTTGGGTATATCCCACCTGAGTTTGGAAACCATCTCAAGAACAGATATGATGTATTGAACATTAGTGACTGAAGACCAGACAAGCTGTGGAATGATATCAAAGACATCATGAAGAAAGCACAGGACAGGAAAGAAAGAAAAGACCAAACTGGATGTCATGAAGAGACTCTGAAACTTGCTCTTGAATGTCGAACAGCTAAAGCAAAAGGAAGGAATGATGAAGTAAAAGGACTAAAGAGAAGATTTCAAAGGGCAGCTCGAGGAGACAAAGTATAATGACATGTGCAAAGAGCGGAAAATAGAAAACCAAAAGGGAAGAACATGCTCTGCATTTCTCAAGCTGAAAGAACAAAGAAAAATTCAAGCCTCAAGTTGCAATAGTGAAGCATTCTACAGGGAAAATATTAAATTACTCAGGAAGCATCAAAAGAAGATGAAAGGAATTCACAGTCATTATACCAGAAAGAACTCATTGATGTTCAGCCATTTCAAGAGGTAGCACATGATCAGAAACTGATAATACTGAGGGAAGAAGTCAAAACTGCATTGACAGCACTGTGAAACAGTAAGACTTCAGGAACTGATGGAATATCAACTGAAATGTTTCAACAAACAGATGCAGTGCTCGAAGTGTTCACTTTTCTATGCTAAGATATTTGGAAGAAAGCTACCTGGCCAACTGATTGGAAGAGACCATATTTATGCCTATTTCCAAGAAAGGTAATACAACTAAATGCATAAGTTATTGAACAATATCCTTAATATCACATACAAGTAAAATTTTGCTAAGTATCACTCAAAAGCAACTGCAACAGTATATTGGTAGAAAAGTGCCAGATTCAGAAGAGGAAATGGAATCAGGGATACTATTGCTTGTGTCAGATGAATCTTGGCTCAGAGCAGAGATTATCAGAAAGATGTTTGTCTGTGTTTCATTAACTATGTGAAGCCATTTGACTGTATGGATCATAACAAGTTATGGCTAACATTTCAGAGAATGGGAATTCCAGAGCACTTAATTGTACTCTTAAGGAATCTGTAAATGGATCAAGAGGCAGTTGTGAGAACAGAACAAGGGGACACTGCATGGTTTAAAGTTAGGTAAGGTGTGTGTCAGGGTTCTACCTTTGAAAAGTACCTTTTCAATCTGTATTATCAGCAAATAATGCAAGAGACTGAACTACATGAAAAAGAAGGAGGATTGGAGGAAGACTCGTTAAAACAACCTTCTTTATGCAGATGACACAATTTTGCTTGCTGAAAGTGAAAAGGATTTGACACAATGATGATTAAAGACCACAGTCTTCAGTATGGATTGTAACTCAACTTCAAGAAAACAAGAATTCCTCACAACTAGACCACTAAGTAACCTCATGATAAATAGAGAAAGAATTCAGATTGCCAAGAATTTCCTTTAACTTGGTTCCACAATCAACATCCACAGAAGCAGCACTCAGGAAATCAAAAGACACATTTGAACTGGGAAAATCTGCTGTAGAAGACCTCTTTAAAGTATTGAAAAGTGAAGATGCCACCTCTAAGACTAAAGTGTGCCTGACCCAAGTCATGGTATGCTCAATTGCATCAAATAAATGTGAAAGCTAGATAATCAATAAGGAAGACAAAAGAAGAATTGATGCCTTTGAATTGTAGTGTTGGAGAAAAATAGTGAACGTACCATGGACTACTGCAAGAACAAAGAGCTCTGTTCTGGAAGAAATGTAACCAGAGTGCTCCTTGGAAGCAAGGATGGCAGGACTGTGTCTTACATATTTTGGACATGTGGTCAGGACACATGAATCCATAGAGAAGAACATCATGTTTGATAGTGTCAGTGAAAAAGAGGAATTCCCTCAGGATTGACACAGTGACTGTAACAATGGACTTAGGCATAAAAACGGCTGTGGGCATGGCACAGAAACAGGCAGTGTTTTGTTCTGCTGTGCACTGGGTTACTATGAGTTGGAAGTGACTCAGTGGCCAATGATTTATCAATTTTGTTGATCTTTTTGAAAACAGCTTTTGGTTTTGTTAATACTTTCGATAGTTTTTCTAATCTCTAATGTGTTTAGTTCTGCTCTAATTTTTATTCTCTCTCTTGTTTTTTGTTTTTTTTAGGTCCCCAAGGGGTTCTTTTTGTTATTCTCTTTCTACTTGATCAAGTTGTAGAGTTGAGTCTTTGGTTTGGACTCTTTCTACGTTTCAGATGTGTGCAATTTATAGAGATAAATTGACCTCTGAGTACCGCTTTGGTTGTATCCCATAGGTTCTGGTAGGATGTGTTTTCATTCTCACTTGATCCTATGAATTTCTTTATTGCACCTTTGATTACTTCCATAGCCCATGAATTTTTGAGCAAAGTATTACTAAGTTTCCATGAATTCAAATTTCTACCTATGTTTTTTATGCTTTTGATTTCAACTTTTATGGTTTTATAGTCTAAGAAGATGCTTTGCAATAATTCAGTGGCATCTAACAATAACAACAAATGCAGTCAGGCTTAGGTAAAATATCCTTCATTTTGGGCAGATACTATGTAACTCCCTCTCTTCATCAAATTTTCATTCTTCATATTTCAGTTGAATTATTACTGAATATCTGAATCCCTTGCTACAAGCTCTCATAGGACATCCCTGTTTCTTCATAGCCTGTATCTCTGAGTTTTGTAAGTATTCTCAAGATCAACTTTTATGGATGCCCACTGTCTGCCACTAAACTGTAATGCCATTATAGCACAGAATGTGTGTGGGTTAGCTCTCCCCTGTTCTCCCTGCACCACTACCTGGCTTATCTAGTGGCACTTAATACACAATCATTTAATGAGTAGATTTGTGCATGGTAGTACCACTCCTCAAGATCACATTCTATTTCTTTCCTTCACGTCAATGATCACTTTCTAACATGTGATATGCCACACTCCCTCTGTTTCTCAGTCACCTTTTTTCTACTTTAACACCTTGAAATACAGCTTTGAACTCTTCCACCTATGGAAGTCGTTTCTCAAAGGTCGCTAATGCCCTTTTATGGTCACATTCAATGATGTAATTCTCCTGGATGTCATCTGCCTGGCTTTGCATCCTTCCATTCCAGACTTTGTGCATTACACAGGATTCTGTAACTTAACTCTATCCTAGATGTTCTTCTGTCTTTCAAATCACTGCTCTATAATTGCTCTTTTGTTTTATGTTACCTACAGATTATATATTTCTCAACATCCAATCTTCATTTCTTGACTCTAGTATGATCAAAAGGTTAGAGTTGCACAGCTCAAATTCTAGAGTATGCAGTTGAAAAGTGCAGATCAGGAACAAAGAAGAAATAATGTGCTGCTTACAGGACAGGCATCCACTGAAGAAGTAAATTCCTGGGAGTCAAACCGTAGCAATTGAAAAGCAGAAAATCACAAGAAAAGGGAGAACTCAGAGAGGGAATCTAGGCTGGCAAAGTGAGACCAGTGGTAAAAGATAAACTTGGCAAAACAGGCAACCCCAAACCTGGGCCAAGTCACCAGAGCATGTAGGCTGGAGATAGATGAATAGAAATATACAGTTAAGTCTAGGTTACTGGAGCAGCAAAAAAAAATGTTATCATTATCTATCAGAGAAATTCAAATCAAAGCTACAACGAGATACCATCTCACTCTAGCAAGGCTGGCAATAATCCAAAAAACACAAAACAACAAATGCTGGAGAGGCTGTGGAAAGATTGAACTCTCCTACACTGCTGGTGGGAATAAAAAATGGTACGTCTTTGGAAAGCAGTTTTGTGCTTTATTAAAAACCTAGAAATAGAAATGCTATATAATTCAGCAATATGTTCTACAGAAATAAAATATATATATTGGAATATATATTCTACATTCTGCAGAATACAGAATATATATTCTACAGAAATAAAAGTGGTCACACCAACAGATACATGCACATGAATGTTTACTGCAGCACAGTCCACAATAGCAAAAAGATGGAATCAGCCTAGATGCCCAACAACAGATGAATAGATAAACAAACTGCAGTACATATGCACAATGGGACACTATTCAATGATAAAGAACAGTGACGATTTTAGGAAGCATTTGATAACCTGATTTCAACTAGAAGACATTATACTGAGTGAAATCAGTCAGCTGCAAAAGGACAAGTATTGTATTAACCTCTGCTATAAAGACTTAAAAATTGGCTTATGTACAGAAGAAAAGACTCTTTGACAGCTACAAGGGTGGGGAAGGAGGCAGAGGGTTGGATAGGAATTTTGTTAGGTGAAGGGACTGACAGCACACAGCAGAGGTCAGATCAGCATGACTGGACTATACCATAAACTGAAAGGTTTTCTAAACGCAACCCAACATTTCAAAGGATAGAATAGCAGGGACGGGGGTGTGGGGACCTAGTTTTCAGGGGACATAGAGGTCAGTTGGCATAATTAGTCTTTTGGTAAGAGAATTTTCTGCACCTCATATTGGTGAACAGTGTCTGGAGTCATAAAAGCTAGCAAGCTGCCATCTGAGGAACACCAATTTGTCCCAACCCATTTGGAAGAGATGACAACTGAGAACATCAAAGACATGAGGAAAGAAGAGCCCAAGAGACAGAAAAACCCATATGAATGGGAGACTATATGAGCACGTGAACAGAAGAACCATGTGGCACCCAGCCACTACTAAAGGCAGCCACAATGAGGGGCACAGTGTTAACTCCCTGATGTAGCGTGAGAAAAAGAGATGTGCAATTCAAGAACTCTACTAAAAGACCAGAACTGATGGTCCAGTAGTCTGGAGGATCCTTTGGGAACGTGGCCCTTTGACTTGCTACTAGCCCAGATCTGAAAGTAGTACTGAGGTCAACTCTTCAGACAGAAATGTACTGGACTTGGGGACACAGTGTGAGCATGTGGTGTGTGTGCTTTATGGTATTATACGTTTATTTATAGGAGGCTGTCCTACTGGTTTCCTTCTAGATAGGAGAGGAGAGGGTGGAGAGAAGGGGAGAGGTGTTCATTAAGAGGATCCTAGAAGAGTGAAAAGGAGGAATGTGCTGTCACAGGGTGAGGAGGGCAGACAGATTGCAGAAAGGTGGGCATGGAAATTGATTTGGATTGTGTACTTTCACTTAGCCAAAAAAATGATGTTTAGAAACAGTATTTCATATTAATTGAAGCATGGAGTAGTGTTTATTGAACTGGAAACCTTGCTCCACCACGTGCTCTTGGAAAAGTTATTTAACCTCCCTAGGGCTCAGTTTTTATAAAACAGGAATACCAGTAAGGTACCTAGTGTGTCATAGAGGGAATATAAAAACAGAATAAAATTAAAATACAAAATGTTTGTATTTTAAACTTATGAAAAATGTATCAAAAACATTAGTGTTTTTCCTTTCCCAAAGTCCTTTATTTTTTATTTTTAAGTGACATTAACACCTGTGAGGAAATCACTTCCCCAAGTAAATAAAGTTAAAGAACTACATGGTGTGAGAACAGGAAGAAGCATTCCTGCTGAATTTGACCTTCTACTTGACATCTTCTCACTCTGATCACTGCTGTAACTACATTGCCCTTCAAACACCTTTCCTTGGTTTCTTTCATCACACCAAAAACAGCAGGAATTTTCAAAGTAAAGTTAATAATCCCAAAGAAGAACAAAGAAAATATGAAGAGCTTGAACACTATCTAGCATATGGTGACAGATCTCTGGTTCTGTAATATTTTAAATGCCTTCTTCCTCTTACTGGTAAAATTTCACAAGAAGTTTTTTCATCTACCTGGGATAGGTGTCATTTTAGCTTTCCATAACATAGAGTTTACTGTCTTTAACACTGGTCATATTTATTGTCACCTCTCAGAATGGATTCTATTCCCTGAGTACTGAAAGCAGCTCATGCCCTAGAAACCCCTGTCAGACAATAACTCTAACATCAACACAGCAAGAATTACACAAATAGAAGGGAGCTATTCCATTCCTCTTTTACTATGAATGATTTATAACAATTAATTCTACATAATTAAACCAAATATGGCTATTATAAATGTTCCCTAAACAGAGACCCAAATAAGGGTTTCCAATAAAAGGATTGCAGTCGGATCCGACTCGACGGCACTTGGCTTGGCAGTAGATAATGAAAATGCTAGTATAATGTAGTAACTTAATTGGTCAATAAATACTTTTAGGTGTATTATTACATAGTTGATAGTAGACTAATGACTTGGTTATATCGATCAGTATGGTAAGATGGTAATACAGTATTTGAAAGCAGTCTATAGCATATGTCTTCTAAAAGGTATTTTTTATAATGTTCTGTTATCTCCTAATCCCCAACCTCCTCAAGTGCAAAACAGCAAAAAAAATTCCATAAATACTAAAGTTGTTTGGGAACTAGGTGAACAGTAAGTGAATAGTTCATTTATTTTTTACTTTTATTTGTATGGGCTTTAATTGATAATTGAAGGCTGAAACACACTCAACATTCTGAAAAGGTTCCTTCCAGAAGTCCACTAATTAATTCATGTAGTGTTCAAGTGACTATATTAACAGCAACCTTGAAGCGTAGTTGGAAAATTTATACAAAGTTCTTGGTATAGTGTATAGTATATGAAGCCAAGCCAAGTATAGGAAGTGTTTAATAAATATTGCTTTTATTACAAAGTACTAAGTAGACAAGAAACACAAATTATAAGTGGGAAAATATGGTAGAATTATATTTGTCAGTGTTAACTGATTATTTTTTCAGGTATTTCTTTGTACTCTGTAGTCCTTTTCCCAATACATCAGTGCTCATTGCTTTAGAAAAATGAATGGTATGTCAGAAGGAAAGGAACTGCTTTGGAAAAATGAATGATGTGTCAGAAGGAAAGGAATATGTATTTTCTTGTCTTTAAAGGGGAAAAGAAAGCATCTGTAGTAGACAGTGGAATGAAGGTACATGAATGCCTGACATATAACATCAAGGTTACAGGATTTTTTTTGTACTCTTTTCCCAAGTCGAGAAAATATTTCCTAGACTATGACAAGAGAAAGAGCCAAATGAATAGCAAGGGAAATTTTCACTACAACAGTTTGAAATAGAAGTTAAATTTCATTATTAGAAAACTAAGAAAGTTGTATTCTTGAACAATCAAGGGACAAAAATTCATAACTCAATATTATTTAGCTAATTACAAGCATAGAAGTAGGAAGCTTTTATTTTAATGTTGATTAAGTGAAAGCATGCAGTCCAAATCAATTCCACATGCCCACCTGTTCCATCTGTTCTCCATCTGTTCTCCTCACCCAGTGAAAGCATAACCATCCTTTACTCTATATTTCTAGTATCCTCTTAATGAGCACCTGCCCCCCTCCTGTCCACCCTCTTATCTCCCTTCTAGAAAGAAACCAGTAGGGCAGTCTCCTTTAAATGTATAGAACCATAAAGTACACACAGTGTGTCCCCAAGTCCAGTCCATTCTTGTCTGAAGTGTTGACTTCAGTACTGGTTTTTGGTCAAGGGCAGCAGCAGGTCTAGGGGCCATGTTCCCAGTGGACCCTCCAGGCTGTCAGACTATCAGTTCTGGTCTTTTGGTAGAGTTCTTGAGTGGCACCCTTCTGTTTCTCATGTTGCCTCAGGGACTCTACATCGTGTCCCCCATTGCAATTGCCTTTCATGGTGGCTGGGCACCATCTGGTTCTTCTGGTCTCATGTTGACACAGTCTCTCATTCACATGGTTCCTTCTGTCTCTTGCGCTCTTTCTTCCTGGTGTCTTTGTTGTTCTCCGTGATCATCTCTTGCAGATGAGTTGGGATCATTGGGTGTACCTCAGATGTCAGCTTGCTAGCTTTTAAGACCCCAGATGCCATTCACCAACAGGGTGTGCAGAAGACTCCCTCTTTATCACCAATTCTGTCTTTTCTTTCTTCCTGTCTTTAATGATGTATTCCTTTCTTTATGTATGAGGTCCGTGATGCCATCCCACAACTTATCTGGTCTTTGGTCATTAGTGTTCAGTGCATGAAAAGCTATTCTTGAGATGGTCTATAAAACATATGGGAAATATCAAGGTCATATCTTGGCTGTTGTGGACTTGTTTTGATTTTCTTCAGCTTCAAGTTGCAAATGAAGAATTGATATCTCTTCCACAACTGGTCTCTGGCTTTGTTCTAACTGCTGATTGAGTTTGTCCATTATTTCTTTCTATAGATGTAGTTTATTTGATTCCTGTGTATTCCATTCAGTCAGGTTCATGAATATAGTTGTCATTTACATTGTTGAAATAAGGTATTTCTGATGAATAACTCAGCGGTCTTGCAAAATTCTTTCATGTAGTTTCAATTTCCAAGGCTATGTTTTCCAACTAGTGATCTTTCTTTGTTTCCAAGTTCAGTATTCCAATTGCCGGTAATTATCAATGCAACTTAATTGCATATTTGATCAATTTCACACTGTATAAATTGATAAAACTGTTCAGTTTCCATGTTTGGCATTAGTGGTTGGTGCATATATTTGAATAACTGTCATATTAACTTGGTCTTTGTAGGCATATAGCTACTATTCTTTCACTGACAGCTTTGCATTTCAGGATAAAACTTGAAATGTTCTTTTTCATTATTAATGTGAGGCCATTTCTCTTCAAATTGTCATTCTCTACATAGTAGGCTATCTGGCTATCCAATTCAGAATGCCTAATACCAGTCCATTCCAGTGTACTAATGCCTAGGCTATCAATCTTTATATATTCCATTTCATTTTTGAGAACTTCCAGTGGTACTTCTTGTACTCCAGGCTCTGGGTGCTGGTGGAAAGTTGTAGTGGTATCTTCTCAGTTTAAGTACTGTTGTATCAGCAAATGAAGGTCCTGAAAGATTTATTCCACTCATATCCTTAAGTGTGACTCCAGATTGAGGAGTCAGCTGTTTCCCAGACATATTTTGAGTGTCTTCCAATCGACAAGCTCATTTTCCAGACTATGCCAGCCATTTTTCTGCTGCCATCCATAAGGTTTTCACTGGTCAGTCTTTTTCAGAAGTATGCTGCCAGGTCCTTCTTCCTAGTCTGTCTTAATCTGAGTTTCACTGAATCCCATCCACTGTGGGTGACTTGCTGGTGCATGAAATACTGGTAGTATAGCTTCCAGTATCATAGTAACAAGCAAGCAACCACAGTGGCAAACTGATAGACAAAGCTAAAACGACTCACTATTATTCAAAGGATGAAGCCAAGAATTCACAGCTCTGCAACACAAACTATAGTCCAGCATTATCAACTGATGTGACCCTTCTTACACACAGTAAATTATAGACCAAGCTTTTTTATTCTTCTGTGTCTTTGTTTTCTTTATGAAGCCTGAAATGTCCTTGCTCTTCATTGCCTGCAGGGGTTATACTCACTAGCATTTCAAGTTTCAGTTTATGCCATTTCCTTTATGAAGGCTTTCCTTAAAGAAGATACATGCCCTTAGAATTGGCTGCTTCCTTATTTGTGCCCTACAGTACCCTATCAGTGCTTTCATTGTAATAGCCACAATGAATATTACATTGTATTACAGTATTATAGTAATACAGTATTCCCATTGTATTACAGTGTAATAGCTACAATAAAATAGCTACTTTATTAACTTGTTTACATTTGCTTTTCCATCCTATTTTAAGGAAACTAAATAGCTGCTCAAGCATACAGAGTGTATCTTACATATTGTGTCCTCAGTAATCCTGGCACAAAACACTTAAATATTTTTTCCTATAATTCGACAACTTTTAACATAGTTGTAGATCTGTGCAACCAACACCATAATCAGTTGTAGAATATTTTTATTACACTAAAAGGAAATCCCACACCTCTTAGCCATCGCCTCCTCATTTCTCACATAATTTTTTAATGCCCATGTTTCTCCTACCCTAGATAAATATTAGTTTATCTCTATGAATACTTCTATTACATGACTTAAATCACACAATATGTGGCTTTTGTGTCTAGCTTCTTTCATTTAACATGTTTTTAAGATTTAGCCATTCTATATTGTTTCTTCTTATTGTCAAATAATATTCCATTGTACGAATACATCAAATTTTATTCATTGGTCAGTTGACGGATATTTGGCTTGATTCTGCTTTTTTTGGTAATTATGAATAAGGCTGCTATGAACACTCATGTGCAAGTTTTAGTGTGGATATATGTTTTCAGTTCTCTTTGTACATTCCGAAGAGTAAAACTACTGGATCACATTGTAATTCTATGTTTAACTTTTGATGAAGTCCAAACACTATTTTTTTTCTTTTGTTTTTCATGTTTTTGGTGTCAAATCTGAGAATCTATTGCCAAATACAAGGTCATAAAGATTTAGCCCTATGTTTTCTTTTAACAGTTTTAGCTCTTATAACTAGTCTGCTGATCCATTCTGAGTTAATTTTTATATAGACAGTAATGCAGGGGTCTAAATTAATTCTTCCACTTGTGGCTATCTGGTTGTTCGCATAATTTTTGTTCAGGAGACTTCTTTTCTTATTGAATGGTATTACCTCTCTCAAAAATCAATTGATCATAAATACTATAGTTTATTTCTGGACTCTCAGTTCTAGTCCATTGGTCTCTTATGTCTGTCCTCGTGCTACTATTGCAATTGTTTTGATTACTGTAGCCTTACAGTAAGTTTTGAAATCAGGAAGCATGAGTCCTCGAACTTTGTGCTTTGTCAAGAATAACATTTACTTCTACATGTATTTTAAGGTCAGCTTGTCAGTTTCTACAAGTGAGTCAGTGGAATTTTGACAAATGTTGTGTTGAATCTATAGTTCGATTTCAAGAGTATTGTTGTATTAACAATATTAAATGCCTGCTCCATAAACAGGGGATATGTTTTCATTTATTTACCTCTTAATTTCCACAAATATTTTTAGGCTAGTATAAATGAAACTACCTTGTAGTTCACTTTTGGTTTATTCATTACTACTGCATATAAACTACAATTGATTTCTTGTCTTGCAATCTTGTTGAGATTGTGTATTAGTCCTAATCCTTTTTTTTTGTTTGTTTGTTTTTATGGGGCTCTTAGGATTTTCTTTATACAAAATCATGTCATCTGCAAACTGAGGTCATTTTATTTCTTCCTTTGGAATCTTGAAACGTTTTTATTTTTCTTGCCTAATTGCCCTGACTAGGACTTTCAATATAAATAAATAGAAATGGTAACAGTGGACATCATTGTCTTGCTCCTGTCTCAGATGAAATGCATTCACTATTTAAATATGATCTCAGCTGTAGGTTTTTCATAAATAATATTTATTAGGTTGAAGAAGTTACTTTCAATTCATGGGTTGTTGAGTATTCATAGTTTGTTGAATTTTGTCAAACGCTTTTTCTGTATCATTTGAGATGACCATTTTTTTTTTCTCTTTATTCTATTGATAGGGCATATGGTATGTATCAGTTTTCAAATGTTAAACAAACCATGCATTCCTGGTGAAATTCAAATAAGTATTTAATAAAAAAAATCATTTTGTTGCTGTTGTTGAGACTATACACACAATGTACACAACAAAACACACCAATTAAACTGATTCTACATGTATGATTCATGACATTGATTAAATTTTTCCTGTTGTGCAACCATTCTCATTTTCCTTTCTCAAGTTGTTCCTCCTCTGTTAACATAAATTCACTGCCCTGTAAGGTTCCTGTCCAATCTTTTGAGAGGTTGTTGCCTTTTTGATCCCATATAGGTAGTTCCTAAAAGAGTGAGTAATATTTTTTTTAGTAGTTAGGCTAAACTACCATTTGATTTTAAGAAGACTTCAGAGGATATGAGAGCACTTGGCTGGCTCAGAGGATATTTTTTATCCAAATGTTAAAGACTATCTCAGGGCAATACCTTCAGGGATTCATTCAGCCCATATCAGAAAGTCTACAGTCTGTTACAATTTAAAATTCCCTTTTGCATTTCCCCCTTATGGTCAAGATTCCTCTACAGAATCTTTGATCAAAACATTCACTAATGATAGCCAGGCATAATTTCGTTCTTCTGGTCTCATGACAAAGGAGGTAGTTGTTCACGCAGGCAATTAGCCACATAGTCCATTTCTCTTAGTCCTGACTCTCCTTCTTCCTCTGTTTTTCTAGGCAAACAAAGACCAACTGAGCTGCTTTGAATGGCCATTTATAAGCTTTTAAGACCCCAGGCACTATGTAACAAGCTAGGAGGAAGAAAAGAAGCATGAAACACATTATTAGGACAATTAACTGGAATGTTCCCATGAAACCAGGACCCTAAACCTCTAGACCGAGGAACCAAATCCCATGAGGTTTTTGCTTGTGCATAAGCAGCCTCAGTAGCTACTCCTTTCTTGTTCTTTTTTCAGTAAATATATCTATTACACAACTTGTGTCAATTTGACTTTTTCAAGGTATACAATTTATTGATAGCAATTAAAACAATCAGCTGTGCCCTTAAACAGTGTAGTTTTTCCATCACTGTCAACCCTTTCGCTTTCTCTCCTGTCTCCCAACTCTAGTCGCTGTGTTGTTGCTAGAAGCCATCAAGTCATTTTCCACTCATAGAGACTGTATGTAAAATATAATGAAACAATACCTGGTCTTATGCCATTCCCATAACCATTGCGATGCTAGAGCCTACTGTATCAGCTACTGTGTCAGCGTATCTCGCTGAGGGTTTTCTTCTGTTTCTCTGGCCCTTTACCAGGCATGATGTTGTTCTCCACAGACTTGTCCTTCCTGATAACACATTCAAAGTATATGAGATGAAGTCTAGCCATCTGCACTTCTAAAGAGCATCCTGGCTATACTTTTTCCAAGAGAGATTTGTTTGTTCTCTAGTCCATGGCACATTCAACATTCTTTGTCAACATCATAATTACATCAATTTTTCTTTGGTTACCCGTAGTAACTACTAATGCACTTCAGTCTCTGTAGACATTTACCTTTTCTTATCTTACATGAAGGAAGTCATACAGTATTTGTTCTTTTGTGACTGACTTATTTTAGTCAGCATATCTTCAAACTCTATCCATATTGTAGCATGTATCAAGATTTTATTTCTTCTCTGGCTGAGTAAAATTCCATTGTAAGTATGTATCACATTTGTTTATTCATTTGTCTGCTGGTGGGCATTTAGGTTGTTTCCACCTTTTGGCTACTGTGAATAGTGCTCAATGAACACTGGTATACAAATACCAGCCTGAGTCTACTTTCAAGTCTGTTGGTTATATAGCTAGCAGTCATATGGTAGCTCTACATTTAGTTTTTTAAGGAACCACCAGACTGTGTTCCACAATAACTGTGCCATTTTGCATTTCCACCAGCAATTTATAAAGTTTCCAATTTCCACATATCCTGACTAGCATTTGTTATTTTCTGTTTTTTTTTTTTTTTTTTTTAAATCATCCTGGCATCTCCCTGTGGTTTTGATTTACATCCTTATAATGGCTGATTACATTGAGGATCTTTTCATTTGGTTGGTGGCCATCTGAATGTCCTCTTTGGTGAAATGTCTGTTCAAATCTTTTGCCCATTTTATGACTGGGTTGATTTTTTGTTTTTAAGTTGTCAAAGTTTCGTATAAATTTTGGTTAGAAGATTCTTATTGGATATATGGTTTTGGAAGCATTTTCCCAGTTGGCAGCTTGACTCTTCACTTTCTTGGTAAAGTCTTTTGACGAACAAAAGTTTTGAATTATTATGAAATCCCAATTGTTTATTTTGTCTTTTGTTGTTACCACTTTTGTTATTAGATAACCTGCTGTTGAAAGGAAGTCTGAGAATTTTGTGAAATCTAAAAATTTTATGATTTTAGTTTACACATTTAGGTTCTTAATCCATTCTTCAATTTGTTTTTGTGTACAGTGTTAGGCCAAAGAAATATTTATTGAGTTGAATTCATGAAGTATAAAAATACAAACTACACTGGAAAATAATATTCCACTTTCAGACAGAAACTAGTTAGGAAATGTCAAAATTTTGGAAGTATAATATGTAAAGCTTTTAAAGATTATAACAGTAGGTGTTGTCTGTATATATACACACACGTATATAGTTTGTTTACACACAAATTTGTTGTATATGTATTTTCTTTATATAATTTTTTCCACAGTTTTGAGTCCTCAACTATTACTTTAAAGTCCTGGAACTAGATCTTCATAATACTCTAGATTTAACAACACTTAATAACCTTTTCAAAATATCCCTACTGTATAAAAATTACTGCAATATTTTCCTCACAGATTTACTCAATATGTTTTTCTTAATTATACCCATCCTAACTATTATCTAAAATGAGGGTGTCATTAGTATGTATCTTTGTTGGATATTTTTAATCACTTATCCAAGAATAAAGGAGCTGTAGTGGCACAATGCTTCGCTGGTAACCAAACTTTGGTGGCTTTGTGATTACAACTAAGAAAACCTATGGGCAGTTTTACGTTGTCACATGGAGTTGCTATGAGTCGGAATCAACTTGATGGTAGCATAAACAACAAAAAAGATCCAAGAACAGTGTCGATTGAGAAAACAGTGTGGTAACTTCACTACTTATTTTCCAGTCAGCGTCTACCCTCTATGCTGCTGGAGCAAAGAGAAAAAAACCTTTATAGAGAACTTACTTTTAATTGCGACCCCAAGAATCAGTATCTCTATTAACAGGGACGAGGGCTTCATTTTCTCCTAAGCAGCTCTTCCTTGCTGTAACACAGTGTGAACTAGGTGGCTGGCCCACAGGTGTCCTCTTCTCAGGATTGTGATTTGGTTGCTAAGCAACTGTTTCTTTATTCTTGAGTCAATGGACTCCAAGGAAGTTCCTTCCAACATGGAATAAAGACAACTGCTGGAGTAAGCAGACTGTGGGAGGGAATCATAATTAGTTGGCTACTCCTCTTGTTAGAGAGATGGTATAGATTTGAAATAGATAGGGGTTGCCACCCGAAACAAAAGGAAGGGACTAGAAATCTAATTTGTACCAGCCCACACTAATGTTCAACCACATTCAGAACGGTTGGAATTTCTTCTATGTTACTCTAGAGGTGCCAAAACCTGTTGTCATCAAGTTGATTCTGACTCAGAGTGACCCTATAAGTCAGAATAGAACTGCCACATAGGATTTCTGAGGAGAAGCTTGTGGATTCGAAGTGCCAACCTTTTGGTTAACAGCTGAGCTCTTAACAACTATGCCACTAGGGTTCCCACTCTCAAAGTGCAAAATGCGTGATTAAGTACATGAGCTGAACTGACATCCTAATCTACCATCTCAAGGCTGGGTCAGACAAAAAAATATGTGAGCCAAGTCTGTTTCCAGTCTGGATGGAAACCTTTATCTTCTGTTCAAATTAGGAAGCCCTGGGCCTTTACAACAACAAATGTGAACAAATCCAAGGTACAAATGGCCTTGTTTAAAAATCTCTTCTATACTGGCTAAAGCAATATGGGCATTTACAGGTGAATGCGCATAAGGCCGGGACTAGAAATCACAGTCAACAGTTAGGGAATAAGCAGGGAAATATTAAGAATATCTAAGGAATGGAGTTGGAACTTTGATGACACAGCAGATACGAGCTACAAATGCTCGTTGAAACCCTGAGAGTTGGAATCCATCAGATGCTCTGTGGAAACACTATGCGGCAGTTCTGTTCTATCCCGTAAGATAACTGAGTCAAAATCAAATCAATGACAACAGATTTTCTGTGCAATAGAGAGAGCTGAGATCTAAAATACATCCACTTATACATATATTCACATAATTATGTTAGAAATAGACACATTTAATGTCTATTTTCAGGTTTACTAAGCGTATTAGTAAATACTTGTGGTTGTAACAAATTACTACAAATTTATTAAAAATCAAAACAACAGAAGTTTATTCTCTTAAAGTTCTGAAGGTCAGAAGCCCAAATGGAGTCTTGCTAGACTGGGTTTTGGCAGACTAGAATCAAGGTATGGAAAGGGCTGGTTCATTCTGGGTGCTTCAGGGACAATCAGTGCTTTGTCTGCAATTTTCCAGCTTCTGGTAGCTGCTGACATTACTTGTTCCGTACCTGCATCACTCTGATACCTACCCCACTGTTACATTGCCTTCTCTTTTGTTGTCTAATCTTTATCTTTCTTCTTTTCAAGGACACTTATGATTACATTTAGGGCTTGTTTTAGTCAGCTAGTGCCACTCTAACAGAAATACCACAGAGTGGATGGCTTTAACAAAGGAAGGTTTATTCTTACATAGTCTGGTAGGTTGTAAGTCCATATTCAGGGTGTCCGCTCCAGGGAAAGGATTTCCCCTTGTCGGCTCTGGAGCAAAGTCCGGTATTGCATCAGTCTTTGTCCAGGGAGCCTCTTGGCGCAGGAACCTCAGGTCCGAAGGACATGCTCTTCTCCCAGTGCAGATTTCTTGATGGTGCGAGGTTCCCCCTTCTCTCTTGTTTCTGTTTCCTTTTATCTCATGCAGGCTGAAAGGATCAAGGGTGGGGCAAGTCATACTCCAGGGAAACTCCCCCCACAGTAGAGCAAGGAAGTAATCCTATGCAGGAATTTACAGCTCCTTTAGCATACAGTTTAGTGAAACCACACAATGGAGGACAGTCCCAAGATACTGGGAATCATGTCCCAGTCACACAGCTGCACATATTTTTTGGGGGGACACAATTCAACCCATGACAGGGCTCATCCAGATAATCTAGAATAGTCTCTCCATTTTCAAGATTCTTAATCACATGGACAGAGTCCCTTTTGCTATACAAGGTAACATTTATAGGATCCAGGGTTTATCTTTCAGGACATCATTCAATCGAACATGGCACTGAATGTCTTTTCCTTTCACCAAGACACTTTAAAATTGAACTTTCCATATAAACTTCTCGTGGTGCAGTGGCACAGTGGTTAATTGATAACTAAAAGATCAGCAGTTCAAGTCTACCAGATGCTTCTTGCAAATGTCATAAGGCAGTTCTGCCCTGTGCTATAGAATCATTGTAAGTAGTAACTGACTCAATGGCAATGGGTTTTGTTTTAGTAGCTTCCACAGTTTAGATTGTCTAAATATAATTTATTCAAGCTGTGAGAAACGGCTTTCATTAAATATTCTCCAAATAAATATATATATTTTTATTATGTTGATTCAGTGAAAGTATCCACTCTAAATCATTTTTGCATACCTGCTCTTCTGCTCTCCTTGCCCCTTGACAACACACTCATCCTTTTCATTTTAGGTTTGTTGTATCCTTTTAACAAGCTTCTGCCCCCTTCTCTCCAACCTCTTCTCTCCTATCTAGAAAGAGACCAGTAGGACAGCATCCTATAAATGCATAGAACCATGAAGTACATCCGCCATATGGTTACATTGTGTCCCCGAGTCTAGTCCGGTTTTGTCCAAAGAGTTGACCTCAGTACTGTTTTCTAGACAGGGGCAGTAAGGATATGGGGTTATGCTCGCACAGGATCCTCCAGGCTATCAGACCATCAGTCATGGTTTTTTAGTAGAGTCCTTGAGCTGGACCCTTGTTTTTCTCATGTTGCCACAGGGACTCAACAGTGTGTGCCCCATCATGACTGTCTTTGGTGGTGGTGAGGCACCTTCTGGTTTTTGGTCCCATGTTGATACAGTCTCCCACGACATGGGTTCTTCTGTCTTCTGGGAACTTTTTTCCTTGTATCTTTGGTGTTCTTGGTGATCATCTCTTCTGGTTGAGTTGGGACCATTGGGTGTACCTCAGATGGCAGTTTGCTAGCTTTCAGACCCCAGATGGCACTCACCAATATGGGGTGCTGAAGACACTCTTAGCAATAGGCTAATTATGCCAATTGACCTCAATGTACCCCAAGAGCAAAAACTCCATACCCCCCCATGCTACATTATCCTTGCTATATTGGGTTGAGGTTAGAAGAGCTTTCAGTTTATGGTGAAGTCCAGTTAAATTGATCTACTTTCTTCTGTGTGCTGTCAGTACTTTGACTTAACCAAAATTCTATTAACTATTTAATCTATGATCAACTTTTGCCCCCCTCCCTACACTTGGAGCCATCAGAGACTCTTCTTTTGTACATAAACATATTTTTAAGTCCTTATAGCAGATGTCTCAAATGATATTTGTCCTTTTACCACTGACTGATTTCACTCAGCATGATATCTCCCAATTGAACCCACATTGTGAGATGTGTCCTAAAGTCATAATTTTTGTTTATCATTGCATTGTGCTCCATTGAGAATATGTACCATAGTTTGTTTACCATTCATCTGTTGATGGGCATCTAGGTTGATTCCACCTTTTTGCTATTGTGGACTGTGCTGCAGTAAACATTTAATGTTCATGTGTCTGTAGGATAAATTCCAAGCTGTGGCATTACTGGATCAAATGGTCTACCTATTTCTAGCTTTTTAAGGAAGCACCAGATTGCTTTCCAAAGAGGTTGTATAATTTTGCAATCCCACCAAGCGGTGTAGGGGAGTTCCAGTCTCTCCACAGTCTCTCCAGAATTTGTTATTTTGCATTTTTTAGATGATGGCCAACCTTATTGGAGTGAGATGGTATCTCATTGTAGTCTTGAT
Organism: Heterohyrax brucei; assembly: GCA_028571685.1. Taxonomy (NCBI): domain Eukaryota; kingdom Metazoa; phylum Chordata; class Mammalia; order Hyracoidea; family Procaviidae; genus Heterohyrax; species Heterohyrax brucei. The sequence continues at coordinate 9,863,371 of CM053156.1, forward strand.
TTGTCTGATAGCTAATGATTGTGAGCATTTCTTCATGTATCTTTTGGCTGCCTCCATGTCCTCTCCAGTAAGTATCTGTCCATCTACTTTGCCCATTGCTTAGCTGTGTTATTTACTTCTTTCTTGCTGATATTTTGCAGTACCTTGTAGATTATGGAGATCAGACATCAGTCAGACATGTAGTTACCAAATATTTTTTCCCATTCTATAGGTGATCTTCCAACTATTTTGATAAAGTTTTTGGATGAGCAAAAGTGTTTGATTCTCAGTAGTTCCTATTTATCTATTTTCTCTTCTGTTGATTGTGCTTTGTCAGATTTTGAAGTTTGTCTAAGCTCTGTGTTATAACTTCCATCACTGAACATTTTTTTTCTTGCACGATCCTTATCGTTTTAGGTTTGATGTTTAGGTCCTTTATCTGTTTTGAGTAAGTTTTTGTGTAAGGTGTGAGAGATGGGTCTTCTTTCAGTTTTTTTTGCAGAGGGATATCCAATTTCACCAACACTATTTGTGAAACAGATTGTTTTTATCCTAGTTTACAATCTTAGGGCCTTCATCGAATATCAACTGTTCATAAGAGGATGACGCCATCACCAGGATCTCAACTCTGTTCCTTTGGTCTGTATGTCTCTTTTTGTATCAGTACCAGCCTGTTTTGAGTACTGTGGCAGTATGATAATTTCCAAGGTCGGGTCGTGTGAGGCCTTCCACTGTGTTCCTCTTCTTCAGCAGTGCTTTACTTATCCAAGGTTTGTCAGCTTTCCAAAGGTGGTGATTTGTTTCTCTATCCCATTAAAAAAAATGATACTGGAGTTTGTATTGGGATTGCACTGTATATGTAGACTGCTTTAGGTAAAACAGACATTTTCACAATGTTAAGTCTTCCTACCCACAATCAGGGTAGGTTTCTCCATTTATGTATGTCTCTTTTGCTTTCTTGCACTAAAGTCTTGTGTTTCTCTCTGTATAGGTCTTCTATTTCCCTGGCTAGATTTATTCCTAGGTATTTTATCTTTTGGGGGGCTATGGTAAATGGTACTGATTTGGTGATTTCTTCTTGAATGATCTCTTTGTTGGTATAAAGGAATCCTACTGATTTACTAATGTTTATCTTACATCATGATACTTTGCTGAACTCCTCTATTAATTCCAGTAGTTTACTTACAGATTTATTAGGATTCTCTGTATATATAGCCATATCATCTGCAAATAGGGAGATTTTTTACTTCTTCTTTGCCAGTGAGGCTACCCTTTATTTCTTTGTCTTCTCAAAGTGCTCTGGCTAGAACCTGTAGTACAATGTTGAATAGAAGTGGTGAGAGTGGTCACCTTTGTCTAGTTCCCGTTCTGAAAGGGAATTCTTTCAGTGTCTCTCCATTCAGAACTATGGAGGTGGTTGGCTTTGCATAGATGCCCCCCTATTGCATTGAGCAATCTACCCTGTATTCCTATTTTGCTGAGAGTGTTTAGCATGAATGGGTGTTGGACTTTGTTGAATGCCATTTCTACATCAATGAACAAAATCAGGTGATTCTTATCTTTTGTGTTATTTATGTGGTTGATCATATTAATTGTTTCTCTGATGTTGAATCAGCCTTGCTTCCCTGATATGAATCCAGTTTGGTTACGATGAATTATTTTTTTGATACGCTGTTGAATTCTATTGGCTAGGATTTTGTTGATGATTTTTGCATCTAGGTTCATGAATGACATTGGTCTGTAATTTTCTTTCTTTGTGGGATCTTTCCCTGGCTTTAGTATTAGGGTTATGCTGGCTTCATAGAATGAATTGGGGAGTATTGTATCCTTTTCTATGCTTTGATGTAGTCTCAGTAGTATTGGACTCATCTCTTTGAAAATTTGGTAGAATTCTCCAGTGAAGCCATCAGGGCCAGGACTTTTTTTGGTTGTTTTTTTTTTTTTTGATGACTTTTTCAATCTCTTCTTTTGTTATGGGTTTATTAAGTTGTTCTACTTCTCCTTGTGATAATTTTGGTAGGTGATATGAATAGGAATTTGCCTATTTCCTCTTGGTTTTCAAATCTGCTACAGTACAGTCTTTTCTAGTATTCTGTTAGGATACTTTCGATTTCAGTTGGGTCTGTTGCGACCTCTCCCATTTCATTTCTTATTTGGGTTATTTGAGTTATTTGATTTCTCTCCTGCTTTTCTTTTGTAAAGAAAATAGTTTTGTAGCCAATGGTTTATCAATATTGTTGATCTTTTCAAAGAACTAGTTATTTCCCCCCAATTATTGTTCTATTCTCTCATTTAGTTCTGCTGTAATCCTTATTATCTGTTTTCTTCTAGTGCTGAGGGGTTCCTCTGTTGTTCTCTTTCTACTTGTTCAAGCTGTAGGGTTTATTTTTTGGTTTGGGTTCTTTCTTGCTTCCAGATGTGTACATTTATAGAGATAAACTGACCTCTAAGCACTGCTTTAGCTGTATCTCATAGGTTCTGGTAGGATGTGTTTTCATTCTCATTGGATTCCATAAATTTCTTTATTTTGTCCTTGATTTCTTCTATAACCCGTGGTTTTTTGAGCAAGGTGTTCAGTTTCCAGGAGCTCAAATTTATACCTGTGATATTTCTGCTATTGATTTCAACTTTTATGGTCCAAGAAGATGCTTTGCAATTATTTGGTGGTTTGGATTTTGTTGAGAGTTGCTTTATGCCCTAACACTTGGTCTTTTCTGTAAAATGTTCCATGTGCATCAGACAAGAAGCTGTACTAATCTGTTGATGGTTGAAGAGTTCTGTATATGTCAATAAAGTCTAGTTGTTTTATTGTTGCTATAAGAAATATATCTTTCCTGAGATTTTTTCTGAATGATCTGTCCATTACTCAAAGTGGAATGTAGAAGTCTCCAACTATTGTGATCTGTCTCATTTTTGAATGTCATCAGTGTTTGTTCAGTGTAGTTCGATGCTCTGGTATTGGGTCTATAAATATTTAATACTGTTATATCCTGCTTATGTATTGAGCCTTTCTGCAAAATATAGTGACCATCCTAGGCCATAAAGATGGCTCACACATTAAAATCTATTTTATTTGAGATTAGTATTGCCATTCCTGCTCTTCTTTGTATGTTGTTGGCTTGGTGTATATTTTTCCATCCTTTTATTTTCAGTTTGTTCATATCTTTGAGTCTTAGGTGTGTTTCTTGTATGCATCATATAGATGGGTTGTGTCTTTTGATCCATGATGTCATTCATTGTTTCTTTATTGGAACATTCAGTCCATTTACATTCAGCGTAATTATTGATAAATATGTCTTTAGTGCTGTTATTTTGCTGCATTTATTTTTGTGTTGTTGATGTTTTCTGCTTTTCTTAATATTCTGTTCTGGTCATTCTTTATGAGTTTACTTATTTTTTCAGTGTTGGTTTTCTGTTTGTTGAGACTCTTCTATTATCCTTCATTTTGATGTGTTGTTATTTTGTTTTGTGGCTACCCTTAAGGTCCTCCTTACCATTCTAAATTTAAACCAGACTTCAACTTCTGCATATCTTTTTAAATTTCTTCTTCATCTGAAAGGGGTATACCTGCTGTAATATGTCCCTCTTTTTAGTGCGGTGATGTCATCATTTTTGTGTTATGACCACTGGTTCCCTTCTTTTAGTAATGTAGTTCTGACTGAGCTGACTGACTTCCCTGTGTCATACATTGCCTCCTTAAATGTACACTTAATGTTTTTGTTTTTGTAACAAAAGAGCTTCTTTCAGTATTTCTTGTAGTTTTAGTTTGGCTTTTATAAAGTCTCTCAGCTTCTGTTTACCTGGGAATATCTTAATTTCACCATCATATCTGAGACACAATTTTGCAAGATACGTAATTCTTGGTTACAAGTTTTTCTCCTTCAGGGATTTGAAGGTGCCATCTCACTGCTTTCTTGCCAACATCATTTCTGCAGATAAGTCAGATGAAAGCCTACAGGGTTTTCCTCTGAATGTTAACTTTGTTTTGAGCCTTGCTGCCTTTAAGGATCTCTGTTTATAGTTCATTTTATTAAGCTTGATTATAATATGTCTTGATGTCTTTCTTCTGGGGTCTAGTTTTTGTAGCCTTTGATGTGCTTCTTGGATATCTGTGTTCTCTCATAATTTCAGGGAAGGGAAGTTTTCTGCCAGCAACTCTACAGCAGTGCTCTCTATATTTTCATTTATCACTCCTTGTTCAGGAATGCCAATTAGTCACAGAATATTTCTCTTAATAGAGTCCCACATATTTCTTAATACTTTTTCATTTCTCTTACTTCTTTTCTCTGATTTCTCCTCATAAATGCTGGTGTCAGTTACTCTATCCTCAAGGTTACTAAGTCTCACTTTCATCTCCCCAGTTCTGCTCTTTTGGCTTTGGATTGAACTGTCTCATTCTACCATTTTGTTATTGATCTGCTGGATTTCAGATCATTGATGTTCCCTCAGTTCAAACAGCTAACCTAAGTTTCCATTTTGTTTAATCTTTAGGGAGGCTCTATATAATTTTTTTGTACTCAACCTTCAATTGTTTCATAAAGGCTTTTTCATCTGGGAAGTTTTTTTTAATTCCTTATTTTGTGAGTTTTCAGGAGCCATGGTGGACTGCTTCTTTAAATGGTTAGCTATAGTCTATTGTCTGCATGCTACCTAGAAGTTGTTTGATTTCTCTGGTGCTACCTCAGCGGGAGCGGACGCATAGTTCTAAGAGAGGAGTTTGTTGCCAGCAATGTACTCTATGTATTCTAGTGACTGGCTGCAGGCAGACTCTTTGGGATGGCAGTCTCTGCCTCTTGGCTTGCAGAAATGGTGCCTTACTTATGGAGTCACTGGGGGACTATCAGTTGACCCTATGACGTGGGTTAGTAATGCATGGAGGAGAAGCTGCTGGGCCTCTCAAGTCTCATCTCCAGGTCTTATTTTAAAAGGTACTTTACTTCTAAGCAGGGAAGTCTAACTGCTGCCCAAAACAGTGAGGCTGTCAAGTGTAGCAGGACCTGCCTTCCAGCTAATGATGAAAGTACCTCATAGGTCATCCCCAGATGCTATGATGTAGTGAAAAGAGGGAGAGGTTAGGGTCTTCCTGCCATCCTCTGCCAGGCCCCAGCTGTGAATCTAGACACGAATTGTCTCAAATGTCAGTTTTCTGCTGGAGAAGCACTTGCTAGATAGGCTGCTGCCATTTGAGAAATAGCCACAGCTGAGGCCCCCCAACTGTGTGACTCTGCCTCCCAGCCAACCAAGGTGGTGTCCTAGCTGAGCTGCTCTTCCTGCCACGAAACAGCAGTCTCTGGTGTAGCTCTGAAAAGAGAGGATAGAGGGGCAGTGGTGCCCTCAGTCAGCAGCTTGGCTCTCAATTATGTGGTTGTCCTATGGACTGTCTCTCTGTTGCACTATACACTGTTTACTTATGTACTGCAGTTTGGTGTATTTGTCAGCTCATGCCCAGTTTCCACCTCCTGGATTACAATGAAGGCATCAGTACCTGCAGTTCTTTGATATGCTGAGTCAGCAGGAACAGGGGTCAGCGGCCTCTATGTCGTCCTTAAGAGGGGTATTGTAGTCCATTACTGGTGTCTAGTCAAATCTGACAATACTATGCCATGTCCTAGTGCTCCCTAGATGTCCACTGCTCCCTTCAGTTATCATTCCAGACCTTAGTGCCCAGAGTGAATTGAGGAGATGTGTGTCTAGTCCACCATCTCGGCCTTGCCTCCCAAATAAATATTTTTTTGGAGTCCTCATTCAGATCCAGAATTATCAGTATCATTAGGGAGGTGCTGTAGCCACCTATTTTCAGTAACACTGAGACAGCTTTACCTATATTCACTTCCCAGCCTATATTCCCTTAACCTTCCATTTTATTTAAAAGTTTTCTTTGGATCGTCACCTACTTGTTCTTCTTTGTAATTTATCAGAAAAGATTAAATGTCCTCTTGCATTCTAAGCCCATGTTTTCTTCTTTCACTCTGGTTTTATCTTCTTGTACTTTCTCTGGTATTTCACTCTAAGATTTACCTTCTTCTTAATTTAAACACTCTTTATGTCACCTTTCCTTTAAGAAAACCAAACAAAAAATTCCTTACCTCAAGTACACATTCAATTACTGTCTCCTTTACTTTTCCTTTAACACCTAGATATCTCACAAGAACAGTCCACAATCAGTACTTGCAGCTCTTTGCTGCTCACTTCTTCTTCAACTCCTTGTGTTTATTTTTACCCATTTTCATAGATCATACATCCAACTATCATTCATCAGTTCTCATCTTACTTGGCATCTGACAGTTTTGACTACAACACTTTCTAGAAAATATATAATTTTTTGTATGCTCTAAAAACTGAATTATTATTTTCCTACACCCTTTAGCACAACTTCTCATTCTTTCATCATTTATTCACCATTCGTTCAGGTACTGAGAACCTATTAAGTGCTAAAGATAAATAGTAAAAACACTTTGAGGTACTGTCTAGTTTCATTTTTAAGTTTTCACATTAAAATTAGGCCTTCCCCACAGGAACTTATTTTGATCATTAGCCAAGCCAAGCCAAGTGCCGTCGAGTCGGATCCGACTCATGGCGACCCTTTCTTTTTGCCAGCATCTTTATATGGGTGTTCATTTAGTGTTCATTCATTTAATAAATACTTACTGATAGTCTGGAAACCCTGGTGACATAGTAATTAGGTGCTATATCTACCAACCTAAAGGTGGCAGTTCAAACTCACCAGGCATTCCTTGGAAACTCTATGGAGCAGTTCTACTCTTCCCTACAGGATCGCTATGAGTCAAAATTGACTTCATTATAGTGGGTTTGGTTTGGTTTATTGATAGTCTATTATCTGTACAACAAATCATATGTGAGATATGTGGACAAAAATAACAAATACCATGCAGTAAGAACAAGATGTATTTAAGTAAATGAAATGCTCTAAGGGTTGATATGGCTGGAATCAAGAAATAGGGTTTGTAGTAGTGATGGGGTATGGTATACAATAAGGCTGGATTGTCAGACATTAGTCATTTCATTCCTGCACCACCAAAAAGTCATCAAACAATTTATAATAGTGAGGTAACATGACCGAATCTGCTGAGATGATTCTGGGTGATATAGACAATGGATAGAAGATGGGCAAAAGTAGATTTCAGTGTTATTTAGGAAGTCTTTGCAGTGATCTGGTTAAATCAAATTGAGCTTGCTGCATTGCTATTAGAAAATGGAAGGATCCAAGAACTACAAAATTAAGCAAGCATAGCAATGCATTTGATATAGAGTAAACTTGTAAGAGACACTAGGGATAAAGCATAGGTTTCCGGATTGTTTAAGTTAATATGTGATAGAGTCATTCAAAGAGGCAGAGAACACTGTCAAAGCATGGGAGACAGATCATGAGTTCAGTATTATGCATGTTGTATTTCAACTTTTGAGACATTAAATATTACTATCTAATAATTATTGAATGCTAATGGTGTTTTTTTGTTTTTTCAGGGTAATTAATGCCAACTTTGGAAACAAATGTCTTCTAAATATTAATGCCTTACTCTGGGGGTCAGTTCTACCCTGGCCCCTAGGGTCGCCATGAGTCCGGATCTGACTCAATAGCACTTGGCTTTGGCTTGGCTACCAAAATAAAAATGTATTTCTTGTTTATACAACAGGGTGACATAGTGGTCCTTATAACCTTGAGTTACTACTCCAAGCAGTGACTCAGGGATCTCAGCTCCTTCTGTTTTCAGATGATGTTTCTGAGATAATTGTGGCAAGGAGAAAGAGAATGTGAACTGCTGCATAGGGAGTCTGATAGTCAGCTGCAGAAGTTGCATATGTCATTTCTGCCCCATAATGCATCTAAAATGTAGTTACATGCCCTAACTAACTGCAAAGAAGGTTATGGAACACAGTTTTCTTATGTGTCAAGAGAAAGAAAACAATAAGTATATCCCTGTACCTTTACTATGTGGTAGTGTGTTTTTTTGTTTTAACATATATAATCCTCACAGCAGTGTTATAAGGTAGGTATCATAATATCGCCTCCATGTAATTAATGAGAAAACCAAGGCACAGCACATTTAACTAATTTATTAAGCATCATGTAGCCAATGTTGGAATAGTCCTTTCCTTTTCTTAACAGACAAGAGATGTTCACAGCCAAGCAGTTTCACTGTCCCATTTTTACCAGGAATCAGACAGCTTCCTTCATTTCATTCTGTCTGTCTCTTTCAGTTTAAAATGACAGTGTTTCAGCTGAGGTGGTTGACTGGATCCACAGGTCACACAGCTAATTTCTTTAGCAAATGATTGTGTTTAGACTATTAATGTTCTTCTCAGAGCACGTTTTCTTAATTTTCACAGTAGGATCTTACAAGTCTTCAAGTTCTGCTTTCTTTTTACACAGATGTCACTGCTCATTTTACTACAAGCAGTAAGGAAAAACCACTACACCCTCTAAATATGGTTAGACATCGCCTCAGACAAATATCCAATCCCATTACTAATAGGTGCTACTGTCCACAAAACATTCAAACATAATTTAGCCAAGTTCTTTGCTAATTTATAAGGATTGCCTTTCCTCCAGCATCTAATAACCTGTTCATCATTTTCTTTTAAGTCCTCACCAGAAGCACACTTAACATCCACATTTCTAGCAATAATATATTCATGATTATGGAATATTTCTCTATAGGTTCCCTCATTTCTTTCTGAATCACCTGTTAAGTCCACAATCATACCAACAGCCTCTTCAAGGTAATTTAGTCTTTTACTCTCAAGCATCTCAAAAATTTTCCAGCCTCTGCCTGTATGGGTACACAACAAAGAGTTCTTGATGAAATGGGAGAAAAGTGGGGTACAGAACTTGAACCGTCTTAAAAAGACCAGATGATGTTTTTTACAAACTGCAGTATTTCCAGAAGTCATGGACCAAGACTCTTTCTGTTAGCTCAAACTGAAACCTTTCCCCTAATCTTAAGACCAAGATTAGACTGGACTATAAACATAAGGCGATACTGGTGAAGAGTGTGCTTCTTGCTTTAAAAAGATGCATGAGACTAACTGGGCAGCTCCTGTTCAGAATTAACATGAGTGGACAAATGGGACTGGAGTTAGCTGAACAGATATGTGAAATATAGGGTGCTTTCACCATCTAGGGAGAGTAGTTAGAGGTGCACAGCAATGTATGTGTAGGTTTTTATATGAAAAATTGACTTTGATTGTACACTTTCACTTAAAGCACAACAAAATATTAAAACAAAAAATCCAGCCTCTACCTACTACTCAATTCCAAAGCAATTTCTACATATTTAGGTATTTGTTAGTACAATATGTTCATTCTCCGGTACCAAATTCTCTTATTATTTCCTAAGGCTGCCATTGCAAAGTACCATAAAATAGGTGGTCACAAAGGAAAAAAAATAGGGGGCGGAGTCCAGATGGTGGACTAAGCCCACGTCTCCTTATGTCACTCTGGAAACCAAGACCTGAATTGATAATCAAACAGAGCCTTCGGATCACCTAATCAGCCTCAGGACACGGCACAGAGCTGTTAATTGGGACTTCACACCACTCAGCGAAAAACCTCCTCTCTCTATGACCCCCGCTCCCGGCTAGCCCCGGCTCTCACGGACGGAAGGTAAATGCACCGTTTTGACTTTTTTTTCCTCAGTCTCGGCTGGCGGGCGGAGCTGGGTCTTGCCCGGCGGCTGGACTCAGACACGCTGCTGGGGGGATAGGCAGGCGAAATTCCCATATTCTGAGAGCCAGGCTCGGGACTCTGTTAAACTAGACACTTTGAGCCTTTTGTATTGTAGCTGCCTCAGCGGGGTTTGCGCAGAGCTCCGCGTTCAGGGTGCGGGACGCCATGTTGGTACCAAGATTTTAGCGAGACCTCGTTCTTGGCCTGGGAGCCAGCGCCTGCAAACGGAACAGCGCTTCTCCGTCAGAAAAGTAGTGATTTTGCACAGTGCTGCCTACACTGGGGGCCCTGCAACAGAAGCAGAGGAATCACTACCTCTCGGCACCTTTAGCCCCTCTGTCTGCTGCCTGTGTGGAGGACGCCATCTTGGATATGGTGGCCGCAGCTGGACCTAATTCTTAGCTTGGGAGCCAGAGCTGGCCCACAGGAGAGCGTTTTTCTATCACAAAACCAGTACTCGACGCAGTATTGGCTAAGGCGAGGCCCTGTCAGCAGAGGCCAACAGGGCAGTAGCATTGCTGCATTCTGAACTAGTTTGTTATCATCTGGGGTTGGATATAGTGGTGCTTACTTTGTCGGATGAGAAGAGGGACCTCTACACCTGAAGACCTAACTGAATTGTGAACTGGTTAGATACGTTTTGCTTTAAATTTGAAGACAGCCTAGAGAAACATTTGCAATCCATCCTCATAGAACCTCTTCCAGCCTCTATATACTCACATGGGACCCCAAAAGCAACAGACAATTGTGGCATACAAGCAATCACTCATGGCTTCAGAAGGCTCCCAAACAAAGCAACCAAGGAGTTTTCCAGACGAAGAAACTTCTATGAAAGCATCATGAAGTGAATACAAATTGCTTATATACAGAGCCCTTCTAGACCTTATACAAAATGCAGCAGAACAAAAGGAAAAATTAAGCAAGTTGTTCGATCTGAGGGAACACCAGTACTCTGAAATCCAACAGATCAAGAAGAAAATCAAAGACATAGAAACTTCCATGCAAAGCCAAGAAAACAGAATGGAACAAATGGAGAAAAGAATTTCTGACTTGGAAGACAGAGCTACTAATGCCAGTGTCTATGAGCACAAATCAGAAAAAAGAAGCAAGAAAAATGAAGAAACATTAAGAAGCATGTGGGACTCTATTAAGAGAAACAACCTTCGATTAATTGGAGTCCCTGAACAGGGTGAGACATCTGAGAACACAGAGAGTATTGTTGCTGAGCTGCTGAAAGAAAACTTCCCAGAAATCATGAAGGAAGAGAATACAGACATCTCAGATGCATAACGTACGCCACCCAATATAGATCTCAAAAGAAAGACTCCAAGACATATTATAATCAAGCTTAACAAAATGAAACACAAGCAGCAACCCTTAAAGGCAGCAAGAATCAAAGCAAAGCTAACATTCAGAGGGAAACCCTGTAGGCTCTCGTCAGATTTCTCAGCAGAAACCATGCTGGCACGGAGACAGTGGCATGACACATTCAAAGTCTTGAAGGAGAAGAACTTCAAAACTATCTTTCAAATACGAAAATGTAATTAAGACATTCCCAGATAAATAGAAACTCAGAGACTTTGAAAAAACCAAACCCAAAACAAGAAATACTGAAAGAAGTTCTTGGCTTTAGCTTAGAAGAACGAAACCACTAACTTTATATTTTAGAACGACACACTACTCAATACTCTACTCATTTAGGGAAGGCTCCAAAGTAAATCACAGCTTTGATTTGGAAAGAAGCAATCTAGTGATCATCATGAAAAATATGGTGTCTTCATAATAAAAAGAGGGATGTATTACAGTCGTTATAGTCCTTCCAGATGGAGAGGAAGATAACAAGACTGGTAGTAATTAAAATTGGGTTTATAAATAGTTTATTAAGGGGGTTCATAGGGGCAGCTGTAAAGCACAACAAAGATGTATCATACCATTTCAAGAAATCTAACACACGAGTCTCAACAACTATAAAACCAGCTCTGAAAAAGGTGAAAAAGCAGCTCACAAAAAAGAGTGTCCCAGAACAGACTAATAAGAACAACAGAGAAAACATCAACGTAAAAATAAACATATCACAATGGTAGCAGTTGAACACATACCTATCAATAATTACATTGAATGTGAATGGACTGAATGCTCCAGTAAAGAGACACTGAGTGTCATCTTGGATCAAAAGACACGACCCATCCATATGTTGTCTACAAGAAACTCACTTGAGACCTAAAGACAGGAACAAGCTGAAGATTAAAAGATGGAAGAATATATATCAAGCTAACAATGGACAAAGAAGAGCAGGGGTGGCAATTCTAATCTCTGACAAAATCAATTTTATTGTCAAATCCACCATTGTGGACAAAGATGGACACTATTTATTGCTGAAAGGTTCAGTACACAAGCAAGACTTAACTATATTAAATATTTATGCACCTAATGTCAGAGCACCTAAATACGTTGAAGAAACACTGACTACACTCAAAAGAGAGTTAGATGACTCCACAATAATAGTGGGAGACTTTAACACTCCACTCTGATTACTAGACAGATCATCTAGAAAAAAGCTCAGTAAAGATACAGAAGACCTCATTGACACAATTAACCATCTAAACCTCATTGATATATACAGAAATTTCCACCCATCAGCAGACAACTACACCTTCTTCTCCAGTGCACATGGAACATTCTTCAGAATTGACCACGTGATAGGCCATAATGCAATGCTCAACAAAATCCATAACATTGAATTACTGCAAACCATCTTCTCAGATCATAAAGCCATGAGAGTTGAAATCAATAGCAGAAAAAACATAGATAGAAAGTGGAACTCTTGGAAACTGAACAACATCTTGCTCAAGAAAATATGGTTTATAGAGGAAATCAAGGATGAATTAAAGAAATTCATGGATTCCAATGAGAACGAAAACACTTCCTACTAGAACCTATGGGATACAGCCAAAGCAGTGCTCAGAGGTCTGTTTATCTCCATAAATGCACACATCTGGAAGGAAGAAAGAAACCAAATCAAGGAACTAACACTACAGCTTGAACAAGTAGAAAGAGAACAACAGAGGATCCCCTCGGGCACCGGAAGAAATGAGATCATAAAGATTAGAGCAGAACTAAATGAATTAGAGAATAGAAAAACAATTGAAAAAAATTGAAAAGACCAAAAGTTGGTTTTTTGAAAAGATCAACAAAATTGATAAATCACTGGCTAAACTTACTAAAGAAAAGCAGGAAAGGAAACAAATAACCCAAATTATAAATGAGAGGGGAGTTGTCACCACAGACGCAACAGAAATCAAAAATATCATAACAGAATACTATGAAAGGCTGTACTCTAACGAATTTGAAAACCTAGGGGAAATGGACCAATTCCTTGACTCATACCACCTACCCAAATTATCACAACGTGAAGCAGAACAACTTAATAAACCCATCACAAAGGAAGAGATTGAAAAGGTCATCAAAACACTGCCAACCAAAAAAGTCCAGGCCCAGATGGCTTCACGGCAGAATTCTACCAAGCATGTAGAGAAGAGTTATCCCCAATACTATTGAGACTATTTCACAGTATAGAAAGGGATGGAGTACTCCCAAACTCATTCTATGAAGCCAGATACCTAACCCAGTGAAACCTAATAACCCTGATACCTAAGCCAGTGAAAGATCCAACAAAGACAGAGAACTACAGACCGATATCACTCATGAACCTAGATGCAACAATCTTCAACAAAATTCTTGCCAATAGAGTACAACAACATATCAAGAAAATAATCCATCATGACCAAGTGGGATTCATACCAGGGATGCAAGGCTGGTTGAACATCAGGAAAACAATTAATGTGATTAACCACATAAATAACACAAAAGACAAACATCACCTGATTTTGTCCATTGATGCCGAAAAGGCATTTGATAAAATCCAATACCCATTCATGCTAAAAACTCTTAACAAAATGGGCATAAATGGCAAATTCCTCAACACAATAAGGGCCATTTATACAAAGCCAATTGCCCACATCATTCTGAATGGAGAGAGACTGAAAGACTTTCCCCTGAGATCAGGAACTAGACAAGAATGCCCACTGTCACCTCTCCTATTCAACACTGTGCTAGAAGTTCTAGCCAGAGAAATTCGACAAGACGAAGAAATAAAAGTCATCTGCATTGGCAAAGAGAAAGTTAAAATCTCTCTGTTCGCAGATGATATGATTGTATATGCAGAGAACCCCAAGGAATCTATAAGTAAGCTACTCAAACTGATAGAAGAGTTCAGCAAAGTCTCAGGATATAAGATAAACATAAGTAAATCAGTAGGTTTCCTTTATACCATCAACGAGACTGTTAAGGAAGAAATTATCAAATCAATACCATTTACGATAGCCCCTAAGAAGATAAAGTACCTAGGAATTAATCTAACCAGAGAAACAACAGACCTTTACAAAGAGAACTACAAGCCCTTACTACAAGAAACTAAGAGAGACTCAGATAAATGGAAAAACCTACCCTGCTCATGGATAGGAAGACTTAACATTGTGAAAATGTCTATTTTACCGAAAGCAATTTATTTATATAATGCCATCCCAATACAAGTTCCAGCATCATTTTTTAATGAGATGGAGAAACAAATCACCAATTTTGTTTGGAAAGGGAAGAAGCCCCGGATAAGTAAGATACTACTAAAGAAGAAGAACACACTGGGAGGCCTCTCATTATCCGACCTTAGAACATACTACACTGCCACAGTGGTCAAAACCGCCTGGTACTGGTACAAGAACAGACAGATTGATCAATGGAACAGAATTGAGACCCCAGAGATGACACCATCTGCCTATGAACAGTTGATATTCGACAAAGGCCCTAAGACATTAAACTGGGGTAAAAACAAGTCTCTTCAACAAATGGTGCTGGCAAAATTGGTTATTCATGTGCAATAAACTGAATCAAGATCCATATCTTACACCTTATACAAAAACCAACTCTAACTGGATAAAAGACCAAAATATCAAACCTAAAACGATAAAGCTCATCCAAGAAAAAGTAGGAACAACAATGGAAGTTTTAATACACAATGAGGACAGACTCCAAAATCTGTCAAAGAAACCTCAATCAACAGAAAATAGATAAATGGGAACTATTAAGAATCAAACACTTTTGCTCATCCAAAGACTTTATTAATAGAATTAAAAGAACACTCACAGAATGGGAAAAAATATTTGGCAACTCTATGTCAGACCGACACCTGATCTCCATAGTCTATAAGATACTACAAAATATCAAGAAGAAGAAGATAAACCATCCAATTAAGCAATGGGCAAAGGAGATGGACATACACTTTACTAAAGAGGAGATCCAGGCAGCCAAAAAACACATGCGAACATGTTCACGAACTTTAGTTATTAAAGAAATTCAAATCAAGACAACAATGAGATACCATCTCACCCCAACAAGGTTGGCCATGATTTAGAAAACACAAAACAACAAATGCTGGAGAGGCTGTGGAGAAAGTGGAAGCCTCCTACACTGTTGGTGGGGTTGCAAAATGATCCAGCCTCTTTGGAAGGCAATCTGGCGCTTCCTTAAAAAAATGGATATTGATATACCATTTGACTCAGTAATTCCACTACTTGGAATATATCCTACAGATTCAAGGCCTTTCACACCAACGGACACATGCACCAGAATGTTTATCGCAGCACAGTACACGATAGCAAAACGATGGAATCAACCCAGATGCCCAACAATAGAAGAATGGATAAGTAAACTGTGGTACATATACTCAATGGAGCACTACGCAATGATAAAGAATAACGATGATTCCAGGAAACATCTCTTAACCTGGTTTCAACTGGAAGACATTATGTTGAGTGAAAGTCGTCAGCGACAAAAGGAGAAATACTGTATGAGACCTCTACGATAAGATCTCAAAAACAGACTTGTGTATAGAAGAAAAGACTCTTTGACAGCTGCAAGGGAGGGGAGGAAGGGAGCGTGACGGGGGGAGGGTTTAGTTTAGATAGCTACTAGAAATCTAGTTGGGAAAAAGCGGTGACAGCACACATTAGGAACAAGAACAACATTAAGTGGACTTCAGCATAACTTGAGTACTCCTTCCATCTTAACTCAATACTGCAAGGATAGAGTAGCTGGGGCGGGGGGCAGGGGGCCATGCTCTTAGGCGAATTCCATGCCAATTGGCACAACTGGCGTTTTGCTGAGAGAGCTCTCTGCACCCCACATTGGTGAGTGGCGTCTGGGGTCTTAAACGCTGCCAAGTTGCCATCCAAGGACACATCAGATGGTCCCAACTCAGCAGGAAAGGATGCTCACCGAGGACCAAAATGAGATGCGGTAAAGACAACCGAGAAGGCGGAGAGACCCACAAGAGTGGGTGCCTACATCGACTTGGAACCGGAAGAACTGGATGGTGCCCGGCCACCACCAGTGATAGCCACTACGATGGTGCTCACAGAGAGGAGTCTCACTGGCAACACAAGAATAAAGAGGTGCATCATGAGATCTCCACTAAAAGACCTCAGTTAATGGTCCAGCGGTTTTGCGGTTCCTCTGAGAGCATGGCCCCCGGCCCTGATGCTGCCCTTTCCCATAAATTATAACAAAGGTCCACTCTTTGGACAGGAATGGATTGGACCTGGCAAGGCAATGACCATATATTGGAAGCACTTTATGGTTCTATACATCTATAGGATATCATCTTGCTGACCTCTGGCTGCAGGGAGTGGACGGACAGGAGGGGAAAGGAGACTGTTGGAAGGATGACATGTATGGAGCAAAGAGGAATAGTGTGCTGTCACCAGACAGGGAGAGGCGTGGAAGCTGCGTATAGGTGGGTATGTAAATTTATATGTGAATGTACATTTTCACTCAGTTATGTTAAATAAAAATTAAAAAAAAATACTTTCTCACAGTTCTGGAGTCTAAAACTCTGAGTTCAATGTACTTGCCATGCTTCTGAGGCAATACTGGGCATCCTTCTGAGGGCTTTGTGGAAAAAACTGTTCCAGCCTTTCTTTTAACTCCTAGTGGTTGCTGGCAATCTTTGGTTCTCCTTTGCTGTTTATAGCTGTATCATCACTTGGTACCTTGTCCTTGTGTATGATTCTGTTTTTCTGGTTGTTCTTTTATAAAAACCCAGTCAGAAGAATTAGGATTAATACCCATTATACTCTGGCTTGATCTTGTTTAATAGATGTAAAACTCTATTTCTAAAGAAGGTCACATTCACAGGTACAGGAGTTTGGGCTTCAACATCTTTTTTGGACAACACAGTTTAATCCATAACAGGAACTGAGAAAGAATGGTCAGAGAGGAAGGAGGTAAGTCAAAAAAGGCATGGAAATATTAAAATAATACTAGAAAGAGGAATGAAAAGTCATCAGTATCAAATGCTGCCAAGAGATCTTATAAGAGAAAAACTGGAAAAATGATCATTCAGCTAGGCACAGGAAGGCCATTCAATGCTCACTTTAGTGAGAGTGATTTCAGGTTACTGATGGGGATGGAACCAAGATTACAGTAGACTGAGAAGAAGGAAGTGAGATGTATGGAAACTGACATAGCAAGTACACATGACGTTTTTGAAGAAAAGGAGAATTTCCATCTGGAGGGAGATATGAGGTGGCGGGAAGGCTTTTTCCGTTGTTTTTTAAACACAGGAGAAACTTGAGAAAATTTAGAAGTTGGTGGATGTTCCATTTCTTCGAGTTCACATGATGGGAAGGATAATCAACAGTGCACTGTTTCTAACACAGGTGTAAGGACTGGTCCTAGGCAGGAGTAGAAATTGCTTCCATATTGTAACAGAAGGGAAGGTGTCCATATTGTGTACTTTCATGCAGATACATTTAGCACTGCTATGAACTCAGTGTCTTTCCCCCCAAATCTGCAATGCTCCAGTATTGCCTAATATAATTACTATTCTCCTCCTTACCTATACCAGGGAATACTCGTCTTCTTTCTCTTTCTTACTTTCCCCTCAGAAACTCTTACAGATTCTACTGATTTATTTCAGTAATGTCTCTTGAGTCAGCATCCTTCTTTTAATGTCTGTTACCAATAAATGCATACTTTTATTAGTCACATATCAGTTCCTTCTTGAGTCTTTCTTGTTTCTCTGACTGAGAATAACTTTTTATGTATTACACAGTATTAAAAACAAAAGCAGAGACAATGTCAAAACTTCCTGCTTTACTATGTCATGAATGAGAAACTCTAGTAGTGTAGTGGTTAAAAGCTATGACTGCTAATCCAGAGGTTGGTAGTTCAAATCCACTAGGTGTTCGTTGGAAACCCTATGGGGCATTTCTACTGTCCCATTGGGTCACTGCCAAAGCCAAGTGCCGTCTGTTCGGATCCAAAGGAGTCAGTAATTCCTGTGTTAGGAATCATCCTGTATGTTTTACTGAAAACATTATACTCTTTATGATTCTTAACGGGCCTACCCCTTTCTTCCTTTATTCTCCTATTATTTTAAAAGTATGTATTACAAAATTTGTTTCCCTTTATATACCTGGCTTAAGCAACACAGCACTGGAATTGTGGCATAAATGTGGATTTAGCACATCCGAAAACGAGCCTTGTGGATGGTTTAAAACTTAAAAACACAATAGTGGGAGCAAGATTCCTCTAGAACCTAGGTCACCCTATTCTTATGATGGACTCTTTTGGAATTGGATTTTCTTTTTAATTAAGATTGAATGAAAATGTACATTCCCATATAAATTCACATGCTCCCCTATATGACAGCACACCCCTCCTCTCTGCTCCATACATGGAATTGGATTTTCAAAACACAGAAAGATTAGTATTGCCCAGAAGTCAAGCCAGAAACAAAATGATAAGATGGCTTGGCTCTGCGTAAGCAGTTGAATTGGTTTTCATGTATTACTTCTGTTTCCAATGTAACCTTCTGGTTGTCCATTCTTCCTGGTTTTTATAAGTACACAGTTCAGTCCACTTTTGTTCTTTTCAAACTTCACTGAATTCCAATGAAATATGTAATTTTTGCTATAAAGTTGAGAAGCCGTTGGTTTAAGGTCTGGAACCATTTCTCGGTACTATTACTCTATTACTTACTTACGATTTTTTTTTTTTTTTTTTGTCCACCAAAGAAAAGTTTCAGATTATCCGGTAAAAATCAGCCCAGGGTGGAAGAAGATACAGAGGGCATAGTCAGTTCCAACTGACCCACTGTCTTCTCCGCACCGCCACAACCTCTAGTCAGTAAAGCAGGTTTTGTCCACTTGGCATCCAGTTCACCTGGGGCCCGCTCTTTACGACCCTCTGTCGCCGTCCAGCTGTCCGGACCCTCAAGCTCCCAGCAAGGCGCCAGCTCCAGGCCACGCCCCCGTGGAGAAGCCTAGTCCAGCCCCTTTGCGCCCTGGCTCCGCCCCTTCCAAGCGTCCCCGGCGTCTTGCCCGAGCCTGCGCCTGCGCGTGCGCTCTAGGGCCCTAGTCGGGGGCACCCGGTGGCTGGAACGCGCAGAGCGGCGGAAGGTGCAGCCAATAGGAGGCGGCGCTGCCTGGAGGCTGGGAGGCGGGGCCTGCTCGGGTGCTGGGTGAGCGCGAGGCGTGACCTAGTTGACAGGCGCGGAGGCGCTGCTGTGGCGGCGGCTGCGGGGCGGCGGTGGGTGGGAGCTGGCGGCGACCGTGGGCTGGGGAGGAGGGTTGCGACTGACGCGGTGGGAGCGGCGTGAGACCCGGAGCCTGTCACTTTTTCCCTCCCGAGTGCCCCCTGCACCCCTCGCACTCCATACACACCCTGTTTGCCTGTGAGCCTGGGGAACTTGCAGCTTAAAGCCAGCCACCCCCACGGCAACATGTACCCCAGCAACAAGAAGAAAAAGGTGTGGAGAGAGGAAAAAGGTAACCGGCCGGTCGAATCTCGGGGACTGGGGTAGTGGGCTTGGGGTGGGGCAGGGGTCAGGGTTAGGGCCGTGTGTGCTGTAGCGCCCCCGGCCGGAGCGCCCGCCTTGCGCCCTCCCAGCGGGCGCAGCCTGCCTCGGGTGGCCGTGTGTACCCGCGCGCACACCGGCGTGCACACTGGCGTGCACGCGCCACCCCGGCACCTGCAGCTGGCGCACGTGTTTGCGCACGCCCCACTCCCGCTGGCCGCGCCCGCTCACCTGTTTAACCCCACCTGGACTGCCAGAGTTTTCCCACTCAGATCCTCAGACCCCAGCTTGGACGCGCCACTGGAGTGTCCCGCGGACACGTGCCCTCCAGCAGGCACCTCAGCTGCAGCTGCCTCTGCACCCTGCTGCACTCTCATCTGCACTCGACCCCGCTCCCCCCTGCCCCGCCAACTGTCCCTACCCTCAGGTGTTGACCACCTTTCTAGAGTCCTCCTTCTGGGCCGCAGTGGAACTTCAGGGGAAACCTAAAAGGAGAGTTCTGTTCTGGGGGATAAGTGCCTTCAGAAAAGTCTGAATGGACTTTTCTCCCCAACAGTGTGTATTTCTGTATGCCATCCCCATTCACAGTCTGAAGTTGTTCAGAATAAGAGATTGTGTGGCTCATGTCACTCTCCGTGAATGAACCACCCCTGAATTTTGTGCATAACAAGGCTTATCCAAATCGGTTAGCTTGACAGTGCGGTGGATTAAGAAGCAGGTGCATTCCAGACCTCCTCCCCTTTATTTCTTTCTCTTTTCTTTTTACACCCCCCTTCCATTCCCTTTCTAACTTCCTCTGGAATCATAGTTTGAAGTATTTTAGTGTAAAACTTGAATTTCTGGCTTTATGTTTTTTGTTTTCACACCTTTTTTCCTTTTATACTTAAAGGAATGTAGTAGCAAAAGCACTTGCATTGCTTCTGCTAAAGAATACTAAATTTGCTTATTAAGAGGTAAGGTCCATTGAAAACAGTACAGATCTTTCCTAAGTAGACTATCTTTTTTTTCTAGAAGAAGGATAAAAGGATGGCTGTGTTGAGTGTTGGTTTCCTTGATGTTATTAGGTGCTTTTGAGCCAGTTCTTAACTCTTAGTAACTCTGTGTACCGTAGAGTGCATCCTCACCACCTTGTGTTTGAACTCACTGTGATAGCCACTGTGTCAGCCGTCTACCTGAAGGTCTTTGCTCTTTCTGTGACTCCTTACCTAGCATGATATCCTCCAGGGACTTGTCCCTCCTAATAACATGTCCAAAGTAAGAAAGACAAAATGCCACCATCCTTGCTTCTAATAGGCATTAATGGCTGTACTTATTCCAAGACAGATTTGTTTTCCTTTCAGTCCATGGTATGTTCCGCTGTCTTCACCAACAGCATAATTTAAAGTTCTTCTTCCTTATTGTCCTGATGTTACATATTGTATGAGGTGATTGGAAATACCATGCCTTGGGACAGCCAACTTCAGTCCTGAAAGTGACATCTTTGTTTTTGAACACTTGCAAGAGGTCTTTTGCAGCAAATCTGTCCAGTGCAGTACATTGTTTGAGTTCTTGACTGCTGCTTCCATGGACATTGATTTTAGATCCAAGTAAAATGAAATCCATGTCAACTTCAGTATGTTCTCCATCTGTGTGATGATGGGGCTTATTGGTCCAGTTGTGAGGATTTTTATTTTCGTTATTTCGAGGTGTAAGCCATACTGATGTGTGTAGTCTTTGCTGTTCGTCAATAAGTGCTGTAAATCCTTTTTACTTTCAGCAAGCAAGGTTGTGTCACCCTCATCACAGATTGCTTGTTAATGTTCATCTAATCAGGTCCTTCACGTAGTCTAGCTTCTCAATTTCCTTGATAGTAACTCTAAAATGTGTAGACTTTTACTGCAAACCCTGACCTTTATGAACTGGAAAGTCACATAGTGGAGGTAAGAGGGGGAATTTAAGATGGGGAATTAATTTGCAAGAAGAGTCTTCTGATTAGGGTCTGCTTCAAACAGTTACGATAAAAGGGTTGAAGGAATTTATCTCAAATTAACTGTGGAACAATTTAGTGTAGTGTAACTGAATAGCACAGTATATATTGTAGATAATTTGTATGACATTTAAATATGTTTTGATGGTCATGCACATATATAGAACTAAAAATTATGATGTCACAAAACAAATGCCACTGAGAATTATACCTTGAGATATAAAATAATGTAAAATAATTTTGCCTTCTCCATCTGACTCGATGGCACTTGGCTGGCTTGGCTAGCATTAACAGTTACTTTAGTTTTAACAGTTTCTACAAGGCTTTATCTTGGGAGCATTAAATTATTTATGCCCATTTTAATTGATGGCCTTGAAATGCTAGCTTTCTAATGTTGATAAATGAAGACAAAATAGTGGAAGAAGACATTGTTTTCAATAACATGAATCATTGATGAAATTACAGTAATTAAGAACAGTTTTTTTTTTCTGTTATAATACGTAATGTTTTTAAAGTAACAATAAGAGTCCCTGGGTAGTGAAAATGGTTCATTGTTCGAGTACTAACTGAAAAGTTGGCAGTTTAAATCTATCCAGAGGTGCCTTGAAAGTAAGGCCTGGCAGTCTGATTCCAAAAGGTCACAATCTTGAAATCTCTGTGAAGTACACTTCTATTTTCTGCAGGTCAGGTGGCCTTAAGTCAAAATCTACTAACAGCAACATTAACAAAATCCACTAACAACAAAACAGCAAAGTAACAGTGTTATAATGACCTCATGTTTAACATCCACACTGTTGCACTGTCAAACAAACATTTTAGTCTTTAAAAAATGTATTGTTTTCTTCTTCTGCTGTTAATAGTGGGGAAAATATAACCAAATTAATGTTTTCTAAGTAAAGAAGCAACTGTTAAAGAAGGTGTTTAACCAATTTCCTTTGTCTAAAACAAAGCTGTTTTTTATGAAGTTTAATGTTAAAGGAAAACACTAATGTGATCTTTTGGACACTTTAATATGTGTCTTCCTTTTTCATCTAAATGTCTATTTTTGGAATATTAAGTGTGGAAATATACATTATACCACCAAGAAGGAACTAAGGATTTTCAGTACATTACTTGGTGTTAAAGAAGAGGATAAGACACATGACCTTTTTCTTGCGTCTTATTGGAGAGCTGAAGGCATTGTATATTTTGCGGCTGTTATTTAAATGTAAAGGAAGGCATAATGACAAATTGAAATGTCAAGGCATTCCTTAAACATATTTTAAATCAGTACAGCATTCCCTGGGTTATGAAAGTCTGTTATATATACAACCTGTAGTTACTAACCAACACCTATAAAGTGTTTTATATTAAAAATTGGAGGTATGTACAGTAGTACATAATAACAGAGGAGTGCTACTTTGTGACATGTATCAAAACATTATTATGTTGAAGCTGTTTTCATGTATCTGGAAGTGTTTAATATTTTTATGCATGAAAAGATATGCTGTACTATCTACAAACCAGCTCTTTGACTAACTGATGTTAGATACAATCCATAACCTAACTGTTCCAACTTACTACAAATTTGACTTAAAGACAGAGTTAAGAATGGAACTGGATTGTAACCTGTTAATTGCTTGTAATAAGTATATCTGCTGGTTTATATGCTTGGTTCACAGAGAAAGGATTCATTAAAATGGTGAAACATTCTTTAAGGAAAAGGTTTATAGTGCTAAAGAAGCTGTGTATGTGTCTGTGGGCTTCTGTATATTTCATAGTTTAAATAACTATCTGAGGAGTTCTCAAGTCCACACATTGTAAGTAAACATTATTGATCTAGAATTTTAAACCCTAATTCAAAACCATTTAATGTATGTATTCAAGTATTACAACTTAAATTACCTCATATTTTGTCATCTTAGTATTCATGTGTGCAACCAGGCTACATTCTTAAAGGTACTTTGTGACATATATAAAAACTATAAGTTGCCTCATAATGTCTTTTAGTCTGATCAGTAATATAATAATTCCATACTAATGAACTGAGCTTTTCAAGCAGTATTTTGGCAACTACTAGTTATCTCTTTTTTTGGTCTTAGTGTAATAATTCCATACTTTTACCATTCTCCTTTCAAGCTTCCCATTCTATAAACACTTTATTTCTTATTGCCTTTTAAAAATTGTGGTAAAATATATATAAAACATAAAATGTGCTGTTTTTAATTGTATAGCTCAGTGGCATTAATTATATTTGGAGTGTTACCCAATGTCGTCACTATTTCCAAAATTCTTTCCTCAACCTAAACAGAAACTCTGTACTTATTAAGCAGTAATTCCCCATTCCCTCTTCCCTTGGTAACTACTAAATTACCTTGTGTCTCTGTACATTTGCTTGTTCAAGATGTTTAAGTGGAGTCATGGAACTTTTGTCATTTTATATGGCTAATTTTGGTTAGCACAGTGTTTACAAGGTTCATCCTTGTAGTGTGTGACAAAACAATTTCTGCCTATGGTTGACTAATACTCTGTTGTGTGAATATACCACATTTTGTCTTATCTGTTCACCTATTGATGGTCACTTGAGTGGTTGTTACTGTCTTTTGGCTGTTGTGAATAATGCTGTAGTGAACATTGCAAACAAATATTTGTCAAGTGCCTTCTTTCAGTTCTTTGGTGTATAAACCCAGGACTGGAGTTGCTAGGCCATGGTGTTTGCAGTTTTAGCTTATTGAGGAACTGTAAAACATTTCCACAGCATCTTGTCATTTTCTCTCAGCAATGCATGAGGGTTCTACAGTTTTTCAAAGTCCTTATCAACTCAGTTGTTGATGTCCTTTTTTTGGACAATAGCGGTACCTTTGGCAATATTTTGCTCTGTTGTACACAGGATCCCTAGGAGTTAGAACTGACTTATGAGCACGTAATAACCACATAGCCATTCATATTGTGGTACCTGAAGTGATAGATCATTGTAATTTTGATTTGTATTTCTCTCATGACTAGTAGAGGAGACAGTGGTGATTTAGTGTTGGAATTCTTGCCTTCCATGCAAGAGACCCTGTTGATTTCTGGCCAGTGTAACTCAAGCACAGCCACAAACATCTGTCAGTAAAACAGGTTTCAGTGGAGCTTTCAGACCAAGACAGATTAGGAATAAAAAAACTTGGCAATATGCTTCTGAAAACCTTACAATTCAGAGCCTATGGATTACAGCAGTTGGATCCACAAGTGATCATCAGGATGGCACAGAACCAGCATCTGTTGTGCAAGGATTGCCATGAGTTGAGGGTGACTAGATGGCAGCTAATAGCAAAAAGAGACTAAGGAACATATTTTCATATGTTTGTGGAAAAAAATATATTGAGGTCCTTTGTCCGTTTTTTAAATTGAGCTGGTTGTCTTTCTGTTGTTGAGTTTGAATTGCCTTTTAATTCCTGGAGAAATAATACGTTATATAACATGAATACCCTTAACATTTCCCTCCATGTACTTCTTTACATGTCTTTTCTGCTTTGCTTCTATATTAGAAGAAGCACTTTTCTCCTTTTCTAAGACTGATTACTTGTGTTCTTTATCCCATCTTCTAGATATATTGTGTCATTAGTTATTTCCTCACTGGTATTTTTGATTTCTTGGTGCCTTCAGGTATCTGTTCTGAGCTTATAACAATACTAGAGTCTTTTATCTTGGAATTATTATTCTCAATTTCATTCCTTTCCGTGGTTCTTCTTAGTCTCCTGCAATCCAGTTATAGTTTAATGAAACTAGTATTCCAAAATCACTCAGTAATAACAGTAATGACAGTATTAATACAAAAATAGTTACTACCTGAGTTATTTTTGTGTGCCCACTAACTACCATACATGGATTATTTAATCCTCTGAAAACCTTATGGGTAACTCTGATCGTGCAATGGTTAAACGCTATGGCTAATAACCAACAGTTTGGCAGTTTGATCCCCCCAGACACTCCTTTTAAACTAAGTGGCAGTTCTGCTCTTCCCTAAAGGACACTGTGAATCAGAATCAACTCCATGGCAATGGGTGTCTTTTTTTTTTTTTTTTTAAATACACTTATGGGGTAGTACAAGGTCCAAGAATTAAATCCATGAACTAATTGTTTTAAGTACTGTGTATCTCATTGCTGACTATCACTACAGTCATCTTTGAAGTACTGCACTTGGAAAGCTATGTACTGATGTCAGCTTCAAGTTCACCCTTCAAAGCAATTGTGGAACTCTTTCTGGAATGGCCATTGCTCATGGTGGCACAGTGGCAAGTTCACAAACTTAATTGTATAGTTATCTGTGAGGGAGTTTTTAGCCAGCAAACAAATAACTATATGGGAACACCCTCCCTACTCACTTGATCTGGTCCCCAATGACTTTTTTCTTTACCTGAAGATAAAATATGAAAGGGAGACATTTTGATGACATTCAAGACATCAATGGTAATGCAACGACAGTTCTGATGGCCATTCCAGAAGAAGAGTTCCACAGTTGCTTTGAAGGGTGGACTAGGTGTTGGTGTTAATGCATAGCTTCCCAAGGAGAGTACTTTGAAGGGGACCACAGTGATGTTCAGCAATGACATAGGAGCACTTTTTTCTAGGATAAGTTCGAAAACTTAATTGTCAGTCCTCATAGAGTCGAGATTTGAACACCACTTACCTGGATTTTAATCATAGTTATACTAGTTACTAGTTGTAGGTAAGTTGTTTGACTTCTTTGTCTCACTTGTTCTTCTGAGGTTTGGTCCCTTTCCTTCCTTCCTTCTTCTAAGAATGTCTTCTAAGAACAGAAGTTTACATTATAATTTCCAAAATGAAAGTTTGTTTTTCTCTTTCCTAAATTTTAGATTGTTTTTGTTGAGGATATATGCAGAAAAATATATGCCATGGGTCTGGAAATACTGCTTACTTCAAAACAAAATTGAGTAAATAACTGACCCAAGTTCAGATTTGTATAATGATTTAGGATTAGACTTTAGACAGCTTTTTAAACTATTGTTCTCTTTTCAGTGCTACATGTGGCCTAGGTGATCGAACTAATGACTTATTTTTCTTGATCTTTCTGTAACAGTTGACAGTTATTTCCTAGCTTCTACTTATTAAAACTCTGCTGGTTTCCAAATCAATGGGTCCTACCCTCTGTGACATCTAAGCTTTAGTTTATTTTGCTCCTGTTTGAGCCTCTCCCTAAATGTTGTTCTTCTGAGATTTGGTCCCTTTCCTCCATTCTCTTCTCTTTGAATGTCCTGTAAGAACAGACATTTACATTATAATTTCCGAAATGAAAGTTTTTTTCTCTTTTCCTAAATTTTAGTTTGTTTATGTTGATAATGCTTGCAGAAAAAATATGCCAATTCAACAGTTTCTCCATGCACTATTTAGTGACACCGATTACATTTTTCCAATTGTACAACCATTTTCATCTTTTTCTGAGTTGTTTCTCCCTCATTAACATAAACTCACTTTCCCCTCTGGTTCCTATCTAGTTTAGCTCTTAAAAGAGCGTAATACTCAAGGCCAACCTTTTTTAATTAGCCAAGCCAGCCAAGTGCCGTCGAGTCGTTTTAGTTAAACTAAAATATTGTTCAATTGTAATATAACTTCAGGGGATATTTTTGGTTTAAGGTTTAAAGATTATCTCAGGGTATTAGTTTCAGGGGTTCATCTACCTTCCATAACTTGAGAAGTCTAGCACCTATGAGAATTTGGAATTCTGTTCTGCATTTTCTTTCTTTCAGTCAAGATTCTTCTATAGAATCTTTAATCAGAATGTTCAGTAATGGTAGTAGAACACCGTCCAGTTCTTCTAATCTCAAGGCAAAGGAGGCATTTGTTCGTGCAAACAGTTAACCACATACTCCATTTCCTCCTTGTGTTCCTGACTCTCTTTTCTTATGTTGCTCTAGGCAAACAGAGATCAATTATTTAGCCTTAGGTGGCTTCTTGCAAGCTTTCAAGACCCCAGATGCTGTGCCATCAACTAGGAGGTAGAATAGAAGTACTAAACGTGTTAGATCAGTTAGCTGTGCTGTCCCATGATTTGTTGCACATAAGCAGCATCATCAATAATTCATTTTTTTCTTCTTGTTTTAAACATTTCACAACTTTTGCCAGTTCAGCTTTTTATGGATGTATGGCGTATTGACAGCAGTTGCAATAATTGGCTGCCCAACCCCTCTCACTGCTAGTAACCACTAATAAATTTTGCTATCTGTGCATTTGCTTCTTGTTCTTTTTATGTAAGTATGGTCATATAATATTTGTTCTACGATTGGCTGAAAATTTATATTTTTAGCTAGACTTCTCAACTCAGATTTGGCTGTTTGAATCTCTCATGTTATTGTTAGCTGCCATCAAGTTCGCTCCTGATCGTGCTGAACCAGGCACAGTGGAACAAAGTGTTGCTTGGTCCTGTTGGTCCAGATTGGACTGTTGTGATCTAGAGTGTTTTTAATGGCTAATTTTTTTTTTTTTAATTTTTATTTAACATGACTGTGTGAAAATGTACATTCACGTATAAATTTACATGCCCACCTATATGCAGCTTCCACTGCTCTCCCTGTCCGGTGACTGCACACTATTCCTCTCTGCTCTATACATGTCTCATCCTCCCAACAGCCTCCTTTCCCCTCCTCTTCATCCACTCCCCTTCCTCCAGCCAGAGGTCAGCAAGATGATATCCTATAGATGTATAGAACCATAAAGTGCTTCCAATATATGGTCACTCTGCATTGCCAAGTCCAATCCATTCCTATCCAAAGAGTGGACCTTTGTTATAATTTATGGGAAAGGGCAGCATCAGGGCCGGCGGCCATGCTCTCAGAGGAACCCCAAAACCGCTGGACCATCAATTGAGGTCTTTTAGTGGAGATCTCATGATGCACCCCTTTTTATTCTTGTGTTGAATGGCAAATTTTTGAAAGGAAACTGGTGGCATAGTGGTTAAAGGGTACAGCTGCTAACCAAAAGTCTAGCAGTTCAAATCCACCAGGTGCTCCTTAGAAACTCAGTGGGGCAGTTCTGCTCTGTCCTTTAGGGTCGCTGTGAGTTGGAATCAACTCAATAGCAGCAAGCTTTTTTTTTTTTTTTGGTTTTTAATTTTTGGAAGTGCATCACCAGCCCTTTCTTCATCATCCATCTTACTCTGGAAGTTCTGCTAAAACCTCTTGAGCTTCAGCAACACAGAAGCCTTTACTGACAGATGGACAGTGGCTGTACTTGTGGTGTGCGGGCCAGGAATTAAACTTGCGTCTTCCACATGGAAGACAAGGATCCTACTACTGAACAATCAGTGTCCACTGAATGTCCCATAGACACCTTAAATCCAGTAATGCAGTGCTGACCATTGAGTAATGTGACTTGCATATGTCACAACACAGTATCATATTTTGTTGTCTCCACATGGCTGAAGAAGAATTAGTCCTAGAAACAGGAGAAGTGTTGGTTTTCCTTATATTGATCACTTTTGCTTATATTATTCTTTTTGCAGCTTATTTCTGTACAAGAATGTTTTAAGTGACTTTTGTGAGAGTTCCGCGCTAAAAACAAACAAATCTGTTGCCACTGAGTTGATTCTAACTCATAGTGACCTTATAGGAAAATGTAGAACTGCCCCTGTGGAGTTTCCATGGGGTGCCTGGTGGGTTTGAATTGCTGACCTTTTGGTTAGCAGCCATAGTATTCAACCACTGTGCTGCCAGAGGTAACTTGCAATATGGTGAAAGAGAATTTTTGAGAGTGAGAGTCCAACGTCTCTCCATATTGTGGGGACTTCAGACAAAGTGTGTGATACATGAGAGCTGACATACAGACTGAGATTGCTGATATGGAAAGTTCTTTGTAAATGACAAACAAAAATGAAAACTAAACCCTTTGCCATCAAGTTATTTGTAACTCATGGCAATATTACAGAGTAAAATATTTCCATAGGATTTTCTTGGCTGTAACCTGTCAGGAAGCAGATTGGCTGGCCCTTTTACTACAGCACTGCTGAGTGAGTTCCAGTCACCAACCTTTAGGTCAGTAGCTGAGTGCAGACGCTGCCACCGAGAGACTTTTTATAAATGATACCCACTATTACTAATTCTAATGTGGTTTTCTTTTTATATTTTAATCTATAATCAGGATGTACACATGGAGTTTCAGTGAGTCATAAAGCATTTGAATGCTACTGGTCTAGTTTTGGGGTTACAGATTAAGTGATTTGTCACCTCCATGAAGCTATTATTAAGCTGAAAGTGCACTATTATTGTTGATGGCATTGTAGAACTGAGGATGGTGGCTGCCTTTCCTGTGCTTTTAACTTTTGTACACACCTGTTTAGTATTTTGTATTTTACTTATGTAGGCATTATTTTTTATCTTACTCATTTCTCCTGTGAAATCGTCAGGAATATGGACCACTTTTGGTATGAGTTGAGTATGAACATGTCACCTGGAAGCTGGTAAACTATTAATATATGTTGATTGAAAGAGTAAATGAGTTTATGTCTCAGAGCATTGAAAGAGGTCTTCTTCATCAGATTTTGATGATTTTTTCCCCTGCTAATATGAAATTAATTCAGTACCTCTTTTAATACTCAAATATGGAGTCATTAGATTTGCACTTTGTTGTTCCTCAAGAGCATGCCAGTTCTTTCTTTAGTTTAATGTGGTTATTACTCAAAGTATAAAACAATCCCTGAGATTCACTGTTAAATACAAATTGAGATTCTGCTTTTGTTTTGCAAGAACGTTTACTGAAGATGACCTTAGAGGAGAGGCGCAAAGAATACGTGAGGGACTATGTTCCTCTGAACACCATCCCACCTTGGAAAGAAGAGATGAAGAGCAAGAGCCAAAATGATGGTAAGTTCCTCAGAATGTTTTTCAGGTAAATACTATTTCTATTTATTTATGCCTCCTGCAAGACAGTTGTTGACACAAATGAATAACTGGCATTCAATAAAGGCATAACCTGTTTGCTGTTTGAAATTACTCCTCACTTGTTGCTTAATTGCTTTTAGTAGCCTATTATGTGTTTTCTATACTAGGAAATGGTATCAGTATGGTTTATATTCTGAATTATAGCTCATGTGTAGTATGCTCTTTTAGAGGTTCTTTTTCACTTTTCTGCAATAATTCTTGGGAGCAGATCCCATTAGGAATTTGCCACTTTGGTGGTAGGATGGGGCCCTTTCAGTTTGCTTTGATCAGGTTCATTTATATTGAATTTCTTCAGGTAATTTTAAGGGTTGAATACTATTGAAAAAGGAAATGTTAGTAACTGAGGAAAACCAAGTAACTTTAGAAGAGAGTATTTTAGATATAGTGTGATATTGTGGTCAGTAAGGAAAAGTATGTGTGTGACAAAATTCACTCTAAAAGCTTTATGATTTAATAAGAATCTGGATTGTCTGGGGAAAGTATATATGTAGTAGAAAACGCTGGAAGCTTTAGGTATTAAAGTGTTATATGAAGTCAAACTCTAAAGAAAAACATAATAGAGTTAATAGGTATACACGTCCTTCTCTCTGAGTTAATGCTTCTTGGTTTTAATTGTGTGATTGCCAAGTGCAGATGCAACTGGGGGGCTTTTAAGACATTTACCAGAAGGGAATCCCTGAACGGTGCAAATGGTTAAGCATGGGACTGCTAACTGACAGGTTGGTGGTTCAGACTCACCCAGGTGTACCTTCAGAGTAAGTCCTGGCAGTCTTCTATCTTGAAATACCCTATGGAGTGCAGTTCTGTTCTATGTACATGGTGTGGCCATGAGTTGGAATCTATTAATTCGTTAATACCACCACTGCTATCAGTTAACAAGAAAGGTAAATTTTTCAAGAGGATTCGGAACATGCTAATTTCACAGACTGTGGTTTTGGATTGATAGGACTTTACAGGGTACTGTGGGCCCAGAGGAAACCTTGGTGGCATAATGCTTAAGAGCTGTGACTGTTAGCCAGAAGGTTGGCATTTCAAATCCACCAGGAGCTGCTTGGAAACCCTGTGGGTCAGTTCTAGTCTGTCATATAGGGTTGCTATGCACCAGAATCGACTTGACAGCAACAGGTTTGTTACGTGCTCAGGAGAACACTAGCATGAAATCCCTGTGGAAAAAACTGTGAAGCAACAGCAGCCTAACTAGGCTTTGGTATCTGTGAAGAGAACACATTACCTGAAAACTTAGGGCTTTAGACAGAATTTTGTTTTTTTAGGAAGCTGAAATATGTGGGATTGGGAATGAAAAGACCTTACTGTGACTGGAAACGTGTGACCTTAGGCAAGGAGAAGAGTGGTTCTGGTCCAGGTTGTGGTGGGGTCACTGGATAAGCTGATTGGAATATGCCATTCTGACCTTCCTGTTCAGTGTATACAGTAACTCCAGGCTGTGTTAATAATGATGTAATTCATATATCATTGAAAGAAAAGGTGCTAGTCTGTAATGAAAAGAATATAGAACTAGAGATCAGAAAGACGGTTCTGTGCGTCATCTGACCTACAGCAACATGCCTCATCACATTTTGATCTAAGTTACCGTTTTCTGTTGTTTATAAGCATCTGGTGTTGAATACACGGAGTCTCAGGATGGTTTCATAGTTAACTAGTTTAGCTACTAACTGAAAGATTGGAGGTTCATGTTCACCCAGAGTTGCCTCAGAAGAAAAGTCTGGTGATTTGTTTCTGAATAATCAGCCAATGAAGACCCAGCGAAGCAGAGTTGTCTGACAGATGTGGTGTCACCATGAGTTGAAATCAACTCCACAGCAACTGGTTTTATTTTCTTTATACGATACACGTCTTTCACATATGCTCTGTTCAGTGTAGTGGAACACTGCATAGGTAACGTTGGTCAAAAGGTTTTAGTATTTTCAGTAGTTTTAAAGATTCTTTAAAAATAGAAATTCACAAAAGATAAAGGACAATGATAAATATAGTTACAGTTATTTTTTTCAATTTTCAAATGCTTAAGCCACTTCAGCTGTACTATACTATTTTTTTTTTTTTTACAACAACATGTAAAAGAAATTGATACACCAGTGTTTATGAAAATACGTCATTGGGAATTGAGGTTATGTGCTTGGCTGCTAACCAAAACGTCAGCCATTTGAACTCGCCAGCTGTTCTATGGTAGAAATGTGTGGCATTCTGCTCCCATGAAGACTGCTGTTGTTAGATGCCATCGAATCAGTTCCAACTCCCAGTGACACTGTGTATAACAGAAAAAAACCACTGCCTGGTCCTGTGTCGTGTCCACAGTTGGCACTGTACTGAAGCCCATTGTTGGACTGTTCAGTCTGTCTTCTTGAAGGTCTGTCTCTTTTTTGCTGACACTGTGTTTTACCAAGCATGAGGTCCTTCTCTAGGGATTAATCACTCCTAACA
The DNA here is from genome assembly GCA_028571685.1 of Heterohyrax brucei. NCBI lineage: Eukaryota > Metazoa > Chordata > Mammalia > Hyracoidea > Procaviidae > Heterohyrax > Heterohyrax brucei. The sequence continues at coordinate 9,896,271 of CM053156.1, forward strand.
ACATGTCCAAAGGATGGGAGATGTAGCCTTGTCCTCCTTGTTTCCAGGAAGGATTCTGGTTTTGCTTCTTCCAGAGCAGATCTGTTTGTTCTTTTGGCAGTCTATAGCATATTCAGTATTCTTTTCAAAACCACAATTCAAAAGTGTCAGTTCTTCTGTCTTCCTTATTCATTGTCCACCTCTCACAACCATATGATGCGATTGAAAATACCGTGGCTTGGGTCAGCCACACTGTAGTCTTCAGAGTAACATCGTTGCTTTTCTACACGTCAGAGAGGTCTTTTGAAGCTGATTTGTCTAGTGCAATGTGTCTTTTGATTTCTTGACTACTACTTTCATTGGTGTTGATTGTAGATCCAAGCAAAATGAAATCCTTGATTACCTCAGTCTTTCTCCATTTACCATGATGTTGCTTATTGGTTCAATTGTGAGGATTTTTCTTTTCTTGATGTTCAGGCATAATCCATACTGAAGATCAAAGTGGTCTTTGATCTTCATCAGTAAGTATTTCAAGTCCTCTTCACTTTCAGCAAGCACGGTTATAGCATCTTCATAATGTAGGTTGTCAATGAGGCTTCCTCCAATCCTGACGTATAGTTCTTCATATAGTCCAGTTTCTCAGGTTATTTGCTCAGCATACAAATTGAATAGGTTTGGTGAAAGGATACAACCTTGACACACACCTTTCCTGACTTTAAACTATGCGGCATCCTCTGTTAGAATGACTGACTCTTGATCAGTGTACTGATTTCTCATGAGCACAATTAAATGTTCTTTACTTCTCAAGCTCTGCGGTATTACCTGTGCTTTCTTGTGATCCAAACAGTCAAATGCTTTTGTGTCGTCAACAAAACACAAGTGAACCTTTTTCTGGTATTCTTTGCTGTCAGGCAACATCCATCTGACATCAGCAGTGATATTCCTTGTTACACAACTTCTTAACTGACCTGAACTTCTGGCATTTCCCTGTTAGTATACTGCTGCAGCTGCTTTAGAATTATCTTCAGCAAAATTTTGTGTTTGATATTAATGATATTGTTTGATAATTTCTGCATTCAGCTGGCTTTCCTTTTTTGGGAACAGGCATAGTATGGATCTCTTCCAGTCGGTTGGCCAGATGGCTGTCTTCCAAATTTCTTGGCATAGATGAATGAGTACTTTTAGCACTTACATCTATTTGTCCACACATCTTGACTGATATTCCATCAATTACTGTAGACTTGTTTTTCACCTATACCTTCAATGCAGCTTTGATTTCTTTCTTTAGTATCTACCATTAGTTCCTGATCATATGCTACCTCTTTAAATGGTTGAACATTGACCAGTTCTTTTTATCATAAAGACTCTGTGTATTTCCTCTCATTTTCTTTTGATGCTTTCTGTGTCATTTAGTATTTTTCCTGTAGAATCTTTCACTGTTGTAACTCAAGACTTGAATATTTTCTTCGTTTCTTCAGCTTTAGAAACGCAGAGTGTGTTCCTCCCTTTTGTATTCCATCTCCTTCTCTTTGCATGTCATTATTTTATCTTCTCAAGCTGCCCTTTGAAATCTTCCGTTTGTTTCCTTCATCATTTCTTCCTCTTGCTTTAGCCACTTGGTTCAAGAGCAAGTTTTGCAATCTCTTCCGACCTCCAAGTTGGTATTTTCTTTCTTTTCTGTCTTTTTAATGACCTCTTGCTTCCTTTATGTGTGATGTCCTTGATGTTATTCCACAACTTGTGTGGTCTCCTATAATTAGTGTTCAGTGCAGCACATCTCTTCTTGAGATGGTCTCCAAACTCAGGTGGGATAGACTCAGGGTTGTATACTGGCTCTCATGGATTTTTCTGCTTTTCCTCTGTTGCAGCTTGAACTTGCATCTGAGCGGTTGATAGTCAATGTCATGATTACCTCCTGGCCTTGTTCTGACTGTAATATGGTGTCTTCCCTTCTCTTTCCACACATATAGATGATTCAGTGTTTGCATATTCTGTCTAGTGAGGTCTACGTATATAGTTGCCATTTATGTTGGTAAAAAAAGACATTTGCAATGAAGAGGTCATTGGTCTTACAAAATACTGTCATGCAGTCTCCAACATAGTTTCTATTACCAGTGCTTTATTTTCCAGTAACCAGTCTGTCTTCTTTTTTTCCAACTTCTTCATTCCAATCACCAGTAATTATCAATATATCCTGATTGCATGTTGGATCAGGTTCACACTGCGGAGTTGGTAAACATCTCTGATTTCTTCATCTTTGGTCTTGGAGGCTGGTGTGTAGATTTGAATAACGGTTTTATTAACTGTCTTTCTTCTAGATGTATGGCTATTGTTCTGTCACTGACAGTATTTTACTTCAGGATAGATCTAGAGTTTTTTGGGGTGGGGGGTGATAAATGCAGTACCATTCCTCATCAAGTTGTCATTCCTACCATAGGTCATATGTTGTGTGTTTCAGAATGGCCAGTCCTAGTTTGTTTAGGCTCGCTAATGCCTTAGATGTTGATGTTTAATGCATTCCATTTCAGGTTTTCCTAGATTAATATTTAGTACATTCCACACTCCAGTTATTAATGGATGTTTGCAGCTGTTTGTTCTCATTTTGAGCCATGCTGCATCAGCTATTGAAGGTCCCGAAAGATTGACTCCATCCATGTCCTTAAGTGGACTTTATTTGGAACAGGCAGCTCTTCCTCAGTCATCTTTTGAATGCCTTCCAACCTTGGGGGTGCTCACCTTCTGGCATTGTACTAGACAGTGCTCCACTGCTATTTATGAGGTTTTTGCTAGCTAATTCATTTCAGAAGTAGATTGCCAGTCCTTCTTCTTCATCTTCTTAGTTTGAAAGCTCAGCTGTAAGTTGTTCTTTATGGACACCTGCTGGTATCTGAATACCAGTGTACAGATTCCAGCATCACAGCAACATGCAAGTCCCTACAGTGCCACAACCTAACAGACTTGTGAGGAAAACCCTGGTGGTGTAGTGGTTAAGAGATACTAAACAAAAAAGATCAGCAGTTCAGATATACCAGGTACTCTTTGCAGACACTGTGGGGCAGTTCTGCTCTGTCGTATGGGGTCACTGTGAATCAAAATTGACTCAACAGAAAAGTGTTTGTTTTGTCCATGAAGATTTTGGCCTTAGAAACCTTATAAGGCAGTTTTGTTTGTCTTAAGAGTTTCTATAAGTCTGAATCCACTCTACTACAATGGATTTTAATGGACTTTAAATCTACCACGTGCTCCAGAGGAGAGAGATATGGCAATCTACTTCTGTTAAGATGCTTGGAAACACTATGGGGCATTTTTGCTGTGTTCTGTACAGTCTCTGTGAGTTGGAATCGACTCAACACCAGTGGGTTTTTGGTAGTTTTGGTGAAAACTATAAAATTATATTACTGAAACATGACCAAATTTTATTAGTATCTTATATGTATGAGGTCTGACAGTTAAGTTTGTGAACTTGCTGTCATGCACATGTTGGCAGCACTGTACAAATAACTCAGTAAGGTTTCATAGCCTTGGTATATCAGTGTCTCACACTTGTGTTCTTACCAGCATGTGGTGGTGTTCATAATTGTGTGTTTTTGTGAGCTGTTGCAAGAGTGGAACAATGAACACTTAAATTTTTTGTTAAACTTGGCAAGAGTGGACGTGAAATCAGGGACATATTAGTCCGAGTTTATGGGAATAACACCATGAAGAAAACAGTAGTATACAAATGGATTAAATGATTTTCTGAGGGGAGTGAAAGCATCGCTGATGAAGGGAGGTCAGGGTGGCCAATAACGAGCAGAGCTGATGAAAACATTGCAAAATTCATCAAATTGTGTCAAAACCAGTGGCTGACTATGAGAAGCATAGCAGACCAAGTAAACTTGGAGAGAGAAACAGGAAAATCTTAACTGAAAATCTTGGCATGAGAAAAGTAGGTGCAAAAATGGTCCCTAAGGAGTTCACCAATGAGCAAAAGCAAAGGAGAACTGAAGTTTGCTGAGACCTTTTGGAAAGGCAAGATGATGCTTTGGGCTGTGTTATTATTAGTAATGAATCGTGGGTGTACCAATATGACCTTGAAGCAAAGCATCGAAGTCCACAATGGTAGTCAGCCAATTCTCCATGACCAAAAAGTTCTGTCAGTCCAAATCATGAGTCAAAATGATGTTGCTAACCTTTTTTGATTATCAGAGGGATTACTCGTTATGAATTTGTACCAACTGGACGAACAGTTAAGCAAGTTGATTATTTGGGAGTGCTGAAAAGGCTGTATGAGAAAGTTAGATGAACATGACTTGAACTTTTTGCCAACAACTCAAGGCTATTGCATCATGATAATGGGACAGCTTACATGGCACTAGCTGTGATAGAGTTTTCGCCAGTAAACAGATAACTGTATTGGAACACCTTCCCTACTCATCTGATCTGGCCCCAGTGATTTTTCTCTTTACCTAAAGCTAAAGGAAATACTGAAAAGAAGACTTTTTTTTGGTTAACATTCAGACATCAAGGGTAATACAATAACTGCTCTGGTGACCATTCCTGAAAGAAAGTCCAAAAATTACTTTGAAGGGTGGACTTGTCACTAGTGTCAGTGCATAGCTTCCTAAGGGGAGTACTTCAAAGATGCCCATAGTGATAATTCAGCAGTGAGGTATGGAGCACTTTTTCTAGGGTGAGTTCATGAACTTAATTGTCAGTCCTTATGAACTTAATTGTCAGTCCTTATGAACTTAATTGTTGCATGTTTATTTTGAAATCTGACTCAAAGTTCATGTGACCAACACATGTATAAAATATCTGTGAAGTGTGGAATCTTTGTAAGTCTGAATCTCATTGTGTTGAAGTTTATAGAAATATTTTGAGAGGTTGATTTTAAGCATATGGGTCATTTTTTGTTTCTTTTATATTAAAAATATTAGCATGATTAGCGTAAAAGTTCAGCCTTATTTGCTCCCATGTTCATTAAAACTAATTTCCACCCTTAAAATATTTCCACACGAAGTGATGGATGACCAAAGAAATAAGTTACATCCAAACTTCTGATCTTTTTTTCACTTCAAGATCTAGTATCAGTGTAAATACTTAATTTTGTTATAATTTACTTATGTCCCAAGTTGAATAGTGATGTTTAGATACTATCGGAATCAATTATTTCTTAGTCATCTTTCACTTGCATTACCTAGTGCAACACTTTTATCTCTAATAAATTTGTAATAAGTTTTTTGTTTTTTTGAAAACGTCCTGCAATTTAAACTTACTGAACAGTTATGAAAGTGATATTTAAAACAGGGTCGAATTTAGAAGGAATATAAATTGAGAAGGAATGTTTTTCGTTTACTCTATCAGTATTGATTTCCTTTTTTATATTGTCATATTCAGAGTAATTTAATTTTAGCATTTATGTTTTAAAATTTTATGTAGTTAGTTCAAACAGTTACACACCTGACTACTAACCTAAAGATTGGCAGTTTGAACCCAGTCAGCAGTGCTGAGGAAGAAAGAGCTGGCATTCTGCTTCTGTAGATTACATCCAAGAAAACTATGGAATAGTTACATTTTATAACATGTGCAGTCATCACCTGTCAAAATTGACTTGACTGCAGTGGGTGTGCTTTTTTTTTTTTTTTTTGCAACCAAGTAGCTGATTCTTTACACAGCTATTCATGAAGCTTCTGCTACCTATAAATATGTTGCACAATTAGAAGTTATATTAAAAACCAGCATTTTTTACTTTAAAAGTGAAAAGACTAGGATAAAGACTGAAATTTTTACTATTAGCCTAAACGCCTTTATGGATGGTGTGGTTCCTCATCTCATCTTTGACTTCATACTGTACCATTATTTTTCTTTGCCTTTGTTGTGTAGCTACAGTGTTTTCCTTTCTGTTTCTTGAAGGTACTGTGTTCTCTCCCTCCATTGGGAATTTATCTTCAGTTTTCCTTAATACTCCTGTCACCTGTCTAGTTTCTCTCATCTTTCAGATCTTAGTTTGAGTGTCCCTATTGGCTGTGAAATCTTTACTCTGGGTCAGTTTCCTTTGCATAGAGACTAGTTTTTCTCGTATAGTATTTATATTAATTTGTTTTACATGCTCAGTCATTGTTTGATCAGGGTTTATCTGCCATATGCTTCCTTATGACTGTAATTATGAAAATAAGGACTGTGTTATATTACTTCTCCATTATATCCTTCATTTCTGGAATAGTGCTTATTGCATAATAGATGGTAAATATTTTTGTGTGAGCTGAGTAAATGATACGATACCTGCCTGGTAATATTCTAATTCTTTATTTCCTTTCTTCCCACCTTTCTTTCTTGTACTGCAGAGATTAGTGTGGCTGTGAAGGGGTTAGGAAGTAAGCCAGATATTTAGTGTAGATAATAAACAGTTTTACATCTTCATAATATGTGGTTGATTTTATTAAACTTTAAAAGTTAGATAGCCCAGTGATAAATTTCAAGAAAGATTTTATTGAATTAATGTATAGCTTTTAACTAGTTGAGGCAAGAAGGAGAATTCATACAATTATGTGTTTTCCCATCAGTTGTATATTATTGAGTGCTTAATAATTAAGCATCATGATGTCATTTTCAGTGACTTTACATGTCAACGAAATGTAAGTAAAATGAGTAAAAATGTAAAGATGTAAGCCTTGTAATAGTAATAATATTGTAATAGTAATGATACGGAAACTCCAGTGGCATAGTGGTTAAGTGTTATGGCTGCTAACCAAAAGGTTGGCAGTTTGAATCCACCAGAGGTACCTTGGTACCTTCTTCTCTGTCTGAATTGACTCAAAAGCTGTGTGTTTAGAGTAATAATATCCTTAAAGTGTGGACCACTATTGAAGTGTTGTTATTCTAAATATGTTTACTTTGACATTATTTATTCTTCATATTTAAAGTGTCTCAACATTGGAAATCAGCTAAAAAGAGGAAGACCCCCCATGACATGGATTGATACAGTGGCGGCAGCAATGGCTCAAGCATATCAACAACTGTGGGCTTGGAGCAGGAGGAGACAGTGTCTCATTTCTTTATATGTAGGGCTGCTATGAATTGGAACCAATTCCGTGCTACCTAACAACAACAACAATTATTTTAATATTATATGTTATTTAGCACTTTACGGAGTTAGCTGTTTAGCTTCAAAAACATAACTTAATTTCACGCAAAGAATTTGATTCCTCATGGGAGACTTTCTTAATTAAATAGCTTCAGAAATTTTGAGAATAAATGAAATTTTAATTTATGAAACATTAAAAATTTATATTGAATGATGCTGTTCTGTGTGAAGGTATGAACAGTGGTTTAGTCAAACAGAAATTTGTGGACTAGGTTATTGAATTTATAAAATGGAAAAAAGGAATATGAAATTATGTATGAATTAGTGATTTGCTACATAGTTTTTCCTCTGCCTTTACTTCTGCATTTGTCCTTTTAGCTGCTATTCAAGATTATTTTGGCAATATATGTAAATCAGATTTTTTTAATGAATTGTAGTATGTACCACTAAACCAAGATAAAAGAAAAAAACGAAACAGATCAGTGTCGCTGAGTCAATTCTGACTCATTTCAATTCTTTAGGATGCAAAGAGTTTTCATAGAGTTTTCGAGGAGTGCCTGGGGAATTTGAACTGCTGATCTTTTGGTTAACAGATGACAGATGTAGCACTTAACTGTTATGTCACCAGGGTTTCCAGTATACCACTAAGTGGTATGTAAATTTTCCTGTATGCAGTTTATTATTTAAGTAATGTTGTTAGCGACTGTTGAGTAGATTCCAGCTTGTGGAGACCCCATGTATGCTCCATTGGCTTTTCAAGGCTGTGCCCTTTCAGAAGATTGCAAGGGCTTCTGAGGTACCTCTGGGTAGATTGGAACAGCCAATCTTTTGCTGGTAGTTGAGCATTTAACCATTTGTATTCACCCAGGTGCTCTGTAAATAATGTAGAAATAAAAATGTGTTTTATTTGTTGATATGTATAACGATGACTCAGTGCTGAGATCACAAGATACACATTTTTTTCTATGTATTTGATAAGTCTTTAACTTCACTGTGGATTCTGTTTGTTAAGTTACTTGAATTTTGTTTGTGCAGACGTGGATAGATACTCTGAGGTAGGTTGCAAACTAGTAGTAGAAAAAGCCAACTTTTACCATTAGAAATTTTTTTTTCTTTCTATTACCCTCGATCTGTATTCAAGATTCTTCATAGATATCTTTGACTTCTATGTTAGTCATCTAGTGCTGCTATAACTGAGATACCACAAGTGGATGGCTTTAAAAAAGAAAATTTTATTTTGTTAGTTTAGTAGGCTAAAAGTACAAATTCAGGGCATCGGCTCCAGGGGAGGTCTTTTGCTGTTGGCTCTGGAGGAAGGTCCTTGTCAATCTTTGCCTAAACTGGGAGCATGAAGAATTTGAGATCAAATATTTCTGGTATCATCAATTGAGGTCTTTTAGTAGAGATCTGAGGGTGCACCCCTTTTTATTCTTGTGTTGTCAGTGAGACTTAACTTAGTGAGCTGCATCACGGCTATCACTGGTGGTGGCCGGGGCACTATCCGGTTCTTCTGGTCCCAAGTCAATGTAGGTACCCTGAGATCTCCACTAAAAGTCCTCAATTGATGGTCCAGCAGTTTCGAGGCCCCCGTGGGAGCATGGCCCCTGGCTCTGATGCTGCCCTTGCCCATAAATTATAACGAAGTTCCACTCTTCAGACACGAGTGGATTGGACTTGGTGATGCAGAGTGACCATATATTGGAGGCACTTTATGGTTCTGTGCAACTACAGGATATCATCCTGCTGACCTCAGGCTGGAGGAAGGAGAGTGGGTGGAGAGGAGGGGAAAGGGGACTGTTGGGAGAATGAGACATGTATGGAGCAGAGAGGAATAGTGTGCTGTCACTGGGCAGGGCTCACAGAGTTAATTTTAAGGATATGTATATGCAAAAATAATAGAAGGCACTCCCATTTCTACATGTCTGCTGAATATTTAATGGAAAGACTCAACTTACCAACCCACTGCCATTAAGTCAACTCTGACTTAGTGACCCTATGAGGGCAGAAAAGCCCCATAGGATTTCCAAGGCTGCAATCTTTAATGGAAGCAGCTGCCACATCACTCTCTCACTCTCTCCACAGCTTGTGGACTTGAACTGTGCCCCTTTTGGTTATCAGCTGTGGAAGTGGCATATATGTGGGCATGTAAATTTATATGGGAATGTACATTTTCACTCAGTGATAATAAAAAAATAAATAAATAAAAAAAAATATTTCTGACATCAAACCCCAATCCTGCTGTTATGTGACCCAGCCAAGGAAACTGTCACCTCCCTAAACTTATCTCCTCCTGTTACTACGTAGGGCTTGTTAATTTTCTTCAAAGGTTGTCATGAGAATTAATTGAGAGAAGCATCAAAGGGCCTAAATAATGCTGAAACTTTTCTCCTTATGTTAGAAACTTGCATAAAACTTTTTCTTGCATGAAACTTTTTACAGTTCTGCTCTTATCGTGAGCTCCACCAATATGTAATGTAAAGTAGTTTTTTTTTAATGCCTGTAACTGGTCGTTATTCAAATATGGTTTGTCTGAATGTGGGCTGTCTCCTTTAGAAGGTAAAAGACTATATAACAATAAGTTCTAAGTGGTTAGGTATACCTATCCATGAGTCGGATCCCACTCGACAGCGCTTGGCTGGCTTGACTGTCCCCTTAGTATTTTGTGTTCTGTGTGCTAAGTTGAGTTACAACTGGTCAAGGAAGGCATAAGGACACTTGGTAATTGAAAAATCAGTAACTGTTTCCCTTATGAATGTGTCATCCCTCAAGAGACATAAGATGGGGTCTGGAAACATCTTCTTTATTTTTTAGTTTTAGATGAGAGTTTACAGAGCAAATTAGTTTCTCATTAAACAATTAAAACACACATTGTCTTGTGACATTGGATGCCACTTCTACCACACGTTAACCCTCTCCCCTTTTTGACTGTGGGTTCCCTGTTACAAACTTTTCTGTCCCCTCCTGTCTTCTAGTCCTCATCTCTGGGCTGGTTTCCCCTTTTAGTCTTGTTTTATTTTATAGGCTTGTCTAATCTTGGCTAAAGGGTGAACCTCTGGAACGACTTCAGTACTGAGGAAAAGGCAGTCTAGGAGATACACCCTCAGGGTTTTTCCAGTCTCTGTCGGACCAGCAAGTTTGTGTAATTGTACTTTAGTGAAGGTTTACAGAACAAGTTAGTGTCTCATTAGACAATTAGTATACATATTGTTTTGTAATATTGATTAACAACGCCTTGAGTGTCAGCACTCTCCCTTCTTGACCTTGGGTTCCCTATTCCAAACTTTCCTGTCCCCTCCTGCCTTCTATTCCTTGTTCCTGGGCTGTTGCAACCCTTTAGTCTCATTTTGTTCTATGGGCCCACTAATCTGCAGCTGAGTGGGAAACCTTAGGAGTGACTTTGTTACTGAGCTAAAGGGGTGTCTGGAAGCCATACTCTAGGTGTTTTGTCAGTCTTTCAAGCCAGAAAGTGTGGTCTCTTTTTTTTTTTTCCCCCTGAGTTAGAATTTGTTTCTACATTGTTCTCCAGCCCTGTCCTGTCTCTGTTGTGATCCCTGTCAGAGCAGTAGGTGGTGGTAGCCATGCGCAATCTAGTTGATCTAGTTGTACTGGAATCAGTCTGGTGTAGGTGGTGGTAGCTGTGGTCTGTTAGTCCTTTAACTGATTTTCCCTTGTAGGTTTAGTGCTCTTCGTTTTTCCCTTGATCCAGCCGGCATGAGACCAGTGGAGTATCTTAGATAGCTGCTCACAGACTTTTAAGATCTGAGGTACTACTCACCAGAATAGAATGTGGAATATTTTCTTCATGAACTGTTACGCTTATTCAACTAGATGCTCCCCAAGACCACGGTCCCCACAACACTTAGCCCAGTAATTTGGTCCCTCAGTGAGTTTGGATGTGTCTGTGGAGATTCCATGACCTTGCTTTGGACAAGTACCAGCTTTTCCAGTACTGTGTACAGTCTGGACAAGTTGTACGGGCTTCCTCAATGTTATGTACTGTCTTACCCTTCACTAAAGTTACCCCTTATCTCTTGTCCACTTGGCTTTTTTCCCTCCTCATCCTTCTGCTCTCTGGTAACCATTGAAGACTATTTCTCTTTGTTTGTAAATTTTTTCATGAGTTTTCATAGTATTTGTCTCTTATAGTATGCCTTTTTGTGACTGACTGACTTCACTCAGCATAATACCCCCAGGTTCAACCATGTTATAAAAATACTTCACAGATTTGTCATTGTTCTTTATTGTTGTTTAGTACTCCATTGTACATACATACCATAATGTGTTTATCCATTCTTTTGTTGATGGGTACTTAGGTTGTTTTTGCCTTTTTTGTACTGTGAATGATGCTGCAGTGAACATGGTGTGCGTATGTCTATTGATGTGATGGCTCTTATTTCTAGATAGAGCCTAGAGAAGTAAGGGTGGGATTGCTGGGTCATATGATTTTCCTCTCTAGCTTTCTAAGGAAGCACCAGACTGTTTTCCAGAATAGTTACACCATGTTACAGTCCCACCAGCAATGCATAAGAGTTCCAGTCTCCCTGCAGCCTCTCCAACATTTATTATTTTCTTTTTTTGTTTTTTTTTTTAATGTGTGCACATACTGTCAAGGTGAGATAATATCTGTGGTTTTGATTTGCAGTTCCGTAAAGACTAGTGATCACAAGGCTTTCTTTATGTGCTTGTTAACTGCCTGACTGTCTTCCTTGGTAAAATGTCTCGTCATATCCTTTGTCCATTTTTTAATTGGATTTTGTTGTTGTTGAATGAAAATGTTGGTTTTTCTTATAGATTTTAGAGATTAGACCTTTGTGAGATTTCTAATACACAAAAGAACTTTTTCCTAGTCTGTAGATTCTCTTTTTATTTTTTTTGTGAATCTTTTCATGAGCAAAAGTATTTACTTTTTAAAAAATCCCAGTTACATAATTTATCTTCTGGAGTTTATGTGTTGTTAGCTAACAGTTTGTATTCTATTAATGCTGTATGTCAGGTCTGTGTCCATTTTTTAAAACTGGATTATTTGTCTTTTTGTTGTAGAGGTGTTAGATTTTCCTGTAGATTTTAAAGATTTGACTTTTTGCTACTTGTCATAACCATATTCTTTCCCCCAATATTTGGAAGATCCCAGCCATCCAGCTTATCTGCCTGTGCTTGTATATTTTTAGCTATGTTTGTATTCTATTTATACTGTGTATTAAGACCTCTAACATTGACCTTATTTTTTTCTTCCGTGGTCTTTATTGTTTTTGATTTTATATTTTGATTTTTGATTTGGTTTTAATTAGTTTTTGTGTATAACATGAGGTGTGGTTCCTGTTTTGTTTTTTTGCAGATGGACATCCAGTTTTGCTGGCACCATTTGTTGAAAAGACTGTATTCTACCATTTGATGGGCTCTGGGCCTTGGTTGAAGATTTAGGTGATCATAGGTAGATGGATTCCTTGTCTTGTTATTAAAGTGAAGGCTGTACCTGGATGGAGATACTCTGATGCCTGACATCTTGGTTGTTTTAATGGTAGTATAAATCATATGACTCAAAAGAATACAGAATTTAACTATACTTACTATTTTAGGGAACCCTGGTGGCATATTGGTTAAGTAATTGACTGCTAATTGAATAGTCAGAGGCTTGAACCCACCAGTCACTACACAAGGAAAAAGACCTGACAGTCTGTTCCTGTAAAGATTACAGCCTGGGAAACCATGTGAAGCAGTTCTGCTGTAACCTAGAGAATCTCTAGGAGTCAGAATCCACTTGACAGCCTATAGTAACAAAACCAGTAACAACAAGTACTTTCAGTACACCACCTTTCTTACAACTTGTATATTGAATCAGTTTTGTGAATAAAGATATTTGTTGCAATCTGGTGGTTTTATAAATTATTGCGTAGTGTCTCTGGGTGAATTTGCTTAGACAAATGTGTAAGAATATATACATCTTTTTAAAATAACAAACAAAAAAAAGCTTTCTGTGTTACTGTTCTTCAGTTATTTAATGTGGTTATTGTATTTTCCTAGGTATCATCTTGAGCTTAGGAGTTAAGAGTATGAGGGGAGGAGTACGTCTGTATCTATCTATCTGTATGAAGCTAAACAGATTTCAATGGCGTTTCCAGTCTAAGATGTACTAGATAAAAAGACGTGATGACTTACTTCTGAAAATCAGCCAGAGAAAACGCTATGAGTTACAGTTGTTTGATCAACGACTGATGAGAGTGGTGGAGGACCTAGCACCGTTTTGTCCTGTTGTGCATGGGGTGGCCATAAATCGGGTGAATGACTTGATGTCAGCTAACAACAAAACAGTACCACTACATGTGTAAACAGTAAACTTCGTATATACTTCGTATAATGTTTTATGCTAAAGATTTTGTGAAACAAGGGAGATTGCTCTGTCTTGATTTATGTAAGTTTAATTTTGTTCCTTGTCGGCTCTGACTCTACGGCACTTGGCTGGCTTGGCTGATTATTATATCTTCTAATATGTATAATAATAATGTGGATATTTTTAGCAGTGTAACTTTACTTGATGGAGGTAAAGGAAAAGCAAAAACAAACACTAGCTCTTTCTTGATTTGGTAGCTTTTCTTGATAGTTACGTATATTTTAGAACAGCTGGGTGCTTAAATAGCAATTTCCTTCCTTGGGATTTCCTGGCTTGTTAACATAAGACTGGTGTCTATTTTAACTACATTTCCTTCCCTAAATGATTGTCTTGACTATATGGAATTTCTCTGAAACCGGGGAGATAAACTTCTTGGATAGTATTGTCTTAGCACATAACGACATGTGAGCAGGGCTTATTTAGTTTTCCAGATAAGCAGTTTAAGATTGAGTTCATTTTGACATGCCTGTGTTTGTTTGAAATGTACATGCATACTGCTGTCATCCGCATTCCCTCAAGGGGTAGTCTTTGACAAATACAAAAATACTGCAATATATGCTCCCCAGTCTCTGAATTCTTCTTTTTATTCAGGTGACACATGTTTAGTCAGAGGCTAATGTGTATCTGGCCATTTACTAGACATATGTCTGATAATTAGGCCATATTTCTGGTCATTTGACTTAGTTCTCAAGTGTATTTAAAATGCTTTGAAAACCCTTCAGTGAATTCCATTGCTTCCAGAATAAAACTGATAATTCTTAGCATTGCGTATATAAGGCCTTTTGAAATTTGACAGCTGTCTGTCTCTGCAGTATTATCTTCTAACCTTTTTGGGCCTTTATTCCTTATAATATTACTTCAGTATGTGATCTTGTACAAATAGGTTGTTTTCAACTCCTCTACGTGTACAGTGAAAATAATTGTTACTAATCTTGAATATAAAATTCCTGTAAGGAAGTTACTATATATATACCCAAGTGCCGTCGAGTCTGATCCGACTCATGGCAATATATATCTGTATATACGAGGTCCAACAAGTCCATGCACATAATTGCTGTAGGGACTACATACCTCACTGCAGCGTATTACTACAGTCACCTTTGAAGTACTCGCCTTGGAAAGCTATGCACTGATACCAGCACCTAGTCCACCCTTCAAGCAATTTTGGAACTCTTTCTGGAATGGTCACTGTGCATGGTGGCATGGTGGCATGGTGGCAAGTTTGTGAACTTAATTGTATAGTTGTCTGTGAGGGAATTTTTAGCCAGTAAACAAGTAACTCCATTGGAACACCTTCCTGCCTCAACTGATCTGGCCTCCTGTAACTTTTTTCACGACATCAAGGCTAATGTGACAACAGCTCTGATGGCCACTCCAGGAAAAGAGTTCCAAAATTGCTTTGAAGTGTGGACTCAGTGCTGGTATTGCTGCATAGCTTCCCAAGGGGAGTACTTTGAAGGTGACCATAGTGATATTCAGCAATGAGTTATATAGCAGTTTTTCTAGGGTGAGTTCACAAACTTAATTGGCAGTTCTCATAAAATGTCACTGTAGTTCACTATAAAAATGTCATCTTATGACATCATGTGACAATCCGAACCAGTTGCTGTTAAACTGATTTTGACTCATAGTAGCCCTATAGGACAGAGTAGAATTGTTCTAGTATTTCTAGTGAACGGATAATAGATTCAGACTTTCGGTTAGCAGCCAAACTCTTAACCACTGCACCACCAGGGCTCACTGTAAAGATCTCCTATGAGCAGATCTCCTCTGTCCTGTGGGGTTGGTATGAGTCACAATGGACTCAACAGCAATATATAACCATTACATAGATTTCCAGGGATGCTGCTGATCTGTGGAAGATACTCTGAGAAAGAGTGTTTTAAAATGAGAAGAGTGGCATGACTTAGTTGGGAAATCAAGGAAGTCAGGTGCTTAGTAAACTTTTGCTTAGTATACTTGAAATTTAACATTTACAGAACATAAATTTGTACAGATACTGATCCAGTAGGTATGGACCTGCACTACTAACACACTTCAGGGGAATATATCAAAATTATTCTTCATACTGCTGGTTGAGAAACTTTGCTTTATCTGAATTATTTCATAAGTGTACAATAGTTGAAGATAGTTGGAAACAGTATGCTAGTAATAAATAAAAGACAGCTTTGAATTAAAAAAAAAAAAAGTGTTGTGTAAAGAGTGGAGTCCCTGGGTAGTACAAAGGCTCATGCTCAGCTACTAACCTCAATTTTGGAGGTTCTAGTCTACCCACAGGTAAAGAAAGAGCCTTCACTTTATCAGGTAGTTAGCTGCTGTAGTGTCATTAAAATCTGACTCATAAATAACCTATAGAACAATGTAGAACTGCCACATAGGATTTCTTAGGTTGTACTCTTTCAGCTGGAACTAACCCAAATCAACAGTTCAGGTTGACCAGCCACTCCTTGGATACTGTATAGGGGAGCAGACTGTCACATATTTCTCCCATGGAGTGGATGGTGAGTTCCCACCTCTCAGGTTTTAGTTAGCAACTGAGTGCTTGACTACAGTGCTACCAGGATTTCACTTCTTCCAAGTACAGGACTTTCTAATTGTGATTTTTGGCTTTCTTTCAGTACTTTTGCCACAAACATGGACTGAGTAGCAGTGCTATTCATCATTCATAAACAAAACTCACTTCTGATGTCATAAAGTCATTTGCTACCTTGCAATTTAATTGCTGTGCCACCTGGGCTTCTAGTGTGTCTTTGGCTGGGGTTTCTAAAGAAGCAAAACCACTGAAGTGTAGGAATATATGTAGAGATAAACTTATATTAAGGTAATGGCTCCTGTGATTGTGGATACTGGAACATCCCAAGTTCATGGATTAAGATAGAGGCTTCTCTTGATTCATGGAGCTCTTGCATTGGCAAACCCAAGACCAGTAGGTGGGAGAGCAGGGCTCTTGGCCACAGGCTGTGAGGATCTACTGATCTCAAGATTGGCACATAGGCTGCTGGCTCAAGTCCCAAGAACTGGTGGTCAGGTGAACTGGAGGCAACTGGTGAAAACCAGAATGTCCACTTATATTTAGATATAGGCCACAAGTCAAGAGAACACACTGTCAACTGACTGGCAACACATAGCAGATCCCGTCATAGGGGTGATGGCATATAAACACTGAAAATCATGGCTCAGCCAAGTTGACACAGTCTTAACCATTACATAGTTTTATTAACATGTCAAAATGTTAATCACCTTTCGTTATTGGGCTGCCTAAAACAATCATGTTACCAAAAGCACATCCTGTTTTAAATCTTGGAAATATCCTAGAGTTTTTTGAGACTTTTACCTTGGCAAATCACAGTTTTAAGTGAATCCTAAGTAAAGTTAGAAGTTTCAGAGGAGATAAATGTGGTATTAATTTATTTAACAAAAAAGTTGAACATTGTATTCCTTTAACTATATTGCTTTTTCAGTTTACAAACATTCATTACATTCTCAGGGTTCGGCCTTTGTATAAATAAAGCAAGAAGCATGCCTAGTCCACATATGCTTAGTTTTTATATATAGAACATCTTGGTGAGAAAATTAAAAAAGATATATATTTTAAAATTTGTTTAATCAATACTTTTTCTTAAAAAGTGCTTACTGAATACATTGGCATAAAAGTAATATTAATTGAATTGCATTTAATTCCATTCTGTGTACTGAGATTAGGGCTTCTTGAATGTGCCACCTATTTTTTATTACTGAACATGATGAATAAACAGGAATCATTTGACTTGTAGAGAGAAATATGTATATTCTTAAACTATAAAACACAGAAAACCAAACCTATTACTGTCAATTCCAATTCATAGTAATAGATTCTTAGGGTAGCTGGATGGAAATTGTGTTACTATTCTTTTTTACTTAATGAATTACTTCAGATAAAATGGTAGTGTAAATGTGTGTGTGTCAGGAGGAACTTTAAGTAGGATAATTCATAGGTTATTAAATAGTTTGAATGCTAGTATATTTTGTATGTCAAAGTTGTCATTCCATAGCAGAGAGAAACATAAAATATTTTCTCTAAGTAGAAAGATTGTTAGAAGTTGGAATTGATTTAATGTCATCAAGTTTGGCTTTTCTGAGTAAAAAATTATACTTCAAAAAGCAGAGTTTGTTCTTTGCTTTTGTGAATCTTTAGATTTGACTGATGAATAGAAGTACCAGTTGGTAGAACTGACACAGTTGTCAGAGTTTCTTAGTCTAAATTTCTTGATTTCCCTCTGTATGTGATGCTCTTGTTTCATTTATCTCACCTATAAAACAGTAAATTGCATACTTTGTATAATTTAATTAATTATATAATAAAGAATGTATTTTAAAACATGAAATAAACTGAGTAATAATGGAAAAATTGATAACTTTATCTTCAGATTTCTTAAGCTTTAGTAGAAGGTAAAATAAGAGATAGGAAATAGCTAGAGAGGGAGTTTTGCTTGAGTATTGGAAAAAGAGTATCTCTAAAATGGGAGAATAAATACAGGCTTCTGTAGATGTGTTGCTAATTGTTGAGGGCTTAAGGAAGTGCCTCCTCAATTTTCATTATTCTTGCTGTTTTCGGGAGAGATCCTTTTTTTTTTTTGTAAATATTTTATTGTGATTTAGTGAAACTATACAATCCAAATTAAATTTGTGTGCCTGTCTATCTGCAAACTCCTTCTGCTCTTCTTGCCTGGTGACAGCACATTCCTTTTCATTCTGTGTATGCTGTGTCCTCTTAATAACCTCCTGTTCCCTGCTCTCCACCCTCTCCTCTCCCTTTTAGTAAGAGGCCAGTAGGACAGTATCCTATAGATACATAGAACCATAAAGTATGTGCACTTTATGGTCACATTGTGTCCCCGCACCCAATCCATTCCTGTCTAAAGAATTGACCTCAATAATGTTTTCTGGTCTGGGGCAGCAGCAGTTCTAGGGGCCATGCTCCCAGGGAAACCCCCAGGCTACTGGACTATCAGTTGCGGTCTTTTAGTGGAGTTCTTGAGGTGTACTTTTCCTCATGTTGCCACTGGCACTCAACACTGTGTGCCCCATCACGGCTGTCTTTGGTGATGGCTGGGCACCATCTGGTTCTTGTGGTCACATGTTGATACAGTCACCCATTCTCATGGGTCCTTCTGTCTCCTGGGCCCTTTTTTCCTTGTGTCTTTGTTGCTCTTCATGATTACCTGTTCCAAATGAGTTGGGACTATTTAGTGTACCTCAGATGGCAGCTTGCTAGTTTTTAAGACCCTGGCTGCCACACAACGATATAGGGTGCAGAAGACTCTCAGTAATAGACTAGTTATGCCAGTTGGCTTGATGTTCCTTGAGAGCATGTTCCCCAGACACCCAGCCCTGCTACTCTGTCCTTGCAATATTGAGTTAAGATTAGAAGAGTTTTCAGTTTGTGTTGAAGTCCAGTTAAGTTGATCTGCTTTCTACTGTGTGCTGTCACTGCTTTCACCGAACCAAATTTCTGTCAATTATCTAATCTATGACCAGTCCTTTCTCTCCCTCCCCTGTCTTGCAGCCATCAGAAGTCTTTTCTTCTGTGCATAAGTCTGTTTTTACGTCCTTATAGTAGGGGTCTCGTACAATATCTGTCCTTTTGCCACTGACTGATTTCTCTCAACAGAATGTCTTTCAATTGAAACCAGGTTATGAGATGCTTCCTAAAGTCATCATTGTTCTTTATCATTGCATGGTGTTCCACTGAGTATGTATACCGTAGTTTGTTTATCTGTTCATCTGTTATTGGGCATCTGAGTTGACTCCATCTTTTTGCTGTTGTGGACTGTGCTGCTGTAAACATTCGTGTGTATTTATCTGTGTGTGTGACTGCCCTTAATCTTGTGGGATATACTCCAAGCAGTTAGATTATGGGATCAAATGGTATATCTGTTTCCAGCTTTTTAAGGAAGCTTCAGATTGCTTTCCAAATAGGTTGTACCATTTTGCAGTCCCACCAGTAGTGTAGAAAAGTTCCAGTTTCTCCACTGCCTCTCCAGCATTTGTTTTGTGTTTTTTGGATCATGCCAACCTTGTTGGGGTGAGATGTTATGCCATTGTAGTTTTGAGTCGGATTTTTTAATAGCTGCTGATTGTGAGCAGTTCCATATGTGTCTTGGCTGCGCAGGTGTCTTTAGTAAAGTGTCTGTCCATCCATCTCCTTTGTCCAATGCTTAATTGAGTTATTTCCTCTTTTTCCTCTTGATATTTTGTAGTACTTTGTAAATTATGGAGATCAGATGTCAGTGAGACATATAGTTGCCAAATGCTTTTTCCCATTCTGTGAGTGGTCTTTTAATTCTTTTGATCAAGTCTTTGGATGAGCAAAAGTGTTTGATTCTTAGTAGTTCCCATTTATCTGCTTTCCATTGGTTGTGCTCTGTCAGATTTTGAAGTCTGTTTAAGTTGTGTAGTAAAACTTCCATTGTTGACTCTATTTATTCTTGCATGATTTTTATCATTTTAGGTTTGATATTTAGGTTGTTTATCCATTTTGAGTTAGTTTTTGGGTAAGGTCTAAGATATGGGTCTCATTTCAGTTGTTTGCAGATGGATATCCAACTTCCCCAGCACCATTTGTTAAAGAGGCTGTTTTTATCCCAGTTTACAATCTTAGGGCCTTTGTCGAATATCAGCTGTTCATAAGAGGATGTTGGCAGCTCTGTCGTCTCAACTGTGTTCCATTGGTGTATATGTCTCTCTTTGTACTAGTACCAGGCAATTTTGACTATTGTGGCAGTGCAATAGGTTCTAAGGTCAGGTAGTGTGAGGCCTCCCACTGCGTTCCTCATCTTCAGTAGTGCTTTACTTATCCAGGATTTCTTCCCTTTCCAAACAAAGTTGGTGATTTGTTTCTCCATGTCATTAAAAAATGTCACTGGGATTTGTATTGGGATTGCATTGTATATGTAGATCACTTTGGGTAGAATAGACATTTTCACAGTGTTAAGTCTTCCTGTTCATGAGTAGAGTAGGTTTCTCTGTTTATGTAAGTCTCTCTTGGTTTCTTTTACTAAAGTCTTCTAATTGTCTCTGTATAGGTCTCTTGTTTATCTAGTTAGATTTATTCTTAGAAATTTTATCTTGGAGGTTACAGTAAATGGTTTTGATTTGGTGATTTCTTCTTTGATGATCTGTTTGTTAGTGTCAAGGAATCCTACTGATTTACTTTTGTTTATCTTATATCTTGATACTTTGCTGAACTTTCTGTTAGTTTGAGTAGTTTTCTTATGGATTCTTTAGGATTCTCTGCATATAAAATCATATCATCTGCAAATAGGGATATTTTTACTTCTTTACTGATGTGGATGCCCTTTATTTCCTTGTCGTGTCTAATTGCTTTGGGTAGAACTTCTAGTACAGTGTTGAATAGGAGAGGTGAGAGTGGGCATCCCTGTCTAGTTCCCTGTCTGAAAGGAAATCTTTCAGTCTCTCTCCATTCAGGATAATGTAGGCAGTTGGCTTTGCATAGATGCCCCTTGTTGTGTTGAGAAATTTCCCTTCTGTGCCTATTTTGCTGAGTTTTTTTTAAGCATTAATGGGTATTGGACTTTGTCAAATGCCTTCTCTGCATCAATTGACAAAATCAGGTGATTCTTATCTTTTGTGTTATTTATGTGTTTGATCACATTAATTGTTTTTTCCGATGTTGAACCAGCCTTGCATCCCTGGTATAAATCCAACTTGGACCTGATGAATTATTTGTTTGATATGTTGTTGAATTCTGTTGAAAAGGATTTTGTTGAACATTTTTGCATCTAGGTTCATGAATGATGCTGGTCTGTGATTTTCTTTTTTAGTGAGATCTTTCCCTGGCTTTGGCATCAGAGTTATGCTGGCTTCATAGAATGAATTTGGATATATTGGAGTTAACTCTTCTTTAAAAGTAGGGTAGAATTCTCTGGAGAAGCCATCTGGGCCAGGACTCTTTTTGGTTGATATTTTTTTTAATGACTTTTTCAGTCTTTTCCTTTGTGGTGGCTTTATTAAATTGTTGTACTTCTCCTTGCGATAATTTTGGTAGGTGATGTTAATCTAGAAATTTGTCCATTTCTCTACTTTTTTTTTATTTGGGTCCTCTCTTTTTTCCAGATGTGTGCATTTATAGAAATAAGTTGACATCTGAGCACTGATTTTTCTGTATCCCTTAGGTTCTGGTAGGATGTGTTTTCATTTTCATTGTTTTCTATATATATTTCTTTATATGTCCTTAATTTCTTCTATAACCTGTGGTTTTTTTGAGCAAGGTGTTGTTAAGTTCCCATGGGTTCCAATTTCTATCGATGTTTTTTCTGCTATTGATTTCAAGTTTTATGGCTTTATGGCCTGAGAAATGCTTTGCAGTAATTCAGTGGTTTGGATTTTATTGAGACTTGATTTGTGTGCTAACACATGGTCTGTTCTGGAAAATGTTCCATGTGCATTGGAGAAGAAGGTGTATTTATTTGCTGATGGATAAAAAGTTGCATATGTGTTGATGTTGTTTAGTTGGTTAATTGTTGCAATAAGATCTTAGGTATCTTTACTGAACCTTTTTCTGTGTGATCTGTTCTCCAACTGTTATTGTGGAGTGATCTGTCTCATTTTCCAGTGTAGTCAGTGTTGGTTCAATGTATCTAGCTGCTCTGGTTTGGGGTGCATAAATATTTAATATTGTTACATCTTGCTTGTGTATTGAACCATTCAGCAATAATTAGTGACCTTCCTTGTCTGTGGTGGCAAATTTTACATTAAAATCTATCTTATCTGAGATTAGTATTGCCACAGTTGCTCTTCTTTGTATGTTATTTGCTTGGTATATGTTATTCCATCCTTTAATTTTCAGCTTGTTCATATCTTTGAGTTTAAGGTGTGTTTCTTGTAAGCAATATATAGATGAGTCGTGTCTTTTGATCCAGGATACCACTCATTGTCCGTTTACATTCACTGTAATTATTGATACCCGCTGCCGTCAAGTCAGGTCATTATTGATAGGCATGTGTTTAGTGCTGTCATTTGGATGTATTTATTTTTGTGTTGATATTTTCTCTGTTGCCCTTAATATTCTGTTCTGGGTCAGTCCTCTTTATGGGTTGACTTCATCTTTTTCAGTGTAGGTTTTGTGTTTGTTGATACTCCTGTATTACGTTTCTCATTTTGATATGTTGCACTGTTACTGTGCTTTGCAGGTATCTCTGTGCTCCCTTTTAATATTTTAAGTTTAAAGTCAATTTTAACCTCTGCCTGATTTTTTAGCTTCCTCTCCATCTGAAAAGACTATAGCTACTGTAGTATATTCCTCTTTTTAATGTGATAGGTGTCATAGTTTTCATGATGTGATTTCTGGTTCTCTTCTTTTAATATTGTAGCCTTGATTGAATTTTGTGACATTCGTCACTGAGTAAGATTCTGAATGCTGTGTCCTGATTGCCTCCTTAAGTATATACTTAATGGTTTTGTTTTTCTAAGCAAAGAGCTTCTTTCACTATTTTTTATAGTTTTGGTTTGGTTTTTACAAAGTCTCTAAGCTTCTGTTTATCTGAAAATGTCTTAATTTCATCTTCATATTTTAGAGACAGTTTTTCAGGATATATAATTCTTGGTTGTAAGTTTTTCTCCTTCAAGGCTTTGAATGTGGCATTCCACTTCCTCATTGCCAACATCATTTCTGCCAAGATGTCAGATGAAAGCCTACAGGGCTTCCCTCTGAATGTTAGCTTTGCTTTGGGCCTTGCTATCTCTAAGATGATCTGTTTATGTTTTATTTTATTAAGCTTGATTATAATATGTCTTGATGTGTTTCTTTTGGGGTCTGGTTTTTGTGGAATTCAATAGGTGTCTTGGATATTTATAGTCTCTCATAATTTTAGGGAAGTTTTGTGTCAGCAACTCATTAATACTTTGTGTTTTCAGTTATCATTCCTTGTTCAGGAACTGCATTTAATCATAATTTACTCCTCTTAATAGAGTCTGACGTGTTTCTTAATGCTTCATTTTTCTTACTTCTTTTCTCTGATTTCTCCTCATAAATGCTGGTGTCAGTTACTCTGTCCTCAAGGTCACTAAGTCTGACTTCTGTCTCCTGAATTCTGTTCTTTTGGCTTTGGATTGAATAGTCTCATTCTGCCATTTTGTTATTGATCTGCTGAATTTTAGGTTGTTGTTCCATCAGTTCTGATAGCTTGCTTAATTTTTCATTTTGTTCTGCTGAATTTTGTTTAATCTCTAGTAAGGCTCCATATGTAAGTCTTTTATACTCAACCTCCAATAATTTCAGAAACTCTTCTTCATCTGGAAAGTTTTTGATTCTTTAGGAGTTTCCTGAAGTCATGGTAGGCTGTTTCGTTAAATGTTTAGGAATGCTTTATTTTCTTTGGGCCATCTAGAGCCTCTGGCGTTACCTCAACAAGAGCTGAGGTATAGTTCTGAAAAGGGAGTTGGTCACCAACTGTTCTGTGTATTTCAGTGACTGGCCCTAGTGATCTCCCTGGGGTGGTAGGCTCTGCCTCTTTGCTGGCAAAGTCAGCTCCCTACCTATGAATTCACTGGCAAGCCATCAACTGACCCTATGATTTGAGTCAATAAAGGCTGGGCCACTCAGCAGTTACTTCTCCAGGCAGTCTTATTTTAAGAAGCTGGTAGTTGATTGAAAGCTGGCAAAATCAGTTAGGCTGTCAGGTGTGGCAGACCTTGGCTACTGACTGACAATGGATGCACCTCTTTGACTGTTCCCAGGTGGTATGATGTAGTTTAGTTAAAGAGGGGTAATGGCCTTCATGTCTTCCTCCACCAGGCCACTCCTGTAAGGTAACACTGTTCTAGAGAGCCATTCTGCTGGAAAATCACTGTCTTGACTGTTCTTCTAAGCTTGAAAATTAACCTCTGCTGAGGGCTCTGGTTAGGGGAGTCTGTCTCCCAACTGAACAGTAGCATTCCGTCCAAGCTGCCTTTCCCTCCACAAAACCATAGAATCTGTGGTTCAGCTCAGAAAAGAGAGGGTGGAGGAGCAACTGCTGTCAGTTAGTAGCCTGGCTTTCAAAATGTGGCTATCCCATGTACTGTCTCTCTGTTCTACATGCTGTGTTCTTGAGCAGTGCAGTTCAGTGTGTTTGCTGACTCATGCCCATTCTCTGCCTCCCAAATATCAAAGATATTTCATTACCTGCAGTTCACCCAAGCAGTGAGTCAGCAGAAGTGGGGATTATTGTGTGCTTCCTCATCAGAGAGAGGTAGTTTCCTATTTAGTGGTACGTATTCCAATCTGATAACACTGTGCTGTATCCTAGGGCTTCTTGGGTTTCTGGGGTGTTCCATTAAATTATTAATTCAACCCTTAGTTCTCAGAGGGAATTAAGGAGACATGTGTCAAGTCTGCCATCTTGGTCCCACACCCAAGATCCTTTGTTTTCAGGTCATAATTTCTGTGACACCATGCAGAATACTAAATTAAGAGATTTTTAGAATTGATAATGGGTATGTAATAGCAAACTGAGTCTCAGTTGCAATGACAAAAAAACAAGAATAAGGGAAAAAAATGACATTTGGTCTGCAAAACAGGGAAGGGTATGATTAGTGAGCCAGATATTTATGAACTTTCTGGAAAGATACAAGCTGGCAAGATTAGATTATTGAAAACCATTAGTGCCAAACAGCCTGTAACACAGTACAGAGAAAATATTTGGTTTTCTGAATAGAAAGTAATTTCAGTAATAGTTCAGAAATTCACCTAGTTTACAGACAGCTTGTCTAGTACAGAGAAATGGTTCTATGGGCATTAACAGGGTAATTGGAAGACTCTGGAATCCAGTGAGTGTTGAAGAAAATTTCTCTGCTAGTCTACCTCTTTACACACTCAAGTCAAAGGCTACCCATCAAAACCTTCAGTCTTTCATTATGGGTATGATAGAAATGGAAGAAGAAGAGAATTTTGAGAGAAATAAAGCAATGATCTCTATCAGCCATCAGTACTAAAAAGTTTTGATCTTTATTTCAAAAAGATAAAAAATGATAAAAAATCATTGCATACTTAAGGAAAATCAACAGGCAAGAGCAAAACAAGCAAAATGAATACCCTGAAAGTCATAGTTTATGCAGAAAATATCAAACTAAAAATATATATTTTGAATTGAGAAGGCATTGTATTGAGAAAGCAACAGTGAAAAAAAGTTCTCAACAATTAAAAATATTGTCAGTTGAAATCCCTGGATGTTAAATCTATAGAAAGTGCTAAATTTAGACAGCTAAGTTGACTGTGGAACTGTTATTGGTGATCTAGAGACTTGTGTTTTAAAGGTTACATGGGGTTGAAGAGAGAGCTCTTGGGTCCTAGTTTTAAAACTCCTGCATAAAGCCAAGAGTCTTTCACATGAGGCTTCAGTGAAAAGGATGCCTAACAGAGAGACATCAGAGAAGTTTGATCTTTCATGGTCTTTGGGTATTAGACTGAAAAGTCTCCCCTAGAATATGTGACCATTGGCCTGCTTTCATATGGATTTGGGATTCTAATTTATACTGCTTTTCTAATTCAGGAAACTACAGATAGAAAAATTTATTTAAGAGCTGAATGTTGATCATGTCACAAGACATCTGCCAGAAACACACAATAGTATTATTTAGAGGGACTGTCATGATAAACCTTGTAGTATGCCCGCTAATAGAGCCTGAACTTATAAAAATATGAGAAAATAAGGAATTGCTAGTATGCATGAGTCAGAAATACTACAGAATTAGAACTCAATGAATGTCAGATAGTGTAATTACTAGATAAGTACATGAAGTATGCATGTATAAAATGTTAAATAAATAAAGGAGGAAGTTGAAAACATGGAGGAACAAGTTTTTGTCCAAAACTACTGGGAAGATTTGAAAAATAATCTAGTAAAACTTTTAGAAATTAGAACTATAATAATTGAAATGAAAAATGGTAAAAATAGGTTAAACTCAGCTGAAGAGAAAATTAATGAACTTGAAGTTTAAAAGAAAAAGATACAGAAATGTAAAAGATGCTTACAGGCAAAATAATAAACATGTCTAACAGTATAATTGGAGTTACAGAAAAGAATGAAAAGTAAAGATGATTGAAGATGGTTGTAACCTAAAAAATTATGCCTGACAATTTTGGAAAATTAAAAGATATTAATCATTAAACTGAAGAAGCACAGTAGATCCGGGGGAGAGGGGCAGAGAATTATTCTATAGTACTAAAGACAAGGAGACTTTAAAAGCAGCCAGAGATAGAGTACAAAGGTACAAAAAGGATACGAACAATGGACTTCTGAACTTCAGCAGTGAGTAACAGGTGTCAGAAAGCTAGACCTTTAATTGCTAAGAGAAAGCAGACATCATTCTAGGAATGATAACTTACAAAATCATTAAAAACTGCGTGAATTTTGAAATAGATTTTCAGATAAACATCAGATTGATAAAAAAGAAAAAGACTAAATTGTGGGGAGTATGTGGAACAATGAGAACTCTTAGACAGCTGGTGTGTATATAATCAACCACTTTTGAAAGCAATTTGGCAATACCTAATAAGTTTGAATGTTCAGTTCCCAAGTGACATAGGAAATCTGTGTATTTATATACTTCCGTAAAGTTTCACAGCCTTGGGAACCCTATAGAGAGGTTTTCCTCTGTCTGATTGAGTCCCTGTAAGTCAGAATTAACAACAGTGGGTTTGTTTTACATTTTTGTGTGTACCTTAGATTTGTTTCTCAATATATTGTAACCACAACGTACAATAAATATTCTTTCATTGTACCCTAGCATTGTCACAGTTATTTGTAACTGAAATCAAATTTTCAGGAAATAAAATGGCAGCATAGTAGTTAGGGGCTTGGATGTTAACCAAAATGTTGTCAGTTTCAATCCACCAGCATCTAAACTCTATGGGACAGTTCTTTTTGTACTGCAGGGTCGTTATGAGTCAGGATCAACAGCATTGGGGTTTTCTTTGATGTACAGTACCCTTTAATATGTCTCTGCACTTTCTTTTCCCCTTTTCTCCTGTCAGTTTTTGTTTTCACTTAAAAAAGCTGCTTATACCCACTTGCAATGATTTCACAAACCATTTATGGGTTATAAACTTCAGGTTGAAAAAACACTGCCTTAAACTGTCACATGTAAATGCAAAAAGATGCGCATAAAGATGTTCAGAGCATTATTGTGAAAAACTGGAAGCAATATTAAGTGTCCAACAAGTGGAAAATGGTTAAATAAACTCTGGTATATCTGACTTTTAACTGTGAATCATAATCAGTGAATTATGATACCTACATTTAATAGACTTACTAATAAAATGTTGAGTATAAAAAGTAAGTTACTGAAATTATTAAAGAAGTTCAAATCAAAACGACAATGAGATACCATCTCACCCCAACAAGATTGGCCATGATCCAAAAAATACAAAACACTAAATGTTGAGGAGGCTGTGGAGAGATTGGAACTCTCCTTCACTGTTGGTGGGATTGCAAAACGGTGCAACCCCTTTAGAAGGTAGTCTGGTGCTTGCTTAAAAAGCTGGATGCAGATGTACCATTTGATCCAGTAATTCCTCTGCTCAGAATATATCCTACAAAATCAATGCACATGAATGTTCATTGCAGCACAGTCCACAATAGCAAAAAGTTGGAATCAACCCAGATACCCAACACCAGAAGAATGGATGGGTAAACTTTGGTATACATGTTCAATGGAGTACTATACACTGATAAAGAACAACTATGATAGCAGGAAACGTCTCACAATTTGGTCTCAGCTGGAGGACATTATGTTGAGTGAGACTAGTCAGTGACAGAAGCCAAGCCAAATGCCGTCAAGTCGGATCTGCCTCATGGCGACCCTAGGGGCCAGGGTAAAACTGACCCCCAGAATATTCAAGGAACGCCTGGTGGATTTGAACTGCTGACCTTGTGGTTAGCAGTGGTAGCACTTAACCCACTACACCACCAGGGTTCAGCGACAGAAGGACAATTTTTATGTGAGACCCCTACGATAAAAACTTAAAAGCATACTCATACGTAATAGAAAAGACTCTGACAGCTACAAGGGTGGGGAAGGTGGGAGGGCGGGAAGGCAAGGGACAAGGGTTTAGATTAGTTGTTAGAAATTTGGTTGGGTGAAATTGGTGACAATACACATTAGTAAGAAGATCAGTATTAATGGGAATTCAACACAACTTGTGTACTCCTCCTCTCTTAACCCAGTGTTGTAAGCACAGAGTATGTACACTTTCATTTCTTTATTTAATAAAAAAAAAATAATAAAGTAAGTTACTGAAAGAATATGTGAATTATGATATTTATGTGAAGTCTCAAAAATACAAAGCAATGCTTTATATAATCTCCCTAGAACTTCTAAATTTTTTTTTGTAAAAATTAGATAACACTTGGTGTTACAGTATTTTTTAGATACATAATTCACTAAGATGAGTAATATCAATCATGTTATGCATTCATTGCAAATGTCCTTTACCAGATTTTATATTCCCATAAACAAACTGGGAGAAGTTTTTGGGAACTGTGTACCCAATAATAGCTTAATATGCAAAATGTATAACAAACTAAACTAAGTAAGAAAATGACAATGAAATAAAAAATGGGATAATGACCTGAATAGACATTTCTCTAAATAGGATATATAGATGGCCAATAAGCGGAGAAAAGATATTCAGTATCATTAGCAATTAAGGAGATCACAGTCAAAATCACAATGAGATACCACCTCACTAGGATGACTACTGTTAAAAAACAAAAATCAGAAAACAGCGACTGTTGTTGAGGATGCGGAGAAATTGGCAGCCTTAACCACTGCTAGTGGGAATGTGGAATAGTACAGCTGCTGCTAAAAACAGGTTAGCACATCCTCAAAAAATTAAGCATAGACTACCATGTGAAACTATTAGTTATATATCCAAGAGACTTGAAATTACCACATTAATAGATAATATGTATTCTAGTGTTCATTGCAACACTATTTATAGTAGTCCAAAGGTGGAAACAAGTGCCAATCAACAGATCAAATGAGTAAACAAAAAATGGTGTATACATATCTACAATGAAATATTACTCTGCTATAAAGAGAAATGAAGTCCTGATACATGCCACAACATGAAGGAACTTTGAACTTTTTAATATTATATGTGTTTAAACCAGACCAAACCCATTGCCCAATAGTAAATTGTAACTCACAACAACACTACAAGACGGAGTAGAACTGCTTGATGGAGTTTTCAAGGCTGTTTCTGAGGAAGCCGATTGCTATTATCTTTCCCTTGGACAGTGGCTGGCGTGTTTGAATTGCCAACTTTGTGGTTAGCAGCCAAGCACATAGAAGAATTCTAAAAAATCAATGTTTAATGTATCTTGTCACAATTATAAAATATTAAAAGCTTCCTTATGTTGACAGTCTCATGGGTTCCTTGCTCACAACCTGTTATATGAGCACACACCCTAAAATGAAACCTGCCTGTTGATAAACTGCCCACTCACCAAAAACCAAACCAAACTCACTGTTTGCAAGTCTCTTCTGACTGACAGTGACCTTATAGGACAGAGTAGAATTGCCCCATAGGACTTCCAAGGCTGTAGTCTTTTGTTTTTCACTTTTTGAAAACAATTGTATTTCAGATGAAGGTTTATGGAACAAACTAGCTTCTGATTTAATGGTACCTGTACTATTTTATAACATTGTTTAACAACTCTAGGATGTGTGAACAATCTTCCGTCTTGACCTTACATTCCCCACTACTGGCTTTCCTGTCCCCTCCTGCCTTGTAGTCCTTGCCCCTAGGCTGGTATGCCAATTTGGTCTTGTTTTATTGGCCTGTCTAATCTTTGGCTATAGGGTTGCTGTGAGTTGGAATTGACTCCACAGCAGTGGATAATCTTGGGCTTCAGGGAGAACCTCAGGAGTAATGTCGTTACTGAGGGTGTCTGGGGTTCATACTTGTGGAGTTTCTCCAGTCTCTGTCAGGGTCATTAAGTCTAGTCTTTTTTTAAGAGTTACAATTTTGTTCTATATTTTTCTCCAGCTTCTGTACAGGACCCTCTGTTGTGATCCC
Source organism: Heterohyrax brucei (assembly GCA_028571685.1). Taxonomy (NCBI): domain Eukaryota; kingdom Metazoa; phylum Chordata; class Mammalia; order Hyracoidea; family Procaviidae; genus Heterohyrax; species Heterohyrax brucei. Next base: position 9,926,766 of record CM053156.1, read on the forward strand.
TGTCAGAGCAGTAAGTGCTGGTAGCTGGGCACCATCATTTGTGCTAAACTCAATCTGGTGATAGCTGTGTCTCACTGATACTTTGGACTTTTGGTGTTCTTCCTTCTCCCATGATCCAAAGGGATGAGGCCAGTAGAATATTTTAGATGACCACACACAAGCCCAGATGCTACTCACCAAAGTAGAATGTGGAACATTTTCTGTATGAACTGTCTTTTGGCAGTTGAGCTATACATTGCACGAGACCATGGTCCCCACAACCCTTAGTCCAGTAATTTGATTGTAAGGAGTTTGAATGTGTTTGTGGATCTTCCCATGACCGTGCTTTGGACAAGTTGTCCTGGCTTCTCCAGTATTATATACTATCTTACTTGGGTCTTGTTTCATTTTTTTTTGGCAGAAAACATCAAGTTTGCCAGTACCACTTGCTAAAAAAGGCTATCTTTTCCCTACTTAATATACTTTGGGCCTTTGTGGAAGATCAGGTGACCACAGATGGATGGATTTACAGTTGGTTTTTCAGTTTTATTTCACTGGTCAATATATATGTCTTTATACCAGGAGCAGGCTGTTTTGACTATTACAGCTGTGTAGTTGGTTCTGAGGGCGTGTAGTGTGAGTTTGTTTTATTCTGCTTCTTCAGTATTGCTTTACTTATCTCAGGTGTCTTCCCTTTCCATGTAAAATTAAAGATGATTTTTTCCATTTCTTTAAAGAATATTATTGATACTTGGATCAGAATTGCATTGTATTTGTAGATTTCTTTGGGTAGAATTGCCATTTTCACAATATTGAGTCTACCAGTCCATGAACATGCTATGTTTTCCCATTTTTGTGGATCTCTTTTGGTTTATTGCAGTAGTGTTTTATAGTTTTGTTTGTATAGATCTTGTAGATCCCTGACTCGATTAATTCCTAAGTGTTTTATTTTGGGGGGGGGCTATTATAAATGATACTATCTTTCTGATTTCATTTTCATCATCTCTTTATTAGTGTGTAGGAATCCATCTGGGTTTTGTATGTTTGTCTTATTCTGCTATTGGCCTGAATCTTTCTATTAGTTACAGTAATTTTCTTGTGGAGTCTTGAGTTTACGATGTCTAGTATTGTATGATCTGCATAGAGGGACAATTGTACTTCTTTATTACCAATTTGGATGCTTCCCCATTTTTTTCTTGTGTTATTGCTTTAGTTAGGATTTCCAGCACAGTGTTAAATAGAAGTGATGGTAACAGGCTTCCTTGTCTTGTTCCTGTTCTCAAGGGGAATGTTTTCAGCCTCTCTGTGTTAAGAATGGTGCTGACCACTGGTTTTGTATATGCCCTTTCTATTTTGAGGAATTTCCCTTCTGCTTTAATTTTATTGAGAGGTTTTTTTGTTTGCTTGTTTTTAATCAAGAATGGATGTTAGGCTATGTCAAATGCTTTTTCTGCAAAGTTGCACTCTTTATGGAAGCAAACTATTGCATCTTTCTCCCAAGGAGCAATTGGTGGTTTCAAACCACAGAACTTTTGATTAGCAGCTGAACAATTGACTGCTGTGCTACCAAGCCTCTTTCCATTTATGTTGAACCTGAAATCAGCTTTCCTACTTAGAAAAGATGCCTTCAGAGAGGGACAGATCTACACAAGATATCTAGTCCAGTTAGATAATTCTGGAATACCATTCAGAAGTTTAGGACACCAGGGATGACCAGAAATCTAGCAATACAAATTAGAAGGTGGACTAAGGGAAAAATGACCCCTAGAGAATGGAAATATGAAAGAAGTAGATGGAACATAAATAAATATAATTTATATCCTCAGAGAGATTTCAGAGGATAATACAGCTAAAAAAATAAAACAGTATGCCCTGAGAAAACAATCTGTGGAGCTCTCAGAAACTAAAAAAATCTGAGATAACAAAGATACACAGGTAGGGCTGCAAATGAAATTAATGATTTAGAAGTTGAGGAAACATCCTAGAGCCTAAAAAATGGGAGGAAAAAAAAAGACAGAAAATATCAAGAAATTTTAAGCAGTATGGCAGGTAGAACCAGGTAGTCTTCACAGGAGATAGAGAAGTAGTGGAGAGAATAATCAAAGAAGTGGTACAGCATGAAACATAGAGGGGTTTAGCAGTATATGAACGTTAAAAAGAATGAATGAGATTAATACATACTGATTTCAAAAAATGGTTGTGATATATTGAATGAAAAAGCAAATTTTAGAGCCCTATGCATAGTGTATTCATGACAAGAAAGTCATATGCCTGGACTAATGGACCACAACTACCACAGCTGTCACCAGACTGAGTCTAGCACTAGATAGTAACTGACCAGTTACCATCTTACAGAGATCACATTTAAGGGTCCCAGACATAGCTGGAGAAAAATGCAGAACAAAAGTCAAAGTCACAAAAGAACAAAGAAGAAGAACGAAAACACACTTATTGGTTAATAGAGACTAGAAACTCCAGAATGTGGCCCCACATAGCCTTTTTAACTCAATATTGACTGAGTCGCTCCTAGGTTTGCCCTTAGCTGAAGATTAGACAGGCCTAGTAAACAAACAGTAATGCATGTAGTTCAACTCCATGTATGAGACTAAATGGCGCACAGACAAAAAAGCTGGATGAATGGAAATAGGAAGCCCAAGATTGAGAAAGGCAGACTGTTCACATGTTGCATGGTTGACAGTTTCACATAACAATATGTGTATTAATTGTTTAATGATAAACTAATTTGTTGTGTAAATGCATCAAAAGCACAATTAAAAAAATAATGCATGCTTAAATGTGTATAAGAAAGATGAAAAGGTGAAATACTATTAGTGTTACTTTTTTGAGAAAACCATGGATTAATAAGGAGAATGCTTTATTTAGTTTTTTTTTTTTTGAAAGAATTTTTTGTTAAAAAAAAAACTAAAAATTATTTTGGAGTGGGAAGAGAAGGCAGCAGGAAGGTAGCAGTGGTTACCTTAAGTACTTTTTAACTTCCATATCATCCCAAGCACATAGCTTTGTGATATATACTTTGTTGTGATATTTTTAACAACCATTTCTTTCCACACTGCTTTTCCTAGACCTCACACTCAGGCTTATATTTTCACACACTTCTTTGAGCAATTTTCCCCCAGAGTGTGGGAGTAGGGTGGCTAAGTCTTTCATTGTATGTAGATGTTAGGAGAGTTGGTGAGAATACCGTAAAGTAAGGATATATTAATTCTAGCTATTGCTTTGTTGGGAAACCCTGGTGCCATGGTGGTTAAGTGCTATGGCTGATAACCAAAAGGTCAGCAGTGCAAATCCACCAGATGCTGTTTGGAAACCCTATGAGGCAGTTCTACTCTGTCCTATATGGTTGCTATGAGTCGGCATCAGCTCAGAAGCAGTGAGTTTGGGGTTTTGTATTGCTTTATTAATAAAGGATAGTCTCAATCCAGCATCTTTTTGGATCAAGTCAAGATAGAGATAAATTAAGAAAATGAATGATAAAAAATAGAAGAAGAAGAATAGGGTGTATTTAATATTATGAGGTATATATCCTCAAATCCACCAGGTGCTCCTTGAATACTCTAGAGGGCAGTTCTACTCTGGCCTCTAGGGTCGCCATGAGTCGGATCCGCCTTGATGACACTTGGCAGGTTTGCCATATCCTGGTGAGTTTTTTCAGGTTGAGAGTAGGAAATACTGACTAGGAGAATAGTGACATGCGAGTATAATTACGGAGGTGTAGGAAATGGTGTTCTGGAGTTTCTGAGCGCCAGCCTTTTTGTGAGGAGATGGATGTGATCCTTGGTCTCAATCTGCCATATCTACTGTAAATGTTTGAACCCCCTGCCCCGCCATCATTCAGGATGCATCTCTAACAGTTGAAGAAGTGATGGAGGATGGCATGAGAGAGAAAGTGGCTGAGAATCCTTGCCTGGGACAAGTTTTGGAAAGAAAAATCTTACAGGTATTCTTCTTCTATTACTTAGTTGCTGAGTTTTAGTAGACAAAATAATTCTTTTCCTAGTACAGATTGGGAGATGGTGCATAGGAGGGTTGAGTGGTAGAAGAATTAGGAAAAAAAAACCACCATCTTCCTGCCTCTTTTCTTTTTGTATTTTTGCACAACTTTTGCTATCATCTTCATAATAAAAGAAGTTATGTCAGGGTTCTTTGACTTCAGACTCACTTATATGGAAGTAAGATTCAAGAAACACGTTTAGGTACATACCAAGTAGACAATGTAGTATTCATGGTTAGTAATCCTCAGAAAACAATAAAAAATGTTTAGACCTGTGATTTACATTTAGTTTTAAATAGTTTGAATATATGTTCAATATGTTATTTGTAATTAACTGTCAATTGTTTGTCATTGATTTATGTCTCAGGCATGAAGATATTTTTACTGCTATGCGTTTTAACAAAGTGGTTAATTAGTAGAAGTGCCTGAAATCTTAAGTTCTTGACTTTTCTATAGAATAGCAGAGACTTAAGTACCAGGAACTCCAGGAATGTCTTCCAAGGTAGCTTTAGTACTACTGTAGCTTAAAAATGTTGCAGAAATATTTTTCCACAAACTGTACATCAGGAAGTTTCTTAGAGATTTTCTAAAAATGCATTTAATCTAAGTTTTAGAAATGGAATCTTCATTTGTGTTTCTGGTAATTGGTATTTCTTTGTTTTTAAATAATAGTATAAGAAGTATATATGAGTGTGTTGCAGGGAAGTTGTTTTTGTATGTTTAGATCAGTTGAAATGCATACCTATACCAACTTAATTATGTGGAGTAAACAAAGATATGCCAATATGAAATCGACTAAAGTAGAGTATGGTGGTAGAGTTTTCCTTTATTTTCTTTCTTTTTTTAAACTTAGTAAAAATAAGAAATGTTTCTCCAAAGAGAGAATTTTATGTTATTTTCTTTTTTTTCCTAGCTTGTGCACTAGGGAAAGACCCCTTTTATCCCATCTTGTCTTCCAGCCCATTTTGAATCAAGAAAAGATCCATTGAAGCTTCTTTGTGAAGAATCTATTTTGAAGAAGGAAAAAAGAAATGCTGTTTACGAGAAGGCAATCAGACCAAAAGGGTGATAGAAAAATCGATTTTTGTGGTGTGTGTAACACTGAGAGAACATCATAATATGAACATGGAGAGATGAGAAGGGAATAAATTGAGCAGTGGCTGAATTTTGGGGGTCCTGATAGTCAAATGTTGATCTTCTAAGTGGGAAAATGATGCTTTAGTTCCAGATTTTTTGTCTTTGCTTTGTGAACAGTTACCATAAACTCTTCCCAAATTCAGAGCCACTCTCGTATCCTCTGTAAATGACAGCACTCTTACTTCTGTTTCAACAAGGCTTCCAAGGATAAATGAAATACACAGTGGTGACAAAACCTTAAACAGTGCAGTCTGTCACTAGGACTTTAGAAGGTACACCTCTTGAATTTTAAAATTTAGTAATCCTCAAAAACCAGTCAGAGTTTGTGTGTGTTTTCATCAACAAATGCTAATTTTTCATGATGAAATATGATGATTTCTCTCCATATTGTGGTCAGTTTTTCTAATTTAGCATCCATTTTATTTTTTACACTTAATTATGCTATTTGTGGTGTATAATGATCTGATTTTGTTTCTTTAAGGTTTTTACAGACTATATGACTGCATATATTAAAATACAATTTTTAAAATAGTATTTATGTTGTAATATAAAGGACATTGATTTTATGTTAACTTTTTACTAAATATTGTCTGTTCTTCATGTGAACCCTGACTGTAAAAGACAAATGTGTCTCACTTTTTGGAAATTGAGTGTTTATTTGTGTTGTATAGACATTATCTTGTGAATTGATGTGTGTGTATGTGTCTTTTTAAAATTCTCGTGCATAATTTTATGTTAATATGTAATCATATTACATATTACATAGGGTAACTTCTCCCTACAGAACAGAGTAGAACTGCCCCATAGCATTTCCAAGGAGCGCCTGATGGATTCAAACTGCTGACTTTTTGGTTAGCAGCCCTAGCGCTTAACCACTGTGCCACCAGGATTTCCTGGAAGATAAGAGGATAACTTTATGTTTCTGAATATATAATAATGATTCTGTCGGTTCTCTAGGCCAGTGATGTGAATTCTGAACCTTGTTTCTCATTCTTCGATTGCATGTCTTTCTTCTTCTGCTTTAAGAGCCATCAGAGTACGCTGTGATCCTTATGCATGCAGTATCTCTGCACTCAAGAAATGGGTTCTTAGCCTTTCTCTGAAGGGGACTTCTTTTTTTATTTTTTCTATTTTTATTTTATTATGATTGAGTGAAAATGTACATTCCCATATAAATTTACATGCCCACCTATGTGCTGCTTCCACTGCTCTCCCTACCCGGTGACAGGACACTATTCTTCTCCACTCCATACATGTCTCATCCTCCCAACAGTCTCCTTTCTCCTCCTCTCCACCCACTCCCCTTCCTCCAGCCAGAGGTTAGCAGGATGATATCCTATGGATGCATAGAATCATAAAGTGTATCCAATATATGATCACTCTGCTTCACCAAGTCCAGTCCATTCGTGTCTGAAGAGTGGACCTTCGTTATGATTTATGGGGAAGGACAGCATCAGGGCCAGGGGTCATGCTCTCAGGGGGACCCCGAAGCTGCTGGACCATCATTTGAGGTCTTTTAGTGGAGATCTCAGGGTGTACCCCTTTTTATTCTTGTGTTGCCAGTGAGAATCAACTTAGGGAGCTCCATCATGGCTATCACTGGTGGTGGCTGGGCACCATGTGGTTCTTTCTGTCACAAGTCGATGTAGGCACCCACTCATGTGGCTCTCTCTGTCTTCTGGGTTGTCTTTATCCCATGTCATTTTGGTCTTTGGTGAGCATCTGTTCCTGCTGAGTTGGGACCATTTGCTGTGCCCTCGGATGGCAGCTTGGCAGCTTTCAAGACCCCAGATGCCACTCACCAATGTGGGGTGCAGAAAGCCCTCTTAGCAAAATGCTAGTTGTGCCAATTGGCCTCAATTTCGCCTAAGAGCGTGGTCCCCTGCCCCCTACCCTAGCTGCTCTGTCCTTGCAATATTGGGTTAAGATGGAAGGAGTATTCAAGTTATGCTGAAGTCAACTTAATATTGTTCTTGTTTCTAATGTGGGCTATCACTGATTTCACCCAACCAGATTTCTAGCAACTATCTAATCTAAACCGTGCCCCACTTGCCCTCCCTCCCTTCCTCCCCTCCCTTGCAACTGTCAGAGTCTTTTCTTCTATACACAACTCTGTTTTTGAGATCTTATTGTAGAGGTCTCATACAATATTTGGCCTTTTGTCGCTGACTACTTTCACTCAACATAATGTCTTCCAGTTGAAACCAGGTTAGGAGATGTTTCCTGGAATCATCGTTATTCTTTATCATTGCGTAGTGCTCCATTGAGTATATGTACCATAGTTTACCTATCTATTCTTCTGTTGTTGGGCATCTGAGTTGATTCTATCTTTTTGCTGTCGTGGACTGTACTGCGATAAACATTCTCGTGCGTGTGTCCGTTGGTGTAAATGGCCTTGATTCTGTACGATATATTCCAAGTAGTGGAATTATTGGGTCAAATGGTATGTCAATATCCATTTTTTTAAGGAAACACCAGATTGCTTTCCAAAAAGGCTGGACCATTTTGCAACCCCACCAACAGTATAGGAGGGTTCCACTTTCTCCACAGCCTCTCCAACGTTTGCTGTTTTGTGTTTTTTGGATCATGGCCAATCTTGTTGGGGTGAGATGGTATCTCATTGTCATCTTGATTGGAATTTCTTTAATAACTAAAGATCATGAACATGTCTGCATGTGTTTTTTGGCTGCCTGGATCTCTACTTTAGTGAAATATCTGTCTATTTCCTTTGCCTGTTGCTTAATTGGATGATTTATCTTCTTCTTATTGATATTTTGTAATATCTTATGGATTATGGAGATCAGCTGTCGGTCTGACATAGAGTTGCCAAATATTTTTTCCCATTCTGTAGATGTCCTTTTCATTCTATTAATAAGGTCTTTGGATGAGCAAAATGTTTGATTCTTAATAGTTCCCATTTATCTATTTTCTCTTCTGTTGATTGTGGTTTCATAGATTTTGGAGTCTGTCCACATTGTGTATTAAAACTTCGACTGTTGTTCCTACCTTTTCTTGGATGAATCGACTTGGGACCAGAAGAACCCAATGGTGCCTGGCCACCACCAGTGATAGCCATGATGGAGCTCACTAAGTTGAGTCTCATTGGCAACACAAGAATAAAAAGGGGTGCACCCTGAGATCTCCACTAAAAGACCTCAGTTGATGGTCTAGTGGTTTAGGGGTTCCCCTGGGAGCATGGCCCCTGGCCCTGATGCTGCCCTTGCCCATAAGTCATAACGAAGGTCCACTCTTTGGACACGAATGGATTGGACTTGGTGATGCAGAGTGACCATATATTGGAGGCACTGTATGGTTCTGTGCCCGTTTAGGATATCATCCTGCTGACCTCTGGCTGGAGGAAGGAGAGTGGGTCGAGAGGAGGGGAAAGGAGACTGTTGGGGGGATGAGACATGTATGGAGTAGAGAAGAATAGTGTGCTGTCACCGGTTAGGGAGAGCAGTGGAAGCTGCATGTAGGTGGGCATATAAATTTATATGGGGATGTACATTTTCACTCAGTCATATTAAATAAAAAATAATAATAATAAAAAAGAACATCTTGCATGGATATAAAAGAGATAGCCATTTAGTCTTGATGAGGAAAAATCAACTGAACTGTGTGAAACTAGAGAAGATGAGAAGATGGAGTCAAGAAATAGAGTAAAAAGCTGTTACTGAATAATTGGCTGTAGAGGGGAGATGCTGAAGGAGAAGTAATTGGGTGATTTCCCAGGTTTGGGACTTAGCTGCCTGTCAGGTGCTGTTTACCAAGTTAGGGAGGAGCAACTGGTCATGGTACCTGGGGACAGTATGACAAGTTAGCTGCCAGTAGGCATGATGTGCATAGTTTTCATTGTGTTTCCTTACTAGTGTGTAGTACACAGTTTCACATAGATTTCAGCACATCACTGATGTGAAAGACAGGTGAAATTCTACACTGCAAAATAGCAAATAAGCCCAAGTAAATCTGTGGCTACACTTCTTATTGGGTAATCAGTCCATCTCTGAGTCAGATAGGAGACATCTTTCTTTGGCACATGTAACACCTTAACCTGTGAAGAGAAGGACAGTTGATATGGTTATAATTATATTTTGCATTTTAGAGCAAACAGTCTGGTATTTGTGTGGATGATGAATTGGAGAGATAAAATGGTTGTAGGAAGCCCAAGCAGATAGTATAAGGTAGTGATTTAAGCCCGAATAATTATGCCCCAAACTCATGTGCCTTAAGGGACTAGGTATGTAAGGTGAATGTGGGAGATGGCAGTGGTGTGAGGCCTGGAGAGGGTCAGATTTGGGGGTGAAAGAAAAATTGCAGCATACAGTCCCTTTTCCGTCATCAAGTAATTCACTTTGGGATTTTAAAAACAATTGTGTTGCCATTCGAGCTGTGGGTCAGAACCAAGGAGGTTGCAATGCTGACTAAAAAGACTTGGGAATTTGATTTCCGTCTAGAGAGACTGGCTGTGTGTGATACCCATTAACAGCAAGGATAGATATAGAGAAGATATGGGTTTCTGGTGAAAATGAGTTAAGTTTGGAAATGATGGATTTGAGATCCTCATGGAATATCTAAGCATAGTTGTGAGAACTGGCTGAAGAACGAAATTTGGAAGCCTTCTATATAGTAAAGATTATCTAAGGAAAAAACAGAGAGATCTGAGGATGGTTCCCCTATGAGTTCTAAACTTTAATACTAGGCAGTGTAAGAGGACCAGCAGAACACTCATTGTTTATGGTTCAAGAGCCTAGTGATTTGGGGATGCTGGAGGCAAGGAATCCATGTTTCAGTAGAGAAGACTGTCAGTAAAGAGAACTGCTCTACTATGTCACATGCCACATAAAGGCTGTTGAGTCCTTCACGTTTGGTAAAGCACAGCTGTTGGAAAATTGATCCAGAATAATGTTAGTGGAGCCAGAAGCTTGATTAGTCTGATTTGTGGAGTGACTGGGAGATTAGAGAGAGAGGGCAGTGATTATGTTTCAAAAGAATTGTTTTTCTGCTTTTGCCATTTAATAAAGACAAATCTTCAAAGCTCAAGCTTATGACTGAAAGGCCTAATTATTTATAGGCTGCCTATGTGATCTATTATGAAATAATCTTTATTAACATAAATATACTAACAAAACTTGTAAGAAAATATAAAGCTGGTTGTGATTATTTTGAACTTGAAAACAAAGCTAATACAGAAAACAAGTTTTTGTATTTGTAGACTTGGTTGTATTACGGAATTAATATATATCTTCACTGGAGTTATATTAAGTCTTTGTTTTGGGCAACCCCAGGAAAATACTTTCCACCTATTTCAAGTTAAAAAAGAACAGTATGCACATTTCTTGTCTTAAACATCACAACTTGCTTTAAGTATTCTAAAAGTGATACAAGCACAGGAAAACATTCTGTTTTAGTTCTTAAAAATGGATCAGCATTTTTAATGTTTAAAAACTTGGGAGTGCTTTAGATTTTCATTCCTTTTTGTTTTAATCAGCAAAAGAGATTTTATTCATACCCTTTACAATGCTGTCCTCTAGTGGTAGCTTTCCAAAATGCAGCAATTAACTGAAAAATCTTGTCTCCATCTCTCTCTTTTTTGACCTCCTGGTGGTGCAGCGGTTAAGTGCAGTCTGCCAGGAGCTCTTTGGAAACTATGGGGACAGTTCTACTCTATCCTGTAGGGTCACTATGAGTTGGAATCAACTTGACAGCAGTGAATTAGGTCCTTTGGAAACCCTGGGAGTAGTGCATAAGTGCTAAGTCAGCTAACGGGAAAGGTCAACAGTTTGAATCTGCCAGATGCTCCTTGTAAACTATGGAGCAGGTTTCTTTTGGATGTTTGCTTTGCTTGGAAACACTGGTGGCATGGCAGTTAAGTCCCATAGATTCTCCTTTGTAGGTTACCGACTCGACGGCACTTGGCTTGGCAGTTACTTTTAAAAATATTTCCTTATTTTTGTTTTGCACATTGTAATTATTATGTTTTGGTGTTTTTCTTTTGTGAACTACCTTGTGTGGAGTTCTTGAGTATCTTCTTATCTTTCATGATATCAAGGAAGTTTTCATCAGTGAGTCTTTGACAGTTTTCTCTGCATTTTCTGAACCGCCCTGTTCCCCTCAGTTTTGGTACTGCAATCATTTATAGATTATTCCTCCTCATAGAGTTCCATCTGATTCTTAGTGTTTCTTTTATCTGATTTTATCTGACTTACATGTGCTTTCTCGTCAGTCTTACAGATTCAGGCTTCCATTGCCTTGATTCTGCTGCTATGACTTTTTATTGCGTTGTCAAATTTTCTGATTTTCTTATTCCCGCATCTCTGTTCTTTCTTGTGCCCTGTTCACTTTGTCATTATGCTCTGCTGCATTTTGTTTTATCTCCTTCTTCATCTCTTAAATGTTCTAAATATTAATTTTTTATATTCTGCCTCTGATAGTTCCAGGAACTTCCCTGCATCTGGGACATTTGATTGTTTTGGGAGTTTTCTGAAGAAATCATGGTCTGCTTCTGTAAGCGTTTTGATATAGACAGTTGTTTCTGAGCAGTAAATTGTATTTGTTTATGTTTCCTTCCTGTGTTCTAGCTTCTTGTTTTGAAATGTCCAAATACGGCGGTAGTGTGTGATAATTTGGTTATTGTTATCTTTGAAGCTCTAATCTCCTTTCATCAGGTGGTTAGAGTTGTTGGTAGACACGAGAGACACAGGATCCATTTATTTCTCTTACATGGATTCAGCTTGGGTGTCTAGGTGTTCAGTCACCAGGTATATGGTGCAGGCTCTGTAGGTGCAGGTGTCTGGCTGCAGCCTCTGAGAAAGGCAGGGGGCTAACAGCCATCCCTGAATGTCAGTTCAGGTGGTATATCCCCTATGTCTGAATCTAGGTGAAGAAACAGTTTCTGCCCTGGTTTTCTGGCTTAGGGAAGTGAGCAGAATCCTTGCCCCACCCCCCCAAGTTGGTCAAATTATTCCCCTTCTGAGTCTTGGATAAAGGCTCAGGGTGAGCTTAAGGAGTGCTACCTCTGGCTGAATTAGTGGCTTCAGACTCCAGAGTCAGGTGCAGTGCAGAGAAAGTAGTGGGGAATGGCTCAGGGTGGGCTGAGGACTCCTACTTCTGGCTCAGTTAGTGGCTTCAGACTCTAACTCCAGGCGCAATGCAAAGAAGGGAGGGGGTGCTCCAGGAGAAGGGAGATAGGCCTTTCTTGAAAGGAAAATTTATATCCATGTGTGGTAGATTATGTGTAAAGATTTAGCTTTGACAGTCTGGTGCTGTCTCTCATTGACTCTGGAGGCATGAATGGATTCTCTGCTGAGAATCACCTGTGCTGAAGAGAATGCCCGTCAACCTTCGTGCCTGGCTGTGGCTCTACATGTGGTGGCTGCACCTGTTTCCTAGCAAGTGAGGTCTGAGGAATGCTGTGTACTTCCGGTGCAACTCTTTTCCTCATTACTCAGTCCAGTTTTTCAACTTCCCCTTTGATGTTCAGGTCTCCTAGGAAGTCATATGTACTGGATTCATTTGTTCTTTTATCTCTTTGTTGTTAGAGGGGTTGTAGGAAGCATTTGTATATTCCACCATCTTGGGACCACATCTTAGCTTGCTGTTCTATTGCTGTCATATTGTTGTACTTTTTTGTTAGTTTTGTGGTGCTCATGTTTTCTTTGTTCCCCTTACTTTCCTGTGTAGAATTTATTTTGTTAGTGGATTTTCTTTTCTTTCTCATTATAGATTTTGTGTTTACTTAGATTCCATGTTTTTCTTTTTAGTTTGATGAGCAGGTTTGTTAATTTTATTTGTGAGTTACCTTGAAATTTACTGTTCTCTTCCTAAATTTGAACTAGTCTTTTATTTTTTGATGTAGTCTCTACTTCCTGTCCATTTGAGATTTCTATACTTACATGATTTATTGACCCTTTTATGTTGTTGTCATCCACAGACTGATGGTTCTGTTTCCCTGTTTTATGTCTTTTAACTTTGTTTTTCCCACCAGCGGCTCCTTGGAAACCCCGAAGGACACTTCCACTCTGTACTGTAAGGTCACTGGGAGTCTGGATTGACTTAATGGCTTTTTTTGTTTATCTTTTTTCCCCCCTAAGATTAGTAGCTTATCATTAAAAACCCTGGTGGCATAGTCATTAAGTGCTACAGCTGCTAATGAAAACACCAATAGTTCTGATCTATCAGATGGTCCTTGTAAACTCTCTGGCGACGGTTCTACTCATCTGGCTGATGCTGTTCTATGTCCTTCTTAGACTGATATTGTTGATTCTCAAGTAAAGAATTTCCTTTAGTATTCCTTGTATGTTTAGTTTGATTTTTACAAATGCCCTGAATTTCTGTGTATCAGGAAATGTCTTAATTTCATCATCATATTTGAGAGAGAATTTTGGAGGATTTTTTTGTTTTTTGAGGTTTGTATATTTCATCCCATTGCCATTTTTCCTGCATTGTTTCTTCTGCTAAGTAGTGAGAGTTTAGTCTTATGTTTTTGTCTTTGTGTATCACTTTTCATTTTTCCTAAATTGCTCTCAGGGTTCTTTTTTTTTGTCTTTTGTTTTGGCAAGTATGATTATGATATTTCTTGATGACTTTCTTTTGTGGCCTATCCTATCTAGGGTTCCTTGAGCTTCTTAGATTGTCAGCTTTTCATCTTTCAAGATATTTGGAATTTTTTCTGCTAGTTAACATTCAGCAACTTTTGTGTTTTAAAATTTCTTCTCCTGTTCTGGAACTCCTTTCACATGCAAGACTTTTTGCTCTTGATTGTGTTCCCTGTAATTCTTAGATTTTTTTTTTAGCTTTTCCTCAAAAAAGAAGTGCGCATGCATTTGTCTTCTGTCCTACTGGTTCTTTCAGTGTTTCACAGAAATCTACTGTTGGGTTGTCCATTTCTGTAATTTTGTTGTCTTTTGGAAATTTATTTTGACACTTTTTTAAAATATTATTTTCCTGAAAATTTTTACTGCTTTGTCTGTGTTTTTCTTGATTTAGGCCATGTTTTTGTTGCTTTGTCTCTGTTTTCATTGATTTTGTCTGTGTTTTATTTACTCTTTCCTAATCTCTTGGACAGGCATCAATATTAGTCTTTTGAATTCCGTGTTAGGTAGTTCCACTTCATTTCTGGTATCATAAGGTTATCAGATTCTTTATTCTGATCACTTACTGACCCATCTTGTCTTGCTTGTTTGTTTTGATATTGTCTGCTGTGTTTGAGACATTTAGATATTATTATCTTTATTTTTTTATTTTGTTTTTTATTTTTCCTGATTTTTTTTTTTTTTGTTGGGTGGGCCACACATACTTTGCTGCTTGCAAATCTGTAGGCACAGTTGCTCTCACTGATATGTCCAGGTGGGCAGGGCAGTATCAGACATTGTGAGCCTGCTTTGCTGTTCACTGGTTTAGTGAGATACTTGAAAGTGGACTGGGTGGGCCCTGTGTGCCTCATGATCTTGGTCCAGTGGTGTGGGAACATTCACAGTTTATCACCAGATGGGTGGGGTTATCAGATATGGAGCAATATAGGCTCACCTCTCACCATTAACCAGGTGGTTGAGTGTTGGGAGAGGAGGGTCAGTGTAAGCCCAGTATGGTAGTAGGCTTGCGCACCAAGGATATTCTAGCCATGGTGTTACAGCAGGGTCTGGTGGGAAATGGTGTGGGGGTCTTGGTGGAAAGTAGAAAGGAGAAGAAAAGAGAAAGAAAAGAAGTGAATCAGCAGTAACTGGAGGTTGAGTGTACAGCAGACACGGGGGCCAACAAGAACGAGAAAGAAGTGGTGCACAGGTAGGTGGGTAGGAGAAAGAATAGGAAGAAAGAAAAAAAGGCATAAAAAAGAATTGACAGCACAGTGGGAATTAGTGAGTAGTGTTAGAGTGGATCCAGGGGCGAGTGTGAAAGGAGGGTAGGTGGAAAAGAGACAAAGTAGAAAGGAAAGAAAAAAAATGATAGTGTGGCAGGAGCTGGTGGGTGTGGGTGAGGTATACCCAGGTTGGTAGCAGACTGGTGGCTTTCTCGGCATGGTGGTATAGCATGGTCCAGCAGGGTCTGGTGGGAAGGGGATGGATGTAAGCACATGGGGATAAATGGGGAGGAGACAGAAAAGGAAGAATAAAGAATAACAATAATATAAAATTTTAAAATGGCATGGTGGGGGCTGTCAAAATGGGGTGAGGTGGACCTTAAAGTTGGTGTGAAGTGATGGGATATGATATTTGGGTCTAAGTAGGAAAATGAAGACAGAAGGCAGCAGCAACAAAAAGAAACAAAAAATGGTGTTGTGAAAGTAACTGTTATATGGATGTGTGGTAGTGGTATTAGGTGGCAACGGTGGCCCAATGGCTCTCTGCCCATTGTGTCAGGGTGGAGGTTTTATATGGAGCTAGATGATAGAGACCAGAAAAAGGAAGAAAGAGGAAAAAAGGAAAAACAAATAAATAGTAACATGGTTGGAGTTGATGTGTGGGGGCAAGACAGACCTGGGAGACACTGTAAAGGAAGAAGAGATGATGTGTGCAGCTAGATGAGAGGGAGAAAGAGAAGATGAAAAAGAAAGGAAACAAGATGGAAAAAGTGAGGGGGAAATGATACGGCAGAAACTGGGATGAGGGTGGGACACATCTGGGCAGCAGTAGGCCAATAGCTCTCTGACTGCTATGGCACAGTAGGGGTTTAATGGGAGGTGAAAGGAGATGGTGTTAGGGGATACATGGGTAGGAGACAGAAAAAGGAGAAAGGGAAAAGAGAAAACAAGAACGCTAGTGCAGTGTGAACTGGTGTGTAGGGGGAGGGCAGATTCAGGATGGCAGTGAACTGGTGGCTCTCTGAATGTGGTGGTGTGGTAGGAGCCTTCAGGAAGCAGAGAGAGATGGTATAGGGCCTAGGTGGGAGGGAAAAAGAAACAAGAAAGAGGAGAAAAACCCAAAAAGGCTGCATGGTATGAGGAGATGGGGCTGGTAAGGAGGGAATCCTATTGTGTACCCTGACACTGGGAGCTGTTGGCGTATAGGGGGTTCCTGCTTCAACTCACCAGAAGAGTGATGAGGGAAAACCTATTTTTGTGGTTATTAGGTATTCTGGTTTCTGTTGAGAGCTCTGTGAAGTTGTTACACACACTCTCTGCAGGGGTCCTTGCTGGCTATGTTCCAAGATGGCAATGCTGTGCTATGTTAGTTGACCGGGGACCTCTACTCTGTGCCTCTTTCTAGTCTCTGTTTTCCATCAGTTTCTTCCATTTAGTGTTAGGTCTAGTTCTTTATCCCTTATTTGATGCTTAGCTTTCCAGGATTGATGTTTTATGTGTTTTATTTAGTTTTTCAGGTCTTTGCTGTAGTGGGCTAGCATGGTATGGATGTCTAGGATGCCATGTTGGCTCTACCTGCTATCTCTCTATGATATATGATGCTGCTAATCACTTATGAAATTTTCTCCTCCTGGGCTTCTGCTGGTTTCTCCCCTGTCTCTCCAAGTATTTGTTCTTTGTTTCTTTATCATGTCCTTTCCCATTGCCCAACCTTCCGTGGTTAATATTTTCCAGTAGTCTCACTTGGGCCTGTTTACATATGTGTGTGCACCTGTGGCAATCTCACCCATGCAATCAACCACATGGTATCTTTCAAACCTGCCTGTCTAGCCTGAAAACATTTATTTTGATGGCCAAAAATGGTATATGTAGTTCCTTGACCTGGATATTCCACAAAAAATTCAAATTTGACATATTCAAGACAGAATTAGCTATCTTCCTTCTCAAATTGGTTCTCCCATCTACATTTCCCTTCACAGCCACACAAATCAGAAACTAGGAAGTCAAATTCATCAACTTCCTGCCCTCCAATGAGACCTGAATATTTTATTAAACTTGTTTCTTGAGTATTGCCAGCATGTTCCCTGTGCTTTCTATCTCCATAGCCAGAGTCTTGATTCAGGCTAAGACTATTTCATGAGCTTCCTATGGACTCTATCTCCATCCAGGATCCCTTCTAATCTTGCTTATTAATTAAATAATTCAGTGATTTCCTTTAACTGGTTTCTGGTAGGTAGAGGTTGAGTGTTTAATGTAAACTGTGTAACGTCTGGCACAGTTCTGAACACAACTGAATTGTTAATAATTACTTTATGCTATTGATAATCACATAAATGAAGAAGGACTGTGACTAAAGATAAACCAAGATTAGTAATTAATTAAGTACTTATTGCATAATCTTCAAAGAATCTTGAGAGGAAATTAAATACAACATTGACACGGAAAAAGTCATGAAACGAAAGAAAATCATTTTGGTAACTTACTTTAATTTAACATACAATCTGAGTCAGAGAACTCAAGAAATTTGTTTCAAATAGCACAGAGCAAACACAGTTCCTCAACTCAGATGATGTGTTAGTTCAATTTCTGTTCCATTAAATTTGGATAGAACCTTGTAGGCCTAGTTAAGATTCTGCGTAACAGAAAGGTGTAGCCTGGAGGCCTTGGAAATCCTATGGAGCAGTTCTACTGTATCCTTACAGGGTTCTTAAGAGTTGGAATTGATTCACTAGCAATGAATTTTTGTGTGCATAGAGCGAATCAAGTACTTTTAAACATATACGTGTTCTGTAATTGATTGGTCAATCATTTTGTATTTATTATTGCCTCTGTGCCAGACCATGTAGAATTTTGATACGTTAGTCAGTTAATTAGGTTGGTACTTTACTCAAGAAGTCTTACAGAAATGTTCACTGTGTGGTATTTTGAAACTCAGTCTTTAGGAATCTGT
Source organism: Heterohyrax brucei (assembly GCA_028571685.1). Taxonomy (NCBI): domain Eukaryota; kingdom Metazoa; phylum Chordata; class Mammalia; order Hyracoidea; family Procaviidae; genus Heterohyrax; species Heterohyrax brucei. The sequence goes on from CM053156.1 coordinate 9,944,640, forward strand.
TCATTTTTGTAAAATAGCAAAATGTCAAACTGATGTATTAAAACATTGTATTTTTGTGCCAGAGGCTAGACATACAGACACATAGTGTTTTCAGAAATTTCAAAGTTCAATCTGAGATCCTTAGTAAGAGACACATTTTTTATGACCCATAAATGTGTGTGTCTACAGGGATACCTTGGAGATACTATGGGCTCAGTTTCAGACTACTGCAATAAAAAGAATAGCTCAATCAAGCGAGTCACAGGAATTCTTGGTTTCCCAGTAATTGTAAAAATTATGTTTATGTTATACTGTGGTCTGTTAAGTGTGCAAAAGCGTTATGTCTAAGAAATCAATGAGGATATCTTGATTAAAACATACTTTGTAGATAAAAAATGCCAACCATCATGTGAGCCTTCTGCAAGTTATCATATTTTTGCTGTTAGAGGGTCTTGGCTACATGTTGATGGTTGCTGACTGATCAAGGTGGTTGTGGCAATTTCTTAAAATAAGACAACAGTGAAGTTTGCAACATAGATTGACTCTTCCTTTAATGAAAGATTTCTGTCTAGCATGCAGTACTGTTTAATCCTATGTAACTTGCCACAGAGTTTCTTTCAAAAGTGAAGTCAGTTCTCTGAAACCATCCTGCTACTTTATCAACTAAGTCTATGTAATATTCTAAATACTTTGTTGTCATTTCAAAAGTGTTCACAGCATCTTCACCAGGAGTAGATTCTGTCTGAAGAAACCACTGTCTTTCTTCATTCACAACAGGCAACTCCTCATTCATTAAAGTGTTATAAAAAATTGCAGTTATAAAGATAAACTGACCTCTGAGCACTGCTTTTGCTGTATCCCATAAATTCTGGTAGGATGTGTTTTCATTCTCAGTTGAGTCCATAAATTTATTTATTTTGTCCTTGATTTCTTCTGTAACCCAGGGGTTTTTGAGCAAAGCATTGTTCAGTTTCCTTAAGTTTGAATTTCTGTCTATGATTTTTCTGTTACTGATCTCAACTTTTATAGCTCTGTGGTCTGAGAAAATACTTTGCAGGGAAAGACCCCACAAAAAAAGAAAATTACAGACCAGTATCATTCATAAACCTTGATGCAAAAATATTCAGCAAAATTCTATTCAATAGAATTCAACAGCATATACAAAAATAATTCATCATGATCAAGTTGGTTTCATTCCATGGATGCAAGGCTGGTTCAACATCAGAAAAAACAATCAGTGTAATCAACCATATAAATAACACAAAAGTTAAGAATCACCTGATTTTGTTAGTTGATGCAGAAAAAGCATTTGGCAAAGTTCAACACCCATTCATGCTGAAATCTCTCATAAAAATAGTAATAGAGGGGAAATTCCTCAGTGGAATCAGTAGCATCTAAGTAACTCCAGTTGCCTTCATCATCCTGAATGGTGAAAGACTGAAAGAATTCCCTTTGAGAACAGAAACTAGACAAGCATGCCCATTCTCACCACTTCTATACAACATTGTGCTAGAAGTTCTAGCCAGAACAATTAGACAAGACAAAGAAATAAAAGGTATCTGTACTGGCAATGAAGAAGTAAAAGTCTCCCTGTTTGCAGATGATATGATTGTATATACAGAGAATCCAAAGGAATCCATAAGTAAACTATTGGAACCAATAGAGGAGTTTAACAAAGTATCAGGATACAAGATAAACATAACTAAATCAATAGGATTTGTTTATACTAACAATGAGATTATTGAAGAACAAATCACCAGATTGATACCATTTACTATAGCCATCAAGAAGACAAAAAACTTAGGAATGAATTTAACTAGAGAAATAAGAGACCTTTGCAAAGAGAACTACAAGCCCTTACTACAAGAAACTAAGACAGACTTACATAAATGGAGTAATCTACCCTGCTCATGGATAGGAAGATTCAACATTATGAAAATGTCTATTTTACCCAAAGCAATCTACTTACATAATGAATCCCAGTACAAAATCCAGCAACATTTTTTAATGAGATGGAGAAACCAATCACCAACTTTTTTTGGAAAGGGAAGAATCCTTGGATTAGTAGAGCACTACTGAAGAAGAAGAACACACTAGGAAGGCTCTCACTACATGACCTTAGAACCTATTACACTGCCACAGTAGTCAAAACAGCCTGGTACTGATACAAAGAGAGACATGTAGACGAATGGAACAAAGTGGAGACCCCAGCGATGCCAGCATCCTCATATGAACAGTTGCTATTTGACAAAGCCCCTAAGATTTTAAACTGGGGTAAAAACAACCTCTTTAACGAATGGTACTGGCACAATTGGATACCCATCTGCAAAACATTGAAACAAGACCCGTATCTCACACCTTATACAAAAACCAACTCAAACTGGATAAAAGACCTAAATATAAAATCTAAAATGATAAAGTTAATCCAAGATAAACTAGGATCAACAATGGAAGTTTTAATACACAATGTAGACAGACTTCAAATTCTGACAAACAAAGCACAGTCAACAGAAGAGAAGATAGACAAATGGTAACTGTTAAGAATCAAACACTTTTGCTCATCCAAAGACACCATCAAAAGAATTAAAAGACCACGTACAGAATGGGAAAAAAAAATATTTCTCAACTGTTTGTTAGACCAATGTCTGATCTCCATAATCTACAGCCAAGCCAAGCCAAGTGTCGTCAAGTCGGATCCGACTCATGGCAACAAGGTATTACAAAATATCAACAATAAAAGGATAAATAATCTAATTAAGTGATGGGCGAAAGGGATGGACAGACATTTCTCTAAAGAGGATATCCAGGCAGACAAAAGACACATGTGAAATTGCTCACAATCATTACCTATTAAAGAAATTCAAGTCAAAACTATGATGAGATACCATCTCACCCCAACAAGGTTGGCCATGGTCCAAAAAACACAAAACAGCAAATGTTAGAGAAGGCTGTGGAGAAATTGGAAGTCTCCTATACTGCTGGTGGGATTGCAAAATTGTACAACCTCACTGGCAAACAGTCTGGCACTTCCTTAAAAGGCTGGAAATAGATACACCATTTGATCCGGTAATTCCACTGCTTGGAATTTATCCTTCAGGAACAAAGGTTGTCACACAAGCAGACACATGAACATGAATTTGTTGCAGCACAGTCCACAATAGCAAAAAGATGGAATCAACCCTGATGCCCATCAGCAGGTGAATGGGTAAACTATGGTACATATACTCAACGGAACACTGTGCTATGATAAAAAACTGACGATTTAAAAAAAAAAAAATCTCGTAACATGGTCTCATTTGGAAGAGATCATGCTGAGTGAATTCAGTCAGTGTCAAAAGGACAGATTTTGTATGAGAGCCCTGTTATAAGGACTTAAGAGAATTATCCACAAAAGAAAATGACTGTTGGCTACAAGTGTGGGGGAGGTGGGAGGCTGAGAGTTTATCATAGATGAGATAATTGATAAATGTTAGAAAATTTATTCTTTTACTTAATTTTAAAAAATTGTAGCAATTCAGTAGCATCTTTAGGTTCCACTTCTAATATTCTTACTGTTTACATATGCAGTTACTTCCTCCACTAAAGTCATGAAGTATTCAAAGTGAGCCAGGAAGTTTGGAATCAATTTCTTCTAAACTCCTGCGAATGTAGATGTTCTGGTCTCCTCCCATGAAACATGAATGTTCTTAATTGTATCTAAATTGGTGGGTTTTTTTCCAGAAGGTTTTCAGTTTATTTGTCCACATCTATGAGAGGAGTCACTATCTGTGGCAGCTATATTCTTATGAAATATATTTCTTTTTGTTTCTTTATTGTGATTGAGTAAAAGTTTACAATACAATTTAAATTTGCATGCTGCCCTATCTGCAGCTCCTTCTGCTCTGCTTGTCTGGTGACAGCATATTCCTACGTGTCATCCTCTTAACAATATCCTGTCCTGTCCACTCTACTCTCTCCACTCCCTTCTAGTAAGAGGCCAAGAGGATAATATCCCATAGACACATAGAACCATAGAGTGCACACACGATATAGTCACTCTGTCCTTGAGTCCTATCTGAAGAGTTGACCTCAGTAATGATCCATGATCAGGGGCAACATCAGGTCTAGGGGCCCAAGATCCCAAGGGGGAACTGCCAGGCCTTTGGACCATCAGTTGCGGTCTTTTAGTGGAGTTCTTAGGATGCACTTTTTTTTTTTTCTTGTGTTGGCACCGAAATTCAGCACTGTGAACCCCATCACAGCTGTCACTGGTGGTGGTCAGGCACCATCTGGTTCTTCTGGTCCCATGTTGATATAGTCACTCATTCACATGAATCTTTCTTCTGGGCTCTTTCTCCCTCTTGTGTCATTGTCCTTGGTGATCCTCTGTTCCAGCTGAGTTGGGACCATTTGGTGTACCTCAGATGGCAGCTTGCTAGCTTTTAAGAGCCCAGACACCACTCACCAATATGAGGTGTGGAAGACTGTCATAGCAATAGGTTAGTTATGTGAATTGGCCTCAATGTCCCCTGAGAGCATGGTCCCCAGACCCCCACTCCTGCTACTCTATCCTTGCAATATTGGGTTAAGATTGGATGAGTTTTGAGTTTATGTTGAAGTCCAGTTAAATTGATCTTATTTCTAATGTGCACTGTCCCTGATTTCACCCAACCAAATTTGTATCAACTGTCTAATATATAACCTACCCTGTCCCTTCTTCCCTCCCCTTGCTTGCAGCCATCAAAGAATCTTTTCTCTTTACATGAGCCTGTTTTTAAGTCCTTATAGTAGGGATCTCATACAATATTTGTCCTTGTGCTGCTGACTGATTTCACTCCACATAATATCTTCCAAATGAAACCAGGTTATGAGATGCTTCCTAAAATCGTCATTCTTCTTTATCATTACATAGTGTTCTGTTGAGTATGCATGTCATAGTTTATTTATCCATTCATCTGTTGTTCGGCATCTGGGTTGGTTCTGTCTTTTTGTTATTGTGGATGGTGCTGCAATAAACGTTTGTGTGCCTGTATCTATTCATGTGACTGCCTTTGCTTCTGTAGGATATTCCAAGCAGTGGGATTACTGGGTGAAATGGTATATCCATTTCCAGTTTTTTGGTAAGTGCCAGATTGCTTTCCAAGGAGGTTATACCATTTTGCAATCCCACCAGCAGTCTAGGTGAGTTTCAATTCCTCCACAGCCTTTCCAGAATTTGTTGTTTTGTGTTTTTTGTATCATGGCTAACCTTGTTGGGATGAGATGGTATCTCATTATAGTTTTGATTTGGATTTCTCTGATAGCTAATGATCGTGCACTTTTCTCCAGGTGTCTTTTGGCTGCCTGGCTATCTTCTTTAGAGAAGAGTCTGTCCATCTCCTTTGCCCGTCACTTAATTGGGTTATTTATCCTTTTCTTGTTGCTGTTATGCAGTACCTTGTAGATTATGGAGATCAGACATCAATCTGACATGTAGTTGCCAAATATTTTTTCTGCTCTTCTTTGTATATTGTTAGCTTGGTATATACTGTTCCATCCTTTAATTTTCGGTTTGTTCTTATCTGTGAGTCTAAAGTGAATTTCTTGTAAGCAGCATATAGATGGATCATGTCTTTTGATCCAAGATGTCACTCGTCTCTTTACTGAAATATTCAGTACATTTACATTCAGTGTAAATATTGATAGGTATGTGTTTAGTCCTGTCATTTTGATGTATTTATTTTTGTGGTGATATTTTCTGTGTTGCTCTTAATATTCTGTTCTGGGTCAGTCTTCTTTATGGGTTGATTTTTCATTCTTTTCAGTGTTGGTTTTGTGTTTGTTAAGATTTCTGTGTTACATTTCTTGTTTTGATATGCTGCGTCTTTATTGTGCTTTGCATCTACCCCATCTGGTCACTTTAGCACTTCTGCTCAGTGTAGCTGCTGGTTAGGCCCATGCCCCACCTGCAGCCAACAAAAAGAAAATAATGTTAAAAATTACGGTTACCTTCAGTCTGTGAGAGCCTGCCAATTCAACTACAGTGGGTGTCAGCGAAAGATGTTTCCAGTTCAGTAGCATGTGGTCCAAACTGACAGCCCTGTGCTGCATCCTGATGCTTACTAGGTGTCCAGAAAGCTACATATAATTATCAATACAAGCCTTAGTTTTCAGCGGGAATTAAGGAGATGTATGTCTAGTCTCTCATCTTGACTCTGCCCCAAAATATATTTCTTAAATAAGACTTGAAAGTAGAAATTACTCTTTGATCCTTGAGCTGCAGGATAGATGTTGTGTTAGCAGGCATGGAAACATCACTAACCTTGTGCATTTCCATCACAGCTCTTGGGTGACCATGTAATACTGTCAGTGAGTGGTACTATTTTGAGAAGACACATTTTCTGAGCAGTAGGTCTCAACCTACCCATTGCTATCTAGTTGATTCTGACTCATAGCAACTCTACAGAACAAAGTAGACCTACCCCCTAATGTTTCCAAGGAGTGGCTTGTGGATTTGAACTGCTGACCTTTTGGTTAGCAGCTGAGCTCTTAAATACTGTACCTGCAGAGCCCAAGGTCTCAACCAAAACAAACAAACAAAGAAACACCAAAACCACTTACAGTAAGTCGATTCGGACTTATAGTGACCCTATAGACAGAGCAGAACTGCTTGTAAAGTTTCCAAGGAGTGCCTGGCAAATTCTAACTGCTGACCATCTGGTTAGCAGACATAGCACTTAACCACTATCCTACCATGCTTAGTTGTTTCATTTATACAGCACATGTAGGGTTGATTTGGCATAATTCTTAAGGGCCCTAGACTTTGAGGATGGCAAGTGAACACTGATTTCAGTTTAAAGCTGCATTAGCCCCTAACAAGAAAGTCAGCCTGTGTTTTGAAGTCAGGCCTCTCTAGTCCTTTCCTCTCTAGCTGTGAAAATCCAAGCTGGCATCTTCTTCCAATATAAGGCTGTTTCATTTACACTGAAAATCTATTGTTTACCAGAGCCACCTTCATTAACTATATTAGATAGATCTTCTGGATAACTTGCTGCCACTTCTGCATCAGCACTTGCTGCTTCTCCTTGCACTTACATCTTATAGATGGAGTTCTTAAACCTCATGAACCAACTTCTGCTAGCTTCAGAATTTTGTTCTGCACCTTCCTAATCCTTCCTTATCTCACCGTCGTTGAATTGGAGAGTTGAGGTCTTGCTCTCGATTAGGTTTTGGATTAAGGGAATATTATGTATGATTGGTTTGATCCAGCTAAGCCACTGAAACTTTCTCCATGTCAACAAAAAGGCTGTTTCTCTTTCTTATCATTTGCATATTCACTGGATCAGCACCTTTTCTTCAAGTTTTGCTTTGCATTCACAATTTTGGCTAACTCTTTAGTGCAGTGGCTTTAGTTTTGGGGCTGGCTCAGCTTTTGATATGCCTTCCTCACTAAACATTTGTTTCTAGCTTTTGATTTAAAATGAGTGATGTGCAACACTTCCTTTCACTTGAATGCTGGAGGCTATTGTAGGAGTATTAATTATTCTAATTTCAATATTGTCATGTCTCAGGGAAGAGGGAGACCAAATGGGAGACACAGAGACAAGGGAATGGCTGATTAGTGGAGCAGTCAGATCATAAATATTTATTGATTAAATTCTTCATCTTATATGGGTGGAGTTTGTGCCATCCCAAAGTGATTACAATAGTAACATCAAAGATCACTGATCACAAAACAGATATAATAATAATAATGCCATGTTGTGAGAATTATCCAAATATAACAGACATAAAGTGATTACATGCTGTTAGAAAAATGGTGCCAAGCAATTTGACTGATGCAAGGTTGCCACAAAACTTCAATTTGTAAAAAAATTCAGTATTTCCAAAGTGCAGTAGAGTGAGACACAATGAGAGATGGTATGCTTGTATATAAATGCATGCAACTGAAACAAACATTTCACAGAACAATATTCTTTACATATTATGCACTGTAATGTTTTAATTCTGTATCATTTTGTTGCATTTGGAATGACTTTACATCCTTCTTGATTTTAGTTGCTGTTGAGTAGATTCTGACACAGGATGACCCCAACATGTACAAAGTGACCACTGTTCCATAGTGTTTTCAAGGTTGAGACCTCTCAGAAGCACATCTCCAGGCCTCTGGGAGGGTTTGAACTGCCAAAATTTTAGTTAGTAGTCTACCACATTACCATTTGTGCCACCCAGTGTCACTCTTTCTAACCAAGCAAAGGATCTGAATCTACAGATTGAAAAACCTTGTGCTTAAATAATAAGGTAAAATTATGACTGCTACTATTTCTTCCTTATGTGTTTGTTTTATATATTTATTTGAACCAGCATTTAGTTATCTTTTTATAAATTAATATTTCAGTATACCTTGCTAAGATGGCAGATATTTGATTCTCCTTTCTCTAGAGTATAATCTTATGAACTTTTTTGATTTTACACAATTACTTGTAGTATTAGTTTGCATTATTCTTACATAAGCTTTTGACTAAGAGCCATACTTATCTAGTTATATCAGTTAACTAAGTTGATATTTTCACTGTTTATATCATAATGTCTTTGTGAGTTTAATTAAGTTTTAAAAAATATATTTCAAGAATGGAGTTGTACATATATTTAAAGAATTTAGAGATCTACTTTATTTTTTAAGTAACCCTGTAAAGCTGATTCTTATTATGAGGCAGTATCATACAAAGAAGAAAAATCTACAAATATCTACTAATAATCAGAAAATGGAATGTATGAAGTATGAATCTAGGAAAAGAGACAAAAATGAAATGGACCACATAAAGATTCATATAGTAGGCTTAGTGAGCTAAAATAGAGTGCTATTGACCATTCTGAATCAGACAGTCATATGGACTACTGTGCTGGGAATGACAAATTGAAGAGGAACATGACCACTTTCATCATCAAAAAGGGCATTTGAAAATATATTCTGAAGTACAACACTTGTCAGTGGTAGGATAACACCCATATGTCTGCAAGGAAGAGCAGTTAATACAGCTGTTATTCAAATTCACATACCAGCCATTAAGGCCAAAAATGAACAAAGTTAAGATTTTTACCAACTTCTGCAATCTGAAATTGATTGAACATGCAATCAGGATGCATTGATAATGACTGGTGATTGGAATGAAAAAGTTGGAAACAGAAGGATCACTGCTTGGACAATATGGCTTTGTCAACAGAAACAATGCTGGATATCATGTGATAGAATTTTTCAAGACCCACAACTTCTTCATTGTAGATCCCTTTTTTCAACAACATAAATAGTGACTATACACATGGATTGTGCTAGATGAAGTACACAGAAATAGAATCGACTACATCTATGAAAAAAGATTATGTAAAAACTCAGTATTGTCAGTCAGGAAAAAGGCCAAAGGCCCAGCTGTGGAACAAAGCATCAGTTACTCATATGCCAGTTCAAGTTGAAGCTGAAGAAAATGGGAACAAGCCCACAAGAGCCAAAGTGTAACCTTAAGTATATCCCACCTGAACATAGAGTCCATCTGAAGAATAGCTTTGATGCACTGAACACTGATGACTGAAAACTAGACTAGTTGTGGAATGAAATCAAGAACATCACAGATACAGCAAGAGGTCATTAAAAAGATGGGAACGAAAGAAAAGACCAAAATGGATATCACTGGAGACTCGAGAGGTGGGACTCAGATGGTGGAGTTGCTATACATATTCTGTGATCCCTCTAACAACAAAGAACCAAAAAAAAAAAAAAAAAAAAGAACAGATTATATAGGTCACTTGGGGGAACCCTGAATATCAAGGGTAAATGTGAGAGATTGGAATGGATGATAGGGAGATGACAGCAGGTCCAGAAGTAAGTACTTCAGCCAGAATTAAATCCATATGCTGCAAAGGACCTGCTTCATCCAGCCAAGCAGAGCTGCAGCACTGCAGAGGTAGGCAGCTGAACACAGCAGCAGCATCATGAGCAGAGCATATCTTTCTCAGAAGGAAAGCTGAGCTTTGGTCTGCTGCATCTACAGAACTGCAAAGGACCTTCACTTGAGCATTATAAGTTAAGTGCTTGCAAACTCCTAATTTAGATTATTCCTGTGTGCTGACTTCTCTCCCTTTCCCCAGCAATTCCCCTACTGTATTCTGCTCTGCACAAGGTGCTGGGCTCTGACACTCTATCTGGGCCCAAAGTGGGACATCTTACATGTGTGTCTGAGCTATGCTTCTGGACTTAGAAAGGGAAATGGAGTAGGGGTGGGGGAGAAAAAATAGTGTGCTGATTCCCCTGGGCTGGAAGCTCCACCTACCTTTCTCAGTGTGCTCACAGCTCTAACCACGCAGCGACACACTTCTGGAATTTCTAAGACTCCAATATTTGAATTATCTCAGATAACTACACTATCTGGATAAACGAAAACTATTTTTAAAAATATGTATATATAAGTTAGAACACTAGAATCGAACATAAATAAATTGCAACAACTTTCTTGTGGTTTGGAGACAACAATTGATTTCAAATCATTTAAAGAAGCAGACCACCATGGCTTCAGAAAATGCCCAAAACAGAATAAAAAAAATATCCAGCTGGAGAATTCCTGCAACTATTGGAAGCAGAATACAAAATAGTAATGTTTAGAGCTCTTCAAGCCATCACAAAGGAGATTAGGCAAAGTGCAGCAGAGTGTACTGAAAAAATTAAATAGGCTACAAGAAATACTTGATCAACAATGATCTGAAATTATTCATTTTAACAATAAAATTGCAGAATTAGAGAATTTAGTAGAGTCAAAGAAGCAGGAGTGAGACAATGGGATGCAGAACTAGTGACATTGAAGATAAAACAACTGACATCAGCATGTATGAGGAAAATCAGATAAAAGATTTTTTTAAAAAAGAAGAATCACTAAGAGTTATGTGATAACTTGTAATTGGAGTACTAGAAATGGGGAGGATATCAGAAAATAACAGAGTCAATTGCTGAAGATATGTTGACAGGAAACTTCTCTGGTATCAGGTAAGATGAGAAAATAACTATCCAAGATGGTTTCAGAACTCTGGAATACTGTTTGATGTATTTAGAATCTGTGTCATTGGTTGGATAAATATCTAATGTGGTTATGTCCTCCTGATGTATTGACTGCTTAAGCAGTATATAATGACCTTCTTTGTCTACTGTGGTGGATTTTAAAGTCTGTTTTATCTGAGATTAATATTGCCATGCCTGCTCTTTTTTAAAATATTGTTAGCTTGTTATATACTTCTACATTCTTTTTCTTTTGGGGATCCCAAAAGAAAAACACATATAAAGAGACATAATCAAACTTAGCAAAACTAAAGACAAGAGGCTTTTAAAGATGGCTAGGCTTAAACAAACATACATAGGAAAGGTATTAAGACTGAACTCAGGTTACTCAGCAGAAACCATGCTGGCAAGAAGGCAATGGGATGATATATACAAAGCCTTGAAAGAAAACAACAACAAACTATCAAACAAGAATAATATATCTTGCAAAAGTGTCTCAAATATGACAGCAAAATTAGGAGATTCTCAGGTAAATGAAAGTTTAGAGAATTTGGAAAAACCAAACCAAAATTATAGGAAGCATTGAAGAAAGTTATTCAATTAGAAAACCAATTATATCACCTATGTACTCAAGTATACTATGCAGGACAGAGCATCCAGATATCAGTGTAGATAGGGAAACCACAAAAATACATCAAAGGTAAAACACTAAAGATAGGGAATGATTTCTGTATGTAAATGATGACAACGTTATACAAAAAGGGGGACAAATTATTGTATTCATAGATTTTTCAGATGGAGTGGAAGTCAGCATGATACAAAGGAGTTAAAAGACTGGTTTAAACTTAGAACAGTAGGGGTAAATGTTAAGGTAACTGCAAAGGAAATTAAGAATCCTACACATCAAAGCAAAGAAAATCAAGAAGTCTCAGCAAATATAAAACCAACAATGAAAATGATGAAAAAAAAAAACATAGAGAAAAATGACTCAGCACATAAAATTAAGTGGAACAAATAAAATGTCAATACACACACACCAAAGACACCAAAATGATAGCACTAAATTCATACCTATCAAAAATTACATTGAATGTGAATAGATAAAATACATTAATAAGAGACAAAGAGTAGCAGAATAGATTAAGAAGCACAATCCATCTATAGGCTACATATAAGAAACACATCTTAGACTTAAAGATACAAACAAACTGAAACTCAAAGGCTGGAAAAGGATATACCAAGCTAACAGCATTTTGAAAAGAGCAGGAGTGGCAATATTAATTTCAGATAAAATAGACTTTAAAATCCACCACAGTGGACAAGGAAGATCATTATATATTACTTAAATAGTTAATATATCAGGAGGACATAACCATATTAAATTTTACCCACACAGATGACAGAGCTTCTAAATACGTCAAACAGCACTGAAAAGTGAGATACACAGCTCCGTGATAATAGTAGAGGACTTGAAGACATCACTTGCAGTGATGGACAGAATATCTAGAAACAAGCTCAATAAAGACACAGAAGATCTTAAATACTACAATCAGCCAACTCAATCTTATAGATGTATACAGAACACTATACCCAACAACAGATAAGTATACTTTCTTTTCCAGTGCACATGGGAACATTCTGCAGAGAAGACCATATATTAGGCCAAAGCAAAGTCTTAACAAAATCTAAAGCATTGAAATATTGCAGAGAATTGCTTCAGACCATAAAGCCATGAAAGTCAAAATCAGCAGCAGAAAAAGCAAGGGTTAAAACTCAAACACATGGAAACTGAACAACACCTTGCTCAAAAACTTCTGGGTTATAGAAGAAGTCAAGGAAAGAAAAAAGAAATTCATAGAATCAAATGAGAATGGAAACACACTCTACCAGATCCTATGGGACATGGCAGAAGCAGTGCTCAGAGGTCAGTTTATCTCATTAAATGTACACATCCAAAAAGAAGAAAATTAACCCTACAGCTTGAACCAGTAGAAAAAGAACAACAAAGGAAACCGTTAGGCATAGGAAGAAAACAAATAATAAAAAATTAGAGCAGAACTAAATGAATTAGAGTATAGGAAAACAGTACAAAGAGCTAATTAACAAGATCAAAAGTTAACTTTTTGAAAGGATCAACAAAATTAATGAAGCATTGGCCACACTGACAAACGAAAAACAGGAGAGGAAGCAAATAAGTAGAAAAAGAAGTGAGATAGGCATATCACAACAGACCCAACTACAATTAGAAGAATCATAACAGAATACTATGAAAAATTGTGCTCTAATAAATTTGAAACTTAGAGGAAAGAGACAAATTTCTAGAAACACACTGCCTACCAAAAACTGTCACAAACAGAAGAAGAACAACATAATAAACCCGTTACAAAAGAAGAGATCTAAAAAGTAATAAAAATTTCCCAGCCAAAGAAAGTCCTGGCCCAGAAAGTTTTGCTGGAGAACCTCACCAAACTTTTAGTATTAACACAATTGTTACTAAAGGTATTTCATAGCACAGAAAAGGATGGAATACTCCCAGAATCATTTTATGAAGCAGCATAACCTTGATACCAAAACTAGGTAAAAACAGCACATAAAAGGAAAATTACAGCTCATTATCTGTCATAACCTTAGATGTAAAAATCTTCAACAAAATTTTGGCAAAAAATTTCAACAATGTATCCAAAAAGTAATTCACTATCACTAAGTGGAATTCATACCAGGGATACAGAGATGACTCAACATTAGAAAAACAATGTAGTCAAATACATAAATAAATCATAAAATAAGAATCAATTTCATCAATTGATGCAGAAAAGGCATTTGAGAAAGTCCAACAATAATTCATGTTAAAAACTCTCTCTAGATGTGAAATTCCTCAACATAATAAGGGGCATCTATACAAAGCCAGGAAACCGTGGTGACATACTGTTTAAGTGTGCTCTGTCTGCTAAACTAAAAGGTTAACAGTTCCATACCACCAGGCACTCCTTGGAAACTCTATGGAGCAGTTCTACTCTGTCCTATAGGGATGCTATGAGTTGGAATCCACTTGATGGCAGTGGGTCTGTTTTTTTTTTTTTTTTTGGTATGAAAAGCCAGCAGTCAATATCTTCCTAAATGGAAAGAATCTAAAAACATTCCCTTTGAGAATGGGAACTGTACGAGGATGCCCGTTGTCATCACTTTTATTCAACTTTGTGCTACAAGTTTCAGCCAGAGTGACCAGACTAGAGAAATAATAAAAGTATCAAGTAGTTAGGAAGTAAAGATAAATATGTTTGCAGATGATATGATCATATACACAGGACTGGAATAGGAGAGTTTAGCAGTGTATCAAGATATAAGAATAAACATGCATAAATCAGTAGGATTCCTTTACACCAACAAAGAGGAAATCACCAAATCAATACCATTTACAGTAGCCCCCAAGAAGATAAAATACTTAGGAATATATCTAACCAGCGATGGAGGAGATGTACAAAGAAAATCAAAGAATGCTACTTAAGTAGAGAGACTTACCTTGTTCATGGATAGGAAGACTTAACAATGTGAAAATATCTATTCTACCCCAGATAGTGTATAGATACAATGCAATCCCAGTACAGATTCCAATCGCATTTTTTTTTAGTGAGATGGAGACACAAATCACTGACGTAATATAGAAAGGGAAGAAGTCCCAGGTAATTAAAACATTAATGAAGAAAAAGAACAAAGTGAGAGGCCTCTCATTATCTGATTATAGAGCCTATTGCACTGCCACAGTAGTCAAAACAGCCTGGTACCAGTACAAAGATAGATACATAGAAAAATGGAGCACAATTGATAATACAGATACAACATCATCCACTTATGAACAGCTAGTATTTGACAAAGATCCAAAGTCTGTGGAGTGGGGAAAAGACAGTCTCTTCAACAAATAGTGTTGTTTATACTGGATATCCACCTACAAACTACTGAAACAAGACCTGTATCTCACACCATGCATGAAAACTAACTCAAAATGCATCAATGACCTAAGTATAAAATCTAAAACAATAAAGATCATGGGAGGAAAAAATAGGACAACACTGGGAGCCCTCATACATGGCATAAACAGACTACAAAATATTGCAAACAATGCACAGACCTCAGAAGAGGAAACAGATAACTGAGAACTGAGGGAACTCTGTCCCTGAAATTCAGGGAGGTCATGTTATACAATGATTGGATCAGCTGAAAACAGCCTTGTAGGTCCCACCCAATATAACCATAAATAACTTCATACCTGTTTTCCCCACCTTCCTAATTGGAAGCTCTTCCCTTAACAAAATCTTGACCATAAACAAACCTTAGCCATTTCCGTTCTAAACAACACTTCTTCCCTATTCAGACCATGAATCCCCTAATCAGAATTTCTTGCTACCCCTCTTTCCTTATCAAACTGTAAACTCCCTCATCCCACACTACCTCACTGAAAGTTTAAAACTATAAAAAAAAAAATCTGCCCTACTAGGGAGAGGTGGACTGAGCCACTTGGCTCAGATTCTTCTCTCTTTCTCTTCCAGTAAACTTCACTGGACCCTTGAACTGGTGTGTCGTTGCTTCTGTTTCAGGCCACCCTCTCCCCAGCAGAAACTCCTATAAAAATCTGACACTTACATTCATCCAAAGACTTCACCAAACGAGTAAAAAGACTAGCTATGGACTGGGAAAAGGAATATTGGCAACCATGAATCAGGTCAGTGTGATATCTCCATAATATACAAGATACTGCAAAACCTCAAGAAGAAAAAAATAAGTAACCCAACTTTAAAAAAATGGACAAAGGATATTAACAGGCACTTCACCAAAGAAGAGATCCAGCCAAGTAATAGATACCTGATAAGATGGTCACAGTGAATAGCCATTAGAGAAATTCAGATTAAAACCACAAGGAGATACCATTTTACCCCAACAAGGCTGACATTAATCCAAAGAATGCAAAACAATAAATGTTGGATAGGTTATGGAGAGTCAGGAACTCTTGCGTATAGCTCATGGGAATGTAAAATGGTGCAACCACTTTGGAAATTGATTTGGTACTTTTTAAAAAAGGTGGAAATACAAATATCATATGATCTGGTATTCCCACAGTTTAGAATGTATTCTAATGGAATAAGGGCTGTGACATAAATACATACTTGCACACCAGTGTTTCTTGCAACACTGTACACAATATCAAAAAGAACCAATCTAGGTGCCCTCAAAAAATGAATAGATAACTACCTGTGGTATTTTCACATAATGGAATACTATGAAATGTTAAAGAACAACTATGATCTTGGGAAACATCTGATAATGTGGAGTTATCTGTAGGCTCCACTGTAGATTCAGTGAACTGTAGAAAATAAATGACTCCTTTTGTCTTGATAAAATCAATGATAAAAGAACTAAGCAGGAGGCCTGGAAGATGGAGAAGTAACTCCAGTTTGAACATTGTTCTTCTAGGTTTCTGGCCAGAGAAGTCTAACATCACTCTGTTTTCTCTGATGGCCAGAGAGATTGTGAAGCAGACCTCCACCCAGTTGATCCCCTCATCTAGTCTGCCTCCTCCCAGTTGACCTCCACTCAGTTGACCCCAACATTTCCCAACCTGCCCTCGTTGTTCCCTGCATCTGCATGTGGTCTTTCCCTTTAAATACTCAGACTGCCTGTCCAGTTTGGACAGGATTTGAGGATGAAAACATCTCCCTGTCCCTTTGCAATGCTGGCTTGCAAATAAAACCTTTGATTTCACTACAAAATCTCCTGTCTCAGTGAACTGGCTTTTTGCGTCAGGTAGCCAAACTCCCGGGCTTTTCTGGTAAAAGGGTTCATAGATTAGATAGTAAATAGGAATTATATTCAGTGAAGGAAGTGATAGTGTGCAATAGAAGGGAAATTAACACTGCTGGGTTATATCAAAAGCTATGAGGTTTTTTAAATTGCAATGCAACATTTCAAAGGTTTGGAAAGCAGGGGCAGGGGTCTAAGGATCATGGTTTCAGGGGACATCTAGATCAATTGGCATAACTATGTTTTATTTTATTTTATTTTTTTTTAAAGAAAATGTGCATCAATTTTGGTGAGTGGCATCTGGGTGTGTTGCTGTCTAAGCAGCATGAATTAAGTCCCAGTCCACTTTGAACAAAGGAAAACAGAGATCAAAGAGATGAAAGTATGAGTCCAGGTGACAGAAGGGGCCCTGTGATTGGGAGACTACATCAGCATGTGTTTTTGTCAACTAGTGCAGCTCTAATGGAAATACCACAAAGTGGATGGCTCTAGCAAGGAAAAGTTTATTCTTACACAATCCAGTAGGCTACAAGTCCAAACTCAGTATGTTCCCTCCAGCGTAAAGTTTTCCCTCTAGTCAGCTCTGGAGGAAAGGCCTTGTATTGTATCAGTGTTTGTTCAGGGAGCATTTTGGCAGAGGAATCTCAGGTCTGAAGGATGCACTCGACTTCTGGTGCTGCTTACTTGATGATATGTGGTTCCCAGTTTTCTCTGCCAGATTTTTTCCTTTATATCTCAGGAGACTGCCTCAAGGCGCAAAACAAACTTACACATTGGTTCTTGCTCTACAACACAACTGCTGCCCATCTACCCTCATTAACATCATTGAGGCAGGAATTCCAGCATGGAGGAACATCACACAATACCAGGAATTATGGCACAGCCAAATTGTTACAGAATTTTTAGGGAACTTATTCAATACATGACATCATGAGACCAGAAGAACTAGATGGTGCCTAGTCACCACCCTTACAGGGAACACAAGGTAGACTACCTGATGTAATAGATGAAAAATGGGGGTACAGAGCTAGAAATTGATTAAAAGGCTGAACTTGATGGTCTGACATCCTAGAGGGTCCCCTGAGGACGTGAACCCTGGACTCTCTGCTAGCCCAGAACTGAAAGCAGTGTCAAAGCCAAGTACCCAGACAAAGATTGGACTGAACTATAGTATCAGTCTTTGTTCACGGAGCAAAGAGTGATGCTGGTGAAGTGCGTGCTTCTTGGCTTAAATACATACGTGAGGCTGTCAGAGCAGCTGCTACCCAGAGGCAAGATGCAGGGGAGGACAGGAGTTAGTATAATGACTGGGAAATACAGAATGGAAAGGAGAAGTGTGCTATCACAGAGTGGGGAGAGCTGTAGTTGCATAGTAGTGTGTGTGCCAGAGTTTATATGTCAAATGGACTTGGATTATAAGCTTGCACTTAAAACACAAGATACATACATATATATTTTAAATAAGAGACTCTAAAACTTTCTTTTGAATGTTGAGTAGCTAAAGTAAAATGACAAAATAATGAAGTAAAAGAGCTGAATAGAAGATTTCAAAGGGTAGCTTGCAAAAACAAGGTATTATGATATGTGCAAAGACCTGGAGTAAAAAACCAATAGAGAACACACTTGGTATTTCTCAAACTGAAACAGTTAAAAAAAAATTTCATGCCTTGAGTTACAATATTGAAGAATCCTGTAGGGATAATATTAAATGAAACAGGAAGCATCAAATACAGATGGAAGCTATGCACATAGTCATTGTTCCAAAAATAATTTGTTGACATTCAACATTTCCCCGGATGTAGCATATAATCAGGAAGAGGTCTAAGCTGCACTGAATACATTGGCAAAAAACAAAACAAAACAAAACAAAAAACCTAACCCACTGCTGGTTTTGACTTGTAATGACACTATAGGACAGTGGAACTGTTGGGGTTTGGATTTCAAGACATGACCCAGAATTTCTTTGAAGATTAGATTTTATTAAAAATATACCCAATAGGAAAAAGACTGGTGCACCAGGGACACACTCCAAACTACACAGAGTAAGGAGGCGACCTCAAGCTTCCTTTGCACTCAGTATTTAAGTCGTGAAATTGCAAGGTAGGGAGGGGGAGCAGACCTTTGCACTAATTGGCTGAGGTTGGCTGAGGTCATATGGAGTTTCTGCAAGTTGCAAAAATTTAGCTGTGGGTGACTGTGTTAACCACATGGAATTTCCATTAGTAGATGTTTTACTAGGCTGCCTCCAGGGGTTATTTGTGAGGCTGCCTCCAGGTTCTATCTGTTTCAGTGTAATTACCCTATGGTAGTTTTTCTTTTTATTATTTCCTGCTAAATTGGTTCCTGGAGCCTGAATTTTTCGCTGCACTCTTCCTCTAAATGGAGTTACTTATGTCTCATTTCAACAGAACTGCCCTACTGAGTTTCCAAGGAGTGCCTGCTAGATTCAAACTGCCAAGCTTTTGGTTAGCAGCCATAGCACTTAACCACTATGCCACCAGGGTTTCCAAAAACAAAGCTCTATGAATTGGCATAATAGAATTGAGATGTTTCAACAGATGAATGCGGTGCTAGAGGTGCTAACTAGTCTGTGCCAAGAAATTAGAAGACAGTTACCTGGCCAACCCACTGGAAGAGACCCATATTTATGCCTAGTCCAAAGGAAGGTGATCCAGCCAAATGCAGTATTTATAGATCAAAATCATTACTATCACCTGCAAGTAAAATTTTGTTAAAGATCATTCAAAAGCCACTGCAGTAGTATGTCAACAGTGAACTGCTGGGAATTCAAGCCAGGAGATTCAGAAGAGGATATGGAATCAGGAATATCATTGCTGGTGTCAGATGGATACTGGCTGAAAGCAAGAGAATACCAGAAAGATGTTAACTGGTGTCTTACTGACTACTCAAAGGCGTTCAACTGTGTGGATCGTGACAAATTATGGATAACGTTGAGAAGAATGAGAATTCCAGAATACTTAATTGTACTAATGAGAAACCTGTACATATATCCAGAGGCAGTCAATCAAATAGAACAAGGGAACCTTGCATGATTTAAAGTTAGGAAAGGTGTGTATCAGGATTGTATCATTTCACCATAGCTATTCAATCAGTATGTTGAGGAAATCATTTGAGAAGATGGACTCTATAAAGAAAAGTGAGACATCAGGATTGGACTCACTAAGAACCCGCATGAAATTGATATAACCTTGCCTTACTGAAGGTGAAGAGGGCTTGGTGGTAGATACATATGGATGAAGATCAAAGCCTGCAGCTGTCAGTGTAGATTATACTTCCATGTTAAGAAAATATAAAATCCTCACAACTGGACCAGTAAGCAACATCACAATAAGTGGATAAGACTGAAGTTGTCAAGGCTTTAATTTTACTTGGGTCCACAGTCAATGGAAGCAGCAGTCAGTAAATCGAACAATGCATTGCATTGGACAGCTCTGCAGAAGACCTCTTTAAAGTATTAAAAAGCAAAGATGCCACATTGAAGACCAAGGTGCTCCTGACCCACATCATGATCTTTTCAGTAGCTTCATATGATGTGAGTCTGGACAATGAATGAAGACCAAAGAAGAATTCAAGACTTTGAATTGTGGAGTTGTTGAAAACTATTGAAAATACCATGGACTGCCGAAATTAAAAATAAGCGTGTCCTGGGAGAAGTATAGCTAGAGTGCTTTTTAGAAGATGGCAAAACTTCGTCTCACTTACTTTGGAAAAGTTATGAGGAGGTACCAGTCCCTGTCAGTGGAAAAGAGGAGGACCCTGAGTGAGAGGGAGTAATACAGTGGCTATACCACTGTGAGGATTGTGAGGCTTGCACAGGACTGGGCAATGTTTTGTTCGGTTGTAAATAGGGTCACTACAAGTTGGAATCAGTAGGACCTAACAAAAACAACATTGCACAGTAGTTTAGAACTGGAGTCTGGAGTCAGACTTCCATGATTCAGATCTCATTGCTGTCAGTTATGAGGCAAGAAACCTTGGGGAAGTTACTCGCTTAATCTCCCTGTGCCTCAATTTCTTTATTTTAGTAGTGTGACTCAAACAATTAAAAGTGTTAATATAAAGATACAGACTATGAAATATAGAAGACTAAAAGTTTGACTTTATTCTGCTAGAAAAAAGAGGATAGAACTAGGAACCACAAGGATCTGACTTTCTTATTTAAGGGTTCAGTACTGAGCTAGCACTCTCTCTGTCTCTTTGTCTCTCACCTGCCCACCCAGCCAATCCCTAGCCACATCTTCCCGCATTCCAGCATATCCATTTATTCTCAAATCTTTGAGTTCTCTTAGGTACTGTAGATGATTAGAAGTCCCTCTCCCCTAGGCTAATTCATAGTAACTGTTATGCTGAGGCTTTGCATCATGGATTTAATTGTGTCCCCCCAGAAGTATGTGTAGTAATTTGGCTGGGCCAGGATTCCCTGTATTCTGTAATTGCCATCCATTTTGTGATTGTCTGATGCTGTATATCCTAATCTCTGCCTGGGGTTAATAGATAAAATGATTATGTTAAAAGAGGATTAGGGTGGGACTGGAGCACCCTTGCAGCATCCTTTATTCTTTCATACTGTAAGAGATAAAAGGAAAAGGAAGCAAGCAGAGAATTGGGAACCTCACAACATCAAGAAGGCAATACCGGGACAAGAGTATGTCCTTCAGACCAGAAGTTCCTGCACCAAGATGTTCCCTGATGCTACATAAGGACTTTCCTCTAGAGCTGACAAGGGGGAAAGCCTTCCCCTGGAATGGACATCCTGAATTTGAACTTGTAGGCTACTGGGCGATGTAAGAATAAACTTGCCTTTATTAGAGCCATCCACTCTGTGGTATTTCTGTTAGAGCAGCACTAGCTGGCTAAAGCAGAATTTGACATTAAGAGAGTGGGGTGCTGCTCTACCAAATACCTAAAACATGGAAGCAGTTTTAAAATTGAATGGATAGAAGACTCAAAAGGAACTGAGGAGAAATGTTAACACCAGTAAAGGCATAAATGGTGAGAAACAACAGAGGACCAATGGTGGTAGATGGGCATTAGTAGAACCAGAGCAGTGCAAAACAGGACCGGAGCCAACTTGTGGAGTGAGAGAGCTGAGTACATGTGGAGAAGTTTCCTGCCAGAGTGGGGTGCCTCTCTGTGCACTTCAGTTGGTGGAGTTAGACTTGCTGACCCACGGAGTGTGAAAGGATGGAGCCAGGGTTTTCTGTGTTTGTAAGGGTGGAATTGCCACTCAGTTGGGCTTAGGGTGAACCTAAAGCTGATGGGGCAGAGTTGCTGTCCAAGTGAGCCTAGAAGACAAAGTTGTAGCACAGAGCCAGGGTCTCCGCTCAGGATCTGGAAAGGGTGGCCAATTCCTAGAGCCTGGAGGGCCAGGCTACTGTGTAAAATGTCTCAGAAAATGGGAGATTATTTTTCAAAGAGTTGAGGGCTAATGTAATGTGTTCTGCTGATTTGCTTGTTGCCCGTTAATGCCTTCTTTCCCTGTAATTTGTAATGGAATGTCTAACTTGTGCCTATTCTGCCATTGTACCTTTGGAGACAGATAATTTGTATTCTAGATTTCACAGTTGAAGAGGAATTTCAGAATTTTGGACTTAAAACTGATTTAAGACTTCTGGTATCATATGGGATGAACATGTTTTTGCTATGATGAGATGAATGGTTTCATGTTTAAAAGATAATTTTTGGGGGGGTTATGGGTGTTATGGATTGTATTGTGTGTCCCCAAAAATATGTGTAGTAATTTGGCTGGGCCAGGATTTCTTGTATTCTGTGATTGCCCTCCATTTTGTTACTTTCTAATGCTGTAAATACTAATTTCTGCTTGTAGCTAATAGATAAAATGATTATGTTAAAAGAAGATTAGGATGGGACTGCAACAACCTTGCTAAGGGAGTTTCCGTGGAGTATGGCTTGCACTACCTTTTATCCTTTCATGCTGTAAGAGATAAAAGGAAAGGGAAACAAGCAGAGAAGTGGGAACCTTGTACCATCAAGAAAGCCGCACTGGGAGAAAAGCATGTCCTTCAGACCTGCGGTTCCTGCACCAAGATGCTCCCTGAACAGAGACTGATGCCAAACAAGAACTTTTCTCCAGAGCTGACAAGAGGGAAAGCCTTCTCCTGGAATAGACATCCTGATTTTGGACTTGTAGCCTGCTGGATTATGTAAGAATAAGCTTTCCTTTGCTAAAGCCATCCACTTTGTGGTATTTCTGTTAGAGCAGCACTAACTGACTAAAACAGTTTGGTGTACTTTATTTGTGTGCTGAATCTTCTTCAGAATCACCTCGTCCTTTACACTTCCTGCTCTGCTCGCTTTTACTGCATAACAAACTTTGTGGCTTAAAATAACATTCTTTTTAATATTGTTCATTTGTCTGTGGATAACCATGTAGTTCTTTATTAGCTGGTGGGTTGGATGGTTTAGATAGTCTCACTCACATGTCTGACATGTGGTTTTCAAGCTGGTTGTTCTAGGGAGCCTCTTCTAAAATGACTTGCCTGTTCTGTGTGTGGCCTCCTGTTCTCTAGTAGGCTAGCCAGGAATTTGTCACATGGTGATTTTGTTGTATAGCAAGAGGGGCAAACACTAGTGTGACATTTGCTTATTTCTCATTGATCAGAACAAACCATATGGAAAAGCTCAGAGTCATTGGCAAAGAGTACTATATGAGAGCTGGGACTCAGGCAGGTGTGATTTTGCAGGGGGAGTATTTCGGGCCAACCTACTAAGTACATCCTGAGTTACTGAATATCATGGATTGACCTGTGTGTCCCCCAGAAACATGTGTAGCCATGTGGCTAGGCCATGATTCCAATTATTTTATGATTGTCCTCCATTTTGTGATTTTCTTATGCTGTGTGTTAGAGGATTAGAGTGGGACTGTAAATCCCTTCATAAGGTCACCTCTTTGCTCCATTGTAAGGGGAATTTCCCTGGAGTATGGCTTGCACCACCCTTTATCCTTTCATCCTACAAGAGGTAAAAGGAAAGGGAAGGAAGCAGGGAATGAGGAACCTCATACCATCAAGAAAGCAGCACTGGGAGAAGAGTGTGTCCTTCAGACCTGTAATTCCTGTGCCAAGATGCTCCCTAACCAAATACTGAAGCAACATAAGGACTTTCTTCCAGAGCCAACAGAGCGAAAGCCTTCCCCTGGAGCAGACACCCTGAATGCAGACTTGCAACCTACTGGACTGTGTAAGAGTAAACTTTTCTTTGCTAAAGCCATCCACTTTGTGGTATTTCTGTTAGAGCAACCCTAGGTGACTGAAACAGAATTTGGTACTGAAGGAGTAGGGTGCTGTTCTAACAAATACCTAAAATATGGAAGTGGTTTTAAAACTGAATGGATAGAAGATTCAGAAGGAATGGGAAACTGTTAATACCAAAGAAGGCACGGATGGTGAGAAACAGCAGAGGACCAGTGGTGGCAGATGAGCAGCAGCAGAAACAGAGCCGCGCAAGACAGCGCTGGAGCTGACCCATAGAGCGAGTTCATCGAGTGCCTGTGCACAGAGGGTTCCTGGCAGAGTAGGGTGACCGTGGGCACTTGAATCAGTGGAGCTAGCCTTGCTGACCCACAGAGTGAGAGAGCTGAGTGCCTATGTGCAGGAGGCTTCCTGGCAGAGTATGGTGACTCCAGGCAGTTAAATTGGTGGAGCTACAGAGCTTTGGAACACTTGCCCCAGCAGGGCGAATGTGGGCCTGAAGCCCAGGCCATGAGACCATAGGAAGCAGAAGCTGAAGAGACAAAGATCATATGGGGCTGAGCTGCCTCAGTCTCAAAAAGTATGGCCATGACTTTAGGGTTTTGAAGGGGTGGAGCCATGGCTTCCTATGTTTGCACGGATGGATTTGCCACTCAATCGGGCACCTAAAGCTGAGGGGGCAGAGTTCCTGTCCAAGTAGGCCAACAAGGCGGAATTGTTGTAACACAGGGCTGGGGGTTCTGCACTCAGAATCTGGAGAATGTGGACAATCCCTAGAGTCTAGAGGGCAAAGCTATTGTGTAAAATGTCTCAGAAAATGAAAGATTATTTTCAAAGCTTTGAGGGCTATTGTAGTGTATTCTATTGGCTTGCTTATTTTCTGTTAATGCCTTCTTTCCCTGCCATTTCTCCCATTTGTAATAGAAATGTCTAACTTGTGCCTATTCTGCCATTGTACCTCGGGAAGGAGATAGCTTGTATTATAGGTTTCACAGATGTAGAAGGGTTTTTATATTTTGGACCTGGAACTGATTTAAGACTTCTAAGATATGAGATGGGCATGTCTTTGTTACAACTTTTGCTGTGATGGGATGATTGTATTACAGGTTTCAAAGATGTGATTTATGGGGTCCAAAGGGTAGGACGGCATAGATTGAACTGTATCCCCCTCATGTGTAGCCATGTGGCTGGGCCATAATTCTCAATATTTATGAATGTCCTCCATTTTGTGGTTTTCCTATGCTGTGTGTTAGAGGACTAGGGTGGGAGTATAAATCCCTTCATAAGATTGCCTCCCTGCTCCACTGTACAGGATATTTCCCTGGAATATGGCTTGTACCACCCTTTATACTTTCATCTTGCAAGAGACAAAAGGAAAGGAAAGCAAGGAGAGAATTAGGAACCTCGTACCATCAAGAAAGCAGCACTGGGAGAAGAGCATGTCCTTCAGACCTCAGGTTCCTTTGCCAAGATGCTCCCTGACCAAAGACTGGTGCATCACAAGGACTTTACTGGACTATGTAAGAGTAAACTTTTCTAACGCCATCCACTTTGTGGTATTTCTGTTACAGTAGCACCAGATGACTAAAACACTGAATTTTTAGTATATCGTAGAGTTCTATATTAGCTTTAATAACAGTTTTGTTGTAGCCATGCAGACATTTATTTGGGACAAATTTTAAGAAGATGGGAATTTAGATATTCAAATTGTTTTGTTTTTTTTTAAATTTTAGTACTGTTTAGAGAGTGTTTTATTTCTGATAGATTTCTTTTTAATTTAAATGATTCAGTTGGGCACCTCAGACTTATAGTCATTAATCTTCCAGTTCAACAGCAACTAACAACAACAGTCTTTGAAGCTCTGCTGCTGAAATCTAATAGTCCAATGCTTGCGGAGGCAGGAAAGTAATATAATTAAGTGAGGCCAGCTCGGCTTAAGGGTAAACAAATATTTTGTGTTGTAAATTGGGAAGCAAAGGATGCCTTGTCCAATAGGTGCAGCTTCTGATCACTTGTCATGTGTACCTAGTATTTCCAGTTCTCCTGATTTTAAGTACTAAAATTTAATTAAAATGTTAAATGCAGTTTAAAAAAGCAGCAACAATAATGATACTGTTAAATCTGAGGAAAATCTGTCTTTGAGTTGGATTCAGTCAAAAACTGTTAATTTGTGACTTCTTTAATGGCTCTCAAGCATTCTGTTATCCAGTGCCTTCCATCATCTTATTCAATCAGTGTACAAATGGCCTGGGGGCAGTGTCTGACTTCCTCCAGCTCACAAGGGGGAGTCCGAGCTGAAGCGTGTTGCCCTCTAGTCCATTCTAACTCAGCAACCCAACAGGACAAAGCAGAACTGGCCCCATAGGTTTTCCAAGGAGTGCCTGATAGATTTGAACTGTTGGCCTTTCAGTTAGCAGCTATAGCTTTTAATTACAGTACCACCAGGATTTCCAACAAGGGGGAAGGATAACAAAAATCAACCGTGCAAGGCTGACTCCCATTAGATGGAGGCCAGATAAACCTCCTCTCTCCGCTCTTGACTAATTCTGATACAACTGTCTCTTACACAGCACTCTCAGCTTCTCTGCTGGGTTTAGTAACTCGTTGCACTGGCCACACAGAACTCAGAGACCATACTCATGATTATGGGGTTCATTTGGTAAGTTAACAATTACAGTTCAGTCTCAGGAACACTCAGTATACAGTGCGATCAGGAGAACTTCTCCCTGACAATTCTTACATGCAGGCATCTCCTTGGCCCTAGGACTCTCCCCAAAGACACTCAGCATTCTCTCGTTGGGCTGGGAAGCCCATCTCTCCATCTCCTGCTCCCAGGCCTCTCCTGCCACCACTTCACGCTGTCTTCAGTCTCAACAGTACTATCTTTCTCTCAGTTTCTTGCTTCCAGCAGCTTCTCAGCATAGGGATCTCAGGGCCAAAGGACACACTCTCTGCTCCAGTCTGTTTTTGCTAGCAGTGGTAGGACCCTTCTCTGCTCTGGAATTGGCTTTTAAGGCAAAAGTAACCAAACTCCTTGTTAGGCCACAATTACTGTACCGTACAGTTCTGCCCAGTCACCTGGATAGGAGTTAGAAGACCATGTCTAGAAAGGCCACACAGAAAAGTGGTTAATTTCACTGCGAACAGAATTTTTTATACTCTTACCTGCTAACATGCCCCAGTTGTGGTACTCTCCATATTCTGGGCAGAGATGGATACTTACTTTTCCTTAACACATGTTCTATTTCCTGCTCCTATGACTTTGAAATATCCCTTGCCCTGTTACGCTCAATCTACCATACAGCTTTAGATAGCTTTTCCAGTCCTTTGAAACTCATTTGGATACCTTTTCTTTCACAAAACTTGAAATGAATGTCCTCTCTGAACCCAAAAGCACTGTTTCACCTGCATGGTCTTTATTGTATCCTTTCTTGTGTTGAAGTTCTTTGTGAATGCTTTATCATCACTCTGCTAAAATATGAAGTTCATGTCTTAACTGAACTTTGTGTTTTCTGAATTGCCTAGAAAGGCAGTCATCCCTGCAATGTCTCCCTGCCCAGATTTCTCAAATAGGAGCAATTTATCTTTAATTTTCCAGAGCAAGGTTAGTTTGGAGTCTCAGGGCTAAAGAGAAAGGAGGATCTGATGCTGTGCATGACTTGGAGCTAGGAGGAGAGGCAAGGAGATTAAGTCTTGGACCACTAAAACAAAATAGTATTTATGTCGAAAGGCAAAACAGGCAGGTGTCTCTAACACTGGTCAGTGTTTAGCCAGGCATAATCACACCGGACTTAAAGGTGTGAAGAGCAAAAGGCTGATTGGTTTCAAGAATTATCTGAGAAACGCACTTGCCTTCCTGGTGCTCCTGTAGTTCTAAGGTCATGTATCCTTAAAACCTCAGTAAACCCCCATTTTTTTTTTCCTGATCACTTGGACTGTAAATTTCAGTTTTTAACACAAGTTTTTATCAATATTTGCTTATCTTTGTTGCGTTCTCATAGCATCTTCTTGTATTAACTTTATTTTTAAGAAAGAGAGAGAATGTTAACTTGAATTTGTATCCACATGGCTGAAGTAAAACCAAGCAGACATTTTCTGAATGTAGAGGTCAGAGCCACCAGTGGGACTAGTACCCTTGGTGACTTCTTAGTATTGTGTCCGCTCGTGTCCACTGGTGCTAAAATATGGAAACCTTGGTGGCATAGGCGGTTAGGTGCTATGTCTGCTAACTGAAAGGTCAGGAGTTCATGTCCGTCGGGCTCGTGACCTATAGAGTCACTATGAGTCGGACACGATGATGGAAGTGGGTTTGTTTGGGGGGGGGTTTGGTGCTAAACTACAGGGTTGTCAGTACTGGGGAATATAATTTGGATATCCTCGAAACACTTCATCTGATTATCTCTCAATGTCTCATTTTTCCAAATGTGTTCTGGGACCTCTTATCTGTTTACTAAGTAGCTTTCAGGTGGTTTGAGAGTACCATGGGGAAAGTGGTCAAATAATTTTATTCACATATAATTTTAAAAGTTTTAGATATAATAATGGAAATTTTATTATTATATTATATTTTATTATATTCTAAATTGTTATAATCTTAATAATTGTATTTTTGAAACTTTATTCAGTTACCGAGATTTGTCCCTGCTAATGTGTTTTAATGTAATTAATGAGCTACTGTGTAGTCAGTTAAATTTGCTTTTGTGGTTTCTTGATGCCTAAAATAGAGATGAATTAGAAACATAAATGTCAGAACTCAGAATAAGGTCATAAATGTAAATAATGGACAGAGTTCCAGGATAAATACAGTATGTATTGATCCAAATAAATCCACTAGTTTAATGATTTTGCAGAAACAAACAAAAAGAAGACAAATAGGAGATACTTGATTAGTATCTATAAATTTGATTTTTAAGTGTGGCTCTCTGGTTCCAGGTGAATTGTCTGTTATGAAATTTGTCAAGTAGAAGGAAGAAACCACTGAAACTTTTGTATTATTTTCAAAGTACGGTAACCACTCTGGTAAAACCAATTGTGTTTTTTTCTAGGGCAGAAGCAAAATTGTGCTTTTTGGGAGCGGAGGGTGGGAAGAGAAATTGCTGCATTTTGCAGTAAGGCAGAGAGAGGCAGGATCTGAACAACAGAGACCTCCTCTAGAGTTGAACTCTGAAGTAAATATACGTACATGAGAGTCTGCATAGCATGTTGCTTGAAAGCATGGACTGCTTGGGTTCAAATCCCAGCTTTGTATTTATCAACTGTATGTACTTAGTCAAACTAACTAATTTCTGCATGCCTCAGTTTCCTTATCTAAGTAGATAGCCAGCCAAGTGCTGTTGAGTTGGATCCGACTCATGGCGACCCTAGGGGCCAGGGTAGAAATGACCCCCAAAGTGGGTGATAGTAATACGTACTAAGGAGTCCTGGTTATGTAATGATTAAATTACATCAATTTGAAATTGATGTTATAAAAATGAAATTTAGTGTCCAGGTGATCAGGAAAAATGGGGGGTTTACTATGAGGTTTTAAGGATGTGTGACCTGAGAACTGCAGGGATATCAGAGAGGCAAGTGCATTCCTCAAACTATCTGTTGAAACCAGTCAGCCTGCTTCTCCTCATACCTCTGTCTCCTGTGTGATCATGCCTAGCTCAGTTGCTAACCAGAAGGTTGGTTGTTGGAGCCCACTGATAGCTCCATAGCAGAAAGATGTGGCAGTCCGCTTTTTAAAGACTTGCGGTGTTTGAAACCTTATGCAGCAAATGAGTCAGACTGTACTTGAAGGATAACAGTTTGGCGTATTTGTCATGATGACTGTAGGAGTTAATATTTGTAAACACTTAAAGCAATACTCGGCACATTATAAATGCAAGTATTAGTTAAATAAGTAAAATAGAACTAAATAAGTCTTTATTAAAGAAACTTTTTAATAAAGGTGACTTTATAATCTATAAAAATATAACGTGAACATTTATCAACAATCCACTTAACGCTGGTTAAAAGGACAATTTAAAGAGCAACACATATATATGTAATAAGGTGTGCTGAAATAAGTTTACAAATAAATACAAATATATGCAAATTGTCCCAAGAATTTCCATTCTTGAGAACATAGTTCATCTGCATTTCTGTGGACAGGAGTCATTTGCGTTGTTGCCAGTTTTCTACAACCTCTTTGTGATCCTTCACTGTGTTTGAGCGGGTCCGGACTCATGGCAGGCTTCTTCCCTAACAGAACAAAACACTGCCTGGTGCTGAACCACCACCGTAATCAGTTGTAGATTAGATCATTGTGATCCACAGAGTTTAAATTGACTGATTTTTAGAAGCAGAGACAAGCCTTTCTTCCTATCCATCTTGGTGTCAAAGTTCTGCTGAAACCTGTTCAACAACATAGCAACATGCAAGCCTCAACTGATGAGTGTGTGGTGTCTGCATCTGAGGTGCATTGGCCAGGAATTGAATTGGCTCTCTGCATGGAGTGTGAGAACTTTACCAATGACAGAAGTGTAAAATAGCTAAAAGACAATGAGAGGTAGAGATAACTCTGATGGGTAAAGTAGCTAGGACATCCATTAATCTTCTTTTTTGAGCATTTCATAGTCATTCACAATTTTTGTATGACATGGCAAGCTATTACTGAGGACTTATGAAGTCAGTGTAAAGCTAATAATAAGTGATTAGCCTCAGAATAGGAAGCAGAAGAAACAATTTTTTCAAATGCCACTTTTGAATGTCACTTTATATTAATAATAAACAATCAGAAATAGCAATACTGTAGTGTGTGCACACTGACAGACATTTCAGCTTAACAGTTGGATAAAGCCTTGTATAAAATGTCAGCTGATGCTTTGTATGCATGTAGAATGTCTATGAGAGATAAATGCTTGACAAATTCTTCGTCCTAATATTGAAAACTCAGGATATGGAAAGAAGATACATTAGGATCAGTGCTGATGCAGTACAGTTGTAGGAAAAGGAAGGAAGTGCTTTGATATACGAAGAGAAGAGGTGTTGTCTAAGTGGTAATTTACATTGTCATATTCACAGTGAACTGTTAGTGGTAAAAAACATGCCATCTGGTCCTAATTTATTGTTGAGGGGAATAATGGTAATTATTAATACTGTCATATTGCAGCCTTTTTGGCATAGTGTGTGAGGAACTGAGCAGCAAGTGTGATTTTGAACATAATGATTTTGGTTTAAGTGTACCAGGTTGCTGGCTATTGTGTGCGGGGCACAGCTGTTTCTCTTTTAATTCTAGCAGAACTCCGTGGAATGAAAAGTTAATAGTCTGATAAGAAAGGAATAATTTCACACATTCAAGTATTCTTGTTCTGTCCCATCCTGGGGGACAGCTTGTTGCTAAGAAATAGCGAAGAACTGAACCTAATGTTTTTGTGCTTGAGTATTCTTTTTAAGGATACTTTTTCGGAAACCGGAAAAAATTTGAAAAAGCTAATTCATTAAAAATTGAACTTCTTTTTGTGGTTGCACATTTCTTTGTTACTTCCTTGTTAAATTAGTGGTAAATAATTTTGTTTTAATATGGATATCTTTATTATAATAACAAATGTTGACTGTTTTGCCAGCCAATATGTCTAAGTATTTTAATACTCATTATACATGACATTACATTTGTACTGAGTGATAGAAAGTAATAGAGAGTAAACCATATATCTGGTAATTATATACTTATCTTCACTTCAGAATCTACCTGATGGCAGTGGCTTTTTTTTTGCTTTTTAATGTGTCAGAATATAATCTATATTGGCTCTTACATTAAAGTCATGGTGAGTTGAATCCGACTCAACGGCACTTGGCTGGCTATATTAAAGTTGTTGCCACTAAATTACTTAAGAATATTATTAATGTATATTCTTTTTTTTTTTAACAGAGGAAACTACTCAGGAAGCATTGCAAGTAAAGAAAAGTTTGAGTGAGAAAGTTTCTCTTTATAGAGGTGACATCACATTGCTAGAGATAGATGCTATAGTCAATGCAGGTGAGTGGTTGATTTTTCTGTGGTTTATTTGCGATGTATTTACCATTTCATTTATTTTTGGTAAATTGGAATGTAAGTATTGTAGAAATTAAAGAAAGTTTCCTGACACAGAATGTTTCTTGATTAAATTACTGAAAATTTATTTTGTGTATGGGCTAGAATTAACGTCCTGACTCTATAGTAATCTAGACTGATTTGAGACTACTGTGTTAGACTGTTGGAGAAATGACAGATTGTTGCAGAAAGTCTTTAGACAGCCCTTTCCCACCTGTATTGTTGTTGGTTTCATGCTTTCATGTCCTGGCATTATCAACAAGTTCAAGCATTTCCCTCCTTCTAAATAGATTATGAGAGATGATTGAACTACGTGAGATAAAAGTAAAATATGGAGAAATTATTTGTGACTTAAAAACTACAGTTGTATGGTTTCATGTCTTTGTTTTTGTTATGAAATCTTTCCTTCTAACAGGCATAATTTAATAATTAACTGGCGAGTGAGTAATTTTCTTATTTAAACATTGGAAAATATAATAACATGTTATTGATGGTGGTCTGAATCTCCTATACATTTTATTATATAGCTTTATATCAGAAAATATCTCAGATTCTATAAAATTAAGTGTCAGTATTAAAAGGATATTTAATGTTTTATTTTGTGTTTTTTAAAGTGCTCTTTGCAGTTTGTGTCATTTAAAAACAAATCTTAATTTAGATAGACTGTATTCAAAAAGATTATTACAAGCATGGGAGGAAAATTGGGAGGGCTAGAGAGAACTGAGTATGGGTAATGGGATGAGTGCATGGCTGATATGGTTGGACTGTTAATCAGAGAATGTTTCCTTTTGAACCCCTCCCTGGTGCTCAGAAGGGGCTGCTAAGGTGCT
Organism: Heterohyrax brucei; assembly: GCA_028571685.1. Taxonomy (NCBI): domain Eukaryota; kingdom Metazoa; phylum Chordata; class Mammalia; order Hyracoidea; family Procaviidae; genus Heterohyrax; species Heterohyrax brucei. The sequence continues at coordinate 9,977,529 of CM053156.1, forward strand.
CAAGGATGGGCCAAGAGACCTGACTGAAGTTGATCAAGTCAGGTTAATGGGTGTTTTGTCCCAATTAGCCCCTGGGGACAAACAGTGCACCTAGTCATTTCTGGGGCAAAGAATGTAAATTTGAGAGATCGTGTCTCGCCTTGTCAAAACTAAACAAATGAGGTCATCCATGAATCTTTTATGGAAAAGGGCAGTTCTTTGCAGTAAAGCTATGTCTTAGAACACAAAAGGGAGGATTTCTTGGTTGTTGCTGTACAGAGCTCAGATAATGTTCAACATTGTAACAAGAATAGGAATATGCTCGCGATACCTCCAGTGATGAGCAAATCCAACCAGGTTAATAGAAACACACTTTGGTAGGTGACTAGAGGGCATTAGGGAGAACTAGAATATCATGCCAGGATATAGCACAGTTCCAGCAACATCAGGATGTCTGGAACTCTGGTCACCCTGTTCTTTCCTCACAATTCAGTGTCAGTTTCTTTGCCCTGTAGCTGCTTTGCCATAACCAGGGTTCAGATTTTTTATTTCTTTTCTTCTTCTAGCGCCTTGGTATCTCTGTTCTTCTCTGCTGCTTCTGTGTGTCTAAGATGTATAAAACTCTTCCTGAAAAAGGATCTGTCTGGGTCCATTTTTAATGTATGTGGCAAAGTGGTTACATGCTGCAGCTGCCAACAAAGAGGTGGCAGTTTGAATCCACCAGGTGCTCCTTGGAAACTCTATCGGGCTATACCATGCTGTCCTACGGGGTCTCTAAGAGTCAGAATCTACTTGATAGCAATGGGTTTGACTGGATTTATCCTCTATAAATCGCATATTTTGGATAGAATCCCATCGCTGGGCCACCTCATATGCTTCAAGTCTCCTTTAAATCTAGTCTCGATGGAGCACTCATTGCTAGCCCTTTTTGTAGATGCCTCCTTTCGTCTAATTTGTGGGGCCTCCCAAGAAGTCAAGCCCTTATGAAGAGTCTCATGGACTCCTTTTCAATACAGAATTTTAATTAGATGCCATTGTAATTAGTAAGTCATCAATTATTTATTACGCCCTACATTCTGTAAACGTAAGCTTTAATTTAAAAAAAATTGGTCTTATGGTTTGTTTTTGGTATTTCTAACCATTGATCCTACCTCTGTCCTTTTGAGTAAAATTGATGACATCTACTTCTTCAAATATTTGAAGACCACACTTTTGAGTTTTCTCTTTCTTATTATTTATATAAAATTAAATTTGTCATGTTATCACTTTTAATATTAGCAATAATAATAATCTTCTCTTTTGAAATTGTATGTCTGTTTATCTCTTGCTTAAAACCACAGACAGGTATGTTTTTCACTTTTTATATCACATTCCAAGGCAATGTCTTCCCATTATATTCCTTCTGAACATTTGATGCTATGTATTTGTTAAGTTGAGCTAAATACAATGGAATTTGCTGGCTAGCTGACCAATAGCATGTTCAGCATTGAGGATTGGCCACAGTAAAATGGTTTTTCTCTAGTTTTAAAAATTATTTTTTAAATCAGTACATAATCTTTTTTGTAGTTAAAAAAATAAAAACGGTGATAAATGTGAACTTGTCATTAACTATCCCATAACTGTTTTTGTTCTTTAATACTTTGTCTTATTCTTGTTCATAGCTGCCATCATAGTGCATAAGGATATGACAAATTAATATGAAGGCATGCAGCAGCTTTCACTCACTCCCCAAAACCGTGTGGCACTTTTAGCTCAACATTCTGGCTGTAATGATTGTAATTTAGCCATGTTTTGCATCTCACAGGACAGCCTCATCAAGAAGCTCATGGGTCAATGGTGAAGATATATCAAATGTGCAATGCAATGGCTCTGATTCCAACTTTCTGTTATGCAGTTTGTTTGCCTGGTGTATAACAAGAAGAACAGCTGTTTACTTCTCAGGTGAACAAGGAACTGCAGCTGAAAACTCAAATGCTACCTCTAGTAAGGTGGGGGGAGAGACAGCAAACCTGTCATGAGTTAAAATACCTTGAACACTCAGTTATCACGTTCTATTAAACTTGTAAAGCCCTTTTTCCATGTCTTCATGAGAAAGGATGTATCTGGGTGATAGTAGTGTATTGAATGCCAGGCCTTAGTTTCTTGCTGCAATTTATTCATTTTTACTTAAGAAACATGATAATTATCTGTTTTCATACCAAAAGTTTTAGACTTTGTCTAAAATTAGTTGATGTTTTAAATTCATTCCAAACAAAGAGTTTAAAGAATTCTTTTACAAGTTAGCCAGTTGCTGTTGAGTCACTTATAACTTGTGGCAGCCCCCTGAATTGTCAAAGGGAAGAATTGTGCTCCCTAAGGTTTTCAGTGGGTGCTTATATATATAGATAGATAGATAGATAGATATATTATTGTAGTTCAGATGAAAGAATGCAGGACAAATTGGTTTCTATGTAAACAGTTAATACACGTAATGTTTTGTGACATTGGTTGTGAACCCCATGACATGTCAGCACTCTCTCTTTCTCTAAATTGGGTTCTCCATTACCAGTTTTCATGCCCCAATCCTTGCCTCTAGGTTGACATGTCCATTTAGTATTATTTCCACCAGACGTGCAGAAGAGTTCCAGTCTCTCCACAACCTCTCCAACATTTGTTTTTTTGTGTGTTTTGGATTAATGCCAGTTTTGTTGAGGGTGACATGGTATCTCATTGTTGTTTTGATTTGGAATTCTCTAATGGCTAATGATTGTGAGCATTTCCTCATGGATCTGTTTGTTGCCTGATGTCTTTGGTGAAGTGCTTGTTCCTATTTACCCATTTTTTAATTGAGTTTGTCTTTTTCTTGTTGAGATTTTGTAATAGCTTGTAGATTATGGAGGTTAGATGTCAGTCAGTTTTGTGGTAGCCAAAAATTGTTTCCCAGTTGGTAGGTAGTCTTTTTGTTATTTTAGTAAACTGTTTGGATGAGTGTTAAGTATTTACTTTTTAGGAGTCCCCAGTTATCTATTTTCTCTTCCAGGGTTTGTGAATTGTTAATAATATTTTGTATTCTCTATATGCCATGTATTAGGCTCCCAAGTGTTGTCCCTATTTTTTCTTCTATGAGTTTTATTGTTTTAGATTTTTATTTAGGTATTTGATCCATCTTGAGTTAGTTTTTGTGCTTGTTGTGAGATATGGATCTTGTCTCCTTTTTTTTTGTAGATGGATATCCAGTTGTGAAAAGATAATTTGTTAAAGAGACTGTCTTTTGCCCGGTTTACAGACTTTGGACCTTTGTCAAGTATCAGCTGCTCGTAGGTGGATAATGTTATATCTGGATTCTAAGTCGTGTTCCATCCATCTTTGTAAATTTCTCTATGTTTGTACCAGTACCAGGCTGTTTTGACTACTGTGGCAGTCTAATAGGTTCTAAAGTCAGGTAGTGTGAGGCCTCCAACTTTGTTTTTCAGCAATGCCTTACTTACCTGGAGCTTCTTCCCTTCCATATGAAGTTAGTGATTTGTTTCTCCATCTCACTGAAAGTTGCCATTAGTACTTGTGTTGGTATTGTGTAGTAACTATAGATTGCTTTGGCTAGAACAGACATTTTTACAAGGTTAAGTCTTTCTACAAGGAAGGTAGGTTTCTTCACTTACATAGATCTCTTTTGGTTTCTTGCAGTACAGTCTTGTAGTCTTCCTTGTACAGGTCTTTTATGTCTCTGCTTATACTTATTTCTGGGTATTTTATCTTCTTGGGGGCTATTGTAAATGGTATTTGGTGATTTCCTCTGATGATTTCTTTGTTAGTGTAAAGTAACCCAACTGATTTATATATGCTTATTTTATGTCGTGATACTTTGCTGAACTCTTCAATTAGTTCTTTTAGTTTTTTTGCTGGATTCTTTAGGGTATATAAGCTTCTGTCATCTAATAACAGAGATACTTTACTTCTTTCTTAGCAATTTGCTTGCCTTTTATTTTTTTATCTTGTCTGATTGCTCTGGCTAGAACCTCCAGGATGGTGTTGAATAAAAGTAACAATGGGCACCCTTCTCTGGTTCGCATTCTCAGTGAGAATGCTTCGAGGATCTTACCATTTGAGATGATATTGGCTGTTGGCTTTGTAGAGATGTACCTCATTATGTTGAGGAATTTCCCTCCTATTCCTATTTTACTAAGAGAGAAGAAAGCAGAGAATTGGCAACCTTACACCATCAAGAAAGCAGCACTGGGAGTAGAGCACATCCTTCAGACCTGAGGTTCCTCCACCAAGATGCTCCCTAACCAAGGACTGATGCAACACAAGGAATTTCCTCCAGAGCTGGTACACGAAAGCCTTTCCCCTGGAGCATACATTCTGAGTTTGGACTTGTAGGATACTGGACTGTGTAAGAATAAACTCACCTTTGTTAAAGCCATACAGTCATGATATTTCTGTTAGAACAGTATGAGATCCCAAACACTCAGTTTTATTAGATACTTCTAAACTATTTTTCCATAGTTGCATATTTTTCCGTAATGGGTATGTCATTTTACATTCCTACCAGCAGTGTATTAGCATATGCTTTTAACCCCTATTTGGAGCCAACTGGGTGGCAACTACTAACAACTATATAGGTGTACAGTGATAAGATGTCATAGTTTAAATTTACATTTCCCTAATGGTAATGCATTATGCAGATGACACTACCTTAGTTGCTAAAAGTGAAAAAGACTTGAATCAATTACTAAGGAAGATCAAAGACTACAAAGTTCAGTACAGCTTACATGTCCACATAACAGAAAAAAAATCCTCACAGCTGAACCAATAAGTAACATCATAATAAATGGAGAAAAGATTGAAGTTTTAAAGGATTTATTTTACTTGGATCCACAGTAACACCCATGGAAGCAGTAGTTAAGGAATAAGAAGATGCATTGCACAGAACAAATCTGCTGTAAGATACCTCTTTAAAATGTTGAACAGCAAAGATGTCATCTTGAAAACTAAGGTACTCTGGACCTAAGCTATGGTATTTTCAACCCCCTGATATGCATGTGAATGCTGGATAATGAATAGTGAAGACTGAACAGAAATTGACACCATTGAATTGTGATGTTGTTGAGGAATATTAAATATACCATGGACTGCCAAAAGAATGAACAAATCTATCTTGGAAGAAGTACAAACAGAATGTTTTTTAGAAGCAAGGATGGTGAAATTATCTTACATACTTTGGATATGTTGTTTGGAAGGATCAGTGCCTAGAGAAGGACATCATGCTTTGTAAAATAGACAGTCATGGATTGCTAGCTTGGCTGAAGCAATGAGCTCAAGCTTAACAACAATTGCGAGGATCGTGCAAGACCAGGCAGTATTCCTTCATTTTTATATAGGATTGTTATGAGTGGGAACCAACTTGATGGTACCCAAGAACAACAACAATGATTAATGTTGCAGAAAATCATCATGTGCTCATATGCCATCTATATCCTCTTGTTAGTGAAATCTCTGTTCATGTCTTTTACCATTTTGTAATGGGATTTTAGAACCATCTTAAGATCTGTGTGAAGTTTTATTTTTTAAAGGTTTTTCTCTGTCTCAAGCATACCAAAGATTATAGGAATGGTGCGTGACTGGGCAGGGTTTCATTCTGTTGTGCTTAATGTCACTGTGAGTCAGAATTAACTCGACAGCACCTAACAACAATAACCACAGTCATATTGGATATATTGAAATATGTCACAATCTGCATAAAGCATGATTATGTAAGAGGTAGATGGCAGTTGATTAGTGACCATAATGGTATGTTAAATAAACATTAATTTTTATTTTGTAGTTTTAATATTTTTGGAGCTGTAGTTTAGTTATTTTCTTGTCCTAAATGTTGTAGACTATTGAAAAACTTATTATTGTAGTACCCACAGTGCTAGCTATAAATTGCTCATGTGGGTATCACCTTGCTGAGGCAGATTATTTAATATTTAAATCCTTAGTTCTTTCATCTATAAAATACAGATGATGTAAGTAGCTGGGCTCAGGGGACTGTTGTGAATAATGTGTGAAAAGCATGATTCTGGCACAAAATATGTATTTGGAAACTCTAGTAGCATAGTGGCTAAGAGCTATGTCTGCTAACTAAAAGGTCTGCAGTTTGAATCTACCAGGTGCCCCTAGAAATCCTATGAAGGCAGTTATACACTGTCCTGTATGGTCGCTATGAGTTGGAATTGATGGCAACTGTTTTTTGTGGTATTTTAGCTGTCATAATTACTAATCTGTAGCTATGAAATGGACTTTGTACCACTGCTTTCTTTTCTGAGACTCAGGTTAGCTGAGGAGATGGAGAACATCTGTCATGTTTATTAGCATTCTGATTTTCCATTATTTCCAGAGCCAGTTGTCCCCCTACAAACACTGATGCTAAAACTAGAGCAAGCTGCCTTTTTCTTGGGCAGAGTTCAAAACACCATGTTTTAACTTGAATTTATGTAATTACTAACATGTAATCAACATATCTCTGTATATATGTTAAACTTGACCTTCTTTTAATTATAACTGTTGAGTTTCATGGGTCTGTGTTGCCTGCAGCTGATCAGTGCTGATGAAGAATGCCACACAAGAAGCACTGGTGGTGAGGAGGGAAGCTGGTATCTCTGATGCCCCAGCTGCCCCCAACTACGACTGTTGGGTGTCTTGCAACTCCCTTTTATTTCGTGAACAGAACAGGTATAGTGCGGTAAGCCAGCCAAAAGCCAAGTGCGGTGCAGTAAAGCAGGCATTAATTTGGATAGGGTGTGGATAATTCCCCACAAAGTAAATGGGTGTCTTCCTGTCTAACTAACATAACAAAGGCCACTTCCTCAGGTGAGTTTACCTCTCCAGGAAGTAAAGTACTTAGGCCTGGGCATGGGTACCAAGATCACATTCAGTGGGCCAGGCCCATCATTTGTGAGGCTCTGATGTCATACATTCTAGCCATTTAGGGCTGGCTTGGCTGCATTCATTAATTCCGGACTCACAAGCCCCTCACCCAGGCGGTAATGTTTGTCCTAACTGTGGCCAAGTTGCCCACAGAGCTGTGGTCATGTTGCCGACCATAGCTTTAAACAAAGTACAGCTGACTAGACATTAGGAAAGTGTTTTCAAAACTGGATTATCTGTATGTAACATTCAATTACTGCCTCTTAAAGATATATTTTTCTAGGTAAAAAAAAAAAATCAATATTCACTCTGAGTGCAATTTACACTTTTAAAACAATTACTTCATAGGCATGTCTGAAAACATTTACTTAAATCTTTAGAATTAAGTGATCAAATTACATTTGCAAACTCATCCTAGGAAATGTGCTATGAACCTCATTACTGAGTATCACTATGGTCACCTTCAAAGTATTCCCCTTGGAAAGCTACGCACCTACGCCAGTGACTAGTCTACCATTCAAAGCAATTTTGGAACTCTTTCTGGCATGGCTATCAAACCTGTCATTGTATCACCCTTGATGTCCTGAATGTCAGCAAAATATTCCCTTTACCTTTGGGTAAAGAAAAAAGTCACCGGGGCCAGATAGGTAGGTAGGGTGTTCCAATACAGTTACTTGTTTACTGGCTAAAAACTCACTCACTCAGAGTCACGTGAGCTGGTTTATTGTTGTGATGCAAGAGCCATGAGTTGTTGGCAAAACTTTGAGGTCATTTTTGTCTAGCTTTTTCACATAGGCTTTTCCAAATGGTACAGTTCATACAAATTCATAATAAACAATCCCTCTGATACCAAAAAAGGTTAGCAACATCTTTTTGACTCTTAATTTGGGCTGACAGAATACTTTTGGTCATGGAGAATTGACTGACTTCCATTGTGCACTTTGATGCTTTGTTTCAGAGTCGTATTGGTAGACACATATTTCATTACCAGTAATAACATGGTCTAAAATGGCATTTTGCCTTTCCAAAAGGTCTTTGAAAACTTCACCTCTCCTTTTCTTTTGTTCAGCAGTGAGCTCCTTCATGACCATTTGTGCATATGCCTTTCTGAGGCCAAGATTTTCGGTTAAAATTTTCCTGTTTCCCTGTCAATGTTTACTTGTTCTGCTATGCTCCTCACAGTCAGCCAAAGATTTTGACAAACAATTCGATGAATTTTTGCAATGTTTCATCAGTTCTGCTCATTATTGGCTGCACTGACATTCTTACAACAGCACAGAAAAACACACGAGAAGAATAATGGACACCACTCAGCAAGACATTGCTGCATGTCAACATGAACACAGCTGGGAGACACTGATATACCAAAGTTATAAAATCTTACCAAGTTGTTTGTACAGTGCTGCCAATGTAAGCACACAATGGTAAGTTCTTGAACTTGGTTGTCAGAGCTCAATACTTGATTAGAGAATCAACAACAATTTATTGAGTACTTATTATAAGTAAGCCATTATTTCACCCCACTTCAGATGGGGTGGTCATGAGTCAGGGTCTGACTCAACAGCAGCTGGCAATGGCAATGATGAATGAAGAACTGAGCTAAGCGGGGAGAAAGTGAAATCAGTAAACAATTGCTATATAATGTTTTGACATTCACTATCAGAGCCATGTCCAGGTGCTACAAAGGAAAGGCAAATAAACCAGTGAAGCAGGTGAGTGCGTGGTACAGTTGGAGACTCACTTGTAGCTGAGAATGCTAAATACAGGTAGAAGCTGAATTATTAAGTGCTTTGTAGCTCAATTTCAGGGGCTTAGGTTTTTTTTTTTTTAATTGAAGAAAGTAAAGAGTTTATTTTATGTTTATTGTACTTTAAGTGAAAGTTTACAATTCAAGTCAGTTTCTCATAAAAGAACTTACACACACATTATCATGTGACCCTAGCTGCTTTCTCCACAGTGTAACAGCACACTCCCATCCACCCTTTATTTCAGTGAGAAGTCTTTGAAAATTTTTTCAGGGGAGAATGATGTGATCAAGCATGTGTCAAAAAGAAATCGTCAACAGAAGTCTGCAGTATAAATTGGGGAAGTATTAATTTGAGGGGGAGACTTGAAGCAGAAATGAAACTACTTAATTTTATGCCAAGTACTAGTACTTTAGTTGAAACAAATCTTTTGTTTTCTTCTCTCAGCTCATAACTGTAGTACTGATGCTTCTGTCTCTATCTTCTTTGACTCTTGAACAGAATGATTCTGGTTTGAGTCCACTTTGAATCAGATTGAATGTGAATGGTTTAGATCAGAAAAACTCGTGAATAAAAACGTCCTTGTTCTTTCCAACATTTCTTGAATTCCTAACTTGTACATAGCAGTTTTAAGACTTTGCTGATCTGACTTTCCCCTGCTTTTTCACTAAAATTTTTCTCTCTGCATCACTGTAAACTTCTTTTTCCTCAAATAATGGACTTTTTCATCTCTTGTTTTTCTGGATTTCGTGTAGCATTTAATTCTGGTGACTACTTCATTTCAGTGTTAATTTTCTTTTAGTTTCCATAACGCACACTTGGCAATCTTTTTCTTTAGCACCACACAACACAGACTTCATTTAAGCCACATCATTTCTCACCTAGAATATTGCACTAGATTTCTGAGTGTTTTCTGTGCAACTTCACCTGTTCTCCAGATGGAGCCAAATGTTCTTCATGAAATACAAATCTTCTCATGTTACTTCTCTGTTCAGCCACCTGTAGTGGCTCCCCATTGTCTGTAACATCAAAGGCACACTCCTCAACCTGGCACACAAAGTCTTGCCTCATTATTCTTTCTCTAATCTCTTGCCACTGAGCTGCAGTTTATATTCTCTGTCCGTTCCTATCTGCTGTTGGTTCTGCTTCTCTGGAGAAGTCTGACTAATTCACACAGTGCCTAGGTTACAGTCACCTCAGTAAATGTGAGCAGAACTATACTGCTTAGTTCTTGTTCCTCCTTAGCAGACCAGCAGCAGGAGTGGCTCCAATGGGCACAAGTCAGATTCCAAAAAAAAGAAGTGGAAAAAGCTGTGTTGATCAGATCCAGCTTTATTAAGGAATTTACATATAGAAGTTGATGCCAAGATTTTTATGACAAACAGCAAAGTGTTAAGTCCACTAGGTGGAGGTCCATGTAGGGCAGCGTGGGGTCTGGCTTTATATACTAAGTGCTTATGTGCCAGGAGATGTGCGGGAGGACTAGGAAGACAAACCAAACACAAAAAATCCCATGCCTGATCTGTGCTAGATGGAATTGTTTTGTTAATAGTTAATGACTTTCAACTGATGAGGTTAGGTATTTGGCATCTACTCTGATTCTTTCCCAGATTCCTTATGGGCAGGACCCATGTTGTTTTGTTTGTAGCCCTCACAGTTATAATATCAGAAAAATGATTTTTCTATGACTGTAACAGTAATTATGGATAGTTTTCAAGTCTTACATGCTGATAGATTATATGACCAAGTGAAAGGGTTTATCTTATGTTTCACAGTCTTTAGTTGGAGGAAATGCTGTCCAATTCTGAAGCTTTAAAATAAAAGCCAGATTACCACAACACTGTTGAGCACATGAACTGGAAATGACACAGTGGCAGCTGACAGCAGTGACCAAGGGGAAAAATGGCTTTAGTTTACCTTAATGATAAACGTTTTTATTGCATTAGCTGTGAATGTCAAAGTTGTGTCAAAAATTAAGGCCATGAAATGTGATTTGATAAACATTTAATAGCTGGGCATAGTTTAATTAAGAAATGATGTAGAATACCTGTCTTTTGTATTAGGCAAGTCAGATAGAAGGAATGCGTATTGTGGAAGAAATTTTTCTTAACACACATATTGCTCTCAGAATTTCTTTAACTAGGCATCTCCAGTTGCTTAAAATGATTTTATTGTTTTTGTGTTTGCTCGCTAAAACTGGAATAAGTCATGTTTGAAATCAGATTTTAACTCAATAAAATTTGTTTACTCTCAGATTTAATTTTAGGATAAAATTGATGGCAACTATTGGATTAAGTATGAAATTTCATCTGTACTAGTACAGCACTAAAATTTTATCCTTTCTACCTTCTCTTTGTTCTAGCAAAAAATATTGAAGTGTTTTAATTATATATTTTTATTTTTTATTGATCTATAATATATGTACAAACACATACCCACAAATGGATAGCTTGGTAAGTTTTCACAAATCGTTGTAGCATCCAGATCAAAAAGCAGAAGTCCCCTTGTCATCCCCTGACATCCTATAGTGAACACAGAATTTTGTATTCACTGTCTTGACTTTTAGCAGCATGGATTAGTTTTGTCAATTTTTGCATCTTATAGAAATGGAACCATATTGTATGTACTCTTCAGTATTTGGCTTTATTTGTTCGCTATTGTGCTTGTCACATTATATATATTGTAGTTGTAGATGATTCACTATCATTGTTATGTAATATTTCATTGTGTAAATACGTTATGATTTATGTATCCATTCTACTATTGATAGGCATGTTGGTAGTTTCCAGTTTGTATCTATTAGTACTTCACTGAAGATCCTAGACTGTGTGTATGTATTTTTTATGAACATATATAAATATGTAATTTTTCTCCTAGTGGGTCTATATATGAGAGTAGAATTGCTATATCTTAGAATCTAATTATGTTCATAGTACATACGGCATGTGATTTTCAAAGTGGTTGTATTATTTTATACTTCCACTCTCATTGTAGGTATTTGAGTTCTTGTTACTGTAAAAGCTAGATTCCTGCCACCTGCTGCAAAGCCAGTCTCAAGACAGGAGTGAAGTCAGTAATCAAAGGTTTATTGTATATCCATATATAAGAGACAGGGGGAATGGCTTCCTCCAAAGTCTGTCTGTCTCCTCTCTGACCAGATCATTGTTTAAAGGGAAATGTTACGGTTATAGGGGCAAGTAATTACTGGGAATTCAATAGATTCATGGAGGGGTTCTTGAAAGAGATCTGGGTTTCTTCACTCTTTTCTTTCATGCAAATCATCAGGGTGGCAAGGCTGGTACCAGGAGTCACTTAGTCAGTGATCTAGAAAATGCTCAAAACATGTCATTTGTGATGTCCCCCCTGGTCATGCTTAGGTCAATAATTAAAGGCTAAATAGTAAGGTAAGAAGAGTTATTCACAGTGTGTAATGGAGTTTCAGAATTCAAGATGGGGTCTCTAATGATAGGAGCCTAGATTGGGCTCTCCATTTGTCCTGCCTCATTCTAATAGCTATTGTACATGCATATTGATATTTTCTATATTGTTTTTAAAAGGGTCTGTGACTTAGTGTTATAGATTAAATTGTGTCCCCCAAAATGTGTACCAACTGGGCTAGGCCATGAATCCCATCACTGTGTGGTGGCCCATCGTTTGGTGGTCTGATATGATTATCCTGTATGTTGTAAATCCTAACCTCTGTGAGGTTAATGAGGCAGGACTGAGACAGTTATGTTAATGAGGCAGGACTCAGTCTATAGGATTAGGCTCTATCTTGGCTCAGTCTCTTGAGATAGAAAAGGGAATTGAGCAGAGAGGAGAGAGAATGTTTATCACCAAGGAAGCAGACCTAGGAGCAGAGTACATCCTGTGGACCAAGAGTCTCCATGCTGAGAAGCTCCTAGCAAGGAATTATTGATGAAAGACCTTCCTCCAGAGCTGAGAGAGAAAAAAACTTTCCCCTGGAGCTGATTCTCTGAATTTAGACTTCCAGCATCCTGAACTGTGAGAGAATAAATTTTTCTTTGTTAAAACTGTCTATTTGTGTTATTTCTGCTATGGTAGCACTAGACAGCTAAGACAGGTTAAATGGTAATATTTTAATGAATGTATTGGGTATATTCTGATAAACCAAATTATGTATTAATTTGTTGCTAAGAATCAGTGTTAAAGCTTTTGCAAATGAAGAAATAAATAAGAAATGTAAATGTTGTTTTCATATGACTGATGATGAGAAGATAGAGTTGTTTTATGTACTTTCTTATTCCATAATAAAGATAAATAAAGAGTTGCAAGTTAATGTACTTAAAAACAATATTATATGTTCTAATACTCATTTTTTCCACAAACGTATTTCATGAGTATTTTATGTGTTAAAAACAGGATTTTGAATTATTATTATTCTCACTTTTTTAAATAAATCTGTAACGATGGATCTTCAAGTCTGGTCTTGTAATAGAGTTTTAGATCTGCATGCGCATTTTTCTCCTGCTACCTCTGGGAGTCTACATTTTATTGTCTGTCAAGGTATTTATTGGTGGTGGGTGAGCACCATCTCGTTCTTCTAGTGTCATGTTGGTGTGGTCTCCAGACCAGTTGGCCCCTTCTGTCTCCTATCTCATATTTTCCTCCTGTCACTGATGTCCTTTGTTCTTCTGTGCTCCAGGTGGACCATGACCAACTGATGCTCCTTAAGTGAACGCTTGCTAGCTTTTCAGATCCCAGAATGGATGTAGAACATTTTTGTTAATAGAAAAACATGATCCCTGGGTTTCCACCCTTGTTACTCTAATCTTCCAAATACTGAGTTGTATTTAGGAAACATCTTAGCTCTTGGTATAGTCTGACAGTGTTGATCTCCCCTCTGCCAGGTGCTGTCACTTCCTTCACTTAACTCAATTGCTGTCTAACATCTAATCTATGAATACCCTTCACCCTCGCTCCCTTCACTGGTAACCAACAGAGATTATTTTCTTTTGTGCTTAGTCTATTTCTTGAGACTTAATAATAGTCCCATACAATATTTGTCTTTTTGCGACTGACTAGTTTCACTCAGCCTAATGTCTTCCTGATGACTCCATGTTAATCAGGTGTTTCCCAAGATCATCACTGTGTGCATATGCCCTAGTTTGTTTATCCATTTCCCTGCTGATGGACACCTAGATGGAGTCCATCTTTTTTCTATTGTGGACAGTGCTGCAGTAAACATAGGTATGCATATATCTGTTCATGTGACAGCCCTTATTCCTGTAGGATATATTTCAAAGAGTGGGACTGCTGGATCATATGGTATTTCTATTTTTAGCTTTTTAAGAAATCTCCAAATTGACTTCCAGAGTGGTTATACCATTGTACATTTGTACCAGCAGTGTAGAAGTGTTTCAGTCTGTCTACAACCTCTCCAGCATTTGTTGTTTTATGTTTTTTGAATTAATGCCAGCCTTGCTGGGGTAAGATGCTATATCATCGTAGTTTTCATTTGGATTTCTCTAATGACTAATAATCGTAAGAGTCTTCTGAGAACGTGGGTCCTGCACTTGCTCCTAGCTCAGAGCTGAAATCAGCACTGCAAACAACTCTTCAGACAAAAATTGGGCAGGTCTATAAGACATGAGGCTGTCAGAGCAGCTTCTCCACACAAATGAGGTGGAAAGGTGGAGAGGAAGGGACTGGAAGTGGTTCACTGAATATGTGAAGTACAAAGTAGAAAGGAGGTCTGTGCTGTCACAGGGTTGGAAAAGCAGCTAGAGTTTCTTCGAGGTCTGTGTATAGGGTTTTACTTGGAAGATTGACTTGGATTGTAAACTTTCACTTAATCACAGTAAAATATTAAAAAATAAATCCATAATGAATATTTTAATAATAAAAATTAAAGGCATAATGAATGTCAAACCTAAATATTTATTATCATCTCTATTTTTTTTTCAAAATATGTTACTCAGAAGCAATTATTAGGTAATAAGCTATGCTGATCATATGGCATATCATCAGGAACCAATGGTACTGAAGGAAGAAGTTGAAGCTACCTTGAAGGCATTGGTGAAAAAGAAGACTCCAGGAACTGATGAATATCAGTTCAGATATTTCAGTGAATGAAAGCAGCAATGGGAGTTCTCATTCATATATGGTAAGAAATTTGGAAGACAGTTACCTGGCTGACTGGAAGAGATTCATTTTTATGCATATTCCTAAGAAAGGTGATCTGATCAAATGTGGAAATCATTGAACAGTATTATTAATATCACATGTAAGTAAAATTTTACTACAAATCATTCAAAACCAGCTGCAGTAGTATATTATCAAAGAGCTACCAGAAATCCGGGACAGATTCAGAACAGTATGTGGAGTTGGCAATATTGCTGCTAATGTGAGATGGATCTTGGCCAAAAGCAGAGAATACCATAAAGATGTTTACATGTGTAAACATTCACTGTACAAAAACGTTTGACTATGTGGATCACAATGAATTGTAGATAACATTACAGAGAGTGGGAGTTCCAGAATGCTTAATTGTGCTCATGAGGAATCTGTACCTGCATCAAGAGGCAGTTGTTTGAACTATATAGTTTAAAGCCAGGAAAATTGTGTGTCGGGACTGCATCCTTTCAGCATACTTATTCAATCTGTATGCTGAGCAAATAATCTGAGAAGCTGAAATATATTAAGAAGAGTAGAGCATCAGAGTTGGAGGAAGACTCATTAACAACTGGCATTATGTAGATGACAAAACCTTGCTTGATCAAAATGAAGAGGACTTGAAACACTAACTGGTAAATATCAAAGACCACAGCTTTTAGTATTGGTTGCACCTCAACATCAAGAAAACAGAAATCCTCACAACTGGTAAATGGAGATAAGATTGGGGTTGTCAAGGATTTAATTTTACTTGGATTCATAATTAACACCTATGGAAGCAGCAGTCAAGAAGTTGAAAGATTCAATGTACTGGGAAAATTTGCTATAGTGACCTTTTTTAAATTGTTGAAAAGTAAAAAAAATGTCACCTTGAAGACTAAGGTAAGTAGGACCCAAGCCATAGTATTTTCAATCATGTCATATGCATGTGAAAGCTGGATAATGAATAAGGAAGATAGAAGAATTGACACCTTTGAATTGTGGTGTTGAAGAAAAATATTGGATATACCATGGAGTGCGAAAAGAATGAACAAATGAGTTTTGGGAGAAGTAAAGCCAGAGTGTGCCTTAGAACAAAGGATGGCAGGACTATATCTTACATACTTTGTACATGTCAGGAGGGATCAATCCATGGAGAAGGACCTCATACTTGGTAAAGTAGAGAATCATCGAAAAAGAGGAAGACTGTCAATGAAATGGATTGACATAGTGGCTGCAAAAATTGGCTCAAGCATAGCAACAATTGTGGGTGTGGTGCAGGACTGGCAGTGTTTGTTCCATTGTACATAGGATCTCTATGAGTCAGAAATGACTTGACACCTAACAAGAAGAAGAAGGTATATTTATTTTTAATAGTTTTGATAGTCACTTGTTTTCAGAACAAATGCTTGAATTTGTTATATGAAGAGTGAAATATCTAAGCCCAAATCCTTATAAACCACAGGTTATGTCATTGTAAAATCAAATCTGATTTGATAGTGATTGCTGCTATCTAATTTCTTTTATTATTAGTGATTTTGGGCACTCATATTTATTGGGCATTTGATCTTTTTTTTTTTTTTTTAAGTTTCATGTTTATATCCCTAACTAGGATTTCTATTGAGGAAGTCTTGCCTTAATTGAGGAAAGCTTACTGTATCTTAGTGAAAGTAAATCTTTGTCATATGTGTTACTAATATTTTTATCCTTTTTGGCATTTATATTTCAAAATGTTTAAGATATACTTTTCAGCCATTTAAAAATATGTAAATTTATATTGTCTAAATGACTTCAGTCATTTCCTTCCTTTGGTATTAAATTCAGAATGGTCTTTTCCTCTTAAAATTTAAATAAGTCATCCCTTATATTTTTCTTCTTAAAAGGATTTCTTTAAGTAAAGCTCCATACAGATTTATGCTTGTGGGAGATGTGAGAAGGTAATGTATATTTATAAGTTATTGTGGATTTCATATAAAAAAAATATTCACTGTGACCCAGTGGGATTCATAGTGGTTATGCAGGGATGATTTAACTTTGTGCAAATCATCAATGTAATCAACCATATAAATAAAAGATAAGAACCACTTGATTTTATCAGTTGATACAGAAAGGGCATTTGACCCAGTCCAATATCCATTCCTGTTAAAAACTCTTAGAAAAATAGGATTAGAAGGGAAATTCCTCAACATAATGAAGGGTATTTCTGTGAAGCCAACAGCCAACATCATCATAAATGGACAGAATCTGAAACCATTCCCACTGAGAACAGAAACCAGAGAAGGTTGCCCATTGTTACTTTTACTCAACACCATCATGGAGGCCATTTAGACGCTGTTTGGTTTCTCTGGTGTTACCTCAACAGGAGCTGAAGTGTAGTGTTGAGAGGGAAATTGGTTAGCTGCTGCCTCTGTGTACTCGAGTGACTGGCCCCAGTGGACTCTGTGGGGTGGCAGGCACTGCTTTGTAGCTGGCAAACATAGTATCCTACTTTTATGGAGTCAGTGGGGGGCCGTCAACTGAGCCTGTGATGTGGGTCACTAAAGGCTCAAAGAGGTGCTACTGAGCCGCTCAGCAGTTATTTCTCCAGGTAGTCTTATTTTAAAAATTTAAGAGCTATCTGAGCTTCCAAAGTCAGCCTGTTAGGTGTGGCGGGCTCTGCCTTCTCGCTGACTACAGAAGCACCTCTTTGGCCATCCCCAGATGCTATCATGTAGTTGAAAATAGGGAGAGGTTACAGCCTTGCTACCATCCTCAGCTGGACCTACCTGTAAGGTTACACTATGCTAAACATAGCTTTTCTGCTAGAAAAGCACTTTCTGGACTGGCACTGCTTCTCGACTTGGGAATTATCCCATGCTAATACTTTTGGTTGGTTGATTACACCTCTCAGCCGACCAAAATGATGTCTTGACCAAGCTGCCCATCCTGCCGCAAAACAGCAGAATCTATGGCAGAGCTCAGAAAAGAGAGGGTGGGGGATAGTGGTGCCCTCAGTCAGGAGCTGGGCTCAAAATGTGGCTATCTCATGCACTGTCTCTCTGTGGCACTATATGCTGTGCCTTAGCACTGCACTTCAGTGTATTTGCTGGCTCATACCATCCCCTGCCTCCTCGATAAGAAAAAAAGAAAAGAAAAAAAGCATCAGTACTCACAGTCTTCCCTAGCAATGAGTCAGCAAGAGTGGGGCTCAGTGTGCTCTTCCTCATCAAAGAGAGGTAGTTTCCCATTTAGTGTTGTCTAGTCCAATCTGACAACCTTATGGTATATCCTAGGGCTCCCTGGGTGTCCAGAGTGTTCTGTTCAGTTATCAATCCAGGGCTTAGTTTTCAGTGGGAATTGAGGAGATGTGTGTCTAGTTCCAAGGTCGATGTTTAGTTTGCCATCTTGGCTCTGCCACCCGGAATGCAATCTTTAATGGTTTCAGGTGTGAGGAGGGAGGGTTGTGTTTATTGATTAGAAAGCAGAGAGGAATTGGGTTAGGTGAAGGGAGGGACAGCACGCAGTGGAGAGGAGATCATCTTAGCTGCATGAACTCAAAAGCTAAGAGGTTTCCTAAATATAATCTAACACTTCAGAGGAAAAAGCATTTGGTGGCAGGGACCTGGAGACCATGGTTTCAGGGACAGCTAGGTCAACTGGCATTAAAAAGTTTTTTTAGAAAAATGTTCTGCATTGTACTTGTTTGAATGGCATCTGGGTCTTAAAAGCTAGCAAGCATCCATCTAAGTAGTATCAGCTGGTCCTAACCCACCTAGAGCAGAGGAGAATGAAAGGCATCAAAGATGTAAAGAAAGTATGAGCCCGAGAGACAGTAAAGGACTCATGATCCAGAAACTGCAACAGCATGAAATCAGAACTAGATGCTACCCAGCCAAATCTAGTGACTGCCCTGACAGTGGATGCAACATAGAGTCCCTGACATGGCAGGAGAAGAGTGTGAAGAACTCAAACTCTATTATGAAGACCAAACTTGGTCTCAGAGACTGATGGGTGGGTCCCTGGAAGACATGGCCCATAGATTCTCTGTTAGTACGAAACAAAAAACATTTTGGAAGGCAATTCTTCAGACAAATATTGGACTGGACTATAAGACATGAAATGATACTGACCAAGAGTGTGCTTCTTGGCTTAAACAGATGCATGAGTCTATCCGGGCATCTCCTTTCCAGAGTCGAGATGAGAAGGTGGGCTGGGACAGGAGCTCATTGAATGGACATGAGAAATACAGGGTAGAAAAGAGAAGTGTGCTGTCACAGAGTAAAGAGAGCAGCTAGAGTTACATAGCAGTATGTGTGCAATTTTTGTATGATGAATCGGATTGTAAATTTTGACTTAAAAAGTACAATAAAATATTCAAGAAAAAAGGAAAGAAATTTGTTGTTTAAAGAGTTTTGACTACCACATTGCGTTTTCCCATTCAGGAATAGGGCTGCTTATTAGATTTTTTTAACTGTATCTCTGTGTGTGTATGTGTGTATATAAAAACTAAAATCTGTCGAGTTAATTTCAACTCATAGCGACCCAATAGGATAGAATAGCACTGCCCCCTAGGGTTTCCAAGAGGTAGTTGTTGGATTTGAGTGTCCATGTTTTGACTAGCAACCGAAAGCTTAACCAGTACATCACCAGGAGATGAACACGTGTGTGCATGCACACACACAGACATGCATGCACACATGCACATGCACATGCACATGACACACAAAAAAAACAGAAATCCATTATTGTCAAATTAATTCCAACTTACACTGAGATTGTAGGAGACAGTAGAAATATGCTATAGTTTCCAAGGACAACCTGGTGGATTTAAAACTGCCCACTTTTTGGTAAACAGCCATAGCCCTTAACCACAATGCTTAAACCACCACCACTACAGTTTCTGTGTATGTGTGCATGTATGTATGTGAACAAAGCTTTACAGTTTTCTCTGTGGAACTCATACAGTTGTATTCTAAAAAGTACAAGTGTGTTGATACTTTGATATATATAGAGAGAGATAGATTCTATTATTTATTTTAGCTAATACAGTAGACCTAATAAGTTTATGGGAGTCTTGGTGGTGCAATCATTAAGCTCTTGATTGTTAAAATACAAGTTGTTCAGTGACATTAGTTACATTTTTTACAATGTGTCAACATTCTCATTAATTAGGGTCTGGTTGTTCTGTTTCCAGTACTCCAGCCTCCTGCCCATAGCCCCGGTACACAGCAGTTGTGTACCTTTTGGTCTCATGTAGAAGGTCTGACAACTACATTTGTGAACTTGCCACTGTGTGCTTATATTGGCAGCACTGAGCAGATAACTTGGTAAGATTTCATAACTTTGGTGTATCAGTGTCTCACAGCTCTGTGCTGATGTGTGGTTATGTTTAGCTGAGTGGCATTCATTATTGTTCTTGTGTCTTTTTTTTTTCTGCCATTGCAAGAATGTTGGTACTTTATTTAGAGCAAAGAACAAACATTAAATTTCTTGTTAAACTTGTCAAGAGTGTAAGTAACATCAGGAACATGTTAGTCCAAGTTTATGAGGATAATGCCATGAAGAAAGCAGCAGGGTACACACAGATTAAATGCTTTCATGAGGAGAAAGAAAGCATCACTGATGAAGAGAGGTCAGGACAGCCAGTAATAGGAAAATTTATAAAAAACATTGCAAAAATTTGTCAAATTGTTCATCTAAATCTTCAGCTGACTGTGAAAAGTATAGCAGACCAAGTAAACACTGATAGAGAAACGTTAGAAAAAAAGTCTGACTGAAAATCTTGACATGAGAAAGGTGTGTGCAAAAATGGTCCTGAAGGATCTTAATGATGATCAAAAGCAGAAGAGAATCAAAGTTTGCCAAGACCTTTTGGAGAGGCAAGGCAATGTTTTGGGTTGTGTTATCACTGGTGATGAAACATGAGTGTAACAATATGACCCTGAAACAAAACATCAAAGTGCACAGTAGAAGTCAGCCAGTTCTCCACAACCAGAAAAGTTCCATCAGTCCAAGTCAAGAGTCACAATGATTTTGCTAACCTTTTTTGATATCAGAGGGAATTTCATTATGAATTTTTACCAAGTAGACAGTTAACCAAGTTTACTATTTGGAAATATTGAAAAGGCTGTGTGAAAAGGTTAGATGAAAAGGAACTGAACTTTTCACCAACAACTCATGGCTCTTGCATTGTGACAGTGTACCAGCTCACACAGCACTGCCCCCAATAACTTTTTCCTTTACCCAAAGATAAAGGAACTATTGAAAAGAAGACACTTTGAAGATGTTCTGACAGCTCTGATGGCCGTTCAAGAAAAACAGTTGCAAAATTGCTTTGAAGGGTGGACTAGGTACTGGTATGGGTGCATAGCTTCCCAATGTGGTACTTCAAAGGTGACCATAGTGATGTTCAACAATGAGGTATATAGCACTTTTTCTAGGATGAGTTTGTAAACTTAATTGTCAGGCCTTGTAATATGTTATTATTTTTCATGGAGCCCTGTACTTACACGTAGTGTCCTTTATTTTGTATACCAATCTATTATTTTGCCAAAAGTGACTTCAGGGATTAATTTCTAATTTTGAATTATACTTCATTGTTGTTTTAATTTCTTTTACTTTGACAACAATAGGATTTTACCTATGATACTTTATTGGCATTATTTGGGTGCAGTTAGGTTGATGGTGGTAGTGAGGAGGCTCTGGGTGATAAGGTTTGTTGGAGGTAAGGTACAACCAGTACTGAATATGTTCATCTGAGAAACTAGTAGCTCAAGTTCGATACCAATTTGATCCCTGAACTCATGTTAATGGGGCAGTGGTGGGCACTGATGGCCCTTGAAAAGATAGAGGAACTATTTATTTCACCATTGCTATGGTACCTGGCTCCTAGCAAAACACTTGTTACTAGGGTCATACTGTTCTTTTGGTTATGGCTTTGGTATGTGGAAGGCACTGAAACTTTGCGACCTTTTCCCAGGCAAGAAAAATCTCAAAATCCACTTCTGGAGTTAAATGAATAGTGGTCCATAGGTTATCATAGAAGCACAGCACCCATGTTTTGCTGAATCATACCCAGCTTCGAAAGGTAGACTAAGGCCCTGCTAATATTATTTTCCACATGGACTGATCCAGTTGGCCTGAGACTGTAAAGGAGGGAAACAGTTGCCTGCATGAGCAAAGAGGTATGTTTACATTAGCATGGAGGAAGTGTGAATGGAGTCTGACTCTCCCTGTAGTTAACAATGAACATAAACACTTTCTGTCTTGGTGATTTCTTGCAGTTGCATGGCTTGTAAGAGATTGATTACAGTTAAAGAGCTGAACTTCATAATGATGCTAACTGACGTTTCATGAGACCAAGAGGCTGAATAATGCTGGTGTGCAACCTTTTTTGAAATATTCCATCCTGATTTTTTAAAAAGATACTGTGTAGTAAAACTGAAGTTTTGTTTTACTATTTTTTTTTATTTTTTATTGTGATTAAGTGGAAGTATACAATTCAAATCAGTTTTTCATGCCTGGCTATCTGCAGCTCTTTCTGCTTCCCTTGCCCCATGACAGTACACTCCACCTTTTCATTTTATGCATCTTGTATCCTCTTTTTTTCCTTTCAGTTTTTATTTATTTATTTATTTTTATTGTGATTGAATGAAAATGTACATTCCCATATAAATTTGCATGCCCACCAATATGCAGCTCCCGCTATTCTCCCTGCTTGGTGACAGCACACTCTTCCTCTTTGTTCCATACATGTCTTATCCTCCCAACAATCTCCTATTCCCTACTCTCCACCCACTCCCCTGCCTCCAGTAGGAGATCAGCAGGACGACATCCTATAGATGCATAGAACCATAAAGTGCACATGTGATGTGGTCACTCTGTGTCACCAAGTCCAATTTGTATCCTATTAACAAGCTCCTGCCCACTTCTCTCCACCCACTTCTCTCCCATCTAGAAAGAGACCAGTAGGACAGCCCCCTATAAACGCCTAGAACCATAAAGTACACACACCATATGGTCACACTGTGTCCCTGAGTCTACTCCATTTTCACCCAAAGAGTTGACCTCAGTACTGTTTTCTAGACAGGGGCAGCAGCAGGTCTAGAGGCCATTGTCTCAGGGGATCCCCTGGGTGCTCAGACCATCATCAACTGTGGTCTTTTTCTATCCATAGATTTCTTCAGCTGCACCCTCCTTTTTCTCATGTTGCCACAGGGACTCAACACTGTGTGCCCTGTAAGGCTGTCTTTGGTGATGGCCAGGCACCATCGAGTTCTTCTGGTCACATATTGACACAGTCTTCCTTTCACAGGGGCACTTAAGAGCTGTCTCTTGGGTTCTCCTTTCCTTGTGTCTTTGTTCTTGATGATCATTTCTTCTGGATGAGCTGGGGCCATTTGGTGTACCTCAAAATGCAGCTTGCTAGCTTTTAAGACCACAGATGCCACTCACCAATATGAGAGGTAGAAGACTGTCTTAGCAATAGGCTAATTATGCCAATTGACGTTGCTGTCCCCAGAGAGCATGGTTCCCAGACCCAACCCCTGCTACTCTATCGTTGGATTTGAGGTTGAAATTAGAAGAGCTTTCAGTTTGTGGTCAAGTCCAGTAAAGTTGATCTGTTTTCTACTGTCTACTGGTGCTGCTTTCACTTCACCAAATTTCTATCAGCTATCTAATCTATAACCAACCCTCTTACTTCATTCTCACCCTTGTAGCCATCAAAGTGTCTTTTCTTCTGTACATAAGTCTGTTTTTAAGGCCTTGTAGCAGAGGTCTCATACGATATATGTCCTTTTCCCACTAACTGATTTCACTCAGTGTAATGTCTTCCACATGAAAGCAGGCTATGGGATGCATCCTAAAATCATCATTTTTTATCATTCAGTGGTGTTCCATTGAGTAATGTACCATAGTTTGTTTATCCGTTCATCTGTTGATGGGCATCTAGGTCGATTCCATTTGTTTGCTATTGTGGACTGTGCTGCAATAAACATTCATGTATATGTATCTATTCGTGTGACAGCTTTTGTTTCTGTGGGATACATTCCAAGCAGTGGGATTACTGGATTAAATGGTATACCTATTTCCAGCTTTTTAAGGAAGCACCAGATTGTTTTCCAAAGGGGTTGTACCATTTTCCAATCCCACCAGCAGTGTAGAAGGGTTCCCATCTCTCCACAGCTTTTCTAGCATTTGTTGTTTTGTGTGTTTTGGATTATGGCCAACCTTGCTGGGGTGAGATGGTAACTCATCATAGTTTTGATTCAGATTTCTCTGATAGCTTGTGATTGTGAGCATTTCCTCATGTGTCTTTCAGCTGCCTGGATCCTCTTTGGTGAAGTGTCTGTCTGTCTCCTTTGCCCATCACTTAATTGGGTTATTTAACTTCTTCATTGATATTTTGTAGTGCCTTGTAGATTGTGGAGATCAGATGTTGGTTCAACATACAGTTGCAAAATATTTTTTCCCATTCTGTAGGTAGTCTTTAATTCTTTTTATAAGAAGGTGTACTTATCCTGGAGAAGAAGCTGTACTTATCCTGTTGATAGATAAACAATTCTATATATGTTGATCGGGTCTAGTTGGTTAATTTTTGTAAGTAGATCTTCTCTATCTTTACTGAGCTTTTTTCTGGATGATCTCCACTGAAAGTGGAGTGTTGAAGTCTCCAACTATTATTGTGGAGTGATCTATCTCAGTTTTCAGTGTTGTTAGTGTTTGTTTAATGTATTTAGATGCTCTGGTGTTTGGTGTGTAAATGTTTAATATTATTATGTCCTGCCTATGAATTAAACCTTTCAGCAATAAATAGTGACAATTCTTGTCCGTGCTGGGGGATCTTACATTAAAGTCTATTTTACCTGAGACTAGTATTGCTGCTCTTGCCCTTCTTTGTATGTCATTGGCTTGGTATATATTTTTACATCCTTTCATTTTCAGTTTGTTCATATCTTTGCGTCTTAGGTGTCTTTCCTGTAAGCCACATATAGACAGGTCATGTCTTTTGATCCAGGATGTCACTCTTTATCTCTTTATCACAGTGTTCAGTCTGTTTATATTCAGTGTAGTTATTGATAGGTATGTGTTTAGTGCTGTCATTTTGTTGCCTGTATTTTTGTGTTGTTGATGTTCTCTGTTGCTCTTAATATTCTGTTCTGGGTTATTCTTCTTTATGTGTTGCCTTTTCATCTTTTTCACTGTTGGTTTTGTGTTTGTTGAGACCACTGCATTATGTTTCTCGATTTGATATTTCTCATTGTATTTTGCTTTGCAGCTACCTCTATGCTCCCCCTTACTATTCTAAGTTTAAACCAGACTTTCATATCTACCTATCTTTTTAATTTCTTCTCCATATGAAAGGAGTATAACTGCCAAGCCAAGTGGGATGATGTCTTAGTTTTCATGTTATGATCACTGGTTCCTTTCTTTTAATAATGTAATTTTAAGAGCTTTGTGACTTCCGTAACTGAGTAGAATGCTGAATGCTGTGTCCCGCATTGCCTCTTTAAGTATATATTTAATGTTTTGTTTTTCTAAGCAAAGTGCTTCTTTCAGTGTTTCTTGTAGTTTTGGTTTGGTTTTTACAAAATCTCTAAGCTTCTGTTTATCTGCAGATGTCTTAATTTCACCATCATATTTAAGAGACAATTCTTTAGGATATATAATTCGTGGTTGGAAGTTTTTCTCCTTCAAGGCTTTGAATGTGTCATCCCACTGCTTTCTTGCCAGTATGATTTCTGTGATGAAGTCAGACAAAAGCCTATGGGGTTTCCCTCTGAATATTAGCTTTGCTTGAGCCTTGCTGCCTTTAAGAAGATCTGTTTATGTTTCATTTTTTTTAAGCTTGCTTATAATTTGTCTTTGTGTCTTTCTTTCGGGGTCTAATTTTTGTGGTGTTCAGTGCACATGTTAGATACCTATGTTCTCTTCTGTCATAATTTGAGGGCAGTTTTCTGTCAGCAACCCTACAACAATTCTCCCTGTATTTTCAGCTATCCCTCCCTGTTCAGGAACTCCAATTATACATAGATTATGCCTCTTAGTAGATTCTCGTGTGTCTCTTAATGCTTCTTCATTTTTCTTATTTCTCTGATTTCTCATAAATGCTGGGGTGAATTGCTCTGTCCTCAAAGTCACAAAGGCTGACTTCCATATCCTCAAGTTTGCTCTTTTGGCTTTGAATTGAATTGTCTACTTCTGTAATATTGTTAACGATCTGCTGAATTTCAGATCATTGATGTTGCATCAGTTCAAATACCTTGCTTAATTTTTCATCTTGGTCTGCTGCATTTTGTTTAATCTCTAGGAGGTCTCTCTATATAATTGTTTTGTGCTCAACCTCCAATAGTTTTGGAAAGGCTTCTTCACAAGTGCTTTGATTCTTTAATTAGGGTATTTTCTGGAGCCATGGTGGACTGCTTCTTTAAATTGTTAGCCATTGACTGCTGTCTGTGCACCATCTAGGTTGAGGTATATTTCTAAGTGGGGTGTTGGTCACCAGTTGCCTCTGTTTACTCTAGTGACTGGCCCCAGGTGGACTCTTTGGGATGGCAAGCTCTCTTCCTGGCTGTAAAAGGCAGCACCCTATTTATGGAGTCAAGGGGGGCTTGTCAGCTTGCCCTATAATGTGGAGCAATGAAGGATGGAGGAGATGCCCCTAGGCCTTTTTGCAGTCAGTTCTTCAGGTGGTCTAGTTTTAAAAGAGTACTGCTTATCAGAGAGCTGTCCACCAGCTGCCAAAAACAGGCTCTCAGGTGTGGCAGGTCCTGCCTTCTGGTTGACAGTGAGTGTATCTCATAGGCTGTCCCCAGATGCTATTATGTGGTTCAAAGTAGGAAGGTGTTAGGGCCTTCATGCCATCCTCTGCCAGGCCCCAACCATAAATCTAGACACAAATCTTCTCAAACACCACTTTTCTGCTGGAGAAGCACTTGCCAGAAGGCTTGTTGCTCCTCTTGAGAATCAATTAAAGTTAAGGTGCCTGGCTGGGGGACTCCACTTCCCAGCTGACCAAGATGGCATTCCAACTGAGCTGCCCTTCCTGCTGCAAAATAGCAGAATCTGTGGCAGAGCTCAGAAAGGAGAGGGTGGAGGAGCAGTGTTGCCCTCAGTCAGCAGCCAGGCTCTCAATATGTGGCTATCCCACACATAGTCTGTATACTGCACTATATACTGTTTACTGAAGCATTGCAGTTCAGTGTATTTGTTGGCTTATGCCCAGTCCCTGCTTTCCGGATGACAAAAAAGGCGTCAGTACTTTCAGTCCTCCAAAATCGTGAGTCAGCAGGAGTGGAGCTCAGCAGCCACTGGCTTTTCTTTGAGAGAGGTAGTTTAATCCATTACTGGTGCCTAGTCAAATATGGCAACCCTATGCCAGATCATAGGGCTCCCCGGATGTCCATGCTGCTCCATTCAGTTGTTAGTCCAGGCCTTAGTTCTCAGAGGTAATTGAGGAGACATGTGTCTAGTCTGCCGTCTTGGCCCCACTCCTGTTTATTACTAATTTTAAGAGAAATGTATAGTTTGTTAGTCACATATATAGATCAATTTAATTTTCAAAAGTTTTCTTCTTTGTGACTTGGGTAGCTACTGCTTGTTTTGAGCTGAAAAACATTTGGATTTTATTGATTGTGTTCTGTTGGCTTAATATGATTGTAGTCATTTGGGTATTTGTTTACTTAATTTTTTCTTTGGTATATAAGGCCCTGGTTTATGTGTATAAGGAAATGGGAAAGTACCAATGATTCTTGAATTCTAATAATTAATTTCTATAAAAATTAGGCTTCATAAGTAGAGTGTAGACATCCTTATATTTTTAGAAAGCATACATTCGTTTAAACTTGGAAGATCTGCTGTTATGTTGTTGTTAGGTGCCATTGAGTCAGTTCTCTGACTCTGTGAACAAAGAACAAAACACTGTGTGATCTTAAGCCATGTCCACAATTGTTTTAATGCTTAAGCCCGTTGTTGCAGCCACTGTGTCAGTCCATCTCTTTGAGGGTCTTTCTCTTTTTCACTGACCCTTCGGTCTACCAAACATGATGTCCTTCTCCAGGGACTGATCTTTCCTGACAACGTGTCCAAAGTATGTAAGATGCAGTCTTGCCATCTTGGCTTCCAAGGACCACTCTGGTTGGACTTCTTCCACAACAGATCTTTTGGTTCTTTTGGAGTTCCATGGCACATTCAACATTCTTCTCCAGCACCACAGTTCAAAGGCATCAATTCTTTGTCATCTTTGTTCATAGTCCAGCTTTCATATGCATATGATGTGACTGAAAATACTGTGGCTTGGGTCAGGTGCATTTTAGTCTTCAAGGTAACATCCTTGCTTTTGAATACTTTGAAGAGGTCCTATGCAGCAGAATTCCTCAATGCAATTTATCTTTTGATTTCTTGGCTGCTGCTTCCAAGGGCATTGATTGTGGACCCAAGTAAAATGAAATCCTTGACAACCTCAATCCTTTCTCCATTTATGACAATGTTTCTTACTGGTCCATTTGTGAAGATTTTTGTTTCCCTGATTTTGAGGGGCAATTCATACTGAAAGCTGTGGTCCTTGATCTTTATCAGTAAATGCCTCAAATCTTCTTTATTTCCAGCAAATAAAGTGGTGTCATCTGCATAACACTGGTTGTTAATGAGTTGTCCTGATGCCTCATTCTTCTTCATAGAATCCAGCTTCTTGGTTTATTTGCTTGGCATACAGATTAAAAAGGTATGGTGAACGAATACAACTGTGATACATGCCTCTCACGACTTTAAACCATGCAGTGTCCTCTTATTGTGTTTGCACAACTGCCTTTTTATCTGTATATAGATCCCTTAAGAGCTCGATTAGAAATAAGGAAGATTTGTAGGAAGCTATTAATTCTTATTTGTTTGTTGAATAATACCTTTATAAAATAAATTCTGTATACTTAAAAGGAAAAGATTCAATGCTTGCTATTTGAATGAGAATAATATTGTTATTTATAGTCCATTTTTGGTGCTTGCTGATTGACAGTTGTTTTTCTAAACTTGTTGTACAAAAGAGGATTTTAGACATGTTGAAGGGAAAGACAGGCTGAGAATTACTTTTCAACAGTGTTCTGAAGTTTAGATTTCTAGATTTAGAAATATCTAACACTGGCTTTTGAATGGGGATTGGAATAAATATTTTGCAAAGACAGCAACTTTTCCACTACTTTTTGCCTTTTTAACTGTTTAAAGAAGGCAAGTCATGGGATGAAATTTCTCTAGCTTCTTTTGACCTTGAGGTACAATCTGATTCACTTGGTTAAATTTTAACTTTATGACACATTGCAGCCCTGTCATGTCCAAAATTAAACTTCAAACCAGGAGTACATTTTTCCTTACTAGTATTGTGAATAGAATAAATTACCAGAGAATTACGTTTAAATGAGTGGATAAATGAAGAAATGTTGACTAGGCTAGCTATATCTCACGACATAAACAGCTTGTTAATGTGCAGTCAGTCACCGGAGCTGCCATGAACTTGGAGTTTAATGACCAGGTGGAGAAAGAGGATGAATCCCAACCCAAAATGGTTCTGACAGCTTATCAGGCAGTTTCACTGATCACTAATCCATTTCGTTTGGCAACTTAATTTATCACAGAGTTAGAATTTTCAGCCTGTGAGTTCCCAGGTGGAAATTCATCCTGAAACATGCCTAGTACCACTGGATTCAAGAGACTAGGTTAAGCTTACTGAGGACATTTAGAAATAAGTTATTTTAAATGTAAAACAGTTTTCTGTTAAGATTTCATTTGTGCTTGTCCAGTTCCCTCTTCCTATGGTTGGATGCTAGCATTTAGATGGCTATAATCATGGCAGCAAACTGGGGAAATTCTTAAATTAAATAGGAGCGTTCGTGGGTTTATTTCATTGGTGAAATGAGTAAAGACAGGTAGAGAAAAAATACCGGTCCTCAATATAGTATATATCCCTAGCAAGAATGAGCAGAAGGTATTTCTTTAAAGCTCACAACTTTACATCATCTGAGTACTGAAAATTCCTCTAATTACACTGATTTACAGCTTTCTATTTTACTTAAAATATCTATTATAGCAGTATCCTTTGCCAGTAGAGAATAAAAGCAGCCTGTCTCTCACAGCTGATGCTTGGATTCTGTTTGGAATTCACAAGGATGAGCATCATTAAATGGGCTAGACTTAGGACCTGTTAGGGTTTAAAATAGATTCCAAACCAGAAACACTTTTCTTCACTTTTTTAAGACTTGATTTATAGTGCGTAGAAAGTTAATTGAATATTGAGCCTTGAAAAGCAAATGAATTTTCTGAAACTGACAGAACAAAGGAACAAAATAGAATATGATAGAGTGCTTGCTCAAAGCCTTGAGACAGGAGACTTCTCCTTTGATGTCATCTTCTTTAGGTATTTGTGGCTCTGGGAGGATGATGGGGGATGAAGTGTTGGAGATTAGTAGCACCTGGCATGAACGGCTATATTTTATAAGATTAAGGAAGGCAGGGAACAGATCTTTTATGACAAAGAATTTGAGGAATAAGGAATGGAGCACAAGATCAATAGGATCTGTAAGTCTAGGAAGGGCTGTAGGGAATGTCTTACAATTTATCAAATCCTGAAGAACCTTCAAAAATAATTTGTCATTGAAAAATAATTGAGATGACAGAAAACCACAGATTGGCGTAAGGCTATCATTGATTGGATGTGTCAGGTAACTTTTGATTATCCTTCTTTTTACCAGGCCTATTAAAGTGATGTCTTTATAATCTAGAAGGGCTGAATGTTGAATCATCCTGGCACTCTTCCGAAATTCCCTTTCTGCGTCTTTGGCAGTTTTCCCTAGAACATATTGCAGACTTTAAATGTTGTCATTCCAGATGCTAGACAATCATTTTCGCCTTTAAAGGGAAATGATCACTGAGTCCAATGCTAGCCCTATGGGAATTAAGCCAAAAGAAAAAAAAAAAAAATCTGTAGGATGTTGTTTTGATCTTCTCTTTCTCTGCTATTAGAGCATTGGCTGTGTCAAACTTTAGTGGACATCAGAATCTCAGGAGCTTGTTTAAAATTGCCAGTTCTTACCCTCATTCATTGCTGGTGGGAACATAAAGTGGTGCAGAATGTTATGGAAAATGGTTTGATGGTTCCTCTAGAGGTCACACTTAGAATTACCATATGACCTAGTAATTCTACTCCTAAGTATATATGTAAGAGACTTGAAAGCAGAAACTCAGTCAGATACTTGCACACCATTGTTGGTTGCAGCATTACTCACAGAAGTCAAACAGTGGAAACAATCATCTATAACAGAAGAATACGGGTGGTATATCATACAGTAGAATATTATTTAGCCATAAAGAGAAGTGAAATTCTGATACATGCTGTCACATGGATTGAAAAAACATTATGCTAAGTGAAATAAAGGACAAATACATCTATCAAAGGACAGATACATATCTTACGTGAAATATTTCCGGTTACTATTAGCAACCAGAGACTGTGGAAATGGGAGTTATTGCTGAAGCAGTACTGATTATCTGTTTGTGGTCTTGTGAAACTTTTGTAAATGATAGTGGTGGTGGTAGCACAACATGGTGAATGTAAATAATGACACTGCATTATAAATTTAAAAATAGTTAAAATAGCAAACCAAAGTAAAAAGAAAAAATTAAATGTTGATTTTCAGCCCGCAGCACCCAGAGATTTAAAATCAGTACATTTGGGAAGGTTCCTTTGGAATCCCGCTTAACCCTGCTGTGGAAATTTGGAAACAAAATCTGTACATGCTTTTTTAAACCATTTTGCTAGACTCTAGAGCTTGGAACATATCAAGAAGAGTTTATAAACTTATTCTCTGGTGCTCTCTATCACAGTCTTTGAAAATCTTCTCTTCAGG
This sequence comes from Heterohyrax brucei, assembly GCA_028571685.1. NCBI lineage: Eukaryota > Metazoa > Chordata > Mammalia > Hyracoidea > Procaviidae > Heterohyrax > Heterohyrax brucei. The sequence continues at coordinate 10,009,126 of CM053156.1, forward strand.
ACTTCAAGGGTCTGTGTTGGGAAGAACTGTATCTCTCTCAGTAGTCGTGCAGTATGTAAGAGCGATGGCTGCTAACCAAAATGTCAGCAGTTCAAATCCAGTTGTTCTGTGGGAGATGTAGCAGTTGGCTTCCATAGAGATTCACAGTTTCGGGCACCCTGTGTGACAGTTCTATTCTGTTCTTTAGGGTCACTGTGAGTCAAAGTTTATTAAATGGCAACTTTTTTTTTTTTTTTAATACCTGGAGATCTGGTGGTGTAGTGGTTAAAAGCTTGACTGCTAACAAACAGTCCTCCTCTGTCCCGTAGGGTTGCTATGAGTCAGAACCAACTCAATGGCACCTAACAACGACACACACATACATACACATATACCCGGGGGAGCATATAATCTTGTGTAGCGCAATGATACTCTGTCACTGCAATATCTGGCACAGGATCAGGCACAGATTCCGGCCAAGTGCTGGTAGGAAAGCAGGAAACCAAACCCACTGCCATCAAGCTGATTCCAACTCACAGTGATCCGTAGAGTAGAACTGCCTCACAGAGTTTCCAAGGGATGCCTGGTGGATTTGAACTGCCAGCCATCTGATTAGCAGATGTAGCGCTTAACCACTATGCAACCAGGGTTTCCTCCCTCTTCATACTTCTTTTAAATCAATCTGCACAATATGTAAATACTTGCTTTGACTTTCCATTCCTTTCTCTTCCTGCTCCCTCTCTTAGCAATTCCTGTCTCCCTCCTTCCTTCTTTCTTACCTACATTTGCCCAGAATTTGTGCCTGATCCTGTGCCAGATATTGCAGTGATAGAGAATGCGTGGCTGTAGAAGCTTATATGTTCCAGGTGTACGTGTATGTATGTGTGTATTGTTGTTAGGAGTGGAGGAAGGAAGGAAGGAAGAGAGAGAAAAGAAGCCAAGCAAAGAAAAAGACAGAGAAAAATGCTCTGAGGGAGCCCACCGGCGTGGTGTGGTGTGGCGTGGCGTGGAGTGAGCAGCGCTGCACAGCCCATCTAGAAGCAGCAGAGATCAGACACTGCACCATGTGTTCCAGAGAAAAGAAGGTAAGTATGGTAGAGAGAAACAAGAAACTGAGAGAAAAAAAGTCCTGAAGGGGGCCCACTGGCTTAGCAACTGGGACCAGGGAAGTGGCTGCCAAGCCGATAGGTGTTAGACAGCCTGGCTAGAATGAGCAGAGATGGTACACAGTACCAGATAATCAGGAGAGAGGATAAGAGGGAAGATAGAGACTACAAACCAAAAAACAAGCAAGAAGCAAAACGGACAAAAGAAAAAATAATGCCCCAGGTAGCCCACTAGGGTAGTGGCAAGGATAAGGAGTGGTTCCCTATTAAAGTGGTGCTTCACAGTCTGTCAAGAAGGAGTACAGAGATCACTTGGAGCTCTGTGCTCAAGAGAAAGGAATGGACAGAGACAGAGAGAAGAAATCGAAAGACAGGCAGCAACTCTGCAGCCAAGCTGCTGTGGCCTACCAGAAAGAGATGGAGGCTGAGTAAGAGGAGGAAAGGCTCGGGGGATGGAAACGGTGTGTCGCTGGTTCCAGGTGCTCTGTCTCTTGCTGCTTTCCCTTATTCCTTGTCTGCCATTCTTGGTGGCTGAGGAGTCCAGGATAACTTAAAATACACTTTCCTTCCCATTCACTCAGGAACCTCTGGTCTTGTTATTGTCTCCATAGTTTTGTCTTTTCCAGAATGTTAGTTAATTGAAATTATACCTAGTATAGTTTTTCCAGACTGACTTGTTTCTAGTTTCTTTTATCAATATTTCATTATTTAAGAGAATAAGTTTATACTAGTGCCATACTTTTTAAACTTACTTTCTTTTAAAAAGTAAATGACAGGTTTCAGAGGATGAGTTGTTTCTGTTCTTTTATAAATTGACTATAACTTGAATCTGACTCCTACTGCGTAATCTACTCCTACATAAAAATTCAAGAGGAGTTAGGGCCCAGATAAAGTTTTACTGAGTGTGTCTTGGAATTAATGTAAAGATATTTTTCATTCTTTTTTCGAATGTTTAAGTGAATTGAAACTTAAATTATTTAATCTCATTCTACCTTTAGAAAGAATATATCACCTGAGCTACTTCTTGTTCAGTTACTTATCCATTCATACCAGAAGTCCACTAGGGACTTAGTGGGTTTTACCATCTATGTCCTAGATTTCAGCATTCATTAAATTTATAGATTAAAATAACCATAGTCTTACCTTTGTTCCCAGTGGATATGTTTTTATATTTAAAAATTCCATCACATAACTTGGTATAACTTGTTAAAAACTTCTTGAGTGATTCCTAAAAGTAAAATGTTCAGTACATATATAGCCAGAACAACCCAGTGCTGTCAAGTCGGGTCTGACTCACAACGACCCTAGAGGTCAGAATTGCATTGCCCCGTAGAGTTTCCAAGGAGCACCTGGTCGATTTGAACTGCCGACCTTTTGGTTAGCAGATGTAGCACTTAACCCACTGTGTCACAGGGGTGTCGTATTTGTCTGTCTGTCTATCTAGCCTGTCTAATCTATCCATTGTTATGATTAAATCATAATCAACCACAGTAAGATATGACTTCGCACACAGGGGGATGATTATAATTTAAAAGAAAGAAAGCAAACAAACAAAAAAACTGAATAAAACACAAGTAGTGGTGAGGTTATGGAGAAACAAGAATCTGTGTACATCGCCGGTGGGAATGTAAAATGGTACAGCTGCTTGGGTAGACAGTTTGATGGTTCCTCAAACATAAGATTACTGTATGGCCTAGCAGTTCTACTACTAAAATGAAAGCATATATCCACACAAAAACTTGTACATGAGTGTTCGTAGCAACGCTATTTACAGTAGCCGAAAGGTGGAAATGACTCAAATTTCTATCAACAGATGAGTAGATAAACAAAATGTGGTACATCTGTACAATGGACTACCACTCAACCATAAAAAGAGATAAAGTACTGATAAATGCTGCAGTGTGGATGAACCTCTTCAGAATTATAGCAAATGAAAGATAGCAGGCACCAAAGTTCACATATTGTATGTTACCTTTGTATGAAATATACGGAATAGGTGAATCCATAGAGACAGAAAGCTGATTGATGGTTGCTAGGGCTTGAGAGGAGGGAGGAATGGGGAGTGACCTGTTTAATGAATATGGCATTTCCTTTTTGGGGTGATGAAAATGTGTTGGCACTAGAGAGAGGTAAGGTTGATGAACATTATGCCTGTACTAAATGTCACTGAATTGTAGAATTTAAAAAGATGAATTTTGTGTTACATAGATTTCCCCACGATTAAATATAACCAAACTCAAGGAGTTAAATGTAAAATTCTTAAGTAGAGATATTAACTGAAGAAAGGTGATTTAAGCCCAGGATTATGCAAGATATCCAAAAAGATGAAAAAGGGCAAATGGCTATCCGTATTTAAGAAGCTCAGTGCGTCATCATTTTTCTAATACAAAGGTAATAAATGTTTACTAAGGATAAGGAAAAGAAAGAAAAGTAGAATTTATTGTACAACTTCAAAGAACAGTGGCTATCATTTTTGTATGTGCCTTTTGTTATTTTTTTTATAATAGCCAAGCCAAATGCCCTCAAGTCAGATCCTACATACATCCATGTATATACACTCACTGCACATGCCTGTAGACATTTGTGAAACAGGATCATAGTGAATATAGTAATTATAACATAGTTTTATCACTTAATTTTGCATTAGATAATGATTTTGTCTACTTTCTATAGTTTGAAAAAAATGCAGTATAGCTTTTTATTTTTTTAGCATAGATATTTTTTAACTAGTAGCCAAATAGTACAAAGGTCATGTTATGTTTCGTTTGTCCTTGAATCACTGCAGCTACTTAAAGGCAATACCATTTTATTGGATTGTGTCGGACTGAGTTGAATTCAATTGAACTGAATTAAAACATCTTCTGAAACCAATGAAAAAATGGAATGTTAAGCATCTTGTTTTATTTTCATACTTTCTTAACTAAGTTATAGCGGTGACTTGATGTATCCTTTGGCTTATTCCCTAAGGGTATCAGGACTTTATAAGCCTGAAGCAGAGACCACTGTATTGAAAGCTAAGAAGAAAGTGTCCTTTTGTCTAGAAGTAACTTATTGTATGGACTCAATTCAACTGGGTCACCCAAGGCATCCAGAAGTAGATTTTTTTACATTTTAGGACTGGCTCTAATCAAAAGAGGAGAGAATCAATAAAGAGTGCAAAAGGCAGGAACAGTTGGAAGAATATTTGAATTGTTTTTCCTAAACCAGGAAACTAGATACATTTAGTGTAGGAAATTCTTGGCTTGGCATGTGTCATGGTTGGAATTGTGTCCCCCCAAAAATGTGTGCAGCCACGTGGCTGGGATATGGTTCTCAGTATCTTGGGACTGTCCTCCAATGTGTGGTTTTGCTAACCTGTATGTTAAAGGATTAGGGTGGGGCTGTGAATTCCTCCTGTGGGGGGAGTTTCCCTGGAGTATGGCTTGCTCCACCCTTAATGCTTTTAGCTTGCAAGGAATAAAAGGAAAAAGAAACAAAGGACAATTTGAGAACCTCGCTACCATCAAGCAAGCAGCACCGGGAGCAGAGCGCGTCCTTCAGACCAGAGGTTCTTGCGTGAGGACGCTCCCTGGACAAAGACTGATGCAATACCGGACTTTCCTCCAGAGCCGACAAGGGGAAAGTCTTTCTCTGGAGCGGACACCCTGAATATGGACTTGCAACCTAGTAGACTGTGTAAGAATAAATCTTTCTTTGTTAAAGCCATCCACTCTGTGGTATTTCTGTTAGAGCAGCCTAGCTGACTAAAACAGCATGTATTATTTTGTTATATATATATCTATTATTTTGTTAGCCTGAAATGAAATAGTAGTTTTAGTTTATACTTTAGTATTATTTTAGTTTGTACTTAACCTGTAAGCAAAGTTTGTCAGTAGTATCTTGTGGAGGTCAAAAAGTTTTACTGTCTCCTTTTTCTTGGAGGTAAATTAAAAAAAAAAAAAAAAAAAAAAAAACAATTGTTGTTGAGTCAATTCTAACTCATGACAACCCCAAGAGTTGCATGTTACAACTGCACTTTATGTGGTTTGCAGTGCTTACAACCTTTTGGAAGCAGATTACTAGGTTTTCTTCTGAGATACCTCCAGGTGGGTTTGAACCTCCAACTCTTCAGTTAATAGTTGACAGTATAACTGTTTGTGCCACCCCAAAGCCATTATCTGTTGCCATCAAGTGGACTATGATCCTATAGGACAAAGTAGAACTGCCTAGTAGGGTCTCCAAAGCTGTAAGCTTTACAAAAGCAGATTCCCACACCTTTTTCCTACAGAATGGTTGGTGGGTTCACATGACCAGCCTTTTGGTTAGCAGTTGAATGCCTAACCACTGCACCACCATGGGCTCCTAAATAGAGATATTCTGTTTAAATGGAATGCATCTGTTGCTCAGTACTGGGTTGATTGTGACTTAGAGAGACCTTATAGGACAGAACAGAATTTTCCTAGGAGAAGGTGGTGGATTCAAACTGCTGACCTTTTGGTTAGCCATTAAAATTTTAACCACTGTGCCTCAAAGGCTTAGAATAGAAAATTTTAGTGATAAATTTGTCATTTTTTTTTTTAGATAAAGTATGAACAATTTTGGTGACTTGAATCTTTTTAAAGGAGAATTTTCTTTTAAGGACCAATTTTAATTAGAATTTTATCTTCAAGATCTGTGAATATAGAAATTTTGGGAAAAAATTATCCAATGTTTCCATATTGGATATTATTTATGACTTTCTTAATATGTATACTAATCATTTGAGTAGAGTATGAAGAATCATTTTCCGAAGTTTATGTTTACCTTTTTAAATCTAAGTGGAAACATATAAATATATATATATATATATATATTTCTTTTGTTTAAAACAAGAACTTTATAGCCTTCATATATCAATCAGTTAAATAGCAAACCCCTCTACTTCCCTCCAAAGCAAGTTAGGTTAGTTTGTGTGCATTACCATATAGGTTAAATTGGCATTTGCTATTGAGGAATGACTTAAATGCAGCTTTGCAAGAAATGGTGTAATGATTTGATTGGAATAGCATTGGAATATATCAATTTAAGTGTTCCATTTGCAATCCAGTTTGTTTTTAATTATTCATTCACACTGATGGAAAAGGAACACAGATGTATATACTTCTAAGAGGCCTTTAATTCAAAACTTACTTGTTAACATTTCAAGGCATTCTGGTATTTACAGTTGGATAAGGATTTGTCCTATGACTTCATTGACTGCCTTGAATTTTAAGTAAATATTGACATGTGTTTGGTTGAGTGTTATATATATGAGATTGTATACTTACAGTTTTAGGTCTTTGAATTTCTGTCTGTTAAGAGTCAAAGCCTTTAATGAGACCCTCTGTTTCTTAAACATAGAAATCAAAAGCAGCACAACTGACAGATAAATTCCAAAAGACAACGGTTAATGAACTTTGTAGTGAATAATTCCTATTTATGTTTTATTTTCATTGTAGGACATTTTAAGTAAGATGATCTACCTTAAGATTCTTAGTTGTACTGTTCACATTTCTCATCGGCAACCTAGGCATAGTTACAACTTTTGATACCCAGTTCAACTACAGTATAGTTACTGAGTTAGCAATTATGATAAATCATTATTACTTCCAATAGAAATATCAACTGAAATGTGATTATGAATATGTTAATTATTCTTTTCCGTTATAGACCTTACGCAGCCCTGATGGTACAGTGGTTGAGAACTGTGTCTGCTAACGAAAATGTCAGCAGTTTGAATCCACCAGCCAGTCCTTGGAAACCTTATGAAGCACTTCTGTTCTGTCTTGTAAGGTCACTATGAGTTGAAATCAACTTGACAAGCAAAGAGCTTTTTTTTTTTTTCCTGTACAATGTGTAGTTAGTCTTTTTACAGATATTTTTTGAGAGCCTTTTATAGTCAAGCATTGTGATAGATACTAGAGATACAGGGGTGAACAAGATAAAGTTGCCAACTCCTTCCTACAAATTTTAATTCAGTGGGAGTGACAAATAATACCCAGTAAACAAACCAGTGCAGTAAGCCTGTCAAGTAGTGATAAAACCCACACCAAACCCACTGCCACTGAGTCGATTCTGACTTGTAGTGACCCTGTAGGAATCATGAAAAAAAATGAAACACAGCAAGGAGCTGCTGTTTTTAAACAGAGTGGTCAGGAAATGCCTCAAGGAGTAACAGTAGCATAGTGATCTGAATGAAGGAGATGAATAAGTGTATGATCCTTGATATGCACATGGCTACCTGAAATTTTTGGCATGGTTCGAGATCTTTCCTTCTTTCTTTTTCAGATTTCTAAAGGTTTACCTGCTATAGTAGATAATGTGATGTGCCTCCCCTCCCCTCCCCTCAGGTCTTCTTTCCCTGAAGTCTTACTGTCCCAGTTGCTGGAAACGTTATGAGCAGACATCCCACTGTTGTCAGCCCTTGAGAGACTATCTCTCTTGTAGGAGCCACTTTGACCAAGGTAACCCCTGCTTTCACAGTGTGGGCCACAGTCAAGGGCTGATTGTCACGACAGTATAAAGGCCTGTTTTGGCCCTACTTGATGACAGTGAGTTTGGTTTTTTTCAGTTTGGGGCAACTCTGAAGGACTGTTATAGCCCTAGAGTTCCCCGTGGGATTAGCCAGGCTGTGTGGAGCAATGAATTGCTTTTATATGACCTTTCTACACATAGTCTTTTGACTCCCACAGAATGATTGGCTAAGCCACAATCTCGCAACAGATTAGCAGATTCATGTATAGATAGTGGAATGAAGATCCACCCGGTAAAACTGAGCCCTTTCAAGTCCAAGTAGGAATTGGTCAGTCTTGCCATCCTGCTAAGGGTGTATCAGGGCCAATTCAGCAGAAGTTGAGGAGAATCTTACTAACATCAAGAAGAATCTGAAACAATGTGTCCTTTGACCGCAGGATCCCTGGACTGACAACCTCTAAAATTCCAGAAGACAAAGCTGTAATACTGAAGATGGAGATACAGTGGTCTGGTTGGCTCACACGTAGTGCGTTTCTGGTGGAGGACCTCAGTGCAGGAGACTTGCCTGCTACTAAAGAGCTTTAACACTGTCTGTGAAGAGCAGAGGCCTGGGTGTGCCTCATATAACATGCCTCCTGCTGGGCAGCATGGTGAGAGAGCCACATGAATTCTGGGGCAGCATGAGTATAGGTAGCGTAGTGGCAAGAAGAACCACATGGTCTGGGGTAGCATGGTGGGAGCAGCCAAGAGGGCTAGGGCCTCATGGCTGAGACTTGGGAAACTCTGTACTGTCAGTGAAGTAAGGCCCAGTAAGACCAGAATAGAATCCTCAAAAGCCACGTACACCTTCTTTCACCTCCCAGCCCTCAGGTAGCGTTGGGGTAGCCAGAAGTAGTGGTTATGTGAAGGGGGCATTTGAGCAGCATGATGGTTTGCCTGTCTAGCAGTATATGAATGGACATAAGTAATTTGGGGAAGGGTGTTTCCCCTTTGAGAATCTGCTGTTATTGTTTACTGCAATAATAATAATGGCCTTCACTTTACCAGAAAACCCAGGTGGCATAGTGGTTAAGTGCTTTGACTACTAACCAGAAAGTTGTCGGTTCAGATCTACCAGGCACTCCTTGGAAATTCTATGGACGATTCTACTCTGCCCTATAGGATCACTGTGAGTCAGAATTGATTTCGATGACAGTGGGGTTTTTTTTTTTCAAATTGCCAACACTGTGTATGTATCTTATGTGTCTGGCTCAATAATAGATAGATATAGCACCCATAGAATGGCTGGTGCCAATGCATATACTGTACCTCATGTCTAGGAATATTAGGGCTGCCTGGAAGTTTGAGGCAGGGCCTCTCCTCGTGTACAGTATGGGTAGACAGGCATGGCTGTCACATACTGTCATTGGGTCTGTATCACAGTTTGACATTTGTCCAAATCTACTTTACTGTTTTCCTTTTCATAGGTTTGATCATGAAGGTACTCTTTAGTAGACATCTACATGCTAGTCTTAGATTCAAGGTCAGCTTCCTGGAGATCCTGCTGTATGCTGTGAAGTTTTCTGAACTTACATTTATTTATGAACCTTTCTAAGTAATACTTGGCAGTTTATTTTATGTCTCGCCACAGTTGGCTTCCTGACAGACTCTTACATACTAATGTGAACCTTACTTTTCTGATTCTAGTGCTCTGAAAATAGACTTTCTACTTACAACACAGTTTGGAGATTTCTAAAGAGATGTATATTTTTTCCAGAGCCATTTTAATCTTCTTATTTCACAGAAGGAAATATGTCACAGAAGCATCAGTGAATCCATACTACAGGATGCTAATCTATTCAGTTATATTTAACTATAGTCTGATCAGTGTTAGCTTCCTTTTCATTTATAAAGAAATTCACATGAATTCGTAAGTAGGAAATTTCAGATTATTTCCCTGATGTAAAAGGAAAAATTCATTTTTTAATTTATTGCTATGAAGCCACGGAGCTGTCACTATAAAGCATATTAAACAAACAAAGATCCAAACCTGTTGCTGTTGAGTCCATTATGACTTGTAGAAACCCTACAAGACAGAGTAGAACTGCCCCCCTGGGTTTCCAGGGAGCAGGTGGTAAACGTGAACTGGTGACCTTTGGGCTTTCTTGGTAATGGTATCTTAAAAGAAGACTGTTTTTTTTTTAAGTAATTATATTGAATGTATATCATTATATGGTTTTATATAACTGACTTTTGAAAAGTTAATATATGATCTAAATTCCCACTTGCTGTGTAATTAGTGTTATTTGCTAATTACTTCCAGCATTTCTATATCAAGAAAAATGTCAGTTTTATAATTTACATGATTAATATATACATCATTAATCATTTTCAAAGCTGATGCCAAATCTCTTATAAGAAAATAAGACTACATAGTAATTTTTGTTATATATACTTGTATAAGAATTTTATATAAAATTTTAGCATATCAAATATAGAAATATAAATAATAAATCATGGCAATGTGGAAAACATTTTGAGAATTTAAGTTTGATTAAAATTTGAAAATTAATTATATTATCAGGCTAACTATGGCTGAAAGAAAAGTACTTGACAGAATTCAACACATTCATGACAAAAACTCTCAGGAAACTAGTATTTGGAGATTGCTAGGTTTTTTGACAACTTCTTCAACCACTAAGGGATATCTACAAAAAAAACTTGTGCCATGAGTCAGATCCAACTCGATGGCACTTGGCTTGGCAGTGTCATACTTAGTGATGAAGGACAAAAGCTTTTCCCCAAAGATTTGAAAGAAGATAAAAATGTCCCCTCTCACCATTTCTATTCACCATTTTACCAGCCATGGCTGGTGCAGTGGAGTCCTGGTGTTGCAGTGGCTAATGTGCTCAGCTACTAACTGAAACGCTGGTGGTTTGAATCCATCAGCTGCTCCTTGGAAACCCTATGGGACATTTCTGCTGTGTCCTATAGGGTTGCTATGAGTCAGAACTGGATTGACAGTGATAGTTTTTTGTTTTTTTTCAAGGTGGTGGAACAAAGCCAAAAAACCCTGCAAAGTGGAAAAGATTAAATAAAACAACATTTAGTCACAGATGGCATGATCATCTGTAGAAAGTCCTAATAATTCTATAAAAAGTCTGCTAGAACGAATAAGTTTATAAAGGTCTCAGGGTACAAAGTCAACATAAAAAGAATCAACTGTATTTCCATATACTAGCAATAGACAGAAACCCTTTTGGTGATAGACACTTAGAAACTGAAATAAAAAAGTGTCATTTAGAATAGCGTCAGAAATATGAATTACTTAGGAATAAATTTAACAAAACACTTGAAAGACTGATTCACCAATATTCTCAGAACATTGCTACAAGAAATTAGAAACCTAAATAAAAAGGAAGATAAACTACGTTCATGGGTTGGAAGACTCCATATTGCTAAGATATTAATACTGTGGAATGATTCTGTAGATTCTGTAATGCTCCAGTAAAAGTCCTCACTAGTTTTCTTGTAATAGTTGATGAGATGATTCTAAAATTTATATAAAAATCATTGAAATGGCCAAAACAATTTTACAGATGTTGAGGAATTATACTCCAGAATTCAAAGACTCATTACAATCCTGTAGTAATGAAGACAGTGTGTTATTGGTGTCAAGACAACCACAGAGATCGTTAGAATAGCATATAGATCAAGGAAACAAAATAGGAAGCCCAGAAATAGACTTACACGTATGTACACACTTGAATTTTTGTCAAAAATACAAATAACCATTCTCTAGGGAAAAGATAGTCTTTTCAATACATGGCACTGTAACAACTGAAGATGTATATGCAAAGAGTCTGACTCTAAGCTGACACTGCAGACAAAAATAAATTTGAAATGGATACAAAAAGCAACTACAAAAGCTATAAAGCTTTTATAAGAAATCGTAGGGGAATAAGAAGCAAAAGACAAATAGACCTAGATTTAAATCCAGACTTTGGCTTGAATAACATTTGTCTTGAATTAATATTGTCATGGATTGAATTGTGTCCCCCCAAAATGTGTGTAGCAGTTTGGCTAGGCCATGACTTCCTGTATTTTGTGATGTTCCTACGTTTTATAAATCCCGACTCTATGATGTTAATGAGACCATGGCCTGTGGGTGGCTGTTGTGTTGGGGTGGGTAGGACTCAATGTGTTAAGATTGTACTGTACCTTGAGGCAATCTCTTGAGATAGAAAGAAGCTAGCAGAGAAGTTTGGGAACCTTATACCGTCAAGAAAGAAACAGTGCTGGGAACAGAGCACGTCCTTTGGTTAAGGACCCAGGGTCCCTGTGCCTCAGAAACTCCCAGTCCAGGGGAAGACTGACAACAAAAACCTTCTCCAGAGCCAAGAGAGGTTTCACCTGGACCTGACACCCTGAATTTGGACTTTGCCTACTTTTCTGTGATAAATAAATTTCTCTTTGTTAATGCCACCCACTTGTGTATTTCTGTTATGGCAGAACTAGATGACTAGGACAACTACCTGGCAAAACTATTGGGAATGCTGTGCGCAGACACTCCTTTGCTGTCAGCCGCTTTAGGGGCAACCTCGGGAGCAGGGAGCCATCTTTTCTAAGGTAAACTGTCACCCCTCTCCTTCCTGGGATGGCCCACACCAGCTGCTCATTGTCATGGGATTGTAAAGGCCTGGCCACTTGGGCCTAACTAAAGACAGTCCTGAAGGGCTGTCCTACTCCATGTACTTGGCTTTTCTGAACCTTACTTTCCTTATCTATAAAATGGAGAGAATATCTTCTAAAAAGAATTAATGTAATACAGTTGTTCTCCATGGGTTGTTGCTGGACTAGCAGCATTAGCACCACCTGGGAATTTTTTGGAAATGCAAACCCAGACCTACTGAAGTGATCAGAAAGTCTTCGGGTAGGACCAGCAGTTTGTGTTTTGCTTTCCAGGGAATTCTGGAAGCAGTGCTTAAGTTTTAGAAACATTAATGTAAGGACTATGTGTTTTATATGCCGAGTGTCATAGTGCGTTTACTATATTGGGCACATAATTAATATTAAGATGATATTTGTCCCTAAATACCTGTTCTCTTTACATTATTCCCTATAAAAAAATGCCATGCCCGTCTTTTAAAATCTTAGCAGTCTTTCAGGACTTATCTCAAATTCTATATGGCTCCCAAATTCTTTCCCTGTTATGATAATTCTGTACCCCCCCCCTTGGCATTTATTGTCTAGACTTCTCTAGCCAGTATGGTAGCCACTGTACAGACATGACTATTGAGCACAAAGCTAGTTTGAAACATACCTAGTCGGAACTGAGATGTACTGTGTTGAAATACACATTGGATTTTAAAGACTTACTTCAAAGAAAGAATATGTAATATCTCATTAGTTTTATATTGATTACATGCTGAAATGATAATACTTTAAATATGTTGGGTTAATGTATTGCTAAATTTCATGGCTAAAGCCTGAGAATAATAGAAATATGTTTACCTATGTTTTAGTGACTATACCAGGGCATTCAGTTGTGTGAATCATAATAAATTATGAATACCACTGCAAAGAATGGGAATGCCAGAATACTTAATTGTGCTCATGAGAATCTGTAGATAGACCAAGAGGCAGTAATTTGAACCGAGCAAAGGGTTACTGCATAAAGTCAAGAAAGGTATATATCGGGTTGTATCCTTTCACCATACTTAACCTGTGTGCTGAGCAAATAATCCAAGAAGGTAGACATATGAAGAACTGGGCATCAAGACTGGAGGAAGACTCATCTGCATTATGCAGATGATACAACTATTCTTATTGAGAATGAAGAAGACTTGAAGTACTTACTGATGAATCAAGACTATGTAGCATTTGGTATGGATTACACATTAGCATAAAGAAAACAAAAGTCTTCACAACTAGATCAGTAAGCAACGTTATGATAAATGGGGAAAAGATTGACGTTGTCAAGGATTTCATTTTACTTGGATCTGCAATCCACAACCATGAGAGTGACAGAAGATAAAAAGATGCGTTGCCCTGGGCAGATCTACTGCAGGAGGCCTCAGTAAAGCAGTAAAATGCAAAGACGCCATCACTGGGCTTGGCCCAGACCATGGTGTTTTCAGTTACCTCATATACATGCAAAGCTGGACAATGGATAAGGATAAACAAAGAAGAATTGATGACTTTGAATTATGATGTTGGTGGAGAATATTTAATATGCTATGGACTGTCAGAAGAATGAACAGATCTGCTTTGGAAGAAGTATAGCCAGAATGTTCCTTAGAAGCAAGGATGGCAAGACTTGCCTACTTTGGAAACATTATCAGGAGAGGCCAGGCCCTAGAGAAGGACATCGTGCTGGGTAAAGTGTAGAGTCAGTGAAAAAGAGGAAGTCTGCCAATGACATGGATTGACAAAGTAGCTTCAACAGTGGCTCAAGCATAATAATGATTGTGAGGATGGCATAGGACTGGGCAGCAGTTCCTTCTGCCCAGGGTCACTATGAGTCAGAACTGACTTGATAACACTTAACAACAGCAATATTATTGAAATTAATTTAATAGTTTTGGCTTTTTAAAACTTTTTAAATGTAGCTTCTAGAAAGTTTAGCATTAAATATGTGGCTAACATTATATTTCTATTGAATTATGGCCTAAAATGGATTTTTTTTTTTTTTTTGCATTGTCATTATATGTTGCATTGTATTATGTAACAGTTAAAAGCTCCGTTCTAGAGTAAAGCTACTGGGTTCAAATCATGGCTATACTGCTTACTTTTTAGTCATCTAGAAAATGGCAATAAAAATAGTATCATCTTGATAGATTCATTGTTACTGTATAATGAAATAATATGTGTGAAATTCCTAGAACTGTGTCAAGTATGTAATAAGTGATCAGTAAAAACTTGTTATTTTTTGAGACATATAATGATCATGGAATCATTCTGAAAAGGATGAGAAGAAAGATAATAGGGAGATGAATGTAACAGTGGTTCTAGAGCTGCTTCGTATGAATCTTTTTATACCTTTTAAAGTTATAGAGATCAGAAAGTACTGGTTCTTAGTTCCATTGCATAAAGTTATTCTGGAGGCTTAATATTTACTCATGTAAACTACTTTGAGTTAAGTCAGTATCAAGTTTGAATCCTGAAATTTTGGGGTAGAGTTGGATCACATAAGACTCCATATGGATTAGTCCTGAGGTTTTCTGTTGAGTCAGTCCCACACAGAGGACTGACCACATCATCTGTGGGGTTCAGTGCAAAATAAAAATGTGGAGTGAAATAATAACCAGTGTTACTGGTTACGTAGAGACTGTGCATGTATGTATGTTTCACTGTGCATGTGCTTACCCAAAGTAAATACTATTAAAAATTGTAAATTCAGGATGAGAAAAGCCAAACATTAAACCAGGCACAGAGCTCTCTTAAGCAAGAGCTCCGTGAAGGTAGTTCTGGCAAGAGACTTGGCTATTTAAGCAATGGAGGATATTTTTCTTATTGAAATTAAGTTTAACACTTCACATCATAAGTACTGAACACTGATTAACCCTTGAGTACCAGAGACAATGACGAATGATCATGTTCCAGGGTCCAGTGGATCTGGGTCTGTTTTTGTTGCCATGAAGTTTGAGTCTCTACTGTTCAAAGTGCATAAAGAATATATAAGGATATTTAATCAGATCTGTGCAGTGATAAAGTGTTTTATAATAGTTTTAGAGTATGTTATTTCATGTTTATAGCTTTATTTCATGTTTATAGCGTATCAAGTAAAAGTATAAGTCTTAAATTATTAAGGAGAATGCCTATGGTTAATAATAAGTTTAATGGAATTTCATTAAAATACAAATACTGTGAAATAATTCAGGCCAAAGGGTTTGACATTCACCAGGATTTTGTCCATTACTAAACAAACTTTGATTTTCTTGTTGAGTATCTGTTCAGAATATGAATATGCATTTATTGTTTTAATTGGAAGATCATTTTCCATTTCTATTATAATATCTATAAATGACTTGTGTAAATGATAAACATGGTGACTCATGGTGACTCAACGGCACTTGGCTGGCAAATGATAAACATATTTATGTTTAAAGCTGTTTTATTTTCTATCTTTTATTAGATATATAAGCAAACACTTAAAGAATATGATTGTAAGAAAGTCTCCAAACCAATATTCTTCTCTTCTCTCTGAGTACCAACATTTGCTTTAGATTGACTTACGCAACCTAGAAGGGGTTGACTGATTTTTATTAGGGGCAAGAGCACTGAGGTGTATTTCTTACAGAAGTTTCAGATCCATTCTGTATTTTTAATATACTTCCC